>OY978013.1:10764915-15632415 GCA_963854515.1 Pandemis heparana | reverse complement strand
CGAGCTTTTAGCTTCATGTTGACGATCATGTTAAACGTGGCCTTTAGGTCTTGTTACCTTAGGCTCTATCTACCCCGTAAGATAGAATGACGCAATTTATTTATGTAAGTACAAATTCTATTATATGAGCGGTCCAAGTATTAATATTATGTCCACAATGTAACGCTTATCAAGGATAATATTTGTCTGATAAACTTGCGTGGACCGCTTTCAGCTAGTGATGCGGCTCGATAGTCTTCTATCGATAAGGTTTCGATAGACTAACAGTTAGTCTCTGACTGATAGTTTCATCATCATCATCAGCCTGAAGACGTCCACTGTTGAAAAAAGGCCTTCCCCTTAGCACACCATGGTACCGATAGTATCGATAAGTTACTTTCCGTGCAATACTATTGGTAGGTGTAGACTACAGTCGACTCTATTGATTGATCATTGACAACGGATAAACTCCCGATCGATTGTGTCGATGATATCAATAGTATTGAATAAGTACTTAATAGATTGTTACTTTTATTTCAGTAGTACATTAGTGTGGACACTATCGACAGTATTAAAGGTTTTTAGATAATTTTCTATACAATACCATCGATAATATTAATGTGTCAATCGATATTATGGCATTTTTCGATTAAAAAACAGGTCAAGTGCGAGTCAGACTCGCGCACTGAGAGTTCCGTACCATTATCTATTCTTTCGCTTCATCCGCATTCATCAATCTTTTCATACATGCTCGCCGGTGTCGGGTACTTCTGACCTGACCTTTTTTCAAAACGTCTCCTATTTGGTCCCGGAACGTTCGTCTAGGTCTTCCCCTCCCAACGCAGGCATTCACACTCCACATATAGATCTGTTTAGTTGGTCTACTTTCATCCATCCTATCTACGTGACCAAACCAGCTAAGCATACTTTTTCCTATCCTAGTCGCTATATTTTCTAAAAAGCAACTATCGATATAGAAACTGTCGATTTTGCGGCCACTACAATTTCAGCCATCTTTGGTCCCAGAATAGACTTCCTTACTTTGCGAATATTGGACGCGTGTCCTCCGGGAATGACGGAGGCAGTTGCTTTCAAACAATGCATTATAAAGTTTAACAGATTAAGACGATTTAGGGGCACCCTCGTCACTTCTACCACCTGCCAGTTTGTACCACTGCGGATTTAATATACCCAAGAAACTGAGTTGATAGTTCGCAACAATAACGTTATGGGTTTCACTTACAGAGTTAAATTTCGGAACTTCTAAATATTTTATTGAATCAGGCGTTACTTTGCGGAGGTCCGTTTCAATGAACACAAAATATTTACCTTGCTACTCCGCTACTTACGTGCAAGATAACCAAGCCTGTGCGAAATATATACGTTTTGCATGCAAGCCCTCCCACCACTAACTGCCACACAAAACGCACACAAAATTAATTAAGTCTGTGGGATTTGTGTGTGTTTTGTATGTCAGTAGTGGTGGGAGGGCTTGCATGCAAAACGTATATATTTCGCACAGGCTAGGTTATCTTGCACGTAAGTAGCGGAGTAGCAAGGTAAATATTTTGTGTTCGGTACTTCTATTTGGAGGGTTGAGTGCAAAAAAGTTTCAAAGATTGTCCATTACAATTTTTGAGTCAAAATTTAGTCCCACCCTAACCTTGACGCGGTTCTTTGAACATCGATTCAAAAATCCTGAAAATCATTTACAGCCTTACCATGACGTCTTAATGCTATTCAATTCAGACTCAGTTCAGGTTTTAGCTGTCATTTTTAGTATGTCAGAACAGCGAGCGAACCTAAACTGAACCGTAATTGAATCGCATTAGGACGTCATGACGATTTTCTATTGTTTTTATTATCCCCCGACGCAAAAAGAGAGGTGATACAATTTTGACGTCAATGACTGTGTGTGTCTGTGGCATCATAGCTCCCAATCAAATGAACCGATTTCGATGCGGTTTTTTTCATTCGAAAGCCAGTTAGTTACCTTGCAGTTTTTTGTAAACATTTTTAGTAAAAATCGTTCTAGCAGTTTAAAGAGTATCAGCTCTTTTCCAAAATTATGTAAGGCATTTTTGGCATAACATTGAATTATTAAGGGTTGTTTCTTACACTACAGGTACTTAAGTCTATTTTGCGTGGGGGTTTTTATTGTTTTTATTTGTATGAACAATAAAGTGTATGTAATTACTAATACAATGCACCCTGACCTGATCTTATTTCATTTTGCGGTCGTAAAAACTAACATTTTGTCGTTGCTTAAATCCAGTTCAACGGTTTCGTAAACATATTAGGTTTCAACCAATTTGCCGTAACACCTTAGAAGCCTTTGGAGTAAAAAACCACTGCACGAAAAGTCGAAAATTACCCGGACTTTTAGTTGAGACCCGTTTTGAGCGACCTTTTTGTGAAATGAAACCTTAAAATATACTGGAGGACACGGTCTCACCTTTCTAATTGGTTGGCGGGTCAACTTTATTACAGCGTGGGCAGACGGCATTCGTTCGGAGTTCTAGCTTTAAATTTATTTGTACCTATAGTTGGCGTAGAATGACTGCGGGATTTGCTGACGGATGCAATATAGCTTTAGTGTTTTTGTTGACATCATTCAAACAGACGCTTGGCGACAAAAAGTCACATGTAGTATAGTAACACGGTCACGTACAGCTGGGTAATAGATAGAAAAATTGGAAGACTTCACCTGCTATGGGTGGTGTAGCGGTATAGCAACGCACCACGGAATGATGATGTTTTCGCCCATTCCCTCGATGGGCTTTTACCTGCTCGGGTAGAGAGGCAACTGTACATTCTATGTTTTTTTCTTTACTTCGGAGTAAACCAGCATGGAATGAATTATAATTTTTTCTCATCCGCTATCCGAACTATCCGGATAGTTCTAAAAATCATTAAAATCAGTCATAATCTAACTAATCTAACTAATATTATAAATGCGAAAGTGATGGATGGATGTTTGTTTGTTACTCAATCACGCCAGAACGGCCCAACGGGTCGGGATGAAATTTGGCACATAGATAGAGAAAAGTCTGGAATAGCACATAGGCTACTTTTTATCCCGGAAAATTGCATAGTTCCCGCGGGATAGCGATAAACGAATTCTATGCAGACGTAGTCGCTGGCATCAGCTAGTCCGTTATAATAGGTACAATAATACTCGATTAATTCGGGTCTCTATCGTTTGCCCGAATTTCATATGCCATAAATGTATTGTTTGCCATAATGATCATTTGCCATAACTCTTTTTTTCTCTTTATTTGTTAATTATTCAGGATTGTTATGAAACAAACCTAACCTAACCTATAGAGTTCTATAGGATTGCCATTACAATGCTCCTGAAAAAATTACGGTTTCAGAGAAAACAAGGGTTATGTATGGCAAATGATCATTATGGCAAACATTACATTATGGCATTTGAAATTCGGGCAAAAGAGGGGCTCCGAGTTGAGTTACCTACTTATTTAGATTTATACGCAATTACAATTAAACAAACTTAAACTTAGATACGATTTGGCTTCGTTTGTCATGTTTCATTATATGCGCGTGTGTTTTATTTATTCTGTGTCAACAAAAGCTTTTCTTCCTTCCTTTAAAATAAAAAAAACCAGTCAGAGCCATTGTCATGCCAACACTTTCTTATTCTTATTAAGTAATCACTTACAATGCTATTCGGGTTTCGGTTACCATCGGCCAATTCAAATATCAAACCCGTGAGTGAGTGAGAGCGCAAGACAAATCCAAATGACATTAAGAGCTCGAGAACTGTATCATTTGTTGGTTTCAATCTGTCACTCGCCGTTGCTAGATTCACAAAAAACACATTAAATTTCTGGCCCCTACTTCACTAACTTGCTTGACATAATTATGTAAAAAGAAAATTGACACTTGTCATCGACAATTGTCATGTTGGTGAAATTGGGGCCTGCTGTAATAACCTTTCGGCTTCTAACAAATAATTCGGTTTTTCTTTACATTGATGATCTAAGTACACAACATTACCCTCGAGCATCAATTTTCTCTTCACTCAGCTTTATCTCATATTTCCATAGTAAATCTATATCAAATATTCAGAGTAATAAAGAAATCTCCAAGTACTCATACCAGTCCACTGGTTCCACAGCATCTTAAAGCAAAGATATTGCGAAATATTAAATATTAATACCAGCCGAAATTCGGGAGACTTCGTGGAATAAGTAGGAGAGACACGGATTTAAAATGTCGGGTTCCTCTATAGACCGACCGCTTAACTGAGTCCTCGCCCGCGTGGTACAGGGGCGCGGGGTAGGACGACAAAGGGGAGCGAGAGAGGGCTAGATCAACCCAATTTAGAAAGTGCTTAGCTATTATGTACTTAGTTTTCCGTGACTACCATGATGCTGTGGCTACGGCACCAGTTGCAATGGGTTACTAACACATCCTACGCAAAAATTGGACGTTGTCAAACAATCGCCAAGTGGCCAAAAAGACTTGAATGGTACGCCATAATGCAACATAATTAAACACCTCCAGTTTATTTAACATTACTGTAATTAAATCATTATTAGTAATTGCGTTTTGCTCATCATAATATTAACTATAATAATGAAATAAGCTATTGTTTCCTAATTATGATCATAAGCGAACTGACGACACAAGGATAATTAAGTATCTACCTATATAATTAATATGGTTGAAATGAAATATTTTTTTAGCTTCACCTGATTCGTAATTGAGATTGAACCTCGAGAATACTTAATTTGTAAGTGGAAGAGGAGTAATTGCCTCTTAAAAAAAATAACCTCCAAATTAATTAATATTTAACTGTTATTAGATGATAAGTAAGTAATTGTAATTGCCTTGTGTCCGTCATAATTATAACAATTATAATAACGAAACAAGTTATTATTTACTAATAACGATAATTAGCGAAATTGACGACTCACGGATAATTAAATAAGTATAATTAATATGGCTGCAATGAAGACATAATTTGTAAATGACAGCAATTCGTATTTGGAAGTCCAAATTAATTAATGTTACTGTAATCAGATAATTAGTGAGTAACTACCTTTGTCCATCATAATATTACTAATAATATAATGGTATAGGTTATTGCTTACTAATGAAGATCATTAGCGAACTTGGCGACTCGCAGATAATTAAGCATAATATTAATATAGTTTTATTATGTATTAGAATAAAGACGTTACATGTTTTTAAATGATATCAGGCGATTCGAAATTCATCCTACAACTTAATTATTGTAACTGCATTTAGATGATTAGTGAGTAATTTCTTTTTGCCCATCATATAATGACTATAATTATGGAATAAGTTATTGTTGACTAATAACGATCATGAGCAAAATTAGACGATCATGGATAATTATGTTAAATTAATATGGTTGAAATGAAGACGTTATTTGTAAATGACATCAAGCGATTCATAATTGAACGACCGAATTTATTAGTGTATCTCTAATAAGATGATTATTGAGTAATTACCTTTTGTATATTACATATTATTATAATGACTATAATTATGGAATAAGTTATTGTTTACTAATGATGATCATGAGCAAAATTGACGACTTTTGGATAATTAGGTTTAATTAATATGATTGCAATGAAGACGTAATTTGTTAGTGACATCAAGCGATTCGTAATTGAACGACCCAATTAATTAATGTAGGTATCTCCAATAAGATGATTATTGAGTAATTACCTTTTGTATATTACATATTATTATAATGACTATAATTATGGAATAAGTTATTGTTTACTAATAACGATCATGAGCAAAATTAGACGATCATGGATAATTAGGTTTAATTAATATGGTTGAAATGAAGACGTAATTTGTAAATGACATCAAGTGATTCGTAATTGAACGACCAAATTTATTAATGAATCTCTAATAAGATGATTATTGACCTTTTGTATATTATATATTATAATAATGACTATAATTATGGAATAAAATATATTGTTTACTAATAACGATCATGAGCAAAATTAGACGACTCATGGATAATTAAGTAAGTGTAATTAATATGGTTGAAATGAAGACGTACCTAGGTAATTTGTAAATGACATCAAGCGATTCGTTATTGAACGTCTCAATTAATTAACGTAATTGTAATTAGATGATTAGTAAGTAATTGCCTTTGGTCCATCATATAATGACTATAATTATAGAAAAATTTATTGTTTACTAATAACGATCATTAGCGAATTTGACGGCTCACGGATAATTAAGTATCATTAATATAGTTGAAATGAAGACGTTATTTTTAAATGACGTCATGCAATTCGTAATTAAACCTCAAAATTTATTAATGTAACCTTAATTAGATAATTAGTGAGTTGATTTTCCACATTTTTACCACACATGAACAATTGAACAATCTGCAACACCAATATCTAGAGGGCTATGATAGAATATCTGAATAAAATAACGGCCGGTATGGTCCTACCACCCGCAAAATGCGCGTCTAGTTGAATAAAGTTCCTCCTTTTTTTATTTAAGAGTAAGGAATCTACTTAAGAAAAACTTCTATAACAACTTTAAGGGAATATTTTCTAATCTCCCCGCAGAGCTCTGATCGCAACGTTCGTAACAAAGAGCACGGAACGTACTGATAATAGAAAATATGAAGAAATTCCGTCTCTAATAAAAGCCAAATTTTAATTTCACGCTGGCAACAGGTATTTCATAAACTTGAAACTTTTTGCAATCAAAAGACTCCGTGTTGCGATGGTTTCTTGCAGTGTTACTTTATTTGAGTTCCCTCAAGGTTCGTAGTCAGTTCTTCTGAACAGAATTAATAAAATATACAGTCTAACTAAAAACGTAAACAACAATTTGTTTCATGCTCGCCTGGTTATAGCTGGACAATATAATGCATTAGCCTATTTGTCGAAGATAGTCTGAAAATTTTGAGGTCTCCATACATTGTTCAAATTAAATCACGAATTCAATCATCACCGTAAATTTGATCCGACAAATTTCAACAAATGGGTCAATGCATTATAATTGTCCTAACATTAAATGAGCATGAAACGATAATAATTTTTGTGTTCACTTTTTAAATTTCACCCTGTACCTACGTCACCTATTCATAAAACAGAAACATGACCTGGATTTAAATTTTAATTTAATTTCACATATTTACAGGTATATTACAAATTTTCAGTACCATGTAAAGTCGTCGCAAAATAATAGGACCGTTTTGACATTTGTCTTCCCGACGTAACTAGTGATGTCACCATACGACTCGGTACCGATACTCACGATAAATCGATTCAAGTTTGCATGAGTATTTGATCGATTTAAATATGTAGGTATTGTATGGCATTGGATTAAAGTTCTGATTAGAAAATGAATCTTCAGTCAATCATTTTTTTCAGATGATAAAGACGAGCCATTCTGTTGAAATCAGTGTTGCCATTGTTTACGGCTTTGAGCTCTTAGGTCATAATTTTCAGTAAAGATCACTACACAGCTGGTGAAATTCAGTAATTAATTGTTCTAAATAAAATAAATAAAACCGGCCAAGTGCGAGTCGGCCTTAAAAAAATTATCTAGATCGAATTATTTTTTCCTTAACCGATTATTAATTGTCTGTGGACAATGTGAAAAAATCGTTATGCACCGCACTTAGCTGAGTGAGCGATACCCATCAATGAAAAATACAAATTACCTTCAGAACATTTCGTTCGGTAAAAAATAGAGAACTTCATGGGCGTGAACTGTCAAAACGGGCCTTTTAAATTGTGACGACTTTAAGTATCATCGATATCTCAGTTCACAGTTGACTACACAGTTGACCTGCAAGTTTCTTTGATTTTTGTCTTATATAGAGATTTTATTGAATCAGGCGTTACTTTGCGGAGGTCCATTTCAATGAACACAAAATTATTTACCTTGCTACTCCGCTACTTACGTGCAAGATAACCAAGCCTGTGCGAAATATATACCGAATGAATCCCGAAAAAAAAATCCCGAATGAGAATGATCCCGTAGAGGGATCGAAACGCGTGTCAGTGTTTGTGTGGTGATAGGATTAATTAAGTTTGTGGGATTTGTATGCGTTTTGTGTGGCAGTAATGGTGGGAGGGCTTGCATGCAAAACGTATATATTTCGCACAGGCTTGGTTATCTTGCACGTAAGTAGCGGAGTAGCCAGGTAAATATTTTGTGTTCATTTATATAGAGAGGCAGTGGAGGGCGGGTTTACATAAGTATTTATATATTATATATATTTCGCACACACTTGGCCGTTATCGACGGGTTATAGCGGAGTAGGAAGGTAAATTTGCACCTCCGCAAAGTAACGCCTGAATCAAAACATTATAAAATGGTTCCGTCTCTATTAATTACTACGAAACAGACCGAGGTAGCATCATAGATCAGACGCATAAGATATCAGAATCTTAATAGAGAGTAGCGAAATAGGCCCTAAGTTTCCTCATACCTATATTTGCTACGTATATTAGTTATTTTTTCCTCCTCTGGATGGGCAAGTAATTTGCTCTAACGATAGATTTTCCTCGTTACCAGGATGTTACGAGGATCCAGAGTTATATCTGAGTATTATAATAAGAATATCTAACTTTCCTGGTAATTCATTATTAATAAAGGTTCATTGCAACTGGATTTACCTACAATACAACATTATCATTAATATTGTTAATTCCCCGGCTGCAATTGCAGTTTGAACTTTGATACCTAACCGAATGCGGTCAGACACGCCGCTGCCGCTGCTTCGTCACTTCCTTTTTTAGGGTTCCGTAGCCGAATGGCAAAAACGGAACCCTTATAGATTCGTCATGTCTGTCTGTCTGTCTGTCTGTCCGTCCGTATGTCACAGCCACTTTTTTCCGAAACTATAAGAGCTATACTGTTGAAATTTGGTAAATAGATATATTATGTGAACCGCATTAAGATTTTTATACAAAAATAGAAAAAAAGAACAAATAATTTTTGGGGTTCCCCATACTTAGAACTGAAACTCATTTTTTTTTTCATCGAAACCATACGTGTGTGGTATCTATGGATAGGTCTTCAAAAATGATGTTGGGGTTTCTAATATCATTTTTAGGGTTCCGTAGCCAAATGGCAAAAAAAGGAACCCTTATAGATTCGTTATGTCTGTCTGTCTGTCTGTCTGTCTGTCCGTCCGTATGTCACAGCCACTTTTCTCAGAAACTGTAACAGCTATACTGTTGAAACTTGGTAAGTAGATGTATTCTGTCAACCGCATTAAGACATTCACACAAAAATGAAAAAATAAAATTAATTTTGGGGGTTCCCCATAGTTACTTAGAACTGAAACTGATTTTTTTTTCATTAAACCCATACGTGTGGGGTATGGATAGGTCTTCAAAAATAATATTGAGGTTCCTAATATCATTTTTTTCTAAACTGAATAGTTTGCGCCAGAGACACTTCCAAAGTGGTAAAATGTGTCCCCCCCCCCCTGTAACTTTTAAAATAAGATAATGATAAAACTAAAAAAAAAATATGATGTAGGTACATTACCATACAAACCACCCAAAATTGGTTTGAACGAGATCTAGAAAGTAGTTTTTTTTTATTTAGTATTTGTCGGTCTATATAAGTAACCAATATAAAATGACCTCACACTGCCTACATTTTGCTTAAAATCAGGGCTTTGCTAACACTGCTTTTTATAATAACTTGGCGAATGGCGAATTTTTTGAGAGAGAGAGAGAGAAACATTTATTTGAACTGGGGCCTTACCATGACGTCTTAATGCGTGCGTTCTATTCAGCGTAAGAGACACAGTTATATTCATATTCATATTCATATGGTTTATTGCAAATTATGTTGTTATGCAGCAATATAGCTCTGTCCCTTACGCTGAATAGAACATGGCACGCACTAAGACGTCATGGTAAGGCCCCTGGACTTGATTTGGTTGGACGCGCTGCCGCGTGTCTAGATACGTCGAGGCAGAGGCTTTGACGTAGCATTAGAAGGCATGGCCTGTAGTTTTCTTCACATGATCTCTACTAAAGAGTTCATAGCCCATACCACTGTGATGTTGGACATTTTTCTGAAAATAAATCCACTCAGCAACAATTAGTATTTAATTTACAAGTATAAGGCAAAAACTGTCTCCTAAGTTTTCATACAATTTTGAACTTTCCTTTGGTTACTCTCACACAAGTGTCTATGATGAAGTAACGAAAAAGGAATGAAAAAGAGAACACTTTTTTTTGCCTTATACTAAAATCAAAAGTGCTCGTGATGCTGAGCAGAACTGCCAACGAAATTGTATAATTTGAGAAAAGGGGTGACTGGATTCATTTTCAGAAAAATGCCCTGCTACGGCTTTTAAACATTTTACTTGTTTATAAATAACGTGGCCATTTAGTCTTGTTACCTTAGGGTCTGTCTACCCCGTAAAGAATATAAACGTGATGCGCGTAGGTGCTTGTAAACTGACACTAGAGGTGCCTGGTCGGCGCGCAGTGTAAATCATGAATGTAATAAAAGTATAGAATCTGCGGACGCACGGAATAGCGTGCGAAACGTGATACAAAAATAAACGAAACGTAGCGGTGCGTACCTTTTTAATACCCTGATAAATTGTGTTAAACGCGACACAAAACCACTATTGAAAATTTATTGACTATAAACTGGACGTAAAACTGTCTCTTAGTACGTTGCGTTCGGAACGAGTGGATTGAATTTTAACAAAACTGTTTACACGGTGTTATTGGGGTTGTATCTTAAAAGACTTCGTAAATATACTTTGCTATAATACGGCTGATTTCTATCATTAAATTGATTAAAATCCTATTTTATGTGAATAGGAAGGCAAACGAGCAAGTGGGTCACCACTGCCCATAGACACCCGCAACCCCGAAGGGATTGCATCATGCGTTGCCAACCTAGAGGACTTAGATGAAATGCCTCTTGTGCCCGTAATTTCCCCGGCTGTCTTACTCTCCACACCGGAACACAGCAGTGCAAGCACTGCTGCTTTACAGCAGGATTAGCGAGTAAGATGGTGGTAGCGATCCGGACGGACCTTGCACAAGGCCCTACCACCCGCAAAACTCTTACTCTCTAGTTCCTACTAATATTATAAATGCGAAAGTTTGTGACGATGTGAGTCAGTGTGTATGTTTGTTCCTTCTTCACGCTGAAACGAAAGGACGGATTTCAAAAAAATTTGGAACGAAGATAGCTGTTATCCTAGATTAAAACGTAGGTTACTTATTATCCCGGAAAATTGTATAATTCTCGTGGGATAGCGATAAACATGTCAAAGGTCGTAGCTGCCTGGAGTCGCAACGTAAATAATTATCTAACTAATATTATAAATGCGAAAGTATGGATGGATGGATGGATGTTTGTTTGTTACTCAATCACGCCAGAACGGCCCAACGGATCTGGATGAAATTCGGCACATAGATAGAGAAAAGTCTGGAATAGCACATAGGCTATTTTTTATCCCGGAAAATTGCGTGGTTCCCGCGGGATAGCGATAAACAAATTCTTTGCAGACGAAGTCGCTGGCAACAGCTAGTTGTGGAATATAACTACCAACATCAGTTCTTAAATCTTATTATACGCGGACGAAGTCGCGGGCAGAAGCTAGTAAAATTATAAATAGTATTTACAGGGGTGTCTAGTCCAAGTAACTTAACCACAAACCTTATCTGGATCAGTTTAAAGCCTCAATGTATAATGAAGTACCTAGGTAATGTCAAGTAAGGATTTTGACAGGAGTGCGAAGGTTTTGTGAACTTTCTTAGCTTCCATAAAATAAGCTCGTTAGCGCTCAAAGCACTTGAATGAAAAGCTCATTGAATATTTTACCCCATCATAAGATAAATTATTTACTAAGAAATGTTTGAAAGAGTAAAGATTATTGATTATTATTAAAGGCTAAATGAAGCGATGCTAATGTTTTTTTATGGAAACACAGGGTTTAGTATCACGTTGGGTTGTTGTAGAAGTCGTACAGATTGCGCGACATTGAAATCCTACTAATATTATAAATGCGAAAGTTTGTGACGATGTGAGTGAGTGAGTGTGTTTGTTTGTTCCTTCTTCACGCTAAAACGACTGGACGGATTTGGATAAAATTTGGTACGAAGCTGGCGGGTACTCTAGATTAAAACATAAGCTACTTTTTATCCCGGAAAATTGTATAGCTCCCGCGGGATAGCGATAAACAGATCAATTGCTAATTCTACGCGGACGAAGTCACGGGCAGAAGCAAGACATTGAAATTAAATATAGTTTCAACTTAACTTCATTTTGCTTCACACTTGTTACCCGCAACTTCGTTGGCGAAAATTTTATTTATCTCTATCCCGCGGGAATTTTTATTTTTTTTATACTTAGTGTATCCTTTTTTTTCCATTTTTTTTCTCATTTTTAAACTTCCACGCTGGTCTGGGAGTAAAAAAAATATCGAATGTACCAGCTGCTCTTCCCGCGCAGATAGTAAATGCCCATCGAGGGAATGGGCGAAAATCTTCGGAATCATGTTATAGGCGATGCGGCTAACCCTCGGAGGAATAAGACTGGAGTACGCATTGAGTCAAATCCTTAAACAAATTTTTCTTCCATAGTCGGTGGGGGGATGAGGCGATAATGACGTTACTACTACATACGGACCAGCACACATACGCAAAAACGATTTGCGTTGTTACAATTGCACACATACATTTTATCGTCACACTATCTGAAAATTCGCACGCACACGCTCGTAATAGTATACTGACATTCTATCCAAACACAATAACGTGCGGTTGTGCAGGTAAGTAATTAAGGAATTGGAATGATACCAGCATATCGATATCGATAAACTGTTCTGTTAGTAAGCAGTACGCAAATAAATAAAAGGTATTTCCACAGAACAATCTTAAATAACAACAATCGTATATACGAAAATTAAAATTACCAACTAACACAATATTCACGAAATGTGTTACGAAAGTCATTTAAGCCTGCGCATAAAAAATCCAAATGATTAATTTCTCGAATGTTTTATAACAGGCAAATGCTTTTTTTTCTAATATCTTTAACTAGGTATTCAAAAAGCATTTGCCTTAATCAAATAGTTGGGAATTGAATTATTTGCGAATTATTTCTAAGTGGAAAGATATTAAGTACATGATACATGACATTTCAGTCACAATGCAGTACTTAGCCGTAGTCACGAGTAAGCAGCTCTTCGATTACCTTAGAAATATTAAAGTTGGGACTAAGACTCCAGTGTGTTTTATCTACTACTACTAGTTGTCTATAAAGTCGGTTTACGGACGATAGTTTTACGTGATAACGATAAATGTTCGCTTTGGGGGGTAGGTAAAAATGAAATTAAACTCTGACGAGTGCGACCGGCGTTCATCGATCTATAAGACGTTATCACGTCAAAAAATGTTAAATCATGTTCAATAAATACTATGAATAAGTACCCATGCGTATCGTTGCTGATTTCGCCGACAAAATAATTGATATACCTCTATATATTTGCTATATGAATTAGCATGAATCACCTCGTATTAGATAGGTTACGCCTGCTTAGCGACATTTTATATTTTGAACTAAAATCTCACAGTCAGGCTTCTGTAACATGTTTATAAAAATACATATTTTATTATTTTTTTCAATATCCACAGGATTAATTCCAGCCTTCTAAATCTTCAATATCGATATTTGATCGATACTTTGAAGTCACTATATTATGCGTCAGAGTAACGTAGGTAGTGCGTATTAAATACCCATGCTTTGACAGGTATCCATCTCTGTCTAGCGCTGCAGCGAGAAAAGAGATAGAGAGTAATTAGTCTCGTGGGGAGTGGGTAATAACTACCTGACGCGAGTGGGCTTGAGGACTCATTAAAACTCAAAATTATGAATTAAAAAATGTTTTAAACCATATAAAATTTACTCAAAATGGAAAGTGACTCCGTCTTTTTGCAAACTAGATTTTTTTGTATTTTTAGTGCAGCTGAAAACGGTACAGGCTGGCATTTTTTACGAGCTGTGTTCACCACGACGGTCTCGACATTCTGAGTGGCGATGACAGCTCAACTAGTTTTATATAACGTACAAGCATCGGATGCTTACACTTTTGGCTGAGGGGGAACGCATGTCAAGGCGTCTCCAGTCTTATTCCTCCGAGGGCTAACCCCATCACTATTTTGATACCCCTTCCCACCTATACGCCCACAATCATGCTGAACGTGGTCTGTAGCTCCTGTCTACTCCGTAAGGGATAAAGACGAGATTTGTGCAAGTATAGGTGGAAAGGGGAATCAAAACAACAATGTATCTAAACAACAATATTAGCACGGTCGACTAGGCGCGACGCAACACCCACCCCTGTGTTCTCCGCGAAATGATTGATTGCTTGAAAGGTGCAAACAAGCCTTAACAGCGGCACGGCACGCTGAACAACCACAATGCTACCGCCGCCGGCGCACGATTCAACAGCCATTCGCGAGTGGAATCTGACAGCCCGGCCACAATGATGAATATACCTGATTCAGGCAAAGGATTACGCGAGTTTGGCTCGTGCTGATAATTACAGGTATTGCGAAGTCGTTCAACTATCATGGGTTAACCCCCGATGCAAAAAGAGGCTCCCATATCCCATGGGAGAGATATTTATAGGCGATGCGGCTAGCCGTAGACGACAGAGCCTAAGGTAACGAGATCCAAAGGCCACGTTTAGTATGAGTGGGCGCATAGGTGGAAAATGGAATCAAAATAGTTTTTTTTTTAAATATATATGAGAGGGGAAAACGAGCAGACGAGTCACCTGATGGAAAGTAATCACCATCGCCCAGGGACACCTGCAAGACTTGGGGAATTACAGGTGCGTTGCCGGCCCTCTCAAGAACAGGAAGGCTCGCTTTTTAAAGATCCCCAAGTTGTACCGCTCAGGGAATGTTGCAGCAGAAAGTTGGTTCCAGATCTTCGTTGTACGAGGAAAGAAATTGCTATAGAGGAAACGAGGAAAGAGGTTGCTAGCCACCGCCTATCATGATACCTAAGATTTTCGCCTATTCTCTCGATGTGCTTTTACCATTTGCGCGGGAAGAGAAGCAACTGGTGCATTCTATGTTTTTTTTAGCTCCCAGACAAGCATAGAAGCGCATTTCACAGTTCATTCGAAATATTATAATCGGGATGTGAACCGCGATTCCGCGATTTCGGGTGGGCGAAGTGACACTGTGAGTGTAGTGTGTTTGAATCGAGTTTCGAGTGAGAACGGTTCCAGTGGTAACGAGAGTGCACGCAGTCGACGCGCAAGAATGAGGGTAGACAGAGCTCGGTCTACCCAACAATAACATCCACCCGCAATTTCTTCAGTCTACCCGTGATCATGATGCATGCAACTGTATCGAAATATCGGGAGCTCAATAAAGGTAATCGCGGTTCACATCCCGTTTATAATATTTCGAATGAACTTAGCCGTGAATCATTAAAAACTCTCATTTCACAGTTGTTTATAAAACACTCCTTTACGCGAGACCACTTAGTTAATAAAAACGAAACCGCTATTAATTTTTTGACAATGTCAGTCTAATAAATTGGGGCGAGCATCCATGACAGGTCTGAAAGCTTTTGAACACAATGAAGGCTATTGTACCGTTTACGTTGACAGCCATTGTCTTATTTTTAGCCCGGGTTTGGGATTCGAAATGGATGCGATAACTAGCAACAGATACAGTATGGGAGGCGATTTCTAAAATGGTTACGAAAACAATTGCCTCAGATTCAGATCCCTTAAGGCGACTAGTGCCTTCAAATGCTGTAAATTAGGTCCTTTCTAAAGCTTACTCCTCTTAAACGGCTGAGCCAAAAAATTAAAAAAAAAATACGAATTATTTTATTAATTTTATTTATTTATTTATTTCAATAAATTTACACGGCATTACGGTGTTCACCAATACACCGCGAAATTAAACTTGTACATAGGTATATAAAACAAAACCGAAATATAATATCAATATCAAATTATCAACTCTTATAACGTAGACCAAAGATAGAGAAGAGAGAGAGAGAGAGAGAGGGGGGAGAGGTAGATTTTTTGTAAAGGCCAGGTCAAGAGTACCCGAAACCGACGAGCATGTATGAAGAGATTGATGAATGTGGATGAAGCGAAAGAGGTATGTCAGGATCGTAGCAAGTGGAACAAAGTAGTCTTTGCCTACTCCTGTGGGAAAGAGGCGTGACGATATGTATGTATGTATGTATAACGTAGACATACACAACATTTGCAACGTAGGTCGTTTAGGTATCAGTAAAAAAGGTATTTAAATAAACACTTAATAGTATTTTTTGGCTTGCTCCCTACTGCTCCTAAACGGTAACGACTTATGAAAATATTTAAATGTTAAAAAATAAAGAATCCGATTTACTTTAAACACAACGTAGCATTTGTAAACGGATATCAACAAATAACAATTTGCGATTAAATTCTGATTCAGTTTAGGTTTGCTCGCTGTCAGATACATACTAAAAATGATAACTAAATCTGAACTGAATCGGAATTGACTCGCATTGAGACGTCATGGTAACCCCCTTGGACTTTAGTATTTTAGTTTTACGGTAGTATATATATTTTTTTTTTAAAACCTGCCTGCTGGCAATCTGGCTATACAATATACGTTATTGAAGCACTACGTTTCTAGGGTTGAATGTAATTAGGTTTTCACGACGGCAGCCTGAATAAACAATAAACAAATAAATTAACGGAGACAGCCCACAGCTCGACTCCCCTGTTTACGGAAATGACATCTTATTATTTGTAAAATCTCAATTTATGGGCTCGCTACTTGTTTAATCATTACATTTACTAATTTACTACAGATTTTTATTATTGTCAAAAGTAGGGCAGCACACAACACTGATCACGTCACTTCTATAGTAAAAATGACGATGAAAACGAGGGTAGTTGTGGTTGTGCTCCGCTGATAGTTGCGTCAAATAGTCGCACGAGCAGAGCGTTGGCGCGCAGTGTTCGTTTCGCTGCCGCCGGGGCGAGCGCTCCTAGAGGAAGGACTACGAACTAGTCCGAAACATATCGAGCGTCACTCGACTTTTATACGTAAGTTATTCATTTGTGTAATTATAACTTTTAAGACATCTTTAAACTTGCAGCTTGCATCTTTTAAAACAGGTATGTGTCTCATGGTAGTTTTACATGAAAGGATCGTGCATAGATCATCGAACGGTACCCTAATATATTGAACCCTTTAAATAGGGCCGCCGTGCTTGGAATAGGTCAGTCGGTGATCTGTGACGTTCGATTTAACCCCACGCCTCTGACTAATGGCGTCCGGGAATGGCCTGTCGTGCTACGCAGGTCAGGGATATTCGAATATTTGTCGTATTCGTAATGTTTGCTGCCATTTTGGTACACATAGGATGCAGTGGATGGTCGCCGTCGGCAGCGGTAAGGGAACCTTCCTGCATTGCACGGTCTCATCGTCTAAGGAAAAACGGGCTAAGCGAACGGGTCGTCACCTTGGCGAGGTCCTGGCGGAAGCCGGGGCCACCGGGGGCGGGGGCATTTGTGGTGAAACCCTAGTGGCATATCCCACTGCATCCCCGTCACACCGGACTGAGGGCAACGCCGAAGAGTTTTCAGTTTGGGTATACCCCTTCGGGAGGGAATCCCACATACCCCTAGGCATTCCGTGCCGATCTTAGAAGGGTTCCTTTTGTTCTTTTGAGGTACGAAACGCTAAAAAGGCAGGTGTCGGATCCCAACAGACCAAACGTCTCTAAATCATGCGTCAAAAAGCTGAAATTATTTAATTGTCTTACCTATTGTATTACTTACATAGAATTTTGCAGTAAGCAAGCAGATCGCTTGAACAGATGTTTTTATTTATAACCAGGTAAACAATTAAATACTCGTTCTAGTTAATTATTTATTGGTTCAAGTGCGATTTATGCATATTTTTCACGCACCAATAATTACAATACAATACGATATAATACAATAACTCTTTATTGAACACCACATTAACAGTCAAAACCTAAGACGTCAAAATATATAAAAAGGTACTTATATCTACACTATAATTATTATTTTTTATCTATCTTCTATTATCTATCTATCTATTACTATTAATATTATAAAGAGGAAAGATTTGTACCTATTTTTGTATGTTTGTATGTTTGTAATGAATAGGCTCAAAAAGTACTGGGCCTATTTAAAAAATTCTTTCACCAATAGAATGCTACATTTTTCCAATTTGACATAGGCTACATTTGATTTTGAAAAAAATTAGGGATCCTTGGTAAAATTTGAACAATGTATCGGAAGGTGTAGAAAAATGAGTCTTAAAATGTCTTTCGTCGAATGCGCTGCCGAAACTATTAGCGATAGAACAAAATAATGTACAACAATATTGAAGAACATCATAATGTCTACAAAAAACTCCGCGGTAGCATATGTCCAACTATTGTAGTTATGTCATTACAACAACTTTTTTCATTTTAAACATTAATGAAAATGCTAACCAAATTCAAACCATGCTATTTATGTGTTTATATTAATTATTATTAACTCATAAAATGTTTTTTTGTACATTAGCTAAAGTCCACGTGGAACATATTTTTCCTCGAAACCTAAATACCTAATAATAAACGTGTTTTGTCATAAATATAAGACTAATAATATTTCTAGTATCAAACTACTAATTATTGTGTTATGATTACACATGTAGACATGGAAGTCATAATAATTAATAACTATACAACGTGTCCCCAGCCTATGGACATAGACGAATACTACACGTTTATTAGGGTATTTCTAACCAATATGCAAAGTATTAAAACAATCGGTCTAGTATTTACCGAGAAAACAATGGTTTTAAAATTTTAACTTTTGGAGCACCCTCTATTTACATTGTGTTGATTAATACGCATTTATGGGAAAAATGCAATCTCTTTTGAAGAGTTTGAAGTACTGTAATAACAATATTCAAGTGGAAACTCCTTAGACGTGCATGAAAACTCTGTGGTAACTGCATGATTTTCTTTTAAAATAAATGACACTGATTAAGTGACGTTGCCATAACATAAATCAATTTGTTTGGTTTTGTTCATGAAAAGCATTTTGATAAGATGGCACGATATTCTGCTGCAGTGTACATGGATATGATATTAATTTAAGGGGAGTGCCATCAGAATGGCAATCTCGCCATCAGAACGTACCGTGAGCGATATAGTGAAACTAGATGATGCCCTAATAACCCGCGTACAATAACAAGGGCAGTTCAAAGAGTGAGAGAAAATCGCCCACTGGACCCAACAATTAACCGCGAAGGCGTTATAACCCGGCAATTATTGCCCAAGAACAACATATTTTTGAATACTTTCGTCGTACGCCTAAATCTAGCTTGCGGCGAGCGGCTCGCCGTTTTCATGTTCACGGTAACATTCGGAAAGTTAAAGACGATGGTTTCAAACAGTGCTCTGTTACGAAAAGTCCAGAGCAATATGAGGCGGCGTTTACACACGTGTACACTAAGAAACGGTAGCCACTTTGAACATTTAAAAATGTAAGTTTTTACATTTTTTTTTAATAAATGATGATTACGTAAATTTTGTTTCATTAAGTAGGTAATTATTTTAATCCTAGAGTTACAATTTCGATACTTGATAGTCCGATCAGTTTAATAATATGACTAGTATTGCTGGTAAATTAGACATTTATCTACTCCGATGGCGCGTGTGTGTTGCCTGTAAGCAGATACGCACACATATCCCTGTTGTTGACTTTGACATGTGTGTCACACTCACACAGGCATATCATTTCATCTTATTGGTGTCAATAATGATACAGTATGTAACTTTTTGACGTGACAACGTCTTATAAATTGGTTTGCCGGGTGACACTTCAAGAAACTGCGTTACGCTCCGCTCACGTTATGCGCTCACAATGAGAGCGAGTGAGAGGCACGCGTCCCTTCCACTCGGGCATGGTTAGCCCGCCTAAGAGCGAGAGAGACAGACATAAAAAGTGAAAGGCACGCGTCCCTTCCACTCGAGCACAGTTAGTGTTAAATATAATTCTTTGTATAAATAAATGTTTTAAATTGTTACTATTATTTCATCCTTCTTCCTACTATACGAATGAATATTCACATTAAAATTATTTTACCACTCAAAGTCGTTGTCACGTAAAACTTTCGCCCGTATACCGACTTTACAGGCAACCAATTTTTTCTGTCGTTTATCTGGAATTAAAGGGTCTGGCCGGAAGGTAATAGTAAAATCGCCCCTGGCTGAATTTAAAATATTGGTATGCACGTTTGTTTGTTTTATTATAAGATATAATTTTACTGAATATTAAAACTTAAATGCTTACGGTTAGCGAAAAAATAAAAAAAATAAAAATTCAGTTTTTATTTTTTTTTAGCCAAACTACGTTACCGATTAATTTTCCCTTCAGATATTTTGTACATATATTTAAGATACATTTATAGAAAAAAAATAAAAGTTCTAGCGTTTTTTAAAGTACACAATTTTGGCTGTTTTAGTTTTTCTTTTTTTTTTTTTTTTACTTGCAAGTTAGCGACACCTACCATATTTTGATATAATATACGCAATTTTATATTCTATTACATATATTTTATTCAAAATTATTCATTTGGATCAACAATGTGAAAAAAAAATTTTTGTTTAAAAGGGTGGAAAATTTTTCTTCCATATTGTTCAATCGTTCAAACATTCGTTCATAGTATTAGTAACAATTATCTTATTAGCTATGTTAGTAACATGAAATAAAAACAGAAAATACGGATAAATCAGAAGAAAAAATAGATTTAAATTGATTATTTAAAAAAAAAATTGTACTTGCAATTTTTTACTTATTTTTAAAAATCAAAAATAATTGATAACAATAATAATAATATAGCCCTTTTTATTTCGGATTCGCTACAATTTCAGTTGACCAGGTACGATTTTTTTTTCAAAAATTCAAATTGTTTATTTGTAAGAATACAGTATATTAATTAACTATCAATTATTTTATTATTTGTATATAATTATATATACAGGGTATATCAGATACCCCCTAAAAATAGTAATCCACTGGGGTATACATATAACCATAGCTATAGAAGCTAAAAAAAAAAAAAATTGGAGTAAATTTTGTTTTTTATATTTTCTGTAGGAATGGTAGTATTAACTGTAATCATTCCTATAGAAAATATAAAAAAAAAATACTCCAATTTTTTTTAGCTTCTATAGCTATGGTTATATACCAAAGTGGATTATTGAGAGAGAGAGAGAGAGAGAAACATTTATTTACACACATTCGATACACGTAGATTTAAAAATATGAAGAAATACAATATAAATTATTATTATTAGGGGGTATCTGATACACTTAGGTACGCTTGCTTGCATGCTGAATAGAAGGACCACTTTTATACCATTTAAGACCACTGTACTGAACATATATGTATATACTGTATTCTTACAAAAAAATAATTTGAATTTTTGAAAAAAAAAAAACTTAAGTACCGGGTCTACTGAAATTGTAGTGAATCCGAAATAAAAAGGGCTATATTATTATTATTGTTATTAATTATTTTTGATTTTTCAAAATAAGTAAAAAATTGCAACTACAAAATATTTTTTTTTTTAATAATCAATTTAAATCTATTTTTTCTTCTGATTTATCCGTATTTTCTGTTTTTATTTCATGTTACTAACATAGCTAATAAGATAATTGTTACTAACACTATGAACGAATGTTAGAACGATTGAACAATATGGAAGAAAAATTTTCCTCCCTTTTAAACAAAAATTTTTTTTCACATTGTTGATCCAAATGAATAATTTTGAAAAAAATATATGTAATAGAATATAAAATTGCGTATATTATATCAAAATATGGTAGGTGTCGCTAACTTGCAAGTAAAAAAAAAAAAAAAAGAAAAACTAAAACAGCCAAAATTGTGTACTTTAAAAAACGCTAGAACTTTTATTTTTTTTCTATAAATGTATCTTAAATATATGTACAAAATATCTGAAGGGAAAATTAATCGGTAACGTAGTTTGGCTAAAAAAAAATAAAAACTGAATTTTTATTTTTTTTATTTTTTCGCTAACCGTAAGCATTTAAGTCTTAATATTCAGTAAAATTATATCTTATACTAAAACAAACAAACGTGCATACCAATATTTTAAATTCAGCCAGGGGCGATTTTACTATTACCTTCCGGCCAGACCCTTTGTTAGAAATTTTTGATTCTTGATTTTACTTCTAATTAAAACAAAAACTGTTTCACAGCATTAGTGAGAAGTAGCATTACGATGGTTTTCATTCTGTGTCCACAGGCTGGGGACACGTTGTATATTATTTCATAACATATTTTATTTTGGTCATATAATAAGCACAATCACTAATAACGAGCTAGTATTAATTTATGTCGTCCTAATGAATGTAACTAATATTATAAATGCGAAAGTATGGATGGATGGATGTTTGTTTGTTACTCAATCACGCCAGAACGGCCCAACGGATCTGGATGAAATTCGGCACATAGATAGAGAAAAGTGTGGAATAGCACATAGGCTACTTTTTATCTTAGAAAATTGCGTAGTTCACGCGGGATAGCGATAAACGAATTCTTTGCAGACGAAGTCGCTGGCAACAGCTAGTATTATAATAAAATGTGAAAGTTTAGTAACTCAAGTACCTATTTGGTTTGTTGTACATGTACACATACACAAATCACGTCTTTATCAGTTACGGGGTAGATAGAACCTAAGCTAATAAGACCTACAGGCCACGTTTAGCAAGACACTGTGGGCGTATAGATGGAAAGTGGAATCAAAATTAGTGATGGGTTACTAGCCGCAGCGCCAAGCCGCATTTCCAAGATTTTCACCCATTCCCTCGATGGACTTGTACCATCTGCGCGGGAAGAGAAGCAACATGGTACATTCTATATTTTTTCTTTGCTCCCAGACCAACGTGGAACCCAATAATTTTACAACCATAAATTTATAACCTGCTATGATATGAGTGGAGTAGCGCTGCCGTGTCACGCACAACTCTGCTATCTTAAGTTAGGCGAGTTACGCCTAACCACCGTAAAATGGTTTTATTTACAATGCTTTACATGGTCCACAAACAATTACGTAAAATATATAATTGGTTTTTGAAATATTTGATGTTACAAATTCGTTCAACTACTTTTTTTAATATCAATATTATGCACATCTCATCTATCTTAAGTTATGATAGTTGTGTACGGCCCGCCATCGATTTCGTAGTACTCAACATAGCCAACCATTCATGAGTTGACTTACGTTTGGTCACGCGAAACTCTTCTAACATAAGTTATTGCATGACGCGTGACCAGCCGTTGTACGGAGCAGTGGTTACGGCAAACTCTTTTAACTGAATTTCAAAAGTGAATTAAAGAATAAATTCAAATAAAAAGGAAAGTTCCTTATTTTTGAACTTATTAAGAAGTAAACTAGCCAGAAACAATACGCTGATGCGTTTAAATAACGATTTTATGACCGATTTCTTGAAAAAAGTAATATCTGCGATTTTCTCAAAACTTCCTTTTTGAAGATAGAAGAGCTGCGCGTGACACGGCAGCGCAGCGGTATAGCACACATCACGGAATGATGAGGATCCAGGTCCGATTCCCGACCATAGCTTTACTTTTAGGATTTTTCTGCGTCGTTTAGAAATTTAACCATAACTAGCTGTTGCCCGCGACTCCGTCCGCGCAGAATTCACTTATCGCTATCCCGCGGGAACTATGCGATATTCCGGGATAAGAACTATCCTATGTCCTTTCCCGGGACTGTAACTATCACTATACAAAATTTCAAAAAAAACGGATTAGCCGTTTTGCCATGAAAGAGCAACAAACATCCAAACTTACAAACTTTCGCCTTTATAATTAATAAGATTATCTTTTAATTAAGGATGAAAAATGTACATTACTGGTGCTTGTCAGTCTAAAGTGTCCAACACTGGTGCCTTTACCCTATGAGATTGAGCATCATAGCCCAATTAACTTAAAGCCTCTGCGAGGCCCAGTCTTCCCACGATATTTTTTATTTATATTTATAAGCCTTAAGCTACAATTTCAATTCAATTTTATAATGTTGTTGTTGTTGTTATTTATTAAATTGTCGCGCAATTCGGCGTGCCTCACGGCATAGGCCTCCTCCGTGTATTGGAGGGTTTGGGCTATAGTTCCCACGCACACCCAGTGCGGATTGGGAACTTAACACACACCATTGAATTTCTTCGCAGATGTGTGCAGGTTTCCTCACGATGTTTTCCCTCACCGAAAAGCTCATAACAAATTACAAATGTAATTTTCGCACATAAATTCCGAAAAACTCAGAGGTACGAGCCCGGGATTTGAACCCACGACGCTCTGCTTGAGAGGCCACAGGTCAAACCACTAGGCTACCACGGCTTCCCACGATATACTTATATTAAAATATTCTCGGAGAGGTAAAAAATTGTTATTCACCCCTCACACTTCATCCACCCTCCTATATATTCTGTCAGATTTTGAGAACAAACTGCTGATGTTGTTTAAGATATTGAGGCAGTTTCTGGCGTGAGGGATAAATATTACGGTTGAAATTTACCTCCACCTAATACTTTATAGTATCTGTACTAAGGCCATGGACGAAAAAAGACAGGCGCCAATGCGACAATTTGTCGGTGACCATTGACAATTCGAAATGCAACGCGTATTCAATAACTAGCTGTTGCCAGCGACTTCGTCTGCAAAGAATTCGTTTATCGCTATCCCGCGGGAACTACTCAATTTTTCGGGATAAAAAGTAGCCTAAATGCTATTCCAGACTTTTCACTATTCAGGGTGTATCAGATAGCCCCTAACAATAATCCACTGGGGTATATAACCATAGTTATAGAAGCTATAAAAAATAAAAATAAAAAAATATTGGAGTAAATTTTTTTTTATGTTTTCCATAGGAATGATTACAGTTAATACTACCATTCCTATAGAAGATATAAAAAAAAAATTACTCCAATTTCTTTTTTAATATTTTTTTTAGCTTCTGTAGCTATGGTTATATACCCCAGTTAGGGGCCGGTTAGGGGCTATCTGATACACCCTGTCTATGCGCCGAATTTCATCCAGATCCGTTGGGTCGTTCTGGCGTGATTGAGTAACAAACAAACATCCATCCGTCCATTCATCCATACTTTCGCATTTATAATATTAGTTAGATGAAGCCAACCGGCGTGGATTCTCGTTGAGTTTGTAATGTAAAGAGAATTGACACCTTGTCGCCGACATATTGTGGAGTTAGTGAAATAAGACAGATGTGTCGATTGCCATACAAAAGCCCGACCACGGGAATCTAATACAAAAGTGCCCAATAGTTGTCACTATCCTACTAATATTATTAATGCGAAAGTTTGTAAGGATGGACGCATTTGACGATGTGAGTGTGTATGTTTGTTCCCTCTTCACACTAAAACGACTGGACTGATTTAGATAAAATTAGGATCGGTGATAGCTAGTACTCTAGAATAACACAAATAGGCTACTTTTTATCCCGGAAAATTGCATAGTTCCCGCTGGATAGCGATAAACATGTCAAAGGTCGTAGCTGACTAGAGTCGTAATCTAAATAAATTGTTGAAGAACATACTATCAACATCAATTGACAATATTTCAAATTTCTTTATATTCATAAATCAAAAACCATTTCGAGAGAAACACTTGTAGAACACAAAAAAAATATTTTTGGATTTTTTCGTGCAGTATTTTTTGGAAAAATGAGCAAAATATGTAAAACAGGAAATGACGTCCAGCGGCCGGTCCAATACTGCCATTATAAAAAACCTTGTCTTCCGGGTTTCCCTTTGACATTTACAACTTTCACAACACAAACACTACTGACAGCTGACGGTTAATTCATTCGCACACCGCTCGGCTTTGTTTCCAACGGGAACACTAGATAACTGTTTGCCGGGCAATAATGATAATATTTTTGCAAGTTTTCATTTAAAATCATATTTTTGTGAAGTATTCTGTTTGAGTTTGTCAGCTCGTTTTGACGTTCATCGACAGTGACAACTGCATTCACTGTTAAAGTATTTAAGCACAGGTTTTGGCGGTCAATCAATGTAAT
The DNA here is from genome assembly GCA_963854515.1 of Pandemis heparana. Taxonomy (NCBI): domain Eukaryota; kingdom Metazoa; phylum Arthropoda; class Insecta; order Lepidoptera; family Tortricidae; genus Pandemis; species Pandemis heparana. Next base: position 15,606,258 of record OY978013.1, on the reverse strand, counting down.
TATTTCAACGTTTTTTTAAGTGTACGAAACAAAGCGGTGACGTCATTTCGCTAATACTTGACGTTTGTTACTTACGTCCTTTCTGCTTGAGCAACGATTTAAATGGATTTTTCCACGAAAATACAAGATTTTCACGAATATAAAAAATATGGGTGTCTTAAATTTGTGCGCTCTTTCCAGCCTGACAATAAAAAGTAGCTCTTAAAAAATTGAAATATTGTCAATTTGTGTCTCTATCTTTATTTAAAATTAAAATAAGAAACTTGAGTTTTCATTTGACTTCACGTACCTAGCTGTCTAAAAGTTACGTCAAGAAGAAAAGTCCTATCAAGAACGTTGAAAAGTCGGTGCAAAATTCCGACTCGCTTTTTGCCAGTTTTTTGCAGCTTCGTGCTCTTGATGCATTTAGCCATATTTGATACTTCAACGACAACGCGTTAAGAATACGACAACAACACCTGCACTCTGTCCATTGCTCAACCGAAATGCTACGCAACCAGCGGCACGCGAACAACACACGCAATGTATTACAAAAATACTCGAGCTGCCGTTGGTCGCGTGGCGAGGTTGTAGATGTAGTACCTTGTTTACATATTGTTGGCAGTCTCGGGGGAGACTGCGGTGCTAATCACATGCAATCAATTCACCGCGCGAACTGTGATACTAGCTATAATACCAGTGCTTTACTGTGACAATTAGGGTTGAAAGCCGAAGGACGAAGATAGATAGAAGATATACTTGCAAATTAGATTCTTAAAGTCACTAGTGAATAATAATATAAAAAAGAATTGTTACCAGAATTATGAGAAACTGTTTTCATTATGTAAATTGTTACCTGTTCATGAAAAAACCAATCTACTCTTGGCATTAGAACAATACCAGTGTTATGATTATAAGAAACCAATTAATCATTTGCATAAAACTAGAAGTACTGCTAAGGAGTTATCGAAACGTAAACTAATTGTACCAAAAGTATGTAACTATTATGGAAAGCGCACGAGGGAGTACCTAATACCTACACTCTTGAACAGGTTACCAGATGATGTAAGGTCATGTCGCGATGTGTCGAAGTTTGTTTATAAAAAAAGGGTGAGAGGAGCACTGTTAGACGGACTTGGTCACAATTCGTGACTGGAATTGCCCGGTAGTAAAATGTTTTCTTCTTTTTTTTTTCCTACTGTGGGTTGAGGGTATATTTTGCATGTACGGTCGCCCAAGTAAGTGGTCTAACACTTTTCTTCCAACTTCCTATCAAATGAAAATGTCGCTAAAGTCGAACTTTCAAGTTGACAGCCTGTCTTATCGACGCTATATATTGTGACGTGCAAAGGAATTTTAACCTTAGGGTGGTGGACCACATATTTGGCTGATGGTACTTATCAATATGGAACAGCATAGTGTGTAATATTAAAAATAGCGATTGAGAGCTCTCCACTTTCTGCCAATAAACTGCTATGCAGTTTGGCAGAGGTATATAGATATAAGTATTTTGTACTTCTTTTATATTCTATTTGAGTCAAATAAATTGAAAAAAAAAAAAAGAATATAATATTCCTTAACGACAGTGAAAACAGAACACATCGAAATATCCGAAAATTACAGCTATGGACTGAAATCGGAGCGGGATCCTCATCATTCCGTGAAGCGTGTTATACCTCTACACCACCCATAGCAGGTAGGTAGATGGGTCCGAAATACGAATAGCGCTGTAAAATTTCTAAACGACATTAAAAATTAGAAAACAGAAATAGAAAAGAGCGCTGTGCGTTAGAGTGCTCTCTCACTCTAACCCACAGCGCTAGTCGTAACCTCGTCATCGTCCTCGTATATCGTTCCTCTCGGAAGAGCCTGCATACCGCTGCCGTATGCGTCAGAGAAAGGGAAGCAAGACAGACTGCTGTCGTAACGCGTTACGTTACGAAGCGGTTTACACTCCCATAAGAAGTTATCACATCAATAGAAACAATGAAATCGTGAAATTCAATTCTTATTAAGTAGGTATTTCATCAACATCAGTTCTCATTGCGACATCTGGCCCCGTTGCTCTGTGGTCGTTAATTAATTGGGGCCCGCGGTGAATGATGACCGTAAAACGTCGCCGGTTACCTTGGTCAGGCTAATGCAAATCGACCTTATCTGCGCTAATCCATTTGTTACAGGGTTCGGTCGAGACAGAGTCCATAAAGCGCCGCTGGGAACTTTGCTATCTTTCTATGCCTTAAACAACATAGAACTAACCGAACCTGGAGCTTACTCAGTTCTAACTCATTACAGATTTTAGCTGTCATTTTTAGTATGGATCTGTCAGGGAGCGAACCTAAGCTGAATCGAAATTGAATCGCATTAAGACGTCATGGCAACCCGCCTGTAGAGGAGAATGTACAAAAGGAACTTTTGGCAAAGCTAATATCGAGACGCTTCGCTCGCGATTTGCACCGGTCAAAAATTCAAGCATAATTATTATTAGGACTCCTTAAGGCGCTGTCAACAGCAAATGACCTTGAGCAGCGCCACTCTTCACACATACGGTTCGCGTGCCTGTGAGTGAAAGATAAGAAACTATTCCGGCAGCTTGGCGCGCGTCTAAAATCTTGCAAATAAGACACAAATAAGAAGAAATAAAAAAAATTATGGATTATTTGTGAAATATGACTCGTTAGCCGTGTAGGTATGAATATGTTGACTTCATGTTTTTAATTGCAGATCCATACGTCGAAAAAATAAGGACATAGAACCGTTTAATGATGATTTTAAGACCAATCTTTACAATTATTTTCTATCGAGCCGATTTTGTTCAATTATGTATCAAGTCCGTCTAGCGTGTTTGAAATATGATGAAAATTAACATATTTTTTTTTTTTTTGTGTGTAGTTTTTCTTAAAAAGGTGCTTAAATAACATCAATTTCAACAAAATTAGGTATTGTCAGCCTCTTAAGATCTAAAACTGATAATCGGAATAAAGTTTATGTAGTTATAGTATGATTTAACTATCGCGGAACTGCTTGATTATGCCTTGGTATCTTTGTATTGGCCATTAATCCCCGATTATAAAGTATTTGGTTTCAATTATAACTGGTCACAAAGACTAACAAAAACAATTTCGAGTTTGTAATGGTTCCGAAGGGTCAATTTATTTCCAGAATTTGTTAAGCGGTTCCGAAGTTTGACCAAACAACGGGAAGCCCTTCGTAAGTACCTTGCAGACCATTTGTTTTGAACTGTGAGGTTTATTCGACGTTCGGATGAAAGCTTTGTACCAGTTTGAAAATATTTTCTTAGGATGCCGTGTGCTATACCTGAAATGGAATTAAAACAGAGCCTCTAGTGTAAGTTTTCGGCACGACAAACGTCTCGAACACGTTCGCGTTAACGATTCAATTACTATGGGAAAATTAACAGCGCCACAAGCGGAACGAAACTACAACTAAAATTTATCATAGTATTTGACATATTAACGCAAACGCGGTCGAGACGTATTATGTGACCGAAAACCTACACTAAGCATACAGATCAATTGTTCACGAAGGCGAGTGAGTGTCATTTGTGGTTCATCTGCGTTTTGTGAGTCTAAGTGTGCGTGAGAGCGAAAGCGAGCGAAAGTGGAGCGCTCGCCAAGGCGGCAGCGAAACGAACACTGCGCGCCAGCGCTCTGCCAGCGCGGCTACTCGACGCAACCGACACCGGCGCACAACTACCCTCGTTTTTATCGTCATTCGTTTCAGTGTTCATTTCGCTGCCGCTCGGACGAGCGCTCTAAGAGGAAGGACTACGAACTAGTCAGAAACAAGTGAGTTATCCGTTTTTGTGTTATTATGATTGATCTTACGGTTTACGGTAGTTTCATGTTGATCTATTAGACATTTTGTGGCTAAAAACTTATACTAAGCGTGCTGAAATAATCCAGATTTACTTTATACCTCGTGTGCTTATTAACGTTGTCCTTACCGTTTGCTTTCCATAAAACAAGGCCAATATTATCCCATAGCTTTACTAGAGCGGTAAAATCTGCGTCACCCTCTCTCATAAATCACTGGCAGCCCTTTCGTTCCCAAGTCACGTATTCAATAGATTCGAGTACGGGAATATGATACATCCCGGCTTATCTAACGTTATAGTAGATAATAATCCGAGTTAGAAAACTGTTAATAAATATCTGACCGGAAAGCCTAGTGGTTAAAGTACTTGAATTAATATCCCGGATTAAAGCAAATGTGTGTGTATCAAAAATATATGCTTGTTTTTGATTCTTGGATGTTTGATTTATGTATTTAAGTATGCATTTATCTATACATCGTGTCATAAATTAATCCATACAAACTTACTAACCCCCTTATTCATAAACGCTCTATAGGCTTCTGCTAACTCAACAATCGTTTGTCCTTATCTGTCACATTGACATTTACCTTTCACAGATAAGGACAAACGATTACTAAGTTAGCAGAATCCTATAGCGTTTATGAATAAGGGAGTTATATTTTAGCAGACGGTCGGGCTAGTTGGACTGAATACTCCCGTAAATATTTTCAGGATTTCTTAATCGTGTCTGACAAAATGTTTCCATTTGGTCAATGTGTATAGACAAGTGTAATAATATGTATCAAGTCAAAGTTTCAAACATAAGTAGGACTTACAGTAGTTACTTAGAAGTTCACCGTCGATACTTATTTTTACACTTGACATAGTACAAAGTATACGGTATCCAGATAATGACTCAACTTTAATCGATTAAAACGTAATAAAGACCACATTATTTAAAGTAGATTCAAATACGCATCAGCATTAAAACTCTTCTGAATCACCCTCAAAGATTAAAACTTGTGAACGTAATCCCCATTTTGTATGGAAGCATTCAATTCATATCAGATTCGCTTACTGTGCATTCCTCATTGTAAACGAACCGATAGCGAGATTCCGCACACGCGTTATGAAAAGATTATGTTTAAGCTGTTCACATTAAAGGCCGGCGCCCACCAAATGCGTGTTGCGTGCTGCGTGACGCGCGCACGCACCAGTTGTAATGTATGAAACTATGAGACAGATGCCAGACCAGATGCGTGGTCACGCGCGTGCGGTGAGTACGCCACGCGCGTGCGTATCAGCAGCACCAGATGTATTAAAATAGATAAAGTTTAAAATGCATAGTGGGTTAAAATACATAATGGTTCAAAATATATAATGCGATTTTCTAAGAAAGTGACAAATTAACAGGATTGTTATAAAACAAACCTAACCTAACCTAAACCAATCTATAGATTACGATATCAAAAAAGTTAATTTTGTTAATAGTTTCAGAGAAAATAGCATTATTATATTTTGAACCATTATGTATTTTACCTATTATACATTTTAAACTTTATGTATTCTGATGCGCACCCATTTCATTTCATTTCATTTATTCATTGTAAAGTCAAGTACAGTACATGGTAAAAAAGATGTTATACGAGATTAGTAGGTAAGTAGGTACATGACGCCCTGCAAGGGCACACAATAATAATTAATCACTAAATGTCTAAAATATCAATTATCAATGTCACGCAGCACGCAGCACGCATTTGGTGTGCGCCGGCCTTAAGTACTTTTGAGTATGTGATGAACTGTTGGGGGAGAAACGTTCTCGAGTGGCGACCACGAAACGGAAGACGCAGTGTTGGCAGGCCTCCCACTCCACTTTTTTTTGTTCTTAGAATAAAGTTAAGATGATATACCGTCAAATGTTAATCATACCATTCTTGATTCATAGTTAATTACCAAAATAATTAACATGATATTAACAGGGCTATGTTAATAAAATTTGCATCATTAATTATAACTTCGGCGGTAACATTATGATTAAAAGTTAATGTTTCTTTATTTTCTTTTTTGATATTTAAATTTCTTTTAGCAGAACTTCCCGCTTATTACCATTTAAACAGACTTCATTTTTGACATCGCTTTCGTTATATTTTTAAGATATATGATATTACACTCATTTGCGAAATACCTTCTTGGAATTTAATAATCACTAGCGCTTCTAGAGTCTCAAAATGCAATAAATTTCGCGTAGGTGAGTGGTAGTAAGCTCCCACTATCAAACAATTTTACAAGATTGATTTATCTTACCTACAGTGTTTGTTATGTACTTACTTAATGTTTGTTAGGTTACTTACCTCTTCAAGGTAGCTCCACAGTACGATACCTACTTTACTTAATGCAATGTTTATATCAAAAAGTATAATTATTACTAGCGACCCGCCCCAGCTTCGCACTGGTTAAACTGAATAAACCTTCGTCTTGTATCGTCCTATCTGTTGACGAAAACTCTATTAAAATCTGTTGTGTACTTTAAATGATACATACAGTGTACAAACACACACTTTCGGAGACGGCGTGGCGGACAGCTATTTTATTTTATACTAGCTGTTGCCAGCGACTTCGTCTGGAAAGAATTTGTTTATCGCTATCCCGCGGGAACTTCGCAATTTTCCGGGATAAAAAGTAGCCCATGTGCTATTCCAGACTTTTCTCTATCTATGTGCTGAATTTCATCCAGATCCGTTAGGCCGTTCTGGCGTGATTGAGTAACAAACAAACATCCATCCATCCATCCATCCATCCATCCATCCATCCATACTTTCGCATTTATAATATTAGTTAGATTTTCTAAAGAATTATACGTCTAAAAGTAGGTGCAGTAATATGCACTAGCTACTTAATATACGTAAGAAACGAGCTGATATCGGCTATTTTCAAGACGAACGGGTGCATGGAATAGTGCACAATAACCTGGTCAGCTTACTAAAAAAAAAACGTTGAACATTCTAGTGATATTTTATCATTGATCTTTACAATGCAAAATTACGAGCGCTCTGATAATAATGACTTCTTTTTGTAAGTGCAGTTTTAAGAATTTCATTTTTGCTGAACTTCGTTCACTTTAGTTGCCGCTGCTGTTGTGCCTTGGCTTTCACCTGTACGGCAAAAAAGCTCCTTGTGCAGCTTTAAAAGCAACTAAAAAATTTTAAAAATTAAATGGAAAATAAAGGGTCTCTAGAAATTGCGCCGGAATATTTGCGTTAGTTTGATTAAATAGCCCTGTAAATGATTTTAAGGGTTTGTGAGTCATAATGGAACGGCCTCAAGGCACGAATAAGTGATAGTACTAACGTACTGGGCAGAACTAAATTTTTAATCATTTTTTTTAAGTAATGGTCTTGTTATAGAGATGTCAAACCTCCTTACCTGAAATACCTACACTTTCCGGAAAAAATCTGACCGATGATGTATATAAAAATAATTATGACGAGCATATAAAACTGTGTCACTTTAACATTGACTTACGATAAACAACTAGACTCCCAATCGCAAACAAAAGTGCCTCAAGAAACGTCCGAACGGCGTTGTCTATGTATTGTGTGTGTCAACACATAAACTTACACAGATAACATTAATATATTCGTTCAAATTAATACTGTCTGTCTCTTGTTCTCGAGCGTTTGAGATTACGATGCGAAAGGGTGGATTTTTGACGTTGTAATTTGTGTGCCATGCTAAACGTATTGCACACAAATTACAACGTCAAAAATCCACCCGAAAGAGACATGTACATTGTTATCGAAGCGCGGTCGAAACAAGACTGAACCAAAACTCTGCACAATAGACGCGTCGTGCAGACTTTTGCTTCCGACAGTTTTTGTGCGTGATTGAGAGTCTAGTTGTTTATCGTAAGTCAATGCACTTTAAGTACAAAGCTGTATGGCAAGTGACCCGTTATTTGTGCTACCCAAACGTCCTTACTTCCTTACTAATATTATAAATGCGAAAGAAACTGTCTGTCTGTCTGTTATCTTTTCACGCTTGAACCGCTAGACCGATTCAATTGAAATATGGTATACTTACAGATACAGAGGTGATACAGAGTCCCGGGGATGGACGTAGGATAGTTTTTGTTCCCGCGGGATAGCGATAAGCGACTTCTGCGCCACGGGCAACCGCTGGTGGGATAGGTATAATTTGGGAAAAACGCTTGTTCCACTTTTTCTATTTTGTATATCCATGGATAGTCGGATTCACCCATCGTATTATACCGCATATTGTAATGATACTTCTAAGCTAAGTACTAAGAGTAACGAAGTGGAATGTGCTGTTAGCCAACTGTGTTTTATGACAGTCATCCGGTGGGAAGAAAAACAAATGTCGACTCATTGTTTTTCTCTTCCACCAAATCCATCTAACCATTACGTTGTGATTGGAAAAACTAGCAAAACTGTATTAAATGCAAAAGTTTCTGTCTATTGGTTTGTTTTTTTGGAAACCTTTACTTACAAAACTGTTAGTACTGCGAAACTTTAAACTACCGGGAGACTTTCGAAAGTATTTTAGCGATGTATTTATTTGCGTCTGCAGCTTCTAATTTATGTCTTCATCTTTATTCATAACATGAACAATAGATTTTATTGCAATAATTTTAAATCCACATCCGTTTTCAAGGCACTGAATGTTAAACTCGTTTGAATTATTTGTTGCACAATTAGGTAATTTGTAGATGTTAGCAATCTTACTTTCTCTATTAAATTGCCACCAGTTCTAAGTGACCATTTCCCTACAATTTCATCAACAATATGATGATTGTTGGTGACAAGTATCAATGCACTTTGCCAGTCCATCCTGCAGTACGGGGTGGCGGTTTGGGGCAGCGCTGGAAAGAGTTCCCTATTGGGTCTTGAACGCGCACAAAGAGCAGTACTAAAGGTTATGCTTAAGAAACCATCCCGCTATCCCACAGACGCGCTGTATTGTGAAACCAAATTCCTGAGAGTGCGTCAACTCTTTATTATGAAAGCGTTTACTCGTACTCACAGTAGTATACTAAACTCTTCACACTACAAGTCGATGCTGTGTAAGCGCCACTTTAGATGCAGCCTGCCCCCACTCAGATCTGCTTTGGCTAGGAAATCTCCAGCCTACTCTCACCCCCGCACCTACAACAATATCTGCAGAGTTTGTGATACTAAGCTTCTTTCGGTCCCCAGAGCTAAAGTAATTCTAAAAAAATATCTAGTAACACTGTCTTATATGGAAACGGAAAATCTTGTTAGTAATAAATCGTAATTAAATAAACAATAATAAAAATAAATAATGCCATGCTGCTCTAATTTAATTTCATACGGGAACTTCATCCAAACACACACACACACACACACACACACACACACACACACACACATACACACACACTTGTAAATTGTTGTATTATGCTTTCCGTTACGAACTCTCTGTCGCTCTTTATATGTATTGTATTTGTGTTCACTTTTTGCATGCACTTCACCGTTGCTTTTTTAAACGCCCATTTGTTAATGTATCTTGGTAATCACTTAGTTGTAATCGCTCTCGCAGACGACCAAGATACAGGCTCAGCCTAGTTTGGAGTCTGATGGATATTTTCCTCTGTTAAATCCGCTTATTTAAATAAACTATTTGTATTTGTATTTGTATTTGTAATTTGTGATAAGCCGGTTGTCTTCCTGTTGACTACGCATTACATTTCGAATTGATACTAAGCTTGTTACCAACAATATCGCGTTGATGAAGTAAAGTTAGGGTCATTCAAAACTGCACGTTCATCCGAAAAACGCGGTGACACTGAAATACCCGGCTTTAAGCACCAATAAAAAGCCGTGGTAGCCTAGTGGTTTGACCTGTGGCCTCTCAAGCAGAGGGTCGTGGGTTCCAATCCCGGGCTCACACCTCTGAGTTTTTCGGAATTTATGTGCGATATCTCATTTGAAATTTGCCATGAGCTTTTCGGTGAAGGAAAATATCGTGAGGAAACCTGCACACAACTGCGAAGCAATTCAATGGTGTGTGTGAAGTTCCCAATCCGCACTGGGCCCGCGTGGGAACTACAGTCCAAGCCCTCTCATTCTGAGAGGCCTGTGCCCAGCAGTGGGACGTGTATAGGCTGGTGATGATGCTGATGAAGTTCCAATAAAATTGAAAATGTCGGAGTGTTTTCAACTTTTGTAAATTTATGGCTCTCTTGCACATAGCCCACCTCATACAATATGTAGTAACAAGAAATATATTCCTTCGAGGTTAGATGAATACTATATGAGTATCTCGGACAGAGTTTACAGAACAAAGTTTCACTTATAAACTTTGAGGGGATCCGATGAATTGATGATGTTCAAACGGTATTGAGATTTTAAAGTTTCATATAAGTAGATTTAAAAGGTGCTCAAGTTAGAGACTTTTCCGTTGCATTTTTTACGAGATTGTATTATGTGGCTTTTCTTGGAATATTGTCGTGTTTGAAGTGAAAGGGAGGGCAATTTTACAACCAAAAGATAGCAGATACGTCTTTAGCCTAGAGAACTGAGATACCACATTTGTCCGTAATTTCACCAGCTGTCACTCTCCACGACGGAACGCAGCAGTTCAAACACTGCTGCTTGGCTTCAGGATTAGTGAGCAAGGTGGTAGCGGTCCGGACTTTACACAACATACAGACAGCGGGACAGGTGAAACTAACTAATCTAACTAATATTATAAATGCAAAAGTTTGGATGGATGGATGGATGTTTGTTTGTTTCTCAATCACGCCAGAACGGACGAATCTGGATGAAATTCGGCACATAGATAGTGAAAAGTCTGGAATAGCACAAAGGCTACTTTTTATCCCGGAAAATTCCCGCGGGATAGCGATAAACGAATTGTTTGCAGACGAAGTCGCGGGCAACAGCTAGTAGCTTATAAAGACTTCCATGCTGGCTTAGGAGCAAAGGAAAAATATAGAATGTACTTACATTTAGAATAAGAATAGAATATTTATTTATTTTACACAATAATTGTCACATATAACAAACTTACAGGCTAAACATAGCAAAAGAGAAAAATAATGTAAATACCTGAACTAGGATACTTCATGTTCCTGTGTCTCAGGTGTATCAGGACTTAAAAACTAATTTAAATAATCACATGCAAAATATACTTATTTAATTCCATTTGGTATATAAAAAATTTAACAATTAGGGATAAAAATCTTAAAAATAAACTTAAATAATTATTAAAATCCACAGATCCACTTAGCATTGAACAGTCATACAATCGTACTCAGCATTTTTACCTACCTAACGACTAACTAGGTATTCGCGTCATCACAATACAAATTCTTCTAATCCCGCGGTGGTAAAAGCCCATCGATGGAATCGGCGAAAATAGTAGAACTCATGTTATAGGCGATGCGGCTAGCAACCCATCACTATATTGATTCCCTGTCCACCTATACACCCACAATCAATCTGAATGTCGCCTGTCTTGTTACCTTAGGCTCGATCTACCCAGTGGGGAGGAAGACGTGGTTTGTGTAGGTACGGGTATATTATGTATTATGAAGACGTGCGCATGGGCAGTCTTAGCAATCTTTCCCTGAAAGAAGTAACCAATAAAAGCATTATCCCTCTGCTCCTTGTTTACCAAATTTGCAATAACGAAGTTCCGAAATATCTAATCTAGTTAATGGAATTTAAGAGGGAATCAAATATTTGTGAGAACGGGTTCCCGGCGTGCCTATTAGGATTCGGTATTCTGGGTATCAGGTAGGAATCTGGTATTTTGCGTCAATCAGTCACTATTAGACTACAAAATTTAATAAAGGCGTCTCGAAATTGTTACGAAATATTTCAGCAGACGATCAGGCTAGTTGAAATGAAATCACGTCTTTATCCCTTACGGGGTAGATAGAGCCTATGGTATCAAGACCTAAAGGCCACGTTTATAGCATGATTGTGGGCGTATAGTTGGAAATGAATCAAAATAGTGATGGGTTGCTAGCCGCATCGCCTATTTTTTTTTTTATGTGAATAGGAAGGCAAACGAGCAAGTGGGTCACCTGATGGTAAGCGATCACCACTGCCCATAGACACCCGCAACCCCGGAGGGATTGCAGATGCGTTGCCAACCTAGAGGACTTAGATGAAATGCCTCTTGTGCCCGTAATTTCCCCGGCTGTCTTACTCTCCACACCGGAACACAGCAGCGCAAGCACTGCTGCTTAGCGGCAGGATTAGCGAGTAAGTTGGTGATAGCGATCCGGACGGACCTTGCACAAGGCTCTACCACCCGCCTATAACATGATTGGTACGATTTTCGCTGATTCCCTCGATGGACTTTTACCATCTGGGCGGGAAGAGAAGCAACTTGTACATTCTATGTTTTTCCTTTGCTCCCAGACCATAGGAAAAATGTACAAAGTGAACTCATATAAAAAGCTTGTGGTAAACTTAATGGTATAAAAAAAAATAACTTTTATGAAATCCATACGAAGAAGTCGCGTAAAACTTTTTATCCCAATAAATTGCTTTCTTGATAAAAAATAAACGAATTTCGCGGACAAAGTCACCTGCAACCAATAGTTTTATCTAACTAATTTTGTTAGTAATAAAACGTCTAGACACCTTTATGGGGAAAAAACCTAATTAATTACCAAACCGAATTAATAATACATTCCCAGGATAATTTGTACAACGTCCCATGATTGAGCGCTTCAATTCAATTAATTACTAGTATCGGTTTGTTTATACCGATGATGGTGGTTGGTCATATTGATTAATCTATCTGGATAATTTATTGATTTAGGCGTTTGCGGAAATCAGGAAGGCACTTCAAGGCCAAGTTATCCGAAAGCGTTAACATAAAACTACCATGAGATTCAGAACCCTTTGTAAAATACCTTAACCTTTGTATTACCTGCTACGTCTGGTGTAGGTGTAAAAATTAAAAAAGTTGGAACCCAACGCAACGCATTAATCGAGAATATTGTTATTAAAAAATTGGTATTTCAATCATCATCTTCCTAGCGTTTTCCCCAGCATTTTCCACGGCTCAGTGAGCCTGGGGTCCGCTTTGACAACCTAATCCCAAGATTTGGCGTAGGCACTAGTTTTTACAGAAGCGACTGCCATTCTATTCTGACCTTCCAACCCAGAAGGGTAACTAAGCCTTATTGAGATTGGTCCAGTTTCCTCACGATGTTTTCCTTCACCGAAAAGCTCATGGTAAATTTCAAATGTAATTTCGCACATAAATTCAGAAAACCTCAGAGGTGCGAGCCCGGGATTCGAACCCGCGACCCTCTGCTTGAGAGGTCACAGGTCAAACCACTAGGGTACCACGGCTTTAATAAAAAATAGTTCAATATTATGCCAAAATGCCTTACATAATTTTGGAAAAGAGCTGACACTTGAAAAAGCACGCATCCAGAATGCTGAGGACCCGGGTTCGATTCCCGGCCACAGCTTTACTTAAGAGGCTGACAACACCTAATTTTGTTGAAATTGATGTTATTTAAACACTTTAAAAAAAAACTGCACACAAAAAAAATACAAAAAAAAATAAATGTTAATTTTCATCATATTTCAAACACGCTAGACGGGTTCGATACATAATTGAACAAAATCGGCTCGATAGAAAATAATTGCAAAGATTGATCTTAAAATCACCATTAAACGGTTCTATGTCTTTATTTTTTCGACGTATGGGTCTGCAATTAAAAACATAAAGTCAACATATTCATACCTAAACGGCTAACGAGTCATATTTCACAAATAATCCATACTTTTGTTTATTTCTTATGATTTGTGTCTTATTTGCAAGATTTTAGACGCGCGCCAAGCTGCCGGAATAGTTTCTTCTCTTTCACTAACACGCACGTGAACCGTATGTGTGAAGAGTGGCGCTGCTCCAGGTCATTTGCTGTTGACAGCGCCTTAATTTCAGTATCTTTTAAAAACACCCTTTGTAACACGGTTGACGGGAACCGATTCCACAACCACAGTACGAGGCAGGAAATGTCACAGGAATCACTTGCTATTCATACTAAATCAGCTACCTAACCTAACTATAGTTTGTTCAATCCATTGTCGCCAGTTATACAAAAATTTGCTTAGGAGAGTTGTGTCACACATGCATGCGTATGTACGGCAAGGCGTAGTTTTACTGGCGTCACTGAGCCGTTAAAAAACGCGGTCATTGCCTTAACAGATCTGAAGTAATCATTTAAAATTTAAAATCTCTCGTCGTAAATAAAGTACTATTATAGCCTCAGGGTCCGTAAGTCAGTAATTTCATTAGAGCTAAAAGCATTTGATTTCCGTTTGTATATATCTTCGTTTTACACCTGCTTTATAGAGCGACGCGGGAGGACATAAAATTTATTCGGCCCTTAAGTGCACGATGCGTCATTTGATTAGCTTTTCAGGGTTCCGCAAACGAAGGCTTGAGTCCGCAAAATTTTATTTTTCTAGCCATGCCAGCTTTTGTTTACGATCCTCGGGAACTCTATGCTTTTATATCCACACTTATATTATAAAGAATTCAGATTTGTTTGTTTGTTCGCATTGAATAAACTCCGATACTACTGGATCGATTTGAAAACATCTTTCACCATTAGAATTCTACATTATCCGTGACTAGCTTATACTTGCGACTTCGTCTGCGTATTATACATATTATTATAAACCTTCCTCTCGAATCATTCTATCTATTAAATAAAACCTCATCAAAATCCGTTGCTTAGTTTAAAAGATCTAAGCATACATAGGGACAGACAGACAGCGGAAAGCGACTTAGTTTTATACTAAGTATGTAGTGATAAATATAGAAATTCTGCGCAGACGAAGTCGCCGGCAGAAGCCAGTATAATATTAGTAGTAATTTATAAATAGGCCAGTTTGCGTCCTAGGCTATGCCCCCCTTGATGACTTCATATCCAGTGTAACATAAAGCCTCTACAGAAAATTATATCTTTCCAGTAGGCTTATTGTCTAACTCGCTCGCAATCGCCATCGTGTTCATTTTTACAGTTCTTGTATGAATGTGACAGCTAGCTTATTCCGATGCCAATTGTCAGCCCCTATGAACTGTCAAAATGAACACGATGGCGATTGCGAGCGAGTTATACTTACAATAAGCCTACTGTTCTAAGTATTTACACTGGACGTTGATGAGCCATTCTGTCAATTCAGTCTGCCAGTAACTCGAACTAGAAACGTCAAATATGTACGACCTCCAGACGGTTGCGTTAATATTTTTCGCCCGACTCCAACCGTGTCAAGTCGTTAATCGTCCTCCCATTAAATCCAAATGACTTGTTTACGCCCTCGGGCGGAAAACTCGACTTTTCACAACTTTTCATAACTCGTTTAGCGCGTACTGATTTCACTTTTATATACTTCTTAAGTCTTAACTTCTTATTTACAGCGTAAGTTCGGCTTTTTGGGGTCGCAAACTTGTTGGCTAGGTGATTTAAATATTTATGCCACTAAACGCGAGTTCGAAAAGTGCTCATTTATAATAGAAGCGCTCATCAATCCCAGGCTGTCTAAAATACTAAGTCTTCCATGCTAGTCTGGAAGCACAGAAATAAACGTAGAATGTACCAGAACCCTCCCTCTTCCCAAGCAGATCGTAAAAGCCTATCGAGGGAACCGGCGGAAATCTTAAGAATCATGTTATAGGCAATGCGGCTAGCAACCCTTCACTATTTTGATTCGACTTTCTGCGAGTATACGAGTACGCCCACGATGATGGTAAACGTGGTCTTCACATCTTACCCTACGCTCTGCCTACTCCTGAACTCAATGCTTTCACCACTCGCCCGGTAAGTTGAAGCCAGCAGGAATGGTAACGGGGACATTACCTACCTTCACGGTTACATCATCTAAGGGAAGGCACGGTCCTGGTACTCCTGGTGGAAGCCGGGGCCACCGGGGGGGCGTTTGTGGTGAAACCCTCGTGGCATCCCACTGCGTAGTCCCCATCACACCGGATTGAGGCAACGCCGGAGAGGGTTTGGGTACCTATACCCCATCGCGAGGAGTCCCACATACCTACCCCTAGGCATCCTCGTGCCTGCCATCACCCACAAAGATTTCCTCTTCGTTACAAAAAAAAAGTTTCTGCCTACCCCATAAATTCTCATATTTATTTTATCTTGAGTTATTATATTATTTTATTTATTTAGCTATGTATTCTATTTATGTTAGTATTGTTCTATTTATTATCCCTGCGTTTCTCTTGACTATTCGTTTCTGCCACCTACTTAAACTGTCTCCAACTTATTTCTATGTCTTATTGGTTGTCTGGGAGAGATCACTATTAAGCGATAAGACCGCCTATTATATTTGTTCTTTTGTTTCTGTATTGTTTTGTACTGATTTGTGATGTTCAATAAAGAGTATTTGTATTGTAAGTTGCCAACAGTTAGGTTTGCTTTCGAAAGACTTCCTTAGTAATTCTTTTCTCTATGGCATACTTTCCTTAAACCTAAAACAGTCTAAAAGGATTCAACACTCCAATGTTCTGGGTACCAGCATAATTTACTTTCAAGTTGAGCCGTCATTTTACGCTCCAAATACTTACTTTGAATGGAACCTACTTATTGCATTTTCCTCAGTCATACCCGTTAGATAAATTGTAAACTTTGCCAGTATAGATACGGCTTTCCATAAATACACCAAATGGACCTCACGAGACAGGCTCGGCCTAGTGTAGTGGTCATAGGTAATATGTTTAATTTGTGAAACTATTTAGTAAATAAACTATTTTTTTATTTTACACTATATAGACATTAATCACGTATTTATCCCTTAGGTAGGGGGTAGACAGAACGTCGGGTAACAATACCTGAAGGCCAGGTTAAGTGTGACGTATGGGCAAATAAGTGGAAAGCGTGTTCCACCCTAGACCACATCTATGCCGACCATGAGGCGTGATTGTGACCAAACGCATGCCTTTTTCGCATAAAAAAGAAGAATCAAAAGTGATAGGTCACTAGCTCTGCTGTATCGCCTATAACATGATTCCTAAGATTTTAATTTCTCGAACCTATACGCCAATAATCACGCTAAATGTGGCCTCTAGGTCCTGTTATCTTATACTCTCTGCCCCGTACCTAGGGGTTATAGACGTTTTTAATATTGTATGTATCGTATCTACAATCTTGGCTTCATCAACATCTGTACCTATTCCTCTTCAACGGATATCTAAATACCTGTTCCTTTTTCCCGCTCCATATTTTATAGTACAAAGACGCAATCTCGCAGAGCGTGTCGGTTACAAATGGCACCAAGTGTATTCGGCTACGATGCAGTCTAGTACTGTAATCGATTTGCTGGAGGATGTTTAAGAGTTTATTTGAATCAGGCGTGAAGTTAGCCTTTAAAGCATTTCGAGCGCCAACTCTTTTGGAATAGTCAACCCCTTTACAAGTAAATAAATTAGCTAGGCCCCCAATGGCATTGTACACTCACGTGCAAAAGTAAAGGGTCACCTTTCATACAAAGTTGTATAGAAAGCGACCCGTTATTTTTGCTCGTGACTATAGTTTTGATTATAGTACCTACCTATTGAACCTGGAAGCTGTTGAAATTTTTTGTTTTTTATCCGCGAACCTACGCATAAGGCTTTGCGACCCACATTTTGAAAAACACTGATCTAAAGATTTGGTCTCTAGGTGTACGCGGTATCTTGGTATCTGTAGGGTTGGTATCTTAATATCATGATACCCTGCATCTTGGTACCTAGAGGGTTGGAATCTTGAAAGAAAGAAAGAAGACATTTATTCCTTTTTGCATGACACACAAATATAAGAGAATTATACACAATTTTATAGAAAAGGAACAAAAAACACAGACATGAAAAATATATCATCAGATCTTGGTATCATGGTAGGTACTCGGTATCTTGGTACCTAGAGGGTTGGCTTCTTAGTAAGTACCCGCTTAGTACTTATATCTACTCGTAGAAGTTTGCTCTCTGGTTGTCTCGGTACCCTGTAACTTGGTACCTATCTTTGTGGTTGGCCTCTTGGTATTTAGGGGGTAGGTCTTTGTTATCTTGTTACCTATCCATGTTAATGTTAATGGTCTATTGGTATCGTATTCTAAAGTGATACGATAAAAAGTAATATTCCGCAAAGGCCCATAACGTTCGCATTCCGCAATTCATTTGTTTTCCGCGTGATCAGAGCTTGAGGCGCCGTTCTATAAGCTTCCGCACTCACGCCTCCTAAGAAAGCATTACGCGTTTTCCTTGTTTCATTAGCTTTTTCAGACGTTTTGTTTTCGTTTGTTTTGTTTCGGCAGCCTTAAAAAGTTATATGTATATAGTCAAATTGGCTTCAGCAGCTCAAACAAATGTACCTACGCTATTAGGGTTCCGTACCACAAAAGATAAAACGGACACACACACACCCATACACCTAATCCTAAGTGAGTTCCTTACTGAATAATATTAACTTAGTATAATTACATAGTATAATGCGAAAGTGAGTGTTTGTTTGTTCCGCTTTAACGCCTTAACTACTGGACGAATTGCGATGAAATTTTGCATACATCATATTAGAAGTCTAGAATAAATAATAGGGGAGTTTTCATCTCAAAAAACTGTAACTCGCGCGATAAACGAAGATGACAGACGAAGTCGCGGGAACAGGTAGTTTAGGTATACAATGCGTATGTGTCCGTTTGTTATGCTCTCACGCGTGAACTACCCAACCGATCATGTTAAATCATGGAATGGAGACAGTTTAAGACCCTGGGAAGGACATAGAATAGTTTTTTCCCGGAATAAACAGTAAATACGAAGTCCCCGCAGACGAAACGGACAATAGTTTGACGCTTGACGAACTATTTACAATAGAGAAGTTTCATACAAAACTGTTAACTCATTTTGCGTCGCCGTGGCCACCAGAAGGTGTACAAAGTTCCAAATTCCAAGTTTGTTATCATTCCGTCTTTCTCACTCTCATAAGAACAGTCAGTGCACGTTAACCGGGGTGACTTTGGTAATTTTGGG
This sequence comes from Pandemis heparana, assembly GCA_963854515.1. Lineage (NCBI taxonomy): Eukaryota > Metazoa > Arthropoda > Insecta > Lepidoptera > Tortricidae > Pandemis > Pandemis heparana. Next base: position 15,587,426 of record OY978013.1, on the reverse strand, counting down.
GCTACTTTGATCGTTTTAAAATTGCTATAAAATCGATATTGTCCATATGCGGTGAACGTTTGGCATCGATTGGAAGCAGTAAAAAAAAAAACGAATGATTTCGTCATTAGGTATAACTACTTTTTAAAGTTACCCTGAATCAAAGTCACCCCATTTACGGTACGATACGAAATTCGAATTTGTAAATTCGGAATATAATGCTCAGAGGGGCGTTAGTGGTAATTTAGTTCAGAAATGGGTATTTGAAAAATCTATTATCTATTCATCAAACTGATCCGACCCCTAGAATACTGTGAGAGTTGGACAACCGCAGATCTCGCGAATATTGTGAGCTAGTGAATAAATCAGGTGACAGGTCTAGACTCTCAAAGGCTGCCTCATTCAAAATTACATACATAAATCAAGTTTTTATTCCTCACGGGGTAGACTGAGTTTGTTACGTTAGGGTAACAAGACCTAAAGGCCACGTTAAGCATGATCGTGGGCGTGTCACCTATAATATGATTCCTACGATTTTCCCCCATTCCCTCCAAAATTAAACCTATGTAAAAGATATTTAATAATAGGCAATTAATTTCATCCATACTTGTGCGCCGCAGTTGTGTTCTCGTACTTTGAGGATGGACCCGTAGAGGGTTTGAAACGCGTCAGTGTTTTTGTGTGGTGGCGGCGTAAGGTATAGTTAGATTTGTATAATGTGTGTGTTTTATGTAGAAACAGTAGGTTGAGAGAGAAAGAGAGAGATAAATAATTTGCATGAAAACACATACACATCTTGTTGGCTGCCTTACACGTGTGATAGCGGAGTAGCAAGGTGTTTTTTTTTCATTGATTCAATAAATCAACGGTAACAAACATACAGATATACTCGCAAACTTTCACAGTACCTACCCTAAACCGGGATGACTTTCATTTACGGCGTAACTTTAAAAAGTAGTTATAATGACGAAATAATAATTTTTTATACTGCTTTCAATTTATATGTCTTCATCAATCGCCTTTGCGTCACATGCCAAACATTCACCGTACCATGGACAATATCGATTTCATAGCAATTTTAACAAAGTAGCCCCAAAATTATCATAGTCACCCGGTCAACGGTAATATTTAATGATACCTTACGATTAGCACAAATCATCACCTCTCTTTTATGTGCAACATAGGCTAGGTAGGTAAGAAAGAGAAGTTAGAGCGGCCCGACCACGACTACGCGCAACAGGAGATACGCGGCGCTCGAGCAATTGTCTAATACATTGCGTGTTGCCAGTTAACCATAAAAAGGTGAGCGTTTCAGCCTTTCGATGTATTGAAAAGTATTTCACTTGATCGCATGTCGCATGTATTTGTGGTAGTCTTTGGAATAAACAAGAAGGCAAACGTTCAGGATATAGGTATAGGAAGAACAATCCAATAAATACCTAAAAGGTATTGTAATTACGGCGTGAGCTAGCAACACCTGGGGCCTGGATATTGTGCCATAGACTACAAATGATACAGAAGTCAAAGGTAACAGAACGATCACACCTACACAGAACCCACACAACCTACACAGTTAAACAATAGGTAAATGATTCTGATTCTGATTCTGATCTTTTCCAGGGTTCCATAATTAATTTTTAAAGGAAAAAAGGAACCCTTACAGAATCACTTCGTTGAGCGTCGAGCTCAGTATACACGACAAAGTGACATAATATAATATTATTATTGTGACGTTAAGGTTATGTTGAAATATTTTTGCAACTTCACGCGAATCCATTATTTGACCTTGACTGTACAAAAAACTTTCGGGAACTCCTAGCACAAACAATAACTTCGAAGCGATTGAGACGATAATTAAGGCAAGTCTTAATTGTTGTTTCTGTGGAGCCATTTATTTTCATTGCTTAGCAAAGTCGATGAATAGATAATTTTAATATACCTACTGCAATAAACTTCCTTTGAAATCAAAGTTTTCAGATTTAGCATGAAAATAGATTTTGCTCGCGAATTCGTCCGCGCAGATAACATCAAAATTCAAAATTCATAAATTCAAAACTTTATTTTGCAAATAGGCCGCCAAAGGCTCTTTTCAATACCTACGTACTTTTTTTTAAACTACCAGTTCAAATAAATAGATATGGACAAATATAATAAATATTGTGTTTTATTCCTGACTCTAATAACCCTTAGTCATTACAGCTCACATTAACTCGCTCATAAAACAAAAAGACTTAAGAACATCTTCCACTACATTCGACATTAAACCATGACACGCCCCAACAAAGTTCAAATCGAAATACGCATTAATTTTGAGTTATTTCCTTCTTAACCATGTCGCTTTCACGCCTATTACATTCGAAGATCTGGTGTAATCCGAAGATTTCTTCGCAAAGATTATTCTAAGCCGTAATGCATTTATAACAAGGTTTATTTTTGCTTGGTAATGGAACCATAATCTAAGATCATTATAACGTGTGAACAAGTATGTGAATGTGTATCCTATCAAATGGGATTTGAGAGAATATCATCTTTTTTCAACGCGCGCGTCGCTCAACGAGCTATGGAGAGAGCTATGCTCGGAGTTTCTTTGCGCGACAGAATCCGGAATACGGAGATTCGCCGAAGAACTAGAGTCACCGACATAGCTCGAAGAGTATGTACGTCGAAGTGGCAATGGGCAGGCCACATCGCTCGTAGGACAGACAACCGTTGGGGGAGAAAAGTTCTCGAGTGGCGACCGCAAACCGGAAGACGCAGTGTTGGCAGGCCTCCCACTAGGTGGACTGACGACATCGTAAAAGTTGTGGGAAACCGGTGGATGCAGGTGGCGACTTGTCGTTCAGTATGGTGTGCTAAGGGGGAGGCCTTTGTTCAACAGTGGAAGTCTTCAGGCTGATGATGATGATGATGATCATCATCTTTTTTTTTTTCCTTTTTTAGCCCACAATCATGCTAAGCTGGTCCGGGAACAAAGAAAAAAACATAGAATGTTCCAGTTCTTTCTCTTTCCGCGCAGCAATATTAAAGTCCATCGAGGAAGTAATAGTACATTACTGCAGAGGCCGGGAAAGAAAGGCTTGCAGGCTGAGTAACGTATCTAGACGTCCGAGCTTTGCGAGGCCGGATAGGAGTACGAAGCCTGCAAGTTCTTTCACGCCGAGGCTTGTATAGTGCTTTTCTCAAACATGCAATGAAATAAATAAAAAAAATCCAAAAAAACCCTTAGAATGTTGCCGCTAGCGCGTGAATTAGGCGGCGGACGAGCAGCAGCAGGCGCATATCCTCCGTGTGCGTGTCCTCCAGCAGTGCGACCCGCGCACGACGACGACCACCACAAAACAAAACACGATCGCTTTGCAGGCCAAGGCCAGCCATTTTGTATGAAAATCCATTACATACCACTTGTCCAACCGCGCCCGCAACGTGATACGTCCCGGCCTATTATTTTGAAAAATTATTTTTCTCAAAGATGCAATGAAAATGTCAACCTTACGTTCAAAATAATAGGCCGGGACGTACCACGTTGCGGGCGCGGTTGGACAAGTGGTATGTAATGGATTTTCATACAAAATGGCAGGCCTTGGCCTGCAAAGCGATCGTGTTTTGTTTTGTGGTGGTCGTCGTCGTGCGCGGGTCGGGAAGTCGGGACGGGGCGCGCTGCTGGAGGACACCCACGTGGAGGATATGCGCCTGCTGCTGCTGTCCGCTGCCTAATGCACGCGCTAGCGGCAACATTCTAAGGGTTTTTGTTGAGTTTTTTTATTTATTTCATTGCATGTTTGAGAAAAGCACTATACAAGCCTCGGCCGGAACAGGGGTTGCCGGCTCTCGTATCATGCCGGCCTCGTGTACCACTCGGCCGTCAAACTTACTCGGCCGGCAACCCCTTACTTCCCGGCCTTTGCAGTAATATACTATTCATTCCTCATTGAGGAACCTCTTCACATGCAACGTCACAGCGACATCGCATTACTAAACAAGGAAAATCGTTACGACGCGAAAAAAAGTTTCCATGGGGTGGGTTATGAATTAAATTCCTTGACTATATTGTAGTGATAGGAATTATTGCCAAAGCCAGTACAGTACGTTGAACGTATGAAGTTTACGTGGATCATAAACATAGTTTTATTAGTATAGTAGTTAAGTTTACAACACCTAATATGTCTCGAGTGAACAATTATTAATACTAGAGTCGTAACTTCCGTTAACTTGCCGTTAAAACGCCCGGAGGATTAAATATCTTGTGACGCAGTAATTTTGATACCGTATCCACTTCCCAGCCGTTAAGTTTGGTACGAGCATACGTAACAAACTTAATGGCTTCGTATAAAGCCTATGATATGTTTGGCTGGTAGAGATCGCTCTGTAGCGATAAAGTCACCTATTGTTACCGTATTACTTCTGTATACCTTTTTTTCCGTTTTGATTGTTATATGTGGTGTTCAATAAAGAGTTACTGTATTGTATTGTATTGTAAAGCTGGGTACAGTGCGAGAGCTCTTAAGGCATTCGGGTTTGTCTTGCTGTATCTTTCACTGGACCGATTCAAGTATCAAACCTATAAGAGCGAGTGGGACAGCAATACTAACCTGAATGGCATTCTAAGGCTCTTGGACTCGTCTGCGAGCTGTAACAGTAACTGTTGCACGTTATGGTAACCAAAAACTATTAAAATAATTATCTCGTTAACAGAATTCGCTGCTTATAAACTAAAGGGCCACAAATCAAAATTGTCCAAAATCACTTTTAATGAAAAAATGATTCCAAAATCAACCTTATTTTCATATTTCACGAAGACACCGGTCTAAATCGGCTTCTTAATCGCAATTTGACGCATGTGCCCTTTCGGCATTTTTACGCATTGACGGATAAGTTCAGAGCAAAGCAGCCATTATTTTAGTTGCGACCCACTTTGCAAACATTTACTTATGTTTTGAGTGAAGTTTATGGGTAACAGGGCAGCATTTGGGAATGCAACCGTTTCGCTTATAAGAAAGAAGTAGTTACTCAATTATTTATAAGACAGGTGCCACGTTTTGAAAAGTGTTTGTCTCGCTTATAAAAACAAAATAAGTACAGGATTATTTTTTAAGCAAAGGTGCCATGTTTAGTAAAGTGTCCGCTTTGTAATAAAAAAGTCCCAATAATATTATAATTGTTATAAGCTTAAGAGGTTTTTTTCGTAAAATGTCTGTTTTGCTTAAAACATTGTTGTATTCGCGATGTTTTCTTTCAAGACAGAAGGCTTTGATACAATTTTAAATTCCTGTTTGGTAAAAAAATCCTTTGTTTTATAATATAATAGTATTTTATGTGGTGCAATAAAAATAACTCACATTTACTATTTATGTATATTTTAACTAACTATTCTAATAAGCGCAAATTTATATTACTTTTATACTATTCAAATGAAGGAACCATGTTTGTGACGCTCCTGAATCAACGGCGCTGATAGTGATGCAGGCAAATCTACAAGCTCAGATGATACAGAAGATTTTTCATCGGACGATAGCGTAAAAGATCCTGACTACCAATTTAAGTCTCCAGCTGAGTCAGATTCAGAGAATAATTTAACAAGACCTATTAAAAACCACATGATTTTTCACTAAAGCAATGAATAGGCTCCAAAACTACTGGATCGATTTGAAAAATTCCTTCACCGTTACAATCCTACATTATCCCTGATGAACATAGGCTATATTTGATTCTACGCGGATGGATTCGCGGGCAACAGCTAGTAGGCAATAAATAATTTCAAACAGTTATTTAGAAACTAGTGGCCCGTCCCGGCTTCGCACAGGTGCAGCAAGCAATAAATATAGCCTATATCACTCAGGGTGAATGTATAGCTTTCCAATTGTGAAAGAATTTTTGAAATGGGCACAGTAGTTTTTGAGTTTATTTATTTCAAACATACACACACACAAAAATACAAATCTACCCTCTTTATAATATTAGTATAGATTACTAGCTTCTGCCCGCAACTTTGTCTGCGTATTATACATATAAACCTTCCTCTCAAATCACTCTATCTATTAAAAAAACTGTATCAAAATCTGTTGCGGAGTTTTAAAGAGATCTAAGCATACATAGGGACAGACAGACAGCGGAAGGCGACTTTACGCGACGTAGTGATTACTTAGAAACTGCATAATTATAAGTGTCAGTTATCTAAATATGACTACGTCTCTGTATCGTAGTAATAATTAATAGAGACTGAATCATAGATAACTGACACTTAACATATGTATCTAAAGCTTAACAGAGAGTGGAGAAACATGCCCTTAGTGTGAATTTATGCCTGGTGAGGTTCTAGAAGCATTTATTTTTGTTAACTACTGGGTTTTTATGGTGCCAAAACATTAATGGCAATTGGCAAAAGAAAGATTTTTTTTGTTTTATTTTTTTAATTATAATATTGTCTTTATTTAACTAGGTTGTGATAAAAAAATTAAATAAAACATTTTTACTTTTTTTACTTGTGGCCTTTTATTCAAATTATTTATTTACTTGTGAAGAAAATTTTATATGCTAAACGGACTTATGTGCTGCTAGTCGTCTTAGGGTTATAGTTACCTCAACTGTAAAATAAACAAGAGGCAGAGAATTAAAATACGCATTCGACGGTATATAACAAAAATCCATTGGAAGTAGGAGTGCAAAAAAACAAATCAAAAATGAAATGAAAATTTTAAAAGTGCTCTCCCCAAAAAAACTTAATTTTGATTTGTGGCCCTTTAGTTTATAAGCAGCGAGATGGTTAACAGAGTATATGTATGTATGTATGTATCATCATCATCATCATCATGTCAGCCGAAAGACGTCCACTGCTAGACACAGGCCTCCCCCAAGGCTCTCCACTCGGACCGGTCCTGTGCCTTCCGCACCCACCGCGATCCCGCGATCCTGATCAGCAGGCTTATGACGTAACTCGCTCGCAATCGCCATCGTGTTAATTTTGACAGTTCTTGTATGAATGTGACAGCTAGCAGATTCCGATGCCAATTGTCAGCCCATACATGAACTGTCAAAATGAAGACGATGGTGATCGCGAGCGAGTTACGTAATAAGCATGCTGGATGTACGAATATGTATGTAAACTCTTTATTGTGCTAAATAAAAAAAAAACAAATGACAAACATTGACACATTCATAAATTTAATGCGGACTTTGCCCTTTAAGGGATCTCTTCCAGTCAGCCTGTGAGTAGAAGAGGTGTGGGTATTTTTACGTAGCAAAATTCTTTCCCTAATTTTCTCCAAAAAAACTGTCATAAACCCAGTAGTATGAAGAAGGTTTAGTTAATTAATAAGTCAACATTTAAATTAAGCGTAGGGTGACCAAAAGTTACGACAAATTATAAAATTTAATTGCGAAAAATTAAAGTCAACAAATTCACAAATTCATAAAAGGTTTAAGAGTTTAAAAAAGTTATTTCTGTTTACGACTTAAAAGTCACCCTGTAAGTACAGTGTGTTACACAATATTATTTTGCGTGATAAAGTCCCAAGAGACACCAAGTGTCACGAAAGTTAAGAACATTATGAAGATAGACATATCAAAAGTTTTCCTCTTCTGAATTACATAAATATCAAGCGAGGGCCCCTTGACTGTAAATCTAAGGCGTAATAAACTTGCAACTACACACATACATACATACTTACATACATAAATCGCGTCTTTATCCCTTACGGGGTAGACAGAGCCTAAGTTACCACGACCTAAAGGCCACATTAGCAATGATTGTGTGCGTATAGGTGGAAACGGGAATCAAAATAGTGATGGGTTGCTAGCCGCATCGCCTATAATATATGATCTCTAAGATTTTCGCCCAATCCCTCGATGGGCTTTTAGCATTTGCGCGGTTGTTACCTTAGGCTTACGCTCTGTCTACCCCATAAGGGATAAAGACGTGATTTATGTGTGTATACGGGTTGTATCAGACACCCCCTAACAATAATCCACTGGGGTATATAACCATAGCTACAGAAGCTAAAAAAAAATAAAAAAAAAGTGGAGTAAATTTTTTTTTTATATTTTCTTTAGGAATGATTACAGTTAATACTACCATTCCTATAGAAAATATAAAAAAAAATTTACTCCAATTTTTTTTTTACATTTTTTTAGCTTCTATAGCTATGGTTATATACCCCAGCGGATTATTGTTAGGGGGTGTCTGATACACCCTGTATAGCATTTTAACCATTTTCCCATACGCCAGGGTCGGGGTAATCTTCGCATAAATTATAGTTGTTTACGATTTTCAGAGCAACCGAACATTACTGCCTTATCCCTTTATCCGTCCATTAGTGGGACTATCGCTAATCTAGGATTATCTCAACCTTATAAACGCACAGATTGTAAACAGCAACCACAAAATCTCCATTAGACTTTGCATTATGTAGTGTAGCTACGTTTAAATATATTTCTAGCTAGCTGTTGCCGGCGACTACGTCTGCAAAGAATTCGTTTGTCGCTATCCAGCGGGAACTATGCAATTTTGCCGGGATAGTAAGTAGCCTATGTTTTAATCTAGGTAATAGGGTCCTACGGGACGTGAAATAAAAATAGCGGACTGTAAATTTATAGGCTGGTTTAATTAGCCGTCTAACAAATTAAATCTTAATATCCTGATATTAAATTGGGAGTTTTTTCCGACGCCGGTGGTGTTCGTTAGGCGAGTCCGGTCTCGCACCCGGGCGGCCAGTCGTGTCGCAACCGTGTCGTCCTCCGCTCGCCTCGTCCCGCGCGTGGGCTGAGCTGGGTGCTCAACACTAGGGTATACCAGGTTATCTTCGTTCCAAATTTTATCCAAATCCGTCGGGTCGTTTCAGCGTGAAGAAGGAACAAACATACACACTCACATCGTCACATCGTCACATACTTTCGCATTTATAATATAGGTAGGAAGTAGGATTTCTCTACTAAAAACTAGAACACAGAGAATAAGCTTCTGTAAAAAAAAAAACATTTGTATTCATACAAGCTTTTTTGCTAACTGTACTTGTAATGTCATCCGTCCTACATAATATGTGTGCCAAACCAAATTATCGGAACAACCGTTGAAGACTGTTTTAAGTTTTAAGGGTTTTATGGTAAAAATGATATAAACGAAACACTTATTAATGTAAACAAACGGATAACTCACGTTTTATTACGTCGGAAAAGGTCCGACAGTTTCGGATCGATTCGCGATTCTTAAAATCGCGCGAGTTTCTGATCAAAATGAGGGTAGTTGTTCGCTGTCGCCGCACGCGTCGGTCGCGAGGAGCCGGGCGGACAGAGCTCGCAAGCGCAGTGCCCGTCGCGCCTTGGCCCCCGTCGCACCAAGACTAAGAATCGCGAATCGATTCGAAACTGTCGGACCTTTTCCGACGTAATAAAACGTGAGTCATCCGTTTGTTTACATTAATATTAATTATTAAGCCTCACGGTAGTTTTATATTAAAAAAACGAAACACTTGTTATTATAAGTAATAGTAGTATAGTAATAATAGTACAGTATCTATACATATAATAAAATTGTAACAGGTCGATGTCTGTACATAGGAGAAATTAAAGAAAAAATAAATTGAGGGGGCTCTATATGCGCCACAGAAGCCAAAAATACAATTTTTAGAATTTTTGTCTGTCTGTCTGTCTGTCTGTCTGTATGTTTGTTACCGCGCTACGCAAAAACTACTGCACCAAACTGAATGCGGTTTTTTTAATTGTATTATTGGAGGTCTAACTTAAACTCCCATGTCGCGTTTTTTTCGAAATTCCATCTAGAAGTCGAGATATAAAATAAAAAGGGGGGGTCCACCAAAAATTTTTTATGATACATTATTTATTGGGATACCAAATGAAAGAGGAAGAAGTCCTGAGTTCAAAAATGTAGTACATGTAATACGTTATAATAATACTAAGCAACAGAATAATAAGAAAGTTTACTATGAGTTAATTAGTTCCGCTATTTGTTAATAGATGTCGCTTTCTGCACGTCATTTTTCCTAAGGCTAACTAAATGAAGTAAGTATATAATTATCTATTATCAGGCTTCTGTACCTCAAAATTTAGTCCGTCTGTCGGTCCGAGCGTTTGTCTGTCAAGTCCCCTTTTATCAGTAACGCGTAATTAAAAGTTAAAGTTGAAATTATACTAACTATTATTTAGGTCTGTGGTTTCTTAGAGATGTGGAAAACCCAACCCTTGAAGCCATATTCTATGCAAATAAATATATTATCATTATCATTATATCATTATCAAGGTAATCACAAGGTACAGCGATTAGAAACGGTGTTTTATACAAATGCCTTGCCACCAAGAAATGTGGGGTAGGTACTTTCAGTTGTCCTAGATATTTGAATTTTGGATAGTATAAGTTATAATTATGTATAAGCGCGTTCATAGAACAAGGAACAGTTGTGTATGTAAAGCTATATAAAGGTAATCAAATCATAATAAAGTTTTTATCTATTGGACAACAGATGGCTCGAGTTGTATCATTGTATCATAATATTTTGATGTAATTTTAAGTATGTTTTTATTTAATGTAAGGTTTATTGAAATTCTAAAAGTATAGGTATAATTATATCATGCAACAGTTAAAAAATATATCCAATTTAAATCAAGTCTTTTCTGCAATCATATTATTTCATGTGTGTCCAATAGATGTCGCCGTAATGGAAATAATAAGGTATCGTTTTATGCTGTTACAATATCAAGAAGAAACTTTTTAAAAAGTTCACGTAGGCTGCAACCTCGGGCTGCAACGTGTATCAGTATCTCTACTGGAGTAAATAGATAATATACTGTCTGGAACTGGGTTCTGACTGGGATCCCGTTTGTTCAGTTTGTGAAGGTTGCTCTTATAGCATAGCACAGACTACACAGTCTGTTTGCAACACTGGATACAATATTCACTTCCCAAATTTGTAAGGAACCCTCGATACGCGAGTCCGACTCGCACTTGGCCGATTTTTTAAAACAAAGTGTCTTCACGCTTAAACCACTTCTTAACCAATTTTATGAAATTAGTTAATGAGATAGATAAATAGTCCTATAGTAAAAAACAAGTTTAGGAAATTTATACTCTTGAATGGAGGTGAAACTTTGTTTGAAAATTTATCGTTTGAAGAATGTTTTATTAAAAATAAATTTAGAGGGTGAAATTGCGTAACGGACACTTAGCAAACTAACAAATTAACGAATAATATCTTGAAAAATTACTAGATGAATTAGCTGAATATTGGAAAGGTATATGTGAATCCATACTATTAATTAATTAGGTGATGGTACGCCTGTCTGTTACCTCTTCACGCTTAAACTGCTGATCCGATTTAAACGGGTATGGATACAGTTATGCTCCTGGGAAGAACAAAATAGTTTTTGATTGCAGGAATCATCCTTTAAGGATGTGCAACGGGGGTGAAATTTACTACGGAAATGCGATAATCAAAGAATAATAATAATTTGTGCTCTAATTGATACTCTGCCACTAAAAATATCCTACCCAAAATTCTAATTCCACGCAGACGAAGTCGCGGGCAAAAGCTAGTGGTAGTAATATAGTAGTAGTTAGAGTAGTATTAATATTTCCAGTGACATGGCAATTCCCCGTCCACGGCCCAGCTCAGAGACTCATAGTATTAGAAAGACGTAATTTATCATGAGTATCAGCTCTTCTCCAAAATTATGTAAGGCATTTTGGCATAATATTGAACTATTTTTTATTAAAGCCGTGGTAGCCTAGTGGTTTGATCTGTGGCCTCTCAAGCAGAGGGTCGTGGGTTCGAATCCCGGGCTCGCACCTCTGAGTTTTTCGGAATTTATGTGCGATATCTCATTTGAAATTTACCATGAGCTTTTCGGTGAAGGAAAAACATCGTGAGGAAACCTGCACACAACTGCGAAGCAATTCAATGGTGTGTGTGAAGTTCCCAATCCGCACTGGGCCCGCGTGGGAACTATAGCCCAAGCCCTCTCATTCTGAGAGGAGGCCTGTGCCCAGCAGTGGGACGTATATAGGCTGGAGATGATGATGATGAATTTATCATGGAATTAAAAAATATTCTATGACAATTTACATAAAATAAACACAAAGCGAATAATAAAGTTATTAAAACGCCACTCTTGATTTCGTGGTTCGTTATTCAGAATTTTAAATATAATTAAAGGCTGTAAGGGCCTGGAAGCCAGACAAGCGGCTGAGACAAATGAATGAAGACAGAGCAGTGCATCTAATTACGAATAGACGCCATCTTGGAATTGTCGGCATCATTCGAAAGGCCAGCACAATTAAAATCGACCGATGGGTAAATAAAAGAACAGCCTGTATCTTAAAATCCTACTAATATTATAAATGCCAAAGTTTGTGAGTGATGGATGGACGACGATGTGTTTTATGTTGGTTCCATCTTCACGCTAAGACGACTGAACAGATTTGGGTAAAATTAGAACCCTAGATTAACACATAGGCTACTTTTTATTCCGGAAAATTGAAAAGTTCCTGCGCGATAGCGAAAAACATTTCACAGGTCGTAGCTGCCTAGAGTCACAACGTAAATCATTATTGTACCTATAATATAATCATCAACATTAGTTCTTCAATCTAATTCTACGCGTACGAAGTCGCGGGCTGAAGCTAGTTAGTATAAATAAACAACAACTATGTTTAGATAAACTACTTTTTTTTATGTGAATAGGAAGGCAAACGAGCATGTGTGTCACCTGATGGTAAGCGATCACCACTGCCCATAGACACCCACAACCCCGGAGGGATTGCAAATGCGTTGCCAACCTAGAGGACTTAGATGAAATGCCTCTTGTGCCCGTTATTTCCCCGTTTGTCTTACTCTCCACACCGGAACACAGCAGTGCAAGCACTGCTGCTTAGCGGCAGGATTAGCGAGTAAGATGGTAGTAGCGATCCGGACGGACCTTGCACAAGGCCCTACCACCCGCAAGCTACTTAACGTAATCTACATTATTATATTAAATTATAAATAAAAATAAAATAAAATACAGTTTTTTTTATATCAAAAATTCTAAAAGAAATTCGTAAATGTAAGTAGGTATCGAATAATCATGCAAACATTACCCATCCTTTTTCCTAAGTAACAGACATAGAGGAAAACGGGAACCTCGAATTCTAACACAGTATAAGTTGGGCTTTATTCACGTAAAATATGTATAATACTTTATTATTAACAAAACCGTACCGTTGGCACATTATTATATACACTTGGTGCCGAAATGTATGGTCATAATTTTTAAAGGTCATTTTTAACCTGCGCCTGAGTTGCTACCAACAATAAATTGTGTTGATAAATTGTGAGGCTCAAGTGCCTTTGTCTGTTATGTATTTTATTTCATGTGGTACTTTGTGTGGTGCAAGTCATAAGACACAGCATTGCACCACAAGCCGACAAATCATCGTGAGGAGTGCGAGTCGGGTTGCCGGGAGCCCGACAGGGGAGGGGTCTTTTGACCGTGTTCTACCGTACAAAATTGCCGACATTTTTGTCTCAAGATTTTTGAATACTGTATTTATTACTTCGACATTGGCGAAATCATCGATCGATGGGGCCATATTAAAAAAGAAGAATCATCGCGAAGCACGTCATTCGAAGGTATCATTCGATAGTGGAAAAAATGTAGGTAGGTATTGCATATTATAAAATTACATTATCATTTCCATGCTGGTCTGGGAATAAAGAAAAAACATGGGATGTACCAGTTGCTTCTATCCCCGCGCAGATGTTAAAACCCATCGAGGGAATGGGGGAGAATCTTAGGAATCATGTTATAGGCGATGCGGCTAGCAAACCATCACTATTTTGATCCCTTTACCACCTAAACGCCCACAATCATGCTAAACGTGGTCTAGTCTTGTTACCTTAGACTCCGTCTACCTCATAAGGGATACAGACGTGATTTATGTATGTACTAGCTGTTGCCAGCGACTTCGTCTGCAAAGAATTCGTTTATCGCTATCCCGCGGGAACTACGCAATTTTCCGGGATAAAAAGTAGCCTATGTGCTATCCCAGACTTTTCTTTATCTAAGTGCTGAATTTCATCCAGATCCGTTGGGCCGTTCTGGCGTGATTGAGTAACAAACAAACATCCATCCATCCATCCATCCATACTTTCACAATTATAATATTAGTTAGATGTGCGTAATCTTAGACACACTATTACGACTATTACGACTCCATTGAATTTTGTTCTTTGTCCGTAACTACAATCAAAAATGTTTAGGGATATTTTTTATCCCTAGTCAATTCTGAAAATTTCAATATGATATTAGTAACTACCGCGTCAAAAGATCAAAAATGTATATTTTCATCATTTTTGATGTGTGTATGCTTATGACTTGCACCGCCAGTCAACGCACATAGGCGTCTCACATCGCTCCCTGACACAAAGTCTCTCGCTTCGGGGTAAGTGAACAATAACATTTTATTGTTTTCATTCAAATAGGGGGGTATTAATTTGTAGTGCGACACTTGAGTCTATCGACAAAGAAAATTCTATAACTAAACAAACGGATAACTCCAGAAAAAAATCGCGTGATGCTCGAAATGTTTCGGACTAGTTCGTAATCCTTCCTCTTGCATAAATCCTTAAGTTTAAAAAAAAATGTTTCATCAGACACGCATAATTCTTAAAGTAGAACCTAAAAAATCGTATTTACCCTACTCCCGACCAAATGGTTGCACAGAATAATAGAGAAACCTGTTTCAAATGCTACAGCATCATACATCATACTGCATAGCGTTCTCTGTTCCTCTGCATCAGCAATCATCATTGAACAAACATTTCCTAGCAAATATCCCCAAAAGTGATTTATCATCAATTTTCCATCCATGCCCGCATAATCATTTCTTGTTTACTGCGCTCAATTCCCCACCGATGGGAATTGCACACCAAACATAGCCCGACCAGAGCTCTTTATTGTGGGCAGTTGTAGTCTTTCCCCCTTATTCATAAACGCACTATAGGCCTCTGCTAAGTTAGTAATCGTTTGTCCTTATCTGTGAAAGGTAAATGTCAAACTGACAGATAAGGACAAACGATTACTAAGTTAACAGAGGCCTATAGTGCGTTTATGAATAAGGGGGAAAGTCTTTCTCAACAATAGTAAACCACTAGACACATTTTTTACTGTGCTGTGTTGAACAAATAAAAGTACTGATCACCGCTTTCAAGAATATATTTCTAAGACATTACATTACAACCACTGGTCTAATACGACTAATCGCCGGAAGACGTCATGCTGGTATCGATCTGCCCGGCTAGCACGACGGCGCACAAGAGTCGCGTCGCGCGCGAGATAGATTACCCGTCCCTTTCTAGAACAAACAGTAAGAAAAAAACGGACAATCTATCTCGCGCGCGACGCGACTCTTGTGCGCTGTCGTGCTAGACGTGCTGGTATCTTTATCTGTGTCAGACCACAGACAGTAGCATTAGGCTACAAAGCAACGTTCAAAAATCAGGCTAACACTATGTTTACTCGAGGATAATAAAGCATTCTAATGGTGAAATTATTTTTAAGGCCCAGGACTTTTTCAATTTATTCATACAACAATTCCACTATTACATACACCCAATATTACATTTACTATTCCTTTCTGTACCAGGTTAGCTGGAAGAGATCCCTTTTTAGGGATAAGTTCGCCTTTGTACTATTTTCTGTGTACTTCTGTATTTTTAAATTTTTATGTGCAATAAAGAGTTTACATACATACATACATACATACAATTTACTGCACCAAAGCATCAGAGATTTAGCCGCCCTAAAAAGCTAAAAGAAAATACCTCTTACATTACACCAGAAATATCCCCGTCTGTCCAACCCTCTACGCCGGAACACAGCAGTGCATCCACTGCTGCTTGGCGGAAAGATTGGCGAGTATTGGTTAAGTAATATCTAAACGCAAAACGTATATATTTCTGAGTATATTATGTTGCTCAATCCCTTAATACGATTAATGTTGAAGGAATGTACCTAAGAAAATGGATGTATTTTATAAGTACGAACATAAAGAGTACTGTATGTTACATGAATGGGTATTTTACTTTAAGAGAGTATTCACGTCTCTTCAAGAGCTTCTTGTGTTGTTCTGTATCCAAGTTTTTTACGTAAATATATTCTTAAGCAGTCGAGGGCAGTTCTCCGAAGTGGCATTTTTACGTGTCCGGGGCAAAAAATAATAGATTTCGTCGCTAGATAATACTGAAAAAAATCAGAGATATACTTTAGGCTCAGTTACGCTTTAGTCAAATATTAAAATACTTCATAGTTATTTATACCTCTAAAGAAAAAAATATTACATTTAAAAATTGACGTTCGGTGGTCACTACCTACGCACTATTTACGCAGAAGAGCGGAGAAATAAATATAAATATACTTATCTTAGGATAGGAATTTTATTGCCAGGTCTTAGATGGGTTCCCATATACTAAACTTGTTTATAACTCATATTAATTATACACACAAATAAATAATATCATTTAAATTCAGTCAATAAAAACAATTTTTCGCCGTGTCCGAGGGTAACGTCTGGAACTCAGTGGAGTTTAAATCCTAACAAAGAAACATACAAGGAATCCCGAAACGCACGTGTAGGTAGCCTCGGTCGTACCGTGTTGGCCGGCGAGATCGGACTTCGACTCACAATCACAACTCAAGCGTCAGATTTTTTGAGGTAATGTTCGTCGTTCGGTGGGTTTGGTTTCGTGGTTTGTTGAATTCAGTGAAGCAATTATTTTTTTCAGTGTTAGTCTAATTGTTAGTTTGATAGTAAGTAAGTCATCTCTAAGGGTATGTGATTTCATTATTAAGTGACTATTTTATGTACTATTCCTATATTTTATTTTGGAAAAAACGTTTAATTTTAAATTCGGTGGCAATGATCTCCGCGGGTTCGGTGGGTTTTCGGGCCACCGAATTCAATAAAACTGCCACTGAAATCAATAAAACCGCCACTGAAATCAATATAGCCGCCACAGCTATCAATATTTATTTTAGAAAATCGTTAAGTATTCTTAATTTTTACACGAATACTTATTTCTCGCACATAATAAAATTAATGAAGTATGTATCAGTCAAAATGGTCGCTTGTTTACGCTTTTTAAACTGTCTTATTTAATTTTGTTTTCGGTGAGTATGTCTGATTTCGGTGATTTAAATATCTCACTAACTAATTAAACTATTTAGATTTTGAAGTGATACAATAAAAAAGTTAAAAAAAAAATTGACCACCAAAGTCACCTACAACAGCTCGTCTCGGAGAACTGCCCTCGACTTTTACGACGACCTACAAAATGTTCACATATATTATGTTTAATTTTAAAATAGATTTTAAAAGCAACAGGCGTAGTTGTGATCAGACGATAGCCTATAAGTTAGGTTAAAGAGAACATTTATATTCTATCAATATGGGTAATTTCTGAAACGGCCCTAGCGACGGTTGCCAATCATTTATTAATTTCGGTGACTTAATACGCCTCGATAATCACGAATCAATACACAGCCCGCAATATATCGCAATAAAACCGTCCCCTCACTCATTAACTTTTAATGGCTGTAAAATCGTGGGAAAACCAACACGTTTGCGTCACAAAATGTCATTTTTTTTTATCGCAATCGCCTCGAGTTATGAGATCGCTGATTTATTCGCGGTGCGTGCGTGATTTTATTAAAAGCTCACAGCTTTGCTTGTTATCTTTACAAAAGCTCCATTTAAAGGGAGCTTGGGAAAGATTGGGCGTGATTTTGCACCAGAAAGTTGCCATGAGCTTTCGGGATTACGTTTCGTGAATATTCTGGCATCGTTGATAAGCTAATAATGCTTTTATTTGCTAATCGGATGGTTCGAAAAAATGTAGCGTCGCACGGGACCCATTTACGAAATTAAAGAACCTCTGAGAACATCAGAGACTTTTTTTAATAAGAAAAGTTGCAAAATCCAAAGCTTGTTAATAACAATAATCCAATGAACACAATGAATGAATGTTTTTGCTGTAGTCGGAAATTTTATGAAGGTAGTTGTTGATGGAAAATAAAAATTATAAATAAGAGGGTAGTTTGGAAATATACGAATGTGGGTACATTTAGTTTGTTTATTGGTTTACAAATTAGTACGACGTTGGTTCGCATGTACTTCGGTTGTGCTCTAACTTTGATAATGATCCCGTAGAGGGATCGAAACGCGCGTCAGTGTTTGTGTGGTGATAGGATTAATTAAGTTTGTGGGATTTGTGTGCGTTTTGTGTGGTAGTAGTGGTGGGAGGGCTTGCATGCAAAACGTATATATTTCGCACAAGCTTGGTTATCTTGCACGTAAGTAGCGGAGTAGCAAGGTAAATATTTTGTGTTCATTGAAATGGACCTCCGCAAAGTAACGCCTGATTCAATAAAACAATAATCCAGCTTAATAACTATAATTATTGTAAGTAAAATCATTGCTATTATCTTTTGTCACATCAGTGGAATCATATAAATCATTAGTCATATGATTTTCACTGTATAATGTTAATAACTCTTGGAAAGTAGGCAATAGAATGATTTCTTTTTAGTTTAGTGGTCAAAGTGACCATTTCCGTATTGTCCATCCGTCCGTCTATCTATCTACTTATGGCTTAGTTCAAGGACTCGCTAGAAAACGACAGAATGACTAAAATAATACAGCCAAATTGAAAAACTTCTCCTCTTTTTTGAAGTCAGTTAAAAAACAGTACAGTTTTAACAGTCCTCTCCTCCCCGTAAAGGTGGGGATATTTTTCTTAGTCTAAAGCATAATGCAAAAACAAATTCCTGGCCCGACTGTAGGACAGCGTTTCCTCATAATGTCGTCGATATACACAAATCTTTTTTTTTTTCAAATGAATATCCATAATAAAACAACAAATACAAAACGCCTTAACAAAACCCATGAAACACACGTCTTGCCTGATGAAAACTTGCGATCCAACATAATACCTAAAGGGACACCCTTAATACTTGCTTATCCTCCTTAAAAATCAACATACCTGTTCAAATATTAGTGCCACAGTAAACTCGAATCAAAAGCTCAATCACATAGTTCAAAATTCCGCGGCAAACACTGTCGCTTAAGACAATGCTGTGGACCAAATCGACGGAAGAAAAGTATATCCCTTACCATTAAAAATGAATACCGTTGGTTATACTCAGTAGGTTCAAATTCAGTTGTATACGAAAGGTTCTTACGCTGTTTATAAGGAATAATGCGACACTTAGGTTTAAATTTGACAAAGGTCCCCAGGCAAAAGGGATAATAGCGTTAAACTCTGTGTAATCGTTTTTTTAATGATACACTCGTTGTTCGTTTCGCGATCTGAATGCTTTATGTACAACAGATCCAGTTTCAGATCCTTATTCTTTGAAGTAATGCTTGATTTTCCGTGACAAAGTGGGGTCACAGAAATATTACTTCGCATTTTTCTCCTCTATCATCTTCTGGGGTAAGTCGTTTTCTTATTAAAGTCGTGTCTACCTTAGAGAAACTTTATTGAAAGTCCACTACCTACCCTGCAGGTAACATTGTGTGTACACTATGTTTAAAAATGTATCCAGAATAAGTACCGTAAAACGGTGTGACAAAAGGGATTGCGGGGTGAGAAGGGATTGCGGGGGGGAGAAGGGATAGAACTAATATTTAGTGTTTTCATTTGCTAGGTACTTATAATTTCTGGCTCAGCTTGCTCTAAAAGTAGTTAATTACCTATATTTTTAGACATTATTATGTCCTTTTTTTCTGGTAATTTGTTACCGTAATTTTTTTATTTGTTCCTATCCCTTCTGACCCCACTACGAGATGAGATGGGATTTGGCTATATTTTTGTGTTTATTGTTTAAACTATGGAACTAAACGACAGATAATCATTATTAAACTAAAATTGTTACCATCGCAACATTTTTTATCGAACTCTTCTGCCACAGTGGGCTTGGCCAAGAACAGACAACCTGTAGGGCAAACGTATAAGCTAAATCGAGAGCTTGTGGTATCGAAGCGATTTGCACTGTCACTAACCTCTCAAGAGTCCAGGATATTGTTTCATACACGTCTTTGCACTTCTGAAACTAGCGATAGCAATGTTAAAAGTGCTTTCAAATCTGCCAATACCCGTTACGAAAATAAATGTAAAAGTAAGATGAGATCGTAGGATAATTCCAATTAGCTAAAAGGTTACTTGTTGCTAACGGGTGCAGTAAAAAAGGTACTATTATTATTGTAAGTAGTATTTGTTTTTCTAATTGATATCTCGCTGCCTTTAATTGGTCTATTGATAAGTAACCTTATTGTAATGTATTGCGGTGCCCTCTCAGGGTTGTGTTGAAACATGTTTAAAATTAAGACCTTTTTGTACACACAAAGCACTGCAATCAATAAATGAATATGAATATGAATAATACATCAAAAATGCTAAGTACCTCATCTCATCAGCCTATATATAACATCCAACTGCCGAGCACAGGCCTCCTCAGAATTGGAGGGCTTGGGCTATAGTTCCCACGTGGTCCTAGTGCGGATTGGGAACTTCACACGCCTAAATAAATAAATAAAGAAACGAAACGTTCGTTGTTTTAAACCATTCGAAAACTTCCAACAGATTACTCATTTCTGTTTATATAACGTGTTGTGTGTTTATTTTATACTTCTGATTAGGTATGCAACTATTACCTTCATTCATACAAGAATGTGTAGGTACAATACAAAACAGCAAATCGCGTAAATTCCTAGGCTCCATCTTATATTATTTCCTGTACTATTTAAGAAGCCCAGTGGTGTGAAGACTCCATATATCCACAGAAATGTCAGCATTCCCATGGTATTAACGTTGACTCGTAAAAAGCAACCCTGTACGTTAGTTCCAGGGCTGATTATTAAATGTGCTCGGCTCACAAAAGGATGATAAAATGCCCGAGTATGTGATAAATATATCAGGAACTGTATTAAGATGACAATCAGGGATTTCTCGTAAGAATTGCTTTATTTATGCCCTCTCGTTACGAACTTATGATGTGTTATCGCCGGGTCATGTGCTTCCTTGATTCTGGCCGTGTTATCTTGTGGGGCGTTCGTTAATAATATGAGGCGATCTTGGTGTTTTTTCGACCCTTTCTACCCCCTGATGACATGTTAGACCTTCAGCTCGACACCCTAATTCGTCTCCAAAATGTTAGTGTAAATGTTACTAAAAAATTATTCACCGAAAAACCAAGTCTCTGCTATAATTTTTTGATACAAAAACCTTATTGAAAGCGCACATGTTAATATTTCAATCTATTACCATACGGGCAAAGGCAGCACCCATAAAGAACAGTAAGGACTCGTATGTATCTACTGTAGTATTATAGTCTGCTCACCATTCATTTTCGTTCATTAAAAATCCATCTCGTCTTTCTTTATACATTATTCCAACGAGTGTTTCGTCACACATTTCATCTTGCCTTCATTTACACTGGATTCTGGAATGATAGGAAGTAATTGGAGATCATTTGTTGCCTTTTTGAAGACTGATTTACGAAGAACAGAACTCGTATTCCAAACCAATTACCTTCTGCAATGTTTTCCAGAGTTCAGAAGAACGTCACAATTTAGCGCTTCGTGCATACATTTGCACATCACTTTTTCCTTGGCGTGAAACACTATTTTTAATAATATTTTCATTTCCTTTAAAAGTTATGAACCAAAATGCAAAATTTGACATGTTTTGATCGTCATGTTTATATCGTTGCCATGGCGATATTTCTTCTAAATTTTCACTCACCAGCAGATTTCATGAACAACCTTTCGCAAATTCACGCATTTGTCTTGGCCACTAACTCGAAATTTCATGTCATTCTCATTTCTTCGCCGCAATCGCGAACGGAGCTCGCCAAAAAGCTATAAAAGCGGGTGTTCCGGGAGCGATCGCCAGTCTTCACCTTAGTCTCAAACGAGAATCATCTAAAGGTCGCTAAACCCCGGGACCCTGCATAGCCTCTCTCTCGCTATACTTCGGCAAAGTGTTATTTTCTCTAAAGTCATTAGCCTTGTGCTCAGTTCGTAACGCCGGGCTAGAATTACTGTTTTGGGTGCGTGCCGCTTACCGCACCCCAACCTCCTGCTACTGCTGTATACCGCCGCTGTCTCCTGGGTGCGTGGCATTAGACGCACCCAACTCTCCACCGTCTCGCCGCAATACTCGCTGCCTCTGCGGGTTCCATACTCGCCGAGTCATCACATTCCGGCCATCTGGACCCCTTGGGTGCGCGCTGATAGCCGCACCCGCTTCACCTTACGTCTGAGCTTGGGTCAACCGAAGAATCCGCGCCATCCGTTTACCTTCGTGTTCCGTTCCGGCCTTCTCCAAACACACTCTTCACCACTCACAACCAATCACACACAACTCACCCCATTAAGACATAAACACTCCTCATCTTTTATATGCTTTTATACTCATTGTAAATAAATCCTATCGTCTTTGTAATTTGTAAATAAATAATTGTAAATATTTTTTCATCTCTCATACTCTGAAAGTAGGTCATTGATTATCTGGATATAGGGTTGAAAGTGACTCATCGCGACCCTTGGGTTGAAAGTATTTTTTTTTTCTAGCTAATCCAAATGAGGTACATAGCAATGGAAATACGTATACAGCCATGTAATCTATGTTTAAAATAATAATCTATACTAATAGTTCCTTTTTAATTGTAAAAGGCAAACTAATCTTAAAATAATATTACCGCTATATATAAGCTTATGCAAGCGTATTATAACGAGAATTAGTAGAAATTATTACGTTCGGTAATTTTTTTAGCTTGAAATATTTAAGTCTACAATTAATTGATAGCGACCTCCGTGTCTGCAAGTTTAAAAAAAACTAGCCGGCCGCCATTGGTGCGCAGAAGAAATGCGCAATGCGCGCAAATCGCGCAATAGAAAAAAGAGCGGGAAGAGAATGACAAACGTAACAAATATTAAATGCGACCATGCGAGGTTAGTGAAATTTTAATTTCCTCATATTCGAAATGAAAAGTAGAGTGTTCAACTCGGATGAAATTACCCATTTCACCCTCGAACCATTGGCACCCTCACTTCGTTCGGGTGCCAGAAATATCTCAGGTGAAATGGGTATATTTCAACCCTAGTTTATCAATCTACTATTAATTTTCGTCATTTTAGTATTTTATTACTTTTTAAGTCTCTTTCTCTTTTAATTGTCGCTTCACGACACTACATTACAAAAATTAATACTTATGTATAAACTAGACGTTAATAATCCTCTAAAACTAAACGAAAAATGATCGCGTAAAAGGATTGAATAGTCGACGTTATACTTCTTTTGAATACTCTTTGATCCTTTCGCGTAAAAGACTTCCTACACCTTTGAAGTAATTCAATAGGAATTATTCAACCCTTTGAAAACCTTAGGTAGTTACATGATAGTTTGAATAGCAGTACCGCCCGTGACTCTTTTGACGTACTTACGTTGAAAGGGTATTTAGTATAAATCTTTTGTACGAAAAGGATGATTGAATCTGTGTAAAGGAAAATCTATCGGTTTACAAGTTTTTTATTTTTCTTGCTGTTTTAGTCCGTGATTGGGTAAAATCTTGCAAATCTTATTTGAATTATCTTCTTATAGTCGGATTAACTTGAAAATTGAGTGGAGATCAAGAATTTGTTCGCCGTGGCAATCAATTAAAATTTGTATGGAACTCTTCCGCTGTGACTTGAAAAATAAAACAAAATTGTTTAGGTATTTTTGTATTATTTCTAGCATTTTGTAAGGTTAACTACCATTAAGCGTGGCTCAAATTTTTGGTATTGGCAGGATTTATGTATGTATGTACGATTTATTTCGTAATCCTATTAAACAGCAAACAAATCAATGTGGTCGCGGAAATGCCATTAATTATCAAATTTAATAGCATCCAGCTCCGACATTGCTACCTGCTTAATTATAATTTAGTGACCTAAATTAATGTGCAAATTATTAATGACTCAACAAATTAAATGTAGTCGCAAAATTAATACTTATTGCAATGTCTATTGTATATTTCTTTATTTTGTGACATTATGTATTCTTAGTATTGTTAGTCTTTATTTTTGTAACATTGCCTAAGTATTTCTTTTTCACTTCAGTTTAATTGTCTGACGATTTCAATATAAAAGTAAAGTAAAGTAAAGAGTCTTTATTTATAATATGAAAAAGGTTACAATGTGTTTGTTCAGCAGCCTCCGCACTAGACTCAGTACCTGTGCGGAGACTAGAGACAGTTATAAAAATAACGGACAAATATAAATTATGTTTACTTGATATTTTATGTAAACTAATGTATTTTTATATTGAATGAATTATAAACTAAAATACACTAAGTCTCCATTACAGGGGCTTAGATCGGCTTAACCATATTGGAGAATGGAGGAACCCGGGACTTATGGCCCTCTGGTTATTGGGCACCAGAGACAGCTTGGACTCAGCTGCGTCTGAATTAGGAGAGCCGACCTAACGAACGATACTCGTAACTATAAATTTTCGTCCTGTTTGTCTATATATAAAACTATAAAGGCCGGCGCACACCAAATGCGTACTGGGGCCGTACCATGACGTCTTAATGCGTCTTAATGAGTCGAAATTAAGACGTCATGGTAAGGCCCCAGGGGCCTTACCATGACGTCGTAATTCCGACGCAGTTCAAGTTTTAGCTGTCACTTTTAGTATGAATCTGACAGCGAGCGCACCTAAACTGAAACGCATTAAGACGTCATAGTACGGCCCCTGCGTGCTGCGTGACACGCGCACACACCGGTAGTAATGTATGAAACTATGAGACAGATGCCAGACCTAATGCGTGGTCACATGTTTGAGTTAGTCGCCATCGCTGTCGCGTCGCCATCGCGTTACCAGTGCGGCCCCAGCCTCATAGTATTACCCCGACCGTTTAACTGTCTGTCTGTCTGTTTTTTTTTTTTTTTTTTTTCTACAGAACCTCCAACGTGATTGGAGCCTAGTTTTACTGTCCTAATTTTCACTTTCATAGCAGTTCTCGCTTATATGCTTCTCGCACTTCCATTCTTCATACTATTCTTTCTTTCATTCTTCTTCTTTCTTATTTTTCCAGGTCGGGACGAGACCTTCTACTCTGCTACTGACTCTATTTGTCATCAGTTTCTTTATTTTATGTGGTATTGTGGGTGTGATATTTAAACACGTCAGTTCTTTTATTGATGCATTGATACATTTTTCTTAGTCTATTTTCTTAACCTATTATTTACTGTCTGTCTGTTGTATCAAAACTGAAAGAACTAAGTTTTTTTTTATAGTGAAGTATCTTCTGTCAACCGATATTTCTGCGGGATACAGCTGCGGAGGAGAACAGCAAAGCTCAAAAAATATAAATACTTAGGTACTTAAATACTGTTGTTTCAAAATTAGAATGAAACACTCAAATTTCCTTTTAATTTTCACTGTTTATGCTAAAATTAGACCCACACTGTATTTATATTCAAAGCTATCACGGCAAACCGAAATTGTTAAAACAATGACATAGAATCTGCACAACAGTATACAATTTGCATTATTTGAACGGTACGCTGTACGTAACATAATTTGTGTTACGCCGCGCCACAGTATACATGAACTGCGCAGTGTACTAACCTTTGAAAATTGATAAAACATCCTACTAGAGTCTGTCTAACCAAAGCTGAACCCACTAGTTATTTGATTGGCAACATTTTGTCTCTCTCTAAGTGTGTCTATCTGAGGTGTCATGTTGTATGTCATTGTCAAATTGACATTTCTCTGAGCAAATTGCAGCTGTGTTAGTGATCCTGTGTTACCATGTCATGATTTTTTGAAATTGCCGCGTTTTTACAGGTTCAGCTTTCGTTACACAGACTCTAAATACTCGTATTATAATATAAAGAACTGAAGAGGGTCGAATTGGCTGGGGATACTTAGAATCGATAAAAGAACACGTTCTAACAGTTTTTAGAATTTTTGTCTGTTTGTCTGTATATCTGCGAGCGCATCCCGTGAAAATGGCTGAACGAATGTTGATACAAACATTACTAATCTTGAGAAAATCACCGGCCAGGTTATAGGCTACTTTTTGTCCCTGAAAATTGCATAGCTCCCGCGAGATAGCGACAAACATGTCAATTGCTAATTCTACGCGGACAAAGCCGCGGGCAGAAGCTAGTTACAAAATAAATAAAATTAACTTTTGTCGGGTATTAAACCATTTGAGCTATTAAGTAATAACAAGTTGAGAGCGATTCTATTAGTTTGGATCTTTTTGGAATTTCTTGTTTAAATGACTACTATAGACCGACCGCTTAACTGAGTCCTCGCCCGCGCGGTACAGGGGCGCGGGGTGGGACGACAAAGGGGAACGAGAGAGGTGCGGGCGGCAGGCGCACTACCCGCCTGCACCTCTCTCGTCGGTCTATAGTTACTGTACACTACACAGGGACTTTTGCATAATCTCAGTGCAGTTTAATACATTGACGTGAGTTGTCTTACTGCTCGTCGATGTACTGTGGAAGTAAATCGTAGCTCTTAACTAAATGAGATGGGTAGGCGTGGCGCGTACTCCGGGTACCACGAACCGGCATAGCTGTCAAATGGACAGCCAGTTCATTATACAAAGGATGAAATTATAAAATTACTAGCCAGCGACTTCGTCTGCAAAGAATTCGTTTATCGCTATCCCGCGGGAACTACGCAATTTTCCGGAATATAAAGGAGCCTATGTGCTATTCCAGACTTTTCTCTATCTATGTGCCGAATTTCATCCAGATCCGTTGGGCCGTTCTGACGTGATTGAGTAACAAACAAACAAACATCCATCCATCCATACTTTCGCATTTATAATATTAGTTAGATAGTTAGATGAGGGTGAGTGTGAATGTATGAGGGTGCGACCAAACCGCCGCGTATACGCAATGACGTGTCGTATGCGTCACGTTTTCTCACCGTTTCCTCATACATTTTGTTGCGATTCCGTAACGTCTCCGTTCTTTAAGCGGCGGTGTGGTCGCACCCTGAATGTGTGTATGTATGCGTAGACAAAACTTCATTTCAGAAGACCACTATTTCACCAATTCGACGATGATTACCTCTTAATGCGATTTAGGTGCTGTTTAGGTTCGCTGGCTGTCAGATCCGTACTAAAAATGACAGCTAAAACCTGAATTGAGTCTGAATTGAATCGCATTAAGACGTCATAGTAAGGTCCGTGTACAGATATGTAGGTACATACAGAACGGCTTTCAATAAATTAATTCAGCACCCTGATAATTTGTTGTTCTTGAACACAGCTATTGTGGGGCTGCCAACTTACTCATATAGTAAGTGAGATACTCTCTGTGAGATAGTAGTGAGGTGTCTTTTTTATATACGACAAGGAAGGCGAACAAGCAAGTGGGTCATCCGATGGTAAGTTGAGCACCACCCATGGACACATGGAACTGTAGAGGATTAAACATTGCCAATCCAGAAGGCTAAAATAGTATGCATGTAGTAGGTAACTTATCCAGCTGTCTTTCCACGCCACAGCACAGCAGCTCAAGCACTGGCGGCAGAATCGGACTTGTGCCAAAGCTTAGAATACCGTCTCTGGAGCTACACAGCGAGCTCGGCAAAAGACTGAGAGAGGCAACAGGCGACCCTCGCGCCGGCAGCCTTCTCACGCAAAGAATCGCAATCGCAGCTCAGCGCGGAATGCTGCCTGCGTGATGGGCACCCTGCCAAGCCTGGCTACCTCTCTTTTGTAATTAATTTTAAAGTTTATTTATTAATATTATTATATTAGCCTAATTGAGTGTCCCACTGCTGGGCAAAGGCCTCTCCTCCACATCAGAAAGTTTATTTAGTTATTTTAATTTAATAGTACCTAGTTTTAGTTTTGTATTTACATTTCAAGTATCTGTTTTTCATAAGTCAAAAGTCAAAAGTTTATTTTGCAAATAGGCCGCCGAGGGCTCTTTTACATGTCTTTTTTTGAATCTACCAGCGCATTTTGGAAAGACCATCATTGCCAAGAAGAATGCGCCGCAAGAAACTTGGCAGAAAGTCATTTTTTCAAAATAAAATAGATTTACAATAGTACTTAAATTCTACTTAACTTACCTAATATAATTAATACATTTTATAAAAGGGATGTAAAAGGTCCCTAAGTTAAGTCCGTACCTTAAATTACATTGGTCTATAGTAGAGATGTATAAAGTCTCTACTGGTCAAAGCGAAACAAAATATGCGATAATGATAAGAAAGAGAAAGAAAAAAGTGAATAAAATTAATTTAAGTTCAGTGGAGGTGTAAAACGCCTCCACCGTCAAATAAGTTAATTGGAGATATCTCCAATGTCGATGAGAAAAAGAGCAAAAAAAAAAATTATATATAATGAAAATTATGAAATATGAAATATGCATTTCATGTCATACTTACATGAAATAAAGTTTAACCTCCAATTTTTAACTAGTCTCTTAAGTGAGCTTCCTGTTTTGATGCGCTGTGCACTCCCGGTGACTGTCAGTGGTAGGTACTCGTACTACAACATGCCACGGGCTTTGTTTTGGATCGTGTCAACATTTAATTACAACCCAATAAATAAATCATTATTTTGTAGATGTAGAGCCTTATGTCAATTTGCAGGTGTAAAACCTCTTAAGTGCGTTCGGATCGCTACGGGTCCCTATTTTTTTGCCATAACTTCATCCTACTAATATTATAAATTTATCCGAAAGTTTGTAAGTATGGATGGATGTTTGTTACTCTTTCACGCCAGAACGGCTGAACGGTATTGGATGAAATTTGGAACAGATATAGATTAAATGGTCTGGAATAGCACATAGGCTTCTTTTTATCCCGGAAAAATGCGTCGTTCCCGCGGGACATCGATAAACGAATTCTTTGCAGACGAAGCCGCGGGCAACTGCTAGTAAGCCATAAATGTATTACATGCATAAATCACGTGTGTGTGTGTCTGTGGCATCGTAGTTCTCAAGCGAATAGACCGATTTGGATGCGGTTTTTTTCATTCAAAAGCCAGTTTCTTTGCGGAAGTTTTTAGTCATGTTTGGCGAAAATCGGTCCAGTAATTTGAGTGTCAGCTCTATTCCAAAATCATGGAAGGCATTTTTGGCATACAAATGATTTTTTTTATAAGTAACGTACACACACACACACACACACATTCGATACACGTGGATATACGTATAAAAGAAAGACATCCTGGGGGCAAGGCAGTGCCCCCGCCAAGTCGAGCAAAAAAGCGGCATAAAATATACAGAAAACAAACAGTCAATTATATACTAAACAAATAGTACCGATATGATTTGGTTGTGGTTCAGCGATGTGTCGTTGGGCCTAGCCTCCAGTGACGTTAGGAAAAGGCCACATAATCCCGGCGCAATAAACGACGCGTACGCAGCTTAGGGATTTTAAGGTGGTTTCAAATTTAATCCTGTGAGGATACACATGTGTGAAATAACAGAAGTGTAAGGTCGCAGTCTCAATTGCCATGTCCCATGTGCAACGAAATTCGAGGAATGTGTCGCTTGCAGTAACTGAAGTGTAAGGTTGCGGTCTCAAACGCCACGTCCCATGTGCAACGAAACTCGATGAATGTGTCGTTTGAAGTAACAGGAGTGTAAGGGTGCGGTCTCAATCGCCATGTCCCATGTGCAAAAAAACTCTATGAATGTGTCGTTTGAAGTAACAGTCGTGTAAGGTTGCGGTCTCAAACGCCACGTCCCATGTGCAACGAAACTCGATGAATGTGTCGTTTGAAGTAACAGGAGTGTAAGGGTGCGGTCTCAATCGCCATGTCCCATGTGCAAAAAAACTCTATGAATGTGTCGTTTGAAGTAACAGTCGTGTAAGGTTGCGGTCT
The DNA here is from genome assembly GCA_963854515.1 of Pandemis heparana. NCBI lineage: Eukaryota > Metazoa > Arthropoda > Insecta > Lepidoptera > Tortricidae > Pandemis > Pandemis heparana. Next base: position 15,557,546 of record OY978013.1, on the reverse strand, counting down.
CAATCGTCATGTCCCATGTGCAACGAAACTCGATGAATGTGTCGTTTGAAGTAACAGGAGTGTAATGTTGCGGTCTCAATAGCCATGTCCCATGTGCAACGAAACTCGATGAATGTGTCGTTTAAAGTAACAGGAGTGTAAGGTTGCGGTCTCAATCGCCATGTCCCATGTGCAACGAAACTCGATGAATGTGTCGTTTGAAGTAACAGGAGTGTAAGGTAGCGGTCTCAATCGTCATGTCCCATGTGCAACGAAACTCGATGAATGTGTCGCTTGAATGAACTGAAGTGTAAGGCCACGGTCACAATCGCTATGTCCCATGTGCAACGAAACTCGATGAATGTGTCGCTTGCAGTAACAGAAGTGTTAGGTCGCGGTCTCAAACGCTACGTCACATGTGCAACGAAACTCGATGAATGTGTCGTTTGAAGTAACAGGAGTGTAAGGTAGCGGTCTCAATCGCCATGTCCCATGTGCAACGAAACTCGATGAATGTGTCGCTTGAATGAACTGAAGTGTAAGGCCACGGTCACAATCGCTATGTCCCATGTGCAACGAAACTCGATGACATTGTGTCCATGGTCTGAGGCAATTTGACGATTCGATAGCGTCTTTTATTATGTAAGTGAATATACGTAGTATATCTATTAATAGATATACGCACGGCTTTATTTAGGACTAGGTCAATTGGTAGCAATTATTCTATTTTCATGACTGCGATTTATGGGAGTCTTACAATTTAATCGCACGTATCCACTGAAGCTACGCGTAGCTGCGTGTGTGTGTTTTGGCTTTTTACAAGGCCGAAATTAACTACCCCACTATCGAAAAAGAGTTATTGGCCATAGTATGGGCCGTAAAACATTTTCGACCCTATTTATACGGGCGTAAGTTTAAAATTTGTACAGACCACAGACCTCTCGTATACCTATTTAACATGAAAGACCCCTCCAGTAGGTTGCTAAAGTTTAGATTGGCATTGGAAGAATATGATTATGTTGTGGAGTATGTCAGAGGAAAGGATAACGCGGCTGCAGACGCTTTATCTAGAGTAAGAGTTACGTCAGATGAATTAAAGGAGATGAGTGAACACTTGATAAGCGTAATGACTAGAGCCCAATATAGGCGATTAAAGGGTGATTCTACGGGAGATATTGTTTCTACCGACAATTGGTCTGATCAACCAAGAGTTGTAGCAACACATATCAAGCCGAAAGATTCAACATAATTAAAATTTCAAGATTTGACAAGCATAGATAAATTAAGGAAAGAAAAATTAATTACTTATGAAAGTAAAACTCTGTGTTATAGTCAAGAGAGAAAAACAATTTATATAAAATCAATTTCTCCATCACAACTGACGCGAGCCGCTTTTGTGAGAGAATTGAGTTTATTTTGCAAACAAATACAAGTAACAGACGTATATTTTATTAAAAATAAAAACAATAATGTTTTTGTAGAAAAACTTGCAAGTGAAATTAAAAATACAACTGAATGGTCCGGACCACGTATACATATATTAAATGAAGTTCAAAGAATTGACGATAAAGATGATAGAAAGGTCATACTGAATGACTACCACCTTTTGCCCACTAGTGGCCACGCGGGCATAAGGAGGATGTTTAATAATATTAAGAAAAATTATTTTTGGCCTGGGTTAGAAAATGATATAAAACAGTTTGTTACTAAATGTGACAAATGTCAGCGCCAAAAATATACGGTTCAAATTAAAGAACCTATGACATTGACGTCAACAGCGCATTCAGCGTTTGAAAAAATATTTTTAGATACAGTAGGACCATTAGATAAAGATAATTATAATTACTCATATTTATTGACTGTACAATGTGAACTAACAAAATACGTTGGAGCATATCCACTTGTTTCTAAAAGTTCCACAGAGGTAGCAAAGGCATTTGTAAACAATTTTATTCTTCACCATGGCGTACCCAGAGAAATAGCGACTGACCGAGGTACGGAGTTTATCTCCGCAACAATGAAAGAGGTTTGTAAAATTTTAAACATTAATCAGATTAACTCTACAGCTTACCATCATCAGTCATTAGAGAATTCCCATAAAAACCTAGGAGCATTTTTACGTATTCAGACAGATAATCATCCTGATGCATGGAGTGCCTGGGTGCCTTACTGGTGTTTTGCTTATAATACATCAGTACACTCGGAGACAAAATATACCCCATTTGAACTGGTATATGGTAAGAAATGCAATCTACCAAGTAATTTGATCACGAATGTAGAGCCTTTGTATAATTATGATGACTATCCAAAAGAGCTTAAGTACCGATTACAAATCTCACAAAAAGAGGCACGACAAAATCTAATTTCAAGTAAATTTCAACGAAAAGTCAAATATGATTCTTATGTGAACCCGATTCAGTACAAACCAAACGATAAAATTTTAATAAAAAATGAAACTGGTAATAAACTTCAAAATTTGTATTCAGGTCCATATATAGTAGTGAAAGATATACCTCCGAATGTAGAAATAATTCGAAATGGTAAAAATGACATAGTGCATAAAAATCGAACGAAACTGTACAAGCAATAAATATATTTAAACTTATTGTATAACTTTAAACGATAAGAGTATACCAATGCTTATTATTGTAATAAGAAACTTAGTTATGCTGTTAGTGACTAGTGATAACTGTTATCTGTCAAGCAATTGCATGTATTCATTAGGCTATGTCTTTAATTAATAAGATTATTAACCATTATACTCAAAAAAAAAAAAAATGTAATTATTATAAATTTTTTTTTGCCCATCCGTGGGAGGTGTAGTGTAACCTATGTATCAGTTGTGTATCGATATATTCATTTGACTGTGTGTGTGTATGTGTCCATATAATGTGTGATTTATAATCAATAAATGTAGTCCTACTCGAGATCTGGTTGTTTCAATACATCTCCACGCGCCCAACCTCATAAAGCGAAAGAGGTATATCAGGATCGTAGCAAGTGGAACAAAGTAGTCTCTGCCTACCCCTGTGTGAAAGAGGCGTGACGGCATGCCATTAGACTACAATAGCTTCTGCCCCCGACTTCGTCCGCGTGGAATTAGCAATTGACATGTTTATGGCTATCCCCCGGGAACTATTCTATTTTCCGGGATAAAAAGTAGCCTATGTTTTAATCTAAGGTACCAGCTATCTTTGTTTATCCAAATCCGTCCAGTCGTTTTAGCGTGAAGAAGGAACAAACATACACACTCACTCACTCACATCGTCACATCGTCACATCATCACATCGTCACAAACTTTCGCATTTATAATATTGGTAGAATTAAACGAGCATTGAGCATTGAGCATTGAGCTACTGCGTCTCACACGCTGCGGCCACAATACAGAATGGTATCGTCAGAATTTATAATCTTAATCCTGAGCACGCCTTCCCGCGGGCTGTCGTGACTGACGCGTCAAAGATTAACAGCCTATTCAAAGCATTTTATTTAAGCAAATAGCTGAAGATAGAAGATTGATGACTGTCTTTAGGGGATGGAACTCGCAAATAAGTCTCCGTTGCCTCACTGACTTATGCAGTCACAATCAAAGCCCGTGTAAGTTTTTTTTTTATGTTCGAGAGGCCAGACAAACGAACTAGTGGGTCACCTGATGTTAAATGATCACCACTGTCCATAGACACCCGCAGCGCTTTATGAGATGCCAGTGTGTTGATACAACGAAATGTATCACGCGTAAAAAAAGCCGTGGTAGCCTAGTAGTTTGACCTGTGGCCTCTCAAGCAGAGGGTCGCGGGTTCGAATACCAGGCTCGCAATCTGACTTTTTCGGAATTTATGTGCGAAAGTACGTTTACAATTTACCATGAGCTTTTCGGTGAAGGCAAACATCGCGAGGAAACCGGACCAATCCCAATAAGGCTTAGTTAACCTTCTGGGTTGGAAGGTCAGATGGCAGTCGCTTCTGTAAAAACTAGTGCCTACGCCACGGTTGTCAAACCGGACCCCAGGCTCACTGAGCCGTGGCAATGCCGGGAAAAACGCTAGGAAAATGATGATGAAATGTATATAACGCGTGATTGTTAACTTCCCGATTATAATGGGCAAATTATCAGCGCTATAAGCGGGACATAACGGCATTATACTCTGAAAGTATAGGCTATAGACCGACCGCTTAAATGAGTCCTCCCCCGCGCGGCACTGGGGCACGAGGTGGGACGACAAAGGGGGCCGTTTAGGAATTTTTGCACAAGCATTGTTGAAGTGAATTTGCTGATCCCTCTGGGCACGCCTCATATATCCAGGCGTAATAATGACGTGAACTTTATGTTACAACGCATAAAGGTGATAATAAACTGTACGTCGATGAGATTTCCCCAAAGGCCAACATTGTAAAAACACCGATATGAAAAAAGTATTTTTCACGACTTTTTTATACATTTTTTATGCAGCGCTTCATAAACTGAAAATAAATTTTAATTAAATTATATAAAATCTTCTATGATCAACAAATGACGAGCCCAGTTTATATTTGCATCAAACCCTTCATGTTTCACCACATTACCAGGCCATGATGTGAACGAGTCGGATATTGATAAAAAAACTTCAGTCCAACTACCGCAATGAAACTGGCTTTCGAATGAAAAAACGCATTGAAATGGGTCCATCCGTTTAAGCGCTACAAAGCCACAGATACACACACACACACACAAACATCGACGTCAAACTTATAACGCCCCTCTTTTTGAGTCGGGGGTTATAACGCTATGGTGGCCCGAGACCCCAGTGTAGGTGAAAAACTTAAGTACCTAAATGATCTGTAGTATGTAGTAGTGTACAGAACTGATAAATCATCATCATCATCATCAGCCTGAAGACGTCCACTGCTGAACAAAGGCCTCCCCCTTAGCATACCATACTGAACGACAACTCGCCATCTGTATCCACCGGTTTCCCGCAACTTTTACGATGTCGTCAGTCCACCTAGTGGAAGGCCTGCCAACGCGTCTTCCGGTTCGCGGTCGCCACTCGAGAACTTTTCTCCCCCAACGGTTGTCTGTTCTACGAGCGATGTGGCCTGCCCATTGCCACTTCAACGTACATACTCTTCGAGCTAAGTCGGTGACTCTAGTTCTTCGGCGAATCTCTGTATTGCGGATTCTGAACTGATAAATATGGGACTTAAATTATTTTTCTAATTTGGAAAGTCAATTTGTCTATAATATTCGCACACATTACTCACACATACAACTGGTCATTTTTACTTATGTTTTCACCTATACACGGCTTAATTCAGCCTCACGCAGGTCTGAACTAATCTAAACAACAATTCAACATAATTTCACTTGTTTAATACAGTTGCTTGTTTAATCGGGCTAGTTTTTAGTACATTGTAGTTATAAAACTGTTTTTAGGTTAGGTACGGGTTGTTCGTCCCGCACCTTTTGTAGGTAATTATATCTGAATTAGCTGTTTTCCGCGACTTCACTAGCGAATAATTTTGTTTATCGCTATCCCGCGGGATCTATGCCATTTTCAGGACTTAATCTAGAGTACCTAGTAGTAGTAGTAGTAGTAGTAGTAAGTAGTATCTAGAGTACCATCTATACCACTTTCATTCTTACCTGTCCTATTTGGTAAACAAAATTCTAACCTCAATATGTAAATTGTTGTAAAGAATAAGGTGTATTGTGTTATCAAATATACCTAAGGTAATATTTTTTTGTACATAATTTTGCTGATATTTTATCTTCAGTCAATTTATTTACGATGAAATAGTTAAAAAATAACAAAAATGAGACGTTTTGAGGTTAGAATTTTGTTTACCAAATAGGACAGGTAAGAATGAAAATAGTATACTTACCTCGTTCCAAATTTGATCCAAATAAGTCCAGTTGTTTCAGTGTGAGAAAGGAACAAACATACACACTCACTCGCATCGTCACAAACTTTCGCATTTATAATATACTAGCGACCCGCCCCGGCTTTGCACGGTAGGTATATTATGCATGTATTATACATAGGTATAAACCTTCTGCTTGATTCACTCTATCTATTAAAAAAACCGCATCAAAATCCGTTGCTTAGTTTTAAAGATTTAAGAATACTTAGGGACATAGGGATATAGGGACATAGGGACAGGGAAAGCGACTTTGTTTTATACTATGTAGTGATAGTGATCGGCCATTTTCAGAGCAGGCAATTTTTGGACGTCCGAGCAAATATCGTAGGCTTGTTTTGGCTTTTTAGACATTTTATTATTTTTCATAGTTAGTATGCGTCCCATTCTAGCTCGCACAATAAGTTTTTGCACGGTAATATTGTTATAACTATTTAAAAAAAAATACTAAAACCCCATTCTCCTAAGCTCCGTTTAGCGAGCGGACTCCAAAATTGAGAACAAAACCTTGTGTAACTTTGTAAAAACTGCCGGTAGCCAATGTTAGGTGTTTTATTATTCAAGTCAACTAGTTGGACTACATATTAATTATAATTAACAATAACGGTAAGGTCTCACTCATATAATTTTGATTTTTTTTCCGCGCGAGCGAACTCCCATCTAAACTCCGTCAATGGATATAAAATCACAAATTACACCACTATTTGTAAGCTTACGCGCAACTCAATAGGGCTGTACGCTAGTGTTCTGCCTGGTCCCTGTCATCGTCTAGGTCGGGTGCAGGCATGGCGTTTAGGGCCAAAATTACGAACATATCGATACCTTTAGGTTCAATTGGCGTAAAGGACAAAATGCCGAAAATGAGTTAAATATACAGTTTTGTTCAGAATTTTAAGCTCTATCGAACTGTATACTTAAAATTTTGATATCTCGTAAAATTTGACCTTTACGCCCCATATTTTTGGATCACTTATCACCAAAATGTGCTTTTTTTGTGGGTGTAAGTAACAAACCTGAAATCACATGGAACGTAAAGGAAATCATGAAGTTATAAACAACGACGTATAAACCTAAATTTACCATATTGTCCTTTAAGACCTACTTCTATAGGACTGAATTTACTTATTTGTCCTTTACGACCTTTACTTCTATACATTATACTTTAATACCAAATCAAAACTACGGCGTAAAGGACGTATATGCAAATAGATATTTATTTCTTGGATTATACGACCTGATTAAGACACAAACATAAATCCTTAGGTCTAATTTTGATGAGAAAGTAAGTGTATCTCTATAAATTCGACACTTTAAGGTTCAATAAAATTGGTGTAAAGGACAAAAATGCTACTTTTCAGGAGAAGTAAAATATTTTATTTTAAGCTAAATTTTGTTTTATTTGGGGACCTATATCTTCGATGTATATGACAAAAGTGCTTAGAATTCTTCTCCCTACGCAGTAGAATTGTAACCAAAACGATAAATAGCATATTTTAGAAGTTAAGTGTCCTTTACACCCCGGAAAAAAAAGCGTCGGTAGTCCCTTACGCCCCGACCTTTCTAAAGAACTCAAAAGTTTTGAGGTTGTAAAGGTCAGTTTTGTATAAAATTATACAATTTTGGGATGTATAGTTCACTGTAACTTACTAAATAGTTCTTAAATAACTGTAATTGCTGATTCCCTTTTCCACCTATACCCACAATTATGCTGAACATGGCTTTTAGGTCTTGTTACCTTAGGCTCTGTCTACGCTCTAAGGGATAAAACGTGATTTATGTATGTTATGTATGTATTGTTCTTTATAATTATAAGTATTTATACGTGTCGTATAGATAAGCTAAAGTGAAACGTTAGCAATCGTTATCTTAATAATATGTATGTTATTAGTTATGTAGCATTGAAATTTCATTTAACATACATATTTTAAACAGTTTAGTTATATTTATAAACGATTATTTATGTAATAAAACATGTAGATATACCCAGGGTAAGACTATGTGTAGTAAATGAAAGCACAATAGTCATAATTGTAATAAAATGTCCAAATATTATAAATCCTAAATCAAGTATCTAAGAGCTCACAAATATTAAGCACGTCACTTATTAATTACTAGCTGTTACTAGCGACTTCGTCTGCAAAGAATTCGTTTATCGCTATCCCGCGGGAACTACGCTATTTTCCGGGATTAGCCTATGTGCTATTCCAGACTTTTTTCTATGTATGTGCCAAATTTCATCCAGATCCGTTTGACCGTTCTGGCGTGATTGAGTAACAAACAAACATCCATCCATCTATCCATCCATCCATCCATCCATCCATCCATACTTTCGCATTTATAATATTATAAGTTAGATAGTTATATTAGATTCAATCCAACTAAGTGTCATTGGAAGATTTCATGTACAATTTGTCATTAGTTATTGCTCACATAAACTGAAATCATTAATTGCCAACAAGTATAAACATACCTTATCAGACAGATTTTGAAAGCAATATTCGTTTGCTAGCAATATTTAACAAAAAACACCAAAATACATAATCTATAGGTACCTAAATGATACAAAATTTAACTTATAACGATCTCGTTTTGTGTATGGTTGCGTTAAATGTTAAATAGAAGTGACATACATATTAATGTTTATGATACCTGATTTAATACTTATAATGATCAAACATTTTGTTACAATTATTATAATTCGTGCTTTCATTTACAATATTCTTTTCTTTCTTCTTTTCTTCTTCTTTCTCAATGACTATGAGCAGTGCCACTGTTCACACATATGGTTCGAGTGCCTGTTAGTGATAGAGAAGAAACTATTTTGGCAGCGTAGCGTGCGTCTAAAGTCTTTGCAAATAAGACACAAATGATTGTCAGCCTCTTAATGACATTTGAATGCTACATTACCAATAAAATAAAAATATAATAATTCCCAAAGGTACATTTTAGCAAATAGTAAAATATTTTGCGTCATTGATACCTTTAATTACGGTTATGTAAGGAAAATAACATAAAACGTCTAAATTATAGTGAGCTATACACCCGAAAATTGTATAATTTTATACAAAACTGACCTTTAGAACCTCAAAACTTTTGAATTCTTTAAAAAGGTCGGGGCGTAAGGGGCTATCGACGCTTTTTTCCGGGGTGTAAAGGACACTTAACTTCTAAAGTATGCTATTTATCGTTGTGGTTACCATTCTACTGCGTAGAGAGAAGAATTCTAAGCACTTTTGTCATATGCATCGAAGAAATAGGTCCACAAATAAAAAAAATACAAAGGTTTTAAAAATAAAAAAAACGTTTTTTGCTTCTCCTGAAAAGTAGCATTTTGTCCTTTACGCCAATTGAACCTAAAGGTATCGATATATATCTAAACTCCGTTTTGTGTTTCCCGTCTCTACTAAACTCCGTTTAGTTGTTTTATTTTTTACTGGTATTCTTCTGTATCTATTTGTTTTGCAATCATTATAGCTCGTTATCCTATGTTACCGACGTGTTTGCTGCTATTCCCCTAAATGCATCCATCACTAAATAAAAAATCGAAAATGGCTTTCTCCCTAAGCTCCGTAGACTAAACTCCATCGTATTTTTGGTAAGAGTTTAGAAAATTAAACAAAATCTGATTGTTTTTGTGCATAAAAATAGTTTTTTATAGCACTCACTTTTGAGTACCGATGTTTTCGTGTTCAAGAAGTACACATTTTTGAAAATATTTATTTATGGTTTGTATTGACATGATCTTCAAGTTCCAGTGAATTATGACTCGGGGTTCGCGTTACATGCTGTATATCTTATTTTTCGATCATAATATTGGCTTTTTATTTAATTTAAAGAAATAAGTAATATTTTATTCATATTTAATGTATATTGATGTCTTAACTCCGTCTTGATGAAAAATCAATGTGTTATAAATCATAAACTCATTGGTTTATTTAATGGCCAAAAGCACAGAAAAGCTTCTTGTAGCATAGATTTTCACATTTTACTTCAATTATATTCATAAATGTAAAACTCAAAATCAAGACGGAGTTTAGGCTGAGAACACGTTTTCCTGAGAATGACCGTGATGAAGTAGGATAGGATCCAAGCCTGTCCTTTTCTCGTAAATTACGTGGTATTTTCTCGTGACAATATTATTTCTAAAATTGATAAGATTACCTACTGTGAAATAATAAATCTGTTTTAGAGAAAATTGTAACAAATAATTATTTTAGAACACTGTATAATTTAAATCCTGTATTTTCTGTGGCACTACTGAGTGGCCAAAGATTTCTATTTTAAAATAAAACAAATTTGACGAAGCTCCGCTTTCGCGGAGCTCCTATTTCTGGGTATTTTTGGCCTTTCAGGCCTGCTCAAGATCTGACCTCACCTAAACCTATCTCCCATTTATGATATTTATTTTGGTCAGTAGTGCCATGGGTATATATAACTGTATAAAATAAATGCCTACTATTACAAAACTATCGTCGATCTCTTTGTCCAGTGGCTGCTGCAGGTAGTCCCGTTTTCAAATGTGTCTGGCCAAGGTAATTTTCTACTGAGCTCCTGCATATATCCCCTCCATCGGGCTTGACTCTCCCTTTTGATGATGTTACCACAATAATAATTAAAATCATCCCTGAAGCTAACAGATGTATTAGTGTTGCCACATTTTAATCAAGATCACCCTCAATTCAAAATTCTTTTCTTTAATTTATTACGAGAAAATCCTAAAATCATGACACTAGTAAGTTACAGGCCAATAATCCATAATCGAAACATAACAAGGTCAAAATTCCGATTATTTCCAGCTTTACTCGTATTGATCACTGTCAACCCTCCGCTGACATGCTAATGCACTGTCCCTGGCTATTGACAGCTCGCCATTTGTTATCTCAACCCGTGGAGTGGGCTTTTAAGTGTTCATCAACGTGCTTTTACTTCATTTGTTTGTTTAGTTCACTCTAAAAAAATTGGTTGGCCCTATCAATATCTTGATAGTCATAATCAAGCATCTTGATTCCATACGAGCCTAACAAGGACTTAGACACATCAAATAAAGTAATTCTGATTGCTCTTACTATTGCTATGTAACTGAGCCAATTAAGATCTTGTTCAATATTTACATGACAATTAATCTTATGTAAATCAACAAAGACAAAAATAATCAAATAAACTATGAAAATGTTCATAACTATCAACATACTTATCTGTGATTATGAATTTGTTAAAGATTGAATCAATCTACGTTCCATAATTATGCCAACAAAGTCAATTACAGATGCAAGGTATACAACTGTTAGGATTAATAACATATACCTACTTTATTAGTTCAATCACAGATACACTTATTGTTTTAAGTGATCAGCTTTCTTTGATTCATATAAAATCTTAATTAATGTACTTAACTTAACGTCAACTAAGAGAAAACTGCTCTTAGTTGGTCTTCTTGTTTTAGAGTGTTAGTGGGCATTTTTCTGAAAATAAATCCACTCGCCCTTTTCGTCAAATTATATGTACAACTTCGATGGCAGTTCGGTAGGCTTATTGTCTAACTCGCTCGCAATCGCCATCGTGTTCATTTTGACAGTTCTTGTATGAATGTGACAGCTAGCTGATTCCGATGCCAATTGTCAGCCCATACATGAACTGTCAAAATGAACACGATGGCGATTGCGAGCGAGTTAGACAATAATCCTACGACTCAGAATCACGAGCACTATTGATTTTAGTGTAAGGGAAAAAGTGTCCCTAAAGTTTCCATACAATTTTCAACTTTCCATTTTGTTACTCTCATACAATTCCATGAAGAAGTAACGAAAAAGAAATGAAAAAAGGACACTACGTATTTCAAAAGATCTAAGCGTACGTAATCTAATTATCAGCCAGCATAATAGAGTTCTCAAAACAAGTGGGAGGTGTCTGAATGAACAACGCCTATTAAAGTACTAACAAGATATGTTTTGAAACTAATTCAGTACAACTACCCTCTCGGCCTACGCAGGCCTGTTGATCGCCGGGAGCCATACACGATCCAAATATACGCAGGCATCATATAGGATAACATACATACATAAATCACGTCTTTATCCCTTATGGGGTAGACAGAGCCTAAGGTAACAAGACGTAAAGGCCACGTTTAGCATGATTTTGGGCATATAAGTGGGGGAATCAACATAGTGATGGGTTGCTAGCCGCATCGCCTACAAGATGATACCTAAGATTTTCGCTCATTCCCTCGATGGGCTTACTATCTGCGCGGGAAGAGAAGCAACTGGTACATTCTGTTTTTAGGGTTCCGTACCTCAAAAGGAAAAAACGGAACACCTTATAGGATCACTTTGTTGTCCGTCCGTCCGTCCGTCCGTACGTACGTCCGTCCGTCTGTCAAGACCCTTTTTCTCAGGAACGCGTAAAGGTATCAAACTGAAATTTATATCAAATACTCAGGTCCACTGCCCCTTAGAGCTGTGAAAAAATCAAACTTCTAAGCCAACGCAATCAAAAGATACAGCCGTTTATGCCGCAAATTTCCGCAACTCTCAAGGTAATCAAAACCTACAGGCTACTTCCCGTGAACGCAGAATCTTGAAATTTGGTATGAAGGTAGGTCTTGTAGTACAGATTAAGGAATAATTGCGAAAACCGTAAATATGTATGTATGTCTGTATATATCAGTGGCCAATAAAAAGTGACCCAACACTGCTTACATTTTGCTTTGGAGCAGGGCTCTGCTTACACTGGGGTATAGATATTTATAGATAATAATACGGAACCCTCGGTGCGCGAGTCCGACTCTCACTTGGTCGGTTTTTTCTTTACTCCCAGACTACCATGGAAGAAATTAGGATAAGGTTTTGTCAAATTAAAATGGATTCGTCACGATTTTACCTCTGACATCCTATGATTTCCTATGTCATTGGAAAGTGATGAAAAATTTTGCCAAATATCAAACAGTCAAGGTTAATCAGGATTTTAGACCATCGCTGTGATAAAAATAAAGTAATATTGCACACAAAATAGCGAACACAAAACACGTATCAGTGTCGCCTACTGGCAGTAAAACTAGCACACACTAAATATGTAGTAAATCATGTATACTAAGCACCTTGCTATATGTAGATTATAACGGGAACAGTCGTGTTCGCAAAGCTGTTCTCTTACATTTTTTATCCTGACTCTATGTTCCTTTTGTATTAATCTATAAATTATTTATCAAGTCTTATTAAAAAGCAGAATCATGCTAAACGTGGCCTTTAGGTCTGTTACCTTACGTTCTGTCTACCCCGTAAAGGATAAAGACGTGATTTAAGTATGTATGTGTCACTTATTAACCGTTAGAACTTTTATATGGTTACCTACATACTTACGAGTACCTCAATTGGCAACATTTCATATTTCTGAGCCTATAATTTTAATGGTTCTCTGTATTTTGTTTGAAAAGATGAACATGCTGACAGTTTAATTTTTTCGCTAGGGTTTGTATTTAATTTATAATTAATTTATTATTTTTTGCTTAAACTAAAAGGGCGTAACTCCGATACTATCACAGAATAGACACTTATCTTTTTGTCTTTTCTGTATAGAAAAAAAACTGACGTCAATTTCAAATTGTCAATGTCAGGCCTTATTCTCCGATATTCGATTTTCGAGGTTCGCTTCGTGCTGTTCCGCTCATACTAATATAGTCATTAACTAAGAGTGAGAGAGAAGGTAGGGGCAAGTGTTGTACCTGTGGACGAGTGTACCTAAGGACACTAGCAGTAACAAAAAAACTACAAACCATAGACTGTTATCTTGAACACACCCGAATAGCATTTTTCTCGTATGGCAACATTAACTATCTGTCATTTTCGTATTTGTCAGTTAGTAGTGTTTTTAAGGCTGCGGAAAGTTTTCGTCGCCAAAAGTAATTTTTTATTCGTATTTTGAGTGTGTTTTCTAAAGTTTTAAGCATAATGCTTCGAGTATCTCCGTAGTTAATGAGTGATTTCATGATTTGTTTGTTATTTTATGTAGTTATTGCTGTTCTCGGGCGACCTCTAACGGACTGACATCAGTTTAAATTGTAAAGTGTCGAATTTGTACCTGTGGACAAGTATTTTTTTGTACCTGTGGACAGTCAAAAGATACAACATTAAAGGCTTGTGGACAGTTAAATTTGAATTTATTTTTCTCTTTAATTTCGGTGCCTTGTAGTAAAACTGGCCAAATGCAAAAAAAAATATGTCCTGAAAGTCTAAAAGGCCGTTAAAGAAGTAAAAAAAAATGGATGTTCTCTAAGAAAAGCTGCTGAAAAATTCAATGTGCCTAAGTCGACTTACAAATTTACTTACATGCAGCATTTGTACTGCAAGATATCATTAGACATGTGTTTTAAAAGCTCACAAGGTTACTGTTGAATCTGACGATGAATCTAGCTTTATAGGTCAAAAATTTTATGTGTTAAATGATGACTCAGATGATTCTATTAAAGACGCAGGCTATTGTAACTCCGACGATTCTGCTGAAGAGTTATATCGAGAATACTGTAATTCTAAAAAATAAAAATATTATTTAGGAGATGCTGAATGTGTTGCCAAATACTTTGCTATTTGTTTTGTTTTATTTTATTAAGATTTTGATGTTTAAGTATTTCTTGTTATTTTTTGTCCATAGGTACGATGCCGTCCACAGGTACAATTATGTCGTCCATAGGTACAAACTGTAATTGTACCTATGGACAAAATGAGCATTTTTTTAAATATGCTTAGATCTCTGTAGTTTTAGTAGATAATTAAAAACAAAGCGGTGATTATGAAAGGCTATTTAATTAAGATACTAAAATAATAAATAGTTTTACAGATTTATTGACAGTTTTTTTTAAAATATTCTAAATAGTCTAAAAACTGGAAAGTGTCCACAGGTTGAGCACTTGCCCCTATGCAACGAACTTCAAAAATAGAATTTCAGAGTTGCCCCCTTGTACTTTGAAGTTGTCAAATACAAAATTATGGTCGCTTATTTTTTCTCGCGAAAAAGGCAAAGGCATTTCACCTATCCTGTGGTAGAATTGGTAAAATTAAGACATGTTTTTAATTAATTTTTATTTTCTATAATAAGCAATATTAAAATTATATAATCATATTGCAGTGATCAAGAGGCAAAATGCTTTCGAACCATATATTATACATTTTCAGGTGTTATAAAAATGAAATGTTGTCAATTCGCTTGTATTAATTAGTTATGTATACGTATCTGGTCGACCTCATTATAATATTTATCTATCTTCTATCTAATTATTTTTTTAGTAGCCTATGTGTCCCACTGCTGGGCAAAGGCCTCCCCTTTCTCTTTCCACCCGCCTCTATCTGTTGCAAGGCTTTCCCAGTCCGGCTCAAAAGTCTCCAAATCGTCCCGCCATCTCCTTTTTGGTCTGCCTCTGCTCCGGTGCCTGTCGCATGGAACCCAGTCGGTGGTACCTAACCCCCTAATTTCTATTTAACTAATATTATAAATGCGAAAGTATGGATAGATGGATGGATGGATGTTTGTTTGTTACTCAATCACGCCAGAACGGCCCAACGAATCTGGATGAAATTCGGCACATAGATAGAGAAAAGTCTGGAATAGCACATAGGCTACTTTTTATCCCGGAAAATTCCCGTGGGATAGCGATAACCAAATTCTTTGCAGACGAAGTCGCTGGCAACAGCTAGTCTAATTATAAACAGGTAAATTTTGTGTCATTCTACTGAACCGATTTCGAAAATTCTTTTTTTTTTTATATGAATAGGAAGGCAAACGAGCAAGTGGATCACCTGATGGTAAGTGATCACCACTGCCCATAGACACCCGCAACCCCGGTGGGATCGCAGATGCGTTGCCAACCTAGAGGGCTAAGATAAAATGCCTCTTGTGCTCGTAATTTCCCCGGCTAACTAAGGCTAACTAAGTGACAGTTAGCCTTAGTTAGCCGGGGAAATTACGAGCACAAGAGGCATTTTATCTTAGCCCTCTAGGTTGGCAACGCATCTTATGTTGTTAGTAACATACAGCAACATATTATGTTGTTAGTACTACTTACACTAAAGGGTTAGTTAAAATTACACACATAACACATACAATAAAACGTAAGATGGGGGCACAGCAAAGTACATATAACATTACCACATTATTACAGTGGTGGGGGCATGAAGTTCCCCACAATGTGTCTTATAGGCACAATCCATCCTGCCCGCGATCATACTTAAGATGGAGTTGGATGGAGATGGACCAATACAAATCCAAATGATTTGTGAGTATCATGGGCTATATTCAATTCTGCATGCGCGGACGCAGTCGCGGACAACGGCTAGTCTAACAAGCTTTTGTCACCGACTGTATCCTAAAGGACAAGACTCTTTACAGACATGTGCCTAATTTTGTATGTCTTGGCACTTTACTCACTCCTAGCCAAGACGATGCGCGAGTTATATTCTGTGAGAATTTTTTACGACCCTTGGTTTTACGCAGGCTAATTTTGTATCCCGCAGCGACGGAATGGCCTCTAAAAGTCTAGTCTATCCGCAGCCAAAATTATTTGCGTACCAAAAAGATACCAATAAAACCGTATGAGAAAGGCTTCGTTGTCTGTATATTCGTTGATCACAGGCCACATCATCATCATCCTGAAGTCTTCCACTGTTGAACAAAGGCCTCCCCTTAGCACATCATAATGAACGACAACTCGCCTCCTGCATCCACTGGTTTCCCACACGGTGATCACAGGCCTATTTCAGCTCTATTGGTTAAAGATATCTGCTTCAAAATGTAGTCGCAAGACACCCGGACAAACATACTTACATACATACATTGCAAGTTGCAAGTGCAAAATTAGCTTGTTGTTAGGGTCCTACGGGACGTGAAATAAAAATAGTGGACTGTAAAATTATAGGCTGGTTTAATTACCCGTCTAACAAATCAAATCTTAATGTTAAATTCGGATGTTGTCCGACGCCGGTGGTGTTCGTTAGGCGAGTCCGGTCTCGCGCCCGGGCGGCCAGTCGTGTCGCAACCGTGTCGTCCTCCCGCGCGCCTCGTCCCGCGCGTGGGCTGAGCTGGGTGCTCAACACTTGTAAAGAAGTAAAGAGTGTGAGTTGAGGTTATGGGGGTTATTTCTCTACTGAACCGATTTCGCGGGCAACAGCCAGTGTAAAGATAAACATGTAAATAGGTAGCTATTAGTTATGCTCATGAACTGGCTGCGTTTTATATGTATGTATGTATGTATAGCCTGAGGCTCGGGGCCTCGTCGGCAGAATATCGGGAACTAATTATGCGGTGCTCGTTAGCGGAAATACGTTATGAAAATGTAAACGTTGGTTCGCAAATACCTTGGAACTATTTAATTATGTTAGCAACGGTTTTTCTAGGTTTAACGTTAGCTCAGGCTCAGCTTTCTCTAAAAGTAGTTTAGATCTCCTTTTTCTGGTAATTTGTTATCTTCATTATTAACTAACTGTTGCCAGCGACTTCGTCCGCAAAGAATTCGTTTATGGCTATCCCGCGGGAACTACGCAATTTTCCGGGATAAGAAGTAGCCTATGTGCTATTCCAGACTTTTCTCTATCTATATGCCGAATTTCATCCAGATCCGTTGGGCCGTTCTGGCGTGATTGAGTAACAAACAAACATCCATCCATCCATCCATCCATACTTTCGCATTTATAATATTAGTTAGATTAGTTAGATTACTAGCGACCCGCCCCGGCTTCGCACGGCATATTATGCATGTATTATACATATAAACCTTCCTCTTGAATCACTCTATCTATTAAAAAAACCGCATCAAAATCCGTTGCGTAGTTTTAAAAATTTAAGCATACACAGGGACATATGTAGGGACAGAGAAAGCGACTTTGTTTTATACTATGTAGTGATTTGTTCCTATTTCTTCTGACCCCACTGCGGGGTGATCTAGGATTTGCCTATATTTAGTGTTTATTGTTTAAACTATAAAACTTAACGACAGGTCATCATTATTAAACTAAAATTAACACCGCCAGAACATTTTATATCTATTAAAATCAACTTGCCACATATGGAAATACTAGCTGTTGCCCGCGACTTCGTCTGCAAAGAATTCGTTTATTGCTATCCTGCGGGAATTTTCCGAGATAAAAAGTAGCCTATGTGCTATTCCAGACTTATCTGTATCTATGTGCCGAATTTTATTCAGTCTTTGGACGGTCTGGCGTGATTGAGTAACAAACAAACATCCATCCAAATTTTCTCATTTATGTATGTATGTATGTATATATGTAAAACTCTTTATTGTACATAAAACACATGAAAAAGATGAATACAAAATAATAATAATAATTATTATAATATTAGTTAGACTTTTAAATCGAGGCTTGAGCTTCCATTTTGTCCCTGCCCACCCTGTTTTACGATACTTAACAAAACAATGACGAACAGATGGCTTAAGCTGAGGATCGCAAGAGCACACAACGAAAATCTTTTATCCTAAAACAACACGCTGTGTGTCGGTACTCGCGCGCACACAGCGCTGTCCTGAACAAATTTGAGATCAGAATTATGGGTAACTTGATACTCTTCTACTTAACTTTGTTGGGATAATCGCTGCTTGTTTTCATGTTGGAAATATAGTCACGTGTTTATCCTTTACGGGGTAGACTAGCCTAATGGTAACAAGACCTAAAAGGCCATGAGCATGATTTGTGGTTTGTTAGCGTATAGGTGGAAAGGGGAATCCAAACATGATTCCTAAGATTTCCACCCGTTCCCTCGATAGGCTTTTACCATTTGTGCGGGACGAGAAGCAACTGGTACATTTTATGTTGTTCCTTTGCCCCCATACCAGCATGGAAGGTGTTGGAAATTTAGTAGTTATAAGGTACTAGCTGTTGCCAGCGACTTCGTCTGCAAAGAATTCGTTTATCACTATCCCGTGGGAACTACGCAATTTTCCGGGATAAAAAGTAGCCTATGTGCTATTCCAGAGTTTTCTCTATCTATGTGCCGAATTTCATCCGGATCCGTTGGGCCGTTCAGGCGTGATTGAGTAACAAACAAACATCCATCCATCCATACATCCATCCATACTTTCGCATTTATAATATTAGTTAGATACTCAGGTCCACTGCCCTTTGAAGCTGTGAAAAAACCAAACTTTTAAGCCAACGCAATCAAAAGATACAGCCGTTTATGCCGCAAATTTCCGCAACTCTCAAGGGAATCAAAACCTACAAGGTACTTCCCGTGAACGCAGAATCTTGAAATTTGGTATGAAGGTAGGTCTTATAACACAGATTAAGGAATAATTGCGAAAACCGTAAATATGTATGTATGTCAGTATATATCGATGACCAATATAAAGTGATCCCACACTGCGAACATTTTGCTTTGGAGCAGGGCTCTGCTTACACTGGTTTATAGATATTTATAGATAATGCTACGGAACCCTCGGTGTGCGAGTCCGACTCTCATTTGGCCGGTTTTTTTTTTCAATGCATATTCCCTATTACTGGCTTATCTTTCTCGTCATACAAACATACATACGAAAATCACGGGGTAGACATAGCCCAGGGTTAACAACCCAAAGGCCACGTTTACCATGATTGTGACTTGGTTGTAGCATTCATTCGATCCGTATAACTCAGCCATCGAGGAATTTGAATATTATCACACTTCAATCCCGGCGACAAAAGCGGGCTTATCGGGTTTATCCGGGAAACGGATATCCGGCGAAAAGGGTCAAAATGGACGTATTAATAAGTAATTTAATATACCCGACTCTGGTTGTGAGCTGTTGCCGTTTCGCCTGCGTAAAGGTGTCGGTTGTTGTGCTCCATTATGGGAAATGGGTGAATTGTTGTTGTGGCAACAAAAAAATGATTGTGCAATAAACGTAAACACTCAACCCTAATTGAGGTAAGAGGCAACGAGTTCAAATCATTACAGATAGACATTTTACAGAGACTTTGTGATGCGTTGTGGTTTATATACTGCTAGCTTCTGCCCGCGAGTTCGTCTGTGTAGAAATATACATTATAAACCTTCCTCTTGAATAACTGTATCTATAAAAAAAACGCATCAAAATCCGTTGCGTAGCTTTTAAGCATACATAGGGACAGACAGACAGAGGAAAGCGACTTTGTTTTATACTATGTAGTGATAGTGATGACATCAGTGTTGGGCACTTTAAGCTGACAAGCACCATTAACGGAAACTTCATTCTTAATTTAAAGATACAAAATGACTGCTGTAAAATAAAATGCTGTTCCGTTTCTTTTAAATAAGAGAGAATAGTCCATTATTGGTCCCGTGTCCACTACTAGAGCCGCCACTCTTTACTTTACTACTTTCGTGTAACAATTTATTGAACGTTTCAAGATATTTTTGCTGTCAGGAATCGGTACAGTCGCCATCAAATATACCTATCGCAGCGGGCGAGGTCCTCAAATATTTCGGAGCAACATTATTTCAATAAATTCGTTAAATTATAAGGTTTATTACCACAGAACAATATTACATTTATTTAAACCAACAAATCTAAAATTACAACACATAAAATTAACATGGAAATCTAAAGGGGTTTTATTTTTATTTGAGGTTTTCTTTTATTTTTGGAAATAAAAGAGTATTTAAGAAATCTAAAGGTTAATATCATCAAAACACGCGATTCGTCATAAATATAAGAGCAGCGACTCTTCAATAAATTCGGGACGTTCAATGAGGTAAAACTATGAGGTAGCACAGATCGTCAAAGGTACGATCATAAAGACCTAAGCATTTGTGGACAACATACATATAGCTTCAATGACACTCAAATACATAGCTGTCATGAATGCCACACAATAACTCTGCATCTGGACACTCCAGATACAAAGTATATGGGCCACATATCTTACTGTTATCACAATGCCTGGATGTGCATTGGGATGGTGAAATGCTATAACAGAGCCATTACAATGCAGATTGAAAATGTATGCCTCTGTCATTATAAAGAAAGAAAGAAAGAAAGAAAGAAGACATTTATACATTTTGCAAGACACACAAATATAAGAGCATGTACACACAATTTTATAGAAAAAAACAACAATAAAAAAACCAGACATGATAATTTGATCATCAGCGTTGTGTTGTGTCTTCGCAAAAGTGAAACGGTCGCTGGCTCAGCATTACGCTGAGGTGTTAGACACCTGCAGCACTGATTTTCAGCCAGAACCGTCTGTGACTCAAGAAACGATACACAGTGTAGATTAAATAAATTAATATACTACATAAACCATAAACTTTTAAGTAAGAAGTGAAGTAATAAATAGATAGAACCCGACTTATGTGTAACTAGAAAAGACATAAATTTATTAAATAATTTTCAATAAACAAAAAACGAAGTGTAAACAAAATTGTTCAAATACAACAAGCTGGCATACCAATGTGCAAAATGCTGGAGGACTATTTTAAGGATTTTTACAAGGATACACATATACATACACAAATCACGTCTTTATCCCTCACGGGGTAGACAGAGGCTAAGGCGACCTACAGGCCACGTTTAGCAAGATTGTGGGCGTATAGATGGAAAATGGAATCAAAATAGTGATGGGTCGCTAGCCGAAACAGAATGAAACAAAGACATCATCATACAGATCATCATCAGAGACGTCATCATAGATAACTGACGCTTAAGATAACGGGAACTTAACAGAGAGTGGTGAAACAGGCCCTTCATATTACAACAAAACGGTTACTCACGTATAAAAAGCCGGAAGAATGCTCCGACAATTGTTTCGGACTAATCCGTAGTCCTTCATCAGAGAGCGCTCGCCCCGGCGGCAGCGAAACGAACACTGCGCGCCAACGCTCTGCTCGCGCGGCTACTCGGCGCAGCTGACATCGGCGCACAACTACCCTAATTTTTATCGTCATTTTTATTATAGGCCCTTCATATTCAGACAATATTATAGCAAACTTACTTTGCCTGGGCCCCGATTTTTAGAGCACATCACTCGAAAGTGGTATAAATCTGTTTATACCTTCAAAACTACGGCTCTAATCAAATTTTTGACTAGTCCACATGATTAATGAGAGCCGTAAGTATCTTCTAAGCTATTCGTATTTCAAATTCAGCACAATTTTTCACCACTTTCGAGTGGTATTTTCACACATGTGCTTTCAAAAATCGGGCCCCTGGTCACCCCGTCAAAAGTGCTTCGTGCTGCAATGAATGCTGGACTTACGACGCCGTTTATCAATTAAATACTTTAGATAATTGTTGATGGGCTGTTAATTTGAAGTACCTACCCACTTCCTGGTAAGCCAAGTGTTTGTTTGTTTTAGTTACGAGTGCGTTACGATATGAAAATTGGTAAAACCAACGTAAATTGAGAAACTGCGGGGATTTACTGAGGAGCTAATGATTTGTGAATTATTTTTAGGGCGTTTTAAAAAAGTGCACTTACCATTTAATATTTTTTCTAAATGAAAAAAAGTTTTTTTTATTTTTGCAAAAAAGTGTCCCTATTTTTTAATTTTTTATTTTATTTTACATACTATGCGGCGAGCAACCCAACACTATTTTGAATCCCCTTTCCACTACTCCCTCAATCATGCTAGATGTTGCCTCTAGGTCTTGTTACCTTGGGCTCTGTCTACCTCGGAAGGGAAAAAGACGTGGTGTATGTATGTCTTACTTTCCAAGCCGGAACACAGCGCAAGCACTGCAGGATTAGTAGTAGCGATCTGGACCTCGCAGAAGGTCTTCATCATCTCATATCTAGCCTATATACGTCCCACTGCTGGGCACAGGCCTCCTCTCAGAACGAGAGGGCTTGGGCTACAGTTCCCACGCGGGCCCAGTGTGGATTGGGAACTTCACACACACCATTGAATTGCTTCGTATGTGCGTAACCTCACGATGTCCTTCACCGAAAAGCTCATGGTAAATTTCAAATGTAAACGCACATAAATTCCGAAAAACTCCGAGAGTCGAGCCCGGGCTCGAACCCACTGTTTGAGAGGCCACAGGTCAAGTCACTAGGCTACCACGGGCAGAAGGTCCTACCGCCCGTAAATCTTTTCTCGCATAACACCATCCTGCAGCATTACTCATTCCGTCCGCATGCCATATCTCCTTTCACATAACACAGGCTACATTTCCAGATAGTTTCCCGTCTCGTTATCCACTAGTGGCGTATTTCATAAGTTCCTCCTTGAGCTGGGATTGTTGCCTAGCTTACGATTGCGGATTCACCTCTGTTAGTTCCTTGTATCTCGGGAATTTCCTGAGGTCCTTATTCTTTGTCTACATTATAAGAACCTTTATGCAAAATCTCTTTTCAAATTTCAGCGTACCCGTTATACATAGGGTACGGTCCGGTTGTATGCTGAGAAAGTTTTTTGACAAAGAACGTCAAGCATAAGTCAGTTTTAAATGTTGAAATTCTACTACTACTATAACTCGATTGCGATGAAACTTTTGTGAGCTGTGTGTATGTGAATGATTCTAATAAAACGGTCAAGTGTGATTAGGCGATCGCTTTTCTAGATCCTCACCTCAGACATCGATTTAGAAATCAACCGTTCAAATAGATATTTTTTCTAGTTGACGCCTATTTTTGATATTCTGACGACGTTTAACTTTGGAGACCACTCCGACCCTCAGATAGCGATTTTGAAAGCAATCGGTCAGTAGACCATATAAACTATTCTAGATAAAATGCCTGCCTCCTCTTGTGCGACTCAACTTTACTGCTTGGACTCATATTAGTCGACATGCAATTTACAACCGTCATCCACCCTTTGTAGGAATCCGTCCTGGAGTTATGTGAATTCCAATATTACCTACGGGAGGTGCGTGGAATACAAAGCAGCTCGGAGCAAAGCAGAAGTTTGAGTTGTAAAATTGAGTTGGAAATTATTATAATACTAGCTGATTTGCGAAGAATATTGTTTACCGCAGCCCTGCGGGAACATCGCAATTTTCCGGGATAAAAAGTAGTCTATGTATTACAACAGATTACAATTTAGGTATGTCTATGCTAGCTATGAAAGAGTAACAAACGTGTATTATTTCTGTCTTTGAAAATCAGTGCTGCAGGTGTCTAACACCTCAGCGTAATGCTGAGCTAGCAACCGTTTCACTTTTGCGGAGACACAACGCTGATGATCTAATTTTCATGTCTGTGTTTTTTTTTTGTTTTTGTTGCTTCTTTTCTATAAATTTGTGTACATGCTCTTATATTTTGCAAGACACACAAATATTATTTGTGTGTCTTGCAAAATGAATAAATGTCTTCTTTCTTTCTTTCTTTCTTTGATATGTCAGGCATGTCTAGAGTACCTGCTTTACAATATCAATATTTTTATGGAAATAACTTTGTTATATTAACGGTGTGTTTTACTTCGAAAATGAACGTTTAATTTTAAATGATTTACGGCGGCAAAAATGGAGAAAAGGCAGCCATTAGCAAAGTTCGTTAACATGGAGGTGATTAACGATTCGCTGACAGCACGGGAATATGCTTTAGGGCCAGCGGGGATTGCTATGACGTCTTAATGCATTCAGTTTCGATTCAGTTTAGGTTCGCTCGCTGTCAGATTCATACTAAAAATGACTGCTAAAACCTGAAATGAGTCGGAATTTAATAAAACGTCACGGTAAGGCCCTTGTATTACCTCATTATCATAAAGGCTTTGCTTCACATGTCGCTGACACAGTCACGTCGTGGGACTTTTGTCCCCTTGTGTAACCCTGACTTGAAATACATTGACTAAGACGCCAATTAACTATTAAAATGTCACATCTCTGAATGCGACAGAAGTGTTAGCAACCATTACCATCAACTAAGTATTTGTCGTAAGCAACAGTTGCTACGACTTAATAATCATATGCTATATTTATCAAATCCCGCAAGAGTCGCGCAATTTTCCAGGAAAAAATATCACGTCTTATTACACAGAGTGAGCAGGTTTTCTTATCGCTAAGACAGCTTTTATGTCCCGTTTTATTTACTATTATGTCCAAAGTCAATCATTGGCCAATTTATATACCAATGCTATATTTTATATGACGTAGGATAAGCCCGCTATAAACTTTTATCGATAAATCATAAATCGCGGACGAAAAAATATAAGCCCCCTTAGCAAATATTTTGCTATATTTTCGTCATAATTCTGGAGGGACCATAAAATGCTTGTTAAAAAAGGGTACTTTTATTGATAGTCTATGAAACTATAAAAAAAGCCTCTACTTGTTGTTTAGGCAAGCAAGAGCAGTTAATATGAAGAGTTTATGCCTCTTTTTACGATAGAAAAAACTTTGTATACGATCGAAAACGTCCCATACAAATTGTCTGGTGAACTTAAAAAATGCGCTGATACAGGGAAATTTTAATATGCTTGCAGAGAACCTTTGTTTATGGTCGAATTCTTAAGGATATTTTAAGCGAGGGGTTCCCTTAATCTTGCATAATTATACGTTATGTGAAATACACTTCACATGACAGGCACAGCAGAAACAAATTTAGGGATAAGTTCGCCTTTGTGCATTTGTGTTGTCCTGTACTTATTCATCTTTTTCATGTGTACAATAAAGAGTTATACATACATACATACATACATACAGGCATTTTTATCCAAATGATACTTCATCGTTTGATAGTTTTACTTTATCTTACATCAAGGGCGTCGCCAGGCGTTTGTCAAAGGTGTTACTCGTGGTAGAATTATAGCGTCTATCGTTAGGTCAAACAGTATGGCGGCGCTTGAATGTCAACATGGGCAAGACAAAAAAATAAAGGCGATTCTCCAGGAGACCCCCCGTGGCAACACCATTGCCTCACATAGAGTTTTGAATCAAGACAATCTTACCACTAGAGCGCAACATGAAGATATTATGAGTTAAAGAACTGTAGCTCGTATGGTGATAAAAAGCTATCGTGTTTGACTCATAATAATTATCATTATAACAACTTAAAAGGTATAACTTTATATATTAAATTAGTAATAAGTTAATTGAAGCAACCTACGGCAGTTCAATTTAAATTAACGGTGGTCTGTTGCGGTACAAAATATTGTTAATTTTAAGTTTCCATCAAATAGGTATTGACAATCAAAACTTTAACAAGAAATAACAAGTGTTTATTGTACAAAAGTATTTAAAATTTTAAGGTTTTTTTAGATTGCCAATTGAGTACTTTATTTTTTTTTACAAAAGTAGTTACATATAATCAAACGAATAGCATTTAAATTTTTACTTTAAAAACCTTACACGATTTATATCCACGGAAACAACACATGCAAATAAACAAGCTTAAAACTATTTACGATATAAGATAAAGCGTACCGATACGAAGATTTATCTCAAAATTACGGAAACTAGTAAGCTGATACGATCTGCAAGATTATGTCCAAGTGGAGGTTTATTTTATCTGACGCTCCATCAATAATACGAAACGTAATCAAAAGTATGAAAAACAATAAATAGTAGGTACCTACCTAATATTCAATGTTTGTCAAAAAACAACACAACATGAACGTTTATAAAAATATCCTAACAATTTGGCCTGATTGAGTTGAAAGGGCATATAAATTATGTAGTATAGTTCTTTGTCTATGAAAGTACCTACAGACCTACAGTCAGCAAAAGGCACAGATAGCAAAAAAGTTTGTATTAAAAATTACATTTTTAGGTGAAGCTATTTTTAAAAACTTCTTTGTGGTTTTGATCTTCTTTGGAAATTTAATGTACATTAAAAGATTATTGGAAAAGGAAAGAGTATTTTGTTACGGCCTCAAAATTCACTGCTAAGATTTGATTCATCGTCATCATCATAATCCAGCCCATATACGTCCCACTGCTTTGATTAGGTACAGATAAACACCAGGACAAGTGAAAGTAAATAAAAGCTTACAACTTACAACATTCATAAAGCAAAAAAAAAAAACACAAATTTGTACTCTCGTTCTGACATAACACATGTGCCCAGCAGTGGGACGTATATGAGCTGGAGATGAAGATGAACTTTTTATATGAAAATTACATAGTACTAACACTTCTAGATAATGAGTATGCTTGAATATTCAGAAACTGAGGACTCGTGTTAGTAACCACCCAGTCTCCATCTGGATACACTCTGGTGCTGAACACGACTTCACCTTCGCCACAGAACAGCTCCATAGAACTAGCGTCCAGGAAGATCCTCCATTCCGTCGAATCTATCGGCGACCATTCTACCTGTCGAACATCCCATCCCTTTTCAACCACCACTTTATTCACATCTGGCTCCCATCGCACACAAATCCGATCACCACCACTTGAACCCTCCAGAAGTATTTCAATTTTCTGTGCCAAGTCTCCGTTCAGGACTAGTTCAGCGGTTTTGTCCAATCGAAGCCTCGTTCCCGGTCGTAGAACACCAACCATTTTCACTTCGTCTCTAAGTTCGATCATATCCTCCATTGGTTTCATGATGATACGGTTACCGACAAGGCTTAATTCTCTAACTATAGTCATGGCACCAGCCCACCCGTCCTCACTTTCTGGGTAAGGTTGGTCAAACATACTGAACCAGCCAATAAGAAATCGTCTTCCAAACGCTTCCATCGTTTGCGCCGCGTAAAAGTTGTGACCATAATCAATCTCTTGGAAATCAACTTCGGGGACAAATTCATAGGTGTCATAATTAAATGATCCTATTACATATCCAGTTTGATAGAGATTCTTGAATCTATCACCTTTCGCATTCATACCTCGTGGAGAGATGAGAAGAACGTGTTTACCATCCAATTCAAAGAAGTCAGGACATTCATACATGTAAACGTCTTCGTCTGATTCAGCAAGGACTTTCAAAAATTCCCAATTTTTCATATCGATCGATCTATAAAGCAGAATACTTCCTCTTTGGTCATTAGTCGTACTGCCAATGACAACGTACCAATGGTTTCCATGTTTCCAGACTTTGGGGTCCCTGAAGTCAGGGGATCCGTTAGGCGCAGCCGCTATGACTGGATTACCTTCGTATTTATGGAACTTTTGACCGTCAGCACTGTAAGCGATATACTGGGTCTCGTTTGCCCATGGTTCAGCGTCCAAAGTCACATGTCCTGTATACATTAAAGTCATTTTATCCCCATCTGCGACAGCACTGCCCGAGAAACACTGTTCCTTTTCCGGAACTAAAGCAGTAGGATGATACCTCCAGTGTACCAAGTTGTGGCTGGCCACATGCCCCCAATGCATCGGCCCCCAAATGCTGGCGTATGGATGGAATTGGTAGAACACGTGATACTCTAAACGGAAGTAGGAGAAGCCGCTTGGGTAGTTCATCCAGCCGACTGGAGCTGAGACGTGGTAGTGCATTCTGTACCTTTGTTTCATTTCAGGTCGGTTGCTCTCTATATATAATTCTACTTCGAGGATGTCATTTTCTGTCTGACGCCCTGCACTACCACACCGCACAACACCATACCACACCACAGCCACAAGAGAGAGGAACAAACGTAGTTTAGCGGCAACCATAGCGCAGACTGTCACTTTTCAACTCAATACATGTCTTATATAGTACAAAAAATATTTATTATCAGAAAGATAATCTTATTGAGTCCTTTGTTTGGTTTCGATTGCAAAATACTCAACAACAGGTTGTCTGTGTCAAGGGTTAACCTTTTAAGTTTTATCCAGTCAATATATTCGTTGTTTATTTCGTATCTGTTTAAGGAATAATTTACTGTTACCTGATCAAGCCGAAAACATTTTGATGACATTTGTAGAAACCCAATCTCTTCGGAGTTCCGCTTTTCTCAGCACAACGAAGAGTCCCACTACTGTTTCTTTTATGGTAGGTACAGTTACTTCTACATAATCTATCAATTTAGTTTTAGTCTAATAAGTAGAAACGATCTACTAAAAAAAATCTTCGGCTGCTCTAATTTCAATGCTATACATTTTGCAGTATCGTTAATCTGCGCGGCTGCATCTAAATATATTTTTTATTTCGTCTATGTATTTATTACAGGATTTTGATGTTATAGGTAAAAGCATAATAACTGTCCTATTGTTGTATTTAATTAAAATAAGGGTATTTTGTATCGTTGAACTGTCTGACTTCAAATTAATAATCCAAGGAAGTGTTTTGTAATTATGATGTTAAATCTGAAACATACGTCATTATTTTTGTGTTTGTAATCGACTTATACTATGAGTATAATATGAGTGAATCAATAATATACTTATTTTTATAAAATTTATTTTAATAAGCCCTAAATATTTTAACTGATTTAACTGCATTATTTGTATTATTGATTACTTACCTAAGACTAACAGATATCTTCATGTATTACAATCTTCGATCAACAATATTACAATTGAATAATTAGGTAAAGGTACATGAACGTCTACGACTTGGGAAGGAATGCACTTCCATCGAACCAATCAAATTGTGACTCATTCTGGAACTTCCTCGCGGTTAATATTTACATATAATGATATCGCAATGCCTAACCAGGAAATTCTCTCGCAACTTTGAGAACTTACTGTGAGAATAAGAAAGAATATTATTATAATGAGTCGCGATTGAAATGAAATGAAATGAAATGAAATGAAATGAAATGAAATGAAATGAAATGAAATGAAATAATTGAAATGAAATAATTTATTTTGCTTTAGACATGGTAAAAAAGTGGTCTAGTAAGTAATTAGTATTAATGTCCAGTGACATTGTCCAGTGTCCAGTGATTGAAAAGTTTCTATTTAATTTTACTGCAATTAGTTCAAGTGATTAGTTATAAAATAAAACTAAATTCATCACAGTGAACAAATAAAACAAATACCTAATGCCAAAATTTTTATAAAATTTATGGAGTAACACCAAAAATGAGAATTCCCAATTGTTGCATAATGTTTTGCATGATATAAAACAGGTATTGAATAAATCAAAGCGAAACACTCCTAGATAGAGAATAAGCTTGAACATTGAGAAGCTGCGGGCCCGTGTTAGTTATCAACCATCCACCTTCAGGGAAGACTCTGCTGCTGAAGACCACCTCACCTTCACCGCAGAACAACTCCATAGAACTGGCATCTAGGAAAATCCTCCAACGTTTTGATCCTATAGGGGTCCACTCCACCTGGCGGATATCTCCAGATCCCCTATCAACCACCACTTTGCCCACATCAGGCTCCCATCGAAGCCAGGCTTTTTCTCCGCCAATGGTACCCTCAATTTGTATTTCCATTCGCTGTGTTAAATCCCCAAACACTATTAGTTCGGCAGTTTTACCAAACCTAAGCTCTTGTTGCGGTTGGAGAACGCCTACCATCTTCACGTCGTCTCTGAGATGAACCATGTCCTCGACTGGCTTCATGGTGATGCGGTTACCAACCAGATTCAACTCTCTGACAATAGTCATAGCTCCGGACCAGCCATCCTCTTTTTCAGGGTGTGGCTGCTCCCACATGTTGAACCAACCAATGAGCACTCTCCTTCCAAAAGCTTCCATCGTTTGCGCTGCGTAAAAATCATGCCCGTAATCAATCTCTTGGAAATCTACTTCAGGAACGAATTCAAATGTATCATAATTAAACGTTCCAATTATAAATCCAGTTTGATGAAGATTCTTGTATCTATCGCCTTGAGGTTCCATGCCTTGTGGAGACATGAGTAGGATGTGCTTCCCATCCAGTTCAAAGAAATCTGGACATTCATACATGTAGCTGTCGCCATTTGATTCAGCAAGAACGTTCAAAAACTCCCAATTTTTCATATCCGTTGATCTGTACAATAGAATTCTTCCCCTTTGATCGGTAGTTTTGCTTCCTAAAACAACGTACCAGTGATCTCCGTGCTTCCATGCTTTCGGGTCCCTGAAGTCTGGCGAGTTATTGGGTTCTGCCGCTATGACTGGATTACCTTCGTATTTATAGAAAGTGACTCCGTCTTCGCTGTAGGCGATGTACTGAGTTTCATTGGCCCACGGTTCCGCATCCAAGTTGATATGTCCGGTATACATCAAGATCATCGTGTCTCCATCGACCACGGCACTGCCGGAGAAGCATTGTTCTTTCTCGGGAACTAAAGCAGTGGGCAAATATCTCCAGTGCACCAAGTCTCGGCTGGCGACATGCCCCCAATGCATAGGGCCCCAAACGCTGTCATACGGGTAGTATTGGTAGAACAGGTGGTATTCAGACTTGTAAAATGTGAAGCCATTTGGGTCGTTGATCCATCCTACGGGGGCCGCAACGTGGTAGTGTAATCTGTACCGTTGATTTATTTCTGGCCTCTTGCTGTCTATATACGCTTCTACTTCGAGGATATCATTTTCTGTCTGACGTACTGTGTTACAGCACACCAAGGTCACGAGGGTGAAGAAAAAGAAGAGTTTAGCGGCCACCATGGTGCAGACTAGCGAGATAGTGCTCTGATATGTCTTATATATGAGGTAAAATATTTATCTAAAAGATAATCTTGAGTGGTCTGTTTGGTTCCACTTGAAGGATGATTACTGGCGAGGTTTGTGGTGAGTTGGCGAGACCATTATGTAGTCAAGTGCAATTTAAATAATATCGCAGAACAATATTTTTTACAAAGGTACGGTTAAGGTCAGAACGATTTTAGTTTTAAGTATTCATTAAATGACCGGTTGTCATCATGGCTGGGTGTATTGAGCGTTATAAAAGGTAATAAATGGTATTATGTGCAATTTAAAAGTTGGTTGAATAAGGATGGTCAGTAAACCTCGTATTAAGTTTTAACTCGCTCTACAATACTTGCAAATTATACTTCCCATGTTAAGCTGTTTCCGCTTTCAACTGTTAACAAAATTGTGACAAACCTTTTAATATTTCTGATTCGTTGTTCGTGATGTTATAAAACCAACAAAATAGTCTCGGGTTTGGAGGACATGCATCTATACCATTTATCCATAGGTACTACTGCAATAAAGAGCTAAACATTGTTTAGTTGTACAACATACATTTGTCCATTATATAGGTGGTATTTTGGAACCTCTGAGTCAATTTCACAAAAAAATACATACCCACACCCAGTTAGGAACCTACAAAATCTCTGATGGTAGGTACTTTCAAAAGCCTATATTAAACTGCTAAAAAGCACAAATAGCTAGCGCCAGTGACGTCACCCATGTTCAATATCGCGCTATCGAAGTCTCTTAACATACATACATAACATAAATCACGTCTTTATCCCTTACGGGACAGACAGAGCCCAAGGTAATTGTGAGCGTATAGGTGGAAAGAGGATTATCAGGTGTTATGAAATCTAATTCATTTGAATTAAAACGAGAATGATTAATTTTGTGAAATATAGGTATGTTTTGATAAAATTAATTTATTATGTTATGTTATGGTAATATATTAGGTTCATATTACTGTTCAATTTAAGGTTTAAGGTAAAATAAGTAACACAGTTATCATACTTAACTAGTAAGTGATTAATACAAAAAAAAAATTGTAGCCTTATTCATGCGATAAAATGTCAAATATAGATCAGTCTTCGATCAGCTGTTATTGTTATTACCCGCTTCCTTACAATTTTGACAATAAAAGCACTTAAAATTCATTAGCAAGATTTTATTACCGACAAACAGGCGAAAGTAAATAAAACCTTATAAATATTTATGAACAACAACACTACTCATAACGTAAAAAAATAAAGTACCCACTCTTTGTATATACATAACTATGAGAACTACAGAGGAACACTTCTAGACAACGAGTATGCTTGAATATTCAGAAACTGAGGACTCGTGTTAGTAACCACCCAGTCTCCATCTGGATACACTCTGGTGCTGAACACGACTTCACCTTCGCCACAGAACAGCTCCATAGAACTAGCGTCCAGGAAGATCCTCCATTCCGTCGAGTCTATCGGCGACCATTCTACCTGTCGAGCATCCCATCCCTTTTCAACCACCACTTTATTCACATCTGGCTCCCATCGCACACATATCCGATCACCACCACTTGAACCCTCCAGAAGTATTTCAATTGTCTGTGCCAAGTCTCCGTTCAGGACTAGTTCAGCGGTTTTGTCCAATCGAAGCCTCGTTTCCGGACGTAGAACACCAACCATTTTCACTTCGTCTCTAAGTTTGATCATATTTTCCATCGGTTTCATGATGATACGGTTACCGACAAGGCTTAATTCTCTAACGATAGTCATGGCACCAGCCCACCCGTCCTCACTTTCTGGGTAAGGTTGGTCAAACATACTGAACCAGCCAATAAGAAATCGTCTTCCAAATGCTTCCATCGTTTGCGCCGCGTAAAAGTTGTGGCCATAATCAATCTCTTGGAAATCAACTTCAGGGACAAATTCATAGGTGTCATAATTAAATGATCCTATTATATATCCGGTTTGATCGAGATTCCTATATTTATCGCCTTGTGGTTCCATGCCTTGTGGAGACATGAGTAGGATGTGCTTCCCATCCAGTTCAAAGAAATCTGGACATTCATACATGTAGCTGTCCCCATTTGATTCAGCAAGAACGTTCAAAAACTCCCAATTTTTCATATCCGTTGATCTGTACAGTAGAATTCTTCCTCTTTGATCGGTAGTTTTGCTTCCTATAACAACGTACCAGTGATCTCCATGCTTCCATGCTTTCGGATCCCTGAAGTCAGGCGAGCTATTGGGTGCTGCCGCTATGACTGGATTACCTTCGTATTTGTGGAATGTGACTCCGTCTTCGCTGTAGGCGATGTACTGAGTTTCATTAGCCCACGGTTCCGCATCCAAGTTGATATGTCCGGTATACATCAAGATCATCGTGTCTCCATCGACCACGGCACTGCCGGAGAAGCATTGTTCTTTCTCGGGAACTAAAGCAGTGGGCAAATATCTCCAGTGCACCAAATCTCGGCTGGTGACGTGCCCCCAATGCATAGTGCCCCAGACGCTGTCATACGGGTAGTATTGGTAGAAAAGGTGGTATTCAGACTTGTAAAATGTGAAGCCATTTGGGTCGTTGATCCATCCTACGGGGGCCGCAACGTGGTATTGTTGTCTGTACCGTTGATTTATTTCTGGCCTCTTGCTGTCTATATACGCTTCTACTTCGAGGATATCATTTTCTGTCTGACGTACTGTGTTACAGCACACCAATGTCACGAGGGTGAAGAAAAAGATGAGTTTAGCGACCACCATGGTGCAGACTCCCGAGATAGTGCTCTGATATGTCTTATATATGCAGTAAAATATTTATCTAAAAGATAATCTTGAGTGCTCTGTTTGGTACCACTTGAAAGATGGTCACTGGCGTGGTTTGTGATGAATTGGCTCACGTAGTCAAGGGCAATTTAAATAATATTGCTGAACAATTTCTTCAACTTCGTCTGCGTAGAAAATTATACATAATAAACCTTCCTCTTGAATTACTCTATCTATTAAAAAACCCGCATCAAAATCCGTTGCGTAGGCAGTATTAAAGATCTAAGCATACATAGGGACAGACAGACAGCGGAAAGCGACTTTATAATCTGCGTATCGGAAACGGCTCAAACTCTCGTCAAAGTGGTAATTTAAATTTTGGATGTTAAAGAATAATTAAAAATCTTTACAGGAAATATTCTGAAATAATTCTGAGTCACTTGTAATGTCTACTATTTCCAGTGTGAACTTCAGGGGCCTTACCATGACGTCTTAATGCGATTCAATTCCGACCCAGTTCAAGATTCAGCTGTCATTTTTAAAAAATGACAACTGTAGTCTATTTTTGTTTAAATGCAGACTAAAATGACAACCACAGTTTTAATTCTATTTCTTCTTCTAATTCTAAACCGATTCGTGAGCAAGCTAGTCTACAATATTAGTAGAATACGGAACGATCCTGTCCATAAGTACCTACTACCACTGCAATGCTAATTGCGCAGTGTCACTAGTTCGTGCGCCATGTCCTGTTCTTCTATATTTAATGTATTTAGTTAAGACTTGGCACGCTCCCGCTCTGCCAAGTTAATGGGTTCACAGAATTTCGGTAAAATTAATGTGTTTTTGTTTAAAATATTAATTATAGTTGTTCAAATTAGTTATGGTATAGATTTCGAGTCGAAACATTTCATATGCCCTATGTAAATTATGACATAATGATTATTTGTATGCCAGGTTAGGTGAGTTTTATAACACTCCTGAACAATCAACACTGTGAGAGAAAAATAAGAGTTATGGCAAATTCCCACTATGGCAAACAAAAAAATTTATGGCATATGAAATTATGGCTAGCGATTGAGAACCATTTCCGGTACCTTTACAAGGAAAAACCGAGTTTATTTAATTTAATATTGGGTTATTTTTGTTACAAATAATTTTGTTTCCGATTTGCATAAGGCTTTGGTTAAAATTTGGGCTTTCAATGCCCGGGACCCATTTATCAAAAATGTGAAACAAAATCTTTGCAGGAAACATTTTCCAGCTAACTTGATAAGTTAATAAAAACACAGGGTGATTTATGCAATGAATAGCTAGCAGTGCTTTACTTTGAAGAGTTTTTCTTTATTTTCCTTGAGTATCGCCAGGGCGTCGTGCGTAATTTGATTTCTCATTTACACTCCAAACACTTAGCAGTCCTGGCTTGCCTTTGATAAAACGTAGTCAAATTTATTTGAAAGGGGATTTACTAATTTTGGCATTAGGTAGGCAATTTTATATTAAGTTAGTATTAGACAGTTTCAGATCATATAGTCCATAGCTTTTGGCTGCGACTGTGTCTGAGTGGAATTAATATACTGGGCAGCTTGTTTTTATGATATTAATAATCCATTTACTCGCACTGGACACAGGATTATGCCCACGCCTTCGTCCTCAAATAGTTGTTGATAACACCCACAAAAAGGGTTGTGGCAAATGGTCAATTAGAGCACAAATTATATTACCCGTAGGGAATCACATCTTCGTGTTAAATTTCACCCCTTTTCACCACCTTAAAGGATAATTTCCAATGAAACCATTATTCGATCACTCCTCGTGGTCGGATTGACTTGAAATTTGGTAAATAACATTTTGATCGGATGACAATGCAAGTACCTATAGTCAACAAAAAGCAAAGTCAGTAAAAACAGAAGGGCTTGGCTATTTTGTATTGTTATCTTTTGTTCTCTATTGTTATCTTTTGTTCTTTATTGTTGTCTACTGTTCATTGATACTCGTATGAGCCTCCGCAAAGTAATGTTTGAATCAATAAATTATTCGGAGTCTTATTAATAAAGTAACCTTGCACAAGGAAAGGGAAATTTGACAAAAGAAATATGTTTATGGTTTAGTTTCGAGTTGCACTGCATTTCAATTTACATTGAGAGAGAGAAAGAGAAACATTTATTTACACACATTCGATATACGTAGATATAGAAAAGGATAGGTAGGTAAGGATAAGGTAAGATATATACCAATTGAATAAGCAATTCGGCTAAAAAATAGCCCAAGAAAAGTGCTTGTAAAATAAACACGTACCTATCATTATAATTAAAATTACAACTGTTGCATTGTCACTTGGCTATACAATTTTTTTTATAAAATTATGTAATTGTGTTTATGAATGCATGAGTGTGTGCGAGTTGGTGGATAAGCGTGGTCACGTAGGAGTAAAATTGTTGGAGCGAACAGAATAAGCCATTGTTTCACTACGACAACATTCCATGTATGCTCCACATTCCACAATCAGTCCTCGAGTGTAAGTACATAAAAAAATAACTGCTGGCTTACAGAACCCTCAGAGCGCGAGTTCGACATGCACATGACTTTTTTGTTTTAGTTACCTACATTTTGTTTTTGTTTTAGTTACATTTTGTTCGGTGCATAATAATGTTAACTATGTAAACCTAAACTTCTTAGACGTAATGTGGCCAACGAAACGGATACCTAATAGTGGCCAAGCCACCACGTAAACTTGAGCCCTCTTTGTTAGAAACTCCCTGGATTTCTGGGACCAAGCTAAACTGGAAGTTCGTAGCAACCCCGGCACGTAGATAAAGAAAAGTTGGTTCATCTCATTTCAAACTTAAGCAAAGCTGAATGTGAGCTGCGTTAATGTCAGTACTTTATTCCCCTCGTAATTAAGGGTCTAGACTACTCTCATCGTCATAATTAGATTCAAAAGTTAGCAAAGATGGCCGATTGTCACACCTCACAAAATGTCTTTGTTATTATGAAGTTCCTTAAAAAAATTACCCATTAACCTGATACATTGCCATTATAACATGAACTGTTCTTCCATAAAAATGTTTTCTTACTCCAGTACTTTTATTTGACAGTTAAAGGGTCACCAACACCAATATAATGATACACATAATATACTGGAGACAAGTCTATGCTCTATGGCCCGCAACTCTACTATAATATTCACATTACAGTAGCTTTCTAACATTATAGTAGAGTTGTTTTTTTTTTAATTTTGTCCGTCCGGACTAAGGCCAGAAACCATTTAGCCGTTTAGGACAAAATACGGTGTTAGCAATTTAGAAAGCAAACAAAATAAAAAAGTGTGTACAATATTTCAATTTTACTGACATAATTTGACACTTGTCATGTAAATGTTGATGGCTGTCGTTTTCGGGTAGTTTGGTGGGTCTGAGCACGAATTTTGCATAATTTTTTGGATCCAAGATGGCGGATGACATTTTGACACTTTGACAGAAAAAATGTTCATGAGTGTCGTTTTCGGGCATTTTGGTGTCTCTGATCGCGAATTTGGCATAATATTTAGGATCCAAGATGGCAGATGTCATTTTGACACTTGACACAAAAATTGTGATTGGGTATCATTTTCGGGTAATTTGGTCGCCCTGATCCCGAATTTGGCATTATTTATGTTTTATTTAACAGAACATACGCCTAGGTCCAACGCTGATCACCTTTCAAATGCTAATGATGTGATGACGATGATGATGATAATTTTAATGAAGTCGTAGAAAAATTATTGTATGCAACGTTGTATAAATAAGTCAAAAAATGCTCGTGGTGTCTTTCTTCACGATGTTCGCTACGCTCACATCGTAACCCACACCACTCGCCTTTTTTGACCTCTCTTATACAACTGTTGCATAAAATACTATTAAATGAAATTATATGGTGCTACTAATATTTCAATAAGATTGTTTCCTCAGGGAGTTAAATTTGATTTCATCAAATTACAAATTAACATTAATTTTACATTATGTACATACCAAATGTCAAGTCAATCGGGCTAACCGTTGAAGAGACCTGTTGAGACGATCCTGACCGCGCCATCAGAATTTTACCAGATTATTGTATTGCCATCCGATTTATGCAATCATGCAAAATTTCAACTCAATCAGCTGAAGATATCTGTTTCCACTAGAACCAGCATAACGTACTTACATTGTAAGTTAAAAGGGTGCATCCGTGCTGAGCTCGCAACGTTGCATTTTTGGTGATTTTATGCGATTATTTCACAGAAATTGAATGAAAGTATCAAATATCCGTCTGTAGTGCACCTCGTTTTTAGTGTATTAATGTGTCTAATGCAATAATTCATCGTGATGGACTTTTATTTTCTTATTAAACGAGATGTAGTATTTTATCCCTTTAATACGAAAATAAAAGTCCATCACCATTAATCATTGCATTGGACACATTAATACACTAAAAACAAAGTTCACTACAGACGGATATTTGATACTTTCATTAAATTTCTGTGAAATAATCGCAAAAAATCACCAAAAATCCGACGTTGCGAGCTCAGCACGAATGCACCCTCTTAAATAAAAATTAACTGACAAACTTTAAATTTTTTCTTGTAACTTCGCGAGTTTTCGAACTACCCGCACGTTCAGTCCCCTTCGAGAGCAATGGACATCGTAACGTCGAAACGTCGAGGTATTTAATAAAAAAAGGTTACACTATTACGACCCGTAATATATTAGAGATAATAAAATTATTTAAATAAAAGCTTTTAATAAGGTCTGGACCCTATTTCATAAAGCTACAAGTTACAATTTACAAGCGGAAGTCTCTTTTTGACCCTATGTGTTAGATAGAGACTTCCGCTTGTATGCTTTATGAAACGGGGTCCTGCTCGCGGCGTAAATAGTACTTCGTAACGTACCAAACTAGCAAGATGTAACGTCACAGAAAATTAGACTTGTCATTATTGTGACCCGCGTTTGTAAATTGAAGGGCGGGAAGGGTTTACGCGTGGTAATTATTTATAAAGACCTCGGCTTCGAAGGGAAGGGACTAGTATTACAAATTATGGTCTCTGTCCCATTCGTGAAACGAAAAGGTCCTGATAATAATGATGGGTTTATTGCGCTCCCTCTTTCAAGTTTACTCAAGTGTCAAAAAGTGACGCGGGAGGTGAAGCAGGTGATGGTGTTCTTGACACTTGAACGTCATGTCTCACGAAACGCAACGTATTTGTCCATAAACGGATAGTAATATTTTTTCTCAGGAGTAGGGCTTTAAAGATGTGGCTTTCGCATAATTGGAATTGAACTTCACATGGTTAGATAGTTTTATTACGACGAGTAGAGAAGTAATCACTACTGTCCACTGGACCAATGACTGCCATAGAGGCTAAGATAAGATACATACATACATACATATCGTCACGCCTCTTTCCCACAGGGGTAGGCAGAGACTACTTTGTTCCACTTGCTACGATCCTGACATACCTCTTTCGCTTCGTCCACATTCATCAATCCCTTCATACATGCTCGTCGGTTTCGGGTACTCTTGACCTGGCCTTTTTCCAAAACGTCAGGTAAGATAAGATAGGTGTACTCCACACCAAAAACAGCAAACTGGACGTACCATTCGCAAGAACCTACCCGCAAACCTTTGCAAACGTGACCAATCGCACCGTTTATGAACTTGGCAGAGACCGCATAGTAATTCTTGCTGTAATTTAATACTGAGAATTAAGGCCGTACTGAGGCATTGTTCATCGGTTCCGACCGGCAAATGCCACCTAATCTTAGATACTTAACACTATTAACATGGGACAACACGTTGGCTCCAATGTTGGTGCCAAAGTTGGGAGTAGTGTCATCACACAACGCGCTGGCGTGAAAGAAGATAATAGTGACTAGCATAGAATAGCATAGAAATAGGTGGATGAAAGAAGATTAACTAAACAAATTTATATGGCGAGTGTATGCGTGCGTTGAGAGAGAAAGGCCACGATGGACGTTCCGTGACCAAATTGGGGACGTTTTGATAAAAAATACACTAAGCCGATGAGCTTGTATGAAGAGATTGATGAATGTGGATGAAGTGAAAAAGATATGTCAGGATCGTAGCAAGTTAAAGAAAGTAGTCTCTGCCTACCGTTATGGGAAAGAGGCGTGACGGCTTGTATGTATGTATGTCCAAACCACCACGTTGTTTTAATCGGAGTGAAAACTCTTTACGAGAACCACTATGTAGGTACCTATCTCATAAATTATTGAGTCATAATATAGGTATAATTCCTCTGATAGTCCTTAAAAAAGATTTTCAGTTATCGCTGTCGAATAAAAATTCCAAAAAAACCAAACGATTCTAAAAAGACCAAACGATAATCAAAATCATTGAATCAAAAAAATATTCGACCATACGGACTTTCCTTTTCTGACACCCGATATAAAAAGTGCACCAAAATATTTTATGGAAATTTGGTCAGCTTTAGCTCTCCCCGGACGAAGCCCCGGGCATGCTGTTAATGTTAAGATTTGAATTAATTATGCCACTTGGCTTCTTTTGTTGTATAATTGGTTTGCCTGAGGGCTAACGGGGACTGAAAAAAATGAAGGAAAAAAGGCCATTAGCGTAAACGAGACGCGGATTTCCACTAATGTGATTAAAATTTCTACACGTGCCCGCACAGCTAGCACGTGCGCGAGAGATGCGTCGCGTGCGAGATAGATTGTTGAAAGAGACGGGTTGTCTTG
Organism: Pandemis heparana; assembly: GCA_963854515.1. Classification (NCBI taxonomy): domain Eukaryota; kingdom Metazoa; phylum Arthropoda; class Insecta; order Lepidoptera; family Tortricidae; genus Pandemis; species Pandemis heparana. The sequence continues at coordinate 15,516,786 of OY978013.1, read as the reverse complement.
GGTTGTTTTGTTTCACTCGTACCACAACCACGTGATCGGACGCATATTTTGTATTGAAAATTAATAGTACAACTCACACGTAGTACCGCATTTTGCCGTCATTAACGACCGCGTGTGTGATACGGCCACATCGCAACTACAATGCAACCAAGTCTTTCTTCTTCCAATTTTCTTTTTTTAGTATACATTTACATAATTACCTAATTATTTGCATCAAAATGAATACTTATCTATTTATTTTTTTGTACTGTCGTTATCGTCAGGTCTTGTTGAACAAAAGTGAGAGTGAGTGATATCAATAGTACTTATTTGATTTACTTAGTCCCATATACATAAAATAATGAAACAATAACGTAGGTAATTACCATAAATCATTTTATTTTAACTTACACTACAAAATTAGACTAACTTTATAATACTATGAACATACAACTCAGATACAAAATAAATCTCCTAGAAAAGTCTTCGATCGATCATTTATCGAGTCCTTTAAGGGCTACACATCAAAAGAAAAACACAGTAATTTCTTAAAGGCAATCTGTCAACATACATCATGCCTCAAACAAAGCTGCGGAGCGTGACATAGTCGTCAAGAACTTATTTTCTACATGACTGGTCACAATCACTGTACAAAACTATTAAAAAGTCATACATGGACTAAAAAACTAGTGGCGTAATACGTGGCAGGATGGTCAAAATGCCACGGGCCTCTAGCTCTATATGGGTACGTATTAAAATAAATAAAGTTCAAAATGTATAATGGGTTAAAATATATAATGGTTCAAAATATATAACGCGATTATCTCAGAAAGTGACAAATTAACAGGATTGTTATAAAACAAACCTAACCTAACCTAAACCAATCTGATTACGACATCAAAAAAGTTTATTTAGCTAATAGTTTTACAGAAAATAGCATTATATACTTTTGAACCATTATGTATTTTAACCCATTATACATTTTAAACTTTATGTATTCTGATCCGCTCCCCTCTATATACAGACCCCTTTTAGTAACGAAGAGGAAATCTTTATGGATCTCCAAAGCACGGGGTTGCTTAAGGGTATATGGGACTCCCCCAGTCACACCCCCCATCCTCCAAAAGAGATATACTCAAACTAAAATCTCTCCGGAGTTGCCCCCAATCCAGTGTGTCACTTTCTTAAAGTAAGACGCGAATAAAACTCCTATTTGTTCCAAATTTAGATAATTGTTAAAAGAAATTACACAATATCGCTTTTAAAGTATAATTTAAGCCTAGAAAAATTATCACTTGTTTGTCATTTGGCATTTTTCATTACTTACCTATCTCTGAATTCGAAACTTTACCTACCATTTTCTCAATATACTTGGTTACTTTTTAATACTTCAGTCACAGTTCCCTGAATTTTCAGTTTTTACGTTAAGTATTTCATTTTCCTATAGCATTTATTGAAAAGAAAAAATCGTATTCATTCGTCTTTTCCAATTTTTCTACTATTTTGTCGTTTAAAAGTGTGGGAGCGTCGACAGCCCACAAGTAATCCAAGTGGTTGAACTCCGGATACGGAACTAGGTAAGTTTCCGTCGAGGCAGGCAATTTCTCCTTCAACATATTAACTGCAGTCTCGCTGGAGAGCAGGTCGTTCTTCGCCCAAAACAGAGTAATAGGCAACGTGACTTTGCTCAGATCATATTCCGGAGGCACCTCTGAACCATATATCTTCTGATTATGATAGGCCCCGTAATCAAACTGCTGGAATCTCTGAGATGTTATCAACTGAGCGAAATGTACAGTGGTCTTCCAAGACGTACCAGTTCCAAGGTGAGACAAGAACACGGGTAGAATGTCTTTGTTGAATTGCTTCTCATCATGACCGCATATAGAGAAGATTATGTTCCGACAGTACATCGCATCATAGCTGTCCGGTTTGCAGGAAGCCGATATGCGACCTAAAGTAGAGTGCTTCGGGATGAACTCATGAGAACCGTAGAGCATCTCCATGTAGGCTACATTACTAGCGATGGGCGCGAAGGATTTTAAAGAGGACTTCATGTCAGCCATGTACACCACAGGCGCGAGCGCGAAACCGGCATTAAGGATATTGTTGTACTCCGGACGAAGAGCCAACATTGCAAACAGTATAGTCGTTCCCATTGAGTGTCCTATGTAAGTTATCTTGTTACCGTCTGCTTTAACTTTCATTATGTAATCGATGATTGCGGGAACATCGTATTGAGCAACGTCGTGCCACGAGAAGTTCCAGTACGATTTCGAATCTGTTTTCAACCAGGCATGTTCTCTAGAATACTTGTTACCTCGTATGTTTGCCATCCAGACGTCGTAACCTGCATCCGCAAGCGTGTAAGCTAAGGATTTTTGAGGGCCGTTCAGGATCCAATCAGCGGAGCTGGCGAATAGACCGTGATGAAGAAGAACTGTCCTCGATGGGATATGATCAGAATTCTTCGAGTGCGGAATCCTGTGAACGTTTAATAAGTACCCTTGGGATATGATTGTGTGTGTTTCACACGTATATCCATTCATAGATACAATAGCTGGTACACTCAGCACGATATCAGGGTTCTCCAACCGTGCCCCTTCGTCATCACTGGGTAGATAGGACCAAGAGTCAGCAACCTTCCTCCCGCTTTCCTTAACGCTTTCAACGTAATTGTTAATATCAGAGCTGATCTTGTTCTGCTGCTTTTCCATGTAACTGTTGACGGAGTCTTTCATCTTGACCGCTTCTTCCAGGCTCGAGTTGATAGTTTGCTCGAATTTGAGCCGTTGTTCTTCGAAAAACTTGGTTGCCTTCATGGATTGGCCGGCGAAGAAGTCCTGGAAGGAGTCAGTCCAGTTCATGGGGCTGGGCATCGCAGCGGTCGCGGCGACGAGAACGAGTATGAGTCGTGTGCGCATGTCGACGAGTTTTTAGCTCAGACTGAGCTCATGGACAACGCGCTTACTGTAATATCAAATTCCTCCTGACCCGGAGCTAGGGTCGAAACGTAATGAGATATCAGCATTGTGTCTGCAACATAATAATTTTTTAACACCAATTCCTACGCAAGTCGTTTATCTAATAATAAACAAAGTTTGTTGTTGGTTTCGTGTCCTGTTGTGATAATAAAAAGTCCGGCTCTTATTTGACAATTAATTATAATTTTTCGCGGACGTTGTATTAAACTAACTTTAGGTATTTAACTAAATAAACAATTTGTTAACTTAAGTAGAACGAAATTAAACTATTCACTCGTAGATTATAAAACCACGTAATCCAAATCGGCCAAATAGTTCGGTACACCATAGAAATAGTATGGTGTGTCGAACTTTTTGGTCACTTTTTGGTTTCATACTATATGACGCTGACTGTACCTGGGTGGATTTTTGAAGTTGTAATTTGTGTGCAATACGAAAAGCACGGCACACAAATTACAACGTCAAAAATCCACCCACCTACAAGCCAATCACGTCAAAGCCAAAGACGTCATGGTAAGGCCCCCAGAGCTTGATTCGCTACGTCCAATATCAGTTCCAGATAACGATAACCTACTTAAAATCAGCAAAAACAACGAAATACCAGTCAAATGTGATTCGGACTTGCCACGCAGGGTTCCGTGCCAGTAAAATAACCTGTGTGTCTGACTATTATAATTCAAAATACAGAGCTCTATGCCGGACAGACAACAATAGGGCCTTATAGCTGTCAGCTTTGAATGCGACCATAAAATATGTTTTTGTTGAAAATTTCATTTTTATATACTTACTTAACCTGACTTGATTATAGCTAGGTACCACTGGCGTGGCGTCAAATATATCAGAAGGCAAGCCGAAGGGAACTTAACTAGCCTTTTCCTCTAATTCTGCACAATAAATTGCCCTACTGCCTTAAAATAGGTAAGCTAGTGGGAATCGAGTTCTATGGACGCCACGCCACTGCTAGGTACTTTTTGTTGTTGACTGTACTTGCATTGTCATTCGTCCCACATTATGGGTACCTATACCTACTAAATTGAAAGGCAATCCGATCACTATAAATAAGTAGGTTTGACTTCCAAGATTTGACCCAAATAAAAAACCGGCCCGATAACATATCATACTTCAACCACTTTACACAAAAACCTTGATGAATTTTACACCTAACCTTCCTCGTACTCTATCTAATGGTGAAAACCGCGTGAAATTCCCTTCAGTAGTTTTTGATTTTATCACGGACAGACGCGGCGGAGTACTTACTTTGTTTTATAATAATTACAGTGAACTAGGTACCTAGTTAGGTAAAGTAAATATCAGTATAAAGTATATATGACGACGTGGTTGGCTTAGTTGGTAGTGACCCTACCTGCGAAGCAAGCGTTCTGGGTTCGAATCCTAGTAAGGGCATATATTTGTATGATGAGCACAAATATTTTGTTCTGTTTCTATCTATTTAAGTATGTATTTCTCTATATAAGTATGTATATCGTTGTCTAGTATCCATAACACAAGCCTTACTTGCGCTTACTTTGAGACTAGGTCAATTTGTGTTAATTGTTCCCTAATTATTATTATTATTATCCCTACGATAATATTCAAGGTATAAAATAAAGTGCTACACGCGATTGAACTAACAACTACTGACCCATAACAACTGCTTAGTTACACAAGAGTATGCAATAATAATTATCTATGGTAAATACATAAACTAATTTTATTACGTAACTTAATTAAGTAATTATAATCCAATGTCGGCTATCTAAGAAAAAATATTTACCCACTAAACCTTACCTAAATATTTTTTTTTTATAATTAGGTATTTTACAGGTAAAGAATTGAAGCTACCAAATAATAATAATGTAGGTACAGTCACCATCATATAGTATGCAACATACAGTGACCAAAAAAGTTCGACACACCATACTATTTCTATGGTGTAGGTAGGTACCTACTGCACTATTTGGTAAACAAAATTCTAACCTCTAATTTTTGCTATTTTTTAAGTATTACATCGTAAATAAAGGAACTGGAGACAAAATATCAGCAAAATGACGTACAAAATATTGCCTCAGGTTTATTTGGTTACATAATACACCATTTTCTTTACAAAAATTTGTACATTGAGGTTAGAATGTTGTTTACTAAATAGAACAGTTAAGAATGAAAAGACCATAGGGACGCTGACTGTATAAGCCGACAGAGCCTAAGGTGACAAGACAAAGGCCATTTTAGCATGATTGTGGGCGTATATGTGGAAAGGGGAATCAAAATAGTGATAGGTCGCTTTCAACTTCCATACTTGGTCTAGGAGCAAAGAGAAAACTTCCCGGGCAGATGGTAAAAGAGGGAATGGGCGAAAATCTTAGGAATCATGTTATATAGGCGATCCGGCTAGCAACCTATCACTATTTTAATTCCATTTTCCACCTATACGCCCACAATCTTGCCAGACGTGGCCTGCAGACCTTAGGCCCTGTCTACCCCGTAAGGGATAAAGACGTGATTTGTGTATATTTGTATTATATCTAGAACGACAAGCTTTTGCACATGATTACATCTAGGTACTTAAGAAATAATAATTCCGGGAAGTAACTCGTGTCGTTTTTATCAGTTTATGCTTATTTACCAGAGAACAGACAAACAACTTTATTATTAAAGATGACGGATATTTAAAAATAATGAGGAAAGTATACTTAACGTAATTTTAGCCTAGATGAGTATTTTAACGACAAAAATGTATGAGTGTATTTGTTTATGTGAAATAGCCCCTATGTCGTGTCGCATAACGAATGTAAAACCGTTTTCGGTTTAGTTTAGCGCAAGTTTTAAAATAATATTAATATGTAGTTAGGTACAAATAAACAAAAAAGAGCCCTCCGATATTGCTGTGCCCTTGCAGGGTGTCACATGTAGACCTAATTAAAATATTCCACCTTATACCTGTAATGTGATTTGCAATAAATTATTTTGATTTGATTTGATTTGATTTGATAATAAATAACCAGAGTTAGGTACATTTTTTATTATTTCTTGACAAAACGTTTTATTCTCAACTTGAAACCACCTCAATCATAGTTACACAAACGGATAACTCACGTATAAAAGTCGAGTAATGCTCGACATGTTTCGGACTAATTCGTAGTCCTTCCTGGAGCGCTCGGCAGCGAAACGAACGAACGAACCAAATCGTTTCATTCCGGAAAGTAATTGATAGAACCGTAGCATTTTTGAAAGCAGATCGGAATTTAGACGAAGTTGGTTTGTTTACGACGTCGCCAAAGGGGGGGGGGGCTGCCTCACCCCCCTTTGGCGACGTCGTAAACCAACCATACCATAGAGAATAGAAAAACATTGCGTCAGAAACGTCACCCATCCCAAAGGGATTTTACATTTAATGTGGTGGCAACACTGGTCCAGTCTTCCAACGATAATCGATTCTTTGGCGGGAATTTGAAACGAAAGGGCGGAAAAATTTGAGTTGCTTTTTCTATATTTTCTAAAATTGAATGTAGTGGAGTTTCTTTGTTGTTATTTGTTTGTAAATATAAAATATTTAGTGGAGTGCTTTAAAAATGGTGGGTAACGAGGGCGGGGGTGAAGTTCCCCTCGCCCCCGGCGCCAAAAGGGTCAGGACAACGGACAATGAAAAGGACAATGGTAATGGCGGCGGCGGTGAGGATAATCTTTACGTACCTTATCACAAACCAAATTATAAGAGACTTTACCCAGAAAATTCGGTGTTGACGGAATTTAAAGTTTTCGTCGAATCTACTACGAATGAAAGACTTGGAAACAAAAGCCCAATTTATTTGAATCACATATTCTCAAATGAAATAAAAGGTGTAGTGGCTATTCGCAGAATTAATGCCAACAAGATTGTGGTAGTTTTTAAACAATTCAACACGGCCAATAACTTCATTAACAACACGGCTTTTCTGGACAAATATAGCATGCGAGCTTTCATACCCGCTGCCCATATCGAAAAAACAGGTATTATCCGTTTTGTTCCGGTAAACATATCTACTAAGGACTTATACTGCAAGCTGTCGTCAATCAATGAAATCATTTCAGTTAGACGATTTACCAAAAAAGTAGGACAAGAGCGAGTGCCTCTACAAACTGTAAGCATTACATTCCTATCAAATTCATTGCCTGAAAATGTACAGTACGACCTGTTCTCGTACAGGGTATTCGATTACGTACCGCCTCTGCAGCAATGCTATAGGTGTTTCAAGTTCAACCACTCGGCCAAGATCTGCAGCGGCAAACAGCGCTGCAGCTGTTGTGCTGGGGATCACCACTTTAAAGAATGCGATAAACCCACAGAGCTTTCTTGCGTAAATTGCAGCGGGCCTCATATGGCCATTTCAAGAACTTGTCCAATAAAAATGAAAAAAATGATGGAGAAAAAGAGTAAAATTACGTACGCTTCTGCTACAAATTCCAAAATTTTGACGGACGCGGACTTTCCCCCGTTAAAACCTCCGCCAATTGTACAAAATGTAAATTCTAATGTAAATAAGCCTTCAAATACCCTTGTAAATAAGACACAGAACCAAACGAAAGTCATTTCTGTGGCTGATGTAAAAACACAGCTTTTGGCTAATAATGACCTGACTATGGCTATTGTTCGTACTTTACTCGACTTGGCTAATAAAGTTGATGACACTCCCATTACCACCACAACAATTAAAGAGATGCTTTTTAAAAATTTGCAGTAAATGGATTCTAGTTCCTCTCATATTTCACAGTTAAGAATCGCTCTTCATAACATTCAAAGTGTTAAAAACAAAAAACCATTACTTATAAAAATTTTAAACGAAAATAATATAGATATCTGTCTACTGAATGAAACATGGCTTAAAGATAATGAAACTTTTAATATTCCTGGTTATAATATATTCTGTAAAAATGCGAAAAATAAACATGGTGGTGTAGCCATTCTTATAAAACCATTTTTGAAGTATAATTTATTACAAACAGTTTTTTATGAGGACATTCAAGCAATTGCTTTATCACTTTCTGTTGAAAACGGTAATATGACTATATTATGTGTCTATTGCCCTCCTACTGGAGGTCTTATGCGAATTAATAATTTACGAAAATTAATTAATGACCTACCTAAACCCATTTTCGTGGCAGGAGATTTTAATGCTCACCATATTGCTTTCGGCTGCGTGTCCACAAAGGGCCGTGGCCAACAATTGTTTGATTTGGTAGATGAGTGTAACCTATGTATATTGAATGACGGTAATTTTACAACTATTAACTATCCTAATCGAAATCCTTCTGCTATAGATGTAAGCCTAATCACTCCTAGTATTGCCCCTCTTTGTGAGTGGTCAGTTCATGATGACAATATGGGAAGTTATCATTTCCCGACTATAACCAATATAACTCTCTCAATTGGCAGATACCAAATAAACCCTCCTGTTGACAAATTTCTATATAACAAGGCAGACTGGGAAAAGTTCAAAGAATTATCCATAAATATATTTAATGATTTTACTGTGGACTATGAGAATCCTTTAGAATCATATAATCAGTTTTGTACTCGTCTCAACACACTTAAGCAAGAATGTATACCTAAATTTACAAAAAAAACAACTTTCAAAAGTAAACCTCCAGCTCCCTGGTGGAATGATAAATGTGAACAAAGTGTCATCAACTCTTATGAGGCTTTAAAGTGCTACAGAGCAATACCTACTATGGAAAATTATATACAATATAAAAAAATTGATGCTATTAAAAAAAGGACCATTGCAGAGGAAAAAAATAACAGTTGGAAAAAGATTTGTGACAATTTTCATAGAACTACACCTATAAGCATTATTTGGAATTATATTAAAATGTTTAAGGGTATGAATAAAATTAAAAATAAATCATACAATGATGAGTTTATCGCATCCTTTTTAGATAAGTTGTCGGAAGACAGTACTGTTAATTCTGACAATCTAGATATGTACTATAATCTTAATAATAATAACGTGAATTCAAAATTTCTGTTGGAACCTTTCTCAAGAAACGAATTTCTGTTAAGCCTTCAATCGCGTAAAAATACGAGCCCTGGTTTAGACGATTTTCCTTACATACTAATTAAAAACTTGGATTCAACTGTACAAGATATTTTATTACATATATTCAATTCACTATGGTCAAAGCAACTAATTCCTCAGTCTTGGAAAACCCAGTGTGTGATTCCAGTTCTTAAACCAAATAAGTCTCCAGACTGTGCTGATTCATATCGGCCTATTTCTTTGTCATCATGCATTGGTAAAATTTTTGAAAATATGGTAAAATGTCGCCTTGACTGGTATGTTGAATCAAATAGTATTATTCCACATGTGCAATATGGATTCAGACGAGGTAGGAGCTGTGCAGACAGCTTCTTATCCCTTATATCCGACCTGAAATATGCAAAAAATAGTAATGTTAGTGTGGCATGTGTTTTCTTAGATGTCAAAGGAGCATTTGATAATGTTCATCCTGGAATATTAGTTAAGGTGCTAACTAACTTGGGAATTCCGGGGTTAGTTGCAAAGTGGGTACATGAATTTCTAATTAACAGAATATTATATGTGAAACATAATAATATAAATCTTATAATTCTAATAATTATTAATTATAGCACTATGATATTCAGTAAAGACTCTCATTCTAATAATATTATATTCAATAATGAAGAAGTCCCTCAAGTTGGCCATCATAAATTTTTAGGCATAATCATTGAGAATAATTTGACTTTTGAAAAACATGTTAAATACATATCTCAAAACGCCACAAAAGGGCTAAATATTATGAGGTGCTTAGCGGGAGTGTCTTGGGGGGCCGACCCAAAGATACTTTCAATGCTGTATAAAGCAATTGTTAGAAGTCATTTTGATTACAGCTGTTTAGCTTATTTAGATAGTAATTATGTACATAGACTAGACATTATTCAGAATAAGGCTTTGAGGATAATTTCAGGTGCTATGTGCTCAACTCCCATAAGAGCAATGGAGGTTGAAACGAACATCATGCCTCTTGCATTGAGAAGATTATTACTGGCAGAAAGACATAGTGTGAAGCTATTAGCGTCAAATAATCAAAATAGAATTAAAAGAATTATACCTTGTGAAATAGTCTGCCATGACCCTATGACTACAGGTGCTGATCTTCTCAATGGCCAGGCTCCAAAAGTCTCTCGTATCCTGTTAGAAATGAAGAAAAAATTTCCATCATTATATACAATATCACCTTGGCCATGTTATTCACATTCATTCAATTGTTTATTCTTTCAAGTTTCAATAATTAAGGCTTCCATCAGTTCTAATCAGGATATGTTGGAATTTCTAAGTGAAAAGGAAGATTTCTATAAACTTTATACTGATGGCAGTAAAGGAGAAAATTATGTTCGTAGTGCGGTTTATAACCCTCAAAATAAATTTGTTCAAAGCTTTGTTCTGGATACTAATTGTAGTATATTCACTGCAGAGGCATATGCAGTTTTAGAAGCACTTAAGTTGATTAAATTTGTAAATAGTTATCATAAGTTTTTGATTCTTACTGACTCTTTAAGTTTAATACAAGCTCTGGATTGTTTCAAATTTAATTTTAAAACTTCATACTTTATTTTTAAAATAAGAGAAATGATTTATAATTATAAGAGTAAAGGTTTGGACATATATTTTATGTGGATACCTTCACATAAAGGAATAACAGGCAATGAAATAGCAGATAAAGCTGCATATGATGGAATTAATGCATTAGATGTTTCATTAATTGTAAATATACCAGCAACTGATTGTTATTCAACCATCAAACTAGATGTACAAAACTTGTGGCGAGAATTTTGGAAGAAGGATCAGGAAGTTAAGGGGAAATGGTATGGAAGCATTCAACAAGACTTACCAGTCAAGCCATGGTACAATAAGCTCAACAACTTAGCCAGCCGTGATTTTATCACCACAATCAATCGTCTTCGTTTTGGCCACTCTAGAACACCTGCACATTTGACGAGACTTGGAATCACTGATAATAATAAATGCATCAACTGCGACAGTATCGGTGATATAGATCATTTGATATTTTCCTGTCCAGCATACTCCTTGGACAGGTTAATTCTCGCTAGTGATCTCAGTGAATACGAAGTGTTATCATCAACTAACGACCCCTCCCGCCGCCTCATTGGATTCTTAAAAAATGTGAATTGTTTTAATCCCATTTATAAATACATTAAAAATACTTTCAAAGAACTTTGATAGTGTAGTGAAGTGACAGTGACATTAACAAAAACGGTGTTTGCTGTGTAAATCATTGCTAACGTTAATAAAATAAAGACTTGGCTTAAAGGTCTAGAAACCAGGCCATAAAATTCCAAAAAAAAAAAAAAAAAAAAAAAAAAAAAAAAAAAAAAAAAAAAAAAAAAAAAAAAAAAAAAAAAAAACCAACGATAATCGATAACCATACGTACGTGCTACGGGAGAACTTTTTTATTCGTAAACACAATCAACTAAGCTTAATAACAGTTCGCTGCGCTCGTTCCACCAGAAAACTCGTCCTAATCCCACGGAACAAAGATTAAAGTTAGTAACAAGGCAAGGCTTAGGCAAGTTATCACTTAAGTGATCTTAAGTTTCTTAGGTGGAACTATAATAGCTAGAAGATAATTAATCGGTGGGTGGGTTTCGCATTAAGATACATAGCTCCTATAGACCGACCGCTTAAGGGTGCGACCAAACCGCCGCGTATACGCAGTGACGTGTCGTATGCGTCACGTTTTCTCACCGTTTCTTCATACATTTTGTTGCGATTCCGTAACGTCACCGTTTTTTAAGCGGCGGTGTGGTCGCACCTTAAATGAGTCCTCGCCCGCGCGGCACAGGGGTGGTTGGATAAGGGTGCGACCACACCGCCGCTTAAAAAGCGCTGACGTTACGGAATCGCGACAAAATGTACGAGGAAACGGTGAGAAAACGTGACGCATACGACACGTCACTGCGTATACGCGGCGGTTTGGTCGCACGCTACGTTTAACCTTTTCGGCTGCCGCGTCAAATACAAGAGACGTCACCCGTATGCCAGACTTCTATTGGGATGCCTTAAGTTGAACCTAAACCCAATTGAACGAAGGTAGCATTTACATTGAAGTAATGGACGTATATAGGTCGTTAGAGAATTTTTAATTCTTCTTATTTGTGACACCCGTCCATGGGTGTTGGTGCTCGCTTAACATCAGGTGACCCACTCGCTCGTTTGCCTTCCTTGTCATATAAAAAGAAGAGCAAAGAAACCGGGTCACTTCCAGTAGATAGTTGTGTAAAAAGTGACCCAGTTTTTTTTGCTCTCGAGTAGTTATGAACATTTGAATAGACCGACACCTAACGGGAGTAAGAAATGGAGTCAAATAAAACCCGAAGAAGGATTAAAATACGTTTATTTCTTAAAATTTGTCAATAATCAGACAAGTGTCTTGGTACAACCATATCGGAACGAGCTTCCCATGTTATAGTATGCAATATACACAACAAAATTAATTATATATATCAGCATACACTAAATACATTACTTTAGACACAAAAGTACCTATTAGCATTTTAAATGCCTTATATCATACGCTAGTTACGATACCTAGTCTATCTTTAGCTCTTACATATGTTTATACATATTTATACACGTTCCATGCCTTAAGTATGGCTATATGTATGACAATTGTGTAACAAACTATTCAAAGCGTTCGCCGAATCTATTCCACTCTCAATTAAGTTCTCATTCCCAATCCTTTCAGTCATTTTGCCTCATAAAGGACTTTCCGATATAATTTTGAGCCAAACAAATTTGCTCCCGTACCTTCATATAGTTTTCCTTTTTCATGACCATACATATTCCGCACCAGTATCTCTAGAAACATCGATTGCTACTGAGAATTTGGTTGCATTCGTAGTCCATTCCAGCTTTCCACGATGCCTTTTCGAAGCGATAGCGCTTAGATTTCAACCCAAGGCCAAGTCAAAGGGGACCTCGTAAGTGTAAATTACCAAATAAAACCTACCCCATTGCTGTTTCGAGGGTTGCCTTTTAACTTCGGCTATATCGAGGGCTCAAGGCTTTAGCGTCGTGAATACAAATCACTTTTGGGTCAATTGTTTTTTATTCCGTCATCATCCCTTCAGCAAATATTGTTAGAGCAAAACCAAAAGTCAGTTTTTATGAAGACCAAAAATAGTAAGTAACCGATACTGTTTAGTTTGATCAAAGTTTTAGACTTGACCTTCCTCTGTAATAATAATGGTGGAAGGATAATGACGTTTGACCCGCGCGGTCTAAACGCTGTATTCACCCTCTTACGCGTGTTAGCTTACGAGTAAATCATAAATGAACTTAGTTATACTTATACTCAAGTTCTTTTCGACTACAACACAGTGGTTTCAAGTATACAGAAACCGGAGGTGACCAACAATTTATACAAACAAAAAAACGGGACCGGACTGAGAAACAAACATCACCAATTAAGCCTCACATAGAAATTCACAAAAATATTTAAATGCTAAAATAAATTTTCTTTCATCATACAATCCCGCCTATACACCTATGCTAAAATTCTAGGGCTTAAATTAGTTTTACAATTTTTATAATAGCATTTCTTTTATACATGTTAGGGTAAAGAAAAATGATAAGTGCAATATGTACTAAATCACAAGTTCTTTTACGCCGTCTTACCATTTATTCGATTACAGAGCTAAGTGTCACTGGTTTCACTTCTAAAGCAGACGCTTATCTATATCTTTCAAATCATGCAAACTTCACAGCTTTATCTACGACAGTGTTTTTGAATAATTATCTTGACATTATAATAAAAAAACCGGCAGTATATATGAGTTGGCATGTAAAGTTCACCAAAAATCTGTGACAATAAGTATTCATAACAATTTGTAATGACTAAAGCGCGAGTTCCAATTATTTTAAGCATTTCAGTACTCTATTTTATAACTAACTAAATTTTACATTAACAATATGGTAAGCCGGCCATATTTTTAACTAATTTGATCGTAATCATCCATAAATATACTTATATCTTAAAATGAACGTAGAAACTAATAAAATGATGCGCGATAACTCTGTCGATGTGTTAGTTGTAACTATAATCGATACAAAATACCAAAGTAAAGTCGAGTATACGCGACTAAATTGCATTGACATTTTGTGAAGACCATAGATCAATATTAAATAACTTCCGTTATAATAACTGTATAAGATTAATGTTCCCGTAACTCTTAAACTGTATAAGTCTGTTTTATGTTGTATTTACGCTATTATGTACTATGAAATTGGTGTTTTTGCACGTCTGTAAAATCAAAGACAGAATGACGAATCGATTGTTAAAATAAGTATCAGTTATTATTATAATTAGAATCCTATCTATTTCTGGAGTATTTCATTGTGAAAAAAAGGTAACGAAAAACCAAAACTGACATGGCGGTAAAACTTACTAACCTAATAAACTGCATTGCCTGACAAACTAAAGGAACTGTTAATTGGATTTCGTACATTTAAATAAGCTATAAACTTAACTATGAAATATTAACCATTCCAGTTGAAATATAGTTGATATAAGCCAAGCCTGGATGCACATATACATACATAGTATTTCAAGTACGCGCGGGAGCTCTGAATTTAGTAACAAATTAACAGGCATATATCAAATGATGAAGTTAAAAAATTTACAAGGTCTATAAGCGTGGTATCGCGTCAAGGTCAACGCTCTCACGGGGCGAGTGCGGGGTGTGAGGCGGCGTGCGGGCGGACCACCCTCCGCTTCCCCATTCCCCGATGCCTCTAGAGCTCGCGCGCGGGCTATATACAGTAGCCGGCCATTTAAGATTGCACTTCGGTCTTTGGAAAGAGACGATTGGCGTCACGTAAGTTAGAGCAAGACAAGAAGCCGAAATTAGCCGAGACGACCGATGTGCAATATTCATGGCTGGGTACTGTACCTATTATATTTTCAAGTAAGAACTATGCATCTGCTTCATGTTTAAGCGATACTCTATTTGTTGAAGCAATTTATAATATGCGTTGAAACGTCGCCAGTGACAGTTCAAATTGTATAGTCGACTAAGGAATTCCTTTACCAGCCTAAAGTGCAATATCATTTACATGGTTTAAATTTTTTTAAGACTATTCTCAATTGCATGCTAACGTGACAATCAGCTTTGTTTATTTGTCTGACGTAAAAACTGTAGGAAATGTTTTAAAAATAGGCAAGGACATACTTGGTAACCAATATCCTTATAAAATGAACTGTTTGACTTGAGACCTAAGTAGATTTGAACTGATATTTGTTTTACATAACAAATAATGGTGCGAAATTCCTTCCTTCATTCGACTTAGTCGGGTCAAGATAGGAACGATCTCAAGGCAATTAAGTCATGAAAAAATATTTGAAACGAGACGTACTTATTGCTTCGTAGGTACACTAATTTATGACATCAAAAATATGCATTAAATTGGTTCATAACTTTTATCGTTAGCATAATACATCAGCCGAATTTAAGGCATGTACAAATTCATGGCCTTACAGTTATTATTTTTGTTAATTCTTTATAAGAATCGTATATTACAAACAAGATCAACTGGGCAATATATTAAAGTTACGCTTTTGTAAATTTAACTAGTAAGTGAAATTTTCGAAAAATCTTTTTCGTAAACGTATTCGCGCGTAAAATTCATTGTTTTTCAATAAATTCGATACGTAGTGCTTTCCGTTCGCTAACGCACTTTCTCTGTATCGCATATTTCGCAAATTCCATAGAGCCAGATCATGCAACCGCCTCGCCTGAACTACCCATCCAAGCACACCATACAGGACGCATAAAACATTAAATTAGCACTTAAAATATTCAATCGATTAAATAAAAATGTTATTCCGCCTACAAAATGAGTTTCTATTATTTTTAAGTAGCTCCTATTGAAACAAGCAACAATGATCGGTTACACATTTATTTCTAGCTAAACTTATCAATAAATTATAATAATCATTGCACTTAGTACTTTATTTTCAAAATGGTTAAGCCAGCTTCAGAAATAAGCGAATAAAAAAAGCAGTTTAAAAATTCTCGAGTAAATCCAACTGGCAACATTATTTTTGAAGCTGGACAACACATAGTCACTGCAAGCGTATAATTAAAAAAAAAAGGTCAAACTGACGTTTACAACGGTCAATTATGCACTCGCGTCCAGAACTATCAAAAAAACAAAAATCGTAGATCATTCTACTGCATTACTTACGCGTAAACTAAAATCACTCGTGAACTGTTCTTAGCATGTGCCTTCATTGGTTATGCATACTGAAATTTTATATTACCCTATCACCTTATTATTGCCAGTGTGCCAAACAACCGACGCCAGACCTGTGCGAGGCCACCATGCTGCAGTGTTGCACATCTGAGGATTGTACTGCCGAAGATACTACAGCTTACAAACAAACAATTACTAGCAGCCACATTTTTAATAGAGATTCAATCCGAAGTGGAATTCCGGGCAAACTTGCAATACATATCAGCGGTATTGACGCGGCGTCACAGCCGCGTTGCCGCTCTCGGTATCGCCAGTTTATTCTTAAACTGTTTTAATAATAATCTGGAATACTTCAGCATGCGGTTGGCTTAGTATAACTGAACACCCCTTTTTTTGTTAATGTTTGCAAAAAATGCGATTAAAAACCTTCGCAGGAGTGTTCGATGACACTAATCCGACAACTTGTTGAAGTATACCAGAATCATTTTAAAATACCTCTTATAGAATCCTGTGCTATCCTGTCGCGTCATTAACGCAGTTACCGTCCGAATTCCACTTCTACAACACACTGCTCCAATCTCACTCCGAGCGCGGCGTCAAAAACGTCACTCTATTAAAACTCGGCTGCGTCACACTTGAAACTAGCAAACGCTCGGATCGCGCCGACGTCCCGTTCAATACGCAACCCGGTGGCTAACAGCAATGGGTGTTTGTTCGTCCTCATAAGCGCGGCGCGCCTCGCGCTGCGTGCGGCCGGCGCGCGGGCCGCGGCTGCGGGGCGGGCCGTCAATACGCGCGCCGCTCCTCCGCGTCTGACATCTGACAAACACATATAAACATTAACCCCCTTATTCATAAACGCTCTTTAGGCTTCTGCTAACTTAGTAATTGTTTGTCTTTATCTGTCACTTTGACATTTACCTTTCCTTTCACAGATAAGGACAAACGATTACTAAGTTAGCAGAAGCCTATAGAGCGTTTATCAATAAGGGGGTAAAAGTGTGTGACACCAAGTTTAACGGTAAATATTACGGATGATTTTGAAAACTGGACTGGACAAGTGTGTTAACGCATTCACTGCCACCAACGCGTATATCATGACTTTCGTCCTGTGCCGCTGTCATAATTTTACAGGCATTCGATGCACATGTGCATCTGTGGCGCCTGAACAAGTCTCAAGTTTGGTAGCTGGTAGCGAATGCGTTGAACACTGTGTGTGTGTGTGTGTGTGTGTGTGTGTGTGTGTGTGTGTGTGTGTGACTGACCACGTCGCGATGGCAGAGCCGCTTGTGCGCGGGCTCGTCGGGCGCGGCCTCGATCACCAGCTCGCCCGCCAGGGAGTCGCACTCCGCGCCGTACCTGCCCCTGCAACACACACACATACATAAATCCCGTGGTTATCCCTTAGGCCGTTTGTCCACCGCCGCCGTCACCGTCACGTCACCGAGAACGAGATGACGGCGCCGAAGTAGCGGTACATACATTTACTTAAGCCGCGTGTCCACCGCAGCGCTCGGGTGACGGATGTGCGGTGGACACGCGGCTTAAGTAAATGTATGTACCGCTACTTCGGCGCCGTCATCTCGTTCTCGGTGACGTGACGGTGACGGCGGCGGTGGACAAACGGCCTTAGAGCCTAGGGCAACACCGGTAACACTTAAACCACATTTAGCGTGATTGTAGGTGTATACGTGGAAAGGGAAATCAAAATAGTGATGGGTCGCTAGCCGCATCGCCTGTAACATTGGCTTTTACCATCTGCGCGGGAAGAGAGGCAACCGGTACGTTCTATATTTATTTTCTTTGCTCCCAGGGCAGCATGGAAGACAAGGACACATACCATGCAGTGGATGTTGCATACTATATGACGCTGGGAATATTATAGTCGGGAGCTCAATAAGGGTAATCGCGGTTCATATCCCGTCTATAATATTTCGAATGAACTTAACCGTGAATCATTGAAAACTCTTATTATATGACGCTGGCTTTACGAACATCTTCCTGGTCTGGGAGCGTATTGTACATAGAGATAGACAATTGACAATATTTCAAATTTCTTTATATTCATAAATCAAAAACCATTTCAAAAGAAACACTTGCAGAACACAAAAAAAAATTTTTGGATTTTTTCGTACAGTATATTTTGGAAAAATGAGCAAAATATGTAAAACAGGAAATGACGTCCAGCGGCCGGTCCAATCTGCCATTATAAAAAACCTTGTCTTCCGGGTTTCCCTTTGACATTTACAACTTTCACAACAGAAACACTACTGACAGCTGACGGTTAATTCATTCGCACACCGCTCGCCTTTGTTGCCATCGGGAACACTAGATAATTGTTTGCCGGGCAATAATGATAATATTTTTGCAAGTTTTCATTTAAAATCATATTTTTTGTGAAGTATTTTGTTTGAGTTTGTCAGCTCGTTTTGACGTTCATCGACAGTGACAGCTGCATTCACTGTCAAAGTATTTAAGCACAGGTTTTGGCGGTCAATTAATGTAATTATTTCAACGTTTTTTAAGTGTACGAAACAAAGCAGTGACGTCATTTCGCTAATACTTGACGTTTGTTACTTACTCCTTTCTGCTTGAGCAACGATTTAAATGGATTTTTCCACAAAAATATAAGATTTTCACGAATATAAAAAAATATGGGTGTCTTAAATTTGTGCGCTCTTTCCAGCCAGACAATAAAAAGTAGCTCTTAAAAAATTGAAATATTGTCAATTGTTTGATCTTTGCCTATCCCAAATGGGATGAAATCAAAAAACAACAACAAATAAGTGGAGCTTACCCCAGGTATCTTCCTGGTCTGTCAGCGTATTGTAGGTAGATAGACAATTTGTAAATGGTGCTTACCCCAGGTAGGGTTCGTGGTGCATGCCGTCGCCCTCCTCCTGGATGGAGACCAGCCCGCCGGTGCTCGTGCCCACCACGAATTTCTCTGCAACAAACAACAACATACCAACTCATTACCCGAGACTGAACGGAACGGAGATACGCGTTAGGGGTTAGTAGCTGTGTGGATGTGTTACAGTTTTTCTCGAAAACTACTTAAGTGAACGTGAAGCGGTTTTTTTTACATTGTATTGGGTATTGTAACAGCGCATGTTTTTAGATAATGACTAGCTTCTGCCCGCGACTTCGTCCGCGTCGAATAATATAAACCTTCCTCTTGAATCACTCTATCTATTATTATTATTATATCGTATGGCTTTATTCACGAAAACTCTATGGGGTGGTAATTGGTCAGAATCTACCTCCTCGAGGTCCACCCTGGGCAACGGCTTCTACGAAGACGGCTGAAAGATTCCGACTGTTCCTGGCAAGCTGGATCTGCTCCTCCTGAGCCTCCCAGCTATTTCTATATTTGGCTTTCGAAAAGTAATACTCTATCTATTAAAAGAACCGCATCAAAATCCGTTGCGTAGTTTTAAAGTTAGCATACGTACAGACAGACAGACAGCGGAAAGCGACTTTGTTTTATACTATGTAGTGATTAAGCAGAGCTTGCGAGGTATGCGTGCGCGCGCTCACCCTCGCGCTCGCCGCCGGCGCCGTTGGTGACGACGGTGATCTGGTGCGCCGCCATCACCAGCCCGCTGCCGCCGGCGCTGTACGAGATGCCGTGCCCTGGAATAACACAAACGCTCATCAACACTAGTCGTGGGTAGTGTCCGACCGAAACACGATTTTTAGCCGAAACCGAAACCGAATATTCGGTTTTCTTCTGATTTCGGCCGAAACCGAAATTTTTGAAGACGTATCATATCAAACAAAATATTCAAAATTACTGTACAAATCGTAAGGAAAAGGTTATTGCAAGGATTTCTTATATGCGAACAGTTACTTTTTTTGTTAAATGAAATAAAAAACTGGTCTCAGATGGGCCGGCCGCCTGTGCATTACCTATATCTAATCGGCCGAGCGTGCCCGAATTAAGCCGAGCGCTCCTGATGCGAGAGCCGCGAGAGGCCGCGAAGTAATTTCGGCCGAAATTGGCCGAAACAGAAACCGAAACTTCGGTCGGACACTAGTCGTGGGTCGTTGTCGAATTTTTTGACAACGAAACGCAACCGATTTTTCTAGAACGAAAACTAGTCCTCGAAACGGTCCTCGTTCGCATCTGGTTTCATTGTATGGGGACTCACAACGGATGAACACGCACAGGACGGTTGAACGAGAGAAACGTAAACACTCATCTGGTCGACATTCGTCTCGAAGTCGAGTGAAATGACGTCGCAATGATCTCATAACATAACGTACTAAGCTCTATAGACATAGACTTTTAAGTATAAATTCGCGTCAAACATTGCGAGGATTAGTTCTATTGCGCGACGAAGACTGTTTTAGAATGAAACATAAAACGGTTCTATCGTCCAACTGTCTGGCAATGCAAAATGAAGAAGAAAGGTATGTTTTTTAATCGTTGTTGTTATTGTTGTTGTTGTTGTTGTTATGTATGTATGTAAACTCTTTATTGTGCAAGATAAACATACATGCACAAAGGCGAATGTTATTGTTGTTGTTGTTCTAACGTACCGGGCGAGCCGGGCGCGCTCTGGCTGACGCCGCTGCGCCCCGGGAAGAGGTACTGCGCCGCCTGCGAGCCGCCGCCGCTGTTCAGCCGCTGCTGCCCGCTCTGCGAACACACGAGCTCTTTGACAACACTTCCAACATGTTTCGCGATCAAATTGGCAGTCGTGGAGAACAAATGCTACGGCTCTAAGTTATTACCTCCAGATATACACGTGCATAGTAAAATATTATTTAAGTAAAGTGTCAAATTATAACAAAAATAGATAGCAAGGTCCTTTCGGATCGCACCACCATCTTACTCGCTAATCCTGCCGCCAAACAGCAGTGCTTGCGCTGCTGTATTCTGTAGTAGTGGGACAGCCGATGAAATTACTGGTGTATGGCATTCCACCTTAGCCCTTTAGGCTATTGACGCATCTGCGATCCTCTAATATGGCAGGTGTCTATGGGTGATGGTGCTCACTTACCATCAGGTGCCCCACTTGCTCTCTTTGACGTATGAGAAAAATAATTAGAATTTCAACTTATAGAGTAAGTATCTCGCTTCGCGGAGCTCCTACTTGAACTCGACTCAGTTTCAACACATCGCACTGCGAGGCAACTCAGTTTTTAATCCGTCGGCCAGGGGATATCTACTAAGTAACACACCTAAGTTACATCATGCGTAAACAACGTATGCGTAAACAACGTATGCGTCAGCTCAGGGCGTGCAGGGCGACCGCTAGGGCGGACGGCGCGTACAAATTGCGATGCGTCACCCTCCCGCTGCCTGTCCTGGGGGCCGCTGGTGTCAGCTACGTGTCAGCGTACCTGGTCGGGGTCCTCGCCGCTGAACAGGTCGGGCGTGGGCTCGCGGGAGAGCTCCTCCGGCGTCACCAGCCCCGACACGCCCACCTGCGACGGCGACGTCGGCGCGCTCCTGCCACACACCACACATACACGGCTCACACAACCAATCATTATCATCAACATCTCCAGCCTGTATACGTCTAAACATCGTGTAAACTATAGGATTAAAGTAGATAGGGACACAGCGAATTATTCGAATTAAGGTGCGACCACACCGCCGCTTAAAAACGGCGACGTTACGGAATCGCAACAAAATGTATGAAGAAACGGTGAGAAAACGTGACGCCTACGACAAGTCACTGCGTATACGCGGCGGTTTGGCCGCACCCTTAAACATGAGCTACTAATACAGAATCCGACAAAATAAGGTTTGAACGAAAAACTAATGAGACAAATCAATCACATACCGCCAAAAACAAGAAATGTAAAAATGTATGGATATTGTAGTTAAGATTAAAATGCTAATACATTAAATACCACAAATTCTAACTGGAAACTATTTACCTAAATTCTCCAAATAAAATGTCTGACGTAATAAACAACACGTAAGTTATGACTAAATGATATTAACTTATTGCAAGTAACGTAAATAATGAACAATGCTGACAAATTACTTCAAATAATTACAAATAGGTACGTCTTGCCACCAACCTAAACCGATATTTACAAATAAATTACACATTTTGATTCTGCAGCGGCATAATGACGATTTGGAATTTCAGTATTCTCGTATCCGATTCGCACACCAACTTCTATGGAAAAAAACATTCGTTTCTCTATTGAAACTTACCTAAACAGCTCAAGTTTTAAAAACGAATACATAGTTGAATACAATATCAATTTGATCAAGACACGAAAAGAAACATTCGTATTATTTATACTGAATCTGGGCATATTACTTAATTCGTATTCGTTTCGTTCAAAACCTGTACAAGTCACGCCTACATCGCAGGGACAACCAAGGACCGGAAAACCCCTTCATTTGCTTAAGACTTTTAATAGGGTAACCTCATCGTTATGAGGGATATGGTAAGCTTATCGTTGTGCTAAGCCGTTGGTTACTCGTTTTCTATTATGGTTATAACCGTTTTCTAATATGGTAAACCTATACCGTAACCGGGTTTTTCGTTTTGGTAATTAAGAGGCTGACAACACCTAATTTTGTGGAAATTGATATTATTTAAGCACTTTTTTAAGAAAATCTACACACAAAAAAAATATAATGTTAATTTTCATCATATTTCAAACACGCTAGACGGACTCGATATATAATTGAACAAAATCGGCTCGATAGAAAATAATTGCAAAGATGGTCTTAAAATCATCATTAAAAGGTTCTATGTCTTTATTTTTTCGACGTATGGGTCTGCAATTAAAAACATGAAGTCAACATATTCATACCTACACGGCTAACGAGTCATATTTCACAAATAATCCATACTTTTTTTATTTCTTCTTATTTGTGTCTTATTTGCAAGATTTTAGACGCGCTACAAGCTGCCGGAATAGTTTCTTCTCGTTCACTCACAGGCACGCGAACCGTATGTGTGAAGAGTGGCGCTGCTCAAGGTCATTTGCTGTTGACAGCGCCTTAACTATGTTATTACGGTCAGACTTTCTTTCGGGTAACCCGATGATATGCTTACCAAATTGATAGGGTTTGTGAAAACAAAGTTTTGCTACGCCCTAGTAGGGTCCATGTATGTACTGGCTATTAAATAAGAACATCTTGTAAATACCATGGTTGCAATAAAGAATTGATTGATTGATTGAAAACAATTCTATGAAATACTCTATCCAATACCCCTTTTTAATGGTAACCGGTTCCGGTACTTGGGGACAACACTAATAGTTGGTAGTATCGAACAGAACAGTGTTTCCAAACGACACCACTGTCATTTTGTTGGTGTCGAATGGAATGAATGCTACCTGGATGAGAGTCCGAAGGGCGCGCGGAACTGCACGCCGCGCGGGCGCCTCGGGCGGAACGCGAGCTCGATCAGCTTGCCCTCGCTCTGCGGGTCGATGCGCCAGAAGCTGCCCTTGCCCGGCTCCTCCTGGCTCCGGGGCACCTTTATGAAGTATCTGTGGACCATTAACAAGCCCCTGTTTAGTCTATAATACTTCAAAAATAACAAACATTGAGAACAACTTGGAAAAGTTGATAAACTCTCGACATTTTCATATCAAAGTCTATCATCACAATCAGCCAGAAGACGGTCGATTTTTGAACAAAGGCCTCCCCTTTAATCTTTACTCTGCTATTAATGTGATGATAAAAAAGAGTTACATCCTTATTCATAAACGCTCTATAGGCTTCTGCTAACTCAGCAATCGTTTGTCCTTATCTGTGAAAGGTAAATGTCAAAGTGACAGATAAGGACAAACGATTACTAAGTTAGCAGAAGCCTACAGAGCGTTCATGAAAAAAATAATTAATTATTATTAATTATTATTTATTATTATTATTTATTATTTATTATTATTATTTATTATTTATTATTATTATTTATTATTTATTTTTATTGGTTAATTTTTCGAAGTATCCCTGATTAATGTTGCCTACCTACATTTTGCCCAACGAAAGTGAAAATGCGGTAGTAGGGATAGTGTTTGGTGATGTAGCTGCAGATGCCGCTGAGCATCAATATGAAATTAATAGCAGCGGAACTTGGAGCAAAGAGAGTTACCTGTTGAGCGATAAGTTGTGACGTATGGAGTTCTGCCTGCCCTTGTCAGCAGTGCGGTAGTAGGGGTAGTGTTTGGTGATGTAGCTGTGGATGCCGCTGAGCAGCAATATGAAATTAACAGCAGCGGAACATGGAGCAGTTACCTGTTGAGCGACAAGTTGTGACGTATGGAGTTCTGCCAGCCCTTGTCAGCGGTGCGGTAGTAAGGGTAGTGTTTGGTGATGTAGCTGTAGATGCCGCTGAGCGTGAGCTGCTTGTCGGGAGCCGAGGCGACAGCTTGCACTATGAGCTGCGCGTAGCTGTAGGGCGGTTTAGCGTCGTCCCGGTGCTCTCGCTCGCGCCCCTCGCGGCCCTCTCGCTCACGCACGTCGCGGCTGCTGTACCCAGAGTCCGATGTCGAAGACGCCTGGGCATACCGTTGAAGAAGACTCGTCAGAAAGGTATTTCATAATAGTACAAACAACAGCCATCAGATATACTAGTATCAAGACCTGTGGCCTTACCAGGACGTCCTAATTCCGACTCAGTTCAAGTTTTAGCTGTCACTTTTAGTAAAATCTGACAGCGAGCGAACCTAAACTGAATCGCATTAAGACGTCATGGTAAGGCCCCTGACAGTTCCAATGTATCTGATAACGAATTTACAGTCCACGAGCTCTTAGGAGACGATTCGGGTCTTGCTGTTTCACTCACTCTTATGAGTTTGATACTTGAATCAGCCGTGTGAGGGAGACCACAAGACAACCCCAAATGGCATTCTAAGAGCTTACGAACTGTACAAGCTATGACATGACTTAAGCTTGAGCTTAAGTTTTCTCAGAAAGAATTTGAGGACAATGTGAACCAACGCCGCCATATTGAAATTGTGTAAGTACGGTATTCCGGAACTAAAACCACATCACTACATTATTAAACAAATAAATGACTATTCTATTCCTATTATATTCTATTCTATTATAAAATAAAGTCTTCCGTCGCTTCTGGCTGTCTATTCGCGATAAACTATTGAACGGATATTCATGCGAATAGATAAGAATGATCCATGAGGAAGTTTTGGATGTATAATTTTTCGTTAATTAGTTGTAAATATGTAGGTATATTAATAATCGTGGCAGCGCCGTGTATCCACATTGCATTGCTGAGTCGGTCGTTATGTAAATTCTGCACGACTAGCACGAGAGCGCAGGCAGAGTCGCGTCGCGCGCGAGATAGATTGCCCGTCTTTTTCTTACTGTTCGTTCTAGAAAGAGACGGGTAGTCTATCTCGCGCGCGACGCGACTCTCGCGCGTGCTCGTGTTAGCCGGGCTGTGCTTTTACATAGGATTACTCAAACTTAAGGCAAGGTCAATTTTTTCGAACTTATAGCAAGCAGAACAGAAATTTCCAATATTGTGAAATATAATAACGTCCATCGGCTGTCACAAGTAGGGGAAATAAACTATCGCGTGAAACATTCGATCGCACAGAACTTGATCCGTCTCATTGTTTATTGTTACTCAATTTCATTTTGTTTTATATGCTAGCATTTTCAGTTCGCAATAGGATTCGTTTCGCATGACTGACTGAACTACTGTATCGGTAAAACCGCGATCGAATCGTTTCATAACATTATTTAATTTCTGTGCATTTTTCCTGAACGTTTAGTGTCTCGGCCATTTTCATGCACGATCAGTGTGCTCCTTTTGTTACAAGCAAGTATACTTTATGTAGATTGGATGACAATGAAAGTACCGTCAGCAAAAAATGAGACCAGTGATATTACTGAAATGACTGGCGCATGGTGTAGGTATTCCATCTTATCCCTCTACGCAACAACGGATCTGCAAGATAATCAACTGGCGTTGCGGATATCCATGGAAATTAGTTCACCCTTACCATCAGGTGAGCTACTTGCCACACGATTCCATAAAAAGTTACTGACAAGAAGTTCACTTTTAATACATGCTTTTTAGCCGACTGTATTTGCATCGCCATGCGTCCTGCATAATGTTTCGCCACATTCAGCCCTAGCATCCGGCTAGCGGCCGCTCCAGCTGATAGTCCTAGTGGGGGGTTCCTGTGGACGGTTGGGGGTCTCACCGCGTTGCCGTTGGAGGTGGGGCGGTGGTCGGCCAGCGCCGCGTACTGCGCCACCAGGCCCAGGTCCGCGTGCCGCCGCCCAGACGAGCCGGCGCCACGCGGCGACGTCGGACAGCTGTTCGCCGCGCTTATTGTACCTGAAACGACCGAGCACCATGTTCAAGTCCGACCTCTATAAGTACTTAACAAAATCACACAGTAAAAATAAATAAAATAAATATCTGGAGACAATTGACACCAATTGACTTAGTCCCAAACCCAAACTAAGCAAAGCTTATACTTTGGGTACTAGGCAACGGATATACTAAACATATCTATACAGATAGATACATACTTAAATACATATATTAAACTTCCAATTTGCATTAATGCTGGTATATGAGCAAAAAAAACACAGAATGTACCAGTCGCTTCCACCGTTTTACTCTGGAAAGTAACTTGGAAGCAGTGGTAAGCAGTGAATACTCGTATATCAGGGGGTTTACCATCATCGCTTGATGCGTGCCAAGTTCCATTCAGCGTAAGGGACAGAGCTATGTATATGGCTGCATGACTCTGTCCCTTACGCCGAACAGAACTTGGCACACATTAACCGATAACCCCCCCCCCCCCCCCCCCTGGTAAAGCATTGTCTCACCAGTAGGCGATGGCGCGGGACTGCGTCCGTCGTTCTCCACCGGTATGGTGATGCGCAGCGGCGGCAGCGGCGGTCCCGAACTGCCGCCTGCGCCCGCGCCGCTCTCCTCCAGCAGCGACTGGAACTCCAGACGGATGTTCGTGGAAGGGAAGCGGAGTGTGCATCTGGAAACAACAAACGTATGCGTTGAATAAAGGGTAAAAGGAAACTTACTGCCACAGTAACATTTTCATGCCGTAGCAGATGTATTCAGCACAAGGAACGAAACAAGAGTACGGCACAAACTATTGTCAATCATAAGTGTGACATGATGGAATCAGTCCGGTTTAGTCTATTACAATGCAACCTACAACGGTTACCCGTTGATTTTTTAAACAATTCTCTCCTTTACGTGTCTATTCTGAAAATAGAAAGTTTCATTTATGAAATAGGCACCACAGGACACCTTTAAGTGTATTTTTTATTATACCAGCGCTTTCCGAATGACCATCGTTGTGAAGAATGTAAGAAACTTGGCAGAAAGTCATTTTTTTCGCACATCTTAGAAAATGAGTTGTCTTGGCAACGTGATGAGCTGCGAAAAGCCGTCCAGGGAAAGAGTGAGTGCCTTCCCATTGTTTACGCATTGTTTTTATAGATTTCAAGCGTGTGTAGGCAAGGCATCAGAAACTTGGCAACGACATCACAAGACTGTAAACTCTAATGGGCCGAAAACCTTTTTATTCTACCCAAATACGTGAGCTTGTTTCATGCAGTTGGAGTTTGTTTATTCGACCACCATTACGGATACCAGAAAACTAAGACTGTCGAAAGTTTTGATTGATTTTTGATTTGATTTTGATTATTTATACTCGAGATAAAACACGAGCCGCTCAAAACTATGCCGGCAAAACAATTCCCAAACCAGTTTCAATAATTGTTCTTAGCGCATTCTCGCCTAGGTTATACGAAACCTAGTCTCAAAATTTAAAAAAAAATTGTAAGCAACGTTATCACAGTATGTAAATCAAAGGCTGACAGTAATATAAGCTCGCAAAAAAAGTTCACAGAAATAACTCAAGAACTATTCAAGGCAATTAATTAGTTAGTTGGCGCCCAATGTGGGGCCAGGATTGTAATTAAGTACACCGTAACGTGACGAACAAAAACTATCAAATGAACACTAATGACGACCAGGTATTCTGCGAAATTACTTACACTCCCTACCGCAGTGCAGTTTTTTTTCAAAATAACTTTAGACACTGTACAAATAATGTTTTATAAATCAATTTTCACTAGCCAAATGACCTTCCAGTATAATGTGAATGTGACTAATATTGATCTTCTGCCGACTAAGTTCCTTATTCATAAACGCTTGCAAAGCTTACGTTAACTAACCACTAATTAGAAAAAAAAAAACAGGAATAACTGTTCTTCACTTTAAATAACGAGGTCAATGCTTAAATGTTTTAAGTTAAAACTTCAAATTTCTACTCAAGGATCTTTTGAATCATGCTAAACGTGGCCTTTAGGTCTTGTTACCTTAGGCTCTGTCTACTGTCTGATTTATATATGTATGTATCTTTTCAATAGCTAGTGTCTATGCAACATGCAACGCTGGGAATGTATGCCACAAATCGCAATTACACGTCAGACTCAGCAGAAGTATTGGATCGCCACCCACAAGCGAGCGGAATTTAATCACTACGACTAATGGCAATGCTATAACTACCCACAACGAGCGCGAATTCTGTATCCATTCATTGCTTGTTCGAGTCTGCAACCGTATAGCGGGTTCTTCGCAACAGCAGCATTGTATTAGAAAAACGCTCACCGCTCCAACGGTCTCGCGAAGTCGTGACCGTAAAAGAAAATACTGAAAGGCTTGAGGTTTCCAATGAAAAGGCAGGAAACGGCGCTGATTGCACTCTTTTCATTGAAGATGCTTTCATGAAGACATTTAAAATATATGAATCAATAAGACGCAAAAATATTTCAAGCGATTTCATACTGTTATTTATTAGATTCATCTCTAAAAAAGGTATATTAAGAATAAATTGGTAGAAACAAGCACAATCTCACAGTATTAGATTACAAAAAAGAAGATTGCCAAGCCGGCTAATTTAATCTTTACTTTATCATTTACCTATTTTAACAGAGCTGATTTCTATAAAAGAGCAAACATTTATAACTGATTACTTGACGTAGGAACCCCTAGACAATAATGGAAAAATTCATACAATCGAGAAACGGCAACTTAAAAAAAGTTTTTAACTCTTGAAAAGGACTAAATCCGAAAAATTCCTTAAGAATTTCAATTCTGCCTTTAAGACATCAATTTTAAGTCTCAATTTGCTTAAAGATTGGTTTCTCTGAAAGACCAAGTTAGATTTGCTGGATTCACGTCTCCCAATGAAAGAAGACTGTCAATCTTGTGAATTGGCAATCAAATCAAAGTTGTTTCAGCTTTAACAATTAGAAGTTTAAATGAAGTTCAATTATTTCATTATATAATATTAACTTAAATTCTACCCGTTTCGTTTTCGTTTCTAAGTGTGAGTCAGAGTTGCACACAGGATTCTGTACCACTATACACTTCATCATCATCGACATCCTATCAGCCGGGAGACGTCCACTGCTGAACATAATAAGCCTTCAGTTGAGTTGGAAACAACTTAAAAAACTTTTTCTGTAAAGATGAGATGATCTATGATGCTAACGGACTGGACCTCAAAATGTAATCATCATCATCATCATCATCATCATCAGCCTACATTCGTCCACTGCTGGACATAGGCCTCTCCCATGGCACGCCACTGAGCACGATCCTCGGCCACTCTCATCCAGCTCCTCGGCCACTCTCATCCAGCTGCCGTGCCGCATGCCGTGGAGTGCCGGCTTAAGAATAGCTCTCCCCCAACTCTTCTCGCGGGTGTCGTAAAAGGCGACTAAGAGAATGTGACCAAGTACACATCGGTCCTACCGGTGTCGGGCAGCAGCGATACCAGTGTGAATATACTGCGATTGCCAACCCGCCTGCTCAGCGTGGCAATTAGAGCAAACCCGACCAAATGGCAAGTCAACACAAACCACGGCCCCAAAATGTAATAAATACACATTTATGGAATACAAAGAATACCTAAATATTTATATTCAATTCAGTCGCTACTAAGCATTCAATTAAATAAAAATAGAGCTGAATAATACATGACAGTGGAAAAAAGGAAGAAACTCAGCAACAGAAATATGAAAGACCGGGTGAACCTATCAATAAAAGCTAAGTGTACGAACGCAATAAAATCAATACTTAGCTAAAAGTAGGGTATATTAGAAAAACATAACTTAGATTTAGAAACTGTCGACACAGACATGTACACAGCAAAGCATAACTATTTCTGGGATCTCTTTTTAAAAACACTATTAGAAGGAAGCTTCCATTTTCATATACAAAGCTACACGATATGAAGAAGTGCATGAATGTAGGTACAGAAACCTCTTGTCGGTACTCAATAACTACAGGATACTGCGGGATTAAGAGAAGCATTTCAATAGTATTCTATAGAATTGTCCTGGATTAAGGACCCTATTCTATTCGATTCCCATACACCCTATTTCTGAACGTCCGGTCCATCATCAATGAATACGTCCGGCTTGACAGCGATGTTTCCACACCGCACGCCAACTTCGACTATTAAGGAGAGCGTGTGGTTGTCTGATGTAATTGTTATGCAGATTATTTTAATGACGAGTCTTAACCAAATCAGAAAAATATTATCTGACTTTTTACGTAGTCCAAACTCTCGTGTAGAGTTGTAGACTGAGATTTTGCATAGGCGCTTCACTTTAAGATGTTAACATTTTACGAAATTACCGCGGGATAGGTACCTAGTTGTACAGCGGAAGTGAAACCGCGGGCGCATGTTATGGATTAGCTCCAACATTCAAAAAAACAATAACAACTGATTTCTGGAACACCAGAACCGATTTATAAATAGTATTTTACTATTTATTGCAAAGCTACGCTATCGCTATCCCAGATTATAAGTTTATAACTACCTAACTAAAAGAACTTTTACCCCGGAAAAGCGCAGTTCCTAAAACAGCTAAAGGGTGCGAGCTACAGCCAATTAATGATCATAATTAAAAAATTAAAAAATAATAATAACATCAAACACCTAACGCCAAATGCCAAATCTCAAGTCAATCTGACCAGACAAAATTTTAACAAAACATACTAACAAGCAAAGTTAAATAGAGCCTTTCCAAAATAACTTCCATGACGTAACACAAAGCTACCAGTACTTTTCCGCCTTCAGTTAAACCCATTTTAATTGGGAAAATCTGTTGCTCGATATAGAACAGGTACCTACAGACAGGAATCGAATTAAATGTCAAATGGAAACATGATTAATTGTTGCCATGCATTGCCAATCGATATACACATTTGGCCCGTAATTCCTTGTTAACTTAACAAATTTTGTTTACCACCCTAAGTCCGCATTGCGGATAGCTATAGTTTCTATACGAAGAGGATTACGACTCAAAATTACATGGCAATGCGTGTACTTTGGTAGGCTTAGCCCGTCGGTGAGCTAGAAGTGTCGGGAAGCCTTTAATAAATGCCATGTAAGACCTATTAACTTAGCGCCAGTGTTGCCAGCAAAGTAGGGCTTGATGTCGCAATTTTTCACAGCTTAAGTACTGTATAGATTCAGGCGTTGTGAGTACTTTGCCGACGTCCAAGTTAAGGTGCGACCACACCACCGCTTAAAAAACGGTGACGTTATACGGAATCACAACAAAATGTATGAAGAAACGGTGAGAAAACGTGACGCCTACGACACGGCACTGCGTATACGCGGCGGTTTGGTCGCACCCTTAGACTGTAAAGATAATTTTACGTTGCTATGTACTTTGCGATATATTTAGTGAGTTCAAATCATGCAAAACAGCCTTACTCGCGTTGAATGCTTTTTTTTTATGCGGATGTTGACGCTCCGATAGCATGTCATCTCTCATCTAGGCAAATTTCAGCTGCGATTTAGTGGTCTAATTTCTAAA
Source organism: Pandemis heparana (assembly GCA_963854515.1). Lineage (NCBI taxonomy): Eukaryota > Metazoa > Arthropoda > Insecta > Lepidoptera > Tortricidae > Pandemis > Pandemis heparana. The sequence goes on along the minus strand of OY978013.1, from coordinate 15,484,713 downwards.
ATGGACCCAAATTGTTAATTTTCGTATTAACAAAATTTGTGTGAGCGCCGAATTTTCTTTTTATTACCGTAACACATTTGTGTTGTGATTCGATTAATTAAAGAATCGTTCGTGAACTGAAAACTGTCTACAAACATTTTTCGTCGCAGATTCTCGTCCTGTGTAGCCTAACTAGCAAATTCACCTACGTTGGCAACACTGCTCGGCGCCAGTACTTTTATCGTAAGTAGTATATTAGACACAGACAGTCTAGAAATATCGATATGTTTGCGCGTTTTGACAGCACTGTATCGATATACTTACGGGTTAATTTGACTCAAGTTAAACTCGGCAATTGTTTTAATATTTTCATCAAGTTCATTTTATCTCCTGTAAATAAACTATTTAACGAAAACACATCACCCGGATATAAATACGATATAACCGTAACATCAGAGTAACATTACCACGAAAAGCAAATGACGGCCGGGACGACCACCTCATTGGCGTAGCAGTTATTTTATGGGTCAATAAAAAACGTTATATCCAATATATTTACCACAACGTTACAACTATAATATATGTAGACAAAACAGTAAGTCATAGGAAGCCTGGCTACCATTCATCAGAATTTGCATCGAACAGACAGTTCAAAGTGCACAATCAAACTGCCCATATCCCCGAAACAAGTAAACAAACACAAAACGCCACAAAACGGTTTTTCGAACTATATCCCTATACATCGCTGGCTTCGTGGTAACGTAATGAAATCAATTAACCAAAAAGCGCGATGTATGCGTCGGCAGCAGTACCTACCACCGGCTCGTTACATAATGAATGTAGCATGTTAGCGTGTTGTGTCTGCTGGTAACTAACGCCACAAACAACAGGTCAGCAGGCAAGCCGGCGGGGGATCTTAAAACCTGAGCCGTATGTCGATGAGAACAGGGTGGGTGTTGGGTTGTGTGTGCCCGCGTCATAGTATCGATCGGTGGATCCCGGTAAAAGCGAGGCGTCCTTCACCCGGTGGCCTTTCCGAATACAGCCGTACTGAAATCTGCCGCTTTCCGTCTAGTGCATTGACAGCCTGTTAACTTAATGAGCGAAAGTAAATAACTTCGAGACTTGATTTAATAATAATAATAATAATATTTATTTATTTCGAGCAACTACATGACTCATCATACATTATTGGGTTAGTACATGGCTTATTCTCTAAGTGTTAGTCTTATTATATTATATAAATAGGTACATTAAAAAGAAAACAATTCAACAAAATATTCATTACCAGGCGTTTTTGGTCACATGTATTTTGGTCCAGTGGTGCAGTATCGGACACGACATATCCTCCGATATTACACGTAGGAGACTGTTACTGCTGCCCCTCATTCTATCCATGGCGGATGATATTCGTTTGCGTATCACTGCTCCAAAACTATCTGTACGCGCTTCCGCAAACATGCCGGATGCACTGCAAAAACGGGGCAGCCGCAACAGCATCCTAAAGGTATTGTTGTACTGGACTTTCAGAGCATTGAATGACTTCTGCGTAAAGCGAACCCACAGGCAGCAGGTGTAGAGAGTCTGGCAGTAGGCTTTAAAAAGAGTTACTTTTACCTCATTAGTACACCGTGCGAACCTGCGGGCAAGCATATTGCATCTGACAGTCAATGCTCTGCGCTCTCTATCCATGTCCAAATCATCAGTGAGCGCATCGGTAACCCAGTGACCAAGGTACTTAAACTCTTTCACCAGTTTGAGTGGAGCACCATTCAGTACGACAGGTGGAACAGTCTCGTACGTTTTCGCGCCTGCCTTAAAAAGTAATAACTCACTCTTCTTTGTGTTGTATCTAAGTCCATGGATCACCGCATACCGCTCACAGATTCTTATTAACTTCCTCAGGCCATTAATTGAGGGGCTCAACAAGACCATATCATCAGCATAACTGATATTGTTGATGATACGGCCACCAATTGAGCACCCAACCATTGCACCGCTTAGCTCCTTAATAAGTCCGTCAATGTACAGATTGAATAACTTAGGAGACGTCAACCCACCCTGTCTCACGCCGTTACTCAACCTGTACACATCAGAGAAGCTATTTCCCCATCTCACAACGTTCGTTTGGTTCCCATACCAATGTTTTAAAAGCAAGAGATTTTCTGCTAGCAAAGTGGTTTCTAGAAGTATTTTCTTCCAAAGTATATCATAGGAGACCATAATTTAAAACGGTTTCATTCGTTCCTTTGTTAGTGTAACTTAATTTTTAGACCTTACATTGTATTTCCATGAGGAAAAGAGTAGCATTGTACTTCCTGTATCGAGTAGCTGAAACAGCTGATATAAGCAAGCGGTTCATTTGCACAGATGGATAGTATTTTCAAGCCTTGACTGATATCATATCACCACCAATTTAGACATCTCAAATCACCATGTCAGTGAGAACATAACGCACACCCACGCGTCTAAAAACATCCGAAAGGTACAAATTAAGCGTTTCATGTGACACTCCCGCTACTAGGTACTCCACACATGTCGATAATAAGAGGCGTTGAAGTGCGCAATCATTTCTAAGTATGAGGATTTTCATATCGGATTCTTACCAGAAATATCTGGGATGCCAAAGGCTCGAGCTCGAAAGAAATGGTGTGCATTGGCGCAAATTTACACTGGGCATTGGGCATTGGGCTTACTATATGGTACGGTGTAGTAAGGACCATGAAGTCATCAACGTAATAGGGACAAAATGGATAAAAGTCAGAAGGAAAAGTAAAGGCTCAAACACTGAATGAATGTCTTCAATTCAATAGTAAACAAAACAAGATCACAACACATCAATAACCAAATGAAAAATACTACGTCGGTTCTTTTGGAAAAGCCTCATGTCACCTGTAAATTTCTCATATACATCATACACATTAATCACATGTATCACAACATGGTTTATCGAACGATTTGTGCCTTAGTACTCGTTTGTCACCCCTTTCTGAGAATAGCCGAGGGACAAGAATAACAAATAGGTCATAGGGCGATTCTGTTTCACTTCAAACGTTCGTGTAGCATAGTGCAAGACCAAATCACCACATAATGTAAGAACTGTAAATATTTTAAGAGTTTGATGCGAAACGGAATTTGAATTGAAGTTTTTGATACCAACTTCTTACTTATCAATTTTGAATAATATTATTTAATTAAGGAAAAAAGCATAACGTCGAGAAACTTCAGCAATCAAACCCGATGCGACATGTGAATGAAGGACAGGCATAAAGTTGTTGTTTTGTTTGCGAGGTATACACATGAAAGTGATACCTGCATTATAAAGAGCTCGAATTTATTAAAATTTTAGAAGGATTTTGCTTCAAAACAACGTTTATTGAACTAAGATTAGAAACAATGTTCACAAAAACACTTATTTCTCCCGAAAGTTTTTATTTGACATTATTTATAACCACCCTTAACAACATCGTTGGTGTTACCAACATGTCCCCGATATTTAGATTTAAATCGGCCTCTGCTTTCGGCCGTGTGCCGCGTGGATGTCTCCATGTACATTGCACGTTCGAAGGTAACCGCTCAACGATTAGTTGGCAAAACACGCAATGTATTATAAAATCGTTTGCCGCGTCGCCGATCGGGGGTAGACGCGGCCGGGCCGTTAGGGTTAGCAACAGGAAGCGTAGGGGTGACGTCAGCCGGTCGACGCACCCCGCAAGGTCGCCCGACCCTCGAGTTAGAATATGCGCAACGCGGTCTCAGCGGTTTCAGCACAACCCTAGAAATTTCCATGTTGAGTCAGGGGTATGAATATACCGGATTTATTTTTGGTTATTCATTTCATTCGCAATTTTAAAAAAGAAATAAATTACGTCACACCGCAGCTACATGCCGCACATGCGGGGGAGGTGATACTTATCTTCTCTGAAGAAATAGGTATATGCTGTCAAATCATAGAATAACCTCAGTTTTTTTTAAGTATATTCATTTATTAGTAAAAAAATGGAAATACACAGATCCCGAAAGGTGTGTTCTAATTCCATCATTAATTGACTAACGCGTAGGCGCTCGGTAACACGCCTTTTCTTTCTCCCATCAGCCTTTACCCTTTGACAGAAAGGAATGGCAAATACGATTGCGATTCCAAGAGCATTAGACAATAAGGATTCTGGTGCGATAGATTTTCAAATACTTAATCAAAATTATCTGCTCATTTCTAGACGTCCCATTTTTGGGCGCCATCTCAACCACAGTATGAAGATTACGCATGCTCCCAATTCTGACAAAGCAGTAAAATGACTCACGAACAACCAACAGGATCTTAGCTTCCGCTTTACAATTTACGGAGCTGGCGGAAGACAGTGAGTTTATTTCTAGCAATGGCTTATCTTTGTTATTCCCAAGCAGCGAATGAAAAACGTAAGCTCAAGTAATGAGATACAGAACGCAACTTTGCAAAGTACATCTAAAATGTAGGATATCTCAGAGACTGCCAAGTTCAAATTCATTGTCATGGAAGCTACTTTCATCTTATAAATAAACAATCGCAACTTACATCAAAGAATACAATGCTTAATCAAAGCTAATGCGAAAACTCAACTGCGCCAATTCAACCGCAGTGTCAATGATCAAATTTGTGCTCTTTTATCATACCTTATCCTAAAACAGTGAAGATGAGTCACAATCACTAGCAACTCTGTAAGCCTAAAGTAGATTCTAGATCCCAAACTTTCCAACCATATCAGGCGAAGTCGTGCCACGTAGCGTAGCCAGACTGCTCGACAATATTCTGACAAGTTGACGCAACGTTCCTAGATTTGTTGAGAAGTATAGCGAAGTAGGAAGCCCACCAGACGATGTCGGCAACACATGTTGACCTAAAACATACGCCTAGTGTAAACGCGACTTCGATCCAAGTTATTTCCAGTTTGCTTGCTTTTACTTACTTCTTCCGAGAAATGTGACCTCGCATTTTAATTATTAGCGACAGACGTCAACAAGGAATTCAAGGAAAGAATACACGGGATAGATATTTCAGATAGAGCAGACAAGGAAAGGCAACTCTTAATCGGTGATACGATACCATACGAAAAGCCTTCTCCCTTCGCTTCGCGTCGTATTTTGCGGGTGCGATAGGACCTCGCACAAGGCCCGTCAGGATCGTAACCGCCATCTTACTCACTAATCCTACCGCTAAGCAGCAGTGCACTGTAGTCGAGATACGTATATGCGTGACGCGTTTCGCCCCAATTTGTGGCTCTTTCCCAAAGACAAATCGAACGCAAAGCCAAACGCGAACTCTCAAAAAACAAAAAATAGCCGTTTCAATGATTTCTATACTAAAAGGGGCAACTGAAATCATAAAAGATCACGAACATCATTTCGTATCGCTCTAAAGATGACAAAGTTTTCCGTTTTAGTGTTGTAAACAAAGGTAAACACTGCGGCAGCGCTTGCGACCGTATTTCGGATATAATTATCATGAGCGTCAGGCGACCTTCACCCCGTCTGCCTTCGATTTAGCCGTCCCTGTTTATCGTATTATGTCGCTTGATAAAAGCCTTTGTTACATTACACGAACGATATGACATAATCCACGAAATACTGTAAGACCGTTACTATTTGTCGCAACATAAAGACAGTTCTGGATTCCAGGACTTGCCAAAAGCATTCTAAACAAGTTTTCTGTTATATAGAATGCCCAGAAGAAAATAATGCCGTAAAAAACTTTACATTAACGATCCGACAAGTCGCGACAGTCAAGATGGATGACATTTGATAGAAAGCGTTTAAATTATCACATTTCTGAATGGCCGCCCACGTCATTTCTAAACGTAAAAGACGCAGAGAAGAGACTGTTACGAGGGTGAAACCGGACATCCTATTAACTTACCCCCTTATTCATAAACGCACTATAGGCCTCTGTTAACTTAGTAATCGTTTGTCCTTATCTGTCACTTTGACATTTACCTTTCACAGATAAGGACAAACGATTACTAACTTAGCAGAGGCCTATAGTGCGTTTATGAATAAGAGGGTTAGTCGTTAAAATATGACAATGCTGCAAATGTTTCCACGGCGTCGTTGTATCAATGGGTACGAGTTCAGCACTTAAGCAGTGGAAGTATAAGCAGAGCCCTAAATAATATACCTACACCTGATTCTACAGTCAAGGTAATAAGAGGGTGTGTACATCTACTACAACCATTAGTAAAATTGGAAATACTTATGAAAGAACCTTCGATGTATCGTTACTAACCAGTAGCCACACCATTTTGTGACCGTTATTTTAAATTAAAATATTAAAATGCAATTATACAGACTACAAAAATCTATTTCAAAATTTTGCTTCTCTATAAAATATCGAACTACGAAATGACTGAAGCGCCGCATCAAAGAATAGCATGAACCCATATAAATACTTTCACCTGCAAATAAAATTGTAGACGGAAACAAAATACCAGAGCCTCCCGACATTTCCCTTTTCCACAGCGTAACAAAACTACACGTTCGTAATTGCAAACGTTGCCTTCAGTAGTTACTGGTAATAAAAGTTTTTGGGTCAACCCCTGACTGCCTAGTACGGCTATCACCGATCTATTGGCATACTGATGAACATTTTTGACGAGGGGTTACTTGTTTAACAATGTCATGAATTTGAATTTACATTAGGCCTGATGTATACGATGGAACCAGTAGAATCCTGACCTATTAGACGTCATGGTATCTCACTGCCTGACAAGGAAAACAATCTATACATTTCTATCGTGTGTCACTATTGGAATGGTTCTTAGTGACACTTGCCATGCCACACAACACAAAGTTTGGCGTGATAAGGACAACATGTAGAAGCATTGTCTACCTAACTAAATGACGTACACTAACCCCAGTCCAAGTAAACAAAAACGTTCACCAAACAGGGAAACAGCAAACTACGTTGGATATTATTTAGTGTGAAAATTAAAACCAGAAATCGAGGTTAGAGCTACCCGAAGCTAACGCTGTAATAAACTTGCTGAATGCCTGAAAAGCTTTCGGAAATGAACACGGCAACGAGAGTTTCGCATGCCTTCATTCAATTTATGGGTGAATTTACGTAATTATTTTAACATCATGAACTCTGAAGCGAATGCGAGGGGAAGTATCGCATTCGAGGTCTGATGAGATTTTCTGGCGCCATACCTACCCTCAATTATTGTAACAAAAACCGCGAAACAGATTAATTTAAAGATTTTATACACAGGAGTTACCTAAGATTCTACTAAATCTTCTATGTATGTAAATAAAATTGAATCGTCAAAATGTATATACGCGCATAACTTCCAAACGACTGCACCGAATTGGATAATTCTTTTTTAGTTGTGTTTGTTACTGTTTGGACAAGGTTTGTATAAACAAAATATTGAAGAAAAATATTGCGGCGTGAGTGAAGCCCCGGGCAACAGTTAGTTTAATATAATGCTGGTTCTATACTTTGTCCCATTCAAATAGGAAATACTCATAGCTTTCGATTAAATAGAAGACATTTTTGACACGGAATTTGTTCCCCATGGTATCGTACGGTTGTGTCCTATACCGTTATTTGTCACGTGTAACTAACGAATCATAATTGAAAATAGACATTATCAACAATGCACATGACGTAGAATGGCAAGTCAATCGTGTACCACGCCCGTTTCAATTCTGTGAAACCCTCCGCCGACGTGCTACTGACGTCAGGAGCCTGTGGCGTCATCCAACGCGTATGTAAACAAAATGGTAATACAGCATAATGTAAATGAAAAACTTGAGACGCCTTTGTAAATTAGCCGTATTCTAGAATTATTCTTAAAAAGTGTGCGATAAAAGCAAGTATCATTAATATTGTCGGGGTAAGACCTATGTCACAGATAAAGCCTATGTGGCTTAGTCGCTACCACCATCTTATTCTCTAATGATGCCAAACAACAGCGCTTGCGATGCTGAGAGTATATAACAACCGGTGAAGTTGCTGCCACAGGGGCCTTACCAATTCCGATTCTTTAGCTGTAATTTTTGACGCAATACTTCTAGTATGGAGTGATCGATCCAACTTTGGTTCCTAATTGAATCGCATTAAGACGTCATGGTAAGGCCCCAGGTATTCGGTCACAGCCCTCTAGGCTGGCAACGCATCTCCAATCATCTAGTGTCGGCTAGGCAGTGTAATATCTATGGATGGCGATTGGATGGAAGTTCACATACCATCATCTCTTGACAACTTATCATCGTCGACTAGCTTACTTGCTACCTTATTTGATAAAAAAGCGAGTAAGCAGTAGCACTGTTTGCCAACTGCAAACTCCGGATTCCAGCACTGGCTGTTAATCAGATTAACCTCTTGCGTCAAGCAGTCGGGTAAAAAGTAGCCAATTCTAACGCTCAAACTTCCCCACAACGCCCGCATTGTCCTAGTTCCTGTTGAAATTGTGACGAGCGACGGGAATTCCCTATTATCTAAATCCGTTCAAATATCGGCATCGATTCACTGAAGTTTAATTATTGCAACCGCATTAATTAAACATGAGCAATATCAATGCGAAGAATCAATGAATAGTAGATTAACGCCAGATAATGGAGTATTGCTTCAAACTTTAGTATGAAAGAGAAAAGAGACATTTGGTACGGATCTACATGTCTCCCTTCTCCCCATGTGATTGGTCAATCCAGCACGTCTGCACTCCACCACAACGATGCGCACTCCAAGCCTTTTGCTAACCACATAATATTTCCGCTGTTTTTATTCAAGATTCGAATCATAAAATAGAGTTGATCTTGGGGCTGCACGGAAGAAATCCCAAGGGATATCGAGCACGCTTCAGATGACTTCCATCTCGTATAAGTATATTTCTACCATCGATAACGTATCACCGCTGAACAGTAGTAGCTCTTGGGAAGTAACCTATTTTTTGATACATATCTGGGGGCGCGACAACTCAAAAGTATAGCGAGTTGAGCGGGGTACTTACGGTAACGCTCGCAGATTAGTACGCGGCTTCAGAAGTGGATATATCAGTCATAAAAATAACGTTTTCTTTCGTTATGTTACCATACACAGCGCAATAAATATAACACACACTCGTACACCTGTAAATAGGTATTGTAAGAAACTTTCCCCTCATTAATATTCCCGTTTACATTTATAGTAGTAGGTAAAATACCGCTTACGCTCTGTCGCAATTGGCAAATAAACAGCTTAAACGATAAAATTATGCGTACATATCACTTAACATAAATAATATCAACATTTAGTGCCTTTGCACACGTGCCGGCTGCCGAGTACTAAGTTAGGTGAATGTATGACCATGAATAATTATTGTTTTGATTGCTCACTTCATAAATTTTCTAAGGGACCTGGGTGTTTACTCCCTAATTCGAAGTTCGTATAATTCTAAGGTCTTTTCATTCTTAACTGTCCTATTTGGTAAACCAAATTCTAACCTCAAAATGTCTCTTTTTTGTTATCTTTTAACTATTTCATCGTAAATAAAGGGACTGGAGATAAAATATCAGCAAAATTATGTACAAAATATTTGCCTCAGGTTTATTTGATAACATACACCTTATTCTTTACAAAAAATTGTACATTGAGGTTAGAATTTTGTTTACCAAATAGGACAGTCAGAATGAAAAGACTTCACGCAGACGAAGTCGCGGGCGGCAGAAGCAGAAGCTAGTGAAAATATAAGAAACAATTTCTGTGGAACAAATTCTATAAAAATATTGTCTTCGACAGTGTATAACCGTTTTTTTAACTTAGTCAAAGCCTGCCAGAGCCGGCTTTAAGTTACCAAGCTAGGACACAACAGACAAGCCACTTCACTTAGTTAGGACGGGCTCGAGGTGAAAATTCGCAATTTCGCCTCCTCGTCACCCTCGAGCGCTCTTGTAGACACCCGAGCGTCATTAGGGGGCTTCCAACGCACGAGAACCCGCTTCCTGACAGAGATGGGTAGCACGGCGCTGCGTCGCTCATTGCGCCAACTCAGTTTGCCCTGCCCCCTATTTACCAATACGACAATTGTCGGTGACAAGACTATTCTCTTTACATTACAAACTCAACGAGACTCTACGCCGGTTGGCTTTATATTGACCACGCATTGCAATTTGAAGTGTCACTTGTCACCGACAATTGTCGTATTGGTGGAATAGAGGCCTGGACTCGCTTCATCATAATGGTTCTCTATCGTTTGCCCGAATTTCATATGCCATAAATGTATTGTTTGCCATAATGATCACTTGCCACAACTCTTTTTTCTCTTTAACTGTAAATTGTTCAGAATTGTTATGAAACAAACCTAACCTAACCTATAGAGTTTTACAGGACTGCCATTTCAATGCTCCTGAAAAAGTTACGGTTTCAGAGAAAAAAAGAGTTATGGCAAATGATCATTATGGCAAACATTACATTATGGCATATGAAATTCGGGCAAATGAAAGGACCGTCCGTAGGTACCTTCTCTAAAGAGAAAAAAAGAAACCCTTTAAAGATCACAAGCTTTCTTCGGTCTGCCAAAACCCTTTTTCTCAGGAACTTTTGAGGCCTGCGATCCCTAGGAGCTGCGAAAAAATCAACCATCTAAGTCTACGTAATCAAAAGATACAGACATTAAAAAAGCTGTTTCCACACAAATTTCCAGTTGTCCTAGAAATAAATCTCAAAATATTTTTTTGTCTCCGTCTATGTGAGTAATCAATATTGTATTGAATCAGGCTTTACTTTGCGGAGGTCCATATCAATGAACAAAAAGATTTACCCTGCTACTCCGCTACTAGCTTGCTGCCTACTACACTGTTTATTGTTTACTTAGCCCTCTGTTGACACTGGATTATAGATTCGCTTGCCGAATTTGTACAGAACCCATCACGTTCCATTTTGAGTGCAACGAGCCAACGCAGTAAACAGCACCTGAGTTACTGAGTTAACTTAAAGAACTTCGCTGAGTTACCCATCTCCCTTCCTGAAATATTTCCGACCTAGATGAACCCTTACCATTACCACTTTACCACCTCGTAACACCCAACGTTCAAGTGCCAGTTCAATGACTCGCCGCGACCAACGCTGTGTTAGTAAAATATGACATTAAAACGGCCATTTTATTCATGCGGCTCGGGTAAATAAATCAATAAAGGCATTTGCACACGTATCACTAACTATGCCGCGAATGCCGCGATAAAAAAAAAAAAACAAAACTTTATTTTGCAAATAGGCCGCCAAGGGCTTTTTTTACATTTGTCTTTTTTTAACTACCAGCGCATTCGGAAAAACCAACATTGTCAAGAAGAATGCGCCAAAAAAAAATACGATAATAATAAAATTTACAGCCATTCTCGCGCACCGCAGATATCACTATGAATTTATGCTGTGAGCAAAGTGCTTTAATTACAGGCGTTATCTAACTCTAAATATACAGTCGAACAGTGAGCAAGGTGCCAACATAGCGACTGAAAATAGCTAACAACACACTGCTATAAATATTTTGTTGCTACAACAATCATTTTGACACACCACATCGGAATGATAAGACGTGAATTTTTTCATAAAATGTACATAGATTCGTTTAGCGATTTACGCTGTCGCATTTTGATATCAGATATTTTAATGATACGATAAGATTTTCTTCTCTTCAAGTACTAGTAAGTACGTTTTTATTTTGGTGTATTATTTTGCCTATAAAAATGCTATCTCTCCGCCTCCGTCTTACTATATGATAAAATGCGGTTTTATCCATACTTAATACCTACTAATAAAATAGAGACGTAAACTTTGTTTGTATGACAACTAAAGAATTGATTTTAAAAATTCTACGCAAGAAAGTCCCAAGAAATGACAAATCCCTCTCTAGACCGGTATTTTTGAAATTAAACAAAAATATCTTCTAGAAGACCGATTTGAAGCACAGTCGAAACCCATGTATAAGTAAATGATCGAACGAACCGAACACACTTGTAAAAGTCGAATCGAATAGCTCCACAGATAAAGACTTTGACGATCAAAGCTGTACCAAAGAGCATCGTAACAAAGAACGACCCAGATTTAAAGTGCGCTATTGAAACATTTTCCTAGACTCGCAAATTTTCACGCCGATAATACACAAAAGAGTCTCCGGAGACACCGGGGTGTGTTCACAAAGTAAACAGAGTTACTTATTCATCCCTCATCCGAAGCGAGGTCATAATTCAATATGTCGATTGATATGACTGTTGAAATTCCAGATGTAGAGGTTTCACTGGAACATGCAGGAACATTGTCGACAAATGAAACTGGACAATCAGAAACTTCAAACTTCAATATTAATTATAATAGCGTTGCTTGACAGAGACGAATACTTTGAATATACACAAATATGTATGAAATAAAGAAAAAGTAAGTGCAGTTTTAGAAAGAACTACATTAAACACGCTTTGAAAAACAAATAGCAGATTAGCACAGCGACTTGTAATAAACACGACGAAAATGGCGTGCGAATTAGAGAAGCAATGACACAGTCGATAAAACTTTATCTGACAGATGCTAGACGGTGATTCAGTGGAACAACCCACCCACCCTGCTGGTGCTAATTTCAGGAATGTTGTTTTGTATATGGCTTACAAACGGATTAACAGTAGACGTTTAATGTTTATGATAAATATACATTAGACCACACGCGGGCATTCCTTAAAGGCACATAAGCGGTGCTTACTTATAACCATACGTACATTACATACTACTATTATGTTCATATTTATTATTAATTAATATTTTCTTACTAACCCAACTTACGAGTATTATAAAACTTCACAAACATTCTTCCGTAAACCTTGAGCGCTCGAATTTCGCGCTTCACGATGGACGACACGATGCCAAAAAGCAACGAAACAACTTGCCTTAAAAAATGCACACATACTTACAGCATGCGTGTGAAAATATCGTCCGTGAACTACGTACAGACAGGGCACACCTACAGTGGTGTGTGGCTACGCACACAAAGATAGGCTTGAGCTGTTATCTCAGTACAATTCCAAACTTCTGCCGCATAAGTGCAGTGCTGCCAGGACAGGTCCATCAAACAGTTGCCAAAATATCTTGGTTAAAAGATACAAATTTTATCTATAGATCCCTAAAAGCCAAAATAAACGATTTTGATTATATATTTAATCATCATATAAACACGAAATTATTATCGAGACTTTGTTTTATTACCTAATCAATTATAAGCTTTGATACTTACGTTTTAAATATGTATTGGAGGTGATATTTATTTTCAAAAGCTAATAAACGAAGTACCTATTTTACTGAATTATTAATTTTTCCACAATTTTTCTTTACCTCTTACTTTCCCGCTAGAATTCAGAACGAAATATTAGTCATCAATTAAAATATCATAACCTAAAAATACCGCCATATTTGGTTGCCAAAACACTAAAATGGCAGCACTGCGGACGCTTGAACTAAAGCATGCAAGGTGGCGCTGTGATGTTTCGCGCCATTCGCACCAATCACCATGAAGCACTAAAACGCATGCGCGAAAAGACCTCGTTTTATTGGGTACAATTAGGCAGATCTTGTGATTTCATTTGCTAAAACTCGTAATGTTCGGGCTCTCTGATTTGTTGTTTTTTGATGTTTTCTTTCATGATCATAATAAAAACATTAATTTAATGATGTTATTTTAATTGTGTAATTCTGTGAAGGCTTATTAAGTTATTTGTTTGGTTCTACATAATTAAACGTGAACTAGTGTTATTTACTAAATATTAGTGTTTTAAGTACATACTAACTTATGGGATGGCATTGGCTTTGTGTTGTGAGTGTTGTGAAAGTTAGTTCGCGACGAAAGTGATATATAACTAGGAAATAAAACGCCAAAAAAGTACTTAATTAAAAGTACCGGTACGTAACTTTTACTAAATTTTACTTGGCTTAAACAAAAGGCAGCTCAATAATTTCACGTTACCGTTACGCTTAGTTAACTAAATAGTCCTAATTTTTACTGCCAACTTGATTTGATTTGTCCTTTGCATAGGTACATATTTTATTGTTAGTGCTTTCCATCCAACGCAGAACAAATTTACTTCAATGGTTGTGTTGTTTTAATTAATATAATAACATTTGTGAACTTATGGTCGGTTAGTTGTATAGCAAAATTTCACACCGTTAGTTATGTAACACCGTAGCTCGACGGTCCTGGAGTCGCCTGTAAAGCGTGGAACTTGAGTTCGAATCCTAAATTTTCCAGACTTTTTCCTTTTTTGTTTTAATTTATTTACAACAGGACAGTAGTTAACGTAAACTGCGGAGTTCATGTTATAGTTAAAACTAGCGACTCGCCCCGGCTTCGCACGGCTGTAATGTAAATTTATACTAATGTGTGGTGTGGTGTGTTTTGTGGATAGTTTTAATATTACCATATTTCATAGGCGATTAATTTAAATTGTATGATGTATTAGGCAATTGTGGTCATCATTTAACTAATTAATGCAAAAAAAATATTTATTGAACTATACGGTTCTCTTGTATCATTACTCTATTATTTATTGATAAAACCCTTGAAAACCGCATTAAAATCCATTGCATAGTTTAAAAGATCTCAGGGAACATACCCGTTTGTACATAGAAGATCTATGATTATGCCCGACACGTTTCGTACCAATACGGGTTTTGTTGTCAATATGCCTACCCTCTGTCAGAACCCACTGCACGCCCCTGCATTAGACATTATGTATTAATCAAACTAGTACATTATAGACCGTAACGTTGATAACGTAGATTTTAATTTGTGAGAAGAAAGCACACACACACACACATCTTATTTTTCTTTATCTTGAACATCAATTTCATAAATATACTGGCGATCAGAAATAATGACTCATTTCTCATATAAAGTTATATATAAAAAGTTATTTTTGCTCGTCAGTGTTGTTTCAAGCCAATTGACAACGATAGGTCTCACGATAGTTTAGTTAGTTTTAACTTAAACTTTGTTTTTTTTTTAGTCTGGTAAAGGCCAGGTGAATAATTTATACATAAAAGTGGCCTTTCATTGCGTTTAGGAGACAATTATAACTTGATCCTTTCACTAGCAGCAATCATACGGAATCAGGTGTCTCATTAACTTCGCATGACCTACGTCAAGACACCTGACTCACGATAAAGCCTGATAGAGAACTAAGTTCCGAATTTTACGATTGTCCCTCGCTCGCTGCTATCGTTGCGCGAACGAAATTCGTTAAGAGAATCACATACTTTTTTAATGACGGAGCGGGAACTCTTTACGAGTACCCCTAGACCCGGGAACGCCTGCAGAGAATGAGCCCTGGCCTGATAGAATCCTGTGGTGTCCTGTGTCTGGCCTTCTTCAAAGGGCGAATGAACATCTGCTAGGCCAGCGTACTCCATCTCAGGAGACATCATCGCTTGCCCGTGATTGTGATCAAAGCGAATGCCAAGTGTGTAATAAAAAAAAACAAGATCTATAGAACAGAACAGCAAAAGACCTTTGCTCATTGTTTTTATGTTACCGCTGAACTTTTAAAAAGTTGACTAATAAAATGAAAAACAACAATCGGACGCACCGATTCGCAACGAGAAAGCATATTAGCATACAATATCAGCGCATTCGCCAAAAACCCTCTGACGTATGAATGGACGGAAGGCTCCATAAAAAAAAATTACTACACAAATAAGTTATTATTAAACTCGTGACGCAATGCTGACTCACGCGTCTATGTCCATGTCCTGACCAAGGCGACTGAATTCCGTTGATACTTAATTGGGGCCCCGGTGATAAATTCGAGACCGACGTTCTATCTCAAGGTCCAAGTTCCATCGAACCTATTACTCGTAATGAATCAAAATTTCCATCGTGTTTTGACGTGGTCGCGCTGTTTGACGAATTGCGTAACGTCCATATGGAATTGCCGGTTTTATATAGGAATTTTATCAAAACATACTTAATATAAAGACAACCCGATCATTGGGAGATGGCGAAATTAGACCTAAACCAACATACAAACAAAGTTAAACAATAGCCAATAAAAAGTGGGGTCAGGATTGTGAACAGTAAAATGAAAATTTATAATGTCATGCTTCCAACACAAAAAAGGAAAAATCTACCGATACAAGTCTACTTAACGATAGAATCAAAGTAAATAATAAGGATCTAGAAGTTTCAATAACGTCGCCTTGAGAACGACAGGGGGAGTAAAACTGATAAAAATTCAACCATTGTTTACAACACTGTAGCTATTCTATTTATACAACAACACCCTTGTCTACACCAAAAGCTAATTGTAAAAGATAAAGTAAATAATACTGAAGGATTCTTAGTTGCTAGTTGCATTGCATTGCAATGCAAGCAAAAGGTGTAAACGAATTTGTTGCCAAGCGCGTACCTAGACGGTTCTGTCTGAGTAAGCCGGCTGCTGTAGGACTAGTTACTGATGTTACCAGTAAATGGATCACTAAAACGTAGACTATCGTATCATAAGTACTTTAATGAAATGAAATCATCCGTTTATTATCTTACTGACCGAATCATGGTATGTTTGGCATCGAGACCTGGGAAATCCCAGCTTCGGATAACAAGATATTCATTCTCGAATGTTATTATGTGATAATCGTTTGACGCGACCAAATTTTTAATTACTTAAAAGTAGAAAGGCCCATGTAATCGTAAAAACATTAAACATTAATAACGGACAAACTGTTTCACTCATAAATCAAGTAATCTACAACTTCAGTCTTGAGCAACCATTTTAAGGCTTGTACACGCGCTAAAGTCCTTGAGCGTACGGGCGGGGCTTGGGCGGAGCTTATGCCTCTCGCCCCCGCGACCCGCTCCATTAAAACGTCAGCGCGAAACTGTCTTACAGAGTAAAATTATAGACGCGTCATCGCGCCGCGCATCGTTACCAATGCAAGGGTGGACGTGGACGGGTCGTATCGCATGATTATCGTTGTCATAACGTGATATTTATCATTAAGTATATTTTCCTACTCCAGTACTTTTATTTGACAGTTAAAGGGTCACCAACACCAATATAATGGTACACATAATATACTGGAGACAATTTTTTTTAATTTTGTCCGTCCGGACTAAGGCCAGAAACCATTCAGCCGTTTAGGACAAAATACGGTGTTAGCAATTTAGAAAGCAAACAAAATAAGAAAAGTGTGTACAACACAATATTTCAATTTTACTGACATAATTTGACACCTGACATGTAAATGTTGATGGCTGTCGTTTTCGGGTAGTTTGGTGGATCTTATCACGAAATTGTAAAAATTTTTGGATCCAAGATGGCGGATGACATTTTGACACCTTTGCCTCAAAAATGTTCATGGGTGTCGTTTTCGAGTAATTTGGTGGCTCGGAGCACGAATTTTGCATATTTTTTTGGATTCAAGATGGCGGATGACATTTTGACACTTTAGCCACAAAAATGTTCATGGGTGTCGTTTTCGAGTAATTTGGTGGCTCTGAGCACGAATTTTGCATAATTTTTTGGATCCAAGATGGCGGATGACATTTTGACACTTTTGTCACAAAAATGTTCATGGGTGTCGTTTTCGAGTAATTTGGTGGCTCTGAGCACGAATTTTGCATAATTTTTTGGATCCAAGATGGCGGATGACATTTTAACACTTATGACACAAAATTGTTCATGGGTGTCGTTTTCGAGTAATTTGGTGGCTCTGAGCATGAATTTTGCATAATTTTTTGGATCCAAGATGGCGGATGACATTTTGACACTTTTGTCACAAAAATGTTCATGGGTGTCGTTTTCGAGTAATTTGGTGGCTCTGAGCACGAATTTTGCATAATTTTTTGGATCCAAGATGGCGGATGACATTTTGACACTTTTGACAGAAAAATGTTCATGGGTGTCGTTTTCGGGCAATTTGGTGGCTCTGATCGCGAATTTGGCATAATATTTAGGATCCAAGATGGCGGATGTAATTTTGACACTTGACACAAAAATGGTGATTGGGTATCATTTTCGGGTAATGTGGTCGCTCTGAGCCCGAGTTTGGCATTATTTATGTTTTATTTAACAGAACATACGCCTAGGTCCAACGCTGATCACCTTTCAAATGCTAATGATGTGATGACGATGATGATGATAATTTTAATGAAGTCGTAGAAAAGTTATTGTATGCAACGTTGTATAAATAAGTCAAAAAATGCTCGTGGTGTCTTTCTTTACGATGTTCGCTACGCTCACATCGTAACCCACACCACTCGCCTTTTTTGACCTCTCTTATACAACTGTTGCATAAAATACTATATTGAAACGTGATATCCCTACTTAATATTATACATGCGAAAGTAACGCTCTATCTGTCTATCTGTCTGTTACGCTTTCATGTCTAAACCACTGAACCGATATTAATGAAATTTGGTAAGGTGGTAGTTTTAGTCCCGAGGAAGGACAGGATAGTTTTTATCTCGGAAAATCTCATAGTTCCCGCGGGATAGCAGCGCAGACGGAGTCTCGGGCTACAGCCATTTGTCATAATTGATTAAGTTTAAAAATGATGTCCCCAATATACCATTACCTACTTTTGAAAATATTTATTTTTCTACACATAGCAAAATCGATATCTAAGGGTCCGAGTGGTCCTCAAGCATGAATCCGTTGTCAAAAGTTTGAAAAGTGGCCGCCATTTTGAAAATTTTAGTTTTTCGGCCGATTGCGTTCAAAATCGATATCTGATGGCCCGAGTGGTCCCCAAGCATGAATCCGTTGTCAAAAATTGAAAAAGTGGCCGCCATTTTGAAATCTTTAGGTTGTGGACCGATTGTTGTCAAAATAGATATCTGAGGATCCGAGAGGTCCCCAAGCATAAATCCGTTATCAAAAATTGAAAAAGTGTCCGCCATCTTGAAATCTTAAGTTTTTGGGCAGATTGTTTTCAAAATCGATATCTGATGACCCGAGTGGTCCCCAAGCATGAATCCGCTGTCAAAAATTGAAAAAGTGGCCGCCATTTTGAAATCTTTAGTTTGTGGACTGATTGTCTTCAAAATCGATATCTGAGGGTCCGAGTGGTCCCCAAACACGAATCCGTTGTCAAAAATGGAAATAGCGGCCACAATTTTTAAATGTTTAGTTTTTCGACCGAGTGCTTTTAAAATCAATATCTGAGTGGTCTCCAAAGTTGAATTTGTTGTCAGAATATGATAAAATAGGCGTAAACTACACAGCAGCTTACAAAAATTTCATCGCAATCGAGTCTATAGTAGTACCTACCTAACAGGAATTAGACATTTTAACATTTAAATCCGACTCACGCTTGACGCTTTTTTGACAAAAACTTTCTCAGCATACACACAGGCAGCTCACAATAATCTTCATTTGTATTTCGGATAGACGCTTTCCCCTCTCTCTACTTAGTGTTTAGTGTGCGATAGACATATATTGTTAGTAACTTAGATTATGACTTTTGTCGAACGTCCCGAGACGCACACGTTTTTTTATTAATGTACATTTCATAGACAATATTTTTGCAATATGAACTTTTTATATTGTGTGGTATTATTGCCACTCACTATTCTATCACACCACATGCAACAAGCAAGTCTAGCATTTTTCTCCTGTAGTTGACAGAGTCTTGACTCTTGACATTAACTATAATCAGGAACCCCTATTTTTTCACTTGTAACCATTTTACTGCTCCATTTTTTATCAGAAAAAGATTACATTTTATAATCTTCGTCATAAAATAATGAGCAATAACTTTATTTTCTTACTTACTTAAATTTCTTAAACAATTAGCTCGTTTTTGCAATATTCCGGACAAGTTCCTACCGCTCCCCATTTTCGTCCATACGGTCAGTGCGGGACGAGGCGCGTTGCATGACGGACCTGTGTCAATTTTTCGCGGCGACCAAATAAAACTCCGTTTTTAAATATTTGTTGAATAATTTTGTAGCATAGAGTGGACAATCTGTTTCGTGATTTGTAAAGAAGTTACCTAATAAACATTTACGTATAGTTTAATTTTGGTGTGTATGCTAAATATTTATTATTCTAATAAAACGGTCAAGAGTGATAAGCGTTCACTTTGCTAGATCTTCAGACGTCCATTTTGAAATCAATCTGCCCAAAAACCAAAAATTTTAAGATGGCGGCCACTCTTTAGGTTTATTTTTGACAACGGATTCAGCTTGCGGACCAGTCGGATTCTCAGATATCGATTTTGAAAACAATCGGCCCAAATCTAAAGATTTCAAAATGACGCCCACTTTTTCAATTTTTGACAAGGGATTCATACTTGGGGACCACTCGGGCCATCAGATATCGATTTTGAAAACAATCTGCCCAAAAACAAAAGATTTCAAGATGGCGGCTACTTTTTCAATTTTTGATAACAGATTCATGCTTGGGGACCACTCGGATCCTCAGATATCGATTTTGACAACAATCGGCACACAAACTAAAGATTTCAAAAATGGCAGCTACTTTTTGAATTTTTGACAACGGATTCATGCTTGGGGAACACTTGGGCCATAAGATATCGATTTTAAAAACAATCTGCCCAAAACTAAAGATTTCAAGATGGCGCCCACTTTTTCAATTTTTGATAACGGATTCATGCTTGGGGACCACTCGGATCGCCAGATATCCATTATGAAATCAATCGGTCGGTAAGCTAAAAATTTCAAAATGGCAGCGACTCTTTGAATTTTTTGGCAACGGATTCATGCTTGGGGACCACTCGGATCCTCAGATATTGATTTTGAAAACAATCGGTCCACAACCTAAAGATTTCAAAATGGCGGCCACTTTTTCAATTTTTGACAACGGATTCATGCTTGGGGACCACTCGGGCCATCAAATATCGATTTTGAAAACAATCTGCCCAAAAACTAAAGATTTCAAGATGGCGGCCACTTTTTCAATTTTTGATAACGGATTCATGCTTGGAAACCTCTCGGATCCTCAGATATCGATTTTGAAATCAATCGGTCGATAAACTAAAAATTTCAAAATGGCGGGCACTTTTTGATTTTTTGACAACGGATTCAAGTTTGGGGACCACTCGGATTCTTAGATATCGATTTTGAAAACAATCGGCCCACAAACTAAAGATTTAAAAATGGCGGCCATTTTTTCAATTTTTAACAAGGGATTCATGTTTGGGGACCACTCGGATCCTCAGATATTGATTTTGAAAGCAATCGGTTGAAAAACTAAAGATTTCAA
This sequence comes from Pandemis heparana, assembly GCA_963854515.1. Lineage (NCBI taxonomy): Eukaryota > Metazoa > Arthropoda > Insecta > Lepidoptera > Tortricidae > Pandemis > Pandemis heparana. The sequence goes on along the minus strand of OY978013.1, from coordinate 15,463,527 downwards.
GATGGCGGCCACTTTTTTAATTTTTGATAACGGATTCATGCTTGGAAACCTCTCGGATCTTCAGATATCGATTTTGAAATCAATCGGTCGATAAACTAAAAATTTCAAAATGGCGGCCACTTTTTGAATTTTTGACAACGCATTCATGCTTGGGGACCACTCGGATCCTCAGATATCGATTTTGAAAACAATCGGCCCACAAACTAAAGATTTCAAAATGGCGGCCATTTTTCAATTTTTAACAAGGTATTCATGTTTGGGGACCACTCGGATCCTCAGATATCGATTTTGAAAGCAATCGGTTGAAAAACTAAAATTTTCAAAATGGCGGCCATTTTCTAAACTTTTGACAACGGATTCATGCTTGAAGACCACTCGGACCCTTAGATATCGATTTTGAAGACAAACGGTCAAAAAACAATTATTCTGTACCTACCTTTTACGCAAAAAGAAGAAGAGAGAAAGCAAAGGTTAACTTTCACACTCAGAAACGCCAATTAACATAATTAAAGCACTATTTGTTCCTTTGTATCTGGTTACGCAGGGATGATAAATTAAAACTTGAACTTGATCCGTTAACACGGTAAAACAGCGTAGAATATCCACCGTCAGTCAATACAACCGAGAGGACAATTACAGTTAAGTTTCACACTCAGAGACGACAATTAAGTTCTAACTAATCATAATTATTAACTGACGTCTCTGAGAACGGCACTCGTTCAAGTTCTGCAACAATTTATAAATACGTTGCAACTCTAGGCAGCTACGACCTTTAACATGTTTATCGCTATCCCGCGGGAACTATGCAATTTTCCGGGATAAAAAGTAGCCTATGTTTTAATCTAGGGTACCAGCTATCTTCGTTCCAAATTTTATCCAAATCCGTCCAGTCGTTTGAGCGTGAAGAAGGAACAAACATACACACTCACTCATATCCTCACAAACTACCTACTTTACGAATCACAAAACGGATTGTCCACTCTACGCAACAAAATTATTCCACAAATATTTAAAATCGGAGTTTTGTTTGGTCGCAGCGCAAATTGACACAGGTCCGTCATGCATCGCGCCTCGTCCCGCACTGACCGTATGGACGAAAATGGGGAGCGGTAGGAACTTGGGAGGGAATATTTGAGAAAACGAGGTAAATTTTTAAGAAATTTGACAAAGTAGGAAAATAAAGTTATTGTTCATTATTTTATGAAGCAGATTATAAAATTTCATCTCTTTCTGATAAAAAATGGAGCAGTAAAATGGTTACAAGTGAAAAAATAGGGGTGACTTTAGATTGCTTTTTCTCTGCTTTCTTTCACTAAAATGGATTTCTACCAAAACTATGTTACTTCTCATATCTTCCAGATTAGGATATATTTTTTCCGACGTATAAATTGTTACGTTATAATGTATAAAATGGTTACAACACAACTCATTTTCACGAAAATTTCAAAGGTCGAGCCTTAACCGTTAAGTTTAAAGTTTAAAAGCTGACAACGCACCGTCGACGCATTACAGGTACGAAAGGCGTCCAAACACGTGATATAAAGTCGTCAACCGGCTCTTTGAGATGTCAAAAAAAAACCGACCGAACTCGCGATGCCCGCCAAAAAAGTCTGAAGCAAACTCGGTCGGCAGTCATGTGCTAGCGAAACAAGATTGATGGTTGCCAAGCGGCTTCCCAACAAAGTAAATTCAATCTTACGATACAACAAAAAGGTTTCTTCTCGAAGATTTTGCTGAAGGCGAGTCTGCCGAAGAAAACGTAGCCCTATAACCAAAGGGTTATATTAAAACATTGTTTGCACTCTTACTCGACACAGGCTCGGATATCAACACAGTTTACGGAATGCTTAGCTTACACGTTACATTCGCTTTGATGTAAATGAATCAAGGATCAGATAGGCGGTTTGCGAGCGTGGCCCTAGTATAGTTGCGAGATAAGCATCTTTATATCCGGAAACTTGATTAGGAATGTTCGTGTTTGTTTTGAAGACATCGACGAGGACCGGTTACATTTCGAGATTAGATTATCTCCGATGTCAAATGTCCAACCAAACATCAGAAGTGCCTCAAAGTACACATGACGGGAATGTGCTTTTAGATTATTAAATTTGTGCACATATTTCCATTTCAATATTCATTTATTACATGATCATGTAGCAAAGGATCTTTTATATATTCAAGGCAACATGAACCTTTAGCCCCTAGTTTGTATTTTTTTTCTGCCACTCGTGTTAAACTTTGTTACGTCCGTAACATTCACGCATCTAAACATTTGCCATGACCAATGTGGTCATTGCCTGTAATTTTTGGCAGAGGGGAAAACGTGTGGTGTCACCATATACTACCTACTGTAATAAGTGGCTAGTGGAAGCAAGACATTGACAGGTAATAAACGTCATCGAGACAAACGTTGGCTAAGCACACAGCACAGCAAGCATGGCGTCGTGTAGTCTGAGGGGATCAGTGACCTCGCTTGGGCACGGTGGCAAGAGGGGGGAATCGCAACACTTCTGTCTGGAGCCTTATTGACAAGGCTTTATTTGCTGTTTACCATAACACGTTAAGAGGGGTAGCGTGACATTGCAACATGTCCAAATCAAAACAGAAAACGGTACAATGTTATAATTGGTTCAGTCAGACATCATTTGGCAGACCTTGGCTTTTAAGTTGAATCAAAGTATTTTTTTATTCGAAGTTTATGAATTAGCATATCATAAAGGATTTATCAAATGACGAATTTGTGGAATGACGGATTTGTCATCTGCCTAAAGAGAGATTCAAAGTATTGTGGCATTTCCCCACAACCGAGATCTTAATACTTATGATGGTGAAAATGAGCGAATACCGTTAGGTATAACTCAATAAAATAGTTTCCAAAATGACGTATCACGATGTATCACGATTTTTGCATAATAACAGCGAATCAATTTGTAGCTCAGTACTGCGTAAATGATACGTGACACGTCATCGATGGCCTCAGAGTCGCACCTAGTACCGTTTGTCCCACATATTTTCCGAAAAATCGTAAAATTAATACAAGTGCTAATGCGTGAAAGTTTGTGGCTTTTGTGCCGTTCGTGAGTTAGTAACTAGCGTCTACCGGTCTTGCACTCACGCAACTTCTGTCAGTCCATATAACAAAAACAATGAACAGAATAGACCCATAAAATATTTAAACACAAATTAAGTTCAAACGTATGAAAAACAAAACACCAGCGAAATACCAAAGAAACTTCGCGAACCAAGCAACGTATACACACCACACCAGACAATGAATTAAGGCACTTTAAACAATGCTCCTGCAAGCTTTCAAACAATCACCTTCAACCTTTATCGCACTGCAAATAAAGTCCATAGATAGTTTATAGTTGTAGCATTCACTGGACCGTGTAGGAATGTTTCCATTTTCACAACAGAATCAATAAACTTAACACGGAACGACCGGACATGTTTCAGCTGTGAACTAGGAGACCTTTTGAAATTAATTATTCGGACAGCAAAGCAAAACCGGGTCGGGTAGCCGATGAGGGTTGCCATTAATAGAATCAGTGATTTAATGAAAGATAAATGTTGGTTTGTTATTAAGCAACTGTATCTATTTCACGGAGGTTTCAAACTTACGCATGTAAGTTAGAGATGGGTATTCGAAGTTTATTTTACACTTGTGCAAACAAAGGGTAACATCAGCATCATCTTCAGCCAGACTATTATCTACTGCAAACAAAGACCTGTTCTCTGCTCCAGTAAACGCCTTGTCTGCTTTTACCGGTAGCCCTTTCAAATTCAAGCTCAAAAATCAGGAAACCCGTTTTAGCGTGAAGTGATGTCAGACTTTCACATTTCAAAAATGAGTGATTTTTAACGCTTAGGCATTGTACTCTCCGTACTGTAAAGTTTAAATTAGTGATCTTTCAGTGAAGCCACCAACGGTCGACTTAAAGCCAGCTGTCACATCCCATGCCATCCCTATCTTGCCTTGTAATCTGAAAGGGACGTCGCACTAGTCACGGGGTACCGCGCAACGCCAGCTCGCAACTGTGTGCCATCCATACCGAGGACAGTTGCAATGCCAAAAATACGCCGTCCGTCTGTCGCCGGCAAGATGCGCGCCGACCTATTTGCGGCCGCGTGATTTGTTTACAAAGGCACACAATGGCATGCGACGCGACGCGGCGAACCATTCTAATGAAGAGGCTTTTATGGCTGACCGCTGATTGGAAAGACGAAAGCGTCGTTTGAAGTTCACATACTAATGCACGGAAAATTAATAAGGTTTCATATGAACTAGATCGAAGAAACTGTATATCACCAAACGTGTTTTCAAATTTGAAACTACCTTCTAACTTTCGCTCGCAAACGTCAAGTTTTTCCGTGTATCTACTGTCTGTATCTTATCATATCATCAACAGATGAATTAAGTGCTGGCTTTTAAACATGCATTATTTATGCACATTAGGTAGTCGTTAATAAGCCTCAAAATAAAATAAATCACTATTTCTCTCATCGCTAAGTCAGCAACTGGAAATAGATACATTTTTCGTCACTAGTCTTCATAAAATTTAAAACTTTACGGCAATTAAAGAAGAACACAGAACGAGATGAGAAAATATTTATTAAGCAAATCGGAATACCATATCGGTCAAGGAATTCACAACCAGCTGTCACATAAATAATGTGGCCAGCGATAAAAACCAAGCTCATAGGCAGAACAATTTAATCTTTAATCTCACCGACGAGCCTAAGGCCTACAAGACAAAACAAACAGGACCCGGGAACAAGACAAGTTTGCTTCGAACTCGTTAGCAAACCAAATATCACGTACAGCTCGACAATTCTAGTAAAATCGTTTTGAAATATGGCCACCGTATAACTACGCGTTGGCGGCTGTTACAAAGAGTCCTATACCTAAAATATTGGAGAATAAGAGCGTCGTAGAAATCAATAAGGCTAGTTAAAATTGATTCAGGAAGACACAAATGTTTTTGGAAACAAATACCTTGGAAAGACATAATAGATACACCATGTTGCACGAAAGACCTTCCAGAAAACTAAGTGGCTGTTCATAACAACAGCAGCTGAATACTATTGTCCCTGGGTACAAATAAGACGCCGGGACTTGGGAACCTGTTACGTCTCTAATTTGCCATGAACTTGCATACCTTAGTCACCGGTATGACCATGCTAGGTTAGCAATCGTAGCGAGCGAGGGGAACATTATAAAACACAGGAGAACGTTGCTCAGTATAATTTCGCATCTTACAGATACAGTACAGTCGATCCCTTAAGGCTCCTTACAAGCTCAACGCGCGTATTTCGCTAAATTCTTAATTTTTCTTCAAAGACTGGCGAATGTGTTCATAATTTCAGTAATATTATTAATGTACAAGATAGTTCACTTCTTAAACTACGATACTGCTGTGCTCGGCGCTGAATGAGGGTGCGGTGCGGCGTCAGTCCGCCGTGATATATATATAGGTGATATTAAAAAAATTATACCGAATTTAATTCAAGACCGATACTAATGTTTTTTTTTGAGTCAAAAAGCGAGCTTGTAAGGAGCCTTAACAGACGTAGACAATATTTGTATTAGGTACTCAATTGAATACCGTGAGTTATTGTAATTTAAACGTTACGCTAGTCGCTTTTTAAAATATCATCATTCTCGTTACAGACGTGTATGAAATAAATGAAACTTGTAAAATTTTATTTTATTTTCAGGACCATTTCACCGAATATCTCCAGAGTTGAGGTATCTGAGAGAGAGAGAGAGAAACATTTATTTAAACACATTCGATGCATGTAGAAGGAAAAAATACAATACATATACTTAAGAATAGTACTAGTAAAAATGTTTATTTGTTTTTTTTAAATTACAATGAAATAAGTTGGAACCTTCCTTTAAGCATGAGAAATGCTTGTCTTGGAATGCTCCGCTCTTCCTTAACTAGGCGGTTAACAAAAACCAAGCAGAACCAAAACTAATTCTATGGAGTAAAAATCTGACGTCTAAACAATCCCAAACCCGATACAATTTAAAAACTTGAATTTTTCACATATCCGTCTAAAGAGCGTTTACTATAACGAAACACGAGATTACAATCTGTAACCAGCGTTCATGAGAAAGTGTTCTGTTATCGACGGAGAAATCCAAACAGTACACCAGCCGTATCAGCCACGTCACTTCAGATCTGGGTCGAGATAAAATAATTTCTGTCATATAAACGCTCATTTATAGGCAAAGCTGGGTAAATTTAAATGACTTCTACAAACATGACAGTTCACTATGACATAGTAGCCTAATTTATCCGTCTAGCTAATTACCCTCCGACACCTTTTGTTATCTAACACGGAATATACTAGACGTGTGATTAAATTGAATGTCAATTAATTAAATGGCGTCCAGACAGCATGCTAAGTACTTAGTTTCGTAAACTTGTAATAAAGACCTGTAAATTTATACAACATGTAAGATATAGTCGCAGCTTTGGAAGGCCTAACAAATTCTTTAGTAGCCGTAATTCCGCTTCTGATTCAATCCCACTTCTGATTCCTTACCAGAAGCCTTATTCACTCGCACCCACGCAAGCGCCGGCGCAGCCGAGACATTCTACCAGTCGCGCTCGCGGTGCATCGCACTTTATCACTTTATAGCCAGGATTCTGCGTAGCGTATCTTTCTTTAGCTATAAGGAAAATGTTTAGTTGTAATATAATACAGGGTTCAATCAAGAATTTTGCTATCTGTAGAGGCACAGAGCGAAAAAGTTGTTTTAAAGGGACATGTGCCACACACAAAGATCAAGATACAAAGTACGAGCTGTATGGAAATAGTGAACATAAACAACCTTTATAGCCGTAGCCGATATTTCTCTACGAATAATAATCACCGCCATTTTAATCAGCGTAGTGTAGACATGAGTATTATGTGTATTTTCAGAAGGAGAGATCTAAAACCATGTTTTTTTTTATTTGGCTTTTAATGCTAGCAAATGATGAAAAGAAGCCAGTGATTAATAACTAACTAAACTAAAACTGTACGCTAGTATCATGAATCATGAAAGAAAGCCTCAGTTTTTTCATTGCATTTGGTTGTTTATTTCAACATCGTTCTGGAGCATATCACTACTAAATCAAATGCCATCTCATTGTTTTTCATTGTCATTCATGACGCATTACAACGAGAGCGCAACTTAAGCCAAAACAGTTACTAGAACTGTCTAGAAATTCCAGAGCGTATTTCTGATAATTCCGCTTTGATTACTCACGGCAATTATGCTCTGATAATCCAGGCATTTTAATTAAGAGACACATTAGTGTTTACTCAGTTTTATACCTAACTTACATATAATTATAATCCATCACGTCATACTAAATGACAACGCTAAATATCCTTTAAGCGTTTACTGGGTCGCCAAACCTGTATTCAATGATAAATAGTCTGGCGAATGTCCAGTGCGAAATGAGCTCTAGTAAACCGTGAATTCATATTGTGAAAGGTCTGGTTATACTGGTTTAGCACACTTAGACGTCTAGGACAAAACGAGCTCTTGCTTCAATACGATTGTACGGTACCGAAGGTCGGTTTAAACTGGGCCGATACAACCTTCAAGAGCTATGCGTCAATGGAATCGTTAGTTTCGCCGTCAAAACACGCATGTTTTAAGGATAGCGTCAAAATAAACTTTGCCTTGTGGTTAAATTTGCAAGTCTCAAATTATTCTGGAGTCAGATAATAGAATAGTTGTTACTATACAATATAACAGGGTAAATGAATATTGAGAAAATGAATAAAGTAATTTGCACCATGTTTGTGTAAGAGCATTATCAAAAATACATTCGGACGTTGACATTTTATTCGTTTGGTTCCATAGTTAATTTAGACAAATCGGTCCAGTAGTTTGAAGCCGATAAGCTTTTTTACAAAATGATGTAAGTCATTTTTGGCAGTTTTTTTTTATTTACTTATGATTACTCGATTAATGCGTGGCGTGTGGGGTTTCCTAAATTTAAAATTTAATGTTATTAGGAAACGAAAAGCGACCAGTTATATCAAATTGTTATGTAGGTACCTACCTACAATATGTAGGTTAGGTTGCATCGGTGTCATCACGGAGTTGCAACACGACGATCAGAACACGCGTTAGTTTCCAGCAACTTGTTATTAGTTAGCGTGCGGTGCCATTGCGTAACGCATGGCCGGCAGCGCGCCGAACTGCGCGCGCGCACCTTCAAGGAAACATACGTGGTCGTAACAGCTTGGAACCCGCTGCGTTTTTAAACCCCTTTGGCATTTATATTATCGTGTGATGCACGCATAATGCTATATCACGCAATATTCATGCGTATCGCAGCGAATCCGGTTGTTTTGAAATCCACGATCCGTACTGACAAGACAATATCACGATAATATTGATCTACTAATTAGTACCTTTCGTTGTAACAGATCAACGCATTGAAAGAATCTTCAGAGCATCTTCAACGGAAATAATTGCCAAAGCTACGCACTAGGGGGATTCTCTCAACCTACCTGTAAACCTACAATAGGAGAACCCACTAAAGTAACAAGTTCAATCAACAAAAAAAAACAGACAGCAAAAACTTAACTGAAAAGGAAAACAAGCCCTAAACTCCGATTACCTAATAAAATAAAGCTATTTGGAGTTTAGTTAGGCAGAAAGATAGTAATTCCCAGTTGTCCAGATTGGATATGATCCACTTGGATAGAAGACGGTACAATAAAATAAAACCAGCTCGGCTCGGCTAGCACGAGAGCGCATGAGAGTTGCGTATAGTAGGCGGCAAATAAGTAAAACGTGGAGGGGATAAGCGCAGTATGAAAATGATGTTGTTTTTCATACTGCGCATATCTCCTCCACGTTTTACTTATTTGCCGCCTACTATTACTATATGGTTGCGTCGCGAGGGAGATAAGACTACTCGTGCTAGACATGCAGGATTAGTTAGTGTTCCTATTCCCACACTGCCCTCCTAATTAAAAAGGACATATATGTGTGTCATATGAAATGCATATACGTCCTTTTTAATTAGGACGGCAGCACAATTATCCCAACTTGATCTTACCTTCATACAATAATGTTTTGGTCAGGGAACTACCGGTCATCAAGGCCATGGTTAGGATAGCCAGATGGTACGGACAACATAAGCTATCCGTAACATCGCCTCAAGATCGTCCAAGAACAAGATATTACCTGAAACATCCAAACGCTACCGGCCGGGATTTTATGATTATGTTTCCAAATTACATAACACTGCACAACATAAATAAGCATACGGTCACACTGGCAGCCATGTCAACACGTGGCTCTGTGTATAAGAGGTCTTGCGTCTTGAGTTTGAAGCCATGGTCTTAAACCAACTTAGGGCTGCCATTCGTCCGGGTTTCCCCGGATTTGTCCTAGTTTACAGAGCGTCCGGGGAGTTAAAATTTAACTAAAGATCTCGTTCTTCGTCAACAAGACCAGAAGCGCGCTTCATGTGCTGGTCTCACTTATGTATTGTCACAATCAGAAACGTCAATTATATGTCGCTATTTGGCAACACTAACCATTTTTAATAGTAGCGATGTTCTTGTGTTAGATGCAGGAAAACAATTGAAAAAGACCAAAAAACCCCTACTACCGAATTGTTCAATCTCAAAGTGACGCCTAATTTAATAAATAATTTAGACTTGAGTCAACGTATTGAATTGACTTCTCTGGCTCTTACTCCAAACTATCTACAGAAGGCATCACCGTCGTCTGTCTCATCATTCGATTAGCTAGAGACATAAATATCAACCCTTTACAAACGACTACAAGCAAAGGACGTATGAACGTTTCTACTTTACTGCAGCGTACAAAACTGAGCTACATACTCTTATTTATAACGATCAACGGCAGAACACGCCTATACGGCCGTGTATGTAGTTGCATGCAAGGGCATTCAGGACTTGTCCTAGATTCGTCTAGAATAACCTGTACACTCCATTGCAAATGCAAACAAAGCGTGGCTGAGACGCTTATTTAATGGTATAGGTACCAAACGTGCATAATATTGTGACTTGCGTTAAATTACTTTTACAGATTCAAAATAAACATAGGTAAGAACCAACCCAAATAAATTGCTTTAAAATTTATATAGCTACATGATGGATGGCCCATGTTCTGGTGTAGTTGAAAATGATTACAAAAGTAGTCTAATTTAAAGTGTATTTTGTCAATAGTGCTTCGGCTGCTACTCTCAGTCGTCTGTCTTTATGTTACTGACGTGTATTGTAGACTTACATAGGGAATAAGGTCTCGCCTCATCACAATAATAATGCGAAATCGACCCGGAAAGAGCTTATGCCTTGTAGGTACCTAATAAAGCGCAAAAATCTGTTACGCTCTTTCTAAAAATAGAAATGAATACTCTTTAAGCACTTCCTATATTCCTACAATTCGCAAATAACTCTGGCGAGGATGTAGCTTCAAAATATTGAGGTATTTCGTTGCTTCAACCATTTTGTTACATAAGTTAGGGAACTCATTTCTTCTGTATCTGTTCTCGTTAGAAGTCCAGTTTTTATTGTCATAATAACAATTCTATCAATCGATCTATTCTATACTAACATGTAGAAATAAACTCGGAACTACTGACACGATTTCAAAAAATACCTAATTCACTATACACTCACAATTTACAATAGAAATTTACACTATTCCTTCTACTATTTGATATTGACATTATTGACATCTTAATAGGTACATTCTCATACACCTGGTTTACCTACTGTAGGGTGTAAGTAATGCTCCCATACAACTCACCAATCAATAATTTAAATAGCAGTTTAGCATAAATACTTAAACTTAACTCAGAACGAGTAGGTAGGCATCACGTCGCACGAAATAATATAAAGGAAAACTAATCTAATTAATGCATAAATAATGCTAACAGGAAACCTAATTAGCAGCAGAAAATTAACAAGAACATTTTATAAGTTGTTTATTTTTATGTCTCAGGAAGTAGACAGACATATTTGATATTAATAGGCTGCTATCGGGTTGTAGACACAAGGTTGTAGATATAAGAGAAACTAGGTTAGTCGATTGCGGTATTTTAATACAGACTCTTCCAAAATAACCATCAGGAACTTTTGGCACTGAAATTGGTTGGGTAACTAGGAATATATATGTATATTAATTAAAGATAATAAAGCCCAAACAGGGAAAGGTGTTCTGTAATCGAATACGCTCAACCACATACCTAATGTGACTTTATAACAGATAGCAATGCTCTACACCGTATGGTAGAAACAAACTCGACGCCAAACGTTCACCTAGGTAAGTAACTTAAGTAGGTATATAGGTAATGATTAAGTTAAATAGGTAACAATATATGTATTTTAATACGAACTAAACGTCAATATTAAAAGAATAACTCCGCATAATAAAGATAAACAAAGGACGCCACGCCGTGATAACAACTCGTTCACTTACACGAGTCGACTCCGAAACAACAATTAAAACTGTTTTGATTATTCTTATCACTGACCAAGGTGATTTAATTCGCGTACTTTGGCTACCATTGATAACTGACAGGGATAGACGTATCGCGCAGGAAAGAGACCACGTGGAACGGTTTTGTTTACTTTTGTTGTTTACACGCCATCTCGCTTGCGCGGTCGCCGATGGGCTCTGTTCTAAAAGGGCGTAAGTGTATCGCAACTTGTAATGTAGTTAAGTCTGTTTAGATTAGCGGCCTCTTTATATAGCCATGCCTTGCGCAGGAGTGGCAAGTGACCCCGGCGATATAGAAGGTTCACGACGTTGCCACGTGGTTTTACGTGAACAGTTGCATTGCACATAGCTAATGGTAGAATTAGGATTTTTGCTCTTAAATACATGCATACTTACAGACAAGCTACAAAAAAAAACTATAGATACAATTATAATCATACATTCATACATATTATTATGTATTAGGCACTTAATTGTTTTAGTATGGCTGGAAAAACAAACTATTTTGCAAATGTTACATCAATAAAACCTAATTATTCAGTTTAGATATTTGAAAAAACAAAAACATTATAATACCTACAAATATACAATAAAGTTATCTGCATCGACTTTTAAATTCCAAATAAACAGTAGCATCTCTAGTAATGTATTTATAATAGTAAATTAATTCTCAAGCAAAGTAATAATAATTGCCCAGAGTTATCATTTAGATATAGTAAACAGTAAACATGGCAAGGGGTCAGGTTGGAACTCATTGAATGTACACATGTCAAATGATAGTTATCCCTGAAATCAAATGCTATAATAGAAGCCACATTTAGTTTTTTTTTTTTTTTATGTGAATAGGAAGGCAAACGAGCAAGTGGGTAGTTAAACTAAATATGAAATACTAGCTGTTGCCGGCGACTTCGTCCGCAAACAATTCGTTTATCGCTATCCCGCGGGAACTACGCAATTTTCCGGGATAAAAAGTAGCCTATGTGCTATTCCAGACTTTTTTCTATCTATGTGCCGAATTTCATCCAGATCCGTTGGGCCGTTCTGTCGTGATGGAGTAACAAACAAACAAACAAACATCCATCCGTCCATCCATCCATCCATCCATCCATCCATCCATCCATCCATCCATCCATCCATCCATCCATCCATCCATACTTTCGCATTTATAATATTAGTTAGATGTATTTTTTTTTTATTTTTACCACACTGCTAAGAAAAGTAACTTTTGTAAAAAGTCGGTTAAAAATACAAAACTACTCATCCTCTAATTGTTACGTACAGTAAAGGAAATGTATCCACGTACCACCACAGAACCCTAACGCAGTAAGACGACATATCAGAATCCAGTTTGAGTGATAGCGGCCTGTCAATTACGACAGAGTTTTACGGTGGTATGTGAATTAGCTAATGTACGGACAACACTAATGTATTTTGAACTAGCTGTTGCCAGCGACTTCGTCTGCAAAGAATTCGTTTATCGCTATCCTGCAGGAACTAAGCAATTTTCCGGGATAGAAAGTAGCCTATGTGCTATTCCAGAGTTTTCTCTATCTATGTGCCAAATTTTACCCAGATCCGTTGGACCATTCTGGCGTGATTGAGTAACAAACAAACATCCATCCATCCATCTATTCATACTTTCGCATTTATAATATTAGTTAGATGATTAAATCTCTAAAGTTGCAGTATAGTAATATGCACAAGAAATATTTAAGTACAACATATTGGTTGTTATGATTCACAAGCGCATTGTTGAATTGAGATGTTAGAATCTTTCTTGTCCTGAGTATCTACATAAAACTATTGTTTTACATGAGGGAATGCTTCCAATCTGGGCAAATTGGTTAAATTTATAGCTCCATTCTAAATAAAAAGGAGAGAACATGTAATTTTTTTTTTTTTCAATTTATCAGCCATGGGCTGTATGCGCTCATATGCAGACATGGAACTGAATCTGAGAAAGCTTGAAATTCATTTAACTGACATTGTCTCTTGAAATCAGAAAATGAATATTGCAGCCTTTAAAAATAACAGAATTTTACTAATTTACTATTCAGTGAACAAAGTGTACAGATAACATGCTAGTAGGAAAACTTTAAGTTAATATTGTGAACCAATTAATAGTCAATAATTGCACTAGAACAGTTGAATGAACTATGATAAGATAGCAAGGTGGTTGTGTGTATGTCTCTGCTTATTTAAGTAGGCTAATCAGTTGATACAAATACATATATTATCGTAAGTAATGCAGATGTAAACAAATAGACTACTTACTCTGACTTGTTTGTCTGACACCACTTGTTAATTGTTACCCAACTGCTCCCAGAAAGTGGGCTTATGTTATTGGAGTGAATGTATTTTGGATTATTTAATTATTAATAATAAATAATAAATATATTTAATTTTAATAGCTAATGAGTCAAAAAATTTAAAAGTACCTTTTATCATTTCATTTATTATCAAAACAACACAGGTAATTAAATCATATCAATGGGAAAACTTAGTCAAATAAATCTAGTATCCATTCCTCAATGATATTCTTAATTTGAAAATTTCTACTGATACTGACCACAAAATTAAGAAAAAAAGAGCCAGATATAAAAAAAAAGTGCAACCTGCCAGTCATCCTGGTGAATTGATGTTGCTGGCATGAAATAAATAAGGCAACAAGAATGGGTAAAGGAGTTTTTACACTCTTATTTGTAGCAAATATGATAGTAAAAAGGTCTAAGGCTATTCAGAAACTGTAAATAAACATCTGTGGACAAATGCTCAAACATAAATTACTACGAGTCATACCAAGTTGCAACAGCTATTTTGATGAGTGTGCTAATTTTAATTATAATTTACCTACTATATCAACTGGCCTGCATTCCATTTTGAAATGTCAACATATAAGAGAAGGAGATATTACACTACATGCATCAGAAAGAGATAGCGCATTGCATTGACATAACACATTGGATAGGTGCTCTAGTAATTATAATTTGGCACACAGTGATATTATTATTAACTGTTTACTACAGTCAACATTCATAATGGATATTAGAGTAGTAAAGGTAGTGGAATTTTTACAACCACCAAGGTATTAGCAATTAAGTTTCAGCCATCATGACTTGCCTCTCTGTCTGTTTACAATGTGACATTTCAATATGAGACACTGACAATGTATTGCATCATCTTCTCAAATAAAATAAATTGATTCATTAGGCAAATGAACTTTGATTTGAACTTTTCCCAGATCACACAAGCAAACAATGGTGGTTGCAATAGTATTTTCAAAGTCAACAGTCATTGCATCAAGCTTGACATGCAATAACAACAACAGTATTTTTCTTAATTTACCAAGTGGGTAGACATAAACAAATAATTATGTTTGTTTACAAACATAAGGCCAATGAGTACGTGTAAATAAAGCTCGGCGGGCGGCGAGCGCGGGCGCGGGCTGCCGCCGCGCCGCGTGGTGCCGCGCACTCACCTCTTGGGCAGCTGCATCGGCGGAGAGCCCTTCCGCTGGAACACGCCGTCCACGAGCACGCCGTTCTTGCTGTTGCACGTCAAGTAGAACTCCGGCTGGTCGTAAAACAACTCCAAATGCCGTCGCGAAATGAAACTCGAATGTCCCATGTTAACGTCCACTTCACCCCGGCTCGAGTTGCGGCCGATCACGACACGCTTCTGCCGGATGAGGTACTCGAAGTCGCGGCCATCGAGCCGCGCTATGGCCACCGGAGCCGGCTCCTGGGCCCACTGCACCTTCGACGGAGACGGAGGCGACTTGAGCGAGAGCAGCGCCCACGCGTCGCTCTCCGAGCTCCGCGAGAACTGAGTCTGGGCCATGTCAGGCACGCGCGAGTATCACCAGCACTTCGGTCCGCACGCGGGGCGCGCTCTGCCGCCGTCGGCACGAGGGCACATCACAAGTTCACACGCGCTGGATCCGCTGCTCCGCGACCCGGATGTCCGGAACCTACCGACTCCGAGCCCGCTCTACGATTTGAGGTTACAGACGGGACGCACATGCGCAAAGTTTCGACTTGTGCGGTAAACAAGAATTATATAAACCACCACACCACCACGTGATACTGTATACATATACCTAATCGGGAACTGCGGATCGATACTATTCCGTTTGGCGACTCGAAGTATGATCGAAATATTGACCGTACTGTTGTTGCACAACTGATTTTTCGTAATTGGACCGAAATTAGACACTAAAGTAAACACGAGGCGAGAACAAAAATAACCAAAAACGTCAGTTTGGGATACGCAGTTTATAAGATCGTTGCGCCATCTGCAAGGAACACAACAAACAACAAAGCGTGGTTTCGTTACAAGCAGAAAGCATTTACGCTTCTGCCGCACATTGTCATTTTAAATATTTTGTTTATGTTTTATTTCAATGAATCCCATTTCAAATTTGAGTATTTTATATAAATTTGAAACATGTCACAGTGTAAGAGAATATCGTAGTGTGCAATTGTGCATTATTTTATCGCTTGAAAAATAACATTTTCATTATAAATAATACGTAAAATGAATCAGCAATAGTGTTGCTGCTCCCAAAAATAAAACGATCGATGATGGCAGACAATGTTTGTTTAACAATGGTCTATAGTTTATGATAAACAATATTTACACCATATTTACATTATAAATATGAGTAGCATTTCCCATTCATAAGAGACTGACTTTAATTAGTATTGTAAACACATCTGGTGGCCATAAATTTACTAGAAATTTTTCATTTAATAAATTTAGCGGATGACAGCGAAAATAAGTTCTGTCTACTTTAGGGAATAATTCGGCTGGCTGGCTGTCACTTTTGTAGCTTTGTAAAAAGTTGCAGTGCTTTTGATTTATTTACATTAGGATTCAATAAGTAATTTTACAATTTTATTCAGCAGCTGGCTAAACTAAACAAGAAGGTTTATGGTGGAAACTACTCACATGAGACGTTCTCCGAAGTACGTAATAAATTAGCGGTAAGTTTTTTATTTATAGGCGTGAGAAGCGCCAAATTCAAATTGATTAATAAAAAAAAATATTGCCCTTTTAACTGATATGATAACTGCTTAGAAATGTTGCATTGCTGCCCTGTCCTAATTTGGCAGGACAGCCATCAATTTGTACCTCAAGTCACACGCCTTGTTTTTGCCAAACTACGTTAAATTTAATAAGATATTTTTGTCATATTTTCTACTACCTACCCAGTAGAGATATCCACAAAAAGATTCTGTTCTACTATTGTATTTGAACGTTTCTTGAAAATAAAACAATACCCATATTCGTAAATATATAAAATATTTATTTCATAATTATGACTAGATACAATTATCACAGTGTAGGTAGGCAAAGGAAAACAAAGGTTGTAAACACCACCACCACATCTATACATATAATAATGAAATATATAAAATCACACCATGTCAAACTAATTTCTAATTCAGGACACTTTTCTCTGGTTAATTAATAAGATAATTAATGAGCACACAATTTATGAACACTACAATTCCATCATATATTACTTTTTAGACTTCTATTTCAAACTCCAAAGGTGCCAATATGACCCTACAACTTAGCCTATGTTGTTCATTCGTCTGTCTAACATCTTAGCTATGTCAAGTGCCAAACTGAGGCAGCTAAAGCAATAAAATTAAAATAAAGTTCTAAATAAAATCCTATTACAAGAATATTTTTTTACTGCACAAAACCAGCCAAGTTAGCTCAGTTTTTAATTAGTCATCAAGTTGAGTTAAACTGGCAACACCTCTGTTTATCCAATGCTTTTCCGGTATATCCGATCGTAGTGTAATAAACATGACAAAGTTACTAGAATGCCCCGTTGTCGCCAGAACTCCTTTCCGCTCGCTCGTCTTGTAAATAGGGCAGAAGTAGGATGGTGGCGGATGGAACTCCGCTATTAGAGCTGGCTTGAACCAGATTATGGGGATGGTATCAAACAGGATCTTTGGATAAGACTCGTCCAGTTCCATACTGACACGGTTCCATCGTGCACCTTCAAGAAAAATACCCTGGGGAACAAAAATTTATGTATGAACATGGGGAACATGAAATAGTTTAGTTGGGAAATATAAAAGTACCTTGAGGCTGGAACATAATTAATAAAACTGAGAACCTCCTTTTTTTGAAGTCGGTTAATAAATAACTAAACAGCATATTTACATATTGTCATACATAGTTTAGGTCTATCTATGATCATCATCACTGTGATGATCACTTTTAGTCCTAAATAGGTACCTAAAACAAAAAAAATCGGTACAATTTTTTTATAAAAATAAGAAAAATAAACAGCAGACAATAGACAGTATTATCTCTTAAAAGCGATCTCTACCGAACCATTAAAGATAGAGTTTTCAATGATTCATGGTTACGTTCATTCGAAATATTATAGACGGGATATGAACCGCGATTACCTTTATTGATTTTATCTAGTCTACCCGTGATGATGATGCATGCAACTGCGTCGAAATATCGGGAGCTCAATAAAGGTAATTGCGGTTCATCCCGTCTATAACATTTAAGATAGGTACAGAAAATTAATAGAATTCAGATGTGTAATTTTCCAAGGCAAAGGCAAGGAATAAGGACGGATTTATAAAAATTACCACTAATTTCACCAACAACAGTGAAGCCACAGGCATATGCTAGTAATATTTTCTAAATAATACATACATACATACATACACATACATATCGTCACGCCTCTTTCCCACAGGGGTAGGCAGAGACTACTTTGTTCCACTTGCTACGATCCTGACACCCTCTTTCACTTCATCCACATTCATCAATCTCTTCATACATGCTCGTCGGTTTCGGGGTTTCTAAATAATATGCTAAATTAATGGCTGGTTCAAATTTAGTTAAAAAAAAATTGGTTAAAACGAAACCGCAGAACTAAGCAAGTATTGAAATAAATATGCCAACGTATAGGAAGACATAGTAAGAAGGAAGAGCAATAGGCACTTATTTTTATTATGGGTAATTTTTTCCACCATTGTGGATTGCAGTTGTTTTGTTCTGCTGCTGGCTGGCTACAATAGGCTCAATCAGTAACTAAACAATATAGAACTCCGACAAAGCAATAAAGAAAAAAAATTATACTTGTATGTACTTGTCTCACTCTATAATTTAGAACATTTAGGGCCTATTTCACCACTCTGTTGTGTCAGATATCTAAATATGATGCCATCCCTTTCAATTTCTTAGTAATAAAGAACCTCCTCCTTTTTTAAATTTTTTTAAGTCTTAAAAAGCGATGGCACTATGATATTTAATAATTAAGATATCAGGAATTTAATAGGGTGTGGTGAAATGTGCCCTTAGTTCCGATTGCAACTGATCTGTGCGAATTTTATGAAGAAAACCCAAAACATTGAGTGATTATTGTTTTCTGTTGGAACCGAATAGTAAATTGGTCTAAGCTGATGCAAAAAAAAATAGCAAGCTGTCCTTTTCACTCACTTTTTCTCACTCTTGTCACAGTGCGTAATTTGAGAGGCTCTACCTTGGCTCTACCATTCGCAATTTTATCAAGATCCATCGGAATTATAAGAAAAATAAGAAACAAATGCTCTGAATGTCTTGAAGTTAATGTTGAATGTCCAGAGGAAAATCATTAAAGGTGCAAAAAATTTCCATCCTTGAAAAAAACTTCTTAGGCAATGCATAGAACGTGTCTCGATCAGGCGTGCGGATATCACACTGTGCTTATTATTTTCCACTCACCCATACGAACACACTGTGCTCGTGACCTTGATTGTCCATCTGTTGTGTTTGCTGCTTGCGATACATCAATACGGTTAAAAATAACACGGGGTCAATATTGATATCAAGTGCAATAGATAGCGGACTCTCAGTAGTAGCTATAGTGATCATTTTACGAGGCATACTCGTTCTATTATTGTTGAGATTTCTGCGTGGAAGGTGTTATGGGTATAATGAAGAAGTCGCATGTGATAATATGTCTCAGTCGTCTCTTTGCTATCGCTATTTTAACAAGGTTAGATTAACTCCCATTTTACTGGTCCTTCTTTTTAGCGCGACCGCAACATCTTATAATATAATTTACATATGACATACAATGTGAATAAATAAATAAATAAATCATTTGCCAGTAATTTCACCGGCTGTCTTACTCCTGACGCCGGAACACAGCAGTGAAACACTACTGCTTGGCTGCAGGATTAGCGAGTTCTCAATGTTCTTACTTTCGGACCTTGCACTAGGTCCTACCACACGCATCTTTTAGTTTTTTTAGGTTCTATGTAGGAAATAAAGTTTACCATGAGCTAAAAGGAAAGCATCGTGAGAAACTGCACACACCTGCGACACAATCAATGGTGTGTGATGTTCTCAATCTGCAATGCGCCCACGTGGGAACTACAGCCCAAGGTCTCTCATGGGAGTAAGAGAGGAGGCTTGTGCCAAACTCAAACTAGTTTGACCCAATATTAATATTGCTAAACTCAAAACTCGAGAACGGCTAGACAAATTTGGCTAATTTTTTTTTTTCTTATGTTCCTGAAGTTCCATTCCACTGAATGTGAAAACATAAAAATGGATCGGGGGTGAAGCCACGGTTAACAGTTAGTTCCTAAATAATTGTTAAACACCTTGTATAGTCTGGAGATGTTGATAAAGAAGACGTATAAGACATAAAATATCCAGCTCACTTCGCCGTAGTCTTATAAATAAGACAACATCTCATATATTTTTTTGACACTCGGCAATACTGGAATGTTCGGTATTAATCTTTTCGGTGGCTAAAAGGCAACAAATGAAATGTTCACCTTGCAATAGACTCCGAATTCGGGCAGTTCGTTGCACTCGCTCTCCATGCTGGTGATGGTGAATTCGAAGTGCACCTGGTCGATGGGTATGCGGTTATGGCGGGAGTAGTTCTGAAGGACACCCGTGAGGAAGGACTGGGTGAAGTAGAAGCCCGATATCCAGAACACAACGGGTGGACCTTCGTCAATCCAGTCTTGTAGGAACTTTAACCTGTAAAACAAACGTGAAGGTGGAAATCTTGTGATAAGGACGGTGTAACACTGGCTCACTCGCACTCGCTATAAGACGGACGGTTGCTTCATGACACATAGATGATGAGGATGTTGTGTTCCTTTTTCTCAAAAACATAGGGCTCGCAAATCGCATTACGCTACACGTAAATGAATAGGAGAGAGAAATAGATTACCTAAATGCAATTTGGCAGAAACCTACGACTGTATCCTATCTTTCAAAACGTTAGCTATGTAAATAGGGTTCTTTAGTTTCATAACTGTTAATAATCGACTTACATATATTGTGTCATAGGGTAGTCTTCGGAGTTTGTAAATGAGGGTATGCTGAATAAACTTCGTCGATGATACCGTGGTTTGATTTCCATCGTATTCCCAAATATCTCAGTATGTATGTATAGAAGCTATATGAAAAATGAAGTACATATTGAACAAAATTTGTTTTGAATTTTTCCAGAACAATGACTGATCAAGTACTGTCGGAGACGACTTGGCCGCAGGAGGCAGAAGCGGCCATCAGCGACATCCGCAAACACGTCAAAGCAGCCAGCGTGTCGACGCAGCTGCCGAGCACCAACCAACGCATCTACATCAACCTGACCACCCTCGAGAACTCCAACTACTGCGTCGAGATGTCCAGCGCAGGGTTCAGGGTCGTTGGTCGAACGTACGACGACACAACCCTGGCTATTATAGAAAACATGAACTATGAGACACCATACGCTTTGCTGAATAGTATTAGCCAAAAGTACAGGGAATCGTTTGGCGGCGAGCTCATGAACAAACTATTGGATCTGGCCAAACGTGAGACTTAAATTAACTATCGTATCACGATTTTAGAGCTTACTTTGTTACAAACAGCCTTATTAGACGTAGACATTCTGTCAAATTAAATGAGCTTTTGGACAAATTTGTAACGGATATGTATTTCGAAGGTTGTTTGAAGTGATATGAAGGTTGTAATTTTAATTGGGAACTATCGTAACTGTCAGTATTTATCAGTGCTATATGTAACATTAATGTTTAGACCAATTAGGGATATACCTTGTCTTTTGAAGCAATGCCCTATTTGCTTTTATCATGTTTATTACTGTTAGGCCAAGTTATATATAAACCTATTGGTATTGTATTTTATGCAAGCTTTACATAATGAGGATCCTTAAAACACGGGTGTGGAAATAAGATCACTCTAGTGTTTTAAGGCGTAATACAGCCGCATACATTACTTTATCTACACACATATCATAAGTACTCTGAGATGGGTTCAGAAACAGTAGGGAAATGACCAGCATTATTACAACCAATTATACTAGGTTCCATCTACCCCATAGCAGGTAAAATCTGTACTTTAATGTTATTACAGTATAGATTATTGTAAGGGTGTAATAATGCTGGTCATTTCCTACGGTTTCTGAACGCATTAGAGCACTAATATGTGCGTAGAATGCGTAGATGAAAGATTTTTCATTTGATCCTGTTTGTTATCAATGTACCTTAATTGGCCGACAGTGAGTAGACGTGACTATACATTTTGTATCTTAGGCCTAAGCAGTAGGCCTACGTGCTAGTTTTAAGTTTATTTGATTGACGTATTTAACCGACTGCGGTGACGCCGAAAAGGAGTATTATTACAAAAAGTATATCACTTACATTATGATCTTATAAAGTAGGTAATCGTAAACTTTGGTAATACTGTGATTGAAAATTTACTTTTAAGGACACTAAGAGCACAATTTAAATGGATAGTCCATGACTGTCTAGTTCTAGTGCGTAATAGGTGTCAGTTGCTCGTGTTGGGATTTCAAAAATAAACTATTGTGTACCTATTTGAAAATAAATTAGGAATAACAGCTTGTTTCATCACTATTAATAGATTGTTTTGCTTTTTAGTTTTAGTTTCATGGCTCAACTAACTATTTAATATTTTTGATGAGCTATGTCGAGGCATAATAAAAAAAAATCGTTGCCTGTTTTTGATCTGTAAATTATACAATACAATACAAATACTCTTTATTGAACACCACAAACTTTCTTTCTTTTTTTTCTTTCTTTCTTCTTTGTTTCTGTATTGTTTTGTACTGATTTGTGGTGATCTGTAAATTATAATTTTATTTACTATTTCTTTATTTGAATAAATTTCACACAGATGCGCTTTTTTCTGCGCTGAAACAAATATGTATTGATACTGACCTGAAAAAAAACATTGGTGGTCCTATTCGCAGAACTAAGCTACATAAATTTTAATGTTGTTTTACTAAAGGGCCAATTACACCATGTCAATCACTACATGCAGCGATGACCGCAACATGTAAAGAATGAAGTATTCGGCTGCATTCGACGAGCGACAGCTGCAACCGCCTATACTTCATTTAATTTAGGATGAGAAACCACAATAATGTTATATTGCGGCTCGTGAACTGTAATCTCTTTACGATTTGTACTACAGTAACAGTTGACGCCACGCAAATAAAGTGGCATTAAAACAATTTTATTTTGCGGCTGCCAAACTATTGCACTGTAGTGTTTGCTAGGTAAGAAATAGTTGACCAGCCGCAATATAATGTTATTGTGGTTTCTCATTCTAAATTAAACGAAGTATAGTAAGGGAGCCGATGTAGGAGAACAGAACAGACTAATGCAAAGACGACGTTTGTTGACCAAAGTAGCTCGGCGACCGCATTAGGCGAACGCAGTAATGTGATTGCCCCTTAAGGTGCGATGGTATTCTATAGGCAAGCTTCTTTATTATAGTATTTAATTAATCTCTTTACATCTTGATTGCTGCTTGTGTTGATTGCTGGTTTGTTACGTTTTATTAGTAAGGTTTGTGTTTTGTGTCATATTTAGTTAGTAAGGCATGTGCAATACAAGCTCACAGCATCAGTGCAAGAACTGACCGAGTACAAACATTGTATTTAAATGTTAGCTTTAGTTAATGTTTGTGATAGTAAACTGAATTTATTTGTTTATGTTTGAGTTTTATTATCAGTGTTCCATTTATATTTAGATGCTAAGAAAATCTAGTAAATGGAAAAGAAATGCTGAGCTCCAGGGCCAAAAAAACTTGTCGTGTAGCAAAAAAGCAGTATGTTCTTAGTTCCTTGTGTAAGATTGATCTAGTCTAGCTGCCACATACCAGTCGCCATCAGCACGAACTGCAGAGATTTCGACCCTTGTTCTA
Organism: Pandemis heparana; assembly: GCA_963854515.1. NCBI lineage: Eukaryota > Metazoa > Arthropoda > Insecta > Lepidoptera > Tortricidae > Pandemis > Pandemis heparana. The sequence continues at coordinate 15,439,805 of OY978013.1, read as the reverse complement.
TTCCAGGGGTCGGCAAGTAGGTAGTGAGAAAATTTTAACGAAATCCAGAAAAAACAAGCACATCATTAATTGATACTTTGGGTCCGAGTTTCGAACTTTCGCGGTGTGCAAACGGACCTCGGTCCGCCTGTTGGCGACCATTGTTCTATTCCTTCAAAAAAAAACACCGGGTAGCACTCCGGGAGTGCCGGCAGAAGTGAAAACTACACACGCACACTCGCGCCAAAAGACAAAAAATACACGAGATTTGAACTGCGGTCACCTGAGAGAACACACTGTTAATCCACACTTTATACCACTAGGCCAAACGCACATACGTTAAAGCGACGAAATCAACGTACACTTCAAAAATCGAACGCGACTCGAGCTTCATTCGTATTTCAAAATAAGCTCTTAGAGGATCCTGATACTTAAACTCTCCCTCCGTCTTACGCCTGACGCGAGTTTAACATTTTTTACCCCTCCCAAAAGCGCTCAACGCCGCTAAAGAAGTTTTTACTTCAAAAATGCAGAAATACCACTTCTGTTTCTCACTCACCATTCCTAAAGTTAGCTACCTTACTCCCTTCAAGTAATCAGTCTTAACCATTTGAGGCAGTATAATTAGGCAATATACCACTACAGGCTGGAAACCACAGCTGCAAGACTAGCACCACAGTATATATATAATCTAAAGCAGTAGGGAATCTACGAACAAAACGGTCGAAACGAGCGCACAGATAGACGCGCGCTTCTACACGGCCCCTAAGCGGATCTCGCGGTGCTGTCAGTCGCGCGTGGCGCATTGAGACGAGCGGCCATTTTTTCGTTTTAAATATGCCAAGAGCGTATTGCGCTGTGTACGGCTGCTTGAACTCGGCTTCTTCAAAACCGAAATAAACATAAATTGCAAATTAGCTTTATTAATTTACAAAGAACTAGAAAAAGACAGTTTTATAGTGCCATGTCCATGTTTCTCAATAGTTTATTTAAGAAAGCTATTCATTCGGATGAGAATTTTTAATACAATAAAATTTAATATCAGAGGTTTTCGAACGTGCCGTAGCAGGCGAAAGTATTTTTCAGTAAGTAATACATAATACTTACCTACCGACAAATAAAAAAATCTTAAACTGTTGAAGTTTTTTTTAAATACCCTATTTTATTTAAAAAATAGTTAATTCATTCGATAATTATTTAATGAATATAGAATCCATATAAACGTTTGTTTCTCTTTTACACAAATTATGGGTGCCAACCCTAATACTCTTAATTAAGTGTAGCTAGTTACTCTAAAACAGGCCTTACCAGCTGAGATTATAGCGCTAACTAGACAAAAAACTTATCAATTTAACAAAAAATTAAATCGACAACGCTAACGCTTTATTGGAGCGTAGGTACTTATTTAAAAAAGTAATGAACACTAAATATTTACCTTGCTACTCCGCTACTTAAGTAGCGTAAATAAGTAAGGTAAATATTTTGTGTTCATTGAAATGGACCTCCGCAAAGTAACGCCTGATTCAATAAAATATTAAAAAAGTAAGCCTATCTTCCCTACTGCTTTAGCTTATATATATACTGTGCTAGCACTGTTTGTTACTCGATCGTGTTACTGTTCGTTCTAGAAAGAGACGGGTAGTCTATCTCGCGCGCTCTCGTGCTAGCCGGCCTATGACATTGAAAATCCTCACCTGCTCAAAAAGTCCGCCACATAGGAGCCTAGAGGTTTCATGGAGGGATAGCTCTTGGACATCCACGCTCCTGGCACGATGCCCTTGACGAAGGCGTTGTTGCAGCCCTCGAGCTCGGCGCTCATGATGGCCAGGCCCTGGGACGCCATGTACACGCCGTACAGCGTGCGCGACACCACGGAGAGGAGACGGTTATAACGGATCAGTTCCTGTCACAAGCACGTTTAAATTACAGAGACGCGCGTTTGAGATTATCGGATTCGATATCGGTTATTAAGTCAAATCGAACCTACTTTAAAATCTCTCATTTTTTTAAATAGTTATAGGTATCCAATAAAGCAAAGAAATAGAGTTTAATACTTGTTCACAGTGTTATTTTGTTACTATAAATACATATTTGGATTTTGCATAGAACTTGGCACTCATTTAGATCTCCATTCTTTTTGCGGTGAAGCCCACAGCCAAGCATAATTTTTGTATTGAACTTGGCTCTCCTTTTTTACATTTATGTTTTTGGTGGGATCTTTATCTTACCTCGTCTGTGTGGAATTAATTAGTACCTATTTCGAATAGTTGTTATTAAAACGCCTACAAGAAACTTAAAATAGGTACCTGATTCGAATTCGAATAGTTGGAACGGACCTGTTTAAGCACCGTGTTCATGCTGTTATAGTACTCCACGGGGTACTTGATGCTGACTTCGTACACGTCGTACGGCTTCGGCAGCCGCGACATCATGTCGCGCGTCAGCTCCACCACGCCGCCGCCCTCGCCGCCGCCCTCGCCGCCGCCGCCCGTCATCACGGACGTCTGCGTCAGCAGGCAGCCGAACAGGAGCTAGAAATAAATGAAAATCTTAGGAATCATGTTATAGGCGATGCTAGCGACCCATTTCCACTTATACGCCTACAATCAAGCTAAACGTGGTCTTTATATATGTGTTGTTAGGTACCTTAGGCCCTGTCTACTCCGTAAGGGATAGAGACGCTATTTGATTTGTGTATGTACGTAAGATTTTACTGCAGCATTGCTAATAAAAAGCCGTGGTAGTTTAGTGGTTTGACCTGTGGCCTCTCAAGCAGAGGGTTGCGGGTTCGAATCCCGGGCTCGCACCTCTGAGTTTTTCGAAATTTATGTGATGACGAAATTTACCATGAGCTTCACGGTGAAGGAGAGAAGGTTGTAATCGTGAGGAAACCGGACCAATCCCAATAAGGCTTAGTTATCCTTCTGGGTTGGAAGGTCAGATGGCAGTCGCTTCTGTAAAACTAGTGCCTAAGCCAAATCTTGTGATTAGGTTGTCAAAGCTCACTGAGCCGTGGCAAATGCCGGGAAAATTGCTAGGAAGATGATTGCTAAGCGCAACTCCAGAGCAGTGCCCTAAGTATGGTACGCCTTGAGCTCACCGCGGCTGTCTCCTTGTTGTCCTTGGTTATATCGGCGTTGTCGTGCAAGCCGAATACTTCTGGCTTGGCCAGCATAGGCAGCGCCTTGATATGCTCTAGCACCGAGTTGTAGTCCATGCTGGGCGGCATGCGATAGTCGCCGCTCGGCGAAAACGAATAGCTATAAATTGTAAGTAGGTAAGTAAATGCTTTATTGTACAAATATGCATAAGTATATACAATTCACAATAAAAAAACATTAACCCCCTTATTTATAAACGCTCTATAGGCTTCTGCTAACTTAGCAATCGTTTGGCCATATCTGTGAAAGGTAAATGTCAAAGTGACAGATAAGGACAAACGATTGCTAAGTTAGCAGAAGCCTACAGAGCGGTTATGACTAAGGGGGTAAATATATGCACAAAGGCGAACTTATCCCTATAAGGGATCTCTACCAGTTAACCTTTAGAAGATGAGAGGAGCATTAAATGAGGGACCGACAAAGAGTAAAAAAATCCAGATAGTGAAAGCCACATAGAGCGTACCTATATCTCTAAGTACAATAACTAATACTACTATATTAGCCTATATTTGTGTCCCACTGCTGGGCAAAGGCCTCCCCTCTCGACCTTCACATCTCCCTATCCAGAGCTATTTCCGGACACTCGGTCAGTTCCACTACGCCAAACAACACAAATACAATAAACAATGGGTTCGAGTAGACAGGTGTTGATTTATATTTAAAAAAGTTTTATTTTTCATGTACTCATTTGTTTCAATAATAACTTGTCAAATTATTTCTTTTAAGCAATTGTATGGGAGGTTATTTTATTACTAAACAATACAGAAACAAAGAACAAAGATATACATATTTACAAACAATTCATAAAATAATCTGTTAAATATCATTACACACGCGTACATACAAAATACATACAATAAGAGTATACATAAACAATATTTAAGGAGATGGGTGTGAGCCATATCTTTCTTCCTCAAAGCCAGTCACGGAGGCAGACTGCCTGATGGAGGTCGGTAACCGATTCCACAGCCTAGCAGAGTGAACTGTAAAGGATTTGGGGTATGTTTTTGGAAGATGAAGGAGGGCAGGCTAGAAGGAGAAATAAAAAATAAATAAATAAGAGGTCCTCCGCGAGGAAGGAGGAGGATTGTTTTAAATCCAGCTGTGTTGTCTGAAAGAATCTCGTCCGAGAAGTGATTTAGGCGTTATGGACAAAAATATAACTTAATTCGCTCGTAAGCTGGCACTACCTATACGAAGCCAGATGTCTTATTATTATCATAGTTGGCGCAACACTTATATCATGACACTAGACCTCTTGAAATGCCCTAGTAAAAATAAAGTGACGCGGTTAAAATTAAAAACTTACTCGGGGTCGCTCGTGACCTGTTCGTTGTAGAAGATAGAGAGAAGCGAAAGAATGAGACGGCGGTCCTTGTCATCCGTGACACGCCCGCCGTAGTTGCACTCGCCAGTAAGATAGTTCAGAGCATCGAACGGGGTCTCAGAGTACTCCGTTAAGAACATCTGCAGGAATAGATGGTGTATATCTAAGTAAACTAGGTATACATTGCACACAAAAAAGACTCAATAGAATAGATGGTAATGGTAAGACAATAAGAGAAGAAATTGAAAGAGGGCAACCCGAATATGTAGGTATGGAATATTTATGCGTTTTCTAATTTAGGTCAAAGACAAAATAAACTGTGGCGACTTTAGCGCCACCTAGTATCAAGTAGCTGAACGAATGGAACCAACGAAACCTGCTATAAATTTATAGACTGTGCAAAAATGCAAATTAACAACCAATTGTTATTATTACGTTTTTATTATGTAACTGACGCGTCTGTACGTCGAGCACTTATTAATCTCTCAGTGTTTTTACTGCTCCTTTGGGCTACTAATTTCTATATGAATCTCATTAAAGACCGAATCCCAAACGTTCACAAGTAAGAACATTAATTCTACTTATTTAGAAGACAGAAGTCAGAGTCACGCTAGTTTCCCCATTCTTTTTAGCAGTTCATCGTTTCGTTACTAGATGGTGCTAGAGTGCCGCCTAAGACTAACCCCCTTGTTCATAAACGCTCTATACTATAGGCTTATGCTAACTTTGCAATCGTTTGCCCTTATCTGTGAAAGGTAATTGTCAAAGTGACAGATAAGGACAAACGATTGCTAAGTTAGCAGAAGTCTACAGAGCGTTTATTCGGGGGTTAATTAGCGTATCACCTGCAGCTGCATGATGCAAATGCGCAGGTCGCTCTCGTTGAACTCGTACTGTATGTTCCAGCCGAGCGGTCCGAACGCTCGCCGCTCCTGCACAATGCTGTGGAAGAAGCAAAGGGCGAACAGCAGCCGGCGCCACTCCTCCGTTCGCGGACACGAGATGTAGAACTCGGGGTCGCATATCGGGTCCGATATGTACGACCGGTAGATGTTGTTCTTCAGACCTTTCGGAGCTTCGTTTGTCATTTTAACGCCTGGAGAATATAGAAATTCTGTTCAAGCTTAAAAGCATTTGAACCGCTTTTCTTGCAGTAAACAAGTTGCTTTTGAGCTTAACTATATATACTATGTAAAAAGCTGTGGTAGCCTCAGTCGGTTAGATTTATGAAGTTACAAACATAGAGGAAGAAGGTCGCGGTGCCGACCGTGAGCTCGCACTGGTTTTGTTGTTGTTTTTGGTTTTCGGGTGGTGATCGCTTACCATCAGGTGACCCACTTGCTCATTTGCCTTCCTATTCGCATAAAAAAAATGTACTTGCGAGTTTACATACCGAATTTCATAAGAGCTCAAGCACTGTCTTAAACCTTAAAGCCAGTGCCTTCGGAGATTATTCTGTCACTATTATAGCGAAGAGCAAAGAACAAACAAGTCTTCAGAGTAGACTACCGTTTTGCAGTACTGTGACAGGAAAGGCGCGGCTGGGGTAGGAGGTGAGCCAGCAGCGGAAGTTGTGGTGAGTGACCTGCGGCACGATCACCTCCGCGCAGATGCGCTCCAGCTCGCCCATCCACGAGTCCATCACGTGGCAGTTCTGCAGCACCACCCAACCGCCGCTCATGATCGCCAGGTTGATCATGTTCGCTGCTATGGGGCCCTGGCGGCGACACGGTTTGATCAGACACTTTGCTGTAGGTACCTACTAAAAAATACCGGGTAACTCCGGGAGTGCCGGCAGAAGTGAAAACTATACACACGCACACTCGCGCAAAAAGAAAAAGAAAGGAAAAAAAAGATAAAAAAATACGGTCATTTGAGAGAACACACTGTTATTCCACACCTTATACCAGTAAGCCAAACGCACATACGTTAAAGCGACGAAATCAACGTACCCTTCAAAAATCGAACGCGGCTCTAGCTTTATTCGTATTTCAAAATAAATTCTTAGAGGATCCTGTTATCCTGGTACTTAAACTCTCCCTCCGTCTTACGTCTGATGCGAGTTTAACATTTATTACCCATCCCAAAAAGCGTTCAGCGCCGCTAAAGAAGTTTCCATTTCAAAAAAAATTCGTCCATTGGAACTGTTGATTTGGATGTTGTGACTGTCATAAATAAACTTTTTTCTTTCTTTCTTTTTCTTTCTGATCAAATTTGTTACGAAGTGGACCAATCGCGTCGAATAAATCGATCGCTTTAAAAGTCCCAGTTAAGAAAAGGTTTGATTTGGGTGAAAAAAGGTTTTTCACTTAAGAAAACACATTGCAGTTTGCGCGGACAGTGACTCTGTGAACATACACACGATAAAAGAAAAGTATTTCTTTTTCTGAAGGTCTGTCTTCCAAATCTTTCTTTCGTGCACCAGGATTAGTCCTTAAGTACCTATCTTCCTGTTCTGTTTATGCCCAAGATTATATGCATGAGCAAGTGTTTCTTACTAATTGGAGTGTATCAGCATTTTCGCACAATTTATAATTATTTTATAGAAAATCGTCGTTGAGGTAAAAACATGTTGGTTCTAGCATAAAGCGGGAGAGAGAGCGCATTACAACTAGTCATGTTACCTGTCCCTGTCCCAGCGAGATAGTCTCGAAGCTGACGACCTTTTTCTCCATGGAGAACTTGACCAGCCCGGACATGGGGTCGGAGCCGGCGGACAGGATGAAGATGAGCGGCGAGCAGCAGTTGCTGTCGTTGTAAGACTTCTCCAGGTCGAAGGGCGGCGGTTCGATGTACGCGCGCCCCATCTCAGTGATCACGTACTGCTGCACTAGTGGGATCAGCTTGTCAGGACGGATACATCTGTAATAAATTCATAAAATATTTTTTTCTCAAGCATGCTCGGAAATGTACGCGTTAATGTCGCGAAATGAAGCCAAGAAGTTGCACATTTACGGCCTAGGCCAAGAAGTAATGTGGCGCGGTCGGCGGGTGCGGTCGGCGCGGTTGCTGCGGCGCGGTGGCGGGGCGGGGCGGGGCGCGGGGAACATGGCGCGAGCAATAGTTTGTTCAAACGGCATGTTTCAAAAATTAAAAAAGCGGCTAATTAAACAATTTTTACTTGATTTCCTCGCATTGCTTGAGAAAAGCACTATACAATCCTCGGCCGGAAACAGGGATTGCAGGACTCGCTTTATCCGGCCTCTTCTACGGCTCGGCCGTGTACCCCAATCTCGTCCTGCAATCCCTTACTTCACGGCCTCTGCAGTAATGTACTATTTGCTTCAGACGCTGGTGAAGGTCGACTCTACATCAGCGAACATTCGTATTATTAAAGCAGTGTTTCTTAAACTTTTCACAGTCACAAACCACATTTCAACCCCCTTATTCATAAACGCTCTATAGGCTTCTGCTAACTTAGCAATCGTTTGTCCGTATCTATGAAAGGTAAATGTCAAAGTGACAGATAAGGACAATAGATTGCTAAGTTAGCAGAGGCTTGTAGAGCGTTTATGAATAAGAGGGTAAGACTTTGAAAACCCATGGATCCCTATCGAGGACTGTTACTCAAATTAAAGGTACTGCGGTATCCCTATGTAATACTATTGTTACAGACCTAAAACACTAATGACAATAAATAAAAGCACGTCACAATAGTGCCTACTGCCGATTGTCCGCCATCACGCGGCAGCATCATTGTACCACGTGCACATTGGCGATGGCCGGTAGTGGGAGATTGTGGGCTACACCTGAAGCGAGGTACCTGAGCATGATGAGCTTGGGTATCCCGGAGATGTCCTGGAAGGGCGCCGGGAAGGGGCACTCGTGCGGCGCCGCCTCGTCGTACAGCGCCTTCCAGCTCGCCAGGTCGCGCTCGAAGTGCTCCTTGAAGCCGTGCAGCCTGGAGCGGGGACAACGACCGGTGAAGTCTTACGCGAAAGATCCCCGAATGGGTCGAAGTGTATGCGTAGGGACCTCTAGATTTAAGACCGATGAAGTTACTAGAACACGAAATGTTGTATCTTATCCACACAGATGTCAGATATACCACAGCATACGCATATATCACGACTTTTACTGAAGCGTGCCGGCTTTTTTCCGCTTACAGTGACTGTGACGCCACAGCCGAAATTTAGTGACGGGAAATCCAAACCTGGTGTTGCCGCCCTTCTAAAGTCTTCGTAATTTCAAAACATTCTTTGGTCGAGGTATCAGTGCTTAGCCCTCTAGGATGATAACGGGTCGGCAAATTCTGCAATCCTCTGGTGCTTTAGGCGCGACTGATTTTTGCTAGTTTGTGAATTCTGACTGCTTCACCACCATTCACACGTTCTCATGTTCCGTTTTATAGATAGTGATGGAAACTAGCTAAATTTCAAACGTATGGTATGATCTATGAACAAAATTGAAGAGTTTGAAAAGCTATATTTAAGGGCATCGCCAAGGAGGGGGGGGGGCTATAACTGTTTATTTGCTTACATGTACTAGCTCCCCCCCCCCCCTTGATAATCGACTGGCGATGCCTTGGCTCTGTGTGTAAGTCTGACCCGTTCAGGTTGCTGGAGCGCACGATCTCGGACCAGGCCTTCTCGGAGAGCCAGCTGGGCGCCGGGTTCTCGTAGGGGTTCTCCAGTGCCACTCCGCCTGTCAGGAGGAACGCCACCAACTCGTCGTCCACCTTGCCCTGCAGCAAATTTTCAACAGACTTCAAACAAGGAACCAGTGGACGCTGATGCCCTCAGCAATATTTTACTATCACGAAAAAGCAAGTGGTTAATTTAAATTAAAGCATTCCACAGCATAAGGACATTCCGTTTTATCAGGATTGAAACTTTTTTAAATCGTTGAAGAATTTAACAAACCTTCGGCCGCAGTATCCCGAGCGTGAGAACGAGCGAGAAGATGAGTTTGTCCTTCTCGAACAGGCTGCGGCACACATTCTCGTAGATGCTGTGCGTGAAGAAAGAGTTGAGGCTCTCCAGCCGCACGTCCAGGTCGTCGCTCTTCGGCGAGTTCACTATCGCCTGGTTGTACAAGTTGATGAACCTAATGTATAAAAAAAGGGTGGTCAGTCAAACTAAGCCTTTCGCTTGCGCGTAATTAATCATCTCCTTCTCGGCTCCATGTCTGAGCGAGGGCAAATAATTACAATGTATGTAAATCGCCGGATGTTGTGAGTGTGGAAGACCAAGTGCGGGTAGTTAGGAAAACCCGTGCCGCTAGAAGATGTTGAAACGCGCCTCTGCAGTCCTCTCAAGACCATGGATGCAAAGTCGTGTCCGAAACGTCGAGGTATTTACAAAAATACATTTTATTTACGTGATTAAGTCCCATTTTTGTAAAAATCGCGAAAGTTAAATCGATACAAAATGGATAATGAATTCAAATTTCCTATTCAGCACCGCTACACGTGATCTTGAGACTGGCAGCCGACAAAATCAAAATTTTCATCATTCGCATTTTAAACTTACTTATACCATACTTTGCCTTACATAACATTTATAAAAATCATCAACAACACAAAGGAACCTCATAAACTAACCAGTTAAGCGAGTACTGATACATGGGATCGATCTGCGCCAGATCAGATATGCAGAAGAACAGCACCGAGCTGTGCTTGGAGACGGGCACGTAGAGCTGGCGCGCCTCGTCTATCTCCTTCTCGGTGATGGCCGCGGACGCCTGCTTCGCCTGGATCTCTATCGACAGCACCTTGGAGGACGAGAGGATCTGGTTCGCGGACTCGTCCTCTAGGATGTTTCCAGCTGATGATAGGACCTGAAAAAGAGAATAATACCAAAGTTTCTCTTATCGAACATACACGTTGGATTGAAAAATAAACGTCGAGGTTAACAAGACCTTAAGGCAACGGTAGATACGATACGGGTTGATAGGCTACGGTAGCCGCTTACCATCAGGATGACTGTACGCTTGTTTGCCACCGACGTGGTATAAAAAAGGCCACGTTCAGCGTGATCGTGGGCGTATAGTTGGAAAGGGGAATCAAAATAGTGATGGGTTGCTAGCCGCATCGCCTATAACATGATTCCAAAGATTTTTGGTACATTCCTTCAATGAGCTTTTACCAATCTGCGCAGGAAGGGCTACCCACTTTTAATGGCTAATGGAACTACCCAATATACCTACTTCGATGATATTAGTACCAAACTCGCTTATCATACTGGAAAGCTAACTGAAGCATTAGGTACCTCAAGGATCTTATCCTCGATTTCCTTGAGCGTCCGTTTGTTGTTGGCGCCTTCGACGATGAGCTGGTTCTTCTTGAGCTCGAGCTCGGGCCGGTCCTGGGCCACCACTATACCCAGCAGCTGGTCCTGAAGACCTTGTGGCGTGATCATGAAGTTGAGCAGGGTCACCTGATACGGATAAGTCATCAGGTCAATGAAGGACGGTAGTGAAACTAACAAGAACTGTTACGATCGCGTTTCATCTTTAAAATCTATCTAACTAATATTATAAATGCGAAAGTATGGATGAATGGATGGATGGATGTTTGTTTGTTACTCAATCACGCCAGAACTGTCCAACGGACAAAGTCGCTGGCAACAGCTATTATAAAAATATAAGTGCGACTTACCGATTCATAAATGTTCAGCCCAAACCCTTGGACACGTAAAGCAAAAATGTTGTACTTACATATAGAGGTTACCTTTATATGGATATACCCTGCTGATAAAGATGGGTAAGTGCAGCAACGTAACTATAACCTCTTGGGGCTCTAGGGCCGGCGGCAAATTTATCAGATGGAAGCCCTTTCTCCTTCAAATATACGACTAAAGAAGAGCACCAATGTCCCGTCTGTTCTATTATGCTCAGCCAGTTCGGGCCCCCTTAGTCGAGTTAGTTCTGCCACCCCATCCTCGAAAATCCCGACTTTTTGTAACAAGTATAGTATTAAAGAACAAGGCACCAAGGCACCCTTCTTTTTTTGCATATAACTAATCGTGATTGACCTGTGTCTCGTCATGGAAAGTGCAGACGAGGCCGAAGGTGCAACTCACTGGTTAAGTAACAGCCTCACTCTGGCCTTGAAAAGCCCTAGGTCATTAAGTACGCGAGGACTTACGAGGCTATAGTTACGGCTTCAGGTATTTGGTGATCTGACGATACCTTGACAGCGATCTCCGGCAAGTAGTGAGGATTGCTGAGCCGTGTGGTGATATAAAGTCGGAAGCCGCTGTTGTACTCCAGGACATTGTCGCCGAGTTTAAGGCAGTCCACGCCCCCCGATCTGTGGTAACAATTTATCTCTACAATGTTGGTCCTATAAAGTGAAGACGTGACCCGGTTTCGTGGAGCAATGGGTTGCATGCAAAAGATCATTGGAGTTTGTGAACAGATGAGTGTGAGCAAGGAGGGCCTTTGTCTAGAAATAGGAAGTTCCAGTTAGAAACATTTAAAAAAATTTTGCTGACAAAATAAAAGCACTACGAGTAGGTAAGGGGCCGTTCATAAAGTAATTTCATGATTTCTAGAGCCCCCCCCCCCCCTTTCCTTGTCACACAGTTTACTATGAAGACTGCAATTATTTTGTTCGTGTGTCACAAATTTCTAGACCCCCCCCCCCTCCTAAACGTGTGACGTAGTTTGGATGACCCCTAAAGAAAGTATAACATCTTATCTTACCATTGACTTACGATAAACAACTAGACTCCCAATCATCGCTCAAAAACTGTCGGAAGCTAAAGTCTGCACGACGCGTTTATTGTGCAGAATTTTGGTTCAGTCGTGTTTCAACCGCGCTTCGATAACAATGTACATGTCTCTTTCGCACCGTAATCTCAAACGCTTGAGAACAAGAGACAGACAGGTTTCCAGCGCGTGGCGTCGTGTTATTACTACTCACGATCGTATGCAATTGACATTAAACATTACTGCCACGAAATAATGTGTTAATTTGAACGAATATGTTAATGTTATCTGTGTAAGTTGATGTGTTGACACACACAATACATAGACAACGCCGCTCGGACGTTTCTTGAGGCACTTTTGTTTGCGATTGGGAGTCTAGTTGTTTATCGTAAGTCAATGCATCTTACATTTGAACCAACAGGAATTAGTTAATTGCCGCACAAAGAAACTTATCCTGTTCACGTAGCAAGCTGATCTCGTGTAGATAAACTATAAGAAATTGGCAGTTAAAAGGTTGACATATTTGCTGTTTCCCTAACCTGTAGACGTTACGCAGCAGCACAGGCTCCAGAACAGCGTCCAGCTGTTCGCGAATGTTCTCCAGAATAACAGGCAGCCCCATCTGGATGGCGTTCTCCAGCACTCTGATGTAATTGCCATCAGTCAGCTTTATCACCCGCAGCTGGTTATCCCGTTCCATATTCTTTACCCACTTGTTCGCTTGCTCTGCCAAACCATTTATTTGAGGTTAGTCCAATGTTTTTCAAAAGACCGTTACGAGTAAGCAGGTACCTATGTATTAAATACTTCTCGACTCGACATTCACATGACAAGTTCAGTATAGGCAGTTCATAAATTTTGTTACAACAAGAGATTGCATATTGGTCAAATAATACATACGTTTGCGTTACAATGTTAGAGAACAGTTTGTTGCCGTTTCAATCCGCTAGAGGCGCTGCCAATTCCATAACAATTGAGACGTTTACGTGAACGCGTTCGAGACCTTTTTGTGTGTGAATTTACAATAGATGCTCAGACAAAGATCAAAGGCTGAAGGCTGAGGGTAATTAACAAGCTAAGAGTCATGACCAAATCAAAGTCAAATTATCTACGGCCAGTAAGAACTGAATTACAAAAACGGATAACTCACGTATAAAAGCCGAACAATGCTCGATATTATGTTTCGGACTATTCCGTAGTCAGTAGTCGTAGTTTTTGTAATTATGTTTGAATCTCACGATAGTTTCATGTTGAAAATAAGAACTGGTTCACCTTGGGGGTCAATCATGAGTCCCCAGCGGCGCGAGCGCTCAACGATGATGCCGTTCTCGATGGAGAACGCGTCTACTGGCAGCCCCGCGATGTTCCAGGCCCTGATGACCACCGCCTCCCCAAGGGTGTTGATCAGCGAGAACGCCTCCGAACACGGGATCTCTAAGCAATGAAATTTAACTTGACTTTCCTGACTTTTTTACGTTACTTTGACTATTACATTGACATCAGAGCTCGATGCATTCATTCACGATGCCGCCCGCCATTGTTCTTATATTATTATGTTGTCAAAGGTAATTTTCATTAGGTTAGATTAGGTTAGTTGAGGTTTCAAGTCAATTCAAATACTGGAATTGGGTCTAAAATTTACTTGTAATTAAAGCAATGTACAAGTATCAAGCTTGAAAAATCAGTCATTTACCCAATTCAATGGTCCGGTCGTTCCACTTCTGAATGAGCTCGCGCCTGTAGTTCACTGTGTACGGACCCAGGTATGCGATGAAACCCGCCGCTAGTAAAACGTCTCCTAGAAGTACACGAATATTGAAGAAAATTCAAAAATAAAAAAAAACTCGAATTGTAGATGTGGGTACCAAGACCGCCAAGCTGCACCCACGACCGAAAGAGATTGTGAGAACCTTAGATATTAGATATAACACAGTTCACGCAAATGCACATATACTTCGCGTGCCCGAACCCAGACCAAGCGTCGAGGTTTGTTCCAAACATTTTGAAAATACGAACAGATTTACACACACACACACACACACACACACACACACACACTAAATTTTGGCTGTGGCGTCATACTTAGTAAATGGCAAAAAGCGCGGTCGAAACACGAACACGACTGAACCAAAACTCTACACACTAGACGCGTCGTGCAGACTTTTGCTTCCGACAGTTTTTGAGCGTACAATACAATAACTCTTTATTCAACACCACATATAGCAATCAAACAGAAAAAAGGTAGTAGTAGGTCTAGTATTTATTCATGTCAATGATGGCCCACAATGGCAATACCTATTAATTATGTGTGTGCTCAAACCTATGACATTCCCCAACAGTTCCTGCAGGTCCGCGGCCAGCTCGGACCATCGCGCCTTCTCCCCCCCGAGCCCGCCGATCAGCTGCTCCGCGCGGGACAGCTTCGTGGAGCACAGCTCGATCTCGTCCTCCAGTCCCTTCTTCTTGCGCGTCATGCCTGCGAACTCGTCGTTCAAGGCCTATCGCGGGAGAAGATAACATTTAGCCAAAACAGAAAAGCATTTAACATGAACGCTTATGACCGCCATGTTATAATCGACAAGGTATTTCTTATACGACAAGAACGAAAAAAGAGCAAACGGGTCACCTGGGCCCTGTTTTATAAAGCTACAGGTTACAATTTACAAGCGGAAGTCTCTTTCTGACCCTATGTGTTAGATAGAGACTTCCGTTTGTAAATTTGTAACTTGTACCTTAATAAAATAGGGCCCTGATGGTAAGTGAGCAACACCTATGGACATCTATAACACTACAGGATTGCAGTTGCGTTGCTTAGCTTTACCATTTTTATGAACTTCTTACATGAGAAAAATAACTAAGGCTGATTGGAAAACCGGCTGTTCTACTCTTAACGCCCACTGCTGTGGGAGAACTGACAAATATAATAATGGTTACAATCTAGACGCACCTTCACCAGGTTGAACCCTCTGCTTTCGCTTAACCCTAGCCTGTGCGGCGAACTTCTAACCTACCCCCTGGCTTGCTTACAACACAGGCCCCTCCGGCACAGTCCGACACTGCCCATAACACAGCTTACTCCTGAAAGCAGTACCTTAAGCCAGCCATCACCTGCTATAGGTGGTGTAGGGGTATAGAACGCGTCAAGGACTGACAAGGACCCGGGTTCCATTCCCGGCCATAGCTTTACTTTTTAGATTTTTCTGTGTTCTAATTTTCAGTGTCGTTAAGAAATTAATACTTGTATTGATTAGATCAGGCACAATCGAATCGCTTCAGTTTGGCCTGACCGGATCGTGTACAAACGGCGACATCCGCTCAGTTCCGCTTTATTTTTGAGTTCAGACGTATGTGGCTGTGCGCTATGTATGTGATGGATATCTGGCTGACCTGCAGTTTGTCGAGCACGCCCTGCAGTTGCGCTCGCTTGGCGTTGAGTGTGTTCATCTGTGTCTGCAGCTCTGACTCCGCACCGAACAGAGCCGCTTTCTTCGGGGCTACCACCTGAACAAAAGCATTGACAATACAAGACATAGCTACCACTTGAAGTTTATTTGATTTTTGGTATGGTAGCTGGAACTTTGCAAGAATACATGAATGCGTGTGTTTCATAGAACTTAGCCGTCAAATAATATAGGAAGCGACAACAGGATTTACTTAGCGACAGCGATAGGATGGCTGATATTTATGGTATCTAAAGCAAACTGTATAGCTTGAAAAAAATCTTGGCTATTTCTTTTAAAAAGCACAAAAAATCCTCCTTTGAATGGCTATAATCAGAGGGGAATTTAGGTGAGAGAGGGGCACGGGGGCTCACTATGGGAACGTTTTAGGAACTTCAACGTTGCTATCCTGCAACTAGACGGTAAAAGAAAAAATAAAACAAAAGAAAACGGAAATCCATAAGCTTAACAACATACCTACCTAATACCTAGCTTTCAAGAGAATTCCCGCAAATTTCACAACTGCCAGGTGATGCGGTCGGGTTAGAAGTCGTCGATCCCGCGCGACTCGTAGGATCTTTCTTGGCTAGCGGTAGTCTAAATCGGGTTTCAGTGCAAACAGTGGCGTACCTTGATGACGCGATCGTACACGTCCATAGCGCGCACCCACTTGCAGAGGCCTTCGCAGGCGGAGGACACCTTCGCGATCACCACCGGGTCGAACTCGCGGTCCGTGATAAACCTGGTGCAGACGTGCTCATTAGAGGTTGCGGCTTCGAGACTTCGGTCCCGTTTTACCATTCATTGTTAGTACCTTGATAATCTCAAGTGTCATATATCTATATGATGCCGTTCTGTCACAGAATAAGTAATAGTACTAACGTACAGAAGGCTCTCTCTATGGAGTCGATTAAATAAATAAAAACTCTAGCCGCGTACACATAAAGCACAATCTAGCTTGCTCCTGATATATTCATGCGATAATAGCCTACAGCCCCACTCCATCACATTTCCCGCAAAGCATTCGTGCAAAAATAAACCGTATTACTACGCGAAAGCGCTTCTTTTAGTTTAAGCGTTTCAATCATGGCCGTTCACGACATCGCCGCTTACTTGTTAGGGTTGTAGTAGTCATTGTCCGTAGCTAGATAACTAGGTAACACACAAATAACGCGCGACGCCAGCGCGCGAGGCGAGCGGCTACCTACTGTCATTATCCTGCCCGGCAGGAGCGCCGGTTGATCGTACCTAAACTGCGGAGTGTACAACCCCTGGTTCTGTCTCTCTCTTTTATTATAAAAACGTCCCTATGAAAATAAAGCATGCCTATAAAATATGAGAGATTCCTTCGTACCGAGGACTTATTGTCTGACGCAGTCGGGATCACAATCGCAACCCTGGTGATAGTGTCATGTTAAGATCATTTTGAGCTGTCTACTTCTGCTGCTAACTGTATTTTTCTTTCACGTCGAAAAGATGTGAAATGTGGAACGCCTTAAATTTAACTTTTTTTTTTAATGTGAATAGGAAGGCAAACGAGCAAGTGGGTCACCTGATGGTAAGCGATCACCACTGCCCATAGACACCCGCAACCCCGGAGGGATTGCAGATGCGTTGCCAACCTAGAGGACTTTGGTGAAATGCCTCTTGTGCCCGTAATTTCCCCCCGAAATTTTCACTTAAATTGCAAACTGTAAGACATCAGGTGGGTCCTCACTTATCGCGGATCCTTTTCATGGTGGCGGGCGGAATGTTGTCTTTGTCGTACGCTTTCAGACTCTCCAGGAACTTCATGTCGCCGAGCAGCTTTTGCGACGGACCCCAGTAGTCTTCGTACGGCTTGCCTGTCACCAACAACGAAAACAAATATACCAATAAAACCAACTTGAAAAAGTTGTTTACAACTTCGGTTTTCCATTTACCGATTGCAGTTAATGTAGCTTCCCAAAAAAAACCTGCATCCAAATCTTTAGTACAGTCAGGGTCATATTGTAGTAAACATCCAAGGTAACCAAAATGACACACTACTATTCCTATGGTGTGTCGACCTATTTGGGCAACTTGGATGCTTCCAACTATATGACGCTGACTGCACATAATTACGATGCTGCTGACGAGCTGACGCATAAATTCAGACGTTAGATGTCTTTTCATTCGATACATTTCGGTGATTTATCTATGTGACCTTAAACACCATTAGAGAAATGTGACGATTTTTTAATTGTATACCATAAAGAAACCCTCAGATTGCATGTCCATAGACTTCATGATCAAATTATCTAGGACAAACCGTGGCCCGCGACTACGTCTGTCCAGAATAAAATACAGCCTATGGTACTCATTAATAATGTATGTGATAATAGTGAAAGAACTTTTGAAATTGGCCCAGTGAAACGGGGAGGTGCCTTTGGGGTGAAAATCATACACACATTGTCCGAAAATCTCGTCGTCTTGTCGTTTTATCGTCTTTACCTTAAGAACATCCGTACACAATATTACCATTCAAACAAGGCTTACAATGTCTACTTATAACCGCCATTCGCAACTCTCTGTCTATAAATCAAATCTCTGAGCGGCGCGGTGCGGCGCGGGCGGCAGGCAGAATTCTCAGTGTGGCTCCTAGATGGAGCCACTAGTACATTACTAGAATATTCCCGCGATAGGGTGCGACCACACCGCCGCTTAAAAATCGGTGACGTTACGGAATCGCAACAAAATGTATAAAGAAACGGTGAGAAAACGTGACGCATACGATACGTCACTGCGTATACGCGGCGGTGTGGTCGCACCCTTATATCAGTAGTTTGAGTTTATTCGTTACAAGCATACAAAAATTACAAATACGTCTACATAATATTAGTATTTAGATTTATTTTGTCTAGTTACAGTGGTTGGTACCGACCGTTGGCATCCATCTTGCGGTCCCCCTTTACCCCTTTCATGACGCAGACCGCCTCCATGACGAGCTTGACTCCGGCCGGTGGGTTCTTCATACTCTTGACCAGCGTAATATCAGCAGGCTTCAGCGTATTGAGAGCATCTAAAGCTGCCTGAAAACAGAAATTACAAAAGTGAATAGCAATATGCAGGAAGCGCCAAATTATTTCTACTTTAGCGGCGCTGAGCACTTTTTGGATAGGTAATTTTTTTTTTACTCGCGTCAGGCGTAAGACGGAGGGAGAGTTTAAGTCAGCGGTCGTCACACTTTACTGGCCAAGGGCCAGATATGACAGTGTGAGTTCCAGGGCCGGGCCGCAGAGTATGTGAAGGCGCTCGAAGAGCAATGCACACTTATACATATGTATTCAACTTATTTCGTTATTTGAAACAACTTTGCCGCGGGCCGCACAAATAAAGGCCGCGGTTTGACGACCACGGGTTTAAGTACCAGGATATCAGATCCTCTAAGAGCTTATTTTGAAATACGAATGAATCGCGTTCGATTTTTGAAGTGTTTTATTGTTGAGCCGTGGAGCAAAAGTACTAGGGCTTCAGCACATTGTTAGAGGTCTGTCAATATAGATAACGTACGTTTTTTTTTGTAAGCGGGCAGTATGGTACGCGTCTTGAGCGTCATGGAGGTTACAACATTAAAATCTAATCTAAGCAGCTGTTTTCACTTCTCCTGCTTTTTTTTATCTTAGTACAGGTAGGTAAGGTTCCTTTTGTAGAGAAAATATACTAAAATCGATGGACATGGAGTTCTGCAATTTTCGAGCGCATACTAATAAAGTATAATTTTATCGTTTGGTCGGTGTACTTGCCTGTAGCGCGGGCACAGCCTCGGCCAGGTCAGACTCGCAGTCGTCTTTGATCGCCTGCGCAGCCGCCGCCGCCTCATTGGCCAGCGCTTCGTCTGCGCCCACGATCTGAAAAACAAACATTGAAAACATTACTCTATAATGATTTAACTAGGCACTTTAAAAGAACATTCCAAACTGGCTTATCAACGCTCAGCACAGTTGTGTTGGAATTTCAACCTTATTGCTGTCAATATACATAACAATTTCCATTGTAATTATTGAAAGCACGACTAGCTTTGAAAATATCCTTTGTCAGGTATTCATTCGTTAGCTGCTTTTGAGTGGTAGTATGCTCCAATAAATGGGCCCTTATATAAAGGGTTAAGTTACTTGACAGCTTGACACTTACAAGTTACTTTGACTTTGTTTGGCCACAATGGAGAGCTCTTTCCAGACAGATGTTATGCCTAGGAAGCTGAAATTTTACAGCCCTTTGAACAGGTAGGAATGTTAGATTTTGTGAATTTCTCACGGGATGGTTCTGAGAGCTAAGAGAACCGCTATTTGACCAATAAAACTGAGCTAACAAACAAAGTAAGTCTCATTTCGCGACAATACAGTGATCTACAAAAAAAAACAGGGAACATATTATTTACGTATTTTCATTATAGTAGCCATATTCAAAATGGTAGCGGCACTGGGCGAAAACCATGACGTCCCAATACCGACTCAGTTCAAGTTTTAGCTGTCACTTTTTGTATGAATCTGACAGCGAGCGAACCTAAACCGAATCGCATTAAGACGTCATGGTAAGGCCCCTGAACGCGTAAAGAGTTCAGCTCACCTCTTTCTGCTTCTCTACAACGACGGTGTCCTGTTCGATCTTGATCATGAGCTTTTCAGTCTTGTCGGAGGTCTCCACGAGCAGCGGCTGCAGGTCTCGCAGGTTCTGCTGCATCACCGCCACCTGTCCCGCCGCGAAATCCAACTGCTCCAGACCAGTCTCATACCTGGAAGAAGCGAGAAAGAGATACAAAATGAACTTGCCATCATTCCTTAGACAATGAGTTAGGTGTGTCGGAAATGGGGAAGAAGTGACCCAAACTGCTTAAGACCAAACTCAGTACCTCCTCCTTCCTCCTCTCCTCCTTATTCCTCCTCCTCCTCCTTATTACTTCTGTATACCTTTTCTCTGTTTTGATTGTTATATGTGGTGCTAAATAAAGAGTTATTGTATTGTATTATATTGTATTGTCAGTGGCGGAAAATATGTAGTACCTGTAGGGTATTATAATAACATAATAAGATTTAAAGTAGAAGTCAAGAAGGAACCCTCAGACTTTCGTCATGTTCATTTATCTTCATGTTCTTATCACTGACTCTTAGTACTGGAAAGCAGGGTATACATGTTATTAATCACGTCTTTATTGTTTCATTTATCGCTATCCCTCGGAAATTTTCCGGGATAAAAGTAGCCTTTGTGCTATTCCAGACTTTTCTCTATCTATGTGCCGAATTTCATCCAGATTCGTAGTAATATAATTATAATATTAGTTAGATGTAGTCTTACCGAATCCTGGCGCGTGTGATCTGGTCAATCTTCATAGCGTACAGGCTCTGGAAGGCTTTGATCAGCTCCAAGTAGCTTGTCGGAGTCACGTACACTTTCCGTCCGAGATCCGAGAAAAATCTATAACAGCAAACCATGACTTTGATATTTCTTCATTGAGACGATTGGCCTGGTTCTGCTCTACCAGTGGGGTCTTGGTGACAGATGTCACAGTATGGCAGCTGCTAATTGCCTTTAGTTGCGAGCAAAGACATTGTATCTCGCCTCTCCTCTTCTTTCCTCTTTCCACCTATACACACAATCATGCTAAGCGTGGCCTTTAGGTATTGCTACCCTAGGCTCTGTCTAACCCGTAAGGGATAAAAACGTGATTTATGTACGCATTCATGTTTTTTTATATATAAGAGGGAGCAAATGAGCAGACGGGTCACGTGATGAAAAGTAATCACCATCGCCCAGGGACACCTGCAAGATTCGGGGAATCACAGGTGCGTTGCCGGCCCTTTAAAGAACAGGAAGGCTCGCTTTTCAAAGATGCCTAAGTTGTACCGCTCAGGGAATGTTGCAGCAGGAAGTTGGTTCCAGATCTTCGTCGTACGAGGAAAGAAATTGCGTTTAAAACGCACGGTACTTGACTACCAGCAAGATGTTGTTGTTGTTGTTGTGGAGATGTCGATGTTGTTGGTTGTGTTATTTGTATGTAACTCACTTGTCGCTAAGCTTGACCACGCTGGTGTGGAACAGCTGGCACATCTCGACACAAGCCGTGCACAGGTGCTCTTCCACGGACGCCATCCTGGATATGAACATCTGCGCCACGCGCTCCAGCGCCTCTGGCGGCCATGCTGTGAACCTTGGAGACACAAATATTCTTAAAACATCTATAAAATGACTAGGTTGTGCTCGCGGCTTTGTTCCTGATGAAGAGCTCCCTATCCCAAGGGTTTTGCAAAACCCATACTCATTCCTCATCTGGAAACTGTTTCGACGAAATATACTTTAAGTATGTTTTACGACGACATACTGATTATGATTAGTTACTTCAATGTCTGCTAACGATATCCAAGGCCCTATTGCCACGTCAGCAGTCTACATGCATAGCTGTACCCTGTCTATTTCATCATCATCATCATCATTTTTTACATAGGTATTTTAAAAAAATTTTTTCCTCAAAAAAACGTCAAACTATCTAAAAAAATTACTAAATTAATCTCTTTTCGAGTTTTGCGCTTATAACTTCGTTTAAAGAGTGAAAAAGTTCTAAATAATTCGTAAGTGATAATATTTACATAATGGATACCTACCCACTTCTAATATTAATATACCAATTTTGACCTGGATGCTAAGTATTGTACATGTGATGTTTTGTATTGTTTATTAATTGATTTATTCCATGACTTCTCCAACTTATTTTGATTTTACTGGACATTGATTAATTTTGTTTTGGACATTTCATTTTACCTAAGTATTATTTAGCGATTCAATAGTATTTATTTTGTGGACTTGTGCTTTCTATTTTGATTATTCATATTGTTAATTTGCATGTCATATTACTGACTAAATATGTGAACTGTATCTCATTTTGACATCTATTGTATACCATATTTAATTGCAAATAAAGATTACTTACTTACTTAAGAATTCGATTTTTGTCCGACATATTTCATTGGCTGCTTTATCTCAAATTTTCACACCGTGTAATACAAGTATACCAGCCAAGTAGATGACGTTTTGAAAAAGGCCAGGGGCCTTACCATGACGTTTTAAGCGATTCAATTCCCTTTCTTTAGCCGTCATTTTTGACAGTTCTAGTATGGATCTGACAGCGATCGATCCAACTTTGGTTTGAAAGGGAACAGAATTGAATCACATTCAGACGTCGTGGTAAGGCCCCAGGTAAGGAGTACCGGAAACCGACGAGCATGTTTGTACGAAGAGATTGATGAATGAAGACGACGCGAAAGATGTATCTCAGGATCGTAGCAATTGGAACAAAGTAGACTCTATGGGGAAGAGGCGTGTCGGTATTTATATGTGTGTACCAGTCAATGGTGCAGCAGTTGATGAGCGAGGGAAACATGCGCAGGCGGTTGCGGAAGGAGTCCCCGATGGGCGACATGGCCAACACGATGCGAAGGTTCGCCTTCACGCGGTCCACGTAGAACCCGAACATGGCCAGCGGCGTTGTCTCTATCTTCTTACCCTGGATATCACAACGGTGACTGGCAAATTGATGCAGAAATACGCTTTTTACATTGCCCTAGGCCGTAAGTACTCATTTACCGGCCACTACGCGAGCGGAAATTTCCACTTCCTGCTTCCTGGCCAGGGGAAGACGTGAAATTATTAACACATCTCGGGCAGTGATAAAGAAAGCCTCAGGTTGTAAACATGCGTATTTCGTTTAAATCGGTTCAGCGGTTAAGGCGTGAAGTGGTATACGTGCCGGCACGTAAGTCTAGCGATAACGAGTCACGTGGAGGTGATCTGCGCACCCACGGATACCGTATTTTATAGTTCTGCGCATACAAGGTCATCGCTAGAGTTACGTGCCGGCACTTATACGAGAGACAAGCAGACACACTTTCGCAAAGTATGAATTAGTATGGATTATATACACAGACTAATACCAATACTATGTCGCAAAAGAGAAATAGTCAGGGAGGCTACGTAGTCATATAATTGCTACTAAAGATTGAAGTTTAGGCAAAACGCAAAAACAAAGGCATTTGATTTCTTACCGACTCTCTGACGGCTGCTTGCATCTTGTCCAAGATTTCCACCTTCTCCTCCATGCCGTACAGGTTGGGTATGTCCCCGGTGTTGAGCAACATGTTGATGTCTTCAACCATGCCTTCGTACATTATCTGAAATGATCTAATACTTAACATAACTTTACTCAGCAGCATTCTTACTCAACAACTCTCATTAAGTACTAGTGTTGAGTGTTGTTGAATAAGAATGCTGCTGAGTAAAGTTTTGTTGAATATGAAATCAGCTGAGTAAGATATGCGAAAATGTGCTGAGAAAAGCACTTGCCGATTTTTGTATTTATCTTTACAATACAATACAATAACTCTTTATTGAACACCACATATAACAATCGAAACAGAAAAAAGGTTTACATTTAATTCATTAGAGATAATATTTATAAACTGGAAATCAGAAATCATGGAAAAATCCGAAAACAAAATCTATCTCAATGCTAATGAGTAGTTAGTACACACGGCAAAATAATTCGGTAAGCATAGGCACGCACACAAACGTCGTCTATGTGTTGAGTACCGACATGAACATTACGTAGAATCCACATGTGAATGTGTGAGTGAGTTCGATCGTATATCTACCCTCTCAGTACAGTTTTTTTTAGTAATAAGATAAATAAGTAATGTCGCTGTAAATTACCTATTTATTATATAAACAACAACAATAACTATAAAATAACAATGAAGAAAGTTGCAATTATTTTAGTTAGGTAGTTTATAATAAACTAAGTTAAAAATAATTACAAATTAAACTAAAAAATCCCCTTGGTATTGTGCCTGGCTCAAAGGTTTAAAAATTCGATATCTCCGGTTTAAGTTAATTCTACAGAAATAATGTAAAAGTATTGTTTTATTTTTGCATTTTCCTAAAAACATTTTACATTATTATCTTACATTGGATATTGTCATCGCAAGTGTAAGGCAAGAGAAGGCACCCTGGATCGAGTCTTACTTTGACCTTGAATCTTTAAATTTATGCAATCTGACGCATTGAACTATTATTACCATTACCAGCGTAGTAGCTACCATCTCACTGATTCAACTTGTTATATTTTTATTTCTCATCAAGTCTGGTCTGAGATTCAATTCCAACATTTCCAACCAATATTCCTTACAACCAGCATCGCCATTTAAATAACATCCAAAAATGTCATTTCTTCTAGGATTCGAACTCGGTTTACTAGAGAGCGAGTGCACAAATCAAGTATCCGACTTGCCTTTGTGACCGCTGAGCCACCGAGACATTTAATATAGTTGGTGAATTTATGAATTACTACGTCCAAACTGTGACTACTGCATTTGCAATGTGTAAATAGTTGTTTAAAGAGCTTTGAAATAAGCTTGAAATTTGCTAGACGATGCACATTTTATTAATTGCCGTCTAACAATATAAAGTATATTCTACCCTCAAATTATTAGTAATATGAATTTGTCAACGCTAGCCGCCATTCGTTACGCCTTGTTTTACAAGTGGTTTTACAACAACGAACTGTTTAATTTTGCCTTTGAAATACCTTGTGATTTGCAAAATATGGATAGTCATCATCTTTTTTGAAAAGAGCAGAAATTATTGTTCTTTACGAACAAAATATTTCTATAAGGAATCGCAACTCGTTTATTGATATCGGTAAGTAGACAAAATGTCTGATAAAATAATTACTTCTTATTTTACATCAAATTTCTTCATGGTGTTAAAAACAATGATTTATTATTGTATCCGTAATGTATTCAAATAACTTTCTTTGACGAAGAATGTTTTTTATTAAACTTAATTTATTTTGCAGCGGAAGACTTCAATTATGGATTCACCGTTATGCAGACTTCGGGCACGATAAGAATATTCCTTCTGTGTCAAAACAAGAAGTCTCATCTTCACGCCATTTGACATAAGTAGTTGCCGCACACGCTAAAGGGACCTATTTCACATCAACGAGAGACAATGTTACCTACGTTGTGTGCGACTTCATCTGCATGTTGCAGGATAGCATTGTCGTAACTCGTAAACCAGCAAAAAAAAAAATACTTCAACGGATCAGCCAGCATAGAAGAAACCGAATGAACTTTGATCGTGAATATTTATAATTTTGATTCGAATAGGTAATAATGTAGTGATTTTTAGTGATGAAAAACCATTTACGTCTGAAAAAGATGGACGAAAAATTTTGTGGCGAAAAGTGCTTGGATGTCATCCATGGGATTTGTGAGTTAGTGGGTTGGGGGTCGTAATAACAGTGCTAAAAAAAAGTGATGTGTGACCTATTTCGTGCATAACAATGTTATTGTGTCATAGTCAAAGACTGGCTGAGCACCCAACAAGATTCCTTAACTGTTATTAACTGGGATCCATCTGATATAAAATCCAAAGCAAATTTAGGTAGCTTAGTCACTTGAAAGTGGAGATTTAATCCAGTGTGCAATGATGTTATTGTTAATGGCTGTCATTTAACATGTCGATTCATTTCACCACTGACTTTATTTCTCGACAAATAAAACGTTTCGTTCATCTTTCTCAGACTTAAGTAAACTTAATAAATCGGAAATTCTTATAAATGATACTCTTTTCAAAACCCTTGTTAATTCGAATAAATTACATCTTAAAAATAGCCCTTTTGTGGTGTGCATTCAATTTACCATTTGTATTGTAATTTTAAATTATGTTTGTAACAGAAATTTTTAATTAACCTAAAATCATACTGGTCACTATAGTGTGTGTTGTTTTACGAATAAATGTTGTTCTTCTTCTGTTATATTATAAGGAATAGCATGCAGTCTTATTTTGCTAATTTAATTAGTTATAGTCTTATGGTAATAATAATTACTTAAATGTTGTAATAAACAATTTGAAACAATGATTTTATTTTCTTATTTTGTTCTTTTACTTTCTTTTTTTCTTGTTTGAAGCAGTCATGATTTGGTTTTGAGATAGTTATAAATTAAAAAAAAGAAAATACAAAATAGACACATTTGAGCAAGATTCGAACCGAGGTCTTTAACATTCATAGTCCTAATCAGTACGACTGAGCCACCGCGCTCATATTATTCATGACGAAATTATTGTTCCATTGAGCAAAATCGTTTGAATAACAATAACCTATACAATAAGAGATATGTGAAGGTAGTCAGAGAACACAATCAGCACACATAGGCCATGTTAGTGTGAATACTCGTGTGGATACAAAACCATTTTGTTGTGTGTGTAATTAAGGCAGCGGATAGGTGCGGATGTGTGTATAGAATGACACACATGGACAACTAGGGTGCATACCGAATAGTTTTGCTGTGTGTACTAAGTAAACTGGTTCATAAGCAAATTAGTCATGATGAGTAATGATTGTTGTTGTATAAAGTTTCACTTATTAAAAACCTGTTTATCAACAAACAGACAGAGTACTAGGTACAGTACTAAGTGAGAAAACACTTAATATGCAATTAGTGATGATGAAGAGTAATGAGTGTTATTGAGCGCAGTATTGTTTATTAACTTTCACTTATTATTATTATTATTATTAAACTCGTACCTCTGAGTTTTACGGAATTTATGAGCGGAATTACATTTGAAATTTGCAATGAGCTTTTCGGTGAAGGAAAATATCGCAAGGAATCCTACACACATCTGCCAAGCAATTCAATTGTGTGTATGAAGTTCCTAATCCACACTGGGTCCGCGTGGGAACTAGCCCAAACCCTCCAATAATAGAGGAGGCCTATGCCATGAGACACGCCGAATTACGCGATAAAAAAAAGTCTACATGTACTGAAATTGTAGCGAATTCGGAATAAAAGAGCTATATTATTATTATTCAGCATCTTCCTAGCGTTTTTCCCGGCATTTGCCACGGCTCAGTGAGCCTGGGGTCCGCTTTGACAACCTAATCCCAAGATTTGGCGTAGGCACTAGTTTTACAGAAGCGACTGCCATCTGACCTTCCAACCCAGAAGGGTAACTAAGCCTTATTGGGATTGGTCCGGTTTCCTCACGATGTTTTCCTTCACCGAAAAGCTCATAGTAAATTTCAAATGTAATTTCGCACATAAATTCCGAAAAACTAAGAGGTGCGAGCCTGGGATTCGAACCCGCGACCCTCTGCTTGAGAGTCAAACCACAAGGCTACTTATTATTAAAAACTACTTATTATTATTCTATTAAAAACCTGGTTATCAGCAAACAGGAAGACGAGCGGCTTCCCAATGATTCCGGCCTTCATGAGCAACTTCCGTATGTCGTCCCGCCACTCGTTCTGCCCGTACACCCGCGAGATCTCGATCTGGACCACGTTCATCTCGAGGATGCTCGCTGCTAGCTTTACCGCGCTGCTGCGGCCGCTGCCACCGACGCCCACCAGCAATAAGTTCCCTATAACACGTCGGAGACTTACGTTTACCTGACTTAACGAAATACGATACGGTACCAAATATATAAAACTGCTTCCAACCAAATTAAATCACTGAACACATATAAGAGACAATGTTATTCGTAATACCTAGCAAGGGAAACTATCACGACGATGAGAATTACAGGCCAAGCTGTCTCATCCTGAGAAGTTAGTGTCCAGCTGTGGAAGACAGGAGATAATTTTGAAGACCGGATAGCCTAGTGGTTAGAGAACCTGACTACCAAGCTTGAGGTCTCGGGTTCGATCCCCGATCGGGGCAGATATTTGTATGAAAAATACGAATCTTTGTTATCGAGTCTTGGATGTTTCAATATATTTAAATATGCTTATCCGTTGTGTAGTACCTACCCATAGTACAAGCTTTTCTTAGTGTGGGACTAGGTCAATTGGTGTCAGTTGTCCCAAGCAAGATAATTTATTATTTCTTTATTTAATTACCGTTATCCTGCAGCAGCACCCTCGCACACCTGGAGATGTGGTCCAGCGCGTAACGGAACATGACCAGGGCCATCGGAGACGAGGACACCACGTTGTACTCCTCGAGGTAGTACTCCATCTTCACCGCCATGTCCTCCAGATCCGTCACCTGGAGAAGATTATAAAAACACCCTCATTCCTGTTCTTTTTAAACAATCTTTTACAACGTCATTGTCATATATTTTTAACCGAGTTCATTTGTATAATTAACTAGCTGTTGCCCGCAACTTCGTCTGCAAAGAATTCGTTCATCGCTATCGCGCTGGAACTATGCAATTTTCCGGAATAAAAAGTAGCCTATGTGTTATTCCAGACCATAAACTGTCTCTGTTCCAAATTTCATCAAGATCCGTTAAGCAGTACTGGCGTGAAAGAGTAACAAACATCCATACATCTTCACAAACTTTCGCATTTATAATACTAGCTGTTGCCAGCGATTACGTCTGCAAAGAATTCGTTTATCGCTATCCCGCGGGAACTACGCAATTTTCCGGGATAAAAGTAGCCTATGTATTATTCCAGACTTTTCTCTATCTATGTGCCGAATTTCATCCAGATCCGTTGATCCGCTGAGGCGTGATTGAGTAACAAACAAACATCCATCCATCCATCCATACTTTCGCATTTATAATATTAGTTAGATTAGTAGAATATGATTTTACGGACTTCTGATAGTCCATGCAACTATTTTTGGTGCGAAATTATTTTCGATCCGTCTTAAAAATGATTCAAATGCAAATTAATACCTACTTCAGTCCTTATGCACTGCCTTATTTCTATTACATGGGTTTCGTTCAATATAATTATAAATCGTCTCGTTGCATGTTCTTCGGGAGGTATGACTGTTGTTTATCGATAAGATTGGTTTCCAAACCTATAAGTAACTACACTAAACTTTTTTTTTTCTTTCTCGGAGTAAAAACTCTTTACCAATGCCACTGGGCCTGAGGGGGGGCTGGATGGTTATGTGGCTTCACCCGGCCTCTTTCCGCACGGAAAGGGGCAGGGCAGGGGTAGCATACCCACTAAAAACACTCCGACGAAGCCTGCTTGCCGGGTTTAAGAACCCCCGGAGATTCCAGCCGATGACGCCTCCCGGAACCTAACCTAACCTGATCGTAGATCTTCGGATCAGCATCGGGCTCCATGTAGTTTCCGAAGAATATGTTGCAGACGTGATTGTTGCATAGCTTCTCTCCGTCTGGCACGTAGCCCGTCTCTGTCATCACCTGGTCCATGTGCACTCGGTAGTACCCGTACACCGCTTTGTACACTATGTCGAACAGCTTTATCCTAAAGACGACAGACTTTACATTACCTCTTTTCAAAAATGTTAATAAATCGTTCAAGTGCGAGTCGTAAAATCCAGTGTTAACAGAGCCCTGCTCCTAAGCAAATCTGGGCAGCGTGAAGTCGTTTTATATTGGACACTGACATAGACTATATCATGGTACCATTGTGTAGTTATGTTATTATTATTAAACTACTATCGAACTATTCGAACTATTATTTTTATTGCCCGGTCGGGGCAGATATTTGTATGAAAAATACGAATGTTTGTTCTTGAGTCTTGGATGTTTAATATGTATTTAAGTATGTATTTATCTATATAAGTATGTTTATCCGTTGTCTAGTGCCCATATCACAAGCTTTGCTTAGTTTGGGACTAGGTCAATTGGTGTCAATTGTCCCAAGATATTTATTTATTTCGCCGACTTGGATGCTTCGAACTACAATATGACACTGACTGTACCTACATACTTTACTTCCTACGTAAGGCGCAGCATAAGATCACCTGTCAGCGTCATCGGCCAGCCGGTCATAGAACACCCTGTACGTCTCGTGGACCCAGAGCAGCACCAGTTTATTGATCTCCTTCATGTGGGTGGAGGGCACGAGCAGTATCCCCTTGATGACGCGCGCGAAGTCCCTCAAATTGAAGAGATAGTGACACTTGCTGGGCGTCGGCAGGAACTGCAATATCACTGCTTTGTAGACGTCCATGGTTGCTGCGACGACGGTCTGTGGGAGTTAACTAAGTTATTATATTTACCTTTGCTTCCCGTGGCACTACTGTCCAAAGATTTCTATTTCAAAATCAAGTTTAACAAAATTTGACGGAGCTTCGCGTTTCGGTCTAACATAACCAAAACCTACCTCCCATTTATGATATTTATTTTGGTCAGTAGTGCCACGTAGTAGTGCTATGAGTAATAATACACTCTTCTTTATATATCAGGAGATGTTCGAATTCTGAATAAGGCTCTGGCAAAGGCTTAAAGCGATACGATGCGTTCAACGCTATCCTATCAAAAATGTGGTGTAGACTAGACTGTAAAACTATTAAATGAAACTATTTTGAATATGCAACCAGAATAACACGCGCGTGGACGAGAGCAAAGACATGACAGCTAATTTTCAATTGTTTTTCTTTCCGCGCTGCGAGCATTCCAAATTTATTACCAGCCAGTCTGAAATATAGAGTAAACCTTTTTACACGCACTTAAATGCGTAGACTACATGTGGTGATAGCCAATTTTGACTCGATAGAAACATGAATAGGAGTTATTCTTCTATCAAAAGGTAAACGTGCCATTTTTATTAAAATATGTGCTGAAATGCAAGTATTTGGAATATGATCAAGAAGAATAGCTTTATAGATATCCAAATTGGCATGCATTAGATGCTGATACTGGTATGTCAATATAGGGTCGTGGATTTCAAAACAACTGGATTCGCTGCGATACGCATCAACATTTCGCTATTATGGATCACGATATGCGTGAACTGAACTACACGATAATAATAACCGTCTAATCCATGCACCTTGCTCTGCCGCATGAGCGTCTCCGAGAAGCCCTTGTTGAAGTGCCAGTCCATGATGGTGACGAAGATCTTGTTGAGCGTGTTGTCCTCGAACGAGTCCAGCGTGATGAGCAGCGTGTGCCGCGTCAGCCGCGAGGAGATCAGGTTCGAGCCGCCGCCAGGTGGCAGCATCGCTGACACGAACAGCTGCACCGAAAACCAGAGGTCGTACGACCTGGGGCCTTACCATGACGTGTTAATGCGAATCAATTCCGATTCAGTTCTGGTTTTAGCTGTAATTTTTAGCATGGATCTGACAGCGAGTGAACCTACACTGAATCGGAATTAAACCACACTAAGACGTCATGGTAACCCCCCTGGCGTTGACTCACAAACGGGTAAGAACCAAAAAGTTTGGCCACTGTTAGTGGTAAAGTCGTCACAATTTAAAAGGCCCGTTTTGACAGTTCACGCCCATGAAGTTCTCTATTTTTTACCGATCGAAATGTTCTGAAGGTAATTGCATTTTTCATTGATGGGTATCGCTCACTCAGCTAAGTGCTGTGCATAACGATTTTTTCATATTATCCACAGACTATTAATAATCGGTTAAGGATAAAATAAATCGATCTGGATATTTTTTTTAAGGCTGACTCGTACATGGCCGGTTTTATTTATTTTATTTAGACCAATTAATTACTGCATTTCACCAGCTGTGTAGTGATCTTTACTGAAAATTATGACCTTGGAGCTCAAAGCCGTAAACAATGGCAACACTGATTTCAATAGAGAAGATTCACTTTCTAATCAGAACTTTAATCCAATGCCACTTTACAATACACATATTTAAATCGATCAAATACTCATGCAAACTTGAATCGATTTATCGTGAGTATCGAGTTCCGAGTCGTACGGTGACATCACTAGTTACGTCGGGAAGACAAATGACAAAACGGGCCTTTCATTTTGCGACGACTCTAGTTAACCATACAAAACGCCTGGCTACACGAAAATTAACTACACAATCGTTATGGTTAATTTTCGTGTCACAACGATTGAGTAAAGGTGGCTTACTTTACGGGTGGTAGGGCCTTGTGCAAGGTCCGTCCGGATCGCTACCACCATCTTACTCGCTAATCCTGCCGCAAAGCAGCAGTGCTTGCACTGCTGTGTACCGGTGTGGAGAGTAAGACAGCCGGGGAAATTACGGGCACAAGAGGCATTTCATCTAAGTCCTCTAGGTTGGCAACGCATCTGCAATCCCTCCGGGGTTGCGGGTGTCTATAGGCAGTGGTGATCGCTTACTATCAGGTGACCCACTTGCTCGTTTGCCTTCCTATTCACATTAAAAAAAAACTCTTTAGTCCTTACCGATTTATCAGATCCTAAGTTCCTAACTACTACCCTGAGCTGGGGTATAGGGCTCTTATAATTTCGAGACAAATCGTAACATTTCAGATATACCACAGATCACGCTAGTATCACGATTTGCATTGAAACTAAGCGTGCCGACTTTTCACCCCTTACCGTGACGCTACAGACGAAATTTAGTGACAGAATCTGAAACGATTCAAAAACGCCGATCTCTTCCCGCCCCGCTACGATGGCAACAATTCAACTTGAGCCACCGCTCTTCAAATAGCCTTCGTATTTTCAAAATGTATGGAACAAACCTCAACGCTTACTCGGGCTTCGGACACGCCAAGCAGATAACTACAGATGCATTTTCGTAATCAACGGTATCACTACATAATATAAAACAAAGTCGCTTTCTGCTGTCTGTCTGCCTGACTGTCCCTATGTATTGTAATGCTTAGATCTTCAAAACTACGCAACGGATTTTGATGCGGTTTTTTACGCAGACAAAGACGCGGGCAGAAGCTAGTATATAATAATTTCTTTGTTTATGACTGAGCACGAGCATTCGCACATGATTGATTGTCATCATCATCATCATATCAGCCGAAAGACGTCCACTGCTGGACATAGGCCTCGCCCCGCGGCTCTCCACTCGGACCGGTCCTGTGCCTTCCGCATCCACCGCGATCCCGCGATCCTGATCAGGTCGTCGCTCCATTTCATTGGAGGGCTACTACCGACATCTCGTCTGCCGGTCCGCGGACGTCATTCGAGAACCTTCTGACCCCATCGGCCATCGGTGCCCCGCCCACTCAGTTTCGCAATTCTTCAGGCGATGATTGATTGTGCAACCTCTTTATTCAATTCCGCGGAAACAACTCACCACATCGACGACCTCCTGCTTGACCATCTCCTTGAGATCGTACCAGTGGCCGTGGTCGATCCACTGCCGGATTAGCTCCAGCGGCGGCTGCGCGCCGTATACCTCCTTCTGCGGCATGCTGAGGTCGTCCACAAACAGCACGCACTGCCGCCAAAATATAAAATGCATGGACGGCAGAGGCGTATACAACCGGTCACTCACAAAGCCCCTGCCCCCTCTACAAGTTGTCTAAAAATTCAGGAATATTTCAGAAGATGCTTCGGCATAAGAATATTTAATAACAGAGTAGAAATCGTGACCTTGAGTCCGGCCGGAGCGGAAGTTTCCGTTCTACTATGTTCTTATTTTATTCTTATGGCTTCGGTTAGATTGTCTGAACTGAACAACCCTACAAAGATATTTATTAAAAATTTTGTCTCAATATTTAGTACCTACCCTCGGTTCTTTTTATATTTATTTGAAAAATATTTTTTATACATTGTTTATTACGTAAATGAGCCATGAAAAAAATCATGAATATTCCCTATTGTCGAGTGACAGATAACTACGACATACTTATACGCGTCATCTCTGTCGCTACACTCGAAAGGCGTATAATATTCTATATATTTACTCGTATTTAAATAGGTATCAGAATTATCTTATTATCATTACACTGATGCTACTAATGGTTGCTATATTGCTACATTTAACTCGTTACCTCAGTAATATTGCTCACCGAATTATTACCGACATCAAAATAATGCACTAACCTTTTTATTCATGGAAGGTCCGTAAACTCCCTTGCGCCGTCTGTCCACTTTAGACATAATAATGTCCTGTGTCTAAAAATAACCAAAAAATTTAATGCTCCATTTAAAAAACACGCTAAACTAAGTACTGCTTGATAAACAGATCAACAGATTAAAGTATAACGGGTATAGTCTTTTAGCTTAGAGATACAAAGAGCACTACATTTGTTCTGCCACTTGGGGGTGAGTTTCATGCACTCATAATCGAGATTTAAGCTTGTTCCCCATACCTAACCTTATTACATAACCGGCACTGGTAAAACCAATGTAGGATAATTAATTTGGATTAATTTAGGTTTAGGTGCGCGCTAAGCCTCGAACATGTTTGTTTATTTATTTTACAATATTTTACTTTGGAGTGTCCTGGTTATGTAAAATAGTTATATACGGGGAAAAGCCCTTTTGCGAAAAGTGCAGGCATCGGATGAAGATGATACACATCATTTCTCACTTAGTTATGATGCGAAACTAAAACTAGTTGAGCCAACTATCAACACAAACATCATCCGAGGAATGTTTGGATGTATCACCTGATTAGCGGTAGTCCTGGCCGAGAAGTTGATCGTGTTGGTGATGTACCTCTCCTTCGGCAACGAGAGGAGGAAGTTAAGCACGAGCGAGGACTTGCCGGTGCCCGTGGGCCCCACGATCAGGATGGGGATCTTGGAGCGCACCATCTTGGTCACGAAGTAGCGGAGGCACGCGTTCTCATTCGTCAGGATTATCAGGTCGTTCACCTGTCGGGGATAGGGCCATCATTTTGCTATCTACAGGGATCGGAACCGGTTTTTAAATACTGGATAATATAATCCAGAAACCGGTATAATTACGTATATCGTCGTGTATTGTGTGTATGCTCTTATATTTGTGTGTCTTGCAAAATTAATAAATGTCTTCTTTCTTTCTTTCTTTCTTTTTTTATATTGGCTCAACCTAATTAAAAAAATTCCGGTTACTAGTTAATAAAAAGAATGACATTTTAGAGCTGACGCTCACCGATACGAAACCGGTTTTACTCAAAGCAACGCCGACTCCACCGCGCCGTACGCTCTTAGTCACGCGGCGATGCTCTATATATGCTCTAGATAATGTTTGTAGAGAAATAACCGGTTAATTTCGCTCAATATAACCAGAATTGGTGCGAAAACCGGTTTCTTTAATAACTGGTTAAAAAACCGGTACACGAACCGTAAACCACAATCCATTTCGGTTTCGGCCAATGACCCCAAACCAGTGTCACACAGTTTAGCAGAAATAAAGCCAGGATAATAAAGTTTGTTTTAATAACTCCATTATTTACCAACCCGAATAAAACAATCTATATCAAAGAGGATCCCAATACGCAGTGGGCTCACTTGCCAACTACATACAGTACAACCCCTCCAACAATTTGCAATACAGCGCGGGAATGCTGCCTGATTTCGATGCGATTTTTTCCTTTGTTCCTCGCAGATAACCAAGTCAGCTAACCAACAGCCAAAAAGGAAGAAATTTTTATCCCAGATAACTAGTTTTTTAACGGGAAAGATTTGTTCCCCGTACATAACTATAAGGTAAAATAAATACTATTTCTAAATTAAAACAGGTTTTCCCTGTGCCGGTTACGTAACTTGGTTATCGTGCAGGAAAAAATCTTTCCCGTTAAAAAACCTGTTATCTGGGAAGAAACTATCTTCCTTCTTGGTTGCTGGTTAGCTAACGGTTTGGTTATCTGCGAGGATGATAAGGGTTTTTTCATTCAAAAGCCACTTTCCTTGCGGTGGTTCTTACCTATGTTTGGTAACAATCGGTCTAGCAGTTTTTGCGTGGGGGGTTTGAATTGTTGCTTGAATTGTTTATGTATATACTAGTTCAAGACTGCTAGAGTCAAATGGGACTGGGCATGCATCCACAGAAGCCCACTCAGCCACTTGGTGGGTGCCAGAGAATGGCCAAAGACAACGAGGCAGACCAAGAAGGCGATAGCGGGACGATTTGGACGCGTATATGGAGGAATGGCCTGATATTGCGTCGAATTGTAGAGTTCGAGAGGAGAGGCCTTTGCCTAGCAGTGGGCGGGACACCGTAATAGGCTATTAAAAAAATACTAGTTCATTATTGACCTTTGCATTGGGTGGCAGCGGCGCTTCTTTCTCCAGCTCCATCCAGGGTATCCACGTGCCGTTGTTCCGCTTATCGTACACGTAGTCGAACACAGTGTCCTTGTCTCCGAATAGCTGGTTCTTCGTCAGCTTGAAGGACTTCGGTTTGGGGAACGCGGCGTTGGACCCATCCAGCAGTTTACGGAAGAACACGTCGAAGGCTTTGCGGCCCTCGCCTGGTTTGATTAGTAGAGAGTGTGTTTTTTACAGCTGGCAATAAGTTAGCACAATACACACTTTGTGAACATCTATATCATCTACCTACGAGTATTATTGTTCTTCTTCCATGCTCGTCTGAGAGTGAAGAAAAAACGTAGAATGTACCAGTTGCTTCACTTCCCGTGAAAATGGTAAAAGCCCATCGAGGGAACGGGCGACAATCTTAGGAATCATGTTATAGGCGATGCGGCTAGCAACCCATCACTATTTCGATTCCCCTTTCCACCTTTACGCCCGCAATCATGCTAAACGTGGCCATGTTATTTTAGGCTCTGGAGGGTACTCACACTCTGCTTGTCACCTTCATTAAGATTATTGGTTCTTGTCGGTCATTGGTAGGTACGGTCGCCCAAATAATTGGTCTAAGTACTACTTTTCATCCAACTTCCTATCAAATGAAAATGTCGCTAAAGTCGAACTTTCAAGTTGACAGCCTGTCTTATCGACAATATATATTATGACTTGCAAAGTAATTTTAACCTTAAGGTGGTAGACCACATTTAGTCAGCGGCATATTTAGCGGAACAATAAAAGTTGCTTGATCAGAAAAAAATAAAAATAATTACCTATATTTTTTTATGTGTTCCGCTAAACACTGCTATCTACTGTGGTAACCTATAATTCGCCATGTAACTTTATATCTAAGTGTACAGCGGTAATCTAATTAAGGCTGGTTGGTTTCCTGAATAAATAAATAAATAAATATGCCGCCGAGTGTATTTCGTCGTGGTAGAAAGAAGCAAAACCAACTAACTATCCCAAAAAATGTGAGCTAGTTAGTTGGTTTTGCTTCGAATACGGCGATCTGTCTAATGGTACCACTACGCTACGTGAAACCATGTTCCTTGACTGTACCGTTGATGGTGGCAGCCAGGCCCCACAGCAGCGAGAACACGAAGGTGCACTGCAGCCACATCGTGCTGAACTGCGCCTCGCCCTCCAGCAGACACGTGAACAGACGAGTGAAAGACTGCAACCGAGATACAACCTCTCTATAGAACAGAAACATTACTCGCCTAGGAATATTAATAATAATGAATAGTAAACTAAAGTAGTACAGTAATTTGAATAAAAAAACAAAAACATATATAATATAACCTCAGAGAAAAGAAAAAAAGAAAAGAAATAAGGAAAAAGTTTATTATTACTATTATCATTATTATTATTTAATTGATCCTGTGCCGGTGCACTAATATTATTATTAAATAGCTATGCTGCATGCATGTGCAGTCTCTTAATATTTGTATGCCTTATGACAAGCATAGTGATACAAAATTTATGTAACATCTTTAACAATTACCTATGTTAGCAAATATGTCTAGTGCGAGCGCCGCCGTTTCACTTACAGCATAAAATGTCATCTACCCATCCTATGTATCAATGTGTGCTTTGTAAAATGTTATGCATTTGTAACTTCTGTGGTGAAAATAAAGTTATTATTATTATTGTTGGTACGGGTTTCCGATCACGGGCCCATGGGGACCCGGTCATTTGTTATTATTATTATTATTATTATTATTATTATTATTATTATTATTATTTGATTTGATTTGATTTATTTATGACAATCAAAAAAGTAGTTAAGAAAAAAAAAACATATAAAAAGCTATATAAAAATAAATTGCCACAAAATGGTCCCAACTCAGGATTTGCTGGTCTTACGAGTAGGTATAGCCAACGCTGGTCACATAAACATAACTTAGACATAAACTATCAAGCAAAAAAAGATTATATGAGATACTCCTAATTACAAGCGGGTGGTAGGGCCTTGTGCAAGGTCTGGCCGGATCGCTACCACCATCTTACTCGCTAATCCTGCCGCTAATCAGCAGTGCCTGCACTGCTGTGTTCCGGTGCGGAGAGTAAGACAGCCGGGGACATTACGAGCACAAGAGGCATTTCATCTTAGCCCTCTAGGTTGGCAACGCATATGCGATCCCTCCGGGGTTGCGGGTGTCTATGGACAGTGGTGATCACTTACCATCAGGTGACCCACTTGCTCGTTTGCCTTCCTATTCATATAAAAAAAAATACAAGCTTTATATTACTTGTAATGTATGTCATGTATGTATGTTACAAAGCTTTTAGTTATGTAAGTATGTTTTTGAGTGGAATCTTGCGACACAATATTTATATTCTTACTTTGAAATGATCCTATCTCCGTAACTATTATTACTAGAATCTTTAAACTTGGCATACCACAGGTAATTGTGCTATCTAAAAACTATTTTATATTTTGCTATTTTATTTTGCTAAATTCCCCTGGGATAAGAAATAAAAAGGATCATTATATGATTTAGATCCTTGGTATTTGGCAATTGCGTTGTGTTGTAATAAGCCCTTTCGTTATTATTAGGTAGGTACTCGTTTGTAACACTGTTAATGCGTATGTGTAATAATAATTAGTATATACTCACAAAGAACTCGTGTATTTCGCCGACACACTTCATTAAGCTTAAACTAAAATCATAGTGACCGGAAATAAGTTCTATTAGTCATAAGACAATTTAGTTTCGTTATTATTAGTTACTCGTTTGAAACACTATTCTATGGTGATAATTATTATTAGCATACACTCAAAAAGACGTTTGTTTAGGAACAATGAAGGTCAAGAGTATCCGAAACCGGCGAGCACGTATGAAGAGATTGATGAATGTGGATGAAGCGAAAGGGCATGCCAGGATAGTGCAATACCGCCTAACTAGCACTGATAAATACTGCGTATCTACACAACACCACGTAAGCAAAACGACGCAACTAGCGGTATTAACCAATGCCGGTTACGTCGTTATGCTTACGTGTTGTTTATTTATTTATATAATTTATTTTTTAATTTTAGTTATGAATAAACATAACAAATTTGCACCTAAACAGCTAAAGCCAAAACGGCACAAACTTACAGAATTACACCAAGTAGCTATGCTTACATATATTATTATGTAGTTAAGTTATATCTACTAAACTAGAAATGGTGTTGTGTAGATACGCAGTATTTACCATTGCTAGTTACGCGGTATTGCACTATCCCCGACGGTATGTATGTATGTACTCACAAAGAACTGGTGTATCTCGCCGACAGAGACGAACTGGTGGCACTTCATGCCGATGAACTCGAAGATGGGCGGCACCAGCCAGTCTATCAGCTCTTGGATCAGGTCGAACTGCTCGGGGATGAGCTTCTTGCTGAGGTGCGTGTTGTAAGACTCCAGGAAAGCGCGCCAACCTTGACAAGACATACATCATTCAGCGACGACTACTACTGTTGCCCGTAGTCTACTATCCAGTCTTTCGAAATTACAATACAATACAAATACTCTTTATCGAACACCACAATTCAGTACGAAACAATACAAAAACAAAGTAGACAATAGGCGGTCTTATCGCTGAATAGCGATCTCTACCAGACAACCAATAAGACAAATAAGTTGGAGACAGTTTAAGTAGGTGGCGGAAACAAATATTTATGTGTTTGTTTGTAGAGCTGCGTTAGAGTCATATCGTGATGATGGTCTCAGTGATTGTTACTCACCCAGCTGTTCTGGCTCCATGTAGATCATGCCGCAGCGGGACACGGTCGCCGGGGAAGCGAAGTCCAAGTCAGCTGGCTCGAATATCAGGTTCATCTTGTTCGTCATCTGGCAACACGTTCCTAACGTTAGTTCAAAATTCAAATATATTTTTTTCACACCTTCAGAAAAGTAAGCTCTGCGCTGTTGTGAGGGATCAAAGTGCAATTTTTCTGTTTAAGACTTGTCTAAGTGTTTTGCAAATGCATTTTTTGAAGTTGATAATTGTAAAACCACGCCATTTTCTATGCTGGTAGCTCTTTAATTATATTAAGAACTCTTTTTTCAAGTTTTTTAATGTTCGCTGTGAAAAGTTGTAAAGAATGAATCAAGAGGAAGGTTTATATGTATAAAACATGCATAATATACCGTGCGAAGCCGGGGCGGGTCGCTATTCATAATAAACAATTAGCAGAATGATTGCAGGATCGAATTTTGTCTCACGTAGCAAAAATCTTATTGTCACCCTGTTAGAAAGGGACACACTCCTCCCTATGAACTATCTCGCTCTGCTCGTTTTTCAGCTGTGAGTGCTCAGTCCCGTTCATTGTATTACGTCCATGGTATATGTACCGTCACGGGCATAAATATAAGTACGTTACCAAGCAAAAACATCTATACACCTTTATGCCACAAACAATAAGGTCGGTGACACATATACCTATATATCTATGTGATATTTTATGCCCTCGACTGTATATTTATGTATGTCTATGCCCGAAACCGACGAGCATGTACAAGTATGAAGATATTGATAAATGTGGATGAAGCGAAAGAGGTATGTCAGAATCGTAGCAAGTGCAAATGAAATGAAATATGAATAAATAGGTATAAATAAAAAAATATATAAATAAATAAATGGAACAAAAAAGTCTCTGCCTACGCCTATGGGAAAGAATCGTGACTGTATGTATGTATGTATGTCTATCTACCTGTATGATCTCGCCACTCATGAGGCACAGTTTCTTGTTGTCGTCGAGCACCGTGTTCATGTTCTCGATCCAGACGGCGTCCACCGGTCCGTCGAACAGGATCCACTTGCGATCTCGAGTGATCGACATAGCGTATTCGCGGAACGCTATCGCCAGCACCCCGTCCGACCTGACATGGGAACACAGTTACAGCGTTTAGTTAAGAGCGCCCTACTGAGCTGGCAACGTTGCATTTTATTTAGTTTTTCTTTACGATTATTTCACGGAAATTAAATGAAAGTTTCACTTCGATTTTTTAGGGTTCCGTAGCCAAATGGCAAAAACGGAACCCTTATAAATTCGTCATGTCTGTCTGTCTGTCCGTCCGTATGTCACAGCCACTTTTTTCCGAAACTATAAGAGCTATACCGTTCAAACTTGGTAAGTAGATGTATTCTGTGAACCGCATTAAGATTTTCATACAATAATAGAAAAAAAAATAACAAATAATTTTGGGGGTACCCCATACTTAGAACTGAAACTCAATTTTTTTTTTCATCAAACCCAAACGTTTGTGGTATCTGTGGATAGGTCTTTAAAAATGATATTGAGGTTTTTAATATCATTTTTTTCTAAACTCAATAGTTTGCGCGAGAGACACTTCCAAAGTGGTAAAATGTGTCCCCCCCCCCCCCCCGTAACTTCTAAAATAATAGAATGATAAAACTAAAAAATATATATAATGTACATTATCATGCAAATTTCTCCCCAAAATTGGTTTGTACGAGATCTAGTAAGTCGTTATTTTTTTCTATTTAATATTTGTCTGTCTAATATAAGTAACCAATATAAAATGACCTCACACTGCCTACATTTTGCTTAAGAGCAGGGCTCTGCTAAGACTGGATTTCATAATAACTTGGCGAATTTGTACGGAACCCTCAGTGCGCGAGTCCGACTCGCACTTGGCCGGTTTTTAGTGTATTAATGTGTCTAATGCAAGAATTGATCGTGATGGACTTTTATTTTGTTATTAAACGAGATATAGTATTACTATCCCTTTAATATGAAAATAAAAGTCCATCACGATTAATCATTGCATTGGACACATTAATACACTAAAAACGAAGTGCACTACAGACGCCCATTTGAAACTTTCATTCATTTTCTGTGAAATAAACGCAAAAAAAATCACCAAAAATGCGACGTTGCCAGCTCAGTAGGAATGCACGCTCTTAATACACTAAAAACGAAGTGCACTACAGACGCACATTTGAAGCTTTCATTCAATTTCTGTGAAAAGATCGTAAAAAATCATCAAAAATGCGACGTTGCCAGCTCACTAGGAATGCGCCCTCTTAAGTATTTGTAACCCCTGACACAAATTAGAGTATCGAGTGGCCAACGGGTGACCGTTTCTCGACACAAACCTCCTCACTGGACCACAAAAGTGCGGAAGTTTTTTACACCAGGATTTAATATGCTTAACAGTACCTCTGCTAGGCGTCTATACTTTGTTTTTTTTTTTCTAATTTCGATTACAAAAATCGCAAAATTTAGATGCCACAATCCTACTAATATTATAAATACGAAAGTTTGTGAGGATGGAAGGATGGATGTGACAATGTGAGTGTGTATATTTGTTCCTTCTTCACGCCGAAACGACCCTACCCTAGATTAAAACAAAGGCTACTTTTTATCCCGGAAAACTGAATAGTTACTGCGGGATATCGATAAACATGTCAAAGGTCGCAGCCGCGTAATGTAAGGTATAATTTTACGCGGAAAAAATCGCGGGCAAAAGCTAGTAAGAAATAAAATAAACAATCATACGTGAGCAAAAAATAGTTCAATTTTTTGCCAAAAATGACTCACATCATTTTGGAAAACAGCTGATACCTACTCTCCAAACTGCTGGACCCATTTTTACCAAACATGACTTATATAAGAACCACCGAAAGGTAATTTACTTTAGAATGAAAGAAACCGTATTGAAATCGGTCCATCCTCTTGAGAGCTATTATGCCACAGCCAAACAGACACACATACACACAGACAGACATCGACGTCCAACTTATAACACCCCTCTTTTTGTATCGGGGGTTAAAAAAGAAACATAGAAGCACCGCCAAAGTCCTTCGTAATACTTAAACCAGTTCAGTTTTGAAAGAGGAAACAGTGGACTACGAAAGGCCGTTTTCATTATTTTTCTGTAGGAATTATCATACCAGGCTTCAGTTCTCCCTTTCATGCTCTTTCTGGAGTGATTGGATGAAAGCGACGGCAATACTTTACTCAAATAGGTACCTAATCTACAAAAGTCTCGGTGACCGGGTGCTCTGTGCTAATGGTATTTAATTAAGAAATGATTTCATTTAGTTGATTTCCTGTTTACCTTTAGCTATACATTTAAGTTCTTTTGTTTTTCACTTTTTTATTAATTAGATTTTAATAGTTTATTGCGAAAGCATCGTACAGGTGACTGGTATATAAGTTCGACTCACGGAGACACCTTTACAGTCTTCTCGGAACTCTCTAACGCGTACCGAAGTGTGGCTCTGTTTTTTCGTACCGATATCCAAGTTAAAAAATTGAACTTTTAGTACTCCTCCTTCTTCCGTACATATCGACACCACGCTATTTAACATTTAAAATTCAATCAAATTTTCAACAATGTCTACTTGTAAGAAAACGGCAGGTTGTGTTGACATGGGCACCGCCGCTGGCTCCGTG
This sequence comes from Pandemis heparana, assembly GCA_963854515.1. Taxonomy (NCBI): domain Eukaryota; kingdom Metazoa; phylum Arthropoda; class Insecta; order Lepidoptera; family Tortricidae; genus Pandemis; species Pandemis heparana. The sequence continues at coordinate 15,395,888 of OY978013.1, read as the reverse complement.
GAAAATAAATTGGAAAACGTAGAAATCACATTCCATGAAATTCTTCAATATGAAAAACAGAAGATGCTCGAGAAAGTCATCGAACAAAACGGTAAGATCATAATATGTTACCTATTTACTCAACCTCAACCTCCACAACTCCCGGTCCAGCGCGATGCCAGTCCTCCATCTTCTTCTTGGTCGCTGGCCATTCTCCAGCATCCATCTATTGGCTGAGTGATCCCACCTTTGTATGTACATGGGGCAGATATGTCCAACTCAGTCCCATTTCAGCAATCTTTTTGCCGACGTCTGCTTCGGATTCTATCTATCCTTTTCATGTGTTTCTCGTAAGTCTATAATAAGTTTTGCTGCCCTAGAAGACTTTATTCTTATTTTCATGCACTGCTTTCAGCTGGCAAACGAATCCTAGTATTCGTTAAAACGAAGCGCCGTGCGGATTTTGTGGCGATAATTCTTTCTGAGCAACAGAAATCAACGACGTCCATCCACGCAGATCGGCTTCTGCGCGATAAAGAATTGGCACTAAGGGAATTTAAGAGCGGACGTCACTGCATCTTGGTGGCCACCGCCGCAGCTCTGTGCAGAAACGGTAAGTGCCATATTGCTTCAAGTATTAAAGCTGCCACAGCTTGTGGCTTGAAATTGGTTTACGCTGTTTGGGCAGATTTATGTATAGGAATAGAGTCGAGGTGAATCTTTTTTTAACAGGTGAGATTAATATGGACACGTCTTTCTGAATAAATTTAAATTCAAATAACCACAGAACTATGAGATTGATTGATAATTTCGTAAAACATGCGAAGCGAATGTAATACGAGTATTGTAGAAATACTTTATTCAAATGTGTCATTTGAATCCGTTTCTTAGTTTACAATTACTCTTTAAAAATGAAACTTATTTGGGAACAACTCTCTTAAAAGCATTAGTAATTTCAAAACCTTAAAACGATCCCGGAATTCGGGATTTAAAAAGGCATGGCCATATTAACTCTCGTCGTGAACTGAAGTTTAGGTCCGATTTTATTTTTAAATAACTAAATAAGATGGTTAATTACCACTATTACCAGTTAATCCTGCAAATCTCTAGTTTAATTGTTTTTGATATTCAAATTAAAGTTTGTTTAAATTCTTTTATTTCAGATATCAAAAACGTCGATATCGTAGTAAACTACGATCTCCCGAAGAAAGTTGACGAGTACATGGATAGGATCGGCTTTGCCGGGCGTGGCGACAAAATAGGAACAGCAATATCTTTTTTTGATGTGAATCAAGTAAGTACCTATACTGCTCATAATGAATCAACGCATATTAAAGACAAAGTCCTCCACCGCGTCTGTCTGTCTGTCTGTCCGTGATAACCGAAAAAACTACTAATAATAAGAAATTCAACAAAAATGGTTAAACTGTACAGATAAGAAATTAAATTCTGCGCGAACCAAGTATCGGCCTATAGCTATTTAGTAATAAGTACGAATAAGTTGTTAAAACTATCCCATAGTTTGCTTTTATCAACGTTAAATTACTGGTGTTATTTTATTCATATGAATATTATAGACTTATTAACTCCTTGACCGCCACTGTCATCCAGTCGTGACCGCCGTAAGACTGCCTCACACGCCACGGTCATCAACACACATGACCAAAATTCCAGTTGAAACAATTCCTTCTAAAAATGGAACATAAAATTCATATCGTAGTGTGGTGGTAAAGAGGTGAACCTTATAATGATGCTGATGCCTTATTATTATTATGTCATGTGTTACAATTTTGATGTTCATATTTCAAGGATGCGGGCTTGGCAGCTGATTTAAGGAATATTCTACTGCAAGCCGATCAGCGCGTCCCAGAATTCTTGCAACCCGAGAGCATTGGCAACCAATGCGTCACAGTAAGTGCACCAATATATCAGCAATATCAGCATGCAAGGCAGTGCAGTGGGGGGTCGTCAGGGTAGGCAGCGCATACAAATTCTGAAGCGCCACCCTCCTGCTCCCTACCACTACTACCCTAGCAACCAGCAATTCAAAAACATGTAGCTAAACCAATGTTTAAGGCCCCTTAACCTACATGTACTTTAACTCAAATATGTCACTCCCTCAATCAAGTCAGACCTAATAACTGCTAAATGAAGTGCAGAGTAGGCTAACAAAACAGACATACATACATAAATAAGAGGCAGCATACACTCTCACTTTTATGTTAAGTTTGCTTCCATAATCTGTACACCATATGGATCTAATAGAAGCTTTAAAAAATGAGGAGTAAAAAGACTTGATGTGATTATTTAATCATGTATTAAATGTTATTATACTCCATTAAAAATACTAAAATTGAAGTTATTTGGTATAAATTAGTTAATTAAATATTATGAGTCAAGTGCTAATGTTGTTTGTTTTTTCATAGATGTTCGCTTGCGACGAGCCTGACTGTGGAGCCGACGAGGCAGACGAGCCTGGCGCTCAAGACGAAGACGAATCTTTTTGTTGACTAATTTTTTATAATATTATTTAATAAAATAATTTAAAAATAAAACTTGGTTTCTTTTTTAACATAAGGAGAACAATTAGTTTTTTAATTATCTTTATATATACACATATTATAAACCCGGTATCCCTTCAGGTGCCATAATTTCATTTGAATTTTTTTCATTTGCCATAATGGTCACTGGCTACAATGATAATTTAAATAAATAACATAAATATCTTGGGACAATTGACACCAATTGACCTAGCCCCAAACTAAGCAAAGCTTGTAATATGGGCACTAGACAACGGATAAACATACTTATATAGATACATATTAAACATCCAAGACTCGTGAACAAACATTCGTATTTTCATACAAATATCTGCCCGTAATAAGGAACAGCAATACTTTATTCAAATATGTACTTTTCAAAAGTTTCATTGACCGGGAATGTTTAAGGTTTAACGTTTGAGGAGCCCTCCTGATGCCAAATATGGATTCACTCGAACGTTGCGGGAACCTATTAGAATTGGGTAGATTAGGTGATAGGTAGAATCCAATGGTTGTTGGCGACAGACAACCTTTTTTAGAAACTTTGTTACTGTTTATGTTTTGAATGCGTCTATTTACAAGTGTTAATTAATTAGAGACATTTCGTCGGGTGACAAGCAAAAATCACTAACTACGCTAACAAAATAAGTACGATATTCAACCTTATTGTGTTTAAAACATGGTTAAATTCACGTTATATTTTTATTTTCTCTTAGTTAGCGATTTATGGTTGTCACGCGACGATTAAATACTTAGCATTAAGCCTCAACTACTGAAAAGTTATCTTCGTCATAAGGAAATTAAGTAGGTATTATTTAATAACAAAAACGCAGGTGACATCTTTATAAACACTGCACAATTGAGATTATTATAATTTTATTGTTAGAAGAGCATTTTTAATTTTTAATTTGGTGTCGTTCTGTCGTTCTATGAAATAAAGTAAATTATCAGACCAAACTACTTACTTACTAAGAACAACCCAAGAGATTAAGATAACGGGAGTTACAAACTGGTCAGTGTGACATCTTAGGCGATGCAGCTAGCAACTCATTACTATTTTAATTACCCTTTCCACATATACGCCCACAATCATGGTAAACTTGGCCTTTAGGTGTTGGTTCCTAGGCCTCAGGGCTAAAGACGTAAGGGATAAAGACGTGATTTTCGTATGTATGTCTTTATTAACTAACAAGTGTCAATTTTGTTAATCTGAAAAATGGATGATTTAAGCGTACACTAAGGGGTGCGAGGGTATCAAATTTCCCAAAAAAAATGTTGTTGGATTTGCTTGAGCGAGGTCGTTTTTTATTTTATTTTAGATGGTATTAACAGAATAACAGAAAAAATATATCAGACGATTTCCGCAAGCCGAAAGTAATTAAAATCGTTGAATAATATTAGAACTTGCAGCTAGGGCGTAAAGAAAACATAACTACTTACTTTCAACATGAAACTACCGTGGGACTCAATCATAATCACAAAAACGGATAACTAAAATCAACACATAACACACATATGTTCATTACTAATTTAGTGTTATTTTCTTGTAATTTGAGGATAGAAAATCCGTTTCTGAAACAAATTTTTGAAACAAAAACTTTTTTTTCAACTATCGCATATGAATAAAATAAGAGAAAACATAATGATCTGCCCTAATTTTTATGACACTACCATACCATCGCCGTAACAATGTGCTGTCAGTTGATTTGTTATATTATACTAAGGATTATAAAATACAGGGTGTTTGGTAGTCAGGTGCAAAGCCGTAAGGGGGTGATAGCCGAAGTATTTTTGAACATTTTGAGCCATACATGTCTTAGCCGAAATTTGATATTTTTTTTTTAAATTGAAAATTTTGAAATTTTACGAAAATACCCAGAATTTGATAAAAACGAGTCAATATTGCGCCAATGAGCGTTAATTTGTAAACAAAATCTTTTATTTCGGATAGTTTAATGTGTATTGGACCAAATGAAACAATTTTGAAGTGTCTGTCTTGCCACAGAAACAAAATGGAGGCATTCGAAATTACTAAAAATGTCTTATTTTGGAACAGAGTCATTTTTCAGTGCCATAAATAAAATTTAAAAAAAATCCTCGAAATGTTCAAACCTTTTTAATAACATGCCTGTTTATTGCTCTTTCTTTTAAGGTATCACTCATTCACATTGCTTGCTAAATCCGAGATAAAAAATAAAAACCAAACTCGGGGAGGACTCGCTAAGAATGCACAAATTTCACGTTAAAAGTAGGTACTTTAGTAGTAAATTGCATGAAAATAAGGTAAAAATAAATATCACTAATCTTCACTTTGTTGTGATTTGAATAGTAAATTAATTCATTTTACAATTCTTTTTTTACCTTTTTTCATGTAATTTACTAGGTAAGTGTAGGTATTCACCTAGTAAATTACATGAAAAAACGCGAAATTTCAATACTAGTGCATTCTTAGCGAGCGCTCCCCCAAGATTGGTTTTTACTTTTTATCTCAGATTTAGCAAGCAATGTGAATGAGTGATACCTTAAAAGAAAGAGCAATAAACAGGCATGTTTTTAAAAAGGTTTGAACATTTCCAGGATTTTTTTTAAATTTTATTTATGGCACTGAAAAATGACTCTGTTCCAAAATAAGACATTTTTAGTAATTTCAAATGCCTCTATTTTGTTTCTGTGGCAAGACAGACACTTCAAAATTGTTTCATTTGGTCCAATACACATTAAACTATCCGAAATAAAAGATTTTGTTTACAAATTAACGCTCATTGGCGCAATATTGACTCGTTTTTATCAAATTCTGGGTATTTTCGTAAAATTTCAAAATTTTCAATTTAAAAAAAAATATCAAATTTCGGCTAAGACATGTATGGCTCAAAATGTTCAAAAATACCTCGGCCTTCACCCCATTAAGGCTTTGCACCTGACTACCAAACACCCTGTATATTTTTTATCAAAATAATAGTTAACGTTTCGAACATATAAAGAAAGATGAAGCAAATAATGTTCAGTATATTTTAGTTAAAACAGTATTTTATTTGCTGGTATGACACGTTATACACTGCCAAATTAAAGGTTTATTATTTTTAATTGTCATTTTAACGATAACCCTCAAAATGGTCATCAGATTTATGGTCAGTTTGCTCGTCTGAGGCGCTTGATTATTTCAAGATGGTGATTTTGTTTACATTTCCGAAAGTTCGCTGCGAGCTAGGGTCTTGTTACCTTAGGCTCTGTCTATTTGTATGTATGTTTGTTTACCTTTTATGCGCGTCTATACTTAGCTATTTTTCTAATTTCGATTATTTAAAAAAGTAGGGACCATTGAAACTCACAAAAATTGCCAAATTTTGATGCCAAAATTCAGACGTTAACAAATTAATTTAAACTTATAAAAAAAACATAATTATAAACGTAAATATAAAAAAAAAACATGACGAAAATGCCTTACATTATTTTAGAAAAGAGCTGATACTCTTCAAACTGCTAAGCCGATACTATCGCAAGGTAATTTGCCTTCAAAAGAAAAACCCGCGTCGAAATCGTTCCATCCGCTTGAGAGCTACGACGCCACAGACAGACAGACACACATTAACACAAGCAGACATCGACGTCAAACTTATAACCCCCCTCTGTTTGCACCGGGGGTTCAAAAAGAAACAAATAAGCACAGCCAAAGTCCTTCATAATATTTATACCCGAAAACACAAACCTAAACCCGTTCCGTTTTGAAAGAGGAAACAGTGGCTACGAAAGGCCGTTTTCATTATTTTTCCGTAGGTATTATTATTCCAGGCTTCATGCTCTTTCCGGAGTGATAAGATGAAAGGGACGGCAATACTTTACTCAAATACCTAATCTTCAAAAGTCTCGGTGACCGGATGCTCTGTGCTAATGGTATTTAATTAAGAAATGATTTCCTGTTTACCTTTATTTAGGTATATACATTTAAATTATTTTGTTTTGCACTTTTTTATTAATTAGATTTTAATAGTTTATTGCGAAAGCATCGTACAGGTGACTGGTATATAAGTTCGACTCACGGAGACACCTTTACAGTCTTCTCGGAACTCTCTAACGCGTACCGAAGTGTGCTCTGTTTTTTAGTACCGATACCGATATCCAAGTTAAAAAATTGAACTTTTAGTACTCCTCCTTCTTCCGTACATATCTACACCACGCTATTTAACATTTAAAATTCAATCAAATTTTCAACAATGTCTACTTGTAAGAAAACGGCAGGTTGTGTTGACATGGGCACCGCCGCTGCCTCCGTGCCAAATAAATTGGAAAACGTAGAAATCATATTCCATGAAATTCTTCAATATGAAAAACAGAAGATGCTCGAGAAAGTCATCGAACAAAACGGTAAGATCATAATATGTTACCTATTTACTTAAAATATCTTCAAACACTCCTCTCAACCTCAACCTCCACAACTCCCGGTCCAGCGCGATGCCAGTCCTCCATCTTCTTCTTGGTCGCTGGCCATTCTCCAGCATCCATCTATTGGCTGAGTGATCCCACCTTTGTATGTACATTCGGATTCTGTCTAGCCTTTTCATGTGTTTCTCGTGAGTCTATAATAAGTTTTGCTGCCCTAGAAGACTTTATTCTTATTTTCATGCACTGCTTTCAGCTGGCAAACGAATCCTTGTATTCGTTAAAACGAAGCGCCGTGCGGATTTTGTGGCGATAATTCTTTCTGAGCAACAGAAATCAACGACGTCCATCCACGCAGCCCGGCTTCTGCGCGATAAAGAATTGGCACTAAGGGAATTTAAGAGCGGACGTCACTGCATCTTGGTGGCCACCGCTGCAGCTCTGTGCAGAAACGGTAAGTGCCATATTGCTTCAAGAATTAAAGCTGCCACAGCTTGTGGCTTGAAATTGGTTTACGCTGTTTGGGCAGATTTATGTATAGGAATAGAGTCGAGGTGAATCTTTTTTTAGCTGGTGAGATTAATATGGACACGTCTTTCTGAATAAATTTAAATTCAAATAACCACAGAACTATGAGATTGATTGATAATTTCGTAAAACATGCGAAGCGAATGTAATACGAGTATTGTAGAAATACTTTATTCAAATGTGTCATTTGAATCCGTTTCTTAGTTTACAATTACTCTTTAAAAATGAAACATATTTGGGAACAACTCTCTTAAAAGCATGAGTAATTTCAAAACCTTAAAACGATCCCGGAATTCGGGATTTAAAAAGGCATGGCCATATTAACTCTCGTCTTGAACTGAAGTTTAGGTCCGATTTTATTTTTAAATAACTAAATAAGATGGTTAATTACCAGTTAATCCTGCAAATCTCTAGTTTAATTGTTTTTGATATTCAAATTAAAGTTTGTTTAAATTATTTTATTTCAGATATCAAAAACGTCGATATCGTAGTAAATTACGATCTCCCGAAGAAAGTTGACGAGTACATGGATAGGATCGGCTTTGCCGGGCGTGGCGACAAAATAGGAACAGCAATATCTTTTTTTGATGTGAATCAAGTAAGTACCTATACTGCTCATAATGAATCAACGCATATTAAAGACAAAGTCCTCCACCGCGTCTGTCTGTCTGTCTATTCGCGATAAACTAAAAAACTACCGAACGATTTTTTTTTAATAAGAAATTCAACAAATATGGTTAAACTGTACAGATACAAAATTAAATTCTGCGCGAACCAAGTATCGGCCTATAGCTATTTAGTAATAAGTATGAATAAGTTGTTAAAACTATCCCATAGTTTGCTTTTATCAACGTTAAATTACTGGTGTTATTTTATTCATATGAATATTATAGACTTATTAACTCCTTCACCGCCACTGTCATCCAGTCGTGACCGCCGTAAGACTGCCTCACACGCCACGGTCATCAACACACATGACCAACATTCCAGTTGAAACAATTCCTTCTAAAAATGGAACATAAAATTCATATCGTAGTGTGGTGGTCAAGAGGTGAACATTATAATGATGCTGATGCCTTATTATTATTATGTCATGTGTTACAATTTTGATGTCCATATTTCAAGGATGCGGGCTTGGCAGCTGATTTAAGGAATATTCTACTGCAAGCCGATCAGCGCGTCCCAGAATTCTTGCAACCTGAGAGCATTGGCAACCAATGCGTCACAGTAAGTGCACCATTATATCAGCAATATCAGCATGCAAGGCAGTGCAGTGGGGGGTCGTCAGGGTAGGCAGCGCTTACAAATTCTAAAGCGCCACCCTCCCGCTGCCTACCGCTACTACCCTAGCAACCCTCCACTGCTCGCCACAGCAACCTACATATTTTGTTCGAATAGTGTTTATATGAAATATTAACCCAAACGCAAAAACATGTAGCTAAACCAATGTTTAAGGCCCCTTAACCTACATGTACTTTAACTCAAATATGTCACTCCCTCAATCAAGTCAGACCTAATAACTGCTAAATGAAGTGCAGAGTAGGCTAACAAAACAGACATACATACATAAATTCTTATTTATTTTTTATTTATGCTGCCTCTTGGCAGCATACACTCTCACTTTTTTGTTAAGTTTGCTTCCATAATCTGTACACCATATGGATCTAATAGAAGCTTTAAAAAATGAGGAGTAAAAAGACTTGATGTGATTATTTAATCATGTATTCAATGTTATTATACTCCATTAAAATACTAAAATTGAAGTTATTTGGTATCAATTAGTTAATTAAGTATTATGAGTCAAGTGCTAATGTTGTTTGTTTTCTCATAGATGTTCGCTTGCGACGAGCCTGACTGTGGAGCCGACGAGGCAGACGAGCCTGGCACTCAAGACGAAGACGAATCTTTTTGTTGACTAATTTTTTATAATATTATTTAATAAAATAATTTAAAAATAAAACTTGGTTTCTTTTTTAACATAAGGAGAACAATTAGTTTTTTACTTATCTTTATATATACACATATTATAAACCCGGTATCCCTTCAGGTGCCATAATTTCATTTGAATTTTTTTCATTTGCCATAATGGTCACTGGCTACAATGATAATTTAAATAAATAACATAAATATCTTGGGACAATTGACACCAATTGACCTAGCCCCAAACTAAGCAAAGCTTGTAATATGGGCACTAGACAACGGATAAACATACTTATATAGATACATATTAAACATCCAAGACTCGTGAACAAACATTCGTATTTTCATACAAATATCTGCCCGTAATAAGGAACAGCAATACTTTATTCAAATATGTACTTTTTAAAAGTTTCATTGACCGGGAATGCTTAAGGTTTAACGTTTGAGGAGCCCTCCTGATGCCAAATATGGATTCACTCGAACGTTGCGGGAACCTATTAGAATTGGGTAGATTAGGTGATAGGTAGAATCCAATGGTTGTTGGCGACAGACAACCTTTTTTAGAAACCTTGTTACTGTTTATGTTTTGAATGCGTCTATTTACAAGTGTTAATTAATTAGAGACATTTCGTTGGGTGACAAGCAAAAATCACTAACTACGCTAACAAAATAAGGACGATATTCAACCTCATTGTGTTTAAAACACGGTTGAATTCACGTCATATTTTTATTTTCTCTTAATTAGCGATTTATGGTTGTCACGCGACGATTAAATACTTAGCATTAAGCCTCAACTACTGAAAAGTTATCTTCGTCATAAGGAAATTAAGTAGGTATTATTTAATAACAAAAACGCAGGTGACATCTTTATAAACACTGCACAATTGAGATAATTATAATTTTATTGTTAGAAGAGCATTTTTAATTTTTAATTTGGTGTCGTTCTGTTGTTCTATGAAATAAAGTAAATTATCAGACCAAACTACTTACTTACTAAGAACAACCCAAAATCCATTAATGAAACGAGATTAAGATAACGGGTGTTACTAACTGGTCAGCGTGACATCTTATAGGCGATGCAGCTAGCAACTCATTACTATTTTAAGGTGTACTGCCGTTTGGCAAATTATTTTTCCCAAATATTACTTCCCAAACAACTTATCGCAATACTTACATTTCCCAAGTGAACCTTTAGCAAAGTTACATTTAGCATTTAGTTTATTTGATCAAACTATCATTTGGCAAAGTTTCACTTCGTCAAGATATTATTAAGCAAATGCTTCTTAAGCAAATGTTTTGTTTTGTCATAAGTTATATTCCTAAAATAAAATTCCCAAATGTGACACTTTGCATGGTAAACTTATAGCAAAAATCTGGCAAATGATAATTATTTTTTACTGTTGCAGTAATACAAATAGTAGGTACACTGCAGGAATTTTAAGTATAAATTGAACAAATGGCAGAAATTATATCTTTAATTGCTTAAACAAAGACATAGTTCGTATAATTTAGTATCAAAACAGTCGGGAACACCCAAATACTCCGAAATTATTCTAAATTCACTAATTACGATTTTTAAAACACCGAATTTTTGCCTTTGTACATTTGTGTTGTCCTGTATTTACCTTTTTCATGTGTTTTATGTACAATAAAGAGTTATGCATACATACAATTTTATAATTCCTAAGAAATAAAATTCCGATTACTAAAAACACGAAATTTATTTAACCGAATTTCAAAATTCCGGTTGTATATTATTCCGATTTGTATAACTCCGAATGATGAATAGCACGAAGTGACATTGGCCCGAAAAACAAAATTCCGATTATTATATTTCCGATACAACATTACTGATTCGGAAATTTGATATTCGGGATAGTGAAATTCGTGTTTTCAATGATCGGAATTTTGTTTATTAGTAATTGGATAAATTTAGGTTAAGGTGCGGCGGGGGTGGCCCTTGGGCCACCCATAAGCCGCGAACATGTTAGATTTACTTCAATAATATTCGGAGTTTTGAAAATCGGTATTTCAATATTCGGAATTCGTATTTTTGATATTTCGGATTATTAATCATTCAGACTTCTTATTGTTTGGTGTATTGAAATCCGGGATTTTGAAAAACGCGATTGTAAACGTTAGGCATTTTGAAATTTCGGACTTATAAAAGATAAGACTTACAAAATATAATCATATTGGTATGTTTATCCTACGCATTACTCACATTGCGATAGAAATCGTATGCCGTGCGATAATTTGGGTTTAGTACGTCATGCCAAACGATACATTTGCCAAAAACAAATTTGGGAAAATTAACATGACCAATTAATTATTTGCTAAATAATCACTTGCCGAAAAAAAGGTTTGCTAACTATAATATTGCGATAAGTAGTTTTGACAATTGAATTTTTGTCAAATAAAAATTTGGGACACAAAATTTGCTATGTGATGCTTTGGGGAATTTTTTTTGCCAAACATTAGTAATCCCTATTTTAATTACCCTTTCCACATATACGCCCACAATCATGGTAAACTTGGCCTTTAGGTGTTGGTTCCTGGCCTCAGGCTCGGTGTACCCTCAGGTTACCCTACCCGTAAGGGATAAAGACGTGATGTTCGTATGTATGTCTTTATTAACTAACAAGTGTCAATTTTGTTAATCTGATGAATGGATGATTTAAGCGTACACTAAGGGGTGGGGGGGTAACAAATTTCCAAAAAAAAATGTTGTCGGATTTGCTTGAGCGAGGTCGTTTTTTATTTTATTTTAGATGGTATTACCAGAATAACAGAAAAAATATATCAGACGATTTCCGCAAGCCGAAAGTAATTAAAATTGTTGAATAATATTAGAACTTGCAGCTAGGGCGTAAAGAAAACATACCTACTTACTTTCAACATGAAACTACCGTGAGACTCGAATCATAATTACAAAAATGGGTAGCTAAAAAACATCACATAACACACATATATGTTCATTACTAATTTAGTGTTTTTTTCTTGCAATTTGAGGATGGAAAATCCGTTTCTGGAACAAATTTTTTGAAACAAAAACCTTTAATTTTAACTATCGCATATGAAAAAATAAGAGAAAACATAATGATCTGCCCTAATAATTATGACACTACCATACCATCGCCGTAACAATTTGCTGTCAGTTGATTTGTTATTGTACTAAGGGTTATAAAATATATTTTTTATCACAATAATAGTTAACGTTTTGAACATAGAAAAGGATGAAGCAAATAATGTTCAGTATATTTTAGTTATAAAAGTATTTTATTTGCTGGTATGACACGATATACACCGCCAAATCAAAGGTTTACCATTTTAAATTGTCATTTTAACGATAACCCTCAAAATGGTCATCAGATTTATGGTCAGTTTGCTCGTCTGAGGCGCTTGATTATTTCAAGATGGTGATTTTGTTTACATTTCCGAAAGTTCGCTGCGAGCTAGGGTCTTGTTACCTTAGGCTCTGTCTATTTGTATGTATGTATGTTTACCTTTTATGCGCGTCTATGCTTAGCTATTTTTCTAATTACGAGTATTTAAAAAACTAGGGACCATTGAAAAATCACAAAAATAATTTAACAAATTAATTTAAACTAATAAAAAAAACATGATTATACACGTAATTATATAAAGAAAAATCATAACAAAAATGCCTTACATTATTTAAGAAAAGAGCTAATACTCTTCAAACTGCTAAACCAATACTATCGCAAGGTAATTTGCTTTCAAAAGAAAAACCCGCGTCGAAATCCTTCCATCCGCTTGAGAGCTACGACGCCACAGACAGACAGACACACATACACACAGGCAGACATCGACGTCAAACTTATAACACCCCTCTGTTTGCACCGGGGGTTCAAAAAGAAACAAAGAAGTACCGCCAAAGTCCTTCATAATATTTATACCCAAAAACAGAAACCTTAACCCGTTCCGTTTTGAAAGAGGAAACAGTGGCTACGAAAGGCCGTTTTCATTATTTTTCTGTAGGTATTATTATTTCAGGCTTCATGCTCTTTCCGGAGTGATAAGATGAAAGGGACGGCAATACTTTACTCAAATACCCAATCTTCAAAAGTCTCGGTGACCGGATGCTCTGTGCTAATGGTATTTAATTAAGAAATGATTTCCTGTTTACCTTTATTTAGGTATATACATTTAAATTATTTTGTTTTGCACTTTTTTATTGATTAGATTTTAATAGTTTATTGCGAAAGCATCGTACAGGTGACTGGTATATAAGTTCGACTCACGGAGACACCTTTACAGTCTTCTCGGAACTCTCTTAACGCGTACCGAAGTGTGCTCTGTTTTTTAGTACCGATATCCAAGTAAAAAAATTGAACTTTTAGTACTCCTCCTTCTTCCGTACATATCGACACCACGCTATTTAACATTTAAAATTCAATCAAATTTTCAACAATGTCTACTTGTAAGAAAACGGCAGGTTGTGTTGACATGGGCACCGCCGCTGGCTCCGTGCCAAATAAATTGGAAAACGTAGAAATCATATTCCATGAAATTCTTCAATATGAAAAACAGAAGATGCTCGAGAAAGTCATCGAACAAAACGGTAAGATCATAATATGTTACCTATTTACTCAACCTCAACCTCAACCTCAACCTCCACAACTCCCGGTCCAGCGCGATGCCAGTCCTCCATCTTCTTCTTGGTCGCTGGCCATTCTCCAGCATCCATCTATTGGCTGAGTGATCCCACCTTTGTATGTACATGGGGCAGATATGTCCAACTCAGTCCCATTTAAGCAATCTTTTTGCCGACGTCTGCTTCGGATTCTATCTATCCTTTTCATGTGTTTCTCGTGAGTCTATAATAAGTTTTGCTGCCCTAGAAGACTTTATTCTTATTTTCATGCACTGCTTTCAGCTGGCAAACGAATCCTTGTATTCGTTAAAACGAAACGCCGTGCGGATTTTGTGGCGATAATTCTTTCTGAGCAACAGAAATCAACGACGTCCATCCACGCAGATCGGCTTCTGCGCGATAAAGAATTGGCACTAAGGGAATTTAAGAGCGGACGTCACTGTATCTTGGTGGCCACCGCTGCAGCTCTGTGCAGAAACGGTAAGTGCCATATTGCTTCAAGTATTACAGCTGCCACAGCTTGTGACTTGAAATTGGTTTACGCTGTTTGGGTAGATTTATGTATAGGAATAGAGTCGAGGTGAATCTTTTTTTAGCAGGTGAGATTAATATGGACACGTCTTTCTGAATAAATTTAAATTAAAATAAACACAGAACTATGAGATTGATTGATAATTTCGTAAAACATGCGAAGCGAATGTAATACGAGTATTGTAGAAATACTTTATTCAAATGTGTCATTCGAATCCGTTTCTTAGTTTACTCTTACTCTTTAAAAATGAAACTTATTTGGGAACAACTCTCTTAAAAGCATGAGTAATTTCAAAACCTTAAAACGATCCCGGAATTCGGGATTTAAAAAGGCATGGCCATATTAACTCTCGTCGTGAACTGAAGTTTAGGTCCAGTTAATCCTGCAAACGTCTAGTTTAATTGTTTTTGATATTCAAATTAAAGTTTGTTTAAATTCTTTTATTTCAGATATCAAAAACGTCGATATCGTCGTAAATTACGATCTCCCGAAGAAAGTTGACGAGTACATGGATAGGATCGGCTTTGCCGGGCGTGGCGACAAAATAGGAACAGCAATATCTTTTTTTGATGTGAATCAAGTAAGTACCTATACTGCTCATAATGAATCAACGCATATTAAAGACAAAGTCCTCCACCGCGTCTGTATGTCTGACTATTCGCGATAAACTAAAAAACTACCGAACGATTTTTTTTAATAAGAAATTCAACAAAAATGGTTAAACTGTACAGATACAAAATTAAATTCTGCGCGAACCAAGTATTGGCTTATAGCTATTTAGTAATAAGTACGACTAAGTTGTTAAAACTATCCCATAGTTTGCTTTTATCAACGTTAAATTACTGGTGTTATTTTATTCATATGAATATTATAGACTTATTAACTCCTTGACCGCCACTGTCATCCAGTGGTGACCGCCGTAAGAATGCCTCACACGCCACGGTCATCAACACACATGACCAACATTCCAGTTGAAACAATTCCTTCTAAAAATGGAACATAAAATTCATATCGAAGTGTGGTGGTCAAGAGGTGAACCTTATAATGATGCTGATGCCTTATTGTTATTATGTCATGTGTTACAATTTTGATGTTCATATTACAAGGATGCGGGCTTGGCAGCTGATTTAAGGAATATTCTACTGCAAGCCGATCAGGGCGTCCCAGAATTCTTGCAACCTGAGAGCATTGGCAACCAATGCGTCACAGTAAGTGCACCATTATATCAGCAATATCAGCATGCAAGGCAGTGCAGTGGGGGGTCGTCAGGGTAGGCAGCGCTTACAAATTCTAAAGCGCCACCCTCCCGCTGCCTACCGCTACTACCCTAGCAACCCTCCACTGCTCGCCACAGCAACCTACATATTTTGTTCGAATAGTGTTTATATCGAGGGTTCAAAGCCAAATTGGTTTAAGCGACATTTTTTGAACTTTACAGGAGAGCTGTTTAAAAGATTTATTTTTCGAAAAAAAAACATTACTAAATTACTGTTTAATTTAGAGTCTTCAAAGTTCTCTACAGCAATTTGTATTAATATAAGCTATAATTTTATATATTTTTAAAAATATATAGTTATTTTCTGATTTAAAGGTCGCTTAATACAAAATTCCACAATTTGTCTAAATTTCTGTTGAAGGAAAAACGGTTGAAATCCAGTCTAGCCTATTACCAGGAAAAAGCAAAATGCTTTAAGTAACTATTTGACCACAAATACATATAAAGCAATTGGCATGAACCAACTTAACCTGATAAAGAAAAATAAACGACAAATAGCTTAAATTCCAATCAAAATTGTATTGCAGGGAAGGAAAGTATCTCAAACGACTATTGGCTCCGTATATCAATTGTATGAAATACCAAAATTATCAAGATTAAAATTACGATTGGCCAATAAGTCATGTTGGTTATGGAAGTTTTTGCCTTGTAAGTCAAATTTTACCGAAGATGCACAAGTTAGAAATAGACAATAAAAGTAGATAAAAAAAAACTTTTGTTAATTAATGCGCCTCATCCGGGCCATAAATGGTCAAAACATAATTTTATACCATAAACGAAAATATTTTTTACTTAAAGTAATAATCTAGCCTTACATAACAATTTGCTTTTCAGGAAAGTACAAATATAATCAGTCTTAACGGAAACAATGGGAAAAGTTAAATAATTCTACGTTTAACGGAATTGCAACAACTCTTTCTTAAATAATTATAATCTAGAAAGAAAGAAGAAGTTTATTCTTTTTTGCATGGCACACAATTATAAGAGCATATACAAAATTTTATAGAAAAAATAAAACAAAAAAAATACACGCATGAAAAATAGATCATCAGCGTTGTGTATCTTCGCAAATGTGAAACGGTCGCTGGCTCAGCATTACGCTGAGGTGTTAGACAACCTGCAGCACTGATTTTCAGCCTGAACCGTCTGTGACTCACGAAACGATACACTGATAAAATATACTACATAATCCATTAACTTTTACGTAAATAAAGAAATAAATAGATAGAATCCGACCTATGTGTAACGAAAAAAAATACATACATTTATATGAACACAAAATATTTACCTTGCTACTCCGCTACTTACGTGCAAGATAACCAAGCTTGTGCGAAATATGTACGTTTTGCATGCAAGCCCTCCCACCACTACTACCACACAAAACGCACACAAATCCCACAAACTTAATTAATCCTAACACCACACAAACACTGACGCGCGTTTCGATCCCTCTACGGGATCATTCTCAAAGTTAGAGCACAACCGATGCACATGCGAACCAACGTCGTACTAATTTGTAAAACTATAAATAAACTAAATGTACCCACATTCGTATATTATCAAACTACCCTCTTATTTATAATTTTAATTAGCCATCAACAACTACCTTCATAATTTTTTCCGACTACAACAAAAACAACGAGGGTTATGTATTTAACAAAACAATTTTACTATTCATCAAAATGTGAAAAGGGTTTACGGTTGGATGTTTTAGAGCAGTTGGAAATAATTAGGTACAACAATAGTGCTTCAATAATTAACGAACAGGTGAACTTGGTGTCGTCACCTTTGTTGCGTGTCCATTTTGATGAATAGTAAAATTGTTTTGTTAAATACATAACCCTCTTTGTTTTTGTTGTAGTCGGAAAAATTTATGAAGGTAGTTGTTGATGGCTAATTAAAATTATAAATAAGAGGGTAGTTTGATAATATACGAATGTGGGTACATTTAGTTTATTTATAGTTTTACAAATTAGTACGACGTTGGTTCGCATGTGCATCGGTTGTGCTCTAACTTTGAGAATGATCCCGTAGAGGGATCGAAACGCGCGTCAGTGTTTGTGTGGTGTTAGGATTAATTAAGTTTGTGGGATTTGTGTGCGTTTTGTGTGGTAGTAGTGGTGGGAGGGCTTGCATGCAAAACGTACATATTTCGCACAAGCTTGGTTATCTTGCACGTAAGTAGCGGAGTAGCAAGGTAAATATTTTGTGTTCATTGAAATGGACCTCCGCAAAGTAACGCCTGATTCAATAAAATACATACATTTATTAAATAGTTCACAATAAACAAAAAATAAAAAGGAGGGAATCCTAAATTGTTTAAAACAACAGGCTGGCATATCAATGTGCAAAAGTGCTGGAGGACTATTGTAAGGGTTTTTGGAGCGTCAATAAGTGTTCTCTCAGCTTGCGCTTGAAGGTGTAACTACTTGACGCTCCTTGGATAGGGGGAGGAATGATCATTCCAGCACTTGGACGCCGCAAACCCGAAACTGCCTCGGAATGCCGCAGTCCGGTGTTTAGGCACGAGAGCTTTTGTTAAAGAGGTATAATGAAGTCTCGTGACGTCTCACACCGAACAGCAAAGTGGCGTGGTACATGCGCCTGCGCGCAGGCATGTCCAGCAGGTTGGCAGCGTTCAGGTATGGGGTGATATGGGTACAGGGAAGGACGCGGAAACAAAAACGAGCACATGCGTTTTGCACTAGCTGTAAAAGCCTCTTAGAATGACCAAGAATGCAACCGTCATTAAACAACATCACAATAGTTTAATCTGGAAATCGACACTAACACTAAAAATCATAATATTTAATAATAATAATAATATTTATTTATAAAAAAACATCATTTACAAGGTATCTTTCACTAGAACTCTGCTCCCAAAATAGGTAAAAACCTGTGCTATAGGATAAGCAGCGCTCCTCCCCCTAAAAATGCACGATGTTTTAAAGTTTATTAAGAACAGAATACATACATAATACAAGCAAGGCAACATGCGCATGCATTATACTAAGGTATACACTAATACACTAAGGTAATTGCGTACATTGTGCAGAATTTTGAGGCGGTAGAAGCAGTTACTCATAACTTTCAGAATGTGGTTCTCAAAGTTCAGCTTGCCGTCCATTAGGAGGCCAAGGTTATTGGCTTCTACCCGCAATATTGGTTCACACATGACGGCAACACTCCCGTTAGCCAGAGCAGCAAGAGTATTTTGAATTTGATGCCTCGATCCAAAAACGATATACTTTGACTTGCTGGGATTGAGGACCAAACAGTCCTTCTCCGACCAAGCCAAAATACGATCCAGATCTGCATTGATGGCGTCCACAGCTAAAGACGTCTCTGACGGCGCGCAGGAGACAAACAGTTGCAGATCGTCCGCGTAAAGATGGTATCCACTGCTCTTTATACCGTTGAAAATATAAAAACTGTACAATATAAAGAGCAGAGTTCCAAGTATCGAACCCTGCGGTACTCCCCGTGTCACAGGGCAAAGAGAGGACCGCAGAGCACCACCATCGACCCCACGCAATACGACTGTCTGCACTCGGTCAGTCAAATAGCTGCTCTAATAAGACATCTTAGTATTGGATGCTAATACAATCAAAAGCCCTGAAGAAATCTAAAAACATTAATATGGTAATTTTACCATCATCCCGAGCCTGCAAAATATTATCGACTACATCGAGTAACGCAGTAACTGTCGATCGACCCTTGCGAAAACCCGATTGCAGTTCAGGCAGGATGCTGTATTTCTCCAGGTATTCCGACAGCTGTTCGCAAACCACCCTTTCTATTATCTTTGAAGCACAGGGAAGGATACTGATGGGACGGAGTTCGGACAGGTTAACAGGATTTGTTGTTTTTGGTAACGGGGTCACTTGTCTACCTATTAGCACTATGCCACTATGAAGTCTTCCCTGACATATTGCACAACTATGAAGTTTCCGAATATTGTCGTGTCTCGCGGCTGAATGAAGCGCCCGCGTAGGATCGAGTCATACTTGTGCCGGTATGTTGAAGCAGTGAGCGCGAAATATTAGGTAGTATTATGTGACAATAATCATAAGGTTTCATACAAAAATTAGTTGAATTAAATATCAACATTGTCCGTAATAAGTCTGGAAAAATCGCTTTAAAAGACAATCATCTTAAATAAAAGAGTACCAAAAACAGCTGAAGTCTTTAATGTAGAATATTTTTGATAGAAGCAAAACAGTTGAAGCGCCAAAGGTATTAAAAACCTATTGAAGCCAAATTGTTTCAAGCGACTATCTCTTTGGATTTGATATCGAAGAAAAAATGTTTAAGTGACGTGTCTTTTCATTTTATGTAAAAAGACAAATGACTTATCCGACCTATCCATATCAAAACAATGTTAACAAAAACGCTTTAAAAACCATTTAATAATACAATGGAAAAGCTAAAACAGCTTATGTAACACACTTTAACATAGAAACATGTTTTATGTCCTACCCGTCCATAATTTTGTGTATTTTATGTCGGTTAAACAGTGGATTTTGAGAAATAGAACCAAAAGTCTAATTGGTTGAAGCGCCGAAAAAATGCTCCGATTCGCCCGCAACCCAGACCATTCGATGCAAAAAAAATTGCTGATTCCAAATATGTATATAAGTCAATTTCACCCAAAATGTCGCTTAAACCAATTTGGCTTTGAACCCTCGATATGAAATATTAACCCAAACGCAAAAACATGTAGCTAAACCAATGTTTAAGGCCCCTTAACCTACATGTACTTTAACTCAAATATGTCACTCCCTCAATCAAGTCAGACCTAATAACTGCTAAATGAAGTGCAGAGTAGGCTAACAAAACAGACATACATACATAAATAAGAGGCAGCATACACTCTCACTTTTTTTTTAAGTTTGCTTCCATAATCTGTACACCATATGGATCTAATAGAAGCTTTAAAAAATGAGGAGTAAAAGACTTGATGTGATTATTTAATCATGTGTTAAATGTTTTTATACTCCATTAAAAATACTAAAATTGAAGTTATTTGGTATCAATTAGTTAATTAAGCATTATGAGTCAAGTGCTAATGTTGTTTGTTTTCTCATAGATGTTCGCTTGCGACGAGCCTGACTGTGGAGCCGACGAGGCAGACGAGCCTGGCGCTCAAGACGAAGACGAATCTTTTTGTTGACTAATTTTTTATAATATTATTTAATAAAATAATTTAAAAATAAAACTTGGTTTCTTTTTTAACATAAGGAGAACACTTAGTTTTTTAAGTATCTTT
This sequence comes from Pandemis heparana, assembly GCA_963854515.1. NCBI lineage: Eukaryota > Metazoa > Arthropoda > Insecta > Lepidoptera > Tortricidae > Pandemis > Pandemis heparana. The sequence goes on along the minus strand of OY978013.1, from coordinate 15,374,849 downwards.
ACATATTATAAACCCGGTATCCCTTCAGGTGCCATAGTTTCATTTGAATTTTTTTCATTTGCCATAATGGTCACTGGCTACAATGATAATTTAAATAAATAACATAAATATCTTGGGACAATTGACACCAATTGACCTAGCCTCAAACTAAGCAAAGCTTGTAATATGGGCACTAGACAACGGATAAACTTACTTATATAGATAAATACATATTAAACATCCAAGACTCGTGAACAAACATTTGTATTTTCATACAAATATCTGCCCGTAATAAGGAACAGCAATACTTTATTCAAATATGTACTTTTCAAAAGTTTCATTGACCGGGAATGTTTAAGGTTTAACGTTTGAGGAGCCCTCCTGATGCCAAATATGGATTCACTCGAACGTTGCGGGAACCTATTAGAATTGGGTAGATTAGGTGATAGGTAGAATCCAATGGTTGTTGGCGACAGACAACCTTTTTTAGAAACCTTGTTACTGTTTATGTTTTGAATGCGTCTATTTACAAGTGTTAATTAATTAGAGACATTTCGTCGGGTGACAAGCAAAAATCACTAACTACGCTAACAAAATAAGGACGATATTCAACCTTATTGTGTTTAAAACATGGTTAAATTCACGTTATATTTTTATTTTCTCTTAATTAGCGATTTATGGTTGTCACGCGACGATTAAATACTTAGCATTAAGCCTCAACTACTGAAAAGTTATCTTCGTCATAAGGAAATTAAGTAGGTATTATTTAATAACAAAAACGCAGGTGACATCTTTATAAACACTGCACAATTGAGATTATTATAATTTTATTGTTAGAAGAGCATTTTTAATTTTTAATTTGGTGTCGTTCTGTCGTTCTATGAAATAAAGTAAATTATCAGACCAAACTACTTACTTACTAAGAACAACCCAAGAGATTAAGATAACGGGAGTTACAAACTGGTCAGTGTGACATCTTAGGCGATGCAGCTAGCAACTCATTACTATTTTAATTACCCTTTCCACATATACGCCCACAATCATGGTAAACTTGGCCTTTAGGTGTTGGTTCCTAGGCCTCAGGGCTAAAGACGTAAGGGATAAAGACGTGATTTTCGTATGTATGTCTTTATTAACTAACAAGTGTCAATTTTGTTAATCTGAAAAATGGATGATTTAAGCGTACACTAAGGGGTGCGAGGGTATCAAATTTCCCAAAAAAAATGTTGTTGGATTTGCTTGAGCGAGGTCGTTTTTTATTTTATTTTAGATGGTATTAACAGAATAACAGAAAAAATATATCAGACGATTTCCGCAAGCCGAAAGTAATTAAAATCGTTGAATAATATTAGAACTTGCAGCTAGGGCGTAAAGAAAACATAACTACTTACTTTCAACATGAAACTACCGTGAGACTCAATCATAATCACAAAAACGGATAACTAAAATCAACACATAACACACATATGTTCATTACTAATTTAGTGTTATTTTCTTGTAATTTGAGGATAGAAAATCCGTTTCTGAAACAAATTTTTGAAACAAAAACTTTTTTTTCAACTATCGCATATGAATAAAATAAGAGAAAACATAATGATCTGCCCTAATTTTTATGACACTACCATACCATCGCCGTAACAATGTGCTGTCAGTTGATTTGTTATATTATACTAAGGATTATAAAATACAGGGTGTTTGGTAGTCAGGTGCAAAGCCGTAAGGGGGTGATAGCCGAGGTATTTTTGAACATTTTGAGCCATACATGTCTTAGCCGAAATTTGATATTTTTTTTTTAAATTGAAAATTTTGAAATTTTACGAAAATACCCAGAATTTGATAAAAACGAGTCAATATTGCGCCAATGAGCGTTAATTTGTAAACAAAATCTTTTATTTCGGATAGTTTAATGTGTATTGGACCAAATGAAACAATTTTGAAGTGTCTGTCTTGCCACAGAAACAAAATGGAGGCATTCGAAATTACTAAAAATGTCTTATTTTGGAACAGAGTCATTTTTCAGTGCCATAAATAAAATTTAAAAAAAATCCTGGAAATGTTCAAACCTTTTTAAAAACATGCCTGTTTATTGCTCTTTCTTTTAAGGTATCACTCATTCACATTGCTTGCTAAATCTGAGATAAAAAATAAAAACCAAACTCGGGGAGGACTCGCTAAGAATGCACAAATTTCACGTTAAAAGTAGGTACTTTAGTAGTAAATTGCATGAAAATAAGGTAAAAATAAATATCACTAATCTTCACTTTGTTGTGATTTGAATAGTAAATTAATTCATTTTACAATTCTTTTTTTACCTTTTTTCATGTAATTTACTAGGTAAGTGTAGGTATTCACCTAGTAAATTACATGAAAAAACGCGAAATTTCAATACTAGTGCATTCTTAGCGAGCGCTCCCCCGAGATTGGTTTTTACTTTTTATCTCAGATTTAGCAAGCAATGTGAATGAGTGATACCTTAAAAGAAAGAGCAATAAACAGGCATGTTTTTAAAAAGGTTTGAACATTTCCAGGATTTTTTTTAAATTTTATTTATGGCACTGAAAAATGACTCTGTTCCAAAATAAGACATTTTTAGTAATTTCAAATGCCTCTATTTTGTTTCTGTGGCAAGACAGACACTTCAAAATTGTTTCATTTGGTCCAATACACATTAAACTATCCGAAATAAAAGATTTTGTTTACAAATTAACGCTCATTGGCGCAATATTGACTCGTTTTTATCAAATTCTGGGTATTTTCGTAAAATTTCAAAATTTTCAATTTAAAAAAAAAATATCAAATTTCGGCTAAGACATGTATGGCTCAAAATGTTCAAAAATACCTCGGCCTTCACCCCATTAAGGCTTTGCACCTGACTACCAAACACCCTGTATATTTTTTATCAAAATAATAGTTAACGTTTCGAACATATAAAAAAAGATGAAGCAAATAATGTTCAGTATATTTTAGTTAAAACAGTATTTTATTTGCTGGTATGACACGTTATACACTGCCAAATTAAAGGTTTATTATTTTTAATTGTCATTTTAACGATAACCCTCAAAATGGTCATCAGATTTATGGTCAGTTTGCTCGTCTGAGGCGCTTGATTATTTCAAGATGGTGATTTTGTTTACATTTCCGAAAGTTCGCTGCGAGCTAGGGTCTTGTTACCTTAGGCTCTGTCTATTTGTATGTATGTTTGTTTACCTTTTATGCGCGTCTATACTTAGCTATTTTTCTAATTTCGATTATTTAAAAAAGTAGGGACCATTGAAACTCACAAAAATTGCCAAATTTTGATGCCAAAATTCAGACGTTAACAAATTAATTTAAACTTATAAAAAAAACATAATTATAAACGTAAATATAAAAAAAAAACATGACGAAAATGCCTTACATTATTTTAGAAAAGAGCTGATACTCTTCAAACTGCTAAGCCGATACTATCGCAAGGTAATTTGCCTTCAAAAGAAAAACCCGCGTCGAAATCGTTCCATCCGCTTGAGAGCTACGACGCCACAGACAGACAGACACACATTAACACAAGCAGACATCGACGTCAAACTTATAACCCCCCTCTGTTTGCACCGGGGGTTCAAAAAGAAACAAATAAGCACAGCCAAAGTCCTTCATAATATTTATACCCGAAAACACAAACCTAAACCCGTTCCGTTTTGAAAGAGGAAACAGTGGCTACGAAAGGCCGTTTTCATTATTTTTCCATAGGTATTATTATTCCAGGCTTCATGCTCTTTCCGGAGTGATAAGATGAAAGGGACGGCAATACTTTACTCAAATACCTAATCTTCAAAAGTCTCGGTGACCGGATGCTCTGTGCTAATGGTATTTAATTAAGAAATGATTTCCTGTTTACCTTTATTTAGGTATATACATTTAAATTATTTTGTTTTGCACTTTTTTATTAATTAGATTTTAATAGTTTATTGCGAAAGCATCGTACAGGTGACTGGTATATAAGTTCGACTCACGGAGACACCTTTACAGTCTTCTCGGAACTCTCTAACGCGTACCGAAGTGTGCTCTGTTTTTTAGTACCGATACCGATATCCAAGTTAAAAAATTGAACTTTTAGTACTCCTCCTTCTTCCGTACATATCTACACCACGCTATTTAACATTTAAAATTCAATCAAATTTTCAACAATGTCTACTTGTAAGAAAACGGCAGGTTGTGTTGACATGGGCACCGCCGCTGGCTCCGTGCCAAATAAATTGGAAAACGTAGAAATCATATTCCATGAAATTCTTCAATATGAAAAACAGAAGATGCTCGAGAATGTCATCGAACAAAACGGTAAGATCATAATATGTTACCCATTTACTTAAAATATCTTCAAACACTCCTCTCAACCTCAACCTCCACAACTCCCGGTCCAGCGCGATGCCAGTCCTCCATCTTCTTCTTGGTCGCTGGCCATTCTCCAGCATCCATCTATTGGCTGAGTGATCCCACCTTTGTATGTACATTCGGATTCTGTCTAGCCTTTTCATGTGTTTCTCGTGAGTCTATAATAAGTTTTGCTGCCCTAGAAGACTTTATTCTTATTTTCATGCACTGCTTTCAGCTGGCAAACGAATCCTTGTATTCGTTAAAACGAAGCGCCGTGCGGATTTTGTGGCGATAATTCTTTCTGAGCAACAGAAATCAACGACGTCCATCCACGCAGCCCGGCTTCTGCGCGATAAAGAATTGGCACTAAGGGAATTTAAGAGCGGACGTCACTGCATCTTGGTGGCCACCGCTGCAGCTCTGTGCAGAAACGGTAAGTGCCATATTGCTTCAAGAATTAAAGCTGCCACAGCTTGTGGCTTGAAATTGGTTTACGCTGTTTGGGCAGATTTATGTATAGGAATAGAGTCGAGGTGAATCTTTTTTTAGCAGGTGAGATTAATATGGACACGTCTTTCTGAATAAATTTAAATTCAAATAACCACAGAACTATGAGATTGATTGATAATTTCGTAAAACATGCGAAGCGAATGTAATACGAGTATTGTAGAAATACTTTATTCAAATGTGTAATTTGAATCCGTTTCTTAGTTTACAATTACTCTTTAAAAATGAAACTTATTTGGGAACAACTCTCTTAAAAGCATGAGTAATTTCAAAACCTTAAAACGATCCCGGAATTCGGGATTTAAAAAGGCATGGCCATATTAACTCTCGTCTTGAACTGAAGTTTAGGTCCGATTTTATTTTTAAATAACTAAATAAGATGGTTAATTACCAGTTAATCCTGCAAATCTCTAGTTTAATTGTTTTTGATATTCAAATTAAAGTTTGTTTAAATTATTTTATTTCAGATATCAAAAACGTCGATATCGTAGTAAATTACGATCTCCCGAAGAAAGTTGACGAGTACATGGATAGGATCGGCTTTGCCGGGCGTGGCGACAAAATAGGAACAGCAATATCTTTTTTTGATGTGAATCAAGTAAGTACCTATACTGCTCATAATGAATCAACGCATATTAAAGACAAAGTCCTCCACCGCGTCTGTCTGTCTGTCTATTCGCGATAAACTAAAAAACTACCGAACGATTTTTTTTTAATAAGAAATTCAACAAAAATGGTTAAACTGTACAGATACAAAATTAAATTCTGCGCGAACCAAGTATCGGCCTATAGCTATTTAGTAAAAGTATGAATAAGTTGTTAAAACTATCCCATAGTTTGCTTTTATCAACGTTAAATTACTGGTGTTATTTTATTCATATGAATATTATAGACTTATTAACTCCTTCACCGCCACTGTCATCCAGTCGTGACCGCCGTAAGACTGCCTCACACGCCACGGTCATCAACACACATGACCAACATTCCAGTTGAAACAATTCCTTCTAAAAATGGAACATAAAATTCATATCGTAGTGTGGTGGTCAAGAGGTGAACATTATAATGATGCTGATGCCTTATTATTATTATGTCATGTGTTACAATTTTGATGTCCATATTTCAAGGATGCGGGCTTGGCAGCTGATTTAAGGAATATTCTACTGCAAGCCGATCAGCGCGTCCCAGAATTCTTGCAACCTGAGAGCATTGGCAACCAATGCGTCACAGTAAGTGCACCATTATATCAACAATATCAGCATGCAAGGCAGTGCAGTGGGGGGTCGTCAGGGTAGGCAGCGCATAAAAATTCTGAAGCGCCACCGTCCTGCTCCCTACCACTACTACCCTAGCAACCCTCCACTGCTCGCCACAGCAACCTACATATTTTGTTCGAATAGTGTTTATATGAAATATTAACCCAAATTCAAAAACATGTAGCTAAACCAATGTTTAAGGCCCCTTAACCTACATGTACTTTAACTCAAATATGTCACTCCCTCAATCAAGTCAGACCTAATAACTGCTAAATGAAGTGCAGAGTAGGCTAACAAAACAGACATACATACATAAATAAGAGGCAGCATACACTCTCACTTTTTTGTTCAGTTTTCTTCCATAATCTGTACACCATATGGATCTAATAGAAGCTTTAAAAAATGAGGAGTAAAAAGACTTGATGTGATTATTTAATCATTGTATTAAATGTTATTATACTCCATTAAAAATACTAATATTGAAGTTATTTGGCATCAATTAGTTAATGAAGGATTATGAGTCAAGCGCTAATGTTGTTTGTTTTTTCATAGATGTTCGCTTGCGACGAGCCTGACTGTGGAGCCGACGAGGCAGACGAGCCTGGAGCTCAAGACGAAGACGAATCTTTTTGTTGACTATATGTTTATAATATTATTTAATAAAATAATTTAAAAATAAAACTTGGTTTCTTTTTTAACATAAGGAGAACACTTAGTTTTTTAATTATTATCTTTATATATAAGTACACATATTATAAACCCGGTATTCCTTCAGGTGCCATAATTTCATTTGAATTTTTTTCATTTGCCATAATGGTCACTGGCTACAATGATAATTTAAATAAATAACATAAATATCTTGGGACATTTGACACCAATTGACCTAGCCCCAAACTAAGCAAAGCTTGTTATATGGGCAGTAGACAACGGATAAACATACTTATATAGATAAATACATACTTAAATACATATTAAACATCCAAGACTCGTAAACAAACATTCGAATTTTCATACAAATATCTTAAGTATATTTTTATTTTCTCTTAATTAGTGATTTATGTTTGTCTCGCGACGTTTTAATACTTAGCATTAAGCCTCAACGACTGAAAATTATCTTCGTCATAAGGAAATTAAGTAGGTATTTAATTAATAACAAAAACGCAGGTGACATCTTTATAAACACTGCACAATTGAGATAATTATAATTTTATTGTTAGAAGAGCATTTTTAATTTTTAATTTGGTGTCGTTCTGTCGTTCTACGAAATAAAGAAAATTATCAGACCAAACTACTTACCTACTAAGAACAACCCAAAATCCATAGATGAAGTGAGATTAAGATAACGGAGGTCACTTACTAACTGGTCAGTGTGACATCTTATAGGCGATGCAGCTAGCAACTCATTACTATTTCAATAACCCTTTTTTTCCACATACATATATATTCACAATCATGTTAAACTTGGCCTTTAGGTCTTGGCTCTTCGCCTTAGGCTCTAACTACCTTTTAAGGGATAAAAACGTGTGTGTGTCAATTTTGTTAATCTGGTGAATGGATGATTTGAGCGTAAACTAAGGGGTGGGAAGAAAACAAATTTTCAAAATAAATATTATCGGATGTGCTTGAGTGAGGTCGTTTTTAGGGTTCCGTACCTCAAAAGGAAAAAAACCGGCCAAGTGCGAGTCGGACTCGCGCACCGAGGGTTCCGTACCATTATCTAGAAATATCAATAAACCAGTGTAAGCAGAGCCCTGCTACAAAGCAAAATGTACGCAGTGCGGGGTCACTTTATATTGGTCACTGATATATACAGACATACATACATATTTACGGATTTCGCAATTATTCCTTAATCTATGCTATAAGACCTACCTTCATACCAAATTTCAAGATTCTGCGTTCACGGGAAGTACCCTGTAGGTTTTGATTCCCTTGAGAGTCGAAAATTTGCGGAAATTTGCGGCATAAACGGCTGTATCTTTTGATTGCGTTGGCTTAGAAGTTTGATTTTTTCACAGCTCCAAGGGGCAGTAGACCTGAGTATTTGATATAAATTTCAGCTTGATACCTCCACGCGTTCCTGAGAAAAAGGGTCTTGGGTCTTGATAGACGGACGGACGGACGGACAACAAAGTGATCCTATAAAGGTTCCGTTTTTTCCTTTTGAGGTACGGAACCCTAAAAAACGGCACCCATATTGGACCACTTTGTTGTCCGTCCGTCTGTCAAGACCCTTTTGCTCAGGAACGCGTGGAGATATCAAGCTGAAATTTATACCAATTATTCAAGTCTACTGTCCCTTGGAGCTGTGAAAAAAATCAAACTTCTAAGCCAACGAAATCAAAAGATACAGCCGTTTATGCCGCAAATTTTCAAAATTCGCAAGGGAATCCAAACCTACAGGGTACTTCCCGTGAACTCAGAATCTTGAAATTTGGTACGAAGAGATAAAGGAAAAATTGCGAAAACCGCAAATATGTATTTATGTCTGTATATATCAGTGACCAATATAAAGTGAAAACCTATACGTGTGGGGTGTCTATGGATACATACATACATACATATCGTCACGCCTCTTTCCCACAGGGGTAGGCAGAGACTACTTTGTTCCACTTGCTACGATCCTGACATACCTCTTTCGCTTCATCCACATTTATCAATCTCTTCATAGATGCTCGTCGGTTTCGGATACTCTTGACCTGGCCTTTTTCCAAAACGTCCCCAATTTGATTTGATGATTTGTCTATGGATAGGTCTTCAAAAATAATATTGAGGTTTCTAATATAATTAACTTCTAAAATAAGACAATGAATGATAAAACTAACAAAAAATATGATATACGTTACCATACAAACTTCCACCCAAAATTGGTTTGAACGAAATCTAGTAAGTAGTTTTTTTTTTATTTAATATTTGTCTGTCTATATAAGTAACCAATATAAAATGACCTCACACTGCCTACATTTTGCTTAAAAGCAGGGCTCTGCTAACACTGGATTTTATAATAACTTAGCGGATTTGTACGGAACCCTCAGTGCGCGAGTCCGACTCGCACTTGGCCGGTTTTTTTATTTCTTATTATTTGTGTCTTATTTGCAAGATTTTAGACGCGCGCCAAGCTGCCGGAATAGTTTCTTCTCTTTCACTAACAGGCACGCGAACCGTATGTGTGAAGAGTGGCGCTGCTCAAGGTCATTTGCTGTTGACAGCGCCTCATGACACTACCATCGCCGTAACATTTTGCTGTCAGTTGATTTGTTATTGTACTAAAGATTATGAAATACTAGCTGTTGCCCGCGACTTCGTCTGCAAAGAATTCGTTTATCGCTATCCCGCGGGAACTACGCAATTTTCCGGGATAAAAAGTAGCTTATGTGTTATTCCAAATCATAAACTATGTCTGTTCCAAATTTTATCCAGATCCGTTAAGCCGTACTGGCGTGAAAGAGTAACAAACATCCATACATCCATACATCCATACTTACAAACTTTCGCCTTTATAATAGTAGTAGGATTTTTTTATGAAAATAATGTTAACGTTTAAACATAAAAAAAGGATGAAGCAAATAATTTTCAGTAGGTATATTTTAGTTAGAAAAGTATTTTATTTGCTGGTATCACACGTCATGTCCAAATTAAAGGTTAATTAACATGAAACTACCGTGAGACTCACACATAATTACAACACACCGGATAACTCACGTATAAAAGCCGAAGGATTGCTCCGACAATTGTTTCGGACTATTCCGTAGCCCTTCATCAGAGAGCGCTCGCCCCGGCGGCAGCGAAACGAACACTGCGCGCCAACGCTCTGCTCGCGCGGCTACTAAGCGCAGCTGACATCGGCGCACAACTACCCTCATTTTTATCGTCATTTTTATTATAGTCCAAAGTAGGGCAGCACACAACACTGATCACGTCACTTTGTAAAGGTTCGCTCACACTCACCGTTTGGTCGATATTTGAAACAGTTTCCCAACTGGGGGGCACCGACCATCCGCTGTCACGATTAAAATTGGGATACCGACTTATTTCAATGGCTTCACGTACTTTCCGCGGAATGAAAAACTTTTCTCTCGCCAGCACGGACACCTTATCAAAACGGATGTAATGCGTCGATCAGATACGATCAGATTTTATACGTGAGTTATCCGGTGTGTTGTAATTAAAGGTTAATTATTTTAAATTATATGTATAGATTGTCATATTACCGATACCTCTCAAAATAGTCATCATGGTCAGTATGCTCGTCTGACGCGCTTGAGTATTTCAAGATGGCGGATTTTTTTTAATTTTCTAAAATTCGCCGTGAGCTAAGGCTCTGTCTATTTTTACCTATTTACGAGTCTATGCTATGCTATTTTTCTAATTTCGATTATTTAAAAAACTAGGGAAAATCACAAAAAATTTCAAATTTTTGTGTAAAAAATTTTTTTTGCAGTAGTAATGAGAGCGTTAAGAAGTATGGAAGGTGTATCACTGAAAGATAGAATAAGGAATAGTGTGATAAGAGAACGTGCTGGTGTGAAAGAAGATATAGTGACTAGGATAGAAAAAAGTATAAGTAGTTAGTTGGTTTGGTCACGTAGAGAGGATGGATGAAAGAAGATTAACTAAACAGGTTTATATGGGGAGTGTCAATGGGTGCGTTGGGAGGGGAAGGCCTAGGCGGACGTTCCGTGACCAAGTTGGGGACGTTTTGGAAAAAGGCCAGGTCAAGTGTACCCGAAACAGACGAACATGTATGAAGAGATTGATGAATGTGGATGAAGCAAAAGAGGTACGTCAGGATCGTAGCAAGTGGAACAAAGTAGTCTCTGCCTACCCCTGTGGCAAAGAGGCGTGACGATATGTATGTATGAATGTATGTATGTAAATTTTTAGGTAAACATTTACAGTGTTATTGCAAAAAAGTTAAACAGACGTTGAAAACGTGTCTAAAAAATAATCTATGATAATTATTTTTTATACACGTGTTCAACGTCTGTTTAACTTTTTAACACTGTCAACTTCTATTGTTTTGCACTTATCTTCTATAGATCTATCTATCTATCTTCTATCTGTACATATAATAAAGCTGAAGAAGGTCAAAAGTCTGTACATGGAAGATATTTTTTAAAAAATAGGCTGGGGATACTTAGAATCGATAACAGAACACGTTCCAACAGTTTTAAGAATTTTTGTCTGGTTGTCTGTATATTTGTGCGCGCATCACGTGAAAACGGCGGAACATATTTTGTTGGAAACTTTACTAATCTGTTGAGAAAATCCCCGGCCAGGTTATAAGCTACATTTTATCCTGGAAAATTGCATAGTTCCCGCGGGATAGCGATGAACATGTCGAAAATCGCAGCTGCTTAGAGTCGCAACGTCGGTATATAAATATTGCTTCAGTATCATAGAGGTGCTGCACTAAGGAGGGATTTTCAAAATTCCCACGAGATTTTATAACGCTTATAAATTATAAAAAAAAATACCGTTTAAATGTCAGAATAGTGGTGATTTGCCTTTGCTTTTTCACGAGAAAAAATAAGCGATCATAATTTTGTATTTTTCACCTCACTAGCTCGGAAAGCACTTTTTGCTTGTTTGACACCTATTGAGAAAATCGCTTTTTATCCACACGTGGAGAAAGAGTTTTGACCACAGATTAGAAAGATATAGTACAGGGTTTTGACATTTGAAGGAAGCTTAAGTGATTTTTGACAGCTAATAAAACGTGAAACGTTAAAAGTGCTGAATTTTTAATAGCACAATTAATGAATTGCATCGAGTAAAAAACACTAAATACAGTCTTACAACTTTATTTTAATTCATAAATATCATCATTCAACATAAACCTTCATTCTTGTTGTAAAAACGGATAAAATGTTCTGACAGTCCAAGTAAGTCAATATGCGAATTGCGAACAAAACGCATCCGAAATAATTTTTTTTATAAAATTCATCCCTTGTAGGAGAGGTAAAGGAATTATTGTCCATTAAGCCATATTAAAGATTGTAATGCCGGTTCACTGAATGTGCTAACAGTAGCACTTGGTGGTCCCAACGGAAGATCAGCGCTCGCTGTAAGGCCAGCATTATGCTGAGGTGGAACCATTTCGTGATTGTACACGCTATTACTTCTTTTTTTTCTGTAATTTATATTACGAATAAATGTTTTCTTTTTTTCAAATAATTTAAAAAAAATTAAGTCAAAACTATTCAATTAAGCCGTCAACGTTAAATATTCGCATGTTTTTCTAGTTATTTTCTTATTAAAAATGAGTGATAGTACAAACCCTTTTTCTTATTTTCCTCGCTGTAGTGAGGTGAAAAGTTTTGTGTTATACACGCGTGAAAAGTTATTTTACGCCTCGTGTGTTGAAACACTCGCTACGCTCAGGATTCTATTTTTGAACCACTCGCTTCGCTCGTGGTCAATCATAGAATCCTTTCGCTAGCTTGTGTTTCAAATGAACACTCGCAGGTAAAATACAACTTTCCCCCCTTGTATAACAAATAACTATTACAGACCAGTAGTGTTGCCAACTACAAAATATCCAGGACTCAATGTCAAACTTGCTATTGTTTTTTGCCCCGGCGAAAAAAATAAACTATCAACATATTCCTTTTTTCAAAAATTTATGATATGTTAATTGGCGTTTCTGAGTGAATTCTCTTCTTCTTTCTGCGGTAAAAGAACAGAACAAGTTCAACAAGCATAGTTCCACAAACTTTCACATTTATAATATTAGTAGGAAAGTAGGAAGGATTAGTAGGACTAGTAGGATTTATTTCCATAGCCAATGAAAAACTTTAGTGTTCATAATAAACAATTAGCAGAATGATTGCAGGATCCAATTTTGTCCCACACAGCAAAAATCTTATTGTCACCCTGTTAGAAAGGGACACACTCCTCCCTACGTACTATCTCGCTCTGCTCGTTTTTCAGCTGCGAGTGCTCAGTCCCGTTCATTGTATTATGTCCATGAATAATATAGTCAACCTCCTTCAAGCAAATTAATACCGGCCTAAAGGTGGGTACTTTGAAAAAAAAAAACATTTTATCCTGTTGTTTGCGGAGTAAGTAATGTTAAACGATTTGGGTCTCACATTTTACAGGTAATCCTACTTCCTACTAATATTATAAATGCGAAAGTTTGTGACGATGTGAGTGAGTGAGTGTGTATGTTTGTTCCTTCCTCACGCTAAAACTACTATACGGATTTGGATAAAATTTGAAACGAATATTGCAGGTAGGTACCCTAGATTAAAACATAGGCCACTTTTTATTCCCGAAAATTGCATAGTTCCCGCGGGATAGCGATAAACATGCAAAGGTCGTAGCTGCCTAGAGTTGCAACGCAAATAATTATTGCAGAATATAACTAATGTTCTTAAATCTAATTCTACGTGGACGAAGTCGCGGGCAGAAGCTAGTTTATTAATAAGACAATAATAGTTTTATGCATTAACATTTAACTCCTATTGTTTTGCACTTATTTGTTAATGAGAGACTAATAGTTTTATGCGTAAATATTTAACTTTCATTGTTTTACACTTATTTATTAATGAGAAACTAATAGTTTTATGCGTCACATCGTAAAGATTTGACTTATATAAGTTCGACTAACAGAGATACAATTACAGTCTGCTCGGAACTCTTCGCCGCGTACCGAAGTCCTACGAAACCATTTAAATTTTCATCTACGAGTATGTATCATTACAAGAAAGCAGCACGTTGCGTGGGGGCCGCTACTGGTTTCGTGGGAGAAAAAAACGAAAATGTAGAACAAGTATTCCATCAGGGAATACAATACGAAAAAATTACGATGCTGGAGAAAGTCGTCGGAGAAAACGGTAAGATCATAGTAATAATTTACTCAAATATCTCCAAACATAAATATTTCAATCCAATTTGTTCGTGTTTTTTTATTAAATGTTTCTGTTGTCCCACTGCTGAGCAAAGGCCTCTCAACCTCCACAACAACTCCCGGTCCGGCGCAATGCCAGTTCTCCATATAGCCGTTCAAATCGTCCCACCATCTTTAGCTTGGTCTGCCTCGTCGCCGCTGGCCAAGTGGCTGAGTGAGCCCACCTTTGTATGTGCATGCGGCAGACAAGTCACATTTCAGCAGTCTTTTTACCAACGTCTGCTTCGGATTCTATCTATCCTTTTCATGTGTTTCTCGTGTGTCTATCAGACTTTATTCTTATTTTCATGCACTGCTTTCAGCTGGCAAACGAATCCTAGTATTCGTAAATACGAAGCGCCGTGCGGATTTTGTGGCGATAATTCTTTCTGAGCAACAGAAATCAACGACGTCTATCCACGCAGACCGGCTTCAGCGTGACAAAGAACTGGCCCTAAGGGAATTTAAGAGCGGACGTCACTGCATCCTGGTGGCCACCGCAGCAGATCTGTGCAGAAACGGTAAGTGCCATATTGCTTCAAGTATTAAAGCTGCCACAGCTTGTGGCTTGAAATTGGTTTACGCAGTTTGGACAGATTTATGTATAGGAATAGAGTCGAGGTGAATCCTTTTTTTTAGCAGGTAAATTTAAATAATCCCGAAATTCTGAGATCGATTAATAATTAATTTCGTTCAACATTCGAAGCGAATATACCTGTACGAGTAAAAGTAGATGCTTTATTCAAATGTGTCGTTTAAATCCGTTTCTTAGTTTACAATACCACTTTAAAAATGAAACTTATTTGGGAATAAATCTCTAAAAAGCATGAGTACCTATATTCAAAACTTTTAAATGATACGGGATTTAAAAAAGCATGGCTGTATTAACTCTCGTCAAACAATTAAAAAAAATAGTACATCGAAAAACATTGTAATAAACATTACGATATAAGTAGATCTCACAAGGTTTTTTTATGAGAGCATCATTGGAGAAATGGTACCTTAAGCCACAGTAACCACTAAGATGGTAAATTACCAGTTAATCCTGCAAATGTCGGATTTAATTGTTTTTTCAGTTCAAATAAAAGCTTGCCTAATTTAAGTATAATAAACAATTACAATCATGAAAAATTAAATTAAAGTACCTATTTTGACATTAATCACTTTCGTTTCAGATATCAACAAAGTTGATTTAGTTATTAATTACGATATTCCATTGGAGATAGACGAGTACGTGGATAGGATTGGGTTTGCCGGAAGAGCAATATCTTTCTTTGATATGTCTCAAGTAAGTACCTACACTGCTCATAATTAGACCCCGTTTTCTTTTCGCACAGAATTTGTTTTTGAGTAGAGCGTGAATGTTTTTTTTATCGACCTTCTTGATATCGATGTTTATAAGTATATAATGCAATTGAATTTTGCCTTTTAAGTCTATGCTCAATTTTAATGAAAACTTTTTGTTTATCATAACGAAAATCCCTATATAATCCATAGTTACACTGGCGATGTACAGCTGTGTAAAGTTTATTGTAATTATTGTAGAAATGCTATGATAAATCCTAACGTAATAAGTAGTACCTAGTGACACCTCTTTGAAATTATCAGTGACATACGGTATCGACATTTAGATAGTCGATAAAAAAAACATTCACGCTCTACTGAAAAACAATTTCTTTGCGACAAGATAACGGGGTCTACTCATAATGGATCACTACAAATTAAAAACAAAGTCCTCCACCACGTCTGATTGTGTGTCCGCGATAAACTCAAAAACTGAACGGTTCAATAGGTGGAGTAATTCACGAGGAAATTTTAAGTGTACAGACACAAAATTTCATTCTAAATTACTAGTGTTATTTTATTCATATGAATATTATAGACTAGCAGCCCGTCCCGGCTTCGCACGGAAAAAGACATTTTAAGACTCATTTTTCTACGCCTTCGGTTACATTGTTCAAATTTTACCAAGGATCCCTAATTTTTTTCAAAATGAAATGTAGCCTATGTCAAATTGGAAGAATGTAGCATTCTATTGGTGAAAGAATTTTTTAAATCGGCCCAGTACTTTTTGAGCCTTTTCATTACAAACATACAAACATACAAAAATAGGTACAAATCTTTCCTCTTTATAATATTAGTGTAGATGTAGACTTATTAACTCCTTCACCGCCACTATCATCCAGTCGTGACCGCCGTAAGAATGCCTCACACGCCACGGTCATCAACACACATGACCAACATTCTAACCGTAGCGATAAGACCGCCTATTGTATACTTTGTTCTTTGTTTCTGTATTGTTTTGTACTGATTTGTGGTGTTCAACAATAGTAGATTGTACAACAAGAGCATAAAACAAGCCATTTTACCCGAGACGTTCATATAGCCACCCGAGCCGGTACGGCGAGGGTGGATAGACACGTCGAGGGGAAAATGGGTTTTATGAACGAGTTATACACTCTGCTTTTCACTTAGAATGCGAAGAAACAAAACAAAAACATTGCAAAAAAATAATTAATATTAAATGTGACATTGGAACAATTCGATATATTTAATGGTTTTCCTGGTAAATTGACTGTGTTAGGAGTCAGTGTTATTTCCTCTTCACTTGACGAAATTATTGAATATTAATCGTAAAACAGTAACAAATTGCAATATAAATCCTACTAAGAGAAAATAAGACGTTCCCGCCTGAGTACCCGCCAATTAACTTTTTTTTTCTTTTTTTTAAACGCGATACTGCGGTAAGGTTCGAGTAGGCAGGTGTTGATTTATGTATTTTATTTTTTTATTTTTCATGTACTAATTTGTTTCAATAATATCTTGTCAAATTATTGTTACCTAGTTTTAGGTACTAATTAAACAGTTTAATAGACCGCAAATTATAATAAAACAAAACTTAAAAAAATAAACAAAATATGCTGTCGTAAAGTTTTAGTGATTGTTTGTGGCTGATGGCACCGGATTGTCTCGGTCTTAGACGAAGATTTTACTTTATGCACAAGAGCATAAAATGCCATTTTATGCAGCCTACATCCAGCATAAAGTTGAACTTTTTGAGCATGAGAAGTGAAAAGAGTATTGTATTGTATTGTTGTATTCTAGTCGAAACAATTCCTTCTAAAAATGGAACATAAAAATATCGTAGTGTAGGCAGTGGTCAAGAGTCGACCTTATATGATGCTGATGCCTTATTTCACAAATTACATGCGTCATGTCATGTGTTATAATTTTGATGTTTATATTTTAAGAATAGGGGCTTGGCGTCTACATTAGTGCAAGTTCTACGGCAACACAACAATCCTGTTCCAGTTTTTATGGAAGAAGAGAATGTTTCCAAATATGTAAGTCAACGTCTCATAATTATACACATAACACATACCTAACATCCCAATCTAACTAATATTATAAATGCGAAAGTATGGATGGGTGGATGGATGTTTGTTTGTTACTCAATCACGCCAGAACGGCCCAACGGATCTGGATGAAATTCGGCACATAGATAGAGAACAAAACACACAGAACAGAGGAGACAATACAAAAATACATATCTATAGCAGATCAAATTAAACAGATGTGGCACCAAGAAACGGTAAAAATCATCCCCATAATTATTTCCTCAACTGGTATTGTCCCAAAAACCCTGAAATCAGCACTCAAGTTATTAGATCTTCACGACAACACCTACATACCCCTACAAAAATCAACAGTTTTAGACACCTGCTCTAATATACATATAGTACGCCGCTTCCTTAACCCAACTTCCCTACCGATACATCATAATAACCAAGAAGACATAGACTTCTAACTAATTATTGAAGTTATTTGGTATAACGGACGTGTATGAGTATCACAAGTGCTAATGTTGTTTGTTTTGTCATAGATGCACAGATTCTGTTTGCCCGAATATTGACCCGACGGGGAAGACGAGCCTAGAGCTGAAGACGAAGACTGACTTTTTGTTGACTTATTGTTTATAACATTATTTATTAATAAAATAATTTAAAAATAAAACTTAGTTTATTTTTTAACAGAAGGAGCACACTATTTAATATGTATACACATATCATAATCATAAACCCGGTATCCCTTCAGGTGCCATAATTTGTTTTGTAAAATTATCATTTGCTATAATGGTCACTGGTTAAAACGATAATTTGCCCTAATTTGCTGAGTTGGGGCCATTTTATGTCAATTTTTATGCATAGCTGGGCATTAACTCGTTAATCCGTTAATCGTTAATTAACGAAGTTAACATTTTGATTAACGGATTAACTTTTAAGTTAACTTTTAAAAATGTTAACGGACACGTTAACTTCCGTTAATATGCAGAAGTCCGTTAATCGTTAATCCTATACCTACAATTTATCGCACGGTACCGCGGCGCGGCGCGAAAAACAGTTTCAGACAAGTATGAAACGACAAGTGCCGGGCGGCGCGTGGCAGCGAGTGAAATAAAAACAAAACTAAACTAAAACTAGATATATTTTGCCGGTGCGTGCGAGTGAGAAAACTGCGAAGAGATTTGTTTCGTTTGATCATTTCATTACTTTGCGCAGAACCTAAACCAACAGGTTTTATAAGTTCACTAACGCAACTATATAAAAATGCAATTTTACATATATTAACGGATTAACGATTAACGTTAACTTGCGTTAATTCTTCCGAAATGTAACACTTTAACGTTTAACGAAGCTAACTTTTTTTGTAGCGGATTAACGATTAACGAAGTTAACTATTTGATTAACGGTGCCCAGCTATGTTTTTATGTACCTTTTAATATGTTTTTGCTTTAAATACTGTGATTGCCATAACATTTTTCTTTCTTTCTTTCTTTCTCTCTTTCTAATAAGACACTTACTGTACACTAAGAGTATATTATTCATACATACAGTTACTCGTAAGGTCGGGCCACACTGGCGCATAAAAGACGTTAACGCTGCGTTTTTCCAACCAAATTTATGAAGAAACGATGAGAAAACATGACGCCTACGACATGTCACTGCGTATACGCGACGGTAAATATGGTCGGTCCCTTGTGGTTATAATAACACGCTCAGCCTTACCATTCGTGCGAGGACGGGTCGAAGCAGCCGTACAGCTGGCCCATCGTGATAGCCTTCGGGTTGAGGATGCGGTAGATGGCTCCGAACTCCTTGTGCCGAGGGGGCGGCTTCATCAGCTGCAGCGCCCTCAGAGCGTCGGCCAGAGCCTGGTACGCCTGCGTCTTGCCGCCCATCGGTGGGCCCACGATCATGAACCCGTGTCGCACTAGCATCATCTCGTAGATCTATGGAAGATTTGATAGAAGTAACCCACCACATTTTACCATTTTTAATAAAAAGACAAATAAGTCCAGGGACTCTGATTTGTGAAGCGAGGTCTTTTCGTGAATACAAAATCATTTTTTTATAAACTTTTATTTTCTCTTCAGTGGCCGGATTGACTTGAAGTTTGGTACATTATGTTCGATGGCAATAAAAAAAAGAAAAATTTTATATGTTAAAAACCCACGATGAAACCGAAACGCAATCGGTTACACAACCCCTAACCCCAAACGCATACCTACCGTCTCCGTTCCGTTCCGTCCGTCGTGGGTAAAAAATACTAGCAGTTAACCGTTTCGCCGCCAACGACTTGATATTAAGTTAGTACATGCAATGCAAAATGCACCTTTATTCGACAAGACAAAGTTGACAGTTCCACTTCTCCGTTGTCGATGCAACGCAGCAGTTTACCGCGGTCATTACCAGGGGTCGGACAAAAAGTGCAGATGACGTCAAACCACTTAAAGAATGATTTCAAATAGTATTTTTGGTATTTTTGACAATTATCACTTATCGTTTATCAACCTCTTTATTAAACGATATCGCCACTTGAAATGAGTAAATACATTTTTGACTGACACATTGTCAATCAGATGAACAATAAATTGACTTCATTATTGTAAACAGCTATTGTATCTTCACGATTATATTTCCATACATACATACAGTCACGCCTCTTTCCCATAGGGGTAGCTGGAATATTTATTTAGGTATAGGGTATATTTAGGGTATATTAGTAAATACTAATGTATAAAGAAACGCCGTAAAACGTCATCTTCACTCGAATATTGTTACAACACGTCACACGGAAGTTTAAATACAAACATCATCCTGTGTGCAAAATTAAGTAATTTTTACGTCATCCGCACTTTTTGTCCGACCCCCGGTCATTACGCTGTATAATAGTGTCGGGTGCGTGGTACCTGTATGATCTTCTCGAGGTACCATTCGGTGGACTGCAGGTTCCGCTTCTCCGTCTCCTTCACGATGCAGCGCAGCAGCTCGGCGCGGTCAGGCTGCGGGATGTCCACGCCAGGGAACAGGTCCGAGTAGATACCCGCGAACAGAGGCACGTCCTAAACAAAAAGCATACATTTTAAAGGCTTACCCTAGTATAGTTTATTGTTTTTTGGCAAAATCGTGTACAACATTTTTTGTATGGGATTTTGTATTGATACATAAATGTAAATAGCGGCAACTAGAAAGAATCTAACTATTATTATAAATGCGAAAGTATGGATGGATGGATGGATGTTTGTTTGTTTGTTACTCAATCACGCCAGAACCGCCCAACGGATCTGGATGAAATACGGCACATAGATAGAGAAAAGTCTGGAATAGCACATAGGCTACTTTTTATCCTGGAAAATTGCGTAGTTCCCGCGGGATAGCGATAAACGAATTCTTTGCAGACGAAGTCGCTGGCAACAGCTAGTAATGCTATAAATTACAATTTACAAGCGGAAGTCTCTATCCAACACATAGGGTCCTATGTGTTGGATAGAGACTTCCGCTTCTAAATTGTAACATGTAGCTTTATAAAATAGGACCCTGATGTCCCAATTGCCCAGTGTCCAATTGATTCTGAGACGCGATCAATGGCTGGTCACTGGTGGCAATAAGTAATAAGATGTAAAAGAATACCTGTGACAGGAATTTGGGCATGTTGACGTCAATGATGGCCCGCAGCACGAGCTGCGCCTCGTCCTTCTCGGGGTAGTTCTTCTTGAGCGCGCCGGAGGCTAGCAGCACAGACTTGACCGCGCGCATGCCGTAGTCATAGTGGTTCTGCGACGACAGCTGCTCAGAGCACAGCTTGTACGCTTGCACGATCTTGCGCGCCAGCCTGATAATGGATATTGATCATTGCGCGGCCAAAACGCTAGCAGCTCTTTGGTTGCCTGGCAGAACCCGCAATGAATAGAGAAACGCCGCGTCGCCGCCCAGTGGGCTTGGCACGGCCGTTTCTTAGCTCCAGTTCATAAGCTATCTACATATTGGTTCTTTGCGCCTACAAGAAAAGATGGCTACTTCTTGCGCAATACTTATTATGCTTTCACGCAAAAATTCACCATTAAAAGGCTTCCACACCAAATGAGCATTAAATATGTCAGACAAAGTTATTATGAAAAACAAACTAGACGCAAACGCATTGTAATAACTGTAATGAGAAGTGAGGTGCTCTTGGAAAAACCGTGACAGCGTGACAGAGAAACGGTCGAATGGCACAAGTACAAAGATCTCAATCAAAGTCTACGATTAAGTAATACCTACCTACCTATACTAACATGTTGCTGTGCTTCGCCTCATCGGCTCGCCGTCAACCATACGCAAGTTCGTAACGGAAGCGGCTCGATGGTCAACATCGACTAAACAGGCGAAACCCGAATATGACGGGCCCCGCCTAAACGGACAGTAGGCGATGTCAGAGAGGCAAGCGGCGGGGCGCGGGGGAGCCGCCCGAAATCCACGCGCCGTCCCCGCGGCGGCGACTCGACGTAAGCGCGGTGACGGCGCGTTGCCCACGCACTGCTAGCTTATGCCGAGATGCGTTGCCGTTCCGAAGCCGATAAGTGTGCGTCACAGTATTGCGTTTCATACAGAGTATACTGAGCGGCTATGTGTGCGTCAATCGTTGTACTCACGGTCCAGCGTTAACGAAGCCGTTGGAATAGAGCGTGATCTCCCCGATCATGGCGTAGTCCGGCACCATCATGGCCACAGTCCGGAACAACACCTTGAGATTGTCCGGCAACTCGGTTCGGCCCGCGTACCTGGTGTATACAACACAATGCTAATACGAACAGTTTATCCAGTCCACCACTCCGATCTGGTTCGTTAACTTTATGTATTGTTAATTTTTGTCGCATACATACATAATATAAATCACGTGTTTATCCCTTACGGGGTAGACACTAGAAGGAGCCTAAGGTATCAAAACCTAAGACTTTCGCGACATTTTCAATTCGTTTGATAGGAAGTTGGATGAAATAAATAAATAAATAAATAAATATCTTGGGACAATTGACACCAATTGACCTAGTCCCAAACTAAGCAAAGCTTGTGATATGGGCACTAGGCAACGGATATACATACTTATATAGATAAATATAAATACTTAAATACATATTAAACATCAAAGACTCGAGAACAAACATTCGTATTTTTCATACAATTATCTGCCCCGACCGGGGATCGAACCCGGGACCTCAAGCTTCATAGTCAGGTTCTCTAACCACTAGGCCATCCGGTCGTACAAAAAAAGCGGTAGATCACTTATTTGGTCGACCGTACCGTACATGGTGGGAATGTATAGTACACTGTGCTTCTTTCAAAGGATGTTCGATTATCATCAGTTTTCAGAGAGTCAAGAATTATTTAGAAACCAATGCCCGAATAACTGGCTCAATCTATTTAAAAGATGTCTACCCGACACAAATACAGACTCCTGGTGGCGCTGATTTGTATCATAATTTAAGCGAAAAAATTCCGAATATTTTATTG
Source organism: Pandemis heparana (assembly GCA_963854515.1). Classification (NCBI taxonomy): domain Eukaryota; kingdom Metazoa; phylum Arthropoda; class Insecta; order Lepidoptera; family Tortricidae; genus Pandemis; species Pandemis heparana. The sequence goes on along the minus strand of OY978013.1, from coordinate 15,352,035 downwards.
AATCAGGCGTTACTTTGCGGAGGTCCATTTCAATGAACACAAATTATTTATTATATATTTTGTGTTAATTGAAAAAATTCCGCTCAGTAATTTGAAATAACTGTTACGAAAACACATTGAAGAAATGTTAAGTTGGCAAGATCCTAACCCAGGGTTCATGGTGATGAAGACGGAGCAGGTGGGGTTGAGGCTGATCTCGGTGCCCTCGAACACGAACCGCTTCTCGCGGCGCATGATGGCCAGCTGGATGGAGAGGATCTGCTGCGCCACCACGGAGAGCACCTCCAGCTCTATGCGATTGAACTCGTCGAAACATGCCCACGCGCCCGATTGGGCCAGACCCTGGGATCCAACGATTCCATCGTTACAGACTGAACGCTTAAATGCCTCGCCTGCGCGGCACAGGGGCGCGGGGTAGGCGACAGAGGGGGCTGAGAGAGGTGCGGGCGGCAGGCGCACTCCCCGCCCGCACCGCTCTCGGTTCCCTTTGTCGTCCTACCCCGCGCCCCTGTGCCCGCGCAGGTGAGGACTCATTTAAGCGGTCGGTTAGTAGGTTACAATGATACATGTGTGAAAAAGTCAGCCAGCTTAACCCCACATACATCTCACACAATTAATCGGATCATGTGGAACTTTGCGAGCTGACATGTGTCTGAATATCCTCGGGACAACTTTACTGCTCAATTCAACAACATTTCAAGCAGTAATCCATCCGCGCTAACTTTAAATGTGAAAGTAAGTCGGTCTCTTTGTCCATCTGTTCGCTACCTCTTCACAGCAAAACTATTGTACCGATCTCGATGAAACTTGGTAAGAAGACAGTTTTAACATTAGACAATAAAGAAGGCTAATCTTTATGCCGAAAAATCGTATAATTCCCGCGGTAAGGCATTAACAAATTCGTAACCCTGATCAACATGTAGAATTATGACTTTGGTCGCATAACATTGGGACGCTAAACGTCCCTCCACCAAAAATACGTCTCATTCGCAAAACATCTTCTTTGCAAAGGGTCCCTTATGTAAAATACCCCATTCGCAAAACGTCCCGTCTGCGAAATGACCCATTCGCAAAATGTCCCGTCTGGAAAAAGCTTGTTTCAGTAGAGACTAGGAGTCTTTTCATGGGATAAGGATCGTTTTGCGTAAGGGACAAAGGGACATTATGCGTATGGGATGGGACGTTATGCGCCTGGACCGAATTATGGTGGTATCACCTTGAAGAATTTGCCGAGCGCCTTGTAATCCAGGCCGTCCGAGCAGTTGAAGACCACGCACTTTTTGGCCACAGCCTTGGCCAGGTCCTTCGTGGTCTCCGTCTTGCCGGTGCCAGCTGGGCCTTCGGGCGCCCCGCCCAAGTTCAGCTTCAGAGCGCTCATCAAGGTCCTGCATCATTGAAAACTAATATAATAAAGAAGTAAAGTTGGTTATGTTAATTATGTTTGTGGGGTAAAATTAAGTTTTTATTTTTCGTGAATTGTAACTGTTTCTTTATATTTGTACAATCAAGCATTTACTTACTTAGGGTGCGACCAAACCGCCGCGTATACGCAGTGACGTGTCGTATGCGTCACGTTTTCTCGCCGTTTCTTCATACATTTTGTTGCGATTCCGTAACGTCACCGTTTTTTAAGCGGCGGTGTGGTCGCACCCTTACGCGAGAAACGAATGTTTGTGGACAATCAATGCAAACTGTTAAGGCTAAGTTCCAACAAAAAATAGTGTTCACCTAAAGCAGCGATCAGTAAGTGGTGTGGCCACGAGCCGGCCGATGTTGCCAAGGTACTCGAAGCCGTAGTCAACGTCGGTGGTGATCATGGAACAGACGGCCTTCTCGCCGCGCCAGGAGTAGCGCAGCTGCGAGATCCAGTTGAAGTCTGTGATGTCGCGCACGTTCTTGGCCACCATCTCTTCGAGTATCGAACGTCCTACGGCACAGAAGGAGTTATAGCAGAGCTATAAGGCATTACTTTGTTTTTTGTTTCAGCGTAATGCTGAGCCAGCGACCGTTTCACTTTTGCGAAGACACAAACACAATAATACATTGCTGATCTATTTTCATGTCTGTGTTTTATGTTTCATTTTTGTACAATTCTGTGCATGCTCTATTTCTGTGTCTTTCAAAAGAGAATAAATGTCTTCTTTCTTTCTTTCTTTCTTTTATAATTAGCAATGAAAACTAAATATTTTTCAGAACCCCCGAAAAGTGAATATGTGATGCTTCAAAGAAGTTTCACTATAGACCGCTTAAAAGTCCTCGCCCGCGCGGCACAAGGGTGCGGGGTAGGCGACCGCGGGCAGTGCGCACTACCCGCCTGCTCCGCTCCCGGTTCCCTTTGTCGTCCTACCCTGCGCCCCTGTACCCACGCCACAGAATATATAATAGTACTAACGTACAGAATGGCCACGCTCCGCCCCGCACCGATTCGAGTAACCCCACCCCTCAAACGCAGGCTGCCGGAAAGCTGCTGGCAACTAGTAGGGCTCGCAACGCGATGTATGTCGGCCGCACGTCACAAGTTCGGGAACCTATCCTACCTACTTCATTTTATAAAATATTAGAAAATTAATGCTTTCTGAAATTATCGCGATTAATACATGAAATAACTACAGACTCATTCGCTTAAGTTTGTTGTCGTACATCTATTGTAATTGAAAATAATAATGCTTAAATACACAGACAGACACATTTTAAGTAAGTTTAAATAAATAGATAACGATTAAGTACATTTATTTGCACACATCTAAGCCATATCTTCATTATAAGTACCTATATTTATATCATTGATATTACTTATAGTACTAGCTTTTTGCGATAGACAGCCCTGTGTATCTTACGCACACATTGACGCGTGTACAGACGACGTCGTGCCTGTGTTCATTTCAGAACGCGGATTTTGTACGTCGTGGCCGCCGTGTGCCCACGCGGGCGAGGACTCAGTTAAGCGGTCGGTCTATACCTAGAAAGACTGACTTGAAAGAAAAACCTTCTAGGCTATGATTCTGTAGAGGTTATTAAATGGTAGGTAATGAGTCTTTGAAGTAAAATTACCGTTAGATACAGACATAATTCTCTAAGTGATTAATTATCTAAGTGTATCGAATGTGTGTAAATAAATGTTTCTCTTTCTTTTCTTTCTTAATTGTTGAATATTTTAGGGCCGACAACGCACTGGCATCGCATAAAGCGCTGCGGGTGTCTATGGACATTGGTGATCATTTAACATCAGGTGACCCACTAGTTCGTTTGTCTGGCCTCTCTAACATAAAAAAAAAACTAAGCTGTTGGATAAAACTATACTAATATTTGGAAGGTCAAATGGCAGTCGCTTCTGTAAAAACTAGTGCCTATGCCAAATCTTGAGATTAGGTTGTCAAAGCGGACCCCAGGCTCACAGCCGTGGCAAATGCCGGGAAAATCGCTAGGAAGATGATGAATTTAAAGATTGTCTCGTCACCATGCACGTCGATGACGATGAGCGCCTCGACGGTGACGCGGTGTCCGGGATTCAGGTCGCCCTGCACCAGGTACACCAGCCCCGTGATCTGTTCCGTGCTGCGCGCCACCATCTCGTCGAGGGCGTTGTTCACTATCGCATCGATCGCCTGACCAACAGAATAATCCTACTATCACTACATAGTATAAAACAAAGTCGCTTTCTCTGTCCCTATGTCCCTATGTCCCTATGTATGTATTAAATCTTTAAAACTACGCAACGGATTTTGATGCGGTTTTTTTTAATAGATAGAGTGAGTCAAGAGGAAGGTTTATATGTATAATACATGCATAATATACCGTGCGAAGCCGGGACGGGTCGCTAGCAATATTATAAATACGAAAGTTTGTGACGATGTGACGATGTGAGTGAGTGAGTATGTAGTGTATGTTTGTTCCTTCTTCACGCTTAAACGACTATACGGATTTGGATAAAATTTGGGACGGAGATAAGTGGTACCCTAGATTAAAACATAGGCTACTTTTTATCCCGGAAAATTGCATAGTTCCCGCGGGATAACGATAAACATGTTAAACATGAAGTCGCGGGCAGAAGCTAGTACGACATAATGTTATAATAAACTTCCGCGATTTTCACTCATATTTATTTAAAGTATTACTTTCGGGACTTGAACGCGAGAAAAACTCGCGCAGCTAAACGAAAGTGATACCCTACATGGCAGTCTGCTCGTGACCACGGCCACTGCATCGAGGCCGAAAGTGATACCCTACATGGCAGTCTGCTCGTGACCACGGCCACTGCATCGAGGCCGAAAGTGATACCCTACATGGCAGTCTGCTCGTGACCACGGCCACTGCATCGAGGCCGAAAGTGATACCCTACATGGCAGTCTGCTCGTGACCACGGCCACTGCATCGAGGCCGAAAGTGATACCCTACATGGCAGTCTGCTCGTGACCACGGCCACTGCATCGAGGCCGAAAGTGATACCCTACATGGCAGTCTGCTCGTGACCACGCCCACTGCATCGAGGCCGAAAGTGATACCCTACATGGCAGTCTGCTCGTGACCACGGCCACTGCATCGAGGCCAAAAGTGATACCCTACATGGCAGTCTGCTCGTGACCACGGCCACTGCATCGAGGCCGAAAGTGATACCCTACATGGCAGTCTGCTCGTGACCACGGCCACTGCATCGAGGCCGAAAGTGATACCCTACATGGCAGTCTGCTCGTGACCACGGCCACTGCATCGAGGCCGAAAGTGATACCCTACATGGCAGTCTGCTCGTGACCACGGCCACTGCATCGAGGCCGAAAGTGATACCCTACATGGCAGTCTGCTCGTGACCACGCCCACTGCATCGAGGCCGAAAGTGATACCCTACATGGCAGTCTGCTCGTGACCACGGCCACTGCATCGAGGCCGAAAGTGATACCCTACATGGCAGTCTGCTCGTGACCACGGCCACTGCATCGAGGCCGAAAGTGATACCCTACATGGCAGTCTGCTCGTGACCACGGCCACTGCATCGAGGCCGAAAGTGATACCCTACATGGCAGTCTGCTCGTGACCACGGCCACTGCATCGAGGCCGAAAGTGATACCCTACATGGCAGTCTGCTCGTGACCACGGCCACTGCATCGAGGCCGAAAGTGATACCCTACATGGCAGTCTGCTCGTGACCACGGCCACTGCATCGAGGCCGAAAGTGATACCCTACATGGCAGTCTGCTCGTGACCACGGCCACTGCATCGAGGCCGAAAGTGATACCCTACATGGCAGTCTGCTCGTGACCACGGCCACTGCATCGAGGCCGAAAGTGATACCCTACATGGCAGTCTGCTCGTGACCACGGCCACTGCATCGAGGCCGAAAGTGATACCCTACATGGCAGTCTGCTCGTGACCACGGCCACTGCATCGAGGCCGAAAGTGATACCCTACATGGCAGTCTGCTCGTGACCACGGCCGCTGCATCGTGGCCGGAACGTCGAGGTAATTAAAAACAATTTTTTACGCGGTTAAGTCACAAAAGTAATACTTTAAATAATAACAATAATACGACGTCAAATCCAAAATAGACACATTTTGTGCTCAAGGATCTGTTACATCACTCTCCGTTAAGTTTTTGATATCTTAAGTAGCACAAATCGATGGTCCATCCATTTATTAAATACTACGCAACAAGCAGAGTCGGTGTCGCAGATATGTATGTGTATGCAGGTAAACTCTTTATTGCACATAAAAATTTAAAAATATACAGAAGTACACAGAAAATAGTACAAAGGCGAACTCATCCCTAAGAAGGGATCTCTTCCAGCTAACCTGGCACAGAAAGGAATAGTTCAGGAATAGTTTCTAGTACACGAAGGGGTAGTTTAGTTAGATATCTGACACTTAAGACAGAAATATAACAGAGATTGGTGAAACACGCCCGTCTTTTACGCCTCTGAAGTATCTATTTAGCCATAGACTTACTAGAACTAGTCATACAAGCACAGATAGACCAAAAAGCCGTACTGCGTCGCAAAAGCACTCGCAATCATATTCACCATATCTTTCTACCCTCATCCCTGACGTAAAGTAATGGAGAATGGGATTCCCATCATTAGCGTGTTATGGTCCATTCATCCTTACGTGTCTTATCGTGTAAACAAACGTAACATCAAAAGTGATAACAGACAATGACTAGTGATCGGAATAGTTGATAAAATATATGTAGAAGAGGGAAGCTGGGAGAGAGTCGATGATGGCATGATGATGATGATGATGATGATGATGATGATGATTCGGCTCAATAGACATGAAGGCTGGTTTCATTATTGGCAGCCTTGCTTCAGTTACAGGAGGCCGTAGATAGGTTTTCTTCATGTTTTCATTATGTGTCAGGATTCAGGCTTAATGGAAAACCTTTCGGTGGGAAAGTCTTCCTGGTAGGCAGACGAAGGAATACGCACAAGTGATGTGAAAGTGTTATAATTGCTTAAGAGTCGATACATTGCAATTAACGAAGTAGCTACACAGAAATGCACTTGGAATGATCGCTACGGGAGCAAGTTCGCTTGGTTATAGGGGATACACAGTACCAGAACACACACGGTCATCACAGACCTCAGAAATCAAAATAAGCGACCTCTTCGCTTCGCTTCCAAACATGGAATCTCCCGATACCACATTGGCCATCGGCAAACACATCTGCCCTTCCCCGCACCCCGCGAACAAGCTCAGCACTCAAATAGAGTACCTCCTTCACAATCAATAAGTGTCATTTATCCTAAACTGACTTACAAAAACTATTTCACAATTCAACAAAACTGAACACATTTGCGGGGTCGGTAAATTGAGATTTACTATCGTTTTTGTCTCATAGCTAAGGAATGCTTAAAGTAGTGTTTCCTAGAAAAGCTTCGCTCGGCGTCGCATCTGCATAGAGTGCATAGGCGCCCTCGGAAAGTAAATAGCCACCAGCCAGCGCTCCGACATATACATAAAATTTGACCAATCTTTTCGCTTTAAAAATAAATAGAACTTGTATCAAGATTTCGCTTTTGTGGCTCTCAGGTTGCAGATATTTTCGAGTCATACGTTCCTCCGATTATTGAAGAAAATCTTATTAAAAATGATATTTGCAGTTACTTGGTAAATTAATACTTTAGGAGTTTCTTTAAGCCTACAACAACATAAATATTGTGTAATTCAAGAGAAAAGTGTGACAATTTGAGAAGTGTTTGTTTACATGATAAGGCACGTAAGGATGAACGGACATTAGACAACATAGCTCCAGGACCGAGGGCTCACCTCAGAGGTGTACTGCACACAGGAGCCAGCCTGCACGATCTGGCCTGGCCAGTTCAGCACCCACTCCTCGCGCTTGGTGGCAGGGTACGCGGCGATGGCCTCCGAGCCCACGTCGCGGAGGCTCACCATCATCTGTTGCTCCAGCTGTTGGAGCCAGCGCTCCACCATGCCCTGCAAGCGTCAATATATGTGTTGATTCTGATCCTACTAATATTATAAATGCGAAAGTTTGTGACGATGTGACGATGTGATGACGTGAGTGAGTGAGTGTGTATGTTTGTTCCTTCTTCACGCTAAAACGACTGAACGGATTTTGATAAAATTTGGAACGATGATAGCTGGTACCCTAGATTGAAACATAGGCTACTGAGAGCTACCGAGGGATAGCGATAAACATGTCAATTGCTAATTCTACGCGGACGAAGTCGCGGGCAGAAGCTAGTTCAGAATATATCCGAAACTAATTCATCCTACTAATATTGTAAACGCGAAAGTTTGTGACGATGTGAGTGAGTGAGCGAGTGAGTGAGCGAGCTGTTCCTTCTTCACGCTGAAACGACTGGACGGAATTGTATCAAATTCGGAAATGAGATAGCTGGTATCCTAGACTAAAATATAGGCTACTTTTTATCCAGGAAAATTGCATAGTTCGCGCGGGATAGCGATAAACATCTAAAAGGTCGTGACTGCCTAGAGTCTCAACGTAAATAATTATTGCAGAATATACCATCAACTTCTCAAGTCTAATTTTCTACGCGGACGAAGTCGCGGGCAGAAGCTAGTCAAAAATAAATAAACGGTACTCTTTTGTTAATATAATAGGTAAGTAGTCTCTATTACCTTATCATCATCAACGCTAAACTATACACGAGCAACGGCTGAGCTGGTCTGCACTGTCCTCATTTACCTGAATGGGAGAGCTTGGGCTATAAGCTCCCGCAAACTTCGCGAGTGTAACGAAATTCACACATTACGCTGAACTACAATACAATACAATACAAATACTCCACCACCACCACAGCCACCAGCTACTTACTACCAGCGCAGTAATGTCCAATTTTTGTTCCTCACATAATTTGACCGGTTTCATAAACAAATTTCGAAAGTTAGGAGCGAGCCTGTGTTGATATCTTGAGAAACCGTAGGTCAAACTACTGAGCCAGCTTGTTTCGCGGTAGTTACTACAACATCAGCAGCTAAGACTCTTTTTTTTAATAATCGACCTTACTAATTTCAATGAAGCTCTAGGACCAAGAAGCCAATACTGCAGTTAGTACCTTACGTAGTCCACAGCCTCAATTATGCGCAACCAGCGACCAGTTTAACGACTTCTCTAATCATTGCATCGCCAAGACGATCACCTCATAACAGTTAATTGGCAACACACGCAATGTACTACAAAATAACTTGATGGAACGTCGGTCGTCTACTTACCTTGGCATCAGCAGGCTGTATACTCGAAGACAGCCTGACGATTTCTCCCTCAGACGAGATCATGCCCGTGATCTCCTTGGCCGCATTGAACTCCAGCGTGTAGATGCCCTCGAAGCACTTCTTGAGGTGGGGCTGCACGCGCATCGGGTCCTTGGTCTCCGACAGAATCTCCAGTAGCTCGTCGTTGGACAAGAAGAAGAATCTAAGAGACGTGAAGAATTAGCGAATTACTGACTAGTATTGTTAAAGGAATGAAGACAACGGACAGACCGAAACAAAGCAGCAATCCAGGCACTGAAATATGAGCGGTGCAAAAGTTACTGGCATAATGTAGGTGGAGGACTAGGCGAGTCAGCACCACCCCGTGCATCCTATATCAAGGTGAGAGGCAGTTGCCAATATTCTTTTAAAGTAGGAAGTAGGCAAATATTATCTCCGGCGGTAGAAACCCAAGCCAGTGGCACTGGCAGGCCATTGGAATCGATAAAAAGATGTACCGCGGGAAGAAGAGTCGCTTCTTCTCCAAGTAGTCGTTGAGGCCTCTCTGGATGTCCTCCAGCAACGCGTTGTTGTACCGAAGCTTCTTCAGCAGGTTGGGGAAATCTGAAACAGTCAATGGTAAAGGTAAGTGTAGTGGAGATAATTAATATCGAAGGGCAAAATCTCTGTCTTGAAGGTTAATAAGCAAGACGCTATCAGACGTAGAGAGTACGACCGGAACACCGCACTACCCACTAAAACGCCTATAACGCTATTAATTTATGTGATTTTTTAGTAATTTTGTAAGGGTTCCAATTTAACGTAAGCGACATTTATACAGTCTCTTCAAATTGTTCTGGAATATTTCGTCAGGTTGTCGACAATAATCGAAGTGTTCATGTTCAAAGTGAAAATGAAATATTCAGAGTGAAATGAAAAATCGTCGTATAGCTCTTTAGTGGAACTAGCCCAACCATAAACTGAAATATTCCAGAAATAATCTGAATGACCTGACATAAAGTCCTACATTTATTCCGGGGTTTTTATAAAGAAAGCGTACCCGTAGCCGGCAGCACCATGGGGTCCTTCTGCGTGGCCTGCATGATGATCCGCCACTCCTTATCGACGTCGCGGAAGTTCCGCGCCTCCGTCGGCATCTGGCGCATAATGTCTTCCGACGAGAAGATCGGCTCCAGATACATCCACGTCGCTTGGCACTGCGGATTCAATTACTAACTTAGGAAATGTAAGATAATTCATGATGGACATGTCAAACAGACATTTCGATAGAATTGCAATAGAGCTCAACTACAACGCAGTAATCAGTAGCGTTAGTAAAAACCGGACAAGTGCCGCGGTTTTCGCAATTTTTTCCTTTATCTGTGCTATGAGACGTTGTTTCGTACCAAATTTCAATATTCTGAGTTCACGGGAAAGTACCCTGTAGGTTTTGATTCCCTTGCGAGTTTCGAAAATTTGCGGCATAAACGGCTGTATCCTTTGCTTGCGTTGGCTTAGAAGTTTGATTTTTTCACAGCTCCAAGGGACAGCAGACCTGAGTATTTGATATAAATTTTAGCTTGATACCTCCACGCGTTCCTGAGAAAAAGAGTCTTGACAGACGGACGGACGGACAACAATGTGATCCTATAAGGGTTCCGTTTCCTTTTGAGGTACGTAACCCTAAAAATGATAATACTGAGCTTATCCTGTAGGCTTATTGTCTAACTCGCTCGCAATCGCCATCGTGTTCATTTTGACAGTTCATGTATGGGCTGACAATCGGCATCGGAATCAGCTAGCTGTCACATTCATACAAGAACTGTCAAAATGAACACGATGGCGATCGCGAGCGAGTTAGACAATAAGCCTACTGATCTAGCGCAGACTGACCTGCAACCACTGGTCCAGTATATCCTGCATGCTGATGAGCTTCTCCTCCCAGGCGACCATGTCCGCCTCGAAGGCCTTCACGTACGGCGAGCCGCGCATCGTCTGCGCCTTCAGTATGTGGTCGTCGAGCTGCTGCTGAATATCATCCAGTCCCGATAATATACCGACACCAGTGTCTCTGGGGAACACAGATACATCATCATCAACCTGAAGACGTCCAAAGTTGAACAAAGGCCTCCCGATAATGAACGACATGTCGCCAACTGCATCCACCGGTTTCCCGCAACTTTCACGATGTCGGTCCACCTAGTGGGAGGCCTGCCAACACTACGTCTTCCGGTTCGCGGTCGCCACTCGAGAACTTTTCTCCGCCAACGGTTGTCTGTTCTACGAGCGATGTGGCCTGCCCATTGCCACTTCAACGTACATACTTTTCGAGCTATGTCGGTGACTCTAGTTCTTCGGCGAATCTCCGTATTTCAACACATACAGATACATCTTGTAAACTAAGACCAATTAGCTCAGTGGCCTGTAGTAGAGGATCTCAGGGTAGGCACTTGGAGGTGACGCAACACAATCTGTAAGCGCTGCCTACCCTGGCACCACTTCCACCCCAATCACCCCATTGCGCGCCCCAGAACATACTGCTATGAACTGGGAATAGGGCGTTATTCTTGTGTCCTACTTGTTAAAGAACTCCATTGATCGGAATTAGCATATTTTTGAGCTGACTTTATTTGATCAATGATATATCTCATCATGTAGATCATCACAGGTAGCCAACAGAAGACGAGGCCCAAAATTATTTTAAAATTCGGGCCTTGTTCGTGCCCGAGTCATAGATGTTGTATGTATTTAAGTATGTATTTATCTACATTATATAAGTATGTTTATCCGTTGCGTGATACCCATAGCACAAGCTCTGCTTAGTTTGGGACTCGATCAATTGGTGTAATTTGACCCATTATATTTATTATATTATATTTATTTATTTACGAGCCGCTGATTTTAAATCTTGAGTTCAAGATTATTAAAGTAGAATATCTAGACGTTTTATGCTTGCATCTCTAAGGTAAGAGGAACAAAAATAGATATCAGATTTATAATTATTATTGAAGAATTTGCTCGCCGACGTAAAATAAGAAAAAAAAATGCAACTTCTGGGTATCTGGGGCCCAAAGACCAAGAACTAAAAACTGAGCATCTAAAAACCCGAAACATCACAGCAGGATACGTGAAACGCTTACCTATAAGGTGAGACTTCAAACTTGACACCGCACCATTCCTCCTTCATCTTGTTGAGTGCCTTCTCGAGGGCGTACTCCTTGGAGGCGTACTGCTCGATCTCCTCCAGCTGCGGCGCGAACACGTGCACCCCTTGCTCCACCATGTCGGCCAGCGTGGTCTCGGGATCGTGCACTACGGGGACTCCGATCAGTTCGCTGATCTTGGCCCAGTGACGGTCACGCATACCCTGTCAAAACGAAATACTCGTAGCAGAAAATTGGGTGAATATGTATAAACATTGAATATACCTTTAGACGAGCAATATTTTTGTATATCTAACTAATATTGGATGGATGGATGGATGGATGTTTGTTTGTTACTCAATCATGCCAGAACGGCCCAACGAATCTGGATGAAATTCGGCACATAGATAGAGAAAAGTTGGGAATAACACATAGGCTACTTTTTATCCCGGAAAATTCCCGCGGGATAGCGATAAACGAATTCTGTGCAGATGAAGTCGCAGGCAACAGCTAGTATTATATATACAGGGTGATAAATCCAAATTGGTTAGTGTAGGGAGAAATCAAAAACTATAAAAAATAAGGGAAACTGTTCTTATAGTCCCCGGCCGCTAAAAAATCAATCCTGATACACTACACAACCATGAGGTTCCTGGTTATTGTTAATGTCAAAAATGCAAGACTTGTTCGTTGCGTGTGATAGAATAGTGGGTGGCAATAATGTATTTTTTATAATAACCTACTGTATCTTCAGGACCTTAGACCAGACCATAGTACTAACTACTGCTAAATTAGATCGGCGTTAAAATTTTTGTAACGACCAGACAAAAATACATGTATGTTTATATTTATTTCATCACATAGAGAGGATGGATGAAAGTAGATTAACCAAACAGATCTGGGAGTGTGAATAGATGCGTTGGGAGAGGAAGGCCTAGACGAACGTTCCGTGACCCACTAGGAGACGTTTTGAAGAGGTCGGGTCAGTAGTACCCGAAACTGAGGAGCATGTATGAAGAAATTGATGAATGTGGATGAAGCGAAAGAGGTATGTCAGGATCGTAGCAAGTGGAACAAAGTAGTCTCTGCTCTGCCTTACCCAATGGGAAAGAGGCGTGACGGTATGTATTAACCTATGTTATTTCATCATTCGTCAAAGTTTAAAATACGAAAATGTCACAGATTAAAAATTAATATAAGTAACAAATACAAATACAATTTGTACAATTAAATAAAATATTTTCTCTATTAGGCATTATGATATCATAAATGACCGCCAGGAGGACTTCTTGGGATCACAGCAAAATGATTTCTTCTATCTCACCCACACTGCCCTGTATATTTGATCGCACTTCCTCTTATATTGCCGAACTACACATGACATACATACATACATACATAAATCACGTATTTATCCCTTACGGGGTAAGCAGAACTTGAAGTAACAGTCTTTAGGTCTGGCCACGTTTAGCATGATTGTGGGCGTATAGGTGGAAAGGGGAATCGAATCAACATAGTGATGGGGCTAGCCGCATCGCTGATCTATTAGGTACTATATCCTGAATCTATGGTATGGACTGCTTATTGAATGCGCCTTGCAAAAAATAGTACACTCGTCTTTTAAAGCCATAATACCAACCAATACCTGATCGAACAAATTAATCTGAAGAAGCTGATAATGATACTGACCTTATTGCAGATGGCGCAAAGCACTGGCAGGAGAACCTTGAACTTCTCCAACTTGTTGCGAACCATATCAGCGATTCGCTTGGCGCCAGGGTACTCGAACAGTTGCTTTCCGAGCTTATACAGCAACTTCCACCACGCCTCCACGTCTTCGGCGATCTGCTCCGCTTCCAGACCCAGGAATGGTCCATGATACCTTGGATAAGAGACACATGAAACAATCAAGGAGTTCCCCAAGGAAGTGCTACGAGTAATTAGTGTCACGAGTATTTAGTTAGGAAGTGTTACCGTAGTACCTTCATCTGCAACAAAAAGTACTCACCACAACTCGTAACCCTCGTAGAAGTCGAAGGAGGTATGCCACAGCTTGTGGAAGGGGTCAATGCCCGCCAACATGGTCTGCAGACTGAAATACACAGACACGTCCTGGTCTAACAGCTGCTCTTCGTTCGTGATCTCGTCTGCCTCACGTTTGTCGTCCTGAAACACGAATGCTGGACCTAGTACCTCTAACTCTTAAGTGAAGATGTCAGTTTCTTTCAAAAGTCACGTTTTTAACGCGAAATTTTAGAGCATGACACAAAAATCTTAACGTCCGTTAGTAGCAGACATACACACACAAATTTTAGGAACCAGTTATCCACATTATCCAAATCCTAAGAGAGCCATTTTCAATTACATCCAAATATGTAACAAAATTAAGATACAATCGAACCTTCTACCGAGTGTTCATAGTCACGGATTGATCTTAATCGTTTAACGATACTTCTGACTCACCATCAAATTGTTGAATATCTCATCCACTCTCCCAACGACGTCTCTCAACAGATCCAAGTTGAGCAGCGGCGGGTCAAATCTCCGGAACAACTCCAGGTCCTTCTCGTGCGCCTTTAGTCTCTCCTCGAACACAGCTTTTCGGCTACGAAGCTTGTCCTCCGCCATGTTCTTCTTGGTGGTGAGCGTTTTGAGGGTCAAGTCTATGGTATCCTCCATGTCGAGGGGCCAGAGGAACACGCGGGTGTTCAGATTTATGTCTTCGACTGTAAGGTATATAAGTTAGTCGTGTGGGGAGTGCCACTGTAGGGGGTGCGGGGTTCACGATCACGATGGTGTTGGCAGTTAAATGAAATAGTTTGTTTATGTCCACTCAGTAGAAATATAATGGTTTACAAGAGAACTCTTAAATGTTAATGTACAAGAAGGATTAATAAAATGTTAATGAATACACCCGATCGCGACGATCTCTAATAATGTACTAATTAGTTCAATTCAATGCACCGCGATTGACCGCGGGCGCTTGACGTCATGCATGTGTAAGGTGCAGTTGCACCGAACATCTTGCCGGGGGCAAGGACAAAATGTAATTTTAATAAGTAAAAATATAAATGTTTGAGGTAAGATGATACAAAATAATAAACAATAGGATTAATGTTAAAGTCTCTAAAAAACTTTTATGAATGCTAAACATTGTTATTAAAAGAAACTCTTCTTAGCACTGGGGTTGTGCCCCGTTCGGTATAGATACACTCGTTCGATACACGCGCACTACATTGTTCACGGTTGCTTGCTCTCGAATGATCCACGGGCTGTAGCTCTATCGCCAGAGTGGTCGTGTCTGCTGTCACCGGGGCGGCTGCTGCTTGCGCCGGGCGGCACACGCGCCGGAACGCCAGGATTACTGCTGTTACTCCGATTATACTCAATATACTATATATAAGACTGTAGTGGTGGATGTCATGAACTGAAATGTTGTTTACCAAGGGTTCAGTCTCTTTCATGATTTTAATGTTTTCTTTTATCTCTTTTAGTGACAGCTTGTTCTCTTCATCGCTTATAGTTGTCATAGGTATTTTATCAAAAGTAATGTTCATCACTCGGTTAATTGAAGCTATCTCTGGGACTTCATAATCTGCTTTTATGTTAAATTTAGTCGTCTGTTGTTTGTGTGTGTAAATTGTTCCATTATTCATTTTAATTAGGCAACCTTCTTGAATGTTCACGATGTTAGATCTGGACAACTGATGTGCGGTGACTTCATCTCCACATATTAGTCGCAGTTGACAGTGACCGCAGCAGAAGTATAAGTATTGGTTGATGTTAGCTAGTTTTGTCCACTTGTTTCTGCAGGCGGCTTTGTTCGTTTTACACTGCTCTGGCTTTGTTTCATCTTGTACGCACAGGTCGTTGTCTGACTTAATGTGGTAGATGGGTGATTTAAGCTGACACAGGTATGTTGAAGCGTCTCGTAGCACACAGTGTTCGAGGTCTCTTGAGGATAAAGGTAGATAAGATTCTTTTTGTAGGTTCATTGCAACGTAGTCTTCGATTGGTGTTACTGTTATCATGTTCTGATTTAGCTGATGAGGTACAGGAAGAAGGTTGTAAAGTTCGTAGTTGTCCCGACTGAGTAATGGGATTGTTATTTCAAATATAGCGAATTGTTTTGTTATCACCGCTTTGACACTTAATAGGTGATAGATATCTCTCATACCTGTTTGCACATTGTCTATGGGAAGGGTAAGTTCTTTATCTATTAACCCGGAGATTATACTTAGTTGATGTTGTAATTGTTCGGGGTTTATTAAGTGGGTATTGATTTTTCCATTGTAAATTGTACTCATCGTGTCCAGCAAAGTATCTTGAATGTTTTTCAGATGGTTTAGAATGTTGTTAGTGGCCATAGCTGTCAGTGTAAATTCTGACATATACTCGATTTCATGAATTTGTTTAGCCAAGTTGCGGGTTGCTACGTCTAACTTAATCAGATGTTGGTTAATCATTTTGTGCTGAGATTGCATTGTTTTTTCTGTTCGCTGTAGTACATTATACTCTGCTTCTACTATGGATGTCTGATTTTTCCATAATAGAGCTAAATGTTTCTGGTTCTCCCGTACAAGTGCAATGTCCTTATGATATTGTTCCGCGAACTTGTCGTCCAATACTCCGAACAAGGCGTTCGCCAGATAACCGACACCATTGATAATACCACGGGCCACGCGGGGTCGAGTGTTTGATTGTTGATTCAGCATAACTCTGTTATTATGTTCAAGTTCACTGTACGAGTGACTTAGTTGCAACATAATTATATTGCAGTGGGACAGTTGTGTTATCGTGTTACAAATACTATCTAGATGTTTATAGTATTTCTCATATGAAGTGATGCCTTCCCAATACGGGTTCATATCGTAATATGCAATGATCTTCCATTCGTCTCTTATTATCTGCATGTTGTTGATTTTGTCGAAATACAAGGCTTGTTGGTCGTTTAAATTTGTAACTTTTAAACCATGTCCTGGTGTTAAAATCGTCATGAAGTAGATAAACATCATGGCTAGCGATATAAAGTTCGATGTGTTTTTGCGGGGTGTATATTTTTTATTCTGCTCTTTTTCTTTAGGCGTTTCGATTTTTTCTTGCTTGTTTTTGTTTTCAAGGGGTAGGATAGACAACTTGGTCACGGGTCTTTTTATTATTCCATTTTTTGTTTTTAAGGTCACTACTCTTACGTAGTTATCACTGCCGGGGTGGACCTCGATTACTCTTCCGAGGGCCCACTTTCCAGGGGGGAGGTGATCATCGTGGATAACTACTACGTCATCCAATACAATATTTTGTTGAGGGCTCAGCCACTTCTTTCTTGATGTTAGCTGAGTTAGGTATTCTGTTTTCCATCTTTTCCATATATCATGGAATAGTTTTTGCATTAAGTGCCACCTGGTACGTGCGTCTTCGCCCGTTTCGATAATTGTTAGTCCGGCTCTTCCTGTCAAAAAATGTGCTGGGGTTAAAAAGTCGAGGTCTTCGATGTTTTCTGTTAGCGCACACAGAGGACGCGAGTTGAGGCAGGCTTCGATTTGTGTTAGGAGGGTGGTGTACTCTTCAAAGGTTAACTTCTGTTCTCCTATGACTCGCTTTAAATGATGTTTTAAACTACGTACGGCTCGTTCCCATAGACCTCCTGCTGTAGGCCAGGCTGGAGCGTTGAAATGCCACTCAATGTTCAGTTCTGCTATGTCTGTTAAAAGGCTGTCATGGAAGATATGTTGCAGTTGTTGATATTCTTCTTGTAATGCTCTGTTACTGCCGATAAAGTTGGTCCCCTGGTCGCTGTACATATGCCTCGGCGCTCCTCTTCTAGCAGCCATCCTCTTTAATGCTGCTAGAAAGGCTGAACTCGTCAGCTCTGATACTAACTCCAGATGCACAGCTTTGGTAACCATGCAAATGAAGACAGCCACGTAGCCCTTTAATGTTTTTGCTCCTCGTGCTTTACTGGCTTTGATGTCTAAGAATCCAGTATAATCCACCCCTGTGTGATAGAAGGGTTTTGCAGGGTTTGTCCGCGCTGCTGGGAGATCCCCCATTAGCTGTTGCTGTCTTTTTCCTTCATGTTTTCGGCATGTTACGCACTTTCTCAGTTCTTTCTTCACTTTATAGTTTCCACCAGTTATCCAATATTCTTGCCTCAGGGTGGCCGATGTAAGGCGGGCGCCGCCATGTAGAGTCAGTTCATGAGCTTGATTTATCAGCAAGTTAGCCAACGGCGAATCGCTCGGAATGATCTTGGGATGTTTCATTTCAGCGCTCATGATTGCTTGTTTTAATCGTCCACCGACGCGTAAGATGCCTTGTTCGTCAATAAACGGATTTAGATTTAATAATTTGCTTTTCTGGTGTACGTGTTTATGTTTGCGTAAATATTCTAATTCCGCTTCAAAGTTGCATTTCTGTACATGTTTGATTATTGTCAACTTTGCTTTCCGTAGTTCATGTAACGTGAGATAGCTTGCTCGATGTTTCTGTTTAGGTGTCATTGCTCTTTGTATCCATGCGACGATTCGCATAATTTTGTTGAATGAGCTGTGTTTAATTAATAGCTCGTTAATAATGTTTTCGCCGTTGTTGGTTTGTTGCACGATGTTTACTTGACTCAGTTTTTTCTCCTGTTCTGTTACGAAAGTTTTTGGTTTTATGTTTTCAGGTTGAAATGTGGTTAACCAGGCTGGTCCATATTTCCACAACGATTGTTCTTTTAGGAGCTGTGACGCGTATATTCCACGGCTAGCTGCGTCACTAGGGTTGTCACTCGTGTTAACGTAGTTCCACTGTGATTTTGGCATGATTTCTGTTACTTGTTTGACTCTGTTTGCTACAAAGGGCTTCCAACGGCTAGGTTCGCCTTGCAGCCATCCCAACACTATTTTTGAGTCTGTCCATCCGTACGTTTCTAGTCTATGATTATGTAATGATTGTTTAATTTTGTTCATTAGTTGTGCTAGTAAATAGGCTCCACTTAATTCTTTTCTTGGTAATGTTAAAGTCTTTTTGAGAGGGACCAGCTTTGTTTTTGCGGCTACAAGGACTGTCGTCGGCTGATTTTTGATCCGGGCGTACACTACACCTGCATAGGCTACCATAGATGCGTCACAAAATCCATGTAATTCTATTACATCTCCTTCTTGGCTGTTTAACCATCTGGGAATTTCAAATTCATTTATTTGGTTGAGTTCTGCTTGTACTTTATTCCATTCTTTGGAAATATCCTGTGGCACTTCTTCGTCCCATTTTATGTTCGTTCTCCATACGGTTTGAAATAACAATTTCAACTTGGTAACTACCGGTGCTAGCCATCCCAATGGGTCGAATATTTTAGATATTTCGGAAAGGAGTATTCGTTTTGTTAGTTTTGGCTGCTTCGTCATTTCGCATCTAAACGTGAATTTGTCCTGTTTTGGGTTCCAACATAAACCAAGTGTCTTGGAGGTTTCTTCTGTTTTAAAATTGAACATTGTGTTTTTATCTTGTTGACTTTGGGTTGTGTTATCCAATATCATCTGATTGTTTGAGGACCATTTCCTTAAATTAAATCCTGCTGTTTTTAGTAGTGACATTAGGTTACTAATTGTTTTGTTGGCTTGTTCCAGGGTGTAAGAGCCATGGACTAGATCGTCCATATAAAAGGACTCTTCTAGTATCCTTGACGCTTCTGGGAAGTTGTCCCGTTCGTCCGCCGCCAATCTTCTTAGCGTCATCATTGCTAAAAATGGGGCGGCTTTTGTACCGTATGTTACAGTTATCAATTTGAAGGACTGTATAGGATGTTCAGGAGATTCTCTCCATATAATTTTATGTAAGTTCGCATCATCCTTATGTATTAAAATCTGTCTGTACATTTTTTCGATGTCCGCAGTGTACGCGAAAGGATATTGTCTCCACTTTAATAATAAGGACTGCAGATCTTGTTGCAAGTTTGGACCTTTGTGCATAAGGTCATTTAGTGAACATCCTGTAGATGTTTTAGATGACGCATTGAATACCACTCTATACTTTGTTGTTGTTGACTCAGCTCGTTCTACTACGTGGTGTGGTAAGTAGCACTCTGAGGTTGTGACGTCATCAGCACGCTCCATATGTTGTAAGTCTAGGTATTCTTGCGTGAATGTTTTGTAAGCTGCTCCTAATGTTTTTTGTGTTTGTAGTTTTCTTTCCTGGTTTCGAAATTGTGCGATCGCTTTTTGTTTGGATGTTCCCAGACTTTCCTCAAAATTTGGTTTCATGGGTAGCCGTACTTCGTACTTCCCTTCTTCTTTACGTATCGTTGTGTCTTGATAATGTTTCACGCATTGTATTTCTTCAGTCGACAAATCAGCTTGTTCAGCTATTTCTTCTACTTCCCAAAATTGTTGAAAATCTTCAATGTTGTTTATGACTACGTTACATTGGAATGTCTCCACACCTCCACATAGTAACCAGCCCAGTTGGGTTCTTTGCGCTATGGGCTGTTTTACGTCGTCGCCTTTTAGAATTCCGTCTAAAAGAATGTTGGGATAAATGTCTGCTCCTAACAGTAAATCCACTGGCCGGCTGATGTAAAACTCAGGATCGGCTAGGTTAATGTTTTGAATGTTGGACCACGACGGTTTTGCGAATGTTTTATTAGGAAGGTTCTTTATAAGGTTGGCCATTATTATTACTTCTGAGTTGAATTTATAGTCTGAGTAGATAGATCCGCATGTTATGTTCATCTTTCCCTTACAGTTGTTTTGTCTCTGTCCGACTCCATAGATGACGCCTTTACATTGTTCCCTTTTAATACGTAGTAGTTGGGCCGCGTGTTCCGAAATCAATGAAATTTGAGAGCCCTGATCAATTAACGCTCGCATGATATGGCATTTACCATCAGCTCCCCATACCTTAAGTTGTGCTGTTGCTAACAGTATCTCTGAGCTTTTTTCTTGTTGTTGAGACACGTGTGTTGTGCTTCCAACTCTTTCCTTAGCTTGCAATGGTCTTGATGGGCCGGTCGCTGACCTTTCTAGCGCCTCGTGTAATAATGTGTTATGTGAGGCTTGGCAATTGCGACATTTTTTCGTAGAATTGCACGCTTTACCGTTGTGTGAAAATAAGCAGTTTTGGCAAAGTTCTAATCTGTTTATTGTAACTAACTTTTTGTCATTCGGCATTTGTAGAAAGAATTTGCAATTGTATATTCCGTGGTCATGTTTACACAACGGACATTTGAAACCGGACGATTGACCTGATTTCGCAATTGTCGAGTTTCCGTAGCCATGGCTTTTATAGTTGTTAAAATTGTTGTAGGATTTTTTATAATTAGTTACGGGTGGGATAGTTTTTCTGTGACTTGCAGCTTCTTGTTTTCGACGGGATGTTGTTTCCAGGGTTGTGAATTTACTTTCTAGGAAATCTAACAGCTCCTGTAAAATCGGCAACTCCCTTGAGTTCTTCAATGATTCGAGGTAGTCAGAGTATGTTTCGGCATCTAATTTCTGGCACAAGACATGTACTAGAATAGGGTCCCATGTTGTCGTATCCACCCCTAGATTCTTTATAGCATTAAGCGTCTCTGTCGCTCCGTCATGCATTTGTTTAATAAGAGACACCGAGTACTGATGAATGTTAGGCAAGCCAAATAAAATGTTCATGTGGGAAGTAAATATCAATTTTTTGTTATCATAACGATGCTGAAGAATTTCCCAACACGTTAAATAATTATCGGAAGTTATGGCCAAGTGTTGAATTAATCTCTCCGCCTCCCCTCTGACTTTGGATTTCAAAAATTGCATTTTCTGGGCGTTAGACAGTGTTGAGTTGTTGTGAATAGCTTCATAGAACAAATCTTTGAAAGACGTCCATTGATTGTAATTCCCGCTGAATATTGGGGTCTCTAGGGTTGGAGTTGTTTTTTCCCTGTGCGACACTGCCCACATCTTTTTGTTAATGTTCTTTTTCAGGATGTTAAATCGTGTTTCATACTTAGCAAAGCTTGCTTCGTACGCTAGATTCTTGCCGTTCAACTCGCAATCGATCTCCAGATGCAGCATGTCAATAGCTCTCCATCTTGTCTCCAATGTTTTCAGTGCATCTTCGAACTCCCACTTGTCTGTAATAGTTTCTATGTTGATGTTGGTTACTGTCCTTTCAAAAGCTCTGAAGTTTGCCTCTTGTTTACGAAGTGCTTCGTCTGTTTTACTAAACACTCCTTGACTTCGGTGACGATCTTCATCCCCTCTTTGTTGTGACCCCTGACCACTCACTCCTCCTTGTTGATATGTTCTTGATTGTTGTTTCTCGTCCTCTTGGTCTCCCGCCATTTGTTCATTGCTTGACTCCTTGCTTGCCAGATTTTCTTTTAACTGTTGGTAACTCTCGTTGATTAACTGTTTTAGATTAACGTAAATCTCTTTTGTATTGTCATAGCACCTGTTGATGAAATAAGGATCTGCTTGGCTTACTTCCATACACAAACGATCGTGATTAAACTGGAATTCACTCCACAACTCTTCCAACTTATTCCACTGCCTCTTAAAATATTCTTCACTCGCTTTCCTCTCAGCTCCATCTTTTTTGAAATTGGTCAAACTTTTCTTAATCTCTTCTGCTAAAGGATACTGATTCTCCACATTCACCATGTTGTTAGTTTAAGTTATAAAAAGGACAGATCTTACTTGAATCTCCAAATGTTTCTGCTGTACCCGCTTACTGGATCCTGCGCTGCTAACCCAATGTTGCTCTTCCGGGTATCACCGCAATCCTCACACTCGCACTCCACTAATGTTCAGATAGTTCAATACACGTCACCCGCCGATACGCTCTTTTAAGTTACCGACGCGCGAAATTCCTTGTTCGAAGGACCAAAATGTAGGGGGTGCGGGGTTCACGATCACGATGGTGTTGGCAGTTAAATGAAATAGTTTGTTTATGTCCACTCAGTAGAAATATAATGGTTTACAAGAGAACTCTTAAATGTTAATGTACAAGAAGGATTAATAAAATGTTAATGAATACACCCGATCGCGACGATCTCTAATAATGTACTAATTAGTTCAATTCAATGCACCGCGATTGACCGCGGGCGCTTGACGTCATGCATGTGTAAGGTGCAGTTGCACCGAACAGCCACAAAAGAGAGATCTCTCTCCAAGAAGGTGATATGCCTGAGGACCGAAGTCCGAAGGAAGAGAGCTGGGAGTTGTATTTATGCAACCGCGTTAAGAAACTTCTTTGGCGCGTCCCGAATGTATTGAAAGTTGCTGCTCTTATATTTATGACTAGTTGCGTGTTCTGATGTTAAGAACCTTATCTAGTTTTAATGTTGCTCCGAAATATTTGAGGATCTCGCCCGCTGCGATATATCTGACGGCGACTGTGTATAAGTTTGTATAAATGGGGTAAACTCACATGAGAGGTGCGCATGGTTCATGAGGAACATGACATACTCGGCGGTGGTGCGCGACTTCTCTCGCAGCTCGAACAACGCGCAGTCGCGCGCCTCCGATATGTAATTGATCAGCTCCACCAGCTGCGCCGTCGTCTCAGGGGACTCAGACGCCCGCGCCGCTATCTCCTCGTACACGTTGCAGATTCTGATTACAGAGAGACCGGAAAGAACAGTGGCGTAACTATAGGGTGGCAGGGCTGCCAAAATACCAGGGGCCCCCCGCTCTACGGGGCCCCGAACTGGCTTGGCCTTGAGCGCAGAAGGGAAGATGGTGCACTTCTTTATAGTAAGGAATGGCCCCATCTGATGAATTTGCCGCGGGCCCTTGACATTGTAGTTACGCCTCGGGAAAGGATGAGCTATTCGTACGTCATTAATGTCAATCCGTTCCAAATTTGATCCAAATGCGTAGAGTCGTTTCAGCGTGAAGAAGGAACATAAACACTCATATCATCACTCACAAACTTACACACTTATAATATTAGTTGGTTGTAGTAACTTTGTGGGTCACTCACGCCCTGTTCCACTTCTTGTTGACAGCGATGAAGTGGTCCACTATATACCGCCGCAGGCCGTCCACGATGTCCCACATGGCGTCGTTGAGGGGCCCGCAGTCCAGCATCACCATGTTGAGGGGTATGTCCCGGCGGAGGAACAGGATCTCGTCGCACAACTCCTCGTACTCGAAGATCCTGGCCGAGAAGTCCTGCGAGAAACGCGTGAGATCAACTATTGTTTTTCTAATGAGTCATCATCGCTGTCGTCAGCATAAAGACGGCCACTGCTGAACAGGGGCCTCCCCCAAAGATCGCTACAAAGCCGGTCTTGGTCCTAATGAATAGAACCAACCACTTTCATGACAGCTCCTACGTCATAAAACAATAAGTCACATTGACTCGTAGGTGAAAATATTATTTGACGTTCCAAGCCGTAATTATACTTTAGTTAGGATGATAAAGGATGGCTGATTATACGAGAGCATGCAACGATGACGAGTGGCAGAAAAAAGGGAAGACCCTTTGGCCAGCAGTTGGACAATAATAGACTAAGGGAAAAGAACATGATTAAGTAAGATTTAGGAACTGTCATGGGTCATAAGTGACAATGACCTTCTCCTTCAGACCTGGAGGTCAATGTCAATAATCATCATCACTTTTTAACAGCCAAACTCTTGTCGGTGCGGAGTAATCGCCAATTCTCCCGTTTACCCTTTTGACCTCTCTATATGACTCGGCGCTAACGTTTCCTTCCCTCTCCTACCTTCAATCTTCCCTTTTTAAAATACACCCCCTTGCAACATAAGACTACCGTGAGACTCATACAATTACAACAACCGGATAACTCACGTATAAAAAAAACCGAAAGTATGCTCCGACAATTGTTTCGGACTATTCCGTAGTCCGGTTGTTGTAATTACATCCCCTAGCAAAAAAAACCCATGGTTTTTTATTTTATGTGCATAGAAGCTTACTTCTGAAAAACCATAGGTGCCCGATTTTTTTGCAAGGGGGTATATTAATTACTATAAGAAACTATCATGCTAAAACAAGATTCTTTTCTCCCCAACCAATATCAAAGTTTCTTCATTCACCTTTAATAATGGAGCTGGATCATTCTTAAAGAACGTAAGCAGATCCTGGTTGGCGGTGCCGTCGAGTATGTAGTAGTACTGTTCGTAGCGCGACAGAAAGGAGATGGGCCCGGGGCGGTTGACGTTGAAGTGGTGTGAGGCCTGGCTGATAATGTGCACCATGTACTCTTCATCGGGGTACACGCACAGCAAGTAAGGGTTGGGCCTGCTAGTACCTGTACACGAGGAGTTAATCTTTTAACCTTTCGCCGCCGATGACTTGACATAAAGTCTGCAAAGGCAGTTAAAATGCATCTTCCTTTGATATGATAACATAAAGTTGACAGTTACGAGGGACAAAAGTTCTGCTTGCCGGCGAAAAGTTTAAACGCCAAAGAGGTAAGCAAGACTATGCCGGTGGAATGGGTAGGTATAGGTCTTTGGGGCAAATGAAGACTAGTTAGATTACATAATATAGCAGAGTGTGACACACTGGACCATAATATGCGACTGCGAATGTGACACCTTCGCGAGACAAACATTTTAATTACGAACCAGCAGCCATACTAAAATCCCTCTTATCTACCCTCACCATTTTAACCGTTAACCGGTTAATTTCGCTCAAAAAACCTGAATTGCTACAAAGCCGGTGTTTACGCCACTGAAAATACTGCATAAGCAACCGCAGTGTTCCTATGACGAGACCAATGCCATCTAGGGGTGAAAACAGGAACTAACCTGCGCCGCTGCGCAGTCAAGGTCAAGCATGGGAGCCATTTTTAAAAACAAATCAGTTTTCGCTTGGAACTCCTACGAGACGCGTACAATTTTTATTGAAGTGATCGTAGAACCGCTAATTAATCTATTTATTATGTTAATTTGTTACCCCGGGGTTTATTTATGTTGTGTGTGTTTATGAAGCTATAGTAACATTATAAACAGAAAGTGTAAATAGCAAGAAGAAGTTATAAAGTGCATGATTGTGGCCGCTGCAAGCGTTGTAGCGCCGTGTTTTGTTTTCATCGGTTGCTGGCCGCGTCCTTTGATTTAGCGCCGGTCAGAAGAAATGCTCCAATATTCACCACAAGTAAGTCCCCTGGAATTTTATTGGTACGTCTCGTCCATTAAAAGGCAAAGAAATAACACGCCCCCGCCTTTCAATTCATATTTAGGTTTTTATCTAAAATATTGAAAATCCGCTTTTTTCTATTCTTACTTGAGACCAAGATAGGCAGTACTTTTACGAGCCTGTGGCTCATTCATAATGGTCCTTCGTCACCAAGGATAATGTCCAGTTTCCTATGTCTTATTACATAATCCTATTTTCAACTAATTCATGTCAATGGATAGGTCCGTGCGCTTAGCTAAATGCGCTCTCCATTCGATACAATTAGGTACATAATTCATTCATAACCCGTTTCTGAGTCATATAATTTAACTACAGGCCCTTAGTATTTTAATACATATTCGCTGTAAATACATTAAACATTCATTTACCTTTTAAGCTCCATTTGTTACCTACCAAAAACCGGCATAGAAACTTAAATCGCGAAGTTGGTGTACTGCACGCATTGCGCGAGTAATAATAATAGGTACTTACTCAGCCGTTTGCTGTGTTTACTATTTTGGTTTAGATACAAATACAACTCACAGTTTAAATAAATTACGTATTGTAGATATTTCATGAACCGATTTGGACCTCGTGTAATAAAGTGGTTTAATTATTATTATTCTGTAGTCTACGTTTGTGTATGTATAGATATCTAGGTAAATTGTACGGCGCTTGCTGACACGCGTAATTTAGTAGATAGGTAGTTTGGAATAATAATTATAAATTAAATACCTACTCCGCGTTTACTTTCGATCGGTTTTGTGTTACATACAAGATACGTATTTTTTTTCGTCGTAGTTTTTTCGTTGAATAGGTACCTACCTAGGTATGTTCACGTTTACACGGCTAGTAGCGTGAATAGATGTGAGATAAATAGATACCTTTTGTTATACGTTTCTTGGCGTCCCTTGTGCTACCATTATTGTGCTGTAATAGGTAATTGTCGGGTGAAACTTAAACATGGGTAAGAATGAGACTGAGGTTGCGCCTAATATAAGGTTATTAGAAGCACGATTGAAGACACATTTCGGCAGACTACAATTTATATATGATTCTTCGAAGGATCTGATGACATTCGAAGCGCAACAAAAATTCATGTCTCGCGCGTCGTCCGTAGATACGTTGCGTTCGGAGTTCAATCAAATCATAGAACAACTAAACGTCGCGCGAATGGAAGCTGACGCGGACTATGAGCCTTCTTTCCAGGTTTGGGATTCATTCGAAGAGATGTACTCGCATATTCGGTATGTAATCAATACATATGATACGGATGTCAAATCTAAAGTCGATATTTGTCAACCTGCTACTTCAAAACCTCACTTGAAGTTGCCCCCTATCGTGCTGCAAACATTTGACGGAGATCAGAGGAAGTTTGCTTCCTTTATTGATTGTTTTAACAGTACTATTCATTGTAATAGTTCGCTTTCTAATTCTGAAAAGGTTTTCTACCTATGCGGTCAGCTTTCAGGTAAAGCTTTGTCCTCAATAGCAGGAATAATGCCGTGCGGAGAAAATTATCAATTAATTTATTCTACGCTTGTGGATAAATATGAGGATGTCAGGTCATTGGGATCGTCATATTTGAACGATCTGTTTAATTATAAAGAACTGAGTATGCCTTCCGCAGAAGGATTAAATGATTTTATAGATTGTTTTGTAACCGCTAGTGCAGCCTTCGATAACTTAAAAATATCGGATAAAAAAGAATTTATATTCTTATTCTTAGCGCTGAAGAAAATTGACCCAGAGACTGCTCGCATGTTCGAAAATTCAGTGCGTTCAGAAAAATTACACACTTACGACAGCTTTGTCAAGTTCATTAAAGAGCAAGCTAAAATACTGGAACGTACGGGAGACCCTAATGGTACATGTTGGAATACGGCTCCTTGCCCTCAGAAGCAGATGAATGTCAAATCTGTAACCGCGAAGCATACTCATGCTTTCGTCTCGTGTACCGCAGCCTTGCCGCCGTGCGATTTGTGCAAATCAGTGCACGGTCATTTTTATCAGTGCACAGCGTTTAAGAGTCTAAGTCCACGCGAGCGATATACTTTCATTAAAAAAAATGGCACTTGTATCAAATGCCTTAGTCGTAGTCATAGGAGTGCCAATTGTCACTCAAGTCAGGTTTGCAAAAATTGCAACTCAAGAACTCATCATTCGTTATTGCATTTTTTCGATAACTCGACGACTGCAATGTCTACAATGCAGGTGACATTTCCGGGTAGTTTGAATGGTTCCGGCGTTCATGACAAAAGGGTTCCGTCCGACGTCGGCGAAGACGCTTGTCGTTGTCGCTGTAGCTCGGCGTACAAGTCTCCGCTCGCACCGCCCTCCGCGCCTCCCGCACCCCCGTGCGCTCCCGACGTTGCTGCTCCGGCGTTGCAAACGGTCGCACAAGACACTGTACAAGTGTCGCATAATTATTTACAGGCAAATCTCATTGCGCCCTCGCCTTCCACCGTATTGCTCGCTACAGCTCGTGTAATAGCAGTCGATGCTTACGGTAAGCCGCACTTCTGACGTTGTTTGATAGATAACGGTTCGCAAAATCATTTTATAACGACGTCGTGTTGTAAAAGGCTGTCGTTGAATTATTCTTCCGAGGGGTCACCCGTTGTTGTAAATGGTTTTGGAGGCGCCTCTAATCAAACACAGGGCAAAGTGCGTTTGACTGTTCAGTCCCGCTACGATAGCTCTATTGCTTACGACATTCAACCTCTGGTCGTTGACTATGTCGCCGCATGTTTGCCGTCTGCACCGATTGATATGACCAGTCTAACTTATCTAGGTGGTGTATCTCTTGCTGATGATACTTACCATATTCCTGGAGAAATCGACATGTTGCTAGGAGCAGAATTGTTTGGTACCATGCTGTTGTCAGGTCGCATCCGGGGTCCGCCAGGCTCACCCAATGCTGTGCAAACGACGCTCGGGTTCTTATTGATGGGATCTGCCCCTATTGAACTTGCACCTCGTACGCCTAAGCCTGTTGTTTTGTGCACATTCACTGCCGCTCCGCTTCAAAAGCCAGTAGAGTGTTTACTTAAAGTAGAAGAAATATCAAAAAATTCTTTCAACTTTCTTAGTTCTGATAGTGCTCCTGCTGACTCTGACGTTCCTCTTAACTCTATCATAAACACTGGCTTCAACATACTATCAGTATTGTTTTTGTTTTTGCTTAAACTTAAGTTGTCTGTCTCTCTGTGCATTTTGTGCGAACGTAAAATGGATATATTTTCAGTTATATGACCATCCAAAATTCAGTAAATACCAACGAATACCACGCAGGATTCATCATATGGGAGATCCATTAAAATTGCTTGAGTTCGGTATAGTTTATTACGGTTTGTCCGCGAGTACATATTGCTGTCGGTGGTCTATGAAATATCTAGAATATCTACATGCTACGCAAACACGTAGAAAATGTAGTACCGATTCTCAACGCGTCACTGCTGATGGTACCGTATTTCTTATTATGAGCGACAATGTTCCTTTTTTTTTTACACTGGTTAATTGACTTTATTCTAAAAGGCTACCCTAGACCGGATGGTGTGATACATGTAGCTCTAGTTAAACTAGTATTAGTTCTTCTAAGCGTCCTGTGGTTAAGTTTTCCATTACTTTTAAATTAATTACAGCTGCAAAGCCGCATCAGTTTAGAATGTCTTAGGTATTTCAGTTAATTATTATTATTTGCATAATAATGTGCACATCAGAATAAATCTGAGTTTTGTTTCTGTAAGTTTTAGTTAGTTTGAAAGGGAACCTTTCAAGGCTGGGGGCAATGTTTACGCCACTGAAAATACTGCATAAGCAACCGCAGTGTTCCTATGACGAGACCAATGCCATCTAGGGGTGAAAACAGGAACTAACCTGCGCCGCTGCGCAGTCAAGGTCAAGCATGGGAGCCATTTTTAAAAACAAATCAGTTTTCGCTTGGAACTCCTACGAGACGCGTACAATTTTTATTGAAGTGATCGTAGAACCGCTAATTAATCTATTTATTGTGTTAATTTGTTACCCCGGGGTTTATTTATGTTGTGTGTGTTTATGAAGCTATAGTAACATTATAAACAGAAAGTGTAAACAGCAAGAAGAAGTTATAAAGTGCATGATTGTGGCCGCTGCAAGCGTTGTAGCGCCGTGTTTTGTTTTCATCGGTTGCTGGCCGCGTCCTTTGATTTAGCGCCGGTCAGAAGAAATGCTCCAATATTCACCACAAGTAAGTCCCCTGGAATTTTATTGGTACGTCTCGTCCATTAAAAGGCAAAGAAATAACACGCCCCCGCCTTTCAATTCATATTTAGGTTTTTATCTAAAATATTGAAAATCCGCTTTTTTCTATTCTTACTTGAGACCAAGATAGGCAGTACTTTTACGAGCCTGTGGCTCATTCAGCCGGTTTCTTTAACAACCGGTAAAAACCCAGTAACCAAACCATGAACATTTTATTGAATCAGGCGTTACTTTGCGGAGGTCCATTTCAATGAACACAAAATATTTACCTTGCTACTCCGCTACTTATTTAAGTAGCGGAGTAGCAAGGTAAATATTTTGTGTTCATTGAAACCATGAACCGCAATCCATTTCGGTTTCGGTCATTAACCCCGACCCAGTTTCCTATCCCCGATTCTTAGCAAGGACCGGAACCGGTTACCATTAAAGGGGTATTGGATGGGGTATTTCATAGAATTGTTTTCACAAACCCTATCAATTTGGTAAGCATATCATCGGGTTACCCGAAAGAAAGTCTGACCGTAATAACATAGTTAATTCCATAAAGCGATTACCAAAACTAAAAACCCGGTTACCGTAAAGGGTTACCGTATTAGAAAACGGTTATAACCATAATAGAAAACGGGTAACCAAAGGTTAACCTTATTCAAACCGGTTTCTGTAATGATAGGCTTAGCACAATGATAAGCTTACCATATCATAGGGTAACAGTTTAATAGGGTTACCCTATGAAAAGGCTTAAGCAAATGAAGGGCTTTCCGGTCCTTGATTATTAGAAACCTTGTATAGCGTAGAAAATATACAAACCAGGATACATGATAGTGTCAACGCTAGGCAGCTGGTAGTTGACATTGATGATCGTGTGGAACCACTTGACGATGAGCACGCGCATCTGATCGAGCGGGGGCTCGAACGAGATGGCAGTGCTGCCGGGGTGGGCCACCGCCTTGACACGCACCAGCGACCGCTTTATGAACATGTAGTCCCGGTACTCTCCGGCGTACCTGTTGCCTTCCTACAGAGTTAACGACAAAGCATTCATGACAGATATCTTTGAACTACCTAAGTAAATAATGTATAGCATGTCCATGAGCTAGAAAACTCAGAAAACACTCGATTGGTCAGTGATATCTATGAGTCACAAATACGCATCGGATACCTAGGTTAACATGGCGCCCTAAGTTCAGTCAACATCTGTCTCTCGTACGGTGCGGACGCGTTGTACTTTCTGTTACAGACTCCTTGCGCCGCCCACCGTCTACATTTAGTTTTTTAGTTTTAATGTTGACTTTTGCCATGCCCAATGTACTTACTGTCATATAAAGCCTGCTAGCATTGAGACAAAAATTGCAACAGAGAGAACGCCATATTAACATGGTTATCAATTATCATAGTTATGGTATACATAGCTCCATGCCACCTATGCAACGACGCACAAGTTGTCAGCGTCAGTGGCGTCACAATGTTCTACATCGCGCCAGCGAAGTTTCTCAACGCGGATGCGTAAATAACAACAGTATGGCCTGATGCATGTTGGGCAACCCTATTCACTGGCTAGGATCTTGGATCCAAATAGTGGAAGTTAGTGGATCCCAGGGGGCAAAAACGCTTAGTCAACATAGATAAATAACTTTAATATTTTAATCAAAGGTCATAACTAAATTAGTAGACCACTTAATTAAGAATGTAAACCTAAGAAAATATTTATAGCGAAAAACTTACGTAGTAATAAGAGAAATATTCAGCAAAATGGTTGACACTCCGTTCGACTAAGTCGCGTATTTGTTTCGACATCAAACCGCGTATGCATCTGAAATTAAATTCATTTTACAATTTTACAGCTTTTGAACTGAAATCTGGAGCTGTGGGCTGTCACTGGGTGGAGCTATCTCTGAGGAAAAGAATCTTCAAAGATAACCGGTTATCTGGCCATGGTTATTTACAAGGGACAAGGGAATATAGCGCTCGTGATTCCGAGCAGAACTGCCATCGAAGTTGTATAATTCGTGAAAAAGGGTGACTCGATTTCTTTTCAGAAAAATGCCCCTCTCTCGGCCGAGTACCAATTTGCTATCTCTACTGTAAATACACGGTGCGTGTGATGAAGTACGAACATACTTGAAGAAATGCTCCACTTGGAACGTCGACTCTCTCTTCTTCTTCGCCACATAGACGGCCCAGTGGTGACGTAGTTTGATCATGGTGTCGGCGACGTCGATGAGCCAATTGTCGAGCAACTCAGCGCGAGTCTCCGCGCAAAGTCGGCCAAGACGCTCAGTAAACTCAGACGGGTACTGAGGGAACGGCAGCCCTTCCTGCATCTTGTTCATGTCGCATATGTACATGTTCTGGTATCTGCGAACAGGTTACTGTTCAACTAGTGGAATTAATTGAGATGGAACAAGAAAAACAACTGCGTTTAAACAGTCGATGGCACAGGTAAAGGAAAATGGAGAAATGAGTTGGATGAAATGATCAAAGTCTTCATCGCTTTTTCTGTTGCGATAAAAAAAAGCTTGTCTTTTTCAGGACATCAACAACAGTTAGATCTGTCGAGTTGGATTTAACATTTCTGTAACTTTGTTATCGAATTGACAACATTTCATTTTTATAAACACCTGAAAATGTTTATATAGTTCGAAAGCATTTTGCCTCCTGATCACTGCAATATGTTTATATAATTTTAATATCGCTTATTATAAAAAATAAAAATTAATAAAAAATATGTCCTAATTTTACCAAAACTACCACAGGATAGGTGAAAACGCCTTTGCTTTTTTCACGAGAAAAAATAAGCGATCATGATTTTGTATTTTTGACAACTTCAAAGTACAAGAGGGGCAACTCTGAAATTCTATTTTCGAAGTTCGTTGCATACCTTCTCTCTCACTCTCAAGATAATGACTATTAGTATGAGCGGAACAGCACGAAGCGAACCTCGAAAATCGAATATTGGAGAATAGGCCCTGACATTGACAATTTGAAATTGACGTCAGTTTTTTTTTTCTATAGAGAAAAGACAAAGGGATAAGTGTTTATTCTGTGATAGTATCGGAGTTACGCCCTTTTAGAATAAGCACAAATTAATAAATTAATTATAAATTAAATACAAGCCCTAGCGAAAAAATTTAACTGTCAGCATGTTCATATTTTCAAACAAAATACGGAGAACCATTAAAACTATAGGCTCAGAAATATGAAATGTTGTCAATTAGTAAATTCATTCTAGTTTTGACACGCAGAAATAAGCAGTCAGGGATCTCTAGGAGAGGCAGAGCCTCCTTAAGACATCGATCTCGCGTCTTTAGTGCGTAAGAGCGTAAGAGCCCTAAAGTTCGCCAATCTATGTCGTGGTCTATGCCAGCGGGTTCGCGTCTTTAGTGCGCAGAGCCCTAAAGGTCACCAACGTTTGCGAGTCAGAATACATAAAGTTTAAAATGTATAATGGGTTATGTTTCAAAATATATAATGCTATTTTCTGTGAAATTATTAGCTAGATGAACTTTTTTGATATCGTAATCTATAGATTGGTTTAGGTTAGGTTAGGTTTGTTTTGTAACAATCCTGTTAATTTGCTACTTTCTGAGAAAATCGCATTATATATTTTGAACTATTATGTATTTTAACCCATCATGCATTTTACCCAGCAGTGGGACACTTCCATAGCCTATTAAAAAAAATGCATTTTAAACTTTATGTATTTTAATACGTACCCGTCGCCAACCTATGTCGTGGTTTACTATGTAAAGCCCTAAAGGTCACCGACCTATACCGTGGTCAGAAGGCGTCTCACTCCCACTCACTCTACTCACTTCTCGTTCCACAGGCGACGCAGCTCAATCAGCACCGGGTTACCCTCGTAGAAGCGGTAGTGTATCGCCTGGCGCGCGCGCACGTAGTCCCCGTGCCACGGCATGGGCGCGCGCACCACCATCGTCGGCCAGAGGGGGGGGAGGAACGCTATGCGCAGGCGCACGCACTCGCTCGGGTCCTCCAAGATGTAAGCTAGCAGGCATCTAGTATCAGAAATGGTGGTGATAAAATTAGCTTAATGTGTAGCTTAAGTGTTGGAATCTTACTTAGCAATGTATACTGTTTTCTTTGCATAGTGTGTCGTTTGATACTGTGCGCGTCACCTCATACCTCGTGTACTCTATTGCTATCTGTGAGTTCCTGTAATTGGCTCTGTGTTACTATTTTCATTTCCTAAATTGAATTAAATGCTGTTGGTTCTCCCTAAATAAATAAAATAAATTAATGTGACCGCAAAGTCCAGGCGCTTATTTACCTGGCATGTGTGTTGGGTTTCAGTCATCATCATCATCTCCAGCCTATATACGTCCCACTGCTGGGCACATGCCTCCTCTTAGAATGAGAGGGCTTGGCCTATAGTTATAGTGGCCACGCGGGCCTAGTGTGGATTGGGAACTTCACACACACCATTGAATTGATTTGTAGATGTGTGCAGATTTCCTCACGATGTTTTTCTTCACCGAAAAGCTCAGAGGTGACCCTTTGCTTGAGATGCCGTAGGTCAAACCACTAGGCTACCACGGCTCAGGTTTCAGTAGTTTCAGTTAATTGAAAGACTACTTTTTGTGACAGATATGACTGTTTGTGTCATGTATGACTGTTTGTGTGCCTATAAATAAATAAGTACAGAGTAGCTAAAGCAATTGCAAGAGCTCTTGCGTTGGCTTTTCGATTGAGCTCACCTTGAGAAGGAACTACGGGTCGGTTCAAAACATGTCCGGTATACCTCGACTATGAACACTCGTAACCCGTCTATCATATTTTAATATTTCGTTCCATATATGGTACAACACATTATTGTGCCATATATGGAACACGATAAACTATTTTCTCAATTCCGTGCCTCATACGAAACATCACTGGACTGAATGAGACAGATGGAAATAACGAAAGAAATCATGAAGACAACGCTTACCTCTTCATAGCCATGACGAAAAACTCCTTGATGTCCGCCTCGCTCTGTCTCACACATGCATTATAGGTTAGAGAGAGAAGTCTCCTCTTTATCGGCAGAGTCTGCTTGTCGACCACAACTTTTGCTCTGGCGTACAAGTTCTGAGGAAAGTCCGGGAGATGCTTTCCTGTCAGTGCCTAGAAAAGAAGCAAAATTGAAAATTCTGAAAAAAACTTAACGACAAATGTAAAACGATTTGATGATGAAGAACATTAAATTTTTTGACAAAAATGCCATAGTACATCATTTTGGAAAAGAGCTGACATTCTTCAAACTGCTGCACCAATTTTTCCACCACAGCAAAGAAACTGACTTTCGAATGTAAAAAACCGCACCGAAATCGATTCATCCGCTTGAGACCTACGATGCCATAGACAGACACAAACAGAGACATTAATGACAAACTTATAACACCCCTCTTTTTGCGTTGGGGGTTAATAAAATACATAGTTTTATTTCCTCGCGCAACTATGCAGAACAGTTCTCTCAGTGACTTTGAGAATAGTTTTAAAGCACATATTTAGGCGGCTAACGTTATTATGTTAGTAATCGACCGGATAGCCTAGTGGTTAGTAACCCTGACTATGAAGCTAGAGGTCCCGGGTTCGAATCCTGGTAGGGGCAGACATATGTATGATGAATACGAATGTTTGTGCCCGAGTCATGGATGTTGTATGTATTTAAGTATGTATTTATCTACATTATATAAGTATGTTTATCCGTTGCCTGGTATCCATAATACAAGCTTTGCTTAGTTTGGGGCTAGGTCAATTGGTGTAATTTGTCAGAAGATATTTATCATTATTTATTATAATCGTAGCTGTGTTGACTTGCCATTTGGTCGGGTTTGCTCTAATTGCCACGCTGAGCAGGCGGGTTGGCAATCGCTATATAGTTGGTAATCGTTATATTTGCTCAAGTTGCTCAGCGTGTAAAGTTGCTCAGCGTGCAAAGTTGCTCAGCGTGCAAAGTTGTTCAGCGTGCTATGGAAAGAGCTATGCTCGGAGTTTCTCTAATAGATCGAATTCGTAACGAAGTGATCCGACAGAGAACCAAAGTTATCGACATAGCCCATCGCATTAGCACGCTGAAGTGCCAATGGGCCGGTCATCTAACCCGAAGAACCGATAACCGTTGGGGTAGACGAGTTCTTGAGTGGAGACCACGGATCGGTAAACGTAGCGTAGGACTTCCTCAGACTCGGTGGAGCGAGGATCTCAAGGAGGCTGGCAAGAGCTGGACGAGAGTTGCCGCCAGTGGCGTGCCATGGGAGAGGCCTATGTCCAGCAGTGGACGAACATAGGCTGATGATGATGATGATGAATCGTAGCTATCAACTTACTGTTTTCAAATAAAAGTTGATTCTCTCCAAATCGTTGGGGTGTATGTATCGATAATGCTCTTCTACGGTCACTTTAAGCATTTCCTCTTTCTGCTGATCGGGATCTCTCGGCAACTCGAATTCTAATCTCGCCAAGTGTCTGCGATAAAATGAACACAGAACGCCTCAGGTATTTAGACCAGGCGGCTTATTGTCTAACTCGCTCGCAATCGCCATCGTGTTCATTTTGACAGTTCATGTATGGGCTGACAATTGGCACGTTCATACAAGAACTGTCAAAATGAACACGATGGGGATCGGGAGCGAGTTAGACGATTAGCCTACTGAATAAGTATACTTTAACTGGTCCTGGTTTACTGGTTCTCGTTTAAAAAGGTGACACAGGGAACAGAATATTGCCCAAAATCTACAGTTCAGCTCTCCAAATATTTCCTTTTTGTGCATACAAGTTTACGGCTTGAGCTGTAGTTCCTAATTTGAGCCATAGAAGACTAAGAACTTCATTCATAATTATACAGGGTGTTTGGTAGCCAGGTGCAAAGCTTTAAGGGTGTGATAGCCGAGGTATTTTTGAACATTTTGAGCCATACATGTCTTAGCCGAAATTTGATATTTTTTTTAAAATCGTAAATTTAGAAATTTTATGAAAATACCCAGAATTTGATAGAAACGAGTCAATAATGCACCAATGAGCGTTGATTTGTAAACAAAATCTGCTATTTCGTGTAATTTAATGTGTATTTGACCAAATGAAACAATATTTAAGTGCCTGTCTTGCCACAGATACAAAATGGAGGGATCCGAAATTACTAAAAATGTCTTTTTTTTAACAGAGTCATCTTTCAGTGCCATAAAAAAAATTAAAAAAAAACCTGGAAATGTTCAAATATTTTTAAAAACATGCCTGTTTATTACTCTTTCTTTTAAGGTATCACACTAAAAGTTTTAATCAACTTGCTGTTCTGTGGGTCAAATTCAAATCAAACTTGACCCACTTCTAATAGTTGAAGTGACTTGATTTTTTGGTATGTAGGTATGTAGAATAGGTGACAATGCAAGTACAGTCAACAATCGGTACAGTCAGCAACACAAATTGTATTAAAAATATAATTTTCAACAAAAT
Source organism: Pandemis heparana (assembly GCA_963854515.1). Classification (NCBI taxonomy): domain Eukaryota; kingdom Metazoa; phylum Arthropoda; class Insecta; order Lepidoptera; family Tortricidae; genus Pandemis; species Pandemis heparana. The sequence continues at coordinate 15,314,425 of OY978013.1, read as the reverse complement.
CTTTTTTATGTCAGTCGCACGGTCAACCACACATATTTCAATTAATTAGTTGGCATTAAACAGATTTTATTAGGAAAACTCTCGCTGCGCCTCCATTCACATATAGCCTTGGTCACCATCGTACTTTTTCAACGCGACCTGAGCTGCGATTTCTGCCGCTTCCTTCTCTTGTCGTCTCTTCTCTTTCTTCTGCCGCCTTGCTTCTGCTTCTGCCTCCTTTCTCCGCTTATAGGCGCCGGACACCAAGTCATCGAGCAATACTAGCCCTATAGATATACATATAAATAGTAAGCTTTAACGATTTTACGTTTATAAATAATCCTACTATAATATTATAAACGCGAAAGTTTGTGAGGATGGATGTTTGTTACTCTTTCACGCCAGAACGGCTTAACGGATCTGGATGAAATTTGGATCATAGATAGATTATGGTCTAGAATAACATACCTATAGGCTACTTTTTAACTCGGAAAATTGCGTAGTTCCCGCGGGATAGCGATTAACGAATTCTTTGCAGACGAAGTCGCGGGCAACAGCTGGTTTCAACATAATCAAAGTTCTTTATTGCTCGGAAAAATCGCACTTCTTATAGTACACTACATACGGCAGTTATTCTTACTATTAAATAACGTCACTTGGTTAGGACAACCGACCCCGCATAGCCGGATAGTGACGAGGTTTATAAGGCCCCATTTATTGGAGCATACTACCACAGATTCAAAAGCAGCTATCGAATGCATACCTGACAAAGGATATTTCCAAAGCTAGTCGTGTTTTCATTAATTACAATCTAAATTGTGACGTATATTGAAATCAATAAGGTTGAAATTCCAACACAATGCATGTGGTCGCTAAATCGCCTCTGCCTTATAAAGGGTTAAAGAAGAACCTTTCTGCAGTTTCGCCTTCTCCTGCTCCTGCTGCATCGCCTCTATCTTCTCTCTCTCCCGTTCGGCGTAGGACTTGAGTGGCGGGAACTGCAGCTCGCCCCGCGGGCCCAGCGGTCCGTACAGGGTGGGCGGCACGCGTCGCTTGGGCGGCATGTTGAGCACGCGCATCGTTTTCGTCGCCGGGGTATAGCAGTTGCCTAAACATCAGACATACAATATCTCTTTATTGAACACCACATATGTATAACATTCAAAACAGAAAAAAACCGGCCAAGTGCGACTCGTTCCGTACCATTATCTAGAAATATCTTTAAACCAGTGTAAGCAGAGCCGTGCTCCAAAGCAAAATGGTGGGGTCACTTTATATTGGTCAGTAATATATACAGACATACATACATATTTACGGTTTTCGCAATTATTCCTTAATCTGTGCTATAAGACCTACTGTGCAAGACTGCACCTTTTTAGATCTTTTTTACTCTTTTTATTGTTTATGGTTTTTTTTGACTTTGATTATACGTTGGTTCTACAAGGAAAACCGGTGCCTATTAATTGTAGTCTTAAATACCTACCTTCATACCAAATTTCAAAAATCTGCGTTCACGTATTTGATATAAATTTTAGCTTGATACCTCCACGCGTTCCTGAGAAAAAGGGTCTTGACAGACGGACGGACGGACAACAAAGTTATCCTATAAGGGTTCCGTTTTTTCCTTTTGAGTTACGGAACCCTAAAAAAGGTATACAGAAGTAAAAAGATCACAATAGGCGGCCTTACAAACATACATGGTCACTTTGAATTAGTTTAGAACCAATTTAGCTTACTGTCCGGGCAAACGCATTGACGCGACTGACAGTCACAGTCACAAATAATCGTAGTCTGACAGGAATACTTACTTACATACATAAATCAAAATAGATGATGGGTTGCTAGCCGCATCGCCTATATCATGATTCCTAAGAATTTCGCCCATTCCCTCGATGGGTTTTTACCGTCTGCGCGGGAAGAGAAGCAACCGGTACATTCTATGTTATTTCTTTGCTCCCAGATCAGCATGAAAATTAGAGGTAGGAGAGAAATAGGTAGTATACTATCGTTACAAAAAAAAAAAATCATATTTTTGAAATTTATTATATCTGTTAATGCTTTGCATGTGTGCACTAACCCACACATGTATTCGTCGGGTGCGTCCCACGAGATATAACTACAAAATATCTAATTTCATAATAATAACGTTCACAAGATATAATGAACGTTAGCTATAACAGCAAAAAGTATAATTTTTTAACGTATAAGGCTTAAATTATATAACGTTATTTTTATATAACTTCAATTTGTATAAGATTTATATGGACTAATTTCTTTTAACATAACAAACATTTAACCTAACTGAAACAGCTGCAAGACATTGTTTAATTTTCGGCGAGCGAGCGAAGCGAGCGAGCAAGACGGTACGGATCGGAAGCGACTCGGATAGGTTAGGTTCAAAGGTTTGGTGTTAGTTTTTTTTTTATAACCACCTAGAAAACCCCCTAACCACATAGCAAATTCAATAAACAACTGTGCATTATGCTTTTTGATGTTAGCTGTTATGAACATTATATGCTTTGATCGTTATTTCAATAGATATTATATATAAACAACGTTATACCTTACAAAATTAGATATTTTAAGATTATAATTTTCGTTCATTATATCCAGTAAACGTTATACTAAACGAGTTTATATAAAGTGAGCGTATATATTATGAACATTAGATAATAAGTTGTTATATCTTGTATTATTTACCCGTATTCGTCGCTCCAAAAATCCCCTCTCTTGCGGCAGCTCTGTCACAGCGTTTGTTCCCTTTCACTTGTTTACTCTTTACTTTACTTTAAGCTCGACCGACGCATACACGCACCTCTGTATTATTTTTTATCGTTTTTTAATTAAATACGTGTACCGTTGAAAGCTGCATTATCCCTTCGAAAAATCATCCACCGTTCGCCGTCACCAAGTCGCATCCTGTTCTACAATATCTCTGTTATTTCTTATGTCGTTCGGTACTTTATTATAGGTAATATCAATTTTCGGAACCATTCCGAGTATACTTTTTCTAAATAACGCTATCCTAGACAAGCAATCCCTAATACTTTGATTGAAATAATTGCAGCTCACAAAAAGGACAACTTCTAATACCAACATAACGACATATATAGCTTTGCTTAGTTTGGGACTGGGTCAATGGGTGTAATTTGTCCCATGATATTTATTTATTTAACTACGAACAAGGCAGTATTTATTTTTGGAAGTACGAATTCCGGATTATAAAGCCAGAGCATCTAGTGTAGGTTTTCGCATTTAAAAACGTCTCGAACGCGTTCACGTCAACGTCACAATTACTATATATGGAAAAATTGGCAGCGCCACTTGCGGATCGAAACGGCAACAAACTGTTCTCATAGTATTTGACATTTTAACACGAACGCGTTCGAGACGTATTTTGTGACCTACACTAAGCATACTGTAGCCTTATTGTCTAACTCGTTCGCAATCGCCATGATTTTGACAGTTCATGTGTGGGCTGACAAATGGCATCGGTATCAGCTAGATTAGAAAGCGTACTGGTTTACCTGTGGAGTCGACAGGGAATGTGTGGTCAAACCCGTCGCGGTAGGGCACGCCGCGCGTCCACGACTCCCGCAGCATCAGGGGGGGGAACTCACTGCAGCTGCCCTCGCCCTCGCCTGAAAACATGCGCATACGCAGCTATGATAATGTAAGAATACACACACTACCCTTATCTTCGTAATATAAATTTAAAATGACTATCGTCTAATGGCATCTGTGGTACCCATCGGATAAGGATCCGGTAGGTTTATTCATAACAATAATTTCACGTTGAAAAAAATTAACTTAGCCTTAAATCCCGCGCTGGTCTTCCCTTGGGACCATTGACCAATTTTATTGAGTGTCAGGTTTAGCTATACACCTGAAACGCCACTGACAAAGCCACAGCTCACCTTCAGGGTAGTAGTTGTGAGCAGCGCGCAGCTGCTGGCTGTCGCGGCCCAGCGACGGGCACCCGGCGCCGGCCGGTTTGCCCTTGCGCTCACTTTCAGGGTAACCACTAGGTTACGCCACTCACCTTCAGGGTAGTAGTCACGCACGCACCTCACCTTCAGGGCAGTAGTTACTCACCTTCAGGGTAGTAGTTACGCCACTTCACCTTCAGGGTAGTAGTTACGCCACTTCACCTTCAGGGTAGTAGTTACGCCACTCACCTTCAGGGTAGTAGTTACACTCACCTTCAGGGTAGTAGTTGTGAGCAGCGCGCAGCAGCTGGCTATCGCGGCCCAGCTCGGGGTCGTAGCCGGCGCGCGGCAGCGACGGCAGCGGCGGCTGCGCGCGCGCCGGCAGCACGAAGCGCGACGGGCACGGCGCGGCGCCAGACGACTTGCTCTTGCGCTTGCGGTCGCCGCTCGCCATCTTGGACGGCTAAATTCATAGGCGGGCATAATTACAGATAGTTCAGAGGGCCAGAATTATACCAAAATACAGTTGCTTTTGTTTATAACACTATTAATTTCGAAGAAACGTCGGCGGGCCGGATTAAATTCCTTAGCGGCCGTAGTATACCCACGTCTCTGGATTACATACATACATACATAAATCAAGTCTTTATGCCTTACGGGGTAGACAAACTCTTAAGTAACAAGGCCTAAAGGCCACGTGTGCGTATAGGTGGAAAGGGTAAACAAGGGGTTGCTAGCCACATCGCCCATTCCCCATTCCTTTGATGGGCTTACCTGCGCGGGAAGAGAAGCAACTGGTATATTCTGATTTTTCTTTACTCCCAGACCAGCATGGAAGAGTAGGTAACTGGATTAGACGGTCAGTAAGTATTACCTATCATCCAAATATTGGTGCGTATCGTAGTGAATCCGATTTGTTCCGAAATCCAGGAGCCTATATTGACATACCAGTATCACGATAATAAGTATTGGCGTGGTATTGAACGTCTAATCTATGCCAATCACCAAAATCGAGCTCACCACTTGCTAAAAAATCTTTCACGAAAGCATTAAAACGTGCATGCACGTTTTTAAAATAACAATTTTTAAGCACGATTTTGGAATTGCGGACTGGGTTAAGCTCACTACAGTTCATAGACCTGATTTACCTACACTACCTAATCATTAGCATTAGGTATCGTGCGTAATTGATACAACTTCGTATGTTGTGTAGGCAACAGGCGAATAAAATAGCGAGCAATCTATAGCAGACAAAATTAGCGTGCCAAAAATTTAAAATTTTAGATCGCTACTTTGTACGGTGTAATTTCTCTTACCTTTCTAAAATCCTCTGCTTTATCAAGTGTTTACTTTATAGCGTCATTATTTTATTATTTTTCAAGGAAACCCGAGCACAAACAAACAACAAGTGACGTGTCAAGCAACGCGTCTCCATGGAAACAGGTAGTTGTCACCCTGAAGTTTTTTTTATCAGCCAGTGATTGCAATGTCGAACCAAAGAGGAGATAGATAAAGGTCCGACCACACCGCCGCGTATACGCAGCACAGACACTCGGCACAGACATCATTAATGATGTCTGTGATACGCAGTGACGTGTCGTAGGCGTCACGTTTTCTCACCGTTTCTTCATACATAAGGAACTAGTTTTCGCCCCACAGCAGAACTGCCTATAACGTGGAAATTTTGCAAAAATCTAATATCGTCGATGAGTCAGTCAATCAGGCAGATTATTATGTTTGCGTGTTTGTGGTATTAGGACGTAGGTGCTATTAAAATCAAATATTTTGAAACGATGTCTCGTTTCTAGATGTACTTCCCGTAAACCGGGGTAACTTTGATTAATGAGGTTACTTTAAAAAGTAGTTATAATGACGAAATCATTGATTTTTATTTGCGTTTGCTGTTTCATCGATCTTCTTTGCGTACATGCCAAACATGCACCGCTTATGGACAATATCGATTTTAAGTAGCCTCAAAATGATCAGTCAAAAGTCACCCCGGTTAACGGTAGCATAAAATTTAAACCACACAAACAAACAAACATTGATAACACGACAAGTAAAATAAAAACTTTAAATTTCTCGTTCGGAACAGGTTCAAACAATTTCACGGCAATTAAGAAAATATCTTCTTCTCAGCAAAAGGTCTTCTCTATATCTTGGTCAACTTAACTAAACTTGTTTTACTTACAGCTTCATCTTTAGCATCGCCGACGGAGAGACAGACAGTATTTATTAAAAAACCAATACTTGTATCGTGTTGAGTTGAGTTTATTCTAAATCATTAAAACTAAGAAATAAAACAAATCTTGACCGTGTATACATTTATTTCAATACAATTTCACTAAGTAAATAAGAGTTTATATACAGATAGCACCATAAAATATTTTTGTTTTAACATTTACCAACGATGTCAAAAAATAACAACACAACAGAAATAATTTTATTCGTCCACAATAAGCGATCATTATACTTTTTATACTTTAGGGATAATAAGTATTTGAAATTTCAGATATAATTTTATTAAGATGATCATTATGTAGGTTTCAGTTACGCATATTACATTAGGGATCATAAAATAAATGAAAGTAAAACATAATCTTGTCATATGGTCTAGTGTCAGACTATGCTTCTATCTGAAATAAATCGAAACTTTTACATCAGATTCGTTTACGCTTTAGACATAGAATAGATAATAACAGGGTAGAACGGAATCTCTTTTGACCGCGTTCAAAACGCCGCCATTTATATACCTACTTCCCCCTTCACGTCGTTACACCCCTCTGTCGTCCAGGCGTATTGCTAGGGTTGCTTACCGTTAAATATTATACTTACGTCTAAAGATAATATCGCTAAAATATAAGTTTTTATTTACTTTGAAATCATTATTTTATTCTAGTTTTACAAAATATGAAATTTATAAATCATTAGGTACGTTCCTACATATTATGGATAGGTACTTCTAAGTAAGAAGTTATTACAAGTGCCATACCAAATGAAGCCATTTAAGAGGATTTAAGTAAGTATTACTTACCGACAAATATAAAATAAAATACATACAGACTCACGTAAAACTAGTAGTAGTTTAAGTGCCAAACGCGCGTGCGGCGACGCCGGCCGTGGCAGCCTGACTGAGTCGCTCGCTTAGCGAGTACTGTAATATCGTAACCTTGAGTCCTGCAGGAGCGGGAGATTCCGTTCTACTATGTTTTTACTTATTCTATGCTTTAGATTTTATTAGAGTTTCATTATATTCGATTGTCTTCGTAATGACAACATTCCTTGTTTGTATGTAATTTGGACCATTTGGTGATTAATGATTAAAAACACAGCTTCGTGCTGAAGTCTATAAAATAGATCAGTGTATAAAAAAATACTCCATACTCCATTTCATTATTATTTTTCTATTATGCTTAAAATATCACTGTACTCCACGTAACGAGGAGTTTGGCGCCAAAAAAATCAGCCGATCTATAAAGTAAAAAAAAATAAAAAAAAAAATATGTCTTGTCATTGCCTAGCAAAGGCAAATGACAAATTCAGAAAGACAAAAAAACATAAAATCAACATATTTTTTTTTATTAGCACTGCTGAGCAAAGGCCCCTAGGCCCCTAGGCCCCTAGGCCCCTAGATTTCCATATAAAATAACGTTTGTAAATAAGAGGGGTAAAATATATTCACAGGCTGATTTACTGTTTAAATATTTGATGCATTTTTGTGCAGATGCTACCAAAATATGCGTACAATGTATTACAAACAAAATAAAGCATCTTTTAAAGTATTTCTTAGCGCTATTGATTATAAAATTATCTATACCTACAAACACAGCATTATTATAACATCCTAAATTACATCAGAATCACTTCAGATAAAAAAGAGATCTTGGAAATTCAGCTCACTAATAAATGCATACAAAATACTGTAGTTAAAATGTTTCATAGTTATTGAAATAGAAAATTACAACCATATTCATAAAATATTATTCTTAATGCATTATTTCTATCAAAGAAAAAGATAATTAACTTTAAAAGTTCAAAATGTAAGATTTTAAACGTAAGATATTACTACATTAGGTTTGCTCGCGTTATACATAGTATACCGAATAATGGTCCGACAGTTCCACGCATTCCATGATTAAGCTCCTCGTACAGATTAGAAACTGTCGTGTCATTATTCATAAGTTTCATATCATAACTAAATAAATTAGTAAAACATATTGTACAGAATAGATGCAGTGTGAAATGATTTTCCATGACATTTCGTTGAATCAAATGCGGTTTTTAACTGTAACGACATTTGAATAAGGTTCTTATTTATAAAACAATTTAATCTGACAGCCACATTGTATACACGACTTTGATAACGTGTCAATATAGTTGTAAACCGGATAAAATTTAACAAAATGTCATGGAAAATCATTTTGCACAACACCTGTATATTCCGCCGCTCTGGACAATACCTCCGTTCAATTGACAACATTTCAAATTTTTAACCAATGATTTTTTTGATACAGCTAGAAAGAAGATAGCATTTTAAGCTTCTCATATTTTTTTATTTTCCTGTAAGTCTTCATTTCAGCGCAAAAAAAGCCATTTTAAGAGTAAAAATACTAGGAGAAGAAATCCCAAAATATTTTTCTTGGTTTCTATAGGCATATTTCTCGAAAATTTGAAATGTTGTCAATTCCCACTCTACCTAGTCCTACTCACATCCACTTCTTATCCCCACGCTCCTTGTTCAAACAGCTACTCGACCCTTGCCAGCTGAACGAGCTGTCCGTGTCACCATCTTCGTTAGACCTCGACGCCTCAGGCAGGTACGAGTTGGGGCGGCTCCGCGCAGACCGGTCGAGGACCGAGTGACTGAGACGGGAAGCGTCGAAGTGGTAGTCAGAGTTGGAGGGCTTCCGGACCTCGTTCAGGAACTTCCAGGTGTGGCTGTTGGCTTGTTCCTCTGATTTTGGGCTGTACATCCATTCTGGGATAGTTAAAGTGGATGTTAAACGCTACACTGTAAATGGGAATTGTGGGCGTGTCTGTGCGTGTGCGTGTGAGCGTGCGTGCGTGTGGGCGTGTGTGTGTGCGTGCGATTGTGTGGCGTGCGTGCGTGTGTTTGCGTGTTTGTGTGCGTGCGTGCGTAGGTGTGCGTGTGCGTGCGTGCGAGAGTGCCATTCTAGGATAGGATTAAAGTGGATAATAAATGCTACACTGTTAAATGGGAATGATTGACCGTGTCTGTGCGTGCGTACGTGTGTGTGTGTGCGTGTGTACGTGCGTGCGTGCGTGCGTGTGTGCGTGCGTGTTTGTTTTTGTAATCACTCTTTCACTTTGGAAGGGCACACAGATACTTTGACGTAGCGAGGGCAAAAATCATTCATAAGTCAACGCGTTCTTTTTAGCTATCCTCGGTTGTGTACTCGGTTTGGTACTGTTTAACTAATATGAACTCTACAAGCGTTTAAGAGTAAGGGTGTACATCTATAAGGACATCACACTGATCAATTTAAATACCTAATAAATATTTCTCTCTCTCTCTCTCAGTTTAAGATGCACCGAACTGCCTAACATAACCTTAAAAACGAACGGTTTTCGAATTATAGCCAAATTAAGGTCAACTTTTAGGCTAATGTTAGGCCGTAAGTACCAATTTACCGCCGACTACGCGAGCGGAAATTTCCACATCCTGGCCAGGGGAAGACATAAAATTGTGTACTGTGAGGTAGCATGCGAATCTGCGAACTGGCTGGTTTGTCGGACTGGCTGGTTCGTCAGTGCGATTGAAATCCATACATCGAACGTAGGTTCGATGATTTGAAACATACGTTTTTCGGATTTCGAGAGCACGGTCAGATCGCTTTGAACGGGGCTTGCTGATGCAACCCATTTTGTATATTTAATGATTAATTATTCGAAGCGAAAAATATAAAAATATTCAAACGTATTGAGTTGTTTTAAATAAAGTTATAGGCCTTCAGCACACCCAGTTTTTATAGGCCGAATTCTATATGAATCCCCGTACTAGTTAAAGTGCCTCCTCAAGGCAGCTCTACAGTACACACCCCTCGAGCGGTGGCAAAAGCCTCGGGTCGCATGTTTATCGCCCTCGCCTTTGGTTCCTGCGTCAAGTTCAACATTCTTTATTTCACACATTCAATTACCTCCATTGGAGACCTTAGCGATGGCGTTGAGCAGGAAGTCCTTATCCTTGGCCTGTAGTACAAGCATGCGCCGCAAGATGGCCGCCATGGCGTGCTGCGCGCGCGCACGCGCACGCATGTAGTACACCCACACGCTGCAAACACACGCATGGTTCACAATCACTATATCATCATCATCATCATCATCATGGCCTTTTGGTGATTTGGTAACTTATTACCAAAGAGAGGGGTGCGAGTCGGGTAACTGGGCTCTATTTTATAAAGCTACTAGCTGTTAATAAAAAGTAGCCTATGTGCTATTCCAGACTTTTCTCTATCTATGTGCCGAATTTCATCCAGATTCGTTGGGCCGTTCTGGCGTGATTGAGTAACAAACAAACATACATACATCCATCCATCCATCCATCCATCCATCCATACTTTCGCATTTATAATATTAGTTAGACAAGTTGTAATTTACTAGCGGAAGTCTCTATCTAACACATAGGGTCAGAAAGAGACTTCCGCTTGCAACTTTTCTTTAAGGTCAATGTGGGTAAGACCGTCTACAAGGCAAGTCCGTCAACACGTTATAACTTTTGAATTCGAAAGCGTTTCCCGCTTTAGCGTCCAGTATATAAAGCAGTTTGTCGCGCTAGTTCCCTCACTTTAATTTAGATGACGCTGTGACAATAAACTTCAGAGAAATCCGCCTAAACAAGTCATCACGTGTATGGAACTCGAAGTCATAGTATGACGGTCTCTGCTAATATATATTTTTTAAATAGTTGGTGACAAGATTTTGCGCCAGAAAGTAACTACATATGTAATACAAGAACCGGCTATCTTTCTTCTGTGTTTAAATTATCAGAAATTGGCTTAGTTTTGTAATTATACGTTCCATCATTTATCACATTAAAATTTCGTTAAGTTGGAAAGTCCGTCTACTGTGTTACAAGGCAAGTCCGTCATATGCCGGACTTCCCTGGAATCAGAGGTTACCAACTATTTTTACGACTTCAGTTATTATTAAGATTTCATAAGGTAAAATTTCATAGATAAATCCTTTCAATATTGCACAAACTAAGCAAAGCTTCTGCTATCAGTGCTAGGTGACGACATTATACATATTATACAAAATTACTATTGATTTTTTATTTGGGAAACCTAAAAATAAGTAAGTACGTATAATATAATTATTTGCCAAAAAAGGTTTACCACCCCATTTACGTAATATATGCCGGTCTTGCCTTTGAATTCGAAAAATTGTGTTTATTTCGAATCTAAACCTTATTTTAATAAGTTGAAAGTACACTTTCAATCGTCTTGTTTCATTTTTTTAAGGATTCGAATACTAACATATAAGCACCCATAGTTTGGCTGATATCATTACTAGACGGACTTACTTTAAACTACACGGGAAGTCCGTCTACTCGCCGAATTTTTAAAAATACCATTGTTTCTGCTTAATTTGTGATTAAAATGATCTGTCACTATAGCTCAACTATTATTTATGAAATTCTTCATCGTATGCGATTACAAGCGGTAACGTAGGTGAATAATTAACGTAGTTAGATCACTCCGAAGTGAAAAAAAAATGAAGTATGCCGGTCTTCCCCACATTGACCTTAGATCTTAACTATTATCACTCTTTTCATGATGTCTATAAATGGTTTTGAATTGTAAATGACGTTTAGTCTTAATTATTTACACTGCTGTATCACATGTTTACAATTTGTTTTGTGTGCCAAAGTTAATAAATAAATAAATTGTACCTTGTAGCTTTATAAAATAGGTCCATGGTAGTATCAAAAAAAGACATGTAAAAGAGCCCTTGGCGGCCTATTTGCAAAATAAACTTTTGGCTTTAACATCCGCCGGGAAGAGCAGTGCTCGGTCTGGTACACCCTGGGCATCAGCTAATGATTTCCTAGCAGTTTCTGAGGGATATCATTGACCGTTGGCTAAACGCCCGACCTTGGGGGGGTCTTTTGACCGTATTACCGTACAACGTTGCCGACATATTGTCACAAGATTTTTGAAGTGAAAATAGTTATTTGTTATGCAAGGCTGCTAAGTTTTTGTTTGGCGCGAGTGCCTGTATTGAAACCCGAGCAAGCGAAGGATTCTATGATTAAACCACGAGCGAAGCGAGAAAAAGAAGAATCATGAGCGTCGCGAGGGTTTCAAGGCACGAGGCACTAAACAAATTTTGCTGCCGAGCGAAACACACAATTTTTCACCTCACTACAGCGAGAAAAATAGTGGATGGTAGAATTTCAAATTTCTAATTAATTGAGTATATGGGTAGGTGGTGAGGTGGAGGTGGTCGTGGTGGAGGTGGTCGTGGTGGTCGTGGTGGAAGGTTGGTCAGCGCGGCGTTCGAATTTCAAAAACCTTTTCCACCCAAGAGGGGAAAAAGCACTTTTCCACGCAGATTTTTAAGGAGGAAGACAGCCCTTTCGAGCAAGTGAGGTGAAAACTTCTTTAGCGGCGTTGGGCACTTTTTTGGACGGGTAATAAATGTTAAATTCGCGTCAGACGTAAGACGGAGGGAGAGTTTAAGTACCATGATATCAGGATCCTCTAAGAGCTTATTTTGAAATACGAGTGAAGCTAGAGCCGCGTTCGATTTTTGAAGTGTACGTTAATTTCGTCGCTTAACGTCCCTTTGGCCTAGTGGTATAAGGTGTGGAATAACAGTGCGTTCTCTCAGGTGACCGCAGTTCGAATCTCGTGTAGAAAAAAAATATTTTATTTTTCTTTTTGCTCGAGTATGCGCGTGTTAGTTTTCACTTCTGCCGGCACTCCTGGAGTGCTACCCGGGGTTTTTTTAATATATTTTTATGACTTTGACATTGGCGAAGTTGTCGTCGCAATAACGACTTACGCCACAAATAAGGAGAAGAAGATGAACAGCCTTATTCATAAAAAAATCCTTAATTGAGGTTTGATTAGTCGATTAGTTAACAGACTGATTAAGCTTATTTGACAGTTGTTAAAAAGTATGATTCATAAACGCTTGCTAGCAGTCTGTTAACTAATGAGCTGCTGATGGACGGATTAGACGCGTTATGTTGTCACTTTGACAAATCATAAACCAAAAATGGCCTTTTAGTGAATTAAAAAAAAAATTGACAGCAGTGCCAGCGAATTAGCGGGAAACCAGCGAATTAACACGACAGACCAGGCAGTGTGGATCTAGTTTCCTTTACCTTTACCGGAGGGAATAAAAACTTAAAAAAAAAAAACTGTCTTGCGTATGGTTTTGCTCTTGCCAAAATCAGCTGTTCACATGTGTGGCAGCCATTTTGTGAGTTAGCAGAGAGATAAAGTAGGGTCTACGGTCCGCTAACTTTCGGAAGACTTAACAGACCCTTGATGGACTGATTAGCGCTAATTGACGTTAGTGAATCATGTTTTTTTGCATCGGTCCTATAGCGAGCTTATAGCGAGCCTCTAACTTTTTATGAATAAGGCTGGAAGTTACCTTAGCGCGAGCGCGAGAAACCCGATGACGCCGGGCCGGGTGGCGAACGCGAGCGCCGCGCGCGCGCCGCCGCGCCGCGACAGCCGCAGCACGCCCTCCGTCAGCACCGCGAACACTGTCTCGTACTCTTTGAAAGGCCCGCATGACTGCGACGAAGACCTGAAAAAATTACGCTATACATAGATGATAGATAGATGCAAACTTTATTCACGACAGACATGCAAACCTCAAATTAGAAGGGAAGAAAAATCACAAAAAAAATAACTTAAAACATGCGCTTACATCTACATCTACACTAATATTATAAAGAGGAAAGATTTGTACCTATTTTTGTATGTTTGTATGTTTGTAATGAATAGGCTCAAAAAGTACTGGGCCGATTTAAAAAATTCTTTCACTAATAGAATGCTACATTCTTCCAATTTGACATAGACTACATTTCATTTTGAAAAAAATTAGGGATCCTTGGTAAAATTTGAACAATGTAACCGAAGGTGTAGAAAAATGAGTCTTAAAATGTCTTTCGTCGAATGCGCTGCCGAAACTATTAGCGATAGAACAAAATAATGTAGAACAATATTGAAGAACATCATAATGTCTACAAAAAACTCCGCGGTAGCATATGTCCAACTATTGTAGTTATGTCACTACAACAACTTTTTTCATTTTAAACATTAATGAAAATGCAAATAAAATTTTTTGTGAAAAAAAGTGTTTTTTATATAATTTCTAAACGACACTGAAAATTAGAACACATAGAAAAATCCGAAAAGTAAAGCTATGGCCGGGAATCGAACCCGGGTCCTCGTCATTCCGTGACGCGTGCTATACCCCTACACCACCCATAGCAGGTGAGTAAGCGTTCGAATTTTTCTATCTATTACTAACTGTCACGTGACCTTGTTACTATGCGATTATTTGTCGCGAAGCGTCATCTATTTGAATGATGTGTCTGTACGACACAATTACAAACTCCCGTGGAACATCTACTGCTCACCAGGGACGAGAGATGGCGCTGTTTTTCAAATGATAGGAAATATCAAATGAATCAAGAAATTTTTATTTCTTAATTTTTATGTTTACTTTTACGGTAAGCGAGAGCCATGCGATGATGTGGCGAATAGGCGCTGACTCACCATATACTGCAGGAAACCTACAATGCTGGTATTCTGCCAGAACCCTAGAATATTCGTTGTACAAGCCAAAAAACGGTGCCTCATTTGCTCATATTTTTCTTTTAACATACAATATCATGCAGGAAACTCGATGAGACAATCGTTTATTACAAGACTAGGCAATAAAAATGTAAAAACGGACGTAGCCGCACTCATATAAAAACCATGAGGACAATTTACAGACAGATCCGGCTTTGGGGGTACACTATAAGGATAAGGTATCCGCAAAACCAAGTGGGGAGCCATCAGACCGTTAATCATCGGGATCATGCTATCTCTTTCGCACCTGCACTGCCTTGTAGAGCGGACCGTGCTACAATAGTGCAGTTAGCGTTATACATATTTATTGAAATGAACACAAAATATTTACCTTGCTACTCCGCTACTTACCTGCAAGATAACCAAGCTTGTGCGAAATATATGTTTTGCATGCAAGCCCTCCCTCCACTACTGCCACACAAAACGCACACAAATCCCACAAACATAATTAATCCTAACACTACACAAACACTGACGCGCGTTTCGATCCCTCTACGGGATCATTTTCATTTTTTTGAAAATGATCCCGTAGATTATCTTGGCCTGTTGTCAATTACTACTTACCCAAGGAATAGAGTGCCTATGCCAAAGAGCGTAGTGAAAAGAGACAGCGTCACCAGCATGTATAGCACCGTCTGCGTCTGCGCCGCGCGCCAGATCTACACACAACACGATACAATAATAATAATAAAGTACAAATCAGCTACTCCACTCAGCGGCATATTATATATAACGGCAGCGGAACACAAAAAAAAGTGTAGGTATTTTTTGTGTTCCGCTAAATATTCCACTGAGTATATTTTGATCCTATTACTATTTTGATTCCGATACTTATTGCCCACAATCATGCTAAACGTGGCCTTTGGGTCTTTGTTGCCTTAGGCTCTGTCTACCCCGTATTGAGGGATAAAGACGTGATTTATGTATTAACGTATTTTTTTAAAATTAAGCTCTTTTGATCCGGACTTCGATATTTGAACCTATTTTTAGAAAACAAGAAGAGACGTTATGAAAGAAATAAAGAAAGATTGTAGTAAACACAGTAGTAGTAGTTATAGTTTTTAATCACGAAAAAATACTTATTTGCACTGTAAATACAGTTAAAAAATTAAGGAATTAATGTTTTCTTTATTTCTTTGTATGACTAAATTTTATCAAAACATTTTATTCTTCAAATTTGTTGATTCATACCTTTCTAGCGGGCTGGCATGCCCTCAGAGCGCACTCCCTCTTGACGTAAAACAGCAGCAGGAATTTCAACGCTACGGCCACTACCAATAGGGGCGAGAATAGCATGCCGAACCAGAGGACTGCTTGGTTGTATATTATAGTCAGCGAATTGTAAACTATGTTGAACTCTGGGGGCGTCGATTTTGGATATAATCTGAAAATAATCGATATTATTAAAAAACTGGCCAAGTGCGAGTCGGACTCGCGCACCGAGGATTCCGTACATCGCGAAGTTAATAAAATCTTGGTTTTCGCTGAGCAGGTACATTGCTATAAAACAAAATATATTTTTTTACGGTTTTCTCATTTTTTTTTTAATTCTCACAAGTGAGTGGATGGATATACTATTAACAGATAGGTCGTGGTCATGGTCATTGGTAGGGGATCTAAACCCGTACCACGAGTTTCTTCGGAAATTATTGTGATGCCTTCCCCTCTACAACACAAAAAAAAAGAAAAACAAATAATAAAAAAGTAAAACTCACTTAAAAATAAATGCTCTAATAAACTCAATGGCTGGCAACACCAGAAGCGATACCACCGCATCTAGCAACACCAGCCGATACGCTTCCTGCCCGAATGCGGTCTCCCAACACTGACCAAAAAATGAAAAAAAAAACACAAAATTATTAAAAAATAAAAAAGAAATTTAAAAAGTCGAGATCATAAATAAGTCGCTTAAGCTCTCTCAGAATTTTTCCGGAATATTTCAGCAGGTCGTCGAGTTAGCTCGACTAAGATTTTTCATTTAAATACATACATACATCTAATCTAACTAATATTATAAATGCGAAAGTACGGATGGATGGATGGATGTTTGTTACTCAATCACGCCAGAACGGCCCAACGAATCTGGATGAAATTTGGCACATAGATAGAGAAAAGTCTGGAATAGCACATAGGCTACTTTTTATCCAGGAAAATTGCATAGTTCCCACGGGATGGGTCTCTATCGTTTGCCCGAATTTCATATGCCATAAATGTATTGTTTGCAATAATGATCATTTGCCACAACCCTTTTTTCTCTTTATTTGTTAATTATTCAGGATTGTTATGAAACAAACATAACGTAACCTATAGAGTTCTACAGGATTGCCATTACAATGCTCCTGAAAAAATTACAGTTTCTGAGAAAAAAAGGGTTATGGCAAATGATCATTATGGCAAACATTACATTATGGCAAGTGAAATTCGGGCAAAAGAGGGGCTCCGCTAAAGGCCACGTTTAGCATGATTGTGGGCGTATAGGTGGAAAGGGGTATCAAAATAGTGATGGGTCGCTAGCCGCATCGCCTTTCATTTATTGACTCAAAATATAGTCGCTGTTCACTTTGAACAACGATCAATCCTACTAATATTAGAAATGCGAAAGTTTGTGATGATAGATGGATGTGACGATGTGAGTGTGTATGTGTGTTCTGTCTTCACGCTGAAACAACTGGACGGATTTGGATAAAATTTGGAACGAAGATAGCTGGTACAATAGATTAACACAGGCTAGTTTTTATCCCGAAAAATTGCATAGTTCCCGCGGTATAGCGATAAACATGTCAAAGGTTAACTGGCTAGAGTCGCGACGTTAGTAAAATTATTATTGCAGAATATACTATCAACATCAGTAGGCTTTTTGTCTAACTCGCTCGCAATCGCCATCGTGTTCATTTTGACAGTTCATGTATGGGCTGACAATTGGCATCGGAAACAGCTAGCTGTCACATTCATACATGAACTGTCAAAATGAACACGATGGCGATTGCGAGCGAGTTAGACAATAAGCCTACTGTTCTTAAGTCTAATTCGACACGGACGAAGTCGCGGGCAGAAGCTAGTATTATAATAAAAACATTTACAGGGATATTTAGTCAAACTAACCCAAGCTGAAATCGGAACAATATTAAGAGACCCAATAGATGACTCACGTGGACGCCAGAGTTGGCCCAGTAGTAGAGCAGCAGCATCAGCGTGCCGATGTCGAGGCAGCAGGTCCTGGCCAGCGTCACGTACACGGCCGTGCGCGGCTTGTAGTACTCCAGTCTGAACAGACACATGCCGACATACCAGAACTAGGTTGGGTAGAGTTCAAAAAGGCTGGGCGTTTAAAGTTAGTAGTCTTCTTAAGCCGTCTATATTTTTTTCACACCTCTCATTCAAAAAAAGTAAGCTTTGCTCCCTGTCGAGAGGGATCAAAGTGCAACTTTTCTGTTCGAGGCTTTTCTAAGTATTTTTTTGCAAATGCAGTTTTTTTAAGTTGATAATTGTAAAAACACGCCACTTTCTATGCTGGTAGCTCTTTAATTATACTTAGAATTCTTTTTTAAGTTTATTAATGTTCGGTGTGAAAAGTTGTATGAGCCAGTCGGGAGCAGAATTATTTTCATCTTGGGCGTTAGCACTTGAATCCCTCATTACGCTCTAGATTCTACTTTAGAATCGCTACGCTCAGGATTCTATTGTAGAATCCTTCGCTACATTCTGGATTCAATTTTGCTCCCTTGTAACACAAATAACTATTTCACACCTCTCATTCAAAAAAGTAAACTTTTTTTTTCTTTTCTGTTCAAGGCTTTTCTAAGTGATCTTTTTGCAAATGCAAATTTGCAGCCACTCGGGAGCAAAATTTTTATCTTTGTCGTTGACACTTGAATCCCATATTACGCTCTGGATTCTATTGTAGAATCCTAAGCTACATTCGAGATTCAAAAATACACCATCTTGCTCCCTTGTGTCTCAAATAACTATTCGTGGCTTTGTGTTATTTACATATTGGTAGTTTTGACTGTACCAAATTTTAAGTCAAGCCGGCGCGTCAAAAGTTCAAGTGCATAATGGGACTACACTACATTGCACTCGTAAATCAAACAAAAGCTCATAAAAATATTCCTTTGTTCCTGGCAGATAACCAAATTAGCTAATCGGCAGCCAAGAAGGATGAAATCTTCCCAGATAACTGGTTTTTAACGGGAAAGATTTGTTCTCCGTACATAAATATAAGGTAAAATAAAGATTACCAAAAATGATCGATAATGGGAGTGGACTGTATAGACGAAAGCTCGGAAGCGACAAAAAGGAAAATGAGGGTAAAACTAGAGAGAGGTGAAGCAGGAATATTACCGGAACGTCAGGAGCAAATACGAAATAAAATTGATCTAGCGCAAAGGAATGAAAGGCTGCCGCCAAAAGCTCTCACCAGAACCTTGTGCGTCTGCGGCTCAGCAGAACCCGGGGGCGTCAGTAGCGGCACCGTTGGTCGGAGTCTTCAGCTCTTCGGAATTACCGTCAACTCTTACCTTAGATGCTGCACTTAGCCTTTGGGTTTGTAGCCAGATGACACGCAGGGAGAGCAGCGGCACAGAATTTACACGTAAACTATTTTTTTTAAGGAGGAATTTAAAAGGTTAAACGTTGCAACTGGCAGCGTAACGACTTTTATTTAAATCTGAGGCCCGCAGGCCACCCCCGCCGCACCTAAACCTAAATTAATCCAAATTAATCATCCTACAGTGATTTTACCTGTGCCGGGTATGTAATTTGGTTATCGTGCAGGAAAAAATCTTTCCCGTTAAAAAACCAGTTATCTGGGAAGAAAATTTCTTCCTTCTTGGCTGATGGTTACCTAACTTGGTTATCTGCGAAGATGATAAGAAAATACTTTTTCTGCTTTCAACCCTGAGGATACTAACTTGACGATCAGCGCGAAGATGAGCGGGCACACGGAGACGGCCACGGTGACTCCAGCAGACAGCAGCAGCCCCCAGTGCTCCAGCCGACGCTCTTGCCGGAGCAGCAGCAGGAACCCGTACTCCAGCCCCGCTATGGCGGCCAGCACGAGCGCCGTCACCGCCGCGTTGGCCAGCCGCTGGCCGACCAGCGTGCAGAACGACTTGGGAGCCGTGTTCTTTGTTTGTTCGTTTAGAAGCTCCTGGGAAGTAAGGATAATTTTTGCTAGGGATCTTTTCACAAATGCATCATTTGACAACCCTTTAATATCTGATAAGCCGTAAACTTTTTTAAAATCGAAAACCTTTAGGCGTGGCTCACATTAGGTTAGGTTAGGTTTGTTTTGTAAGTTTACCAAAAAGTCAATATTTTAGTAGAAAATTATAGGTTGTCAGTCAAATGATGCATTTGTGAAAAGTTATTTAGCAAATAACGGTAGCAGCTAACTATCAGGCATAAATTCCACTTTCATTCTTCTTTTGCCATACTACATACTACCTTACATTAGTGTTGGAACAACCACCCCTCTGTGGACGACCAGACGCGCCTTTTTTCACACCTTCTCACTGCTCTCAAAAATGGTAATAAAAAAGTGGTAAAGGTGGTAACATGGTATAAAAAAAACCAAAAGGCTCACCTTGAACTCGTTAAGTATGCTCATGGCGTGGAGCCGCTGCGCCTCGGGCGTGGTGACGCCGAAGTCCCACCCGCAGAACACGCGGCCCGCGAACTGGTGCCGCAGCCCGCCGCGCCGCGCCGTCTCGATGAAGTTGCGCCGGTACGACAGGGCCGTCCTCAACACACACACATACAAACATTTTTTTTTTGACTCATGATACCACAGCAAAGGCAAAGTGTGAGTCGGACTCGCGCGAGGGTTCTGTACAAATTTGACAAGTGAATATAAAATCCAGTGTTAGCAGAGCCGTGCTCCTAAGCAAAATGTAGGCCCTGTGGTTAAAATAAAATAAATAAATATCATGGGACAAATTACACCAATTGACCCAGTCCTAAATTAAGCAGAGCTTGTGCTATGGGTACCAGGCAATGGTAAGACATACTTATATAATGTAGATACATACATACTTAAATACATACAACATCCATGACTCGGTCACAAACATTCGGTTACTTAAGTTGGTTGGTTGGTTAAGATTATTTTATATTGGTTATATATTTACATAGACAGACAAACATTTATATTAGAATCATTTCATTATTTGTGCCTAAGGGGTCGCAGACCTAAGTATGTGGAATTAATTTAAACTTTAACCCTAATTCATAAACGCTCTCTAGGCATCTGCTAACTTAACAGTTTGTCCTTATCAGTCACATTGACATTTACCTTTCACAAATACGGACAAACGATTGCCAAGTTAGCAGCCTATAAAGCGTTTATGAATGAGGGGGTATATCTCTACGCTTTCGTGAGAAACAGGGTCTTGACAGACGGACAAAAAACTGATCCTATGAGGTTTCCTGTCTAGTACGGAACCCTAAAAATCACAAAAATAAGCCTCATCTCACCATTCAACAGCGCAGCAAGTTCAAAATTCGAAAATTCAAGTTTCATTTTGCAAATAGGCCGCCAAGGGCTCTTTTACATGTCTTTTTTTAAACTACCAGCGCATTCGGAAAGACCATCAATGCCAAGAAGAATGCGCCGCAAGAAACTTGGCAGCAAGTCAGTTCACACTACTATCGCTTACCTGTAGCAGAGCAGTGCGAAAAACAAGAGATAGAGCGAGAGCATCGTGAAGAAGTAAGCGTACGGCATGCTGTAGTGCAGCGGCCCGCGGCCCGACACCGGGCCCGAGTGGTAATGCCCGTAGAACAACAGGGAATCCGCGAAACCACCCTGCAACAACAACAACATCTTCTAACATGAAACTGTGAGACTCAAACATTACACGAACTACGGAATAGTCCGAAACATATGTCGAGCATTGTTCGGCTTTTATACGCGAGTTATCCGTTTGTGTAACATCATACAAACTCTCTCAGAATTATTACGGCACTAGCTTCTGCCCGCGTCTTCGTCCGCGTAAAATTAGATTGAAGAACTGATGTTGATAGTTATAACCTGCAGTAATTAATTACGTTGCGAGTCTAGGCAGTACCTTTGACATGTTTATCACTATCCCGCGGGAACTATGCAATTTTCCGGGATAAAAAGTAGCCTATTCTAACTAATATTATAAATGCGAAAGTATGGATGGATGGATGGATGGATGGATGGATGGATGTTTGTTTGTTTGTTACTCAATCACGCCAGAACGGCCTAACGGATCCGGATGAAATTCGGCACATAGATAGAGAAAAGTCTGGAATAGCACATAGGCTACTTTTTATCCCGGAAAATTGCGTAGTTCCCGCGGGAGAGCGATAAACGAATTCTTTGCAGACGAAGTCGCTGGCAGCAGCTAGTATGTTAATGTATGTATGTAAACTCTTTATTGCACATAAAAATCTAAATCAATCAATCATCAATCTTTAATCTAGGGTACCAGCTATCTCCGTTTCAAATTTTATCCAAATCCGTCCAACCGTTTGCGCGTTTGAACACATACACACGCACTCACAAAATTTCGCCTTTATGATGTTATATATAGTCAATGATATTTTATAGTATAGATATGTTACGTTCCTAGTAAATTGCGTTTGAAAAACGTTCCCTCTGTCAACTGTCACATTGACTGTCACGGACTACTCAAACTGTGGCTTGTTTGAGGTAAATGAGACAATTGGGTCATTTATGAATCTTCAACTCGGGTGCTGTAGTGACATATCTACTCCCAGTTCATATGTAATATCATTGTATATAGTGAACTGCTGAAATATTGTTGTTGTTGTTATTGTTGTTGTATTGTTGTTGTTGTTTTTTTATTTTTTGTGGTAGATTAGATTAGATTAGATTATTTATTCATTCAATAAAAATTACATCATAAATTGTACATTGTCAAGTTAGAAGAATTTTGATTGAAAAATTTTGGTATTCAATAAAGAGTACTTGTATTATATTGTATTGTATATTCGGGAAAAAATTTAAGAGGGCCTCTTATATTGGCAATACAAAATTAATGTTTCACATTCCTATCCACATCCCTAGTCTAAACTTAACCTAAATCTTATGCTCCAAAAATAACCAAAAGTTCAACCTACATTTTTTAACTATCCCATTTTTTGGCTCAATATAATGTATTCATTCTAGATTTGAATGTATGGGCAAGACGGCAAAAATTATAAATTTTACCGCTAAAAAATCTAGAATGAATGTACTAATAATCAATATTACCATAATATTATTCACTCACCTTCCCGCTAACAAAATCAAGGAAGCCCCACTGCACTGTACCGTTCCTGGCTTCGTGCAGGGCTTGCGGGACGACCACGAACGCGACCAGCATGCTGGCCAGCAGCAGATCCAGCACGCACAGCCAGCGCAGGAAGTAGAAGTAGGAGCCGACCGCCGACCCGAAATGACCCTCGATCGCTCGTATCGGCTCGTACCACAGCTCTATGGAAAACACGAAGTCGCGGAAACGGTCGCGCATCTGAAATAAACGGGACTTTTTTTAATGTCTCACTGAAAATAATATTTTATTATTATTTTTTGTAAGGGATAAAGACGTGATTTATGGGTACACTAAATATACGAAAAACGAAATTCCGATTATCGGAATCACGAATTTCATAATAGCGATTATTAAAATTCCGAATGTTTTAAGAACTCCGAATGAATATAAAAGTATTCCGATGTTAACAATCATGATTTTCAAAGTTTCGAATTTCAATACATCGAACAATAAGAATTCCGAATCCGAATGAATAATAATCAGAAATATCAAAAATACGAATTCCGATTATTAAAATAACGATTTTCAAAACTTCGAATATCAATGGAGTAAAACAAACATGTTCGCGGCTAAACCTAAATTAATCCAATCCTAATAAATAAAATTCCGATTATCGAAAACACGAATTTCATTATCCCGAATATCAAATTTCCGAATTAGTAATGATGTTTCGGAATTTTGTTTTCGGGCCAATGACACTTCGGGCTTTTCATTATTCGGAATAATATGCAATCGGAATCTTGAAATTCGGTTAAATAGATGTAGTGTTTGTCAGTAATCGGAATTATATTTCTTAGGAATTATAAATTCGGAGTTTTAAAAATCGGAATTAATGGGTGTTTCCGTGATTTATGTATGTAAGTGTCTGCTGAATTAATCCGGAATAATTCTAAGATACCTTCTATTCATTCATGTGTAAATGTGCAAGTTGACTGACTCACCCGCTTCCAGGCAAAGCTAGTTCTGTACTTGAGCCTCTTGTAGCAGGAGAGGGGGCGGCTCTTCGAGCGCAGGCTGACCGAGGCGGACAGCTTGGCCCGCACGTGCCTCTTCATCGTCAGACCCTGGGGCAGGTCCCGGAGGGCCTCCCTGGACGAACAGATGGGTACGTATTAAAATCCATAAAGTTTAAAATGTATAATGTATAATGGGTTTATGATGTGTAATTGCAAATTAACAGAATTGGGAATGGATGATTATTTTAAAAGTGCTTGGTGATTTTTCTATTGATAGGAATAACAATCCTTAGCTTAGCTACGGAAAAAGTTTCAGACTTTTCCGTCGAGCCATATATTTTAGATGAACGCTTGAGCCGATCGTGCTTCTCTATCGCTTGTTCCGCGCTCTCGCTTGCACGCTCTGACGTCACGCGGAACGTGACACTTTTTCGTGCTTGCAGCTGGTGTTCATCAATTTATAAAACGTTATCACGTCAAAAAAAAAGTAAAAAATTACATTACATACATACCGACACGCCTCTTTCCCACAGGGGTAGGCAGAGACTACTTTGTTCCACTTGCTACGACCCTGACATATCTCTAACGCTTCATCCACATTCATCAATCTCTTCATATATGCTCGTCGGTTTTGGGTACTCCTGACCTTTTTCCGAAACGTCCCCAATTTGAACACGGAACGTCCGTTTAGGCGTTCCCCTCCCAACGCACCCATTCACACTTCCCATATAAAGCTGTTTAGTTAATCTTCTTTCAAACATCCTCTCTACGTGACCAAACCAACTAAGCATACGCTAAAAAAATATATATATTTATTTATTATTATTTATTTATAAGCCTTTTTATTTCGAATTCGCTACAATTTCAGTAAGTACATGTTGTTGTTGTTGTTGTCGTTTTTTTATTATTATTATTTATTAAATTATCGCGTAATTCGGCGTGCCTCACGGCATAGGCCTCCTCCGTGTATTGGAGGGTTTGGGCTATAGTTCCCACGCGCGCCCAGTGCGGATTGGGAACTTAACACACACCATTGAATTACTCGAAAAGTTTACACAAAAAAACCCAGTTTTTTGTTTTATCAGCCTGTTGAAGGAGGCGTTACCTCCTCATCTCCTCGGCCTGCGGGTTGTCCTCCATGAGCCGCTGGTGCTGCTCCATCTCGCGCACGATGTGGTCCGCGCAGCGCTCGGCGCACTCCGGAGCCGCGGCCTCCGCCGCCGCCTCCTCCAGCAGGGCATCGCGCCCCGTCGCGCTGCGGCGTATGCGGATCGTGTCTGCATTCATAAAAAATATCACATGTAGCGGAAATATTTACCGGAACACAAGAAAAAGTATAGGTAACTTTTTTTTTGTCAAGCATCAAGTAACTATGCGTTTTGCTAAAGTTTTTTTGTGTTCCGCTAAATATGTCCCTGAGTGTATGAAAATATCGTATAAGAGATGATGAAGTGTTTTTTTTTTTATGTGAATAGGAAGGCAAACGAGCAAGTGGGTCACCTGATGGTAAGCGATCACCATTGCCCATAGACACCCGCAACCCCGGAGGGATTGCAGATGCGTTGCCAACCTAGAGGACTTAGATGAAATGCCTCTTGTGCCCGTAATTTCCCCGGCTGTCTTGCTCTCCACACCGGAACACAGCAGTGCAAGCACTGCTGCTTTGCGGCAGGATTAGCGAGTAAGATGGTGGTAGCGATCCGGACGGACCTTGCACAAGGCCCTACCACCCGCTGTGTAATCAAAAGTAATATCGGTCATGAAATAAGTAGACAGCGATTAGAAAGAGAGATCCGATATGACAAATGACGTCAGGAAACTTTTGCCCATATACCCAAACTCCATATTAAAATTCTGTTTTTTCTAGAAAGAGGTAGAGACAAATCTTTGATAGCTTATATCATGGTTATTTTTGTAATTAAGTGTATTCGGGTAATTCTGAAAATCGGTTAATTCCGAAAATAGGATAATTCAGAATATCGGATAGTTCCGGAAATCATTAAAATCAGTCATTATTATTTATTGATTTATGTCATATTCCGTTATAATACAATTATACTTGATTACTTCCGAAATGGAACTCTTATTACAACAGAATATGACTGATTTTAATGATTTTCGGAATTATACGACTTCCGGAATTACCCGAATACACTATATTTGCATATTTTTTATAACCGGAAATAACAGTAGGTTTATTGTCTAACTCGCTCGCAATCGCCATCGTGTTCATTTTGTCAGTTCTTGTATGTATGTGACAGCTAGCTGCTTCCGATGCCAATTGTCAGCCCATACATGAACTGTCAAAATGAACACGATGGCGATTGCGAGCGAGTTAGACAATAAGCCTACTGACTTCAGTTATATCTATGTAGATTTGAGCTCTACAACTGTCTATTGTCTATTACTGTCTGTACATTATCATTACGAATAGTCAGTGGTAAATGGCAACTGTACACTTATAACTTTGCTCCTGCGCATGTTAAAGTCGTTAAATAAATACCTTTAGTTATCAATTCCTGCAACTCGATATCGCTGATTGAAGCAATGGATTCATCCATTACAATTTAATAACCAACTTAAGAATCTTCAGATACACACTATATAACTCACTACACTGAATCACTAATTAATTCTGGAATCAAATTTTGAACTCGTAATAGGTACTAGGACTGAGGAAGGTCTTTTGAATAGACCGAAACTAATCGCCAAATAAACATTAAACGGCTAACTATGATTACATAGTGTGGGATGCGCCTCTGTTGTGAAATCACTTCTGAAAAAGGTTTTGAGATAAGACCGAAACTTTAGTCGCGTAAACATATAGTTAAACGACTACGATTACACAGTGCGGGTGCGCCTCTGTCGTTAGCTCCCTGAGGACGGCATTCGGAATAGACCGAAACACGCGGTTCCCGATTTATAATCACGTGTTACGCTTTTTAACTTATTACACAACACTTGTGGGTTTATTTAACGTGGCCAGTGCTTCGTTCACCAAGGCCAGTGGCATACTGGTTCTGATTCACTTTAATTGGTATAAGTTAATTAGTGTCTGGGATCAGTTGTGGTTAAGTGTTGATTAGTGCAATAATAAGAGATCTGAAACTTTTAAATGGGCCGATTGTGGTAACATTTGGTATCATGTATTATATCGGATTTCAACATGTAAAATAACTTTTTTTTTTGTGTTATCATCTTGATCTTGCAATCAGTCCTTAGACTATAAGCAGATGAGTTGAAGTAAGGTTGACTTGTCGTAGAGAATACCCATTGGAATCCTCAGCTCCATTAACATTCACGCTTTAGCTGTCATTACGAGTTGCTAAATCCATTATAGCTGGTCTTTTCAGACGTTTTTTAAATGTAAAATAACTAATGAACAAGTTGTCGCACATGATATTTGGGTTTTTAAAACCTTTTTTTAACTTCTCTTGTAACCGTGAATCAAATCTTTATTCTTTACGGGGTGGACAGGGGCGGGTAACGAGGGCCTAAAGGCCATGCTTAGCGTGATCGTGGGCGTATAAGTGGACAGGGGAATCAAAATAGCGATGAGTTGCTAACTGCATCGCCTATAACATGATTCCTAAGATTTTTGTCTATTCTCTCGATGGGCTTTTATTTTACCATCTGCGCGGGAAGAGAAGTAACTGGTACATTCTTCGCTCCAAGACCAACATGGAAGCATGAAGGCAATTTTCAATTTTTTTATTAGTTATTCTGCTACGGGGTAGAGACAAATCCGACAAATCGAACACAATAAAAATCCGTGCAGTTCTTGAGTTATAAAATGGTTACCCAAGTTTGCTTTATATTTGTAGAAGAAGATGTAAAACTGTACTTACTGCCAGGAAGGTGTCGGGAAGGCATGAAATTGATGGCCACTTGTCTGGCAGCGTTGTTCCGGAGGGAGAACGTCCTACGGGAGCTCGGAGGCCGGGACTCCATCTCTTCAATTTCATCATCCATGTTCACTTCAGCCATGGCCACTATGGATATTATGTTACTGTGTTAATATTTGAACTCAAGTCAAGATTATATATGCAAAGTGAAAAAAAATGGTATCAGTCTGTCTTAAATAATATGAATGTTACTGCTAAAAGAAGATAATGATAGTCTTAAATTTGACATAATTATATTGAGTACAAAGAAGGTACAAGCTTTTCTTTAGTTCAGAGAAATTACATTGTCTGTTTATTCTATTGTTATTGGATATACCTATGACAAAAACTAAACTGGATAACAAGCCATAAATGATATTAGATGGCTATTAAATAGGTAATTTGTATGATAAGATAAAAGATAAGCCACAACATATAAACAGTTTTATGTATTAACTAATTGTTGCCTACAACTTTAATTCAGGAATTCAGTTATTTTCCAGATAAAAGGATTTCATGCTGTGTTAATCAGGTTAAAAACTGTGTGCAAATCATCAAAAACCATTAAGCAGTTTTTAAGTTAAAGAATAACTAACATCCATACATCCTCCTAAGCTTTCACATTTAATACCTATTAGCAAGATAAGATACTTAGATAAGGCAGATAGATAAGTCAATAACAATCAACAAATAAGAGATCCCAAATCAAGCTATATAGTACTATTGAGACAAAAACAAACAAAGACAAAGACAAAAATAACAAATATCCATAAAGAGGTGTCTAGAGCAGTGATCAATTCAATTCAATTTTTATAGTTATAGCTCCATCGATACTGTCGATGATTCTGCCAATGTCGAGGTTGAAAAAGACACTGCTTGTTTTTAATCAGCTGTTGTTCGGTACCTTCGGCGTGCGGGTCCAGGTCCTAGAGTGAGGAATGAGCTTAGAGATAGGATTTCACAGTCCAGGCAAGCTTCTCGAGGTAGGATATCGTTACAAAGAGTTTTGCTTACATACTTTTAGGTGCCTAAAGTTTTAATGCCCTTTTAATTTAATAGTTTCTTGTTATCATGCATGAGTAACACGATTTTACGGACATCAATTTTACCTTAAAATCCTCTCGTGTTGTGTATTACAAGAATGCAATGGCTGTGTAATTATTTCATTAAGTTCATTTATTTATCTAATAGTATAGCATTGTAAACAATATTGATAAGCACGAAATACAAAAATAGTAGATAAATAAAATTATTATATTATTAAAGTAAACAAAAAAGGGGATGTGGTGTGGCTGCCAGCTGTCAGGCCACACTCCGAAATTCAATTTTTGTAGTTCGTTCATGCCGTTCCGCTCACACTAATAGTGATTAATATGAGAGTGAGAGGAACGCTATAATATAATACGACTATCGAAAGTCAAATTTCAGTCCCCCCAGATGTCAATGTCAAACAGGATTTTTTCTTAAAAAAAGAAATACACAGGCGTTTTACCCATACAGCCTCAGCAAATCAAAAACACGTATACAGTAAACACATGAACATAAAATATTTACCTTGCTACTCCGCTACTCACGTGCAAGATAATCAAACCTGTGCGAAATATATATGTTTTGCATGCAAAGCCTTCCTTCACTACTGCCACATAAAACAAATATAAATCCCACAAACTTAATAATCCCTTACACACCTATGTTAAAAATATGATTTTAAGTCGAATTTCAATTTTGAAGCAGACATTTTCAATGGTATTTGAGCTGAAAAATTCCAGGCATATGTATATTGCGTGACTATGGAGCTGATCTCATGGAGGCTTCATCATGGAGCTGAAAGGTGGCAATAGTCTCCATAATAATTACAACGTAACCACATAGCGGCTCGTTTCGTTTGTCTAAAGTCTAAAAAGTCTAGATGAGGACTTTGATGCAAAATAAAAATAAAGAAATAAAACTAATTAAGAAAAATATTTTGTTAAGTACTTACTTCTTTGTAGAATAACAAATTAAAAGTTAAAATAATAACTTACAAATCTTACAATAGGTACATCCCATTTATAAAATTCATCAAACGGTATCTTTTATCTTGCTTGCAAGATTTTAAAATGTCGTATGCTTACGAAGTTATTTAAAATGGACAGAGGAGGTGAGTTTATTTCATGTAAGTATGAAAAATCAAATACTTAAAATGTAAATACAAAACTAAAACTACTAAGCATTAATAGTACATTACAGACCTAGGGCGGTGAATTCGTAACTGTCCCAGATCGCAGGTGTTTATAATAAATATGCGATCTGGGGCTTTACGAATTACCGCCCGTGGTTTGTATAAAGTTTTACGTCTTGCCTTGGCCAGGAAGTGAGATTTTCTGTCCGCGAAGCGGGCGTAAAATCCCAATTACGGCCAAGGGTGACGTAAATTAAAATAACTAAGTAAATAAACTTTAAAATTAACTACAAAAGAGCGGTAGGCATCGCCGCCGAGACAGTTTTACTATTTTGTGAGCAGGCGTTATTAGTTACTTTATTGTAGCTGAGATTGATTTCTTATTATTTCTTTACTTAATAAGTTAAACTAGTAAGTTAAATAAAAGCATAAGTATGATTTATGCTGATTTATAAGTTTGAAGCTCATGCGATGCGCTTTTGTGTGCGTGATGTGCGTAAAAAAATTGCAAGTGCTCGGAAAAGTACAAATGCAGCGAAGACTTTTTAAAGTGTAATACACTTCAGATTTTATTATTCAAGAACTAGTACGAACAAGCTTAACACTTGAGGCAAAAAGTATTTTAACTATTTTATGTATTGCTTGCGTTGTATGGCCTTTTGGTCTTTACTATCAAGTAAACCCGTATTTTTTTCAATTAAAAAAAAACATTTGTCAATGTCAAAATTTCAATTATTATTATTACTCAACCAACTGGACTGGCTCGCTCGCATCTTGCTCGCTTTTGCTGAATATTTTGGAAACGAGTTCTATTTCCAAACTTCGCCGTATTTAGATCAACAATAAACAACTTCCCTAAGTGCGATAAACACAACATTACGCTTAATATTATTTCACAACAGAAGAACTTCGTCTATCACTGTAGGATTAGATGGTTTGTCTGTGACTTGTTTTGCAATGGCATCGCCGCAAAACGTATCAGTTGATCAGGTCAGACAGATCCTTTGTGAAGTCATTGATGCTTTAGAGTCGCCGGACTACTCATGCAAGCTTGACGAAGCTAAGGAAGCTGCTGGCAATGAGATGCTCAAAATGATGCAAATCGTGTTTCCTATGGTAGTTCAGATTGAGATGGAGACTATTAAACGACATGGCTTCAGCGGTACCCGGGAAGGTTAGTAATTTTTTTTTCTTTTGGATTAAGTCAAGACTAAGTGCACTACTGCTCTAACAGCCAATTAAATGTCTCTAAAATTAGCATGACTCATTCTGTACTTCTTTATATAGGGTAACATACATATTATAACATACCTCTACACTGGCGAAATCACAATAGTATCAATGGAACCACATTATCAAAAATTCGAGTCGAAAAAGTTTACATTGGTCATAAAAAAATTACCATCCGCATGTAACACTGGCATTCCACTTGGCGTTGCGTGTTCGTGTTGCACTATTGGCATCTTCGTCGCTTATGCTAGAAACAATATAGTGCATCCCCTTCACTCACGCAAATATTTGGATAAATATGCCAAGTGGAGTGCCAGTGTAATTATAGTGTTCTTTGTAAGTTGAAACTTATTTAGTCTTAATAATATTTAGCTATTGGGATGCCCTGAGCCCTGTGATTGTAAGTGCTTCATAATATTTAGCTCCATATTCTACAGTTGGACCATTCTGGACTTACTAATACATTATTATCACGATGAGCGTTGTTGTTGACATTTCTTTATATTTTCTTTACCCATTGTGCACACACCCATGCACACAGGATGCTCAACATGTTAAAGTGATTCAACACAATCTCGGCAAGGAACAGACATGTGTGTTTGTCTTGGGGCTGGCTGGGTTTGAATTTGTAAAACAGAATGGAATGGAATAATAATAAAGCTTACTCCAAACTTTCTTATATTTCAAGTGTGTAATTGACAACATTTCATTTTTATAGCACCTGAAAATGTATATATGGTTCGAAAGCATTTTGCCTCTTGATCACTGCAATATGATAATATAATTTTAATATTGCTTATTATAGAAAATAAAAATTAATTAAAAACATGTCTTAATTTTACCAATTCTAACACAGGATAGGTGAAATGCCTTTGCCTTTTTCATGAGAAAAATTAAGCGACCATAATTTTGTATTTGACAACTTCAAACTCAAGAGGGTCAAGAGTACCCGAAACCGACGAGCATGTATGAAGAGATTGATGAATGTGGATGAAGCGAGAAAGAGGTATGTCAGGATCGTAGCAAGTGGAACAAAGTAGTCTCTGCCTACCCCTGTGGGAAAGAGGCGTGACGATATGTATGTATGTATGTATGTATACAGAGAACCATTAAAGTTATAGACTCAGAAATATGAAATGTTGTCAATTATGTGTTAGTGTTTGAAATATATTCTTATTGACCCCTTTTGGGTAACAGCCTCCTCCATCTCTTTCCGTCTTCCTCTGTCCTCGCCTATTTTCATCTACCTCTTTCCTGTGTTTGTAAATCATCAGCCATAAAATGAAAAATAATGGTTATTTCAGGCATTGTCCAGTTCACCCAACTAGTCCGTGAGATGGAGAGTGTTGACGCTGAAGTGTCCCGCTTGCACAACCAGATCCGCTGCCACTACTTACCTCCCGTGTCCATCAGCTCCACCGTTGACAACTCTTTGTAATTAATTTTGTAAGTTCAATTTCAACTTTTTTGTTTGTTAATAATTTAAATATTTGTATTCTATTTTTAGTTTCAATTTTTCCATTAATTTCCAGCACTACTATCACAGTATATATATAAGCTAAAGCAGTAGGGAATCTACGAACAAAACGGTCGAAACGAACGCACACACAGCCGCGCGCTTCTACACGGCCCCTAAGCGGATCTCGCGGTGCTGTCAGTCGCGCGTGGCGCATTGAGACGAGCGGCCGTTTTTTAGTTTTAAATATGCCAAGAGCGTATTGCGCAGTGTACGGCTGCTTGAACTCGGCTTCTTCAAAACCGGAGGTTCCCAATAGTTTATTTATTCATTCGGATGAGAATTTTTATACAATAAAATTTAATAACAGAGCTTTCCGAACGTGTTGTAGCAGGCGAAAGTATTTTTTAGTAAGTAATATGAAATACTTACCTACCGACAAACAAAAAATCTTAAACTGTTGAAGTTTTTTTTTAAATACCCTGTTTTATTTAAAAAATAGTTCATTCATTCGATTATTTAATTAATATAGAATCCAAATAAACGTTTTCTTCTCTTTTACACAAATTATGGGTGCGAACCCTAATACTCTTAATTAAATGTAGCTAGTTACTCTAAAACAGGCCTTACCAGCTAAGATTATAGCGCTAACTTGACAAAAATCTTTTCAATTTAACAAAAATTAAATCGACAACCCTAACGCTTTATTGGAGCGTAGGTAGTTATTTCAAAAAGTAGGCCTAGCTTCCCTACTGCTTTAGCTTATATATATACTGTGCTACTATGGTGGTATGGTTTATAGTACCCTACCCTACTCCCAGGGGTATGGTGGGTCTGAAGGGTTGCAATTTAATTCATTTATTACTTTAGGTTAGAGACCACCTTTTTTCATGGGAAAGAGGTCAACAAGTACGCAACAAGTATACCTGATGGAAAGCAATTATTTTAATATTTTTTAGACTATTATTGTTTCGCATAATTTGTATTGACATAATAGTATTGTCGCATAGTAATACTTTGGCCTACTACTTTTATTAGAATAATTTCAGTCTTTGCCTTCGAGGTTATTTTTATTATTGACAATTGCACTTTGTAATGTTGCTAATTTATTATTATGACTTTTTGTATTTATGTTATTTGACGTTAGTCTTCATGAAGATTATGCTCTTCTGTATTTATGCTTTTTAATTTTATGCGTAAAGATGAGTACGCATGTCGCTAATTCGGCTAAAAGCAATTATGCGTAACCATAATGTTACAAATAATTTTATGCCATCCAATAGAGAACCGAGTTTGGCCTAGTGGTATAAGGTGTGGAATAATAGTGCGTTTACTCAGGCGACGGTTCAAATCTCGTGTACTAAAAGTTTTATTTTCCTTTGATTTTTTTTTTTTGCGCGAGTGTGATTGTGTGTAGTTTTCACTTCTGCCGGCACTCCCGGAGTTACCCGTTGTTTTTTTTTTAATTCCCAATTTTTGAAGAGTGAGTGAAGCAGGCGAGGCAGGAGACTGAAAGATAACACGTTACATTTTTATGGGGTAGGAAAGGATGTTTTTAGGTATATTTTTGAAAACCCTGTTCTTCTTCTTCTTTTAATAATATGGCCCCATCGATCGATGCGATGATATCGCCAATGTCAAAGTAAACAATACAGTATTCAAAAATCTTGTGACATAAAAATGTCGGCAACGTTTTACGGTAGAACACGGTCAAACGACCCCCTCCCCCCCTGTCGGGCTCTTAGCCAACGGACAATGATATCCCACGGAGACCGCCAGGAAATCATTAACCGAAGCCCAGGGTGCACCGGACCAAGCACTGCTCTTCCTCTCGGACGGATCCAAAAACGAACCGCAGCTCTTGACCATACGCGAAGGTAACCCGACTTGCACCCCGAAAACGCTGTAGTAAATGGCAAAAAAAATCTGTAACAAAAACGTCACGTGATTTTTCCGCAAGGTGGCAAAAAATGTATCAAGTATCGCCAGAGGTGGATAAAAATGGTCAAAAATATCACGTGATTAATCATACTGACTGACACGAGTCATGAGGTTAACTGTATTCAAATATTAACTATATTTTTGTTTATCGTCATCATCATCATCATCATCTCCAGCCTATAATATACGTATATTTTGTTTATAGGTATTGCAATTCACTGTTGTCAATAACAAATTGAACTAACTAAAACACCATTGTTCATTGCATTGTCTTTTGCGAGTTGATAATAAAATAAAACCAACGCAGTCATGCTACTATTTGGGTATTAATCATTCAAACGAAATCACAGTGATTAGCGTATGTCTTTATAACATTTGTTTTATTAAAAGTTTAAATTAATTCGCGATTTAAATACTTTTTTCTTATTATCTCACACCAAATAAAAAGTGCGTAAAGTAAAATAGGTGTGATCAAATTGGGGACGTTTTGTAAAAAGGTATACGAACCGACGATGTATGAAGAGATTGATGAATGTGGATGAAGAGAAAGAGGTATGTCAGGATCGTAGCAAGTGGAACAAAGTAGTCACTGCCTATCCCTGTGGAAAAGAGACGTGACGGTATGTAACTATGTAAATAAAAAGTACAGACGGAATTCTGCTAACAACAAACAAACTGAGGCTGGGATAAACTACACTTGACCTAGAGCGTGGTTAACCCAACCACTATACTTTACAGAGTTTGGTTGCTTTGCTCGTGTTTGTTTGTAAGCGTACGGGGAGACAAAGTTTTACCTGTCCTACTTTGCCGTTCCGTTCGTAGAACTGTCTTTGCGTTATATTTAGCTAGGCCGACGTTATTATAGGCGCTGTTAAGCCGTTAAGTGAGTTCAGTTCTGCAGGAGGCAATAACTCCTCTGCTGTGATAGTCATGTGAAATGTATGTATGGACGGATTTGTGCGTGTGACGGCTTTTCTTTTGATAAATATGTGTTACACTTCACCTAAGTATTGTAAATGAGTTAAAATAAATAAGTGATTAAAACAGCAAGCATGCCTATGCAGTAAGCAGTTATAGATAAGAGTGGAAGGAGCTCGGTCGATTGTGTAATTAACTAAGTAAATAGTTAACACTCGACATTATTTCGCGCTTTGTAAAAATGTAAGAATGCTTACTCTTTGTATATATTTTTCAGATTAAAATACTCGAGTCACGTCTCAAAATGAGACGGAGAAGAACGGTGTACATGTTCGGTGCGTGTGTGACTGTTTTCTTGTTTTATTTCTTTGGTGTCAGTGATTATGTGTTTTCAAGAGACTTTGACAGTGAGTTTGACTACCCCCTGAACATTGACATTCGGCCTGTCGTAGCAGAAGTACTGTCAGGGAACAAACCCACTATAGCACCTATAAACTACTATCCGTACAGATACCTAACTAATTCAGGCAAATGCAGCACACTAGAAAGATTAGATTTGTTCATAATAGTCAAATCTGCTATGAAACATTTCGAGCACAGAAAGGCTATCCGACAGACTTACGGACAAGAGAACCTTCTGCCTGGAAGGATCGTCAAAACTCTCTTCTTTCTAGGAGTTGACGAACCTAAATCCGAAACGCAGACGTTGATAGATAAAGAAATGGAGGATCATAAAGATATTATACAAATAGATTTCCGTGATAATTATTATAATAACACTATTAAAACTATGATGTCGTTCCGTTGGGTGTACGAGCACTGTTCCACTGCCGATTTCTACTTGTTCACGGATGATGATATGTATATATCGTTAAGTAATTTAATGAACTACGTCTACGAGCAACCAGCCACGACTTCGACGACGAAACGTTCCTTTTACAACCAAGCATCGGAAAGGGATAAGATTCTTCTAGCTGGCTATGTCTTCAGATCGTCACCGCACAGATATCTGACCAGCACATGGAGGGTGTCAGTCGAGGAATATCCTTGGAACAAGTGGCCGCCTTACGTGACGGCTGGTGCTTACGTAGTATCCAATAAAGCTATGAAAATCTTGTACGTGGCGAGCCTGTTCGTGAAGCACTTCAGATTCGACGATATATACATAGGTATAGTCGCTAAGAAAGCCGGTATAGAGCCGACGCATTGTCCACATTTTTATTTCTACAAGAAAAAGTACAATAAAGAAACGTATGGTGACGTTATAGCGTCACATGGTTACGGTGATCACAACGAATTGGAGAGAGTTTGGAGTGAACAAAATAGAAATACTTGATTGCCAGCTACTTGATTGCTAGTCTAGTTTACTACTTATAGTACGTTTAGTTTGATTTTGGATATTATTTTGAGTGTTTACATAGCATATAGGTACTTAGCTGTTCTAATTTATACTTACTTTTATGTATGACAATGTTGACGCAGTTTCTTTGCCTCTAAAGCGGGTGACAGACGGGCAAGTTCGCGTACTTAAGGCTCGACGACTTTACTCGCTTGTGTGTCAGTCTAAGTACGCGTACTTTTAGAGTTAAGTACAGACGAGTAAAGTCGACGAGCCGTAAGTACGCGAACTTACTCGCCCGTCTGTCACCCGCTTAAGTTTATGGGTACAATTTAATTTGTACGTCTCAAAACATGAGACTGTGTATGAACAATCAGCCTTATTGTTTTTTTTTAGTAACTGTCGAAAAAATTATAAAGAACTACTTGATCGACTATTATAATTATAACTAATGAAATTAGTAATATAGGAGACGTTTATTAATCATAATCATGTGATATTTGCAAGGGTGGATATTGAAAAAAATCACAATACATCACACGATGGGCTGTTTATAAATAAAATATCACGTGATTTATGGACGGCTCCTTGAGACCAAAAAGGTAGGTTATATCGGGATCTCTACTGCACAGATAAAAAAAACACTAAAAGAAACATTCCTGGTTGATTTGAAATTGCAAAATTCACACGACAAGACGAAAGTTGCGGGCAACATCTAATATGTAATTAATTTAATAAGTTTGCCATCTACAAAAAGTACTTATTTTATCATGCTGCATGTTTAATTAGAATTAATTCACTATTATATGTCCTAGAGCTTTATATGTCCTATAAGGGGCCATCCATTAAGTACGTCTCACATTTAGGAGGGGGGGGGGGTCTGGAAATTTATGACACGAACAAAGTAAAATCGCAGTCTCTAACAATGATGAAATTGGTGTGTCGTACTTTATGGACGGCCCCTAATCATGGATATAGCATATACTAACTACCGTTGCTATATTCTATATCTATGGTTATTATAACAGTATCTTAATCGATCTTTAGACAAAGTAAAGGTATGTAATAATATAGTCAATTGTTTACTACATTATATTAATTTTAATAATGAATCTCTAGTTTTCTAGATGGGAGGCTAATCAGAACTTTCGAGATCTCGACAATCTTTTATATTTATATGCAAAGTCTGAAGTCTGTATAATTAAGTTAAGTTTTAATTCATGCATTTCCTAAAAAACAAGTTTAAGTCGAAATAAACTTTCTGAATTACATATTAAAATTTATGTACTTATACACTACCTCGATGGAAGTACCCGTCTGTTTCCCTACCCGATCTCTGCGCCACCTACACGATCCAATTGTAAATCTAAACCATCCAGGAGCTCATTCATGTCATCATCTCCAACCCCACTGTTGGGCATTGAATGAGAGGGCCCACTCGAAGACAAACTCTCATCAAAATCGGTCCAGCCGTTAAGTAGGTTAAAACGAACCATCTCATTATGTTAAATGAGATAGCTTAGTGTGATTGCACCAAGATAACAGTAACTAACCAACTATTTTGACGTAATATATTTCATAACCATAAGTTTTTTGTAAAATACAGGTCAAAACCGTTGGTCACGGTTAAAGCTATCGTTAAAGTAACTAGTGCAACTCATACTTAGTTTGTGAATGTGTTGGTTAAAAAAACAACAAGTTGGTAAATCAACATTATTATTGTCAACATTGTAAACTCTTGTCATAAAATATACATAGTAAGTATTAAACAGACTTATTTACTTAGAATTATATTAGCTAGCATTTTATTTCTTAAAGGTGCAGCCACATCGCCGCGTATACGCAGTGACGTGTCGTAGGCCGTACGTACGCGCCGGTGTGGTCGAACCTTAACTTGGCAAAACTATACTAGTTGACAAGATGCAGTTAGCATACATTAAAACGATTATAAACAGATCCTACACTGAGCAATCTCACTGACTAAGAACACTTGGATATTATGTAGACTGTGTTTTGTCTGCTTCAATTGTCGGTCAGTCTTTGGGGCACTATTATCCTAGTTCCCAGGGCCCTCAATGGGTGAACTACCATTGAAACGTTATTTTGGCCTAGTAATAATTCTCAAGCACAATTTTTAATAGTTATAAAATTTGAGCAATTTTAATCTACTTTCTCCTAACGTGATTGGTCGGTTTTCCTTGTTTATCGTTTGTCCTTATCTGTGAAAGGTAAATGTCAAAGTGACCGATAAGGACAAACGATTACTAAGTCAGCAGAAGCCTATAGAGCGTTTATGAATAAGGTGGTTAGAGTTTTCTAAGTTACTACACCGCAGATACTCTAGTATTGCTGTTGGCTTTAGCCTCGATCTCCTTGAAAACGTAGGTTATCTTCATGATGGCGAGCCATAAGTCCTCGTCTGAGATCTGGCAGTGCAACGTGAAACGGATGGTTTTCTCGTCGAATATTATGCTTTTGAGTATTACGCCTTCGTCGTTTGTTGTCTTGCAATCACCCTGTAAATGCAGATGTTTTTGAAACCGGTTTAAAGACAGAGACGGGCGAGTTAGTTCCTTACGGCTCGACAACTTCAGTCGCCTGTATTTTACTCTAAAAGTATACGTGCCGGCACGTAAGTCTAGCGATGACGGGTCACGTGGAGGGGATCTGCGCACCCACGGATACCGTATTTTATACTTCTACGCATACGAGGTCATCGCTATACTTCATTTAATTTAGTATGAGAAACCACAACAACATTATATTGCGGTTCGTGAACTGTAATCTCTTAACAATTTGTACTAGAGTAACAATTGACGACACGCAAATAAAGTGATATTAAAACAATTTTATTTTGCGGCTGCCAAACTATTGCACTGCACTATTTGCCAGGTAAGAAATAGTTGATCAGACGCAATATAATGCTATTGTGGTTTCTCATTCTAAATTAATTAAATGAAGTATAGACTTACGTAACGGCACTTATACGCGTACTTAGACTGACACACAGAGAACGCGAACCTACTCGCTCGTCTGTCGCCCACTTTACGAGTAAAAGTCATTTCAAAAAGAGCTTACGACATGAAATAAATTAAAAAATAAAATAAACATGGCAACACTGAAGAAGATAAAAATAAAAGTACATAAGTAGTAAGTTAAGTGTACAGCACTGAAAGAGAAAGATTCTTTCCGATTATTACGTTTATTTCCTGTGGCACTACTGTCCAAAGATTTCTTTTTTAATCAAGTTTAACAAAGTCTACGGAGCTCCTAAGTCTGTATATTGCTGAAAATATAACCTAACCTAAATCTACCTCTCATTTATGATATTTATCTTGGTCAGTGTCAGTAAGTGCCACGTAGTAGTGCCATGGGTTCGTCACTGATTATTATGGCAGACATGCGCTAGATTAGAGCATGCCCTCTTATAGCGTTGTTACCTGTGTCTCCTCCCGCGAGACCTGCGCGAGCCGCTGCACCACGTCGTCGGCGCGCAGCGGGCACGCGTCCGTCAGACGCACCAGCACTATGTTCGTGTGCTGGTTCGCCGCGTCCACCGTGAAGCACTTCAGGAACATGCCCTCTATCACTGGGAAACGAACAGTAGGTAGGCTTATTGTCTAAATCGTTCGCAATCGCCATCGTGCTTATTTTGACAGTTCTTGTATGAATGTGACAGCTAGCTGATTCCGATGCCAATTGTCAGCCCATACATGAACTGTCAAAATGAACACGATGGCGATTGCGAGCGAGTTAGACAATAACAGCCTTATTCATAAAAAGTTAGAGGCTCGCTATAAGCTCGCTATAGGACCGATGCAAAAAAACATGATTCATAAACGTCAATTAGCGCTAATCAGTCCATCAAGGGTCTGTTAAGTCTTCCGAAAGTTAGCGGACCGTAGACCCTACTAAACTTTATCTCTTTGCTAACTCACAAAATGGCCGCCACAAATGTGAACAGCTGATTTTGGCAAGAGCAAAACCATACGCAAGACAGTTTTTTTTGTTTTAAGTTTTTATTCCCTCCGGGAAAGGTAAAGGAAACTAGATCCACACTGCCTAGTCTGTCGTGTTAATTCGCTGGTTTCCCGCTAATTCGCTGCCACTGCTGTCATTTTTTTTTAATTCACTAAAAGGCTAGTTTTGGTCTATGATTTGTCAAGGTGACAACATAACGCGTCTAATCCATCCATCAGCAG
Organism: Pandemis heparana; assembly: GCA_963854515.1. Lineage (NCBI taxonomy): Eukaryota > Metazoa > Arthropoda > Insecta > Lepidoptera > Tortricidae > Pandemis > Pandemis heparana. The sequence goes on along the minus strand of OY978013.1, from coordinate 15,273,286 downwards.
CTCATTAGCTAACAGACTGCTAGCAAGCGTTTATAAATCATACTTTTTAACAACTGTCAAATAAGCTTAATCAGTCTGTTAACTAATAGACTGATCAAACCTCAATTAAGGATTTTTTATGAATAAGGCTGTAAGCCTACAGAATGACAATCAAACCAATCTTTACCAGCCAACTGTAGCTACATTGATTAATACCATTTACATCTTAGGTAAATGCTCTCATCTAGAGCTATGCTAGTCATCCAGTTGTGAGTCTTGCCAGTGTGTAAAATACCAATATGTCAAAAATGTTTTGGTTTTTATTGCCTGAATTCTTCGGGTATTTAGAGTTACCTTTGGCCAGCCGGAGCGCCCTCTTGTGGTCAGTAGCGAGCTGCGGCACCACGTCGTCGAGCGCGACCGCTGCGCACGCGGCGAGCACGCCCGCCTGCCGCATGCCGCCGCCCACCATCTTGCGCATGCGCCGCGCTCTGGATACAACACTCACTAAGCATGTCTAGCACGAGAGCGCATAAGAGTCGCATCGCGCGCGAGATAGATTGCCTGTCCTTTTCTTACTGTTCGATCTAGAAAGAGACTGGTAGTCAATCTCGCGCGCGACGCGACTTGCGCGCTGTCGTGCTAGCCGGGCAGGGCCTGTTTCACCACTCTCTGTTAAGTTCCAGCTATTTTAAGTGTCAGTTACCTATCTATGATTCTGTCTCTATTTATCACTCAGAAACAGACAGAGACGTCATCATAGATAACTGACTGAAGAATCTATCTATATTACCAAGTCCGGAGCACTGACTTGGTAATATATGTAGATTCATTGGTAATATAGATTCACATGCATTCATTAATAACTGGCGTCTAATCATAAAACTTATAATCATCATCATCATATCAGCCATAGGACGTCCTCTGTTGGATAATAGGCCTCCCCCATACGCCATAAAACTGCCATAAAACTTAACTCCCAGTCTTTAGTGCAAAACACCTAAGACTCGTACTTTGAGAAAAGCGCAAACGATTTATATCAACCCTGGGATATACTGAACCGATTTTGAAAACTTTCACCAATAGAAAGCCACATTTGCGAGTGACATTTAATATAGCCCTTCCTCTACGAGCGCTCGCTCCGGCGGCAGCGAAACGAACACTGCGCGCCAGCGCTCTGGGGCCTTACCATGACGTCCTAATTCCGACTCAGTTCAAGTTTTAGCTGTCACTTTTAGTATGAATCTGACAGCGAGCGAACCTAAACGGAATCGCATTAAGACGTCATGGTAGGCCCCCTGCTCACGCGGCTACTCGACAGCGGCGCACAACTACCCTCGTTTACATCGTCATTTTTATTATTGTCAAAAGTAAGGCACACACTAATTACGTCAACCGAAACAGTCGAGCAACAGTCGCCTTTTAGACCGGCCACATACATACGGAATTTTCATACGTCAAACTATATAAATATATTAACTAATGATAACTAATTATAAACCTTTACGAAAACTCACCCTATTTTTAAAATACGTCAGAGAACGGGACATCGCTATATATAACGGAACGGAACAGGGCTACGAATTGACGTCATTCCGTACAGAAACCGTATGAAAATTCCGTATGTATGTGGCCGGCCTTATCCGTTTTTTTTTATATGAATATTAAGGCAAACCAGCAAGTGGAGCCGTTTGTATAATTACTTACTGTTCAATGAAATGCACGGATCCAACTAGCGCAGAGCCCACGGGGCAACTCAAACTCTTGCTAAAACAGACAGAGACGGTGTCACAGTGTTTGACGACCTCCTTCACTGGCAGGTTGAGATAAACCGCGGCGTTGAATATCCGCGCACCGTCCACATGGAGAGGGATCGAGCGCTTCTTGCATATGGCTGATAGATCTTGCAACCATTTTTGCGGGAGGACCTGTAAAAGACATCTGTAACACTAATCTATGTGTTGGCAGCCTAGCTAGGATGGAATACGGGAGTATATGCCCTAGTGTAGGGATGACCAATTAATATATAATTAATTTTGTAGTGGGTCTGTATAAAATCCATACAAATATAAATGCGAAAGTAACTCTGTCTGTTACGCTTTCACGTTTAATCCGCTGAACAGATTTAGTCGGAATTGACAACATTTCATATTTCTGAGCCTATAATTTTAATGGTTCTCTGTATTTTGTCTGAAAAGATGAACATGCTGACAGTTTAATTTTTTCGCTAGGGCTTGTATTTAATTTATAATTATTTTATTAATTTGTGCTTATTCTAAAAGGGCGTAACTCCGATACTATCACAGAATACACACTCATCCCTTTGTCTTTTCTCTATAGAAAAATAACTGACGTTAATTTCAAATTGTCAATGTCAGGCCCTATTCTCCAATATTCGATTTTCGAGGTTCGCTTCGCTCATACTAATAGTCGTTATCTTGAGAGTGAGAGAGAAGGTATTCAACGAACTTCGAAAATAGAATTTCAGAGTTGCCCCCCTTGTACTTTGAAGTTGTCAAAAATACAAAATTATGATCGCTTATTTTTTCTCGTGAAAAAAGCAAAGGCGTTTTCACCTATCCTGTGGTAGTTTTGGTAAAATTAGGACATATATTTAATTAATTTTTATTTTTTATAATAAGCGATATTAAAATGATATAAACATATTGCAGTGATCAGGAGGCAAAATGCTTTCGAACCATATATACATTTTCAGGTGTTATAAAAATGAAATGTTGTCAATTTGGTATAGAGATAATTTCAGTCCCGGGAAAGAACATAAGACAGTTTTTTAAGGCAGAGAATGCCTATTGGTTCATATTTTCCTCGCACACCTCCTAACCTCACACAACTAGGGGTCTACCCGCCGAAACTCGAAGTATCATACCATCCCGCTCGCACTAATATCAAACACTATTAGAGTGAGCAAGACAGCACGAATTGAACCTCGGGTTGGGTATAAACCCTAGTGGAGCTGTCTAAAGTGGGTGACAGACGGGCGAGTAAGTTCGCGTACTTACGGCTCGACGACTTTACTCGCCTGTCAGTCCAAAAGTACGCGTACTTACAGCCTTATTCATAAAAAGCGCTATCCGCACTATCAACCTCATTGCACAGCGAATTGATCTTTTCTCTTGTTCTCTGAGTAAATTCACAAGGATAACGCTTTTTGTATTATGTTACATTTTATAAACTGCCGTTCGATTGGTTTTTGTAAAATTAATAGTTAAGTAGACGTAGGTTATTAAGATTGTATCGCATTAGATTAAGATCTGTAATGGTAGAATAGTTATAGAAATAAATAAATAAAGTTAGAGGCTCGCTATAGGCTCGCTATAGGACTGAAATGTGAAAAAACATGATTCATAAACGTCAATTATTAGCGTTAATCAGTCCATCAAGGGTCTGTTAAGGGGGTGCATCGGTGCTGAGCTCGCAACGTCGCATTTTTAGTGATTTTTTGCGATTATTTCACATAAATTGAATGAAAGTATCAAATATCCGTCTGTAGTGCACTTAGTTTTTAGTGTATTAATGACTGTGTCTAATGCAATAATTCATCGTGATGGACTTTTATTTTCTTATTAAACGAGATATAGTATTTTATCCCTTTAATACGAAAATAAAAATCCATCACCATTAATCATTGTAGTGTATTAATGTGTCCAATACACATTAATACACTAAAAACGAAGTCTTCCATAAGTTAGCGGGCCGTAGACCCTACTTTATCTCTCTGCTGACTCACAAAATGGCCGCCACAAAATGAACAGCTGATTTTGGCAAGAGCAAACCCATACGCAAGACAGTTTTTTTTTGTTTTAAAGTTTATCCCCTCTAGGAAAGGTAAAGGAAACTAAATCCACACTGCCTCGTCTGTCGTGTTAGGCTGAAGCCATGTTTTCGGTTTCCCACAAGTCTGTCACCCACTTAAGACCCTGCGGAGTCCACACACCTTCCCGCCACAAACATTATGAGTATTCTCCACGCAGACAAGGGAAGTGATAGGCTCGTGGATGTCCGAGCCTCGGAACTTCTTTTCCAGCCTCTCCAGGTCGAAGGTGCCATCGGGGAGGTTCTCCAACGTGGAGAGGAGGCAGCCGGCCACGTGCGAGGCCCCACCTAAAGTTACAAGGTAAATATTTTATTGAATCAGGCGTTACAATTACAACCCCCGGCACGAAAGTCTAGCGATGACCTTGTATGCGTAGAAGTATAAAATACGGTATCCCTGGGTGCGCAGATCCCCTCCACGTGAAACGTCAGCGCTAGACTTAGGTACGTGCCGGCACGTGTACTTTGAAAAGAAAGAAGAGCATAATGTTAGGGTATATAGATAACTATACTTTGCTACTCCGCGATATAGTGAGGTCAAGTCTTGCAAGCACGTCTTTTTCCCTTACGGGATAGACAGAACAGAGCCAGGGTAACTAAACCTAGAGACCACTATGGTGGGCATATAGGTGGAAACGGGAATCAAAATAGTGACGGGTTGTTAGCCGCATTGCCTGTAACTTGGTTGCTAAAATTTTCGCCTATTTCTACGAATGCCTTTTACGATCTACGCGGGAAGAGTTATATAGAAATAAGCTAAATTACTTGATAACGAAATAAAATTGCAGCAAAACAAATCAAAATAACAAATCACGAAAAAATTATAGGCCAGCGCTCCAGGAGGAAGGACTACGAATTAGTGCGAAACATGTCGAGCATCACTCAACTTTTATACGTGAGTTATCCGTTTGTGTAATTATAAAAGAACTAGCTTCTGCCCGCGACTTCATCTGCGTAGAATTAGCAATTGACATGTTTATGGCTATCCCCCAGGAACTATGCAATTTTCTGGGATAAAAAGTAACATATGTTTCAATCTAGGGTAACAGATACCTTCGTTCCAAATTTTATCCAAATCCGTCCAGTCGTCTTAGCGTGAAGAAGGAACAAACACACACTCACTCACTCACATCGTCACATCGTCACAACGTCACATTGTCACAAACTTTCGCATTTATAATATTAGTAGGATTGTCGCCACCTCCTGAATTTTATTTAATTCATTTTATTTTTATTCCAACAAAATTATATTTCAAAAGTTTTGTAATTCTTTTCAGTTTCACTTTTTGCAGACGATTTTTTTTATACTTAATGCTACGAACATATCACAAAAGTTCCATCGTAGTTTCAACTTAAAAAACACACACAACTCACACAAGTACCTTGTTCATACTTGAAGATGTGACTCTTGTCACCTACTATGACCTCCGCTCCTCTTCTATTGCAGTGAACCATAACTGAAAATAACATTATTTAAAAATTTAGTTTTTCATTTTATTTATTACATTTATTTAAATCATTTATTTATTTAAGTAAATTTTTAATTGATTGTATTTTAATCAATTATATTTTCATGAGTACTTGCTACATGTTTACCAGCCAAATTTCAGCAACTAGAATAATGGTAGGTAGGTAAACATCACCATGGCATACCGGCATCACCACAGAATCGCAAATGCGTTGGCGACCTAGAGGGCAAAGATATAATACCTTAAGTGCCTGTAATTTTACCTGCTGTCTTATTCTCCACGCCGGAACATACCGCAGAGCAAGCACTGCTGTTTGGCGGCAGGATTAGGAGTTAAGTCTGCGTCAGAGTATAGCGAAGTATAACGGTTGGTACACGTTTATTAATCAAAACAACACAATATGACATATATAGCACAGTCAGGATTACAGTAATGAGAGGGCCACGGAGATAGGTTAGTTACGACGCGGGAAGCGAACTCTGTCTGTCGCGCGAGCGGTGCGGGGCGCGGGGCCGCGGGCCGTGAGCGCGCCACCATGCGGCGAGGTGCGAAACGCGGCGAGCACAGCTGATTGATATTACGCGCGGAAAAAGGACTTAATCTAAGGCCGTGCGTTACACCCTCCCCCTCTAACCTAGGCGTTGCGTCCCGGACGCTGGGTTAGCTTTACGAGGCCTTCCCCTCTTACGTTTCTCCTGGACGGGAGCCTGGATGGGGCCAACGAACGGAGTCAGCAAGGAAGCGTGGTATTTCCCTAACAAGACGCCGTCACTAATGCGTTCTAAGGCGTAGGTAACGCTACCGACAATCTCTTGCACTCGATACGGACCATCACGCCGAGGAATGAACTTCGGCGTCTGCCCTCTGTTGGCGTCGTTCGAACCTTGGGTCTTTAGCAAAACTAAGTCTCCTACTTGATAGTCGGGTGCTGGTCGGCGATTCTCGTCGGCGAACTTCTTTTGCGATGCCTGTGCCTTTTCGTGCACATCACGTGCATCGAGCAGCACACTAGAAAGCTTCTTGAGGAACGGGGTTATAGATGCGACAACGTTGTCGTTTTCTATCACCGCTCGCATGTCAGACAACACATCAGCGGGCGCGCGCATCTCGCGTCCGAAGTTTAAATAAGCAGGCGAATGGCCGGTGCTTGCTGTAACTGCAGAGTTCATGGCGAACCTTATTGCAGGAAGATGGAGATCCCAGGAGTCGTGGTCCTTACCTACTAATATGGCAAGCTGCGGCTTCAAGTCCCTGTTTTTGCGCTCAATCGGGTTGGAGGCCGGGTGGTAGTATGACGTGAGCGACTGCTTTATACCCATGACGTGACAAGTCTGCTGCATCACTTCGCTAACAAACTGCACGCCGTTGTCGCTGATAAGCCTCCTGGGCACTCCGTACCTTAAATACACCTCGTTCACCAGGGTCTTCGCGCAGTCTTCCGCTGTGGCAGCCGGAAGAGCGAACAACTCTACCCACCTGGTGCAGGTGTCCTCCAGTATCAGGATCCACTTGTTACCAGAGGGAGTTTCTGGTAACGGTCCAAACAAGTCGACTGCGAGGACTTCAAATCGGCGCGACGTGGCTGGCACCTGCAGCAGGCCGGCGGGCTTTCGCGTGTCCACCTTGTACCTCTGGCACGCCGCGCAGTTCTTCACATATTGGGTTACGTAAGCCCTCATCCCAGGCCAGTAGTACTTACCCATGAGTCGCTGCAACGTTCTCTCGACGCCGAAATGACCCGCTGTAGGGCCGTCGTGGTACTCAGCTAGCACGTCTTTGCGCTCATGTTCTGGTACCACTAAACTCGCATCGTCGTTTTCGTCGTTTTCCGGGCCATAACGGTACAACACACCGTCGGCCATTACATACCCTTTATCAGCCCAGGCTCTCCCCCTAAACGAATCGTCGGATTCCATAGCTTCGACGATTTTGAGCACTTCGGGGTCCTTTGACTGGTTTTCTCGGACATCCTTGGGGCTGCGAGAAGGAAGGTCAATCACGGTCAGACACAGGTCGCAGTCGGTGTCCGTACTGCAGGCCGGTCGTGACAGTGTGTCTGCAATCACGTTCGCCTTTCCTGGAGTGTACTCTATTTTAAGGTTGTACTCCTGAAGGATGAGGGCCCATCTGGCTAGGCGACCACTCGGCGACTTTAAGCTCATGAGCCACCTGAGGGGTTGGTGATCCGACCTCACTATTACCTCTGCTCCGTCGATATAGCCCCGGAACTTAGAGACTGCCCACACGATAGCCAAGGCCTCTCTTTCCGTGGTGTTATAATTCTTCTCAGCAGCGGTGAGGAGACGGCTGGCGTACTCCACCGGACGCTCGTCTACCCCCTCCCCCTGAAGCAAAGCCGCTCCGATAGCGTACCCGCTGCTGTCGGTCCTGAGGACGAACGGCTTCGTCTCATCAGCCTGGCGAAGGATAGGCGCCGACACAAGGAGAGACTTGATCGTCTCAAACGCGCTCTGCTGTTCAGACCCCCAGCTCCAAGTGCTCGCTTTCTTCAATAGGGAGGTCAACGGCGTGGCGATCTCGGCATAACCTGGTATGAAGCGTCTGAACCAGCTCGAGGTTTGCAGAAAGCACTTCAGGTGTTTCACGTTCTGAGGAGCAGGCATGTCGGCTATAGCGGACGTCTTGTCCGGGTCTACATGAATACCACCTGGCACGATGACGTGGCCGAGGAACTTGACAGACTCCCTCGCGAAATGGCTCTTCTCACGATTCACCCGCAGTTTAAACATGGCAAGGCGATCGAACACAGCTTCCAAATCGGCGAGGTGCTTCTCGAACGACCCCTCTGACAGCACCAGCAGGTCGTCTAAATATGCCACTAGGGTTATACCTGGTAAGTTGGACTTGAACCGGTCGATCAACCTTTGGAAGGTGGCTCCAGAGTTGCGGAGGCCCATAGGCATGCGCTTGAACCTAAACGTGCCCAAGGGTGTTGTGAAGGAGGTGAGGTCTCTATGGTCGGGATCGACACTCACCTGGAAGTAGCCAGATCGTAGGTCCAGCGTGGTCATGAATTTGGAGGTCTTTGCTGCGTGGAGTACGTCCTCGATCCTGGGAAGGGGATAGCGGTCGGGCTCTGTGACCGCGTTCAGCTTGCGATAGTCTACGCAGAGTCTGAAGCTCTCATCCTTCTTCTTCACTAGAACCACATTCGAGGCCCACGGGGACTCGCATTCTTCGATGACGTCAGCGCTGAGTAGCTTCTGCAGCTCCTTCTCCAAAGCCTCCTTTTTCAACGGCGACAACCTGTAGGGTGGCGAAGCAAGGGGCTCCTGATTATCACTCACCTTGATCTTATGGGTGGCGAAGTCCGTAGGAGGCCCCTCGGCAGCAAACTGGACCACTCTGCTACGCAAAAATGCATTGAGCGTGTTCCTGTGCTCTGGCGGTAAATCAGTTCCTTCATCGTCGCGCAAGGTCACGTCGGAGATATCTGCTCGCAACAATTCCGTGTCCTTGAGAAGTATAGACTGCACGAAAGGAAATATCTGATCGGGGCTATCTGAAAAATACCATGACTCCTGGGCTAGGTTCAGTGTGACCCCAGCATTACAGATGAAATCGCGGCCTAACAATGTTCGGGTATTTTCCCCAGGGAACACCACGAACTCTGTAGTCACTCGCCTGCCTTCTAAAAACACCGGTACCGTCGCGATAAACACGACCTTTTGCTGGCGGGAACCGTCCGCAAGCCCAATGGTGCGCTCCGCCTCACAAAATTGTACACCGTCAGATCGTAAAATAGAATGCAACATCGAACTAGCCACACTACAAGTAGCTCCTGTGTCGAGTATCGCGACGCCTACCCTAGACGCTATAGTGACGGACACTGTGGGGTGAGACGTTTCCGTCGCGTTAGATACGTATGTTACCTCATTACCGGTAAGAACATTAAAATCACACGATTTCGCGGGCGCGTTTTTCCCGGTGCAATTTTCACATTTTGATCTTACCACCCCGGGTTGACCACATCCATAACAACGTATAGGGTTAGGCCCCGTACTAACGCTTGCCCCGTCGGAAACCGTACTTGCGGCCTGCTGTTTATTATCTTTATTTTGTAAGTTACGACAATCTGCCACAGCATGCCCATAAAATTTACAAAACGAACACCGAACGCGCCTATCACGTTTCGAATTTTCGTTCGAGTTAGAAGTGAGTTTCGCACCGATAGTAGCGCTCGCACCCTTGGTAACGCCGCGCTCGCCCGGTTCGAGTTCGAACTCGCGCGACGGCGGCGCGCGCAAACGAGACGCCGCCGCCCCGCTCGCGCTATAGGTACTATAGGTACTTACTTTTACTTCGGAAATCGCATCTTCGATGGCCCTCGCTTTTTCTACAAAACTGTCGACATCACTTATACTGTCTCTAGGTAACCGCTTCCTGACACGTCGATGTAATAAACCGTAAATCATATCTACTTGCATACACGTAGGTACCGCGTACGGAAGTTTAACTATTAGAGAACGCACTTTACACACAAACACTTCGGCTCTTTCGGAATCTTTTTGTTCCGCCGCAAAGATTTGCCGTAAAACTTTGTGGGCCGGCTGCTGCACGCCGTACATGCCGCGCAGGCGCGCCACGGCCGCGGGCCAGGAGTCGGCGGAGGCGCGCGCGCCGCGCCACCACACGGCGGCGTCGCCCTCCAGCAGCAGCGGCAGGCCGCGCAGCGCGTGCTCGTCGCTCACGCCCGCGCACTCCTTGTACACCTGCACGGCGTCGATGAACGCCTCCAGCACCTCCGCGTCGCGCGACCTCCCGCTGAACCTCGCGGTGCACTTGGAGAAGTTGCCTCCGGCGACCGCGGACGAGAGGTCGGAGGGCGCGCGCGGCTCGGGCGTCAGCGGCGCCGCCATCGGGTTCCATGGGCTGCCGCCGTTGTACGGCAGCGCCCGCAGCGTTTCTACCAGGGTCCGGTTGGTCTCCGCTTGCATCCTGGCGAAGGACTCCATGACGCCGGCCAGCAGGGCCTGGGTGTCCACGGCCGTAGAAGCACCGGCGCGGCCGGGCGTCTCGTCGCGGGCGGGGGGGGCGCCTCGGGCGCGCGGCTCCTCCGCCTCGGCGTAAGTCTCCTGTTCGCTCCCGTCGTGATCGCCGTCGTTGTTAACGGCTCCTTTACTCCGTGTAATCATTGACATGGTAACAGTTCGCCACACTTCTTTTGCACTTATTCGTTAAAATAGGCAGGCACCTACGGTCGGTACGGGCGCGAGTAGGTACTCTAGCGCGGCGCGGCGCACGCGATCAAAGCGTAGGTACGGTTCGAAGTTAGGGTTCAAAACCACGAGTTGGGCAGCCAGTATAACGGTTGGTACACGTTTATTAATCAAAACAACACAATATGACATATATAGCACAGTCAGGATTACAGTAATGAGAGGGCCACGGAGATAGGTTAGTTACGACGCGGGAAGCGAACTCTGTCTGTCGCGCGAGCGGTGCGGGGCGCGGGGCCGCGGGCCGTGAGCGCGCCACCATGCGGCGAGGTGCGAAACGCGGCGAGCACAGCTGATTGATATTACGCGCGGAAAAAGGACTTAATCTAAGGCCGTGCGTTACAGAAGTAATTTGTCTTATTTTTACATCTTTGCAATTCAGAAACAAAATATATTTGTGTATGTTTTACCTGCCTTCATAACTGATACATTCCTCAACAAGAGCTTCTTTAGGGTGCGACCAAACCGCCGCGTATACGCAGTGACGTGTCGTATGCGTCACGTTTTCTCATCGTTTCTTCATACATTTAGACCAACGCTGGCTGCAAGGCCAGCATTATGCTAAGATGGGACTATTTCGTGATGCATGTTATTACGATTTTTACTTCTTTTTTTTTCTTTTGTTGTAATCACGAATAAATGTTTTCTTTCTTTCTTTCTTTAATTTTGTTGCGATTCCGTAACGTCACCGTTTTTTAAGCATCGGTGTGGTCGCACCCTTAAGTCTTACTTCGGTCGGTAGGTATAGTTCCTCCATCAGAAAAAACCAATAAAGCTGACTGTCACATTGACTTGTGAGTGAAAATAGGCTTTGATGTTTTAAGCCTTACAAAAGACATAGAATAGAACCGGTAATAAAGGACTTTGTGGTTGACTACACTAAAATAAATTTTTCATTGACAAATACTTACTTGCAATCAAATTGGCCATAGTGCCCGATGGCACAAACAGAGCCGCCGGCTTGCCCATAATTGCAGCTATCTTACTCTCCAACGCGTTGACAGTGGGGTCCTCACCAAACACATCATCACCCAAAGCCGAATTCACCATAGCGTGTTTCATTGCCTTAGTCGGCTTGGTCACCGTATCAGACCGCATATCCACAATATAAGCCATTTTACAGTACTTTTTAATCCGTTTGCGAATATATTCCGTCTGTGACCTGACGTGGCTAACTTCTCAGCTTTATATTGACCAGGCGACGGCCGGCATCAACTATAAAATTGGACAACAGATTAGATTAAACAAGACCATTTGGATCCATGAATAACAAGGGTGATAACACTTCAAGGTTAGTTAGTTCGTTATCGCATCAGTAAGCTCAATACAGCAATCATCGATGTAAAGACTACGTTGCGTTGCATAAGCATAATATAGTGTAATTAAACGTAACGGGGGGGCTACTCCGAAAATCGAAATTCGATTTTAGAAGTTCGTATTATGCCGTCCCTCTCACTCTAAAATTAATGCCTATTAGTGTGAGCGGAATGGTTTTACACGAACTTCGAAAATCGAATTTCGGAGTATAAGGCGAGAAATTGGTAGACAAGCTTTTCCGCGTATAACTTTATCGATCGATACTGTCGACTATTTTGACGATGACGTGGTTAAAAAAACTATAGTTTTTAGTTAGCCGTTGTTTGGTAACTTCAGCATACGGTACACTTAATTTTTACTTAATTTTATTAATTTACATAAAGATGTAAGGGGACAGAAAGTTATAAGGTGATGAAGAGGGTCTCAGTTATCTGTAGTCCGATCTCGTATACTTAGTTACTTGGGGCACGTAACTCTCGTGGGCATGGTCCAAAAGGGTTAACGGCAGCAGATCCAGAGGACGTTCCCTTTTCGATGGACTGACGAAATCAAAACCCAAATACTTCCTTCAACACGTGCCAAAAATGCAGCGGCTAGAGAAAACTGGCGTAGAATAATTAAACGTACTACGCGACCGCGTCTGCTCTGTCAAGGGTATCCGACAAAGAAGATAAGGGGGTGTAATTATGGATAGACCTCCCCAGTTGGTTGCAGCTGGCAAAACCTCGAAACCAGAGCACAGGACCGCGACGAATGGGTGCCTCTACTTCGAAGCATTTGTGGGGACAAAGGGCTCGAAGTATCACGCTGAGGGATCGCAACATATCATCATCAACATCCATCCATATATGGGGGTGGGTGTCGTAAAAAGCAACCAAGGGGCCTGATGTGAGAGGCAGCAACGCTCTTTAGTGCAAACTGCGAACTAGACTCCAACACTGCTGTATGGAAGGCAAGGGGGAAATGGATGCTTTACATTAAACTGCATGTAAACTGAAGAGTCTAACAGGATGACGGGGTTTCGGGATTTTATGCGATTGGACAAAAGGAATTTCTAGCAGGGCCAGCTCCTTCACCAGAAAAGACGGAATTAGCAGGAGTTTGGCAATCAATGGTATCAATGAGTTTTATGAATCACTAGCTGCTGCCTGCGACTTCGTCTGCAAAGAATTCGTTTATCGCTAACCCTCGGGAATTTTCCGGGAAAAAAGTAGAGTATGTGCTATTCCAGACTTTTCTCTATCTATGTTCCAAATTTCATCCAGATTCGTTGGGCCGTTCTGGTGTGATTGAGTAAGAAACAAACATCCATCCATCCGCTCATCCATTCATCCATACTTTCGCATTTATAATATTAGTTAGATTGGTATAGACTGACCGCTTACATTGAATCCAGGCGTGGCGTGGGACGACAAAGGGGGCCGAGAGAGGTGCAGGCGGCAGGCGCACTACCCGCCCGCACCGAGAGAGCTCCCCTATGTCATCCTACCCCGCGCCACTGTGCCGCGCAGGCGAGGAGTCATTTAAGCATTTTAAGCGGTTGGTCTATAGAAGTGGTTGCTAACCTAAAGTGACCAGTTGCCATAGCAAAAAAAGTTGAAGTTGAGTTCTTTGAGGGTCTATGGAACCTAGAGGTTGCTGCTGCAAACTTGTGTTCAGGTAATGTATGTTATGTATGTATAACTCTTTATTGTTGTTGTGTTGTGTGTTTATTGTAAATATTGTAATATAGGATTGGCTGCCTAAGCAGAGGCAAAATAAATATTTTCGTATTTTCCCCATGCTTTTCATTTTCTTTGTTCCTGCTGTCTTGCTATTATGCCTACACTTAGTGCGGGAGCTAGCCAACAAACTTAAACCTCGCATTCCTGCGCTTATTTAGAGATAATAATGTAAAATCAAGTGAGGTCAGTACATCTTAGTTTAGTTTCTAAAATTTTATGAATCCTGAATTTATTTTAGTGCTTAAAATAGGCTATATTGCAGTTCTTACAGCGTAGTCTACGTCAAAATAAATTAGACATGGTACGCGTGGTACGCGTATGCGCCATTTTAGGTCACCTAAAGTGTGTGTGAAAGAATTCAAAACTTCACTGTCCATGCGGGAGACTGTTATTATGAATGAGTCACAGTTAGAGTATGGTCCATTCATAAAACCTGTTGGAAAAAAAATTATGATTTGAAAATCCGGCGGGATCCTTTTTTTAAGTCTAAGGTTTCAGGGGCTATCTGCCAGGTGCTTTGCTGTCAGACTTAGCTGTAGCAGAGGATAATCAATTGGTGGGAGTTGTGAAGGATTCAGGGTCAGAGGAGTTATTCATCTACTTCTAATTCTTATCTGCTACTCAATATCACAAGACGTAAACAATCACTTACCTAATACTTAATAACACCACCAACAGAAAATTTTTAATGTCAGTAAAAGTTGAGCGCAAAGTAGCGATGATAAACACAAGTCTAATTAATACAAGTGTATTAACACACAACACAAAAATACGCTGAATTCATTCATAAAATATTTTTCAATTAATAATTTGAGCGTGCAGCACATGCAACATGAGCCGAACCGAAGGAAGACTGTGACAGTGACAGGGAGCAGGTGACAGCTGTCATTATCAGCTGGTATATATATACTTTTTTGTAAACTCCGCAAAAGTTAACGAGCAATGGCCATGCAATACATAATCTTTTGAATTAATAATATGTCAATAAAAGGATAAAGTATGATAAATATAGCAAAAGGCACTCCGTCCCCTTGGCACACGCTTACTGAAAAAAAGGAATGGAATTGCCTGTTTTTTTTTTATACTTTCGAACCTTAAACGTAACAAATGATAAAGCAACAAACGCTGTAGTTTTCTCGTACATAAAAATAACTTAAACCATTACATCATTAGATCACAATGATCAAATGTACACGATAGTACATACGATAGTGTCAATTTTATTTATTTACTTGAGTACGTTTGTTTAAGTATGTTCACAAAGCTCACTATCAATGCAATTAGCACTATCGATCTTCAGCGTAATAGTGCCATCTATCATCAAAAATCACTGACATGACATGACAATGGTATTACTTCTAAAATATAGATAGAGTGAAAAGATAGCTTTTTAAGCAACTTTTTTTTGGAACGTGTGTCAATGTCATAGTGGCACTGGCACTCCACTTGGCGTTGCGTGTTCGCATATTTGCCTTATTTGGCCAAAAAGGAGGATTTATTCGTCTATATTTGCCATATTTGCACGAATAAGCCAAACACGCAAATAGGCAAACACGCATTACCGACCGCTTGTCGGTTTTTGGTCACACAAAGAACGCAAATATGGCAAATATAATATTATGCGTTTACCATCCACACGTGGTTTGCTCGCTCAGTTTTACTATATAAATATAACTAACTAAATATACTATATAACTAACTAAATTACCAGCGGCCTTAGCACGCTAAAATGTAGACAAATATATGTCTGTGGATAAAATATATTTTCACGACATATTTTATCGCGGGCCCTAACATGCTATGGACGAAACATAAAATTAACTCTAGACTACGAATTAGTAACTTCAGCTTCAGTCAGACTTAGTAAAGCTGTTTGATTGAGGCAACATAACTAACGTGACCATTTATTTTTTTTGTCAGAGCGGGACATCTGCGGAATTAAGTAATAAAAAAAAGTTAAGTTAGTGCTGTACAAGTTTTTTTAAATATAGAACATAGAATAGAATAACTCAAAATAATCAAAGCAAATAAGTAGTGACGTGAATTCTAGTTTGTATTTTTATATTTATCGGCTGAACAAATTTGTTTTAAAATATCGGGTCTTGTTTTTAGATAAGTGTGGAACTTTATTGTTTTGTTACAAATCACTACTTGAACTAAAACAAAACACTACATGCAGTCGTCGAGTAAGTGCGGGTGGAAGGGGTTTATCTATCCTGCTCGCACGCGATAGCGCGACACCGCTCGGCGGGTGACGCGCTGTCTTCGTGCCGTGCCGTGCCACGCATTTCGAGCGAGAAAAATACATTTTAAATTATTATTTGGTGTATTTGCAAAAGCGGGATAATTTCAGCCTCGCGGGGGACACCGGGACAGACTGCCTGAAAGCGGGACTGTCCCGCCCAAAGCGGGACGTATGGTCAGGTTAAACATAACGCAACGCAACAACCTTTTCAAGGAGCTTGCGTTCCTAAGTAGGTACGGTAGAGTCTGCGTCATTTGCGCAAATAAGGAGCTTCCTGAACGTACTCATTAACAACGGCGCTTTTCTTCTTTAGTCTGTGTACTGTTTGCAATGTCAGTTTTAATGCTAGTTCCATAGACTAGTACGCATACTTCATTGGTGAATAAAGTCAAAAAGTGACAATTCTCTTTGAAATAGCCAATCAAAAATTACGAACTCAACGGTTCATCCTCAATTTCTGTAATATAAAACAAATTTCAACGACAAAAAACCGAATCGGCAAGATTTCTGCGTTCATATTTACTTGTGTATAATAAAAACTATTTACTCAGCGGCTCGCGTCGTACACGATGTGCAGCGTTAGTAAATTATCGAGATAAGTATACGAATTAGTTTACTGTTAAGACTTACAACGATATTCTTATACGAATTAAGAACAAACTCAACGTGAATTCGGGCGTCGACCGATCCATCCCTCCTACCGCAACCGTCGGCGGCACGGCTCGGCTGTCTGTCAGTCGCAGTCTTCATTTTGTATCGGCGCCTCGCGCGGTCTCGGAACGCGGGTGCATTTTAATAAGTGTTGTGAGGTGCAGTGTCGGTCGGCGCGACCGTTTAATGTGGTTTCCAGTGCCGGCGTTAGGTTATCGTAAGTCGCGGCGCGGCGTAATCATTCGCGATGGTTGACATGGATAGGAACGATCCGGAGCTCCGGTATCTGTCGGTGGATCGGAACAGCTTCAACGACCCGGCGACTCAGGCGGAATGGACGCAGAAGCGTTTGGTATGGGTGCCCCACGAGACCCAAGGGTTCGTGGCGGCAGGGATCAAGGGGGAGCGCGGAGACGAGGTGGAAGTCGAGATCGCCGAGTCAGGAAAAAGAATGCTGGTGCAAATAGACGATATACAGAAGATGAATCCACCCAAGTTTGATAAAGTAGAGGATATGGCGGAGCTCACCTGTCTGAACGAGGCTTCAGTTCTTCACAACATCAAGGACAGATACTACTCCGGCCTCATTTATGTGAGTACAATGAAATTTTCCAAAATAAATTAGTATTCGTACAAATGCTTTGATGATGCCTCTTTCTGCTGCGTCTTGTTCTCTGTTGTGATAACTAAAAAAAAAATACAACGGACTTGAGAACCCCCTCCTTTTTTGAAGTTGGTTAAAAAACCTTTGCAGATCTCATGTCCAAACTTGCTACTTGGCAACGATGTTTTTATTTGATAGGTTGCTATAGCTGGCAACTGGCTACTGCATTAATTATATTCATTAGAAGCTTAAAAGCCGAACAAGGAAGGATGATTGTAACCATATAGGTATATCGCTTTGAGGTCAACTACAGTCAAAGGGAGGAAAATATACTTACACAGGTATAGGTATAATAAATACTTACTGTTGTTGTGAAGCAATTTCTATGATATATAATATTATATCATGAGCACTTCAATTGAAATCTAATCATTCAAACATACCCTTAAGTGTTAAAAACACAAGTCTTTTGTCAAAATATCTTAATTTTATAGGAACCATACCAAATGCATACTTTATTAAATACAAACCAATAGTACTGCCCAACAGCCTTTTTAACTGCTTCCTAACTTGGACCAAGAATACTGCCTTCAACCCAACTTTCTACGGCCAAAATACAATACTAGAACATTATCATGTGGACTTACACTAGTATGTACAGACCAGCAGTTTACATAATGTTGCAACAATTCCAAATTTGGATTTCAATCCAACAGTTCTGCTCTATCGTTATTTCAGGGGTAGTGCAGGGCTGTTATATTCCTACTAGAAATAGAATGAAACAGACAGCTAGAATGAGACTAGAATGAGCCAGACAGCTTTGATACAAAAATCCATCCAAATGCAAGTCCTATTTGAGCTGATGTTGTTGAGAAGTTATACTTTTACTAGCACATTTTTTTTAAACAGTCAAAATCTAGAGGTGAGTCGTGTAATTTTTCTCATGAATGATAAATTTCACCTACATCATTAGTCCTAATGAGATTTTTAAGAACTTGTGAAGATGATTCATTGTGCAAACAGTGAAGTCATGCCCATACTTTTTTGTTACATGTTTAAAACATTTTAAGTTGGTCCTTGAGCTAGAACCAGTAGTAAAGCAAGACTATCATACACTTTAGAATGACAAGAATGTAGATTATCATAATTAGTGTTAGTTTGTGACTGACATATTTAAAAAAATGCAGTTTTGTCTCAGCTAAAACAGCTTTGTCTGATGCTATAAAACATATTGCATATTTTTCTTTGAACAAATAATCTATTGCAAAATGGACCTTAAATCAATAGATTAATTTTTAGACACACATTCAACATCTGTTTAACTTTTTTGTAATAACACTGTTAATGTTTTGGCGATAGTATTAGTTAAACTTCATTGTAGTATAAATACTATCAATGATAATGTTTACTTGTTTTCCTTGACAATTTCTGAAATGAATGAATATCTTTCGCACAGTAAAATTACATGTTATTGTGACTATTTTCTGGTAATACCTATCAGCTGAAACTTTGTCACAACTGATAATTTAGTTTATATAAAACTACATGATTCACCAACATGTTTCGATAACAATTAGATTGTTTATTAATAAAATTTTACATTTGATCTGCACACAAAAATATTTTTTTGGGAATTATTTCTACATTTTTGAGTGTAGTCTTTTGGTCCTCATACTATCTACCTATATGACACAGCTTTTTCATATTTGTAATAGTTCGATCATATTCCAATACAGTTTTTTTTTTAACTTGCAACTTATTATTTATTATTCAATCAATATACATATTTACAAAAAACAAATGAAACTATGATTAAATTAAAAACTAAACTTAAACTAACTATAAAAAGTTATGAGTTATAAAAAGAACACCCCGTCTAGCCCTGCTGGCTGTGGCAGGGTTCCTAGGACGCTAGCGGCATTACCCCTTTGGACCGCAAGTGCGATCCGCTGGGATAAATACACGCCAGCTCTTGGGTCCCCTGAGAACTTAACCATACAGTTTATATATTTCAATACTCTAGATTTGGGGATGGGGAGAGTGGGGGATCATGCACTCTGACAAAAACTGATAACTGATATATACTCTTCATGACATTCTACTTTCAAAAGCATCTATATAATGGTAATATCTATTGAATGATTTGATCAACCTTTTCTGGTTACTTGTTGCTATGGTAAAGCTTTCTTAGGTCACTCTTTAGTTATAGGTTTACAGGATTAAAATCTGCTAAACATGCATTATTGTAGTAGTTTGCAACCCCTTCCATAATTGATTTAAGCATGCTAATAATGTGACACTACATTTCTTCTGATCTGTACTACTTTGGTCCCCTCGCTGATAGGACGGAATAACAACAAATAGTTGATCCACTCAGTTATGTAATAGTGATAGATATCGATTTTAACTTTTTTCTTTCTTTGCATATATTTTTTTTACTTTGTCCAGTAGAGGCACATCTCTACTATAGTGTAGACTTTTTATATATTATTATATGTATTTAAGTTAAGTAGAGTTTTAGTGTTGTAGTAAAAGTATTTTATTTTGAAAACATTACTTTCTGTTAAGTTTCTCGCGGCGCAATCTTCTTGGCAATGATGGTCTTTCTGAATGCGCTGGTATTTTCAAAAAATTACATGTAAAAGAGCGGCATATTTGCAATATAATTTTTAATTTTTTTACTTTACTATACTATGGACTTATACCTATCTCTATATTTTGCTTCTTACATGAACATGAGCATTTTTAGCTTCTTATCACATAGCACTCATCTTATCAGTTTGGAGAGTTGACTTATCTTGATACTTTTATATTAAGGCCATCAATGCATTTGTCACGTATAGTATATGACTATTGTTTTGATTTACAGTACATAGGTAATAAGACTAATCCAATACCTTCATTTATTGTAAATTGAACTTTATGCAAATTTATAATTTAAACTGCTACAATGTCGGCGTCAGGGCACACAGTGACGTTACGAGCTACGAAAACCATTTAAAACTATGATACCGTAGCTACGTTATTCAATTTTAGTACCAGGCTTGCATAACCGTGTGTGGTTAATATAAACGTGTTTATCAGAACAATCGATCGGACCAGCATCACCGCACGTAACAAAAGTGATTTGAACCAAAACGTCGTATGTTCATTTGAAATTTATAGACATGCGCTCTTTTTGATTCCATGCCAGTATGGTACGGGGTACCTTTGTTATTTAAATTTAAGGATTTCACGCACCATTAAATTCGCGAACATTGATTGATGGCGCAGGCTTATGGACAATCCCTGTCTAGGTAAATGGTTGATGTTATTCTGGTAATCTTTATTTAAATATGGCATTTTGTCATACATAATTGAATTAGAAGATATCCCACTTCTGAAACGATCAGATTGTATTGTATCCCACTTCTGAAATAGTTAAAGAATTATGCATTCTAAAGTAAAGATCATTAATATACCAGCAAAAGAAAAATATATGAGGCCTAGAACCAGGTTGCCTGGGTACCAGTATTAAAAGAAGAAATAATGGATATTATCAATTTATCACAAACATCGAAGTAAAATTATGGCTACAGTTGATCACTTATCACCCATTTAAAAGTTGTTTTACTTATCTAGGTTATGTAAACAAACTTAAATTAAAGTACATGTTGTAACTTGGAAACAGTGGGTAATAAATTGTCTTGAAATTATCAAGTTAATGATTGGTTAAGTAAGTGTACACCTTTAAAATGTCAACCTCAACCATGCAACAATGAGATCATCTCACTCTTGCTTCACGTGTGAAGTTTCACTTTATCTTTATTTCTGGGTAATTGTTATAGAAAATGTCATCATCATGATCAGGGCCGGATTTAAGGGAGGGCAACCGGGGATACAGCCCCGAGGCCTCCAGAAAAGAGAGGCCCCCACAATAGACTTCGAAAAAAAAAAACAAATTCAGACTAGTAAACACTAGTAAACAACAGAACTTGAGCAGGAAAATAATTTGGGACCACGGGCCTCCACTCCTTTGTTGCCCAGAGGCCTCCAAACATCTAAATCCGGCATTGATCATGATTATCATCAACATACATTTCCAATGCTGGGCATAGGCCTTCCCTAAAACGCGCCATTTTACCCTTCTGGCTTGGCTCATCAGACCTTCCGCAAATCGTCACTCCATGTCGCTGGAGGTCGTCCACGCTGGCCGAGCGTCGAACTCCCCAAATTGTATAATAGACTGCTTGATAAATCTAGTGTAAAAAATAAAAAGTGGAGTTTTATGAATTTCATTTATGTATAAAGTGTCATTCGGCGGTATCGTAGATCGTAGGTCTAGAAATTGTGGACAGATTAGGACGCTTTTTTATTAGCCAGTTTAAAAGGTTCTTATCTTAGCTAAGTTTTATCAGAATCGATTACACTGCCCATTAGGTATTGGATGGACTCTTGAATGAACGGATTTTCAACTTCGCAATATTTACAGCTGATGATTTAAGTAGAACCTACAGTAATATAAATATTCAGTTGATACAAGAACATTTCAATTGGAATTTAATCATGATATTGTTGGCCTCACAAATCTTGTTATTACACGAAATCACGTCTTACCAACGATGTTGGAAATTAATTGGTATCTTTAATAAACAAGGTACCTAGTTGTGCTTTAACTACGTACATTGTAGGCATAGATTGAATAGTATCACTGATTGGACCAAATTCATTCAACCACGCCCATACTAACCACAAAGATCAGTTTTAATTTCAATTTCTTCATCAATAAGAACCTCTTGTACTAGGGGAGCATAAACAGCGGGCAGACGTGTTTCGTCTACACGGACCTTTGATGTGTGAACTCTGATCAACCGGCTGATTCGAGTGGGCGTCTGATTGCCGCTGAGGGCTGTACGTTGTGTTGTTCGAAAGTTAGCCGGGTTAATTCAAACGTTTGGGCAAAGCGTCGTGCTCGAGATGAATGTCAAGGTGAGGCGCGCCGCCGCACCGCCCGCGCCCGGCCGAAACGGCTCCGCAGTCGTTGACCCCGGCGGGGAGAGAGCGGGGATGCGGCCCACGCGAATATACGCTACGTGCGTTTAACCTCCACAGATATTATAACGCCCTGGTACTTGTGCCAGTCTTCGCATGATAGTCCTTTCCGTGTCTGATGAAACTCCACTCCAAGTTCTGAATCCCGATCCTGTTCCTAATTGAGCTTCTGCATTGACGTATCTAGTTAAAGAATAGCTTAGCAGCAAAATTAGCTAAAAACTAGCTTTGCTTATGCACACTGCCGAGTTTCAAAGGTTAAAATTTACGCGTTCTGTTTGGTATCCGCTGTAAGTCACGTTTAGTGCCAATAACTCCGCTCGAATCACGTATTAAGCCGTACATTTCATAAACAAAGTGCTGTGATGGCCATCTGCTTAGCTTCAATAATACGAGAAGCACGCTACAAAACTTTTGATTAATTAAAATCAATGGCCTGTTTTTTCAATAAACGGATTAACGGGAAAGCCTCGTAAATACATCGACATCTTTCGATAGTGTCAGAGGCTGTTTGACAAACCAAAGTAAAAAAACTCTGTCACATTTCAATATAGCGTTTACGGAACTAATCCATGAAACAAAAACAATAGGCCTGACAAATCAGCGCGTGGGGCATCTAAAATAGAAGCGATCGCTTCACAGCTCTGCTCACGGCTTTGCGATGAGTCTATTAGGAGGCAAAACTCTGAGGTTTATAAAAGGACTTATTTTCTGCTAGTTTCAACACCTATTGTTTATGTCCATAAACTGGATGGTCTGTTCTTCGGAATATGCCAGTCTCTCGGTGAGCTTGTCTGAAATCCCCCGCGTATAACTTTAATGTTTCTCGTCAATAATCCAAAAAATGTTTTAAATACTCGTCACAAATTGTTTATTCCATTTCTAACTTAAAAATCGATCTTACGTCCTTATTTGCATCTCTATCTAAATACATTTAATCCGATATGAACTTATTAAAGATTGTCACCCTCAGGCATTGCTCATAATCTGATAAGGCTTATTTTTACTTGTTTACGTCCTTAGTCATTCATAAATTTCAACGGATAAGTCGGACACGGCATTATCGCAACAATAGTTTATGTAACACTATTTTGTTGAAAGTATTTATTTTTTAAACCTTAATCCTACTCGTACCATCAACTAGTTTCATCAAATCAACGACTGAAATACGTAAAAAGAGTCGCGACAAGTTGTCCAAACTCTCTGATCTCCCCAATGCAGACAAACCCAGGGGGAGGGGGGGCCTAGGGCGCAGACAGCGGTTAAAGTTTCAGACGTCGCAGACAAATTTGTGGCGAAATATGCCTGTAAATCAGAAGGGTTCTTGAAGGGGGCTTGTTGTGTTTCAAAAAAGCGTGCGTTTCACGTTAGTAGGGATACCGTTACCGTACCTACTGACTTCTGATGATAATGTGTCATGTTTATAACGCTATGTATACTTTTATGTAAATGATGTTCTATTTTTTATGTAAATTATGTCCTATATTTTATCTACACGTATATTTATCAACACACAATATTCTAAATTGGGACTATATTACGCGAGTGAACGGAATATAATTCAAGGCGACGTTGAATTTGACGATAACTCCAAAGAAAAAGGCATTTATTAAATTGATATACGCACGCAATAACGATCGATGACGAATTTAAGGAATTTCACAGAAAATGTACTTGAATTCACCATATGTTTCAAGTTATGCAGCTAAGCAAACATTGGCTAACGATAAATTGAAATGTGTACTGGTTGGTATGAGGTGGAACCTGATAAAGTAAGGCCTGCCTTTGCTCGTGTTGACGTGTGATGGACGAAATAATTATTTGTTTTGGCAACTGACATACATCGCTAATGCTGCTGGTAATTCGCGTACAGGGCACGACGATATCGTGAAACTTACTAAGACACTAGTAATGATTCTTGAGACAATATTACGAGAATCTCTAGGAATGGTTTTGGGTACGAAATTTCTTCAAAATCCAAATACATTCACAGCATCTATTGATCCGAAAAAATTCAGTCACTAACACTATCACTACTTCGTGGCCTGCGAGTCCTGCGACTAAATATCTGCAATGCAGATGCTAGTGGATTCCCGTTCGATTCTGGCGCAAAACACAACTTTGGCCGGTAGAACTCGCCTCGTCAATATCCGCCGTTCAGCAAATTGTGAAGCGTAAATAGTTTCAAATGTGCGATGTTTGTAAATTATTGCTTGTAAATTTAGACCGGTAATCACGCTTCCAGAGCGGGCGGTGATCTAATCGTGTTCTAAACGCCAGAGAGGAAATATGACTTCATTTTTCTTTCACAAAAGTGTCTCTCACAAATCGAATAGTTGACTTAATGACGGATTTACTGATAAATTGTTATGCAATAGTTTAATTTGAAAACAGCAGCGTGCAAGAAAAATGGCTTAGGTTATCAGAACTATTGTCAAAGTTTACACGGCCGTCTGCGATATTTAAGCATTTTATTGACCTCTTTCTAAATTCCCGTCCAATTTACTCCCATTCGGATTCCGAGCAGTTCTTAAGGCTTGCTCAATAAGTATAGTCTACGTTGTGTTCAACACAACGTGATCCGCGATCTTACGCTTATAAATCTAAATATGAATGAAACTGTTGTACGCGGAGCATATTCAAGATACGATATCTGTGTGCACACTAGTAGGATCACATCGCCGATGATGTGTTTCCTTCACATCTACATTCAAAGGCTATTTTACGGCCAGCGTTGTTTTTGCACGTGATGTGCTAGGACGTTCTGTAACCGTCGTACGTATGTGCGTAGGCTATTTCTGGATCAGACATGTCGTTGATATGTTCCATGCATTAAAATAATGTTCTATTTACTATGTTTGATGAATTTATGATGAAGAAATTGTTGGTGATGGTGAATGATGATCTCCGTTGAGCGGACAACAAAATTGATATCGCGCACAATCAAATGCTTTCAAAATATGATCTAACTTAGCCTGTTGATCATTTTTGTTGTTAGTAACTCGTTTTTTGTGGCCAATAGAAACGTTGATATGTTATTGAATCACAATTTGGGAAGGAGCTTTAATGATCACATCACGTTCATAATATTGTCATTTACTTTTTAAATCTTGAAAGACATCAATATAGGTATTAAATTAAACCCATACCTCCAATATCATAAGGACTCGTGAGTTTTTAGCCTAGTTTTCTTATATAATGAGAGCTTATTGTTATTAGTTTAAGTAAAATTTGCTAAAATATGGCTATACCCTACTAAGGTCCATGTTAATACCTTGGTTTTAATAAATATACGAATAAACGTAAAATAGACATGAATAGACATGAAAGACCATTCGATAGTGAGTAAAGTTGCACCCACAACTATTTAATTGCTGCAAACAGCATATCTCAAAAGCTACATTGGGTTGGGACTGTTGGGAGTCGTATAAAGAGTTTATGCCATTGCCCAACCAGGTCGGCATTAACAAATTGCAAACGACGTGCGATTTAGATGTAGCCTTATACGATGACGGCGGACTTCGATTGTGCTGTGCTGTAATTTATATGACGTATCAAACCAATATGCCATTACTAATAATTGACGCACCGATATGGCATACGGTTTTATAAAACATTCGATAATGCTGTTGCGAAAATATAAACCGAGTCCTACTTATCCGAAATCAACTAGGCATTCTACTCTACCGAGCAAAAGTAAAGGGTTACTTTCCATACAAATTTGTACGAAAAGCGTCCCGTTATTTTTGCTCTTCAGTATATGGTTCCTGTGCTATAGCCTTGTACATAAATGAGTTATGTTCCCGCTGTTCTCTTGTAAAGGAAACTGGCATAAGAATCAGCATATTAATAATAATACTTCAATAGAAAATGAAAAGCAATAACTTAATAATTTTATTATAGTCATCACATTCAACCGGCCAGGTCAACAGTATTAACATAAGCATTTCATTATTGCGAATGTTTTGTCCGCAACGCGAATAATGCATCGACGCGGGAGGTTCAACAAAGCACATGCTCATCAGTATCGTGACCTGGAAGCCATTATGATACCCGTGCACTGCAATAACCATCTTATAGCTGACCAAAAAGAGGTGAATTTCGATTGGCGCCCTCCAGAACATTATAGAGTACTTTAGCATAGTCAGTTTTCGCCTTTTTCTCGTGTTAAAAACACGAAGACTTTAATTAAACGTTTTATTACACTTTAGTGTGGAGGAAAATACCTTCGCACCAGTTAAGAATTCATTGATCTCAAATTGAAGTTGGCAGTAACTCAGCGCAGTTTCAGATGCTTTTAGCTCAGAATTATTTTAATGTGAAATAAAGCACATGTTGATCTAAATTTACATCGTGTTTGCAAACGTTTATTATCTAACATTCATTCATAGTAAAATTCGACTACGAAAATCGGCGTTGATTAATGAAAATTTACCGCTGCGATTGCCATCTCAGCAGTAACTTGTGCCAAATACTCTTTGTTCAAGTCCGCTAAAGATTACGTTGATGATCCATCATTCTGAAGCAACGTACAATGAATGGGGTATAATGAAGAAACCGTATACGTCAAGTCGTCCATTGGCTAGCAGTCATCATTCCTCAAAATTTGGTCACGGCTATTTTCTCCTTTATGGTCTTGCTCTCATTGTCGCGCTGTGGATAACATGAAGTTTCGCTCCTATACGAGAGAAGAACTACTTTTGGAGTGTAATGAGGTGCTAACACTGGTCAATAAAAAGCGACATATAAATTCCATGTGCAAAGGACAGCCAAAAACAAGAGTGGACAAAAGGTTTCAAACTTTACAGGAGTAGGAAACGATCTAAAAGTCCAACCTTTAACGCCTTTCGGTGTGTTTTTGACTCATGAAAAGAAACCTGCCCTTCTAGATTCGATGACCCCACCAGTATCTGCAAACTGGCGCCTCTAAACTTTCCATTTAGCTCAACAAAGGACATGTCAGCGCGACTCACGCTTCGTCCATATGTTCCTACCTTAAAAGGCGATGTTTTAGCCATTTAGCTACTCGCCATATGCCACACTGTACGTACCACACGTTGAGTAACCTGCACAAGATGGTGTAGAATTGATTAACTATAAACGGCTTTGGTACGCAATCAACGCTCATTGAGGTCTTTAGGTGTGTTTTTTTGGTGTTGGTCACAGCTTGACACGGACTTGTTCGGCGCCACAGTTCGAGTGTTGCATTCCGTCGTTCATAATTGCCTCTTTGGTGTCACTTATATGATGTAAATGGAAACGTTGATCGATTTATATGAAGTTAATTCAGCAATTCAGCTTTAGACATCGACGTTAAAACAGAATCTTGCTAGATCTAGCCAATTGAAAACATCTTTGAAATAACTTAAAATTTCCAATAACATATTCCGGTCTTAGAAGGCTATGTTATTTATTTCCAAAAAACTTAAACTTCCGCAACAACTGTTGAGATTATCTGTTAACCTGACAACCGGAGAAACTATCCATTTAACTTATCACAATTACATGGTGGCACCAGTTCGCACAGATACACCCGGCTTGCGTAACCCTGCTGTGCCGTAAATGGCATAAGTCGAGTTCGGACCTTCGAGATGTGGGTCGACTGTAATGCCATCTGGTTGCACTGGACAGGACACGCCGCGATGACGTGTTATATCCCCGTAACGGCACTTTGCTCAACACCGGTTTAAACCATCGCTTGATTATTAAAAGTTCTCCAAGAATGTAGCCAGAAGGGTCAGCGATGTGGTTTCAACGCTTTTTGTTTTTGCAATCATTGAAACTTGTCTCTAGTTAGCTTGGATTAACTGGATGGGGTTGGGGTCGGATGCTTTACAATTATTATCCAAGTTATGTAATTGGTAGGTACCATGTTTTAGACTGCCTCTAGTACAGTATACGGAACTATACGTAACTATACGCCCAAGATTATGCTAAACGTGGCCTTGGGTTTAGTTTATATATAAATATATGTATATTGTGCCTTGGGGTCTTGTTGCCTTAGGGTCTGTCTACGTCTACCCCGTCCATCCATATAAAAATCATGTCAAATATATGTGTCACCGACCTTAATGTTTGTGGCATATAATGGTGCGACCACATCGCCGCGTATACGCAGTGACGTATCGTATGCGTCACGTTTTCTCACCGTTTCTTCATATATTTTGTTGCGATTCCGTAACGTCACCGTTTTTTAAGCGGCGGTGTGGTCGCACCTTAAAGATGTATATATGTTTTTGACGTCTTAGTAAGTAACCTAAAAACGATTACCATTACTTTGATGAGCTACTTGTAATAGGGTTGTGTTAGGGGTTTAATGATGTCTTTTGTGTTTGGAAACTTTTGGAAGCCTCGTGAAATGTATACACCATTGGCATTGGTATTATGTGACAGTATAACAACAAAAATATAAATTAGCCTGAACCGTGACTCAAACGAAGCGTAGAATAAAACTCACGTACACAAATTATCTGATTGCTGTTCAGTTAGTTAAACAAATAAATGGTTGGAAATATCAAATGAATTAAGAAATTTTTATTTCTTAATTTTTATGTTTTACTTTTACGGTTTTACCGTTAGAAATTTAATTTCTAAACGACACTGAAAATTAGAACACATAGAAAAATCCGAAAAGTAAAGCTATGGCCGGGAATCGAACCCGGGTCCTCGTCATTCCGTGACGCGTGCTATACCCCTACACCACCCATAGCAGGTGAGTAAGCGTTCGAATTTTTCTATCTATTACTAACTGTCACGTGACCTAGTTACTATGCGATTATTTGTCGCGAAGCGTCATCTATTTGAATAATGTGTCTGTACGACACAATTACAAACTCCCGTGGAACATCTACTGCTCACCAGGGACGAGAGATGGCGCTGTATTTCAAATGATAGGAAATATCAAATGAATTAAGAAATTTTTATTTCTTAATTTTTATGTTTTACTTTTACGGTTTTACCGTTAGAAATTTAATTTCTAAACGACACTGAAAATTAGAACACATAGAAAAATCCGAAAAGTAAAGCTATGGCCGGGAATCGAACCCGGGTCCTCGTCATTCCGTGACGCGTGCTATACCCCTACACCACCCATAGCAGGTGAGTAAGCGTTCGAATTTTTCTATCTATTACTAACTGTCACGTGACCTAGTTACTATGCGATTATTTGTCGCGAAGCGTCATCTATTTGAATAATGTGTCTGTACGACACAATTACAAACTCCCGTGGAACATCTACTGCTCACCAGGGACGAGAGATGGCGCTGTATTTCAAATGATAGGAAATATCAAATGAATTAAGAAATTTTTATTTCTTAATTTTTATGTTTTACTTTTACGGTTTTACCGTTAGAAATTTAATTTCTAAACGACACTGAAAATTAGAACACATAGAAAAATCCGAAAAGTAAAGCTATGGCCGGGAATCGAACCCGGGTCCTCGTCATTCCGTGACGCGTGCTATACCCCTACACCACCCATAGCAGGTGAGTAAGCGTTCGAATTTTTCTATCTATTACTAACTGTCACGTGACCTAGTTACTATGCGATTATTTGTCGCGAAGCGTCATCTATTTGAATAATGTGTCTGTACGACACAATTACAAACTCCCGTGGAACATCTACTGCTCACCAGGGACGAGAGATGGCGCTGTATTTCAAATGATAGGAAATATCAAATGAATTAAGAAATTTTTATTTCTTAATTTTTATGTTTTACTTTTACGGTTTTACCGTTAGAAATTTAATTTCTAAACGACACTGAAAATTAGAACACATAGAAAAATCCGAAAAGTAAAGCTATGGCCGGGAATCGAACCCGGGTCCTCGTCATTCCGTGACGCGTGCTATACCCCTACACCACCCATAGCAGGTGAGTAAGCGTTCGAATTTTTCTATCTATTACTAACTGTCACGTGACCTAGTTACTATGCGATTATTTGTCGCGAAGCGTCATCTATTTGAATAATGTGTCTGTACGACACAATTACAAACTCCCGTGGAACATCTACTGCTCACCAGGGACGAGAGATGGCGCTGTATTTCAAATGATAGGAAATATCAAATGAATTAAGAAATTTTTTATTTCTTAATTTTTATGTTTTACTTTTACGGTTTTACCGTTAGAAATTTAATTTCTAAACGACACTGAAAATTAGAACACATAGAAAAATCCGAAAAGTAAAGCTATGGCCGGGAATCGAACCCGGGTCCTCGTCATTCCGTGACGCGTGCTATACCCCTACACCACCCATAGCAGGTGAGTAAGCGTTCGAATTTTTCTATCTATTACTAACTGTCACGTGACCTAGTTACTATGCGATTATTTGTCGCGAAGCGTCATCTATTTGAATAATGTGTCTGTACGACACAATTACAAACTCCCGTGGAACATCTACTGCTCACCAGGGACGAGAGATGGCGCTGTATTTCAAATGATAGGAAATATCAAATGAATTAAGAAATTTTTATTTCTTAATTTTTATGTTTTACTTTTACGGTTTTACCGTTAGAAATTTAATTTCTAAACGACACTGAAAATTAGAACACATAGAAAAATCCGAAAAGTAAAGCTATGGCCGGGAATCGAACCCGGGTCCTCGTCATTCCGTGACGCGTGCTATACCCCTACACCACCCATAGCAGGTGAGTAAGCGTTCGAATTTTTCTATCTATTACTAACTGTCACGTGACCTAGTTACTATGCGATTATTTGTCGCGAAGCGTCATCTATTTGAATAATGTGTCTGTACGACACAATTACAAACTCCCGTGGAACATCTACTGCTCACCAGGGACGAGAGATGGCGCTGTATTTCAAATGATAGGAAATATCAAATGAATTAAGAAATTTTTATTTCTTAATTTTTATGTTTTACTTTTACGGTTTTACCGTTAGAAATTTAATTTCTAAACGACACTGAAAATTAGAACACATAGAAAAATCCGAAAAGTAAAGCTATGGCCGGGAATCGAACCCGGGTCCTCGTCATTCCGTGACGCGTGCTATACCCCTACACCACCCATAGCAGGTGAGTAAGCGTTCGAATTTTTCTATCTATTACTAACTGTCACGTGACCTAGTTACTATGCGATTATTTGTCGCGAAGCGTCATCTATTTGAATAATGTGTCTGTACGACACAATTACAAACTCCCGTGGAACATCTACTGCTCACCAGGGACGAGAGATGGCGCTGTATTTCAAATGATAGGAAATATCAAATGAATTAAGAAATTTTTATTTCTTAATTTTTATGTTTTACTTTTACGGTTTTACCGTTAGAAATTTAATTTCTAAACGACACTGAAAATTAGAACACATAGAAAAATCCGAAAAGTAAAGCTATGGCCGGGAATCGAACCCGGGTCCTCGTCATTCCGTGACGCGTGCTATACCCCTACACCACCCATAGCAGGTGAGTAAGCGTTCGAATTTTTCTATCTATTACTAACTGTCACGTGACCTAGTTACTATGCGATTATTTGTCGCGAAGCGTCATCTATTTGAATAATGTGTCTGTACGACACAATTACAAACTCCCGTGGAACATCTACTGCTCACCAGGGACGAGAGATGGCGCTGTATTTCAAATGATAGGAAATATCAAATGAATTAAGAAATTTTTATTTCTTAATTTTTATGTTTTACTTTTACGGTTTTACCGTTAGAAATTTAATTTCTAAACGACACTGAAAATTAGAACACATAGAAAAATCCGAAAAGTAAAGCTATGGCCGGGAATCGAACCCGGGTCCTCGTCATTCCGTGACGCGTGCTATACCCCTACACCACCCATAGCAGGTGAGTAAGCGTTCGAATTTTTCTATCTATTACTAACTGTCACGTGACCTAGTTACTATGCGATTATTTGTCGCGAAGCGTCATCTATTTGAATAATGTGTCTGTACGACACAATTACAAACTCCCGTGGAACATCTACTGCTCACCAGGGACGAGAGATGGCGCTGTATTTCAAATGATAGGAAATATCAAATGAATTAAGAAATTTTTATTTCTTAATTTTTATGTTTTACTTTTACGGTTTTACCGTTAGAAATTTAATTTCTAAACGACACTGAAAATTAGAACACATAGAAAAATCCGAAAAGTAAAGCTATGGCCGGGAATCGAACCCGGGTCCTCGTCATTCCGTGACGCGTGCTATACCCCTACACCACCCATAGCAGGTGAGTAAGCGTTCGAATTTTTCTATCTATTACTAACTGTCACGTGACCTAGTTACTATGCGATTATTTGTCGCGAAGCGTCATCTATTTGAATAATGTGTCTGTACGACACAATTACAAACTCCCGTGGAACATCTACTGCTCACCAGGGACGAGAGATGGCGCTGTATTTCAAATGATAGGAAATATCAAATGAATTAAGAAATTTTTATTTCTTAATTTTTATGTTTTACTTTTACGGTTTTACCGTTAGAAATTTAATTTCTAAACGACACTGAAAATTAGAACACATAGAAAAATCCGAAAAGTAAAGCTATGGCCGGGAATCGAACCCGGGTCCTCGTCATTCCGTGACGCGTGCTATACCCCTACACCACCCATAGCAGGTGAGTAAGCGTTCGAATTTTTCTATCTATTACTAACTGTCACGTGACCTAGTTACTATGCGATTATTTGTCGCGAAGCGTCATCTATTTGAATAATGACAAATGATATTTGTACAGACACATTATTCAAATAGATGACGCTTCGCGACAAATAATCGCATAGTAACTAGGTCACGTGACAGTTAGTAATAGATAGAAAAATTCGAACGCTTACTCACCTGCTATGGGTGGTGTAGGGGTATAGCACGCGTCACGGAATGACGAGGACCCGGGTTCGATTCCCGGCCATAGCTTTACTTTTCGGATTTTTCTATGTGTTCTAATTTTCAGTGTCGTTTAGAAATTAAATTTCTAACGGTAAAACCGTAAAAGTAAAACATAAAAATTAAGAAATAAAAATTTCTTAATTCATTTGATATTTCCTATCATTTGAAATACAGCGCCATCTCTCGTCCCTGGTGAGCAGTAGATGTTCCACGGGAGTTTGTAATTGTGTCGTACAGACACATTATTCAAATAGATGACGCTTCGCGACAAATAATCGCATAGTAACTAGGTCACGTGACAGTTAGTAATAGATAGAAAAATTCGAACGCTTACTCACCTGCTATGGGTGGTGTAGGGGTATAGCACGCGTCACGGAATGACGAGGACCCGGGTTCGATTCCCGGCCATAGCTTTACTTTTCGGATTTTTCTATGTGTTCTAATTTTCAGTGTCGTTTAGAAATTAAATTTCTAACGGTAAAACCGTAAAAGTAAAACATAAAAATTAAGAAATAAAAATTTCTTAATTCATTTGATATTTCCTATCATTTGAAATACAGCGCCATCTCTCGTCCCTGGTGAGCAGTAGATGTTCCACGGGAGTTTGTAATTGTGTCGTACAGACACATTATTCAAATAGATGACGCTTCGCGACAAATAATCGCATAGTAACTAGGTCACGTGACAGTTAGTAATAGATAGAAAAATTCGAACGCTTACTCACCTGCTATGGGTGGTGTAGGGGTATAGCACGCGTCACGGAATGACGAGGACCCGGGTTCGATTCCCGGCCATAGCTTTACTTTTCGGATTTTTCTATGTGTTCTAATTTTCAGTGTCGTTTAGAAATTAAATTTCTAACGGTAAAACCGTAAAAGTAAAACATAAAAATTAAGAAATAAAAAAATTTCTTAATTCATTTGATATTTCCTATCATTTGAAATACAGCGCCATCTCTCGTCCCTGGTGAGCAGTAGATGTTCCACGGGAGTTTGTAATTGTGTCGTACAGACACATTATTCAAATAGATGACGCTTCGCGACAAATAATCGCATAGTAACTAGGTCACGTGACAGTTAGTAATAGATAGAAAAATTCGAACGCTTACTCACCTGCTATGGGTGGTGTAGGGGTATAGCACGCGTCACGGAATGACGAGGACCCGGGTTCGATTCCCGGCCATAGCTTTACTTTTCGGATTTTTCTATGTGTTCTAATTTTCAGTGTCGTTTAGAAATTAAATTTCTAACGGTAAAACCGTAAAAGTAAAACATAAAAATTAAGAAATAAAAATTTCTTAATTCATTTGATATTTCCTATCATTTGAAATACAGCGCCATCTCTCGTCCCTGGTGAGCAGTAGATGTTCCACGGGAGTTTGTAATTGTGTCGTACAGACACATTATTCAAATAGATGACGCTTCGCGACAAATAATCGCATAGTAACTAGGTCACGTGACAGTTAGTAATAGATAGAAAAATTCGAACGCTTACTCACCTGCTATGGGTGGTGTAGGGGTATAGCACGCGTCACGGAATGACGAGGACCCGGGTTCGATTCCCGGCCATAGCTTTACTTTTCGGATTTTTCTATGTGTTCTAATTTTCAGTGTCGTTTAGAAATTAAATTTCTAACGGTAAAACCGTAAAAGTAAAACATAAAAATTAAGAAATAAAAATTTCTTAATTCATTTGATATTTCCTATCATTTGAAATACAGCGCCATCTCTCGTCCCTGGTGAGCAGTAGATGTTCCACGGGAGTTTGTAATTGTGTCGTACAGACACATTATTCAAATAGATGACGCTTCGCGACAAATAATCGCATAGTAACTAGGTCACGTGACAGTTAGTAATAGATAGAAAAATTCGAACGCTTACTCACCTGCTATGGGTGGTGTAGGGGTATAGCACGCGTCACGGAATGACGAGGACCCGGGTTCGATTCCCGGCCATAGCTTTACTTTTCGGATTTTTCTATGTGTTCTAATTTTCAGTGTCGTTTAGAAATTAAATTTCTAACGGTAAAACCGTAAAAGTAAAACATAAAAATTAAGAAATAAAAATTTCTTAATTCATTTGATATTTCCTATCATTTGAAATACAGCGCCATCTCTCGTCCCTGGTGAGCAGTAGATGTTCCACGGGAGTTTGTAATTGTGTCGTACAGACACATTATTCAAATAGATGACGCTTCGCGACAAATAATCGCATAGTAACTAGGTCACGTGACAGTTAGTAATAGATAGAAAAATTCGAACGCTTACTCACCTGCTATGGGTGGTGTAGGGGTATAGCACGCGTCACGGAATGACGAGGACCCGGGTTCGATTCCCGGCCATAGCTTTACTTTTCGGATTTTTCTATGTGTTCTAATTTTCAGTGTCGTTTAGAAATTAAATTTCTAACGGTAAAACCGTAAAAGTAAAACATAAAAATTAAGAAATAAAAATTTCTTAATTCATTTGATATTTCCTATCATTTGAAATACAGCGCCATCTCTCGTCCCTGGTGAGCAGTAGATGTTCCACGGGAGTTTGTAATTGTGTCGTACAGACACATTATTCAAATAGATGACGCTTCGCGACAAATAATCGCATAGTAACTAGGTCACGTGACAGTTAGTAATAGATAGAAAAATTCGAACGCTTACTCACCTGCTATGGGTGGTGTAGGGGTATAGCACGCGTCACGGAATGACGAGGACCCGGGTTCGATTCCCGGCCATAGCTTTACTTTTCGGATTTTTCTATGTGTTCTAATTTTCAGTGTCGTTTAGAAATTAAATTTCTAACGGTAAAACCGTAAAAGTAAAACATAAAAATTAAGAAATAAAAATTTCTTAATTCATTTGATATTTCCTATCATTTGAAATACAGCGCCATCTCTCGTCCCTGGTGAGCAGTAGATGTTCCACGGGAGTTTGTAATTGTGTCGTACAGACACATTATTCAAATAGATGACGCTTCGCGACAAATAATCGCATAGTAACTAGGTCACGTGACAGTTAGTAATAGATAGAAAAATTCGAACGCTTACTCACCTGCTATGGGTGGTGTAGGGGTATAGCACGCGTCACGGAATGACGAGGACCCGGGTTCGATTCCCGGCCATAGCTTTACTTTTCGGATTTTTCTATGTGTTCTAATTTTCAGTGTCGTTTAGAAATTAAATTTCTAACGGTAAAACCGTAAAAGTAAAACATAAAAATTAAGAAATAAAAATTTCTTAATTCATTTGATATTTCCTATCATTTGAAATACAGCGCCATCTCTCGTCCCTGGTGAGCAGTAGATGTTCCACGGGAGTTTGTAATTGTGTCGTACAGACACATTATTCAAATAGATGACGCTTCGCGACAAATAATCGCATAGTAACTAGGTCACGTGACAGTTAGTAATAGATAGAAAAATTCGAACGCTTACTCACCTGCTATGGGTGGTGTAGGGGTATAGCACGCGTCACGGAATGACGAGGACCCGGGTTCGATTCCCGGCCATAGCTTTACTTTTCGGATTTTTCTATGTGTTCTAATTTTCAGTGTCGTTTAGAAATTAAATTTCTAACGGTAAAACCGTAAAAGTAAAACATAAAAATTAAGAAATAAAAATTTCTTAATTCATTTGATATTTCCTATCATTTGAAATACAGCGCCATCTCTCGTCCCTGGTGAGCAGTAGATGTTCCACGGGAGTTTGTAATTGTGTCGTACAGACACATTATTCAAATAGATGACGCTTCGCGACAAATAATCGCATAGTAACTAGGTCACGTGACAGTTAGTAATAGATAGAAAAATTCGAACGCTTACTCACCTGCTATGGGTGGTGTAGGGGTATAGCACGCGTCACGGAATGACGAGGACCCGGGTTCGATTCCCGGCCATAGCTTTACTTTTCGGATTTTTCTATGTGTTCTAATTTTCAGTGTCGTTTAGAAATTAAATAAATGGTTGTTGCCTGAGGCTATACATACGAAATGTGTGCTATCGCAGACGCCAATTTGCAAAGAATCGATCGTTGAATCGATTCCTATGATTCATAACGTCGCCAGAAGCAGTAGGTGTGTTCATAGTAATGGTGTCCATTAAATAGGTTCAATCGTAACTACCATTCATTACTGCAGTATTTGGTTAACTGCCTAATATGTAACTTGCCGAACTAATGCTCACTGTGATATCATGTCGTAAAACCTAAGGTCACATTGTGATGAATAAACTCATTACAGCGATTGCTGCTATTATTATACAATTTATTACTTTCTAAATACTAGTCAATATTTTTTTTTATATTTGCGTATATTTTGCGTATTTTTTTATATATGCGTGAATAGAAACAAATTCAGCTTTTTTTAGATATGTTCCGTCACTGTCATCGTCATGGTAATCGAAATATGGTTCATGATCATCGTTACTCTGAATCTGCGTTCCGTTCTGGTCTCACGCGATGACATCACGTGTATATTACGTGAGCTTCTCATCCATTGTGCATGCGGCGTGTTGGTTATATCTTTTGTCTATACGCTATCACTATATGCCTATACGTTATTGTTATCAAATACGGCCTTTGTTTTAATGTGGAATGTGGCTTGGGTTTATGGTTTTCCAGAGTATTAATAATAAATGGAACACCATACCATGTAACGGATGATTCAAAAGTCTAAGTAGATATGAAGGAGGAACGCGAATGACTTACGATATGATGAGTCTTTTGATTTTAGAGCATTATTGGGCATTTCTAAATGAGAAGCACAAAACTCTATGGCATTGTATTCATTAAAATTCATTTAGATTTCGTGTCAACTGACAGAAGAGAAAATTTATTAAATGCTTCTAAGTGTTTCATGCTTAATTGTTATCATATTAACTCTGTTATTATTTTTTCAGGTAAGTTTCCGATTATGGACATCAAACATCATCTAAGCAGTGAGCTTAGTAAGTAGTCATTAATTTTGGGTGTTTCGTTAGCCCTATCTCATACTTATAATTTAAATAATAATATCAGGTAACGTAATTAAGACATAATAAGAATTATAAATCTCGAAAATTCTCTCAAATTTTGAACAGATTTTCTAATTTATTATTTGGTTCGTGGCTTTAATTGTTTTATTGACTCCTGATATTGTGGTTTCACGTTATCCGTAAGATAAGTAACAAGATATACTGAGATGGGCCCAGAACCGGTTACGGTACCGTTTGCTAGTGGCATTCGAATAATGGGTCACAGGAACTGTTGTGTTTTAAATGGAAAAGAACAAGCTTTAAAAATTTAGACTCTTGACTTGAGTTTTTCAAAATTATGTTTGTAGAAATAACTACTGGGATTTATTGATTTTTTCATGACTTCCTGTTAACCCTTCAGGTAACAACGGCTTCTCTTTTTCAAATAAACGAAGAATGTCTACTGTGATATTTTCAGTACAACGATCTGTTTTCTCAGTCTTATTTATAGTGTTCAAATTGGCCACAGTCCTTTTTTCTGAAACTGAACGTCAATAGACATTTGTCCATTAACAAGATTATTACAGACAGTAATATCTATAATAACATCATCCATAAAAACAATTATCTCCGCTCCAAACCATCTAGCTCACAGCTGGCTATCGATTAGTATTCATGCCTAAATCTGATTCTACTTTAATATGAACTCTCATAGTTTTTCATTCGATTACTATAGCATATTTGGCTGCATTGTTCGCGGTTACTGTCTTACTGTGATACCGGGTTTCTTTTGTAATTGCTCTTTATATAATTGTCGGCGTTCCGTTATTGCATCGCTCGCACCCGTCGGTCATTGTCATCGGGTTTTGTAACAGCGGGTCGAAGGTTGTTCGGCCTCTTAGTACTGTCTTTTTTTATTGCAACGTCATTACGATACCTTTTTTTAACATTATAAAGCTATTTGCGTACGAAAGTGAAGTCAACTGGCTCTAATTTCCAATCTCCAGTTCCGCATTTAAACATTACGACTGTCAATTTGAAACCGTTTGGAATTTAAATCATTTTCCAGCCAAATTATACTTGCCAATCATATATAGTTTCCTAAGTAATCCATGCTCCATTGTAGACCGAATATCTCGGCCATAAGGCTTACCGTGTTAGAGAATGTTGAACGTCCAAGTGGCAACAAGACAAGGTGCGTCAAGGACATTACTTAACGTTTAGCTGGTTGTTTCAACGTTTTTTCGACCAGTTCGTGCGGTGATCCTGGCCCCCCCTCCCCGAAACCCCCAAATGTCCTCACGAGACCAAGGTCGGCGCACGGACACGTACCAAATTTAAATATTCTATTTGGAATGACAATATGGCGGTTGGATACCGGATATCGGATGGGTCAGTAAATTTGCGAGATTCGAATTGTTTGGGTCGCTGATCTTTTCCTTTTTCTGAAATGTTTTAATTTTATTGTGTATGGGGTTCATTTTTCTTGAAGTTTGATGCCAAATTCTTCCGAATTTCGAAAACGTCGATTTACTTAAGTAGTAGTTCATAAAACATGACCTCACGTTACTTAAATTCAAAGTGAAGACTGACAAAGTTAGGCTTTTTGTTTCCGCCACCTACTCAAACTG
Organism: Pandemis heparana; assembly: GCA_963854515.1. NCBI lineage: Eukaryota > Metazoa > Arthropoda > Insecta > Lepidoptera > Tortricidae > Pandemis > Pandemis heparana. The sequence goes on along the minus strand of OY978013.1, from coordinate 15,233,784 downwards.
TCTCCAACTTATTTCTCTGACTTATTGGTTGTCTGGAAGAGATCGCTACTAAGCGATAAGACCGCCTATTGTATACTTTGTTTCTGTATTGTTTTGTACTGATTTGTGGTGTTCAATAAAGAGTATTTGTATTGTTAGAGGTGTTGGAACATTCATTTTTCTTTTTGATTAAGAGCAATTATTAATCAGTAGACGAAAAATAAATCCAATCATGCCTTGGGCTTGTTGGGCAATACGATTTTTTTCATGACATGACCATGTTCATGTTTACATTTAATTATGTTTTGTTTTATTGTTCGAGACTCTGGAATTTCATTCTGATTGTTTAGTCCCAGCCCAGCCAATGATATCTATGAAGTACTAATGTGTGTAGACATTTCCTCAAATGCGTTTGTGTCATAAAATTCCTGTGGTTTTGTTGTCAAATACACATTAATATTTTTCCTCATTAACATAGTAGCTGGCATTCATATTTGAAATGCCAAGTCCTACGTTGATTGTTTTAATATTCTAAACATTGTAATCAACGTGATATTCATGTGATTATCTATTTCCGTAATCTTTTCTTAATTATGTACCTCTGGGTCTGAAAATGTGTTGTTCTTATTCTCAGTAATGGCGAAATCAATCCAGATAACGTTTGGTTTCATCCAACTGCTTGTTGGGACGGACGTTTCGTGATTTGGTTGTGAAGGCTCGTTTTCATTTTCTCCAAAGCGAGCCAGAGCGTGTGGTTTTTAGGGCGCCAGTTCGCCGTAGAAGCAGAACGAAGACGTGCGTTACCCGACAAATTAAGTGAAATCCACGTCCTGCCCCGCTCCCCTTGTATTGTGGCAATGTGACATGGATCAACTGATGTGATTGGTGGATTTTACACGCGCTTCTATGGAAGCCCACCTTTTAAAGCTGCTTATTGGTTATTATAAGTACAACTACCACTTCGAGATTTAGGGCCTGTTTCACCACTCCTTAACTGTCAGTTATCTATGATTTCGTCTCTATTTATTACTACGAAACAGACAGAGACGTCATCATAGATAACTGACAGTTAAGGAGTGGTGAAATGAAACAGGCCCTAAATCACGTAAAACATGTTTGATTGTTAATTATGACGTTTCGACCGCGATACAGCGGCCGTAGTCACAACTTCACAAGTAGGTTTAAAACATTATTCTGGTGGTTAAAGGTCTCTTTTGTATCTTGTCTCGTCTTGTATGATCGGATCAAATCTTGCGATTCGATTTATCTTACTTCTAGTGGTCGAAATGGCGTGAATTTTGAAGTACCGTCAACTGGGGTGACTTAGGTAATTTAGGGGCTACTTTGATCGTTTTAAAATTGCTATAAAATCGATATTATCCATATCCGGTGAATGTTTGGCATGTAGACGCAAAGGCGATCGACGAAGACATTGATTGGAAGCAGTAATTGCAAGTAAAAAATAATGGTTTTGTCATTAAAACTACTTTTTAAAGTCACCCCGTAAATCAAAGTCACCCCAGTTGACTGTACCTATGTAAGTCCTATGACTGAATAATCTGGTGGTGCGAGTTCTGGTGGTCCGGCTAGGAACGTCTTTGCAGGAGGGAACTCTTCAGCGGTTGATGTATTTGACTTGAAGCACAGTATATATATAAGCTAAAGCAGTAGGGAAGATAGGCCTACTTTTTGAAATAAGTACCTACGCTCCAATAAAGCGTTAGGGTTGTCGATTTAATTTTTATTAAATTGAATAGTTTTTTTAACCAAGGTAGGATAGGTAGGATAACTTGTCAAATACCTACCTATAGGTATTTGACAAGTTATCCTTCAAGTGTAGTTTTCTATAATATATTAGTACATATACTATAGATGCAAGATGATAACAATGAAAGTCCGTAGAATTTTTTTTCACCAAAAACACGGTCTATAATATACGGTAACTACTTACTTATCATCTAAACAGCCAAACGTTTTATTTAACAGAAAAAGCATTTGTCGGAGAAGTGACATCCGACATTTCTCGTTATAAAAATAATATATAAATTTTATTTCATAATAATATAGTATCATTCTTACCTTTCAACAAACGATTTTAAAAAACGAAAGCTCCGGTTTTGAAGAAGCCGAGTTCAAGCAGCCGTACACTGCGCAATACGCTCTTGGCATGTTTAAAACAAACACGGCCGCTCGTCTCAATGCGCCACGCGCGACTGACGGCACCGCGAGATCTGCTTAGGGGCCGTGTAAAAGCGCGTGTCTATGTGTGCGTTCGTTTCGACCGATTTGTTCGTAGATTCCCTACTGCTTGTGCTTATATGTACTGTGCTTGAAGTTTGGTATATACATCGTAGGATAGATGGCAATGCAAGTACAATCAAAAGGACAGTTTGCAAAGAAAGCTTTTAGTAAAATTATTCTAAGTCAAGATAATTCGAGCAACTTAACTCTTCTTTTGCCATTAGTAACAAAGAGGCGTCCATTATACCTTTTAACGCCATCCCGCATAATTTTACGCTACTCGCACGTAATAGAATTGTAACGTTATAATACGTTATAATTTAATAATCGGCCGCCCACCAAGGCGGCGGGGTCGACGACCGACACGAAATGTGCGAATGTCATTGTGTAGGACAACAGGATAATTGGACAATTAAATCGGTACAAATACTAACTAATGCTTGAATAATCTGATGTAGTATATACAGGGTGTATCAGACACCCCCTAACAATAATCCACTGGGTTATATAACCATAGCTGCTATAGAAGCTAAAAAAATATTTAAAAAAATGGAGTAATTTTTTGTTTATATTTTCTATAGGAATGATTACAGTTAATTAATACTACCATTCCTATAGAAAATATAAAACATTTTTTACTCCAATTTTTTTAAGTATATTTTTTAAATATTTTTTTTAGCTTCTATAGCTATGGTTATATACCCCAGTGGATTATTGTTAGGGGGTGTCTGATACACCTTGTATGATAAACATATAAATTTTGTTTGTTTATTCTGGTATTGTTGAATGGATTCTAGAAAGTCCGTGGGATCTTAGAAAGCTATTCGGGTCTTGATGTCTCACTCACTCTTATGGGTTTGATACTTGAATCGGCCAAGTGAAAGAGACAGCGAGACATACCCGAATGGCATTCTAAGAGCATAGACTGGTATATGCCGTAACCAAAACCATAATGAACAATTTCACCTATTTACCTTTGGACGAACCTTTAGGTTTACTTATTGAATAAAGTTATAACTAAGCCAACCTGAAGTCAACAATTTTTATTAAAGTTTATGAATTAGCAGAAAAGAAAGGTGGGCCTTGATAATGGTGCATTTATTTGTTAAAAGTTGATTGGTGAAATAATTGGATCCCACTTCTGATCCTCTGTTAGTAGTTTCCGCGGCAGTCCGATCCGATACCGATACCCGCCAAATTCAAGGATCGCTATGTGCTTAAATTGTATTTTTTTTTTTTTATGAATAGGAAGGCAAACGAGCGAGTGGGTTTTGGGTATGTCCTACTTATGGAACATTGGGCCGCTAATTGATAAGTTTGATATTTGCTTGGGACGGAAGGACTAGATTTCGCAGTTCTAAAAAGATTTTAAATAATATTACTGGTTACCCTGGCTAGGAGTGGGAGTATAGACCGACCGCTTAAGTGAGTCCTCGCCCGCTCGGTGCAGGGGCGCGGGGAGTGACGACCGCGGGAGCCCAGAGAGGTGCGGGCGGCAGGCGGACTACCTGCCCGCACCTCTCTCGGTCCCCTTTGTCGTCCTACCCCGCGACCCATTTCAGCGGTCGATCTATATAGTCGACCTAGCGACTGATGGTGGTCTTAAAATGTTTGATTTGATGTTAGCTGTGTCTGCGAAGGGATGAGTTTTATTAATTAGATGTCGCCATATAAGATACGTTTACAGTTCGCACTCCATCGGTTACAACAGAAAAAAAAATGGTGTTTACTCATGATGATTCTATTTACATCCCACTGTAACTACCTAGTAGGTAGTGAGTCATTTTAACGGTCGTTTCTGGCGTTGCTAGTTATTTTATACTCGCTATCGCTACTATTATATAAATAAAGTGATCTCAAACAAGATGTATGTCGTCTTTATGTATAGATTACCAACTTAATACGTTTGATGTTTCAAATTGTCTTCCATCTTTTAAGTTCCTACTTTAAACATTCATTTAAGAAATTTTCAATTGCTTTATTATTCTTTTGATCCTTTTTGTTTTACTAATTTGTAAAGGTACGCCACGGCTCTATCTATGTCATAACCATAACAATAACTCTGTTATGAATGATCGTAGGGACATCGTGAGATTTATTAGTTTTCAACTCTTGCGCATGGCCCGAGGTAAGCCGTGATATCAGTTGAGCCAGAGGTGTGACGTCATCAAATTATCGAGCCACGGCCGCACATGAGGCCCTTAGGGGCTCCGCTGGACAGTGACAGAACATGATTACTTGCAAGCCAACAACCTTTAATTCGTCAAAATGCTAATTTGTGAGACAAATGGCAGTTACTGTAAGTAGAGTTTTTTGCGATGTGTCTGTTTATTTTCGTCTGTAGGTAAATTTATGATGGGAAGTCTAATTCCGCTGTCTTTGGTTCTGGACTTTTTCAACGGTCAAAGATCTGGATAAATTTGGCACAAACATGGATTATAGCCTAGAATATTTAACACACATGCTATTATTTATCCCGGAAAATTGTTCAGTTCCAGCGGGATAGCGAGCATATTCTTTCCAGAATTATTCTATAACAGTTTATATATTCTAAGAACGTAAAGAATTGCTCAGTGCATTTGATTTTGCATAAACGTGTTCGAGTTTTGGTGCATGAAAAGGTGCTAAAAATTCGTAATGAAGCGTCGGTTCCGTGAAGGGCCTAATTAGAAGCCCGCTTGGGTTATGATGATGCGAATTGAATTATTGTTTGGTGTTCCGAACACGGTGGGAGTCAACGCACCGTCGGCCTGTACTTCGCTGTTTGCGGCAAGTTCTAGGGTTGCTACTTGGCACTTAATGTCTCAGAATTATTCCGGAATCCAGAAAGTGGTTGGGTTATTCAAGAGTTAGCCTCAATGATGTTACATATATTAAATATCATTGGTTAGCCTCGATTTGTTAAACATCGGCACATAATACAATATGATTTACGGTTACTCGGCAAATAAACGCCGAAAATTAACAAGACGAAGCCCATTCTCAACACGATCGTTGACTGCAAAGATAAACATGCGTCTTACCAAAAATACAAACAAACGGTCTTTCTGCTGCTAAAATATACAATGAAGTTATTATCGCGTGCAGAACCGACAAGTTCATGTTTATTAATACGCTCAGCTACCTCGCAAATGTAAACAACTAGGTTATTCTGTATTTAGTGGCCTTTTTCAGTAAAAAAAGTTCTATAAATCTTTTCTTTTAAAGGTTTTAAGTATCATCAAAGTGCTGAGTTATCGCCTCTGGCAACCCTTGCCGATTGCAGTCGTTTGCCAAAACGTAAACAAGTACTGTGGTCAATGTACTGCATCGTAAATACCGCCTTGAAACGTGCTGAAACGGACCCTGAATAAAACCGCAATTAGCTAAATATGCCACGAACAAAGTTGTTCGAGACAAACTACTCTTATTTATGCGGTCCTGGTACTTTTGTTTTAAAAAAATAACAATAATATAAAAGCTTCATGAAACGTTAATACCGTAAAACTACACAACTATAGTAGGTACCATGACGTCTTAATGCGCTTAAATTCGCGGAGGGTAGTGCGTCTGCCGCCCGCACATCTTTTCGGTCCCCTTTGTCGTCCCACCTCGCGTCCCTGCATCGCGCGAGCGAGGACTCAGTTAAGCGGTCGGTCTATAGTTAGTTGTTGAGAGAGTTGACAACTATTTTAGGTACTCATTTTCCAATTAAAGCTGATCACGTATACAAAACCCCATTTACGTTGATTTTGCGTAATCGCTCTGAGTTTGCGTTTCGGCGGAAATATGTATTGAGGCCGGTGAATGACGAATTAATAGCAGAATAACAGCATGGACAGAACTACTGCTAATTCTGCGGTTAAGTGATTCACTTGTTTTATTACAAATTAATGATCGTACTAATTTTAAACCAATGCTTTAATGAGATGTTTGTTTAGCTTAGCCCTTAACGATTTGGCGAAATCTGCATAACATTCTTTTTAGTACTGACACATGCCAATGCTATGCTGTTAAGGTCGATAACTTTTGTGTGTAGTGTCCTTATACACATTCTCATAATTCAAATAATTTTGAGTCAGTTAACATTATGATAATGAATGCCGACAATATTGAGATTGTCCTTTGTTTAACCTCTGCCTTTCATTATTGGTTTAAAACAGCGGGAACTTAATAAAAAATTAAGTAACGAAGTGGACAGTATGACTAATTAAAAATTTACAATTAAATTACTAATCAAATATTTCGCTGACTACACCCAACCCAAAGCTACACGAGTAACTGGTGGTTGGCATGCACGTAAACCCACCTTCGGCCTTCAATAAGTTAATTAATAAGTAAATGCCCTACATTCTGTACCGCTTTAATTAAGTGCCATAAGACGATGATAATTCCAAGGAAACGTTTCAAAAGGGGAAAGGCTTCATCGCATACCTGAGACGCGTGAGTCATGTTTCTTATGTTGACCCAACGGGTGATAGGCGCGGAAATTTAATATGTGAATCATTCGCGAATACATTGTTCTGCGTTGATACGGGGGTCGAGGAATGTTCACGATAAGAAGAAAGAGAAGAATAATATATGAATATTCGAAATAGATGTACAAAACTTGTCTTGTTACGAACATGTCTCGACTTTCATAATATTTCCGCTAAGTTAATTTTAATTTATCTATCAACTTTAATTGTCTCTAGGTATTGATCAATAAATTTAAAATATCAATGCACATCCGGACATGACGTCATTTCTTGGCATATGTTATACAATTTCTAAACGACACTGAAAATTAGAACACATAGAAAAATCCGAAAAGTAGAGCTATGGCCGGGAATCGAACCCGGGTCCTCGTCGGGTATGTTATACATACTCTTTTTTTTCCATTTTGATGTACCTTCGTTCACTAATCTAACGGACCTCAAGAGGAAAGCAACACGGGTTTGTTAGTCTTTATTAGCCGTATCAAATCGCAAATGCATCTTACTACACGATCAGTGGGTCAAGTACCAATTGAAGTTGATTTCTAATTTCACTGTGTGTGGTCAAGCAGTCAGGCCACTGATTTACAATCTGAATTCACAAATCAAGTGAACAGTCTTGCATTCTCGCTAACTTCTATCCTCTTGATTTGCCATCATTATCTGTGTCAGTCCACTGCTGGTTAAAGGCCTCTCCCATGACAAGCCACTAAGCTCGATCTTCAGCTGTCCTGCAGCAATCAGATTCTACGGCAAATATGACCTGACCACTGCCGATATGTCAGTAACTTTTATTTTCTGACAAACATCTTTGTTTCGGATTCGATTCCATGCTCTTAATAAACTCAATCATGTCTTCGAGATGTTTAATTATATCGAATTTATTATTGTGGGTGACTTCCTTAAATTACTATTATTCTACAAACAACGATAGTCTAGCCAGGGCGTGCACTCTGTCTGTTGCAATGACCCCTGTGTTTATTGATGGCAAAGAGAAATGCAACGAGCACCATAAAGCACTAAAAGCCCAACCCCAGACGGGTAGTCTGGAAGCTTATTAATGCAAACGTCTACGACACAACCGCCGTAGCTTTGTAAACTAATAATAGGATTTTTTACCAATGTTATGGTAAAGAAACTGCATTGTGGCGAAAAAGAAAAACGTAACGTCGGGTTTAGAATTTTTTAGATGTTCCGTTGCATTTGTAACCTCGACTCTTATAATCGCTTTGGCTCATCTAAAACGGCTCAAACAATTAATAGCATTTTCTTTATAGCCCCAGACGTCCGCAATGAATGTATTCGGTAGTTCGACGCGTACCTAACTAAATCTGTTGGAATCAATTATGCTTAGGCATAGCGACGCATCCGGATTGCAGTGTTTTGCAATTTATTTTTCAGTGACTCACTGTACAGGCTTTCCTCTCGAGGGTTGCACTGACGCACCCAAAGCTTTTACTGTTCCGATAGTTTATTGCTTCGCTTGCTCATTTGATGTGGAGCCATGTGGTTTTGTGGCGTCATTATAGATATTTGCTAAAATGTCCCTATTAAAGGCATCACTTGAGTGTCTGATCCAGTCAAGTCAATCTGTCTTATTGATCGGCTTTCTGCTGGCGTTTGCAAAAGCTCAAGAGTTGTGTACTTGGCAGCTTACCAAAAGTGTTATTTCTTTTGTGGAACATTATCTGAAGGAGCTCATACTTAATTCTAGCTCTCGAAGTATAAAGTACAGTAGGATTAAGGGCATACCGAAGCTGTAACCGCGACAGACCGGAAAATTGACGAGACGGGCCGTCCGACGAGACAGCCGTCGCCGCCGAGAATTCTATTAACGGTCCGATTGCCTGCAAACTATCCCAACAGAATTCGTTAAAGATTTATACGGTTTACGGAGCTGAAGAACGCAATCTTACTTAATTTCCCAGAATTGATTTTGGAACAGATCAACCACTGAAACTAGGATTGATTCGTTGGAACGAATAGATTTTTAATTTTTTCTAATACAAAAGCGTGTCATTTGTTTTTTTCGTAATAAAAAAGTAATCTTAAGCACCGAAATTGCTACTTGTTACTTCAATTACCGATGTACCTGTTTCAACAACTCCGCGTTAGCTTTGGACACGTACACTTTTAACGGCCATTCGAAACACGTTCAAGTTACGATGAGGAGTATCAATAAAATGTGTCCCGAATTTAGTATCAAACATAACCCCTGTGAGGTCGACAGGTGGGTTTCCCCCCCTCCTTCTCCGGGCAGGTGCAATGGCCGCCAAACCCGTCTGCTACATCGAAATTATTTAGTGTGTTCGTTTTGGGTGAAATGGGAGTTTTCAATGGGGATATTGTGGGAAAAATTAATTGGAAACTAACTGTACGTATACTGTTTAGTGAAAATGGTGGGAATATTTTTCAACTTCAATTTTGAGCCAGGAAATCACAGAAAGCAATAGACATGGATAGTGTTATTTTCCTTCGTCCGATCGCGGGAAAGAAAAGTTTAATCATCAAATATGCTCATTGATTATTCATGTCATGAGTCACGACACTACACAACACATGCATTTTACTTCGATCGCATTAGTAAAAACCTGGGCTTAACGAAATTTTAAACGTCCATTTTTATCAGGTTGATAATGACGTCATTACAACCGGTTTCTAGGTTATCACGGAGTTATATCACCGCTCGGCTAATCTTTATGGCTAGGTGACGACACTTGTTTAGGTTTAGGGCGGATGATGGCATGGAGTCAGGCCTTGAAGGTCTTGCCGGGTTTGGCGACGGCGGATGTTATGTTAGAATCATTCGTGTTGGTAAATCCTGTTTTAGTTTTACTACTTTTCTTTCGTATTTGCTCTATCTCGTGAGATTTTTTAACATTAGATAGGTACCTGAACATTTTCTTGGTAACATTTTCTAAATAGATATGAGCTCTTAGCAAAATAGGTAGACTTATTGTTTTTACGTGCGGAGGCTCGTAATCGCACTTCCCATCCCTTTTTACTGCCATCTTTTATATTGCAATTTGCATGACAGAAAGAAGTGCCGTAATAGGGCCTTTAATAGTAGGTAATCATGCTTAACGTACGATTCAATTACTAATTATCTTGCTAAAACTGGACTACTCAATCCAATCAGTTGTCAAAAATGTGCTTTCTTCAACACTGCGTACGGGATTGGCGTGCGGGTGTCAATGTTCGGTGCCCTTCGTTTGATAGAGCATTTTTTTTTCTAATGTAATATTTGGTTGAATGATCGTTTGGCATAATTTTTGTCCAGTCGAAACTAAAATAATTCCGTAAATGTTCTTAAAACAGGACCAAACATAGATTAAGACAAGAAAATATTAGACCACCCGATATAGATCCATCAATTTCATTCAGATTCTGCAACATCTGTATCCGATGATGTTTTGAAACATAATTCCAAGTCAGTATTCCCGTGAGTCTTGACTTGACGACCTCATCATTACCTAACCTCATAATCGTGGAACAATAGAACATGGTAGCGTATGGTAGGCACTCGAGTTGGCCACAACAGAGACTCCAATTTACCAAAGCTTAAACGCATTCGTGAACTCTTAAAATGAAAGTCACATTGAAGACCGTTGCACCTCAAAATAGAAGCCGGATTAGATCGACTTTGCGTCTGTTTGTGGTTCAAGCTGATTAACTGATTAGGAATGCTAAGAACATTAGGGTATTGGGCTTGAGTATTAACCGATTATGGTCTGTGACATTTCTGAAGTCTACAGTTAGGTTAGGTTAAACAAAGGTTAGAAACGGATTATTTTATTAACATGAATGAAGGCAGTGCAGTAGATAAACAGTTGATGAGTTGGACGAACAGTTCTTGCAAATAAAGATGTGCTCATGCTCATCTTAAAACTTGAAAATTATGGTCATGTTATGCTGCATTTACTAATACAATCTAGTGAGGAGCAAAAGGTTCAAGACATCGGAGCTAATATCCTCGTTCTTGCTCGTTCAAATTACATTTATTTAAAAACTATTCTATCTTCGTCTGCTCTGGTATCGCAACGGATGCGCAACGATACGCGAAACGAGCCTATATCCTGCGCTCGCGCCGCACAGTTCAACGCCCGCCGCCGTAACGCTTTGATAATGAACGAATTATCGCAATGCTAATTATTTGGGAACAGCTAGTGTCTGGAGGCACACCTGAAAGTGTTTTAAACGCAGATATTTCTGTTCTGTTTGTGACCGTGACCGTCAAAATTGGAATGGCCTGAGCCTATGCAAAGTCACAACGACTAAGTTTGCAACGTTCTCTTATAGCTCTCTGAAATTTTTGGGTTAGTTCACTTTTAGAGTCTTGTTCTTGACTACTGTGCATTATTGAGCCGCTTGAAGTCGTAGCACCAAATAGACTATTAGTGTTACTGATTATCTTTTCACCACAGCAACAGACCATATCTTCACGGTATTATAAGCTTCCATATTTCCATAATTTCCATCGTCAGTCCTTACTGGACAATCTCCGGCATCTCGTTGACGGATTACATTTGCCTTTCTTGTGGCGTGTGGGCGTCTGTTTATTGATGCACTGTTATGGTCCTCCTTAAAGTCCTTAAGTCCACTGACCAAGACAAGTCGAAAGGTCGATGTACGAATGTACCTATTGGATCCTGTCTTCATATTTGCTTGTTATTGCGTTTCGTTTAGAATTAGAACAAGACTTAAATAGACGAAATAGAGAAACTTAAATAGAGGTTATGTTAAACGCAGGGTTCCAATTCCAAGTACACTTTGTTAGGAAAATAAATGGAAGAACTGTTCGTTCGTTTGCTTTTTGTATAACAAACAGGAGCTATATTCCAGCCACCGAGGGTTCCGCCAAGTTATTATAAAATCCATTGTTCGCAGAGCCCTGCCTCTAAGCAAAATGTAGGCAGTGTGAGGTCATTTTATATTGGTTATTCACATAGCCAGACTGACAAAAAAACAGATTTTTAGAGTTATTTGATTAGCTGTGCTATAAGAGTTATCTTCATACCAAATTTCAAATTTCTTGGGCTACTGGAAGTACCCCATAGGTTTTTCGAGCTCGGCAATATGTATGGAAACGCTTTTTCTAATGACTGTATCTTTTGATTAAGTTGACTTAGAGGGTTAAGTTTTTCACAGCTACAAGGGACCACAGATCTCAGTATTTGGTATCAATTTCAATTTTATATCTACGTGTTCCTGAGAAAAAGGGTCTTGGCGGACAGACAGACAGAAGGACAACGAAGTGATCTAATAAGGGTTCATAAAAATGGATTTGTCTAATGCCTAATAGAACCAAGGTTAATTAAGATTTTAATTACATTACAGATGGTGGTTTTTGAGGCGTAGCTCTTTCGTGTTTATGGATGATTCATTGCTTTTAAACTGGATTGTCTACTAAACATGACAACTCAAAGTTTTTTGCAGACGGTTGTGTGACTCATGGTAAAATTGTTTATGGGAAAGTAAGCCTTTTGTCTCGGTAACACGTGTTTAAATATGACATTGCACAGTACTTATAGTTAAGTAGATATATAAGGTTATGTGGGTAACAGTAACAGTCAGTAACAGATAAGGATAATGTTACTCGACTTTTCCTTGATTAAATAAAATGTTAAATGCGGACAAAATACGAATTCATTACCCACAAAATGGAATAGGATAACGAATAAGTTAGATAAACTCTATTTGTAAACGAGTAAGTACAGATATAATCCCCTTATTCTCAAACGCAGTAGCGCTACTACGCTAAACGGAACTTATGTTTAATATAATTAAGTGGGTCAAGTTTGAAGATTTGGCTCAAACATACTGTCACAGCAAGTCAAATAAAGTCTTATAAAATAGATAGAAATATTGTTATTTTCCTATAGGAATGGAAATGCTTCCTTGTTGCCGTGGATGACATAAAAACCGTCTCGTCAAACAGGAATATCGAGTCTGTCTGGTTAAGTCAGACTACATAATTTTCTCAATGGCTAGAACTGTAATAAACGTCGATATTATGTAGATTGTTCTTGGCGAAATCAAACTGACTGCATTCCGGCTGCACTTTAACTGCCGGCTGCTCGCCCATTCATTCACATTGCAGTCGTACCTTTGCTTCTTTTGGAACTTCTTGCCACGCACGCATAAATCTGAAATCATTTTGCAGCACCAATATTTCTGGGCCGCTTCAACTTAAGGATCTTCAAAGAACGAACTTACTCGTTCTCAGAGTCAGGGCCCTTTGAGAGCAATAAAAAAATGGGATTTCTTGGGTTTTGGGTGCCCATGAGCGACGGCTTGCTTTCTTGAGTGACCCGCCTGCTTGTGCTCCCTATGATAGACATTAATAAAAAATACAGCTGGAGCTGCAAAATAAAACGTGGAGGGGAGATGCGCAGTATGAAAAACAACATCATTTTCATACTGCGCATATCCCCTCCACGTTTTACTTACGTGCCGCCACCTGTATTACTGATTGAAATGGATTGAAATGTATGCACTCTCGCGTCTGTAATAGCTCTAAATGTTTCGTAGCTATAACCAATGCAGCAAATTGTTATTTGCTAGTTACATTTTTTTGGTAGAGAGTGAAGCGCTCTATCATCACTTAAAGTTAGAAATTAATTCTATCAGTGTCTCCTTCATTGAGGTTCTAATTATACTTGTTGTCCTATATATAATTTCAATCGCTTATTAACCAGCAGTCAATAGTCCTGGTGTACGTAATTGAAGACGGCCTCGCACGGCCTTGCTTCTAGTTTGAACAGATGCACGTTACTATGCCGCGGTGACTCAGCCGCTTGCTCGGAGAATATCTATGGTCAGAACGTATATGGAATTATCTTTAATTCTGCAATTATCTTAGTAAATCAGTATTCTAACGGCGCCATCTGCCTCCAACGAAGCTTGGATTCATAGTTACAATCTGGGTTGTTTCTAGGTTCTAGTGTTATGTAAAAACATTCACCCACTCCTCCAGGACCAAGTTTAATTGCTAATTTAATTAACAATTGTAATGGGGGTGTTAACGGGTTCAAGTCGTGCTACATGTTGGAAGAGTGAATTGATTTATGTTGCGTTTTGCAAAATCCTTTAGTTCAATTGGTTAAATATCCGCTTGAGCTCTTAAAGCATCTTTTAACTTGATGCTTAGTCACTTGGATTCGATGTCCTTTGACCTAATATTTGTATTATTGGTATGTAGGTTCTTTTCAGTATAGGTACCTTAAACATTCCAACAGCTGACGTCTTCATAATTTTGTTTCTCTACACTCCAAGGCTGCCCACGCCTCTTAATGATAACTCGCATTAGACAAAACTAATGATTTCATCGTTTTTAGTGAATTCCTTATAAGTTTTTGTTCGAAGTTGAACTTTGTTGCTCGCTGCGTTGGGTTTTTTTTATAAAACATTTGCAAATCTAAAGTTTTATTCTTCTTCTAGCCCCCTAATCTCAGTTCTCCCTGGGCGTGTCTTTTACACGGCAACAGGACACTGTTCTAGGGCCTAGAATCTAGGTTATCAAAGGGGTTAGTTTCTGTACTTTCGTTTCATCTCCTTCTTGATACTATGTAGACCACCATGTAGTGGGGGTCTTCGTTTTCCCAAGGCGTATCGTAGAAAATCTAAAGTAGGTAAAAATCGGTTCGTAGGTTGTGTAGGTAAATCAAAATTCAAACTAAGTATAAAAAGAATGGAAGATACGAGTATGTGCTTAATATAGTTTATTTTCTGTTATGCAAAGCATGGTTTTTGATACAGCTTTTTGGAAGTAATTCTATACAGGTTACCAAATATGGCTATAATTTAGCTCGGAAATATTTCTCGTGCGTCGTAAAAAAAAAGGTTGTAAAATATAGCGGCCATTTTGCCGAACTCGCTGTGGATTGTATACTCGTGAGTCATCCTACGTTACCTTTTCTTTGTGCGCACGCGCGTCGTTACATGACAGTTTGTGTGTCACTGGCCGGGAGGGTCATTCGGTGTACTTTTTTTTTCCGAATGCGTTACCTTACCGCAAATTTATTGCAAAAACAGGACAGAGTATTGTATGGTATTCTCGAAGAAATCTAGGGCATTACATATCAATACACATATATAATATATGTATAGCCCAAGCTCTCATTCTGAGAGGAGGCTTGTACCCAGCAATGGGACGTATGTAGGAAGGATGGAGATGATAATGTTGATGATGTATAAAACATGCAGAGTCTGATGCTGCTATTTAATGTTTTGATTAAGAAGTATACATATATATTTTCGAAATAGACTTTATCCTTTTATTTTATACCCATTGTGGCGTTTACAATAACCATGACAATAGGGTTGACCGACTTCTTTAAAGTTGCCAATGTTTACTCTACATTACAATTGTCTTTATTATAGTTAGCCATAACATTGCCCAATAACATAATATCAACACACTAGCCTCACAAAATAAATGCTGCGTATTGCCTTGTACGAAACTGGAGCAGAGGAATGCTGGTGTCGTATATTTGAAGTTTATACCCGCATTTAACTTCGGTCATAAACGCAATCGTGTTATGAAATACTAGTTTTTACCTGCAACTATATCAGCAAAGAATTCATAGTAATAATAAAGAGCTTATCCGCACTCAGAGCCGCCACTATACTAACGAACTATTCTGACTTAGGTATTAAGACAGAAATACCAAACTAACTCAATCGTTTAATCTTTGTCGGTAACTGCGGCCGCTGTGGGTGCTTTGTACGTTACAATACAGTACCTAAGAGATGTTGTTTCATATGAATTCATATCTCGGGAGAACTGAAATTTTTTTATGATAAAAAGTATCATTGTTTATCCCATGATCATGGTCTATCCCTATTCAAAATTTTATTTAGCTCCGTCTAGTCGTTTGCGTTGCGTGTGATTGAGTTTCAAAAACAAACCAACGAACTTGCAAACTGTCGTATTTATATTAGTAGGATGTATGGCACATGTATCGTTGGTATTAGTGAATGCTTTCAATTCACCGTTTATGAGGATAGTCCGTGTAAGGCAGCGATTGATACAACCAAATAAGGTAGGTGGCTCGTGGAAACTGTGCCGATGCAGTTTTTGTGACACCTCAACTCTTGGGGTTGTGACATAGTGTTACATTACTTCGACAGATGGTGGTTTTTTTTCGCTTACAAAACGAGGAAATGTCCTTGAAGTCTTTTATTTTAGTCGACTACTTTAATTTTCATCATTAGAAAAAGAGTATAATAACAGTATTAAACGGTGTGTATATGTCGTCGCCCAGTCGTAAAATCCTTTAGATCAGTATATTATTAGGCATGTCATAAACGCAACCTTACTTAAACTAGGAATTTTATGATCTGGTGGCGGAATGAACGAAATCTGTTTGTCATTTTGGTAAAGTCATTTACTAAGACACTATCATTATTTACCACTAAGGTATATCCTTAATTAGCTTCGCATTTAGTTAATGTTAAATTTATTCGTATAATCGTCATCTGCATTGCCTTTTGTGTCTGTTTGTCACGCGCTATTGCTTCTATAGATAAAGACTATTTAGCCGCTATCGTGGGTGTACCTTGGATAGTTTAAATGTTTTACATAGAAATGCGGCTCTGTTTCTTTGTTATCCACGGTTTTATTGTCCTTATTTGCATAATTGAGGGTTTCGGTTTCGTAGTTGCACTGAACTAGGTTACCGTCTGAATTAACTATAACTTTTCTAGTATCAAGTTGTTCTAAGCTCTTTAAGAAATCTTATGTTGCAACGAGTTGTTTGGTTTTGAATGCAGTGCAACCGAAAAGACTTTCGACATTATATCAATCATTTTTACAATAATTGTGCTGTCAAATGTTGGAGCATAGCTTATGTCCGCTTCTTCACCCCATTCCTTATCCAGTGCATTTTTTTAAAATCCCTTTGCGCATCTCTATGATGCTCAAGGTATATTTCTTCAAAATTTCAAGTCCTTAGCTCTTGACGTTTAGATTAGACTGTTCTCTATTATTAGTCAGACACGTTTGTCGGTTATATGTATTAGATTAATTCGTCCATTCCATACCTATATATATACTCTTTTGGATGTCTGGATTCTAGTAGATAATTTAATTTCCTTCAGCTTTCTCACGCAAGTTGATAAACATCTATGTCTTACTTGTTTTAATTTGAAGCTTATTGTTATTCCGTTGTTCAACGACTAGCTAAACAATAAACGTGTTTACAAGAGCACGTCCTCTAGACATCAGGTCAGGTCGCAAATTGATTCGGAGCAATTGCCCTCCTACACGATAATGTTATCAAACAGGCACGCTTTGTAGACGCCGACAGAGATAACTACTGTTTATCATGAGGAATTATTTGCGCTGGTCGTTTGTAAAGAGTTGAACACTATGTTTTACGCCTACTGAGCTAAAGTAAATTTATTACAGATGAATATAGACGAA
This sequence comes from Pandemis heparana, assembly GCA_963854515.1. NCBI lineage: Eukaryota > Metazoa > Arthropoda > Insecta > Lepidoptera > Tortricidae > Pandemis > Pandemis heparana. The sequence continues at coordinate 15,216,684 of OY978013.1, read as the reverse complement.
AGGATGAGGAATGGAGTGGAGAAACCGTTTTTAAAAAGCAACTGGTGTTTACATCAGCAGAAGTTGAAGCAATTAGGTGTAACATTGAAGAAATAGATAAAATAAGAGCTGAAATAAATGAGTTCTCTTAACGTATAAGTTTGTGAAAAGTCCCAAGAGTTTCCTGTCAAGGCAACCATACTTGCTAGAGTTGCAGATACACTAATAATAAACTGCTCTTCTAACTTAGCGCATCGAAATCCAAACAGGCAGTCCTTCATAAATTATCAGAACAAATTGATTTGTTCCCTGCTCGTTAATAGTTTTATGATGTACAGCAATTAGTTCAAAGTAATAATTCTATATCTAATTGGATGTTTTCGCTTAGTTTATTGTCGTCTCAATGCTCCTTGCTTGACCTGATTGCGCATTACGCATTACTATTTCAACTAGTCTTTGTTTGAATAATCATAAAGTATTTTTTTACCGTTATTATTATTTAGCTATTTACAAGGTCTTATTTTTATAAGCCAGGGCTACGGCACACAGTAATCTGGCTCTCTATTCGAGAGTAAAAAAAGAAATCAATTTATCAGATTTTCGTAAATATTCATTCTGAGAGGAGGCCTATGCCTAGCTGCTGCAGCAGGGGATTATGATTATGATTATGATGATTCTATCCATTTCTATGTAGCACTGGATTCTATTAAATTACCAGCAATGTCTTAAAATTCTAAAATGCTTGAAATATAGTGTGTTTTGTCAAAGTTATCTATCAGGAATACCATTCCTAGGGCACCAACATAGTTCCATAAATGTTAAAAAGTCACAACCACTTTTCTAAACCACTTCAACGATTTTAGCATCCTCGATGTTCGCTCACGCTCGCCGTTTCGCGGAACTGATACTTAAGTCTTCGCCGATTTCGTCGTCTGGTTTTTCCTAACACATTGTCTCATTGTTAGTGTAACGGTTTATTATTACTCAACTTTTAACGCTCGATTTGGAACGGAAACTTGTGCTGGCAGCAATTACATACTTTTTTCTGTCTTAACATTTAGTTGACGTATGCATTACGATTGTTTTTTCAAGTTACAAACTCAAATCTTATGCGAAATTGTAAGCCGGTTTCGTTGCTGAGGTCTTTACTAAATTTAATGTTTCTTAGCTTTGAGAAACGATAGAAATCATGGATAACAGTAACATGTAGTATACAATCTTTTATAGTTCTTAAGCAGACCTATGTCCTTTATCCTGCTTTATGTATTTTAGTAAGCAATATGACTTCCTAGCGATTATGATACAATATATCCAATTAATCACTACTGGAGCTTCCTCGCCTCTTAATTCCCATGACGCTTAACGACATATTGATGACAGATCAGATCAACAAGAAAAGTCTTTCTAGGTTATGTAACACCGTGTTTATACTGTTTATGGAATCACACGGATGTTCTCGATTGTTGCGCCGGCGCAGCGTGAATCACTCTTTCGCATTTCTTGCGAGTGGAAGCGGATACGGAAGCGGTTACTTTCGTCTTCGTTGATACGTGCGTTTATGATCATGCGACGTCTGACGTCTTTGTAATGATCGTCGATTGTGATTTTAGACATTGCATTAGTGTTTTGAGGTTCTTTTTAATTTGGAATATCAAGGATATGAAGGTTTTGTAAGCACAAATCATCATCATGATAACCATCATGATTCATGATCGTCAGTCATTACTGTTGGAAGGCCTTCATCACTTGTTACTTCTCTTTTTAAGACACAATGATATGGTTGGTATTGGTAGGTATATCGTTCATAGAATCACAATTAATTACGCAAGTCCCAACAATATCTTAGTATCTCTGTGTTTTGATGTATATACGTAGATTGTTCTGTTGTTTATCTACTCGCATATTGCAATGAGATTTTTAACTGTTAACCATTTTTTGTGCCAATTTTCAATGGGTCCTGCTTAATGTAAATTACGAAGATCGCAAAGTTTGGTGTTTTTGAGATTAGCTTATTAGTAGAACCTTCAATTGTAAGTTATTAATATTCATATGACGATCTTTCCTAACTGCCTATTCAATTTCAATGGACAACCCATATTTCATTGCACTCAATCTACTGTCAATAAAGATGACGAAATTCTAATAAATATCTATTTAATTCCAAAACATATCTTATCTGTTTTGAACACAGAGTTTATTTTCAATTGTCCCTTTAGTTAAACTATGTAGAACGTTGTCTGTCCCAAATTGATCTCTCTGTTCTGTTGTTACAGTTTGTAATTGAGATACTGTAAAAGCTTTTGATACAGAATTGTATGCCGATAGAGGCGTTAAATGCATACAATGTTTTTAATTGTTTTTTTATTGAGTAAAGTTTTTGATTGGAGACAGTTTAGTAAAGTGGTATGTAGAGTAATTGGGGAAACGTGTGTGTTCGATTGCGTCGGGTGTATTGTAGAATGGTATAAAAGTGAATAAATTAAGAAATCGCAGTCTGTGTGATCTTAGAATGCCATTCGGGTTTCGGGTAATCGGCCGATTCAAGAATCAAACCCATAAGAGTGAGTGAGACAGCAAGACAAAACTATGCACGATTTACACCATTACTTAATAGCACATGGCCTAAACTTCGTAGCTTAGTTTCATTTTCATTCAATCAGTTTAAAGCAAAACTATAGGATTAATTATTATATAACCCCAAGCAAATGCGAAAAATTCGTTTTCCTTGAGTGTTTACTAGCTAAATAAATCGATTTTTGCCTCTAAAAACCCCTACATAACGAATTTTATCAAAAATTTTAGAGCCGTATTCGAGATCTCAAAACATAAATGTAAATAATTATCGCTCGCTTAGGAGAGATTATAAAAATAATTGACTGATTCATCAACTCTCACCCCAAACTCTTCAACCTAGAAAGCATACATTTTCCATAATGACGCCCTATATATATAATGTCGACAAGGCGATGGATTTCGATATATTCACATTGGATAGTTGTCTTATATCACACATCACAGTGCTTTAAAGAAACGTTTGTATGTTCCTTCGACGAACATAACGGCTAACTTGCAATTCGTGCCGCGACAGTACACTTAGTTCACGACAAATCCAGATCTCAAAACCGGTTCAACAATGTCACTAATGTGTCTGAGATCATTCAATCACTTGCCGATTGAGATAATATATTGTCACCCATTGGCTGGAATGAAGGCTGGATATTACTGACACTTGGTTACATGCGTACTTAATGTAACTTGTAGATTAGATACATCAATTTACAAATTTCTATACAAAAAATCAAAATTGACAACATTTCATTTTTATAACACCTGAAAATGTATATACGGTTCGAAAGCATTTTGTCTCCTGATCACTGCAATATGTTTTTATAATTTTAATATCGCTTATTATAAAAAATAAAAAATAATTAAAAATATGTCCTAATTTTGCCAAAACTACCACAGGATAGGTGAAACGCCTTTGCTTTTTTCACGAGAAAAAATAAGCGATCATAATTTTGTATTTTTGACAATGAACACAAAATATTTACCTTGCTACTCCGCTACTTACGTGCAAGATAACCAAGCTTGTGCGAAATATGTACGTTTTGCATGCAAGCCCTCCCACCACTACTACCACACAAAACGCACACAAATCCCACAAACTTAATTAATCCTAACACCACACAAACACTGACGCGCGTTTTGATCCCTCTACGGGATCATTCTCAAAGTTAGAGCACAACCGATGCACATGCGAACCAACGTCGTACTAATTTGTAAAACTATAAATAAACTAAATGTACCCACATTCGTATATTATCAAACTACCCTCTTATTTATAAATTTAATTAGCCATCAACAACTACCTTCATAAATTTTTCCGACTACAACAAAAACAAAGAGGGTTATGTATTTAACAAAACAATTTTACTATTCATCAAAATGGACACGCAACAAAGGTGACGACACCAAGTTCACCTGTTCGTTAATTATTGAAGCACTATTGTTGTACCTAATTATTTCCAACTGCTCTAAAACATCCAACCGTAAACCCTTTTCACAAAAATGTAAAACATCAAATGCTGCTGAATCTGACAAGTTCATTTTTGACAACTTCAAAGTACAAGGGGGCAACTCTGAAATTCCATTTTCGAAGTTCGTTGCATACCTTCTCCCTGACTCTCAAGATAATGACTATTAGTATGAGCGGAACAGCTCGAAGCGAACCTCGAAAATCGAATATTGGAGAATAGGGCCTGACATTGTCAATTTGAAATTAACGTCAGTTTTTTCTATAGAGAAAAGACAAAGGGATAAGTGTTTATTCTGTGATAGTATCGGAGTTACGCCCTTTTAGAATAAGCACAAATTAATGAATTAATTATAAATTAAATACAAGCCCTAGCGAAAAAATTAAACTGTCAGCATGTTAATCTTTTCAAACAAAATACAGAAAACCATTAAAATTATAGGCTCAGAAATATGAAATGTTGTCAATTGCTATACAAAATCTCATCAGGGTTCATCTCCATGATACCATTAAAGCCCAATCTCAATTCCTTTTTGGACGTGAAAGTATGAGAACTTTACTTATTGGTCCTTCGAAAGCGCCGGCATTTTGCGTACAAGTTTGCAACAGAACTGACTCCCTGTTTCTTCCACAGACCTACTCCGGGCTCTTCTGCGTGGTGGTCAACCCGTACAAGAAGCTGCCCATCTACACGGAGAAGATCATGGAAAGGTATAAAGGCATAAAGAGACACGAAGTACCTCCACATGTGTTCGCCATCACAGACACAGCATACCGCTCTATGTTACAAGGTTTGTATGATAAATAGCAGTATAAGACTATTTGAAATGAAATGAAAATGAAATGAAATGAAATGTTTTATTGCCAGACTTACGTCCATAATATAACAGAATATTTGAAAGAAAGAAAAATTGAAATTAAATGTCAAGATAGCCTTTGAGGTCTGATACGCGATTATTGGAATGATACAAATGAAAATGTTATTCAGTACGAGTATGAATTTTAGTAGGGACAAGCCTCATTCACAAGACAGTTACAGCATTTCGAAGGCCTCATTTATGTCCATTAACGTGGAATATATTGGTTTGTGGGAAACTATTGGATTTGTTCTTATTGAAAAGTTCGAATTTTCAACAGACATCAAAATGTAAGGGCGGTTCACATCAGGCAATATTTCACTCAACAATTAAATTATTTTACTTTGTCAAATTTCGAGAGAGTTTCGGAGTGTAATTTTCTAAACGAACCTCGTCGGGAAAGTGATCGCTGCTCTCGTTCCACAATCATAATTTGTCCTGTTCACTAACAGATATCGTACGAGTCAGGTGTCTTGACTTAGGTATTGCGTTGACGTTAACAAGATATTTGACTCAGTTCAATGCTTACGAGCGAAAGGGTCATGTTATGATCGTGCCCCGAGCGCAGCAGTTAGTTCACTTTCGAAGTTCGTTAGATTCATACAACTCGTACTGCGTTTTATTCCTGATAGGCATTTCTATAAGAGAACTGGCATTTGGGGCACATTAGGCATGCATCACCCATTACGACGCATGCGGCGTACAAAAATGAGCTATATACATTGGCTATGTTTTACCAATGTGATGTATTGCTTAGCTTTGCTCTATTGCTTATGGCCAACTGCAATAGAGAAATGCGACGTTAAGATAGGTATTAAATTTCAAACAGTACGACACTTACTGGTTCTAAATTCTAATCTCCATCCTGACCTTCAAGCGTTAATACCTTAAACACATTCCAAACCCTTTTAAATCACGAAGCTCAACCACAAGCGAGATAGGTAAGTCGTGAACGTGCTGGTATCGTATCGCCTGCCCATTAGTGGACAATTAGACAAATCGTGGCCTACTAATAAATGTGTCCCAACCGCCATTGTAATTCGGGTAAAATATAGACTCTATCGACGTAACGTAAGTTTCTATTTCCAAAACTACACGGAAATGTTGCATCGGGCGTTTTGGCTCTCGGTTCACGAGTAGCGTTCTGCTGTCCTTATCTGCAACTCGCTAGTGCCTTTTTGTTTTTTTTTACGCTGGAGCAATTTTGAAAGGTTTATTGGTATGTAGTTTTGGATGACACGATTCGTTTGTTTGCTGTCAGCGGTTTGGTTGGAATAGGGTTAGATTCGTTCGATATACAACCTTAGTCAGCATCCTTTCCCATTACTCTGTATATCATCTCTTAAACTCATTGGAAAGCTCAGTAGCTCAGTAGTTTTCCCTAAAATTAGAACCACGTCATCATCCCAATTATCAGTTCTAAGGCTGGCATCTATCAGTGCTGTGTGAAGAAAACATCTACCAATAGGAAAGCAGTGCTGAGCGAGACTAGGAAAATGAAGTAATCCTATTGGCGTTTTTTCCGTTTTGGTACCCCAAATACACAGATATCAGATATGCCATAGATTACGCAAATATATCTACCTACTTCGCGTGTCTGAACCCCAACCATAACGTCGAGGTTTGTCCCATTCGTTTTGAAAATGCGACGACATTTTGAAGTATAACAATCGTAGCATGGCTTGTGGGACATCGGGTCTTTTTGAATCGGGTTGGATTTCCCGTCACTATTTTTCGCCGTCACAGGAATTGGTAAAAAGTCGGCACGCTTGGTTTATCTGAACCCGTAGAGCTCTGGAGCTGCCTAAGAGCATGCTTCGAGTATATGTACATGATACGGATGTAAGGTACACGATGCCAAGCACTAACAACTATGTAGGTACAGCAGGAAACGCCCACGGCGCGATTGTCGTAATCGTAACTATAGTAAACAAAGGTGCTCGAAGATGCTCGAGTAAAGTGAATCGTATGCTAATGTTTTGTTACGGATGCGTTCAAGATTATACTGGCACTGATATTGTACGCAAACTGCTCTTGGAATGCATTTATATTCTCAGCTATTGCAGAAGGATTTGTCTTAGGGATTTGCATCCAAGACTGCCCTTGTTGTTGACTCTTGACGGAAAACAGAGGGGTGTATAAAGGTTTAACTTGTGTAAATGTGAGTTCCCAAAGACCACCTTTGGGAACTCTGCTCCCAAACACGAAGTGAACGATTTAAATGTGATTTTTTTAAATAAAAAGCTATTTTAAATAGTTTTAATTACCGTTTATAACTTTTTGGTCATTGAGACTGACACCATTATACCTACAGTATTCTTAGGGTTCAGTTTCAAAATCGCTGTCCTATAAATGAAAACCGTCTTCGAATTTGAAGAGAATATAATCCTACGTTATCCCACTAAGCATGATTTGTGTATGGTTTTTCAGATCGCGAAGACCAGTCCATACTCTGCACAGGAGAATCGGGCGCTGGCAAAACAGAAAACACGAAGAAAGTAATACAGTATCTCGCGTATGTCGCGGCTTCCAAACCAAAAGGATCAGGAGCGGTAAGGAGTTCATACTCAATAGTCTTAATAGTATACTCAAATTACAGCGCCCTAAATGGCGTAGGTTGGCACAGGGTAAAGTTCGCAATTCCGAGGTGCTTCTCGTTTAGTTGATCTCGAGTCTCGACGCTAAACGTGATGAATTTAAAGCCTGTTGCCATTCGCTGTCCTTTTGTCCACGGTGTGTTCACTTCGAAGATTGGCTACATAAGCCATCTTAGGGCGTACGAGCGTCAAACCAACTAGAAGTCGTTGTGGTCGTCATAGCCGAAATTGGTCAGAAGGATCATCATCATCGTCGTCACTATAGTCAGTAAGGTTACGAAGGGTTTCAAACTCCGTATGCCGTGTAACGTGTTATGTACAATCCTAAGTTAAACAGTTAGGTACTACTCATTATTGTTGCGCTCTACGTTGATGATACGATTAGGCAACATACTTACTTTTTTAAATTTTTATGTGCAATAAAGAGTTTACATACATACATACTTCTTGATATTTGGATGTCAATACGAAAGATATTTGGAGCCAGAGTGGAGATAAACAGAATATCGTCAGGATTGGCGCCGATTAAAAAACTACTTATAGTCTGGCTTGCTGTGGGGGGATTGCCAGGGTACTCGTAGACTGCGGTAGGCACCGCGACAGTAACGCAACGCAATTTATGAGCGCTGCCTGTCCAGACGACCCACCACTTTTCCCTTTTGTTTAAGACGTAATAATTATAAATTCTAAGCAATTAACTATTTGATGAGCTTCTTACCAAGAATTGAGTCATAGTCTAACACAGCTGGCCGATATTTATAGTTCATGAACTAAGTTTACAGAGATAAAATAACATGAACAGACAACTCGACTTTGAAAAAATAAATATTCGTTTATGAGTCAAGTGGTTTTTGCAAGCTATAATTTAACTTAAAATATTTTTAGTTTACGTTTATTTTGTTTAGTTGACTTCCTATTTCAACATACTTTATGTATTTTAATATTGACCAGTTTCTTGAAAGTAAATTCAATACGATATACGAGTACGAGTCGATATTTTATGGCGTTCGAATAAATCGAGATCGAATTTCAACTAATTGGTATAGTTTACAGATTTCACACCTCGCGCAATAAACCCATATATGTTGTTAATGTGACAAGGATCAATTAAGTGCCCGGGCGCATAAATTGTGCCCGGTTAGGGTAGCCAGATGTCCGATAGCCGAGTAACGCTTTGCACAAGTTGCGTAAGTGTCTTAAATTAAGACTGGTACACGTGATTGGATAATCTTAAACGCTCGTGGAAATTACACTTACGAGTATTTCGTAGAAATAATTCGTTTATACTGGTGAATATACAATATAAATACAATACCTGGACACCTGGGGTGAAATGTTTTTCCATACATTGGTAGATGTATCATAAATTATGATATAAAGCTTTCACAGGAGCATTTATTCAAAGTAACTTAACCATCAGCTGAAACATTTCAGAACAATTTTAAGATACTGTGTAGTCCTGTAGTCATTTGAAAAAATGAGTTTCTGCCAAGTTTCTTGCGGCACATTCTTCTTGGCAATGATGGTCTTTCCGAATGCGCTGGTAGATTCAAAAAAAGACATGTAAAAGAGCCCTCGGCGGCCTATTTGCAAAATAAACTTTTGACTTTTGACTTTTTGTAGTGCCAGGTTAGCGTTCAGATGTACCGACTGCAATGGAACTGCAATAGAAAATATATGTGCAGTCAGTTGCCGGTTACGTTACAGTCGGAATGCAGTCCGTATGTACTGGCCCTTATGGATTAGTCGTTAATTAGCACGCTGAAATGAGTCGTTTTCAAAAAACATGTACAAGGTCCTTGATTAAAACAAAAGTTAATTGATTCTTTTGTGTTACTTTTTCACTCTTATTGCAATGGAACAAAGGTGAAACGGTCGTAACACACAGGAATCAATTAATTATTGTTGCAATTAAGCCCTTAACTATATATATTTTTTTTTGAAACGACTCAAGTGGAAGTGATAGCTGATAGCCGATGGGGCAAACTGGGTCTGGAGTGGAGACCGCGTGTTGGCAAACGCAGTGTAGGGGCTGTTGCTAGATGGGGCGAGGATATTCGCAAGGCAGCGGGCACGGATTGGAGGAGAGCTGAAGATCGAGCCCAATGGCGTGCTATGGGAGAGGCCTATGTCCAGCAGTGGACTGACACGGGCTGATGATGATGATGATGATGTTACTAAAAATCTTGTTTTGTTAAAACAAAACTATTATTATGCGACTGTACCAACTGTTCAAGTTAGCGTCTGAAAGACGGTAGGCGTTTAAGAAACACTACCATATATGGCTAAAAGCTTTTATGTTAAAGAATGCGTTTCGCAATGTTGGCAAGGTATGTTTGTACTGCGGGGTCACCTACACGCAGACTTTGCTTACGAACAATATTTGTCAAGTCTGTTTAACATTATTTATTGGCATTGACAATAAACAATTTATTTTTGCTGTTCGTTATTATACGGTTAACCAAATAGAACGCTGGGTCACTGTATAACTTTATCGCAATGAGTGATCGGCTAGTTGTTTGTCTGTCAGTGTCAAAGTACTCCGATGTTGATTGTGAAAAGGTCTTACAGTGGCCTAGGGTTCTGTTTGGCTGACTGTACTTTTCTGTTTTGTTAGCGCACTCAAATCTATTGGTTCGACTATCGCGTGAGGGTAAGGTGTAATAAGTTATTGCTAAAGTCCTGAACCTATTATAGTAGAGAGCTATATCGGACCCTATCCTGAGCAGTATAAGAGTTGTTTTTGAGCGCTCAGTAGGTACTTTTTCGTAGACTTTCGTAGGCGATTGTAATTAAACGAATGTAAATAACGTCTTATTTGAAATTGTGACAGTTTTGGCACACGTCCCTATTTCACTCGACAATTGTCGGCGACAAGTGATAATATAATTCTGTTTACATTACAAAATCGGCGCTAATCTACGGTTGGCTTCATATTGAATATGCATTGCATATCGAATTGTCACGGGTCACCGACAATTGTCGCTTTGGTGAAATCGGGGCCGGGCCAAAGATATGTCAACCTTTTGCACGTTGTGCGTATCTTATATCCTTGGAAGCACACGACTGTTGCTAATGTCTCCAACACCATTGTCTTAAGAAAACGCGTTTAACGCATTCGCTGCCGGCAATGCATAGGTCTCACAGAATTACAGTCGAAAATTTCAGCAGGCGCCTATTTGACGATGACAATTTGTCGGTGACAATGACAATCGACAATTCTGTTTACATTGCAAACTCGACCAGTGTCTATACGCCGGTTGGCTTCATATTGACTGCGCCTTACGTTTCGAATTGTCATATGTCGCCGACAATTGTCAAGTTGGTGAATTGGGTGATTGGGTTAGTTTCACTGAAAACCCCTGTAAATGTTTTTCAGGATATTTCAATTAAGCCTGATAAATGTTTCCATACATTAGTCGATGTTCAAAGTTTATGGCGTCGAAGGGGTTACCTATTGAATCCAAAACTAATTCAATCACACTGACCAAATCGCCTTCTGGAATATTCTGGAATAATTCTAAGGGATCTTGTACATATAATGCATTTTCCTGACTTCTGTCACAGTTATTCCGAAACTGGGCTCTGAAACTCATAAAGGACCTATAGCTTTAATATTGTTGTCGTGTTCTTGGGGGCTACTACGAAATTCGATTTTCGAAGTTCGTGTCATGCCGTCCCTCTCACTCTCAAATGAATATCTATTAGTATGAACGGAGCGGCACCAAACGAACTTCGAAAATCGAATTTCACAGTGTAAGACCTTATTCCGACGCACGCTCGTTTTCCTCGTATGACAGCTGGCAGTGAACGCGTTGAACTACAAATAGACTTCCCTAGCAACAATCGCTAAAGTCTTTTCGTATTGAACTACTGAATGTGCACTGATGTTTTTTTTTTTTTCCTCTTCTGATGACCTGGCCACGGAATCTGCAGGGACCCTCACCACAGTTAATAATAGTAAGTAGCATGACAAATCGCTGCCACCTTCATCAGCACCTTCATAAAATACTTAACAGCACTTTTATTTTCATATCTGCTTCTGCAATACCTAATTGACCTTTTCGCCGCCACGTCAAATACAAGAATCATCAGCCATACGCCAGACTTATTTATTGCGATACCTTAAGTTGAATCTAACCCAATAGGGAATGGATGATTATTTTAAAAGTGCTTGGTGATTTTTCTATTGATAGGAATAACCATCCTTAGTTACGGAAAAAAGTTTCAGATTTTTCCGTCGAGCCATATATTTTATAAGAATAAAAACATTTTACTCAGTCACTCGGCGGGCTCTATACGGCAGATAAGCAAGTACGCCAATGACATATCAAATAAAAAAAAAATACTGCTTGAATCTGCGATACACGATGGCATTTGTAGCTAAAACAAGCAACGGCTAAGTGGCGCCGTCTGTAGATTGTTCGTGTTACTAAACCATACATGGGTAATTTCAATAAAAATTACCATATAATATATATTTTTTCCTCAGATTTTGGAATTATTGGGTTATTTCTACTCCGAATCAACAACAATACTGAATGTTATATGAGAAATTAATGGTAATTTTAATGAAATCCCCCATGTATGGTTTAGTAACACGAACAATCTACAGACGGCGCCACTTAGCCGTTGCTTCTTTTAGCTTCCGAGAGTGCGGTGCTATCAACGTCAGTGACAAATGTCATTGTGTACCACAGATTCAAGCAGCAATTTTTTTTCTTAAATTTGATATGCCGTAAAGGGGTCGCCGAGTGACTGAGTAAAATGTTTTTATTTTTATAAAATATATGGCTCGGCGGAAAAATCTGAAACTTTTTTCCGTAGCTAAGGATGGTTATTACTATCAATAGAAAAATCACCAAGCACTTTTAAAATAATCATCCATTCCCAATTGGACGAAGGTCGCTTCTGCATTGAAGTAGTGAACATATATATATATAGGGTCGTTGGCGTGGAAAAGGTTAAGATGCGATACGGACAAAAGTATTATTTTGTATACTTACATATATTTTTAATATGATTAATGTGTCATGAAATAGATTTCGCTATAGCTATTAACAACGGGATGTGTTTAGTAATAATATTCACGGGAAATATGTATTGCACTTCAATTTTGAACTGTATGTGTTTTACCTCCTTATTCGAAAACAAAATGACTAAATCATCATTTTTTACGTTCAGAATATTAATAGTATTTAGTTTGTTGTATCGAATATCCTTTGCCATTGATTTGTTATGTTATGTATTAGAAAAAAAGCATTTTGCCTGTTAAGATATATTGCCATGTTTGTGATGCTTTTATGCGTTTGCCTGTGTTGTCGATAATATTAATTATCATATTATTATGTCTTACTTATATGTATTACTAGGTCGTGGTTTAGTAATAAATTATTATTATGATTCTTCGTATTTTATATTGCGTACAAAGTATTTTAGATAAATCAACGTTTACCCCGATCTTTTGCTAGTTTATCGATACTTAGAATGCCTCTTGTGGTTAATATTTCCCAGTATTTTTATTGAATAAAATTCCTAATTCAATGTTTCATTCACTAATATATCAAATCCATTGATATTTCACGCTAACCCCTAGAACAATGGAACGTTTGAGGTAACTGATGCTAAAGAAATACCTAAAGTAGTGACTCAGTGTTTGTCCTTTATTAATCCTAGTTCCGCTTTTGTCGTGTGTTTTTACTAACGGAATTGGTTTGTTGGTAGACATTATAGAGGCGAGAGGGGTGGCTTTATTAAATATCCTATAAGATGTAGAATTTTTGTTTCAAAATAGCATCTAAAAATTTTATTGCCAGTCTGCGACTCCACTCGCGCCTCTGTCGTTTTAATTTAAAAAAGTATGATGTTCACGTGCTGTTATTACGTTTCAGGGTGAATTGGAACAGCAGCTTCTGCAAGCCAATCCCATATTAGAAGCGTTCGGTAACGCTAAGACGGTTAAGAACGACAACTCGTCCAGATTTGTAAGTATATTATTGTTTAACAACAATTTTTCACTATTATTATTATACCACTTTATCTTAACTCCTATGAAGGCCCCAGTCATACAGATATGCTAAGTGAAAGTTAAATACACTGTAACTTATGTTAATAATGCACTGGGGAATACATCCCTGTTTTTATAAAAGTGTCTAAGGGGTGACTTCATTTTGAATCGAAAATCACAATAAAAAACCTTGACTGAGTGTATAATTAAGCTATCCCAGTCACTTTCTGGAATATTCTAGATCAATTCTAAGATACCTTGTATTTTTTTGTAAAATTTTCCCATTTTATCGCGTTTACGAATAAATCACATTGACATTGACATTGACATTCTTTTGAATTAATTATTAATTCCGTATGTATTAACAAATTCCAGGGCAAATTTATTAGAATAAATTTCGACGCATCAGGCTACATCGCCGGCGCGAATATCGAAACGTATCTGCTAGAAAAATCGAGAGCCATCCGGCAGGCGAAGGATGAACGAACATTCCACATATTCTACCAACTCCTCACGGGGGCCACGGAGCAGCAGCGTGCGGAATACATACTCGAAGATCCAAAAAGTTATCCGTTTCTTTCAAATGCTGCTTTACCTGGTACGTTTTGCTTTTCCCCCTAGTAACCTAGTAGAAGTTTGCATGTTAGTCATTTGACTGGTGACCCTTGGTGAATACAACCATAAATTTAAAAATTAACACGAGCGTTTCACACAGCATGTATTATAATAATATAATTTATCATTATGATTTCCGACTTGCTCCGTATCAAACAAATCTATCTTTTTTTGCAGTATTTTGAGACATTTTTAACATACATACATACCGTCACGCCTCTTTCCCACAGGGGTAGGCATAGACTACTTTGCCAACTGCTGCTAACTGCTGCTGCTTATTTAAAAACAAAAATGATTTACTATATTTCCAGTACCGGGCATCGATGACGTACTCGAGTTCCAGGCGACGATCAAATCGATGAATATAATGGGAATGAATATTGAAGACTTCAACTCGATATTCAGAATAGTGTCCGCCACCCTGCTGTTTGGATCCATGCAGTTCAAGCAGGAGAGGAATTCCGACCAGGCCACGCTGCCCGACAACACTGTTGCTCAAAAAATTGCTCACTTACTCGGTAAGAACCGTGAATTTCCAACACTTATTAAATTACCACGCGCCAGCGTTATTTTAGAAATTACCCAAGCTAAGCGGTTGTCGTTAAGTGATGCGTCGTGGCGTCTGTCCCTAGCGAACCGATGACTTACGGTATGGCACCGCAGGCAGCGTGAGTTTATTTGTATAGTGTTTAATGTTTTGTAATCATGTATATGTTCTTTCCAGGTCTGTCGGTCACAGAAATGACAAAAGCCTTCCTGAAGCCGAGGATCAAGGTCGGTCGCGACTTCGTCACGAAAGCGCAGACGAAAGAACAAGTGGAGTTCTCAGTGGAAGCCATCGGCAAGGCGTGCTACGAGCGACTGTTTAGGTGGCTCGTCAACAGGATCAACAGGTCTCTGGACAGGACGAAGAGACAAGGAGCCTCCTTCATAGGTATCCTCGATATGGCTGGTTTCGAAATCTTCGATCTTAACTCCTTCGAACAGCTGTGTATCAACTACACGAACGAAAAGCTGCAACAGCTCTTCAACCACACCATGTTCATATTGGAACAGGAAGAGTACCAGCGGGAAGGTATCGAATGGAAGTTCATTGACTTCGGCCTGGATCTGCAACCAACTATCGACCTCATAGACAAACCCATGGGCATAATGGCCTTGTTAGACGAAGAGTGCTGGTTCCCCAAAGCGACCGACAAGACCTTCGTCGAGAAGCTAGTGTCCGCTCACTCCGTCCATCCCAAATTCATGAAGACCGATTTCCGTGGCATCGCCGACTTCGCGATCATCCACTACGCCGGGAAAGTCGACTACTCAGCTGAGAAGTGGCTCATGAAGAACATGGACCCTCTAAACGAGAACGTGGTGTCACTCCTCCAGAGCTCGCAGGATCCTTTCGTGTGCCACATCTGGAAAGACGCGGAGATCGTCGGCATGGCGCAGCAGGCCATGACTGATACCCAATTCGGTGCCAGAACCAGGAAAGGCATGTTCAGAACAGTCTCTCAACTCTACAAGGAACAGTTGACGAAACTCATGGCGACACTCAGAAACACCAACCCGAACTTCGTAAGGTGTATCATACCTAATCACGAGAAGAAAGCGGGCAAAATCGAAGCCCCACTCGTCTTGGACCAGCTCAGATGCAATGGTGTGCTTGAAGGCATCAGGATATGCCGGCAAGGGTTCCCCAACCGCATACCTTTCCAAGAGTTCCGGCAGCGTTACGAACTGCTCACACCCAACATCATACCCAAAGGTTTCATGGATGGAAAGAAAGCGTGCGAGCAAATGATCGAAGCCCTGGAACTGGACCACAATCTGTACCGCGTTGGGCAGTCCAAGATCTTCTTCAGAGCTGGTGTCCTCGCGCATTTGGAAGAGGAGAGAGACTACAAAATCACGGATTTGATTGTGAACTTCCAGGCGTTCTGTCGTGGGTTCTTGGCAAGGCGGAACTACCAGAAGCGGCTACAGCAGTTGAACGCGATCAGGATTATCCAGAGGAATTGCGCGGCATACCTCAAGCTTAGGAACTGGCAATGGTGGAGGTTGTATATCAAGGTATGTGTTCTTGTTAATATCGTCATAGATCATGCATCATTTAGTCTTTTAAGACCAAATTATCCTGGAATTTGAGTAACATTGCAATATACGCATATGCTGTAGGTGTGTTGTGCAAGGTCCTTCCAGGTCGGTACTACCATCTGACCTCGCTAATCCTTCAAGAGAGAGTGCTTAGGCTGCTGTGTATCGGCGTGAAGAGTCTTGGATATTCTGTGAAATTACACTAACATTTGGGTCATAAGGTATTTTCTGTCTTAGCCTAAAGACTGGCAACACATTTGCTATCCTGCTTAGAAATATCGTCAGTTTTATTTGTTCTTTTTTTTAAGTAAAATGCATCGAAATATGAGAGGATCGCCCTGTTTAGACCTTGACAGCATTTACTTTTACATTTTACTATATAACTATGACTCACACAATTAGCGTTATACGTGACCTAGTGTTTTGGCAATAACCTCGCTGCAATGTGCAAGTTATGTAAATATAATTATATGTTTACTGGACTGTTAGTCAGTAAAATGGTGCGAACTTGGCGAGTTTATTATACCACTGCTCGTAAGTTAATGTCTTGGTAACTGCGACTGTGTAATCAAGAATGTCGTTGACGTGTCTCTTTTTCCAGGTGAAACCTCTTCTAGAAGTGACGAAGCAGGAGGAGAAGCTCACCCAGAAGGAGGACGAGCTCCGTCAGATACGCGACAAGCTGGAGTTCCAAATGAAGAGTTGCCAGGAGTACGAGCAGAAGTTCCAGCAGGCCAACGCTGAGAAGACGCAGCTGGCTGAACAGCTGCAGGTGAGATGATGCTGGTGTAGTCCAGATTTACAAACTAATATTAAAAATCAGGGGTCAGAAGGTTCTCGAATGGCGTCCGCGGACCGGCAGACGAGCCGTCGGTAGGCCTCCAACAAGATGGAGCGACGACCTGATCAGGATCGCGGGATAGCGGTGGATGCGGAAGGCACAGGACCGGTCCGAGTGGAGAGCCTTGGGGGAGGCCTAAGTCCAGCATTGGACGTCTTTCGGCTGATATGATGATGATGATGATTAAAAATACGAAAGCAACTATAGAGCGACCGCTTACATGAGTCCTTGCCCGCGCGGGTACAGGGGCGCAGGGTAGGACGACAAAGGGAACCGAGAGCGGTGCGGGCGGCTAGTGCGTCTGCCTTTGTCGCCTACCCGCACCCTTGTGCCGTGCGGTCGAGGACTCAGTTAAGCGGTCGGTCTATAGTCTTCTGTGTTTCAGACTTACATTGCTGAACCTGTTTGATTAGTGTTGGTTAAGAGACAGATGAGATCTTGAAGAAGGACATTTTTTTTTAATTACATAGTTTCATGTTTCGATTACTTTTGTTATGTCGTTAGGCATATCGTGCGAGTTGAGCATATTAACTGGGTTAATCAATTCGTTAGCATATTATCTTTAAAACAGTATAACTTATCTGCATTGATAAATAGACTCTTAATCCATTATATTAAATTTACATTATGCAAAATGTGTTTAAACACCGGTATATGAGGCTGACGTAGTCACCATTTGCGCACTCAAGTCTCGTTAAAATTTAAGATTAAAAATAAAAACAAAACAGCGGTATCTATTAATCTTTTGAGTAGCTACACGTTCTCAGTGACTATAGCTTACATAGCCATGCCAACAATCTGAAATACATGAGGCTGAAGGGGTGAAGTGACAACCGAAGACTCCTGTAGGTCTTGGTCTTGGAGTAAATAAATGTTTGATGCAGGCGGAGCTGGAGCTGTGCGCGGAGGCGGAGGAGAGCCGCGCGCGCGCCGCCGCCAGGAAGCAGGAGCTGGAGGAGCTGCTGCACGACCTGGAGGGCCGCATCGAGGAGGAGGAGGAGCGGTGCAGCGCGCTGCAGCACGAGAAGAAGCGGCTGCAGCTCAACATACAGGTAAGTCCGGCTCACAAGCTTTTATTGAACCACTTTGTTTTTTTGAAGTGGAAACTTCTTTAGCGGCGTTGAACACTTTGGGATGGGTAAAAATGTTACACTCGCGTCAGGCGTAAGACGGAGGGATAGTTTAAGTACCAGGATATCAGATCCTCTAAGAGCTTGTAATACGAATGAATCGCGTTCGATTTTTGAAGTGTTTTTTTGTTGATTTGTGGAGCAAAATTACTAGGGCATCAGCACATTGTTAGAGGTCTGTCAATATAGAGAATACGTACGTTTTTTTATAAGCGGCCAATACGGTACGCGTCTTGAGCGTCATGGAGGTAACAACTTTAAAATCTAATCTAAGCTACTGTTTTCATTTCTGCAGGCACTCCCAGAGCTTTTTTATAACCGCAAACCACGATGTAAAAATGCGAAAGTAAACTGTTACGAAATCTCAGTTCAGTACTACTAGTATCATGCAGTAGCAATATTAAGTAGGTACCAATTTTAATAGATTAAAAAAAAAACAAGAAAAAACCAAAGCACAGGGAATATACCAGGTTACATTAACGAAACAAACGTGAAGTTGTCCTCGTTTCGTTTCGTTACTTAATTAACATAAAAGCAATAGAGGTTAACAAAAATGGCATACAATTTATCTATGACGTGTCAGCATTAAAACGAAACGTATACTGACGTCCTCATCATTGTGTACAGGATTTGGAAGAGCAGCTGGAAGAAGAGGAAGCGGCAAGACAGAAACTGCAGTTGGAACGCGTGCAGTGCGATGCCAAGCTTAAGAAGCTGGAGGAGGACATGGCTCTCAGTGAGGACACCAACCAGAAGCTCGTCAAAGAAAAGAAGGTACGTCGAATCAATGTCTATCTAATCAGCCCACGTCCACCCACTGCTGGGTAAAGGCTTTGTCGCAGGCGGATTGTATTAATCCGCCGTATTACATTACGCCTATAGTCTGGCAGAAAAACTCTGCAGCCAGATGACACTTCCAAATGTAATTTTACGAAATAATGATACCACATTTATTTCATTATTTCACTAGTGCTCGACTAAGGTCACGTAATGAATGATTTGATTATTGAACGAATGAAATGTTTTATGAATGTCACATTCTTAATTAAGTATATTAAGCGCTATATAGCGCGATACTTTTGAGGGCTTCAAGGTTCATATTAATGAACAAAGTAAAGTACACAGGTAGAAAATAAATATTAATTGTTGTTTTATTTATGGCAAAATGGGGAATGAGTTGAAAAGTGGTAACTGATTTGACATGCTTGCGCACGTTTCCAAATCGCGCTCTTACTCTACTACTAACTAGAAAACATACAAAAAGCCTTATTGAACAAATCATTTTATTAAATTACGCTTAGAAAATTCTCTATTTCAACATAAATAACGCAAATTAATTTCATTACATCGTTCATTCTTTCATTCACTCATTAAGTTACATCACTATTTAATATTCGCCAAAAACTGACAACACTGAAAGTGTCATCTGGCTGCAGTGGTTTACCTGCCAGACTATAGATTTTTTGGTCGTTTTGCAATGCGGCGGTTAAACGATGAATTGAATGCGGCTGAATGAAAATCCGCCGGAATGTTTTCGGCGCCATACGTACTTTCCTTCACAATCATCCCGAACAAACATAGTTCCTCTACACGCATAAGGACCAATGAGGACTAATTGGTGTATCAAAATAATAAATTCAATCTTCCTTTCTAGATCCTAGAAGAACGCGCCAACGACCTGTCCCAAGCTTTGGCTGAAGAAGAAGAGAAGGCTAAACATTTGAGCAAGCTCAAGGCGAAACAGGAATCGGCAATAGCCGAGTTGGAAGAGAAGCTATTGAAGGATCATCAGCTGAGGCAGGAAGCTGATCGCTCCAAGCGCAAGTTGGAGACGGAGCTGCAAGACGTCAAGGAGCAACTGGTCGAGAGGAAGGCGCAGTTGGATGAGCTCCAGATTGTGCTTGGTGAGTAGAGGGCTGGCAGTTGGGACTGTTGGGAGCGTGAGGTTCTGGCAGTTGCGTGCACGAGTGGGGGGGAGGCAGAGATAAGGTCTGCCCCCCACTGCTCGCCATAGGGTTTTGGAGTGGTGATTGCGTCAAGAAGGCGAAGTCATCCATAAAGTACGTCGCACATTTAAGTCGGGTTCTGTAAATTTGTTACACACGAACAAAATAAGGTACAGGTCTTCTGACTGATCTGATGATGATGAAGAGAATAAGTGTAGGGAACTTGAATCTTATAAATAGTTAGAGATTCTAATGTTATTTAATTAAAATGAAATAAATATACTGATTTAAAGTCCTAGTGCTGGATTGATTTGAATCAGATGTTACATTGCGAAGAACCTTGTAGATGAATTAATATTCTCGTGCATTCTTTTTATTTCCTTAAAATATTTGAGAAATGTACTGTGTTACTGTGTAAACCTCGGGCTCGGTTTCGTGTAATAGATGGCCTCGCTTGTCCTCGGGCCTCTCACGCATACTCGTCCGACTACAATATCGTAATTACTTCCAGCGAAACGCGAGGAGGAGCTGGCAGTGGCGGTGGCGCGCGCGGACGAGGAGGGAGCCCTGCGCGCGGCCGCGGCCAAGGCGGCGCGGGAGGCCGAGTCGGCGCTGGCCGACGCGCACGAGGACCTGGAGGCCGAGCGCGCCGCCCGGACCAAGGCCGAGAAGCTGCGCCGCGACCTCAACGAGGAGCTCGAGGCGCTCAAGAGCGAGCTGCTCGACTCGCTCGATACCACCGCCGGTAAGCGCGCTTACACCAACTAAACAATCGTATGTTAAGATCTATAGATTACTTTTAATCATACGACTTAAAGTACTAAAGAAAGAAAGAAGACATTTATTCATTTTGCAAGACACACAAATATAAGAGCATACACACAATTTTATAGAAAAGAAACAACAAAAACAAAAACAAAAAACACATATGAAAATTAGATCATCAGCGTTGTGTGTCTCCGCAAAAGTGAAACGACACATACACACAATGACACATACTGTAATATTGTATTGTATTTCAAACACAATCATGTATTGTTACTGAATAAATACTCTCACTATCACTATCATACTACATAGATTACTACATAGTAATAGTACAGAGTACTACAGCACTATCTTGTTTTAAATAAATATTTGAAGAGCTATGGGCCTCGAAAGTCATCAGTATTGTGTCCCCCGCCCTTTCGTATTTTTGGGACGCGATTTTTTTCCGTACTCTAGGTATAGTTAAAGAAAATGTTGACGGAATCAAATCTTTCTCTCATCCTTTTTCTGCTTGCTCAGTAGAGTAAAAGCATTATTATAGACGAAGTCATACTCATAAATTAAATCTAAGGGCCTGTTTCACCATTCTATGTTAAGTTTCAGTTATCTTAAGTGTCAGTTATCCATGATGACGTCTCTGTCTATTTCGTAGTAATAAATAGAGACGGAATCATGAATAACTAACACTTAAGATAACGGGAACTTAACAGAGAGTAGACATACTAGAAAGCTAGAATAGCAATGACCCTAATTTAAACCTAAATTTAAACCTGGCTATTGAAATTTTTAATAATCTTCCGGGTGAACTGCGGGCACTACACGGTCTAGATTTTAAGAATAAATTGACGATTTGGTTGCATGAGCAATGCTTTTATAGTGTTAAGGAATTCATGGACTATTCAAAATATAATTAATTTAATTGAATGTAAATTAGACATTGGTTAATTTTAGTTTTTAAATTGTGACATAAGTACCTACTTTATAATATTATGATTTATTATTGTTCATTATAATTTGCATGCTGATGTATCGGCTGAATACTGTTTCCAGTTTTAAATTAACATCCTTTTGTACGTGTTCTAAGCAAATAAACGATTCTATTCTATTCTATTCTATTCTATTCTATTCTATTCTAAACTAATAAAGAATTATTTTGTAGTTTTTGTGTTTTTTTTTATTGTTGTTTTTTTCTATAAAATTGTGTGTACATGCTCTTATATTTGTTTGTCTTGCAAAATGAATAAATGTCTTCTTTCTTTCTTTCTTGTAATTGTAAATTGTTTCAGTAGTCGGAATTTCAAATTAACATGTCTCTTACAGCCCAACAGGAGCTGCGTTCGAAACGCGAGCAAGAAGTGGCGGTGCTCAAGCGCAGCATAGAGGAAGAAGCAGCCACTCATGAGAACTTCCTGGCGGAGCAGCGGCACAAGCACTCGCAGGAGCTGCAGCAGCTGACGGAGCAGCTCGAGCAGATCAAGAAAGCGAAAGGAGGTTAGTTCTAGCGCGTACAACTGTAGCCTTAAACTTCGGATCATTGTGCTCACACTTACAGTCGTTATTATGAGTGCGAGAGAGACGGTATGATAAGAACTTCGAATTTCAGAGTATCTCCCCTGTTTGTAGGGTAGCAAAATGGACAATGACAGAGCAGAATTGCGATAAGTAGCTTTCGCTAGGGAAAATTTGATTCTAGCGGAATCATTCTGCTTCGCAAATCGCGCAATTTTCCGCTTATATGTTGTATGTGGCACGCGTCTCTCGTTCACATACCACTTAGAAAGAAAAGAAAGAAAGAAAAAGGTTTATTTGGTGCAATTAAAAACAAAAACCGTACAAAAAAAAACATTGAAAAACGCACCAAAATAGTTGCGGCTCAGCATGTGTCAAACAAAGTGACGCTGATTTTCAGGGCAACCAGGGCACTTTTAGGTTTCTATTTCTTCTATGGACAATGACACGAAGTATGTAACGACGAGATAGAAAAACGTAATGACGCATAAACAATGACTAAAAAAAAAAAACTAAAAACAACTAAGGGTGCGACCAAACCGCCGCGTACACGCAGTGACGTGTCGTAGGCGTCACGTTTTCTCACCGTTTCTTCATACATTTTGTTGCGATTCCGTAACGTCACCGTTTTTTAAGTGGCGGTGTCGCACCTTAACAAAATAATAGTTTATTACGAATTTGTTCAAACCTATATAGTGGTAAACTGCAACCTTTTTAAAGCGTCAATTGTCACATCACCCTATTGTCAAAATGACGTAGCTTCAAATACCCCATTCGATTTTCAACAACACAACATAAAACGTCAAAAAACTTTGGAAGGCTCTACAACAATTTGTGATAAGTTATTTTAGTTTTAAAATATATTATGTTAGCGTGACCTATGGCCAAAGAGCGTAGGCAGAAGAACGTGCAGTTTGGGTTGTCGAAGGATGACAGTATGGCCGTGGCTGAGTACCCGCAGGAGGAGGGCCGGGGCTTCCACTCGGCGCGGGACTACTGGCAGCACATGTGTGGAACGGCCGAGCGCCCGCCCTGCAATGACACCCTCTACAGTAATATTTGCTCATAGATATATGTATTACTTCGTAAAGATAGGCCCAACGCTAACGAGTAATTCGTCCAATGCGATGGTCCTAAAAGACCACCGTGCCTTGGTCTGTGACAGGACGCGGTATCGTTCAGCTGTCAGTGTGAGAAAATGCCCAATTGCGCAGTAAGCGAATTGTTCGGACAGGCGTATCTGGACTTTTGATATCATTGGCTGTTACACTTAATACTGGCACTCCACTTATCCAAATATTTGCGTGAGTGAAAGGGATGCACTATCGTTTCTAGCGTACGAAGATGCCAATAGCGCAACGCGAACACGCAACGCCAAGTGGAGTGCCAGTATTAGCTTGGGTGTGGAAATTGTTCTCGATTGCAGCAGGTGGTTGGGTTTGAACTGAACCTAACTAACCTGTAAATGTTTAGGATTTTTCAGTTGTGATCGACAAAATGTTTCTATACTTTTGCCGATGTTCAATGTACAGTCAAGTGTAATACATAATATGTATCCAGTCAGTTTCAAAAATAAGAACCTACGCTCTTACACCCGTAATAAGGCCGTGGGCGGTTGGGATGGGAGAGGCATGTGGAAAAATATTATCCTTTACTATTTAATCGGAGTTACGATCGAACACAGGGAAAGACCCGACTTTTCCTACTGACTGTATTGCGCCAGTTTACAACAAACAACCCCTCGCTCGTAATTTTCTGATCACTAAAATTAATTTAAGTCCAATTTGCCCACACCTAACTAATAAGACGAACATCCCATCATTGGAATTTCTTGACTTATAATTATCGCGTCTGTAATTTACCATTTAATGACACATTCTTCACGTTATTATTTTTTTACTTCCATTGTATCTTTTAGTGTTAAATCAGGCGTTACTTGAGGTTCATTTCAATGAACAAAAACTTACCTTGCTACTCCGCTACTCGACGCTATGCTGCTTGCTATTGAGTATTTGCTATGAAGTAGCAAAGTAAATGTTTTTTATTAATTTTCACGGTATCACTAGCGACACACTGACTTGTGTAAAGCATCAAATATTTCGGTGGTCGTGTATGTTACATTATATTCTTCATTTCAGGTCTGGAGAAAGCCAAGCAGACTTTGGAGGCTGAGAACGCGGACCTGGCGACGGAGCTGAAGTCGGCGAGCGCGGCACGAGCGGAAGGCGAGCGCCGCCGCAAGCAGGCCGAGGCGCAGCTCGCTGAACTCGCTGCCAAGTTGCAGGACAATGAGCGATCACGGTCAGTATCACCAACGGTGCTAATAAATTAAAATGTGCGATAAACTATACGGCCTCAGGACTCGAATTCGGGCTGTCCAGTGTTTTCCTTCGATATGGTAGTTTAGTTTAGTTTATTATTCATTCAATACAAAAAATACATTGATTTACACAAAATGTTTGTGTTAATAGTTAACAATCATCATCATCTCCAGCCTATAAATATATGTACGTCCCACTGCTGGGCAAAGGCCTCTCACAATGCGAGGGCTTGGGCTTACAGTTAACAATATTGAGTAATAAATCCAATTCAAAAAAACCACTTAATATTTGCTCGGAAACTAGTTTTCGTTGTCAAAAGTAGGCGTGTCGAGCATCATTCGACTTTTATACGTGAGTTATCTGTGATTGAGTCTCACGGTAGTTTCATGTTGAAAGTTCTTCATACAGTTTCTTGCGGCGCATTCTTCTTAGCAATGATGGTCTTTCCGAATGCGCTGGTAGTATCAAAATAATACATGTCAAAGGAACTCTTGGTGGCCTGTTTGCAAAATTAAAGTTTTAATTTAACGTATGAATGCGTGCGCAGAGCGGAGGTGCAGGAGAAATGCGTGCGGCTGCAGAGCGAGGCCGAGCAGGCGCTCGCGCAGCTGGAGCAGGCCGAGCTCAAGGCCTCGGCCGCCGGCAAGCAGGCCGCCACCATCGGCGCGCAGCACGCAGAGGCGCAGGTATAGCTTACCACATGGCACCTGTTGAATAGCCCCCTTACTCATAAACGCTCTATAGGCTTCTGCTAACTTAGTATTCGTTTGTCCTTATCTGTCACTTTGACATTTACCTTTCACAGATAAGGACAAATGATTACTAAGTTAGCAGATGCCTATAGAACGTTTATGAATAAGGGGGTAGGACATTACTACAGGAGCTGGGAAGTAAGGGGTTGCACGGCTGAAAACATATAGACGGCCGAGCGCTAGCGAGGCTGGATATTTGAGGTGCCATCTCAATAGCGGCTAGGAGCATCATTACTGTATCTTTCGAGCTTATTGGTTTAAATAATTAAAAAAAAACCTTTTCCCGCCGAGGTCTGTATAGTGCCTTTCTCGAACATGCAATGACATAAATTAAAAACCTCCAAGAAATTAAGATTTTATATCTGTAAAAAACTAAAAGTAGACTAGGAAAAATAAAACTGCATTATTTCCTATATCCTCGTTTATTGTTTGTTTTTAATAAAGGTAATAATAGATTGTCATAACGCCAGAAAGCAAATATTGCTTAGCTTTTTTTTATGGCTGAATGCCTAGATTATACTGTCACAATCACAAATATGTGTGGAACGGAAATCATAAAAGGGCTCACTGCCGGCCTTGGCCTGCAATGTTGCACGAAATCCCATTAAAAGACCTATCGTCTAGTCGCACCTGAAACGTGACACTTTGCAGACTAATATAAGGAACATAACGCCAATGTTTCATTACGTGTTAAGAAAAAACAGCTTGTTTAATAAGAAATTATTGACTTAACTTATATCACCCAGGCTCTCTTGGAGGAGGAGACGAAGCAGAAGCTGGCGCTGCAGACGCGGCTCCGCAACGTGGAACAGCAGCTCGAGCAGGCGCGCGACCAGCTCGACGAGGAGGAGGAGGCCAAGAAGAACATCGAGAAACAGGTGAGGGGAACAATACCTTGCCTGTGGCAGGACCTTAGGCAAGGTCCACCTAGATCGCTACGATCATCTTCCTCACTAATCCTGCTGCCAAGTGTTATCCGGCGTGGGAGGGTTAAACTGCTCGTGAAATTACTGTCACATGAGCATCAAGGCACTTGCTCGTCTCATAAAAAAAAATGTTTGGTGTCGCATTGCAAATTTGACAGGTTTTCTTTGGTGTTGGTTCTAAAAATATATACATGTCCCACTGTAAATCTAGAAGTTACCTGCTATGGGTGGTGCAGCGGTATAGCGCGCATCACGAAATGATGAGGATTCGAGTTCGATTCCCTGCCATGGCTTTACTTTTCGGATTGTTCTATGTGTTCTAATTTTCAGTGTCGTTTATAAATTGCAGTTATCTTTATCAAATTTACACAAATTGGAACGAATTATAGAATGACGGACACAAATTTTTGGATGATATTTTATGGTGCTAATTTCCAAATTTTATTTACTTCAGACTATCGGAAAATGTGGAATATGCTGATGTCTAATACACTAAACAATAGCTCAATTATAAACGTGCTTTGTTTCCAACCAGGTGGTAGCGCTGACGATACAAGTGGCGGACGCGAAGAAGAAGGCTGAAGAGGAAGCGGAAGCGGCCGCCATCTTGGAAGAGCAGCGGAAGAAGCTGAGCAAGGACATCGAAGCTCTCCATCGCCAGATCGACGAGCTGCAGCAGGCCAACGACAAACTTGACAAGAGTGAGTACCACATACAATACAATAAAATACAAAATACTCTTTATTGAACACCACAAAACAATACAGAAACAAAGAACAAAGACAATAGGCGGTCTTATCGCTTAATAGCGATCACTACCAGACAACCAATAAGACAGATGTAAGTTGGAGATAGTTGGCATATACAAACACATAAATACGTCTTTATCCCTTGCGGAGTAGACAGAGCCTAAGGTAACAAGACCTAAAGGCCACGTTTAGCATGATTGTAGCCGTATAGGTGGAAAGGGGAATCAAAATAGTGATGGGTTGCTAGCCGCATCTCTTAAAAAATGATTTTCTCCGATTCCCTCGGTGGGTATTCGTAAAATAAAATTGTTTTGGACAATTGAGCTCAATTGGCCTAGTTCCAAACTGAACACAGCTTGTACGAGGTCTGTTTCCCCACTCTCTGTTAAGTTCCAGTTATCTTAAGTGTCAGTTATGATGACGTCTCTGTCTGTTTCATAGTAATAAATAGAGACGGAATCAGAGATAACCGATACTTAAGGTAACTGGAACTTACGAGAGAGTGGTGAAACAGACTCTAAATAACCCTTTGCTTTACTGCAAGAGAATATTTTTACAAATGTTTTGATTGTTTATAGGCAAGAAAAAGATTCAAGCGGAACTGGAGGATGCGAACATTGACCTGGAAGCTCAGCGCGCCAAGGTTATGGAGCTCGAGAAGAAGCAGAAGAGCTTCGACAAGGTAACAGACACTCACACAGGCACAGAATAAGTAATACTACTAACGTACAGAAGCTTTCTCTCTGGAGTAAATAAATAAAAACTCTAGCTGCGTACACATAAAGCGCAATCTAGCTCGCTCCTGTAAATATTACCTACAGCGATAATAGCCTACAGCCCCACACCCGCAAATCATATATGCTAAAATAAACCGTATTACTACGCGAGAGCGCTTCTTTTAGTTTAACCGTTCACGACGTCATCGCGTACTAATTAGGGTTGTATGGTCTGGCAGATAAATCACTGCAGCCAGATGACACTTTCAGTGTTGTCAGTTTTTGGCAAATATTAAATATTGATGTAACTTAGTGAGTGAATGAAAGAATGAACGATGTAATGAAATTAATTTGCGTCATTTATGTTGAAATAGAGAATTTTCAAAGCGTATTTTAATAAAATGATTTGTTCAATAAGGTTTTTTTTTTGTATGTTTTCTAGTTGGTAGTAGTGTGAGAGCGCGATTTCAACTCATTCCCCATTTTGCCATAAATAAAACAACAATTATCACATTAATATTTTTTTCTATCTTTGTACTTTTACTTAAAAACTTAAATTATTCCGAATCAGTTTCACTGCTGCTGTCACTATTTACGTGTATTACAAAGTCATCGCACATTTTATCTACTATGTTAATATGAACCTTGAACCCCTCAAAAGTATCGCGCTTAATTTGAAATATACTAAATTACGAATGTGCCATTCATAATATATTTCATCATATATCATTATTGTGTATCATTTTTTCGTAAAATGACATTTGGAAGTGTCATCTGGCTGCAGTGATTTAGCTGCCAGACTATAGTAGTCATTGTTCGTTGCTAGGTAACTAGGTACACAAATAACGCGAGACGCCAGCGCGCGAGGCGAGCGGCAACCTACTGCCATTATACCGCCCGGCAGGAGCGCCGGTTGATCGTACCTAAACTGCGGAGTGTACACCCCCTGGCATAACGCCAGTTGAATGTTGTCAAGTTGTTTTAGTGTTGTGTAATGTGTGTTGTGTGTCAGGTGGTAGCGGAGGAGCGCGCGGTGGCGGAGCGGTACGCGGCGGAGCGCGACCAGGCGGAGCGCGAGGCGCGCGAGAAGGAGACGCGCGTGCTCTCGCTCACGCGCGAGCTCGACGGCGCCGCAGAAAAGGTAAGGCTGGTGCACACCAAATGCGTGCTGCGTGCTGCGTGACACGCGCACGCACCAGTTGTAATGTAAGAATGAGATGGATGCCAGACCAGATGCGTGCGACGCATTTTTTGCTCTGCGACGGCCCTTATGCGGAGACACGATTTTTAAATTAAATTGGCATTGATTAGAAATGATTTTACTTTGATTTTTTGAATTTTTTTGGTCAATATTATGGCGTGATCTATGCATATAGCGATCCATATCACGAAATGTTGATGCGTATCGCAGTGACCCCGATGGTTTTGAAATCCACGATTCTATATTGACATACCAGTATCACGATAATATTGATCGTCTAAATCATTTAACAAATTTCTCATTTAACGCATGGATGTCTTTTTGTAAATCATCTACATTTACATTTTAGATCACATTTTAAACAGTAATAAAAAATAAAAAATAAAAAAATAAATAATTTTTGTTGTTATTTTGTTTTAATTTAATTTCAATTATTATTATTTCTTTTTATATTACAAATTGACGACCCTTTTGAGAATAACTTATGTATATTTGACATTTAAATGTATAGTACTTTTAAAAGGGTATCAAATTGCCATTTTTTTTTGAATTGCTTAATTAAACGCACAATTTAAAGCTGTCCCCTGACCGTGACTTTCATTCACCAGATCGAGGAGCTGGAGCGCACGAAGCGCGTCCTCCAATCGGAGCTGGACGAGCTCGCCAACACGCAGGGCACGGCCGACAAGAACGTGCACGAGCTGGAGAAGGCGAAGCGCGCGCTCGAGTCGCAGCTGGCGGAGCTGCGCGCGCAGAACGAGGAGATAGAGGACGACCTGCAGCTAACCGAGGACGCGAAGCTGCGGCTCGAGGTCAACATGCAGGCCATGCGGGCGCAGTTCGAGCGGGATCTGCAGGTGAATAGGCGTTGTTATAGTTGGGCGAGTATGTTTTGGAGGCCGAGTGCGCGCGAGGCTTTCTGACGAGTCGAGGTCGAGGTTGACGATCGAGTGTTTTTTCTCAAACATGATGGGGGAAAAATATGCATAGTTTTTGCCGCTTCTCTAATTTTTGGGGGTGTCCAGTCTATGCTCTCTACGTTCTCTTTAGTTGCTCTAGCTACGACCCCCTAGTATGAAAAAAATATTTAGCGACCCCCGCCTTTCTTTTTACCATGTAGGTATTTTATTTATGTTAACAGATATTCAATCCATATGACACGTTTATGCATTTGCATAATTAGCTACGTTATTCTTTTTAATGAGGTAGCTTTCGCGATCTCGCGCGACCCTCTTGTAGAGGCTTTGCGACCGCCACCCACAGTTGAAAAACACTGCTCTAGCTTATTAAAATTTAATGCGCAAGTCGTTCGTGTATTAATCAGTCGAGGTCGAGGTATGCCCATCTTGAAAAGGAAGCGCGGATTGATTCGAAACATGTCACAGAGACACGATTATTCTGTGTCTACTTTAACACACAGATACAGAGCGAGACAAGCGGCTTTTTCATACTTAACATTATAATGTCTCAGGCCAAAGAGGAGCAAGGCGAGGAGAAACGGCGCGGCATCGTGAAACAGCTGCGGGACCTCGAGGGCGAGCTGGAGGAGGAGCGCAAGCAGCGCGCCGCCGCGCTCGCCATGCGCAAGAAGCTCGAGGGCGACCTCAAGGACGCGGAGCAGGCGCTGCATCTCGCCAACAAGGTAGCTATAACTATAATGGAATTTAAGGCTCGACCTTTGAAATTTTCGTGAAAATGAGTTGTGTTGTAACCATTTTACACATTATAACGTAACAATTTATACGTCGGAAAAAATATATCCTAATCTGGAAGATATGAGAAGGAACATAGTTTTCCTAGAAATCCATTTTAGTGAAAGAAAGCCGAGAAAAAGCGATCTAGTCACCCCTAATTTTTCACTTGTAACCATTTTACTGTTCCATTTTATATCAGAAAGAGATGAAATTTTATAATTTGCTTCATAAAATAATGAACAATAACTTTATTTTCCTACTTTGTCAAATTTCTTAAAAATTTACCTCGTTTTCTGAAATATTCCCTCCCAAGTTCCTACCGCTCCCCATTTTCGTCCATACGGTCAGTGCGGGACGAGGCGCGTTGCATGACGGACCTGTGTCAATTTGCGCTGCAACCAAACAAAACTCCGTTTTTAAATATTTGTGGAATAATTTTGTTGCGTAGAGTGGACAATCCGTTTCGTGATTCGTAAAGTAGGTACATCCTACTAATATTATAAATGCGTAAGTTTGTGAGGATATGAGTGAGTGTGTATGTTTGTTCCTTCTTCACGCTCAAACGACTGGACGGATTTGGATAAAATTTTGAACGAAGATAGCTGGTACCCTAGATTAAAACATAGGCTACTTTCTATCCCGGAAAATTTCATAGTTCCCGCGGGATAGCGATAAACATGTTAAAGGTCGTAGCTGCCTAGAGTTGCAACGTATAAATTGTTGCAGAACTTGAACGTGTTCCGTTCTCAGAGACGTCAGTTAATATACATCTAATTATGATTAGTTAGAACTTAATTGACGGAATAAATAGTGCTTTAATTATGTTAATGGGCGTTTCTGAGTGTGAAAGTTAACCTTTGCTTTCTCTCTTCTTCTTTTTGCGTAAAAGGTAGATACAGAATAATTGTTTTTCGACCGTTTGTCTTCAAAATCGATATCTAAGGGTCCGAGTGGTCCTCAAGCATGAATCCGTTGTCAAAAGTTTAAAAAGTAGCCGCCATTTTGAAAACTTTAGTTTTTCGACAGATTGCTTTCAAAATCGATATCTGAGGATCCGAGTGGTTCCCAAGCATGAATTTAAAAATTGTTAAAAATTGAAAAAATGGCCGCCATTTTGAAATCTTTAGTTAGTGGGCCGATTGTTTTCAAAATCGATATCTGAGGATCCGAGAGGTCCTCAAGCATGAATCCGTTGTCAAAAGTTTAAAAAGTGGCCGCCATTTTGAAAATTTTAGTTTTTCGACCGATTGCTTTCAGAATCGATATCTGAGGATCCGAGTGGTCCCCAAGCATGAATCCGTTGTCAAAAATTGAAAAAATGGCCGCCATTTGAAAACTTTAGTTTGTTGACCGATTGTTTTCAAAATCTATATCTGAGGATCCGAGAGGTCCTCAATCATGAATCCGTTGTCAAAAATTTAAAAAGTGGCCGCCATCTTGAAATCTTAAGGTTGTGGACCGATTGTGTTCAAAATCGATATCTGAGGATCCGAGTGGTCCCCAAGCATGAATCCGTTGTCAAAAATGCAAAAAGTGGCCGCCATTTTGAAATTTTTAGTGTATCGACCGATTGATTTCAAAATCGATATCTGATGGCCCGAGTAGTCCCCAAGCATGGATCCGTTGTCAAAAATTGAAAAAGTGGCAGCCATTTTGAAATCTTTAGGTTGTGGACCGATTGTTTTCAAAATCGATATCTGAGGATCCGAGTGGTCCCCAAGCATGAATCCGTTGTCAAAAATTCAAGAAGTGGCCGCCATTTTGAAATTTTTAGTTTATCGACCCATTGATTTCAAAATCGATATCTGGCGATCCGAGTGGTCCCCAAGCATGAATCCGTTATCAAAAATTGAAAAAGTGGCCGCCATCTTGAAATCTTTAGTTTTTGGGCAGATTGTTTTTAAAATCGATATCTGATGGCCTGAGTGTTCCCCAAGCATGAATCTGTTGTCGAAAATTGAAAAAGTGGCCGCCATTTTGATATCTTTAGTTTGTGGGCCGATTGTTTTCAAAATCGATATCTGAGGATTCGAGTGGTCTCCAAGCATGAAACTGTTATCAAAAATTGAAAAAGTGGTCGCCATCTTGAAATCTTTTGTTTTTGGGCAGATTGTTTTCAAAATCGATATCTGATGGCCCGAGTGGTTTTTTTATCTTTTGCTCTGGTTTTTAGAGTTCCGTATCCAAAATGTCAAAAACCCTTATAGTTTCGTTCTATCCGATCCGTACGGCACAGGTGTTTAACACGGAAACTACATGAATTAGAATGAACACAAAATATTTTCCTTGCTACTCCGCTACTTACGTGCAAGATAACCAAGCTTGTGCGAAATATATACGTTTGGCATGCAAGCCCTCCCTCCTTTACTGCCACACAAAACGTACACAAAAGCCAAGCGCGAGTCGGACTCGCGCACGAAGGGTTTCGTAACATCATTTAAATATCTATTAACGTGTAAGCAGAGCCCTGCTCTAAAGCAAAATGTACGCAGTGCAGGGTCACTTTATATTGGTCACTGATATATTCAGACATACATACATAATTACGGTTTTCACAATTTTTCCTTTATCTGTGCTATTAGACGTTGCTTCGTACCAAATTTCAAGATTCTGAGTTCACAGGAAGTACCCCGTAGGTTTAGATTCAATTGAGAGTTTCGAAAATTTGCGGAAATTTGCGGCATAAATGGCTGTATCTTTGGATTGCGCTAGCTTAGAAGTTTCATTTTTTTTTCAACTCCAACATTAGACTTGATTATTTAATATAAGTTTCAGCTTGATACCTCCAAAACCACCACCTCCACGAGTTCCTCAGAAAAAGTCAGACAGACGGATGGACGGACGGACGGACAACAAAATATTGTCTATATGTGCATTAATAAAAAAACGTGTGTGTCTCAGGACGCCCGACAAAAGTCATAATCTAAGTTACTAACAATATATGTCTATTGCACACTAAACACTAAGTAGAGAGAGGGGAAAGCGTCTGTGCGAAATACGACTAGCGTTTTGGGTTAGAGTCAGAGAGGAAGAGCCTGCCTACCGCTGCCGTATGCGTCAGGGAAGGGGAAGCCAGATGTCCATCTGGCTTCGCAACGTAACGCGTTACGGCGCCAGTCTTGGCGCCGTAATGCGTTACGTTGCGAAGCGGTTCACCCTGCCATAAGAAGATATAACTTCAAAATTGAAATTTATTGATTGTAAACTATATTAGTAACTAGCTTCTGCCCGCGACTTCGTCCGCGTAGAATAGGCAATTCGTTAACAATTTATTTATTCTGTTACGTGAACCTATGCGACAATTAAGCTAGCTAATATTCAACTATAAACTTAAATTTTCAACCTAAGTTAGTAATGTAGGTATCGTGTTATAAAATAATGAAGATTATTGTGAGCTGGCTGTGTGTATGCTGAGAAAGTTTTTGTCAAAAAGTGTCAAGCGTGAGTTGGATTTAAATGTTGAAATGTCTAATTCCTGTTAGGTACTACTATAGACTCGATTGCGATGAAATTTTTGTAAGCTGTTGTGTGTAGGTATGCCAAATATGATTCTAATAAAACGGTCAAGTGTAATTAGGCGTTCGCTTTTCTACATCCACAGAAAAATACTGTAGGTAACTAAAGATTCTCTAGTTTACGCCTATTTTATCATATTCTGACAACAAATTCAACTTTGGAGACCACTCCGACCCTCAGATATCGATTTTAAAAGCACTCGGTCGAAAAACTAAACATTTAAAAATTGTGGCTGCTATTTCCATTTTTGATAACGGATTCGTGTTTGGTGACCACTCGGATCCCCAGATATCGATTTTGAAGACAATCAGTCCAAAAACTAAAGATTTCAAAATGGCGGCCACTTTACCGTTTTTGATAACGGATTCGTGTTTGGGGACCACTCGGACCCTCAGATATCGATTTTGAAGACCATCAGTTCAAAAACTAAAGATTTCAAAATGGCGGCCATTTTTTTCCATTTTTGATGACGGTTTCGTGTTTGGGGACCACTCGGACCCTCAGATATTGATTTTAAAGACAATCGATTCAAAAACCAAAGATTTCAAAATGGCGGCCACTTTTTCCATTTTTGATAACGGTTTCGTGTTTGGGGACCACTCGGACCCTCAGATATCGATTTTCAAGACAATCGGTTCAAAAACCAAAGATTTCAAAATGGCGGCCACTTTTTCCATTTTTGATAACGGTTTCGTGTTTGGGGACCACTCGGACCCTCAGATATCGATTTTAAAGACAATCGGTTCAAAAACCAAAGATTTCAAAATGGCGGCCACTTTTTCCATTTTTGATAGCGGATTCGTGTTTGGGTACCGGTCGGACTTTCAGATATCGATTTTGAAGACAATCAGTCCAAAAACGAAAGATTTTAAAATGGCGGCCACTTTTTCCATTTTTGATAACGGTTTCGTGTTTGGGGACCACTCGGACCCTCAGATATCGATTTTAAAGACAATCGGTTCAAAAACCAAAGATTTCAAAATGGCGGCCACTTTTTCCATTTTTGATAGCGGATTCGTGTTTGGGTACCACTCGGACTCTCAGATATCGATTTTGCAATATTAAAATGATTCACGTTGCCACTAGACAGCTACGACATTTGACATGTTTACCGCTATCCCTCGGGAACTATGCAATTTTCCGGGATAAAAAGTAGCCTATGTGTTAATCTAGGGTACCAGCTATCTCCGTTCCAAATTTTATCCAAATCCGTCCAGTCGTTTCAGCGTGAAGAAGGAACACACTCACATCGAAACATCCATCCATTCATCCATCCTCACAAACTTTCGCATTTATAATATTAGTAGGATATGCTTTTTTATATGCATTATTTTTACTATTATACTCGTAAAGAGGAACAATTCGAATAAATGCGTCATATGTTTCTTGATTGGTTTTGTTGTGTAGAAAAATAAATATTTTCAAAAGTAGGTAATGGTATATTGGGGACATCATTTTTAAACTTAATCAATTATGACAAATAGCTGTAGCGCGCGACTCCGTCTACGCTGCTATCCCGCGGGAACTATGAGATTTTCCAGGATAAAAACTATCCTGTCCTTCCTCGGGACTAAAACTAAGTCCTTAGTAAATTTCATTAATATCGGTTCAGTGGTTTAGGCATGAAAGCGTAACAGACAGATAGACAGACAGACAGTTACTTTCGCATTTATAATATTAAGTAGGGATATCACGTTTTAATAATAAACTTAATGATAATTATCATGTTATGACAACGATAATCAGGCGATGCGACCCATCCACGTCCACCCTTGCATTGGTAACGATGCGCGGCGCGATGACGCATCTGTAATCTAACTCTATGTAACGACGCACGACTGTTTCGCGCTCACGTATTAATCGAGCGGGTTGCGCGGGCGAGAGGCAGAAGCTCCGCCCGTACGCTCAAGGACTTTAGCGCGTGTACAAGCCTTAACAGAGCGGTCAGACGAGCTCTCAAAGTACCTAATCTTAGAATACGGATTTTTCAACCGTTGCGAAAAAGCGATAAACAATAAACATTCGCCAGGTCAAAGAGGACGCGACGAAGCAGCTCAAGAAGCTGCAGCAGCAGCTGAAGGAGGCGGTGCGGGAGGCGGAGGAGGCGCGCGCGGGGCGGGAGGAGGCGGCGGCGGCGGCGCGGGACGCCGAGCGGCGCGGCAAGGCGCTGGAGGCCGAGGCCGTGCAGCACGCCGAGGAGCTGGCCGCCGCCGAGCGCGCGCGCCGCCAGGCCGAGGCCGAGCGGGACGACGCGCTCGACGAGCTCAACAACACGAACACCAAGGTACGGACCTTTATCTACGCGGAGCGGCGCGGCAAGGCGCTGGAGGCCGAGGCCGTGCAGCACGCCGAGGAGCTGGCCGCCGCCGAGCGCGCGCGCCGCCAGGCCGAGGCCGAGCGGGACGACGCGCTCGACGAGCTCAACAACACGAACACCAAGGTACGGACCTTTATCTACGCGGAGCGGCGCGGCAAGGCGCTGGAGGCCGAGGCCGTGCAGCACGCCGAGGAGCTGGCCGCCGCCGAGCGCGCGCGCCGCCAGGCCGAGGCCGAGCGGGACGACGCGCTCGACGAGCTCAACAACACGAACACCAAGGTACGGACCTTTATCTACGCGGAGCGGCGCGGCAAGGCGCTGGAGGCCGAGGCCGTGCAGCACGCCGAGGAGCTGGCCGCCGCCGAGCGCGCGCGCCGCCAGGCCGAGGCCGAGCGGGACGACGCGCTCGACGAGCTCAACAACACGAACACCAAGGTACGGACCTTTATCTACGCGGAGCGGCGCGGCAAGGCGCTGGAGGCCGAGGCCGTGCAGCACGCCGAGGAGCTGGCCGCCGCCGAGCGCGCGCGCCGCCAGGCCGAGGCCGAGCGGGACGACGCGCTCGACGAGCTCAACAACACGAACACCAAGGTACGGACCTTTATCTACGCGGAGCGGCGCGGCAAGGCGCTGGAGGCCGAGGCCGTGCAGCACGCCGAGGAGCTGGCCGCCGCCGAGCGCGCGCGCCGCCAGGCCGAGGCCGAGCGGGACGACGCGCTCGACGAGCTCAACAACACGAACACCAAGGTACGGACCTTTATCTACGCGGAGCGGCGCGGCAAGGCGCTGGAGGCCGAGGCCGTGCAGCACGCCGAGGAGCTGGCCGCCGCCGAGCGCGCGCGCCGCCAGGCCGAGGCCGAGCGGGACGACGCGCTCGACGAGCTCAACAACACGAACACCAAGGTACGGACCTTTATCTACGCGGAGCGGCGCGGCAAGGCGCTGGAGGCCGAGGCCGTGCAGCACGCCGAGGAGCTGGCCGCCGCCGAGCGCGCGCGCCGCCAGGCCGAGGCCGAGCGGGACGACGCGCTCGACGAGCTCAACAACACGAACACCAAGGTACGGACCTTTATCTACGCGGAGCGGCGCGGCAAGGCGCTGGAGGCCGAGGCCGTGCAGCACGCCGAGGAGCTGGCCGCCGCCGAGCGCGCGCGCCGCCAGGCCGAGGCCGAGCGGGACGACGCGCTCGACGAGCTCAACAACACGAACACCAAGGTACGGACCTTTATCTACGCGGAGCGGCGCGGCAAGGCGCTGGAGGCCGAGGCCGTGCAGCACGCCGAGGAGCTGGCCGCCGCCGAGCGCGCGCGCCGCCAGGCCGAGGCCGAGCGGGACGACGCGCTCGACGAGCTCAACAACACGAACACCAAGGTACGGACCTTTATCTACGCGGAGCGGCGCGGCAAGGCGCTGGAGGCCGAGGCCGTGCAGCACGCCGAGGAGCTGGCCGCCGCCGAGCGCGCGCGCCGCCAGGCCGAGGCCGAGCGGGACGACGCGCTCGACGAGCTCAACAACACGAACACCAAGGTACGGACCTTTATCTACGCGGAGCGGCGCGGCAAGGCGCTGGAGGCCGAGGCCGTGCAGCACGCCGAGGAGCTGGCCGCCGCCGAGCGCGCGCGCCGCCAGGCCGAGGCCGAGCGGGACGACGCGCTCGACGAGCTCAACAACACGAACACCAAGGTACGGACCTTTATCTACGCGGAGCGGCGCGGCAAGGCGCTGGAGGCCGAGGCCGTGCAGCACGCCGAGGAGCTGGCCGCCGCCGAGCGCGCGCGCCGCCAGGCCGAGGCCGAGCGGGACGACGCGCTCGACGAGCTCAACAACACGAACACCAAGGTACGGACCTTTATCTACGCGGAGCGGCGCGGCAAGGCGCTGGAGGCCGAGGCCGTGCAGCACGCCGAGGAGCTGGCCGCCGCCGAGCGCGCGCGCCGCCAGGCCGAGGCCGAGCGGGACGACGCGCTCGACGAGCTCAACAACACGAACACCAAGGTACGGACCTTTATCTACGCGGAGCGGCGCGGCAAGGCGCTGGAGGCCGAGGCCGTGCAGCACGCCGAGGAGCTGGCCGCCGCCGAGCGCGCGCGCCGCCAGGCCGAGGCCGAGCGGGACGACGCGCTCGACGAGCTCAACAACACGAACACCAAGGTACGGACCTTTATCTACGCGGAGCGGCGCGGCAAGGCGCTGGAGGCCGAGGCCGTGCAGCACGCCGAGGAGCTGGCCGCCGCCGAGCGCGCGCGCCGCCAGGCCGAGGCCGAGCGGGACGACGCGCTCGACGAGCTCAACAACACGAACACCAAGGTACGGACCTTTATCTACGCGGAGCGGCGCGGCAAGGCGCTGGAGGCCGAGGCCGTGCAGCACGCCGAGGAGCTGGCCGCCGCCGAGCGCGCGCGCCGCCAGGCCGAGGCCGAGCGGGACGACGCGCTCGACGAGCTCAACAACACGAACACCAAGGTACGGACCTTTATCTACGCGGAGCGGCGCGGCAAGGCGCTGGAGGCCGAGGCCGTGCAGCACGCCGAGGAGCTGGCCGCCGCCGAGCGCGCGCGCCGCCAGGCCGAGGCCGAGCGGGACGACGCGCTCGACGAGCTCAACAACACGAACACCAAGGTACGAGACCTTCATCTCTCTGCTTTGTAGGCACAAGAGAGTACCCCGCTACATACGTTAGAGCTACTGGTGATTTTTGCGTAACTAAACGCAGTTATATTCTACGGGAGCTGTCATCGAGAAAATAAATGGTTGGAACTACTATAACTGTCAGTTATCTATGCTGACGTCTCTGTCTGTTTCTTAGTAATAGAGACGGAATCATAGATAACTGAAAGTTAGGAGTGGTGAAACAGGCCCTTAGTAAAGTTAATCATAATAATCTATAACACAAAGCGTTTGTTTTATTTTTGCCATGGGCTTGACGCTAGAGCGCAATTGACTAGCGTTCCGTTTTGGCATTTTTGGTTAAAAATGTATCTGACAATCAGCAATTTTATTAGCGTAGTGACTATCCTGATCAACGTAGTGACTACGCTTGTCAGCACATTGATTACGCCTATCAGCTGGGTGAATAAGTTGTAAAGCGCGGTGACTACGCTTGTCAGCACATTGACTACGCCTATCAGCTGGGTGACTAAGTTGTAAAGCGCGGTGACTACGCTTGTCAGCACATTGACTACGCCTATCAGCTGGGTGACTAAGTTGTAAAGCGCGGTGACTACGCTTGTCAGCACATTGACTACGCCTATCAGCTGGGTGACTAAGTTGTAAAGCGCGGTGACTACGCTGGTTCTGGTTAGATAATTGACTACGCTCGTCAGCACATTGACTACCACTATGTGTCAGCGCAGTGACTACGTTTACTAGTATCTTGTTTAAAAAGTCTTCACTCGTTCTAAACCATCCTCCTTGATTAAAACTTGTTTTCTAGTAGATTTACAAATGTTAATGAGCGTGTTTGTATACAGAGTACGCTACTAGTGGACGAGAAGAAACGTCTGGAGGCGCGCATCGCGGCGCTAGAGGAGGACCTGGATGAGGAGCAGTCCAACAACGAAATACTCAACGACCGACTGAGAAAAGCGCAGGTAAGTCGTTACTACAAACTAGAGCATTGCAGATGCCTTGCAGGTCTAAAGGGCTAAGATAGGAACACCTCTTGTGCCAGTAATTTTACCATCTGTCTTAATCTCCACGCCGGAACACAGCAGTGCAAACACTGTTGCTTGGCGTTAGGATTAGCGTGTCAGAAGGACCTTGCACGAGATCTTACCACCCGCAATGTATTAATTAAGTTACAATGTCATCATCATCATCATCATCCATCACAAATGAAAAAAAAAACACCGGATAGCACTAGCACTCCGGGAGTGCTGGCAGAAGTGAAAACTACACACACGCACACTCGCGCAAAAAGAAAAAAAAGAAAAATAAAACTTTCTACACGAGATTCGAACTGCGGTCACTTGAGAGAACGCACTGTTATTTCACACCTTATACCTCTAGGCTAAACGCACACACGTTAAAGCGACGAACTTAACGTACAATTCAAAAATCGAACGCGAATCTAGCTTCATTCGTATTTCAAAATAAGCTCTTAGAGCATCCTAATGTCCTGGTACTTAAACTCAGGCGTAAGACGGAGGGAGCGTCTTACGTCTGACGCGAGTTAAACAGTTTTTACCTATCCCAAAAGTGGCCTAAGAAGTTTTCACTTCAAAAATTTACTTATCATAGAAAGTAGTTGTATCATCCACGTACATATATGATTCCAGAATCAGATCGACCAGGTGACGATGGAGCTGGGCACTGAGAAGTCGGCCACGCAGAAGTTGGAGAGCGGCAAGCTGGTGCTGGAGCGGCAGAACAAGGAGCTGAAGGCCAAGCTGGCCGAGCTGGAGACGCAGACCAGGACCAAGAACAAGGTACAACCGGCCGAGCGCCACCAGTTCGCTGAACACACAGCTATAACATGTTAACCTAAATCCGGCCCGCGACGTGTTTCAATCCGGTCCGCGAACGATACCGCAGTTTTATAAAATTTGGCCCTCGACAAACGGAATTCGATCATTCATTTTGAAGCTGATGAAGTTAGGTAATTCGTTCGCGCAGCACATAACCTATAAACAGCCGCTTCTAAAAAATCTCCATGTATCAGTAGTCCGCGGCACGGTTATATGCTCCCGCTAAATCAAGTGCAGGTCGATTCACGTCGACGAAGTACCGTCACTAGTCGCTGTGTGAGTGACGTTCTTGTACATTGGCCTCCTAATATTTTGTTAAAAGGTACATAATACTCAAGAAAAAAATAAATCTCAACCTGTATTTAATCATTTTGTTATACACACATAGTATTCACTTGCTAGCTCTTGTGAATCGACCTATAAATGTCACGGTTTTCTGGACATCACTCGAGAGCACTTTCTACTGCTTTTAAAAGGTTAGTTCTCATGTTCTCCCTGCTATGTTCCACTGTTATAAAAGTCCTCACTAGAGATAGTAAAATTAAGTTAAGTTCGATAGGTATCTTCAAATGCCCGAAGGGCGAACCGAATAGAAATAGGAGCCCCGCAAGAAGCATGAAAGTCTAGTGCTCATTCTTAGCACCTTAATAACGTTGCAACTCGACAGGGTGTGATCACGTCGCTGGAGCTGAAGGTGGCCAACCTGGAGGAGCAGCTCGAGGCGGAGTCGCGCGAGCGGCTGGCGCAGCAGAAGGCGTCGCGCAAGCTCGACAAGAAGATGAAGGAGCTGGCGCTGCAGCTGGACGAGGAGCGCCGCCACGCCGACCAGTACAAGGAACAGATCGAGAAGGTAATGTTTGTCTGTAGCATGGAGTGTCGGAGCTGATGCAAAACACTCGCTGCCTGTGGTACCATAAGTGAGATACGCTAGAGTGGTTTTCGATACAATCTATAGACCGATCGCTTAACTGAGTCCTCGCCCGCGCGGCACAGGGGCGCGGGGTAGGCGACCGCGGGGGCCTCTGTGCGGGCGGCAGGCGCACTACCCGCCCGCACCGCTCTCGGTACCCTTTGTCGTCCTACCCTGCGCACTGCGCCCCCTGTACCCGCGCGAGGTCGGTCTATAACGTCGTGCAAACAAATATGGTTGAGTGGCTTTGTTATAGAATTATTTGTGTGATGGGAATGTGAAATACTTTGAATGTAATCAGTCGAGACTGTGTTCTCGTGCAAGGGTCATTCGTTTGCTAAACGAATGTCGATTTTTGAAGCGACTCGTGTTATATCAGAAACAGTAAAACTGTACCGCCCAAAAATATGTAGGTATCAAATGAGAGCGAGAATTCAATACGAGATTGATCCCTCGACACTTTGAAGCAGAACTCGACGATCGTACTGTCAATGACGCCTACAGTGCATGTATTTTCTTAATGCCCTCACATAGTTTCTTCTGTGCTCTGGGCCAAGCCAGTTCGGGCTCCCGTAGAGCTAGGGGCCCGTGGCATTTTGCCAATCCTGTCACTATAGGTAACCTTAACATCAACAGATGAATAACCGCGTGAAAGCGCTGAAGAGACAGCTGGACGAGGCGGAGGAGGAGGTGCAGCGCGAGAAGGTGGGCAAGCGGAAGGCGCAGCGCGAGCTCGAGGACATCCTGGAGACGCACGAGACGCTCACCCGGGAGTGCAACAACCTGCGCAACAAGCTCAGGTGAGTGCCCGGAGCCCGGCGCGCGTGCGTCAGCGCCGCGATCACGGGGGCCTTACCATGACGTCCTAATTCCGACTCAGTTTAAGTTTTAGCTGTCACTTCTAGTATGAATCAGACAGCGAGCGAACCTAAACTGAATCGCATTAAGGCGTCATGGTAAGGTCCCTGCTCAGGGAGACGTTCATAACTCTATAAGGGCCACTTGCACAGTCCAGAGTAAAAAAATTAAATTAGCGATTTAGGGGTTAGGTTTGACAGTTCTATGCATTTTGACACTACTTAGCCCCGGGTTAGCATCTAACACGGGATTAAGTCGTTTACCCTGGTCCGTGCAAGAGGCCCTTAGTAACAAAATAAAATCATGATTCAAACATCGTCGTAAGTTTGGAGTTCTAGAAATTTTATATTAAAAAAAATACAAAAAAGAAGTCTTAAGTCATGATTAGTATAGTCAGCATTGTTAATTAAAGGGTTAACAACGTGTACCTTTTTCCAGCAAAATAGCCTTGAAATTTTTCCATACAACATGTTTGTGTCAGTTTTGTGACTACCCGTATAAGATGATAAAAAAATGACACAAAACTGACTACAAATTTTTTTCCTCGCAAAAAAGAATAGCTGGCGATTCTGATTCAGAAAAAACACAAAAATTATTCATTTTGGAAAAAGTGACCGTTCCCAAGAATCTCCTTCGCGATCGGTATTGGGCTACCCGCAGGCAATAGCTTCCCTCGTTCCATACCCGATCGTCATGTCTTGCGCGGGAGGCCTGCCAACAACCCATTTTATTTGCCCGTTTTTATATTATTTTTTTCTGAACTCCTTTCCATAGAATTGTGTTTACTTTCTGTATTTTATCTTGTTTGAAATGGTTTAAAAGGGTTTCTAATATTAATATAGACGTTGTGAAGTTGGTGTAAATAACAAACTAGCTATTGTAAT
Organism: Pandemis heparana; assembly: GCA_963854515.1. NCBI lineage: Eukaryota > Metazoa > Arthropoda > Insecta > Lepidoptera > Tortricidae > Pandemis > Pandemis heparana. Next base: position 15,173,004 of record OY978013.1, on the reverse strand, counting down.
AATATTGTAAATAAATAAGCATTTGGATCAAATATTTCGTGAACCTGCACTTTGATGTAAGTGGTATCATAGTACTTAGTTCCATTTATGCCGTGTACCAAATAAGACCAGAATATCGATTGAAAAGATAAAGTACTGCCAGTTTTCAATATTTCAAGATTCTCTATCTTAAATTTTTCGATTAAAACAATTTTTAGATCGCAGAACAAACACATCAACTTTAACTTTGTTCTATTTCCACCTTAGATTTCTATTGTCTTTTGTTTCAGAATTAATTTAAAATGAGAGTAATCTACGCGTAATAAATTCTCCAGGGAATACTGGTTTTGCCTTATTTGGTACACTACGAGCCAGAAACCTTTAGTTTAGATATAACCGTGTACTCTTAGCTACTCTGGCACTTTAGGGTAGCTATATATATACAAATAAGTTGTTCCAAGTGTAATGGAGTGTGTTGTGTGTAGACCGGGGCGCGAGGACTCGCTCTCCGACTGATGCCGCAGAGTACAGTAAGACACGGCAATACTATGGTGATTAAAAGCTTCGCGCCGTCTAACCATCCCGCTGGCGGCCATTGACCTTGGCAAGGTTTAGTTGGGTCAGCTAAGTTCTAGGGTAAAGGCACCAGTGTTGGACACTTTGAGCTGACAAACACCAGTAATTGACAGTTCATTCATAATCTAAAGACAATCCCCCTTATTCATAAACGCTCTATAGGCCTCTGCTAACTTAGTAATCGTTTGTCCTTATGTCATTTTGACATTCACCTTTAAGGACACAGATAAGGACAAAGATTACTAAAGTAGACATATAGAGCGTTTATGAATAAGGGAGAATATGGTTATGAAATAGATTACTATCTCTTCGGTTTTTTTTAGTTATTGTGCATTATTGGATCATTGGCCGTTACTGGTGTCACCCTAGCTTCATACATACACTAGCTTCTGCCCGCGGCTTCGTCTGCGTAGAATTATACGTATAAACCTTCCTCTTGAATCACTATAAAAGAAAACCGCATCAAAAACCGTTGCGTAGTTTTAAAGATCTAAGCATACATAGGGACAGACAGACAGCGACTTTGTTTTATACTATGTAGTGAGTTGTTTTTGACCATATTAAAATTTAATTAAGGAAGGAAGTACTACAATTGACAATCTATCACACTTACTGACCACTGAAACTAAATCCTGCCAAATAATATGCCGCAAAGCTCTGTGTTCGAAGCTTAAGCCTGTTTCAATAACCGCTTACATTTCGCGAAAACTGAGACCGTAATGTCTATGGCGTTCGGAGATGCAATCGCATTTACTATTCCCTTCTGTCAAGCGGTTTAGGATGGGGTAGTAAGAGACGGGGAGAATATTAATGCGGTTACGAGTGCCCGCGCATTAGACAATACGATTTCAGTGGCCCATTACTCGAAGCTACGATTTACAATTTAACAAGTCTTTAGACTCGGGAGCAAAAAAACCGGGTCATTTTTCATATAACTTTCTACGGGAAGTGACTCGGTTTTTTTGTTTCCGAGTATAGCAACATTGGTGAAATTCCAACCGCTGATTGGTTGATTGGATCAATGTTGCTATGAGTAGGAAAAAAAATTGTAAATTGTAGCTTTGATAAACGGACCACCGGTTCATTCGTTATTCTTAGTATGATTATAGTGTATTGAAATAAAACTGTTGACCCTGGAATTGATTATATGGACTTAAATTATGTACAAAATGACTTACCCCTTTATTCATAAAGGTCTATAGGCTTCTGCCAACTTAGTAATCGTTTGTCCTTATCTGTGAAAGGTAAATGTCAAAATGACAGATAAGCACAAACGATTGCTAAGTTAGCAGAAGCTTATAGACCGTTTATGAATAAGTGGGTTAGAATTTAGTCTAGAATATTTTAGCAAGTGGTTGGGTCAGTTTTTTAAAGGTTTTTTGTATAAATTTTTGATTAAAAATTAACATAGGTACTTTTGACACTCTTGAATTTTAACATCAACTAAAGTGTGAAAACATTCAACAACAACAGTCAACTAGGTACTATTAAAAAGTACAAGAAAAAATTACATGTTTCAGTTAAATGAAATATACATAAGTACATAACTCACGTCTTTATCACTTACGGGGTCGACAGGGCCTAAGGTAACAATAGCTAAAGGTCTGGATTGCGGGCGTTTAGGTAGAAAGGGGAAAATCTTAGGAATCATGTTATAGGCGATGCGGCTAGCAACCCATCACTATTTTGATTCCCCTTTCCATCCATACGTCCACAATCATGCTAAACGTGGTCTTTTGGTCTTGTTACCTTAGGCTCTGTTTACCCCGTAAGGGATAAAGAGGTGATTTATGTATCTTCACTTCTACTTTAACTGTACAAAGTAATTGGAAGTTGATATAGCTATTTATTAGGAGTTTTATTGACATACACTATATCATGCAGAAATAACATCCTCCATACATAAGGTTGAGATTGTTGTGTCGTCGTTTGATTCCATCTTCATCTTGTGGGATGCAATACCCATCTCATTGTGTCGTTATGGGTTTATTATTATTAAAAATAAAAATTCCGGTCCCATTTCACAATTTGTTGTTTTTTTTTTTTAAATGACTCTTCTTGATGATCCCTTTTATGAATTGCTTATATCAGTCGAATGATAGGATACCAAACCTGCTGTTATTATGTCACAAAATGTTTTAACATTCGTAAGATTCTAATAGCTTTTAATTGAATAATGAAAGTCCGATGTAAAACTAATTTAGACTTTTGTATGTTAACCAAACCTTAACTAACTAAGTTCTTGTTCAATCTTGTGTTCGTAAAAAGCATGATTATTATTCTGCATCTAGGATACAAGCGACTGAAGAGTAAATCAGAGTCTAAATAAATAATGCCACCGTTACACTAAAGCGCGCGTCCCGTCAGCACGATCGTTAGTTTTGTTTCGTGTTACAGGCGAGGCGGCGGCCCCATCGGTCTGTCAGGCGCGTCGTCAACGTCACGTATGAAGCGCACGTCCCTGGCGGCCGGCGGCGGCTCCGGCGACGAGTCCTTTGACGACGTCAACGACACCACCAACAGCGTCGAGTAATACCAGCCCACGGTATAGACAACTAAACACATCCCTACCCTCACACTAGCCGAGTATAAAATACGGTGACGCCGCGAACTACAGCTGCGTCAAAATCGCTTAGGAGCGGCGTCAAAAACGAAGCGCGTCACCGCGTTTTATACTCGGCGTGCCCAGTCATTGACGCAAATGCGCAATAGTACCACATAGAGTGAGCAAATGGGTCGTAAACAGATTAAAGAAACAGTTGGTTAGGCCTGTTACCTTTACTGTCAGTTATCTATGTTTCCGTCTCTATTTATTACTACAAAACAGACGGAGACGTCATCATTGATAACTGACAGTTAAAAGAGTGGTGAGACAGGCCCTAAATCTGTTTTTGTGACCCTAAATGTTACTTACGTGTGCAAGCACGTTGGTATAGGAAGCGTATAAGCATTCTACGCGATGTTGTGCATGTGTGTCTGAGTCTGTATATTCTGTTTCAACTGCCCGCTATTGCTGTCCACGATCTTGCAACGTAAACTGTTCACTTTTTGTGTGGTGAATTGCGAAACGTTTAATTCAATCTATGCTCTATGTTAGAATTCATTTTTATAATGTGTCGAGTGAAATATTAATTAAATGTGTATTATTTGAGTGTCAATAGACAGTGTTGCAATTGTAGTTTAATCTTTTAACCGCTTATAGTTTATTTAATCAAGCTTGCTCGTGTACCTTGCCAATACGAAGGTGATAAGATTTGTCTTATTTATCAGACTGCGGCGAAATGAGCTAGAAATGTTACAAGATGTCTTATATCAAGTTATATCAGACTCGGCGGTTAAATGGTTAAAAGTGTAACAGGACATTCGAACTTCGTTTATGATTCCTAGAGTCACAGAACTAAAAATATGAGGAATAGGAATAGGACTAGTAGAGATTTTGGGTGAAAACATAATTATTATTCACTGGTAACATTGCATCGATTCTGTAAGGAAATACTAACGATTATATTTTTTTATTGCTCAACTTAGTAGTTCTGTGGTGGCAATACGTGACTATTTTGTTCGGGAATTATTACATGTCATCCAAAATTGATATTGAAGTCGCCCATGGATTGCTTGCTATTTATCATTGCGTGCTGTTATATGATATATTTAAGCAAGAACTGTCAAATATGACTGCGAATATGGTAGAATATGACTGAAGAGGTGGCGATATTCAATACTTCAGTAAACATTACACCCCACCTAGAAATAAAATTAAGATGCAATCGTAGCGAAGTTCGAATATCTTAACGTTACACGGTGCATAGCTGACAATTCCAATACGTTTCATAATCATCTTGTTATTCCTGTGTATCTTTTTCAAAATGGTATTTTTATTTGCATCGTGGTACAGCTGAATTAAATTAGGTAGGTATGTTGAAATTCACCCAATTTTAGTTGTTTCCGAAGTGTTAATTTTATATGCTATTTATTTTTACTTGTTAATCATGTTGCTAAGTTGCTATACCGTGCGGCGCGGACGCCTGGCCGTCGGCTCGTATATATATAACTTAAATTGTATCGCCTGAAAATGAAATTGTCCCTATGAAATATTATTAAACATTTTGCATGCCGATTGTGAACAAATTTGCGGATAAGGTGCGTCCCCACGAGCGTACACGAGCAAAATTGACACCGTTGTAGAGCGCTCAAAATTCGTGCCAGTCGACGGTGGAGACGTGCCTTTACAAATGTTATTTTACGCATTTAACTGTCTGCGAATCTCTGAGCATTTAAATATGGATTTATTGACGCCATTACATTTAGAATTTATAGCAAATTGGAGCATTCACAGTCCAGTATTAATAACGAAACATTCCTGACAATCGAGAGTTAACTATTTTACCTTTGACCTAGTCTAGCGGTAAAATGTTGAAATTACTCATTGGGTGATATTGTGATGAAATTTTAATAAAGAAAAAAAAAAGTATTATTAATAGTGGCAAAAGTACTTCTTAGTGATTGGTTTGAAGCATTTAAAGCGACTGAGTATTGAAGACTGTTGCGACAATACATTATCGAGTCCCCGAAAGCCGGCTTTCTGTTCCACTTCTGCATCCACTTGCGCGCTGACATATTTCAGGTTCGGCGTGACAAGTCGTTCGGACACATGTAAATAATATCAGTGGTTGTCACTGAGCGCTTAGTTGCCATACAAATTTAATGATAGTTAAGTAAGAACATGTATCGCTTTTGGTGAGACGTGGCGTGGCGGCTGCTCGGATACTTGAACATGCTGCCCCAATGTTGATGGTTAAGTTTTTGATACAAATTTACAGTTCTCGGTACAAAATCTTCGTCCGTAAGCGATAGTCGCCACGTCATGTTTTATCTGTTTAATGTTTCCCCTTTACGTTCGGCAACTGTTGACTCGCCATTCGTGATCAATCCGAATGGTGGGTTGGTGGTGTCGTTTCTACCAGAAGTTGTAAATACACCTCTCATGTGCAGGCAACACTTATGATATTTAATGGTGGCACACGTTCGGTCTCGTCGCGTTGGTGAGAGAATATATATCTGTCTCGATCTAACGTGGACGGTGTCGGTTGTACCGGAGCTGACACGGTGTCCTGAGGATGGACACTGGTGGTAGCAGAGCATGCGGGGAGGGTTCTCGCTCTGCGCTCCGGGGGCGCGTGCGCACCGTTGCCGGCGCGCGTTACTCTAGACTTAAGACACGTAGTAATAAATTTGTGGCCTTAGTTCTTTTTATACCGTTAAGTCTCCTGCGAGGCCTACTTTTGATACACCCAATGTAATAGCGAGCATTTTATAATGACTATTTACCGAAGTCTTATTATTGTAATGACGTCCTCTTTTTAATTATTATACCTAGTTTCCTTTTTTTTCTGAATAATAATATAAAATTTAAATTTAAGTCAACCATTGAAGCATAAACCTATTTTACATATATTATATTTAATTATTAACAATTATAGATAATTGTAAAATTGGCCATAGGTTGTAACAAGTTATCAGTTGGTATGCCAATTAAACAATTTTTCATGATTTTTAACCATTGGTTTTATTTCCTTCCTCCGTATTTCTATCTACCCTATATTGGCTCAATTTTATGTTTCAACGCTGGCTCCGGACTTCAATAGGTATAGTCAGCTTCATAATATATAGTTTGAAGCATCCACACATCTGAACTGTTTTGGTCACAGAATGTTTCATACATAAATGACGCTGACTACTGTCAAGAACAAATGTATAACTGACCTTCGAACTAACTAATAAAGAGAGGACTGAGAGGAAAGGGCACAAAGGAAGCTCCATACTAGTAAAACAATGGCATTCGCATTAGTATTATTATGTATCTTTGTATTCTAATTTCAACTGTATGCGAACATTGTAGCGACTAATCAAATTTTATATCGAGATCTAAGTCTGCCCTTGACAAAATCTGGTTCCAATAATGATATTTTATATGCCACGCTGACTGTACCATTATATCAAGCATGGTGTATTCAAGGCGTATTTCAATGGCACAGTCCAAGTCTGGTATACTTTATTGCAAACCATGCTGTATGAACTAATGTTCCTTTGCTTTATGGATCAACTAAAAAATGTTGTGTCAGCTGTCTGTTCAATGATTGCCAATATAGCTACTTTGTCGCTGGAAATAGCGACTTTTGCGTAGGTTGTAGCGACACAACTATCTAGCGACTATCTTGCGAGTTTTGGGGTCACTAATTTTGGCTACTTTGGGGTCACTAATCTTTAGTGCCAGATATACCTAAAACGTAAAATGAATTAGTTTAGCTAAAATACTAGTGCCCTTGATTGACGGCTCAATCCCCCTTCCCCACAAGTAAACGCTTCAAACGACAAGCTTAGTAGCCAAATGAAGCTTTTGGAGTAGAGTACAGTTGGCAACACTGGCTTTGTTTGCTTGTCATTGCCAATGTCAAATGTCAAAAGGTTACACTACACTTAACTTACACATTCACACACGTTCATTGCATTGTGTTCTCGTCTCAGTTCTCGGAATTGTTCGGTTTAACTTAAAATTTCTGTGTTACAAATAAAATCTACGAATATAGCTAGTTTCCCAGTATTGTTTGCGTTTTTCAAGCCGCTTCGCTCGTTTCCCACACGCATGATGTCGGAGCAATCGGCACTGATCGACGAGTACTTCGAAGCGGCGCTGTCTTTGGTCAAAACTGCGGGAAACCTTATAAAAGAGCATGTTACTGGCTTCAAAAACTTCGAGCTGAAGTCGTGTGATATCGATTTTGTAACAGAAATAGATAAGAAGGTCGAGGAAACTTTGATTGGTGGGCTCTCCAAACATTTCCCGGAACACAAGTTTATCGGGGAAGAGTCGGTCGCTGATGGCGGGAAATGTGAGCTGACCGATGCTCCGACCTGGGTCATCGACCCAGTAGACGGCACCATGAACTTCGTACACGGATTCCCACACAGCTGTATCTCTTTGGGTCTTCTTATCAACAAGGAGTCTGTTGCTGGTATTGTGTATAACCCTCTGTTAGAGCAGTTATTCACAGGTAAGAAAGGCAAAGGCGCTTTTTTGAACGATAAACCCATCCACGTGTCCCAGGTTACGGAGCTAAATAAAGCACTAATTACAACTGAAGCAGGCACAAGCCGAGATGAGGACAAGCTTAAAGTTTTATTTGAAAATTATCAACGCATCATTCCTAAAGCACACGGCATAAGGACCTTGGGGTCTGCCGCATTGAACATGTCTATGGTGGCACTGGGCGGGGCCGATGCCAATTTTGAATTTGGTATTCATGCTTGGGATGTTGCCGCAGGTGATATCATTGTCCGAGAAGCGGGAGGAGTGTGCATAGATCCTGCTGGTGGCCCGTTTGATGTGCTCTCTCGTAGAGTGCTTTGTGCCAGCACTCCAGAGCTGGCTCAAGCATTGGCACAAACACTATGCCAATATTACCCAGAGAGAGATTAATTTTGACCTCATGAATGTACAGTACTCAAGAATTTGAAAAAACTGGCCATGTTACCACAGTAACTTTGAACATTTATTGAATACATGTTAATTAATAAAAAACTGTCAACTTTAGGCAGACATGTTGTTCATGTTATTGTGGTAGGAACTGGTTAAAAATGAAATTAATTTTGTACAAATGACAGTTTCACACAGATGTTGAAGCTCATATGACATATTCTGATATATCCTGATATATGTATTCATCTTCTTGAGGCCTGTCCTGTATTTACATTTATGTAGTTTTGGATCTGTATTTGTTCTGTGGATATTATGGTATATAATGGACTGCATTCAAAAACCATTTGACTGTTATGGTTTCAAAAAAAAAAAGTATTTTTAAGTATTTTGGCATAACATTTTTTGGATAGTATTGTATTGAACTTTAAAAAATTAAACACTAAGTTATACGTAAATTAAACTAAGTTATTCGTTTGATGCCAATGTGGTTTATTTGCGAATTTTATTGCTTTAAAAGAAGGCATTTTGAAGTCATTTTTAAATAAGTAAATTAGATCATCTCAATATGAAATTGCTAAGGAATGAACAACAAATGTTACCACTTTTGGTTTTTTTATAATTAATTGTTGTTTTGATGAGGCTTTAACCAAATGTAACTTATTTGTTAATTTTATTATTGGCAAGGAACAACTTTTGTGGTGGTGGTCAGTCCACTTGCAGGTCAAATATGGTTCTATAATATTCTAGTTGAGTTTATTCTAAGAGCACCCTGATCTATAAGTGCCGGCACGTAAGTCTAGTGATGACCTTGTATGCGCAGAAGTATAATATACAGTATCTGTGGGTGCGCAAATCCCCTCCACGTGACTCGTCATTGTTAGACTTATGTGCCGGCACGTATAATTATGTCCTGTGGTATCATGTAGATGATAACTCTATATTTATTCTAATGGTTGTTGTTACTAGTGATTAGAATTGATTGTACTTACAATGTTAATTATTTTGTCATGAATATGGTATAAACTACATAGATAGTTTAAATAAAAACAAAAACACATCTGAGTGGCCATTGAAAATGGATCCACGTGGAATTGCATGTGTATGTGAAAAAAATATTGTACTTAATTTGTTTTAGTTAATAGAGATGACAGCAAATTATATTTGTAGTCATTAAGTACCTTATCAGAAGTACTGAACTTTGTAAAATCGCTTTTACTTTTAAAATTATTTATGAACAGAGACCCGAAACTATTTAACATACCTACCATTTACTTTGGGGCTACCAAATCATATAATTAGTCATAATGATAATGACATTCTTTTTATGCACTTATGTTTTGAAAATGTACTTATTGTTTTAGTTATTGTAATAAAACCAATTGAATGTTTTGAACTTTTTTATTTATGTAGACACTAAACTTTAAATAAATAATTGTTAGGTGGCCAGACATCAAGTATTTAAATTTGTCACACTTTCGTCTTAATCAGTACAAGACTACGAGTCAAGTAACAATTACCTTGAAGAAAACGAGATTACAACCTTAGCTCTAGAAAACTATGAAGACTAATATGTTAGCTAGGTATATTACAAATCTAAATTTTAGTTATTGTACACTTATTGTACAAGAGTATCTAGTAATATTAATAAATTCGATGTTTCTTAACAAGTCAGTTCGAACATGAATTCAGCTTTCTCTATTTTACTTTGTCACTTAAAAATAGATAATTATATAAATAATGTTGTGTATAAAGTCTAAAACATCCAAAGTGTCACGTCCGTCGTTTATGTTCATTTTAGTCATTGCGTCACTGTCACTGTCCAACTAGGTAATGAAATGTTTCTGTCAGTTTCTTCAATTTATATTATGTTATGTCAGTCGGTCGTCGTGGCCGCTAGTAGTCAGTGTCATTACTTTTAAGTCATTTTCAGTCAATACAATGTACCTACCTAGGTAAGTCTAGTCAGTGTAAGTAGTAGTCTTAGTACTGTCGCTTCAATTGTACACTGGAGCAAGCAAGGTGTTCAAAAATACATAAGTATTTTGAGCACCTTGCCTGCTCGAAGTCAAAAGTTTAATGCCTATGTAGATAGATCTAGTCTAGTCAGTCAGTAGAATTTCATAAGTACAGTTGCCACCAGAAGTAGAGAAATAGTATTAGTCCAGTACGTCATAGTTCGAAGCCATAAACATTGTCATAATCATTATCATAATGTCTGGTCAAATTTCGTCATGTCGTCATTTTAAGTCAGTCATAGCAACAGCTCATACTTTCAATCACTAGCCATATAATTTGTAGTAAATGTCATTGTCATAACAAACAATTGCGAAATACACAGAATAGTCGTTTATTGTTCAGGGTGGCCTTGGTTATACCATTTAAACCACTCATTTTTGATGTTCACAAGAAAGTTGCGCTTAAGGTGGAATTTTATGACCGTTTTAAATAACAATTTAATTGAATTTAACTATATTTCACTGTTCAGATTTACCGTACCTAACATCCCTCACATTTGCCGTACTTAAATTTTGTGGTAGTATCAAGAGTCGTCTATTTTTTTGTTAAAATTAAACTAACTAGTTCCGTGTTCTTCCTGGTAGCCGTTTCCTGAGGTGGCCAAAGTTGAAAGGTCTGGGTATTTCTTTCAAGGCGTGAGGGTCTGTTTTGATGGGCGGCATCCGATGGGGCAAGCCTTCTGGCAGGTCTTTCTCGTCGTATGTCGCCCACTGAGAAGGGCTGTAAAAGATGAGACAAACAAAAGGACATGAAGCTTAAAAGTTACATGATTAGGTATTAGTAAAGCACATTTCTGGGTCAATATCCTCTCAGCAAATACCGTTGTAAGACATAATTAAGATGAAACACGGTACAAATGCTGCGTCTTGTTTGTTTAAAGTTGTTGCGATTTGTTCTAGCTTTTAGGTAAGTAATACGAAATCGTGGTAATATTTGAGCCGAACGGTCGAAACGGTAAATATGTGGACTCAAGTCCCGACAAGGGCACATAGTAACATTCTCATTCTCATTTTAATAGTAGATTGTACACCGAGGGGATAAAGCACTGTATTATGTCACGGGCGCGATATTGAATCCTGAGCGCAGCGAAGGACTCTAAATTTAACTCCCGAGCGAAGCGAGGGTGTTATGAGTTAATTCCTGAGCGTAGCGAGGGAATTAAGATGAGTCCTGAGAGGAGCGAAGAATTTAAGCGCACCCAAGACATAAACAGTTTTATCCCCGAGGAGTATACTCTACTTTTCTCATCTTTTGCGAGACAATAAAAACCAAGGCAACTAGAAAAAGAATTTAATTAAAACAACAGTAAAACAGAATTAAAAGTAAAAAATTATATTTGAGACATTGGTCCAGTTGTGTAATGATAAGTAATATTTTTATTTGGAATCTTAGCAGTTCTAATGCGTACCTAACTGTAATTACAGCGTCAGCAAAGGCTCGCGGCTTTTGTTTTATTTGAAATTTGTTTCGGTGGTGGTGGTCGTCGTGGTCGACGGGTCGGGTGGCATGGCCATCTCGATTTTCGGAGCCGTGCGATTTTTACGAAATTAGACTTTAAGTGTATAACAATAAGAACTAAGACAAGTGAGATTCATATTACTAACCAGCGGGTTATAATGAAATTCAGTACAATATTATTACCCGGCTAGAGCCAAGGGCTATAATGAGTTACTTTGAGTAAGGTTTACATGCTATATAATTAGCCATTGTCGAGCAAGTGGTGTGAAAAATAATTTAATTGACTAGAGAACTTAGAAGAATAAACTAGACTTACTTGTTTTCGCTAGGCATCACTTGAAACGCGACTGTCGGTGTTTTGGCCGGGCTCGAAGGCTTGCTTATTTTAAGTCGCAGCTTGCCTGGATCAGGGTTAGCTGACTTCGCCTCAGCCTCTTCCAACAGCGCCAGTTTATCTGATGATGCTCTTTCTTCTATCATAACAGGAATCGGTTGGCCAGGACTATTGTAGTTTTCTTTCAAAATGTCTTTAGCTTCCGTCACGTCCTCAGTCTTGTCAGTAACAGTCGAGTTGTCATCAGGATATTTGCGTAGGACATTCCTAACAAAATAGTATTTGCTATTCGTCTTTGTGTAGTCGGGTACTAAGTCATCGTCGTTTTTTCTCGTCGGTCTAACGTTATTGTAAGGTTTTGTCGCAGTGTCATAGTGGAAAAACGTTGAAAGTTTCATATAGTCTTGCTTTTCTTTGTCTAGTTTTTCGTCTTCGTAAGTCGAGAAGTCTTTACTAATAAAGTCATGTTTAATTGTCTCGTGGGTAGGGTCTGTCTTAGTCTCTTTAACATTCGTCATGTCACCTTTGTAAGTTCCTACGTATCCAAATGTCACCAGTTTATATAAGTTTTCAGTTGTTGGCTTTATATTGTCAGTTACGTCATTCTTGTTAATAGTTGCTTCAGGTCTTGTCGTGGTCATTACTTGGTCATTCGATCTTGCAGAAGAGAAGGTCTCGTCATTTAAGTTAGGTCGGTTTTGTCTTAAATTGTAGTTGTCGTTTTTGTCGTCTTGCCTGTTGTAATAGTAGGGTTTGTTGGGTCTTCTGTATGTGTCGTCATAAGTCTGATACGTCACTTTTACCACGTCTCTTTCGTAAGGTCGTCTAGTCGTCTGTCGCCAGGATTGAGTCGGTCGAGGCACATAGTTAATTAAGTAAGTGTACTTGTCAATGTTCTCTGTCACAGCTATAACAGGTCTGTTGTAGGGTCGTTTGTGATGCAAGTTGTTTATAACAAGTGATTGTACGCTATGTACTTCTTCGTCATCGTCATAGTCATTACCGTATTGTTTAGTCGGTTTATTGTGATTCCTTCGAGAGTCAATGTCTTCAAAACGTCTGGTTTTGTTCTTAAAGTCAAGTTTGTCGTCTATTTTTTGTACAGTAGGTTGGGTTGTGTTATTGTCTGTTACAGTCGTTGTCTCATCTGCCATGTCAGTTTTGTTATGTCTATGTGTCAGTTTAGTCTTAGTCACGTTTTGAGTATTAGTTGCGTTAGCTAGAACTGGTTTTTTATGGGTAACTTTGTTACCAACAACCAATCTTTGGGGTTTTTTTGTTGTTGGTTTCTTTGTCGTTGTTTTAGTCTCGTCAGGTGTCTGAGTGCTAATGTCGTCAGATTTGCTTATGTCATTACTCGAGTTCACGTCTGTCCAGGGGGATAAGTCGAAGTTGTTGAGTAGTCCGTTCAAGCAGGAGATACGGTCGTTGTCGGTATTGTCAGCGGAGAGGAACACGAAGGGTTGGATGCTGTCAATAGTGTCGAGGGTGCGACAGAGGATTTGAGCGAATGATATCCGACGAATCTGCTGCAACTGTGCCGGAGTTAACGATGATTCAAAGCCTCCGTTTTCGTACCTAGAAGAATAGTATATTGTCAAACTTCTGAAAGAAGTCAAAAACTTTATGTGTCTAATCTGGATATAGATTTAGGTAGGTATAGGTTTGGTATGGTCCATTATCTTTTTATGATCATGCGGAAGTCTTCTTTTGGGTAAAAACACCACTAAAGTAATAGGTGAATGAATTCTAGCATTCTAAAAAATAGACAGACCAGACAAAATATTTTACCTATTGTCTTTCACTGATGTAGCTCATATTTATCCCAAAAACTCACCAGAATCGATCTCCTTTACGTAGATTAGAGAACTGTTGTGCGATGATGCAGGCAAAGGTTGGTCCGACCAGCCCTCCCACCACAGGCCGCTCTGACATACCCCCCGTGAACAAGTCGATGTCATCAACATGTCTGCAACAAAGCAAGCAGTCGAAATAGTGTCGTAAATATATGTAATTAAACGTGCAAAGAAATTCTGATGAATCGACTCAACTGCGCCCAGCCTAAAGAGTTAGGTCTAGTTACTAACCAAGAAAAAAGTAGCTTCACTGGTTCCATTTATGACGCAAAAAAATGGGAGTGCAGAAAACTCTGCTGAGATCAGAAAACAGGTCATTCAAAGTTCTGATTTTAAGTAAAGTGTGATTTTTAAGCCCTTTACCTGTACAGACTCTGCATCCTTCTGGCGGAACGCGACGACATAACTCTGAACAAGTCTTCAAACTCATTTATCTCCGACAGCCCACACGGCTCCCTCCAGGCCGTATACGGAGCGATCCCATGATCCCGCCCTCTCTGAATATTGATGGCGGCCAAATCCATTCCAAAATCAAACGACGGCGTCTGGAAGAGGTGATTAGTTAATTCTTCTGTGATGAACTCGTCCCGCTTCTGGATTGGTTGGTTCACCATGCCGAGGAGGAGCCGGTCCACGGCGCCCATGCTCCAAATGTTTGAGGGGTTTGTCAGCTCATTGTGGAGGGAAACGTCTGAAATTAAAGATTAATTCATCAATCAGTTAAATTTAAAGATGCGGATGGCTTCTTATTTGTAAAATATGAACTCACTATTTTTCATAGGCCTATGGAACCGGTCGAAGCGGACCATCGAAGGCTGTACCAGGCTGTGTCCAAACCGGAATGCAGCGGAACCAAATGAACTGGCTGGGCTGGGGTTTATCTTCGGGCTGTAGCCATTATAGTACCCCTTTTTTTGAGGCTCTAGGTCGAATAGGCGCATCACTTCTTGACCTGAGGATGTTTAATAAAAACTCCTTTATTAAATATATGAGCTGCTAAAGTTCCATGATGTGACACTGAGACAAACACAGATATATATTCTTTTTAGACAGGGGATTTATACAGTAAGTAAAAATAAACCAATCATTAAACAAATGATTGGTTTATACCTACCTAAAACGATAGGCAAAAATTCTCTATAAGTGATGTGCTGGATCATAGCGCCCACTATTTTCCGCGTCTCCTGGTACACCTTCTCGTCGCTCCAATGAGAGTTCAGATGAGCCAGTTCTTGGGCCATCCTAGGAAATAAATGTAATAAGTGACACGATAATTATGGCTTGGAAAGCTGTTGTTTTTTCACGAGCACACAATAGAAAACATAGCATGCGATATCACCAAGTCATGTTGTGCTACATTTCTTAAAGAAAACGTAAAATTAACAAGCAAACATGGTTAAAGAGAAGTATAATAAAATGTGTCCCACTGATTAGTAGCATGGTTTTATAGCCACAAATGATCAAGGCGTGGATGTCAAAACAAATCTTAGGAAGAGTAAGTAATTAATAATTGATGAAATCCCTACCTATTATGCTGCCGCATCCACACTATGTGCGCAGCCACCAGCCCCGGGTGCTCGTTGACCCTGGCGTCTCCGGATTTGAAGCAGTCTGAGGAGACGGCTCCGCCGCGGCACAACTCGTCGCGTCGCTCTGGTGGAAGCAATGGACGCCGGTTCTGTACCCTACCGTATTGGAGCATACCTGTAATGAATGTGCTATTGAAAGCTAAATTCCAACGTCTATTGAAAATCATTTAAGCATTATTATTGGCCATATACAGACAGGAGTTGCCTTTACTATCGAGAATTTATACTTTATACTTCCAGTGTTTAAGTATGGCTAACCCGTTAGAAATTTATACTTCTAAACGATTGGGGCTTTACCTTAGATGGGCACTAGATATTTCGACGCAGTTACATGCTGATCACGGTGGTCCCGTGGAAAATATTTCAAAATTTCCAGCAGTTAAGGAAGGCATTAGAAAATATTAGGAAATTCGGCTTTCACATTATGCTAAAATTGAGAATTTTCCTGAAATCCCTTACCATTCCGGAACAGTCTCAATTTGTCTGATTGGCGCGCAGAGCTGGCATAGAGAGGCGAGCCATCAATATAAGCTGATACTTGATTCATCTGCTCTCGCCAGCCAAGGGCGCAGTCGTCGCGGGGTGCCGGCGAAGATCGCACGAAGTCTAAACACCTGACACCTTTGGGGCCGTAGAATGGATCAGTCTGTGGTACTGCGATTGGCATGCATTCTGGGTGCTGCAAGAAGAAATGGTATCATTGAAGCGGCAGGCCAATGGAAGGAACACATCGCAGGATGATACCAAGAATCAATAAAATGATGGATACGGTAAAATTCATGAAATAGGTAAGTTCGCGTTACATGCTTTATCTAGTGATTGTAACACACTGACCAGCAATTCTCTCGGCACAAAGTCCCTCCCGCCATCTTTACAGCATCTGGGCACAGACCCGTTAAAGCCTCTTGACTGTGACGAGGAGGTCACATCGTGGTCCAGGAACTGCCCCCACTGCATCAGCAGGTGCGTGATGCCTGGGGACTCGACGTGTTGGTCCTCGTGGACCATCGAGCTGATCTCCCGGGCGGATGGAAGGGGGGAGCCGAAGACTGAGCGGCGAGGGGCTTGGATGCCGTCTGAGTAGGAGGGGGCAAGGAACCGTTGGACGGGGGTCATGGTGGAGCCCCATCGTGGACGGTTCAGGTTGTTGCAGGTGCCGTCATGCGTACGATATCTGAGAACAAAGCGTTGAAGAAAGCGTTGGTTATAATTTCAGCCGGGCGGACAGAATTATGATAAAACTATTGCTTTTTTCCTGTAGGTAATTGTTTCCGTATCAAGCAAGATTAAATATTTTTTGACGTGACAACGTCTTATAAATTGGTTTGCCGGGTGACACTTCAAGAAACTGCGTTACGCTCCGCTCACGTTATGCGCTCACAATGAGAGCGAGTGAGAGGCACGCGTCCCTTCCACTCGGGCATGGTTAGCCCGCCTAAGAGCGAGAGAGACAGACATAAAAAGTGAAAGGCACGCGTCCCTTCCACTCGAGCACAGTTAGTGTTAAATATAATTCTTTGTATAAATAAATGTTTTAAATTGTTACTATTATTTCATCCTTCTTCCTACTATACGAATGAATATTCACATTAAAATTATTTTACCACTCAAAGTCGTTGTCACGTAAAACTTTCGCCCGTATACCGACTTTACAGGCAACCAATTTTTTTTTCTGATACTTAGTCACTGTCTTATATGATTACCTATGACTTTTTTTAAAATTACGAGGAGAGTTATTTTAGTCTTAGCCCTTCAAGTTGCCAACGCATTTCTGGTGTAGAAAATATCCATTTGCTCAGGTCAGCTATTTAGTTGTTTCCCTAACTTTTGCATATGAAAATAGCGTCCTGGGATACTGACCTTTTAGAGGCTGGTGGACACTTGGGAGCTCCTCGCGAGGGGCAATGCTGCAGCAATGGGGACTGGCGCAGCGCACTGGCCGCAGGGAACTGCGTCTCCTCCGTGCGACCCTCGAGGCCATCGCGGCTGCAGAGGAAAGAACCATCAGGAATTGCGAAGAAGCGGATTTTTTACGGGTTACGTCACTCTTAGTTCGAAGTTATGGGTCTCATGGTGATAGAGCTTCATTCGGCATCTTTCGAGTCAATACATGGTGTAATATTTACATATGGTATGTAGGTACTTCTGTTTCGTCATGCAAATTGTACGTAACTTTTTGGAGTGCTTTAGGTACTCTTGGGGCCGGATTCCACTCGAAAATTGTGACAAATTGTGCTGAATATGAAATGATTTTCAGAAAATTTGAAGAAAATTTCGGGTCTAATTAATCTAATCAAGTAGACCAACGTTTAAGTTGAGCGGGGGCTTTAGCCTTGCAATGACGTCTTAATGCGATTCAATTCAGACTCAGTTCAGGTTTTAGCTGACATTTTTAGTATGGATCTGACAGCGAACCTAAACTGAATCGGACTGAATAAAATTCCTTCTTAGTACACCTCTATGACCTGGGCGTTGTCTGCCCAATTTCAGGTCTCTAGTTCTAATCGTTTAAGCTGTGATTCTCCTGTCAGTCTTACCGTACTGTTTTAAATACGAAACGATTGTCGACCAAACCAGTCGCTACTAACTAAGACGCTATTGTCATCTTGTATGTAGGTTGATAAAATTGCTCAGTCTCTCCACATTACCATAACTATAAGTGAAAACTCGCTAATATATGCGCGCTGTCAGACCTTTGACTCGAACACGGAACTGTGTTTGGAAAGCGAATTATAATTGGATGATCTGCGGTTTCACTGGCTGCATTATTAAGCTTTATCTAGTTGTAATGAGCGGGCATAATGATTGCAGCAAGTACGAATGGAGTTTTAGAGATTAACGCAATGAGTATATTTTTAGGCACACGACAGTAGAAAGATTGACAAAATTGCTTGCGTTGCGTGCATATAATTTGTGTTTTCAGTATGTTTGTCCGGGTGGAATCTTGCGAGTCAATTTTGAAGCAGATCTTCAACCAATTGAGCTGGAACATTGCATACATGTAGAAGTCGGATGATAATGCAACAATCTAGTAGAAAAATTGGACCGTCTCCACAGGAAAGAACTCTTCAACTGTTCGATTGACTTGAAATTTGGTACACATGTAGGACGGATGGCGATGCAAGTAGAGTTGGCAGATCCAGAGTGAACAGGCTGTTCCTGAAGCAGTGAGCTACATCTTCGGCCTCATCTGCACTTATCATCAGGTGAGATACAGGTCAGTTTATAATAATAAAAAAAAAGGTTAGCAAAAAAGCTCGTATCAAAAATGAAAGTAATTTACGCTGTCTAGGGTTGCCATACGTCCCGGTACGCCGGGACATGTCCCGGTTTGAAGCATGGTGTCCCGGCGTCCCGGCCGATGAGCAAATTGTCCCGGTTTAAAAATCATAGGTATTTAATGGAGGGCTGGACTTGGCTAGACGCACAGAAATGTTCTGGCAAGAGAAAAGTAAAATTAAACACGCACCAACCTAAAAATTAGGAGCCCCTTTCGATTTCCATTATCATCTCCATAATCAAACACTAAAACCAACACCCACTTACCCGGGCGCTAAAAGGTCTCAAACAGAGAACAAACATATTTTTTGAAAGCCAACTGGTTTTAACCAGACCAAAGGTTATGTAACGTGAAAATTAATACGATAAACGAAACGTATGATAATTCACCGCGCCCAAGGGAAAGTGAAATCACTTTCGACTCTTGCGTTTATGCCGATAACATATGACGTCCGCCATTGTTGTGGGTGATTTGTGTTGTGATTAAATAATTGAAATGATTTTTGATACAATTTTTGATGTATTCTGTTTGTAATCTTTTAATGTTGTTATTGTGATGCTAGTTTGTTTATTTTTATTTGCTTTCATTATACTTTCTTTTTCTTTATTGTGAGAACCTTTACCTACTCGGTAAAAAAAAGATCCATTCTATGGTATACTATTACTTATTGTGGACAATGAGATTTAAATATAATAAATAAAAAGTGAAAAAGTCACTAAAATTCAATTAACTTTTGCTCTGAATTAGATTTGTTTGACAACCTGTATTCAATACGTAGTTAATATTATGTATTGTTTTTAAATTCATATCAGTTCATGATTTCTCTTATACATATAGGTATCTAGTTTTATTAAATGTAAATGTTTGGTAAGTATATCGCGATAGTCTTAAATAAAACAACTAACATAATTAAGTAGGTAATAATAAATAAGACTATCGCGATAAAAAGTATAATTATCTTTCATTTTAGAGACCCAAAAGTTATCATTACAATCCAAACATCAAATCCATCCTGTCATATTCAAGCCGTGGTAACCCAGTGATTTGACCAATGGCCTCTCAAACAGGGGATCGTGGGTTCGGATTACAGATACGATTTTTACTGAATTTAAGTGCGAAATTCGGTGAAGGAAAAAACAAATTCAACTATTTCCACTGCAAAATTACATTTAATTAATTTATTGCTCTTGCATTATTTATTATTTTATTAATCTGTCAAAATACTGTGACACTGTCATGCATACTCTCATTAAAGTTACTAAAATCGAATGGGTGTAATTATTTAAGTCTATTAGAGATAATACGCGTGTATGTGGGTATTCAGTTTGTTGCTTTTCATATTTTCAACTTGTGTTCGTTAAACAAAAAAACATTTTCTTTATAACCAACTAGCGACCCGCCCCGGCTTCGCACGGTATATTATGCATGTATTAAAAGAAACCGCATCAAAATCCGTTGCGTAGTTTTAAAGATTTAAGCATACATAGGGACATAGGGACATAGGGATATAGGGACAGAGAAAGCGACTTTGTTTTACACTATGTAGTGATGATGATGTAGTGATAGTGATAATACAAGTATTCCTAAAAGTTTTTTTTTTTTAATTTACAGAAGTATTAGGTACCTAATTATTGTAATTATAATTAGATATTCTGCTTTGTTACGATCTAATAGTATTTTTTAAATTATACGCTGTTGTTGTCTACGTCAAATATGTATAAAATATTGCTTGATATGGTTACATTTTGACTAGCAAAATTCAAATTCAAATTCAAATTAATTTTATTTCAGACTACATTAATGGTCCAGGTTTGTTAGTAACAATATATATAAGACTTATTAACTACGTTACGTTGACTAGCGTTGATTTTACAATTTTTAACAAAATTTTATTTTGTATTATTTTTTGTCATATTAGTTTTACTTAAGTAGTTTATTTTTGTTTCATACATACGAGTACATACATATAAATCACGTCTTTCCCGAATCCCTCACAGGGTATACAGAGCCTAAGGTAAGAACAAGACCTAAAGGCCACGTTTAGCATGATTGTGGGTTTTTGTTCTATCTGCCTTATTAATGGAGCATTGTTCGAAGTATATCTACAAAGTAGTCATCAGATGTTTCTTATTTTGTAAATTTTTTTCTTCTTGTAATTGACTTTATTTGATTTTAGAATAAAAATGTCACGATGATGCAGTTATAATTGTGCAAAACTGCTTTCAGCATCTATGGGAACAGCTCTACCAATTCTGATGTTTTAAAAAAAATCCTAAGTATAAGAAAATAATTATATTTAATTTACTTTGTGAAAGAAAATTTTGGATTAAGTAAATTAATCTGCAACGGGATTCAAATAAATATTATTAACTTAGTTAAATTTCCCAAGATTTATCTACAATTAAGTTATTATTATAAGAAACATACCTGCTCCCTTCAGCTTTCAGAAAATCCAGTCAGTCATAGTCTTATCATGTCACTGTCACTCGTCACTGTCATAGTCTGTCACTTAGTCACAGTAATCCACATAGTACATAGGTCACACCAGTCTTCACAGTCAGTCTCAATTCACCAGTCTCAAATCAATTTAATCTTAGCTTAAGTCAGTCTTAATTTAAAAACTTTGGTCATAATCAACCAGTCATCAGTCATTTCAGTCATCAGTCTTAATACGACCGTAGTCAGTCAGTGTTAAGTCATTTCAGTCTGTGGGTTGACTAGAGGCCGCGCATGCGCGCGAGGGCGGCGCGTCACTGCGCGCGCGACTCTCTACGGTTGCTTCAAATACTGCCACCACCTCCGGCGCAGTTTCGTAACGCGATAAAGCTATAAGCTAATTGAGTTTTTCTGATCTGTTATTTCTGCTAGGAAATTTGCAACGTTTGGGAAATTGGTTGTGTTAAATTGACAATCATTATCATCATCTCCAGACTATATAAGTCCCGTCCCACTGCTGGGCTCAGGCCTCTTTTCAGAACGAAAGGGCTGGCCAAATGGACAAATTGATTGGGCATTGTGGATTTAAAGTGTACCGTTTGTCCAATAAAGTCAGCTTAAATAACGCTTAATTTTTTTTCTTGTTAGCCCTCTTACTCAGAGAGCAGGGGCCTTTCCATGACGTCTTAATATTATTCAATTCTGGCTCAGTTTAAGTTCACTCACGGTCAGACCTATATGGTTATGATTATGACTATGTAGTAATATCACTCTGATTTTTATTTCCTTATGTTGTAGATTTTTGTGTTCAGTTTCTGTTCAGATTCAGTTCAGTTAATCATAAATGACAGCTAAAACCTGAACTGAGTCGCAACCAGGGGCCTTACCATGACGTCCTAATTCCGACGCAGTTCAAGTTTTAGCTGTCACTTTTAGTATGAATCTGACAGCGAGCGGACCTAAACTGAAACGCATTAAGACGTCATGGTACGGCCCCTGGCCTGTGTAGTGGAACATATACGGATATCATCATCTCCAAGATACTCCTCCCATACCCTATACTCTTCCCATTCAGACGGCCTGGCCTGTAAACTGTCCCAATAAACTATTAGCTCATCCCAGCGTCACCTCCGGCGAGTCGAATAGTTTAATGAACTGTGAATCGGCAATAATCGGCACCAATTCGTTTGTTTTACAGGTTTTGTCATATTGACGTAAAGCGCGGCCGAGCGGCACGATCGCTGGTTTCTCAAATTTTTCACAATGCCTGAAGTTTACTTTTTATTTAGTTTCGGAATTTAATTAGCTTAGACCTTTATTTGGCTGGTTGCGTGGGATCGAAGTTATTCGGTGGTTTTACTTGCCAATCCTGCTTGACCTAGCGCTGCTGTAGAGAGTAAGACAGCCGGTAAAACTGGTACAAGAGGTATTCTATCTTAGCGCTCTGGGCTGGCAACGCATCTGCAATCCTCTAGCCAGTCTAGTGTTGCGAGTGTCTATGGGTGGTGCTCACTTACAATCAGGCGACCCGTCCTTGTTTGCCTTCCTTGTTGTGTAAAAAAAGTTGGTTACGCAAACACAATTAACCCCTGCTGTATTACGGATTAATTCTTAGTATAGTCTATTTATTTTAGCTAGATACTAAAATGACATTACCTGTGTTGCCTGTTTTTTGCAATTCAAAAATAGTGATGCGCCACCACTATCGAAAGTTAACGATAAATTAAATTTAGCGTAGATTTTTGTATGTATAAGCTAGTGTAATAAACTAATAAACATTTAAATTTGCTCGAATATGATACAATCGTATTTTTTTCTTAAAATATAACATGACCAAACCTCTTGTATTCAGGCCACAAACATTGTCGATGGTTTCGAGCACACCACTAAACAATAAAATCTGGTATCATTATATCACAATTTGACATTTGCAATTGTCAATTTAGTATCTAGCTAAAATAAATAGACTTTAGTGGCGTAACTTGCCTAAAGTCGCTTGTGTATCAAAATTCAAGGCCCAAAAAAACGTGGATGACATTTTTGAAGAAGCCATGGTATAGAGTAGTCGTTTAAAACACGACCTCTTAAGCAGAGGGCTTTGAACGGATTTTCGGAATTAACGTGCAAAATTTCATGTGAAATCATGAGTTTTTCGGTGCAGGAAAACTTTGCAAGGAATCGTGTTGACACTGCGAGGCAGTTCAATGGCGTGTGTGCAGTTCCTAATCCACATTGGGCCCGCGTGGGAACTATATAGCACAAGCCTCTCTTAATGACAGGAGAATTGGGACGTAGGGGTATATAGGCTGAAGACGATGGTGATGGCGCGGGGTGGGATGACCGCGGGGGCCAAGAGAGGTGCGGGTGGCAGGCGTACCTACTACCCGCCTGCACCTCTCGGTCCCCTTTGTCGTCCTACCCCCGCGCCCCTGTGCCGCGCGGTTGAGTACTCATTTAAGCGGTTGATCTATAGCTACGCCCCTGATTTTAAGACAGTGTATACCTAAATATAATATAAGTTGCCCCATAACCTCGCGGAAGAAAATTTAATTTAAAACAAAAGCCAGTGTTTACCCTCTTTACGCAACCGAGGTTATGGTTATGGCGTTGCGTTTTGTTCGTAACAGATGGATTATTTAGTAATCGATAACCGAATCAGTTGCACCGATTTCTGATTGCCAACAGTCATGCTATCGATGGCCGATGCCGTCAGTTACGCCTTATAATGATGGGGTCACTGTAAGACTCTTTACCATTGTTATTCTAGTCCTTTGTCAGCCTAGGACTAACCTTTATACTCTCCCTTTCCCTTCTCTCCTTTATCTTTCTTTTTCTCACTTTTTTTACTAGCTGTTGTCCGCAACTCCGTCTGCGCAGAATTTGCTTATCGCTATCCCGCGGGAACTATATAATTTTCCGGGATAAAAACTATCCTATGTCCTTCCCAAACACTCAAACGAACTGCATATCAAATTTCAAATAAATCGGTCCAGCGGTTTAATCCTACAAGCACGAGTAGAAATCAGTAAGATTAAGATGCACTTCATGGGATAATAATAGGAGAAAAGGTAACAGACAGACAGACAGAGTTACTTTTGCATTTATAATTATTAGTAGGGATCTACCTGCATTGTACGATCTCATCGTGTAAGGGAAGACGAACCTAGCGTACAGGGGGGCTACTCCGAAATCCGATTTTCGAAGTTCGTATCACACCGTCCCTCACTCTCAAATTAATAACTATTAGTGAGAGCGGAACGGCACGAAACGAACTTCGAAAATCGGATTTCGGAGTATAAGGCCCTTTCGTCTTGGCGCGCTCCTGGTGGTAGCTGGGGCCACCGGGGTGACGTTTGTGTGGCGTAACCCTACGTTTTAGTAAGAAGTAGTAGACGGATACACACCTACAAATTTGTTATGTTCTCATCAAACAAATAAAAGATAGAGTGTAGTGTCCAGTAAGAAAAGGTGAAGACCTTTCTTGGACAGATCCTGGAGGGACCCGGGCACACGGGGAGGTAGCGGCTACCTACCGAACAGATACGCACCCAATTCGGTTAACGAGCTAAGTGCGATAGTATTGAAAGAGCATCGAGTCTTGTTGTCAAACTCACTCTTATGGGCTTGACATTAGAATCGTTCGATGGCACTCGAAAGCCGAATGTCGTTTTTGAAGATCACGGACTGTAATGTTGTCAAACTCACTCTTATGGGCTTGACATTAGAATCGTTCGATGGTACTCGAAAGCCGAATGTCGTTTTTGAAGATCACGGACTGTAATGTTGTCAAACTCACTCTTATGGGCTTGACATTAGAATCGTTCGATGGTACTCGAAAGCCGAATGTCGTTTTTGAAGATCACGGACTGTAATGTTGTCAAACTCACTCTTATGGGCTTGACATTAGAATCGTTCGATAGTACTCGAAAGCCGAATGTCGTTTTTGAAGATCACGGACTGTAATGACGCAAATTACAATACAAATACTCTTTATTGAACACCACAAATCAGTACAAAACAATACAGAAACATGGAACAAAGTATACAATAGGCTATAGTCTAGTCATAATTGTAGTGATAGTTCTAGGTTTGATTGGTGGTTCAATGCGGAATCACTTTCACACTAGAAGCGGCGCGTGCGCTTGCTCTTGTTAACCGGCTTTCTGCGCATTTGGGTTTCCAATTATTATAACTCTTTTTAAGTTAGTGAAATCGCGATTTATTTTAATTTCTTACTTAAAATAATTAAATGTATTTTATTTTAATTAAAGACACTAGAAGCCTGTCGATGTTAAATATACAAAAAACGCAGCATTATTTGCTTAAAGAAATAAGTAGGTAAAAGCCCATCGAGAGAATGGGCGAAAATCTTAGGAATCATAATAGGCGATGCGGCTAGCAACCCATCACTGTTTTGATCCCCTTTCCACCTATATGCCCACAATCATGCTAAACGTGGCCTTTAGGTCTTGTTACCTTAGGCTCTGTAAACCCCGTAAGGGATAAAGACGTGATTTATGTATGTATTATTTCTTTGTGATCTATACATAACTTGAAAAAAGCCTTTTTGTCACGACTTAATAGTCTATGTGAAACAGCTAAGTACTTTAAAAAGGCAATCACATTTTCCCAACAGCTGCCTACAGTCCAGCACAATTCCACCACAACCAACCAAACCAATCATTATCCATCAAATCAAATCGAAAATCAACGGCAGTAAAAGTATAAATACACGGTTATTGTGGTAAAAGTACACTAGATACCGCATGTATAATTTACGTTTGCGTTCACTTTCTAGCGCCTGCGCCGCAGCCGTGAACTTGCGGCCAGTGGCCTTCCTATAGGCATAATGGCTACAATAGCCAGGTTATACAACAATACAACAGTAAAATTTGTACTAAGACGCGCGCCGAACGTCCTTAAAAAGGACTCCGCGTTTGCAATGTTAATTTTGATGTCAACGTTTGTAGTTTTTTTACACGACTGCCGAAATCAAAATTAAGAAAAACATTTAAGCAGGGATTACCATACCACTGAAAATAAACTTGTATAATCTAATTCCATTAGATAATTTAATTTAAAAGAAAACTTAAACATTTTTTTGAAATGCAACCACTGTATTCAGTTAATGAGTTTGTGGACTTGTTTAAAGGAAAATCCAAACCGGAACTTGTTAGATTATTTGAATAGATTAAGATTGTTTTGATCTAGATTTAATGACTTGCTGAATGTGACTGATGTTACTTGGCCAAATAAATAAATTGAATTGAAAAAAAAGATAGGCAGCTTTATATACAGTCAATTGCAATTCCCATTATATATGCTCAGCGAACTTTAATTTGGTCCCTACTTACCCCGTTTTACGGTAGGTACATCAACCTTTGATACAATACAGATAAAGGAATAAACAATTTTCATTGACATTTTAGAATAAAGAGTTACAGATACATAGAGCATGTGCTATGCACAGTTTACCCAACGCTTTAAGTCGCTTACAAAATAAAACAATAGTACATAACTTATTATGTCAAATATATTACAAATATCCTACTTTGTTATCGTATTGCATCTTGCAAAATTCGTTTTAGTAAACTCTCTGTTTAAGGTAAAATTTAATGATCGTTAACATTCGACAAGACACAAAACGAACCCTGACAACGTAATCTAGCTTCCACATATGTGGTGTCATCGAGTATGTAAACAATAGAGTGGAATGTCATTCGATTTGTTTAAAAAAACTGCTCAATGCAACGCGGCGCTGGTTCTTATTGACCGGTTCAAAGTCAAAGTCAAGAATGTCACTAGAGTTGGACAAGAAGTATCCAATTTCTTATTTGAATTTAAAAAATACTCTTCCTTCACTGTTATTTCGACACTGAGTAGATTACTTAATTATTTATAGTTTTTTTTCTATCGTAACTCCGATAGGTAATTAAAATGGTTTTGTCCAATATAGAGGATGAAAAAAAAACGATCACGAAAGGACTTCTACATATTACGTTATTGGTTAATGTTGAATGTATTTCGGAATGAGATGGCCACGTTACTGTTATAGGCGATGCTAGCAACCCATCACTATTTTAATTGACTTTTCCGCCTATACGCCCAATCATGCTACACGTGACCTTTCGGTGTTATCGTAGGCTCTGTGTGCCCCGTAAGGGATGAAGACGTGATTTATGTGTGTGTGAGTGTGTGTGTGTGTGTGCGTGTGTGTGTGTGTGTGTGTGTGTGTGTGTGTGTGTGTGTGTGTGTGTGTGTGTGTGTGTGTGTGTGTGTGTGTGTGTGTGTGTGTGTGTGTGTGTGTGTGTGTGTGTGTGTGTGTGTGTGTGTGTGTGTGTGTGTGTGTGTGTGTGGCCATTGTCTATTGGTTATAGGCTCGATGACAATTGTGAGGCAATGACTCGAGTTCACGCTTGACTAGCTTGCTTCTTCCTTCACGACATAAATATACACGATAGTGGATCAATATGTATGATGTACTCTAGCTTTGTTTTCCCCTCGGCTTCGCTCACGTGAACCTTAAGATGTAGCTGTAGAAATTCCGTGACAAGTGAATTCCTTTGGAATGCTACGAAAATTTCGTGAGAAATTAAAAAAATTGCATCGTGCTCTACCTATGGCTTAAGATTACATACCTACCTACATACCGTCACGCCTCTTTCCCACAGGGGTAGGCAGAGACTACTTTGTTCCACTTACTACGATCCTGACACACCTCTTTCGCTTCATCCACATTCTTTAAAGATTAAAGAAAAAATTAAATAATTAAAGATGAATAAAAAATAATAATAAGAAATATTGATTAATTATTAATAGATTAATTTATTAAAGATTACCCTTGCAAAATGTTATGTATTTAGACTTGGCGGTTGAACGAATTCCAGGGAAAATCTGAATGAAAAGTATGTCTTATGTGTTGTTTCAGAGATCTAGATGTAGATTATAATTATGTATACCAAATAATAATCTTTATACACTGTAAGTAAATAAAGAATACGATAACCTATGGTTTTTATAGACTTAAGCTAAAGACGCTAAAGATTCATACAATCACAGCTAGTCTAACTAATATTATAAATGCGAAAGTATGGATGGATGGATGGATGTTTGTTTGTTACTCAATCACGCCAGAACGGCCTAACGGATCTGGATGAAATTCGGCACATAGATAGAAAAAGGTCTGGAATAGCACATAGGCTACTTTTTATCCCAGAAAATTACGTAGTTCCCGCGGGATAGCGATAAACGAATTCTTTGCAGACGATGTCGCTGGCAACAGCTATCGAGCTAGAGTCTATTATAAATCACATAAAAATGAATTGCTGTTCGTTAGTCACGCTAAAATACGAGAATGGCTGTGTACAGATTTTAATAATTTAGGTTTTGAAACATTTGTGCCAGTACAGGAAAGGTTCAGACGGTGAGAAAACATTAAAATGAAACAGGAACGAGGCGGAGCCGCGGGCAAACAGCTAGTAAAACATAATTAAGTCCGACAACCGTAAAACAAAATTATACGAAATACTTAGACAGGTATATAGATGCATTTTTAAACAGAGTTGCGTAGTAATTTGAATAAAGCACTTTCACTAACTAATTAAGACAACTCGTAGTCTCCTGTTGATACTATTATGAGCAACAATAACGGGACACTTGTCATACAACTTCGTATGGAAAGCGCCTCGTTATATTTGCTCGTGAGTGTAGACTTTTTAGAGTCGCGTGCGCAGCGTTTCCGCACATGGCGTGTTGCGTGTGACTTCACACATGAGCGAGGGTTGTGTGGCTGATTCTCAAAAAATTGGCACTTTTGATGAATTTTTAATTTTATTTAATTTTTAATTTTTTGTGATATAGTTATGATTACTTGGGCAAAAATATATACAAATCAATGGGAGGGAACAAGAACTTGTTAAAATCATAGAATATATGGCCATTTGAAATTTGTACGGACAGGTTAATTAGACTTTGCTACCAGGATAATGAGAACCTACAATGGGTTAATGATATACGTGAATAGGATAATGAGAAAATAATACAAAAAAGTACTCGTTTAATTTTTTTTATTATTAATTAAACCTTCTCATGTGTCACAATCGTAAACTAGTTTCTCTGTATCGTTTTAATTATACATTGCCTTATTATTATTACTCTACAATCAACTTTTTTTTTTCTTATACTTATGCCAATTAATAACCCTTTTTGTGCATTTTTATATGAAGTAAAAGGAAATCATTATATATGTATATAACATATGTAGGTACATACATATTTACATTTATTTATGTGTATTACAATTATTTGCTAAATATTCTTTATAAAACATACACACCAACTATAGACTTTTAGGAACATGCTCAAACTCAAAATTTACATTTATTGATAGTTCTTATTATTATTTTATTACAAAGGTTTTTCACTAAAAGATTTTGCAATATGCTAACATCCTGTTCGCTTAACATTATTATCCTTACTCTATGTAATATTTATTTAAATCTTCAAATATATATTGACCCCTTCTATTAACCTCGGGATCATTTAAAACCTTCACAATAGCTGATGAACTAATGAAATCTTTATCCGTCGCTTGAGGCCAGGTAAACAGGTTGCTTGATGATCTCTTATTTTTACGTAAGAAATTAATTTCTAACATATTATTTTGATCAATGTTTATAATTAGGCCGATGTAATGTTTCACTTTTTTTTTTGTCTTGTATTGAACCAGAACCCACATCTCATATTTGTAGGGAAAGTAATTGCTTTCTGAATTTAAAGCATCATCTGAATTATGTACACTTAGCCTATCAGCACTTAAACTGATAGGGCCGACAGTATTATTTGGACCATTATGGCTCTGTTGGTCAAAGTTTGACATCTCATTATTTTCAGGCAGCCTCTGTCCGCTAAATATGGTGGTGCTCTCGGTATTTATTGGTGTATGCCGGTTCTTAAGGTGAACGTCTGCCAGGTTCACTGTGGTAGAGTTGTCAATTGAAATTTGTACGTCTTGATCTGTAATGTCGACACAGAACGCGTCTGCATTAATATTTTCTGGAAGCTCTTTATCATTGAAATCATCATTATTCTTTGATTCTGGGAATGTGGTGCTGGCAATCAGTTCCGCGGGCAAGTCTTCCTTGTTTGATACACAAAAAGCTTGAGATCTCTTTAAAATCGCTACCGACGAATTATGTGACATACTGCAACTATGATTACAAATGATGTCGTGTCGATCTTCAAACAAGTTCATTCCAAAAAAGCTTGCAGTATTGTTGCTTCTTATGCGTGCATATCTCTTCCTCTCATTTTCTCTCTTAAGTGCTTTTTTTTCTTCCGCACTAGAAGCGCGGGTCTTTGGTTTACCCATGCTTTATAGTACCTTAAAGCGAAAATAAAACGCAAATAGAGCATAAGAATGTTAGTAAGAGAGAAAGAAATAAACAAGAAAATTTAATCTAATTCACCTGAACGACCATCAATGACGAAATTTAACCTGCCACTATATCTAATTCACCTGATTTGTATCTAATTCACCTGGCTCCAACCAGCAGGTTAATTAGACACAAGTGAATTAGAAAATGACCGTTATTACGTCATAAAACAAAAACCGTTAGAATCCAGTCAAAGCCAGTTAGTTCCAGTTAAAAGCAACATCAGACCCCAACACATAAAGCATGCACACTGATCTATTTATACATTAAAACATGTTTTTAAAGATGCAGAATATTTAGACTCACCTGTTACAAAATCCGGAAGCGCACATTCAAATATTAATTTTTCGTCATCATTAAATGTATGACACGGCTAACCTCACCGGTTGCACGCTCGAGACTGAGGGGCCCCGAATGAGGTAGGCGGGGGTTGTGGAGTGATCAAAGATTATGAATTGGCAAAGAATAATTACACTCCAGGTGAATGAGACTTTTTTTTTTACAAAACTTAAAAATAGTATACAAAGGAGCTAAACCGCTTATTCAAAATGAGTCTACGCAAATATACAATGAATGTATGTTTAAATTCGACTGGCACTAAGTTTGTGACAGAAAACTTGATAGAGTAAAAAATAACTGCGTTTTTATTACAATTCTTGTGCTTGGAAACGTAGGTTAATGAGAAAATGATATTACAAAGATTTAAAAAAAAATCGTCAATTGGCTATATCTGACTAATACAAAAGACATGTTTAAAGACGATCTATTTTAATATGAATAAAATATCAGAAGACAAATTAAATGTCTATATTAAAAAAA
The DNA here is from genome assembly GCA_963854515.1 of Pandemis heparana. Taxonomy (NCBI): domain Eukaryota; kingdom Metazoa; phylum Arthropoda; class Insecta; order Lepidoptera; family Tortricidae; genus Pandemis; species Pandemis heparana. The sequence continues at coordinate 15,141,750 of OY978013.1, read as the reverse complement.
AACAAGCCATAGATTGAGACAGGTGAAAGTGCCAATTTTTTGAGAATCAGCCGTGTAATCTTTGCGATGTCCTTTACCGGGTAGGGAAGTTCTTGATGGATACCACTTTCTTTTCAACGTACTCCATCAGCGGGTTGACAAACAATTAATCTTTAAGTAAGTACCTAACTATAAAAAAAAATCTCAAATCCAAAGCAAAAAAGTGAAGATTAACCTATGGTCGTCATGTTCTCTAGCCAATATAAATCCCACTTTTGGGCACAGGTCTCCGCACAGAATAAGAGGGACTGAGCTACATGCAGAATAGAAATTCACACACGCCATTGAATTGGTTCGCAAATTTATGAAGATGTTCTAACGAGGTTTTCCTTAACTGAACTTTTTTTTCTAAGGTAATTTTTGAGTGTTATTTCGCACAAATGGGCGAAAATCTTCGGAATCATGTTATTGGCGATGCGGCTAGCAACCCATCACTATTTTGATCCCCCTTTCCACCTTTACGCTCACAATCATGCTAAAAGTGGCCTTTAGGACTTATTCAATTTAGGCTCTACTTACCCCATAAGGGATAAAAGACGTGATTTAAGTATATATACATATATGTAATCAATTTATTTAAAAGCAAGGATGAGATCATTAAACCAGACCAGACCGAAATATATCGTCATCTTTTAGCTCACTACACGTATTACATTGCCCCGGAGAGAAAGCGATTACATATTGTGTGTGAAAAAAATAGGTAGGTATCGTGAAAGTTGTGTCATGCTGACGTCAGAAGCAGCACACTGCCAAATCGAATTATTAATACCTACAAATGTAGGTAGTGAGCGTTTTTAAAAAAAACTCCGGGTAGCACTCCGGGAGTGCTTGGCAGAAGTGAAAACTACAAAAGATTCGAACTGCAGTCACTTGAGAGAACGCACTGTTCAGTTATTCACTAGGCCAAACGCACATACGTTAAAGCGACGAAATTAAACGTATACTTCAAAAATTGAACGCGACTCTAGCTTCATTCGTATTTCAAAATAAGCTCTTATAGGATCCTGACATCCTGGTACTTAAACTCTCCCTCCGTCTTATGTCTGACGCAAGTTTAACATTTTTACTCACCCAAAAAAGTGCTCAACGCTCCTAAAGAAGTTTTCACTTCAAAAAGTGTGTCAAATATGATCCAAATCTCTCCAGCCGTTCTGGCCTGAATGAGTAACTACCTAACAAACATCCTCATTAATTTTCGCTTTTTTTTTTTTTTTTTTTTTTTATGTGAATAGGAAGGCAAACGAGCAAGTGGGTCACCTGATGGTAAGCGATCACCACTGCCCATAGACACCCACAACCCCGGAGGGATTGCAGATGCGTTGCCAACCTAGAGGACTTGGATGAAATGCCTCTTGTGCCCGTAATTTCCCCGGCTGTCTTACTCTCCACACCAGAACACAGCAGTGCAAGCACTGCTGCTTAGCGGCAGGATTAGCGAGTAAGATGGTGGTAGCGATCCGGACGGACCTTGCATAAGGCCCTACCACCCGCATTTATAATTATTAGTAGGATTAAGCGTTGACTGAGGTGGAATTAAGGTGGCTTTTCCGTACCTATATCTGACGTTACTTCTCGCACAAGATGCTGTTGTTTGAATGAAACCTGTGCCCTACCACGTTCAATAACAACTTAGATGCACATTAAAGTTTCTAAGGCCTCGGGGAAAGTACTGGTGCATCTCACTGCAATTTGTGATGCAGAGTGAGAGTCGGACTAGAACTTGCTTTCTAATGCTTTACTTTAAGGAACTTTATATCAGTTACCAGCTTCTGCCCGCGATTTCGTCTGCGTAGAGTTAGCAATTGATATCTTTATGGCTATCCCCCGGGAACTGTGCTATTTTCCGGGATAAAAAGTAGCCTATGTTTTAATCTAGGATACCAGCTAACTTCGTTCCAAATTTTATCCAAATCTGTCCAGTCGTTTTAGCGTAAAGAAGGAACAAACATACACACTCACTCACATCGTCACAAACTTTCGCATTTATAATACTAGTAGGATTATTGTACGGGAAAAGGTTTCACAGAGGTAAGTGATTTAGTTTCTTCGACCGTGCGATGCGATAAGATACCCTAAAGTGTCGGACGCCACATTGTTTGAGCCTTTAGTTTTACAATACCCTCATTGTATGTCTGTCCCTTTGACGTGGTGACCATCACTCAAACTTACTAATTACCAATTACCTAAGAGTCGTCATTTGACCATAGCTTTGAAACAAAATGGGAGAATACTTAAGGTAATTTCGTAACAGTTGCGTTTGAAGTTAGCTGCTGGATTTTCTGTCATTAGCTTTAAAAATGTTGCATCATAAGTGACTCTTTTCGCAAAATGTGGAATGTTGTATCATTTTTTTTTTCAAAGATAAAAGACGAAGAAAAAACATTGAACGAGTACTTGACGAGTACACATTTCTTAACACAGCAAAAGCCAAAGCTTTATAGTTTGATTTTCAATACTATTTGTACTTACACATTTAAATATTTGTACAGGTAGGTAAGTACGAATGTTGAGACTGGAATAATAGCGCTGTTTAAAATCTGTGTGTTGTGACCTGGGGCCTCAGCATGACGTCTTATTGCGATTCAGTTTAGGTTCGCTCGCTGTCAGATCCATACAAAAAATGACAGCTAAAACCTGAACTGAGTCGCATTAAGACGTCATGGTAAGGCCTCTGTAAAATTGTACGCAAAGTGTTGTACATTATAATGTATGATAGATATTGGTATTGAGAACAGTATGACCGATCAAAACAGTATTTAAGGGCACTAATGTAGGTCACAATACTCGGAATTTTTAAATTTGCCGCATGATTCCAGTTTTAAATTTCGTTACTGAGACTCTACCTTCGTTAAATGTTCACGCGTGTATAATTAAGTTGTACCGTAAGATAATTTAGAATTATTATAATAATGTTGTAAAACTTAATGTTTATTATTATTATTGAAACAAAAGGTCAATGTCGCAGTCGGATTCATCGTTTTTCATTAGTTACAATAAAATATTTTGCAGATGTTCCGGTAATAACGTGTTGGATTCGCAGATTTGTTTATATTTTTTCCTACTCCTGTACTATTATCTGCGATTTATGTTATCACGAGCACCACTATAAGAACACTCATAATAAGACTTTGGCTAAGTCTATATTGTCTATTCCCTCTAAAAGCACTTGTTGGCTTATGGCTCTAAAAGTACTCCATCGTTAACTCTGCCAGCCATAGACTGCCAGATCTAGGTAAAACTTTTACAGGATCAACATTAAATTTACGATGAAAATGCATGGCTACCAACTTAACAAATTATTTCATTCGTATGGTTTTTTATTGAACTAGAACTTTCTGAACGAAATGCGTAGCTGCCAACATAACAAACAAGATTTTTTAATAACGTCACTGGCAAGTTGGTACCTAAACGTTTTGGCTAAATGCGCCAAGAATGCAAGGCTATAAAAAAAAAGTTAACGTTAATTAAAAACAAAGTTTACTATAAACAAACTTCCAATTTTTTCGTTAGTCGTTTTCATGTTTCCCGCTCTTGTCTTGTTTGTTATTTGTTATTTGATTGCAATAGTTTTAACAAAGTTTTGTAACATTAACATATCATAAAAAAGCATCGATGAAAACGAAATTAACTCAACACCGGAAGAAATATCCGTAGCGGCCCAGGAAGTGATGGAAAATTTGTTGTCTAGAAAATCTCGGCAATGATAAAACCTAGGTACGAGAATTTCTGCGTGGAGACTGGAACACTGGACTTCTTCATTTTTGGAGAACGTATTACTCTAATTTAGTAAGTACCTACCTACTTAGTCGTAGAAAAAATATTGTATGCAACGTTGTATTAGCAAGTCAAAAAAAGCTCGTGGTTTATTACTTACGATGTTCGCTACGCTCACATCGTAACCCACACCACTCGCCTTTTTTGACCCCTCTAATACAACTGTTGCATAAAATACTATTAACCTTCAACCACACTCACTTATAATAAGAGCCATAGTTTTTTAGGGTTCAGTACATCAAAAGGAAAAAACAGATCCTGCACTCGCTAGTAAGTCAAATCAAAAGACAAAGAGAAAGTACGTAAGTCATACGTAAGTTTAAGTTGTTGTTCCTAACTACGAAAACCATGATAAAATGAATGATTGAACACTCATAACTTCGCAATGAACAATAATACTGGCACGTTCCATTTTACGTAACACCCGTACGTGACAATAGGAAGTTATGCGCTTTCTTCTATACTCTATGCTCATTGGCGTGGCCACAGATAAAATAACAATACGCTCCTATTTTGGGCAGCCGTGTAGAAACAATAGCTGCGTCTAAGGTATTTTCATTCTTACCTATTTGGTAAACAAAATTCTAACCTCAAAACGTCTCATTTTTGTTATTTTTTAACTATTTCATCGCAAATAAAGGAACTGGAGATAAAATATCAGCAAAATTATAAACAAAATATTACCTCAGGTTTATTTGATAACATAATACACCTTAATCTTTACAAAAATTTGCACATTGAGGTTAGAATTTTGTTTACCAAATAGGACAGGTAAGAATGAAAATACCTTAGATTCATAATTATGGATGTCTTTGAATTTCCCAAAATGTTTTTCATACTTTTACTGTTCCCATTTCTTTGAAAATGAATGTTTAACAGGTTAGGACTCTTATGACCAATTATCTATAAATTTAAAATCTAAATGTCAAAGAAAAATGCTTAATAAGAAAAAACAAAGCAAACGAAAAACAGTTATAGTAGTAGTTTAGAAGCCAATCAATCACAATGTATCGCACCCGTAGCATGCCTATTCCGAAGTTAAAAATTCCAAGTTCATTTTCGTGTCCTTCCACTCTCACTAATAGTCTTAGTAGGAGAGTGAAAAGGACGGCAATATACCAACTTCAAATTTCGGAATAGCTCCCCTGGGGTCCCACGTTAAGAAACCCTACAATACTAAACTTTAGTTTCCCCGCCAGAATATCCGCCAGTGCTAAGTTCAGCAAAAACATAACAATCGCGATACAGTCTAGTTTCTAATCCCATTCACAGATGCGAGCGAAAACCCATGTTTTTTTTAAAACACAATAGTGGGAATTTGAAATCGCACTGATAGTGGCTGTCGCCGCTGTGCGAATATGACAGCGATCAAATAAGTGGTGACACAATATTCCGAGAATTACTGCCATAACTTCAGATATAGATATGCTAGATTTCCGTTCTAACCGGTAGATACAGGTAGAGTTTTAATTAAATTTCTACCAACGGATTTTAATTGGAATTAATACAGGCACGTAATATTTTTATTTAGTTTTATACTCCCGGTATCTTTCCCTCTGTAATCAAATTAAGTGAAATTTTACCAATTTCAAACGGTCTAATTTACTTGAAATTTGGTATATACCTAGGTATAGAACGCATTATTTAGGATTAGGATCCTGGATCATTTAATTTTCATCTTTAAATTCTTTTAGACCCACTTTCTTCACTTATAATTCTGGCTAAGAAGAGTGTACTCAATAATAATATGATTTTATTTTAATACAAATACTTTTTGCCAATTGGCTCGCGGCACGTTATTCTTGGCAATGATGGTCCTTCCGAATGCGTTGGTAGTAGCAAAAACAAGTAAACAAACCCTAGGCGCCCTATTTGCAAAAATAGTACATTACTGCAGAGGCCGTGAAGTAAGGGATTACAGGACGAGATTGGGGTACACGGCCGAGTCGTAGACGAGGCCGGATAAAGCGAGTCCTGCAATCCCTGTTTCCGGCCGAGGATTGTATAGTGCTTTTCTCAAGCAATGCGAGGAAATCAAGTAAAAATTGTTTAATTAGCCGCATTTTTAATTTTTGAAACATGCCGTTTGAACAAACTATTGCTCGCGCCATGTTCCCCGCGCCCCGCCCCGCGCCGCCGCGCCGCGCCGAGCGCACCCGACGACCGCGCCACATTACTTCTTGGCCTAGGCCGTAAATGTGAAACTTCTTGGCTTCATTTCGACCGCACCATATTACTTCTTGGCCTAGGCCGTAAATGTGAAACTTCTTGGCTTCATTTCGCGACATTAACGCGTACATTTCCGAGCATGCTTGAGAAAAAGTTTTTTAATTACTATTTGGATTAAAGATTTGATGTACATTCATCCATGGAAATAACAACACTAACGTTCGCGTGACAATAATTGAATTGTCATAGTACAATGCCTCACTATTAGTAAGAAGTATGTATAGATCGCTATCGCTTTTACACACCATAAAAACGAGTGAGAGGCGACTATTGCGGCTTTTACAGGTTTTCTACGTTCTGTGAGCTGTGGAACAATGGGAAAAGTATAACAATAACGATATGGCATCCATGGCGATCCCGATTAGATACGCTTGCAATTTGTGCGTTTCATAACTTAAGTATAATGAGATCGCGTAATTACGCAGTTGTATGATACGTGAAATGGAATATATTAGGTACATACGTATAACTGTAACAAAAAAAGGTCGACAATTTGTCGTCAAACCCTCAGAGTCTTAAATGCGGTTTTCAAAGCACTGTCTGGGGAAGCAGATTTTCGTGGGCAAAATAGATGACAGACGCGCTCAAGGGCGCTTTAAGGTTTTATGCAATAAAGAAGGCGGTAGGTAGTCTGCTCTGCACCCGTGCAGTTCACGATAGAAAACGATTTAGTGAGTCACCAGGGGCCTTACCATGACGTCTTAATTCTCACTCAGTTCAGTAGGCTTATTGTCTAACTCGCTCACAATCGCCATCGTGCTCATTTTGACAGTTCTTGTATGAATGTGACAGCTAGCTGATTCCGATGCCATGAACTGAGCCTCTAGTGTAAGTTTTCGCAAACAAAAACGTCTCGAACGCGTTCACGTAAACGTTTCAATTACTATGAGAAAATTAACAGCGCCACAAGCGGAACGAAACGACAACTAAAATTTCTCATAGTATTTGACATTTTAACGCAAACGCGATCGAGACGTATTTTGTGACCGAAAACTTACACTAAGCATACTGTTCAAATGAACACGATGGCGGTTGCGAGCGAGTTAGACAATAAGCCTACAGGTTTTAGCTGTCGTTTTGAACCTAAACTGAATCGCATTAAGACGTCATGGTAACCCTCCTGATGGTAAGTGAGGCACCACCACCCATGGACAGTCCTCTAGGGCTAATATAGAATGTCAGTAATGGTGTAATTGGCAAATTAATAATGTATTACACAAATTGGATATACCGTAATTGGCACTCTGATTGATTGTTTCCTTTATGCATGATATAGGTACCAGCCTAAAATATAACCTGAAAGTTGCATGTTCGTTTTAATGTTAGTATCTATTTAATTAATTATTCGTCATTCTTAATAAAAACAATGAACTAGAGTAAGCAGTAAATCAATTCAGCGAGCAAAAAGCGTGAAGCATGAAAAATATAAAAAGTTTGATTATTAATTATAAGTGTAATTATGAGCAATTACTTACTTAACTTTTTTGACATTAGAAAACATTCGATCAGAGAGATTTTACTAAATCATGATTCATAAGACTAGTTACTTCTTTAAGTAGACTAACTAAAAAGATATAATAATAATAATAATAATATTCTTTTATTTCAGACAAAGTCCATATAGTGTTAGTTTACATAAACTTATAGACTATGTTAGTAGTGTATTACATTAAATTATCCTATAGATGCTGCCCCTAGACTCCATATGAACAGAGTTCCAGTGCCTACTCATCGCACAGGCAGGGTCAGCCCAAATTAGCTGCAGGATACTATTGGGACTGTCGCGCACCCGACACATCAAGGAGGTAGCTCTCTTGCGTATAATTGCGCTAAAGCAATCAATCCTCGCCTCCGCAAACATCCCCGATGCGCTGCACCAGCGCGGCAGTCCCATCAGCATCCTGAATCCATTGTTATATTGGACCCGCAAGGCCTTTAGCGTCTTTTTAGTGCATTTTGCCCACAAGCTGCTCGTGTAGAAGGTCTGACAAAATGCCCTAAATAGAGTCACCTTGACATCCCCACCACAACGCGCAAACCTGCGGGCTATCATGTTAGAACATGAACATGAACATGTTATCATGTTGTTATATGGGGAGTCTATGACACTCACAAACGATGTAGCTTTCTAATAGAATTTTCAAAATCGGTTCAGTAGATCTTCATAATATTAGTACAGTAATAGGATTTTGTGTAAATAAATAGGGAATGTGCATTAAAAAAACACATTTCTTAATAAATAATGAAAAAAAAGTAAGAAAATATAAAAGTTTGATCTACTTCTATTATTATCTACTACATTCCGTCTGCCATTAGATAACATGTTACGTCATAATATGTCACAGCGCTTATATAAACTCCATATTACAATTCCATTTTTCTAGAAAGAGATGGAGACAAATCTTAAATAGCTTATATCTCGGTTATTTTTATAGTTATTTGAAAAATATTTTTTATATTGTTTACTACATAAATGAGCTCTTAACGCGCTGTCAACAGCAAATAACCTTGAGCAGCGTCACTCTTCACACATACGGTTCGCGTGCCTGTCAGTGAAAGAGAAGAAACTATTTCGAATTTTATAAGAACCCAAATAATATGGAATAAAAAATAGTATGGATTATTTGTGAAATATGACACAATACCAGTTTCGGTATGAATATGTTGACTTCATGTTTTTAATTGCAGACCCATACGTCGAAAAAATAAAGACATAGAACCGTTTAATGATGATTATAAGACTAATCTTTGCTATTATTTTCTATCGAGCCGATTTTGTTCAATTATGTATCAAGTCCGTCCAGCGTATTTGAAATACGAGGAAAATGAACATAGTTTTTTTTGTATTTTTTTTTGTGTGTAGTTTTTCTTAAAAAAGTGCTTAAATAACATCAATTTCAACAAAATTAGGTGTTGTTAGCCTCTTAATGAAAGCCTTCATCATGAATAATCCCTATTGGTCGAAATGTAACTACAATTATTAAAAGTGACGGCAAAACTCAGGCTCAATACAAATTTTAAGAGCGGCCGAAGTCGCGGGCAGTGGCTCGTATATTACAACAGTAGGTACGTGTAAAATCGAAAGTGCAAACGCTTGGCAGTGAAAGTCGGACCTTGCACTTGTAAGGCGCACCCTGGCTGCATCGCTGATAGCTGCAACTGGGGTCGTTGACACCTCGGCCAGTCACTTACATACAACTGCGTCTGTGCGAGACGTATGTCTTTATGTTCCTACTGCTTTCACTTAAATTGATGATTGATTATTATTGTAACCAAATCAATCATCACTATGAAACTAAAAATCCACCTTGAAAAAAAGTTTTTTTTCTAAATACAACAAGGAAAGCAAACGAGCTAGTGGGTCATCTGATGAAAAACGAGCTCCAGTACCCATGGACATCGGGCCCTATTTTATAAAGCTACAGGTTACAATTCTACAGGCGTTTATTGGCAACATTTGTCCTGTTTTTTACAATTTGCGTTTTATAAAAGTACTGTGTAACAATTTTACATGCTACAGGTACAGGCGCCTGTAGGCTGATCATAGACAAAAACGTGGACCTTTATTAGTTTTAAATGCATAATCGAACAAGCGTTTTATAAAAATATTGTAAAATACAACTGTAGATTGGTACAATTGTAACGAAAACTTACATACGTCTTCAGACTGGTAACAAGGGCTACAGGTGCAGAATTATCCTCTTCTTCAAGTTATTCAACTCAAGATCTTCAATTTAAGGAATGATCCGCTTATGAAGGACTCGTCTAACTCGTTATTATAAGAAAAACGGGACTTAATCACGTTATAACAATGGGTAAAAATCGCGAAAGTTTAAATCGTCGAGGGCGAATATTCAGCGATTTTTCGTCATTATCGTCTTAGCATATACCATTAATAGAGATGATGCTGAGACTTAACTTTTTATAACAACGAAACACAGTATCGATGCTGCATTTAGCTTTATCCAAAGTTGTTGCAGCTTGTCCTTCTGTTAGGATAATAATCGTGGGACGACAATGACGCATGAACCGAGCGGTCGGAACGCTTGAATATTGGCCCTTTAACTCAGACTCGGACGAAGAGAGTTCACGACAGCGTCGACCTAGGGTGTTTCGCCCAAGAATAAAATGTCGACTTTGAAACACCTTTCCAATTTAATGAAAGGTTCAGAATGAACTCTACGCAAATGGAGTACATTCTACAAGAAATTGGGAGCTTATTCGAATCGTAATCGCAATCGCAAATTTACGTATATTTTATTTGTACCTATTTATCAAGTTCGTAGGATAATATTTTGTGCCCATCAAATTCTTATTTCTATTCTATTCTCCCTTAATGGCGGCCGAATATATTTTTTACTATATATTATTATAATATATGTAATAGAATAGCAAAGAAACCTCTTTGTATTTGTCATTTATAACAGCCACTTTTTTTTTAATTAGTGATGTCCATCACACCTGTACAAATTACTTGTAATCGAGATTTACAATGCCGTATTACAAATGTAGCTTTCCGTGTGTCTTTATAAAACACCTGTAATTGTACACAGTGCATTACAGGCGACTGTCGCCTGTAGACTTGTAACCTGTAGCCTGTAACTTTATAAAACAGGGCCCTCTGCAACACAGAGGATTGCAGATGCGTTGTCAGCCTAGAGGGCTAGGAAGGTATAGGTACCTCTTGTGTCAGTAATTTCACCAGCTGTTTTATTCTCCATGCCGGAACACAGTTTGGTACTCATATATTATATCTCCCATGACTTCATTGTCTGGGAGCAACGAAAAAATATAGAAAGTACCAGCTGCTTCTCTACCCGTGCAGATGGTAAAAGCCCATCGAAGGAATGGGCGAAAATCTTAGGAATCATTTTATAGGCGATGCGGCTAGCAACCCATCACTATTTTGATGCCCCCACCTATACGCCCACAATTATGCTAAACGTGGCCTTTAAGTTACCTTAGGCTCTGTCTACCCCGTAAGGGATAAAGACGTGATTTATGTATGTATGTATTCATAAACATTGAGTAGGTATACTACTGGTTATAATAACCATAACGCACAAGTCAAACATACCAGAAATGGAATGACATAACACACGGTTCTGCAGTGTCAATACTCCATTACAGAGCGTGACACACGCCCGTAACGTATCGCATAACATTACCTACAGCAATGTCATTACGGATAACGATTCTAAATATTATTTAATCATTCGGCCCCACGAAGCACTTAGGAGTAGACAAATCGATATCAAAACTTTCATTTTGCAAATAGGCCGCCAAGGGCTCTTTGACGTGTCTTTTTTAGGGTTCCGTACCCAAAGGGTAAAAACGGGACCCTATTACTAAAACTTCGCTGTCCGTTCGTCCGTCTGTCAAGAACCGTAATAGCTAGACAGTTGAAATTTTCACAGATTGTGTATTTCTGTTGCCGCTATAACAACAAATACTAAAAACAAAATAATAAAAATAATTAACGGGGGCTCCCATACAAAAACGTGATATTTTAGCTCTTTTTCATGGCTACCACTCGCCGAGCTAGATCTCAAGAACCGTAATAGCTAGACAGTTGAAATTTGGACAGATTATGTATTTTTATTGTGGCTACAACAACAAATACTAAAATCGCAATAATAATATAAGGGCGGGGCTCAATACAACAGAGTATTTCTGGTACGGAATCCTTCGTGCGCGAGTCCGACTCGCACTTGGCCGGTTTTTCAAAACGAACGAGTATATACATGTATAATGATTAAATTTTAACTTAACGACTAATACATTAACGACCTGGTACGTCGGTCGCTTGCTACCGCGTCAGTGCCTTTCATTTTGGAGCCAGCTGGCATGGCAAGGGACGATGGCAAGCGGCCAGACGGTGTCACTTTGGTGCCGTGGAAGCTCGGTAGGGCCCTGGTGTGGGACGCTACATGCGTAGATACATTCGCTCAGTCCATCCAGTACATCCAGGCAACCAGCTTAAATGCCGGCGCTGCAGCTGATCAGGCCCAAATCCTCAAGCGTCGCAAATACTCCACTCTTCTAAAAGATTATGAGTTTGCGGCGCTTGCGGTTGAGACCTTGGGGCCTTGGTCAGCCGACACTAAAACCTTTATAAAGGCCCTGTCGTCCCGGTTGGTCGACGCCTCAGGGGACCCAAGAGCTGGCGTGTATTTATCCCAGCGGATCGCACTTGCGGTCCAAAGGGGTAATGGCGCTAGCGTCCTGGGAACCCTGCCACAGCCAGCAGGGCTGGACGGGGTGTTCTTTTTATAACTGATAGCTTTTTTATAGTTAGTTTAAGTTTAGTTTTTAATTTAATCTTAGTTTAATTTGTTTTTTGTAAATATTTATTGGTTGAAATAAAATAGTATGTTTAGATGTTATGCAATTTACTGTACAGGAGCCTTACCATGACATCTTAATGCGATTCAGTTTAGGTTCGCTCGCTGTCAGATCCATACCAAAAATGACAGCTAAAACCTGAACTGAGTCGGAATTTAATTGCATTAAGACATCATGGTAATAGCCCAGCTCACTTTCTTAGTGCAATAGTAATAATGTTCCTAGAATTGTGTTTATGCTAGTTACAATATACATAAAGACACTTCCTCTTCCGACAGAACTAGTTGTGCGCATAGTTATGCGCATTCACACTTAACTGGTAGCAATTTCTTTCCCATATAAAACAAACATTTTCTAAGTTAGTCGCGTTAATGTGTTCTCATTCGATGCTGGTAGCTCGATTGTTTTTGCAAAAAACTTTTACCAGGGCTCATTTATAATTTGTTTAAAGAATGAATCTACATTGACAGAGATCAGAAAGTAACTTATAGTAGACTATGTGAAAAAACTTAAAGTCTAACCCCATTATTCATAAACGCTCTGTAGGCTTCTGCTAACTTAGCAATCGTTTGTCCTTAACTGTCACTTTGACAGTTACCTTTCACAGATAAGGACAAACGATTGCTAAATCTAACAGAAGCCTATAGAGCGTTTATGAATAATGGGGTACCTAAGTTAGGGTAGGACTTAACCATAGTAAATAAAAAAGTTGTCCTAGAATTACAGATCATTGCCAGGCGGAAAGGATTACAGGAGTAGGGTTTAGTTTATCTTAGAACTGCCTCTATATATTTTTTTTTGTAATTCTTGTGGAGCGCAAAAAGGCAAAAGTGTACACTCCTGACAAAATTATTGCATTCGATTTCAAGCTAAAAAAAAACAGCACAGAAAATGCACATCTTGCGAAATGTAAGCTTTCTAGGTAGGTGATGATTTGTAATCACTCAGTCAGTCAATAAAACTTTTATTACCATAATATTAAAGTATTATTCATAATGCGCTTATTGCAAGTCATAAAATGTAAACCGTTCTAGGTACAACTGAGAAAAACCGTTTTAACCGGGTCGTATCTACAGCTCTGACATGAACGCGAATGTTGTAGCAGAGACAACGTTAAGACCGGTTGAGGAGCTTTCTAGAGAGCCGCGTGCGCAGCTTTCGATTCCCCACCGAACACTCATAGTTAATACTATAATTAAAATAATTCACTTAGTAATCTACTATTGTTTACACGCATTTAACATTATAAATGTTAAAGCAACTTTGGCCGATGCGGCTTTTATGCCACCACTATTTTAATACCCGTCTGCACCTAAGGTCTTTTCATTCTTAACTGTTCTATTTGGTAAACAAAATTCTAACCTAAATGGACAAATTTTTGTAAAGAATAACGTGTATTATGTTATCAAATAAACCTGAGGCAATATTTTGTACATAATTTTTCTGATATTTTATCTCCAGTTGCTTTAATTACGACGAAATACGAAAGTTTGTGACGATGTGACGATGTGAGTGAGTGTGAGTGTGCTAAACCGACTGAACGGATTTGGAAAAAATTTGGAACAAAGTTAGCTGGTACCCTAGATTAAAACATAGGCTACTTTTTATCCCGGAAAATTGCATAGTTCCCGCGGGATAGCGAAAAACATGTCAATTACTAATTATATACGGACGAAGTCGCGGGAAGAAGCTAGTAGTTAAAAAAAAACAAAAACGTGACGTTTTGAGGTTAGAATTTTGTTTACCAAATAGGTCAGTTAAAATGAAAAGACCTTATACGCCTACAATCATGCTAAACGTGGCCTTTAGGTCTTGTTACTTTAGAGTCTGTCTACTCCGTAAGGAATATCGGTTTTTTTTTTTTTTTTTTTAATGCGAATAGGAAGGCAAACGAGCAAGTGGGTCACCTGATGGTAAGCGATCACCACTGCCCATAGACACCCGCAACCCCGGAGGGATTCAGATGCGTTGCCAACCTAGAGGGCTAAGATGAAATGCCTCTTGTGCCTGTAATTTCCCCGGCTGTCTTACTCTCCACACCGGAACACAGCAGTGCAAGCACTGCTGCTTAGCGGCAGAATTAGCGAGTAAGATGGTGGTAGCTATCCGGACGGACCTTGCACAAGGCCCTACCACCCGGAAAATTTATTGCACTATGCGTGTTGTGTAGAGACGCAGTATTTACCAGTGCTAGTTACGCGGTATAGCACTATGGGTGTTGTGTAGATACGCAGTATTTACCAGTGCTAGTTACGCGGTATAGCACTAATAGACGTGATTTGTGTGTATGTATGTAACGTTGTCTGTTTGTTACATCTATATAGCGGCATCAACGGTAAAAACGTGTTTGCTCTTTACTCTTTTTACTTTTCTTTTTTTGACAATTATTATGGAACTAGCTGTTGCCAGCGACTTCATCTGCAAAGTATTCGTTTATCGCTATCCCGCGGGAACTACACAATTTTCCGGGATAAAAAGTAGCCTATGTGCTATTCCAGGCTTTTCTCTATCTATGTGCCGAATTTCATCCAGATCCGTTGAGCCGTTCTGGCGTGATTGAGTAACAAACAAACATCCATCCATCCATCCATCCATACTTTCACATTTATAATATTAGTCAGATAGTTATTTGACATTGTAACGCAAGACGCGGTCAAAACAATATTTTGTGAAACTAACACTAAGGACTAAGGGCCTATTTAACCACTCTCTGTTAAGTTCTAGTTGTCTTAACTGTCAGTTGTCTATGATTCCGTCTCTATTTATTACTACGAAACAGACAGAGACATCATCATAGACTGACTTAAGAATCTGCAACTTAACAAAGTGGTGATACAGGCCTTTAGTCTACTGTTTAATAAATAATAGAGCTATTAAACTTTAGATGGGTATGATACCGCTGCATTGTAGCAACACAATAGTGAGTTACCCGCCTGCATTATGTGGTGTTATGCGTTATGCAGGTCGCGTGGGCGCCAATGACAAGTTGGGCAAACGGCAATGGAAAAAATGTGGAATAATCTAAGACCCAAGTGGCATTCGTGTATCGAATGTGTGTAAATAAATGTCTTTTTTTTATATGAATAGGAAGGCAAACGAGCAAGTGGGTCACCTGATGGTAAGTGATCACCACTGCCCATAGAAACCCGCAACCCCGGAGGGATCGCAGATGCGTCGCCACCTAGAGGGCTAAGATGAAATGCCTCTTGTGCTCGTAATTTCCCCGGCTGTCTTACTCTACACATCGGAACACACCAGTGCAGGCACTGCTGCTTGGCGGCAGGATTAGCGAGTAAGATGGTGGTAGCGATCCGGACGGACCTTGCACAAGGCCCTACTACCCACACCCGTTTTTCTCTCTCGCTCTCTCATTTCGATTAATTGACTGGTAGTTTACAAAAAGACATGTAAAAGAGCCCTCGGCGGCTAATTTGCATAATAAAGTTTAGAATTTTGAATTTTGACGCTCCAGGTTGATTGACAATCCTGGGTCCTTACCATGTCAACTTAATTTGATTCAATTCCGATTCAATTTTAAGTTTTAGCTGTCATTTTTGATTCTTCTAAATACCTGACTGACTGACTGAATCTGACAGCAGAGTCGTTTAAAAAAAAATACATAGTTAAGGGATTTAACAATTTCCTTGTCCCCTTGATTGATTATCAATCAATTAACTTCTGTTTTAATTAATTACATACATACATAAATCACGTCTTAATCCCCTACGGGGTTGACAGAGCCTAAGGTGACAAATTATGTTTCAATAGGTAACAATAACATTGCGACAGAAAACGTCAAAAGTCGATTAACTAAGTTCAGATCTTTGCACAAAACAGTTAGGCGTAAAAATTAATCATTCCATTGTTTCTAAGCTGAACGGTTTAGGCGTTGCGACAGAACATACAAACGCACAAGCGTGGGACAGCCAGACCTTGGACTGAAAAGTTAAGCTGATTATAAAGATTATGTTATAATGAGGGTAATCGCCTTTGACTTATTTCGGATATGGAGCCGTGAGAAATCTGATTTGTATTTTGGTTATTTTTAACCCCCCAATATAGATAATATCTTCTCATATTATGAGAAATCACACAGCCTACTGGTCAAACAAAAAGTCAAATTGTATTTTCGAGACCCCGTACACCAACATTTTTACTCAGCAAATTTTTCGGTATAGTGAAAATTCAGCTTGTTCCCCGTACATAACCAGTTACATTACCGGCACTGGTAAAACCAATGTAGAATGACTAATTTGGATTAATTTAGGTTTAGGTGCAACCCTTAAGCCGCGAACATGTCTGTTTTAATTTAGAAATACTCTTTTATTTTACCTTAGAATGTCCAGAGCCTCTAGTGTAAGTTTTCGCATATAAAAACGTTTCGAAACGACAACAAACTGTTCCCATAGTATTTGACATTTTGACGCAAACGCGTACGAGTACGTATTTTGTGACCGAAAACCTACACTAAGCATACTGTATGCTTAGTATAGGTTTTCGGTCACAAAATAGGTACGTCTCGAACGCGTTTGCGTTAAAATGTCAATAACTATTAGAACAATTTGTTGCCGTTTCGATCCGCAAGTGGCGCTGCCAATTTTTCCATAGTAATTGAGACGATTACGTGAACGCGTTCGAGACGTTTTTTAATGCGAAAACTTACACTAGGAGGCTCTGGTAATCTAAAATAGTTATGTACGGGGAACAAGCGGAAAATTCGGACTAATGACGATTTCGGAATTATGACTTGTCCGATTTTTTTGGTCTTACCGTTTTCTAGTTGTCACTGGGGCTCGCAATTGCATTCACCATTTCTTTCTATTAAACGTTAAAAAGTGAAGTTGGAGAGAGATAGAAAAATACCACAAGATTTTGTTAACATGAAATCAGATTCATGTAACAGAGGATGACAACAAAGAAACGGTGTATCCGTTTGCTCATAGAATGCCATTCGGATTGGTCTTGCTGTCTCACTCACTCTTGTTTGATAATTGAATCGACCTAGTGAGGGACGTTTATTGTGTGAAAACTTACAGTCTAATTAGTTTGCTCCGGTGGAAATGGCGAATAGACTGAGTTGAATCTCACGGCAGTTATGTTAAGACGGTCAATAATTTGGAATCTATTACCAAACTACGTCATTGTGCAATTTGAATTCGCTTCGGCATCGAACCCGCGACGAATCACATCAATCCGCACAGATTATATGCTTCAAAATGTGGCCCAATTACGATACTAAGTAGAACAAGAAATTGATTTAGAAATGCCCAACTAAAACTGGGTCGTTATTTAGTAAAGGCAATTGTCTTGATGGTTGACACCCTTGCACTGACAACTCTTTTAAGGGCTCAAAACGTTGCTGTCTCTGTCCCACCCCATACCCTCAGCAGAAGATCTCAAGTACTGCAAATTTAATAGTCTTCTAAGGCTCAGGCCTCAGGCCAGACCTCAGTGTCCTAGGGCCTTCCCATGACGTCTTAATGCGTTTCAGTTTAGGTTCGCTCGCTGTCAGATTCATACTAAAAGTGACAGCTAAAACTTGAACTGAGTCGGAATTAGGACGTCATGGTAAGGCCCCAGTCCATAGTTTGTATAGCATAGTAAGTATATTTTAATATTAGCTACTAGCGGTCATTACAATTACAATCATGTTTATATACAACTAGCTTCTGCACGCAGCTCCGTCCACGTAGAATGATAGTTATGTTCTGCAACAATTTATTTACATTGCGGACTAGGCAGCTACAACCTTTGGCATGTTTATCATTTATCCGTGGGAGTTATTCAATTTACCTGGGTAAAAAGTAGCCTATATTTTAATCTAGGGTACCAGTCATCTACATTCCAAATTTTATCCAAATCCATCCAGAATGTTTCAGCGTGAAGAAGGAACAAATATACACACTCACTCACTCACTTACCTCACATCGTCACAAACTTTCGCATTTATAATATTAGTAGGATTAGTAGGATGATGATGATGATGATGATGATGACGTACAGTTTGTTGCATAAATATAACCGCCACTGTAATTTTATTTCTTATTTCAAATAAACCTATGCAGGTTTTATGTGTGGCTACAAAATGAAATATAAATCTTTAAGTTATAGAACTTGTTGGGAAATCTACGCCGGTAATGAACGTTCGAATGTTTGTTTAAATATCATTCGGTCACATCCTCTTTTACTAGAATATTGCGTACAAGCGTTGGTACAGTCGGCATCAACATCCATGGTAATTTTTTGAACAGTGCACTTTTTCATGGAGCATTGATGACAGAATAGAATAGAATAGAATATAGAATATAATAATATATTTATTTGCAAAAAATGTCATTGGGTGCCACAGAGACAACAGTGAACACAAAATATTTACCTTGCTACTCCGCTACTTACGTGCAAGATAACCAAGCCTGTGCGAAATATATACGTTTTGCATGCAAGCCCAATAAAAAAAAAAACAAAAAAAACAGAGACAACAACAACAACAACAGAATAGGTTGCTTATTATGGTATGGTTGGTTATGGTTGTTGGTTGGTTGTTTTTTTTTGTGGTTTGCTTATTCTGCTATTTGTACAATTTTATCATACTAGCATGCAAATTGATTAATTATGAATATATTATGTATTTGTTTTCTTGTTACCTATGTCCAAAGTTCGGAATGAAGCAACAAGCCAAAATAGAAAAGGACCATGGGCAATTTTGTATGGAGCTTAGCCCTAAAACCAACACAACTGAAAGTTAAATACCTATACGCCCACAATCACGCAAATGTGGCCTTCAGCTTGTTACCTTAGGCTCTGTCTACCCCGTAAGGGATAAAGACGTTGTTTATGTTTGTATGTATATTGTATGACTTACAACTTTTATACCTCGAATGATTTCAGTAATGCAGGCTGACGCACAGTATTCTATACAGGATACGGTCAGCATCTCGACCTGTTTTCTTGTCAGTACTGATGCAAGTGTCCTCTAGACTGGCCATGATGTGTTCAGGTTACTGTCATATCAAGTAGGTAAGTTACTTACCATGTAAGACCATATCATTTAGTAAGCACTTGTTGAGCAAATAACAATATGACATACGAACATAGGTACATATTAACCACGTCTATCTACTTTATACCGGGGTAGACAGAGCAACAAGATCTAAAGGCCGCGTTTAGCGTGACTGTGGGTGTATAGGTAGAAAGGAGAATCAAAATAGTGATGGGTTGCTAGCTGCATCGCCTTTAACTAGTGATGGGACTCGAATCACGTTTCACTCAAGTCACTCGAGTAGTTTTACTGTCACTCGGACTCGAGTGAAAAATAAGTTGACTCGGCTGTCGAGCGACTCGAGTCAACTCGAGTAGCCTAAAAATTCACTCGGCCAGCGAGTGACTCGGACCACTCGAATTGCCTGTACTGACTTGAGTGAGAAAGTCAAGTAAGACGATTTGGGCATAATTATTCATAGGTGTTCTGTCAAAAATTGTTGGTTATGGTTAAAGTTATTGTTAAAGTACTTCGTGCTACTGCCGCTATGATGACGTGATATTTTACAAGAGGAAGGCCAGCCGACTGAAAAAATCGTGACTCATATCACAAATTCACTCGAGTGAAAAAATTGACACTCGAGTCGTGTCTTCACTCGAGTGAGTTGACTTTTCGAGCGAGTGACTCGAGTGATAAAATGTCACTCGAGTCCCATCACTACCTTTGACATGATTCCTAAGATTTTCGCCCATTCCCTCGATGGGCTCTTACGATCTGTGCGCAAAGGGAAGCAGCTGGTACATTCTATGATTTTTCTTTGCTCCCAGACCAGGGGCCTTACCATGACGTCATAATGCGACTCAATTCCGACTCAGTTCAGGTTTTATCAGTCATTTTTAGTATGGAACTGACAGCGAGCGAACCTACACTGAATGTGAATTGAGTCGCATTAAAACGTCATGGTAAGACCCCTGAAAGTTGACTTCATGATTATTTATAAAAACAGTTTGAATCTATTGTAGTTTAGAAAGAAAGAAAGAAAGAAAAATATTTTATTTCCATTCCCAAGGTACCACCACCATAAAAATTATAACTAAAGATATTGCTTACTAATACAGTTTGTGATGGTCCCGAAGGACACCGAAAAAGGGTCTCCACTCAGCAGTTTACTAGCCTAGTACATTATTATAAGAAAACGGGACTTAATCACGTAAATAAAAAGTATTTTTTGTAAATACCTCGACGTTTCAGACGCGTCACGCGACTTTGCATCCATAACGCATATCTTATTTATTCTTGGATATCTTTGTATCCGAAACGTCGAGGTATTTACAAAAACACTTTTTATTTACGTGATTAAGTCCCGTTTTTTTTATAATAATGTGTGAAAATCGCGACAGTTTGAATAGTTTTAAATCTAACAGAAAGTCTAACTAAATGTTTAGCAGCGTGATTAAAAGACTTAAAAACAGCATTTATCTAATTGCAGCTTGGGCAACTAGTTATGCTAAAGATCTCCGGTGATGGCCGGTGGCTTACTCGCCGGATCCGGCAGAATTCCCGTAAGCAGATAAACGTACTCCGGTCGCCATACAAAGACTATGATGTGCTATTATTGCGAGTTTTTTGTAAACTTGCAATGTCAGTATGCAGTATGCACATAAATGAATATGTATGCTAGGATCAAATGTTGCAAGTGAATTTTGATTTAAAGATGAAAAATATTGTGTTAAGTAATTCAATCAAGACTGATAGTGATAGATTTTATTTTGATCCAGTTTCAGTGGTACAAGTAAGATTGATGAAGTTGAATTAAAATTTCGTATACGTGAGTGAGTGAGTCAGTATGTTTGTTCCTTCTTCACGCCAAAACCACTGAAGGGATTTGAATAAAATTTGGAACGAAGATAGCTGGTACCCTAGATTAAAACAAAGGCTACTTTTTATCCTGGAAAATTGCATAGTTCCTGCGGGATAGCGATAAACATGTTAAAGGTCGTGGCTGCCTAGAGTCACAACGTAAATAATCAACATCAGTTCGTAAGTTTAATTCTACGCGGAAGAAGTCACGGGTAGAAGCTAGTTTTGTACAATAAAGTGTTAACATGCCTACATATATGCAAACTTTCCTCTTTATAATATTGGTATAGTGTAAAATCCCTAAACTTCTTGATTCGAGTTTCTTCAGGATGTGGTCTTCAATAAAAAGTGGACTGTAGATTTTAGCTGGCATAATTCGGAAATAAATTGCAAGATCGTTACAAGCTTTGTATGGCCTGCGGGCTTGCACTTTAAATGCACCGAGGGCGAAGTGCATTCGTTGCGACATACCACTTTGATGTATCCGCTAATTCAACGTGGCACACATAGTTCGTGTGTTTTAGACGAATTGGATGACAAACATGCAGTTAAGAGAACATGCTTAGGAGTGCTGCGCTGTTTACGACTACATTTAAGGCTAATTTGTCATTTAAAAAGTAGTGCAATTGAAATATTTAAGGGTTTTGAAGGTTATTACGTCCTATTGTGCATATTTTAACAGTTACCTACGAAGAGCTCCAATAGTAGATTGATAAACTAGGGTTGAAATATACCCATTTCACCTGAGATATTTCTGGCACCCGAACGAAGTGAGGGTGCCAATAGTTCGAGGGTGAAATGGGTAATTTCATCCGAGTAGAACACTCTACTTTTCATTTCGAATATGAGGAAATTAAAATTTCACTAACGTCGCATGGTCGCATTGAATATTTGTTACGTTTGTCATTCTCTTCCCGCTCTTTTTTCTATTGCGCATTTCTTCTGCGCATCAATGGCGGCCGGCTAGTTTTTTTTAAACTTGCAGACACGGAGGTCGCTATCAATTAATTGTCGACTTAAATATTTCAAGCTAAAAAAATTACCGAACGTAATAATTTCCACTAATTCTCGTTGTATACGCTTGCATAAGCTTATATATAGCGGGAATGTTATTTTAAGATTATTTTGCCTTTTACAATTAAAAAGGAACTATTAGTATAGATTATTATTTTAAACAGATTACATGGCTGTATACGTATTTCCATTGCTATGTACCTCATTTGGATTAGCTAGAAAAAAAATATACTTTCAACCCAAGGGTCGCGATGAGTCACTTTCAACCCTATTTCCAGATAATCAATGACCTACTTTCAGAGTATGAGAGATGAAAAACTTATTTTATGTGAAGTTTTTGAATAAGTATACTTAAACTGTAGATATATAGGTTTCATTCATTATGGTTTTACTATGGTATATATTTATCAGTGGCGTGGCGTCCATAGAACTCGATTCCCACCGGCTTGCATATTTTAAGGCAGTTGGGCAATTTATTGTGCAGAATTAGAGGAAAAGGCTAGTAAAGTTCCCTTCGGCTTGCCTTCTGATATACTTGACGCCACGCCACTGATATTTATTGTGCCAAACGAGGGGGATTAAGCTTGTAATCAAAATTGTAACTCTTAAATATATCCAGAAATAAGCAGTGCCGACGAAATAGCTTCAGTTTTTGTTAGTATTTATATTTATTTTGAATAAAGCCTGTAATGAAAATTGACGCAAGATTGTGCAGGGTTGACACAAAAGTAATTTTTAGTTATCTTATTACGTTACATAAACTGTAATGGTTTAGAATTGGCAAATAGTTCTTGCTGCCGACGCATTTGTTAACTTCTTTTTGTCAGTTTACAATTTGTCACCAAATTAAAACAGTCAAGGTTGAAGATAGGTAGCTGTTAAATACCGCTTCATCGAACAGAGCAAGACACGACTCCAAAAGTCTGAGATGTTTCTTAAATTTTGTAACATAATTTGTGAAATATTTTTTGCTACGATTCTTTGTAATTTTTGAATGTAGTAGAGCTAACAAGTTTAGCTCTATTTAGACTCCCAGTGGCTGTACCATCAGATGTTCCTGCGCTCTCACTTCTGGCCAGAAGGTGTTGTGTTCCGTCGGTTGGTATTCCTTATTAGTTGTAGTGTATTCGTAATTGTTTTTTCTGTTTGTATTCATATTTCTTTTTCTATTGTTTGTTTTCTGCTACTCAGAATAGAATAGAATAGATTGCATATCACATTACAGACATGGGTTTATTTACAAACAAGGGCACGGCAACTTGAGAGGGTTAATTACCTTAAAATATATATTTTTTGCACTGAACATAAGTAAGAAAACAATTAAATAATGCACTTTATAATTATTAGGTATTTTCTGTCATCATTAACTAACTGCATAAATATCTGGTAATTAAAATAAATTTAAACTATTCAGTAAACAAATTTGGGGTAGCCATTGTTTGTAGAATTTGGACGTCGATTATAGATTTTAATGGTCCTACGGCGACGCTGAAGACTTATACATGTGATGAGTTTTAATATTATGAATAAGTAAATAAATACCTGATAAGTTGTTTCAATTTGGATGCGGCTTGTAGCGACGCGTATCCATATCGGTAGTATTTGGCTGCGTCTTCTGAAGGCGCGTTGAATGCTGCCACGTAGCGCGCAGGGTTCGAGTCATCTAGCCACAGACCTGTCGAAGTATTATTATCATTCTCTTACCTCCCCTTTTTCCGGTACCTACTCGTCTAGTCGAAAGCATGCTCCTATCACTCCTCTCGAAATAGGGTTGTCAAAAATATGATCACTTTTGTACGTAGTCACTTACCCTTAACCTGGGGCATTACCATGACGTGTTAGTTCTAAAGTTGGATCGCTCGCTGTCACATCCTAAATCGCATTAAGACGTCATGGTAAGCCCCCTGACCGTAATATTTATGGGACAAAACTTTAATGCAGTAATTGATATTAGTTAAAAAAATACTAACGCATTTCATACACATTTTAAGAAGTTCTTCTTAATATTTGTAAACTAGGTACTTCCGATGCAAATAAGTAATCAAAGAGGGACATTAGAATTCCTACTTCAATGATACATAATATTATTTGCAGTTATGATCTTCGTATAATTGGTGAATATTAAGCCAATAAACTTACCCATGGAATATAATTTGGGCTCCATCACTGTATACAGCTCGTGCATCTTCTGCATCCCGTATTCTGCTGCTTCCATTATATCCTTCTTTTCAGTCTTTGTCAGATTAACTTCAGGTCTAAAGTCTTCATAATCATATTCTTCCTCACTTTCTAAGTAATCGTTATCGTCTGTATTATTTTTAGGTATTTTTATATCTGTATCAACATTTTCAAAAGTTGCATTAGCTTTTGTAAAGTTTTCATGGTCGCAGTACGTAACGACTATTGTTGAAACATTCTTGGTGGCAGAATATGAGTGGTTTTTATGGTGATTTCTTTCAATTATTGTTAAATTATGCAATTCTTTAGTTAATGTGCTATTGAACATTGGCATTAGATGCTTAAGTACTTCCATTATGTTATGCGATGTGGTTAGATTATTCGTTGTATTGTTAGGTTCTATTGTCAATATTTCAACGTAAGTCGGCTTTGTGGCTATGGCTGACCTATTATTACTTATTTGTTTATTTTCATCAGCAGATACATTAAGTCGGGTATCAAATTTGTCTTCTATACCACTTTTTATGCCACTTATGCTTATTTCGTCACTTCGTCGTTCGGATTTTTCTAAATTTTTAGGAACATTTAAAATTATAGCTTCATTTAATTTATTCTCATCTTCGCTTGTTCTATTGCTAAGGTTATTTTTTATTCTCTTTATGGATGCAATAATATCATCTACTAACGCGTCTTGCGCAGATCTGTTTGAGTCTTTATCGTCGGTTCTTACATCTGCTATGGAATTTAGGAAAAGTTTAGCATTTTCGTTGCTACTGGTTCCTGTTCCACTTTTATTTTTCATTTTAAAAATGTCTTCAATTATTCTAGTAAAAGGACACCTTGGGGTAGTGTGTACTGTGTCATTGCGGTTATTTGTTTTTTCATTGCTAACATAGTTGAAGAAAAATGACAGTAGCACGAAGATATATTTATATCTGTAAAAAATTGAAAATAAAACCTTAATGATTTTGTTTTTTTGCAATGTAGTGGTGCTTAAATAATCGTTGACAGTCAAACGTGAATATTATGGATTCAATTTGAACTTTAATCATCATCATCACTACATAGTATAAAACAAAGTCGCTTTCTCTGTCCCTATGTCCCTATGTCCCATATGCTTAAATCTTTAAAACTACGCAACGGATTTTGATGCGGTTTTTTTAATAGATAGAGTGAATCAAGAGGAAGGTTTATACGTATAATAATATACCGTGGGAAGCCGGGGCGGGTCGCTAGTAAAATATAAGTATAACAACACCGTTAGAAGTTTTTCCGCTACCGTCAAAACTACCCTTATTTTTGAAGTACATTTATCTCCCGAAATTTAAAAGACACCGTGATGTGCTAAAAAAATGTTTGTCTTTGTAATTCCGAAAATCCGTTTTTTGCATAAATATGTCCGAGACCGATGTACACATTTATAAATTTACAATATTTAATTTTAAATTAAGGTTGTAACTGAAAACGTTTTTCCAACTCCCGAAACGGTCGGTACGCCATTTGCCGGAAGTCACCGAGCCGAGAATGAGTAGGTAGAAGTGGTAAGCGATTCTTATGGTAAGCGCACCATAATATTTTCCGTCCGTACTCCGTACTCCTAACGGACTGATAAGATATAAGTTCTTCTTTTCGCTACGCGGCGGCGCCGTTCGCCGCTTTGTTGAGCGCGGCAGGCAATTGTTGCCAACCTCAAGGCAAAAGATTATTCAATATTAAGGAGTAACATGCTTGGACACGTCTAGACCTTATTTACGAACAAAATACATAAATGTAGTTAGTTACCTACTCTGACAGTTAAATTGGGGTGATTTCACAAGTGCACATAAAACTGTCATTACAGCGCTAGACATAATTATGCCGTTAATCATTAATCACGGAAAAGCTGTCATTCTGTCATTGTCGGTTGAGACAAAGGCTTTCTAGTGGAGGAAAGTGAACTTTCTCTCCATGTGAAATGATGTGAACATACAATGGGTACATGTGTAGCCAATTAAGGCATAAAGGGTTATCATGCATGCAAGTGTTTTAAAACCAGAAAGCAAGTGTTATATTTTCTATAAGGCATATTAATGGATTTTGTTAATAATTGCAATAGGTATACCAGCTAGCCTAGAAGAGAAAAATCGGTAAGTACCTAATAGGTGCTTTGTGGATAGCAGAATCCGAATCCAGCGAATCCAAATGCGCTGGTAGATTCAAAAAAAGACATGTAAAAGAGCCCTTGGCGGCCTATTTGCAAAATATACTTTGACTTTTTGACTTTTGAAGTTTATTTTAAAACTTTCTTCAGCACACGTTAATCAGTATTTGTTGAATGATAATGCTTGTTTGAAAGGTTGGATAATGTTGACAGTAAAATACAAGAACCTAGTAAAAGTACGAGGTTTGCGGCCGGTTGCCATAGAATTGTTGCTGTCGAAACAATGACAGAAGTTTTTTTGCAAAATGTGCTTATTTTTACTTGACTGTACTCATATTGTTATTCATCCAGTAGGTTTTTTTTTATATGAATAGGAAGGCAAACTAGCAAGTGGGTCACCTGATGGTAAGTGATCACCACTGCCCATAGTCACCCGCAACCCCGGAGAGATCGCAGATGAGGATGACTGTAGGATGGGTTCACAAGTAATGTATTACTTGTGAACTCAAAATTTGAAGTCACTCCGATTTATTTTGCTATTCCGCTTATGAAGGGAAAATCGTAGTTCTTTTACCCTGTTAACCAATAAAAAAATAAGCCCTTAAAAGATAACAGCCACTCTAACTAGCAACTGACTGACTAGCTTCTGCCCGGGACTTCGTCTGCGTAGAATTGTACAGCCGGCTGCAAAACTGCATGGACAGTTCAGTAAAATAATGCTATGAGGTGAATCTATCCGTTCGATGACAGTCAACTTCAAACTTCGTTAGTTTAACAAGATCTCGCTAGATGGCGCTGTTAACGCATTATACAAAAAAATGTAAACGAAGACATTCGTATGCCGAATGGATCCCGGCTATCTTTTTCTATTTTTTTTCCATTTTTAAGATTGGTATTATTGTTTCTCGGTATTATTACTTTGGATCATGGGAGGCTATAGTTCCCAATTACGATGGGCGTTGTTAATTTTGAAGCTCGACTGAACGTCTCGAAAACTCCACTTTTTTAAATATTTGCAAAAACTTCATGAGCAACGTGGATTTGAACCTAGGAACTTTGAGTCAATAAGCCACCATACGCACCACTTGGCCAAACGTTCTTATGCAGAGAGTTTGAAACTAATTAACAGTTTACGCATGTAATCAAAGGGATAAACAACTCATAATTTCTTTTTTTAAACCTTATTACGATACACCAAAGTCCAAGTTTCAATTGATGCGGTTTTGTATACTAATTTAAAAAGTATTTAGAATTATAACATAAGAGGGTAGGGTCTTTATACTCAGAAATATTTAGGGTAATATTTATAAAATATCACATTGCTTTTCATCTTACACCTGTTCGTTTATTCGGTATTTCTTATTCGATTGAAGTTTTGGTTGGATTTTGTTAAATATCAACCGTTGTTTCATTTTGACAAGAATAAGTTCTTGTTGTAATATCGATTTGGTCACACGATCAAATATAATTGCTTTATAAACCGAAGGGAAACATTTTTCAGAAATTGCTAGAAAGACCGGTGTAAACGTAAGTATTTTTTTTTTACTTGTCTAGGTTTCTTTAAAATATATTGTGTTTTCTTTTTGATTGTTCTGCCAAATAATCATGTTTGTTTTTGTTACAGAGCAGTTTTATGGATACGACGTTTTGAAAAGGAGGGGTTCTATTGCAACACGGTCACATCGAGTAGGCCTCGTCTTGTTGATCTATAGTGAGAGAATATGGACAAAATGGATTGATACAGACAAAATCACTACGCTGGTTTATTTGACACAAGCGTGGATACTATTCGTCATGTTGAAAGTCTGCATTATGTTAAACATGCTGTTGAACCCTTGCTGACAGAGAAAATATCGACTGGAGTCATGTCATCTTTACTGGTGAAAAGACTTAGGATCCTTAGGGTTTTGATTGTGGCGTCTTAATAATACGCGATATCATAGCAATAACATAGTGACCAATATGGATTCCCGCGCTGGAGTAGACCATTATGTTATCTACTGTTCTGTGTTATCATTGTGCAAGTTGTTGTTGTGTATCAGAGTGAGGGTTATAAACCTAAACATAATGTGTTAGTTCGTTAGTGTTTAGAACGAAATGAAAACATTTGTGACAGTAAAATACTATTATTATTATTAACTGCTACTACTACTTATTTTATTTAACTATAATTACATATATGTCACATCTAGAAAGTCCATAGTAACATTCCTTGTGCCTTAAAGAACATATGAAAAAATCCCTGGTGGTCTTCAATTGAGAAAAATATTTGCTAAAATAGTTTAATTTTTGTTGTGATCAAGCTTCAATCCTCTTTTCGATTTCGAAAACGAATACTTAAGCCATGATCTCAATAAAGTTAGGGTAATTGTTTTACTATCACAAATGTTTAAAATAAACGAAAAATTTCTCTCATTTCATCAGAGATGGCGTTTTTTTTCGCAAATTTTTCATATTTTCTAATAATATATTTATTCTGCTATTTGGGGTGGAGAAAAATCCAACAAATCAACGAACATAAAAATCATTGTAATAACCTGACTTTGTTTCATTATGTAAAAATAAAGATATATTATTATTATTTTAACAATTACAAGTTGTTTCATTTGTGTTCAAAGTAATATAGCAATTATATTATTTTAAGAATTCATAATTAATAAATAATGGTTTATTTACTATGAAACACAATAAAATTATTAATTACCACAATAAAAAATGAAAAAAGTAAGCACCATTCTCGGATTCGAACGTAGGACTATCACGAGCGCATACAGTCATAGGTCAGACGTTTACCCAATTAGCCATCGAATCTTTGTTATTTATGGCGAATTTTAG
The DNA here is from genome assembly GCA_963854515.1 of Pandemis heparana. Classification (NCBI taxonomy): domain Eukaryota; kingdom Metazoa; phylum Arthropoda; class Insecta; order Lepidoptera; family Tortricidae; genus Pandemis; species Pandemis heparana. Next base: position 15,112,357 of record OY978013.1, on the reverse strand, counting down.
ATTCTATTACACACTACACAAATTTGCCACATCAATGAGTTGCGTCAACAACGCCATCTAGTTTATTTTTTGCGAACGCGAACTCGAGTGTTCACAGCGTTATAGTCCTTAAGGTATCCATGCAAATTTGCAGGCTACTGTACATATAAACCTACCTCTTCAATCACTCTATCTATAAAAAAAACCGAATCCAAATCCGTTGCGTAGTTTTAAAGATCTAAGCATGCATAGGGACAGACAGACAGACATACAGTGGAAAGCGACTTTGTACTATACTATGTAGTGATAACTTAGTGTCACCGTACACGTACAGTCAAGGAAATAAATCTTCATCACCGACCTTATTGTTTGTGGCATAAAACTTATTATGTTTTTGACGTCTTTGTAATACAAAATATTTTGCAAATATTAGGTCGCCAAAGGCTCTTTTACGTTGTCTTTTCTTGAAACTACCAGCGCATTGGGAAAGAATATTGCTAAGTAGAATGCGCCGCAAGAAACTTGGCAGAAAGTAATTTTTTCACAATAAAATATATTTACATACAACAATATTTAAATTCTACTTAACTTATAATCACACTAAAATGATAAAGGTAAAAGTTTGTGTGTGTGTGTGTGTGTGTGTGTGTGTTTATTACTACTTCACGCGCAAACGGCTGGGCGAATTTGGATTCAATTTGGAATGGAGAAAGCTGCTACCCTAGATTAACACATACGCTAATTTTTATCCCGGAAAATTGCATAGTTCCCGCGGGATAAACACGTCAAAGGCCGTAACTGCCTAGAGTCGTGACGTAAATTATTATTGCAAAACATGACTATCAACATTATTTCTTAAATCCAATTCTACGCGGATGAAGTCGCGGGCAGAAGCTAGTTAGATGATAAGTGAGTAATTGCCTTTTGTCCATTATATAATGACTATAATTATGAAATAAGTTATTGTTTAGTAATAACGATCATTAGTGAAATTGACGACTCAGGGACAGTTCAGTATATTAAATATGATTGAAATAAAGTAGTTTTAAATCACTTAAAGCAATTCAAATTGAAACTCCAAATTAATTACTGTAACTGTAATGAAATGAAATCGTAATTTGTAAATGACATCAAGCGATTCACAATTGAACGTCCTAATTAATTAATGCAACTGTTATTAGATGATTAGTGCGTAGTGGGCGTAGTAGTGCCTCTTGTCCATCACATACTGACTTTAATAACAAGCAATTGTTTACTAATGAAGATCATTAGTAAAATTGACGACTCACGAATAGTTAAATATAATTAATATGGTTGAAATTAAGACTTAATTTGTTCAAGAAAACGCAATTGAACGTCGTATTTAATTAATGCTACTGTAATTAGATGATTAGTTATTAATTGCCTTTAGTTCATCACAATGATTTTAATAACGAGTAATTGTTTACTAATAACGATCATTAGCGAAATTGACAACTCACGGATAATAAGTATAATTAATATGGTTGAAATTAAGTAATTTGTAAATGACTTCAAGCGATTCGAAATTGAACGTCCTAATTAATTAATGCAACTGTTATTAGATGATTAGTGCGTAATTGCCTTTTGTCCATTACATAACGACTTTAATTATGGCATAAGTGATTGTTTACTAATAACCGATCATAAGCTAAAGTAACGACTCACGGATAATTAAGTATAATGAATATGGATGAAATGAAGACGTTATTAGTAAATGACATCAAGCGATTCGCAATTAAACGCCGTTATTAATTAATGCAACTGTTATTTGATGATTAGTGCGTAATTGCCTTTTGTCGATCACATAATGACTTAATGTATGGAATAAATAATTATTTACTAATAAAGATCATTAGCAAAATTGACGACTCACGGATAGTTGAGTATAATTTAATGTGTTTTAAATGGAGACGTAATTTGTAAATGACATCAAGCGTACTGAATTGAACGTTCTATTTAATTATGCTACTGTAAGTAGATGATTAGTGATTAATTGCCTTTAGTCTATCACATAATGACTTTAATTATAGAATAAGTGATTGTTTGTTAAATAACGATCATAAGCTAAAATAACGACTCACGGATAGTTAAGTATAATTAATATGTTTGAAATTAAATAAATTATAAATGACTTCAGCCGATTTGAAATTGAACGTCCTAATTAATTAATGCAACTGTTATTAGGTAATTAGTGCATAATTGCCTGTTGTCCATTACAAAATGACTATAATTATGGAAAAAGTGATTGTTGACTTATAACGATCATAAGCTAAAGTAACGACTCACGGCTAATTAAGTATGATTAATATGGTTGAAATGAAGACGTTATTTGTAAATGACATCAAGCAAACGCAATTGAACGTTCTATTTAATTAATGCTACCGTTATTAGATGAGTAGTGGTTGCCTTTAGTCTATCACATAATAAGTTAATTATGGAATAAGTGATTGTTTACTAATAAAGATCATTAGCGTAATTGACGACTCACGGATAATTAAGTATAATTAATATGCTTGAAATGAAGACTTAATTTATTAATGACATCAAGCAAACACAATTGAACGTCCTATTTAATTAATGCTACTGTAATGAGATGATTAGTGATTAATTGCCTTTAGTTCATCACGTAATGATATTAATAAATAGTTATTGTTTACTAATAACGATCATTACCGAAATTGACCATTCACGGATAATAAAGTTTAATTAATATGGTTGATATTAAGTAATTTGTAAATTACTTCTAGTGATTCGAAATTGAACGTCCTAATTAATTAATACAACTGTTATTAGATGATTAGTGCGTAATTGCCTTTTGTCGATTATATAATGACTTTAATTATGGAATAAGTTATTGTTTACTAATAACGATCATAAGCTAAAGTAACAACTCACGGATAATTAAGTATAATTAATATGGTTGAATTGAAGACGTTATTTGTAAATGACATCAAGCGCTTCGCAATTAATTGCCGTTTTTTATTAATGCAACTGTTATTAGATGATTAGTGCTTAATTGCCTTTTGTCCATCACATAATGACTTTAATTATGGAATAAGTAATTGTTTACTAATAACGATCATAAGCTAAAGTAACGACTCACGGATAATTAAGTATAATTAATATGGTTGAAATGAAGACGTAATCTGTAAATTAATAACTAATCAAGCGATTAATTAATGCAACTGTTATTAGATGATTAGTGCGTAATTGCCTTTTGTCCATTACATAACGATTTTAATTATGACATAAGTGATTGTTTACTAATAACCGATCATAAGCTAAAGTAACGACTCACGGATAAATAAGTATAATGAATATGGTTGAAATGAAGACGTTATTTGCAAATGACATCAAGCGCTTCGCAATTAAACGCCGTTATTCATTAATGCAACTGTTATTAAATGATTAGTGCTTAATTGCCTTTTGTCCATCACATAATTACTTTAATTATTGAATAAGTAATTGTTTACTAATAAAGATCATAAGCTAAAGTAACGACTCACGGATAGTTAAGTATAATTAATATGGTTGAAATGAAGACGTAATTTGTAACTGACATTAAGCCAACGCAACTGAACGTTCTATTTAATGAATGCTACTGTAATTAGATGATTAGTGATTAATTGCCTTTAGTCTATCACATAATGACTTTAATTATGGAATAAGTGATTGTTTACTAATAACGATCATAAGCTAAAGTAACGACTCGCGGATAGTTAAGTATCATTAATATGGTTGAAATTTAGTAATTTGTAAATGACATCAAGCGATTCGAAATTGAACGTCCTAATTAATTAATTCAACTGTAATTAGATGATTAGTGAGTAATTGCCTTTTGTCCATCACTTATTACTGCTACTGGAATAAGATGATTAGTGATTAACTACCTTTAGTTCTTCACATAATGATTTTAATAACAAGTAATTGTTTAGTAATAACGATCATTAGTGAAATTGACAACTCACAGATAATAAAGTATAATTAATATGTTTGACATTAAGTAATTTGTAAATGATTTCAAGCGATTCGAAATTGAACGTTCTATTTAATTAATGCTACCGTAATTAGAAGATTAGTGATTAATTGCCTTTAGTCTATCAAATAATGCCTTTAATTATGGAATAAGTGATTGTTTACTAATAACGATCATAAGCTAACGACTCACGGATAATTAAGTATAATTAGTATGGTTGAAATGAAGACGTAATCTGTAAATGATATCAAGCGATTCGCAATTTAACTTCCAGATTAATTAATGCAACTGTAATTAGATTATTAGTGAGTAAGTGCCTGAGACGACCGGATAGCCTAGTGGTTAATGACCCTGACTATGAAGCTAGAGGTTCCAACCTTAATTATTATTGTGAACAGCTGTAAAACACCAAATAAATTCATTTTTAATTTCTTTTTCATTGGCAAACAACTGAAACAATAAAAAAATACAAGAAAGTAAAGAACAAAAGACAAAAGAAAACAAGTGTTTATGGGCAGTGGTGATCGCTTACCATCAGGTGACCCACTTGCTCGTTTGCCTTCCTATTCACATAAAAAAAAACAATAATATTTGTGCAAGCCAGCGACCTTGAAAAGTCAACAAACGCTGTGAAATCTAGCGCGTTGTTGACTAACTCAAAAACAGTGTTAACAAGGTAAAAAGCTTTGGCAAAGCTTATGTAACGTCACATCCGTATCAGTATCTGCGGACACGCATATGTTACATAATGCTGTTAGCCGAATACCCAAATTGAGACTTGAACTTTGCAGGATGTAGTAAAATATTGGCTTACTTTTACTAAAAATAATTTTCCTCGTTCAATCCTGATATAGTTCCGCGTGTGGTAATAAGCTATACCGGTAACACCGAACGTTATTTGTGTTTTATATTACATACATACAGCTATCTTTATTCGAATTCTATTTATCTAATCAGCCCACATCCACCTACTGCTGAGTGGCCTCTTCATTTTCACGTCACTTTTCCTGGTCCTTATTTTCATAATTCTACTTATATTTAGACCTAATCTGGGAGCAAAAAAAAAACATAGAATGTATTAGTTGCTTGTCTTCCCGCGTAGATGGTAAAAGCCCATCGAGGGAATGGGCCTGTTGAGAATTGGGGAACTGCAAATCACACGACCCAAGTTGCTGACACCTATCCAATTTATTCAATTGTTACAAAAGCTTTTTTAAAAGGTTTATAAAAGACAGTAGAAAAAAGGTTTACAAAAAGAGTCTTCAACATCGCCGCCCACGTGTAGGAAACTACACAATTTGCTCATCTAATAGAGCTAGCTTCCTTATGGGTCTCTTTAGGAAGCCTCCCTTTGTAGCCACTTCAGCGACGCGCACGACTCCGTCTTGTCCCGGATATACTGTAGTGACTCTACCCATGGGCCACACCCCCCTTGGTAAGTTAGGATCCACGACGAGAACTACATCATCAACCCTCATGTTCTGATAATGGCCTTGACTTTTCTTTGGCCTTAAACTGGGCAGATATTCTTTGAGCCACCTCGTCCAAAAGTGCTCTGAGAGGCGCAATACTTTCTGCCATTCCTTCCTCAGCGAGAAGACTTTATCGTCAAGGCGAGCCGGTAATTGTTGGTTGGAAGACGAGCCAATGAGGAAGTGAAAAGGTGTGATACTCTGGCATTCACTGTTCTGGGCAACATACGTTAAAGGCCTTGAGTTGACCAACGCCTCAGCTTCCAAAAGAAGAGTATGAAGCAGCTCCTCTCTAGGAGCTCTCTCTTTCAGTGTTGCCATAAGAGCTGTCTTAACCGTGCGCACGAGTCGCTCCCAGCAACCGCCCATGAAAGGCGACGCAGGCGGTATAAAACTCCACTCGGTTTTATTGTTGGCGGCGAAATCTTGCACCGGCTGGCTATAGAACTCGACTAAGTGTCGGTTGGCTCCAATAAACGATGTGCCGTTATCTGACAAGATCTTCCTCGGGATACCTCTGCGTGCCATGAAACGTCGAAGACATGAAATAGCAGAATCGGCTGTAAGACTTGCGACAATTTCCAAGTGAACTGCGCGTATGGTCATGCAGGTGAAAAGGGCTATCCAACGCTTCTCTCTGCGCCGTCCAATTGAAATGTCTACAGGCCCGAAGTAGTCCAAGCCTACATTAGTGAATGGACGGACATGGTGGTCTAGTCGGACTTCTGGCAAGTTGCCCAACGGTGGAATCTGTGGCGTTGCTCTGCGCTTGGTACACAACATGCATTGCCTGGCGACCGTACGTACTGCGCTGCGGCATCGCAGTATCCAGTATCGCTGCTTCAACTCGTTACAAACTAGTTCGTTAAATCTGTGTGCAGCTTTTACGTGGTAGTGACGTATAAGAAGACGAACGGCGGGGTGGCGGCCATCAAGAATGACGGGTGACGCGGTGTCGAAATCAATGTTTCTCATAAACTTAATACGGCTGTCCAGCCTGAGCAAACCGCATTGATCGAGAACCGGGGACAAGGAAAATAACTTGCTTGACTTGGGTAAAGGTTTGGAGTCGTGCGTGAGAGCGAGTTCTTCGCTAAAACTGTCCATCTGTGACTTTCTGAGGATGGCATTTTCCGCTTCCTGGATGTCTAATGCAGTAAGAGGAGGAAGCTTTGGGAAAGAAATATTAGTAGGTGATTTGGAATTTGGATCTTTAAAACGTGCTAAAAGAGACCGAAACTTGTACGCGCATTGGTAAACGCGCGCGGTCGCACGCACCAAACGAAACCAATCGCTGAAACGCGATAGATCTGGTACAACCGATGAAGGTTGCTCAGAAATCGTTAAGCCTACCTGCGCCTTTAGAGGTTTTAGCTCCTCAAAGGCCGGTAAGTCGCGAGACGATGGTTCTTCAGGCCAGTCTGTAACTGGTAATAATAAAAAAGCCGGTCCAGAAAACCATCGTTTTAAATCTATATCACGGTCTACTAATCTTGTAGCATCGTCAGCAACATTTAAACCACCTGGTACATATTTCCAATTAGAGACGTTTGAAATTTCGGTGATTTCACCAACGCGGTTCGCAACAAACGGTTTAAATGCTCGTGCATCACTGCGAATCCAACTTAATACCGTGGTCGAATCAGACCAAAAATAAGTTGCATTCGGTTGAATTTTGTGGCCAGCACAAATAGTACTAGCAAACCGAGCTGCGATCAGAGCTGCCTGGAGCTCGAGTCGAGGAATGGACGTGGGTTTCAAAGGAGCTAGGCGCGCTTTACTACCAATAAGAGACAGCTTGACGGAGCCGTCCGCGAACGTAAATCGCCAATACGCAACACAAGAGTACGCTTGCTCACTAGCGTCAGCTAACACGTGAAGCTGCCGGTCACTGATGTCCTTACCTTGGAACCCACATCGATACCATCGGGGAATTTTAAAATCAGAAATTCCTGCTAGCTTTCTAGACCACGACAGCCATCTACGAACAGAGTCTGGTTGTAGCTCTGTGTCCCAATCAACACCAGTTCTCCACGTTTGTTGAAAAAGGATACGGCCCTGTATAATTAGAGGCGTAAGAAAGCCCAAAGGGTCGTATAGACACATTAAATGAGACAATACTTTCCTTTTAGTCAGCTTCTCAGTTTCAGGTATTTGTACTGAAAAGCTGGCCAAACGGAAAGCATCGGACTGTGGATACCAAACAAGACCTAACGTTCTGATAAATGTTTCAGGGCCTACATGAACGTCGAGAGGTGCTGCGCGTAGGTCTTCAGGAACAGACGATAGTGCAGCAGGCACGTTCGAGACCCAGCCACGCATTTCCATTCCTGCCTGTTTGTGTACAGTAACAATATCAGCCGCGAGTTGCGAAGCTTCCTTTTCGTCGTCTATGCTGCCTAAATAATCATCCATATAGTGATCATTTATAATAGCCTTTGCTGCAGCAGGATATGACTCCTGAAATTCTTGGGCATTTTTATTTTTAATGTACAAAGCAGTACACGGACTACAGACGGCACCAAAAATGACAGAAGTCATTCTATATTCTTTTATCTCCAAGCTACAATCTTCTCTCCAAATAAACCGTAAAGCATCACGATCCTCAGTTCTTATTCTAATCTGAGGGAACATTTCCCTGACGTCAGCTGTCAGCGCGATACGACCTTCGCGAAAACGAAACAGAATGTGTAGCAAAGATTGTAGCATGTCAGGACCTGGTAGCAGAAGAGAATTCAAACTTATGCCGGAAGTCTTAGCAGCTGCATCATGAACAACCCTAAGTTTATTTTTCTGAGGATGTACCACAGAAAAGTGAGGCAAGTACCAACGAATTGTTGGTTGTGACAACAAGTCGATAGCATCGTGGTATGTACCTCTAGGACACTCCTCAGCGTAACCCTTATCAATCATATTATTAATAAAAGTACAGTAGCCCTTTTTTAACTCTGCATCTCGTTGCATACGCCTTTCTAAACCGAGAAATCTTGCAAACGCTTGTTGGTAACTGTCCGGTAACTTTGGAATGTCCTTTCGCCACAGCAAACCAACCTCGAACCTCGAAGAAGGCAACCGCTTAGCTGTAGATTCTAAAATCTCCATGGCACATCTTTCCTGTTCTGAACAAAAGTCTTGGTCTGGCTTAGCGATTCCTATGGAGTCCAGTAGAAAATAATCTTTAATTTGCTCGTCCATAGAACGATCTATACGTTCAAAACAAGAAACGTGGCCGTGGTTAACGAAGTGGACAGGTTTTGTCCAGCTACTGGATTTGCCATGCAATACCCAACCTAAAACTGTGCGGGTAGCAATGGGTTGATTTTTGGAACCTTCTCTGACTTCCCGACTGACAGTTAAAAACCAGTGCTCAGCACCGAGCAGAATCTTGGGTTTTGCATCGACCAATGTCAGCTCGTCAATCAAATCGGTGAGGTGCGAGTATTGATCCACTTCGTTGCGGCTGACAGTTTGCGTGAACAGTGACAATGTGTCTATAGCCTTAGCGTTACTGACAGAAAATGCCTCAGAACAATGTTTGCCTCTGATTGAAAAGCTTACATGCTGAACAGACTTGCACGCCGACATGCCAGCGACACCGTCGACCTTGATCGAATCAGTAGGGCCTGAAGCACCGATGAGGCGAGCTACTTCGGAGTCGATCAAGGTTGCCGTGGAGCCGTCGTCAAGCAAGGCGAAGGTATTATACTTTCCTTTAGGTCCGCTCACTTCCACAGGAACAATTTTCAGGAATACACGAGTACAGTCAGCTGCATTTAAGTCGTTCGATTCGCATTGGGTTACATTAGATATAGTCACAGTTTTATTTTTATTATCAGAATCAGTAATAACATTGTAGGATGAAGACGGCGACTCGTCGACAATGTGTGGCTCGTGCGGTGTCGACGCTGAGTGTAACATCGGATTATGAAAGCGTTGACAACCGTCGATGCCGCAACGGTCAATCTTACAAGTCTTCCATCGATGCGATTTAGATTTAAGGCATTTATAACAGATCCTAGCCTCACGCAGCCAGCACCACTTATCGTCCAAGCTGAGCGCCTTAAAGTCCTTACAATCTGTCAAACCATGTTTATTTTTGCAGTAACGACACGACTCGTTATTGGATCGCATAGACGCCACGTTGACGTTTTCACGGCGACTCGAGCTATGAAATGGCAGATTGCAAGGTCGCTTAGCAAAGTCTGGGACCAAACCATACTTGTTGTGCTTATCTGCTTCAATATTCAAAAATTCGGATAAAAGCTGCAGTTTCGATAAAGACTGCTTGTTACTATAAGCGAAATCTTTCCACTGACTGTACAATATAGGTGTCAATTTGCTTAGAACACTGTGAAAAATTTCTATTGAGAATAAGTATTCTTTCTGGTCTAAGCTATTGATGACAGCTATACTGTTACGCAATCTACAGGCAAATAAGTTTAGTTCCTTTAGATCATAGCTTATCTTAGGCAAATCTCGCACGAGAGCGATCTCATGCTGCGCGATGACCTCGGGCCGCGCAAACGCCTGCTCCAGCGTGGCCAGCACCGCACCGGGCTGCTCCGCGGTGTACAGCAGCGCCGACACGCTCTCGAGGGCGCGGCCACGCAGCGCGCCCCGCAGGCGGGCTAAATTCTCTGCGGGCGTAAATAAATGTTTGGTATCCTCATACGTGCGCTTAAACATAAGCCACTCTGTGGGTTTTCCACTAAATGTCATCAAATCGATGTATTTATTCGAAAATTGCCTTACAAAATTCGGGTAAGTCGGTTCTGGTTTAGAATGATCAGTTTTTAAAGGAAATGAGTCCATGGGCTCTTTTTTGACATAAGCCGTCGGCTGTTTGAAATATGTATTATTCGGCGCCGTATGCACAAAATCGCGCTGTGACGTTGCTGGAATCGTGTTGTCGCGCATTACTTCTTTATCGGCCTCGTGTCTGGCCAAGTTAAAATGCGAGACGGGTTCATAAAAAACGTCATTCCTTGGCTCGAGCTTTATTTTGGGCTCGTTATTCTGAACGTCACTTACCCAGGATGCGACACGAGACGCCGCAGTAAGTGAAGCACGTGAACATTCCTTTTCCTCCTGAGCCGCGAGGCTGGCCTCCATCTCGAGCTGCTCCACCTGCTTCACCTGTTGCATGTAGTGGAGCTCACGCTCCAGGTGCCGTCGCGCTAGCTGTGCCTCCGCAGCCAACCTGTGCGCCCGCACTGTGGACGCTGACCGCGAGGACAAGCGCGACCTAGAAGTGACACTAGGATCGCAACTCGGGGGATTATTGTGAGTCGAAGCCATCGGAGGCGACCCGGAGCCGCGGTCGTCCGCGGGCGTATCAGTGGCGTCGGTCAAGACGTGGTCCAGTTCTGAGGACCTACCTAGCCCACCCGCGGGCGCCCCCGACTCCGAACGCGCCTCGAAAAATTCCTGTGGCTGAGGCAGCAACTTGGTCCTTGACCTGGTGATCATTTTCACTGTTCAAATAAGGCTCGTAAGGACCAAAAAATGTTGAGAATTGGGGAACTGCAAATCACACGACCCAAGTTGCTGACACCTATCCAATTTATTCAATTGTTACAAAAGCTTTTTTAAAAGGTTTATAAAAGACAGTAGAAAAAAGGTTTACAAAAAGAGTCTTCAACAGGGCCAAAATCTTAAGAATCCTGTTATAAGCGATGTGGCTAGCAACCCATCACTATTTTGATTGGCCTGTCCACTTGTGGCTCTACCTATGCTAAACGTGGCCTTTAGGTCTAATTACTTTGGGCTCTGTCTAACCCGTTTGAGATGATAAAATGTGTAACTCGGGATATAGTGTTTTGTATTGACACGGCAGAAAAGTTGTGCTTAATCTTAATCTGATATTTTTCTTCACTATACATAGTACCTATAAAATAAAGTCGCTTTCCGCTGTCTGTCTGTCCCTATGTATGCTTAGATCTTTAAAACTACGCAACGGATTTGGTGCGGTGTTTTTAATAGATAGAATGATTGAAGAGGAAGTTTTATATGTACATATATAAATATTTCAATATTTGGGAACAATTCACACAAATTGACCTAATCCCAAAGTAAGCGCAAGTAAGGCTTGTGTAATGGGTAGACAACGATATACATACTTATATAGAGAAATACATACTTCTCTAATCTATATAGATAGAAACATCCATAACTCAGGAACAAATATTCGTGCTCATCACACAAATATATGCCCTTACCAGGATTCGAACCCAGGACGCTTGCTTCGCAGGCAGGGTCACTACCAACTAGGCCAACCGCGTCGTCATACATGCATTATAATATAGTAGAGAAACTCTGATTGCACCCGTGCAAAGCCGGGGCGGGTCACTAGTAGAAAATTGAACCAACAATATCATAGCGACCGTCAACATTCAAGAAACCACAAACCTCAGCACTTCCATTTTGTCAAAACAAAGTCATTTCACATCCAAATCCTGGGGCACACTCAGACCGGGTTTCGAGTACGAATATCACTACACTTCTCAATTCAATATTGCGTCAGTCACTCATTAAAACGCCTAGAGATTTTATATACAGGCTAATCACTTAATGACCCTGTCCTTCAGAACATTGCAAGGCATTATCCAGATCTATACCCTCTTTGTTTTTCTTTCAATGTCTTGCCGTTACCACAGCATAAAGCTCAAGTGTCGAGATAACTTAATCACTTTTATCGCGTTCAAGTCTCGACATTAAGGTCCTTAAAGTCTAGGCTAGTCTGTAGGACCCGATAATACCGCGATATTGAAGTGATTGAGGTGTTCCTGCGTTGGCAGGCGTTATAGGACTACTAGTTACATAACTGAGGCTGCGGGTACTGTTATAAGGCCTCGCCCGAGCGATGATCCCTGTTCGCGTGCTTGTTTTGTGGCAAAATGAGCTTTTGGGAGCTTTTACACCGTTGCGTAACGGTCGCGAGCTTTGCGTGGTAAAGCGAGCGTTTTAAGTTTTTTTTTTCTACGGCCTGTAATTAGTGGGCGTATAGGTAGTGGAAACACATTAGTAATTACTTAATATTATATTTTGTTAAAATAAAATAAATATTTGGTTGTATCGTCCATAACATGTTATTTGTTTTAGGTTTTGGTGCTTAAAATACGTCAGGAAATGCGTTTGCGTTGAACTGTTAAATACTACGAGATTATTTTTTTGCTATTACTCGTAGTCGTAGCTAGTGGTGCTGCCAATTTTCCCAAAGTAATTGAGACTATTACGTGAACACGTTTTGTTGTTTGTAGCTACGTTAGTACATAATACCTCAATATTAGAAGCACTCACATTTTAGAATTAGGTGGGCTGATCATTAAAAAACTTCCGTTGTTTCTTTAGTGCATAGTTCCTTGTCTTAATTGGTGTTAGGAATGTATATAAAATTATATCACTAGTAATACATATAGTATAGTGTTGCGTGTTAAGTACCTACATTGTAATAAACGGAAATGATAGGTACTTAGTTTAAATCAACACTGTTATGGACGGATAGTAATTTTAGTGTTTTTTCTTACATTAATACAAATTAGGCAAAAACTCACACTTAAGCCTCTTAAAGTCGCTTAAAATTCTAAATAAGTACTAATTAAAATTCAATTATTTAAAAATGTTTTGAGATTTCGTATCGCCAAACGATTTAGATTTTTTTCTGCCAATAGACTGTTACCTTGAGAACCATAACCTGTCGCAACTTTGCCATTTGGCCCCAACATTGCCCGAAGTGGTTTAGAAACTAAGGAAATTATTTCCAAAATTATAAAAGATAAAAAAGTTTTACGGTATGATAAACACAGTTGATAAAAATCATGATCTATTTAAAAATAATCATTTAAATCAGTTTTTTTTGCTTTGTTTACCTTCTTGTCTTTTTTATTAAATTAATAGACAGTTCAGTTATAATATTTTGATCGAAATAATCCCACACAGCACCTTTCTTTCTTCGGATAATTCAGATAGGTAGGTATTTCTGGCGATCCATAGATGGTACACGAACTCTCAGCATAACTATTATGTTCAGGCTTGCGCGGGTCATTAAAAATGGTCAGCAGCCATCGGGTTGGGCAGCCTTGCTATAAATAAATAAATAATCGTTTGTTGCGGCTCACCGTTCGGTGTGACAGCGGGCCGGCGCCTCGAGCTCGAATCGTAGATTAGACGAGTGCCACCGGACGCGAGCGATTTGAGAGGGTTAAAGACCGCGCACAAAAACATCATGACGCCGGGCCAAGCGCGAAGCTTTCGTATTGCGGGGCCCAGATGCACTGCAAGGCGTCACAAAATTTATCTATACTTAGTAATATTCTAAAGGTAACGTTTGTGAGTTAGTGAGATTGTAGGGGGTAATCTCTGGATATACCTACTGAAGTTTGTTGCCGTTTCGATCCGCAAGTGGCACTGCCAATTTTTCCATGGTAAGCAATTGACAACATTTCATTTTTATAACACCTGAAAATGTATATATGGTTCGAAAGTATTTTGCCTCCTGATCACTGCAATATGTTTATATAATTTTAATATCGCTTATTATAAAAAATAAAAAATAATTAAAAATATGTCCTAATTTTACCAAAACTACCACATGATAGGTGAAACGCCTTTGCTTTTTTCACGAGAAAAAATAAGCGATCATAACTTTGTATTTTTGACAACTTCAAAGTACAAGGGGGGCAACTCTAAAATTCTATTTTCGAAGTTCGTTGCATACCTTCTCTCTCACTCTCAAGATAATGACTATTAGTATGAGCGGAACAGCACGAAGCGAACCTCGAAAATCGAATATTGGAGAATATGGCCTGACATTGACAATTTGAGATTAACATCGGGTTTTTTTTTCTATAGAGAAAAGACAAAGGGATAAGTGTGTATTCTGTGATAGTATGGGAGTTACGCCCTTTTAGAATAAAAGCACAAATTAATAAATTAAATACAAGCCCTAGCGAAAAAATTAAACTGTCAGTATGTTCATCTTTTCAAACAAAATACAGAGAACCATTAAAATTATAGGCTCAGAAATATGAAATGTTGTCAATTCAGACGTAAACGCGAACGCGTCCGAGAAGTTTTTTTGAAGTGAAAACTTCTTTGGCGGCGCTGAGCGCTTTTTGGGATGGGTAAAAAATGTTAAACTCGCGTCAGATGTAAGAGGATATCAGGATCCTCTAAGAGCTTATTTTGAAATACGAATGAAGCTAGAGTCGCGCTCGATTTTTGAAGTGTACGTTGATTTCGTCGGTTTAACGTATGTGCGTTTGGCCTCGTGGTATAATGTGTCGAATAACAGTGTGCTCTCTCAGATGACCGCACTTCAAATCTCGTGATTTATTTCTTTTTCTTTTTTTTTCTTTTAGCGCGAGTGTGCGTGTGTATAGTTTAATTCTTCCGGCACTCCCGGAGAAAATATACACTAAGAGACGCTGGTCTACAAGCAATCACAAACGGTACCCTAAATCAGCTATTGTCACTGTTGAACTAAAATTACTTTTTTCCCAGTAGTTAGCGGCAAAAACATTTTTATTCCGTCGTCGTCGGTCTTATTATTGCAGGAAACTATTTAGAGTATTTAGACGATCTTTAACGGAACCTTAATTATTGTATTCAGAATTAATCTCATGAATCAGTAAGGTTGTAACAAGTATAGTTGACCAAGAATATTAGATTTATAAACAAGGGTTGAAATTGACCCATTTCACCTGAGATATATATTACCAATATTTCGAGGGTGAAATGGGTAATTTCACCCGAGTTAAACACTTTACTTTTCATTTCGAATATGAGGAAAGTAAAAAAAGGTACCTATTATGACAAATTTCACTAACGTCGCACGGTCGCACTTAATATTTATTTTGTTAAATAAATAAATAAAAAACCTTAAAACCATTTATTCCGGACAGAATCCATAGAGGTTAGTTAGGTACATACAACATAATAACAAGTTAAGTACCTACGTTTGTCTTTCTTTTCCCGCTCTTTTTTTTTTGTTGCGCGATTTGCGTGCATTGCGCATTTCTTCTGCGCACCAATGTCTGCTGGCTAGTTTTTTTAAACTTGCAGACACGGAGGTCGCTATCAATTAATTGTCGAGTTATATTTCAAGCTAAAAAAAATACCGCACGAAATAATTCCTAATTTTCGTTGTATAGGTATGCTTGCTAGCTTATAATAACATAGCGTGAATGTTATTTTCAAAAAATATAATTTAGCTTTCTACAATTAAAATGGAAATGTTTGTATAGATGATTATAATAAAACATAGATTAAATGGCTGTATACGTATTTCCATTGCCATGTACCTCATTTGGATAGGCTAAAATGGGTTGTAATTTTTTTTTCAAATTACTTCCAACCCAAGGGTCGCGATGAGTCACTTTCAACCCGCTATCCAGATAATGAATGACGACAATGACCTACTTTCTTTTTCGCCCCCATGTATGTTTATAGCCATCCCCTTTTTTAATTGTTTTATTTTAATGTTACTTTAATTTGTTTTTCTTTATTTTGTATCTCATGTTTATTACCTATCTTAAAACTTAATTTTGAATCTAACATTCAATTTCTTCTTGAGAAAACTTCCTTTTGTCCTCATCATCATCATAATCTCCAGCCTATATTCGTCCCACTCATGGGCACAGGCCTCATCTCAGAACGAGAGGGCTTGGGCTGGGCTTTTGTCCTCACCCATACGTATTCCTGGTCTGCGTTACATTGGTTTCAATAACAGTGTTGAAACAGTTTGATGTCGAACAGCATTAGTCACGTGTAGGCCATGTTTTGATGGTCCTCATGCATTATTCAAGCCCACAAATGGGCTAGGGTCACTATTGCAAAGTGATCGGCATTCGGCGCACACGCAGGTATAGGTACGCAGGTGACTGTAATAGTCCAGTTTAAAAGGAAGTACCTATACGGATGAAGCTTGTACGTCGGTCTTCACTGTCACTACATAGTATAAAACAAAGTCGCTGTCTGTCTGTCTGTCCCTATGTATGCTTATATTTTCAAAACTACGCAACGGATTTAGATGCGTTTCTTTTAATAGTTAGAGTGATTCAAGTAAGGTTTACATTATAACGTATGTATAATTTTACGCAGACGAAGTCTCGGGCAGAAGCTAGTTCTTCATAAAAAAAAATTGGCTCTGTCTATTGGACGACAGGAAATATTCATGATTTTTTTATAGCTTTCATAAGGGCAAACACAATAAACAAAAATATTTTTCAAATAACTATAAAAATAACCGAGACATGTAAAGCTATCAATGTAAAGAAAACAAAACTGGTATCCAAAACAGTTTTATTAGAAAAAAAGTACAAAACTATAAAAAACTATATTAATTTCAAAACGCGTACGTAATTTTTATAACTAATCTTTTTACACGATCAAAAACAATCCTACTAAACTATTATAAAGTAGATAATTTGCATTATAATTTTGTATTATCTAAAATAAAATTATACACTTATTTAAAAAAATTCTCATGAGTATTCTTATACTTACTAGTTTATAAATTTTCCGTTAAAAATATGTTTACACATTGTTTACTCAGTGAGCATTATACACGGTGACTTGGAATTATTAGTGTACAGTAATCAATGGTTATTACTTTTTAATTAGAAGTTTGCAAAGCAAACGTGATCTTAAGAACCTTTTATTTTATTTAGGATTTAATTTTAAACCAAAAGTATTGTCACCCTGTGCCTATACTACGTTCTTTTGTCTTAACTGACGTATGCACTTCATGGTTGTAGGGTGACCATACAATTAGTCAACATAATTTTTTATCACTTTCAATTTAATTAAATAATTCACATTTAATTTTGCCCAGACAGTAAGATATTCCTGTATACCTTAAAACTAGGTGAAAAAGGATTTAGAGGGGAGAAGGGATAGAACATCTATGTAATATTTTGTGTTTTCTGCTACTTAAAATTTCTGGCTCCGCTTTTTCCTGATAAGTAATTGGTTATAGTCATATTTTTTTTGTTCCTATCCCTTCTGACCCCACTATGGAGTGAGCTGGGATTTGCCTACTAGTGTTTATTGTTTAAATTACGAAACTACACGACAGATAATCAATATTAAACTAAAATTTTAGCCACCAGAACATTTTTTATCTATAAAAATCAACTTGCCAGATATAAAAATATTTTTTTTCGAGATTTGAACTTCAATTTTGTCCCTACTTACCCCGTTTTTACGGTTTTAATTCAAAGTAACCGTGTATGAGATGGCCTCAGCCGGCCCTAGGAAGCTCTGGTAGGGCCAGTAGAGCTTCCACTCTGTTTGTACTTTTACATTCTGGAACACTCATACAATAAATTTTATATTTAGTAACTTCTACCACAAGCAATTGGCAAGTCACAATATGTATACTTAAAGAGTTTTCTTTATTGTGTAAAATAAAAATAGACCAAATACACAAATAATTGACAAATAGTGATTGAGATACGTGCACAAAGGCAGACATATACCTTTGAGTGGATGAGAGAGCTAAATTTATTAGGGACGGACGAGTGAGTTTAAAAATTACAAATACTGAGTCACAATACATAACACATAATATCATTATCATATCATATTGCGAAAAGGTTCTCTACTTGACGTAGGTACCTTTTCGGGCCATCCTGGTTAAATAAAATAAATTTTTCGATTATCAAACTCTGGTTGTAAAGTTTGTAAAGATTTGTAATCATTATATCAATTCATGTATGTTAGGTATCACAAAATAACCCTATGAGTATAAAGTGCTATTTATTTAACATTTAATCTCTACTTATTAGCAATAGACGTACACACGAGATCACTTCATTTTCTTTCTCCCACGCCCGCATCACAAGTCTGAAAAAGAAAAAAATATGTGTAAATTTTGTGAGCTCGAAATCAAGATGTGTTTACAAGTATCAAGTATCATCATCTCCAGCCTATATACGTCCCACTGCTGGGAACAGGCCTCCTCTCAAAATAAGAGGGCTTGGGTTATATTCGTCGTACAATGCCTATCAAAATATTAATCTTACTATAATATTATAAAGGCGAACGTTTGTAAGTCTGGATGTATATTTGAATGTTTGATGCTCTTTCATGGCAAAATGGCTGAACCGATTTTATTGAAATTTGGTACAGTGATAATTACAGTCCTGGGAAAGGACATAGGATAGTTTTTATCCCGGAATATAGCAAAGTTCCCGCGCGGGATAGCGATAAGAGAATTTATTATACGTGCCTATAATTTTCTCTATAAAATATCCTGAAAAACTAGATATATACCAATTTTTTTTTTCTGAGTGACAAAGGCAAATGTCAAAGGGACAGGTAAACAAAGTTTATATTAAGATAAAGTTAGTATTATAAGTAGGTAGCAGGTATGTTGTGAATTATGGGTTAAAGTTGAGCTACTGACAAACTTATTAGAAATAATTATAATATCAAAACTAATTACATAAATGCCAATTGCCAATACAATGTTTGTTAAAGACTTTCCTTATAAATAATCTTTTCTGTCTGTATTGCAATTTAATTAATCAAAGAAAAATGTTTGATTATTTAACTGTATAGGTAACTGCATAACGATGATTTTGAATAAAGCAACAAGGTAAGTTTAGACCAATGCAATAAAACACAGTAAACTGTAGTTCACAGTAGTGCCATTTGCTAGCTAATAAATACGGACAAAAGCGACATCTGTTATTGTGATATCACAACTCAAACTCGACCTAGCTCAAACTCAAGCTACAGACGTTGTGTACAGCGCCATCTATCATCGAAAGCCAAAAGCTTTCGTCCACTAACCTTTCGCTAGATGGCGCTAGTGTGTCCGCCGCGCGTCCCGCTCGGCCTTCTCTTGCATCTTGAGGTCGTTGATCGAAGTCACGCTGCCGAATAGTACTTTCGCTGTCATTTGCTGCGAACATGATATTATGCGTCAATACAATACAATGCGTAACATTCTCACACACCTACGACTATGAATGCTAAGTGAATACACGTGTGACATAGTATTGGAAAATTTGAGTGATAGGTAAAAATTGGGAATGGATGATTATTTTAAAAGTGCTTGGTGATTTTTCTATTGATAGGAATAACCATCCTTAGCTACGGAAAAAAGTTTCAGATTTTTCCGTCGAGCCATATATTTTATAAAAATAAAAACATTTTACTCAGTCACTCGGCGGCCTCTATACGGCAGTAAGCAGTACGCCAATGACATATCAAATAAAAAAAAAAAATGCTGCTTGAAATGTGGTACACGATGGCATTTGTAGCTAAAAGAAGCAACGGCTAAGTGGCGCCGTCTGTAGATTGTTCGTGTTACTAAACCATACATGGGGAATTTCAATAAAAATTACCATAATATTTTTTTTTCTCAGATTTTGGAATTATTGGGTTATTTCTACTCCGAATCAAAAACACTACTGAAAGTTACATCAGAAATTAATGGTAATTTTAATGAAATCCCAAATAGGTGGTTTAGTACCTCCAACAATCTACAGACGGCGCCACTTAGCCGTTGCTTGTTTTAGCTTAGTGCTATCAACGTCAGTGACAAATGTCATTGTTGTTTTTTTAATTTGATAATGCCGTATAGGGGCCGCCGAGTGACCGAGTAAAATGTTTTTATTTTTATAAAATATATGGCTCGACGGAAAAATCTGAAACTTTTTTCCGTAGCTAAGGATGGTTATTCCTATCAATAGAAAAATCACCAAGCACTTTTAAAATAGTCATCCATTCCCAATTGTCGGTGACAAGTCACAGTTCTGTTTACATTACAAACTCGACGAGAATCTATGCCGGTTTTCTTCGTATTGACCACGCATTGCAATTAGAATTGTCACTTGTCGCCGACAGTTGTCGAATTGGTGAAATAGGGGCCAGGCATTCCTGTCAGGATGTATACAAATTACAAAATCCAAAGGGTTTTCATGAAAGAAAATAATTGATTTCTTAGGCGTATCTTGATCTCTATAATCGTAATTTTACTGTTTGTTTGCGAGCCTGTCTCGCACTTGGCCGTTTTTGCTTAAATCGAATTCTATGATGAATATGGGTACCTCGTCGTTTCAGCCACATTGGTACTAATATTAACGTCTATGTCTATGTAAATATCTAGAAGTAGCACTAAATAAGGCAAGTAGGTCTTCGTATGTATCGTCAACCATCGAGTCGAAGTGTTTAGTAACTGGTAACTACCCTTAAACGATGGGCTGACTACCCCATGCACCAGAAATTGCCTCCAGCTAACCTTCGGAGTGGGAGTTAACAAATATTGTGTTGCCAAAGATTACCTACAGCGAGGCGTCACAGTGTACAGATTCTAACAGTGGCTTCAGTCTAAATAAGTAATATATCTAAAATGTTGTCTCTAGGGGTACCGAAGTCAAAATGGCTATAAAGGAACGCCTAAAAGACGTCTGTTTATCTGTCTGCAGCTTAGCTCAGGCCCAGTATTAAATAGAAAGTTGTAATCCGATAGGTGTTCATAATATGGTAAAATAAAACTTGACTACAAAAACTGTCAAAGAGAAAATTTTGAATACACGTACCAACATACATACATGAAGCACGTCTTTATCCCTCACGGGGTTGACAGAGCTTAAGGCTGGCCATACACCGTCCTTCCTATTGTCCAATCGGCATGGCGCTGCCGATTAGATCAGTTAGAACTGACCGTGTGTGGGAGTGGATTGGCATGACAGCTGCCGATTGGTGTATGGCCAGTAATGCATACCAAATCATAGACTTCTGGAACTAAATGCTTCTCGCACATCATGACAAAACTATATTCCATAATCAAAATGACAAAAGCGAAATCCAAAAAAGACGCTCGATTTAAAAATCGGCAAAAATGCTTCAGTTTAAACACGGTGAAGCCACTGTTAAGTAATTACGGCGAGCTCGTTACAAGTAAGGTGCGCTGGTGAAGGGAAATTGGATCAGCAGCGCGAGCCAAATTAACGGCCCCCTATTACGCCCGCCATTATCATTTATGGCGGAGAAATGGTTAAGGCCCAGCTCACGCGTAAGGTACAAGGTAAGGGGTAAGTTTCAGTCCGTGGGCGCGACACGAATTGGCGAAGACAGGCTAAGGTGTCTGTAATTTTATACGGTTAATTTGTTATCGTTGGATATTGTTTCGTTATTCTTATCCGTAGTCTGGTAGTCTTATAGACGGTGAGCTAGCTACGTAAATAGGAATGTTACCTATACAATTTATAGAGCAACGAAATTGAAGGTGTGCAATTTATAGAGCTTTGAGTTTGGTGTGATATAATAGCTAATTATATATTTAATTCGAATACCTATAACATTTCCAGGCGTTTTAATTGGAAGAAAAGTAGTGCCAGGTGACATCCGAGGTGCGGGAAAAAGCGCCAAACCCACAGCTGAAAAGTTGCCAGGCGCTCGAATTAATTAATGATGATAGTATGGCATACCTACTAAATGGAGGAATTTCGTTGCTCTATAAATTGTATACCTGTTTCCGTAGCCACTTAGACTATTAGAACAAGCTTTGCGTAGGATGTTTAAGTTGCCCTGTATTTTATTTTATATTTGTTGATGGTGTTGTAAACAGGGATATTTTGCATTTGAAATGTTTATAATAGTGGAGCGCCATTTATCGAGATGGTGTTGATGAAAGCAACCCTTCCGTCGAGAAGTACGTTAATGGAACTTAACAGCTGGGACAAGGTTAAAAAGTTTGTCAGAACACTCAGGGTAATTAAATTCTTATGTCATTGTTACCCATTGAACTGAAGCAGCTAGACCTTAACAGTTATTTCAATGGCGCCGATCGTCGCTCCACATTTATAATCATCCACAATCTTGAGACGTCGCGGGGCGCTCCAGATCAAATTGCTCGCACGCAACGGTAGCCCTAAATTGGTCAAACAGGTTCAGCCGACGACTGAAACTTTGTCTTCCTGCACAAAAAACTGGGGTAAGATCCGGTTACTGAGACTTAAGAAGATGTATATAAAGTATTGTTGTTTCCTCCATCTAATCACTACAGAAAGAGCATGAAAGGAACAACTGTAGCCCAGACTAATAATACCTACAACTGACGAAAACTCCTCTTTCAGATCAGAACTGAACCAATTGTTTTCATTTTCAGGTATGGTTATAAGAATAACTTTAACCATGCTTTTATGTTTTCTTTTTGTTTATTTTAAAATGATTTACTGAACGTCTGAAAATGGCATCAATATTCGGTGCCCAGTGGTGCTCGCGTAAATTGCTCGTTAGCCTACCATGTTGAACAAAGAAGGCATTACACGGAGTCAGGTCAACGTCAACTCTCGCTTAATATCGAGACACCTGACCCTATATATATATATACAATACAATACAATACAATAACTCTTTATTGAACACCACATATAACAATCAAAACAGAAAAAGGTATACAGAAGTAATAAGGTAACAATAGGCGACCTTATCGCTACAGAGCGATCTCTACCAGGCAACCATAACGCCCATAAGGCATATATAATGCCTCCTAGCGGACGGGCCAAATTATGATTGTCTGTCAAGTGCAAGACACGGACGAATTTCGTTGGTAATAACAACTGAACCTTACTGTCCCAGCGGGAATACAAATTGGTATTTTCTATCCAAGTTAATTTAAAATTTGGGATTATTTATCACGCCTCTATATAATGAACATCTCACATAAGTTGCTTCCTCTGGGGATAAGACTCAGTTCCTGCTCGCAATCTTGCGATCGCAGTAAACAGAAGGGAAAGTTTACAATATAAATCATAGTTCCTTTCCAACAAAGCCCGAGAGGTCGCGCCGCATAATTGTGTTGAAAATTTTGATGATATGCTTTGGATACTTATTTAGTAACTTTAAAGTTAGCCTCGTAGGGAAAATATTGCAACTGAAATTGAATAAGTAAAGTGTAAGTTGCATTTGTTCAATTAATTATCAGAAAAAGGTGAAACATCATAATTTTAAACTTAGGGGAATAATTTTAACCGTAAAATTGAAAATAAAGTATCGTGCTGGTAGTCAACTTTCATCGAAATAAGAGCGAAATTTGTGGGAAGTAGAAATTTGTGGATGGACGGTTCAGACATCAGTAAAGTCTGAGTGCTCGCATTGTTGTCATCCAATGTAGAGGTGAGTTAAAACTTTCAGAAAGCCGTAAGACAGCCGAGCAAATTATTTCCACAAGAGACATCACAAAGCTTCTTCGCGGGCAACGCATCTGCAGTCTTTAGGGAATATGGAATATAGCGAGTGCCTTTTAGACAGCGGTGATCACTTACTATCAGCTAACTTACTTATTCATTTTTACCCGACTGCGCCAGAAAGCTGGGGCTATTTTTTTCGAGTGTATGTACCTATGTATATTTCTTTGGCACGCTCTAGAGCCTAAATGGCTTGTCACATTTGAGCTTCAGATGTATCATTAGATTCGTCTTAGTTGTGAGAGTGACACTGGGTACAACAAATTTTTTATTGTCGCCCGACGGTGTTTTTTTAAATAGGTACCTATTTGCTTATTAGGAAAACACAATTAATGCAATTTCAAATCGCGTCGTCTTAATTTGTACAAGATACCTACTTAACTGATTACTTACGCATCAAGATCGTCAGCTCACTCCATGATTAAAGATTTTGGATAGATCCGAAATTATGGGGCGGTAATCCGATGTTTTTACACACGAGTAATCTGGTATCTTGCACTTTTAATTTCCGAAACTCACGGCACATTTTCATTAAAATAAAATAAAATTACATTTTTGTCTTACTGTTTCTGTGGTGTTTACTGTTAATGTAACAAGGAGTCAGTTCCGCTGTAATCACTGGGCTATGTAATTACCTAATTAGATCAATGTTATCTACACACGAGGGGAGTTGAGTTTGCGTATCAATTTACCAAATATAATTATAACGCTATATTTGATGGGCAAGTCTGGTTTCAGTCGAGCAAAACACTTATAAAAGGAGTTGCACTATAGACCGACCGCTTAACTGAGTACTGGCACAGAATATATAATAGCACTAACGTACAGAATGGCCACGCTCCGCCCCGCACCTATTCGAGTTACCCCACCCCTCAAACGCAGTCTGCCGGAAAGCTGCTGGCAACTAGTAGGGCTCGCGACGCGATGTATGTCGGCCGCACGTCACAAGTTCGGAAACCTATCCTACCTATTTAATTTTATAAAACATTAGAAAATTAATGCTTTCTGAAATTATCGCGATTAATACATGAAATAACTACAGAATCATTCGCTTAAGTTTGTTGTCGTACATCTATTGTAATTGAAAATAATAATGATTAAATACACAGACAGACACATTTTAAGTAAGTTTAAATAAATAGATAACGATTAAGTACATTTATTTGCATACATCTAAGCCATATCTTTAGTATATTTATGTCATTGGTAGTACTTATAGTACTAGGTTTTTGCGATAGACAGCCCTGTGTATCTTACGCACACATTGACGCGTGTACAGACGACGTCGTGCCTGTGTTCATTTCAGAACGCGGATTTTGTACGTCGTGGCCGCCGTGTGGTACTGGCCCTCGTGGGTACAGGCTGATCTCAAAGACAATATGGACATTGAGAGGGAACGGAGGGCTCTATCAGTACGGGCGAACATGATTGCGCGCAGGTTTGCGCGGTGCTCGAGAGAGGTGAAAATAACGCTGTTCAGAGCTTATTGTACCTCCCTCTATACGTGCAGCCTGTGGGCGCGGTATACGCAGCGTGCCTATGGGGCCCTTCGGGTCCAATATAACAACGCGTTCCGGGTGTTAATGGGGCTGCCTCGCTTCTGTAGCGCATCAGGGATGTTCGCAGAGGCCCGCGTCGATTGCTTTTACGCGGCCATGCGCAAGCGCAGTGCGTCCCTGGTGCGCCGATATTTGTCGCTACTCTCTAGATTCTAGAGAGTAGCGACAAATATCTAAGGCTCAGAGCAAAATATACCTCTTAGTCATTGCCCCATCTAACTAATATTATAAATACGAAAGTATGGATGGATGGATGTTTGTTTGTTATTCAATCACGCCAGAACGGCCCAACGAATCTGGATGAAATTCGGCACATAGATAGAGAAAAGTCTGGAATAGCACATGGGCTACTTTTTATCCCGGACAATTCCCGCAGGATAGCGATAAACGAATTCTTTGCAGACGAAGTCGCTGGAAACAGCTAGTGGTCCTATATAGTAGCGAGTACTAATTTTTATACCTACCCATTCGAGCTCATAAAAAAGTTTATTTCTATCGTGTTCTGTTGATATTTGCGCCCTCAGGCGTTAGACTACAGCCAATGTGGTCTTCTGTCATATTTTTTGAGAAGAAAACGTCTCTTATCGCTTACCGTCTCTGGTCGTAGGTGCTCTATGGCGAACATAAGGTTGTTATTTTGTTATAATTACGTTTGAATAATTTTAAACAAGTATCTACACAATTTCTAAGTTCAAGGATGTTTTGAAACAGATCTAATGAATGGGGTCCCTTTTTGTCCCATAATTTTTTTACTCCGAATTTCGCAAGTCAGAATTTGATGGTCATATCGACGCTTGAAAGGAGAAATGTCATAAGCGACATTTTTTGTGATATTGAGTTATATATATCGTTGAAATCAGCAGATTTTTCCGCGTCGAATGGGCTAGGTCTCGTGTGCGTATGACGACTTTCGTGTCGCTTATCCCATCGGTGATTTTTAGAGACACCGACCTATTTTTTTTACTAAACGACGTCTTTTTTTAAAAATTTCTGAATATTGGAGATTAGATAAAATGATTTTTTAGACAATGTACCTTAGACGGTTTGGCTTTTTACGACTTTCCTTCCATTTGTCGGTTATATTTTTTTACCTCATAGTATACCGTATTTTTATTTACATTATATCATTTTACCTATATCTACATAAAAACAAAAAATAGCTTAGATCAAATAACCTAAATATTATTATCCGCACTATTGTAGGTTATCACCTTTTAACTGATATTAGTTTCGATAATCATGTCGCTTATCCTTCTTTACTTGCAATAATTTTTAAACACTACTGTCGCTTGTTCCTTTTTACCTGGATATAAATATAAACTAGGAGGTTGAGTAGATAGTTTTAAAAAACAAATAATTTATATTCGAGCTAGTTGTTAGATAACTTTTTCTATACATGTTTCTAAAACAGAACGTATTTATATCAATAGAGCGCATTTAAAAAGTCTGTTATTACCCATCTAAAATATTTTAGGTGTTGCATACGCACCGTCCGCCGAAACGTGTGTATCACACAAACGCCATTTAAATAAAATTCAGTACGCTTCGGGACGTGTAGGTAAGGTAGGCATAATTGATCGAGCTGTACTAGATCTTAAGTAATTTCACACATAAATGCTAATGATTTACGGTATTAATATTTTGTACCAATGATTTCGTTGTGTATTATTGTACTCTTTTACTTTTAGATGAATTGAAAAATGCGAATTTTAGATAGTGGCCTTGAAAAGCGCCGGGATACGGATGCTGCATATGCGAACACTAAGAAAGTGAAGATCTCATTATTATGAGTGGGATTAGGTCTGGAGTGACCAATTTAATTTGTGATTATGTTTGTGACAAAAAAGTTTTCTGGTCGACATACATACACATACATACTTACATATCGTCACGCCTCTTTCCCACAGAAGTAGGCAGATACTACTTTGTTCCACTTTCTACGATCCTGACATACCTCTTTCGCTTCATCCACATTCATCAATCTCTTCATACATGCTCGTCGGTTTCGGGTACTCTTGAACTGGCCTTTTTCCAAAACGTCCCCAATTTGATCACGGAACGTCCGTCTAGGCCTTCCCCTCCCAATGCACCTATTCGCACTCCTCGTATAAATCTGTTTAGTTAATCTTCTTTCATCCATCCTCTCTACGTGACCAAACCAACTAAGCATACTTTTTTCTATCCTAGTCTCTATATCTTCTTTCACACCAGCACATTCCCTTATCACACTATTCCGCATTCTATCTTTCAGTGATACACCTTCCATACTTCTTAATGCTCTCATTTCTACTGCATTTATTCTACTTTCATGGTTCTTTTGCCAGACCCAACTTTCGCTACCGTACATTAGTGTTGGAACGAGCACCCCTCTAAACAGCCAGACGCGCCTTCTTTGACACCTTCTCACTGCTCACAAAGGCGCGCAGCGCTCCATTGACCATGTTTCCTGCATTCACTCTTCTTTCAATATCTCTTTCACACTTTCCATCTGTCGTAAAAGCCGAGCACAGATATACAAACTCTTTTACCTGTTCTACTTTCTCACCCGCAATCATAATCTCACATTCTGTCATGCTATCGATTTTTTCGAATACCATAGCTTTCGTCTTGCTCACATTAACTTTCATACCTTTCCTTTCCAATGCCCCACATAAAATGTAAGCTATTCATGGATACCTGCCTTAATGATTTGAAGAATGGCATCCTTCGCAACTCCTCCTCCGACGATGCTTACAACACTTGGTCGTCGGCGTCCAAAGACACTTC
This sequence comes from Pandemis heparana, assembly GCA_963854515.1. Classification (NCBI taxonomy): domain Eukaryota; kingdom Metazoa; phylum Arthropoda; class Insecta; order Lepidoptera; family Tortricidae; genus Pandemis; species Pandemis heparana. The sequence goes on along the minus strand of OY978013.1, from coordinate 15,084,381 downwards.
AAGCGTTTGATGGTTAACTCGTTCATCCTTAGTCCACAGTCATTCTCTTTCAAATCATTAAGGCAGGTATCCATGAATAGGTTGAACAGCCACGGTGACGCAACACATCCTTGTCTAACACCTTTTTTGATGCTAAACCATTCAGTGTACGCCCCGTTTATCCTCACACAACCACTAGAATCCTCATAGAGAGATTTTAGTGCTTGTATCAGATTACTGTTCACCCCATGCATGGCTAACGTTGACCACAACTCATTCCTCATCACCCTGTCATAAGCCTTCTCCAAGTCGACGAATAAGCAGTATATTTTCTGGCCTTTGGCCATATACTTTTCGGTTATACGCCGACACTTGATCCGTGCATCCCAATCCAATCCCTTTCTAAAACCCGCTTGTTTATCCCATATTTTCTCATCGGTATCTCTTATAACTCTTTCAATCAATACCTTTGCATACAGTTTGCCGACGACGCTGAGAAGGCTTATTCTGCGGTAATTTTTGCAGTCTAGTTGTGATGTGTATGTGTGCTAAGTTAGGTATTAGGTAGGTATATTGTTAAGCTTATGGATTTCCGTTTTCTTTTGTTGTTTTATTTTTTCATTTACTGTCTAGTTACAGGCTAGCAGCGTCGAAGTTCCTAAAACGTCCCCATAGCGAGCCTGTGGGGACGGAAGTGATACATGCCCTCGCTACCGCTCTGCTTTCAGAGCATGACATGAGCGCGTGTGAGCCAACATTGGGGGCGGCAGACGTAAGCTTGCCTTCGGATTCCAAAAGCTTATCAGTTACTTACTTGACATGAAATGCATATTTCATATTTTTTATTATATATAATTTTTTTTTTTTTTGCTCTTTTTCTCATCGACATTGGAGATATCTCCAATTAACTTATTTGACGGTGGAGGCGTTTTACACCTCCACTAAACTTAGATTATTTTTATTCACTTTTTGCTTTTGCTTTCTCTTTCTTATCATTATCGCATATTTTGTTTCGCTTTGACCAGTAGAGACTTTATACATCTCTACTATAGACCAATGTAATTTAAGGTACGGACTTAACCTTTTACATCCCTTTTATAAAATGTATTAATTGTATTAGGTAAGTTAAGTAGAATTTAAGTACTATTATAAATCTATTTTATTTTGAAAAAATGACTTTCTGCCAAGTTTCTTGCGGCGCATTCTTCTTGGCAATGATGGTCTTTCCGAATGCGCTGGTAGATTCAAAAAAAGACATGTAAAAGAGCCCTCGGCGGCCTATTTGCAAAATAAACTTTTGACTTTGACTTTTGACTTTTGACCCCTTTCCCTTGTACAGCGGCACAATCATGGCCGTGCACCAATCCTCCGGTACCCAACCGTTCGTCCAACACAAGTTGAAAAGGTGGCACAACTGACTAACTACCACGCCTAGGCGTGGCTAGCCACACCTGGTAGTTAGTGTGGTTTTCATCATTTCATACCTATCTCATTTTCCTCACTACTTTCACTCTTCTCTCTGGCATAAGCCGGTACTTGCACTGCTTCTTCTGCTCTGTCAAACAAACTTTCAAAATATTCCTTCCATCTTTTTAGCACACACTCTTCTTCTTTTATAACACTCCCATCCTGGCTTCTGATTTCACTCAGCTCCGAGGCTGTGTTTTTGCCACGGGCTGTCTTTATACACTTCCAGAACATCTTAATATTTGTCCGGAAGTCATCAGAAAGCCTCCTATCAAAACTATCCTTATATTCTCCCCTCTTTCTGTCACAAGTCATCTTTACTAATCCTCCTCCTCCTCCTACCCTCTCCTTGTCCCTCTCCTTGTTGTCTTGTGTCTCCTTGTCCTTTCACTCTTTTGTATACATCTTTCGCTTTACATACTTCTTCATCCGTCACCTTTTGTGTTCTTCGATTAGCCTTTTTCGCTAACCAATCCAACCATGCCTTCATCTTTTCTCGCACCACCTGTTGTATTTCAGCATCCATCCATACGTTCCTCTTCTTTCTTCCTTTTCCCCTTTTGCACACCCCACACACCTCAGTAGCAACATTCATAACTCCTTCCTTAAATGCCGTCCACACCTTTTTTATCTCACATACCTCATCTACATCACAAAATCGACTTTTTAATTCATCCTTGTACTTTTCTCTTACATTCTCGTCTTGCAGATTCTCTATTTTTATTCGCTCTAGGACACTAGTGGGTTCTTTGACCCGGTGCCGCCATCGCTTAAACAGACCACTAATTTGGCATATCACCAGGTTGTGGTCTGTATGGATGCCGACTCCGCGATATGCACGAGTGTCCCTGACTTTAACCCTCAATCTTTCATCCACGATCACAAAATCAATCATACTCTTCGCACTTCCTTCTTCCCTGGTGTACATATGGATCTTTTTATGTGCAAACATTGTGCTTGTCACACAAAGATTCCAGTCCAAACACACTTCAAGCATTCTTTACCCGACAGTGGTCGACAAGTTGTTTAATTATTAAGTATTATATTATTTATATTATTATAACTATATTTTGATCTCTGATGATTGTGTAGTAATTTTATTTGTTTGTATTTTTATGGATAGGTGAAGTACTTACCTACATCTAATTTTGTTTTCTTTTATTAAAATTTTTATTTCGTAACAGGCGTTACATTTAATTCTTTTATTAATGACTAAAATAAAATTCTGGTGGTGATTAAAATAGAAAAGAAATAAAATGAGAGGCAAATTTAAGGTTAGATCAAATATTTTGAAATTTAAAATTGCCGCTCATTGCAGTTAGATTATTTATCTTGATTAAATTTCTGGGCCATAGTGACTTTTGTATAATATAACCTTGATATTAAATTTGAAATGTTTGCGATTGGATAGTTTCTCTTAATTATCTTTCAAAACATTTTTCCGGTTAGACTCTTTTACTCGATTCATTTTTCGTCACATAATTTGGTTAGATCATTTTACCTCCTGCTGTTTTTGGGACCAATTTGCGTAAGCGACACTAAATCCTGATATAATACTTTTTTCGGTAATGTATTAAACACATTATATAGAGAACACCACTATGATCATGTACAAAGTTGATTTTCTAAAATAAGTTAGCAAATAGAATTATAATGATTTTTTTTCAAAAAATTGCGCGGTTTTTTGGCTCTCCTGTAAAGTTACCATCGTGTCGCTTATGACATTTCTCCTTTCAAGCGTCGATATTATTTATGCACATAAGTATCAATAGTCATAAAAGTTGAAGTTCATACCGCTCATTAATTCTAATAATTGTGGTGTATAATTTGGAATATCATACACGACAAAAGTCATAAAATTGACATCTATAATATTAAAATACATATCGATACATATTCAGAAATACTTTCATTTTCTTAGTATTTTAGTGAGCGAGCGAAGCGAGCGAGCAAGATGGACCAGAAAAAAAGGCGAGTCGGATAGGTTAGGTTCAGAAGGCTAAGGCGGGAGCGAAGCGAAGCGTACGAAACAAACACGAAGGGAATTCTAGTTGCTAAAGTTGTTATCCTAAAGATATTCCGTACCTACATACACAGACAACGTCTTTATCCCTAACGGGGTAGACAGAGCCTAGGGCAACAGACCTAAAGGCCACGTTTAGCATGATTGTAGGCGTATAGGTGGAAAGGGGAATCAAAACAGTGATGGGTTGCTATCATCGCCTATAACATGATTCCTATGATTTTCGCATATTCCCTCGATGGGCTTTTACCATCTGCGCAGGAAGAGAAGCAACTGGTACATTCAACGCTTTATCTTTACTCCCAGACCAGCATGGAAGAAACATACATACATACATACATACCGTCACGCCTCTTTCCCACAGGGGTAGGCAGAGACTACTTTGTTCCACTTGCTACGATCCTGACATACCTCTTTCGTTTCATCCACATTCATCAATCTCTTCATACATGCTCGTCGGTTTCGGGTACTCTTGACCTGACCTTTTTCCAAAACATACATACATACTAATATAGAGAAATACATAATTAAATAGATAGAAACACCCATGACTCAGGAACAAATATTCGTGCTCATCACACAAATGTATGCCCTTACCAGGATTCGAACCCGGGACGCTTGCTTCGCAGGCAGGGTCACAACTAGGCCAACCACGTTTTATTCCTCTTCCACGTTGAATCTTACCTGGTAATTGCCATTGGTGCCCATGGAAGGTGGTCCGTACCCCCTTCCGTAGCCTTGCCCCGCACCCCCGTGGTACAGGGTGTTGTTGTTTGCGTCCCTCGTGGTCGCCGCTGTGAACGTGGACTTGCAGTTTTGGGACATACTGTAGCCTGGAAAAGTTAAGTTGGAATATGTTAGCCGGTGAGATATCTAGATAAAAAGGCATATAAGTATAAGTCAGTTTATATTGTTTTCCCTAATTTTTAGGGTTCCGCACCTCAAAAGGAAAAAACGGAACCCTTATAGGATTACTTTGTTGTCCGTCCGTCTGTCAAGACCCTTTTTCTCAAGAACGCGTGGAGGTATCAAGCTGAAATTTATATCAAATTCTCAGGTCTACTGCCTCTTAGAGCTGTGTAAAAATCAAACTTCTAAGCCAACGCAATCAAAAGAAAAAGTTGTTTATGCCGCAAATTTTCGAAACTCGCAAGGGAATCAAAACCTACAGGGTACTTCCCGTGAACTCAGAATCTTGAAATTTAGTATGAAGGTAGGTCTTATAGCACAGATTAAGGAATAATTGCGAAAACCGTTGTGTGTATGTCTGTATATATCAGTATATAAAGTGATTCCACATTGCGTACATTTTGCTTTGAAGCAGGGCTCTGCTTACACTGGTTTACAGATATTTATAGATAATGATACGGAACCCTCGGTGCGCGAGTCCGACTCGCACTTGGCCGGTTTTTTTTGAGATTCCTTCGAATTAGAAACCACAATAACATTATATTGCGTCTGGTCAACTATTTTTTACCTAGCAAATAGTACAGTGCAATAGGTTTGTTAGCCGCAAAATAAAATTGTTTTAATGTCACTTTATTTGCGTGTCGTCATTTGTTACTCTAGTACAAATTGTAAAGAGATTACATTTCACGAGCCGCAATAATTATGTTGTTGTGGTTTCTAATTCTAAAAAAATCGACGTATATTGTGGCATAATAAATGAGAGCGGCATAATGAGGTTAATACAAAGACCAATATCGTTAAATATTTAACCTAGTGAACCAAAATCACTAAGCCAATACGATCGCAAAAACTCGTCTTAAAATCTGTATTATCAATAAGCCATGTTAAAATGTGAAACGAAACAAAAAAGCACCGTATTCTTGCCTTTGGTAATTAAAAAAAAAAACTGGATTGGTCCGAAACTGTGGTAAACCTGTTACAGTTAGTAACAGTAAATGTAACGCGAGATGGTCGGAGCTGTCGGTGCACGTGAGAGCTTCCAGCGATTACTTGTATCGTCGGGAATATGCAATACCGCGTATCTACAAGACACCACGAAAGCAAAACGACGTAACTGGCATTGGGCGACTAGTGCCTTCAAATACTGTAAATTAGGTACTTTCTAAATGCTAGTCCTCTTAAACGGCTTAGCCAAAAAATTTGAAAAAAAATTATAACTCTTATACAACATTTCCCCCTTGCCTTCCACACCGCAGTTTAGAAACCGAGGGTTGCTCGCATCCTAATGTCTAGTCGAGGGCCCTACCGGATCACCTATCCTCGGCCCCCCGCCAGTACTAGTGCCACTGCTGCCCCGCACTAGGGGAATGCTTATTTAATGGCGGCATTGACTCGCCATGTCACAGAGCTGTCATCGGATACCACACTGACATCCCCATTTTGGAGCAATTTATGAAGGACCACATAGAAATTGCTCCACCGACAAGAGCCTAGCTCTTAAGTTTAAGAAGATACAACATTTGCAACGTATGTCGTTTTGGTATCAGCAAAAGTTCGGTATTTAAATAAAGTTCAACCGAATGGTGCTTTTGACTTGCATTCCCAACTGCTCCTAAACAACATGCTGGTCTGGGAGCAAAGAAAAAACATAAAATGCACCAGTTGCTTCTCTTCCCGCGCATGGTAAAAGCCCTTCGAGGGTATGGGTAGGCTATGTGTCATCGTGACCAGCAACAATCTGTTTTTGGTCGAAATGTGACTTAAAAAGGTCACATGTGAGGTCATAAAACGCCTGGGGCCTTGTTCAGGTTTTAGCTGTCATTTTTAGTATGGATCTGACAGCGAGCGAACCTAAACTGAATCGGAATTGAATCGCATTAAGACGTCATGCTAAGGCCCCTGATCCGATGGACATTGCCTTGCAACATGCCATTTTTCGTTTTACCGAGATATTTTTTAAATTGTATCTAGGTACTTTTCAAAAGAACCTTCCACGGATTTCATCGAATATTAAAAAAAAAACCGACTTGGTGCAACCGTTCTGTAGTTTTACGTTAATCAACACACTAGCGGTTGCCCACGACTCCATATACGCAGGATTCGCTTATCGCTCGCTATTATGCGGGAATCATGCAAATTACCGGGATCAAAACGAGAATAAAACAGACAGTCAGACAGAAAAACAGACAGACAGTTACTTTCGCATTTACAATATTAGCCATTGATTTAGATTTGTATGGAACGGATTTTAAATATGTGCCCGTATATTGATGATATTTAATGATGCAGCTATCCGCTTCCGTCTGTTCCTTGACAACAATCAGTGGCCATGGTTTTGGTGCTCGCCAAAACGGATTATGTTTTTTTACCGACTGTACGAAGGCATAGAAGAATGCCGGTGACGTGCATACTGGCTGTCATTACGGCCGAATATTTGGGTCGGCCTTTTTATACCGTGTATTTTGGAGCGTAATTTGACCCGCGTTTTTATTACATTGTTCGAGTCTTCTTTATTGGTTACCGTTTTATGCAAATTAGGTGGATTACCTTGAGAATTGTTAGTGAAAATGGACATGTAGAAGCCTCTATTACAGACGAACTATGGCGTCCCGTTCGGGAGACATCGCCTTGTTCGGCTATACAAACCGATGCGAGAGCACATCTACCACAGGCCTGACAAGAGGAGTTCAGTTCAGTTCAGTTCAGTTCAGTTTCTTTATTTGCTTTTAAAAGATACCATTATCATGGAAAATTGTGTACAATAAAATAAACTTTGCAAAAAAGTTTGCGGGATTGCGGGAGTTGGTACGGAGCCTTGATGTTGCTGCTGACAAGAGTCAGCAAGTGACTAGAACCAGGCTCCATCGCAAAGTTTGCAATGCTCCCGCACGCTGGCGCCATTCTGATCGATTTTCCGCGAGCCTTTCCCAGTCACGGTGATCAATTTTAAAACTGGCCATATCCCTTTCAACGTGAAACTACAGTGATAACTCACGTATGCAAGCCATATTGACCAAACGGTGAGTGTGAGCGAACCTTTACAAAGTGACGTGATCAATGTTGTGTGCTGTCCTACTTTGGACTATAATAAAAATGACGATAAAAATGAGGGTAGTTGTGCGCCGATGTCAGCTCAGCCGCTCGAGCAGAGCGTTGGCGCGCAGTGTTCGTTTCGCTGCCGCCGGGGCGAGCGCTCTCTGATGAAGGACTACGGAATAGTCCGAAACAATGTCGGAGCATTCATTCGGCTTGTATACGTGAGTTATCCGGTTTGTTGTAATTATGGCCATATTCCGTTTGGTCAGGGTGGAAATGTGCACCATAGAATAAGCTATCAAAGACCTAAGCAGTTATAGCAACTTATTTGTTATCCTCAGTATTGCGCAGTCCTGGGGCCTTACCGTGACGTCCTAATTCCGACTCAGTTCAAGTTTTAGCTGTCATTTTTAGTATGAATCTGACAGTAAGCGAACATAAACTGAATCGCATTCAGATGTCATGGTAAGGCCCCTGTTTACCCTCTGACACAGAAATATAATAGTACTAACGTACAGAATGGCCACGCTCCGCCCCGCACCTATTCGAGTTACCCCACCCCTCAAGCGCAGTCTGCCGGAAAGCTGCTGGCAACTAGTAGGGCTCGCGACGCGATGTATGTCGGCCGCACGTCACAAGTTCGGGAACCTATCCTACCTACTTCATTTTATAAAACATTAGAAAATTAATGCTTTCTGAAATTATTGCGATTAATACATGAAATAACTACAGAATCGTTCGCTTAAGTTTGTTGTCGTACATCTATTGTAATTGAAAATAATAATGCTTAAATACACAGACAGACACATTTTAAGTAAGTTTAAATAAATAGATAACGATTAAGTACATTTATTTGCACACATCTAAGCCATATCTTTAGTAATATTTATGTCATTGGTAGTACTTATAGTACTAGGTTTTTGCGATAGACAGCCCTGTATATCTTACGCACACATTGACGCGTGTACAGACGACGTCGTGCCTGTGTTCATTTCAGAACGCGGATTTTGTACGTCGTGGCCGCCGTGTGCCTCTGATTTAGCTGCACTTCTATGTCCGCTTAATTTTGGCACCTTTTTTAGTCTAAATATATAAAAGAAGAAACTGACTGACTGACTGACTGACTGACATATCAACGCACAGCCCAAACCGCTGGTTCTAGAGATACCAAATTTGGCACGTAGGTTCCTTATAAGGTCTAGGGGTGCACTAAGAAAGGATTTTTCAAAATTCGACCTCTAAAGGGGTTAAATGGGGGTCCAAAGTTTGTATGGGGAAACAAGATTAGTTAGACTATTTTATTCGAAACTTCACAGGAGTAATCCTAACAATAAATGAGTAAACACCTGTTTCAGGTTTTTTGCAAATTCAACCCCTAAAAGGGGATAGGGGGTGACAAAGTCTGAAAATCAACGTGGGTATTATATTACAGTGGGTAGTATTGTTTGTACGGTTTATCGGGTCGCTGATTAAGAAAACAACAACACACATATCTACCTGATACACACACATACACACACACACACACACACACACACACACACACAAATTTCCACGGGAACGGGAAAAAACGGGATTTATTATATTCGATTCCGAGTGACCCTATCTAAAATTTCGTACACAAGTAGATGATTACAAAACTAAGAAAATAATTTCAGGATTTTTGGAAATTCTCACGGGATAAGGAAAAAACGGGATTTATATATTCAGTTCAACGAAATCCTATGAACTATAATTACTAGACTTCAAATTTGGCATAGAAGTAGGTGATTATAATAGTAAAAAACAGTTTTAAGGATTTTCGAAAATTACTACAGGATAAAGAAAAAACAAGATTTATATATTCAGATCTACGGGATCGATTTTTCGTTTTAATGATCGTAGAAAACTGAAATTTGGCCTTCAGGTTCCTTGAAGGGTATAGGGGAGCACTACCGAAAGGATTTCCCAAAATTCTGACGGAAATGAACGGGAAAGAACGGGATTTTTTGTTATACTGCAGTGCAGGTTGTAGAAAGCTGAAATTCGACATGTAGGTTGCTTAGGGAGTGTAGCTAGAAGCATGTAGAGAGGACTTTCCAAAATTCCCACGGGAACGGGAAAAACTGGATTTTTCGTTTTACTGGTCGTAGAAAGCTGAAATTCGAAATGTAGGTTGCTTGGGAAGTGTAGAGAAGTATTAAGAGAGGACTTTCCAAAATTTCCCACGGGAACGGGAAAAAAACGGGATTTTTCGTCTTATTCGTCGTAGAAAGCTGAAACTTGGCATGTAGGTTGCTTGAAGAGTGTAAAGAAGCTATAAAAGATCATTTTTCAAAATTCCCACGGGAACGCGAAAACGGAACTTTTCGTTTTACTGGTTGTAAAACGCTGAAATTCGGAATTTAGGTTGTTTGGAGAGTATAAAGAAGCATTAAGAGAGAAATTTCCAAAATTCCCACGGGAACGGGAAAAAACGGGATTTTTCGTTTTACTGGCCGTAGAAAGCTGAAATTTGGCAAGTGGGTTCTTTGGGGAGTGTAGGGAGCATTAAGAGAGCATTTCACGAAATTCTTACGGGAACGGGAAAAAAACGGGATTGAAATACTCCTGGTACACACAAGCGAAGCCGTGGCCAAAAGCTATTTGTCAATAAATGAAGTCTACGCGGACGAAGTCGCGGGAAAAAGCTAGTATTTTAATAAATCAATCGTATGTCTGTCATAATGATTGGGAACAATCTTTACAATACTAAAGCAGGTACATATATTATAAAGTTGAAAAATGCAACTTTTACTACTAATGTGACGTTTCTATTTACCTTACGCTACAATAGGCGCCTCTAGCGGTGAATTTATGCACGATAGCCAAGTGCAAATCGGACTCGAGCACCGAGGGTTCCGTACAAATTTGGCAATGATATACAATTCAGTGTTAGCAGAGCTCTGCATCAAAGGAAAACGTAGGCAATGTGAGGTCATTTTATATTGGTTGATTACATAGACAGACAGACAAAATATTCGGTTTTTAGTATTTGTTGTTACAGCGGCAATAGAAATTATCTGTGAAAGTTTCAACTATCTAGCTAGCACGGTTCATGAGATACAGGCAGACAGACGGACAGTGGAGTCATACATAGAGTCCTTTCTCTTTTGGGTACGGAAACCTAAAAAGGAATCATAATCATAATCATAATCATTAATTTATTGTCAAGACTGTGTAAACAAATGAAGAATGATAAGAGAAGAATGATATTTTAAAAATGTAATGACAGAAACATATCCTAAACTTCGTCGGCCGAGCGAAAATATGCACTATTTATTGCACCAACACTGCACTTAGCAACGCGTGTCGCCTTGAAAAGGTCCACTCGACGAATTTAATGTATAGCAATTATAAGAGCGTTCTTAACATTTTGCTGTCAAATTATACAATTTTCAACTTAACGCTTAACATGATAAGGTGTTTGCGAAAGTGATTGTTAAATTGGTATCCAGTCGAGTCGAGATTATTTCGGAATTTTACTGCATTGCCACTTTTTCATTGATCTACATACATTAATATGATCTTGAGGTTTTATCTGAATTCCGAAGGATCTCGCACAGTTTATGGTCGCTCCGTAGACTGACTTATTAATAAGTAATAAAATGACATTGTTTGAATGTAGTCATAATTTTTAGGGTTACGTACTTAAACTGCAAAGACGGAACCCTACTAAGACTCCACTGTCCGTCTGTCTGTCACCAGGATGTAACACGAACCGTGACAGCTATTGACAGTTGAAATTTTCACAGATGATGTATTTCTCGGTCCCCTTTGTCGTCCTACCCCGCGCCCCTGTACTTACAGATGACTTATATCTAATTAGTATTAAGATGACGATGTAACACTGAATTTATTTATATTTAATGTAATTTTGTATATCTGGATAATTCGTAATAAATGTATAATATTAATTTATTTTAAATTGTAATATAGAATTATTATCAAGTCGATATAAATGAAATGTCATTGTCATGTCATGTCAAAGTCAAATGTCAAAAAGACGTCAATGTCAAAAAAAATTAAATTTTCTTTTTAAGAAAGGGCATGTGTCATTGTCTATATATTGTCTATGGTCAATTGTTATATAAACAATTTGAATTTCAAAATAAAGAGAACTGGACAATCGACACTTAGAACATACAAGACGTGTTTTACTTCTCTATAAATAATTATAATTAAAATAATAAAATATCTGCCTTCCCCGCGCCCCGATAAGTACCTACCCGCGCGGGCGAGGACTCATTCACAGCCTAACTAGTTACTGATTGAAAAACGTGCTTCAGTTTTATATTTTTTTTAAATTGTAATATTTTCAAATTTCATGAAATTTCTGACATGAAATGACATAAAATAATGATAATAATTACCTTTAATAACTATAATATTATTATGAATAAATAAGTATGAGTATGAGTATGAATCGGTTCTAGAGACAATATGGGGACATTCGTTTTCACACGAATAAAACTTTCCGTTGTGGCTTCTCACAAAGATCACAAAGTCCCGTCAGTGTTTTGTACTCTGCCAATCACGGCATTATCTGAGCTGTATCTGACATCTGTAAATCGCTAAATGTCGCCGGTAGTACTCGGATAAATGTCAAATTTGACGGTTTCGGGACTGGCACGACTTGCACGACCCAAAATGGCAGGGACACGGACCAGGGGCCCTACCATGACGTCTTTATGCGATTCAGTTTAGGTTTGCTCGCTGTCAAATTCATACTAAAAGTGACAGCTGAAACTTGAACTGCGTCGGAATTAGGACGCTTGCTGCTGCTTACTCGTTGACGTGGACAGAATCAACTGCACACTTGTCATTTAAACTGACATTGGCCCAAGCCTTTCGGCCGCCATTAAGGCGCTGTCAACAGCAAATGACCTGGAGCAGCAACACTCTTCACACATACGGTTCACGTGCCTGTTAGTGAAAGAGAAAAAACTATTCCGGCAGCTTGGCGCGCGTCTAAAATCTTGCAAATAAGACACAAATCATAAGAAATAAACAAAAGTATGGATTATTTGTGAAATATGACTCGTTAGCCGTTTAGGTATGAATATGTTGACTTTATGTTTTTAATTGTAGACCCATACGTCGAAAAAAAAAAGACATAGAATCGTTTAATTATGATTTTAAGACCAATCTTTGCAATTATTTTCTATCGAGCCGATTTTGTTCAATTATGTATCGAGCCCGTCTAGCGTAATTGAAATATGATGAAAATTAACATTATATTTTTTTTGTGTGCAGTTTTTCTTAAAAAAGTGTTTAAATAACACCAATTTCAACAAAATTAGGTTGTCAGCCTCTTAAGGGAGAATAGAATAGGTTTTAGCTGTAATTTTTAGTAAGTCTGGATCTGACAGCGATCGAACCTAAATTGAATCCGAATTGAATAGCATGAAGACGTCATGATAAGGCCCCTGTAGGTTTTAAATGGATGACTGTCGAACTTCATTCAATTCACATTATTCAATGGTTATTTTACTACGGTGAGATCGATGTATGGGTGAATTGGGTATGACTGGGAATAGTTCCGTCGAACTTTCCGGTGCTCTCCGCAGTCTTATCTCCGAATGATTTACGATTAACGATAACTATCTTTCCTTTGTACTTAAGGTTTAGTTGGAATTGTATATGCATCACGTAATGAACACTGACAGAGCAAAATACTTGATATTTACCCTTCTTTCAGGCTGCATTGAGGCTGGTTTGTTTTCCTAGTTTCATTATATTAAATTTCTAAATGACACTGAAAACTAGACCAGAAAAATCCGAAAAGTAAAGCTATGGCCGGGAATCGATCCCGGATCCTAATCATTCCGTGATGCTATACCTACGCCACCCATAGCAGGTGAGTAAGCCTTCGAATTTTTCTATCTGTACCGCTGTCACGTGGCTTTTTTACTAAGCGAATTTTCGTCGCCAAGCGTCATTTATTTGAATGATGTGTCTGTACGACACAATTACAAACTCCCGAGGAACATCTACTGCTCACCAGGGACGAGAGATGGCGCTGTTTTCAAATGATAGGTACTATTCAAATGAATCGAGAATTTTATATTTTGATTTTTAGGGTTCCGTACCCAAAGGGTAAAAGCGTGACCCTATTACTAAGACTTCGCTGTTCGTCCGTCCGTCCGTATGTCACCAGGCTGTATCTCAAGAATCGTAATAGCTAGACAGTTGAAATTTCTGTTGCCGCTATAACAACAAATACTACAAACAAAATAATAATAATAATTAAGGGAGGCTCCCATACAAAAAACGTGATATTTTAGACCTTCTTCATGGCTACCACTCGCCGAGCTAGATCTCAAGAACCGTAATAGCTAGACAGTTGAAATTTGCACAGGTTATCTATTTTTATTTTGGCTACAACTACAAATACAAACAAAATAATAATAATAATTAAGGGGGGCTCCCATACAACAGAGTATTTCTGGTACGGAACCCTGCGTGCGCGAGTCCGATTCGCACTTGGCCGGTTTTATATTTATTTAATTTACGGTTTTACCCAACCTATCCTTGATATTAGCTTAGATTTTTAACTATTCGTAACTAAGCGTGAGTGCGTCTATATAATATGCTTATTAGAAGCACCGTGAGCTAAAAATATAAAATTTATCTACCTGCTATGGGTGGTGTAGGGGTATAGCACGCGTCACGGAATAACGAGGACCCGGGTTCGATTCCCGGCCATAGCTTTACTTTTCGGATTTTTCTATGTGTTCTAATTTTCAGTGTCGTTTAGAAATTAAATTTCTAATATAATATTTATATTTTCTAGAAATACCATTAAGTACATTATTTCCATGCTGATCTGGGAGCAGACAAAAACACAGAATGTACTATTTAGAATGGTAAAAGACCATCGAAGGAATGGGTGAAAATCACGCTAAACTTTGCCTTTAGGTCTTGTTTTCCTGGGCTCTGTCTATACCGTAAAGAGTAGCAGCCTTATTCATAAAAAATCCTTAATTGAGGTTTGATTAGTTCATTAGTTAACAGACTGATTAAGCTTATTTGACAGTTGTTACAAAGTATGATTCATAAACGCTTGCTAGCAGTCTGTTAACTAATGAGCTGTTGATGAATGGATTAGACGCGTTATGTTGTCACCTCGACAAATCATAGACCATAAATGACTTTTTAGTGAATTAAAAAAAAAATGACAGCAGTGGCAGCGAATTAGCGGGAAACCAGCGAATTAACACGACAGACGAGGCAGTGTGGATCTAGTTTCCTTTACCTTTCTCGAAGGGGATACAAACTTAAAACAAAAAAAACTGTCTTGCGTATGGTTTTGCTCTTGCCAAAATCAGCTGTTCACATGTGTGGCAGCCATTTTGTGAGTTAGCAGAGAGATAAAGTAGGGTCTACGGTCCGCTAACTTTCGGAAGACTTAACAGACCCTTGAAGGTCTGATTAGCGCTAATTGACGTTTATGAATCATGTTTTTTTGCATCGGTCCTATAGCGAGCTTATAGCGAGCCTCTAAATTTTTATGAATAAGGCTGTAGGTATCTATAGACGTGATTTATGTATGTATTGAGGATTAAACAACTAAAATAGGTAGGTAATTAGTTCTGAAAGCAATCGTCCGGCGATGCAGGAAGTTTTTCACCGTCCAATTTGTCACCAAGGTTCAGGGAAACGGTCGAGGAAAACTGTAATTAAGTTAGCGGAATGCAAATCGCAGCGTTACAGGAACTAATTTCAACTGTCGCAATTACCCGCCACAATATAAAGTCAAGTCAAAGTCAAAGTTCTTTATTTGCATAAAATGTGGTACATTGTGGTTCTTAGTTCTTATTATTAGCAGTACACACATTTTGCCAGCTGCTGGCACGCAAACGGAGAGATCAAGTGCTACACTAGGGAGGGCATGCTTTACAAAATTTATTGGCTTACTTATTGGGTTCAATTAGTTCAATGTCACAATATTTCATTGAAAATAAACATTATTAAATTTACAATTACACACTAATAATAATTAAACACTTTTAAAATATGCGGTGTGACTTTTAATCGATCACCGGGAATTTTTTTAATTAATTTATTTATTAAGCCTTTTTATTCCGAGTACCATGAGCTTTTCGGTGAAGGAAAAACATCGTTAAGAAACCTGCACACATCTGTGAAGAAATTCAATGGTGTGTGTTAAGTTCCCAATCCGCACTGGGCGCGCGTGGGAACTATAGCCCAAACCCTCCACTACACGGAGGAGGCCCATGCCATGAGGCACGCCGAATTACGCGACGATTTAATAAGTAAAAAATTAAAATAAAAAAATAAACGACAATAACAACAACAACAACATGTACTTACTGAAATTGTAGCGAATTCGGAACCGGGAAAATTTTGAAATCTAAAAAAATGTGTATTTACTGTGATAGGAAATATCAAATGAATCAAGAAATTTTTATTTCTTAATTTTTATGTTTACTTTTACGGTTTTACCGTTAGAAATTTAATTTCTAAACGACACTGAAAATTAGAACACATAGAAAAATCCGAAAAGTAAAGCTATGGCCGGGAATCGAACCCGGGTCCTCGTCATTCCGTGACGCGTGCTATACCCCTACACCACCCATAGCAGGTGAGTAAGCGTTCGAATTTTTCTATCTATTACTAACTGTCACGTGACCTTGTTACTATGCGATTATTTGTCGCGAAGCGTCATCTATTTGAATGATGTGTCTGTACGACACAATTACAAACTCCCGTGGAACATCTACTGCTCACCAGGGACGAGAGATGGCGCTGTTTTTCAAATGATAGGAAATATCAAATGAATCAAGAAATTTTTATTTCTTAATTTTTATGTTTACTTTTACGGTTTTACCGTTAGAAATTTAATTTCTAAACGACACTGAAAATTAGAACACATAGAAAAATCCGAAAAGTAAAGCTATGGCCGGGAATCGAACCCGGGTCCTCGTCATTCCGTGACGCGTGCTATACCCCTACACCACCCATAGCAGGTGAGTAAGCGTTCGAATTTTTCTATCTATTACTAACTGTCACGTGACCTTGTTACTATGCGATTATTTGTCGCGAAGCGTCATCTATTTGAATGATGTGTCTGTACGACACAATTACAAACTCCCGTGGAACATCTACTGCTCACCAGGGACGAGAGATGGCGCTGTTTTTCAAATGATAGGAAATATCAAATGAATCAAGAAATTTTTATTTCTTAATTTTTATGTTTACTTTTACGGTTTTACCGTTAGAAATTTAATTTCTAAACGACACTGAAAATTAGAACACATAGAAAAATCCGAAAAGTAAAGCTATGGCCGGGAATCGAACCCGGGTCCTCGTCATTCCGTGACGCGTGCTATACCCCTACACCACCCATAGCAGGTGAGTAAGCGTTCGAATTTTTCTATCTATTACTAACTGTCACGTGACCTTGTTACTATGCGATTATTTGTCGCGAAGCGTCATCTATTTGAATGATGTGTCTGTACGACACAATTACAAACTCCCGTGGAACATCTACTGCTCACCAGGGACGAGAGATGGCGCTGTTTTTCAAATGATAGGAAATATCAAATGAATCAAGAAATTTTTATTTCTTAATTTTTATGTTTACTTTTACGGTTTTACCGTTAGAAATTTAATTTCTAAACGACACTGAAAATTAGAACACATAGAAAAATCCGAAAAGTAAAGCTATGGCCGGGAATCGAACCCGGGTCCTCGTCATTCCGTGACGCGTGCTATACCCCTACACCACCCATAGCAGGTGAGTAAGCGTTCGAATTTTTCTATCTATTACTAACTGTCACGTGACCTTGTTACTATGCGATTATTTGTCGCGAAGCGTCATCTATTTGAATGATGTGTCTGTACGACACAATTACAAACTCCCACACACACACAGACACATCATTCAAATAGATGACGCTTCGCGACAAATAATCGCATAGTAACAAGGTCACGTGACAGTTAGTAATAGATAGAAAAATTCGAACGCTTACTCACCTGCTATGGGTGGTGTAGGGGTATAGCACGCGTCACGGAATGACGAGGACCCGGGTTCGATTCCCGGCCATAGCTTTACTTTTCGGATTTTTCTATGTGTTCTAATTTTCAGTGTCGTTTAGAAATTAAATTTCTAACGGTAAAACCGTAAAAGTAAACATAAAAATTAAGAAATAAAAATTTCTTGATTCATTTGATATTTCCTATCATTTGAAAAACAGCGCCATCTCTCGTCCCTGGTGAGCAGTAGATGTTCCACGGGAGTTTGTAATTGTGTCGTACAGACACATCATTCAAATAGATGACGCTTCGCGACAAATAATCGCATAGTAACAAGGTCACGTGACAGTTAGTAATAGATAGAAAAATTCGAACGCTTACTCACCTGCTATGGGTGGTGTAGGGGTATAGCACGCGTCACGGAATGACGAGGACCCGGGTTCGATTCCCGGCCATAGCTTTACTTTTCGGATTTTTCTATGTGTTCTAATTTTCAGTGTCGTTTAGAAATTAAATTTCTAACGGTAAAACCGTAAAAGTAAACATAAAAATTAAGAAAAAAAAATTTCTTGATTCATTTGATATTTCCTATCATTTGAAAAACAGCGCCATCTCTCGTCCCTGGTGAGCAGTAGATGTTCCACGGGAGTTTGTAATTGTGTCGTACAGACACATCATTCAAATAGATGACGCTTCGCGACAAATAATCGCATAGTAACAAGGTCACGTGACAGTTAGTAATAGATAGAAAAATTCGAACGCTTACTCACCTGCTATGGGTGGTGTAGGGGTATAGCACGCGTCACGGAATGACGAGGACCCGGGTTCGATTCCCGGCCATAGCTTTACTTTTCGGATTTTTCTATGTGTTCTAATTTTCAGTGTCGTTTAGAAATTTTATTTACTGTGAGTTGATTTTTTGGCTTTATTTAAAGCTATGACTCTATAATGTAACACTGCGAAGTGAAATAGTGAAGTTTTCTAAGTAATTTTAAAGCAATTTCTTATCATCAGTTTTAAGAAATCGCATGCCAGTAACAAACTCTATACACAACAGAAAAGAAGTAACGTGAATGATCGAAATACTATCGCTGAGCATAACTATTGCGTAGGTATAAATTAAGATTTGCAACTTGACAATAAATAAAAAAAGGACTCTTCCCACTAGTTCCATTATCAGTACCATTGATGCTACTACTTTGTATAGTGATAATGGAACTAGTGGGAATAGATCTAAAAAATACCGGATGACATTGCAAGTACCATTAATAAAAAGTTTGTATTAAAAATGATTTTCTTAAAATTTCTTTCGATCTATTCTTCCCCTTTCCACCTATACGTCCACAGTCACGCTAAATGTGGCCTGTTATCCTAGGCTCCACCAGAGATAGCACTCCTCATTTCATTTCTTTATCTACCAACCACAACCGCTCTGCACGTCTAGCACGATAGCGCACAATAGTCGCGTCGCGCGCGAGATAGATTGTCCGTCTTTTTCTTACTCTCCGTTCTAGAAAGAGACGGGTAGTCTACCAGTAAGGTTCAAAAGTTCCTGGCCGTATATATTTAAAAGAAGAAAACAAGAAACAAATGAATGTCATTTTATTTGTCATTTATTCAGCTATTGTGTGGATAATTTCGTGGTTTGTAACTTTCGTTTTCATAAAATTTTCTTTGATTTAAATATAAAAAGCGGTGTAATTTGTACAATGTTCAAATTGGAGTATCGATCAGTGATAAAATTTCTGACAAAGGAAGGCATAAGTCCAACTATAATCAAAGAAAGGTTAGATAACGTGTACGGGAATTCCTCCCCTTCGTTTTCGACTGTTAAGGATTGGTGTAAGCAGTTTCGTTTAGGGCGTGAGTCCATCGATGACGAACCCCGACCAGGCCGCCCTGTTGAGGTTCTTACGCAAGATAACGTCGATTTAGTCGAACAAGAGGTACTGAAGGACAGAAGACTAAAGACGAAGGAAATAGCGTCAAGAACGGGACTTACGAAAATAACAGTCCTTAGGATTCTACACGACCATCTAAACATGAATAAGGTTAGTGCAAGATGGGTCCCGAAACTTCTCTCGAGTGCTCAGCGAGCTGAACGAGTGGCGTGATCCAAGGAACTTTTAGAGGAGTTCAAGTCATGTGAGAGTGAATTTATCCAGTCCATTGTTACCGGAGACGAAACTATGGTCTTATACTATGATCCTCTTTCGAAAAGAGAGTCGATGGAGTGGCGTCGTTCTGGGGAAGCACCCCCTCGAAAGGCAAAGGTGTGCCAATCTACCAAAAAGATAATGGCCACAATATTTTGGGATTGCGAAGGGATATTGCTTATAGATATCAAAGAACGCAATCAGACAGTAAACGGCAGTTACTATGCTTGCCTTATAGACCAGTTGCGAGAAGCAATAAAGCTTAAACGTCGAGGAAAACTCAGCAGGGGTGTCCGTCTTCTTCATGACAATGCGCCTGTCCACACGGCTGCAGTTGTAAAGGCGGCTATATCTAAATCTGGATTTAAAACAATCCGTCACCCACCTTACAGCCCTGATCTAGCCCCAAGCGACTATTTTTTATTTTCTAAACTTAAATCGGACTTAAGGGGGAGAAAATTTTCGTCCGATGATGAGGTCGCTGCTACAGTTTTCGAGCATTTCGAAGACAAAACTTCCGAATATTATTTAAAAGGCATAGAAATGTTAATCAAACGATCTCAAAAATGTATAACAATAGGAGGAGACTACATTGAAAAATAAAAATATATTTTTTAACCTAAACGTTAATTTTCATTATTAGGCCGGAAACTTTTGAACCTTACCACGTATCTCGCGCGCGACGCGACTATTGTGCGCTGTCGTGCTAGACTGGCTGACAAGAGTGTACGACTAAGAAGAACACAAGGCACAGTCTACCAAGGAATAAAGACGTAATTAATATAATATTACTAGCTTCTGCCCGCGACTTCGTCCGCGTAGAATTTGAAATTGACATGTTTATCGCTATCCTGCGGGAACTATGAAATTTGGTAAAAAAGTAAGGTAAGTTCCAAATTTTATCCAAATCCGTCCAGTCGTTTCAGCGTGAATAAGGAACAAATATACACACTCACATCGTCACAAACAGTGTTGCCGTTAGCGTACATTTTACACATTTGACCTACCTTTTTAGCCTCCAATGTGTTATGTGTAATGGGGGCCAGTTTACGTACCTTTTGTTCAAATCCAAAACTATGTGTAACATTTTATAAACCGCCGCCAAACAGTTGAGGCAAAACTGAGAGCGATAGAACCTGTGTTAAGAGTTGAGGAAAAAAATGCTTATGTACCTTTTTATCCCACAATGTACCTTTTCAGCGCTGTATATGTACCTTTTGGGAACTCAGTTGTGGCAACACTGGTCACAAACTTACGCATTTATAATATTAGTAGGATGTATATGTGTTCTTTCGATCTTAATAATGGCAGCCGAACCCTTCCTCGACCTCGTCGTCGGCGTCTCTGAACTTACGTTACCCTGATATCTAATTAATCAATCAACAAAAAACCGTTCCGTTGAAACAAAGCAAAAACGAAATACTATGTCACCGTACCGGATGCCATGTAGGATGTCCGTCTTGTCCATACAATTAACATGCATATATTAATACAGAATGCAATTAGTCGTATCACGCCTTGCTGTTATCTCCGTAGACAATTCGTTCATTCAAAACCCGCCTGTAGCTCCTTGAGTTAAGATTGCATGACATCTTGGTCAAATGATTACTGATTAGGATTGAGGGCGTCGTCCGGTATTTAGTTCAATATGGGTTTTATCCAGTTTGGATTGGCTGTCACAAATTACCGATACCGACTATCGTACATCGAGGTATATGGAAGCCTCCGGAAGGCTAGTACAGTCACCAGCATAAATAAAGGATCATTTTTGTACCTTGTCGCTTTCAGTCGTTACATGATTTCGTATGGTTTTTCAAACTTGACTTTAAAGTGACAAGGTACAAAAGTGATCATGTCATACATAAATCATGTCTTTATTCCTTACTAGCTGTTGCCCGCGACTTCGTCTGCAAAGATTTCGTTTATCGCTATCCCGCGGAAATTTCCCGGGATAAAAAGGAGCCTATGTGCTATTCCAGACTTTCCTCTATCCTATGTGCCGAATTTCATCCAGATTCGTTTGGCCGTTCTGGCGTGATTGAGTAACAAACATCTATCCATCCATCCAAGCTTTCGCATTTATAATATTAGTTAGAAGTTAGATTAGATTGGTTAGACCAGAGGTTCCCTAACTCTTTTGTTCCATAGATCACTTTCAAAATTTTGCTGGATCCGGTGGACCCCCTGCAGCTACATTACCGCTAATTTCTAAACTAAATCTCGAAAAAAAAAATAAGATTAGCTCTATAATCTATGGAAACTTGCGTTGTTGCTGAGTTTCAACGATAAATTAACAGTTTTCGAAAAAAATTGGTTAGAATTGATTGCTTGATAGGGTTAATTATTTGAAAATAAAGTCGACTAAACAAATTTTCAATTAAATTATATTTTTGAGCTGCGAGTGACACCATCCTACTTTACTTTCTTGAAATCTACAATGACTCACAGCACAAAAACCAATCAATGCTCACAAATTTAATTCAATTTTCATGCACCCCCGCTTGCGATTGTGGACCCCCATTTTTGGTCACGCCCAACGTAGACCCCCGTCGAGTCTCCCGTGGACCCGGGGGTCCACCTGGACCACTTTGGGAACTACTGGGTTAGACAGAGCTTTGGATAACAAGACCTGCAGCTACGTTTAGTTTAGTAGGGCGTATAAGTGGAAAGGGGAATCCGTCTCACATTTTGCGAAGACACACTCATTAAATTCACTGGTCTGATGATCTATTTTCATGTCTGTTCTAAATTCCATTTTTGTAAAATTGTGTGTATGCTCTTTTGTGTCTTTGAAAAGAGAATAACGTCTTCTTTCTTTCTTTCTTTCTTAAATGGTGATCAGTTGCTAGCCGCGTCGCCTGCCGCTCGATGGACTTTTATCATTTGCGCAGAAATAAAAGCAGCTGGTAGGTACATTTCTTTCTTTTTTAAGTAGTGATGAGTTGCTAGCCGCATCGCCTGCCGCTCGATGGGCTTTTACCATATGCGTGGAAAGAGAAGCAGCTGGAACATTCTATGGTTTTTCTTTGCTTCCAGAATTTGAATCACTTTGCAGTTGTATGCAGGTTCCCTCAAGATGTTTTCCTTCACCAAAAACGTCATGGTAAATTTCAAATGTATTTTCGCATAAAAATACCGAAAAACTCACAGAGCCGAGCCCAGGATTCGACCCCACGACCTTCTTGAGAGGCCATGTTTTATGGCGAACCACTGGGCTACCACGGCCTTTATTTTAAAGTAGTCTCTGCCTACCCCTGTGGGAAAGAGGCATGACGGTATGTATGTATGCATTTTATGGTATATCTTAAGCAATTGAGAACTTTTTTTTCATTATATAGGTACCTACGAACACAGTAGTGCCCTCTAGCGGATAAACACTATAACATCTATCTAAGAACCATCACCAAGAACATACGAACCCAATACCGAAAATCGCATTAATCGAACCGTTCAGGAGATAAATTGGAACATTCGTTTGCACAGAATCTTACCTCCTTACTGAGACGTAGTACTTAAGTTTTCAAATTCTCAACCCAGCACCTCCACCTCAATTTACAACAATAAGCCTTTATAGCACGAGGGCGTAAAAGGCTGACAGCGAAGGGTTAACAATCACACACTTTCCACACGCGACTGATATGAAACGGCAAGACTTCCGCTTATTAAAGCAGAAGCTGTGAGCGAGTAACGGGCCCTGACCACATCCGGGTTCATTCTCGCGAAAAACACCGCTAACTGGACTTCTAGTGTAATAATACAGTCCCATTTTTTTAAAGATATAGGATAAGTACGGTATGGAAAGTATAACGTTGAAAGATAGAATAAGGAATTGTGTGATTTCTTTCGCTTTTTATAAGGCAAGACAAAGTGATCTCCGTAGGTAAATTCCAACTTATTTCACCAAACCCTTTCTTCCACAGGACGTCCAGAGGTAGACAAAGTCCCTTGTGTAGTCAGCATCTCAGAAATTCGTACAAAACGTTTTCTTGTCCTTTATTATCCGAACAGTTAAGACGTGGAATTTCTTGCTTTTTGTTGATCGTTTTATTGTTGTCGTTCAATCTGCCATGTAAGTACGGGCTCATGTTTCGCCGAAAAACGTTTGATCGAATTGTCCGACAGACATTTCGTTCGACAAACCTTTTTCTGCTAACATAAACTTTTTGGAAAAGTTTTAAAACAAAAGTAACCTAACCGAATGCGAGCCGCGCCTAAAGATTTTTAAGTAAAAAAGTTTCCGGATTAGCGGGTACCTAACAAAGGTTTGTGAAACGAACTGTTTGTCAAACGTTTATCGGTAATAGGTACGAGAAGCATTTCGAAACAATAAAAAATATATGGGCCCTGCAGGAAATCTGACTTAAATCCCTAAGTTACCTTTTTTACTGAACTGAACCATTCTTTTATTTCTAAAAGGTAAACGTTCAAAGATTTTTCAAAATTCGCTTGTATCACGCGGAAATCGAATCTATAAAAAATGATAACTCGCTATTTTATTTTGAGAGGAGGGCTGTGCCCAGCAGTTCAATTCAATTCAATTTCCTTTATATTTGCATCATCAAAAATACATTATGAATAGCCCTGGAACTAAACCACACTAAACCACACTGAACAAACTGAGCACACTGAACTGGCAGTTCAACGTATATAGAGATGAGAAATCTGTCTTTACTTTTTACTAGATTCTAGGCTTTACTATTCTGTTAGTGCCGACTTGTGACTTGATCCGATAGGGGCGTGACTGTGGGCGGACTGCACCTTTGTTCTGATGCTAGGTCTGAACTAATCCTTTAAGAGCTATGCTATCTCTAAGCTAGGTTTATGTCAAGCCTTTGAACAATACACCTATGATGATACTGACTGATCATAGTGATTATTCACCGTAAAAGGCTTACACAATACAACACAAAATGACTCTTGATCAAGAATAAGAGACACAGGTATAGAACCACCTTAGAATCAGAATGAGGAAAAGAATAGTTTAAAGTAGATGCCATTGGTAATTAATTAAATATTTAATTAATTAGTATTTAATTTGTGCCTTTTAATTCTTTTTATGTATATCTATATATATAATTTTATTTAGGTTGTTTTACTTGCACATTATTATTTTATAGTATGTTTTCGGTTTGAAAAATGATTTTCTATGAAGTAATTTATGTAGAGGAGACCTATCTGTACCTATGTCGCTATTTGCTAAATAATCGTTTAATTTTCTAATAAATATCCTGTTTATATTATAGCAGTGGTAGATTGACTATTCTGTTAACTGAATTGTAATCACTGTTAGATCAAGGGTCTGTTTCACTCTCTGTTAAGTTCCTGATATGTTAAGTGTCAGTTATAAGTAGACGGAATCATAGATAACTAACACTTATGAGTTTTCTATCTATATAAGTATGTATTTCTCTATTTAAGTATGTATAATTATTGTTCTAGACAACAATAATTATACATACTAATAATAATGCCCATAACACAAGTCTTACTAGCGCTTACTTTAGGACTAGGTCAATTTGTGTGAACCGTTCCCTAATATTTATTTATTTATACTAGCTTCTGCCCGCGACTTCGTCCTCGTAAAATTAGCAATTGATATGTTTATTGCTATCCCGCGGGAACTATACAATTTTCGGGGATAAAAAGTAGCCTATGTTTTAATCTAGGGTACCAGCTATCTTCGTTCCAAATTTTATCCAAATCCGTTCAGTCGTTTTAGCGTGAAGAAGGAACAAACACACACTCACATCGTCACTCACAAACTTTCGCATTTATAATATTAGTAGGATATTCAGGAACTTAAGAGAGAGTGGTAGTACAGGCCCTAATACATCTAATATTCGGGTACAGGGCTGCTAAGCCTATTGTATAGGACGTGACGCAATTTGAATAATAATCATGTAATGGAATTAACGGTCAAGCTCGAATTTGCATAGTTACTAATTCCTTTTGGTCCCGACAAATATCGGAACAATGAGCTCACTCAGCGAAATCTTTGCTTTATTTGTACTTTGATAAATACCTTACAACCTTACCTTACCTTGTGCGTTTTACCCTTTTACTTTCTTATTACCTTTTTTCCGTTATGGTTGCCTGTTAGAGAGCGATCTGTAGGGATAAGGCCGCCTCTTGTTACCTTATTACTTCTGTATACCATTTTTTCTGTTTTGATTGTTATATGTGGTGTTCAATAAAGAGTTATTGTATTGTATTGTGTTGTACAGCAGTGGCGTGGCGTCAAGTATATCAGCCCGGCTAGCACAACAGCGCACAAGAGTCGCGTCGCGCGCGAGATGGATTACCCGTCCCTTTCTAGAACGAACAGTAAGAAAAGACGGGCAATCCATCTCGCGCGCGACGCGACTCTTGTGAGCTCTCGTGCTAGACGTGCTGGTAAATCATGTGCGCGGAAACGGAACTGGTACATTTGCCTCGATGTGCTGTATCTAGGTAGGTATGTATGTATATACTTACAGGATTCCCAAAGGTGTCCCAGACATGGATGTTGAATCCAACTATAGAACAGTGGCGTGGCAATTATTTTATTGTGCAGAATTGACAACATTTCATATTTCTGAGCCTATAATTTTAATGGTTCTCTGTATTTTGTTTGAAAAGATGAACATGCTGACGGTTTAATTTTTTCGCTAGGGCTTGTATTTAATTTATAATTAATTTATTAATTTGTGCTTATTCTAAAAGGGCGTAACTCCGATACTATCACAGAATATACACTTATCCCTTTGTCTTTTCTCTATAGAAAAAAAAAACTGACGTTAATTTCAAATTGTCAATGTCGGGCCCTATTCTCCAATATTCGACTTTCGAGGTTCGCTTCGTGCTGTTCCGCTCATACTAATAGTCATTATCTTGAGAGTGAGAGAGAAGGTATGCAACGAACTTCGAAAATAGAATTTCAGAGTTGCCCCCCTTGTACTTTGAAGTTGTCAAAAATACAATGATCGCTTATTTTTTCTCGTGAAAAAAGCAAAGGCGTTTCACCTATCCTGTGGTAGTTTTGGTAAAATTAGGACATATTTTTAATTTTTAATTTTATTTTTTATAATAAGCGATATTAAAATTAAGTATATAAACATATTGCAGTGATCAGGAGGCAAAATGCTTTCGAACCATATATACATTTTCAGGTGTTATAAAAATGAAATGTTGTCAATAGAGGCAAAGGCTAGTTAAGTTCTTTTCAGCTTGCCTTCTGCACGTCTAGGCACGAGAGCGCACAAGAGTCGCGTCGCGCGCGAGATGGATTGCCCGTCTTTTTCTTACTGTTCGTTCTAGAAAGGGACGGGTAATCTATCTCGCGCGCGACGCGACTCTTGTGCGCTGTCGTGCTAGCCGGGTAGGCTTTTAAGACTTTGTATCGAGGGAATGGGCTAAAATCTAAGGAATCATGTTATAGGCGATACGGCTAGCAACCCATCATTATTCTGATTCCCCCACCTATACGTCCACAATCATGCTAAACGTGGCCTTTAGGTATTGTTACCTTGGGCTCTGTCTACTTCGTAGGGGATAAAGACGTGATTTTTGTAAGATCGATAACCTTTCAAGTACAAATACATTTTCTGGAAACCAATACATAAGACATAACTGTAGAAATTTTCTCATCAAAAGTCTGTTACTTATACAACAGCCAGTGAACCGAGAATACTTCAGAGTCGGAATCTATTACCTAAGGGAGGCTGCACACGACACGGCACGTGTATCTCCAACTCAATTCGAGTTTTGTAGCACGTGTGTTATAGCCTTATAACTTCGAGAAGACGTGACATCTGAGGTTAACAGGATCAGGTTTTCAAATTCTACTGTACATTTTATAGTTTTAATTTTTTATACCTAAATAGATATATGTTTATGTACCTTTGTAACTTTGTACAATAAATAATAATAATTATTATTATTAGGTATCTGTGCGACGAGACCAAATTTCAAGATTATGAGTTCTCGGGAAGTACCCCGTAGGTTTTGATTCCCTTGCGAGTTTCGAAAATTTGCGCAAATTTGTGACATAAACGGCTGTATCTTTTGATTGCGTTGGCTTAGAAGTTTGATTATTTCACAGCTTCAAGGGGCAGTACGTAGACCTGAGTATTTGATATAAATTTCAGCTTGATACCTACACGCGTTCCTGAGAAAAAGGATCTTGACAGACGGATGGACGGACGGACGGACGGACGGACAACAAAGTGATCATAAGGGTTCCGTTTTTCCCTTCGAGATACGGAACTCTAAATTTACTTTTATGGTCGGGTTTACAAAATATAATAATAGCTGTAATATTTGAGACTAACTCTGAGGCACCTTGTATAATTATATTGGTTATACTTGTCGTGTGCCCACACGTAGTTGAGTTCTTTCTTGTACCCCCCTGCCCTGCTCCTATGTCCACTTGATTTTGTCCGCCAATTCTTGCTACCACGTTGCGGCTATGAAATTTAATGTTCTTTGGTTATTCAAGAGTTTCGATGAGAGGGTCGCTCGCTGTCAGATCCATACTAAAAATGACAGCTAAATCCTGAACTGAGTCGGCATTCAAACGCATTAAGACTTCATGGTAGCCCCAGTTCAAATAAGGACGTCCATGAAGGAACGCTTCACAATTGACAACATTTCATATTTCTGAGCCTATAATTTTAATGGTTCTTTGTATTTTGTTTGAAAAGATGAACATGCTGGCAGTTTAATTTTTTCGCTAGGGTTTGTATTTAATTTATTAATTTTTGCTTATTCTAAAAGGGCGTAACTCCGATACTATCACAGAATACACACTTATCCCTTTGTCTTTTCTGTATAGAAAAAAAACTGACGTCAATTTCAAATTGACAATGTCAGGCCTTATTCTCCGAAATTCGATTTTCGAGGTTCTCTTCGTGCTGTTCCGCTCATACTAATATAGTCATTAACTTGAGAGTGAGAGAAAAGGTATGCAACGAACTTCAAAAATAGAATTACAGAGTTGCCCCCCTTGTACTTTGAAGTTGTCAAATCAAAATTATGGTCGCTTACTTTTTCTCGTGAAAAAGGCAAAGGCATTCACCTATCAAGTGGTAGAATTGGTAAAATTAAGACATGTTTTTAATTAATTTTTATTTTCTATAATAAGCAATATTAAAATTATATAAACATATTGCAGTGATCAAGACGCAAAATGCTTTCGAACCATAATATACATTTTCAGGTGTTATAAAATGAAATGTTGTCAATTCATTACTTACATTTCCTTTGCCGTTCTTAGAACTCAATTTTCAAAGAGACACAAAGACGTATCCCATGCGTATTCCCAGTCTTAAACTCTGGTACCATTTTTAAATGAGCATCAAATTTTCCCGCATTCATATCGGATCCTGTAGCAGATCATTAAGCCGACATTCATGGATGGTGTTACAGATTGTAGCAATTTTTCGCGACATTCAACCGGGTTGAATAATTTACGGATGTACTCAACGCTTGCTGAGCGGTGTTGAGTGATTAACAGGATTTTCTCAATAGTTTGCTAACAGTGAGTGTTGCACCAAGCGATGATTTTGATGTACTATCAAACTAATTGATTCCTGGGGCTTTACCATGATGTCTTAATGCGATTCGATTCAAACTCAGTTCAGGTTTTAGCTGACATTTTAGTATGGATCTGATAGCGAGCGAACCTACTCTGAATCGGAATGTCAGTGACGCTACGTTGAATTGACAAAGAAAATTGTCGCGAAGTTCTTGGTTTTGTAGTTTTTTTTATAATCCTACTAATATTATAAATGCGAAAGTTTGTGAGTGACGATGTGACGATATGAGTGAGTGTGTATGTTTGTCCCTTCTTCACGCTTAAACGACTAGACGGATTTGGATTAAATTTGGAACGAAGATAGCTGGTACTTTGGATTAAAACATAGGCTACTTTTTATCCCGGAAAATTGTATAGTTCTCGCGGCATAGCGATAAACATATCAGTGGCTAATTCTACGCGGACGAAGTCGCGGGCAGAAGCTAGTTTGATTTATATTTAGTAATAATTAGTAGCACATCATACATTTATGCATTCGAAAATCAAAACTTTTCTTAAACTTTTTCTTTTATTTTCTTATATTTGTGTGTCTTGCAAAATGAATAAATGTCTTCTTTCTTTCTTTTTCTTTCTTTCTTTCTTTCTTTCTTTTGTCGCAGCATAAAGAAGAGATGCAAAGTTTAACTACATACATACAAAAATCAAGTCTTTATCCTTTACGTGGTAAACAGAACCTAAGGTAACAAGATGTAAGGTACTTGGGGGTATTAAGGCCTAGCTAAGGGAGATTCTTAATAAAATGAAAAATTGCGAACAAAATCAAGATATTTTAATTTTAATCAGTCGGTGGTTTCATAAGCTACAAAATAAACTAAAAAAATGGCAGCTTCAGCCAAAAATAAAATCACAAAAAAATGTTTTTAAAAACCTTGCTAATAGGCCTTATTTTACTGTGGCAGTGCATAAAGGCCTAAGACTTTAACAACTTAAATAATTACAAAATACGTCGTTTATTTGGCTCTTGAGATCAATAGTCATTTAACATGAATAATTACGTTTATATTGCTAAGCATAGGTTGCATAGTAACCTAGATAACCTTTATTTAGCACCCAAAATCATCAGTACCTTCCGGTCACTTAAATATCAATATAAGGAACAATAATCAGTCTTAGAGAGTAACGTACTTAACAAATAAACAAAATATGCAAATATTTGGCATAAACAAAAATAAAATTAATTATCTCACCTATAGGCCATATTTTACTGCAGGCCATTATTTTACTGTTTGTAGGATAAGAAGGCCTACGTCTACTTTAACATAAAATTCAAGAATAATGATGATTAATTATCATTAGTTGAAAAATCTTCAAAATGAAATCTTCAAAATACAAAATGTGAAAATAAAAATTGGCTCTTCTACTTAGCACAATACACAAAAACCGATATGTGAAGTAGGTGGGTAATAAGGCCTAAAATAAATAATGTTTCACACCATGAAAATATAACAAATTGTTATACACTAACTTCGTAGTTACATAAACTAAGTTATAGAATAAACAAAAAGCGATATGTCAAGTACGAGGATAATAAAGCCTTGTTTCCATACACGAAAAAAGAGTGCAATAAGGCCTATAGGCATTTTTTGTAGGCCATAATAGCCACCAACCACGTTTATAAATAAAAAAGAATAAAAAATATTTGGATCACATCACATTAATCATTATATTTAGTCAATTAGAAGAGTTTAGTAAGAGAGAAAATAAACGTCAATTGACATTGCTAAATGTAAAAGTACAAAAGATACTTTCGATTCTTTTGGGTCTATTTTTGTAATACGTGCGACGCGGCCACTCCACAAAATGAATGACGCAACACTGGCGGTGGGGAGCGGGACAGCGCGCCGAACGACTTGTATTAGTTTCTTGTTCGTCCGCTAGGTGCTACTTACCGCGGCCTTGAGCGTAAGCAAGCATTTTAAATACGAATTTAGCTACTTAGGCCTTACTACCCGACAGGCTTTATTACCCGCAGGTACCTTAGGTCTTCTCTTAGGCCAAGTTTAAGAAGACATTGTGGGCGTATAGGTGGAAAGTGGAATCCAAATAGTGATGGGTTGCTAGCCGCATCGTCTATAACAAGATTCCTATGATTTCCACCCATTCCCTCGATGAGCTTTTACCATCTGCGCGGGAAGAGAAGCAACTAAGGAAAGATTAACTAGACTGTCGAACAATAATAATGGCCCACTTTCAATACATAATTGTATGAAAAGCCACAATCTTACGCGCTAATCCTGCCGCTAAGCAGCAGTGCTTGCACTGCTGTGTTCCGGTGTGGAGAGTAAGACAGCCAGGGAAATTATGAGCACAAGAGGCATTTCATCTTAGCCCTCTAGGTTGGCAACGCATCTGCGATCCCTCCGGGGTTGCGGGTATCTATGGGCAGTGGTGATCACTTACCATCAGGTGACCCACTTGCTGGTTTGCCTTCCTATTCATATAAAAAAAAGAAAAAGTGACTCGTTATTTTCGATTGTCAACGTAAAATCAACTCCCAGCACCAACGTAGCATAAAAAACAATGTAAAAGCCTCGTTCACTTGTTTAACTTCAAAAAACTGAATAAACGAGAAAGCAAATTTACTGCATATTATTATTCAGAAGCCGTGACGTCAAATTAATGTATTTTAATTGTCGTTATTGTTCAAATATTTCCGCAGCAAGCGATTTCAATTTCGACATTGTGCCCGGCCCGATGGAATGGAAGAGGGAGAACGGGAAAACAATATTCCTATGTGACTTGCGTTACAGCAGTCAGAGCTTCCACAGAACTACGAGTAATTTTTGGTTAAAAAGTTTTTACTGTGGTTTGGTGGAGAGGCTTTCGTCCAGCAGCCATCATTACAATTGCATCCTGTAATTTCTGATGAGAGGCATTAGGGCTCTCAGCATCCACCTAACAATTTTTCATGCAAAGGGACAGACAGACAGACAGTGAAAAGCGACTTTGTTTTATACTATGTAGTGATTTTCTGACATTTTATTAGTTACTAATTTATTGTATTTAGATTGTTTTCCATTTATAACCTTACTAGCTTCTGCCCGCGACTTCGTCCGCGTAGAATTAGCAATGTTTTGATATATTTATCGTTATTCCGCGGGAATTATGCAATTTTCCGGGATAAAAAGTAGCCTATGTTTTAATCTAGGGTACCTACTATCTTCGTTCCAAATTTTATCAAAATCCGTCCAGTTGTTTTAGCGTGAAGAAGGAACAAACATACACACTCACTCACATCGTCACATCCTCACAAACTTTCGCATTTATAATACCTACTAGCTGTTGCCAGCGACTTCGTCTGCAAAGAATTCGTTTATCGCTATCCCGCGGGGACTACGCAATTTTCCGGGATAAAAAGTAGCTTATGTGCTATTCCAGACTTTTCTTTATCTATGTGCCGAATTTCATCCAGATCCGTTGGGCCGTTCTGGCGTGATTGAGTAACAAACAAACAAACATCCATCCATCCATCCATCCATCCATCCATCCATCCATCCATCCATCCATACTTTCGCATTTATAATATTACCTAGTTAGATTAGATTAGATTAAATTAAATTAAAATTACAAATTAGCACAATTGGATCATAATCCAGTTGTGCTAATTTGTTATTTTAATTTCTGACTTTTTAGCATTTATTTCTGAATTTTAAGCAGACGGTTAAAAAAAAACAAGATCCATCGGTTATTGAATTGGCTTATTCAGTGAACAAACATTAAAATAATTAAAAAAAAACAAAGGCACTCATACGTCACACAAACTGTTGAATTGTGAAATACCAAAAGACCCGCAGTGCTTATCCACAATAGTCAATAGTTGCTGTAAACGTTAGGAATAATAATAATAATAACAGGTTAAGATTTAATTTTAATATAATTTAATTTAATTTGTAATTCTTCAATTCAAATTCTAATTGTATGGGTTGATTTAATGCCTAAATAAATACATTATTATTATTGTTGGTACGGGTTTCCGATCACGGGCCCATGGGGACCCGGTCATTTGAAAGGCATTCATGGGGCCGAGGCCAACATGAAGAGGCCTTTGGTACCATATAATATAAACATGAGATGGGCGCAACTATGGAGGTCTATCCCCTAATACACCATGAAGATGTGCTAGCGGACAGTCCTCCACAGTTGCCAAACTATTGCCTGGTAGGGAACGACATGGAATGGGCTATGGGGTTGGGATGCTGTGGGCAGGATTACTGGGCTATGGAGTGAGATAGACGGACACCTACCATTTCAATATCTCAACAAATTGAAGCGGTAGGCGGTGACTCGCCGCCCACTAAATGGGCCCCTCAAACTGCTGCCCACTCGGGGCAACGAGGTGGCAACATTGGTGTGCACGGCTAAGGATGGAGAGGTGTTCCTGGACTTTGAACAACCATCACTTGGTCCTTATACAGTCGCATCAGGTGCCAACTCGCCACTTACGCAAACACATCCAACCTTCGAGCATTTAGCTCTTGCGCTCCACTCTAGGCGGCCAACTAAGGCAAACTAGTAACTGTGTGTGAGTGTGTGTATAAGCGCATGTGTGTGTGTGTACCCCCGGAGGTCTCAGGTTCGTGGTGGCGCTACGCACCAACAGCTCGCCACAAGCCGCCCTGCGATGACTGATTGCAATTATTATTATTATTATTAATAATATCGTGGGACAATTGACACCAATTGACCTAGTCCCAAACTAGGCAAAGCCTGTACTATGGGTACTAGACAACGGATAAACATATTTATATACATATTAAACACACCCAAGACTCGAGAACAAACATTCGTATTCATCATACAAATATCTGCCCCGACCGGGGATCGAACCCGGGACTTCAAGCTTCATAGTCAGGTTCGCTAACCACTAGGCCATCCGGTCGTCAAATAATATGGTCAATAGAATTTCCATACTGTTCCAGTACTGTGTACTGTTGTTATTTGGCTACAAAAAGTCCAATGGATTGTCATCGTAAAGAATATCTCTTGTTTTGGGCACTAGCGCTTTATTTATAGGTTTTGTTCGATAAAAATGTTTTTGTTCCGCTTTTGTTTTACTCGATGATACCGCAACAGTGCGTTTGGAATAAAACGCGAATAGTTGGATATGACTAAAACCACTGTCACTTTTTTATACTAGGAAGGCAAATGCTAGTGGGTTACCTGGGATCTTTTTTTTATGTGAATAGGAAGGCAAACGAGCAAGTGGGTCACCTGATGGTAAGCGATCACCACTGCCCATAGACACCCGCAACCCCGGAGGGATTGCAGATGCGTTGCCAACCTAGAGGACTTAGATGAATATTGATGATGTATATTGTTTCTGAATAAATAAATAATAATAATAATGCCTCTTGTGCCCATAATTTCCTCGGCTGTCTTACTCTCCACACCGGAACACAGCAGTGCAAGCACTGCTGCTTAGCGGCAGGATTAGCGAGATCTTACCATGACGTCTTAAATTATTTTTTTATCTGTCAGATCCATATCCATACTAATGACAGCTAAAACCTGAACTGAGCCTGAATTGAAACGCATTAAGGCCCCAGTTTCATGGTAAGGCCCTAGTTCAGGTTCTAGCTGTAATTTTTAGTATGGATCTGACAGCGAATGAACCTAAACTGAATCTGAATTGAATCGCATTAAGACGTCATGGTAAGGCCCCTGACGGTAAGCGTCACCATCCACCACCACATAAAGACGTAATTTAATGTATGTATGTACAACTACCTACTAGCTTTTGCCCGCGACTTCGTACGCGTATACAATAACTCAAGTAATACAAATGAAATATATGTAATGTGGAGTTTGCTCATTTTTGTAGTTCCTCAAATATCCAGTTACACCTTATAGCGACAGGTGGAAGTCGTGCTAATGGTCAAGTGGAGAGGACCATGGTACACTAAAGGGTATGCTTACTGCCGTGGAAACCAGCAGCGACCGTTCGTGGCAAGATGAATTGGGTAGTGTTCAATCTACTGTGAATCGTGTTACCAAAGCCAGCCCATCAAAAACAGCGCTGAAGTTGAATGCACTTATTTTTGTCCCGCGAATTTCGATTTTTCCCGGAGAACATGTTTTAGTGTTACAATCATCTACAGGTGTGCTGAATTTGAAGAGTCTAGTTATTACAGTTACTGAGAAATTTAATATATAAGCCTCATTTTATTATTTTATTGAATCAGGCGTTACTTTGCGGAGGTCCATTTCAATGAACACAAAATATTTACCTTGCTACTCCGCTACTTACGTGCAAGATAACCAAGCTTGTGCGAAATATATACGTTTTGCATGCAAGCCCTCCCACCACTACTGCCACACAAAGCGCACACAAATGCCACAAACTTAATTAATCCTATCACCACACAAACACTGACGCGCGTGTCGATCCCTCTACGGGATCATTCTCAAAGTTAGAGCACAACCGATGCACATGCAAACCAACGTCGTACATATTTCGCACAGGCTTGGTTATCTTGCACGTAAGTAGCGGAGTAGCAAGGTAAATA
Organism: Pandemis heparana; assembly: GCA_963854515.1. Lineage (NCBI taxonomy): Eukaryota > Metazoa > Arthropoda > Insecta > Lepidoptera > Tortricidae > Pandemis > Pandemis heparana. Next base: position 15,048,711 of record OY978013.1, on the reverse strand, counting down.
TTTTGTGTTCCTCATTTTATTCCCTATCCCGTTGGAATTTCAATAAATCCCTTCTTAGCACTCACAGATTTACGTCTGCCAAATTTCAAGTTCCTAGGTCCAGTGGTTTGTGCTGTGCGTCGTCTGTCAGTCAGTCAGTCACGGTACTGTTTTATAATAGGGGTACCTACGTATTGCAATGTCTAAAATTAAAAAACCTAATGGTTCAAAATACCTAATTGCAGTTTTCTCAGAAATTTATAAGCTTAACCTAAATATATAGATACAACCTAAACCAATCTATAGGTTAGGTTAGGTTAGTTTATAACAATTTCGTTAATTCTGAGAAAATTTCAATTAGGTATTTTGAACCATTAGGTTTTTTAATTTTAGACATTGCAATACGTACCTATATATTACACACGTATATGTATATTCATGCTCTAACTCCACCAATTCTCCGAGAATCCATATAAATTCCTTTACAGGTAAAATACCGAATGAGTAATCCGATCCAGTGATTCATATTTCTTCAATGGCCATGAGAGTGAATTTATAAATCAGTCCAACGCGACACTAACTTTGTAACTCTACATTCTCTCGGTGAGCAACCGACCTTTTTTTATAAGTTTACGTTTAACTTTGCACTTTGTTTGGAACGACATTGCAAAACATTTTTCAGTCACTTCAAGTAGATCGGTTAAATTTGAAATTTGGTTTTATAAGAATAAGAATAAGAATAAGAATCATTTATTTGCTAGAATACAGTATCAATAACGTGTTACAATCTTTTTGTCCCTTGTATCTAGCCTGCATGCAGGCGTGCAAATTATTTACATATTATTTATACTAAATATAACATTATTTTGAGATTACTATTACATTATTATAAAATATTATTATCATTATTATTAATTTATTACCGATTTGATGTCCCATATATTAAGTGCAAGTTCAGTTGAAATACAATGTCATAAAATCACAATAATAACCACTAATATCATCATTAAATTTTCATATATACATTACGTAGGTATAATACAATATAAAATACAACTATTAATATGTCCACATCCAAGTTTTATGTATGGGGCAGACAGAGCCTAAGGTAACAAGACCTAAAGGCCGCGTTTAGCATGATTGTGGGTGTATATGGGGAAAGGGGAATCAAAATAGAGATGGGTTGCTAGCCGCATCGCCTATAACATGATTCCTAAGATTGCCCCATTCCCTCGATGAGCTTTTATCATCTGCGCGTGAAGAGACGCAACTGGTACATTTTATGTTTTTTTTTATATGAATAGTTAGGAATACGAGCAAGTGGGTCACCTGATGGTAAGTGATCACCACTGCCCATAGACACCCACAACCCCGGAGGGATCGCAGATGCGTCGCCAACCTAGAGGGCTAAGATGAAATGCCTCTTGTGCTCGTAATTTCCCCGGCTGTCTTACTCTCCACACCGGAACACAGCAGTGCAAGCAAGTAAGATTGTGGCAGCGATCCGGACGGACCTTGCACAAGGCCCTACCACCCGCAATGTTTTTTCTTTACTCCCAGACTAGTATAGAAGTTTTTTTTTAAATGAAACTTATTAAAATACCTTCATACTGGTCTGGAAGCAAATATTATAACATAGATTGACGACCGGATGGCCTAGTGGTTAGAGAACCTGACTATGAAGCTTGAGGTTCCGGGTTCGATCCCCGGTCGGGGCAGATATTTGTATGAAAAATACTAATGTTTGTTCTCGAGTCTTGGATGTTTAATATGTATTTATCTATATAAGTATGTTCATCCGTTGTCTAGTGCCCATATTACAAGCTTTGCTTAGTTTGAGACTAGGTGGTAGGGCCTTGTGCAAGGTCCGTCCGGATCGCTACCACCATCTTACTCGCTAATCCTGCCGCTAAGCAGCAGTGCTTGCACTGCTGTGTTCCGGTGTAGAGAGTAAGACAGCCGGGGAAATTACGGGCACAAGAGGCATTTCATCTAAGTCCTCTAGGTTGGCAACGCATCTGCAATCCCTTCGGGGTTGTGGGTGTCTATGGGCAGTGGTGATCGCTTACCATCAGGTGACCCACTTGCTCGTTTGCCTTCTTATTCACATAAAAAAAAAGGTCAATTGGTGTCAATTGTCCCAAGATATTTATTTTTATTTATTTAATGTACTAGTTGCGTCTCTGCCCACGCTTAGGAATCATGGTATAGGCAATGCTAGCAACCCACCACCGTTTTGATTCCCCTTTCCATCTATACACCCACACCCAAAATTATGCTAAACGTGGCCTTTAGCTCTTATTACCATAGGGTCTGTCTACCTCGTAAGGGATATAAACGTGATTTATGTTTGTATGTGTGTGTATGTATGTAAACTCTTTATTGTGCAAAATAAACAAGACAAATACAATAATTGACAAACACTGAGATACATGTACAAAGGCGGACTTATCCTTTTAACCCGTGTGTGTGTGTGTGTTAAAATAAAAAGTACTCTTAGGGTGCGACCAAACCGCCGCGTATACGCAGTGACGTGTCGTATGCGTTACGTTCTCTCACCGTTTCTCTATACATTTTGTTGCGATTCCGTAACGTCACCGTTTTTTAAGCGGCGGTGTGGTCGCACCCTTAACTGTCAGAGCCTTAAATATAAAAAATATAATTTGAAATATAAAAAGCTTTATGAAATGTTGATGTTATATAATTAGGCATTGGCCCGTAGGATACGACCATTTATGATATTTATTTATTTATAAGCCTTTTTATTCCGAATTCGCTACAATTTCGGTAAGTACATGTTGTTGTTGTTTTTGTTATTGTCATTTTTTTTTTTTTTTTATTATATTGTCGCGAAATTCGGTGTGCCTCATGGCATAGGCCTCCTCCGTGTATTGGAGGGTTTGGGCTATAGTTCCCACGCGCGCCCAGTGCGGATTGGGAACTTAACACACACCATTGAATTTCTTCGCAAATGTGTGCAGGTTTCCTCACGATGTTTTCCTTCACCGAAAAGCTCATGGCAAATTACAAATGTAATTTTCGCACATAAATTCCGAAAAACTCAGAGGTGCGAGCCCGGGATTTGAACCCACGACGCTCTGCTTCAGAGGCCACAGGTCAAACCACTAGGCCACCACGGCTTATGATAGCTTATTGGTAAATAATGTTAGTTAACATTGTACACGTGACTTTACCTAGGTCTGTCGAGGCGTGTGTAGGTCACACATGTAGGTCCACTTTCTAGACCTATACTTTCTCTTCACTAGTTGTCTATACTATGTAAGTACTATATATATAAATGTATGTACTAGTGATAATGAATGTCTTCGCCAAGATTGTGGTCACTCTTAACCGACTTCAAAAGAGGTTTTCAATTCAAGTGCTTTTGTACCAACGAAGTGGACGAAGTATGTCCAATGTCTTTATTATGTCTAAGAATTCGGTTAGTGTTTCTGTTTATTTTGAAATTGGGGACTTTTGAGAAATGGTCAGGTGAAGAGTACGCTAAACCGACGAGCATGTATGAGGAGATTGATGAATGTGGATGAAGCGAAAGAGGTGTGTCAGGATCGTAGCAAGTGGGACAAAGTAGTCTCTGCCCACTTCTATGGGGCGGTATTACCCGGTGTGATTGTGCACTTGCCTCCATTCCCTTGTCTCCAAGAATCTTCTCTTCTTCTTCTTCTTTCCTAGCCTTCTTCAACCAATGAATTGGTGTAGGCTCCTAAAGTTTTTCCATTTATCTCTGCTCTGGGTAGTGAGGGTCCAGTTTCCGCCCGCCACTTTCCGGATATCATCCTTCCACCTTGTGGATAGTTTTAAAGATCTAACCTACACAGATAGGGACAGACAGGCAAAGGAAAGCGACTTTGTTCTATACTATGTAGTGAAGTTGAGATATACCGGAAAAACAATTCTCAATGTAACTTTGAGAACTGTTTTCAGCACAGCCACGCATCGGCTATTAGGTATATAGCTTACTATAAGGTGCTAAAAATTAGGTGCAGGGATGTTTTCTGGGTATGTAATTAATAACCTAAGAATCAATTAAAATCATAAATTATTTAAGTATTGTGTGGTAATAAACAATACCTATGTGACTTTTGTCAATAAACGATGTCTACGCGGACGAAGTCGCGGGCAAAAGCTACTACGGTAAAAAATTAAATATACTTTAAACTAACTACCTACTTAACAACGATGTAAATAATTGGTTCACAAAACGTACGCGTCAGATTTTCTAGCTCCCTTTACCTATATACAGTAATTATAAGTAAATTTCAAATGAGATTTCACACATAAATTCCAATAAAGTCCAAGCCCGGGCTCGAACCCACGGCCCTCTGCTAGAGAGGCCACAGGTCAAACCGCCAAGCTAAGGCTACCATGCCTTTCCATAAGTTTTCTAAAGCCGGTTACTCATCGGCGAACTGTATCCTCGACTTTTGCACGTTACATGTAACCAAAAACCCTAGTGTCGAAGTGGCTCCACACTACGGTTTTTGGTTACTGTAACGTGCTATAGATATTGGTACCGCTCGCAAACAAGTACCCGGCTTATTATACTAATCTATGTAAGTAAAATTGTGTGTCTGTTTGTAATGTCAAATTAACAGCTTTCCACAAAGGGAAGAAATTACTAATTTCTAAACGTCACTGAAAATTAGAACACAAATACATCCGAAAAGTAAAGCTATACCCGGAATTCGAACCCACGACCTTCTGCTTGAGAGGCCACAGGTCGAACCACTAGGCCACCACGGCACGGCAAGCAAAATGATAGCCGAATGAAATATCGTCTTCAAGATGGAACATTAAACTGAGCAAATAAAGATTGTTTGTCTCACTCTGCCACTTGTTTACTTCAACAGCAATTTGCCATTACCCAGGTGACATTAAACGGAATTACCGATAAAACAATTTATTTGTGTCGCCCAATTTTGTCAGGGCGCTTTCGGGCCATGGAAATAGCGGGAATACGCGTCTGCGAGTTGTAGCCGTACTGTTGCACGTAGTAACCAAAAACCCTAGAGTGGTGTGGCGTCCCGCTCGCGGCACGCTCGCTAGCCACGGCCACACGAAAGTTTTTGGTTATTGTAACGTACAAAAGTTACTGTTACAGGTCACAGATGAATACCCGGCTCAGGCAGCATTAAGCTGTCAAATTTTTATCACCCTTGTCTAGCGACAATCACCTGGCCCTTATTTCACCATCTTGACAATAGTCGGTGACAAGTGACAATTCAAAATGCAGTGCGTAGTCATTATCAAGCCAACCGGCGTGGATGTTTGTCAAGTTTGTATGTAAGTTGTCATCGTTTAAACCCTTGAACGTGTTCACATAGTTTATCTTGTATCCTTGGCCTTACTTTTGGCTATAAAGGAAATCGACAATTATCCCCTTTTTTCTAGGACCCCAAAAGCATTGCCAAACTTGAGGTTCAAGACAAAATGTGTCTTGTATCCGTAAATCTTCCGGCTGTCTTAGGGTGCGACCACACCGCCGCTTAAAAAACGGTGACGTTACGGAATCGCAACAAAATGTATGAAGAAACGGTGAGAAAACGTGACGCATACGACACGTCACTGCGTGTACGCGGCGGTTTGGTCGCACCCTATTCTTTACACCAGAACACATTAACAGTACGGTCCTGTCGCTTGTCTCGCTTCTGCACGTTTTCCGCTCTCGCGTCCTGTCCGCTCCCCGCTCTTCCCGTGGCCCCAAATAATTTATAGTCAGCACAGTACTCCCAAATTGGGACCAATGAGGGTGAAATTAAAACTTACGCCCCCGCCATAATTTATAACTTGCCGTATGGAATATATGACTTCATAAACCGACCTTTCTTATGGGGCACTAAATTTTCGCGAATTATCGGAGTTTTTGTTCGGGTTTGCATAATATGATTATTTAATAATCAATTGTGTTATCCTACTTCACTATATAGTACAAAACAAAGTCGCTTTCTCTGTCCCTATGTCCCTATGGTATAATACATGCATAATATACCGTGCGAAGCCGGGGCGGGTCGCTAGTCTAACTAATCTAACTAATATTATAAATGTGAAAGTATGAATGGATGGATGGATGGATGGATGTTTGTTTGTTACTCAATCACGTGGATGAAATTCGGGACATAGATAGAGGAAAGTCTGGAATAGCACATAGGCTACTTTTTATCCCGGAAAATTGCATAGTTCCCCCGGGATAGCGATAAACGAATTCTTTGCAGACGAAGTCGCTGGCAACAGCTAGTCTAACTAATATTATAAATGCGAAAGTATGGATGGATGGATAGATGGATGGATGGATGGATGGATGGATGTTTGTTTGTTACTCAATCACGCCAGAACGGCCCAACGGATCTGGATGAAATTCGGCACATACATAGAGAAAAATCTGAAATAGCACATAGGCTACTTTTTATCCCGGAAAACTGCGTAGTTCCCGCGGGATAGCGATAAACGAATTCTTTGCAGACGAAGTCGCTGGCAACAGCTAGTAATATTATAAATGCTAAAGTTTGTGACGATGTGAGTGACTGAGTATGTTTGTGCCTTCTTCACGCTGAAACGACTGGACGGATTTGGATAAAATTTGGATCGGAGATAGCTAGTAACATAGATTAAAACATAGGCTACTTTTTATGCCGGAAAGTTGCATAGTTCCTGCGGGATAGCGATAAATCCTTTTTTGCAGACATAAAAGCAGGCAACAGCTACTTAGTAGCTTAATAAAAAAATGATGGGCTGTTCCCACTTGTCCACACTGTTGTTCGCACCATGTTCGCCCGTGAACAGGCTGTTTTGTTTGCATCCTAATTTCGGCTATTCTCGGTAGGCTTCTAGCATGTGCGCGGGAAGGGGATCTGTTACATTCTACGTTTTTTCTTTAATCCCAGAGGTTGGAAGAAATTATTTTTAAGATTGTTATTTAGATGATGATTATGACGAATGACTAATATAACCTTTTTCACACATTTACTATCAAATCAAGACTGTCATTATGTAAGGACTAGAAACACCCATCAGACATTCCCGTTAGGAATTATAGACTTCAATAAAACCCAAGCATTCAGAAAAGATTTAAAGCTTGTTGCGAAAATCATATAACTCGTCATTAACCATTGCCTCTTCGATATTTATCGATGCTCGATAACTATACGGGTATTTTGATATTGATACCTGCCGTAAACAGACTAGAGTTGCCCCCCTAAAACGATAATTTTCCTGTCGATAGTTTAGTATCCTGACCGCTTTAATAAGTCCTCGCTCGCGCGGCACGGGAGCGCGGGGTGGGACGACCGCGGGGGCCGAGATAGCTCCCCGCCGTCGTCCTACCCCGCTCCCCGCGGCGAGGACTTATTAAAGCGGTCGGTCTATAGTTTAGGTTCATTTCAATGAACAAAACCACATTTATCTTGCTACTCCGCTACTTAGCGCCGATAAGTAGCGGATCAATACCTACTATCAATGCTATACGATACTATATTAGTACCTATTAGAGTCTACCAAAAATATCGATACTATCGATACTACGATACTATCTATAGTATTGCAGTCTAACAAAAATATCGATACTATAGATACTACGATACTATCTATAGTATTTCAGTCTAACAAAAATATCGATACTATCGATACTACGATACTATCTATAGTATTGCAGTCTAACAAAAATATCGATACTATAGATACTACGATACTATCTATAGTATTGCAGTGTAACAAAAATATCGATACTATCTATACTACGATACTATACTATCTATAGCATTGCAGTCTAACAAAAATATCGATACTATCGATACTACGATACTATCTATAGTATTGTAGTCTAGCAAAAATACCGATACTATCGATACTACGATACTATCTATAATTGTAGTCAAACAAAAACATCGATACTATCGATAAAACGATACTATTGTCTTTGCTAAAATCATCGATAGTCTATCGAAACACTAATATAGACCTAAGGTTTCATATATAAATGTTATTATGCGATAGAGTCCCGTCACCTTTCGAGTTTAGTTTATGCGTTATTGGTTATGCTTTGGCAATCTCGGCTTCAATAAGTCATTAGACGCTGGCATTTAGCTGTAACATTTACATCTGGATAAAAAAATGCCAAGCGCGAGTCGTTCTACAAGGTCTTTTGTTGAGCCTCTGTGGAACGCTGTCATATTAACAAAACACGTCTACCTTACGCAGTGGCGTAACTATAGGGTGGCAGGGCTGGCAAAATGCTAGGGGCCCCCAGCTCTACGGGGCCCCGACCTGGCTTGACCTTGAGCACAGAAGGGAAGATGATGCACTTCTTTATAGTGAGGAAGGGCCTCTGATAAATTTGCCGCGGGCCCCTGACGTTGTAGTTACGCCACTGTCCTCACTCATCATGTCATGTCATCACTCATATCACTCGACTATTATACGTGAGTTATCCGTTTGTGTAATTGCATCCCTCTTACCCTCAAATGAATGTCTCGAATCCAATTTCAAAGTATGTGAGGCCTAACGTGCAAGTTTCATTTAGGTAAAGCATGATGAGGAACTTTCATACCTGACCAGCCAGTCTTAGTATGTATCAAAGGTTACATCGAAATATAAATAAACAAAAGAGTAACGGAAATTTGTATGATATAGTGCAAGCTACTGGCATGTATATTCCCGGCCTTATATTATATTATGTATTGTATTGTATGTGTTACTTCATCTTGTGCATACGCTGAGCGTGATTTGAACTAAGTTACTTTAACGATAACTTTAACAATAACCGACGATTTTTGGCAGAAAACCTATGAAATATTATGTCAAAATCGTTGGAACAACCGTAAAATTGGAACTCATGATATAAACTTATAAAAAGAAACAAAAGCGTGAACGAAATATTACATTCCAATACGCATTTCGATTCTACCTAGTGAACAGTTGCATACCACAAATCAAAACCAAATACATGGATCAATTTATTTTACTGGAACAAATGTTGGAATATGCCTTCAACACTACGAGTTCAGTTGGCGGCATTACCTAATTTAATTAAAGCAATACGCATCAATGATTAATTAGGCCAATTATAGTATAAACGCCGCGAGTTGAAATACTCAGTAAAAACAATGAAAAAACATGCAATAACCGCACGACCAAATAAATAAAATAAATATACAAACTCACCTCGTTTACGGAAGAACGTATTCAAAGTGGCATCCACAAAAACAAAACACAATTAAAAACACAAATGGCGCGCAAACTGACAGCTCTCCAAAATGGCTGGCGGCGGAAATTTGGAAATTCGAAATTTGAAATTTGGAACAGCTAGTGTCGCGATGCACCGGTTAGTGGAGGCAGTGCGGTGCCGATGTAATGAATGGTCGGTAGTGAGGTGCCTCGCTGAACGGCTTTGACGGTAAATGTGTGGCTTAAAATGTGGCGGGAGTAATGATAGTTGATGCTTGTTGGCTGGATGACGAATGCAGACTCAATCTGTATTAAGATCCGTCAGGCTTGGTTTTCGCTCTCGATAGGTTTTTATGAAGTTGGCATTTAACATTCGAAGCGCATGTCTGTTTTAGAGGAAATGAAACAAATTAGAGTTTTGTAGAAATTGAAAAGAAAAGTTTCTGAATTGAAGTGAGTAATGAAATGAGAAAAAAAAACTTGCAAACAACACGCGAAATCATTTTGATTGATTTTACCAATTTAAAAATTGAACGGGGGATACTGATTCTCTTTTTCACGTGTTTTTATGAAATAGGTATCTACTTACATATTTTTTTTCCTGCACATTTATGGCCAGTTTCCATCCGCCCAAAACAAAAGTATGTCCTATCAGAAATTAAAAACCTATTTCTATTTTTTATTAATGCCATCGAAGTTCTAAATTGGTTCTATGAATAAATTGACTAAACTCCGTAATATTTCAGTGTTTTTCCTTAACATTTTGTTAAGGCTGAAGCAATTTAAATTTATTTTTGCTAATAAAACTTCCACCCACGCCGATTGCATCGCATTAGCTCGAGAAGATTATTCGCAATTTGACTAAGTACACATTTTCCGTGTGAAAAAAAAACAAGATTTTAAATTATAATTGTGAATTCTAATTGGGTGTTGATGTTTCAACCTACGCTTTTTAGAATTGTATTGCTGGAACGTTCTAAATGATACGTTGTTAGCCGGTAGTGAACTTTTTAGTCGCTTTGTAACTGTATCTTAAAGAGTTAAGAGAATAGGAGCAAAATTTCCAGTCTACCTAAGTATAGTGATTTCTGCATGAAGCCATCTACAAAGCAGAAATAGAAATAATAATGCAGACAAATCGAAAGTTTAAGGCAAAATCAACTTAAAGAAATGGAAAAAAGCGCTTATAATAGATTCAATTTAGTGTTAAGTTTACATCGCTGCACAACATCATCATTTCGTGACAATTGTCACTGCCTCATAATTGTTCACATTTTTTCTTTTTTTCACTGTCACTAATTAATATTATTTTTTCATCTTTGTGTTTATACCGTCAAAATCAGTAGGCAATTATCAAAACTACTTGAACGTAGTGTATTGCATAGCGGTTCGTAGATTCGCATCGAGTCTGGCATTTTGGCTGACAAATGCTGCGATGGCTTGAGGTTTGGCTATAAGGAGGAGGCTTATTAAAAAAAAAGCAAAAAAAAATACCTTGCTACTCCGCTACCGTACCGTTACAATATTTTTTGTTTATTGAAATGGACCTCCGCAAAGTAACGCCTGGTTCAGTAAAAAATAAAAAAAATAAAAATAGTCTCAAAGGCATGGATCATCAACCGTCTGGTCAATGTTATCGTGATACTGGTATATCAATAAACGCATCAATATTTCGTGATATGGATTGCGATATGCTTGGATCACAATCACACGACAATATTGAGCGTCAAATCCACGCCAATGATACACCCAATTGAATAAGGAACTGTGAAATATGTATCTTTTGTGATTCCGGCCAAAAGGTGTGGCATCCGTGGCTAGAAATAAATTAAAAAAAAACCTCTGCATTATTAAATGTCACAATAACTCTTTTGTGGTGGGAAAAACGCAACCTGAAATAATAGACGATTAACGATAAAAGCTGTTTCCCGCGACTATGTTTTAAAGTATTAGCATTTTAATCGCTATCCCACGAGTACTTACTAGGTAATTTTCAGGAATAAAAAGTATCCCTTATGTTGATCCTGGTTGTAAACTGAGTGCCTTATTGTCAAAAACTATTGGATAGAAATGTGTCAAAAGCGCTTCGCTAATAATAAATCTATGTACATTTTTACGGCAAGGGAAAATTTTTAACGGAATGTTTTTGATCTTTATCTCTTACTTTAAAATTTGTTTTAGGACCGATTTTTCAATCGTCAGATAGGCCCTATTTGACGAATAACTCTAAGGGTATCTGACAGGTAAGTGCATATCTGAGGATTGAAAAATCGGCCCTTAGCCAGATATACAAGACATACTTCGCTATACGGTATTATAACGTTTAGCTATAAACGGTGCGTAACTTTTTTTACAAATAAGTCGTACCTAAATCACGTTGTTTCTAGCAAAGTCAGTTTTTTAGAACAAACAAATCATATTTAATGTTTTAATACACGAAGAAATCATTTATAAAAGTAAAAGAAATCAATTAAAATGTAGATAGGACTATAAAGTTTTTTTAAATCATAAAGCCGCGTTCACACAGCCGGGCGCGAGTGCTGTACGCGCATAGACAAGTTTCCCACGCCGGATCGCACCAAACTCTGATGCAATTCCAGTGTCTAATGTCAGAGGTTTTCGTTTTTTGTACACCGTTAGCCCTGCGCGGGTGGTGCGAAGCATGAGCGGAGAGCGGAGGCGCTAGCGGTGGCTGTAGCGGAAGCGGGAGAGACTTCTATATTACTGTCCATTCAGGCCTCTCCTAAACATTTTCATAAGGCACGTTGCATGTCTACAACGATCGACATTCAATGTCTTATCAACAAAAATGGTCTTATAATAAGTACGGAAAGATTATAAATAAGTACCTCTATATATACAGCTAAGCGTAGATCTCTTGATATCACGCCAAGTGACCAACCGCGTTGGATTCGGCAGTCGGCTATCCCAAAAAAAGTAAAAATATCTTGCGTCTTTCTTAAAAGTTCTATCCATTTTTATTCCAAAATTCATCAAAACATGTTCAGCGACTTAACGTGAAAGAGTATTTTCAGAGCGCAACAGGGGTATTTTCCTGTCAAGCTTGAAAATTGAACTATTTTGTATATTATAATGTAAAACCTGAAAACTCGCTAGTCGCTTATAACATGCACCGCAGTCAGTCAAGTGAAGCTAGCTTAGCGCTAGTGCATTGTACGCTCAGGGACAGGTCGCGAGTCGACCGATTGTTCGCGAACCATCGCCAGCATTGTTTCTTGAAACACCATTTAAGATTCATTTCCATTTAGACAATTGGTAAAATGGCACATGAGGCATTCTATTTTACCCGTTTTGCTCTTACCCCTTTCCTACTTTCTACGCTTGAATACGCAATCACTGTCGTTTGGTGGCAGAATTAGCGAGTCAGACGGTGGTAGCATTTCGGACCCTGCAAGACGTCCTACCACCCGCAAAACTTTAAAGTGAGGATTTATATCGTACCTACTACCCGTTGCCTGCGACTTCGTATGCAAAGAATTTGTTTATCGCTATCCCGCGGGAATTTTCCGAAATAAAAAGTAGCCTATGTGCTATTCCAGACCTTTCTCTATCTATGTGCCGAATTTCATCTAGATTCGTTGGGCCGTTCTGGCGTGATTGAGTAACAAACAAACATCCATCCTTACTTTCGCATTTATAATAATACTAGCTGTTGCCAGCGACTTCGTCTGCAAAGAATTCGTTTATCGCTATCCCGCTGGAACTACGCAATTTTCCGGGATAAAATGCTATTCCAGACTTTTCTCTATCTATGTGCCGAATTTCATCCAGATCCGTTGGGCCGTTCTGGCGTGATTGAGTTACAATAACAAACAAACATCCATCCATCCATCTATACTTTCGCATTTATAATATTAGTTAGATATTAGTTAGATGTGATAATCTGGAAACCCGTTAGTCGCTTATAACTGGCGCCGCAGCCAGTCAAGTGAAGCTAGCTTAGCGCTAGTGCATTGTACGCTCAGGGACGGGTCGCGGGTCGACCGATTGTTCGCGAACTAACACCAGCATTGTTTCTTGAAACAACATTAGGATTTATTTCCATTGAGACAACTAGTAAAACTACATGAGATGGAAATTGTGAAGGCCTCCCGCAAGGACTGACGATGTAATAAAGATCGCTGGAAGCCATTGGCCACGGGTAGCACAAGACCGATCGCAAAGGTGCTTGGGGAAGGCCTTTTGTTAACGGAGAGTAACAGCCTTATTCATAAAAAATCCTTAATTGAGGTTTGATTAGTCGATTAGTTAACTTAACAGACTGATTAAGCTTATTTGACAGTTGTTAAAAAGTATGATTCATAAACGCTTGCTAGCAGTCTGTTAGCTAATGAGCTGCTGATGGACGGATTAGACGCGTTATGTTGTCACCTTGACAAATCATAGACCAAAAATGGCCTTTTAGTGAATTAAAAAAAATAAATTGACAGCAGTGGCAGCGAATTAGCGGGAAACCAGCGAATTAACACGACAGACTAGGCAGTGTGGATCTAGTTTCCTTTACATTTCCCGGAGGGAATAAAAACTTAAAACAAAAAAAAACTGTCTTGCGTATGGTTTTGCTCTTGCCAAAATCAGCTGTTCACATGTGTGGCAGCCATTTTGTGAGTTAGCAGAGAGATAAAGTAGCGTCTACGGTCCGCTAACTTTCGGAAGACTTAACAGACCCTTGATGGACTGATTAGCGCTAATTGACGTTTATGAATCATGTTTTTTTGCATCGGTCCTATAGCGAGCTTATAGCGAGCCTCTAACTTTTTATGAATAAGGCTGCAAATCTTTATGGATGCCTTAGGCACGAGGATGCCTAGGGTTACGTGGGACTCCCCCAAGGGGTATACACAAACTAAAAACTCTCCGGCGTTGCCTCAATCCGGTGTGATGGGGACGCAGTGGGAAGCCACTAGGGTTTCACCACAAACGCCCCCCCGGTGGCCCCGTCTTCCGCCAGGACCGTGCCAAGAGGAGGGCCCGTACGCTGGGCCCGTCTTCCCTAGACGATGAGACCGTGCCATGCAGGTAGGGGAAGGCCTATGTCCAGCAATGAACGTCTCCCGGCTGATATGTTGGCGGTGATGAGATATTCCATTGCTCTTTAGGCTGACAACGCTGCAATCCTTTGGTGATGAGGGTGTCTCACTTACCTTCAGGTGACTCATCTGCTCGTGTGCTAGGCTATTTCATTATAATAAAAAAACTGGCCAAGTGCGAGTCACACTCGCGCACCGAAGGGCACAAATTGGGCAAGTGAATATAAACTCCAGTGTCAACAGAACCCTACTCTTGAGCAAAATGTAGGTTAGTTTACTGTGGTTATTCCATAGACAGACATTAAAAAAGTTAGATTTTTTGTATTAGTTGTTATAGCGGCAACAGAGATACATCTGTGAAAATTTCAGCGATCTATCACGATTCCTGAGATACGCCTAGTAACAGACAGGCAGACAGTGGAGTCTTAGTAATAGGGCCCCAATTTTACCCTTTGGTTACGAAACCATAAAAAAATACTCATGGAAATGAAAAGTCAGGAGACATGCAAAATTGACCACGTCACTTTGCGGAAGTCCATTTTCAAATTAATTTGATAATCATGGATAAGTTTAAATACTTTTCTACTCTGCGAAACAGCGGGAGTCATGCAAAATCTAAATAGCGTTTGAAGCCGTAGTATCATGTAGATACATGTTTAACTGGGTCATAGTAGCTCGTCATTCTGAATTCTCCTAATACGATTGTAGGGTTGCCATACGTCCCGATGTGCCGGGACATGTCCCGATTTTAAGTGCAGTGTCCCGGTTGAAACAAACTGTCTCGGTTTGAAACCTATAGTTCGTCGGTAGGGATCAACCTGGAAGTCCCCCTATTTTTTGGAATAAGACAATTTGTTTTGAAATACCTTTTGTAATGACTGTATCTTTTGATTGAATCGCTTTAGAGGGTTGATTTTTTCACAGTTGTAAGGAAAGTCTTCAGTATAGTATATTAAATTTAACTTTCTATCTTTACGCGTTCCTGAGAAAACGCGGCTTGTCAGACATACAGGCGGAAAAACAAGTGATCCTAAAAAGGTTCCGTCTTTCATTTTCAGGTACGGAATCCTAAATAACTAATTTTTATGGCAACCCTACCGTGAACAGTCAGCTGTATCGTGTTTTGATAGAGCCATTCTGTTTTTATTATCCTTTTGTTTCTCTCACCACTTCGTTTCGTTGCATTGTTAAGAGACGAATAAATTAACCGCTAAGTAGTTGTATTTCAGCGAAGAAAATGTTTCTTGGTTTGTACAAAAAATACGCCTTAAGGTCAAAACGCGCAACAGCTAGTTCATGTTAGTAAAGAACTTTTATAAATACAAACTCCAAATCTATAATCAACACCATAATATATTCTTTACCTAATTTGAATCATAATACCGCAATTCGTAAAAAAAATCTCAAACTTTTGTTAAGTATTTTCAACCAATTATTCTAATGGGACACTACACTGTCTCAAAGTTTTTCCATACATTTTGTAATACCTAACGCAAAAGCAGGAAATCGAAAATGTATGTCAACTTTCGGTCTTTTGTTTATTACTACAGAGAGATGGAAAGGGCTTGTGGTTCCGAGCGAAAATGCCATGGCTAAGGTAGAAAGTAAAAATATTCACGGGGTGGTATCTTTTATTGAAGTTTTTTACAATTTATCTAATCTAACTAATATTATAAATGCGAAAGTATGGATGGATGGATGGATGGATGTTTGTTTGTTACTCAATCACGCCAGAACGGCCCAACGGATCTGGATGAAATTCGACACATAGATAGAGAAAAGTCTGGAATAGCACATAGGCTACTTTTTATTCCGGAAAACTACGTAGTTCCCGCGGGATAGCGATAAACGAATTCATTGCAGACGAAGTCGCTGGCAAAAGCTAGTACTTAATAATAAAAAATAAAAAATATTGCAACCAGTGTAAAATTTGACAAACATAATTTCTCAGTTTACGTAGGTACGTTTCTTTATTCACGATCGGGTTGGTTACCTACTCAGATGTTGGGTAACATGTTAAAAACTAAATGAAATATTTTAGGTATCTCTTAACAATATTCCAAAATATTTCTTAAATATTCTGATAACTAACAACACATGGAAAAATCTGAAAAGTAAAGCTATGGCCGGGACTCGAACGCGGTTCCACATCAACCCATAGCGCAGGTACGAAACTTCGGATTTGTCCACCTGTAACCAGTTGTCAACTTGTCACGTAATTTAACTTAGCGATATTGTCGCCTTTTGCGTTTTCTTTACTTTCGGATTTTTCCATGACTTGTGTTCTAGTTATATCCATTAGTTATCAGTAGGTATTGTTAAGAATTATAATTTCTAACGCGTAAATCGTAAAAATAAAATTACAAAAATCGGGAAGTATTTCTCGATTCTTTGATAGAATACTCCAAAAGCCATATTGTGTGTGACTAGGTACTACCAAAATTCATTACTCTCAAATGACCCGTCATCAACCCTCTGCTCCCCATCATCAGTAGTCTCATAATTAGTCAAATTAAACTTGTCAGCTAAGAACGTGTCAGCTTTGTAAGTAGTCGGTTTGTCAGTCGAGAAAAAGTTAGCCATCCTCCAAGACACATCTTGTTCCGTGGTCTCCTTTTCTGTGACTACCTCCGTTGGCTCAGTGGCCACTGTGACTCCTGGTTCTGGGCGACAGAAGCCATCTACGAAGAACCAGCCGTGGGGACAGATGAAGACTTGGGGGTGGAGACGACCGCCCTTCATGAGGCAGACGAAGTAATGGTTAGGAGCAGCGGGCAAGACCCCTGTCTGGCCAACTTTGGTGCAAGAGGGTACTGGTTTTTGTTCACACTGCCCCTTCTTCAGCAGGATCTGAAATGAGATTAAACAAAAGAAAATCTATGATAAGTATTTTGAGAATTGGAAAACAAGGACTCACCAAACAAGTTAAAAGACTTTCTCTGCTGAAGAAAGATAATTGTACTTGTGTTCTAACTAATTAGAGTATCATCATCATCATCTACAGCCTATATACGCCGCACTGCTGGGCACAGGCCTCTCAGAATGAGAGGGCTTGGGCTATAGTTCCCACGCGGGCCCAGTGCTGATTGGGAACTTCACACACACCATTGAATTGCTTCGCAGATGTGTGCCAGGTTTCGATGTTAACCTTCACCGAAAAGCTCATGGTAAATCTCAAATGTAATATCGCACATAAATTCCGAAAAACTCAGAGGTCAGAGAGAGAGAGGAGTCAGGCTCGAATCCACGACCCTCTGCTTGAGAGGCCACAAGTCAAACCACTAGGCTACCACGGCTAATTAGAGTATAGTTTCACAGATTAGCTATACCATAGTTTGCCAAGTGGCATGTTTGAATTAATACGTGGCATTCCCTGGGGATTCCCTTGATTAATACGGAATGTACCGAGCAATGCAGGTAATTCGGCCACGGATCTGAGTGTGTGATATAGCGGTATACTCAAGATGTTCCGTCTTCATAAATAGTTTTTAAATTGCTGATATCGTGCATGACTGATCTGAATTTAAAAAGTAACAGAACAGTTAAAAGCAATCTGTGTTTCACTGCATAAAAAAAGGACGAGGCTTGAATTTTGCAATTCGTTGGTTTTGTTCTACATAATTATTATGATTAGGGTGTGATTTTCAATGAAAATAATTTACAACGAACATTTTTTTCCACAAATTTCGATATGTCAATTTACCTAGACAATTTAAGCAAAATTGAGACAAAGATTTGTATAAATTGAATTTACATAATTATAAAATTTCTAAACGACACTGAAAATTAGAACTTATAGAAAAATCCGAAAAGTAAAGCTATGACCGGGAACCGGACCCGGGTCCTCGTCATTCCGTGACGCGTGCTCCCCTACACCACCCATAGCAGGTGAGTAAGCCTTCGAATTTTTCTATCTGTTACCAACTGTCACGTGACCTTGTTACTATGCGAATATAATTATTATAAAAAGCGACTCGAAAATTATTTTTCCAATCTTTCAAAGAAAGCGCTATATGACTCTCTCGTATCTTTAATGTCCACTACACCTGATGGCATCTCGACCATCCCTCAAGAAACATCAGCCCTTTGGGTAAACCCCCAGGTTCAGAACCTAAAAGCGTATGCACACGGCTTATTTTCTCTCGAGAGGAGACCTGTGCCTAGCAGTGGGACATGACTTTATAGTCCGGAAATGATGATAAACCTTCTGTATACCTTTTTTCTGTTTGTTATATGTGGTGTTCAATAAAGAGTTATTGTATTGTACTGTATAAACTCTAAGGTAAATGATTGTAGTCCTTACCGAGCACTGAGAAGTTTGTGGATTGAAACCGTAGTGCCTGGGACAGAGCGCGGCACGGTGGTCTGCTGGTCGTCCCGCCGGGAAGTCCTCTGGTGGGGAGCACAGGTGGAATTTCCTGCAGTCATGGGCGTCGGGGAATATGCCGACCTGGAGGAACATTAAGTATTTTGTGAGGTCTCTTATCTCGAAAGGAAAAGTTACGCTTATTCCTGTAAGCGTCACATCGTTGTCGGTTAGTCTGTTCAGTGAACGTCTTGTAAATTAAACAGCCAGGATTTCTCAAACCGAAGATTGTTAATTACACAACACTTATTTATCCATACTAATATTATATTATAAACAGGTAAAGATTACGAGTTTGTCAGATTGTGAAGGGTGGATCTACGGTACCGATTTTGAAAATTCTTTTACCAATAAAATACCACATTATTTGTGAGTGTCACGCTATATTTAATTCTGCGCGGGGCAACAGCTATGAATTATGTCAAAAGTCAAAAGTTTATTTTGCAAATAGGCCGCCAAGGGCTCTTTTACATATCTTTTTTGAATCTACCAGCGCATTCGGAAAGACCATCATTTCCAAGAAGAATACGCCGCAAAAAACTTGGCAGAAAGTCATTTTTTCAAAATAAAATAGATTTACTATAGTACTTAAATTCTATTTAGCTTACCAATACAATACAATTAATACATTTTATAAAAGGGATGTAAAAGCATGTATAGGTATTACTACTAATTATTATATCTAGAAAAGATTACTACTTTATTTATTAGGTCATAAGGCATGAAGGTCTTCACCACTCGATTTTGAGTGTCTATATATTGAACTGCGATGATAGTCAGTTTCAATTGTTCGTTTTCCTTAATGTATATAAAAAATGTGCGACGTAATACCTCTTTCAACATGAAACTACCGTGAGACTCAAACATAATTACAACAAACCGGATAACTCACGTATAAAAAGCCGTTAAAGCGTTTAAACTGTTTTAAATATTGACCAAACGGTGAGTGTGAGCGAACCTTTACAAAGTGATGTGATCAGTGTTGTGTGCTGCCCTATTTTGGACTATAATAAAAATGACGATAAAAATGAGGGTAGTTGTGCGCCGATGTCAGCTGCGCCGAGTAGCCGATCGAGCAGAGCGTTGGCGCGCAGTGTTCGTTTCGCTGCCACCGGGGCGAGCGCTCTCTGATGAAAGACTACGGACTAGTCCGAAACAATTGTCGGAGCATTCTTTCGGCTTTTTATACGTGAGTTATCCGGTTTGTTGTAATGACATAATACCTGTTCACAAGTATGCTGGAATTGGCTAGCGGCAGGGTCGCACTCCGGCACATGCTGATCGGAACAGGATCCAAGGTGCGCGTTGCAGGTCAGACCCTCACCACAAGACTCTTGGGGAACCTGGAACATGAGATGGTTAAGTTCTTAATTTTATTTACTTAAAAAATCCAAGCTTTTGTTGTTGATTGTTCTTGCATTGTCATCCATCCTAAACCTAACATACACATACATCGAAAGTCAAGACCTCTATTCTGTATCATTTTCTCTACCACGATCTTTCTCTAACTGTATTTTATGTACTGTCTGTGTACTGTTATGGTTGAACTAAAACAATAAATAGTATGTCTCACCTTCAACCAGCCGCCAGGCAGCAGCACACAGGTGACAGCAAGCGTGCAGTTCTGACAGACCATGCCGGACTGGGCGCAGATGCCCTCAATGTCTGGCTCGCCATCACCCAACGACCTTCCAAGTGGAATACCCGCCATGCGGTTGCCGTTGAGCACGCTTCCAATGTCGAAGGCAGTTGACAACTGGGTTAGAGAAGATAATAATAATAATAATAATAATAATAAATCATTTATTTGTTAACATAGGTAATTGTTACAGATGACATCATTAAATTACTATCATTATCATCATCACTACTAGTCCACTGCTGGACATAGGCCTCTCCATCTAGTCGCCATTGTGCACGATCCTCGTTTACTCTCATCCAGCTCTTGCCAGCCACCTTGCGAAGATCATCGCTCCACCTAGTCCGAGGGCGTCCAACACAACGCTTAAAATACTACGCTGAACTTTCCTTATTCATTACTTAATATTTAGTTTATTGTTTTAATTGAAATTGTTTAGCAAATTGGCACAAAATTCTATATTAATTTTACATTTTGGCAACTTCTTCTGTCAGTAAAGTTACTATTATTTGTAGTAAAATCAACTCTGTTTAATGTTTGGCATTATTGGCACAATCAAAAACTTTGTTAAGAAACACGCTGGCACTTTTTCAGGTCTCTGACAGAATACCAGCTCTCTGCAGCTACACGTAGTTGTAGTCCATGTAGAGTCAGCGCCTATTACCCACAACATCACATGGCTCTCTTAAATTCAAAATTAACGAAAATTGTTTTTTAGTTATTTTAATGTTAATTTTAGATATCTTTTGGAACCGTGTTGCATGTTATTTTTTAAGTTGTGTTTACTTTTGTTAATTAGTCAATGTTGTTTTGGGCCATGTATGTTTTGTGGTGATTAAAGTTTTTATCTATCTATCTTGTCAAATTGTACAGTAATTTCTTTTTGGACAACAATAATTAGTACCTACTATGGTATTTAAAAAATAAGAAATAGTCAAGGCCGTCTGTAGGCAGTTTTGTCGCTGAAAAGCAATCTCTACATGTAGAGAGAGAAAAAATTAATGGAACCGGTTATTGGTGGTGGAAACTGTAGACAGGAGAGACACATTACAAATATTAATGCAAGCATTTTACTTATCATTAATGCATATTAATCATGATTATCGTCATATTAACCGGAAGATGTATGTATAGGTGTATGGATATGTGTAACTCTTTACTATATATAAAATACATAATAACAATGATTAGGTACAGTACAAAACAGGTTCACATTCTACAAATGCCAAGTCACGAGAAACATCAGAACATCGACGAAAACCTTTCTTTTAAAACTTACCGAACACCCAAAAGCTAACACGACAATTTTCAACCACATTTTTGTATTAGCACGAATAATCCGATCTTTATAAGTACCAGTTGAATACTGAAGCGTAATTTGGGGGTCACTACTCTCTGACCTAATTATCTTAACATTGTTATTAAATAATGATAAATTTATGTTATTTTTTAATTAAGACCTCGAACAGTCTTCGCGTAGGAATGATAACGCAACGTCAGTCGTTATAAAATTTGCGCGTTGTTTATCAATAATACAAAGCGCCTTTCGAAAATAACTTAAATGTTGAAATATGACTAATGATTATTATATCGAAGTTGTCGGCGCCCACTCAATCCACACACAATAATAACGACGAAAATAGTCAATTTAAACATTTTTCTATTAGTCATTTCTTTGTATGTTTGTTTAACTTAAATATTACATAAATTTCAATGAGCTTTCAATGAAAGTGACGAAAAAAAACATGAATATTGCCTATTATGGTCGACTGGTGAAATAGTAGCCAAGTCTGTAGCTTTTTATCATTGAAGGGATAAGTTTGTAGTTTTCATTTCCAAGTTCTGATGCGTTTAATGTAATGAAAATAAGAGTGCCTGTGACAATGTTAAAACGATGACAACGATCAAATGTATTGCTATTGTGATCTGATAGCTGGTATACATTCTAGAGTAGGCGAGGCAGCATAAATTCATTTTTGGATATTTAAACGTTTGTTGAAGGTTTGACAAATTACAAGTCTGCCAAATTATGTATTCGCCAAATGTTGCTTCGCGCAATTCCCTCCTGGCTGTTATCATCTTCGCGGTAGGCGACAATGCGAACGTTATAATTGATAGTCAAAGAATAGTTAGGGCTGATCGTCCGATCTGGCGGGAAACCCATTACGAACTGCCAAGCTTAGTAGATGGCCCTAGTGTACAGTCAGCGAGAAAAGCGGGCGAGCACTTGTACTGCATCAACACTTGTGAAAAACTTGCTGACTGACATACCAAGGTCATTAAAGAAAGAAAAGAAAAAGAAGACATTTATTCCCTTTTTGCAAGAACCCCAAATACAAGGGCATACACACAATTTTATAGAAAAGAAACAAAAAAACACATAATCAAAATGTTATAGGCGATGCGGCTAGCAACCCATCACTATTTTGATTCTATTTTTCATCAATAGGGTACGTCCACAATCTTCCTAAGCGTGGCTAAAGCAAGCGAGCACTTGCACTTTGCATCAACACTTGTGAAAAACTTGCTGACTGACGTACCAAGTCCTTAAAGAAAGAAAAAAAAGAAGAAGTTTATTCCTTTTTGCAAGATACTCAAATACAAGGGCATACACACAATTTTATAGAGAAGAAACAAAGAACACAGACATGAAAAATAGATGTTGAGTGCGCTAGCAACCCATCACTATTTTGATTCAATTTTACATCAATACGTCCACAATCTTGCTAAACGTGGCCTGTAGGTCTTGTCACCTTAGGCTCTGTCAACCCCGTCAGGGATAAACACATAATTTGTGTATTTACGTATGTATTTGTATACGTACTAGCTTCCAAAGATCGGGCCCTAAATCTCTAAAGTCAAGAGCGTCGGCAGTCGATGAGCAAAGGGGGGTTAGCGTCTAGTTATCGGTGGGTCAAACATGAAAGAAAGAAGACATTTATTCCTTTTTGCATAACGCACAAATATACGAGCATTAAGTATACACAATTTTATAGAATAAAAAACATACATTCGAATGACAACATTTGTCAAAAAACAAAGGCTTTTTTTGTCAATTCTCTATAGGGGCGAGGGGGGCAACTGACCCCCCTCTCTTGGCGTCGTCCCTAGAACACTGTAAGTACGACGTCAATGTAAGTGCCCTAAAGTGAAATAACGGCAAATAACCTGCCGTTGTGACCATCGGAGTATTTCATTTGCTTCCGGGATGTTACCATGTGTTTTCCCCGACTGTACCGGCGTAACTGACGGTATCTCTAATAGAATCTGGAATGGTTCGTTAACCTTTCTGTTGGGCGAAAGGGCGAAAATATACTGCGTCAACGTACTTTCCCGTAGGTACGTGCAAGGGGGGTGGACGGGAAAAATGAAAAATGAAAACGCTGTTAAATTTTACGTCATTTTAACACGTAATGCCGGAAACGTAGACGTGTTCTAAGTCGCGCTATCGAAATTTTTTGGGCCGTCATGCAGAAAAAAAATGTCGTTCAATTGACAACATTTCATATTTCTGAGCCTATAATTTTAATGGTTCTCTGTATTCTGTTTGAAAAGATGAACATGCTGACAGTTTAATTTTTTCGCTAGGGTTTGTATTTAATTTATAATATATTTATTAATTTTTGCTTATTCTAAAAGGGCGTAACTCCGATACTATCACAGAATAGACACTTATCCTTTTGTCTTTTCTGTATAGAAAAAAATCTGACGTCAATTTCAAATTGTCAATGTCAGGCCTTATTCTCCGATATTCGATTTTCGAGGTTCGCTTCGTGCTGTTCCGCTCATACTAATATAGTCATTAACTTGAGAGTGAGAGAGAAGGTATTCAACGAACTTCAAAAATAAAATTTCAGAGTTGCCCCCCTTGTAATTTGAAGTTGTCATATCCAAAATTATGGTCGCTTATTTTTTCTCGTGAAAAAGGCAAAGGTGTTTCACCTATCCTGTGGTAGTTTTGGTAAAAGTAGGACATATTTTTATATAGCGATATTAAAATTATATAAACATATTGCAGTGATCAGGAGGCAAAATGCTTTCGAACCATATATACATTTGCAGGTGTTATAAAAATGAAATGTTGTCAATTCTTACATCTAACTAATATATCTAACTAATATTATAAATGCGAAAGTATGGATGGATGGATGGATGGATGGATGGATGTTTGTTACTCAATCACGCCAGAACGGCCCAACGGATCTGGATGAAATTCGGCACATAGATAGAGAAAAGTCTGGAATAGCACATAGGCTACTTTTTATCCCGGAAAATTGCGTAGTTCCCGCGGGATAGCGATAAACGAATTCTTTGCAGACGAAGTCGCTGGCAACAGCTAGTACATACATAAATCACGTCTTTATCCCTTACGGGGTAGACAGAGCCTAAGGTCCCACTAAAAGCAACGTTTAGAACGATTGTGGGCGTATAGATGGAAAGGGGAATCAAAATAGTGATGTTAGTCGCGTCGCCTATAACATGATTCCTAAGATTTTCGTCCATTCCCTCGATGGGCTTTTACCATCTGCGCGGGAAGAGAAGCAACTAATACTTTCTATGTTTTACATTAGGTACTCCCAGACCAGCATGGAAGATTCAGTTCTAAGTTAAGTCGAAGAAAAAGAAAGTTAATTAAAAAAACTTTGAATGCAGTATTTACTTACATATATACTTATGTATATATGTTTATCAATAATACAAAGCGCCTTTCGAAAATAACTTAAATGTTGAAATATGACTAATGATTATTATATCGAAGCTGTCAGCGCCCACTCAATCCACACACAATAATAACGAATATAGACGAAAATAGTCAATTTAAATATTTTTCTATTAGTCATTTCTTTTTATGTTTGTTTAACTTATATATTACATAAATTAAAGATGTCTGCATTTAGCAAAATATCCAATCTACAACATTAAGGTAGTGATGTGATAACTTGAGCTTGTATGTACAAAAGTTTGTATATACAAATCTATTCGCTGGCAGGTAATGCAAATATTTATAATTTAAAGTTAGAATTTAATTAAAAAATTGAAAGAAACAAAGTCATTCTTGGGCATTACCCTGGACAGCTGCCTCCGAAGGCATGACTGATGTATTAGTCTAAGAGTTTGAAATTAATACATGGATGAAAGCATTTTAATGTTTTATTGTTGCTTAAAGTTAAAGTCGGCTCAGAGCGCAAGAACCCGTACCTACTCTCCGTTAAACCCAGGAGTCTTAAACAAGTTAGAGTAGACCTGGCTACGCCCTCAGAGCCTTGCAGTACTTTCCCTTCATGCTGCTTGCCACTGGGATACCCTTTACATTCTGGCCTATATCATCATCTCGGCAATTTGTCGATGACAAGTGACATCTCGAAATTCAATGCGTCGTCAATGAAGCCCAATGGCATAGAATCTATTGTCGTGTTTGTAATGTGAAGCGAATTCAATGCGTCGTCAATGAAGCCCAATGGCATAAAATCTATTGTCGAGTTTGTAATGTGAAGCGAATTCAATGCGTCGTCAATGAAGCCCAATGGCATAGAATCTATTGTCGAGTTTGTAATGTGAAGCGAATTCAATGCGTCGTCAATGAAGCCCGATGGCATAGAATCTATTGTCGAGTTTGTAATGTGAAGCAAATTCAATGCGTCGTCAATGAAGCCCAATGGCATAGAATCTATTGTCGAGTTTGTAATGTGAAGCGAATTCAATGCGTCGTCAATGAAGCCCGATGGCATAGAATCTATTGTCGAGTTTGTAATGTGAAGCGAATTCAATGCGTCGTCAATGAAGCCCAATGGCATAGAATCTATTGCCGAGTTTGTAATGTGAAGCGAATTCAATGCGTCGTCAATGAAGCCCAATGGCATAGTATCTATTGTCGAGTTTGTAATGTGAAGCGAATTCAATGCGTCGTCAATGAAGCCCAATGGCATAGAATCTATTGTCGAGTTTGTAATGTGAAGCGAATTCAATGCGTCGTCAATGAAGCCCAATGGCATAGAATCTATTGTCGTGTTTGTAATGTGAAGCGAATTTAATGCGTCGTCAATGAAGCCCAATGGCATACAATCTATTGTCGTGTTTGTAATGTGAAGCGAATTCAATGCGTCGTCAATGAAGCCCAATGGCATAGAATCTATTGTCGTGTTTGTAATGTGAAGCGAATTCAATGCGTCGTCAATGAAGCCCAATGGCATACAATCTATTGTCGTGTTTGTAATGTGAAGCGAATTCAATGCGTCGTCAATGAAGCCCAATGGCATAGAATCTATTGTCGTGTTTGTAATGTGAAGCGAATTCAATGCGTCGTCAATGAAGCCCAATGGCATACAATCTATTGTCGAGTTTGTAATGTGAAGCGAATTCAATGCGTCGTCAATGAAGCCCAATGGCATAGAATCTATTGTCGAGTTTGTAATGTGAAGCGAATTCAATGCGTCGTCAATGAAGCCCAATGGCAAATAATCTATTGTCGAGTTTGTAATGTGAAGCGAATTCAATGCGTCGTCAATGAAGCCCGATGGCATAGAATCTATTGTCGAGTTTGTAATGTGAAGCGAATTGTCACGCCACCGACAATTTTATTGTCGAGATGGTGAAATAGGGGCCTGGGGCCTTACCATGTCGTCCTAATTCCGAATCAGTTCAAGTTTTAGCTCTCACTTTTTGTATGAATCTGACAGCGAGCGAACCTAAACTGAATCGCTTTCAAACGTCATGGTAAGACCCCTGGGGCCTTACCATGACGTCTTAATTCCGACTCAGTTCAAGTTTTAGCTGTCACTTTTAGTATAAATCTGACAGCGAGCGAATCTAAACTGAATCGCTTTAAGACGTCATGGTAAGGCTGAACGTCTCTGCTCCGCTTCTACAAAAGCGCGCCATGAATTTGGAGCGAGTTGCGCCCTTTTCCGTCCGTGTTGAGGAAATGGATGTACAAATACACACACGCGAAGACTAATCTTCAAAGGCTACCATATTTCAGGGTAAAAATGCGTGAAAAAGTTAAAAAGGAGCGACAGACCGAGTGAGTGAACGATGCGTTCCGGCACTGAACACAAGATGTAAGCGATTTTAAGAAACAACCTAACCTAAAAATGTCATTTTAGATTACAAGCTTTTAAAATAAATATTTTATTGAATCGGGCGTTACTTTGCGGAGGTCCATTTTAATGAACACAAAATATTTACCTTGCTACTCCGCTACTTAAGTATGTTAAGTAGCGGAGTAGCAAGGTAAATATTTTGTGTTCAATACAAGCTTTTATCTGACTGTACTTTTTGTTGACCAAATTTCAAGTCAATCGGACCAACAGTTGAAGAGTTCCCTCCTGCGGAGACTGTCCTGGCTGGACCACCAGGAGGACATTATTGTATTGTCATCTGACTTAAACAGAAAACATTGACGGTGAATGCTTGATAATTGAATCAGGTTTTGCGGAAGTCCACATCTATTCTAAAATAGAAAAGGAAAATAAGTTCCATGGACGTAAAACGGTATTTACAACGTAGGTTTCGTTAAAGCTACAAAAGGAAATTAGCTTCAGGCTCCGTCTACAATAGGTTCAAATAAAAACAACAATACGCTTCATCAAAGATTCCTTAAAATTAAGAGCAAAATTGATACAAAAGACATGATTTTCTTGTCAAGCCAAATTTTAGAATAGGATGGACCTATTTTTGTCGAGCTGAGGCTTTCTTTGTTTACGCACGAGGTGTGTACACAATTTTGCATCACACTTGCACGTAAACAGTATCAAAACATACAGGTTTACTTGACCGTAATGCCCCAAATAAAACCCTCGGGTGGTAGGTAATGCCTGCGCCCGCGACGCCTGCAGCGGCCGCGGCTCCTGTGAAATGGCAAATGTGATGAAAAACATTGTCTGTGTTATTAAAAAAAAGTTAAACACGTGTCTAAAAAATAATCTATTGCAAAATCAACCTTAAATCAATGGATTAATTTTTAGACACGCGTTAAACCTTTGTCTAACTTTTTTGTAATAACACTGTGTGTGTTTCACGGGCGCGGGAATTACGAATCTCGACTCAGAAATCCCTCAGTTTTTGACTTTGGGCTTCTACTAGAGCCTCGACCGTAATTCCTTACTTACCGCCCTTAATACACGATGTACTATTACGTCTTCCAGGCTGGGAAGTGGAAATTTCCGCTCACGTAGCGGGCGGTAAAATTGCTACTTACGGCCCGGGGCTTTACGGCTAGCATGATCCCATCGCTCTTGATTTAAGCCACGAAGCAACATAAAACATCATCGATCAAGCCGTTCCGCATTCGGTTGAGTTTCTTCCGCTGCCAAAGTAATGTCGGCGAGCGAAATAACTCCGAATATGACGCTGAACACGCCTTCCTTTATGGAGATGGCGACTTTCTAGCGACCCTTTCCTTCTGACTTTTCAAATGAAGTTCCTTTATCGAATGATCCTTTTAAGGCCTAAATCGTGATAGTTGTGGTTCAGACAAGGCTAGCTTAAAGAGAGAAAATTATAGGATTTCACTGTTTAGAAAATTAGGTATGAGTTTAGATTGAAAAATAGTTTGAGAAAATTAAATGTTTTTATATTCGTTCGGACCACGATTTTTTTATTAATTTTCAGTATGTGTGTTATGTATACTTCATTTAATTTAGAATGAGAAACCATAATAACATTATATTGCGTCTAGTCAACTATTTCTTACCTAGCAAATGGAACAGTGCAGTAGTTTGGCAGCCGCAGAATAAAATTGTTTTAATGTCACTTTATTTGCGTGTCGTCAATTGTTGCTCCAGTACAAATTGTAAAGAGATTACAGTTCACGAGCCGCAATATAATGTTGTTGAGGTTTCTCATTCTAAAATAGATGAAGTAATAGGTAAGTTCAAAGCGGACTAATCAAACAGACAGACAGACCAGCAAGAAAAAATGCTTTTAAAATAATGAAGTAGGTAAGCAGGCTACTAAGACAGAATATTTTTTAGTTTTAGTTTTAGTATTTTTAATTATGAGTCGAGAATGATCCGACCGGTTTCAATCTTATATAGCAAGATCTTTTTCAAGAGCAATTAGTGAACAGACATCTTCTCTTTGCTTCCGTTCTATTCTTTTAAGACTATCAATTTTTCTTTGTATCTCTCCTTTTATTACTCCTTATCTATGGTACCAATTCTCTAACTTACCAAAACTATTCCTTGTCCAAATAAATCGTGTCTTGTCCAGATAAATGGGCGCTCGCGCACGCCGCAGCGCAATTTTGAATTCCTGTGAGTGCTTATTTACAAATCAAAACATTTTTGGCAACAAATCTCGACCACGGTGTGGTGCCAAGATCACTGGCGCCAGTGCAGGATGCAGAAGATGCTATAGTTCGATAAATATAATACATTGTGCAAGTATCTTGAAAATAAATCAATTTTTATAGAATTTTTAACCTTTTTTAATAGTTCATGCTGGTCCGGGAGGAAAGAAAAACTTAGAATCTTCTTAGAATGTACCAGTTGCTTCTTTTCCAGCGCAGATGGTAAAAGTCCATCGAGGCTGTCATAATATGATTGTCATTTCATTTATATGTAAATGTTTAGCAGAATAAAGCCTTAGATTCGGGCATATCTTTTATATCCAACAGAAGCAATGGGCAAAAATCTTAGGAATAGCGGGTGGTAGGAGGCAAGGTCCGTCCGGATCGCTACCACCGTTTTACTCCCTAATCCTGCCGCCAAGCAGCAATGCTTGCACTGCTGTGTTCCGGCGTGGAATGCAATTTTTCTTTATAAAACCAAACTATACTAAACCAAACTATGGATTTTTTATCTGCAATAAATGAATATTATGATTATTATTATTAAAACCATTTCAAATCCTCCCCGTGACCAACTTCAAACTAAAACGGTTCTGTTATGCATAATGAACACGTGACGCGCATTCGTAGCTGCCTTGCACGTGTGGCTGTGGATTAGTAAGCTAACTGTTGTTGTATTTTGTCCAATGATAATTCAAGAAGCACCCATTAACCAAAGAGCTGATTATTAATCAAATTTACATGGTTTATGCCGAGAACCTTTTAAGGAATAAAATATTTATTACCCTCTCATTAGTTGTTGAATAAATAATGTGCGTTGTTTATTGTTTTTGGAGGAATACATTAGATAAAGGTAAATAAAAGTCTTTTGTTTGAAGAGCCCTTTAGGGTCGCGGGACGAAATTAAGGGCGAGTGTACCTAATGCCGCTGAGGTAATGGTCCGCAAATTGCGTTGTGTTGTGTGAATTTAAAAATACATGACACGTAAACACAGTCTACATTTGAAACTGGCCATGACTGCCGTGTCACGCGTATCTAACGTATCTCCAAAAACAACGATTTGAGAAAATGCAATCAAAGTTTTTACTCAATCACATCTCATTAGTGCGTTACTAATAGAGTTAATCATTTGAAATTGGCGTAGTAGGTTAAAAATATTATTGTGTACAATGTGGTTTTAATTTTATCACAATTGCTACAACTGAATTTGAAATAGGATGTTTCTTAATTTGCAGGCAATTAATTTTCATACAAAGTTCTGTAACGCGAAGTTGCGTATCTATAGATACGTTAGTTTAGCGTGACCATGCTCACTTTACCACTGAAAGCTGTGTAATGGCTATGTCCTTAGATACAGCAAATAAACTCTAAAATATAATATTATTTGTAAGCAAGAAACTGAAACAACTTTCGATATTTCTAAGAAAAAAAGAAAAAAGTATTTGTTAGCTAGAAATCTCACATATTTAAGAAATTCCGCGTTTAGGCAATGTTCGAAGTTCGATTTTGCGCGCGGATCCTGTTGGCCTATCTAACGTAATTTGACTTACCTGATATATCCGTTACAATATACAAAAATTCGAGATACGTTAGATCGGCTACTGGTTTTTCATTAAATTAAGGCATAAAAAGGAAATCTCTGATATGTATCAGATAGTATAGCATTAAAAGAGACGATTTAGCCCTGTTAAGCGTAACTAACGTAGGTATCTCAAGTTACGTTACATAGGCCTGACACGGCAGATGAGCGTTTCGGTGCAGGAAAACATCGTAATAATTTTCAATCGTTTCAATTCATACATACATACCGTCACGCCCCTTTCCCAGGGTAGGCAGAGACTACCTACATACGTTTTTCGCTTCATCCACATTCATCAATCTCTTATTTTGGTAAAACGTCTACGATTTACGATAATTTCGATGGTGTGAAGCTCCGAATTGGGCACGGGTGGAATATAACCCAAGCCCTCTCGTGCTGAGGCCTGTGCCCAGCAATGGCACGTATAGAGTTGCCCCTGGCGTTGCGGGAATCTCAGTCTGTGGCGGTGTTCAGGGGTGGGCTGAGGAAGTTGTGGCTAAGCACTGGCACCTGAGGCGGTAGTTGCCTTTCATATTGTATTTTAGTTCAAGTATTTATGTTATTTGAAATTCGATAGTGTTTATGTAAGTTTATTGGTTAAATTTTATTCCGTTATTTATTATATTATTTTAATATGGTTTTATATGTACTTTTAGTTGTTAATTTATTAAGTATTAATACTTACTTTTACTTATTTGCACATAATAATGACTGCTTGCCTTTTTTTTGTAAACTATTCCTTTCTGTATCAGGTTAGCTGGAAGAGATCCCTTCTTAGGGATAAATCGCCTTTGTACTATTTTCTGTGTAATTCTGTATTTTTAAATTTTTATGTGCAATAAAGAGTTTACATACATACATACATACATAAATACATATAGGCTGGCGATAAAGTACAGTCATAACTATCTCCAGTTTAAATACGTCGTCGTCTCAAAATGAGAAGGCTTGGGCTTTGGATCTCAAGCCATTCCATGCCGATTGGGAACTTCGCAAGCACTGATGTTTTATTATTTAACTAGCTTCTGCCCGCGACTTCGTCTGCGTAGAATTATACATATAAACCTTCCTCTTGAATCACTCTATCTATAAAAAAAAACCGCATTAAAATCCGTTGCGTAGTTTTAATGATCTATGCATACATAGGGACAGGCCGAAAGCGACTTTGTTTTAACTATACTATGTAGAGATCCTTACTAATATTTCAAACACGAAAGTTTCTATCTGTTACCTCTTCACGCTTACACCGTAGAGCTTAGTTGGAATTTGATATATAGTTGCAGCCACGGCAAATCGGGCTCAGTCGAGAAAAATTGGAGAGGCGTATGCTCAACAGCAGGCGCTAATGCGCTGAAGAAGGAGAGGTAATATAGCTTGAGTCCTGGGGAAAGACAGGGCAGTATTTATCCCGGAAAACGGCATTGTTTCCGCGAATTCTGCGCAAACGGAGTCGCAAGCAAAAATCCCCAACAAAGGTGCGACCACACCGCCGCTTAAAAAACGGTGACGTTACGGAATGGCAACAAAATGTATGAAGAAACGGTGAGATAACGTGACACCTATACGTCACTGCGTATACGCGGCGGTGTGGTCGCACCCTAAACTATTAAAGCAACTGTATCAACTCCACCCAAAATATATTTAATAATGTCGCCAAAATTAGCGGTGTCTCATCAAAAACCCATTGGTCCCGAATATCGGGGCCCTTATCTCAAATCGCTATTACCGCAACAGTGTGGTACCTGGTACCACTGTTTTACGATCTACCTTCACTTCTAGTTTTATAACCTACACCCTGGTTCTGAATACGAGGCCGATTAAACGTGAAACCTGTTGTAATTGATCATTAAACTCAGCTTCCAATTGACTACGGTACAATCTGATTTGAACTGGCGAAGTGCGGTATTTAGTTAAATTTATGATGCAAATTGATTCCTTGATTGTATCTTGGGTCAGCAATTATTTACATAGACAGACGTACGTAAATAAGTCAGATTTTTAATTAGTTGTGTCAAACATATATCAAACTTGTAAGGAAATGCCTTTTCTAATGACTACCTCTATCTTTTAATTGAGTTAACTTATAGGGTTGATTGTTTCACAGCTCTAAAGGACCGGAGACTTCAGTATTTTTAATTTAACTTAAACTTTAAACTTTATACTTCTACGCGATAAGATTTTGTGACATTTGATACTCTATTATTATTTTATTGTTATTCTTCATTGTTGTGACTTTTAGTAGGTACCTATTCTTATTTTTATTAATTTTCTGACTTCAATATAATTTTTTTCTGCTAGACATTTTATGTTAACCAATGTATTTCTTATATTGAACGAATAACAAACTAAAATAAACCATCTTTTTTCAGAATAAGCAAAGACATTACCGTAGATATCTGTCTCTTAAGCTATCAAAAACTTATCAGACAGATATGTTACATCTGACACTAATAATCATACCTAAATAAGAAAAAAAAAACTCGGAGACTACGTTGGTAGGGGGCTTAAAAAAACATGACACCTTCGGACAAAATTGTCACTAACGACGGACAATTTTATGTTGTTTTCGATGAAAATGAACACGATGCTGAACTAGAATAGGTACATGTTTTCCTGGACAGGAAAATAACTCAATATTATGGAAGTATTTTTAACCTGATAATTCGTACCGTAGACCGGGTTGACTTTGATAATTTTAGGGCTACTTTGATCGTTTTAAAATTGCTATAAAATCTATGTTATCCTTATGCGGTGAATATTTGTCATGTAGATGCAAAGGCAATCGATGAAAACATCGATTGGAAGCAGTAAACGCAAATAAAAATTGTTGATTTCGTCATTATAACTACTTTTTAAAGTCACTACGGTTTACGGTAGGTATGAATAACAAAACTAATGTTCATAACTTTGTGGTGATTTATAAATTACCCGCCTCCTATCTGAATGCCTTTAGGGGTTATTAATTTTTGCGCACCTTTTACTAGGTATCAAGTAGGTATACCAAAGGAACCGGCCCACTTCCCGTGGAAAATTGTATGAAAAGTGACCCCGTTATTTTGCTCCCGAGTATATGTAACTGACAGTAAATGGATTAGTCTATCCTATAATTTCCACTAAGCACATTTGCATAGCTCGTCAACTCCTCTATTCGGTAGATGTCTCCCTCAGTCAAGCCATAGTATAAACCCAGTAACTTATCTACATACACAATAGGTACACCTACACATAGGATACTGACGGCGTATTGTCTAACTCGCTCGCAATCGCCATCGTTTTCATTTTGACAGTTCATGTATGGGCTGACAATTGGCATCGGAATCAGCTAGCTGTCACATTCATACATGAACTGTCAAAATGAACACGATGGTGATTGCGAGCGAGTTAGACAATAAGCCTACTGGTTTGTTTCTTACATGAAAATAGAAGGTATATCAGAATTATTTAGGAAAAATATCAGCAGAGAGGTGCACTAAGGAGGAATTTTAAAAAATCCCACGAGATTGGGAATAAATGAGGTTTGTAAGTCCACTGAAAAGGGAGCCTATCTCCATAACTATAGCTCTAGTCTAAAAATTTGGCACACAAGTAGGGAATCATAACTGCTGAAAAACGATTTCAAGACTTTTCAAAATTCCCGCGGGATAGGGAGAAAAAAGGAATTTATATTATTACTTTGAAATGTTCTTATCTCAAAAGGATGGGAAAATAATGGAAGTGGGTGTACATGCAAGAAACGGGCTTAATTCGTTGAGTTAGTAGGTACGAAATCCTCCGTGCTAAAGCACGACTCGCATTTGGCTGACTTGAAGAGTGGAAGAAGTTTTAGCGCAAATTTCGATTCTGCGCGGACGAAGTCGCGTGCAAAAGCTATACTTCATTTAATTTAGAATGAGAAACTACAATAGCATTATATTTCGTCTGATCAACTATTTCTTACCTAGCAAATAGTGCAATAGTTTGGCAGCCGCAAAATAAAATTGTTTTAATGTCACTTTATTTGCGTGTCGTCAATTGTTACTCTAGTACAAATTGTTAAGAGATTACAGTTCACGAACCGCAATATAATGACTGTTGTTGTGGTTTCTCATGAAGTACCTATAGTAAAATAATAAAATCAATGAATACAATGACACGTTATCAAACAGTTTATCTACAGGATAATAAAAAATGGTCCTTAGATCATGCTTTGTAGATTATTTACTGCTTTTATACTGTGGTCTAGTTTAGTAAAAGCCACGCAAAGTAAGGTTTGGCCTGCCGCCAGGGCGTTGTTACACGATTCTGCAAACTTCTCCTGCTGATTGATGTTATGTATTAATACTGAGTTTGCTCCAGTTCTGAAAGGCATTGTTTCAAAAGTATAGATTTGGTGGAACCTGATTGGGTTATGCTTTTGATCGGCGGCCTTCGTGTGGCCTAACATTCTTTGTCCTAATGAATTTGGGCTAAATTATTGCTTGGTATAATTTTTTGTCCAAATTGACATTTTACAAAAATAGTGTGCTAAAAACTCGTCTTTGCATTTATCAAGTGTATCCCAATATATGTTTGTACAATAAAGAATACATACATACATTCAAAACAAACCATGCAACTTTTATCAATAAGATAATCTTTATTTGTAGTGTTAGAAATAAAATAACGCTTGGCACACGACAATGGAATATAAAGGGAAAATATGAGCGTCAAGTTAGCGGTCCCGTTTTATCTTAAAGAGAGGCACATTTATTTACACATATTACGACACTCACAAATAAACCAATACATCAAAAAAATCTGATGTAACCAGACTAATTTCCTATTTACCATTTAAATCTTCACTCCACGTATTAATTAGCAGCGCAAAGAATCTTTGAGGAATCATTTTATTTTTGTAGTATTTACGTAAACGAAGACACCCTTGAAAACTTTTGCATTAAGGACTCGGTTGTTCAAATCATTATCAGAATAATAAAAAAAATGTTCTAGCGACGGGTCCTTTTTTTTTTCATTGTGTGTATTTTTCGGGAATTTTATCCAGGTACAGAATAAGATAATTTATAGGTATTAGGACACTGCTACGGGTTAGTAAAAATAACCAGCTAAGCAGTTTGACTCGCGCGCCGAGGGTTCAATGGTGAATATAAAATCCAGTGTTAGCAGAGCCCTGCCTCCTAAGCAAAATGTAGTCAGTGTGAGGTCATTTTATATTGGTTACTTACAACAGACCAAAAAATTCTGTTCTTAGCATTTGTTGTTATCCTGTAATATTACACACGGTGCTGCTGCTCGCCAGTTCTGTTAGCTAAAACTTTGGCTTGACACGCTACCGAGAGCGGCAACAGAAATACATCTGTTAAAATTTCAACTGTCAAGCTATCACGGTTCATGAGGCCTGGTAATAGGCAGACAGACAGGCAATGGAGTCTTAGTAATAGGATTCCGTTTTTACTCTTTCAGGAACCCTAAAAAATAATGTTTCTGACGGGTACGCTAACTTAACGCACGCTTGGTGATTCACTTACTAGCACAAACCCAATTCCGACGTTACGAGACGTTTTTGAACGCATTCACGTTTACTTTATATGTCTTTTGACGTTCCCTACCAAATTGTGATAGTGACAGAACTATAAATGTGGAATAACGTGGAACCAATGTGTGGAACAGTGTGGAATATTGTGGTATGGGATATTGCAATTCATCATCTAAGCAAATGAAGATTATTATTAGTATGGATGAATGCTGAAGTGCAACTGGTGGTGCGAATTGGTTAGCCAAAAAGGCTAATCAAAAAATGCAAATAGTAAGATGAAGAATACGTAAAAATACAGCCGCGGGAGTCGGGGCTGAGTGAGATCAGAAGCCAAGATGGAAGTATTGTAAAAGGAGAAGACTGTGTGCTATAGATATGGAAGGAATAATATGAAAGCTTGATTGAAAGAGTAGAAGAATCAGTGCAAGTACCGGCTCATGCCGGAGACTGAGTGAAAAAAGTGAGGAAAATGAGATAGGTATGGAAGTTGTGGACGCCATGAAAAGAGTGAATATGATAGGGTGAATTTTTGATGAATGTATGAATAATTGAAACGTTTAAAATTAAGTAGAGAAGTTAATGATAGTAAGTTAAGTAGTGAAGATCCGTTTGACCGATGAATCACATCACCATCTTTTAACATTCGTGTGAAGCACTGGACCTGAGGTATTTTTTTTATAAATCTAAATATATAAAAGAAGAAACTGACTGACTGACTGACTGACTGACTGACTGACTGACTGACTGACTGACTGACTGACTGACATATCAGCGCACAGCCCAAACCGCTGGTTCTAGAGATTCCAAATTTGGCACGTAGGTTCCTTATAAGGTCTAGGGGTGCACTAAGAAAGGATTTTTCAAAATTCGACCCCTAAAGGGGTTAATTGGGGGTCCAAAGTTTGTATGGGGAAACAAGATTAGTTAGACTATTTTATTCGAAACTTCACAGGAGTATTCCTAACGACAAATGAGTAAACACCTGTTTCAGGTTTTTTGAAAATTCAACCCCTAAAAGGGGATAGGGGGTGACAAAGTCTGAAAATCAACGTGGGTATTATTATTATTATTATTATAGTGGGTAGTATTGTTTGTACGGTTTATCGGCTCGCTGATTACGAAAACAATAACACACGTACCTACCTGACACACACACACACACACACACACACACACACAAATTCCCACAGGAACGGGAAAAACCGGGATTTTTTTGTTTTACAGGTCGTAGAAAGCTGAAATTTGGCATGTAGGTTGCTTGATGAGTATAGGGAAGCACTAAGAGACAATTTCCTAAAATTCCCACGGGAACGGGAAAAACGGGACTTTTCGTTTTACTGGTTGTAGAAAGCTGAAATTAGACATGTAGGTTGCTTGAGGAGTGTAGAGAAGCATTAAGAGAGGACTTTCCAAAATT
Source organism: Pandemis heparana (assembly GCA_963854515.1). Classification (NCBI taxonomy): domain Eukaryota; kingdom Metazoa; phylum Arthropoda; class Insecta; order Lepidoptera; family Tortricidae; genus Pandemis; species Pandemis heparana. Next base: position 15,010,698 of record OY978013.1, on the reverse strand, counting down.
CCCACGGGAACGGGAAAACGGGACTTTTCGTTTTACTGGTTGTAGAACACTGAAATTCGGCATTTAGGTTGTTTGGAGAGTGTAGAGGAGCATTAAGAGAGGAATTTCCAAAATTCCCACGGGAACGGGAAAAAACGGGATTTTTCGTTTTACTGGTCGTAGAAAGCTGAAATTTGGCAAGAGAGTTCCTTGGGGAGTGTAGGGAGCATTAAGAGATCATTTCCTGAAATTCTGAAGGGAACGGGAAAAAAACGGGATTGAAATACTCCTGGTACACGCAAGCAAAGTCGCGGGCAAAAGCTGTTTGTCAGTAAATGAAGTCTACGCGGACGAAGTCGCGGGAAAAAGCTAGTATTATTATAAAGACGACTCCACTCAAACACAAATCATTATTTCCACGTTATTGTTAACTTTAGGTACTAAGATAACCGAATAACTAATTCGTAATTGCCACTCAATATTATTTATCACTTTAACCCTTAAATTGACGTTGGGTCACCAGTGGTACATCAACTTTAAAAAAAAATAATCTTAAAACAATTCATTTTTGGTGTATTTTTTTAGCTACTACTTATTAATTTACTTATTTTGCGTAATAGAAAAAATAAATTAGGCTTAAAACATTTTTAAATAAACGTCAGTGTCAAAATGAGTTCGAAACTGAAACACTTGCTGGGGTCTCGAGTAAGTTTTTAATATTTTTTGTTAGATTTATACATAAAGGAAGTAGTTTTGACTGATGATGTTTCATCAAGACATATCAAGTTGTCAGAATACACACTAATACACGTTAAACATAGTGTATGTGAAATTTTATAATAGGCTAAACTCGTGTGTACCTCGGGTGACCCGTTGCCAATTACTAAGAAAATGGCTAGCCACAGACAATGGGTCACACGAGTCATGTTGCCAACTACCTACAAATTCTTTCTTGCTTTCTTTTATTTATGTTTTGGTGTTTTCTATACTAATTAAAACATGTTTTGTTGTTTTTTCTTTCTGCAGTGCATGCAACAAACGCGATCACACTAAATTTTGGCTTTGGGTCCTTTCCTTTGCATAATGCATGTTCATATGGGGCTTCAAAAATGTTGTCCGGGCGGGAGTCACAGGATTCATTTACGATTTCATTATGTATGGAGGAGATGATACTTTTAATGGATGCAGTTTTACTGAAGCCGAAAACTCTATGGGCTTAGGTGCTAAAGTAGTGATTGCTTTGTTCAAATCTATACAAAAAAAGCCAACCACGATATACGCCGACATCTTTTTTACTTCTTCAGATCTCATTTACACATTGCGATATGAATAAGGCATATTTAACCTAGGAACCATCAGAACAAACCGACTTATAGGTGGTCAAAATTTGCTGCCCTCTGAAAAGGATATGAAGAAGAAAAACAGAGGATTTTCTGCTCAAGTAGTGTGCAATAAAAATAAAATAACTATCGTTAAGTGGCAGGACAACAAAGTGGTTACTATGGTCAGTTCGTTGTTGACTCCCATCCGAAGGGAACAATTTTATTTAAAGATTTTCCAAAACTCCTAAAGGGAAAGTCGATGTTCCATGTTCACATGTAATAAAAGAGTACAACAAGCACATGGGTGGGGTGGATTTAGCGGATATGTTGATTTCATTACGAGTATATCAAATGCCTTTCAAAACCCGTAAATGGTAAGTAAATAGGAATATTATCTCAAACACTGAAAATGAGTATCAATTATGCTTGGATCCTTTACAGAGGAGATGACAAAGATAAAATGGCATTGAAAGATTTCCGGTATGACATTTATGAAGGGCTGTGTAAGGCAGGAAGGTCTGTAATAGAAGAAAGTGGTGAAACATTGCCAGAAAAACTAAGAATACAAAAACCAGTGATAGAAAGACCAGCAGAGAGTGTTCGATATGATAATGTGGGTCATTTTTCTGAAAGTGGAACGTCTCGGTAACGCAACGTGAATTGCAAAGATGGCAAAACTTTTGTTTACTGCATTAAATGTAAAATGCCTCTTTGCTTCCTAGTTGCAGATAAAAATAAAAGGAATTGTTTCCGTTTATTTCACCAAAAATGATCATTTTCTTAATAAATACTCAATATCATTCTATATTGTTATTTTATTCAGATCTTGGCAAGGTGACTCACGGGGGACATACCAAAGTTGATGTTGTTTGCTACGAAATCGGCAGCGTACCACGTGTGGTACATAGGTTTTCCGGAAAACTGGTGAAATTGGATTTTTTTTAAGATTTTTCTGTAGCACCAGAGACCACTTTAAAAACACTTGTTCCAAAATTTCTTTAATTTTTAAAATTTTTGTGCCTTGCCAATTTAAGGGTTAACCTGCTTATGGTCACGTTAACCTGTATATTGATTACATGTGAAAGTGACACAGGTTACAGTGAAAAGTAGGTATACTAGACGATTACTTAAAAACCATTAATAATATCAATGCCGCATTCTCATTGTGACAAGATATGAGTATATAGGACATTTTAAGTACATATATAAAAATCGTTCCATACCAATTTCGGGAAATAAGCGAGACAAGCTAAAGTTACCATACCTGTTACAAACTCCAGATTCCCGCCTTCGATCACTTGTCGCCACAAAACTACATTCGTATGGTCGCAAACGCTTAGCTAGGCGGTTAGATGGATATTGACTGAATGTTTTGCCGTGATTTATGTCTACAAATGATAATCTGTGTGTCAGTGAGACCCTGTACAGTGAACACACAGGTAACAGTGAAAATATCGCTGGACAAATTTCGGGCATGGATATTGTTGTTTAAAAATGATATAAAAAATCCGTGCACTATATTTTTAATAACGTTATAATCTTGTTGTCATATAGCATAGTATTTTTTTAACATAGTATCGTAAATGAATAAAGTAAAGAACCAAAACTCGAAGAGTGTCGCGTTTGGACAAGGCAGGTTACAGTAAAAACTGGCACTTTTTTTTTATTTTTATTAAATTGTTAAATTTAAATTTAAAAAAAAGGCCTGGCCTTTGTGTATTTGATTGGTATATACCTGTGAACATTTTTATTTTTTCAAAAAACGACAAATTGAGCATAGTTTCTATTCAAAAACTAAATGACAGGTTAAGGTGCCACTATTTTTGGAATTGCCCCATTGTGTTTTGGTACCTACTTACATCGAAATGATCCTCGCAACAATATTGTGTGCTTATAAACTTTGAAGTATTCAACATTTACTTCGCGACACCACTTTTCTCTTAAATCTTCTCGGATCCGTGTGAACTATTGTTTTGGAGCTGTTTTTAGAGTCATTATGATAGCTACTGGAAGTGGACTGTATAATGGGTGAATGAGGATGATGGAAACACCTTCTAACGTATTAATATATTTAATTATATGGCAATAGAATCACAGTAAAACACAATGCATTCGTGGCACAAGGCAGACAGCCAACTGAAGGCAGTACATTGACAAGTATCAAAACGTAAAATAGGCCGCAAACCAGCCAGTAGCCAACACATTATTTCAGGTTGGAACGAAGCATTTTCTGTAATTTCCATTATTTCGTTTTAAATCGACCGACAATTTTAAGTTTTCAACAAAACAATATTTACTTTACTGACATTGGGTGACACTGATAACTAGTTGACATATAAATTTAATAGACAAATTAGATATTTGCCGATTTATTTTTTGAAACTACCAACAGCCGCTCGGTAAGGTCGAATAAAGGTCAAATATTTTTTTTGCAAAATATCCGTAATCCTTGTGTATTTTTGAACGCCAGTAAGATAAAATAGTTCGCAAGCCCCATACTTCGAAATGGTTTTCAAATCAGGGTATGTTGTAAAAAAATGAACAATCCCAATTCTGGAACATTTTTAAGAGAGTGACATATCTGACATAACATGGCTCGTTCTGTTGGATTCAGACGTCTACTATTACGATGTACGTAAAAATCCTGACTTGTTTTTGCGATGACATGGTGCCGGCGTAGTACCAGGGCGCCAGAATTAGTGAGGGCTGGCGCGTTGCCAAACGGTACCACTGCTCGACGTATCAACTACCCGGAGACGTGATCCCTTGAAATCGAATAGGTTGTGTATGTCGGGTATCACGTACGATGCACAGGTTTTCTTGCGAGGTCTTTGTCATTTTTAAAATAAAACAAAGGTGTTATAACTTTATTTCTGTGGCGTTGGGATTGCTCTTGAACGGCTATTGTGTACCAAAGTGAATGAAACTAGATTAATAAAAAAAAATCCAAATAGTAATAATAATCAAAATCCTGACTACAAAATGGCAGGAAATATCAAATGAATCAAGAAATTTACTTCTTGATTTTTTATGTTTACTTTTACGGTTTTAGCGTTAGAAATTTAATTTCTAAACGACACTGAAAATTAGAACACATAGAAAAATCCGAAAATACGAGAAGGAATGATGAGGACCCGGGTTCGATTCCCGGCCATAGCTTTACTTTTCGAATTTTTCTGTGTTATAATTTTCAGTGTCGTTTAGAAATTACATAAATGGCTTTGTTCCATATAAATATAGAAGACTAGCTGTTGCCCGCGACTGCACAGAATTTGCTTATCGCTATCTCGCGGAATCTATGCCATTTTCCGGAATAAAATCTATACTATATATGTATGTTCCCCCGTATATATGTTCCCGTGTATGTTCCAGCAAAATAAACTCATTTCATTTCATTTCATTACATTTCATTTCATTACATTTCATTTCATTTCATTTCATTTCATTTCATTATGTCCTTCCCCGGGATTGAAACTATCTGTATACCGAATTTCAACTAAATCAGTTCAGCGATTTTAACGTGAAAAAGTTAAAAGACAGACAGAGATACTTTCGTATTTATATCAGTAAGGATAGGGATAAAGGAAAATCGATCGCGAAAAATTTGCGTCAGCATGGTACCTATAAGTCCTAGAAGGCTGATGTGTTGCCATAGTTTTATGGCTCTTATTACCACTCCCTTCCCCCCCTATAACCCCTTGAAATCCCTTTTAGGGATAGGTTCGCCTTTGTGCATTTGTGTTTTTTCTGTATTCATCTTTTTCATTGTCTCTTATCCTATCCTACTAATATTATAAATGCGAGAGTTTGTGACGATGGGACGATGTGACGATGTAAGTGAGTGTGTATGTTTGTTCCTTCTTCACGCTAAAACGACTGGACGGATTTGGATAAAGTTTGGAACGAAGATAGCCGGTACCCTAGATTGAAACATAGGCTACTTTTTATCCCGGAAAATTGCACAGTTCCCGAGGGATAGCGCTAAACATGTCAATTGCTAATTCTACGCAGACGAAGTCGCGGGCAGAAGCTAGTGTACAATAAAGAGTTATACAGACATAGTACATACATACACTCTAATTAGTTATTAAATTTTCTTCTATGCTAGTTTCAGACTCCCATAATGGAATAGCTGCTATTCATAGCTCTTTGAAATTGATGATGTACTCGTATGAAAATGGAAGAGCATTGTTCACAACCCATGTTCCTAACTTGGTATAATGCCTAGGAAACTTAATTAATTAATTAATTTATAATTTAATTATTTATAAGCCTTTTTATTCCGAATTCCCTACAATTTCAGTAAGTACATGTTGTTGTTGTTATTGCCGTTTTTTTTTTTTTTTTTTTTTTTAATTTAATTATTAAATTGTCGCGTAATTCGGCGTGCCTCATGGCATAGGCCTCCTCCGTGTATTGGAGGGTTTGGGCTATAGTTCCCACGCGCGCCCAGTGCGGATTGGGAACTTAACACACACCATTGAATTTCTTCGCAGATGTGTGCAGGTTTCCTCACGATGTTTTTCCTTCACCGAAAAGCTCATGGCAAATTACAAATGTAATTTTCGCACATAAATTCCGAAAAACTCAGAGGTGCGCGCCCGGGATTTGAACCCACGACGCTCTGCTTCAGAGGCCACAGGTCAAACCACTAGGCTACCACGGCTTTTTTTTTTTTTAGGAAACTTAATATATCAGTGCAATTCAACGATGAATTAGTAACAACAGTTGTGCGAGAATCCATTTGATTTATGATTTTCTGTTGTCCGCTACTTTGTCGGCTTCCCTCGGGAACTTCGTATTTATCTGGCATACGAATTGGTCTGTTTATCATTGCTGATTAGAAATGAATTTACTATGAAAAAGTTACATCTAAATGGCTGAATTTAGTTGCTAAGTGACCGAATAGCCTAGTGGTTAGAGAACCTGACTATGAAGCTCGAGGTCCCGGGTTCGATCCCCGGTCGGGGCAGATATTTGTATGAAAAATACGAATGTCTGTTCTCGAGTCTCGGATGTTTAATATGTATTTAAGTATGTTTATCCGTTGTCTAGTACCCATATCACAAGCTTTGCTTAGTTTGGGACTAGGTCAATTGGTGTCAATTGTCCCAAGATATTTATTTATTTATTATTTATTTATTTAAGTTTGTTTAAATGTTTGACAGTAGGTACCATACATTTTGACACTGCTAAACCGAGTTTAACACAAAATCAACATATCTCTTTCCAGCAAGGCAGCTTTAGTGAAGTAATTCGAACTCTCAGGGTTTTGGGACAGGAACTAAAGAAGCAACGGAGTTCGGCAGAAACTAAAGAATTTTCAATAATATTCTTCGTGTTATTTTGCGATTAGTATAATGACTATGATAATATCGAATTATCGTTTATTCTAAAAATATATAATGCTGCATCGACTTTCTAGGAAAATCTTTACTAATATTATAAATGGGAAACTAACTCTGCCTGTCTGTTTGTTACCTTTTCACGCCTAATCCGCTGAACCAGTTTAGCTGAAATTTGGCATACAGATACTTTCAATCCCGAGGAAGGATATAGGATACTTTTTATCCCGGAAAATTGCATAGTTCCCGCGGGATAGCGATAAACGAATTCTGCGCAGACGTATACGGAGGAATGTTACACAGGCAACGTAAAATATTTCCCAAAACGCTTCCAGTTTCATTTATCAAAATATTAGACCAAACGAAAATTCGACGAAACTACGTTAGACCAAAAAATTATTCCACCAAACAACGGGCACCCCTTTGCCGTAACATCAATAATGTAAGCGAATACATTAGACGTAATACAAAGATGATTCAAATTCCATTTAAATTTCCATGCTGGGGTAATCCGTCACTTCGTACATTTGTAATCTCCTGTAAGAAATAAATCCCGTTCTGTCTAAAATCGAGATTAAGGAATACCTGGCGTAGGATTTCATGCGTTACTTAAGCGACGACGAAATTAACGTATTTTGTAGTTAGGAAGCCGGTTGCTATTATGGTAGGTATGATTTGTTTAAAATCAAAATAAAAAAAATATTTTGCAAATAGGCCGCCAAGGGCTCTTTTACATGTCTTTTTTTTAAACTACCAGCGCATTCGGAAAGACCATTATTGCCAAGAAGAATGCGCCGCAAGGAACTTGGCAGAAAGTCATTTTTTTCATGTTCATGTTTCATATCGATGGGGGTGAAAGTTCAGTTCTACACTGGGGGTATCAAACACCACATGCGATAATTTCACTGTGGTATATAGACAGCTTTATAAGCTAAAAATAAATAGTTTTTTTTTGTGAAAATTTCTAGCTATCACGGTTCATGAGATACAGCCTGGTTACAGACAGACAGACTGACAGTGGTGTTAGCAAGGGTCTCCATTTCACCCTTTGGGTATACCCTAACAGCGAGGTATAGCGGTTGAGATGTCTCACAGCCTTACACATTTACCTACTGAGCCTCTAGTGTAAGTTTTCGCGTAAAAAACGTCTCGAACGCGTTCAAGTAAACGCTTCAATTACTATGAGAAAATGAACAGCGCCACAAGCGGAACGAAACGACAGCTAAAACTTCTCATAGTATTTGACACTAGCTGTTGCCAGCGACTTCGTCTGCTAAGAATTCGTTTATCGCTATCCCGCGGGAACTACGCAATTTTCCGGGATAAAATGTAGCCTATGTGCTATTCCAGACTTTTCTCTATCTATGTGCCAAATTTCATACAGATTCGTTGGGCCGTTCTGGCGTGATTGAGTAACAAACAAACAAACATCCATCCATCCATCCATCTATCCATCCATCCATCCATACTTTCCCATTTATAATATTAGTTAGATTAGATTTTAACGCAAACGCGGTCGAGACGTATTTTGTGACCGAAAACTTACACTAATCATACAGGCACCTATTTCAGCATCTCGACAATAGTCGGTGAGAAGTGACGATTCTAAATGCAATGTGTAGTCAATATGAAGCCAACCGGCTTGGATTTTAGTCGAGTTTATAATGTTAACAGATTTGTCACTTATCTTGTCAACGACTATTGTCGCATTGGTGGAAGGTGAAATAGGGGCCAGTAGGCGTAGGGTGCGACCACACCGCCGCTTAAAAAACGGTGACGTTACGGAATCGCAACAAAATGTATGAAGAAACGGTGAGAAAACGTGACGGATACGACACGTCATTGCGTATACGCGGCGGTTTGGTCGCACCCTTATTGTCTATCCCCCTTATTCATAACCGCTCTATAGGCTTCTGCTAACTTAGCAATCGTATATCCTTGAAAGGGCTTGAAAGTGACAGATAAGGACAAACGATTGTTAAGTTAGTAGCAGCCCACAGAGCGTTTGTGAATAAAGGGTTACTCGCTCGCAATCGCCATCGTGTTAATTTTGACAGTTCATGTAGCTGACAATTGGCATCGGAATCAGCTAGACGTCACATTCATACAACTGTCATTTCAATCCGATGCCGAGTGTCAAAATAGTTACACAATTACCCTGCTGGTGATTCCTTTGCTGACCGTATCCGTATTCATAACGGCTGAAATCCTACTTATTCCGTGCAAGTCCGAAGTGGCTCTAGAAAAATGAAATAAATGCGGCTATCCCGCTCTAAAACCGGGACATTACTCACGCTCATCCCGGGATTTGCTGGTGCGGCCGGGGAAGCCCCCTACATCCCCGCTGAATTGTTTTTTACGACAAAAGAAATTCTATAGCAAGCCCCAATGGGGGTTCCTTCAGATTTGGGTATATTAAATTGGACGTGTTGAAGGAAACAAAAAGCGTAGATAACTTTTTAATACACTTCTAAATATATTCTAGATTTGACTGCGTGTTGTGTTGTATGTTTGTTGATATCTCGGCCGGCTCTGTATTGATTTAGATAAAAAGTAGCTTCTGCCCGCGACTTCGACTCTATCTATTAAAAAAACCGCATCGAAATCCGTAGCGTAGTTTTAATGATCTAAGCATACATAGGGAGAGACAGCGGAAAGCGACTTTATTTTATACATGTACTTGATAGCGATATACTTTCTGCCAAGTTTCTCGCGGTGCATTCTTCTTGAGAATGATGGTATTTCCATTGGTAGTTCTTTGATTGGTAGTGTCAAATAAGACATTTACGTGTCATTTGTGGCGTTTTGATTTTGATGTTTGTTTAAAAGATAGTTCAATTAAAATTTCATCAATGTATTGACAAAAATACATCATTTTATTCGTATTGCCAGCTTGCTTCCTCTTCTATGCTAAGTTTCGGGTCTCTAAATCTAAGAGTTTGGGCTGAACATTGATGGATCTGTTAGTCAGCTAGTTACTCAAAACTTTTCTTTTCGTGTATTAAATAGGAAAAAATGTGTATGTATTTTAAGTTATTTTAAGACTAAAAGTCTCTACCTTACCTATTTTTTATGCGGAACTCCAAAAAGTGGTTTCATATTTAAGGAGTCACGTACGGAACCAAGTTACAGATAATAGTGCTGTTTTGTCATATTTATTTCAGTTATTTCATAAAATATGGATATTTGCGACTATGTAGGTAGAATTAACTTTGTTTTGTTTGCATTGTATAGGCTTAACTTTGCATATTTATATAAACAACGGAGTAGTAGACAAACAACCATTTGCCACTCTTATAATATACTTAACCAGCTTGAATCACTCTATCTATTAAAAAGAACCGCAGCAAAATCCGTTCCGCAGTTTTAAAGATCTAAGCATACATAGGGACAGACTGACAGACAGACAGACAGACAAACAATGGAAAGCGACTTTGTTTTATACCATGTGTTTATTTTATAATTATAACTAGCGATTATGCATGTATAATACATATGAACCTTCCTCTTGATTCACTCTATCTATTAAAAAAACCGCATCAAAATCCGTTGCGTAGTTTTAAAGATTTAAGCATACATAGGGACATAGGGACATAGGGGCAGAGAAGGCGACTTTGTTTTATACTATGTAGTGATGTTTTAAACATCATCTTCTTCTGCACGTCCCATTATTATTTCAATAAAATCAAAATTAAAAATTAAAATCGAATGAAATCATATGAAAAACGAAGATTGCCGATCCGATAGATATTAAGAAAATAGAAACACATACATACATACATACACAAATCACGTCTATACCCAAACGGGGTAGACAGAACCTAAGGTAACAAGGCTTATAGAAACGCTACACGCTTTATTCCTTTTTAGAACACGACTTCTAAAAGCTCACTTTAAACTTTGAGGCACAGCAATGTTGGAATCGTCAAGCTCCCATTCCACGTAGACCTGAAATTGCAATCAGCCTCCAAAAGCTCGGACCTTGGCCTACAGCCAAAAGCTTTTGCCAATTCTAAAAGCCCACCTTTACTTAGAGGGGTATATAATTAATTTAATCGGTCAAGCTAGTGGTAGAGTATGGCGTTTCCTTATTCGCTAAATGGAAAAAAAAGATACATGCGTCATCACAACATAGTAAAATCAAAGTCGCTTTCGACTGTCTGTATGTCTGTCTGTCCGTCTTTCCCTATGTATGTGTATCTTTAAAGCTACGCAACGGATTTCGATTCGTTTTTTTTTTAATAGATAGAGTGATTCAAGAGGAAGGTTTATATCTATAATTCTACGGAGACAAAGTTACTAGAACTAGAACTTAATTTTTCAATTTTATGTTATGGCTATTTGATTTGTCTATATAATTACGTGGAGAGTAATATAAGTAAGATGACCTGACCATTTTTTACATTCAATCGTTTGTCTATCTCATCTACAACTACTCCATGTTAAACTGTAAACCGACTTTTATCACGTTGCAGTCATTAGTGCGGTTCTTTATGCAATTCCAGGAAACAGCTTGCTCCGTATTTTTCACTTTTTGCTAGAAAGTTCCTAAGTAGTTTCTAAATAATGGTACCTAGTTGACAGAGCATTACGCGAGATTTAACAGAATAAAAGTTCACTGTTAATCTGAAGGTTAGATATTAAGTGTTGTATCTATTGATGTGTCGTTCTCCTACGTAATTATCGATCATAGTCAAGATATAACACAGCGGTTCGAAAAAGTGCCGGTAAAACAATTCTCAGTCTAGTGCGTGGAGACAAACAGAAACGCAGGCAAGAATCTAATTAAAACACTCTCTACTCCCCTAAGTCTATAACTCTGTTTTTATTCGTATAAAGTAAAACAAGATCGATAATTTTATGGGCATGGAAATTTCTGCAATACAAATGCAAGATATATTAAAGACGCAATCGACGTGCGTTTACTTAATTCTTGTAAGTTAAGTTAATTTCAGGAGTTGACTTCTTAAGTAGTAATACTATAGGTACTTAGCCTACTGGGGAGCAAGAAACCGGGTCACTTTACATACAAAATTCTTCATAAATTAACAACCGTTGTCTTCCTTAATCATGTCAGCAGCCTTCTCTGCTAACATGATGATAGGCGCATTGATGTTCCCGCTGGTGATGTTAGGCATAGCACTGCCGTCAGCCACTCGCAAACGCTTCACGCCGCGCACGCGCAGACGCGCGTCCAGCACGCTGCCCATCGCGCATGTCCCACTATAGTGGTACATCGTCATCCTTGTGCTCAGAACATGGCAGCGATAATACTCCTTACTCCCTACTTCCAATCCTCCACACTTTGGCAATTTGTGGTCCACAAACTCCCCATCTACACTTTTAAAGTAAGACGAAGTCCTTAACTTATCGAAGTCTTCCAAAGCCTTCGCCAATGCATCCAAGTCAGACTCATCAGAGAATGTAGCAAGAGTAATCAAAGGAGGATCTTCAGGGTTAGTACTTTGCAATTCAACTTTGCCGCGTGATTTAGGGTGCAAAAGATTCACAACTGCAAACAGCAGCTCTCTTCCCTTACCAGCTTCATATATGGCTTGGCAAATATCATATTCGAGGGCAAAATTGAAAGAACAGAACTGTACTGGCCCATCTGAATCGTTAGGAACAGCGAAAGGAACCGCTTGGTAAACAGGTTGCTTCTGATCTTTATCGAAAGCCACGAAACCATCTAGCGGAGGCAGAGGAAACCTTGCATAGTTGGGTGGCTGAGGAGGATCATTCGCCTTTTTAAATTTGTATGCAACTATTGTACCTGGATGATCCTGTAAATTTTGACCAACAGGCAGATTAGATATTACCTTGATCCCTAATGAATTCAGATGTGCCTCGGGACCAATTCCTGAGTTTAGGAGCAGTTTTGGCGAGTTGAGAGCACCAGCTGATACAATAACTTCCTTGTCGGCCATCAAAACTACTTTCTTGTGGTCTTCTGTCAATGCTTCTACTCCAATGGCATTTTTTGAGTCATCAAAGAGAATTTTAGTCACCAGAGTATTTTTAAGAACGTTTAAATTATGTCGGTGTTTGACGGGTCTGAGGAAGCTAAAGGCTGTGCTCTGCCGAACGCCTTTGGCTATAGTGTATGTAGGCTGGCTGTAACCAAGAGTTTCTTCACCGTTCTCATCTGGAAGTATCTTGTGTCCTAGTTCACGGAACATTTCTGAATAAACATGGACAGCATGATCCGGTTGCCGCGATACGTGCAGAAACCCGCTTGTGCCGTGGAACTCCTTGTATTTCGATTTAAGTAGACCAGAGTCATCCATGTATTCGCTCTTCTTGAAGTATGGTAGAATGTTGCGGTAGTTCCAGGACTGGTCTTTGACCGTGTCAGCCCAGGTTTGGTAATCAAGGGGGTGTCCCCTGACATAGAACATGTAGTTCAAACTGCTGCCTCCACCCAGCATTTTGGCTTGAGTGAGGGGCATAACGAGGTTTTTTTGGTAAAACTCGCGGTTTTTATCGTATTCTTCACTGAAGTTCCAATCTTGACGAGTTTCTGGTATGTAGCCAAGTAAACCTGGAAGCTGGATATAATTTAACAGTCAAAATTTTTATCAACTATAAACTCCTTTTAATCTAAGATGAAAATCAATTTTACACAGCGCCCTTGAGGGAAGTGATGTTGAAATTTGGAGCTAGAGGGATAGAAAGTAAGTAATGGTTTACATTTCAGTCAGTTATATCCAAACCAATTTAGGTCGTCAGGATAGTAACTCTAACCTCATTTAGTGAGGTTCCTGTGGTCGATAAAGTTGGAACCCACGAGCTTCTATTGTCAACAAATGGACATGATTGCTAGATAGGACTATCTGTATATTAGACGCAATAAGTACATCATACGGTTAGCAAAATTGTTACCATTGTTTCGAAAGGAGGGTCCCCGCCAGCTTCGATCAAGAGCACGCGCACGCTTGGCGACTCCGACAGCCGGTTGGCCAGCACGCAGCCGGCGGAACCCCCGCCCACTATTATGAAATCGTAGCGATCCGTGATCATACCATCTGTGTACAAAGATTACAAATCTATGTTTAGTATAGTCGTAATCACTGGAATCAGAAAATCTCACTGTGCCACAAAATCTGACCAGTAGGCTTATTGTCTAACTCGCTCGCAATCGCCATCGTGTTCATTTTGACAGTTCTTGTATGAATGTGACAGCTAGCTGATTCCGATGCCAATTGTCAGCCCATACATGAACTGTTAAAATGAACACGATGGCGATTGCGAGCGAGTTAGACAATAAGCCTACCGGTGATGGTGTAGAATTGAAAATGAGAGAGATATAGATGAGTGAAATGAGAGAGATATAGATGAGTGAAATGAGAGAGATATAGATGAGTGAAATGAGAGAGATATAGATGAGTGAAATTACGCTTGTAGGTACGTAATTACTACTTCAAAATTGTACTAATCATTAGAAATACCCGGGTAAGTGGAAACAAGTTTTTGATAGTCAGTTCAAATAGAAGAAGTAATAAAAACGAAGGTTCTACTTTAAGTTGCCTACAGTAATTCGCGTAGCAAAGTTACTAGTGACGCAAATGTGGCAGACTTAGGGCCTGTGTCACCACTCCTAAACTGTCAGATATCTATGATTCCGTCTCTGTTTATACTACGAAACAGACAGGGACGTCATCATATATAACAGTTAAGGAATGTTAACTCTGTTAAGTTCCAGTTATCTTAAGTGTCAGTTATCTATGGTGACGTCTCTGTCTGTTTCGTAGTAATAAGTTATGATATCAGAAATTTATAAATAATTTATCCTAATTAGCATGCGATTTACAATTTAGTTTGTAACATTGACGTCAAGATTTTTAGCACACTTGTAATAACAGGAAATGTTAAAAATAATAATAAAATTATTGTAATGCTGAAAATAAAGTAAGTTACGAATTTTATTTTTATTGGCATAAAGTACCTAACGCAAGATGCCTTTTCGCCAGAATCCCATAAGAAAAAAATAGCAGCGTTTAGTTCAGTGCACCTTGGGCAATGACGATTGTCACTATCCGTTTTTTTTTGGCTTGGCTAGTTACTGAAAAAAGCTAGATAAAAACCTCGACTTTTATAGTTCCCGCGGGATAGGGAAGCGAGCGATAAACATGTCAAAGGTCGCAATTGCCGAGAGTCGCAACGTACTCGTAAACAATTATTGTAGAATATACTCTCAACGTCAGTTCTTAAGTCTAATACCACGCGGATGAAGTCGCGGGCATCCACTAGTATAATAATAAAGACGTATTCAATCTCTCACCTGGTACGACTGGAAGAACGGTCTGCTGTGGCCAGTGTATGGCAGTGAGTTGCAGCATCGCCAGCACTTGGAAGGCACCCTGAACTGCTTTGACCCTCGCCACCGCCGCTGCTGCATCCATGGCTCAAGTGTCTGTACCAGATACTGACTTACATACATATAATAAAGCATTTGTTGTTAACAGTCCGCCTTTTGAACAAAGCTATTTGTATTCTACTTCGTCTGCGTAGAATTATACGTATTAAAAAAACCGCGTCAAAATCCGTTACGTAGTTTTAAAGATCTAAAAATACATAGGATCGTAAAATTCCTTGTAGTGCACAATGAAATCGCCCTTAGGCTGGCAAAGTAATGATGAAGCACTTTAATAGCAACATTAAACAACTTGTGCTTTAACGGGGAGTAGATTTTTTTAGACTAATCCTGTCTTGTTATGAATGTTCTTATCGTGGTGCTCGTGACTAAGTACATAAATCACAGATAAGAGTAGAAAAATTATGTTACGATGCTAAAAACAAAATGAAACATTTTATTCTTACCGTGTCCACGTTCTCCAAAAAGTATATAGGATAATAACATAAGGTTTTTATTGTTAGAACACCGCCACTACTACCACTACTAAAGTTAAATTATAACTGGAATCTCACTATTCACCTTAGGTAAACAAGTTGGATCTACTTGCATATTAATTTGTTTAACTAACGCTGATAGCCGTAAAGGAGGTCTTTTGTATGTTAATTACTCGAGAATACTGGAAATGTACAGAGTTAGTTGTTTAAGTCTGTTATAAGCCAGTCGTCACCTTATATCTTAAGCTTTGCTGTCTGGCTGTTTTTCCATTTGCCAAAGGACTGTGTCTATTGAACTTTAATCATGTTATTATGCACACACTTTGAGTGGCGCAGACAACGTCTTTTCGTGCTCTATAGTTGAGATTCTCCTTTAAGAGAGAAAGGACAGCTTGGGGCCGGTGCACCTGAGGCAACAACGATTCGATAAAGCTACTTATTATGTCAGTGAATTGAGCCCGAATTCTAATCAATTTTTACGCGCGTGCCTAGGTAGGTACTATTAGGTTATAACCTCTACTCACCATCTATTACAATAATGTGTTCCCGACACAAATACCGGTGACGAAGTCCCGAATAAGCAATGTTCTACATGAGCTTAGAGTTAACTTAGAGGATTAATGCATGTATGTGGAAAATTGCCAATTGGGTGGTGGCAAGGTGGAACCAGTTGGAGATTGCGCGGCGATTTTAATGCAACCCTTGATAACTGTTTAAAATCATTCCAAATTAGAAACAATGGAGATTATAGGTGTGAGAAGGCAAATAAGTTCATTAAAGTTCACCAGCAGCGGCAGATAAACTCTGCTGAGTTTTCGCCCGCTGTTAAAGCTTTTAAAATGTAATATATTTTTTTGTATTAAATAAAAAAAAAAAAAAAAAAAAAAAATTAACATTAGAAAAAACAAAATTTATTGCTGAGATTTATGGCAGTATTTCAGCAACCGTTGTCTTCTTTGATCATATCGGAAGCCTTTTCGGCGAGCATGATAACGGCCGCGTTGGGGTTACCGCTGGTGATGTAGGGCATGGCGCTGCTGTCGGCAACGCGCAGGCGCCGCACGCCACGCACGCGCAGCCGCGCGTCCAGCACATTGCCCATAGCACAACCACTGCTGTAGTGGTATATACTCATCCTGGTGCTTAGCGCGTGGCAACGCCAGTACGCCCTGCTCCCCACTGATAAACCTCGACACTTCGGTAGCTTTAAATCAACGAGTTCTCCGTCGACACTTTTAAAGTAAGAAGAATTCCTTAACTTATCTAAATCTTCTAACGACTTTGCCATTGTTTCCAAATCAGATCCTTCAGAAAACGCATTGAGGTAGATTAATGGATCATCTCTAGGGTTAGTACTCGGCAACTCGACTTTGCCGCGAGATTTTGGATGCAGCAGCGTTACTACATTAAGCAGTGTTTCTCTGCCTTTACCAGCGTCATATAAAGCTTGACATATTGCGTAATCAATACCTAAACTAAAAGCACAGAATGCAGAATCTCCTGAATCGTTTGGGTGCACGTATGCGAAAACTTGATAATCTGGAAATTCTTGAGAGTCGTTCAATGCCACGTATCCTGTTGCACAGTGCAAAGGTACTTTTGCATAGTCGGGCACACGCGGCGGTTTGTTTTCTTTCTTTAATTTGTATGCTAATATGGCACCTGCATGATCCTGCAGGTTTCGTCCCACTGGTAAATTCGAAACTACTTTAATTCCTAATGAATTCAAATGTGCCCTTGGTCCGATACCAGAAAGCAATAGTAATTTCGGCGAATTCAATCCACCAGCGGATACTATTATCTCCTTTTCAGCCAATATAGTAATTGTCTTGTTGTCAGCTGTCAATGCTTCGACACCATAGGCATTTTCTGATTCGTCGATAAGGATTTTAGTAACTTGAGTATGTTTGAGTACATCCAAATTGTGTCGGTGTTTGACTGGCCTAAGGAAAGCATAGGCTGTGCTCTGTCGGATGCCATTACTTATAGTATACGAAGGCTGACTGTACCCTAAAGTATTAAAACCATTCGTGTCAAGAAGTATCTTGTGACCTAGTTCTCGGAACATTTCCAAAATCACCTTGAGTTCGCTGAAAATAAATCGAGTTACGTGTAAATAACCGCTAGTACCGTGGAACTCTCTATATTTTGAATTTAAAATTTCTGGATCCTCCATTTGTTCACTTTTCTTGAAATACGGTAGAACATTAGAATAGTTCCAGGACTCGCCAATCTCGTCAGCCCACGTCTGGTAATCATGAGGGTTTCCCCTCACGTACAACATTAAGTTCGAGCTGCTGCCGCCACCCAACATTTTAGCTTGACTGATGGGTAATCGAAGGTTTTTCTGATAATACTCCCGGTTTCTTGAATACTGTTCAGTGAAGTTCCAATCGACATCAGAAAATTGTACGAAGCCCACTAAGCCCGGACGCTGCAATCATTGTTATAAATTAATGATTAATGAGTATGAATCAAAGTATGGCTACATGCATCTGGTTGAAAAGTTTTACAAATGGTCAGGCCTGAGTTGGCAAAGTGATAGGAAATTTTGAAATATTACCATTGTCTCGAAGGTAGGGTCCCCGCCAGCTTCGACCAAGAGCACGCGCACGCTTGGCGACTCCGACAGCCGGTTGGCCAGCACGCAGCCGGCGGAACCCCCGCCCACTATTATGAAGTCGTAGCGAGTCGTCACCAAGCCGTCTGTGTCGATAAATGAAGAATATAAGAAATTAGTCAGTGAACCATTCTCTATGCAAGGACATATTGAATTAGTTTATTATAAGAGTATCAAAATTAGTCTTTAAACTGCATAGTTTTGAAAATGGTTTTCCTTGATTTTTGAGTTCGTTCTAAAAGTTAGAAAGAAAGAAAGAAAGAAAGAGCATGTAAACACAATTTTATAGAAAAGAAACAACAAAAAAAACCAGACATGAAAATTAGACCATCAGCGTTCTGTGTCTTCGCAAAAGTGAAACGGTCGCTGGCTCAGCATTACGATGAGGTGTTAGACACATGCAGCTCTGATTTTCAGCCAGAACCGTCTGTGACTCAAGAAACGATACACAGTGAACATGAAATAAATTAATATACTACATAAACCATAAATTTTTACGGAAGTAAAGTAATAAATAGATAGAACCCGACTTATGTGTAACTAGAAAATACATGAATTTATTGAATAGTTTTCAATAAACAAAAAACGAAGAAAAAACAAAATTGTTCAATTTAAAGTTCGATCGTAAATTTAAAGTTATCATTTCTCTCGACGAAGCAGTTCGCGTAATTGAAACTAGATGGCGCGGGAGTAGACTTACTTGAAAATAAAAAGGCTTAGAGGATCTCTCACTATTTTAACTGTTATTTTGATAATGTGTTTCACAGACCTGGTGTGATGGGCAGGACTGCCTGCTGCGGCCAGTAGATGGCAGTGAGCTGCAGCATCGCTATCACTTGGAAGGCTCGCTGCACCATCTTGATCCTCGACACGGCGGCTGCTGCGTCCATGGTTCCAGTATCTACACCAAAGATAAAATGCCGTAATTCTTCCAACCATTAAAATGGCAATGTAAAACTTGGCTCTTTACATACCTACTAATTTTTGTAAGTAAATTCTTTATTGTACAAATATGTATAAAGAAACACAAACACAAACAAAAAACAATAAAAAACATAAATAAGGGATTTCTACCAGTTTACCTTTGAGTAGATGATTTTTTTTTTTTTTTTTTTTTTTTTTTATGTGAATAGGAAGGCAAACGAGCAAGTGGGTCACCTGATGGTAAGCGATCACCACTGCCCATAGACACCCGCAACCCCGGAGGGATTGCAAATGCGTTGCCAACCTAGAGGACTTAGATGAAATGCCTCTTGTGCCCGTAATTTCCCCGGCTGTCTTACTCTCCACACCGGAACACAGCAGTGCAAGCACTGCTGCTTTGCGGCAGGATTAGCGAGTAAGATGGTGGTAGCGATCCGGACGGACCTTGCACAAGGCCCTACCACCCGCAAATGATAGAAGCATTAAGCGAGGAATCGACAAAGAGTGAGTTTTAAATATCCAATAATAGTCAAAACAGTACTACAATAGAGGTAATTTTAGGTTAGATACCCGTCTTTAAAAGTATTATCATATTTATTAGATCTGAATGGCATTTTTTACGAGCAAATGGTCATTTTTTTAATAAAATTGCTCTCAATAACAGACTTGAACATAAAAAAATCAATGAGCACAACAGAACTGTAAAAGTCCATGCGTGTCTCATGAAATGTGTAACGAAATGTATAGAAGCCAAAATGAAAGAAAACGTAATCGCGAGAAAAGGTTTGCATTTGTGACAGATAAAACTTAAGCATTAAATTATTTAGAAACATTTTGCTATCGTAGGTAACGTTAGTCATTATTTAATATAAAAAAAACATATATCAATTGAAAGTACTTACTCCAAAGTTGTATAACTTGTGAAAGAATATCTTACTGAATGACTAACCTTCAGATAAGAAAGAGCCTTATATAAATACTTTTAAATATACTTAACTTGCTTAACACTTTTAAATGAAACAAGAAATACCATTTGTATGCTAATTAGGTCTGTTTTTTTATTTATACAAACTTTTTACATAAATGCTGAAACGTGCTTCGGTTCTGGTACTTCTGGTACCTATTATTTAACAATTTACAACCTAATTCCTTTTAGGCTAAATGTAACCTGAGGCGATTTTGCGCCTAACCATGATTTTTACGCCAAAATACATCATACAAAGTACCTATTCACGCTAGCTAATGCATAATTTTTTGGGCTCATTATGTCCGAGCCTTTTTGGTAGTCTTTCGATAAAGTAACCAAATTTTCGGAGGTTTACTCACCTGCTATGGGTGGTGTAGGGAATGACGGGGACCCGGATTAGATTCGCGGCCATAGCTTTACTTTTCGAATATTTCTATGTGTTCTAATTTTCAGTGTCGTTTAGAAATTAAACCAAATTTTTATTAAAATTTCGTTGTAAAATGCTGTTCAGGATGACTAAAATAAATGTTGCCTTTAATATTTAAGGATTGTTTGAGAATGGACTAAGGGTATCTGAATGAAAGTCGTACCTACTTCAAACCAAACTCTATATTGACTCACAAAACAGTTACATACTATCCTTTGACATGCAGATTCTCATAGTACAATTTAAAACCGGTCGCATTTATGCTTTACAGAGCGACACTTCTATTCTATCTTTGAAACTCGTATAGCTCCATCTGTCGACGCAAAGCAGAACTATAGAAGCTGAACAAGAATATTGACTGTTGACTGAAATGGTTTGTTTGCGTTGTCCATAGATTCCGTCTGCGCAGAATTTAGCAATAGATCTATTAAAGGGACGTGTGCATTTCTTTTATTTTGTAACCTGCAATCCACAATACCTTCATCACGGGTAGGCTGAAATTGACAAATTATGAACGGCAGTATCTCATTGAAGACTGTTCTAAATCGGGAGGAATGGAGTACCTACATAGAAAGGAGAGACAGGAATGCATTCGTCGTCTTATTAGTCCAGGTAGTGGACTGGAAGAAAAAAAATATTTAAGAAAAAAAAATACAAATTAAGTCTTCATTAGATATGTGTATCAGCAACTGTTGTCTTCCTTGATAATATCAGCAGCTTTTTCAGCGAGCATGATGACGGGTGCATTGGTGTTCCCACTAGTGATGTAAGGCATGGCGCTGCTGTCGGCAACGCGCAGGCGTCGCACGCCGCGCACGCGCAGCCGCGCGTCCAACACACCACCCGTAGCACAACCACTGGTGTAGTGGTATATAGTCATCCTGGTGCTTAGCGCGTGACAGCGCCAGTACTCCCTGCTCCCCATTGATGAACCTTCACACTTCGGCAGCTTAAAGTCAACGAATTCTCCGTCAACACTTTTGTAGAACGAAAAATTTCTTAACTTATCCAAATCTTCCAAGGACTCTGCCATTGTTTCCAAATCGGATTCTTCGGAATACGCATTGAGATAGATTAATGGATCATCTCTAGGATCGGTACTCTGCAACTCAACTTTGCCTCGCAATTTTGGATGTAGCAGCATGAAATGGTTAAAATTTGAACTACCGGGTAAGCAAAAGTAAACACGGTTAAGGTAATATACAAACTATATTTTCTTTCCAAAACAAGAACCCCGAAAGGGGAGAAGGGTTCGCTAGGGTATAGTTTTTAATATAACTAAGGTTTAAACTTAGGGTTAAGCTAATTAACAAAATCCCTTAAGGGGAGGGTTCTAATTAACGGTTTTGATCGATAACGCTTCTTATTGCTAAATTATCTACTAAATCAACGACTCAGCTGAGGGCTGCGGAGCTCCTGGGAACAAGGCGGGAAGCCTTGCCGAGCAGCTGCCACGCAGGGCTCGGTGCTGGACCCGGAGGGATGGGACGGTTCTTCAGGGGTACCAAAAACCTCCTGGAACGGTCAGCTTAATTAATAACACGTAAATTACAAAGCGAACCAACGCAGGATGGGGGTAACAGAGGCAATACGCCAATTTTAGGGGAAATGTAGTTATTTTTAGGGGTAAACGGTAAGATAGTTGGATTACCTTCAAGCCACGAGGCTTTAATTTTAAGTAATATGAAACACGGGCGTAGCGGAAGGCTCTGGCCGTGATCTAGGTTACCTAGACTAGTGCAGGGTTAAATCGGAGGTTAGAAAAGTGGCTCACCTGTCGGAGGATAATGGTCCTGCTTGGGAATGTTGACCAATGTCAACTCCAGGAGCCCTGGAACCGCCAACTGGTCTCAAGCACAGGTACTCAACTACTTTTAGGTCACTGAAACGACACCTTGGTTTAACATAACACGTCAACCATGTAAATATTTTGACTGTAGGCACTTTCTGTCATACTTACACGGCAGGGAATGATTCCCGGGTCCGAAATACATGTGATATTAATAAACAGGCGACACTTTGGGTCGAATTGTCGGCTAATGAAAATATGGTCGATCGCCGTAACTGCCCTAAAACCAAAAAATCAATTAAGGCGCCGCACTCCAATGAACTTTGGCAACGATTTGATACAAATTTTGATAAAATCTTACCAGATTTCGAAGATAACAAACAATTTGATTATTTCGTAGTGTACTCGTTCCTCAATCGGTACAGAGATCGAAGGAAAATAATGGCCGTCGGATTGTTGCCATCCTAAAATCGCAGTTTGACATCTCACGCGAAATTTAACAAAATTAATTAAGTTGCGGCTCAAAAATTCTAAAATATCAAAATACTCTCAAAACAAAGTGATAAGAAGCCAAAAGATAAAATACCAAACCATTTAGAAAATATTTTAACCAATACTTACTTATTGACAGCTACGGGACGAATAGAATTTACCTACAGCAACACTGTTCCCACAGAGTTAATACGAACTGAATGACAGGGCTGTTTGAGTAATGGGAATAGACACTGGTAGTGTACCAATAAAAAAATAATCATTACACACCCCCTCAACCGGGAGAATTTTACGCCGGAAGGAACTGAGCAGGAAAATTCAAGCTCGCCCTCGAGCTTAGAACAAACTCACTACAAGCAATGCCGGAACCTACATTCAAAAACAAAAAAGGTCAACCTGCAGAAGGCAACAAAACCCTAGTCTCCCGGCCCAGGAGACACAGGTACTGCAGCACCTCGGCATCATTCGAGTCCGCGGGGCCGACGCTGGAAACGAATGCCTCTAGGCCTACGGTACTGCAGCATGTAAACTGTCAAACTATTCTCCTCAGCTTGCGCGAACTGGAAAATAAAAGTTAAATTAACTTGCTCTGCAGTAAGCGACGACGAAAAACTGAAAGAATACAGCAATTAAACTTAGCCTACAGGTAAGTTAAGTCATTTGTCAAAGACAACTAAGTAAATATTTAAAAGCGCGTTACCAGTTACGGTTACCACGATAGGTAGGTAGGTAGTAATACGACCGTAGTTAACGAAAACACGGAACCCTAAACCTGTTAAAGTGTAAACAAGTCGCATCCCTAGCGATGACTCAACTAAAACTTCAACTAACATGTAAGTACCTAAAATCAGGAACTGAACGTGTTTTGCGCTGCAACGCCCGAAGGTAAGTGAAGAAATACTGAACAAATAATAATAATAATTTGAAAGAAACCAGTCGTAGGTATCTGAGTCACCCTCTGTACCGGTGCTCGGCTTATTTACACCTTTGACGGATTCTTAAAAGAGATCCACGAAGAGATCCACAAAGAGTTCCATAAAAATATATACAGATCAACCGATTCAGGTATTCTACAGCCTGTAGCGGATTCTGAAAAATAAAAGGGGAAGAAAAGAAAAAAAGAAAGAAAAAAGAAAAAAAATAGTCCTATCACAGCACCACTAGAGTCACCATCCGCTCTCGACAACGTGCTGGCTAATAGGGACAACGTAGTCCTAAGCCACACTGGTGTAGGCTTATTTAACGCCGGACAGGATTAACTGACGGAAAAGAGAACCCGAACAATATTGAAATTTGACACGTGTAGCGTTGCAGTCAAAACACGATCACTCCCGACCTACCACTACGAACCAAATGTCTATGAAAAGCGCTTCGCCTGTCTTGGGGAAGACGTATGAAATCATAGGTTCGGTGCTGGGCCACTAGCGAAGGACGTGGTTATCCAGTACCAAACCTACTACAACTTACTAACTATATTTGTCCTCGCTCCCAATAAGGAAGCAGGGAGAAAACCATATGGTAGGGTCGTCTTCGCCTGTCTTGGGGGAAGACGTGTGAAATCATAGGTTCGGAGCTGGGCCACTAGCGGAGGACGTGGTTATCCAGTACCAAACCTACTACAACTTATTAACTATATTTGTCCTCGCTCCCAATAAGGAAGCAGGGAGATAACAACGTGGAAGGGTCGTCTCCGCCTATTTAGAGGGGGGGACGTATTAAATCATAGGTTCGGAACTGGGCCACTAACGGGAAACGTGGTTGTCCAGTACCGATCCTACTACAACCTACAAGTTAAAAAAATACAACAAAAATGCCGGTTTGTCCTCGCTCCTTAAGAAGGTAGCGAGGGGGAAATAGACAATGTGGAAGGGTCGTCTCCGCCTATTCAGGGGGAGACGTATTAAATCATGGGTCGAAGAATAAGCTGTCTAACGTGAAACGACTAACTTAGGCCCCTTCCCACTACAACTTAAAATTAAGGGATAGAACGCACGCCTGACTCATACCATTGAACATACCAGAAGGCTAGGGTAGTTAGCCCCCAGAGTGGAATCGGTCGTCTCCGCCTGTTTGGGGAAGACGTAATAAATCATGGGTCGAAGAATAAGCTGTCTAACGTGAAACGACTAACTTAGACCTCTTCCCACTACAACTTAAACTAAGTAATCGAGCATATCGCTGGCTTATAGTGTCTGAAACACTAGAGGACTAGGGAAAATAGCCTCGTCGTCTTCGCCTATTCGGGGAAGACGCAATAAATCATAGGTTCGGAACTGGGCCACTAGCGGAGGACGTGGTTATCCAGTCCCGACCCTACTACGAGTTAAAAAATTAAAGCTGACGTAACAGCCTGAGTTGAGGGTAAATTATGTAAACCTCGTGTGCAGTAATGTCAACCGGAAATCCTACTCACCAAACTGAACCACGGCGGTATGGGTACCACGGTATCGGTAGGCTTACGAGTAGGATGGTGGTAGCTATCCGGACGGACCGTGCACCTGGTCCTACCACCGGCTAGCGTAAATTAAATTATGGCACGGATTCTCGGCCCAGAATCACGAGTCCTACTGTACCTTGGCATCGACTAAATCCGCGCGGCCGACGCTGGAGATAGTCGCATCGGGGCCTACGGTACAGTAGTACAGTGGTACGTTAACGAGCGAGGGACACTCACACAATGATCCCAAAGGATGTTCGGCGGTCTTAACGGAACGGAACCGTCCGGGGAATATCCTAAGTCAATTCCAATTAAGTGGCATTGGTAGAAGGTGGCTTGCAATCTTTTACATGCCACTTCCCCAATGGCTTACCGTTCATGTCTTCTAGTTCGTAAACTAACCGGGATATTTTACGAAGTACGCGGCACTTCTCGTACTTTGGTGCTAACTTCGCAGCGAAGTATCTACCAGCATTACTTTGCTTAAACGTCCGCTTCCACACAACGTCACCCACGTTAAACTCAACGTCACGACGCTTACTGTTATAATGCTTAATGTTACGGTCATGGGCCTTCCTTAGCAAGTCTTTCACTGTGGAGAAGATGTCTCTGAGTACGATGATCTTATCTACATAATCTCGTCTCGAAGAGAATATAATCTCCTCCACAGCTTCCGGATCGCCATAGATCGTTCCGTCCGGCACCGCTTCGCGTCCGTGCACTAACAAGAACGGGGAAAAAGATGTGGATTCGTTAACGGATGTGTTAAGACCGAACTGGATTTTAGCAATATTGACGTCCCATGTTCTGTGGTCGGACTCGACGAAGCTCGAGACCGCGGTCATCAGCGTTCTGTTATATCTTTCCACGTCATTGCAGTGTGGTGAATATACGGGCGTATAATGGAGCTGTGGGATGTTATACGTAGCGAATAATTGATGTACTTCACCACCCGTGAAGTAGGAGGCATTATCTGCTATAATAGTTTGAGGAATCCCGTGGACCATGAAGACATGGTTCTCTAAACGCTGAGAAATCACCTTACCAGTGGCACGGCGTATGGGGAATAACATACAGTATTTAGTAAAGCAACACAAAACTACCAGGATATACGTGTTAAGTTGTCTCGACGACGGAAGTGGACCAACTAGATCCAAGCTGAGGCACTGGAAGGGACGCGAACACTCCTTAGCACTCCCCATAAAACCGGGAGTGGCCTGTTGGCTGTGCTTATAGGCTGAGCACACGGAGCAATTGGCGATGTAACGGATCACATCTGCGTACATCCCGGGCCAGAAATACCGCAGCCTAAGCCTCTTGTAGGTTTTCGCGGTCCCGAGATGCGCCGCGGTGGGAACCGAGTGATTTTCATACAAAATTTCCTCCCTGAAGTCAGCCGGTATAACCTCCTTCCACTCGAAGTCCTTTTTTAATGAATTGTTACTTTTAGTGTAACGGTAAAGACGATCGTTTGTAATTTGATAGTTAGGACACGATGCTGGGTTTTCCACGCAACGTTTACGTAGGGTAAGATACCAAGTATCCAGTATGAAATCAGTATTAATAAGACAGACTGGTATTGAGAAGCCTGTGTGGGTAAGAGCAACGGACCTTGACAAAGCATCCGGCAATATATTGTCTGAGCCACGACGGTGCTCGATTACGAAATTGTACGGGGAGAGGCGACAACCCCAACGTTCGAGGCGTCCCGTAGGGTTTTTTAAATTTAGAAACCATTTGAGACTGGAATGGTCAGTGATGATTTTAAATTGCTGATCGCCTTCGAGGTAGGGCCTGAAATGCTCCACGACCTTAACAACAGCTAGGGCCTCCCGTTCGGTAGCCGAATAGTTCCGTTCCGGTGGGGATAACGAATGGCTATAGTACGCCAGGGGATGCTCTTCACCTTCGAATTCCTGGGTAAGTGTACCCCCAATGCCGAAATCGGACGCGTCACAGTGAACTGTAAATGGCTTAGTGAAGTCAGGGCAAGCAAGAACTGGAGCCGTAGTCATGGCCTTTTTCAGCTCGCAGAAGGCGTTATCAGCTTCTGGTGACCAGCGGAAAGGAGGTGCTCCCTTTTTAGTAGAAGTGAGTTGATTTAGAGGGCCTGCAATATTACTGAAGTTCTTAATAAAGCGCCTGTAGTAGGACGCAGTACCTAAGAAGCGCTTAACGTCTTTACGGCACGCCGGAATTGGAAAATCAATTATGGCCTTGACTTTGTCGGGGTCGGTGCGTAGTCCGAACTCGTCCACGACAAAGCCCAGATATTTAAGTTCCTTGCGGAAGAATTTGCACTTGGACAAGTTAATGGTAAGATTAGCGTAACGAAGACGATCCAAAACGGTACGAAGTAAGGCAAGATGCTCTGTAAAGGTTTCCGAGACGACAACAATATCGTCTAAATAGATAAAAATACGACTAGTGTATTCTGGCCCAAACAGTACGTCCATGAGTCGTTGCTGGGTAGCAGGGGCCGAAGTCAGGCCGAAACTCATGACCTTAAACTGAAATAAACCGCGGGAAGGGACTGTAAATGCGGTTTTTTCTTTAGACTCCTGCGAATCAAGAGGAATTTGCCAAAAGGCAGACTTCAGATCTAGAGAGGACAAGAATTTAGCGTTACCCAGTTGGTCCAGTATTTGGTTGATGTAAGGTAAAGGGTAGGCATCGTGCTTCGATAGTTCGTTTAACTTTCTACTGTCGAGGCAGAATCGAAGGGTGCCGTCAGCTTTAGGAGCCATTATAACCGGATTGTTCCAAGGACTGGAGCTAGGTTCGACAACGTCCTGATCTAACATCTCATCCAGCTGCTTGTTTAACTCTTTCAACTTAGACGGGGACAGCATGTAATACCGTTGTTTAATCGGTTTCGCGTCACCGGTGTTAATGGTATGAGTCAGCAGGTGTGTACGCCCTAGGCCTTTTAATTCTGAAGAAATGGACTCGAACTGTTTCAATAGGTCTTCAGCCTGTGCTTGCTCTTCCAACGACAATGAGTCTAATCCCTGTATAAATCTTACTTCCGAAGTAATAGTAGATATATGTTCCTCGTCTGAGAAGGAACATCCGTTGTTTAATAAACTAAGTACATCTGGAGCAATGTTAAACGACTTCCAGAAGTTAATACCAAATAGTAATTTAGTTGAAACACCAGGTATGACGTAGAATTTTACAATTGAAGTTTTGTCACCCACCATAACTGGTAATAGAACATAACCCGACACTGGAGAAGCTGAACCATTCGCCGTAATAATATGATCAAGATCAGGAGACTTGTGGATAGTAACCGTGTCCTTGAAATACCTACACGTGTCACCGCCGAGTATAGAAATCTCCGATCCCGAATCCAAGAGACCGTTGTACTGAATGTCGTAAATTTTCACAGTTAGGTAAGGACGCAAATCTTGTCCTTCAATATAACTATTTAATTTTGAATGAGGGTTTTTATTCAAAAACGATTTAAGTGTCGACAGCCAAGCCTGCCAGTCAACCGGATCTGTGTATGTAGTAGGCGATTGTTTCTTTAACGTAGTAGTCGTTTTTAATCGTTGGTTATCTAAGAAAGTATCTTTCGTGTGGTGTTTCGCTGAGGTGAAATTAATGAGAGAAGGTTCTATCTTAATTGGAGGTGAAGTCGGGTGGTGTTTTAAATTTTCAACTTTTATTGGGTACGAATCCTGGAGGTGTTTCTCAGAAGTTATGGGTATTGATGAATTTTGTGCGGTTATATTGGGGGGTGTTTGGGATGATTTAATCGCGCTTGCGTTGGTGTTCAGCGGATGTTTTGTTTTATGGGTACGATAAATTGTTTTGTTGTATTTAACATCTTTAGGGTAATTGTATTGTAGCAAAGAATTGTAAAAGAATATCGTTTGGTAGCACTTCTTATTTGAAGAAGTGTTCGGGTTTGGTGATTCGGACGTTGTAGTATTAATCGGTATTTGGGTAGTATTAGTAGTACTGGTAGGGTAAATAATAGTATTCGTAGGTTTTGGCGAGGATTTTTTAAAGTTAGGATAGGTAAAGGATTGCGCTGCGTCGGAAGGATTTTTAATAAGGGGGTAAGCGTTAATAAGCGAGTGTGGGGCGTTAATTTTGTTAGTGGGAGGGGAGGGGTACGGGTGGGTGGGGGTGTTAAATACTGGTGGGATACTTTTAGTCTTCGTGTTAGTAAGGGATCGCGTTGCGTGGGTGGGATTGTTAGTTGGTGAACAAGCATTAACAAGCGCGGAGGGGGTATCAATTTGGTTAGTGGGGGGAAAGGAGCAAGGGTGGTTCTTATGGTTGGTATTTATTGGTGGAATACTGTGTAACTTTGAATTTTGGTAGGTATTATTGGTATTTCTATTAGTATAGATAGGTACCTTGGTATAGGTAGGTATAGGTACGTGAGTCAACTCCGGTAATGTATGGTTTTTGTTATTATTGAATATTCTACTTTTAAATGTAGTACTATGAGGATATGTTTTTAATTTTAAATGAGAGGGTAATTTAGAATTAAACACGGAGCCAGCCATACTCTGGGACCGGTTTATTAGTTTTTTGTAATTAATTGTGCACACTTTGGACAAGTCCGCGCGGTTACATTATTTTCACCACAGCGATAACAAATTAGTTTATGAGGTGCCTTACACTCTTTTAAATTGTGACCATTTACTCGACACCGGACACAAAAATGTTCGTTAGTTGTTACCACGGACACGTGACTTTTCTTCGAGGACGGTTTATACGCTAAGTCTCCCGCTAATAATCCTCGGGTATCTGTGGTTGGTTCCGAAAACAACTTCGCTCGTTGACTGGCAGCCTCGAGTAGACGACACTTAGTTTTGAGATCTGATAGTGAAGTTATATTTAATAACGCTAATTGTTTAGAGTAGTAAGGACGCACGTTTTTCATTACGATGTATAATTTATCGGACTCCGACAATTGTTGGTCTAAGCGAGCGAAATAGCATTGCATAACATTCAAATAGTTCGTTATGCTCTCCTCTGTGCCCTGTGTCCTGGACCTGATTTCGTCGAGTAGGCGCTCGTTAAAGTCAGCTGGCAGGTATTCCAATAGTACCCATTGTTTTAGCTCTGCCCAGCTGATCGCCGGCTCGTCGAGACCATCAAACCAGGACGCTGCACCGTCCGTAAATAATTCGCAAGCCGAACGTAATAAATCATTTTCTGAAATTCCACGTGACACTCTTAATTGTTCTAATTTTCTCAGAAAAGTTTTAACGCAAGTAAGACCGTTATATTGTAAATTTAACTTGTGTACATTCGCATGATAACCGCATCTACAGTTTGAGGACATATTAGTAGTAGGTATGTTAGACTCGACTACTGTTTCCGTAGACAAAGCACTGCGGAAGTTAGACATAACCGTGTCTATTTTATTAAGTAGTTTATTTAATTTATCGGATAATTCCGTAAACCGCTTGGATTCGGCATCGGAGGGGTTAAGGCGTGTGATACGGTGGTAAAGATGGTGAGCAACCGCTTGCACCCGATTAAGCACTTTTAAGGATCCTCGTTTATCTGCCGACTCCTGCAACAACAAATCCAACTCCGCTAGTTTGCCTGCGATAGCGTCTAACTCTTGCGCCAACTCGCCGCTGAACTCGGCGACTTCATTAGTAGGTATGATCATATTTAATTTACGAACCTGGGCTCGTAAGTCCGCGATACTAGCGGCCGGAGTACCATCCCGGATGCTAACTTCATATTCTAACTCGTCCTTATGCAACAAGTTGAATATAATCGGGCGTTCCTCCATTACAAAACAAATCAAAGTAGACCAGCGAGGAAAAAAAAATTTGTTGGCAAAATACTAGTAGGTATTGTTAAACGTAGAATAGCGTGATCGATCAATTACAAGAGTTGTCAGTTTTATAATAAACAATAGACTTTATATTGTTGATGCACAAGTAATCTTGTAGTAGGTACAATTAGTTTTAAACTGTGTAAAAATATAAGTAAAAGTCGAAATATTTGTATAAATATAAACCTGGCGAGTACAGTTATCTCCCCCAATGCACACAGTAACCACTACTCCCTGCCGAGAGCAACAACAATACGGTAAAAATTACTAATCAATATGAGTAAGCTACAGTTCCGTGCAGCTGTAATTATTAATACAGTAATAGGTAATATATCGTTAGTAATATCTGTCATAAACAGTAACAGTCAGAATGGAAAACACCTTATGGTACTAAGACTGTAAATACACTAAGGCTGTCAATAAAAAAAAAGTACAACTCAAGCGCTATCGATCAATACTCGTCAGAGCATGGCGACCTGACAAGTCTAACGTTAAAAATTAAGTTCGGGCGCCATGAAATGGTTAAAATTTGAACTACCGGGTAAGCAAAAGTAAACACGGTTAAGGTAATATACAAACTATATTTTCTTTCCAAAACAAGAACCCCGAAAGGGGAGAAGGGTTCGCTAGGGTATAGTTTTTAATATAACTAAGGTTTAAACTTAGGGTTAAGCTAATTAACAAAATCCCTTAAGGGGAGGGTTCTAATTAACGGTTTTGATCGATAACGCTTCTTATTGCTAAATTATCTACTAAATCAACGACTCAGCTGAGGGCTGCGGAGCTCCTGGGAACAAGGCGGGAAGCCTTGCCGAGCAGCTGCCACGCAGGGCTCGGTGCTGGACCCGGAGGGATGGGACGGTTCTTCAGGGGTACCAAAAACCTCCTGGAACGGTCAGCTTAATTAATAACACGTAAATTACAAAGCGAACCAACGCAGGATGGGGGTAACAGAGGCAATACGCCAATTTTAGGGGAAATGTAGTTATTTTTAGGGGTAAACGGTAAGATAGTTGGATTACCTTCAAGCCACGAGGCTTTAATTTTAAGTAATATGAAACACGGGCGTAGCGGAAGGCTCTGGCCGTGATCTAGGTTACCTAGACTAGTGCAGGGTTAAATCGGAGGTTAGAAAAGTGGCTCACCTGTCGGAGGATAATGGTCCTGCTTGGGAATGTTGACCAATGTCAACTCCAGGAGCCCTGGAACCGCCAACTGGTCTCAAGCACAGGTACTCAACTACTTTTAGGTCACTGAAACGACACCTTGGTTTAACATAACACGTCAACCATGTAAATATTTTGACTGTAGGCACTTTCTGTCATACTTACACGGCAGGGAATGATTCCCGGGTCCGAAATACATGTGATATTAATAAACAGGCGACACTTTGGGTCGAATTGTCGGCTAATGAAAATATGGTCGATCGCCGTAACTGCCCTAAAACCAAAAAATCAATTAAGGCGCCGCACTCCAATGAACTTTGGCAACGATTTGATACAAATTTTGATAAAATCTTACCAGATTTCGAAGATAACAAACAATTTGATTATTTCGTAGTGTACTCGTTCCTCAATCGGTACAGAGATCGAAGGAAAAT
Organism: Pandemis heparana; assembly: GCA_963854515.1. NCBI lineage: Eukaryota > Metazoa > Arthropoda > Insecta > Lepidoptera > Tortricidae > Pandemis > Pandemis heparana. The sequence continues at coordinate 14,978,131 of OY978013.1, read as the reverse complement.
AATGGCCGTCGGATTGTTGCCATCCTAAAATCGCAGTTTGACATCTCACGCGAAATTTAACAAAATTAATTAAGTTGCGGCTCAAAAATTCTAAAATATCAAAATACTCTCAAAACAAAGTGATAAGAAGCCAAAAGATAAAATACCAAACCATTTAGAAAATATTTTAACCAATACTTACTTATTGACAGCTACGGGACGAATAGAATTTACCTACAGCAACACTGTTCCCACAGAGTTAATACGAACTGAATGACAGGGCTGTTTGAGTAATGGGAATAGACACTGGTAGTGTACCAATAAAAAAATAATCATTACAAGCATAACCACACTGAAAAATATTGCTCTACCTTTAGCCGACTCGTATAAAGCCTGACATGTGTTATAATCAGTAGCTAGATTAAAGGAACAGAATGGAAGCACATCTTCCGAGTCTTTTGGAAAGCTGAACGCAAAGACCTGAGAATCCGGAAATGGCTGAGACTTGTTCAAAGCCACGTACCCTGTTATACAATGTGGGGGTGGTTGTTCATAGTTAGGCACTTGCGGTGTTTCGTTTTCCTTCTTAAATTTGTAAGCTACTATGGCCCGGACATGATCCTGCAAGTTTTTTCCCACAGGCAAATTTGAAACTACTTTAATTCCTAATGAAGTTAAGTGTGCCTTGGGCCCAATACCAGACAGCAAAAGTAATTTCGGCGAATTCAATCCACCAGCGGATACTATTATCTCCTTTTCGGCCAATATAGTAATTGTCTTGTTGTCAGCTGTCAATGCTTCGACACCATATGCATTATTTGACTCGTCGATGAGGATTTTAGCAACTTGTGTATGTTTGAGTACGTCCAAATTGCGCCGGTTTTTGACTGGTCTGAGGAAAGCATAGGCTGTGCTTTGTCTTGTCCCATTACTCATAGTAAATGAAGGCAGACTGTAGCCTAAAGTGTCGAAACCATTTGTGTCAATACGTATTTTGTGACCCAGTTCTCGAAACATGTTTAACCACACTTGGAGTTCACGGTTGACAGGTCGTGTCACGTGTATAAAACCACTGGTTCCGTGGAATTCTCCATACGCTGAATTTAAAATTTCTGTATCCTCCATGTGTTCACTTTTCTTGAAGTAAGGTAGAACATTTGAATAGTTCCAGGACTGGTCGCCAACCTCGTCAGCCCACGTCTGGTAATCATGAGGGTTTCCCCTCACGTACAACATGAAGTTCATACTGCTTCCACCGCCCAGCATTTTGCCTTGACTGATGGGTAATTGAAGATTTCTCTGATAAATTTCTCGATTTTTGGAGTACTGCTCGGTGAAATTCCAGTCCACCGCTGTATTCTGTGTGAAGTCTACTAAACCTGGAAGCTGATAATTGTGTTCATAAATTAAGGGGATTAGATCCAAACATGGAATATATCCATATCCATCCATATATATCTATCCATATCTCTTGATAAGAAAGTCAACCAATCAACTCAATAAAGATTATGAACAGAAAATAAAACGAACTAAACTACAACTAACTAAAAACAAAATAAAAACGAATCTTAAACTCATCTTAAAATAAAGTAGAACAATTGAGGGTGCGACCACACCGCCGCTTAAAAAACGGTGACGTTACGGAATCGCAACAAAATGTATGAAGAAACGGTGAGAAAACGTAACGCATACGACACGTCACTGCGTATACGCGGCGGTTTGGTCGCACCCTGAAAAAGGAGAGGCTCCCGTGGCATAGTAATAGTACCGCAGACGCAGGAAGCATTCCCCCTTTGGCCAGCGATACTAATACTGCCGTGCAATCCTTAAACCGCAGTAAGTGTAAGAAGTTCAAATAGCACTTACTGTGGTTTAAGGATTGCACGGCAGAATACGCCTGTCTAAGGAAGTCTATTAGCTCTATATCTTCGAAGAGGCTAATAGCGCTAGGACCCTACGGACCAACGATCTCAAAATACAATATTTCGAATCGTCAATGTCAATGTTTCGTCGAGTGTTTCGGGTCGTTTATAATATTTCGAATGAACTTAACCGTGAATCATTGAAAACTCTTATTCAAGGGTCTCAAACACCGAAAGGAACGAAATTTGTATGCGGCGCTGAGATCCCTATAATTTTATTTGTCTTAAGTTAGCGACAATATACTAAAGAAATTACCGTTGTCTCGAAGGTAGGGTTTCCTCCAGCTTCGATCAAGAGCACGCGCAAATTAAGTGGATCGTCAGGACTTTAATTTAAAAAAATACTTTATTTACTTATTTTTATTCAAACTAACAGAGTAACAATCCAGTTTTACAGTTAAGAGTATTCTAACTTAAAAATAATTAATTACTACTATTTATACTAATATTATGCATTTCAGCATTGACGTATTGTCCTCAATTCGGCAGTGCTGAAGATGCGTTAGTTATTGCTGATAAAGGAGATGTTAGGGCTGTCAACACCTTTAACTCCTCCCTCCCCAAGAGAGAAATTACCTGAAGGAGGCTTAGTCGGCTTCAGATAATTTCGTTTGAAAACTATGAAATATAATTTAAAATACAAATAACTAAAGGCTATCGCTGATGCTATAACATATAGTATTATGGTCCATACACTGGCTTTATAATTAATGAAGAAATCACTATCTTTATTTTCACTGTTAAATTTAACACTATTGAGGATGTCTCTTATGTCACCGAAGTCCACGCCTCGAAGATCCACTTCCTTGTCATCTCTCTGGGTCTCGATCTGGAGCTCTGGTAACGTAACTGGTGGTAGATTATATATTGTTTTTGTAGAATTGCTAACTGCTTTTATAATGATGTTGTCTATTTTTGTTTCGCATCTAACTGTTTTAGTAGATCGCTACCTATCAAGCCGTCGTACTTACTATCTACGCTATAAACATAAAACTTATGACGGTCAGAGCTTTTAAAAATGTTTGGCAGCGGAATATACACAACTTCATTATGTTTACTTGTCGCATGAGTGCTGACTACCTCAAAGTTTTCCTGCCGTTTAAACTTACTGAAATACTGTTCGGCTTTCTGAGGGCTTATGAAAGACCTCGTACTTCCGGTGTCTATCATAAAAACGGCCTGTAACTCAGGTATCAAAACGTGCGGAAGGCTTCTTATTTTATTATAATTAAGTTCTATTCGTTCCCGTTTCTCGAGGCTCCTATGAAAAAATTTTCCACTTCGCCGTTATAAAACTGTGAGGGTCCCGGTGTGGGTTCCCTGTTGGGCTCAAAAAACAGATTGTTTTGATCGTAATTTTCTGTATAATTGACTCGCCTTGCACTTGCCGTTCGCATTGTGACGTCGGTGTTTGAACCCGACGGCCCATGCGGTGTTGTATTACCGTATGTCGCGCGAGGCGGTACATTGAACGGTCTGTGCTGACTTGACGATGCATTAAAAGGTGCATTGGCCGCAATCTGCTGACCATGCGGGAATCTATTCAATTGTTGCGCTTGATTTCTAAAGTTATGTGAATTATTACTATTCTGCGGTCTGTTATTTCTAAACTGGCCTGATGAGCTACCTAAATTATTCGGTGGCCTATGGCCTATGTTCTGCTGCTGCTGACTTTCATAACCTACACTACTATTTCTAGGGCTATATTCCGAAATACTAGGATTCGGTCTGTTAACTCTAAATGTTTTAGTTGTATTTTTCATGTCATAAACCGTCTGGAAGTTTTGTTCCTCCATGACAGTTTTAAGGGCACCTTCTAAGGTCGTTATGTTTCTTAATCTCACTAAACGAACTAAAAATGGTGGTAAATTATAAAGGAAAACATTCAAGGAAGTATGTGTATAGATCTGCGATTTGGCGGCACGTAATGTGGCGTCATTAACGGTCTCTATTACTTTTGCTATTAAAATACTTCTATGGTGTTGGACTCTATGACAGAAATCCAAATAACCTTCGCCCCTATTTATTTTTAATGCTTCTAGTTCTAACAGCAGGCATTCCTCGGTCCTAGGGTCGCCAAAATGTTGGCTGAGCAAATTTTTTAACTCTTCCCAGGTATGTATCTGGTCCCGTTCTCCTACCAGGTTAGCAGCAGGTCCTGCTAGTCTACTCGTGATTACATGAAATAGATACTCGTTCTGAGCGTCACCCCCCGCAAATTTACTTATAATGTACTCGCATTTTTTTACGAATAACGGGAGCTGTCTCGCATCCCCTTCAAAGGTTGGGATAATCTTAACTATCTCCCCAGGAACCCGGTTAATGCCTTCCATTATAATAAAATTTAAAAAAAAATTACACAACAAAACTTAGGCGTAATGCTTATACAGTAACTGGGTCAATATCGCGAGTGGAATTTAACACTCAGCAATATTGTAACGATGTTATTACGGCGTTGGCTAATCCCTAATAACACACATATATTTAATGCAAATAAGGACACATATAAAAGGAACAGAAAGGATGATGAAAAAGATTGACTCACATTCCCCCCGGCAGCTTTCACGTGTCCTTACGGCTGGCTGGAATCTCTGGACTGACAGGATGAGCTGGATCTGGACAGCTTCCTGGATTTACTGGATCGGCTGGAACTGGACAGCTTCTGCAGCGACTTCTTGACGATACTTAATAAATTTGTTTGTTCGATGTCTTCCTGTTGAAGTGTAGAAACACACGTTTCCCGGCGCGACGCGAAACCGAAATTTTATCGATTTTAAGGACGCAGAAGGATAACGACAGGAATCCTACCGGCTGCGCCAATTAAGTGGATCGTCAGGACTTTAATTTAAAAAAATACTTTATTTACTTATTTTTATTCAAACTAACAGAGTAACAATCCAGTTTTACAGTTAAGAGTATTCTAACTTAAAAATAATTAATTACTACTATTTATACTAATATTATGCATTTCAGCATTGACGTATTGTCCTCAATTCGGCAGTGCTGAAGATGCGTTAGTTATTGCTGATAAAGGAGATGTTAGGGCTGTCAACACCTTTAACTCGCACGCTTGGTGACTCCGACAGCCGGTTGGCCAGCACGCAGCCGGCGGAACCCCCGCCCACTATTATGAAGTCGTAGCGAGTCGTCACCGAGCCGTCTGCGTTTTTAAAAAGAGTTTATAGTTAATTATAAATTTGTTCATTATTTATTATGTGTTTTATGTAATTTTGCAAGTTAAATTTGGCCCATTTTAGTTGTCGGATTTAGTTTAAACTGGGTATAATGTGCTTAATGCTTAAATGTATTATTAGTTAAGCAGAATTTATTTATTATCATTTGTAAGCCTTTTTATTCCGAATTCGCTACAATTTCAGTAAGTACATGTTGTTGTTGTGGACTGTAAGCAGAATTTAATTATTGTAAATGTTTTATTTTTATTTTGAATAAATGACGTTCTGCCAAGTTTCTTGCGGCCCATTCTTCTAGTAAATGATGGTCTTTCCGCATGCCCTTGGTGGTTTAAAAAAATGACATGTAAAAGAGCCCTTGGTGGCCACCATTTGCAATTTGAATTTTAAATTTTGAATTTTTAACAACGGTTAGCAGGATGGATAACTATTTGAGTTTTTAAATAACAAAGGGTGCAGTCGAAAAAATGCGTTTAGCACTTGCTACGGCTCCTTATTTTAAAGAGACGTGAATGTTTGTGTGTCTATTATCCGTACTGAATTTTTGCCTGCGGTCACCCATTGTTTTGCATCTTCATGAGCACGCCAACTACAGACCGACTGTTTAACTGAGTCCTAGCCCCGCGCGGCTTTACCGTTGATAATTTTATTGTAAAACCACGCCATTTTCTATGCTAATCATGTGTCTTTAATCATGTTGAAAAAAGAATTCTACAGAATTATTATTTTTTCAACTTTTTTAATGTTCGGTGTGAAAAGTTGTAGGAGCCACTCGGGAGCAAAATTATTTTCACACCTCTCATTCGGAAAAGTAAGCTTTGCTTCCTGTCGCGAAGGATCAAAGTTCTAGGCATTATTTTTTTGCAAATGCAATTTTTTAAAGTTGATACAATACAATACAAAACAAAATATTAATAATGAATAATAATAATAATAATAATTGATAATTTGTAAAACCACGCCATTTTCTATGCTGGTAGCACTTTAATTATATTTAGAATTCTTTTTTCAAGTTTTTTAATGTTCGGTTGAAAAGTTGTATGAGCCACTCGGGAGCAAAATTATTTTCATCATTGGCGTTAACACTTAAATCCCTCATTACGTTCTGGATACTTTATTTTGTGGAATCCTTCGCTACATTCTGGATTCAATGTAGCGCCCTCGCCGTAATACATCATTTCGCTCCCTTGTGACACAAATAACTATTTGATCCCACCGGTGATCCCCATGGCCAGACAGGGATGATTACGCGATCAATAGGCATAAACACAATTTATTGCGTGTTTTAAAAAACTTGAGACGAACTGTGATAAAAATTTAATCAAAATTAAAAAGAGCTATAAAAGTTCAATGGAACTTAAAACTTAGTTTATATTCAATTGGCAATAAGTTAAGTTGAATTCGGAAGCATTTTCTTACCTAGTTATGTTTCAACAAACAACTGGGATGTAATTATGAAATACTTCTTGAGGTTCTTTCAACCAACGTTCTGTTATGAACAGAGCTTCCGCATTTAATAATCTATAGACAAAAAAATAGCGATGAATACTTGTATACCACTTTATTGATATGCCACACGGTATAAAACGCCATATGTATGTTAATAAGTTAATAGCTCTTTGTTTCGACTGTGTAAATATTTCACGAATTAAAAAAATTATACCTTAACCTATAGAACCGTCATCATGTTTCACAAAATGGACGCTAAATTCTACAAAAAAATAAATAAATAAAAAATAGAACCGCCTTCAAATGTAGCCTAAATCCGCCTATAGATTTCATAATAAATAGTATTAATTACGCTACCTTAGAAACGTCATTTTTTTTTATTTTCTGTGCGTGCTACCTATTTTACTTTATGTGTTTGAAGTCGGTGCCTCAGCCTGCGCCACCAACCACGCTCCCATCAAAACATCGTTATGTTTATGTGCGACATGCGTGGCAGAAGTGTACTTAGTTTACGAGTAACTACCTATAACCTATTCGGCTTGGAACTATTTGAGCTGAGGCACCAACTTCACACGTAAATAACCCATAATATAACGGGATAAAAACCGCGATTACGGTCTATGCAAGATTAAGATCCGCCCGCTATTTCTTCAGTCTACTTGATGAAGGTGCATGCAACTGCGTTGAAATATCGGAAACTCGTTAAAGGTAATTTGAGAATCATATCCCGTTATATTGTATTTTTCTTTTGTTACCTACATCTTGCCAAATTTTATTGGAATTATTGATAGGTAGAAAGAATTTTATCACACAATCACAATGTACCTAGATTATGTATAAAATCTAGACTTGATTATCTTCGATCACACGTACAAAACAGCTACGCTTGTCTGCATGATACAAGCATGTCTTCAAGCGGGACGTATCTGTTAACCTCTTCTGTGTGTTCCATTCATATACATTATAATAAATATATTATGTATAGATGACGTAGTATACAGTAATTTGAAACCGAATTTTAATCGTTAGAAATAATTTGAAAACACAGGCATGCATCTTTTTCTTTCTTTCATACATCAATTCCAAATTAAGTTATGACCAAAAAGCATTTACATTACTACTCCGCTACCAAGCAAAGTAACATCAAAGACCTCTAAAAAGTAACACCTGACTCAATAAACTAATTCCTAGTATAAACTTAGTATTCTTTCAAGTGTACTCAATTCATAATTTTACATCAATATAATGTAACAGGTACGTCAATACATAAGTAAGTGTGTTGAACTCTTGTGAGGTTGAGTTCAATCAAGAACCTCTTTGCGCTAATAAATTCAAACATGTCTAAGATTCAGTGCCAATCAGTTGGAATTCATGTTAACAACTATTGTCTTCTTTGATGTTTCAGCAGTCTTTTCATCAGCATGATGATGGCCGCGTTGGGGTTAGGTACTGCTGGCGATGTAGAGCATGGCGACATTCATCATCATACGCCGTCCACTGCTGGACATAGGCCTCCCCCAAGGCTCTCCACTCGGACCGGTCCTGTGCCTTCCGCATCCACCGCGATCCTGCTATCCTGATCAGGTCGTCGCTCCATCTTGTTGGAGGCCTACCGACAGCTCGTCTCCCGGTCCGCGGACGCCATTCGAGAACCTTCTGACCCCATCGGCCATCGGTCCTGCGAGCAATGTGCCCCGCCCACTGCCACTTCAGTTTCGCAATTCTTCGGGCTATGTCGGTAACCTTAAAACGTAAAAGATTTTTTATTTTAATATGGTCATTATATTATGTTGTTAGGTTAGCTACGTAATAATAATAACTTAAGACAGGAGGTCTCTTTAGTAGGGACTGAATAAATTAACCGACTTGTCATTACATGGATCTCACTACTTTTTACGGTAGAATAACGGAGTTGCGAGACTTGGTGTTTTTTTACAAATTATGTTTTTGATGGGATTATAATCTATACTGGTACCCCCTTATTCATAAACGGCTTTATAAGCTTCTGCTAACTTAGGAATCGTTTGTCCTTATCTGTCACTTTGATATTTACCTTGCACAGATAAGGACAAACGATTGCTAAGTCAGCAGAAGCCTATAGAGCGTTTATGAATAAGGGGAATAATGTACAAATAATTTCATGACAACACGTAGCACCATTAATATGCAAAAATGTTAATGTGTAATGTTGCGTCTTGTATGCAAAGGTGTGCGACATGCCAGTCTTTCTTTAGTTATTGCAAAAATACGTCGAAGAATCGTATTCGGTAAGATTGCATAAAATACTATATTTGTGACGACTTCCTTGATGACAAACCCCCTTATTCATAAACGCACTATAGGCCTCTGCTAAGTTAGTAATCGTTTGTCCTTATCTGTGAAAGGTAAATGTCAAAGTGACAGATAAGGACAAACGATTACTAAGTTAACAGAGGCCTATAGTGCGTTTATGAATAAGGGGGTTAGGTTGCCACACAGTAGTGTGTAAACAGAAAGAACTATGTTGTGCCTGTGTAAATTATGGGGTATCACAAAAAGCATTTGTCAATATTTTCACAAGCTACCATCTGACATCCTTCATAAAATATATTTTTTTTTATAGCCATTTTATTCCGAATTCGCTAAAATTTCAGTATGTACATGTTGTTGTTGTTTATTTTTTTTTATTAAATTGTCGCGTAATTCATAAAATAGGTATAAATAATAAATAATTGTTGTTAAATATATATTTGCATTGTCAAAGTTTTGCGCAAATTGCTTGAAATATAAAAATATACCAGCTTTTGCCCGCGGCTCCGCCTGCGAAGAATTTTCTTATCGCCATCCCGTGGGAACTATGCAATTTTCCGGGATTAAAACTATCCTGTCGTTCCCCGGGTCAAAAACTATCTCCCTACCAAATTTATTTAAAACCGGTTCAGTGGTTTAGGCATGAAAGCGTAACAGACAGACAGACAGATAAACAGACCGACAGACAGAGATACCTTCGCATTTATAATATAATCAATAATCACATTAAAAAAAAACATATTTGATGGAAAAGTCAAGCTGCCTGGTCATTAGTAATTTGTTAATTTTTAGGCGTGAAAGCGTAACAGACAGACAGACAGATAAACAGACCGACAGAGAGATACCTTCGCATTTATAATATAATCAATAATCACATAAAAAAAAAACATATTTGATGGAAAAGTCAAGCTGCCTGGTCATTAGTAATTTGTTAATGTAGTCTGTTGCTATGTGGTTCTATCCAGGTCTTAAGAAGACATGGACGCTGCTGCGGCTGACGCGAAGATCAGACGGCTCCAGGTTGCATTCCAGGCCATAGCTCTTCTGCATCTGACCGCCATACATTGGCCGCCGCAAGCGAAACTTGTTCCAGGTCAAGTTACTACTCAGTTACTTTCTTCTGGACAAGAGCGTCGCCAGCTGATGATCTAATGGGCTTGTAATAGTATGTACACTCGTCTTGAGAAACAAGTGAATACTTTCTCTATCAAGGGGTGGGGGTAGGAGCCCTCCCCTGGGCCCCCCTGGCGACACCCTTGGACGGACATAGTCGTCGTCTTCGGTTGAGTATCTGGACCTGTGCGATGATTTTCTTGGGAATTTAGTGTCGTGATTGCCATTTGCTTTTTACATCGCAGTGTAGTGTTGTATTGTGGCAACTCCCACATCAGTTCTATTCTTTCACTGAGAGCTCATGATTCAAATGAGATTTCGCATATAAAGTCCGAAAAACTGAGAGGTGTCAGCCCGGGTTCGAAGCTACGACACTCTGGTCGAGAGGCCATAGGTCGAACCGCTAATACATACCTACTACCTACACTGTTATATCACGCAAAAATAATATGTTTATATAGAATATAGGACGAGAAATAATTTACAGTAATATGTCTACGATTACAGATGACACGGGTACGATTCGCTACGACTTCATAATAGTGGGCGCTGGGTCGGCTGGCTGTGTGCTGGCCAACCGGCTGTCGGAGGAGCCTCGCGTGCGCGTGCTGGCCATCGAAGCTGGCGGCGACCCACCCTTCGAGACCATGGTAGTTAATACATCTGCAGTCTTTTCCTGCTACTGCTGGACACACACATCAAAATGAAAGGTTTAGGGCTGTAAAGATTCCACGCTTGCCCAGAACAGATGAGGAACTTTACAGTCATACACCACGCGTGTTTTATCAGTTTCTTAAGAACATTGTACCTATCCAAAAAGTTCATGTTATTTCAAATATATTTCAACACTCGACCGCGGTAAAAAAATATTTTATACTTACTTAAACGTTTGTTGAGCTCATTTTTCTTTAATTTGTGTGCTTTTATTGTCACTTAGACATTTTCAACTTTTCCGGATAGAAAAATCACACATTTTGGTATAAGAGTTTTGTAAACTTATCCTACTAATATAATAAATGCGAAAGTTTGTGACGATGTGACGATTTGAGTGAGTGTGTATGTTTGTTTTTCTTCACGCTAAAACGACTGGAGGGATTTCGATAAAATTTGGAACGAAGATAGCTGGTACCCTAGATTGAAACATATGCTACTTTTTATCACAGAAAATTGCACAGTTCCCGAGGGATAGCGATAAACATGTCAATTGCTAATTCTACGCGGACGAAGTCGCGGGCAGAAGCTAGTTGCTAATAAATGGGTTAATTTAGCAGCCCATATCTCTGTCTATGTGAATAAAGGTTTCTATCTCTGGCCCATTGTTGTCTGCCTCCAGATCTTATGATCTCGCTTCTCGAGACGTCAGATAAGGCTGATTCTACTCTGAAGTGTGAGGTTTCATTTTTAAATTTTAACTGTTCCAGCTCCCAGGACTTTCAGTATACACACGACATAATGATCAAGACTGGAACTACACCGCAGCATTTGACAAGAATAGAAAGGAATATCAAAAAGACACGGTTACCCCACTACCTCAAGGTAAAATGCTTGGTGGCACAAGCAGTATGAATTCTATGTATTACCAAAGAGGAAGTCCTAATGATTATCAAACCTGGGCAGACACAGTAGATGATGACTCATGGAATTATGATAGTGTTATATCGTACTTTAAGAAGAGTGAACACATGGATGACCCTGCTATTCGTCAATCAAAATACATAGATTTCCACGGCACTAATGGCTTCCTTCATGTAACAAGGGAACCTCTACAGGAAAACGAAAAATATTTGGATATGATAAAAGAATTGGGCTATGACGTTGTTCTTGATATTAACGGTAACGAAACTCTCGGATTTACTCAGGCCTCTTTAACTGCAAGCAAAGGTGTTCGACAGAGCACAGCTTTCAGTTTCCTCAGACCAGTCAAACACCGACACAATTTGGACGTGTTAAGGAATACTCTAGTAACTAAAATTCTTTTTGATGACTCTAAAAACGCTATTGGCGTACAAGCAGTGACTGAAAATAATGAGATTGTTACCATCATAGCTGAAAAAGAAGTGATTGTGACCGCAGGAGGAATCAACTCGGCAAAACTGCTCTTGCTTTCTGGTGTTGGTCCCGAAGAGTATCTGAAATCTTTAGGTATTGACTCTATTTCTGATTTACCAGTTGGAGAAAATTTACAGGATCATGTGGGATGTATAGCGGGATATACATTCGAAGAAGCGTATAAGCCAGCAAAGATTCCTAATTACGCACAGGCTAGTTCCGCAATTATTGGTTCTGTAGCATTAGATAAATCGCAACTGTTTCCAGATTTCCAATGTATCGTGAATGCAATTCCTAATGACTCAGAAGAACCATTGCTAAGTTGCGTCAACTATGATCTGGACTATGATATCTGTCAAGCACTGCATGAAGCGAATAAAGGCAGGGAAATGATATTGGTGACAGTAAATCTGCTTCATCCAAAATCACGCGGCGTAATTCAGCTAAAGAGTGCCGATCCCACCGATGACCCTTTAATTTTCCTTAATTATTTCTCCGAGGAATGTGACATGGACACACTTGTGGAGTCGTTACAAAACGTCGACAAAATAAGAACTTCAACGCATTTCAATAGCGTTGGTGGTGAGTTCGTTGATTTAAAGCTGCCAAAATGCAGTGGTTTACCGATGGGGAGTAAGGAGTACTGGCGTTGCCATATCCTGAGTACTAGGGTCACCATGAGCCGTTTCTGTGGCGCATGCGCGATGGGCAGCGTGCTGGACGCGCGTTTGCGCGTGCGCGGCGTACAGCGTCTGCGAGTGGCTGACAGCAGCGCCATGCCTAACATCACTAGTGGAAGCATCTACGCACCCGTCATCATGCTGGCTGAGAAAGCAGCTGACATGATTAAAGAAGATAACGGTATTGCCGTACCAAGTCCATAGAATAAACGCAAGAAATGATTATTAAACTGAGATGAAGTCTCTCAAAAGTATCATGGTTCTCAACACGTTGGTTAAAATGTATGCTGGGGCCTTGCCATGACGTCTTAATGCGATCCAATTTAGGTTCGCTCGCTGTCAGATCCATACCTACTAAAAAATGACAGCTAAAACCTGAACTGAGTCGGAATTAAGACGTCATGGTATGACCCCTGTTCCTGCTCTGCAAACAAGAAAAATAAAAATGATTTTTATTTTTTATAGTCCCTTTTTTAGCACCTCTAATAAAGACGTAATGAAACACCGACAGTTGTCAAATTGGTGAAATAGGGGCAAGGATCGCTGGAAAGACGAGAGATATGAGTAACACATTTTAATAAAAAAAAAAAACTAAACTCGTCCATTATTCAAGCTTCATATTTCATGCACAATCACGCAATTCTCATTTTTTCTCTTTCACTCATTTATACGTCATGCTACGCGTCTCTTCATTCATTCTCCGTAACTAAAAATAATAGCAGTTCATCACACGATTAGATCAGTGACGTATGGTTTAAAAGTATAATATACTTAGTATATTTAATACGTGATTTGGGCCTTCATTTACACCGACGGGCAAAAATAACGAGTCACTTCTCATAGAAAGTTGTATGAAAAGTGACCCCTTATTTTTTACTCGTGAGTATATTTGTTTTATAACATATTATTTGATAAGATGTTTTAGTAATTCTCTGCCAGCAAGACGTGTGAACATGTCGTGAAATCTTTAACAAGGTAAATTTCTATTTTTATTTATTCGCATGGATATTGCCTATAGTTACCTAAGTTATTTTGAACATTAGCTAATATGAAAAGTAAGTACCTAAACAACCCACGATTTTGTCAAAGCCGGGATTGTGAAAGCGCTATCAATTTTTACTTAGCTTCGTTCAGTATTTTGTAGTCTACTACCTACTGTCAAACTGGATGTGAAAGCCAAAAGTCAACTAATTTTTAGTAAACTTTCTTCAAAAAAAATGGCCTTAGCTTCACATTTATTTGGTTTTATTTTACTAGGTTTTGTCGTGTTTGTTTTCGAAGACATGGACGCTGCAGCAGCGCTCGCAAAGATCAGACGAATCCAGGCAGCTTTCCGAGTCATAGCTCTTCTGCATCTCACAGCCATCCATTACCCACAACAGGCTATACTTGTACCAGGTTGGAGTTGCTTTAGCTTACGGGTCTAAACACGTACCCCTTATTCATAAAAGCTCTATAGGCTTCTGCTAACTTAGTAATCGTTTGTCCTTATCTGTCACTTTGACATTTACCTTTCACAGATAAGGACAAACGACTGCTAAGTTAGTAGAAGCCTCTAGAGCTTTTATGAATACGGGGGTAGAGTCCAGGAATTTCATTCTTGACCCTTCGAGGAACCTCTTCACATATAACGTCATAGTGACATCGGATTACTTAACAAGGAAAAATCGTTACGACGCTTACTATAAAAAGGTTCCATGGTGGGTTAAGAATTAAATTTCTTGACTATACAGCTTGTGTTCGTAAAAGCAAGCATTTATTTATTAGATTATTCCATAAAGAACACAATAATTTTGTAGGATGTGTATTGAAGGTTGCCAATGACCAACGTCTCAATCATCATCTGATTCCCTGTAATGCCTACGAGCAAAAAGAGCAAGTTATGATTGTCTGACAAGTTTCTCTCAAACCAAAACAAAAACGAATGCAAATCCAGATTACAAATAAACATTTGTATTAACAAACCTTGGGGAACACGCGCTATTGGCTAAATGTAAAGGCCTGCTCTATCACTCTCTTAGTTAAGTATCAGATATCTATGATACGTTCTCTGTCTTGTAGTAATAAATAATGACGGCATTACAGATATCTGTCACTTAAGGTAGGTACCTCAAACTTAAAAACTTGACCGCATATTTTCTAAAATACATTTTTTTTAATTTCTCAAACATACAACATCGATTTACATTTGAAGACGGAAACTTGGAATGTTGTTTGAACAGATGATACAACTGAATTGGTTCCGCTTCACTTACGTAGTTGGTGTAGTTAGTGGCTGCAACTCTTAGTAATTCATGCACAGATGACACGGGTACGATTCGCTACGACTTCATAATAGTGGGCGCCGGGTCGGCGGGCTGTGTGCTGGCCAACCGGCTGTCGGAGGAGCCTCGCGTGCGCGTGCTGGCCATCGAAGCTGGCGGCGACCCACCCTTCGAGACCATGGTAAACCTTTTCACATCCAGTTTGATCAGTAATTGACCCCCATCTCACGTGATGGTAGGTGCAAACAAGATCAAAGATGCGGATTGTACCTATTGAAAGTCTATTCACTCCGCTTAGACTGGTACATTTTCTTAAGATATTCACAACTTAGATCTGTGTGGCCGTTATGGAAGAAAACATGAATATAAATTAAATGAAGTACGTTATTATTTAGAGCTTCTAGTAGCTTACTAATATGAAAATAATGCTCTAATGAAAGTTGAAATTAGAGGACCTCAAGATAAACAAGGATATTCAATAATACCTGATGTACAGTTTAAGACCAATTGGAATTTATAATCGATCTAGAAGTTCCAACCGTTAATATTTGCGAATGTAAAAGTCTAAAAGATTTTAACTTGTTACTTAATTCAATTTCAGTATCCAGGGCTCGCTGGATTCATACCACATGATCAAGACTGGAACTACGTCGCAGCTTTTGATCTAAACCGAAAAGAATATCAAAAAAACCTGGCATTCCCACTAACCCAGGGCAAAATGCTTGGCGGAGGTAGCAGTATAAACGCTATGTACTACACGAGGGGTAACCCGCATGATTATGAAACTTGGGCAAAAGTAGCAGGAGACCAATCATGGAAATATGATAGGGTGCTACCTTATTTCAAGAAGAGTGAACATATGGACGATCTGTCTATTCTACACTCAAAATATAAAAATTTCCACAACAATAATGGTTTCCTTCATGTAACAACGGAACGTCACAAAAAAGTGGATAAATATTTAGAAATGCTGAAAGAATTAGGCCATGATATAGTCCTTGACACTAATGGAAATGATACTCTTGGATTTAACCAACCCTCGAGTACCATTAGCAAAGGAGTCCGACAGAGCACAGCTTATGCTTTCCTGAGGCCAATCAAACACCGAAAAAATTTAGACGTTCTGAAGCATACTCAAGTTATCAAAATTCTTTTTGACGACTCCAGAAATGCCATAGGTGTTGAAGCACTAAACAAAAATAATGAGTTACTAACAATAATGGCTGACAAAGAAGTAATCGTGACTGCAGGCGCATTGAACTCGCCAAAACTGCTCCTACTTTCTGGTATTGGTCCCGAGGAACAGTTGAAACAGTTAGGGATCACGCCTATTTCTAATTTAGCGGTAGGGGAAAATTTGCAGGACCATGTTGGCTGCACAGTAGCATACACTTTTGGAGAAGAGCACAAGCCAGCAAAGCCTCCTAATTATGAGCAGCATGATCCCGTGATTGTTGGTTTCGTAGCATTAGATAAGTCTCAAAAATATCCAGATTATCAATGTTTTCTTCATATTACTCCTAATGACTCAGAGGGGCTACTGCAAAGGTGCGTCAGACTTGCCCTGGATTATGACATTTGTCAGGCAATGCATGAAGCCAACAAAGGAAAAGAAATGATGTTCATCACATTAAATATACTTCACCCGAAATCACGCGGCGTAGTTCAATTGAGAAGTGCTGATCCCACCGCTGAACCTTTAGTCTTTCTTAACTATTTTTCTGAAGAATCAGACTTAGATAAACTAGCTGAGTCATTAGAAAATATCGACGAAATAAGTGGATCGACGTATTTTAACAATGTTGGTGGTAAATTTGTTGATCTTAAGTTACCAAAATGTAGCGATTTGAGGTTGGGGAGCAAGGAATACTGGCGCTGCCATGTTCTGAGTACCAGGATCACGTTGTATCATTATAGTGGGACATGCGCGATGGGCAGCGTGCTTGACGCGCGTCTGCGCGTGCGCGGCGTGCAGCGTTTGCGAGTGGCTGATAGCAGTGCTATTCCTAACATCACCAGCGGGAACATCAACGCCCCTGTCATTATGTTGGCTGAGAAGGCTGCCGATATGATTAAAGAAGATCATGGCTATGAAGTAACGAGACCATAATCGGCATTCAACTTTAATAAAACATTTCCTCTGCAGATTGTAATTTGGGTATTTGCTTATTTTCAAATATTTTTGTAGCTCACGTCAAGCACATTGCCTTTAGCTCGCGTATCAGCCTTTTTAAAACTTCAAAGTTTTCAAAGAAGCTATTTATTTGATCCGCTAACTTAACATAATATAGTTTACTATTTTGATTCCACTTTCCAACTTTACGCTCATATTATTATGAGCGTAAAGTTGGAAAGTGCTAAACGTGGTCTTTAGATCTTGTTATCTTTAGCTATTTATGTAGATACCTACCACGTAAGGGATATAGGGGTTATTTTTATGTGTATGATATGTTAAACAGTTTTGAAGTAAGACTTTGAGTTCTATCAACCGCGTATCAAGCCGAGAGAGAACTTAATTCCATGACTTATTATGAGTACCCATCTCCTGTTCGCGGCTGCTTCTAACAATGCCGTAAGCATATTTTGATAGCGAACACAAATTTCGTAATTTACTTCAAACACAAATTCTCTTTAGAAAGTTAACCGAATAATGTATGCAACGAACGTCTTATTTGCATACGTATACATGTTTAAGAGCAATTTTATTTAAAGGAAGCGAGAGCTTTGCAAAGTACTTAGCAAATTTTAATGAACGAATTGACGAATTAAAGTAGGCGTTTATCAAACAAGAGTTTGAGAATAAAAAGCGACGGGTAGCACTTGGGGAGTGCCGGGAGAAGTGAAAACAGCAGCTTTAATGTTGTAACCTCCACGACGCTCAAGACGCGTACCGTCCTGGCCGCTTACAAAAAAAAACGAACGTATTATCTATATTGACAGACCTCTAACAATGTGCTGATGCCCTTGTACTTCTGCTCCACGACTCAATAAAAAACACTTCAAAAATCGAACGCGATTCATTCGTATTTCAAAATATTCTGGTACTTAAACTCCCTCCGTCTTACGCCTGACGCGAGTTTAACATTTTTTACCCACCCCAAAAAGTGTTCAGCGCCGCTAAAAAAGTTTTACTTCAAAAAGAGAATACTCATCACCATCAGCCTAAATACCTACGTCCACAGCTGAACAGGCCTCATCCAAAGACTGCCATAAAGACCAGCGGACACCCTCGACCTTCACTTGGCCCCTATTTAACCATATCGACAATAGTCGATAAGGTAAAAAAGCCGTGGTAGCCTAGTGGTTTGACCTGTGGCCTCTCAAGCAGAAGGTCGTGAGTTCGAATCCCGGGCTCGCACCTCTGAGTTTTTCGGAATTTATGTGCGATATCTCATTTGAAATTTATCATGAGCTTTTCGGTGAAGGAAAACATCGTGAGGAAACCTGCACACAACTGCGAAGCAATTCAATGGTGTGTGTGAAGTTCCCAATCCGCACTGGGCCTGCGTGGGAACTATATAGCCCAAGCCCTCTCATTCTGAGACGAGGCCTGTGCCCAGCAGTGGGACGTATATAGGCTGGAGAGAGAGGTGAAAATTCGATATGCAATGTGTGGGTAGTCAATATAAAGCCAACCGGCGTGGATCTTTGTCAAGTTTGTAATCTTAACAGAAATGTCACTTATCAGCGACTATTGTCGCTTTGGAGAAATAGGGGCCTGCTCATCTATACATACCAATTGGAGTGCCAGTATAACGCGCAGACGCTCGGAATTGCATTCAACACCTCTTTCTATCCTTAAGGCCCATTTGCAATATTCATTACATTGCGGGTTGCCGGGGTAAACCGAATTCAACCGAACTGTCAAACTTCGCAATGTAATAATGGCATAAAATTCTCGCATATGTCTGAATGGGCCTTTATCGTTTAACAGAAATAAATTTAGACATTTAGAGTTGACAATAAGGCCTATGTTTGATATAGTATAGAATAGATAGTTAATCTCAACTCATCACCGATTTACCATACTCAGTTAATAAAACTCTGTAGCAAGGTTGATGAAGTACTATGTAATTGTGCTGTCTACCAAAGTAGTTTTAAAATCTTTTAGTGTAAATTTTAAAAAGCAAGTAGGTATAAGACGTAAATATGTATGTGAAAGAGACATTATTAAAGCTCAGGTGCTAATAAATTAGTTTTTTCGACAGCCTCGAGTTGTTCCTGCTGATAAATCTGAAACAGAAAAAAGTCACATTATAAATAACTGTCATGATTTCCACAAGTTATCATGCTGAAAAATAATTTAATATAAATAAATATGTTGTACACTGACAAACAAGATTGGCTGATAACCTGAGGCCTTATTGTCTAACGTTAAATGTCTAAATTTATTTCTGTCACATGATAAAGAATGAGGGTAGAAAGAGATGGCGAATGCGATTGTGAACGTCCGCGCGTTAGACAATAAGGCCACTGGTGAAGATTGCGGGAGTCCGGTGGTTGAGGGTCGTGCAAGACCTATATTATAGCAGTATGATGACGATGATGATGATGATGATGATGACGACGATGGTGGTGATGATGGTGTTGATGTACACTGATTCTACCAACCTCTCTATCAAAAGTATGATAGCTGATAGGAATAGACCAAAAGCAAGAAGCATGAAGGCAGGTGCTGCTCCTCCTAGAGCCAAGGCTCGAGGGGAACTGCCTGCGCAGGCTATCTGGGGGCTGCTTGTCTGCCGCTGGATGCGGGAGAGGACGCCAGTCTCGTAGAGACGAAGGAGGCTGTTAATAAAAATAACTACATTTACATCAAACTTAGGTATTTGAAAATATAACTGTTTGATACAGAATTTTAAAGGACCAGAACAATTACCCCCTTGTTCCTAAACGCTCTGTAGGCTTCTGCTAACTTAGCAATCGTTTGTCCTTATCTGTCCCTTTGACATTTACCTTTCACAGATAAGGACAAACGATTGCTACGTTAGCAGAAGCCTATAGAGCGTTTATGAATAAGGGGGTTACAGTCTAAAATACGTCCAACAAAAGCGCTATTAGTTCCAAAAAGTACATCTAAAAGAGCCATTGGCGGCGTATTTGCAAAATAAAGCTATTGATTTTGATTTAGGCGATGCGGCTAGCAACCCATCCCTATTTTGATTCCTTTTCCACCTATACACCCAAAATCATGCCACACGTGGCCTTTGGGATTTCTCTTGGCCTTTGGTCTACCCCATCAGGGATAAAGACGTGATTAATTTGTACTATATATATGCTACTGGAACATTTATTAAGAGCGTTAATCCCTGCTGAGCTGGCAACGTCGCATTTTTGGTGTTTTTTACAATGAAATGAAATTGAATGAAAGTTTCAAATGAGCGTCTGCAGTGCACAATGCAATAATTGATCGTGATGGACTTCTATTTTCCTATTAAACGAGATATATTATTTTATCCCTTTAATACGAAAATAAAAGTCCATCACGAACACGATTAATAATTGCATTGGACACATTGATACACTAAAAACGAAGTGCACTACAGACGCACATCTGAAACTTTCATTCAATTTCTGTGAAATAATCGTAAAAAATCACCAAAAATGCGACGTTGCCAGCTCAGTAGGAATGCACCTTCTTAAGAGAGTCCAACTTAGCTATCATTAGACGTACTTCCAATTAAAGAATTCCTTGTATGGGCTATTTGCTGATACAGCAGCAAAGAGCTGGGTCTTCTCCATCGAGCCCAGAGAGCCAAGCTCGCAGAGCTCACTCTGCGTGAACTTCTGGGCGATTAAAGTATTGGCGTTGTATACTTCAGTGTGATAAGCATACCCTGGAACAGATAGACTTTATTCTTATCTGTGAAAATTTTAACAGTGTAGCTGTCACGGCTCGTGAGATACAGCCTGATGCCAGACAGACAGATGGACAACGGAGTCTTAGTATTATGGTTCCATTTTTACCCCTTGGCTACGGAACCCTAAGAACAGTCAGTTTGCAATTCAAATCAATTCGAAAATCGGGATCGAAGAGTTTTTTCATTATGCATAAAGAATCTCATTCATTATACTTCAGTAACTGAGACGCGTTCGCCCAATGCTATTCTCAAACAACAAAGCATTTTATTCAATAAAAAACATCCGAGTATCCCGCTCAATTTAAACTTTGCGCAATTTACTCGAAGTTCGCCATCAGTTCTTTACAATTTAAGAGCGAGCCGTTCCTTAAGAAAAGTCGATTTCAATCCTCAGGTTTAAGGCTATAACAGCCGCGAACCTAGCGCCACTTCGGAAATATTGTTATATCTCCTAAATTAGATAAATTTCAATAATTTCCGAACGTTAGATACTAGGAAAACACCTACAATAATGTATTAAGTCAGTGTATACATTTGTCGTTCTGTAGTTGTCCCAAAAAACTTGCATAACAAAAAGCGGCCGTTTTATTTTTGTGCAAGTTTACTGGGACATCTACAGAAAGACAAATTGTATGCACTGATTTAATACATAATTGTAGGTGTTTCCCTAGTATCTAGCTTTCAGAAATTATTGAAAATTGATCTAATTTAGAAGATAAAAGAACATTTCCGAAGTGGCGCTGGTTTCGCAGCTGTTGTCGCCTTAAGGGCGCTTATTTGATGAAGAAGACAGGGTCGTCCCACTGAACCCTGGAAGAGTTCCATCACGGCGGAACTCAAGGCGGCTAGGATGACCTGGGCCGACGCCAAAGAGAGGGCTCAGAATAGAGAAGTCTAGAAAGACTGTCGAGGTCCTTTGCTCCACGAGGAGTTAAAGGATCAATCATCATCATTAGATGAACTCACCTCCAGCTTTTACCATCTCGATGCCTTCGTCCAGAGGCACCAGCAAAGGAGCACCCACTTTTTTATTGAACACTTTGTATCTACGTAATTTGTCTTCCACATCGGAGTTTTTCTTGTTGTAATAATATGTTGGGTTCTGGAATTTGCACAAAACTCATTAAATGTTTTAAAATACCGAACGCTGTTTTTAACGACGACAAAAAATAATTATTATTCGTGAGTTAAAAAGCGTTTTTTTTTTAAATCGCGCATGGATTTCGAAACATGATGATGGTGGATTTTTTTTCATGGATTTTTGTATTTTTGAAATGTGAACTTGTTTACACAGTCTTGACAGTAAATAAATGATTGATTGATTGAAAAACTCAGAGGTGCGAGCCCGGACTCAAACCCACGACTCTTTGCTTGAGAGGCCACAGGTCAAACCACTAGGCTACTACGGCTTTTTGAGATACATGCCCTAATCTAACCAATAGAACTACGGATAAACCATCAAGCACCACTAATGGAATATGAATCTTCAACTCTGTTAAAGTCAATCACCTGCAGCCATGAACGCGTGTATCCTATATCTTGAAATATGAGCGTTAGGGGGCTCTCCAGCAGTTCTTGCAAGGAGTTGATGGAAGGTGGCGGCCCATTAAGCAGCCAGCTGACCACACTGCTAGTGTAGTAGTTGAATATCAGCACGCAGGATGCTCCGGTTACTAATACAGCAAGCTGCCGAGCTGAAATATGCTTTCTTTTTAACCGACTTCATATAAATAGATTGGTCCATGGGGGATAGATAGTAATTTTACTATTAAAACTACTTTTACCTGAGGATTGTCGTGTTGGGTCCTCGTTGCCAATGTTATCTTCATAAACTGAAATGTCATACATACTTTCTACATTAACGTCTTCAAATATGCACTTTATGTATCGATACCGTATAAAAATATTGCATACATTGCTGGCAAAATGTGGCTATTGCAGAGAACACAGCATACTGAACCGCTGATGGACGACGTTCTGCCTTAGCTGCCAGGAACAGCATGAAGCTGCACAGGAGAATGACTGCTGTCACGCATCCCCACGCCCCAGGAGTCAATGGCCTTAGAAATTGGTTCTCGAACTTTCCGGGTCCCGTAGTTGGTATCCGGTAATAATATCTTGTCCTAAAATTAAGTATTGTTATTTTAATTTCGAATGCAGATTTGGTGAAATTTGCCTGATTAAATTCCAATGGGTGACCATGTCTGATGCATGCACCTACAGAGATAGGTCATTCAGCCACTTGTGGGTGAAGAAGAATGGCCAGCAACGAGGAAGACCAAGAAATGGGTGGAAAGATGATTTGGAAGCGTGTATGGAAGACTGGCCTGGCATTACACCAGACCGGGAGTTATGGAGGTCGAGGTGAGAGGTCCAGCAGAGGCCCACCACAACAGGCTAATTAAAAAAAGCTACTAATTAGGGAGGTTGAAGCGAATCGCTTTAAGCGGGCCAATAAAATGCCAACAATATAGTTGTGAGTGAAAATGCCTACCTTGAATGTCCATTGGCAAAAAGAAAATGGAGCACAGGGCTGATTGCAGACTTTTCATTGACTTTTTTTTTGTTGAATGATTTTTACCGTAGGGTCGGGTTACTTTGGCTTGGGGGGTAATTTTTGCCTTCAGGATTAACTAGGACCAGGTTTTATATTGCGTTAAAATTGTACCACCCACCTTTACGAATGAATGGCTTTTGTCAAACCCTTGTATGTGGTTTTCTTATAGGCCAAAGTTACCCTCCGTTGGGTCAGAATAACCCCACCTTACGATAACGATACTAACTCAATAGCGGTTAATGGTACAAGCAGGAAGTCTATTCTCTGGAAAAGTTCAGGAAAGTATCGAAGTACTGGTGTAATGTCCTGTTCCTTAAAGTACAGAGAATTGGCAGCTACCTAAAATACAAACACAACATCAAATCGCGCCTTTTTCATTCTAAGAATCTCAATAATATTTATAAATGAAAATAACATTAACAAAAAATTAAAGATGTCACAGACCTTTGAGCTATTTTTATTAAAACCACCGATCCACCTGTCCATAATTGTGTAATTGTATCTGCAAAAGAACATCAACACAAACGTTTTTTACAAAGTGCCATCCTATCTTCAAGAGATTTAATCATCCGTACCTACTAACATTATTTGATCAACAATGCCATTGTGAAAACAGGTAATTGGATGAGTTCAGTTGATAATGTTTTGTCTGTACCTGATGTTGTGCAGCTCTCCCAGTGCTTCTAAAGCCCTGAGGCTTGTCGTAGTAATAATGGCCACACCCTTTCTAGGCCGGTCCCCGATAATCATGTCCAGGTCAAATAATTCGGGAGGGTTTGACATCTGAAATTTACAAGATTCTCACTGTTTTCTAATCCTTCATTTTCTTTTGAATCAGTGCATGTGGGTGATTTTATAAAGATAAGTGCTATAAGGTTTTTGGAGCTCTAAGATACATTAATACATGCATCACATTTTTAAACTAACAAGGCAACTAGGTGTTAGAAGTGGGTCAGAATTCACTAGCAAGATTTGAAATGGACGACTTTACCACGACATTGTGAATGCAACAAAAGTTTCTCAAAATAAATCATGTGGATGATAATCTTAAAATAGATGATGGGGCAGGCTTATTTAGTAATGCATCTTACCCATTTAGCAGACATTATTCCTAGACGTGTATTTGGGCTTTTCAAAATTTTAAATAAGGGTGGAATAGCATGAATAGTTCTCCACCTAAACATCGAATCAATTGAAATTGAATCAAGCGAGGGTTATGCTTTTATTTGCCATTAAGTAACCCAATCGAGGTTTCTTGAAAAACTATGTCAGTAAGTTTATTATCTAGATTTCTTTACGATACTTACAACAGCGACTAGGTTTATGGATGATCGGTTGAAATCCCACCGCCGATAGTATTTGTATCCGATAAGTTGAGGTACTAAAGCTTTGAAAAGAAACAAGAAATGTAGTAGGCTATAATTGTAAGTGAGCTGCGGATTGTATCATATCAGCTGATCGCCCACTGGTAGACTAGACATAGGCCGTCCTACAAATCTCTATATCGGCTGGTTTTGTGACCGCAGTAATTGACTACTTGTAGTCTTTACCAGATCATCCATCTATCTACTTATGGAAGGTCTATCAACGCTTCGGTTTCAAGTAGACGGTCGCCAATTTAGAACTTCTTCTTATGATGCGTCTCCAACTGAAGGTTGGCAGTCAGTTCAGCATAATTATTTCTTTTAGAACTACACAGGTCCAATGACTATCAGTTTTTACTGGCACTGCCTCTAAGGAGAGCAATTGACTGAGCTACGTTGGCAACTCATGAGTATTAGTGCAATAGCAATAAAGGTGGAAACACATTATTAACACGCGACGCGACCCGATGCAACGAATGTATGCGCATGGCGTCGCGTCGGATGTTCATAGTGTGGTTCTGGTCATAGAAAATAATACAATTTGATTCGACTCAACACGCGTCGCGTTGCATCGGGTCGCGTCGCGTGTTAACAATGTGTTTCCACCTTAATACTAGTATTCTGTGTTACCTGATTTGTTTTTCCACGATCCTATTTTGCTGATGACAACATTACCGCCACGAACTGTTCCGTAGCTGTAGATATCGTAAATATTATTTTCAGATCCTGCAAGTATTGCGAAATCAGCCATAAAGTACACAGATACAACAAGGTATTTCTCTAATAAAAACTTCTGTTACACTTTTTAACTTGCTATCTTTTCATGTTAATTGATGTATTTAATTTGATGATCATTACAATAACTTGATTGTAATGGGTACCTTCCTGTCAATTGCAAGAAATATTTACTTTTCTTTGAACTTTCAAAAATCAAGCTTTGTAGCTGGTACACCTAGTATGCATCAGAGCGTATTGTATAGACCTAGAGATTTGGGTAACGGGGTACAATTAGAGTATAACAATAAAAATATTTAGTACCTTTTTGTAGTGACAGAGTAATATCAGCATCCACACCTAGATTTAGTGTTTGAAATACAGTGCTTAGCCAAGGTAGATTTCCGTTGGTCTCATATTCTTTAGAATCGTTTGTGTTATTGGATATCCTGACATCATTGTCAATTATCAACCATTTGTGTTTACCGTCAAATAAACTGTTTTCGGAAGCCTTGGTCACGAAAAAATAAAAAATATCTTTAAAATGAGTAAGAAATTGATTTTTTTTATGTGAATAGGAAGGCAAACGAGCAAATGGGACACCTGATGGTAAGCGATCACCACTGCCCATAGACACCCGCAACCTCGGAGAGATTGCAATGGGTTGCCAACCTAGAGGACTCAGATGAAATGCCTCTTAAATAAAACAGGTTAATCTTGCTACAGTAAATACTAAATGTTATGTATAGATAAACTGACGAGCATGTATGAAGAGATTGATGAATGTGGATGAAGCGAAAGAGGTATGTCAGAATCGTAGCAAGTAGAACAAAGTAGTCTCTGCCCACCCCTAAAGAAAGAAGCTTAACGGTATGTATATATTATGTATGTATGAATAGATGATAATCGCGATAGTGATGAAATTAATGTTAGACTTACAAATAATAACACGTCTTCAAAAAGTGGACATTTTGTGTCAATATAGACGCCAATAGTTGAGTATTTCTGAGCCAAACATACTCTGGCTGCATCAGAGTAATTTGATGCATCATCAATGGTGACACTTGATACAGCAATTGATGATTTTGAGGCATTGCTAGCAAACTGATTTCTCCCTGGAACAATACGTTATTTCATAGTGGATAATTATAGAATTTTAAAGAAAAAGAAAGAAAGAAAACAAAATTCTCTTTTCAAAGACACACGATAAATAGAGCATACACACAATTTTACAAAAGTGAAACATAGAACACAGACATGAAATAGATCATCAGTATATTTGTGTGTTTGCAAAAGTGAAACGGTCGCAGTTTTATTATATTAAATCAACGCTCATCTTCAGCCCATATAATATCCCAATGATGGGCACAGGCCTCGTCACAGAAATTGTGTGCGGTTTGGGAACTTCAAGAACACCATTGATTGCTTCACAAGTATTTAAAGCAAATCTATGTTAAATCATTATTATGAAATGGCTTATATTGCTTCTGTATTAGTTTTTATCTCACAAGAAACATAGTTCCCGTGGAATTCCAATAAAGAAACTCAACGTGCAATTGCAATTAGCAAATTTAGCTTCTACAGGGTATCGCGGTATAACAACGGGGTTTTTTTAAATATTTTTTTTGATAAAATTTGGAACGGAGATAGGTGGTAGGTACCCTCTGGTTATCTATTTAACACATAGGCTACTTTTTATTCCGGAAATTTTCAAAGTTCCCGCGGGATAGCGATAAAGATGTCAAAGAAGCTAGTAATTAATAAAGTACTCAACAAAATTAACAACGTCTCTAATTTTGAAAAACTTACAAATTTTACTTCCACATGTCAAC
The DNA here is from genome assembly GCA_963854515.1 of Pandemis heparana. Lineage (NCBI taxonomy): Eukaryota > Metazoa > Arthropoda > Insecta > Lepidoptera > Tortricidae > Pandemis > Pandemis heparana. The sequence continues at coordinate 14,950,867 of OY978013.1, read as the reverse complement.
AAACACAGGAATCCCGCGTCTTTTGTTTTGAAGAAATCTAAAGGAAATTCGTTGGCATTTTGTTGAAATCCGAAAACTTTAGCTAGTGAGAAAAGTAACAAAACGTTTGGAAGCATCTTCTTAGAGTTGTTTGCTTTGACCGGATTTCAGTTCCTATTGTCTTCATAGTTCTGATGTCTTGTTTTGTGGAATCGCGGCAACGTATATTAATCAAGTAGAGTACAGTCCAGTCAAGAAATGAATATAATCAAAATAACGCTCAAGCACTTTGTAAACCAATTTAACTTTTATTCATATGGAATAGAACGTAAGAGGGTGTGAATGAGACGAACGATATTATGAGTGAGACAAATATTGGATTTGAAGATGTTTTAGGTTTAAAATTCAGTTTGCGGTACGACTTTGATACGTTAAAATGTAAATAATGAAAAATAAGATGTTTCGGTGACTAAATTGGTAACTTTAATTATTTTATCCCACACATATTGTATGTATGTATGTAAAACTCTTTATTGTACATAAAACACATGAAAAAGATGAATACAGGAAAACACAAATGCACAAAGGTGAACTATATATACAATGCGACATTTTAACAAATCACTTTATTCAGCCTAATTATTATTAGTCTAAGTACATAATTTTAGCCTCATTAAAGTCAGTCAACTTACCTAATTAAATCAAAGAAATTAATCAAATTACCAATCTATATATATAAAATTCAAAGTCCTGACTGACTGACTGACTGACTGACTGACTGACTTAACTATATATCAACGCACAGCCCAAACCACTGGACCTAGACTTGAAATTTTGCACATAGATACCTTATACAGTGTAGGCATCCACTAAGGAAGGATTTTTGGAAATTCCCACGGGATAAGGAAAAAACGGGATTTATATAATTCAATTCCGAGTGACCCTATCTCAGTAACTATAATAACTAGACTCTTCAAATTTGATACACAAGTAGGTGATTAGAAAACTAAGAAGTTAATTTCAGGATTTTTGGAAATTCCCACGGGATAAGTTTATATATTTAGCTCAACGAACTATGAACTATAAATACTAGACTTTTCAAATTTGGCATAGAAGTAGGTGATAATAATAGTAAAAAACAGTTTTAAGGATTTTCAGAAATTACCATGGGAACGAGACAAAACGGGATTTTTCATCTTACCATTCGTAGAAAGCTGAAATTCGGCATGTAGGTTGCTTGATGAGTGTAGGGAAGCATTAAGGGACAATTTCCCGAAATTCCCACGGGAACGGGAAAAACGGGACTTTTCGTTTTACTGGTTGTAGAAAACTGAAATTCGGCATGTAGGTTGCTTGGGAAGTGTAGAGGAGCATTAAGAGAAGACTTTCCAAATGGGTGCCGTTCAATCGTCATACAAACGTTTAGCATAATTTAATTTCACTACGCTCAAAAATCATAATATTCATTTAGCATAACAACGGATTTCAGATTTTTACCGAGCATAAGCTTTAAATAAAATAACATTCATTAGTCATAACAACAATTGCAATAATGCTTATATTTAATAATTTCATTTTAATATTCGGTTATTCTATTGAATAATTAAATGATTAAAATCCATAACATTTAGAATAACGATTAGAGGGTATAACATCATGCAACATAATTATACTTAATACGTAAGCGTACTATTTTTTGTCGCATATTTATACTTGGCTGGTGCCAAATGCAAAAAACATTTCATTTGTGCGAGCGAGCGAAGCGAGCGAGCAAGACGGTTCGGAGCAGAAGCGAGTCGGATAGGTTTGGTTCAGAAGGCTAAGGCGGGAGCGAAGCGGAGCGTAGCTTCCGCCTTAGCCTTCGATGTTAGGATTTTTTTTATAGCAGCCCGGATAATATTGCTGTTGCAGTATTTCCAACAAAAACAAACTGCTATATTCAATAATTATATTAGTATTGCTCTTGGATTTTTGCCAGGCACTTATACTCTTCGATCATTATCCTCGATGTTTGTATAAACATTGTTTATTATGATTTTTGATTATTATGCAGCATGATTATTATGCAGTACCTTAATTATGCATAAGACAATTATGCAAATTGATATTATGATTTGAGAAATTCGGCATTTTGTTTGTATGCATATTGTTTTTATATGATCTCAATACTTCGACAAATTGAAATTATGATATTCGTGTTTTGAGAAATGAAAATTCGCTAATCGTTGTTATGACGAACATTACACACCCTTTCCTAAATTCCCAGGGGCTTTTCGTTTTACTGGCCGTAGAAAGCTGAAATTAGGCAAGTGGGTTGCTTGAAGAGTGTAGGGAAGCTATAAAAGATAATTTCCCAAATTTCCCACGGGAACGGGAAAAACGGGACTTTTCGTTTTACTGGTTGTAAAAAGCTGAAATTCGGCATGTAGATTGCTTGGAGAGTGTAGAGGAGCATTAAGAGAGGACTTTGCAAAATTTCCACGGGAACGGAAATAAATTGGATTTTTCGTTTTACTGGTCGTAGAAAGCTGAAATTTGGCATGTGGATTCCTTGGGGAGTGTATGGGAGCATTAAGAGAGCATTTACCGAAATTCTTACGGGAACGGGAAATAAACGGGATCGAAATACTCCTGGTACAAGCCAGCGAAGCCGCGGGAAAAAGCTATCACACTAATATTAGGCGAAAGTTTGTAAGTGTGTGTGTGTGTGTTTGTTTGTTACTTCTTCACGCGAAAACGGCTGGACAGATTTACATAAAATTTGGAACGAATATAGCTGGCATCCTAGATTAACACATAGGCTACTTTTTTTCCGGATAATTGAATACTTCCCGCGGGATAGCGATAAACATGTAAAAGGTAGTATGTGAAACGTAGCTGCCTAGAGTTGCAACGTAAATAATTATTGCGGAAATAACTATCAACATCAATTATTTAATCTAATTCTACGCGGACGAAGTCGCGGGCAGAAGCTAGTTAACGCTATAGTTTGACAGAAAATTATGTAAAATGAAGATAATAAATGAACAAATAAATTATTCATCATCATCATCATCTGATGATGATGATGATGATGATATGATTATCAGCCGAAAGACGTCCACTGCTGGACATAGGCCTCTCCCAAGGCTCTCCACTCGGACCGGTCCTGTGCCTTCCGCATCCACCGCGATCCCGCGATCCTGATCAGGTCGTCGCTCCATCTTGTTGGAGGCCTACCAACAGCTCGTCTCCCGGTCCGCGGACGCCATTCGAGAACCTTCTGACCCTATCGGCTATCGGTCCTGCGAGCAATGTGCCCCGCCCACTGCCACTTCAGTTTTGCAATTGTTTGGGCTATGTCGGTCACCTTAGTTCTACTGCGGATATCATCATTTCTATAAATTATTCATAAAATTTCAATAAATTATTAATTTGCGCCAATCAATCTAGATTACTTTCTCTAGATACCTAATTACTTTTTTATTATGTGGATGTTTGTATGTATAAATTATGTACATGATAATTTTTAGCGCTCCAGAAACGATGATACATCAATGTAGTTTTTTTTTATATTGCGAACATCGATCATTAATATTCAAGAAGTAATGTCAGCTGCTCGAAAGTGTGACTAGAAAACAATTCCCAAATTCGCTTTGAGAACTGTTTTCAGCACAGTCACGTGTGGACCGCCAATGCGAAAATGAATGAAAGAAAGAAAGAAGACATTTAATTTTATTTCTTTTTGTATGACATGCAAATATAAAAGAGCACGCAAATTAAAAGACTTAGAAGAATTAGATCATCAGCGTTGTGTGTGTCTTTGCAAAAGTTAGACACCTGCAGCACTGATTTTCAGCCAGAACCGGTAATGCTCTGAATAATTTGGGCAGTTACATTAGATGGTTTAATTTTTTACATTATAAGATCTGTAACAGGTCTTTTCTGCTCTTGACTGTACTAAAATCATCATCTATTTTCTTATCGAATTGTCTTGTCACAATCATAATCAAAGAGTCAAATTGAAAGCGTATAAAAGCAAAATTGTGCAATTCTCGAAACTTCTTTGATGTTTATTTTATTGATAACTAGCTTCTACCCGCGACTTCGTCCGCGTGGAATTAGACTTATACAGTTGCGACCCTTGAAATGTTTATCAGTATCCCGCGGGAACTATGCAATTTTTCAGGATGAAAAGTAGCCTATGTATTAATTTAGGGTACCAGCTATCTCCGATCCACATTTCGTTTCAGGGCGTTTTCAAACAAAGTTGTTGAATCACTTGATGTTTCAGAATTTTAAAATTTTACGTTGTTCCTACTCAGAATCGAGAGCTCTATTAATTCTAATAGGTGAAAAAATATGTCCCAAACTTTTGTATGGATAAAATCTATATAAATTAATTGGGAGTGGTTGCGTAAGTGAATTGAAAAAAAAACGGGACACTTTTTTCACCTATTAGAATGAATAGAGCTCTCAATTCTGAGTAGGAACAACGTAAAAATTTTACTTTCCGAAACATCGAATGTTTCAACAACTTTGTTTGAAAACGCCCTTCAGCGTGAAGAAGGAACAAACATACACACTCACATCGTCACATCTATCCATCCATCCTCACAAACTTTCGCATTTATAATATTTCCAATCATTTATAGTAAGTAATGATTATATTAAAAATATAATATATAGATTATATTGAATAGAGAAGTCTGGAGAAAGACTGTCGAGGCCCTATGCTCCACGAGGAGTTAAAGGAGGAATCATCATCATCATCAATGATTATATTATTTATAAATTTTAGTTTAGTTTTTAACTAGGCAAGCTAAAGTTCAATTTGTTTTTCTTTCTATTTGTAATCTATATATAATTGTAATATATACTATCTTACTATAGACCGACGGCTTAACTGAGTCCTCGCCCGCGCGGGTACAGGAGCGCGGGGTAGGACGACTAAGGGGACTGAGAGCGGTGCGGGCGGGTCGCCTGCCACCCACACCTCTCGACCCCCGCGGTCGTCCCACCCTGCGTCCCTGCATCGCGCCGGCAAAGACTCAAGCGGTCATTCTATAGTAATAGTACATTACTGCAGAGGCCGTGAAGTAAGGGATTGGAGGACGAGATTGAGGAGAGATTGGGCCGAGTCGTAGACGAGGCCGGATAAAACGAGTCCTGCAATCCCTGTTTCCGGCCGAGGATTGTACAGTGCTATTCTCAAGCAATGCGAGGAAATCAAGTAAAAATTGTTTAACTAGACGCTTTTTTAATTTTTTAAACATGCCATTTGAACAAACTATTGCTCGCGCCATGTTCCCCGCACACCCGCCCCGCAGCGCACCGACCGCACCACATTACTTCTTGGCCTAGGCCGTAAATGTGAAACTTCATGGCTTCATTTCGCGACATTAACGCGTACATTTCCGAGCATGTTTGAGAAAATTATCGTTTACAATTTTTCCAGGTCACGCCTTGACAGCTGTCACACTGACCAAGGAAGGCCCGAGCCAGAGGCAGCCTTGATTTCGTGCAAAGTTTTCAGTTAACAAGTTTAAAGGCACTAACAATCCATTTTCTGAGTGAAATTAATTAAAGGCAACGTGAAGGTGCGGTGCGGAGGCGTGCCTTTGCATATTCCGCCGCTAACGCCGGGCTTATGGGTGATGAAATATGTACATTATCTACTTTATATTACCAACTAGCTTCTGCCCGCGACTTCGTCTGCGTATTATACATATCAACCTTCCTCTTGAATCACTCTATCTATTAAAAAAAACCGCATCAAACTCCGTTGTATAGTTTTAAAGATATAAGCATTCATAGGGACAAACAGACATACAGCGGAAAGCGACTTTGTTTTATACTTTGTAGTGAAGTTGATAATAAAATCCTGAACTTAAGAGCTATGGTTCTTGTCGGTGGAGCAATTTCCGTGCGGTCCTTTCCAGTGCCTTTTCTTTGGCTTCCTGATACGTCACAACTTCTACTCTCTTATTCACCTGGTTTATAAATGTTCTTGGCCTTCCTCTCCTCCCTTCAACCTTTCCTTCAATTATGATCTTAATGTATTCGTCGTGTCATATCACGGTGTCCCAACATCTTTCCTCTTCTGTTCTCGAATGTTGTTCTGTGTGATAATTGAATATGGCTCATAAAATTTTTGGGGTAGGTAGAGTTTTACAGTCCGTGTGTTCTTAGAATGCCATTCGGGTTTGTCTCCCTGCCTCACTCACTCGGGTTTGATACTTCGACCGAGTGAGGGAGGCCGCAAGACAAACCTCATGGAGTCTAGGAGCCAACCTACCCGTATGTTATAAAAAAGAGGTACCCTCTCCTTTATAATGTTGTAATACCAACCTTGTTTTGTGTTGTCACTATCATCATTTATCATCATTCATTTAGGCCTCAGCATCTGTGGCAGATGATTTAAGCATTGTCAGCGGCACCTCCGTTGATGGCTAAACAAGCCTATGCGGGAGCGGCATATCCGACCGCATGACGGGCATGTGAAAGCGACCGAGTTTGAAGGGACGATCGCACCCGCACATGGTCTGGTCCTTTTGCACGCCAAAGCTTGGAACCAAGCTTGGTCGTGCGTTTGTCGTCCATCCACCAGACGCCTCCGCCAGTCACTCCTCCTTCCCGCGAGCTCCTCCCAACTATCGTGCCGGATGCCAAACGCGGCCATATCCCTTTTGGTGCAGTCCTTGAAGCGAAGTCGCGGTCGGCCTACTCCTCGCGTTTCGTTCGCTATCGCACCAAGCATGACACGCCGAGGTAAACGACACGGCTCCATACGATGCACATGCCCCAACCAACGCAGCCGTCTTTGCTTGAGCAATGCTGTAAGACTGGGTAGCTGCGCGATCGCAAGAACCCCCTCGCTTGTGACTCTGTCACTCCAGATAATACCCAGGATAGTACGAAGACAGCGCATGTGGAAGGCATTCAGTCGACGTTCTTGTTTTGCATACGACGTCCAGGTTTCAGCTCCGTACAAGAGTATGCTCAAGATGCATGCTTGATACACGATCATCTTGGTTTTAATGTTTAGGTGTTTATTCTGCCATACTCTTGTGCTGAGCCTACCGAACGTGGTTGCCGCTTTGCCGATACGAATATCGATCTCTGCATCAAGTGAGAGATTGTTCGACACAGTGGAACCTAGGTAGCAAAACTTGTCGACGACTGCCAAGGGCGTGCCACCTAACAATATCGTTGGTGTCTCTGCACAGCCCTGCGCCAGCACTACTGTCTTCCGGGCGTTGATGGACATGGAGAATAGAGCGCATGCACGCGAGAATTTGTCGATCATGGACTGAAGTTCACAGACAGAGTTCGCAACGAAGGCTGCATCGTCAGCAAACAGGAGGCTGTCCACAAATAAGTCTTCGCGGAGACGCTTAGACTTCAGGAGCGTGATATTAAACAGTTTGCCATCTGCCCTTGTATGAAGGTGAATACCCTGCTGGTCGTTTCCAAATGCCACACCTAAGAGCAATGAGAAAAACAAACCAAACAGGGTAGGTGCCAGAACACACCCCTGACGAACACCCCTGCGCATGTGAAATGGCTCAGATATATCGCCATTAAAAACAACAGCACCCTCCATTTCCTCGTGGAAGGACTTGACTAAATTCAAGAGCTTAGGTGGACATCCGATGCTGACGAGTGCGGAGTACAAACCATCCCTGCTGACGGTATCGAAGGCTTTGTTCAAGTCAACGAAAGCTATGAACAGAGGGGTCCTCTGCTCGCGACACTTCTCCTGTAGCTGCCGGAGTGTGAAGATCATATTCACTGTGGAACGCGAGGAGCGAAAACCACACTGAGCCTCAGGATACACGCGATCAGCAAGTTTTTGGAGTCTCGCCAGAATGACTCTCGCAAAAAGCTTGCCTACAATGCTCAGAAGGGAGATACCACGGTATGAGTTACAGTCGCCGCGGTCGCCTTTCCCTTTGTAAAGAGTGATGATATTGGCATTCCGCATGTCCTGAGGCACATAACCTGCTTCCCAGCACTTCCACAGTAGGTTGTACAGAGTTGGAAGCACGCACTCGAGTTTTATAATTTCAGCCTGAGTACCGTCACTGCCTGGACTCTTTCCTTGCTTAAGCTGCTTGACAGCTAGATGGTATTCCTCCAACGTGGGCAAGTCATCTAACTCATTCCAAGTTTCCAGTTTGAGCATACGTGTTTGTGCTTCCGAATTTATGTCAACTGGGTTTGAGTAGAGACTGGTGTAATGTTCGACCCAACGTGTGAGCTGACGTTCATTGTCAGGTATGATAGTACCGTCTATTTCTTTGAGAGGAGCCGTCTTCTTTGAAAGTGGTCCCAAGGCCTTCTTTATTCCCGCATAAACACCGCTGAGATTTCCTGTGTCGGCACACCACTGAATATTGTGGCCAAGCTGGGCCCAGTATTCATTCATGTAAAAACGTGCGCTACGCTGTAGGGCCGATTTGGCTTTACAGAGCTCCTCCCGGGTGTTACAACAGGGGTACAAACGATGTTTTGTAGCAGCTTCGCGCTTAGAATTGAGCAGGGGTAGTAAATGCTCTATGTTTGCGGTGAACCAGTCCTGACTTTTGGTTTTCTGGTATCCGAAGACTTCACCAGCCTTTTCTGTGAGGAGGGATTTAATTTCGCACCACTCTTCATCGATGGACGCATCAATGTCCCAGGAAGCGGCTTCTTTACGCACCAGTTCCCCGAACTCCTCAATCAACTCGTCGTTCCTGGTTTTAAGGAGATCTAATTTCTTCCTACCGGGAGGTTTAGATGAGTGGATTTTTTTGGGATTCAGCGCAATGCGTGCCGCAACCAGAGAGTGGTCAGTGTCACAGTCAGCACTGTGATATGAGCGAGAGTGGAGGACTTCGCGAAGATACATAGTATAAAACAACGTCGCTTTCCGCGGTCTGTCTGTCCCTATGTATGCTTATATCCTTAAAACTAGGCAATGGATTTTGATGCGGTTTTTTTAATAGATAGAGTGATTCAAGAGGAAGGTTTAGGCATATGTATAAATCTACGAAGACGAAGTCGCGGGTAGAAGCTAGTACCTAAATAAAACAAAGCAACAAGACTCGTTACAAGCTTTGCCGGTACAAAGGCTCGAATAGTTAGCAGAATGCCGATTCGTCGCCTCAGATTGCTAAAACGATCGTACGGTGACCACGCGTAACGTTTTTACGGGAAAGTCTCCTTTAAACGTAAACTATGATAGCCAACTACCATTACTTAGAATCACACAGCAGGTTATTTTTGTAGTTCTATCAACTTGACATTTGTCTGTTATTTTCTTTCATTTTGTCGGTCTGGGTAAAGGTTCGCTTTTACATTTATTTTTATACTCTAAGTTAGGAAAACTAGCAAGTTGGTGACTTGATGGTAAATGAGCACCATCACCTATGGACACCCGCAACACTAGAGCATTGCAGATGCGTTTCCAGCCTAGAGGGCTAGGATAGAATACCTCATGTGCCAGTACTTTCACCGGCTGTCTTACTCTCCGCGCTTGGACACAAGTTCTTGCATTGCACTGCTGCTTGGCGGCAGAATTAGTGAGTAAGATGGTGGTAGCGATCCGGACATACGGAGTCCTACCCGCAAAACAGGTATTTCCTCTTTAAACATGTTTGTAATTCTTTATGAATATAAAGGATATGTTCAATCTCGTAAGCCAAACGGCCTAAACCCAATGTACCAGTGACCAAATATCCATTTTGTTCGTTTCCGATAGTTTCGTTTACGATATTTTTTTCCTTGTCAACAATCCTACCTTTTTTGTAATCCGTCCTTTTGTAGTCTTGCTATGAAAAGCGACAGATAAAATCAATGTTTATATTTGTCATGCAGATGTTAGCGAACAGTTTAATCCTGACATAACTAAAACTAGTACTTATAAAACTAGTACCTGCTACTATTTCTCTGTCATGATTGTATTTATTTTTATTTGATTAAGTGCTATAGGTACTATACTAGTGACATAATCGAGCGATTCTACAGAAGAACCTTTTCACAGCAAAAATGCTGTAACTTCTTTTGTAGGTAAGTACAGTGATGGTTCCCTGTGACAAGGTTGAATAGCAGGTCGACACAAAAATTTGCCTAAGCCTTACGTAAAAGTCTTATGTGTTCAGTGTTTTAAACTGTCGTACGCAAAAAGTCCTTAAGCACCGTTTTACACGGTTTTTCTTTTACGCTCCATGCTTTTCAGGTTTTGTAAAAATGTTCGGCATAATTGTTAAGATTCATGATGTCGTAAAAACTAAATGATGGAGCTGCTGTTCTGTGAATTGCTGTTCAAATGAAAATAACGGCTCTTATTACAATTTATTGTCGAATTATTAAAACAAACTTTTGCCAGCGACTTCGTCTGCGTGGAATCAGTTATTTTTAGTTGTAAACGTTCAATTAGAACCCAAATTACATTATACTTAGGGTAAAGCATCTTCGTTGTATATTTCACCTAAAATATTAAAATTGGATGTATGGGTGGAAAGGGGAATCAAAGTAGTGATAGGTTGCTAGCAGCATCGCCTATAACATGGTTCCTAAGATTGTCGCCTATTTCCTCGATAGGTTTTTACCATCTGTGCGGGAAGAGAAGCAACTGGTACATTCTATGTTTTTTCTTACTCCCAGACCAGCAGGCTTATTGTCTAACTCGCTCGCAATCGCCATCGTGTTCACTTTGACAGTTCTTGTATGAATGTGACAGCTAGCTGATTCCGATGCCAATTGTCAGCCCATACATGAACTGTCAAAATGAACACGATGATGATCGCGAGCCAGTTACGTAATAAGTTTGCTGCATGGAAGACGGGGAACAGGGATACATTTATATAAAAATTAATCGTGTAGTGTAAATATATTTAGGGAAAGTGACATTAATATACATACATACATATCCAATTATTTTTAATTTAATTTTACTTGTTCTTTGACGATTTCAATATAAGTTCTCGTAACTTGACATTGTACAATTTATGATGTAATTTTATATTGAATGAATAAATAATCTAATCTAATCTAATCTATCGTCACGCCTCTTTCCCACAGGGGTAGGCAGAGACTACTTTGTTCCACTTGCTACGATCCTGACATACCTCTTTCGCTTCATCCACATTCATCAATCTCTTCATACATGCTCGTCGGTTTCGGGTGACATTAACACCGTGTGATATTCCAAACAACCAGCTATCTACATACCAAATTTCATCCAAATACGTCTAGCCGTTTTAACGTGAAGGAGTACTACACACAAAACTTTCACATTTGAATATTAGGTAGTAGGATTAGTTACTAAGTTATCAAATATAATGGAAGTGTGGAAATCCTGAATAATTGAAAACTATGGTTATAGAGCTTTCATACCGGGAATCGAGACTCAGTTTTCCGAGAGTCTCGAACCATCTTCGATCCCGAGATTCTGAAGTTCGCCTCGGTTATTTTCGAGACTTCGAGATTCGTTCAGTCAAAACCCGGGCCCGGACTTGAGATGTTGTGTGTGACTGTCATGTGACACTAGTTAATAACCACAGTAATAACTATTTTAATAAGTAAAAGGAAGAGTTTTTAATGATTCACGGTTAAGTTCATTCGAAATATTATAAACGGGATGTGAACCGCGATTACCTTTATTGAGCACCCGATATTTCGATACAGTTGCATGTATCATGATCACGGGTAGACTGAAGAAATTGCGGGTGGATGTTATTGTTGGGTAGACCGAGCTCTGTCTACCCTTATTCTTGCGCGTCGACTGCGTGCACTCTCGTTACCACTAGAACATAAATGTAATCGCGGTTCACATCCCGTTTATAATATTTCGAAGTAACAGGAATATAAAATAATTAAGTATTATAAAAACAACAAGGCTAAATGGCAAATCATATCGCTCACTCACAACTTACAACGTATTTTTTTGAAGTATTGTAGTGTACACAAATACATGCAAAAATTACGTCTTTGACCCTTACGAAGTAGACAGATCCTAAAGTAACAAGACCTAAGGACCACGTTTAGGTAATTAAAAAAAAAAAACTTCTGGTTCGCGAACGAACGTGATCAGTTTGAGAAAGGTATGTCCTACTACTTTTCTGTCTGCAACTAGGTACTATGACTTCAGATTAAAAATTTCAGACCACCTAAAAGGGTTTGTCATCAACATCATCATCAGCCTGAAGACGTCCACTGTTGAACAAAGGCCTCCCCCTTAGCACACCATACTGAACGACAAGTCGCCACCTGCACCCACCGGTTTCCCGCAACTTGTCGGCTTGAGGGTTTGTCATTAAGTGTCAAAAGTCTCGAAAATCTCGAAACTCCCGGGACTGAGAACAGTCTCGTCTGAGTCTCGAGACTTAAAATTATTTCCGGGAATGGACGCTTTGATGGTCGCCCTACTAAAACGCAACATCAGAGCTTTCCGTACATTCCAAACCTAATTGAATGAGTTTAAGTGCGAATTCCCTCCCTTACAAAACATCGCAATTAAGTTTTTACCCCTAGAAGGGGTAAATTCTTTGAGCGGTTTAGGATTACAAAACTGCAAAAACCGAGATAAAAACAGACATTACGTCGCCGGGCCGTAAGCAGCATTTTACCGCCGCCATATATCGCCAATTTATCGCGGCCATAGCTTTACTTTTCGGATTTTTCTCTGTGTCTAATTTTCAGTGTCGTTTAGAAATTTAATTTCTAACGGGTGAAACCGTAAAAGTAAACACAAAAATCAAGAAGTAAAATTCTTGATTCATTTGATAGTATCAACCATAATCGTCTGATACCACCAAATCTCATTAGAGAAAGCCTTTCTTTTTCAGCCGAAACCATAAATCCTGCAGCGAAGCTTAGCTTTAAAAGCAAAGCCTGAGCTTGTTTATTTACCAAAACAATCTCAAATTCCGATCCAAGTCTTGGTACAAAACATTTGAATAATTCACCTTTGAACCCTCAAAGGCAACGTCCTCTGGCTGATGAAAAATACATCTTGTAAATGGAAGAATCGTTTACGGTACTTACTTTAAAATACGAGAGGTACGAGTTGTTAGACGGAGACACATTGATGCCAAATTGATATCAATTAATGCATGTAGAATTTATAGATTGACAGATTTAGAATAGAATCGCTAAGGTTATGAAAAGTTAGATGAAAGAAATAGCTCTCGTGTGAATTGTTCCACTACCTAGCCATACCTTACCTACCTATACTTCAAAAAGGAGTGAAAGCATTACGCATAATATTTATAGTGCTATAGATTAGAACTAGTTATAGACTCTCAAACCAACGCTGCATGGCAAGATGGAATTAAAGGGCCGTCATAACCAATTTGCACCAGAACTCGTGTCGCTATTTCATTTCAGAATCACTAAAGCATGACAAGTACTGTGTCTAACTATATCAAATGTTTATTTTGCTAAACATTTAGATCCAGACGTTTTCGTATAAACAGAGCATTAACCTGAGACCGTTTTAAAATTCACGGCTTTATTCGGAGTAGATAAATCAAGCGGAACGAAAACGTTTTGCGCCCCTGAGGACCGCGTGGACCTGGTTCTGATTGGTCGTTTTGTTTTTACAATCTGTGGGCGTCGGGGAATTGCAGGGATAGGCAACATTTTAAATAATGCTGCATTTACTCTGTTTGCGATAAAGATGAAGAATGAGATTTGGTTTAGTTAAACAATTTAAGAAAATGGTTGCTCTACTTGTTGAAACTTGCAAATAAAATACATCAGTTAGATTCCTTATAAAAAGGTTGTCCTGAAAAACTGTTAGACAACGCACAACCAAAATTTAAAATTCTAGAAGGTGAAAATTCAGAGTTTTCTTATATGGTAGCCTAATGAAACAGATATTTGGAAATTAGTAGCAAAACAGCGCCGGTGCTAGCTTTTCAAGTATAAATTTGTTTAATGAAACAAAGTAACGAAAGGTCAACGTCAACACTTTCGGAAACAAAGCGTTATGCTTTAAAGATCCTTTTAGTGAAACCTAGCTCACTTATATGTCAGAAAACTAATCCGCAGACAGCACCAATGGAAATAATAACAATTTCATAAAGTATTCACGTGCCAAAAGCAATCTATCCCATGGCAGCGTGCCAAATATTATTCGTGTATTAATTTAATCTAGGTCTATAAGAACCTATCCACCCGTCTGATTAATCTGTTAAGCTAATATTTCACTTAGGCGAATACAATTATTACAGAAATAAACCGATTAAACTGTCACGGAGTAAAAATAATCGTATTAGAATTTTTTACGTCGCCCCGCGAGCGATAATTTCCACTTCCTGGCCAGGGGAAGACGTAAAACTGTGTACACACCGGGCGGTGATAAGGAACGCCTCATGTAGCGTGTTTATCGCCCTCACTTTTGGCTCGTGCGTTAAGTTCCTGTTATCTGAGACATTGTTTATTTCACCACGCCCGAAATTAAATGTATGTAGGTACTATTACTAAGTACCAGCAATTTTCCCCATCAATAATTTATGTGTAAACCGACATAAACCATTCCATTTAGTAGGTGATGTCATTTCTGTCTTGCCTGGCTTTATATCAGAATACGCAGAAGAAAGCACGCAAAATTAAATGAGGAAGTATGTAGATCAAAAAATATCGATATTAATTAAAAAAAGCACTATCGTTATTTATACTTCCTAATATACATAATACGCACATGGTGCAATGTTTATTCCCCACTCTGGCTATAAACATAACTCTTTAATATGAAATAATTGCTATATAAACTTTAGGACCAAACTAACCCATCGGCAGCGGGTTCGAGAGGTGTAAAAAATTCGTTAGGTACATGACTGTAAAAAGGCACTTATTACGGCTGAAATGCCCTTTTTTGGAAATATGTCTTTATTTAGCTTATTTTTTAAACATAATATTGACGTTTTTATTTCGTGTTCGAACACAATCTGGAGGCACGGCAGTGCCCCCGCCAAGACGAAAATAATACAATTAGGTATCTGGTTTTCAATTCTTTTAACTATGTTTCTAACTAATAAATACCTTCTTCTCTTCTCTCTCTCCAGCCTATATACGTCCCACTGCTGGGCACAGGCACAATAAATACCTAACTATTTGTAATTATTCTGTGATAGAAATTTTCGGTAGACTTAGAAAACTATAAAACTTGCAAAGTTGTCCCAAATGATAGTTTATAATTAGAGTCTGTCTAACGAAAGCTGAACCTGTAAAAACGCGGCAATTTCAAAAAATCATGACCGGGTAACACAGGATCACTAACACAGCTGCAATTTGCTCAGAGAAATGGCATTTTGACACACAACATGACACCTTAGATAGAAACACTTAGAGACAAAATGTTGCCAATCAAATAACTAGTGGGTTCAGCTTTCGTTAGACAGACTCTATCTGACCTTTATTTATAATTATCTTTATTTATGATTATAATTATCTTGAACGACCACCTCTTTGTCAGTGACAGTTCGCATAATTTACAGAATGACGCTGACTTTATTTGCATATTTTCTTAATAGGTCTATTTCTGGGCGAAATTATTTCATTTTATTCGTTTCAACAATCACGGTCCATTCGAGCATGGGATTAAATACAAGGTCTCCTAAAATTCATCATCATCATCACCAGCCTATATACGTCCCACAGCTGGGCACAGGTCTCCTCTCAGAATGAGAGGGCTTGGCCTATAGTTCCCACGCGGGCCCAGTGCGTATTGAGAACTTCACACAACATTGAATTGCCTCGCAGATGTGTGCAGGTTTCCTCACGATGTTATCCTTCACCGAAAATCACAAAGTAAATTTCAAATGTAATAGCGCACATAAATTCCGAAAAACTCGACACGACTCCGGGCTCGAACCCACGACCCTCTGCTTGAGAGGCCACAGGTCAAACCACTAGGCTACCACGGCCCCTAAAATTGATCCGGAATATATCAGTAGGTTGCTGGATTAGTTTAAGGCCAACTTCCCAGCCTTACTTAAAGCCACTTGCACGGACCAGGGTTAACGACTTAACCCCGTGTTAGATGCTAACCCGGGGCTAAGTAGTGTCAAAATGTTTGGAACTGTCAAACCTAACCCCGAGTTAGCGATTTAATTTTTTAACTCTGGACTGTGCAAGTGAGCCTTAGCGTGCCAAAGAAATCGTTTCTAGATACTCGAACAACAGACCTCTTTTCAGCCGGCAATCAGCTCAAACGATATTCCCTTGCCACTGCAGTCACTAATTCCTTTGTACCAATCTCATTTGGAGCAACATCGGATGGTCTAACGAATCCAGAATCCAATTTTACTTCGACTTTTTACCGAGTCTACTGTTTCAAATTGAAAAAGAATTCAATTGGCTATTTGATGATTACCCGATTCATCGAATGAGCAAGAAGCTGTGGGCAGGGGCCTTACCATGACGTCTTAATACGATTAAGTTTAGGTTCGCTCGCTGTCAGATTCATACTAAAAGTGACAGCTAAAACTTGAACTGAGTCGGAATTAGGACGTTATGGTAAATCCCGCAGCCTTAGAACTGCCGTTGGGGCAGACTGGTTCTTAAGTGGAGACCGTAGCTAGGAGGAGCGATGATATTGTTAAGGCAGTCAACAGGAATACGCATTAAAAAAAACATTTCTTAACAAAATATGAAAATCTCGTAAAGGAGATGACAAAAAGTGAAATTGAAAGTGATATCGGTCAAAAATACGAAATACATATATATAAGAATTTTAAACTACTAACTTAGACAACGATTAGAAAGAGTTATCCGATATGACATGAGACGTCATAAAACACTACGCCTCATATTAAATTCTGATTTAGAAAACGAAAGAGACAAATATTTGATAGCTCATAATATCTCGGCAATTTTTATAGTTGTGTCGAAAACATAAATATTTTTAAATTATCTATCTAATCTAATCTAACTAATAATAAATGCGAAAGTATGAATGGCTGGATGGATGGATGGATGGATGTTTGTTGCTCAATCACGCCAGAACGGACTAACGAATCTGGAGTAAAGTCTGGAATAACACATAGGCTACTTTTTATCCCGGAAATTTGCCGCGGGATAGCGATAAACAAATTCTTTGCAGACGAAGTCGCTGGCAACAGCTAGTTTGTTATATAAATGACCTTTTGTGATAACAATACAAAACATCATGAATATTCTGTAACTGTCCTCAGTAACGTTCTTTTAGTGAGATCCAATAACCGCTAACCTATTCGGTCATCATGTCTGTCGATTTTTATCAGAAAAAAAAACCGGTAAAAAATGGTCACAATTTACAAAAAATCAAAAGGCAATTCCCGCCAGCCCGCGCGTCCGGTGCGTATATTATCCGCAAACACCGGATTATATTTATGTGCCCAATAAACCCCAGCGTTCGTAAAATCGTCGCGAGCGCGTTATATTGCCGTATAACATGTAAAATGTATAGGCTTCGCACGTGCGCATAAATACTTTAAATCATAATATAAATTATAATACATTAGGTATTACAAATTGTATTATGAAACAAAGTTCTTCGTGTTTGCAATAAACTCAATAAATACGGTTTTTATTCGGATTTCAGCAGTAGTAAGAGTGTCAAAGTTTAGGGCTTGTCTTACCACTCCTTAATTGTCAGTTATCAATGATTCCGTCTCTATTTATTACTACGAAACAGACTGAGACGTCATCATAGATAACTGACAATTAAGGAGTGGCGAGACAGGCCCTAAGTGTGTGTTTGTCAAAATAAGTTTGTAAATCGGTGTGAGTTTTCACACAAAAAAAAACGTCTCGTACGTGTTCACGTAAACATCTCAACTAGTATGGAAAAATTAACAGCGCCACTTGCGAATCGAAAGGGCATCAAACTGTTCTCATAGTATTTGACGTTTTAAGGCAACGTTCGAGACTTGTTTTGTGACCGAAAACTTACACTAAGCAAAAAGAGGGGTGTTGTAAGTATGACGTCAATATATATATCTCTCTGTCTTTCTATGTGTGTGTGTGTGTGTGTGTATCTGTCTGTCTACGGCATCGTAGCTCTAAACGGATGGACCGGTTTCGATACGGTTTTTTTCAATCGAAAGCCAGTTTTGTTACGGTGGTTCTTAGCCATGTTTTGTAAAAATCGGTCCACCAGTTTGAAGAGTATCAGCTCTTTTCCAAAATGATGTAAGGCATTTTTGGCATAACATTGAATTATCCTTTCATTTACGAATGATCAATCGATTAATGCGTGGTTTTTTTTTAAGTTTAATTTAATGCTATATGTGGGTATTACTAGCTGTTGCCAGCGACTTCGTCTGCAAAGAATTCGTTTATCGCTATCCCGCGGGAACTACGCAATTTTCCGGGATAAAAAGCAGCCTATGCGCTATTCCAGACTTTTCTCTATCTATGTGCCGAATTTCATCCAGATCCGTTGGGCCGTTCTGGCGTGATTGAGTAACAAACAAACATCCATCCATACTTTCGCATTTATAATATTAGTTAGATTTGACACGCGTTCGAGTCGTTTGTTACGTCTAAGACGTACGTACACTAGCTCGGAAAGACTGAAAGAAATTAGTAGTGAGTAAACGTAGAAGCAACGTAATGAAATGAACACTTAGTACTTACTCGTAGACATCCTTTGTTCTCAGGTCGTTCTCAATTAGACGGAAAATAAATGATAGTCACTTGTAAAGTCAAGGAATTTAATTCCCGACCTATCATGGCACCTTCTTATCTAATTATCTAAAAACTAATAATTATAAATGCGAAAGTATGGATGGATGGATGGATGGATGTTTGTTTGTTACTCAATCAGGCCAGAACGGCCCAACGGATCTGGATGAAATTTGGCACATAGATAGAAAAAAGTCTGGAATAGCACATAGGCGACTTTTTATCCCGGAAAATTGCATAGTTCCCGCGGGATAGCGATAAACGAATTCTTTGCAGACGAAATCGCAGGCAACGGCTAGTATTATTATAAGTGTCGTTACAATTTTCCTTGTTAAGTTATGCGATTCACGTGAAGAGGCCCCTTGATGGGTCAAGAATTAAATTCCTTACCTGTACGATAATGAGTTGTGGCAGAACAAGATTGAATTATGTTATGGCCTGCAGATAATGCAGTTCTCGAACCCCTTTATCCTTTTCGAAGTAAAAAAAAATGTCTTTGCTCTGCAGCCTTATTACGTAACTCGCTTGCGAATTGCGATCGTAATCGTGTTCATTTTGACAGTTCATGTATGGGCTGACAATTGGCATCGGAATCAGCTAGCTGTCACATTCATACAAGCACTATCAAAATGAACACGATGGCGATTGCGAGCGAGTTACGTAATAAGCTAACTGCTGGCGTTCCTGTTTTTTCTCTTTAAATATAAACAGTCGAGCGCAGCGACGACTTCGCGTACCGTAGAGTTCCGTAACTTCGCCTGGGTTTTGACACTTTTTTGAAAATTCCTCCCTGTATTTTTGCTTGTTAAGATCAAAAAACTAATTAACCTATCTAGGGCCCTAGATTACCGTAACATAAGGTCTAAATTTCGCTAAGGGATGGCTACAATCGGACTCTAAAGGTGGTAGGCGAAGTATAGGCAAAATGCCCTGTCTTCGCCTACATATGGTTGGGGCGTCAATTATAGATGAAATTTGAAATTGCCTCCAGCAATCTTATGCATTTTTAACGTGTATTTCGATTATGAGCCTTAACCATTCCAAAATAGGTCACATTTAAAAGAAAACGATGGTAGGCGAAGACAGGTACCAATCTGAAGCTAGTTTCATACATTTGCTGTATTTTCGGTAGGGTTGTCAAAAATCACGCTGACTTACTCCACTACAAAAAAAAAAGGGTAATGGTTTAGGACTAATAAATAATACAAATAAATTAGAAAATTGAGTAGGTATCTATTTTTTCTTATACTAAATCACAATCAGATTAGATAAGTCACATTTAATTCAGTATTTTGCTTTATTTTCTGGATTTTTTTGTATTTTTGTTTCAATTCAAAAATATTTTGAAATTGTTTCTAACGGGAACTAACCGTAAAAATAATTATTAAATTACTGGAAAAATATTTACTAAAAGAATTCTCCAATATTGATTGAGATTTTAAATATATCACATACTTTGATTGACAACCCTAGGGGTAGGCGAAGTATAGCAACAAGATGGTCGGATAATGACCTCAATTACATATTAATTGATTGCGGCGTAAATATATAGCTTAGTTAAAAAATAATAAAACCATAAGAAAGAGCATTAGTTGTAGATTATAATACAAGAAAAAACTTTCCTTTATCTGTTCTTTAGCGCTACTTATAGCAAAGTTCCGCAGAGGTAAAAAAAAACACGTGCTGCCACGTCAACGAAAAAACGGCACTGATCGTAAACGGCGTTAAGTTAGCCACAATTAATGCGAGAATATGGTCCAGCATAAAAAACACTTTCTATTTAGCAGTTTTGTGTGGAACCTGGCCTAAAAACTAGGCGGGAATTTCAACTTTTATGAAAATAGGCGAAGATAGGTATACTAGGCGAATAGACGGGGTTTTACGGTACCTATAAGGTTCTAGAAAATCATACTGCAGTAGAATCAGGCGCGACCCTTAGCGTTCGCCTTTGCTAATTAGTTGAGTGTTTTAGTTTATTTCTTGTATCAAGCCGCCAGAACTTCTGCCCGTTGCATAATGTATTTGTTTTGAACTTAGCCGTGCTCTATCGAGCTAACTAACAGTCATTAAGTCAAAAGTCAAAAAGTCAAAAGTTTATTTTGCAAATAGGCCGCCGAGGGCTCTTTTACATGTCTTTTTTTGAATCTACCAGCGCATTCGGAAAGACCATCATTGCCAAGAAGAATGCGCCGCAAGAAACTTGGCAGAAAGTCATTTTTTCAAAATAAAATAGATTTACAATAGTACTTAAATTCTACTTAACTTACCTAATATAATTAATACATTTTATAAAAGGGATGTAAAAGGTCCCTAAGTTAAGTCCGTACCTTAAATTACATTGGTCTATAGTAGAGATGTATAAAGTCTCTACTGGTCAAAGCGAAACAAAATATGCATGGAGATATCTCCAATGTCAATGAGAAAAAGAGCATAAAAATAAACTAAGAGGCCTCTATAAGCGCCATAGAAGCCAAAAATACAATATACTTACAATAAAAATTATGAAATATGCATTTCATGTCAAGTAAGTAACCGATAAGCTTTTGGATTCCGAAGGCAAGCTTACGTCTGCCGCCCCCAATGTTGGCTCACACGCGCTCATGTCATGCTCTGAAAGCAGAGCGGTACCGAGGGCATGTATCACTTCCGTCCCCACAGGCTCACTATGGGGACGTTTTAGGAACTTCGACGTTGCTAGCCTGTAACTAGACAGTAAATGAAAAAATAAAACAACAAAAGAAAACGGAAATCCATAAGCTTAACAATATACCTACCTAATACCCATCTTAGCACACATACACATACGACATAGCAATATTTATGTCCTTGTAAATAATTAATAATAATAAAAATAAAAATATTGCTAAAGTAAAAAGAAAATAATAATACAAACTAATTAAAACAGGTAGGCACAATATTTAAATTGATAGATGCTAATATTGATAATGACTATATATTTTGTTTTTTTTTTTTTTTTAAGATAGTATTGAATTTTTGTTTTTGTTTTATTCAGTTCATACCAACACAGAGCGTTACAGAAAATAGGCTAAACAATAAATGAAATAATAATTATGATATAATCCATTCCAAAACAGCCGTGGTAGCCTACTAGTTCATGCAGAGGGTCGTGGGTTCGAGCCCGGGCTCAAATCTCTGCATTTTCGGAATCTATGTGCGATTACATTTGAAATTTACCATGAGCTTTTCGGTGAAACCTGCACACATTTGCGAAGCAATTCAATTCTGTGTGTGAAGTTCCCAATACGCACTGGGCCCGCGTGGGAACTATAGCCCAAGCCCTCTCATTCTGAGAGGAGGCCTGTGCCCAGCAGTGGGACGTATATAGGCTGGAGATGAATCCATTCCAATCCCTTTTAACGCCTTTGTAAACAAAACAATTTCATTAAAATTCCCCACAAAATCACTCATATGAACTTGGGGGGATTTTTAGGGGGAATTGGAATTGACTATACAAGCTGTAAATATGGTCTGAGACCTCAAAAACATCTATTTAACCGACTACTATTAAAGTAACTATAGTCTACCAATAAGATACATTTAAAAAGAACAGCAATCGCAGCTTTCTCACTTCATAAAACCACATAACACACTTTCCGCGTAAAAACAACTACATCTAAAGTCACTTAGTCGCGATCGCTATGTGTAAAGTTTAGCAATAACGGGCGTATGTTCTAGCTCAGTATCTTAGCCACAGAGGAATCAACCAATAGAGTAATAAGGGCCTCTTCCTAGCTGGTCTGGGAGTAAAGAAAAAACATAGAATGTAGCAGGTTTGCTTCTTTTCCCGCGCAGATGTTAAAAGCCCTTCGTGGGAATGGGCGATTAGGACTCATGTTATAGGCAACCCATCACTATTTTGATTACCCTTTCCACCTGTACGTCCACAAATTATGCTTAACGTGGCCTTTAGGTCTTGTTACCTTAGGCTCTGTTGACCCCGTAAAGGGTAAAGACGTGATTTCTTCGTGGTGTGGTTTCTGTGCTCTCATTTATTTATCTGGTGCACCAATCGTGTGATTGAGAGACTGGTTTTAAGCTAATTATATGTCATTTCCAGTCTATTGGTTAATTCAACAAAGATCTTAGGGGACCATAAATCTGGGAAGAACAACGGAACTCCGCGAAATATTTGCTAAAGCGGCGTGTTTTGCGGCTGTATTCGCGTCACGGGGAATATCATTTATATTTCACTAGGTCTAGTCCGCGAATTTGCGCAGAATTCGTAGTTAAAGTTAAGATTAAACTTGCGCTAAACTTGGGAACAGCTGGACCAATTCGGCCTTAAAAATTGATGATGTAGGCCGACTTTTTCTACATGATAAGGAGGCAAACGAGGCAAGTGTCACCTTTGCGAACGTAACACTACCCTTTGACACCCGCACCGGATTAGAAAGAAAGAAAGAAAACATTTATTCGTGATTACAACAAAAGAAAAAAAAAAGAAGTAAAAAACATAATAACATGCATCACGAAATGGTCCCATCTCAGCATAATGCTGGCCTTGCAGCCAGCGCTGGTCTTCCGATGGGATTAGGATTGTAGATACGTTGCCAAAATAAAGGACTAAGTTTAGTTCGAATACTTCATGAGTCACTCACCAGTTTTACTTGCCAGAACACAGCAGCGTAAGCACTGCTGCTTGGCCGCAGGATTACAGTGCGAAAAAGGTGGTAGCGATTCCACAAGGATCTTAGATCCTAATTTAGTAGGTAGCCGGTCGAATTTTCACGTGGCTATGAATTGATGTAAGGATCCATCCGTGAATGAGGAGGTTCTAAGTATTTCGGTCGCTTAATTTTTCGGGTTTGTCCATGTGCTCTGGCAGTCAGTATCGTTTAGAAATAAAACCTTCTTTATCGGATAACCCTTCAGAATAACGTTGCATCAGAACACTTGGCAGGCGGCCATCCGATTCTCGAGATTAGAATGTTAATGCCCGTAGTTTGTCCACAGCGCCGGCAGTTGCCCTGATATTTGTCATACATGTAATTGGCTTTGTCTTCAGGGGTTAGATCATGTAACAGAGGAAATTCTATAGCGTGAAGTGCATATGGAATTTGGAAGGCCGTGCGACACATTTAAATGATGACACGTTTATTTGAGTGGAGACCACGGATCAGCAAACGTAGCGTAGGACGTCCTCAGACTCGGTGGAGCGAGGATCTCCGCAAGGCGGCTGGCAAGAGCTGGATGAGAGTGGCCGAGGATCGTG
This sequence comes from Pandemis heparana, assembly GCA_963854515.1. NCBI lineage: Eukaryota > Metazoa > Arthropoda > Insecta > Lepidoptera > Tortricidae > Pandemis > Pandemis heparana. The sequence continues at coordinate 14,927,016 of OY978013.1, read as the reverse complement.
CTCAGTGGCGTGCCATGGGAGAGGCCTATGTCCAGCAGTGGACGAACATAGGCTGATGATGATGATGACGTTTATTTGTCGTATCTAGGTGAGTCGTACACACCGTAAGAAACAAAAGTTGTCTCTCCTGTGGGCATATAATTAGCGACTCCGAGTCGGCAAACTTAAGGTTTATTTAAATGGGCCGAAAGTTGGCCAGACGTCCCACACGCCGATTTACATAGACTTGACTTTAAAATATTGACTTTAAACCTTTAACTTTTGCCATGTCCACAGGAAAGACGCTAACAAATAAATGTGTATGACAATGGTGCGTAATTTGACATTGGATTTTGTAGTATGAACAGTAAGCAGAGAAGTCATGAGTACGCTACACACACGCACCCTCGACCCTCGCACACACTTTCATGGTGCCATATTTAATTGTTAAAGTATTTTAAAAACAAATTGCTACCAATTGCAATTACCTCTTAGGGAAGAAAATATCTCATGGAGCTCTTTTAATTTCATTCTGATTGTGGTGTCTTCCATGCTGGTCTCGGAGTAAAAAAAAAACAGAATGTATGTACAGACCTGCTTCTTCTCTTACTGCATAGACACTAAAAACCTATTAAGATCGACGAGAGTCTTAAGAATCATGCTAAACGTGGTCGTTGTCGTTATTCTAGGCTCTGCCTACCCCGTAAGGGATATACGTGACTTATATTTGTATCTATGGAAGAGGAGGTTCGATTTCCATAGCTTAATTTTTTTTGACAATGTGCTTAGTCACCTGCTATGGGTGGTGTAGCGGTATAGCACTGATGATGATCCGGGTTCCCTTCCCGGCCATAGCTTTACTTTTCGGATTTATCTGTGTTCTAATTTACAGTGTTGTTTAGAAATGTCTTTGTTGAATACTACTATCTTATCATATCTATGCTCCTCAGCCACTGGAAACTTCAAGAGCTGCATTGTACCACAGGATCTGTGATTTATATGCCTTCCAAGTAGCTCCTTTCGCAATAGCCACTATTCAAGAATTCAGATGATATCAAAAATTCGCCGGAAGATAAATCTAGAGCACCGCGGCAGTTGTCAGGACTGGGTGTGTCTTCAGTGCAGGAGTTTAAAGACTTCGTGTTTAATTTTTTTTACCAAACCTCATAATCATAAAACACAGTACAGTATATGAGAATCGTGTAAGGTCTTTTCATTCTTAACCTGTCCTATTTGGTAAACAAAATTCTAACCTCAAAAAGTCTATTTTTTGTTATTTTTTAACAATTTCATCGTAAATAAAGGAACTGGAGATAAAATATCAGGTAAATTATGTGCTTCAGGTTTATCTTTACAAAAAATTTTACATTGAGGTTAGAATTTAGTTTACCAAATAGGACAGTTAAGAATGAAACGACTTTAGATACCTACTTAATAATAATAATAATAAGTTTATTTATTTACCAAACAGTTTTACATTCCTATGAGTGGATTACAATATTGTTTTCGAAACAGGAGTGGTAACTTGTGTTATATTATAGTTATGGCCCACTGAGATCAAAATCCTCTTTTTGGTTGCTTTGGAATTATTACGTCAACTGATCAGGGTCCTACATCCTACATAATTCGGTGTCCATGTCAGTTGACAACTTTACAAGATTGTCAGATTTCTTTAAAATTAAGTTTTGCAGATTAGAGCAGATCTGACCTACAGATTCAGTCGAAGTTTCATAAAAAACCCCTTGCTGAAATAAAGCCCATCTATTTGGCTTTTTGGGACAAAAGTGTGGTGGTATCCTCTTGCCTTTCACAACGCAGTGTTGGAGTCCAGATATAGCAGTTGGGAACACAAAACGCTCCTGCCCACTCACATCAGCACGGCCAGAACGAGCACGCGCGAGAGTAGATTACCCGTCTCTTTCTAGAACGAAAAGTAATAAAAAGACGGATGGTCTGTCTCGTGTCATGTGCGAAACCTAGTTGTCAACTACATAACTACTACGACGCACGAGTAGCTAGCACCAGCTCTAGTGACAGCTGTCACATCGTTCTACATCCCGCTAACGATGTTTGTCAACGCGGATGCATAAATACAACTTCCAACTCTCTTCCTTCGGACTTTGGTCCCCAGGCATAACATCTACCTGGAGAGAGATCTCTGTATTGTGGCCTATCCCCACAACGGGTCTATCTCGTGTGCGACACAGCCCTCACGTGCTCACGTTTTAGCCGTGCGAGCCTCTCAGTTGCCTTTTACACCACCTACGGAAAGAGATGGTTACTTCTGGTACACATGAAGCCATGTAACAGCATTATTAGCCGCGTTAAGTGGGACCCCAAATTTCATTGCGGCGTATAACCCTTTTGGATTTCGGCCAAGCACGAACACCTTTGTAGTGGAATCATAAATGAGTTATGACAATCTACGAGGTTGCATCCATCTTTTTAATGGTGAATTAAAGCGGTTTATGCCGTTGAATTCGTATTCAGCGTAATACTTGTATTTTGATAACGTTGGGGAGATGACTGTTTGCATTTTGGGCTCCTCGTGATTAAAAGCCTTCACCAAATCATTGCCGTTACATAGTTTCTGAAACAGAGCCTCTTGTGTAAGTTTTTCATAAAAAAATACCCCGAAGACGTTCGCGTTAATTTCTCAATTGATACATCTAACTATCTAATCTAACTAATATTATAAATGCGAAAGTATGGATGGATGGATGGATGGATGGATGGATGGATGGATGGATGTTTGTTTGTTTGTTACTCAATCACGCCAGAACGGCCTAACGGATCTGGATGAAATTCGGCACATAGATAGAGAAAAGTCTGGAATAGCACATAGGCTACTTTTTATCCCGGAAAATTTCGTAGTTCCCGCGGGATAGCGATAAACGAATTCTTTGCAGACGAAGTCGCTGGCAACAGCTAGTACATACATAAATCACGTCTTTATTCCTTACAGGGTAGACAGAGCTTAACATAACAAGACCTAAAGGCCACGTTTAGCATGATTGTGGGCGTATGGGTGGAAATGGGAAACAAAATAGTGGTGGATTGCTGCCGCATCGCCTGTAACATTCCTAAGATCTTCGCCCATTCCCTTGACGGGCTTTTACCATCTGCGCGGGAAGAGAAGCAACTGGTACATTCTATGTTTTTTCTTTACTTTCAGACCATCGCGGAAGACAGCAAGCCACATGAAACATACATAAATTCCAGAAACATAACTATGCCCTACACCACACAAAAATTGTCGCGTTTCGAATTTCGCGTGGCTTTCTCGCATTTAAATAAAGTAGCGAAGTAGAGAGGTTAATGTTTTTTATTCATTCTCAATTAAAGAAGATGATAATAAAGACCTATTTAATTTGACGTCTTGCATAATTAAATCGACGCTAAAAAGAACTATATCTTTGTCAATTGTTTTTAAGAGGACAAAAAGTATAATTGCACTTCTTCAATATCATAAAATGCGAAAGTTTGTGAGAATGTAATGTATTATGTAGGTATTTTTGTTACTCTTTCATGCCAAAACGGCTTTTAAAATCTGGAAAATATGTCAAAGAGATTAGTCTAGAATAACACACAGGCTCCTTTTTATCGCGGAAATTGCGTAGTGTCCAATGGGTAGCGATAAACGGATTCTTTGCAGACGAAGTCGCAGGCAATATAGTGGTATTTAATAAAATCACTTGAAAAAGATATTTTGTAAGTAGTAAATAAATATTTGTATGTATGTATGTAAACTCTTTATTGCACATAAAAATTTAAAAATACAGAAGTACACAGAAAATAGTACAAAGGCGAACTTATCCCTAAGAAGGGATCTCTTCCAGCTAACCTGGTACAGAAAGGAATAGTTTAAAAAAAAGGCAAGCAGTCATTATTATGCGCAAATAAGTAGTATTAATACTTAATAAATTAACAACTAAAGTACATTATAAAACCATAATAAAATATAATATAAATAACGAAATAAAATTTAACCAATAAACTTACATAAACACTATCGAATATCAAATAACATAAATAAATACTTGAACTAAATAGAATATGAAAGGCAATTATACCGCCTCAGGTGCCGGTGTTTAGCCACAACTTCCTCAGCCCACCCCTGAACACCGCCACAGACTGAGATTCCCTCAACGTCAGGGGCAACCCGTTCCACAGCTTGACGGAGCGGATCGTGAAAGATTTGGCATATGATCGTGCCTTATTAGGCGGAAAGGCAAGTGTGAGGTTGGAGCTCGACCGCAAACGGTCGCCGCTTCCAGTGGCCAAGTAGCCAAATCTTTCACACAAGTAAGAAGGAGAAGTAGGATTAAAGAGAACATTAAAAAGGAGGCACAAGGTATGCATGTCTCTGCGACGTCGAATAGGCAGCCAGCTAAGCTGCTCGCGAAAGTGGGAGACATGATCATACTTGCGCAGACCATAAATGTACCTAATGCAAACATTTTGAAGGCGTTCAAGTTTGTCAAGCAGTTCCTCCGTCAAGTCAATGAAAGCAACATCACCATAATCCAGTAGGGGTAAGAGAAGAGAACGAGCAAGAGTAAGTTTAGTTTGAAAAGGGAAAAAGTTCTGCAGACGTCTCAAGGAGTGCATCGATGCGAAAAGCCTACGGCTCACCTCAGTTACATGCGCAGTCCAGGAAAGAGTTTGGTCGATTATAATACCCAAATTCTTAACGGTATTTGAATAAGGGATTGGAGCATCATCAAATATGATACTCGGCAACACAACCTCCGGTAATCTGCCCACGAAGTGAGGACTGCCTATAATTATGGCCTGTGACTTAGCAGCGTTAACCTTAAGGCCAAACCGCTCAGCCCAACTACTGATGCAGTCCAGGTCAGTATTAATTTGACCAATTATAGAAGGCAAATCATCGAAACCAGCCGCCGCATAGATCTGCAGATCATCCGCATATAAATGATAGGAAGACTGAAGTGACTTTGTAATACCATCGATAAAAATTGAAAACAGAAGAGGAGATAGCACACCCCCTTGGGGAACACCAGCAGCAAGGTCGTGCCACTCCGAGAAATGATCATCAACCCTAACTCGCTGGCGCCTTCCAAAGAGGTATGCGTGAAACCATGAGATGGCAGATGGGGAAAAATTTAAGTTCTGAAGGGTTCCAATTAAAATATCAAAATCTACGGTATTGAAAGCACTACTAAAATCCAATAGAACTAGAATGGTAAGCATTTTACGCTGAATATTATGACGAATGTCGTCAGTGACCTTAACCAAAGCAGTGGCTGTGCTATGCCCGGGGCGGAAACCGGATTGTAGAGGATTAAACAGGTTATGTCTATTGAGATGGGATGACAGACGATGATTAACAAATTGCTCAATAACCTTTGAAAGGACAGGGAGTATGGATATAGGTCGGTACTGTGTGAACAATGTTGGGTTGGCGGTTTTAGGGAGAGGAATCACATGAGCAAGTTTCCACATTAAAGGAAAAGTGCCCGAGGAAAAGGAGAAGTTAATAATTTTTGAGAGGACAGGAGCAATGTGTTCCGCCGCGAGTACCAGCATATCCAAGCTAAGGCAATCCTCACCAACAGCCTTCGTTTTAATGGCTTTGAGATAACCAACAATTTGTTGAGGTGAAATATTACCAATTTCAAAAACAGGGCAGTCAGGACGAGGTGTAGCGGCAAGAAGAGACAATGTTTGTTGCTTTACGGAAGGGTCCAATATGACCGGAGAAGTACCGAAGTGCTTATTTAAAGCGTTGACATCAAGAGAGCCAGAAGAAGTTTGTTGACTTTTGCCCACCCCTAGTGACTTTAGAAATTTCCACAACTTTGCTGGAGGACAGCCATCGATGGACTCGTGTATAAATTTACGTTTCGCGTTTCTACAGGCTCTATTGCAGCGGTTTCGCAACGAAACGAAGCTAGCTCGATTATGCTCGGAAGGGTCACGCCGCATCCTGATACGAGCTTTGTTTCGCTTAGCCATCAATGACTTAATGTCGGGCGTAAGCCATGGAGCAGGAAAGTGCTTCACACGCGTTGGTCTTAATGGCGCGTGCTTTTCAAAAATAGCCAGTAAAATTTTGTTAAACGCGCTCAGTTTCTGGTCGATATCCGTAATAGCCTCAATGCTCGGCCAGTCAGCATCAACCAACTCAGCGTGAAACGCCTGCAGATCAATGTCACGGATATTACGTCTCAATATCACCTTATGTTTGCGCTTAGGAGGGCGGATGTTCAGAGATACATATACCAAGTCATGGTTGGAAAAGGCACCAGCATTATGTTGCCCATGAGAAGAGACCAATTGTGGAGAGGAAGTTAAAATTATATCTAAAAGAGATGGTGGTCCATTATGTGGAAAATGTGTGGGGGACAGGGGCAAAATACTTAGGTTTAGAGAAGTGGCAAGAGACTGCAACTTGCTTGACCGAACATCCTTTTTCAACAAACAGGTGTTGAAATCGCCCATTACAAGATGGTGATCAAACTGTGGGCTGATATCACTCAAAGTATTCTCTAAAATATCGAAATAATTAATATTTGAAGAGGGGCTATAAAACACACCCAGCAGTACCTTGCTATGGTGCAAAGTGAGACCCAGAAAGAGATACTCAGGGGAACCACTGTAGACCAAATTATTAACTGAGCAAGAAACTACCTGACATGCAACTTCTTCCCTCAAATAGATGGCAACACCGCCGCCGCGCACTGTGCCAGATGCACCGTCTCTGATACCCGTCCTGTCATTACGATAAAGACGGTACCCGGGTAAAGGATACAGCGCAGAGGACAAAGTGGGCTTAAGCCAAGTCTCCGAAATGAGAATAGCGTGAATATTAGGATTAAACACAGCCAGCAATTCATGGTAGTGAGACGGCAGACTCTGTGCATTGATGTGAACAACGTTAAAGGTCCCCGACGCCGAGACAAACGTGGCACGAAGGCGTTCACTCAAGTCGGGCTCGTCCGAGGCATCGCTGAGGGAGTCGTAAAGAGAGGAAGACGATAGCGAGAAAAACTCACTATCGATGCTAGCATTGAAAACATCAGACATCCAAACCAGGTAAGTACCTAAAAACTACAATTTAAAACTATTATACCATAAACTACGTACATATATTATATACACTAAATTACTGCCAATAGCTAAAATAATAATATATGCCCTAATAACAGTATTATAAATCTCGCCTGCCTACCAACAGCTATAAACGGAAAGAAACTAAAATAAAAATAAAATATGTTACACCATTATATTTAATAGGTATATGACAAAGCCGTGGTAGCCTAGTGGTTTGACCTGTGGCCTCTCAAGCAGAGCGTCGTGGGTTCAAATCCCGGGCTCGCACCTCTGAGTTTTATGTGCGAAAATTACATTTGTAATTTGCCATGAGCTTTTCGGTGAAGGAAAACATCGTGAGGAAACCTGCACACATCTGCGAAGAAATTCAATGGTGTGTGTTAAGTTCCCAATCCGCACTGGGCGCGCGTGGGAACTATAGCCCAAACCCTCCAATTACACGGAGGAGGCCTATGCCATGAGGCACGCCGAATTTCGCGACAATTTAATAAATAAAAAAAAATAAAAAAAAACACAAAACATGTACTTACTGAAATTGTAGCGAATTCGGAATAAAAAGGCTTATAAATAAATAAATAAATAAAATATGACAGGCTCCAGCTCCGGTCTTACCCGCCTTGGTATTGCAATAACAACGATGAGGCAGGTCGTAAATTCTTGCGCGGTTGGAGGCTTGAAATTGAACCAACGGATTACCCCGCCCTGGTGAAAGAAATGGCTATGTTTAATTGCTAGTACACACAGCAAAGCTATTCGGTAAGCAGGTTTAAAGCAGGGATGTTATGGATATATAATTTCGGATCCGGATATGGATATGGATATTGGTAAAATATAACATCGGTTTCGGTTACGGATATGGATATCCATAACAACACTGCTGTGCACCTCGCGCTGTGACGTCATTAGGTAGCGGGAGAGGTGTCGCATTCCAGCGGAGTGCACAGTTAATTCGTACGAGTTGTAGTATTTAGTTAGACTCCGCCCTATCCGAAACTATCCAAAACTTTTATTTCGGATTCGGTTACGGTTACGGATATTTTTTTATTTCGGATATCCGATAGTTTCGGTTACGGATATGGATATCCATAACAACAGTGGTTTAAAGCGCCGCGTGCGTGCAAAGGTGCTTACCGAATAGCTTTGCTGTGTGTACATACATGCATACATGGAATTTTAAAGCAATTCGATTCCTTGACCTTGGAAATTGCGGAAAACTTGAAAAAATATATTACAATTTTGTATTTAAGCAAAATAACATCGCAAGATCGAATTTCTAGCCAAAAGCTAGCGATCTATGCCAGTGTTGCCGTTCAAGGAAAAAGAAATCCATTCATTATCCTGCATTGATTGTTGTGTATCGAATGTGTGTAAATAAATGTTCTCTCTCTCTCTCTCTTTCTCTCTCTTATTGAAGTCCGCGTGGAAAATTGCATAGCTCCCGCGGAATAGCGATATGTCAATTTTTTTTATTTTATTGAATCAGGCGTTATTTTGCGGAGGTCCATTTCAATGAACACAAAATATTTACCTTGCTACAAAACGCACACAAATCCCACAAACTTAATTGTGGGATTTGTGTGCGTTTTGTGTGGTAGTAGTGGTGGGAGGGCTTGCATGCAAAACGTATATATTTCGCACAAGCTTGGTTATCTTGCACGTAAGTAGCGGAGTAGCAAGGTAAATATTTTGTGTTCATATGTCAATTGCTAATTCTACGCAGACTAGGTCGCGGGCAGAATAGTTTAGTCTAACTAATCTAACTAATATTATAAATGCGAAAGTATAGATGGATGGATAGATGGATGGATGGATGGATGGATGGATGGATGGATAGATGGATGGATGGATGGATGGATGGATGGATAGATGGATGGATGGATGGATGGATGGATGGATGGATGGATGGATGGATGGATGGATGGATGGATGGATGGATAGATGGATGGATGGATGGATGGATGGATGGATGGATGGATGGATAGATGGATGGATGGATGGATGGATGGATGGATGGATGGATGGATGGATGGATGGATGGATGGATGGATGGATGGATGGATGGATGGATGGATAGATGGATGGATGGATGGATGGATGGATGGATGGATGGATGGATGGATGGATGGATGGATGGATGGATGGATGGATGGATGGATGGATGGATGGATGGATGGATGGATGGATGGATGTTTGTTTGTTACTCAATCACGCCAGAACGGCCCAACGGGTCTGGATGAAATTCGGCACATAGATAGAGAAAAGTCTGGAATAGCACATAGGCTTTTTATCCCGGAAAAATGCGTAGTTCCCACGGGATAGCGATAAACGAATTGCAGACGAAGTCGCTGGCAACAGCTAGTAGTACATAGAGTTTAATTTCATTCCGCCTATTGTCTCGTAAACTACAAAAGTAACTTCTAGAAACCTCGGCTAAGGTTTTTTGCCAGTGTCACATTAAGGTGAGGTAGGCGAAGCAACAGGTAGCAATCCCTTGATTATTTTGCCGTTCCTCTTCGTTTCTCTACGGGAGATAACCTCCTTCTCCAAAGGATAAAACTGCCAGTGTTGCGCTAGCTAAATTTCAGTGAACTGTAAAAACTGTATCAATAATTACAATAAGTACTAGATTTCTTACTGTTTATTGACTACCACGTAGTAAAAAGAACAGAAAAGGGTGTACAGAGAATTTAATTGTTAAAAATAAGCGGTTTTTGCTACTATTACAGCAAGAATATAACTAATAATATAAATGCGAAAGTATGGATGGATGGATGTTTGTTTGTTACTCAATCACGCCAGAACGGCCTAACGGATCTGGATGAAATTTGGCGCATAGATAGAGAAAAGTCTGGAATAGCACATAGGCTACTTTTTACCCCGGAAAATTGCGTAGTTCCCGCGGGATAGCGATAAACGAATTCTTTGCAGACGAAGTCGCTGGCAACAGCTAGTTTACAATAATTTACAACATTTCGAAGAGCTAACAAAAACACCTATGTGTATAAAATAATAGTGAGGAGAAAAAACTCTAGTGGTTGGATTAACATTGCAACTTTAACAAAAAGTACAATCACCAAAAAGCTCGTTATAAAAATGTCATCGCTCATCATTGCAAATACTAAACAAGGTTTTTTCAGAATTATTCCAGAATGTATCCCTATCCCTACTAATATTATAAAAGCGAAAGTTAACTCTGTCTGTCTGTTTGTATATTACGCTTTCACGCCAAAACTACTGAATTTTAATGAAATTTGGTAGAGAGATAGTTTAAATCCCGGGGAAGGACATAACAATGGTTTTTATTCCGAAAAATCGTATGTACTTAAACTCGGCTTCGCTTTGTTTCATAAAACCCCACTCGTGTTTTAATGCCTGTCATTATGCACCAGCCACATAACTTACTATTATTTGGCACTGCAAATACACAGTTTCAGAAGTTACAACACATTTTTTTTTTAATGTGAATAGAAGGCAAACGAGCAAGTGGGTCACCTGATGGTAAGCGATCACCACTGCCCATAGACACCCGCAATCCCGGAGGGATTGCAGATGCGTTGCCAACCTTAGACTTAGATGAAATGCCTCTTTTGTGCCCGTAATTTCCCCGGCTGTCTTACTCTCCACACCGGAACACAGCAGTGCAAGCACTGCTGCTTAGCGGCAGGATTAGCGAGTAAGATGGTGGTAGCGATCCGGACGGACCTTGCACAAGGCCCTACCACCCGCCAAAGTTAGAACAACATTTTTAATATGGACTGTTTAGATAATGTCGAACGTCTTAATTTTTGGGCAGTGCTAAAGATAAATCTATCGTAAAGGGAGTTCGCACACGATTAACGCGGCTCTATAAAGGGCAAATCGCTGAGTTATCCAGCCGTTAGTTTTTATGGCGGGACGTTAAAATTCTGTCGTAGGAGCGTAATGACCCTGGACTAAACTTGGCCTTGGTGTGATTCAAAAAGTGACACCTGTTATTAGTTTTGTGACAGCTTTTTATGAGAGCAAATAGGTCACTTATGTCACCGGCTAGTTAGTCTGCCTATGCCTTAACAAAATAGTCGAGCGAGTGACAGGAAAAAACCAAAGGCAATCGCAAATTTAGAATTTAGTTTTTTTTTGTAAGCGGCCTGTGCGTGGAGTAGGTACCATTGTTACACTTTTTTTTAAAAATATTTTATGGCCTGGGGCCTTACCATGACGTCCTAATTCCGACTCAGTTCAAGTTTTAGCTGTCACTTTTAGTATTAATCTGACAGCGAGCGAACCTAAACTGAATCGCATTAAGACGTCATGGTAAGGCCCCTGTTCTCATAAAATTTGACATTTTAACGCGAACGCGAACAAGACGCATTTTGTGACCGAAAACCTACACTAAGCATACAGGACAGACCTTGCACGAGGTCCTTCCACTCGCGGACTACCCACACTTTCGCGTTTATAATGTTAGTAGCGTTTTCATTTATGTGCTCCAAAAAGGTCAGTCAACATCCGAGGCAGGGTTAGTGTCAACTTCCTGAAAACAAATGGCGGAGGCAATTTCTCGGAGCCCCAATTTTGAGCCAATAAATTGAAGGAAGCCATCCTTCATTTTGATCGCGGGTTAAACACGTAGACTTATTGAGAGGTAATTTTGAGGGATGAAAAATTATATATCCTGTATGGTTCGCACCGTACACCTTTAAATGTTTGTAGAATTGAAAGAGTAAATTGATAGAAATTGATTTATTTTTACTGAACTGATAGTATTGCTAATAATGAGTTTGATGAGGTGAGTACGCGGCGGCTGTTAATGCGCAACTGGTCACGTTTTACATAGAACGTGAAAACGATATGAATGCTATGTCAGCGTTATGAAAGTAATGTGCGGTGTTGCACCGTACATATCCGTAACTTCCACGTGTTCGCATACACATTTTTCAAGCTCAATGAGGTTATAAAATGTGTGCTTTCAAAGGGACAAGTTGTTTTCTTTGCACCTGACGTTTAATGCGTGCTTTTCACTTTTTTTGTTGTGTTGTGGATGTCAATGGGTGGTGTCGCTTACCATCAGGTGACCAACTTGCTGGTTTGCCTTCCTTGTCGTTTATATATATAAAAAAAGTTTATGAGTTGAGTTTGTTAAATTCCGAGGTACGAGCAAGGATTCGAATTCTTGACCTGTTTGAGAGGCCATAGGATTAACACTAGGCTACTTACTTGAAGTTACCACAACTTAATATACTACCACGGCTTATCGCAATCAAGGTAGGATATACATACATACATACATACAAAAAATCACGTGTTTATCCCTTATGGGGTAGACAGAGCTGAAGGTAACAAGACCGAAAGTCCACGCTCTAGCATGGTTGTGGGCGTATAGGAAAGGAGAATCAAAATAGTGATGGGTTGCTAGCCGCATCGCCTATAACATGATTCCTACGATTTTCACCAATTCCCTCGATGGGCTGTTACCATCTGCGCGGGAAGAGAAGCAACTGGCACATTCTATGTTTTTTATTTAGACCAAGTTTGTGGAAGGATACACATTTCTTCTAAATGTAATAACTTTGAACAAGCAATTTTGTATATATCTAATACCTTTAAAGGATCCGGTCATCCGGGTACTTATAATTAAATGAACATTTATTTACAACATGACTGCGAAAAGCAGTTAACTCGTTCATAACACCCAAACCCATTTTATACACGCGTTGTGTAATCTACTATTTCTATCCTGCTGTTACATATATAGCTTCATTTTAACGAGAAACAATGGAGTTGGCAGGTAAAGGATCACAAGTCTGACAGTCTATGTAACGTGTCCCTGCTGCGAAACCTAAGTGAAGAGATATAGCGGTTTTTACAGGAATTCTGTTTATAGCTCTTTCAATTTACTTTTCGCTTATACCATGTCTTTTTGGGTTATTGTTGTGGAACTAAATTACTAAGAACAGGGGCCTTACCATGACGTCCTAATTCCGACTCAGTTCAAGTTTTGGCTGTCACTTTTAGTATGAATCGGACAACGAGCGAACCTAAACTGGATCGCATTAAGACGTCCGTCATGGTAAGGCCCCAGCTTATTTAGTCACCGGAATATATTTTATTAATAAGTAACTGTAACGAATGGACCTCACGAGACAGGCTCGGCCTAGTGTGAAGATCATAGGTAACATGTTTCACTTTGTGAAACTTTTTAGTAAATAAACTTATATATTTTTATTTATTTTTTTAATGTTCTTTACATATTTGTGTATTTGTGTTGTTGTTTGTGTGTATTTGTGTGTTTGTGACTCTTCTGGTGTCGCAGGTGTCCATGAGCGATGGTAATGGTTTACCATCAGGCGATCCGTCTGCTCGTTTGCCCCCTATATCATAAAAAAAAAAAATATTTACATATCGAAATCGTACCGCAGACTGACTCCTCAACATCTTTCATACTATTACGTCACCTTATTCTTCAAATCGAATATTCACTCTCTCACTCATATCATCCGTCTTATTCACACCGTCTTACGTTCCATTCCACATTGTTATTACAAGCTTTTATTTCACTTGCAATATAAATATGTAAGTATGTATGCCCGGGTGGAATTTTGAAGCAGATATCTTCTACCGATTGAACTGAAATTTTGCATACTTGAGAAAGTTGGATGACAATATAATAACCTGGTAGTGGAGTTCTGATGAACCTTTTTTTTAACGTGTGGAAAATGCACCTTATGCACGCGCTCAGGGCAGCAACGGGGGTATGACGGGCTCTCCAGCCCGCCGCTGCCTTCCCTAATGGAAGAAGGGGAGAGGCCTACCGTCCAAAAACAGTCACGTTCCCTCCTGGCCATGGACTGTGAGCGTTACGGGAGCACTAGGTGTCACCGCGACGCCCACTGGCCGCCCCGCATGAGCCAGATGGCAACGGCACCGTTGAGTGCGGGCTCGGGATTCAAGTACTGATGACCCAACCAGTAGGCTTATTATCTAACTCGCTCGCAATCGCCATCGTGTTCATTTTGACAGTTCTTATATGAATGTGACAGCTAGCTGATTCCGATGCCAATTGTCAGCCCATACATGAACTGTCAAAATGAACACGATGGCGATTGCGAGCGAGTTAGACAATAAGCCTACAGGATAGTCTCCGCAGGAGCGAACTCTTCAACGGTTGGTCTGATTGACTTGTTTGGTACACATTATGTAGGACCAATGACAATGCAAGCACAGTCAGGCAAAGAGCTCATATAAAAAATGATTTTTTTGACAGGAACATATCTTTACTTTTTCTTCTTCTTCATGTGCCTCTTCAGTCTTGAAGGTTGGTCGTTAGCTTCTTGTATACGTGCCGGCACGTAAGTCTAACGATGACGATTCACGTGAAGGGGATCTGCACACCCACGAATACCGTATTTTATACTTCTGCGCATACATGGTCAGATTAGACTTACTTGCCGGCACTTATATTTTATTCAAATTTTATTACGTATTATTCTTAAGACTTTTGCCACAGCTTCACTCCGAAGAAAGTGTAGAAAACCACACACGCTGCGACTAGAAATGAGCACACAACGTCTATTGATACGCCAGACGGCGTACTGCCGACAAAATAATGAGTACCGTACACCAGGATGACTTTGATTTACGGGGTGACTTTAAAAAGTAAGTAAGTAATGCTTTATTGTACAAATATAAAGAAACACAATATTACAAATAACAATAATATACACACAAAGGCGAACTTATCCCTATAAGGGATACTTTACTTTACTTTGTTTTTCGGAAAAGTGGTTATAATGATGAAATCATTAATTTTTATCTGCGTTTACTGCTTCCATACGATGTCTTCATCGATCGCCTTTGCGTCTACATGCCAAACATTATCTGTTGGACAATATCGATTTTAATTTGTAGCAATTTTAGAATGACCAAAGTAACCTCAAAATTATCGTTGAACCGATTTTAATTAAATTTGGCACAGAGATAGTTTTAGTCTTGAAAGAAAGAAGAAAGAAAGAAAGAAGACATTTATTCTCTTTTGAAAGACACAGAGAGAGAGTCTTGGGTAAGGACATAATAATATAATAGTTTTTATCCCGAAAAATTGCATAGATCCCGCCGGATAGCGATAAACGAATTCTGCGCAAACTGAGTCGCGGGTAACCACTATTTCGTTATGAATAGCGCCATTTTTTATTGTATAATTAAATTAGCTGTTGCCTGCGACTTCGTCTGCAAAGAATTCGTTTATCGCTATCCGGCGGGAATTTTCCGGGATAAAAAGTAGCCTATGTGCTATTCCAGACTTTTCTCTATGTGCCGAATTTCATCCATATTCGTTGGGCCGTTCTCGCGTGATTGAGTAACAAACAAACATCCATCCATCCATACTTTCGCATTATAATACTAGTTAGATTAAGGTAAGTATAGTCTTTCTTTAACTCCTTGTTCTCAATATCACATGATTTGTGAGGAGCGACTAGCAGCAAGCGATAACTCTTATTGTTGTTAAACCATTATTTTTGATCTCTACCCCACAGTTTTTATCACGCCGTACCCATCAAGTTCATTAACCCCTCGATGACGTCACGGGGGAACCGCGTGACTTTCCCGAGATGTTCTATCAGTGACTATGCATAGCTAATGCCTGTCTAGAACTCATACTGCATCCAACCTAACCTCAATCGTATTTCATGAGAGCCTAGGTTCTTTTTCAGTGTTTCTTCAAACGCCGGCAACGTAAAGTGATTGGCTATAGAATCGCTAAGTTGTCATTTTATGAGATAAAAATTGTCGTTTTACTTCGGGCTCCTTTCGATATTAGTATAATATAGTTAATTCCATTCCATTTTAACGATTTTGTAAACAAACAAGTCCCCGAAGTTCGTACAACATTTAAATACAAACACAAATGTTGTTGTTACAAAATGAAGTGAGTTAACAAGTATTATGAACAAGTATTATTGGAGTAGTATTATTGGATGTGATTAATTGCATACAATGCTTAAAGTTTGTCTGCTGTAAAAATGACGAGTCTTACTGGCAACGCGAGAAGATGGAAAATTTTCAAAAAATCGAAAAAGAAAAAAAAACGGTAGTAGTTTCGCTTGACAGTTTTAATAGCGGCCGCTAAATGATTAATAGATTCAATTATGACACTAGGTAACCTTACGTAGATTCCACTATATGGTTCAGAAATAATTTTGTTCGATAGTAGGCAAGTTCAGTTTTGCCAAAATATCACGTGAGTACATGTTCTATCTCAAGATAATAGCAATTTTCATTATCATTAAAATGTTCGATTCACGTTCCATTAAATTAATACTTAATTAAATCAACTAAACGTTTAAGGAATGTGAACTTTGGCCCATAAACCGAGGGTATACAATGCTTCGACCGTGTATTAATTGGCTTCCCGTATTCTAGTAAATTGCGGTGTATCACGCTACTTGAAATATCGTTTACTGGGGATAGTGTGGGATAGCTTATTGAGTTACAAAATGTATTATACGATTTGATGTGACTTTTTCCTTTACATTTTCACAGACCTATTAAAAAAAATTCCAGTTTTCAACTAAAACAATTTTTTATAAATTGAAAGCCACAGTTTCATCCTACTAATATTATAAAAAGCGAAAGTTTGTGAGTGACGATGTGAGTGTGTGTGTTTGTTCCTTCTTCACGCTGAAATGACTAAACAGATTTGGATAAAATTTGGAACGGAGACAGCTGGTACCCTAGATTGAAACATAGGCTACATTTTATCCCGGGAAATTGCATAGTTCCCGCGGGATAGCGAAAAACATCTCAATTGCTAATTTTACGCGGACGAAGTTGCGGGCAGAAGCTAGTAGTTAATAAAATGAAAAAATTAGAAAAAGAAAACAATTTGAAAATTATTTACATCCCTGAATGGTTTTCAATTTATTTTACATAGTAAAAAATAGACTATTCCAATTCTTCATTTTTCTTTCAAAGTTCGGAGTTCCGAGACGAGGTGGAACAAAACTTTGTAATGACATTCTTACTTTACGTTAGTTTTCTTTTGTCCTTGTCTGACTACAGAAAGTAGGTACAGTCTGTCAGACCAAAGACAATAAATTTTCGAATAAAATGCTCGGATAGTGGTTAGTGACCCTGAGTATGAAGCTTGAGGTCCCGTGTTCCAATGCCGATTATGATTGATTTTTTCTTTACTACATAGTAGAAAACAAAGTCACTTTCCGCTGTCTGTCTATCTGTCTCTATGTATCCTTAGATCTTTAAAACTACGCAACGTATTTTGATGCGTTTTTTTAAATAGATAGAGTGATTCAAGAGGGCGGATTATATGTACTTATTGTATAAATTCTACGCAGATGAAGTCGCGGGCAGAAGCTAGTCTAACTAATATTATAAATGCGAAAGTATGGATGGATGGATGGATGTTTGTTTGTTACTCAATCACGCCAGAACAGCCCAACGAATCTGGATGAAATTCGGCACATAGAGAAAAGTCTGGAATAGCACATCACATAGGCTACTTTTTATCCCGGAAAATTCCCGCGGGATAGCGATATACGAATTCTTTGCAGACGAAGTCGCTGGCAACAGCTAGTGTTTTATAATTTAAAGTCTGGTCTTATTTGGATTTGATAAAAAAAACCTCTGTGGCTATATTTATAATTAGGACTGTCTATAGGTCACATTAAAAAAAAAATAGAAAAATACTTTAAAAAACCGACTATATTGTAAAATTTGTTCACTCAAAAAGCAAAAACAAAACTACGCCACTCCTCTCATTACTCCTTTGTGACGTATCCACAACTTTCGATATTAATAGTTAATAGTCACTGATAAGTGAAAATTCTATTTACATTACAGACTCAACCAGAATCTGCGCCGGTTGGCTTCATATTGACTATGCATTGCATTTCGAACTCTCACTTAAATTGTCACCGACGATTGTCTCATTAGTGAAATAGGGCCCAGCTCAATACGACCCTAATGTATTAACTTAAGTATACATTCGTTTAGTGCGATAAAGTTGACATAAAGAAAAATCAATTCGGACAGGCGGAAATATTTCTTAAGCAAAAAATGGCCGGCAATCCGATACTTTCGTTTGTATCCTTTGTTCTACGATGTATGTCTTGTCATCAATATTGCACGTCACAACGGCGATATTGGCAATACACTAAAGCCCATAATTTTGTAGAATCACCCGTCCGGGTATGCCGTGACCCTTCACGCCGCAAGGGAAATCTGCCTCGTTTTTATGTACTAATACATCGAATAAGGGCTAAAATAGAGTAATTGAGAGTTTTAGAGATCCGTAGTTAAGCGTCTAAGATTTTATGTTGCATCCATTAGAGGTGAGCTAATCACCATGCTAAAAGCTTTTTACTCGTACCAATGCATGATCTCACGATGTCATCATGTGGCAAACTTTTACACTTACAAACATACATACAAAACATGTCTCCATTCCTTACAGGGTAGACAAATCTGAGTAAAAGACCGATCCGTGCACCGACAATTTTGAAAACAATTGACAGTCGCCTTTTCTTTTTTTTTCGTTGCTGCCGCGACGCGTGGCCATGGACTAGAGTGCCAATCAGCCAGCGACAGCCAAAAAGGTTGAAAATTCTATAAATTGATTGCTATTCAAAATACATACACAGTCTAGTTTTTCTCGCAATTTGCGTGTGACCAGGCATTCCCTGCATGAAGTTTCATAAATATTAAAGTGGCTGTGCTATTTAGTAAAATATTCACGTTCCTGAAATTTGCTACTTGAAACATGTACAAAGAAAATCTTGCGCCTTCACGCGCCTTCTCCTGTTTTATTCAAGCCTTTGTGTAATGTATATCTCGAAATTGTTTCTCTATGATCCAGCTTTGATTACAAAGTTTGTTTTGATGACGAATGATAAAACGTTCAAATTGCAATGACGGTCAAATATTATAACAACTTACAAAAATAAGTTAAATGTATTTGCATAATTTGACAGTTGTTTTCAAAGTGTTATGTTAATGAACTTAGCTCAAGCCTTACTAAGGGAGAATAGAATAGAATAAATGAACTTAATTGTAAATGGTTTTGAGTATAAAATACCACACTACACTAATGAGTTAAATGTACACAAAAATAGGAAGGAACTCTGTATTAAAAAAATCCAGCTTACGGCTCAGAGTTAGGTAACGTTCGTTCAAAAAAGGCTAGAAAATACTCCTGTTAATCCTAAATTAGTGAAAGTAAGTAAAGGTAAACAATGTACTTACCCACATTACGTGGAATTGGTTTTCTTAAATCGCCCCGTTAAGGTTGACGGGTACATGACGAAGGTAGACTTGTAAAGGGCGGTCTTGCCCACGGTTTGCTATGATTTGCTGAGTGGCTGTTTTTGCCCGACTTTGATGTGAGACTAAGGTCTGACAACGTTCAGGGAAACTCTTTATATGTCCTATTAACGGATCACTAATTTAACTTGGTTGTTGGTCTGTCTTTTTCCTCTCGTTGTCACTATGTTTCTTATTATTTTCATGAAACAGTGTGGCCAAAGCGGGTAGGTCTGTACCGTAAAACGGGGTGAGTGGGACAAAATTGAAGTTCAAACCTCATTGAAAAATATGTTCATATACATGTGGATAGTTGATTTTTATAGATAAAAAATGTTCCGGCGGTATGAATTTTAGTTTAATAATGATTACCTGTCGTTTAGTTTCATAGTTTAAACAATAAACACTACAATATAGCCAAATTCCAGCTCACCCCGTAGTGGGGTCAGAAGAGACAGGAACAAATAAAAAATATGATAACAAATCACCAGAAATAAAAAGCAAAATTATTTTTTTCCTAAAACCTACGACGAGTACAAACTTAACTAACGATCACAAACATTTAAAAAGTAATAGGTAACCAAGTTTTTGAAAACCCACCGACCTTAAAAAATTAAGTAACGAAAGATAAAAATGAAAATGCATTCACAAAGTGTTTATACCAGTGAACGAATAATTTATGTTTACGTGCACTATGCAATGCACCTACCTATTATTATAATGACAAATCTATGAAAATCCAGCGGGGCTGCCATTTCTAGATATTCATTATACACCTTGAACAAGATCTAAAGCTTCAAAGTGTAAGAAAGGCGTGATTAATGAATTATATTAACCTTTCAATAACATGAGGAGCTGATGACGAAATGACTGATGTGTCATGAAACCGCATGGAAGCTGAAGACACCTACCCCCTCATTCATAAACGCTCTATAGGCCTCTGCTTACTAAGTAATTTTGGGAGTTTGTAATTGTGTCGTACAGACACATCATTCAAACAGATGACGCTTAGCGACAAATATTCGCATAGTAACATGGTCACGTGACAGTTGGCAACAGATAGAAAAATTCGGAGGCTTACTCACCTGCTATGGGTGGTGTAGGGGTATAGCACGCGTCACGGAATGACGAGGACCCGGGTTCGATTCCCGGCCATAGCTTTACTTTTCGGATTTTTCTATGTGTTCTAATTTTCAGTGTCGTTTAGAAATTACTAAGTAAGCGTTTATCCTTATCTGTGAAAGGCAAATGTCAAAGTGACAGATAAGGACAAACGATTAGGTATAGAGCGTTTATTAAGAGGTTACAGTTTAACCGTTTTTTTACATTTATTAGTTCGTGGTCAGTCCTATACTGAAAGAATAAAGTACTTAAAGATAAAAAAGATCCCCAATCCTCTGCCAAACTTTAGTGTGAAAGAAGCATTAACACACGCCTTAAGAGTCGTTTCCCGATAAAGTGCGTAGATAAGTAAAATTTACGCTGCAAACTGCTCTTACACTATTCGTAGGTGAAAGGTACGGAGGTTCAACTATCGAGAAATGGGCATTAAGATGTAAGTTATTGCAATTGAGTATGCGACTGACAAACTTTAAACATTCTATTGGCGACGCTCTAAATGTGGATTACCAACCGCTAGCATTCCGGGAGTGCCGGCAGAAGTGAAAACAGCAGCTGAGATTAGATACCGTACTGGCCGCTTACAAAAAAAAGTACGTATTATCTATATTGACTGATTTTTAACAATGTGCCATAGTACTTTTGCTCCACGACTCAACAAAAAAACACTTCAAAAATCGAATTTCAAAATAAGCTCTTAGAGGATCTGATATCCTGGTACTTAAACTCTCCCTCCGTCTTACGCCTGACGCGAGTTTAAGAAATTCATAGGCACCGTAAACCGCTTTGCGGCTACATGCCAAACATTCACCTCATATGGACAATATCGACTTTATAGTAATTTCAATCAAAGTAGCCCCAAAATTATCCAAGTCACCCCGGTTAACGGTACTCTAGATAAACATGAGCCGCCTGAAAGTGTGCCAGCAAAACTATTCTCAATGTTGCTTTGAGAACTGTTTCCAGCATTGTACATGGACGACTAATGCGAAATGATGTCTTAAAAAATTTTAGGCATGTCGATATATGACATAGGCTACCCTGTCGTAAGTGACTGCTGGGGCCTTACCATGATGTCTTAATGCGTTTCAGTTTAGGTTCGCAAGCTGTCAGATTCATACTAAAAGTGTTGAAGTTATATCAACAATGTACCAGTGCTGCCATCTGTGGCGCTATATCTAACTAACTGTTTTTTTTAAATAAAATCTTTTTCCTGTTTTTGCCACTGAACGTGTAGTTTTATTTGAGGTTATGGGCCTCTGCAATTAATAAAATTACGAGTTTTTAACAAGAATTTCGGACTTTAACGAGTGTTATAAACTACCTTGAACCGTGATCGTAAACGTGAAAAGTTGTCAAAAGTTTTTTCGCAGTCCAAGAAGGTCTAATCTAACTAAGAAAAAGTAACCGGCCGTTGTAGTCGTAATGGCGGCGACCTACCTAGTTAATGTGCCGAAATTAAAAGGACGTGAAAATTACAGCGAATGGTGTTTCGCAGCAGAGAATTTTATAATCCTCGAAGGCATGAAGCATTGTGTGCAGCCAATAGAAGGAACGACCATAAAACCTGCAGATGACGAGAAAACCAAAGCTAAATTGATTATGACAATCGATCCGTCTTTATACGTACACGTAAAGAATGTGAAATCTTCGAAAGAATTGTGGGATAAATTGAAACAATTATTCGATGATAATGGTTTCACGCGAAAAATCAGCTTGCTGCGGAATTTAATTTCAATTCGACGGGATAACTGCAGTTCGATGACGTCCTACGTGACTCAGATTATCGATACAGCACAGAAATTAAGCGGTACAGGCTTTGAAATTAATGATCAGTGGACAGGATCGTTGCTGTTAGCAGGTTTGCCAGATCGTTTTTCACCAATGATCATGGCTATTGAGCATTCAGGTATTTCGATAACGACAGATACCATCAAAACAAAATTGTTAGACATGGAATTAGCAACGGAACAGGATGAGAGTGAAGTTAGCGGTGCATTTGCTGCTCATAATAAAAAATATCATTGGTCTATGGCAAAGAAGAAAAATGTTGGTAACTTTGACGCGTCAACGTCAAACTCAAATGTCAATGTCAAAGTGGTGAAATGTTATCGATGCAAACAAAATGGCCATTATAGAAACAAATGTCCGAATAACGACAAGAACTCATCAAATTCCAAGAATAAAAATACAATGCAAACAAATGCGTTTAGCGCCGTTTTCCTGAGTGGAAATTTTAACGCCAACGAATGGTATATTGATTCTGGTGCAAGTATACACCTAACGGCACACGAAAGTTGGGTGATGAATGCTTCGTATGAACAAGAAAAAGAAATTGTTGTAGCAAACAGTGAAAAGGTGTCAGTTTTATGTTCCGGCGATGTGAAAATTAAGACCACGACTGATAATTTTGAATACGATATTGTGGTAGAAGATGTATATTGTGTTCCAACACTAACAACAAATTTACTTTCCGTTAGCGAATTAATTAGGAAAGGAAATAAGATATCGTTTTCTGAAAATGGCTGTTCAGTGTACAACAGAAAGAATGTGTTGGTGGCTACGGCATCATTGACAAATGGAGTGTACAAGGTAAACTTATCTAACCAAGTACACTTGGCTGCATCAGTTGTACCAGGAATTGTGTGGCATCGCAGATTGGGACATATCAATAAAGACTATTTGAACCAGATGAAGAATGCTGTACTTGGTATGGCATGTGCTGACAAGGTGGATGTAACCAAGTCATCTTGTCCTACATGCTGTGAAGGTAAGCAGAGTCGCTTACCATTCAAGAATACTGGTCAAAGAAGTGGCAATCTGCTCGATATAGTGCATACAGATATCTGTGGGCCTATGGAACAAATTTCTCTAGGAGGCTCCAGATATTTTTTGTTATTCATTGATGACCATAGCCGTATGATATTTGTTTATTTTCTGAAACACAAGAATGAAGCTTTGAAGTATTTTAAACAATTTAAAGCTCAAGTGGAAAATCAAACAAAGAGAACAATAAAAATATTACGAAGCGATAACGGGCTGGAATACTGCAACAAAGAATTTGATAACTATTTGAGTACTGCTGGTGTGATTCATCAAAAGAGTAACCCATATACGCCTCAACAAAATGGTTTGAGTGAAAGATTTAATCGCACAATAGTTGAGAAGGCGAGATGTCTGCTCTTCGATGCGAACCTAGGCAAGGAGTTCTGGGGAGAAGCCACTAATACTGCAGTGTATCTCCAAAACCGGATTGTGGCAGCGGCTCTAGACTACAGAACACCTTATGAAATATGGACAGGTTCTAAACCAGATATAAGCCATATTAGAATTTTTGGGAGCATCGTGATGGCTCATATTGCCAAAGAGAAACGAAAAAAGTGGGATAAAAAATCAGAAAAATGTATTCTGATTGGATATCCAGATAACATTAAAGGATATAGACTTTTTAACCCACAAACGAAGACTGTGTTGACTAGCAGAGATGTCATTATAACTGAGCTGGAATCAAAACCTAACTGTCAAATTGAAGTACAAAATCAAGGTTTTGATTCAGTGGGGGAAGAATCCAAGCCAGAAGAAATCGACAAGAAAACAATAGAAGCAAGTTCTAGTCAGGATGATACAGAAGTCTTGGATAATACTAATTTGTCATCAGGGAACACACTTCTCGACATTGATGACACATATGTTCCCAGTGATTATGAAGATGCTAGCAGCATTCTGGAGAACACAGAAGTGACTGAAGTGAACTATATGACCAGAAATAAACGTGAAAGGAAGAGACCAGATAGATATGGTTTTTCAAATCTTTGCATAAACAATGCTATATATGAAAATGCAGCTGGCATGTCTCTGAAGGAAGCTCTAAATGGACCAGAGAAGGAGCAGTGGAAGATGGCTATGAGTGAAGAGTTGCAAAGTTTTAAGGACAATGATGCGTGGGAGTTGAGTAATGCTCCACAAGATGGTAGAGTTGTGCGATGCAAGTGGGTGTTGTGTAAAAAATATGATAGTGATAATAATGTGCGATTTCGTGCGCGTCTAGTGGCCAAAGGCTTTTCTCAGGTCGAAGGTGTTGACTATACGGACACATTTTCTCCAGTAGTGAGATATACTACTTTAAGATTACTATTTGCATTGTCAGTACAACTGGGTCTAGATGTAACACATCTTGATGTGACAACTGCTTTCTTGAACGGAAACCTTGAGGAAGAAATTTATATGGAGATACCAGAAGGTTTTTCTGAAATTAAGGAGAATGGTACAGTTCTTAAATTAAAAAAGGCTATATATGGCCTTAAGCAGTCCTCAAGGGCATGGTACAAGAAAGTAGATGAATGTTTATCAAAAGTTGGCTATGTTCGTTCTAAAATAGAGCCATGTATGTATTTAAAAAATCAAGATAAATTGAAAACGATTGTCACACTGTATGTCGATGATTTTTTTATTTTTTCAAATGATTGTAGAGAGACCGAATGTTTGAAGGGCATTTTAGCTAGTCACTTCAAAATAAAAGATCTAGGGCAGGTTAAAAAATGTCTAGGTGTTAATGTAACAAAACTGTAACATTAAGTCAAAAAGATTATATTGATCAGTTATTGTACAAATTCAATATGAGTCAGTGTAAAACTGTTCAAACTCCTATGGAAACAAAGTTACAGCTATTAAAAGGTGAAAGTTATGTTGGCAAATTTCCCTATCAACAAATAATAGGCTGTCTCATGTATTTGGCAGTGCTTACTAGGCCTGACATAGCATTTTCAGTAGGTTTTTTGAGTCAGTTCAATAATTGTTACACAAAGGAACACTGTTTATATGTTAAACGTATATTGAGATATTTGAAACATACAAAATATTATGGCTTAAAATATACTGCTGATGGGAGTTCAGTTTTAGAGGGGTTTGTTGACGCTGACTGGGGAGCTAATGTTATTGACAGAAGGTCATATACTGGCTTCTGTTTCTCTTTATCTGGTTGTGTAATTTCTTGGGAGGTGAAGAAACAGCAAACCGTGGCTCTATCCAGCAGTGAAGCAGAGTACATGGGGTTGGCTGAGGCCTGCAAAGAATCGATTTACTTGAGGAATTTGCAATGTGATATAACAAATAAAATGTACACTATTAATCTCTTTAATGATAATCAGAGTGCACTGAAGATGTCTGCAAACCCGGTTTATCATAAAAGAACCAAACACATAGATATCAAATATCATTTTTGTAGAGATTGTGTAACTAACAAAATTGTAAATATTAAGTATTTGCCTACAGCTGAAATACCAGCTGACCTGTTAACTAAGAGTTTATGTTCTGCTAAACATTATTATTTTTTAAATAAGTTGGGTGTTTTACATTTAGGTTTAGCTTAAATATATTATGTTGTGTGTGGTCACATTGTTGAATATAGTGGGGGTGTTGAAGTTATATCAACAATGTACCAGTGCTGCCATCTGTGGCGCTATATCTAACTAACTGTTTTTTTTTAAATAAAATCTTCTTCCTGTTTTTGCCACTGAACGTGTAGTTTTATTTGAAAAAGTGACAGCTAAAACTTGAACTGAGTCGGAATTAGGACGTCATGGTAAAGCCCCTGATGACCATACCTATAATTTTTTTTTTTTTTTTTTTCATTTATTTAGAAACAAACAGTCTTACACAGTAGTATTACATTTTAGCTAAAGCTACGACTTCGTTTTATAAAAATAGACCTAAAGTTTCCTATAAAATAACAATGAGTACAGTTAACATTATCCAAAAGATATGAAACACATTATAACATATAACATCTACAATTTAACAATATTAACATCAGCACCATCCTGAGAGAGCCTGTGTAATACACATACGTACATACATAAATAAAATAAGATAAAATAAAAAATAAAAAACCTACTTCAATAAATCTCTGATATATTTTTTAAATACAGCCAACGAGCTGCCAAATAAATCTGCACCCATACAACTTTCATTGTACAGCCTGCATACACGTCTTAGGTACGAGAATTGCGCGTGCCTGGTTCTATGTTTTTTAACACTGAACAACGCTTTATTGCGGCAACTGCGTTCGTTTCTCCGGGGGACACGAATTTTCACACCATTTAATAATTCAGGGGCATCTATCAGGTTATTGAGGATTTTAAAAAGAGTAAACAGATCGGTACACGATCGTCTGATGGTCAGAGGCTGGATGTTGTGACGCACCGCTGATGATATATAATCAACATATTGTCGGCCTGTTCTGAACTCCAGGGCCTTAACGAATCTTTTCTGCACCTTTTCTATTCTATCCTTATGGACTTGGTAATGAGGGTTCCACACGACCGACGCAAATTCTAGACGACTACGTACGTAGCTATTAAATAACAATTTATATGTAACTGATTGTTTGAATGGCTTTCCCACACGGAGAATAAATCCAAGCTGTCGATATGCCTTTTTCAAGATGTGGTCTATGTGAGGATTGAAAGTAAATTTGGAGTCCATAATGACCCCCAAATCACGTATCTCATGAACCCTGTTCAACTTATTGCTGCATAATTTATATTCATAAATAATCGGGTTTTTTTTCCTTGTAAACGTTATCACCGAACATTTTTTTGAATTCAAAAATAAACTATTCTTATTGCAATACCTCTCAAAATTATATAAATCTTTCTGCAAGAGCTCACAGTCAGACACGCTCTCAACAACTCGGATTATTTTTGTATCATCCGCATAAAGTAGGGCATTTGAGTAATTTAAAACCTCGGTAATGTCGTTTATATAAAGAATGAACAACAATGGTCCTAAATGGGAACCCTGTGGTACCCCTGAATAGGCTTCTCTATACTCAGATGAATGCCCGCCCAGCACAACAGCCTGCGATCGATTCTCCACATATGACTTAATCCAGCGAAAAAGATCCCCATGTACACCGAGACTCCAAAGCTTAAGTAGTAAAGTATTAAAAGATATCTTATCAAATGCCTTGGCGAAATCCGTGTACACAACGTCTACCTGCAAATTGTTATCCATAGCGTCCCGGACCACTTCGCTGAATAATAGAAGGTTACTTTCCACACTTCTACCCTTATAAAATCCATGCTGACCAGGATTAATATGGCGACGGATGACATTAGTTAGTTGGTCGGTGACAATCTTTTCCAGTATTTTACCAAACTGACAGAGTTTCGATATGGGCCTGTATTTTTCTATGTCATGGCTAATCAGACCCTTCGGAATTGGTGTAATCCATCCTCTTTTCCAGATCGAAGGAAAATGACCCTCCGTGACGGATCTTAAAAAGATAATTGTGACTGGTGTTACCAAGGTAGCAGCGCATTTACTAATAAACAATGGGTGTATCTTATCAGGACCGGCACCCTTGTTCACATTAACAGATTTAAGGTATTTCAAAACTATTCCCTGGTTAATCTCTATAGAACCGACATCGAACAGGGCGTTGGGTTGGGGAGGTAAATTATATAAGTCAAGTGGGGGCTGATCAGACTTTTCAAAAACGGACTGAAAGTGGTCACTGAACAAATTACAGATACTTACTCCATCCGAGACTGAAATATCCTTATAATGCATGGTCTGGGGTAAGCCCTTACTTGATAATGTCGTTTTTACAAACTTCCAGAAAAATTTTGGATTCGCCTTTATTTTGTCTTCAGAAAAAATTATAAAATCCTTGTAGCATTCGATCTCTATTTTTACTGCTCTTTTTCTTAATATTTTAAAACTCTCATAGTCTAATGGGTTACCATAAAGTTTCCAAAGTTTATGGATTCTTTTTTTCTCTTTAAGAATTTTCCTTAAGGCTGGACTGTGCCACAGCGGAGTTGAGTTCGATGACCGCGATACGCGACTAGGGACGTGCTTGTCAATAAGTTTATGAAGTAAATCATAAAATTTTGACACGCATCCCTCCAAACATAGGTCACCAAAAAACGAATGCCAGTCAATGGCTGCCAAGTCCTTGTTTAAGCCATCAAAGTCAGATGAATGAAATCTATAAAAAACAGCACCAGCACCCTTCATTGGGGCCGTGTAACTTAAATTTAAATCAATCAATAACGCACTGTGATGAGCATCTTCCGGAGTAAGTGGAAAGTCGCACTTTGTTACTACGCAGTCACTACTACAAAAAATTAGGTCTAGAGAACGTTTGTTTATATTTAAGACATTATTAAATTGATGAATCCCACTGATAGCCAAAAAATCGCTCAAACAATGTATCAAATCATTATTACTGGGATTTAACGATATAATCTGTCTGGGATTTAACTATAATCTGTCAGTGATCTGACGCCAATGTATATTTACAATGTGCGGCTGGTACATTACTTCTAAATCAGTAAGTATCCATTACTGGCCTCAGCTGCCCATCCTTCACTGCAGTAATTCGGTCACTGAGATCAGTCAGCGTACGCTGCACACCTTTAGATTATCAGACACTAAAGCTAAACCTAGAAAATTGAAATTCGGATAGAAAATCGTGGGGCAGGGGGCAAGTGGGCACAGAGCCATAAGCAAACGCCTGAAGGAGGCAACGGTCGACTCGCGCGAGGACTTGCAATAGAATGCTGCCTGCGTGACGAAGAGTTTTCTTTTTTTTTTACATAAAATAGGCTTACGCTTGACTTCAATCTCGCTTGATGGAAGGCGAAGATGAGGCTTAAGATGGTACACGTTCACTTTCGCCTTAAAGATGTCCAGATTATAGCGTCCCGGAAAAACTGACCTCGGCAGAGAGTTAAACTCCTTAGCTGTCCGCATAATGAAAAAAGAGGCAAACCGCTTCGTGCGTAATGAAGGAATGTCTACAACATAAGGGTAAAACTGCACGCGACTCTACTTAAGGGTCCAATTTTTTTCAATTTTTAGTACTTAATTACTCTTAGCGTGAGCCTTTCTGCTCCCCTCATGCTCCTAGACCTTAATTTGAGAGTGAGATTGATGGTATACGAACTTAGAAATTCGAATTTTGGAGTAGCCCCCCAGGTTCTAAAGTTCAAACGTTTCTCTATCTAGCAAGTTTGCAGCGTACACACACGGTAAGGGATGAACGGATTATCACAATATATGTGGCAGTCCCATCCTTTAGGTTAGGGTCGCTTCACACGGGTCCAGCCGACCCTGGATAATGTAGGCGACGACATCGGGGTCAACGACCGGAGAAAGTCCGTCATACGTGCAAATTATTGGTTACAGCTTATGCTTGCGACCGCGTTCGTTATTTTTCTAACGCCTTTTTTTCAATATTGAAGACCGAATAACTTTGTGATAAACCCTGGTTACCTCGTAGACATTGAGTCTATGATTTACTATCAGGCGTATATATTAACATTATGTGTTTACAACAATTGTTTTTATTTATCCACAGATTTATTCAGTTCAGTTTAGGAGCAGGTCGATAGTTGTCAAATATCCTTTGATGCCTCATCATTATATTAGTTATTTTATTCCCAATTTCTATCAAAACTTCTTTCTCTAAAACTCTAACCTCTAAGTTCATCAATCCTTGTGATATGGATAAGATCGCCGAACTCATACATTACAGAAGTGCCAAATAACATCTCAATTTCCATTGACCATGTATCTTCGAATACATAAATCGTTCCATGACAGAAGGAACAAAAATTTATGGGCCGGCCTGCGCCGGAAAGCCTTCAGAATTCATCGGCCAAGTCACAAGACTATCGCGTGGTTACCGAGTCATACCATAGAATGGACACTCCGTAGTGCTTCTTATGAGGTATCAAGACTCACGGCAATATCCACCGAACTTACGAAACAAAAGCAGAGCGATATTGGCCGGACGACCGGATAGCCTAGTGCTTAGTAACCCTGACTATGAAGCTAAAGGTCCTGGGTTTGAATCACGTTATATTCATATTTATTTATAAGCCTTTTTATTCCGAATTCGCTACAATTTCAGTAAGTACATGTTGTTGTTGTTGTTGTTATTGTAGTTTATTTATTTTTATTTATTAAATTGTCGCGAAATTCGGCGTGCCTCATGGCATAGGCCTCCTCCGTGTATTGAAGGGTTTGGGCTTTAGTTCCCACGCGCGCCCAGTGCGGATTGGGAACTTAACACACACCATTGAATTTCTTCGCAGATGTGTGCAGGTTTCCTCACGATGTTTTCCTTCACCGAAAAGCTCATGGCAAATTACAAATGTAATTTTCGCACATAAATTCCGAAAACTCAGAGGTGCGAGCCCGGGATTCGAACCCACGACCCTCTGCTTGAGAGGCCACAGGTCAAACCACTAGGCTACCACGGATTTTTGAATCACGTTAGGGGCAGGCATTTGTATGATGAATACGAATGTTTGTGTCCCAGTCATGGATGTTGTATGTATTTTAATGTATTACACTAAGTATACATATTTATAAGTTTATCCGTTGCCTGGTACCTACCCATAGCACAAGCTTTGCTTAGTTTGGGTTTTGGAAATTGGTGTAATTTGTCCTATGATAATATTAAATTTATTTATTTAATTTTCCTTACCGGCGTTTTATCTTGTACCACAGCAAAACAACCCCAAAGTTATCAGTAACTTTGTTATTGGTATAATAAGAATGGAAGCCGCCGCGAAAACACAAAACCGAATCTCCATCTTACTACGTTGCGTTAGAGTAGCTTATGTGTAACCAAAATTGTATTTACAGTTGTGTCCTAGAGAGCTGGGCTTCCTAATAAAAATATTTATTT
Organism: Pandemis heparana; assembly: GCA_963854515.1. Lineage (NCBI taxonomy): Eukaryota > Metazoa > Arthropoda > Insecta > Lepidoptera > Tortricidae > Pandemis > Pandemis heparana. Next base: position 14,895,839 of record OY978013.1, on the reverse strand, counting down.
AACCATTGATTATGATTACAGTAACACAGAGTTTTATTTGCACAACGGCTTTGTCGCTAAGTGGTTGGAAGTCTGTGGTATTTTATAACATGGCTGGACCAGTATATTTTCTTGTTAGTAGAATTATCGAGATGGATAGATGACCTGTAGGCTTATTGTCTAACTCGCTCGCAATCGCCATCGTGTTCATTTTGACAGTTCTTGTATGAATGTGACAGCTAGCTGATTCCGATGCCAAATGTCAGCCCATACATGAACTGTCAAAATGAAGACGATGGCGATTGCGAGCGAGTTAGACAATAAGCCTACTGGTTAAAGTCGTAGTGGGTTCACGGTGGATGCAAGCCGCTTCTAACCAAGACAGTTGGAGGTCTATGGGAGAGGCAATATGTCTAACATTGGTCGTCCTACGGCTAACATTGGGTGTCATTTGGTCAAGATTCAAGAGCACTGTAGAAGAGTCGAATACTTACGATTACAAATACAAAGCATTCGGTAAAAAAAGCGGGTGCTTATACAAGTCGGTTTCTGGGTGACGCCGCATAGTGTCTCAATCGACGAAACCTAGTTACTGTACTTTACAAAAGAGACGTGCAAACGAGAATCGTAGAGACAATTAGTTGCTCACCAGAGTAAAAATGATACGAAAGAATTTTCACTACACCCATTATATCAGAAGATGAAACTGAACACTATCATTGTACGAGGCTCGTCTTAACGTCGTCTTTACACGCAATAACGCTCCACATTTTACAATGTACCTGGAGATTGCAGCAAAACAATTTTCTTAGCATCACGTAATAGGATTATAGCGGGCTTAACAGGAAACTCGAGATCCTGCAGACATAATTGAAAATTGGCAAGACGGACTTCTGTTTGCTACGAGATTTTCATTAAAATAATAATTTCGATACAAGTTATTCTGATAACAGAACTCTATTGTCGCACTGTCATTGGACTTAAATTTCAAGACAATCCAAGGACTGACAATGGATCAAAATTGGCTTGCAATTTTTTGTAGTAAACAAAACAGTATGTAAAACAATGCAAATTCAACCTTTATGCATAGTTAGCCGTTACTTTCATAAACTGCAAGAAAGTTTCTTTAGCCTAACTTTTAATGGGTAAGGTAATACTAATACAATAAGAGTTTTTAATGATTCGCGGTTAAGTTGTTTCTTCAGTCTACCCGTGATCATGATGCATGCAACTGTATCGAAATATCGGGAGCTCAATAAAGGTAATCGCGGTTCACATCCCGTTTATAATATTTCGTATGAATACTAATACATACACGTTTAACATAGAGTGATTATTATTATCTGAAACTGTGACTTAAAATCCTTTTAATAACAAAGACAATGTAACACAAAAAACTTAATAAAAAGTCATTTTCAATTGCTTTCTCATTTACGTTCATGATGCGAAAGGGATTCATGAGTAGAATGAAGCTTAGCGCTCTGTTTTCGTGCACAAAACGAACAATGAATCTCTGATAAGATTTAGTATTTATTCTACATCTTAGTAGGTAAACTAGCACCGTTTTACTTAAAAATGAACTGCTTCGTGCCGGAGGATTTTCAGACCGTTTGCGCGATTCAAAATGGCGTGCCTAAGGGAATTAGCTGTCTATTAAAGATAATGATAGGAGAATAGAATGATATAGCAAAGATTAAGCTAATAAAATGAGATCTGAGCAAGAGGAACGAATTTTATTGCTTAACGTTTGTAGAAATTGAACGCTTCGAAGTGTTTGGTACTCGTCTGCTGTGTTGTTGGTTCGATTTATGTTGACGACATCCTATTTTATAGAACTATGAAAGTTAATGACCTTAATGTAGGGACGTTTTTTTTTCTATCTCTGTAAGTAGCCAATGTAAAATGACCTCACACTGCCTACATTTTGCTTAGGACCAGGGCTCTACTAACTTTTTTTTGGATATTTACAAGTATCAACGTCAGCCACGCTTCAACTAGTCTTAAATATTACATTAGTGTAAAATACGTACAAACAAATCTACTACGAATATGGAACCAAGTTAGATAAACCTGGCTCAGAGCTTAATTAGTAGGACAACAATTCAAGGAAATTAATAAAAAAAACACGGTCGCATCCAGTATTTTTCTTCCCCAATACAATATTGTGGATGACTTGCCACATTCCCTTAGGTTCAGTTCTTTTATGTTTATTGTCAGACGCATAAGGAAACTGTCGTTCGAGAAAGTCACTTGACGACTTGCAGAAGTAGCCACTTTGCTGAAGCGTTGGGTGACGACAATCCCGTAATTTATGAGCGTTAAGCGATCTCTTGCTGGTATAAAGCGTCGAATTACATTGCGTAGCTACAAACATTTGCCATCGGATAGTTATGACGCCACCAGTCAATGGATATCGCTCCTTGAGTTTAACTCGTCTGTTATCGATGTGTTTGCTGGGTCAGAGAGTTAGTTCTTTGTTCTTGCTGAAATTGACTAAAATAATATGAAAACTATCATATTTATAGTAATGTCTTAGCTACAACGGACATACGAGTAGCAATGTTCTGCAAGGGCTTACGTATTAGCAATCAGTCTTGACAATAAATAAATGATTGATTGATTGAATGTCTGATGGTATGCGAAGCTGGTCTAAGACTGATCATTCAAGCCTAACAAGTGCCTATTGACCCTATATTGGACAACGGCCAGATTCTAACGTTAACATACAAACATTCGTACATAACTCTTGTCTGATGCCCTTACGGTGTAGACGCAGCCTAAGGCAACGAGACCTAAAGGCCTCATTTAACATGATTGAGGGTGTGTGAAAGGGGAATGAAAATAGTGATGGGAACAGACGAATACCATTTCATTGCTGTCTGGATGTTGAAGAGTGAAAATGCTTAGTGCGATTTGTGGGCATCCTCTCCCAACTTGCACCTCGCTACTAGTGGCAAACCCAGTTTCCTATTAATTGGTATGTTGCTCTGTATATTTGCTCGGCTTGTTCAGGAAATAATTGCTCTTATACTAACTCAGATAGCCGCAAAAAACGGCGGCGTGCAAATAAAGCTTGATAAACAATACTTGCTTCTTTTTTCTTCGGCAGTCGATGTGAAAAAATTGGCCAACAATGCCTTTCGCCTATGTTGTCCCTTTATCATTGTGTGAATCCAACTAGGCCCACATTTTCCAACGCGTCAATGTCGGCGACACGTGACAATTTTAAATGCAGTGCATAGTAAATATGAAGTCAACGGCGCAGATTCTTGTCGAGTTACCTACCACGTAAAGAAATTACATCTGTTTTCGACAATTGTCACATCCGTAAAATAAGGGCCTGCTGTGACATAAAAGACTTTATTTATATGCCGTTTCGTCAGATGCACTATGTTCCTATACAACGGTCTATTACATTCGTAGGTCCCTGCCAAATTAGATTTTCATTTTATTTACAAATATTGATTCATCTTTGCTTTTAACTGTTCACTTATTTTCGTCTCACATTTAATGTCTTTACTTAAGACAAAAATGTAGCTAAAACAGTTTTGTACTTGTTAATGAATAGGGTATGACACGTGGGTAGATTAAAACTGTAAGCGTCGAAAATAGAATCAAACAGAATCAATACAGCTTTATGTAAAGTTTGTTTCCATAAATAGGTAATTCAGTTTGTGGCAAAGGCGGTCCCTCGAGATCCTTTGCAACGTTATGCAAATTAATTAAGAAAGCAAACAGGATCCGTGGTGGCTGTAAACTTGGCCGGCAAAGTGTATGTCCTGGGAGACGGTTTTAAATATTACCCATAGGACTACTGAGTTACAGATACATTTATGTCGTGCAAAAGACACGATAACCAACATTGATATTATATAGTATACGTTATATGGGTCTCTTCTTCTTCTTAAATTAAACTTAAGAGCTAGGCTCTAGTCGGTGGAGAAATTTTCAAGTGGTCCTGTCCAGGGCATTTTCTTTGACAACCTGGTACGACACGACTTCTACTTTCTCTTTTACCTGGTCCATAATTGTTCTTCTTGGCCTTCCTCTCTTCCGTTTCTCTTCAACCATTCCTTCTGTTATGATCTTAATGTATTTGTTATGTCATGGTCCTGTCCCAACATCTTTCCTCTTCTGTTCTCTAATGGTTCAGTATATTATTATTAGTATCGCGTATTTTGTCGGTCTTTCTTTTACTATTGATTACACTATTGGATATTATTTTCATGCGGTTTTCAGTAATTGATAGAGTGATTCATGAAGAAGATTTAAGTACTTATAATAATTTGACAAGGTAGATATTTTGTAAATTAGTTAAAATATGACGACCATTGTGGCAGCGCCGTGTTACCTATCTACATTGCCGAGCGAAGCCGGGCCGGGTCGCCAGTTATGATAAGAAAACACCTGAGAGAACGGTAGCAGAGATAAACCTTTGTGAAGGCAACTTTAATAATAAGGTATTTGTGGCTTAAACTCCTCAAATTGTCAACACGATGGTACTAATTAGTATAAAGTAATTTGTACCGCAAATATCTGTGAATGCGTTACAAGGGTCGCCTAAAAATAACTAGTGGTTCTACTTCTACCACGATACACGAAATTAATAAATGGCGTTGTACCTACACTCAAAGAGGATGGTAGAGTGCTTCATAATTTGAACGTCACAATAATTTGGTACTTAATTATAAAAGGAAACAATGATTATCATTAGAGACATGTGAAAAGATTTTGTTTTTTGTTTGTGTCTGTCTAAATGTCTAAATGACTAGGTAAAATCCTAGATAATAATATGAATGTTGGAGTTACCATTAGCCAAGCAAACATTAATGTATACGGTGCAAGAGTCGATACTCGCGGCATAAGACTACCTATATCGGATCAAGTGGATAAATCTGGTTTAAATATTTCGTCTAAATACATGTACGAAACGAGTGGAATAAATTCGATTTTTTTTTTAGGGTTGTTCAATAGTGTCAGGACAAGGTTTGCATGAAATAAAAACTTGAAAAGGGATGGAGCCATGGGTAACTGCTAGTAGAAAATAAAATCACCATGATGCGTTTAGGGGAAAGTTTACAAAATGAAAGAATGCGTGCTAAAGTGGCATTACTCAGGCCTCATTAGGCGTAGTTGGTTGCATCGTTTGAAGTTTTTCAACATGGCCAGTCCAGCTTCCTCTAGCGTTTCTGTAGAGTACTAAAGCCTATTAGGATATAGTAGGTACGCCTCTCCGAGGCAGGACATGACGAACTGTCATAAACCATAAAACATCTGTATAAATAATATTAAATGAAAGGACTGCTTTTTTCACTCAAAATATATAATTGTCAATGATTGTTGGTGTTTTTGTTTGTTGTTGTTGTGATTGTACCTAATTGTTGTTGTTGTTGTAAAAAATTGTCTACGGGTGCTTGAACTAATCCTCATAGATATTACATTCTTAACATTTCAATTAGTAAATTCCTTGAATAAGGCTTTTCGAGAAAGCTTTTTGTCAAAGTCTGAGACCACACTCTTTCATTAGCGAATAAAACTCCAGTCTGCGTAATTCAAATCTCTTAATTTCTATCCCACATAATTATTCCGGCCTAACCCCGGGGCGGCTTAAACCTTTTATAGAACCAACAGAATTACTAAGCCGTTAATGACGTCCACTACCCAATTGAATAGGCGGATTTTATAAACCTTTCCGCGGCATAATGTCCGGCCCAACATAATAAAGTAGGGAACTTTTTTGCACCGTCACAAAGTCCGTCCCCTGACCCTTAGGGTAGGGTATCACTTGTAGCGGAGACAGGAGATAAAATGTTAATAATTTTAAACATAATAGACGGGATATGAACCGCGATTACCTTTATTGAGATCCCGATATTTCGACGCAGTTACATGCATCATGATCACGGGTAGACTGAAGAAGTTATTGTTGGGTAGACCGAGCTCTGTCTACCCTCATTCTTGCGCGTCGACTGCGTGCACTCTCGTTACCACTGGAACCGTTCTCACTCAAAACTCGATTCAAATACACTACACAAAGGTAATCGCGGTTCATATCCCGTCTATAATATTTTGAATGAACGTAATCGTGAATCATTGAAAACTCTTAATAATAATGTTCTAAATGATACTGAAAATCCAAATAGTAAAGCTATGGTCGGGAATCGAACACGGACCCTCACGTCAATCTATGATGCGTGCTTTATTACTACACCACCTGCCTTCGAATTTTTTCATCTGTACTTATCAGCTGTCACCAGATCAGAGGCAGACCAAAAAGGATATGCAACGGCGGGACGATTTGGAGTATTTTGAACCGGACTGTGGAAGCCTTGCAACACACAGAGACTGATCTGGTGTAAAAAAAGAGAAAGGGGAGGCCTTTGCCCAGCAGTGTGTGCACAAAAAAATGAATGTCGCTCTCACTGCGAGGCCACCCCAGCCCAGTACATTACCACGCAAGGTCATGGACTGTGTCAGTTAGCCAAAATTGACGGCTGCGGCGAGTGGACAGTATGGCCTTTTAAACACATATGACGAGGATTATTGTACGTATATAGAGGTTTTTTACCCGACAGCCGGCAGAAAGGAGAACCATGTTTTTTGAGCTCTGCCTGTAGCTTCAAGAATTTGAACGCTTGATTTTGGGAGGCACCTCATCATCATCAGCCTATGTTCGTCCACTGCTGGACACAGGCCTCTCCCATGGCTCGCCACTGAGCACGATCCTGGAGCTCAAGCTGGATGAGAGTGGCCGAGGATCGTGGAGGCACCTATTTCACGATAAATATCTAGGATTGGTACAAAAACCAATTGTTAATTATTGACGAACGGATAGCCTAGTGGTTAGTGACTATGAAGCTAGAGGTCCCGGGTTCGAATCCCGGCAGGGGCAGTTATTTGTATGATGAATAGGTACGAATGTTTGTGCCCGAGTCATGGATGTTGTATGTATTTATCTACATTATACGAATAAGTATGTTTATCCGTTGCTTGGTAAATATCTATAATACAAGCTTTGCTTGGTTTGGGATTGGTTGATTGAATAATTGGTGTAGACGGGTAATTTGTCCCAAGACATTAATTTATTTATTTATGTTTTTTGATGTTTTTCTAGACGAGCTTTTTGTTTCATTTTAGTAAAATTGATTATGCAATGCTGCTGAAGACACATTTCCCAAAATAAACACACATAGTTGAATGTAAAAGCGACAGCATTCAAAAACGCTGTTGCTGCTCCATGGACTGAGATCCCTTTACCTTTACTATTATAAAAAAACTCATTCTAATCTTACTCACATTTATTTTATTAACTCTTCAATACATTATCTTTTTTTTTAATTGTTTGCATCACCCGATGGCAGCGTTGGCTGTGAGGCCAGCAAAAATGCTGAGTTGGGACCATTTTTATGACAAGCTATTTTATCTGTAGTTTTTAGGGTTCCGTACCTCAAAAGGAACAAACGGAACCCTTATAGGATCACTTTGTTGTCCGTCCGTCCGTCCGTTTGTCAACACCATTTTTCTCAAGAACGCGTGGAATTATCCAGCTAAAATTTATATCAAATACTCACTTAGGTCCACTACCCCTTGGAGCTGTGAAAAAATCAAATGTCTAAGCCAACGCAATCAAAAGATACAGCCGTTTATGCCGCAAATTTCCGCAAATTTTCGAAACTCGCAAGGGAATCAAAACCTAAAGGTTTTTCCCGTAAACTCAGAATCTTGAAATTTGGCATGAAGTTAGGTCTTATAGCAGATTATAGGAATAATTGCGAAAATCGTAAATATGTATGTACTAGCTGTTGCCAGCGACTTCGTCTGCAAAGAATTCGTTTATCGCTATCCCGCGGGAATTACGCAATTTTCCGGGATAAAAAGTAGCCTATGTGCTATTCCAGACTTTTCTCTATCTATGTGCCAAATTTCATCCAGATCCGTTGGGCCGTTGTGGCGTGATTGAGTAACAAACAAACAAACATCCATCCATCCATCCATCCATCCATACTTTCTCATTTATAATATTAGTAAGATGTCTGCATATATCAGTGACCAATATAAAGTGACCCCACACTGCGAACATTTTACTTTGGAGCAGGGCTCTGCTTACACTGGCTTTTAGATATTTTTATAGATAATGGTATAGAACCTTCGGTGCGCGAGTCCGACTCGTACTTTGCCGGTTTTTTTTTAATTGTTCTTGTGTCTTTATTAATTGTGTTTGTCATAAAAACGCTTGTGTTTAGATAAACTACTTCACCGGCTGAAATATCCAGGGCTAATGTTGTAACACTGTAGTCTGAAATCTGAACAGAGTGCGGCTTTGTTTTCAAGACAAGTGCGGAAACCCTTAGCGCGTTATACAATGCAGGGCACCCCCTCAGGCTACGACTAAAGTAACTTTGGTGACATATCAAAGGATAATGTAAAAAAAACTGGCCAAGTGAGAGTCGGACTCGCGCACGAAGTACCGTACCATTATCTATAATATCTATAACCAGTGTAAGCAGAGCCCTGTTCCAAAGCAAAATACGCAGTCACTTTATATTGGTCAATGATTTATACACAGCCATACATACATTATTCTGGTTTTCATTATTTTAGTTATAGCGGCTTATGTAGCAGTGAAACCTCGCGCACAATGAATGCACTCGAGCACACCGTTGACATAGTGGTAGTAAATGGCAGCAGGCTGGCGAGTCTACAGTTCATCGCGTTTAGCGTCGAGATCAACTAGGGTGCACCTCGAACTCGCGAACTTTGTCCCGCACCAACCTGCGCCTTCCAGGGGCCTTACCATGAATTCTGACTCAGTTCAAGTTTTAGCTGTCACTTTTAGTATGAATCTGACAGCAAGTGAACCTAAACTGAATCGCATTAAGACGTCATGGTAACGCCTCAGGACGCTGTGCTGCCAAATCTTCCCAGTGAGAAGGCTCGATGACGCCAAGAATACAAAAACGGCGGTTAACGAAGACCTGGAGCCAATGCAAGATAGTCTTTAGTGACTTTCCATGTCTCATATCCGTACAGCAACACGGTTTTTACATTGGATGGAAATATCTTGAGCATAAAAAAGTCGTGGTAGCCTAGTGGTTTGACCTCTCAAGCAGATGGTCGCGGGTGCGAATCCCGGGCTCGCACCTCTGAGTTTTCCGGAATTTATGTGCGAAATTACACTTGAAATTTACGATGACCTTTTCGGTGAAGGAAAACATCGTGAGTAAACCGGAACAATCCCAGTAAGGCTTAATTACCCTTCTGGGTTGGAAGGTCAGATGGCAGTCTACGCCAAATCTTAGGATTAGGTCATCAAAGTGGACCCCAGGCTCACTGAGCCGTGGCAAATGCCGGGAAAAACGCTACAAAGATGATGATCTTGAGTTTAACTCTCCTTGTCAGTTTCCGAGATTTCCAGTTCCTCTTGGTGATTCTTGAAGCGACGTCCTCTTCGATCCCCCCTGCTTCCGAAGAGAAGCAACTGGTATATTCTTTTTCCTCGTTGACTACCTTACTTGCCTAAGAATTCTACTAATTATTAAAGTTGAACCTGAAACCGATCTCTCAGAATCGATACATCGAGCTATTGTATGAGAACAATGTCGTGTCGGAAACTGTGACCAAGTATGCGATTCCGCGTCGATGCCTTTGCAAAATCAATCGGACCCTTCGCACGAATGCTTAGGGGTTTGTTTTAAGGGTTTCAGTCACAATGCCCTTAGAGGTGTAAGAGGACAAGTTAGTCCCCTACATACCTACAGTAAACTATTGTCCTCGCCCGCACGGTGCAGGGCGTGGGGAAGGACAACCGCGGGGGCTGAGAGAGGTGCGGGCGGCAGACGCACTACCCGCCCGCACCGGAGGTCCCCGCCGTCGTCCTACCCCGCGCCCCTGTGCCGTGCAGGCGAGGACTCATTAAGCAGTCGGTCTATAGCGACGCGCCGCATCGTCGCTGCAATGTGGATACTAAGCCCACTGCCACAATAATCGTCATATTTCACCCAATTTACAAAAAACCTTGACAAAGTTCATATTTATACTTTTTTCATGGATCACTCCATTGGTGAAAACCGCATGAAAACCCCTTTAGTAGTTTTTGAGTTTATCGCGAACAGACAGACAGACAGACAGACGCGATGGAGGGCTTTCGTTTAATAATATGTGTAGTGATTAGCATAATAATATATTAAATAATAAATCTTATTTCGATAGATTAGGGTAGATTTGAATTCTGTCTTTCTTCTCCTCAAGAGTTACAAAATGAAACTTAATTTACGTTTTCCGGAAATTATAAAATCTCAGGTTTAATATAATATATCCCTAGCTATAATGCTCGTATAATAACTCAAAACGTAAATCTCCAGGGACTAGGTTGTATATGTGGATGATATGTTCGTATGTCACGCAAACCGTCGAGGATAATCGTATATATCAACAAACAGTAAGGGCACGCCATGAAAATACAGTTTTTGGAAAGTTAAAATCCAATAAAAAGCATAGGTTCAGTTTATAAGCATTATATGTATGTATGTAAACTCTTTATTGTGCAAAATAAACAAGACAAAATACAATTATTGACAAACACTGAGATACATGCACACAGGCGGACTTATCCCTTTAAGGGATCCTTTAAAGGAGGGAGGGTTATGTACTTTACTATTCAATTTAATCTTACTTAAGTGTATTTTTTGCCAATTCCGCGCTGAATAATTTTCTATTAGGTATAACACACTAATCTGTAGGTCGGTATAAATAATGAAATTGGCTCGTTAAAAAAAAATCAGCAAGTTGACGGTGTTATTACAAAAAAACTTAAGCACGTGTCTAAAAATAATCTACTTAATGCAAAATCAACCTTAAATGAATAGATTAATTTTTAGACACGCGTTCAACGCCTGTTTAACTTTTTTGTAATACCTAACACCGTGAATATTTTAATGTCACCAGCGCCGCTCCGCTGTACCCCGGCGTATCCTGGTCCCTGAGGGCAATTAATCCAGATCTCAGCATCACTATAACGGCAACAAACCGGGTAACAATTAGACAAGATGATTGATGACACAAATACATAACGCCATGATTGAAGATGATAAAGATATGAGCATTTGCGCGTTATTAGCTTTATATTACAGTCGCTGAGATATTGACGATACGCTTATGAATGAGTTACCATAACTTTGGTGATAGCATTTTTGACTGCCTTAAAATATCCCCCTTATTCATAAACGCTCTAAAGGTTTCTGCTAACTTAGTTTTTCCTTTTCTGTTTGTTTTTTTGTATCCTTCTTCTTCTTCTTCTTTTATTTCTGGCGTTCCAAGTCGTTATAGCGACGACAACTTCGCCAATGTCAGGGTTTAAAATTTTAATTATAAAATCTTGTGACAAAATGTCGGCAACGTTGTACGGTAATACGGTTAAAGACCCCCTCCCCCCTGTCGGGCTCTTAGCCAACGGTCAATGATATCCCTCAGATACCTACTGCCAGGAAATCGTTAGCCGTTGCCCAGGGTGCACCGGATAAAGCACTGCTCTTCGCTCCGGATGGATCTGAAAACGAACCGCAGCTCTTGTTCACACGTGGAGGTAACCCGACTCGCACCCCTTTGTATCCTTATCTGTGAAAGGTAAATGTCAAAGTGACATAAGGACAAACGATTACTAAGTTAGCAGAGAAGCTTATAGAGGGTATATGTATAGGTAGGTACTTAATTCTCGTTTCGAATACAAATTTTCAAATCAATTCGACCACATTAAGAAGTAGGTCAAATTGGATTTGCAAGATTCGCTTTGCACGTTTAATGTACCCAGACCTACATATACACAAAATATATTAATCACGTCTTTATCCCTTACAGGGTAAACTGAACCTAGGGTAACGTTTCGTGATGATGAGTGTATAATGTGGAAAGGAGAAACAAAATAGTGATGGAGTTGCCAGCAGCATCGTCTATAACATTATAGCAATCTTAAAAAAAACACGTTTTTACATTATGCAAGATGCATAAACGTTTTTGAAAATTTACCTTTTATCAGAGGGAATAGGCGAACATCTTAGAAATTTTGGTTCCCCTTTCCACCTATATACCCACAATGTGGCCTTTAGCTCATATAGCCTTAGGCTCTGTCTACCCCGTAAGGGAAAAAGACTTGATTTATCTATGAATGTATGAACTTATGGTTGTAAAATGTCTCTGTGATTGTACTTTTCTTTTCGTACCTGTTCTTTTGAACTTTACTCCCAAATATTACCTAAGTTATGTTAACAATAATTCTATGATATTTAAACGGCCAGGGGTTACCATGCGTCTTAATGCGATTCAATTCCGATTCAATTTAGGCTCAGTTTCATACTAAAAATGACTGGTCAAACCTGGACAACCTGGAAACCTGGAAACCTGGTATAATACATTTAATTATAATAGTAATAAAGAATTAAGATTTCATGGAAGTAATTTGTGTAATTTTGATTCATGATTTTAATTTAATTGATTTTTAAATGACTTATTTAGAATTTAATTATAATAATTTATAAGTAAATTTCAATCTTTATAAAAATGTTAATAAAAATAATTGATAATAATATGGCAAATTTCACCTTAGATCATAAGATAGATTATAAGATAATATTAGGGGTCATTCCTAACTGTTCAGCGAATATCTTTTTAAAAAGCCACAATATAAAAGTCACGTCCGAAAAGTTAGTCCCGATCAGGAATTCACCAGCCGTATGTTGATCGAACCCCGAATACTGGGCTCTTTGAAATGTGACCTTAATGGAAAAACTTCTAACAGTTGAGTCACCTAGCTGATTGGGTCTTTGGCACCTTTCTGCCTCTTGGTTCATGCCTTTTCCTTTTTATCTTTTGCCTTGGTTTTCAGTGTTGATCGAAAAACAAGGAGATTGATGCCACTAAAAACTACTAAGATTATCTATTGTGCTTTTGATTTATATACATAGCCCACGTTGTTATCCCCTACGGGTTAGACAAAGTCTAAGGTAACAAGCCCTAGGCCACGTTTAGCTGGATTGTGGGCGTATAGGTAACAGGGTGCTGGGGAATATGTGCTTCTTATATACGCAGCGAATTAAATATAAATGTGTTTTTTTCTTTAATTTACCTACCTCCATCGATAACGACATAAATCAAAAATAGTGCAGATAGTCTGAAAAATTCGCGCACCTAAACGAAAGTGATACCCTACATGGCAGTCTGCTTGTGACCACGGCCACTGCATCGTGGCCGAAACGTCGAGGTAATTAAAAACATTTATTTTTATTTTTTACGCGATTATGTCCCGAAAGTAATACTTTAAATAAATAAATATGACATAAATTAACTTTTGAACGTTGGTAAACATAGCTATTACCAAACTATCGAATCACATAGTATTAAATTGACTAAAAGTTTGAATACCTACTTAATCTTACTTCTTTTCTAATTCAAACAGCCAATGTTCTTTGTTCTCGTTCCTAACTGAATAACTTCCCAGTTTAAATCTATATTCAACGAGGATTGGCTGCAGCTGGCCTTGTTTGACTTTGGGAAAACTAGATGGCGCCTCACGTTGAGCTAACCCATTCAGGTGTCTCCCAACTTCACTCCAACGGTCACAAAATGGCTGTTATTTTTTACATTGCTTGTTATTGCTGTCCAGTTAGAGGGTGGACCGTGCAATGATGATAAAAATTGCTCGCCTCACTGCTCGTTGTGCTTATAGCTCGACCATTCATTTAATGCGTCCAATGACAGTTCTTATGTGTCACTTTAAGTGACTTTAAAATAAAGTTGAAATAATAAACATTGTGATAAATTTGACATGAGTAATGTATCTTAATAGTAAATTTTCAGGGTAAATGACCGTTGATAAAGGGTTTTTCCCCCTTATTCATAAACGCACTATAGGCCTCTGCTAACTTAGTAATCGTTTGTCCTTATCTGTCACTTTGACATTTACCTTTCACAGATAAGGACAAACGATTACTAACTTAGCAGAGGCCTATAGTGCATTTATGAATAAAGGGGTGGATAATCAAAATAAAAAAATTTGTTACGGAACAAAATGGAAAAACTAGAGTTTGAGAAACAGACTATTTAGACCCACAAAAAATAAATAAAGGGGCTAGGTATCAAATAAATCAAGAACTTCACTTCTTCATTTTTGACGTTTGCTTTTAATTACGATTTTGCCATTAAAAATTAAAATCGATCCGGGATCCGGGTTCGATTCCCGATTACTTTTCGGATTTTTCTGTGTTCTAATTTTCAGTGTCGTTCAAAAATTTTATTAAAGGGGCATAAAATATTTCCTAACGAAATTTTATGTTGTTATAAAATGAAATTAATGAAATAATTACATACGAGTAAGTGGCCGCAAAAACGAGAAATCGTATCGCTTTTCTCTCACAGCGGAAACTGTTCTTTTGTTCTGAATACTTTGTTCGACAGTTAAAACATTGTTCAGTACGGATTTAATTTGTTCGAATATACTTTTGCTGTTTTCAAATATGACTAGGTAGAGTCAGTAATGATCCAGGGCTCTAGTGAAACTTTTAACTAATTCAAAATCATTTGCATTATAAGAGGTAGTTTTAGATTTCCTCGCCTCTTAAGCTACCGCTGCAGGTTCGATATTGTTCTAATTCGAGTGTGCTTAGTGTGAATCCTAGTATAGTAATTATTTTTTTTATAACAATGTTTAACGTAAAACTTTATTTTTCGGAGAACGAGTGAGATAAAGTAACTCATAATGGCATTAATTTTACAGACTATCTTACTCTCCCCGCCGGAAAACAGTATGACAAGCAATGCAGTGTCAACAGCGTACCTACGCATACAATTATATAATGTAATTAAAAATAAAAACACGCAAAAAAAATAACAGTCTCTACTCGTAATTATAATTTTCGATGTAAATTCATATTAAATGACAGAATCACAAATAATAATCTAGATATCTATCACGCATCTAGCTAGGAAATCAATGTATCCCTAGATAAAATAATAATCCATCTTATCAAACATTGGTTTAGTTTGATTTGAAATCAGAAACAATCGAACCAAATATATCTTAGCCAAATAAATAAATTTGTCAGTTGTAGTACCTACACAATGATTCGGGTGACATTTGTAGTTGCGGTTCTGATTTCTGTGACTTTTGCGGGTCGGTCTCCTCATGCTGACTTGGTTGATCAGTTCCAGAAATCTCCAGATGGCTCAAGGTTCTCTGACGATGTGTTTGAAGATGCCAGACTTGACATAGTAAGTAAGAATGAAATTAATGATAAAACGGATTATTTTGAAAAGGACCATTTAGTAACCTAAAACCTGCCTTTCGACTTTGCTATCACACGTGCAAGACACCCAATGTCGTATCGTGAAAATAAGCATCTAAGCAATTTCGTGACGTTTTTGTGTATATCATCATCATCATGGCCTTTTGGTGATGCAATCTTGGGTGTAGGCCTCGTCCCTCTTCTTACACTCTTGGCAATCTTGTGACCGTCTCATCCAGTCTCGACCTCCGTGTCGTCGAATGTTGTCCATCCAGCGCTAGGGTGGTCTGCCGCGCCCTCGAGTATCCGCTCTGGGTCTCCATTCAAGGACTCGCCTTGTCCAGTGACTCTCGTCCATATCGTTCTGTGTTGTATAATCTCACTACTCTTAGTTATAATCGAAGCATAATAATTAATATCTTTAACTTCACACTGCTTTACCGACAATTTGTCAATAATAAATTGAATATCTGCATCGTCGTAAGCATTCAAATGAGTCGTATAAATGCAGCAACTTACAGGGGATATCTATTTAATTTATAATCTCTTTCCTGCATCTTTTCCAGGAAGGTCTCTTGAGAAAATACGGGTACCCATTCGAAGCTCACAGTGTGGTGACGTCAGACGGCTATATTCTGACTGCTCACAGGATCCCACACGGCAGAGATAGTAACAATCAGCCAGGACCCAGACCGGCCGTCCTAATTATGCATGGGCTCTTATCATCCTCAGCTGACTTTGTGATTCTTGGTCCAGGAAATGCTTTAGGTAAGATACATCTGATCGGCAAGCGCAGCGTAGGACGTCCACCAACGAGGTGGACGGACGACCTGGTTAAAGTTGCGGGTTTACGGTGGATGCAAGCCGCTTCCTCCGTGGCAACTGGAGGTCTATGGGGGAGGCCTATGTCCATCAATGGCCGTCCTATAGCTGATATATGATGATATTGATGAAGATACACAGTTACAGTATGATGATACTAACCTAAAAGGTTAAAATATGGAGGAATTTCTTGAGTAATGTTCAAAAGAGTTATTGGTTTCTTTATGTCATGCCAGCTCTTGCTCGCAATGTAGCTTTCTATAACTGGATCAATTTTTGAAATTGGTTCAGTCGTTTCAGAAATGACTTCCTATATAAACGCTTAACCACACGAACTTTGCCTCAAAATCTATCTGTTTCAGGTTACTTTCTGGCAGAAGAAGGATATGACGTTTGGCTCCTCAATACACGAGGGAATACCTTCTCCAGAAACCACACCACCTTGGATCCTGATAGACGAGGAGATTCTGAATTCTGGATGTGTAGCTGGGACGAAATAGGCCGCCTGGACCTGCCTGCGTATATCGACTATATCTTGGAGACTACTGGACAAGAAAAAGTCCATTACATTGGTCACTCTCAAGGAGGAACTTCTATCTTGGTGTTAACGTCAATGCATCCGGAGTATAATGAAAAGTTCATATCGTTCCAAGGTCTTGCTCCAGCCGCTTATTTCCACCACAATGAGCAGATCTTCTACGTCGGATTATCCCCATATGAGAGGCTTTTGGATGTGAGTCAAATTGACAATCTTTATCAGTTTTATTTACTTAGTCTAGGTAAAAGTTATGTATTAAATATTTGACAGCATTATTCAATATCCTGTGCAGTACTGACATTGTAAAACGTAAAATGTTAAAAACTAAATAGTAGTCAACTTTTTTGAAAGAAAGTGATCCTTAGGAATTTATAGTTTAGACTAGCTCAAGTTACTTACGTAACGTACTAAGCTTGCTAGATGAGTTGTAATTTATTGCGCCGTGGCCAAGTTTGGAATTGAATTGACCCATCTCTTCACGTGGGTATCTTAAAACATAACTCAAGCACCTGATATGAGAGTGAGCAGCAGCGCTCACTATTGCGTATATGAACTCTGGACTCAAGCACTGCAGAGTCAAAGACAATGGATACCATCACACTATTTCCCCTACGTCATCATCAAGGTCCAGATATTTGACAGATGACCACGACACCTCTTTGAAGAATGTAGACTTAGTTTCTATTACTAGTTTTTCTTTGCAGGGTGTTGCCCGTCAACTAGGTATTGGTGAAGTGTTGGGCCAGAGTGATATTCTCTCCTTCATCACATACAACTTTTGTCGCGACGGTGGAGCATTACAGTCTCTTTGCATGTTTTACTTTGTTAACGACGAGAACGCTGATTATTTCAACTCGGTAAGTTTGCATAATTATAATAATGTTGGCTCATGCATAAGAAACCTAATTGCATTGAGTACAATAAACATAATCTGAATATGCTTGAGAGAACAACTAAGCCATTTCATGTAGAGAAGTATTTTTTTTACATATTGAAGAAGATGAAACTAATACCCTTATTTAGTATTCATTTATTTGTGAAGTCCATTCTATCTCAAATGGATCTTAATGCCATAAAAGTTCCACCCGAGATCAAGTTATAAGCTTACCTTAATTAGAAAAGACTTCGAAGCCTTTTCTGGATATTTTTTTTTCATCAGCTATTCATTCTTTAATTGCAGACTATGCTTCCCGTTTTCCTCGGCCACGCGCCATCCGGCGCTGCTTTCCGTCAAGTCCTCCACTACGCCCAAAGCATCAAATTTGGTACTTTTAGCCGCTACAACTTCGGCTCTCTAAACAATCTCAACATCTACGGCAGAGTCACCCCTCCTCCGTACGACTTGAGCAGAGTCACAGTACGATCTTACCTCCACTATGGGCTGAATGACGCGGAAACTAACTATACAGACATTTTGTTCTTATCAGAAGTCTTGCCAAATGCTAGGGCTATACAGGCGCCTAGATCTTCTTTGACGCATTTCGATTTCGTTTGGGGTGTGGATGTTAAAGAACAAGTGTATGATTCAGTGTTAGAAATGATGAGAGAAGCTGAAAGGCTCGACTAATTAATTAGTAGGTTCCATTTCAATATATTTGTACATATTTAAAATTTTATGTGTTTTAATTTATCCTTGGCCATTAATTTTTGATGTTCTATTGTTTATTTGTTGTGTGTTAGTTGAAGCCGTGGTAGCCTAGTGGTTTGACCTGTGGCCTCAAGCAGAGGGTCGTGGGTTCGAATCCCGGGCTCGCACCTCTGAGTTTTTCGGAATTTATGTGCGATATCTCATTTGAAATTTATCATGAGCTTTTCGGTGAAGGAAAACATCGTGAGGAAACCTGCACACAACTGCGAAGAAATTCAATGGTGTGTGTGAAGTTCCCAATCCGCACTGGGCCCGCGTGGGAAGTATAGCCCAAGTCCTCTCATGAGAGGAGGCCTGTGCCCAGCCAGTGGGACGTAATATAGGCTGGAGAGAGATTGTTTATTAACTATTTAAGAACGGTATGAAATCCCGGAATTGGTGTTCTCAGTTAAACAACATGCGAGGTCCACACGTACTGACATTTCTCTTCTGCGGGTCCCTCCGGGAAAGTACGAGTGGATGCGTATCTAGGGCTACCTCGCGCCTCCTTAATATTGTCCCTGGTGAAGAAGCATTGCCTGTAAAGTGCCGCTGGTACAAAGCTTGAATCATCTGTCATAGACGAAAAGGCCTTATATGAGAGAGATTGTTTATAATTAAAAATAAACGGGGATTTAGGAACCTTAGTTAAACAAACGGATAACTCACGTATAAAAGTCGAGTAATGCTCGACATGTTTCGGACTAATTCGTAGTCCTTCCTCCTGGAGCGCTCGGTGAACGGTGTTTTATACGTGAGTTATCCGTTTGTGTAATTATGATTGAGTCTCACGGTAGTTTCATGTTGAATTTTGGAACCTATTTACTTGAAAAAATATCAGGTAAGTGTGCGACCAAACCGCCGCGTATACGCAGTGACGTGTCCTATGCGTCACGTTTTCTCACCGTTTCTCCATACATTTTGTTGCGATTCCGTAACGTCACCGATTGTTAAGCGGCGGTGTGGTCGCACCCTAATTCCTTATTTAGCCGTATCATAAGCATGACTGACAGTACTAGTCCATATTTTTGTTTTTGACATCTTTGACGTCAATATATTTTTTTTTAAATAGGTACTGAGGATTAATTCAATGATTAATAACATAAGATAACATATTATCTCCTTTATCGCGGATTGATTTTGTTATGTCAGATTGTAAAATGTAATTAGCATAATTTTAATTACATAAGGTCAGCGAAGGCAGAAAAATTGCCAGTTGCTCAAAATGTATCGCGCGGCTCTAGTTGTATCAGCCTTGATTGCTGTAGCCGTTGCCGGTCGGTCACCTCATGCAGACTTGGTTGATCAGTTCCAAAAGTCTCCAGATGGCTCAAGGTTCTCATCTGATGTGTACGAAGATGCCAGACTTGACTTAGTAAGTTTAAAATTGAATTTGCGTGTCTAATGTTATGTTATAATCGAACAAGAGTGTAGAAGTGCTGGTGCTGACGTCTGAACTGAAGAATTACGAAGTTTGCCGAGAGTCATTAAGAAATTAGAAGCAACTATACCTAAAGCCCCGTGAATTGGATTCAAAGTTACACGCGTCCATATTACTGACAATGCACGAGATACTTAAGTACCTTTAGTCAATGTAGTATTAACTTTTTTTAGGAAGGCCTTATCGCAAAGTACCAGTACCCCTTCGAAGCGCATAGTGTAGTGACATCTGATGGCTATATCCTGACTGCTCACCGGATCCCTCACGGCAGGGACAGGAACAACCAGCCAGGACCCAGACCAGCAGTCCTAGTCATGCATGGACTGCTGTCATCATCTGCTGACTTCGTGGTGTTAGGTCCTGGAAACGCTTTGGGTATATGAAGATTGCATTTAGAAAAAATACCATAGGAAAAATTAACAGGACATACTTTATAACTCGAACCAACTACAGGTAACTCCTTTATTTTTTTTTAGCCTATTTCCTTGCTGAAGAAGGATACGACGTGTGGCTTCTAAATGCACGAGGGAATACCTTCTCCAGAAACCACACTACATTGAATCCTGATAGACGAGGCGATTCCGAATTCTGGATGTACAGCTGGGACGAAATTGGCCGCTGGGACTTGCCTGCGTATATCGACTATATCTTAGAGACTACGGGACAAGAAAAAGTCCATTACGTTGGCCATTCTCAAGGAGGAACTTCTTTCTTAGTAATGTCATCGTCAAGGCCAGAGTATAATGAAAAGATCATATCCTTCCAAGGTCTTGCGCCAGCAGCTTACTTCCACAACAATGAGCAAGTGTTTTTCCTCGTGCTGTCACCTTATGAGAGGGTTTTAGATGTGAGTACAATTGCAAAATTTTCATATTACTATTGTCATCGTGTTTCTCTGAGCCTACAAGTAGGATCCGCAATCGAGCCTAACTGAGGAAACAGATACTTTCGTGACTTTTATGACGTTTTTATATATCTGTAATTTTGGCCTGTACAATAAAATTGCCGCAAAGTGTGGACGTAATGTTCCCTGCATATCATGCAAGGTTTACGATTGTTTTATCAACAAACGCATCTTGATTATGTAGATTGCTTGTCAAATGTAAAAGTATGTCCCTACCTAAAATTTCGTGCATGTTTTATCATTGGTTACAATTTTCTGCTCTACATCTATATTTTTATATTTACAGGCTCTTGCCCGTCAGTTAGGTATTGGTGAGGTTTTGGGCCAAAGTGATATACTCTCCTACATCACCTTCAACTACTGTCGCGATGGTGCACCAACTCAGCCGCTCTGCTTGCTGCTCTTCGTGAATGATGAGAATGCTGACTATTTCAACTCGGTAAGACGTTACGGCTGCAACAAAAGCCAAGGCATAAAATTACCATTGTCGTGATTGCTAATGATAAAAGTAATCGCTAATCATTTCACTGAGATGACGATCCCTCTTAATTTAAAGAAATTTAAATTGAATAACTGGTTAATTTTCGAAATATCTCCAAAGAAAATGTAGTAAGTAATTTGCAAATACGAATTCAAAGTAGGTAAAGCTAAACTATAGTCAAAATAATGCTGCCAAGATTACTTGCCCGCGCTTCTTCGCCAAGAAAATCCTCTACTTACAAGCAAAATGGTGAGCTTACCACATGCCTAAAGTATGAAATAATTGAATATTATCTTCCATTATTTCAGACAATGCTTCCAGGCTTCCTTGGCCACTAGCCTTCCGGCTCGGTCTTCCGGATTTTTTTAATCAATTTTTTCATCAGTTAGATGACTTGGACAAGACTTAGATGTTAGGTAACTTTTAGAATGACATTACCTTTATTCATTATTTTATTGCAGACTATGCTTCCTGTTTTTCTCGGCCACGCGCCAGGCGGTGCTGCTTTCCGTCAAGTCCTCCACTACGCCCAAAGCATCAAATATGGGACCTTCAGCCGTTACAACTTCGGCTCTCTAAATAATCTGTACATCTACGGCAGAGTCACCCCCCCTCCGTACGACATGAACAAAGTCACAGTTAGATCCTACATACACTACGGACTTAACGATATAGAAACGAATTGGAGGGACATCTTGTTCTTAACAGAGATCTTGCCAAATGCCAGGGCGAAACAAGCGCCTAGGACCTCATTCACGCATTACGATTTTATCTGGGGTGTAGATCCTAAAGAGCAAGTGTACGAAACGATGTTAGAAATGATGAAAGAAGCGGAAAGACTCCACTGATTAAAATAGACGCTCAATTTTTGTAGTTTTTTTTACCACCGTTAAAACGCAAATAATGATACTTACTTAGGTAGGTATTTTATTCCTTTTGATATGTTGTCAAAAGCGAATTAACTTCAATTTAATGTTATAATCATTCTCTTGGGGGTGATTATTCTTTGTTATTTTCATCCTTACATTGTAAAAGGATGAAACTTCAATAACGATTATAAAAAACTAAGTTCTACGACTTCTTATCCAAGTTAGTATCTGACTTCTTTTCATTTCTACTCTTCGAACAACTAGCCGACGCCACCTTGATATGGGGCAGCCTTTTATCAGCTCATGCGGTACTTTTGTCTCGCATGCCAAAAATCTGGTTACTGCGTGCAGTAGTGAAGTAGGTCATTGCTCTCCATCAGCTAATGTTCGTGATGATTTTCCCCTTTCATATAAAATGCCATCACCATGAAGAAAAACCAAAAGTAAGATTTTTATTTTGGCACCGTTTCTCGCATTATTTTTGTTCAGGGGCCTTACCATTACGTCTACATGCGATTGTTTTCTGACTCAGGCCTTATACTCCGAAATCCGATTTTCGAAGTTCGTTTCGTGCCGTTCCGCTCTCACTAATAGTTATTAATTTGAGAGTGAGAGGGACAGTGTGATACGAACTTCGAAAATCGGATTTCGGAGTTGCCCCCCTGTTCAGGTTTTTGCTGTCATTTGTCACACCCCCAGATGTTTATAGTCACTCGTAGTGTACTCGAGTACAACAAATTATTTTCCGTTAACGTAAATAGAATGAATTAACTGTTCTATCGAGTACAACCAAACCAATCTTATCATCTTATTTTCACTTATCAGTTTTTTAATTAGTAAAAAAATGAATGCCTCAATTGATAATAGATTGTATGTTATATGTCATTCCCGATAATGATAAACAAAGACACGTGCATGCCAAATAGTATTTTTTTTTTCAGTTGAACGCCAAAAGGCTCAAAACATAAATTGGTCAAATTACATTACGTAATTGTAATCTTTTGGCAGTAATGTCAAAAAATACTTGCGTTTTGAGCGGGATCGGATCAGAATATATAAAGTTTAAAATGTATAATGGGTTAAAATGCATAATAGTTCAAAATATATAATGCAATTTTTTGTGAAACTATTAGGTATATTAATTTTTTTTATAGCGTGATATATAGATTGGTTTAGGTTAGGTTAGGTTTAGTTTATAGCAATTCTGTTAATTTGTAATTTTCTGAGTAAATCGCATTATAAATATTTTGAACAATTATGTATTTTAACTTATGGATTTTAATACGCACCCGTTTTGAGCTGTGTATATAGAGATAAAATCGATAAAACAAATTACTAGGATAACTTTATTGTGTGTAACTTACTACTAAAACAATAAAAATCATGACACAACTCATGTACCTAAGTCTGGAAAACAGTTTGAATCGAAAAGTAAAATGACCCAGCTACAACTTTACGAGGTGAATCTTGTATGTGGCTAGGACGTCGTAAACCCGGATAAAAGCGGATACGGGCGGCTAGAACCGGTTCCAAGTGGTTGTAACTAGTTGTAACCGGGTGCGACCGGATATGAGTGGCTTTGCGGATAAGTAATGGAGTGGGAGCGGAAACTAGGACTGTGACTTTGCACTGTTTTAATTAAGGTCTAATTTGAGATAATTGCAAACATTGGGTTATTAATGGTGTATAAAATTGGCTAAAGGAACTAAAGGGTCGGTTAAATAATTGGACTTAAATCAATGTCCAGCCCAAACCGTTTCATCTGGAAAGCTGTGTTTTTTACAATAGGCTGTTAATAATTAATAAGCTAAGAAACCACTAAGAGGGGATTGTTAGAAATGCGTCCCCTAAGACGGTAAATTGGGGTCAATAGAATTCTTGCACAGACGAATTCAGGAATGACTGCTAGTTGAATTATAAACTTGTTTCTACTTCTGAAAACTTCGAAACTAGGCTGTTATGGCCGTGAAACTTCAAAACTACTGAATAAATAAACAGAATTATCTCAATTTTCCAACTGCTTCGCTTCCATTTGTTTAATTATGAAGCTAGTATTTGTTCAGAAGTTTGAGAAACGTTCCCGACTGAGCAGTTTGTTGCTTAAATAATTACCACCATTTCAACTTTTTGGCCAGCGTTTTGAACGGATGGCGGGAGTTTTGGTGTTGAAAATAATAGTGTTGTTTACAATGTTAATGTTTTTGTGGATTTTTGACGTTGTAATTTGTGTGCCATGCTAAACGTATTGCACACAAATTACAACGTCAAAAATCCACCCGTTTACTTTAACCTGAATACGGTAACACCATCGACGTCCTTTAATGATTGGTTTGCTTTATGGTTTCATACCGGTTTATGAAATTATAAACTCCTTTGGAAAAAAACCGGCGAATTTAATCATGCTAAAGGTGGCCTTTAGGTCTTGTTACTTTGGGCTCTGTCAACCCCGTAAAGGTGTAAAGACGTGATTTATGTAATGTATAATGCATGAATTTAATCAGTTTGTAACTTTCTTTAAGGGGGTTGTTCTGTTTGGCTATTTTAACCTTAATATCTAACATCGCAAGCAATACCGAGTCTGAGATAAATTTATCCATATCTAAGCTCTATTGATCGCCTAAAGCCAGAGAAATGGCAGCAATTTCGATAATTCTGTTACCAAATCGATCTTTGGAATTAGAGTAGTGTTTACCGCTGGCTGGGTACGGGAAAAGGAATGTAGCGGAGATGAATTTAAATCATGAAGATCTTGTTCAATTTTAGGCATTTCTATACTTATATAAATAGGTATTTAAACTATTTTGTTTGATAGAGTTTGCGTCTATGCGAATAAACGGACTACTTAAAAGTAGATAATACCTAAGCGGTAGTCGCTTAGGTATTATCTACTTTTAAGTAGTCCGTTTATTTTTTGTTTTCACTGTACCGATTCGTTGCGTTCAGTAAAGAATAATATTTTTATATTGCATTGTTATAACAGGCATATTTTTTCGCCTTATAGCCCAACCATACTTGGATAAATAAAGTGCAATCAGGCAAAAGCGGCTGTAAAAACTGTGTTCAAGTGAGGCAAAATATTTTTTCTGGTAGGCATTTTTCCTCCATTGTAAATTATTTTAGTAACTTCTGGGCCTATCTTAACTTAATATTTTCTCTGGAATGTATGTTGCTCTCTAAATATACACCACAAACGCCTTTTTAGGGTACTCGTGTTAAAGTAAACAAAATCCAGTTCTAAATTACACAAACGGATAACTCACGTATAAAAGTCGAGTAATGCTGGACATGTTTCGGACTAGTTCGTAGTACTTCCTCATGGAGCGCTCGCCCCGGCGGCAGAGAAACGAACACAAGTTCTGTGTATTTTGTTAGTGAATTAAGTAAGTTCACAAGTTCAAACATGTTTATGTTGCTTGTCCAGCTGTATTAGATGGTAATCTTTTAACTTGACTTAAGTATTTACTTTTATAGACTTTCCATCAAGTGAGACAGAGGTCACACTGAATTGAGGCAACGTTGGAGTTTTTAGTTTGGGTATACCCTTCGTGGGGGAGTCCCACACAACCCTAGGCATCCCCGTGCGTAGGTCATCCATAAAGATTTCTTCTCCATTAAAAAAAGGGTGTCACTGCACTAGCCTGCCAAAATAGAATAGCAAAGTTGTCTCCACGGGTAACCTTGCTCCGTGGGGATTGATATAAATCGGAGATTGTAATTTAGTGGCACTCGTTTGTTAGCTGGGACATCGCGGGAAAGGAAATAAAGGCATTTGGCGGTTGACTGTTATATTTATGTTGGCCTATAACATGTTTATCATCAAGGCCCTGTTTTGTGACTATTTATGATGGATATGGATGGAAGGAGTGCAGGGTTTAAGTACCTAAGGAGTAAAAAATGTTTATATAAACCAAGGTCGAATTATGCGTTTTAGTTAAAAATGTTAAAATTCATTTTGCATGATCACGCTCACATAGTGTCAACCGCGCCCATAGGTACAAAACGAAATTTAAAAACATTTTTTTACTCATTATGACCTCAGGAATACTCTGTTAAAATCTCTCGAAATGCTCACGCACGCCTGTATTAAAGCCGACAACGGGCATGTGGTTCATCTAATGTTAAGTGATCACCGCTCGTAGACACTCACAGTACCATTAGGACTGCTGCGTTGCCAGCCTTGCAAAATGTGGCACATTCGGCCTTTAAATTTTGGAAAAAACTCAGCCGCCAATCCGTTCAAAATCTTACACGTACGAGGCAAGAAACGCCAAGTCAAGGAACGCCATTCATCGAAGTGGTGTTGTTGAAAGTTACTTTACCGTCGAGAAGTACGACAATGAAACTTGTAAGCTGGGACAGGGTTAAAATATTCGAATTCCCAACCTGCACACAGGTGCCACGAAGTAACCCCATCCCGGGTGGTCGTGGGGCGTCGCGGTGACACCGTGTGCTCCCGTAACGCCTCACATACGACCGAATAGGGAATCCGTGTGGTTTTTAGTGGGTATGCCTACCGTCGCGGGAGAGCCCCACATACCCTCGGTAACCCCGTACCGGGCGGATGCTTAAGGCACATTTTACACACCATAAAAAAAGGGTTAAAATGTTCGTCAGAATACTCCTCATTAACGCTTGCGCTGCTGGTGTTCTGGCGTGGAGAGAAAGACAGCCGGTGTAATTACTGGCACAAGAGGTATTCTATCCTAGCCTTCTAAGCTCGTAACGCATCTCTAATCCTCTGGTGTCCTTGGTGGTGCTAACTTACCATCAGGTAACCCACTTGCACGTTTTCCTAACTCCTAAAATAATAGTTATTTATTAAGTCTACGGATCTTTCCATCGTTTGAAGAGTTCCGTATTATAAGGGTCTAAACGAAACTCAATTTGCTTTTCCACTTTGTTACCACTGGGCACTTCTCAGTACGAGAGAGCGTTGGCTGTAATTCCCACGCAGGCCCATTGTGTGTTAAAAACTACACTTTGCATTTAATTTTATCCTTTTTCTGATGAATTATCCACTCAATCTTTGAGCTGGTAGTTATGGTTACTACTTTATTGTTAAAAGCCATGGTAGCTTATTACTTCTGTATACCTTTTTCTGTTTTGATTGTTATATGTGGTGTTCAATAAAGAGTTATTGTATTGTATTGTATTGTATTGTATTGTATTGTAGCCTAGTTTGGCTCAAACAGAAGTTCGTGGATTCGAATTCCGGGCTCTTAGTTCTTTGTGAGTTCTTCGAAATTTATGTCCAAAATTACATTTGAAATTTCCATGAGCTTTACGTGTTTTCCGTGGGTAAACCTGCATACACCTGCGAAGCAATTCCATGGTGTGTGTGATGTTCGCAATCCTCATTGGGCCCGCGTCGGACCTATAGCTTAGACCCTCTCATTCTGATAGGAGGTTTGTTTCCAGCTGAGGAATGTATACAAGCTTGACAAAGACTTACTTGTTACATCACTTACTCTACCATCATCACTATCAGAGGCCTTACCGTGACGTCTTAATGCGTTAATGCGATTCAATTCTGACTCAGTTCAGATTTCAGCTGTCATTATTAGTATGGATCTGACAGCGAGCGAACCTAAACTGAAACGGAATTCAATCGCACAAAGTCGGTAATGGCGGGAGTTACCTTTAGCTAATCTTAGTACCTATCTTTTTATGTACTATTTTGGTCGGGTAAGGATTAAAGTAATCTAGACATGCACACTTTAAATTGAAAATGTCCAACTTATGATTTCCAGTGTGGTCATTGCTTGTCACTTATCATATTGTGTGTGTGAACTTTGTTTTAAGGAGGTGTGACGAATTTTAAATAGGTGAGTAGTTTTTAAACAATAAATTCTATCCAAAATCAGATTTACATGATTATACTGCTCCTGACTGCTACTGAAAAATTATTTA
Organism: Pandemis heparana; assembly: GCA_963854515.1. NCBI lineage: Eukaryota > Metazoa > Arthropoda > Insecta > Lepidoptera > Tortricidae > Pandemis > Pandemis heparana. The sequence continues at coordinate 14,867,996 of OY978013.1, read as the reverse complement.
ATTATATTCTGGTACGTTTCTTATGCACCCCGCAGTAATGTTTACGAAATATCTTTGAATATTCTGTCTAATGTGTCATTCATTCTAGTTAGTTAAAAATAAAACAAAACCAATACAGATTTTCATTTATTTCAGTGATTACTGTTTACATATTAATAATAACATACGATATCTTAACCTATTGATTCTAAAAAAATCATTTCCAATATCACCTTAACTAGTTATTAAATTTTGGATTGATCCATTAAAAATTACCGTTTAGATTTATTCTTAGCTTACAAAAATGCGATGATGGAGATTCAATCACATGATGACGATATCAGGATGATGACGATAGACTGCATTGAAACTCCATGACCACTAAACAATTACTGATCACGCAAGGAAATCTTTGGTTTCACGAAACTTATATCAAATCGAATAAATTATAAAACAATAACAACTTAGCAGAACAACCTGAACCCCCGAGGACAGCTTCACTCGCAACAAAAAGTTTAAAATTACAAACTATGCCATCGAAATAAAATCCCAAGTTCTTAATTTTACTATGTCACTTTAAATAAATGATTACATTCCATTTTAATTATGTCTAGGATTAACTCTCTGAATTGCATTTTTATTATAATTAGATTAACAATCAACTCTCTTGTTTCTTATTTATTACTAGGTCTACGAATTACTTACTATGTACCTATAGTTAAGACTATTCATGGCTAAGAGAGAACTAAGTGATGAGAGATACAGAATGAACTGAAGGAGGATGTGACTAGAGTAGAACTAATGCGTACGTATTATGAATTGACGAAGGTAACCCACTGGAATGTTGCATCTCTTTCCCTGATGGTAGCTTCTCCATGAGAATTAAGGAAATTTGATTTTTGCGTTTGGGTCTTTATTTTAATGGTTCATAGCATGATGTAAGGAGGCTTATCCAATTCAAGATTTTACATACGAAGAAGCGGAATCACATTACATGTAGGTATACGCAAAATCAAATCCCAGTCCCTAACTTCTTAAGCTGTATAAGCTTGTGTTAAATGAATGGTGAGCATGAATAATTATTGTCGGTGTTAGCATTTTGTTCGTTTAAAAAATTCATTGACTGACTGAGTGACAGATGAGCGAAGCATCTAAATAAACTGGAATTACTCACAGCCAGAATGATTTCTCATAATTCATGTCTAGATATGGTAAAGGGGTAAGATTTTCATTAAAATTTTATAGAGAATTTTTAGTGTAAGGTTAGATTTTTTTTATACTAAATTATCTACAGTGCATAAGTTTTTAAACTTTTCTATTTTAATCAAAATAGGATTTAGTTAATCCTTTTAAATGGAATAGATTAGTGCTACTTAGATCGCAGACGCTCAGACGGCGCTTGTTTTAGACTAATGTTTTAGGTAAATTTACTAATTTACTTGAATCATTAGATTAATTTATGAGCCGTCTCAGAGTCTTCCACCTTGAAATCTTAAGAGATAATTTAGAAGAAGTTTATTTTGGAAACTACGATAGTTCGCATTGATCGAATCAACTACCAACGACTTAGGGAGATAATTCTCGATTTAATTTTGAATTATGCTATGCTAATCAAGTTCTACGTTAAATAGGCTGAACGTAACATACGTGAAATAAAACTTTTATATGTACGGGTTGTTGAAATGATAGATGTTAAGCCTAGTAATGATAAATATGGTACTGAAGGGAGCATAGAAGATAGTCGGCTAGTTTTAGATAATGGCACTGCAGAATGTACCCGTGTTCATAAAAAAGTATCCTAATCAGCTTAACAATACTTCGGTTCCGAACAAGATTATGTCGCATTTATCCATCAAAAGTTACCTTAATTTTTTTTTCACTAGTCTAATTTTAAACACGATATCGTATCGCCTACATACCTTTTATTGCCAATATTTAACCAGAACATTCCTCATCGTGATGCGCCAACTGCTGTTAAGTTGTGACATGCGATGCCCTATAGATTTAACATTATGTATATTATATATTACATTTAAATGCGAAAATTCATGAGCTCAGAGAATCTTCACACTTAAATTTTGTTTACGCTATGTTTCGATGGCAGAGTTCAGAACAGTTGAACATCAACCCAAGACTTCGAAGAATTTCAGAATCCACAACAGTTCCATACAAATTTATGGAAGAGGAAGTTGCTTTGGTTTGCATGGAACCGCATGGGTTCTTTCACATTAAAAACAAAATTACTTAAAATATACCTATCATCCAAGCTGTTCCCGAGGGCGTCAGGCTAAAATAAAATCTCAACCTTAAAATACGAACAGAACACCACGGCTGTAACACATTTAATTTTTGTTTATATTTTCATTACATTTTAACTTTCATTATTAACCTTCCCATTTAGCGCTACCGATTGATCCGACCGAACATTCTATTACTAGAAATACAAAATTTAACGTATTTACAACCATTTTAACTTTCAACGAAACATTCATAAGTACACCCTTCGCAGTCAAAATGTACACTCCACAGAGCAAGGACTAGAACCGATAACGAAACACTACGTGAATAAAACCAAACGAATCAAATCTCAGTTTTGGTATCTCGATGATGCTTCATATTGTCGCGCGACGTCGTTCGTGCATCCAAAACGTTTCACTTGAGCAACTCCTCGGTGATATTATGCGTTCATCCATTATGTGATTGTATATTTTAGAATTTGGTGATATTTTAGTTACCTATTAGTGTGATTACATGATGACGCACTTCCCTTTCTCGGCCCAGGGGTTGTTTTTCTTGTCGGGTGCGTGTATGAGAGGATCGTTTTTCTCGTTTTCCTCTACATACTCTCTCATTCTGTAACAAAGAGAATAAACATTAATTACGGAAACAATAACACTGTTTCATGAAGGAATATGAAGATTTGGCTAGATAAACATTCTCATATATTTATTACTAAGTAATTGAAGGAGTCGCCGGATTCTTTCGCACAATTTTTATCAGTTATTTTGTCATAATGTAGTATGAATAATAGATTGTTTGTTTTGAAGCTTAATATTAAATTCAGGACTACCACAGTCTTGCGTCTGATACTAAAGAGAGATACATATTGAGCACTCAAAATGATTATAGTCGTACATTTGTCGCACGTATCCCTATGTTAATACTATTACACAACATGCACACACGGCAAAATAATTCGGTAAGCATAGGCACGCACACAAACGTCGTCTATGTGTGTCTATACGTGTTGAGTACCGACACGAACATTGCGTAGAATCCACGTGTGAATGTGTGAGTGAGTTCGATCGTATGTCTATCTACCCACTAAATACTGCCCCGATTGTTTTAAGCAATAAGATTAATGAGTAATGCCGCTGTAAATTATTTATTGAATCAAACAACAATAATAAAATAACAATTAAAAAAATGTCAAAAATAAGTTAAGTTAGAATAAACTAGGTTAAAAAGAATTACAGATTAAACTAAAAAAATCCCCTGCCTAACTTAAAGGTTGAAACATCTTCAGTCCAGTGTCAATGAATTCTACTACAAGTTTTTTCTTACTTTTATTTACACACTGTCCTAAGTATTTTTTAAGTAGGTAGGTATCTATATTATTATCTTGCATTGGATACCGTCATCGCAAGTGTAACTGAGAGAATCTTCCTTCGACCCTGAATCTTCAAATTCATACAATACGACGCATTGAACTATTATTACTAACGTAGTAGTAAGTAGTTGCCATTTCACTGATCCGCCGTGTTATATTTTTATTTCTCAACAAGTCTGAGGATTCCATCTATCTAACCAATATTCCTCACAACCAGCATCGCCATTCTAAGAACATCAAAAACAACATTTTTGTATTTTTTTCCGTTTTCACCGGATACGAACTCGGTCCACTAGAGCACAATCAAATCCTCGACCCGCCTTTCACAGCTGAGCCACGGGGAACTTAAGGTGATCGGTGAATTTATGAATTATGTCCAATCTTTTGACTACTGCATTGCAATGTGTAAATAGTGTTTAATAGGCTTTGAAATAAAGTTGAAATTAGAATTACATTTTTTCCTCGGAAAGATAACTGTTTAACTTATTGTTTGCAATCTTGCTGTATGTTTAATTTTACTCTTATTGATATATGTTAAAAACGACAAACGCATTGCGTTTTCTTTTAACATTTTTACTAATAATATGATTCTTCTTACTAGTTCGAGTTTGAAATTTGCTAGCTGATGGGCATTTTGTTCGTTATTGTCTAAAACAATATAGTGTATTCTACCCTCAATTTATTAGTAATATGAATTTGTGAACAACTTTCAATGCCAGCCGCCATTCGTTACGCTATACTTAAACCCTTCGTGTGTTACACCTCCGAATCGTTTATTTTGCCTTTCGAATACCTATCTACTTTGTGATTTACAAACATGGATAATCATTTATCTTTGTTGAAAAGAGCAGAAATTGTTGTTCTTTACGAACAAAATATTTCCATAAAGGAAATCGCAAGGCGTTTATTGATATCGGTAAGTAGAATAAGTATGTGATATAATAATTACTTCCTATTTTCCATAAAATTTCTTCGTGGTTTAAAAAACAATGTTTTTTTATTTTATCGGTAATGTTTTTAAATCAATTTCTTTCACGAAAAATATTATTAATTAAAATTAATTTATTTTGCAGCGAAAGACTGTGCAATTATGGGTTCATCGTCACGCTGACTCCGGGCACGTTAATAATATACGTCCTGGACCAAAAGCGGAAGCGTCTTCTACACGTCATTTGGACATAGTTGCCGCACACGCTAGTGACCCATTTCTCAGCACACGGTCTACAGCAACGAGACATAACGTTACATTGCAAACTGTGCGAAACCATTTGCATGCTGCAGGATTGCATTGCCGAAGACCAGCAAAAAAAATTGCATTAACGGAACAACATAGAAGAAATAGAGTGCGTTTTGCTCGTCAATATATTGACTTTGATTGGTGTAATAATGTAGTAATTTTTAGTGACGAAAAAGCATTTAAGTCTGATAAAGATGGAAGAAAGATATTGTGGAGAAAAAACGGGGAACGCTACAATTATAGTAACATTTTACCGTGCCGAACGAGTGGCCGTATTACTTTAGGCTATTGGGGTTGGATGTCATCGATGGGTCCTGGTGAGTTAGTGGAAGTTGGGAGTCGTAATAACAGTCAAGGATACTTGGAAGTGCTAAGAGACGTGATGCTCCCTACGGTGCGGGCCGCATACCCAGACTCGCACATATATTTCGTGCACGACAATTGCGCCGTGCATCGTGGTCGCATAGTCAAAGACTGGCTGAGCACCCAACAAGATTCCTTGACTGTTATTGACTGGCCTGCTAAAAGTCCCGACTTAAACCCCATAGAAAATCTATGGGGTCAAATGATTCTCAACTGGGATCCATCGGATGTAAAATCCAAAGCAAATTTAGATAGCTTGGTAACTTCAACTTGGGATTCAATCCGTGGGACGGACCTTTGCTGGAATATGGTTAGCGGAATGAGAAATAGACTACAACAGGTCATAGATAGTGATGGAGCACCAATTCGTTATTAATACCTATATGTAAACCTAGTAAGTAAACCCGTCATTACAAAACGTCTTTTAAAATTGTTCTCCTGGAATATTTTAGCAAGAGTAGTTCGGTTAGTTTGACAGGGTATTCAGCCCTACCAAGATTTTACATTTAATTTTTTGATTCAAAATTTAGTCACTTTGAACGCGATCAAATTATAAAAACATTTGTCAACTATGATTTAAAAATCTTAAAAACTATTTACAGAGCTATTAAGTAAGTCAAACTAACCCAAAAACCTGCTGAAATATTCCGTAACAATTTTATGAAACCTTTTATTAACAATGAATTGGTGTAAGTATTATTTTTAGTCCCTATTCCGTTCCCCTACCACAAATTAGTGTAGATTTAATTCAGTGTGCAATGATGCTATTGTTAAATGCTGTCATTTAACATGTCGATTCATTTCACCACTGACTTACTTGTTCGCAAATAAAATATTTCGTTCATCTTTATCAGATTTAAACTTAATAAATCAGAATATAATATTAGTAACTGTGTGGTTCGGCATTTCTTCTTAGCAGTGATACTCTTTTCAAAACCCATGTTAATTCAAGTAAATCACATCTTAAAAAACCCTTTTGTAGTTGTGTATTCAATTTTCCAGATAAATATTTTAAAATTTATGTTTGTGACATAAATCTTTTTAATTTACCCAAAAGTCATACTGGCCACTAAAGAGTCATACCTAACTTAATTTGTATTACGAATAAATGTTGTTCTTCTTCTGTTATAAGGAAAATCATGCAGTTTTATTTTGGTAATTTAATTAATGGTGATAATAAATTGATTAAATTTTTGTTACATAAATAAACAATTTGAAAAAATAATTGGATTGCATTATTTTGTTCTTTTACTTCCTCTTTTTCTTGTTGTTAACATGATTTTATTTTAAGAAGTTTAAAATTATATAAAAAAAAATAAAAAATAGAAACATATTAACCGGAGGAGCAAGATTTGAACCGAGGTCTTTAGATTCATAGTCCTAGGTTATTACGACTAAGCCACCGCGCTAACTATCTGACAAGACGAAATTATGCTTCCATTGAACAAATTATACATTCGAAATCTATGAAGGTAGTCTGAAAACACGATTAGCATACATAGTGGTGTGTAATTAAGGCAGCGAGTAAGTGCGGATGTGTGTGTATAGAATGACACACATGGACAACTAGGGTGCATACCGAATAGTTTTGCTGTGTGTACTACGCCTATGCCATTATATTTTCCTTTGTTTCCACTTTTTATAGTAACTAGCTGTTGCCCGCGACTTCGTCTGAAAAGAATTCGTTTATCGCTATCCCGCGGGAATTTTCCGGGATAAAAAGTAGCCTATGTGCTATTCCAGACTTTTCTCTATCTATGTGCCGAATTTCATCCAGATTCGTTGGGCCGTTCTGGCGTGATTGAGTACTTAACAAACAAACATCCATCCATCCATCCAAACTTTCGCATTTATAATATTAGTTAGATTCCTTGTTTGAAATGTCGCTCTACAAATTCTTCAGCCAAATTCGTTAAAGTTTCAAATCTATGCATTATCAAACTTCGCTTAATTTCAGCCTTCACTAGGTATATAAGAGGTCACTGAGAGTAAAGAGGGTGCTTCGAGTAACAATGGAATGTTCGCATTGAACTTCTCCCGAATTTTATGCGCTAACTCTGCTGTGAATTAAATCAATTATTTTGAAAGTTTAATTAAATTAGCGTGGAAGTTTGCGTCGATATCAAAAGTCAGTCTATTAACTTGAATAATTGTCGCCGAAGAAGGTGAAGGTTCGAATGCGATTGCATGTTTTCGTAACCTTTGTCGCTAAGCTATACTTAAACTAATTTAGATATAGACTATTTTTTTTCGTGCTGGTCTGGGGGTAAAGGAAAAACATAGAATGTACCAGCGGCTTCTCGTCCCGCGCAGATGGTAAAAACCCATAGAGGGAATGCGCGAAACCCCTTACGAAGTAGACAAACTCTAAGGTAACAAGACCTAAAGGCCACGTTTAGTATGATTGTGGGCGTATATTTGGAAAGGGGAATCAAAATAGTGATGGGTTGCTAGCCGCATCGCCTATAACAATACATGATTCTTAAGACTTTCGCTCATTCCCTCGATGGGTTTTTACCATCTGCGCGGAAAGAGAAGCAACTGGTACATTCTATGTTTTTCTTTATTCCCAGGCTATGGCCCGGAAGGAAGAGCCTTACAAGTAGTATTATTTCAAATAAACTAAAACGCGGGCTTATTCTTAACAATGTAACCACTGCATTATTATGCCGAAGCTCGAAGTTAGCGGAGTTTAGTTTACATCGCCTTTATTGGCTATTATTTTAGCGTTAGTTAGTTTAGTGCGCTGTTTAGACGAGTCGCTTATCTTAGGCGGTGTTAGTTTGCAGAGTGGTTTGAACAATCAAAACGATTGTTTGACACTTTGATCATTAGAGTGCCATAGCTGAAAGGTTCTAAGGGATCTTTATTACAAAGGCTCTGTTTGTCTCTCTGTCCGTCTGTCAAGAGTCGTATCATTTGAATCATGATTGGTACCAACTTGGATACTTGGACTTTTCAGTGAAGTATAATAACTTCTATGGTCGTTATTAGGTTATAAATCAGTAGTCAGTAAGTATCAAGCCAGGCCAAGAGTACCCGAAACCGACGAGCATGTATGAAGAGATTGATGAATGTGGATGAAGCGAAAGAGGTATGTCAGGATCGTAGCAAGTGGAACAAAGTAGTCTCTGCCTACCCCTGTGGGAAAGAGGCGTGACGATATGTATGTATGTATGTATCAGTAAGTATTTGAGTCGTACTCACGAACAGAGGCCTTACCATGACGTCTTAATGCGTTTCAGTTTAGGTTCGCTCGCTGTTAGATTCATACCAAAAGTGACAGCTAAAACTTAAACTGAGTCGGAATTAGGACGTCAAGCGAGCGAACTTAAACTGGGTCCTTACCATGACGTCCTAATTCCGACTCAGTTCAAGTTTCAGCCGTCACTTTTAGTATGAATCTGACAGCGAGCGAACCTAAACTGAATCGTATTAAGAAGTCATTGTAAGGGCCCTGAAATGCATAAAGACGTCATGGTACGGCCCCAGGGTTCCTTAGGTACTAATTCTGAATTCATCATAGATTTTTCTGGTGTTTGTGTAAAAAATATTCTGTCCATTTCATATTGTTCTGATAATGACACAAACTACCACCACTAACTAACTAACTAACACAACACACACACACACACATACACACACACACTAACACTAGATAACTTTTTTTTTATGTTTTTCTATGCCATTGTCTGACTAATATAATCAAATATAATACTAGTGGTACTAGTAGTGTTTTATCAAGAAACCAAGTATATATTTTTTTAATGGGGCCACTACATCACTCACAAAAAGAAATGCTCCACTATTATATCCATGTTACCATTTCCGCACGGATATGGTAGAAAATTTGCTTTTTACTTTGTGCATCTTGCTGATCCTGGCATATAGTGCGTTGGGGTAGGTAAGTTGAAAAACTCCCAGAGTTACGGACGATTTTTTTTATTTTACCCCACATTTCTTACTCCAAGCAATATACCACTCTTTCGGTTCATATACATTCATTAATCTAATATCTTCATACATCTCTGACATCTCTGACGACGCGGTTGGCCTAGTTGGTAGTGACCCTGCCTACGAAGCAAGCGTCCCGGGTTCAAATCCTGGTAAGGGCAAATATTTGTGTGATGAGCACGAATATTTGTTCCTGAGTCATGGGTGTTTCTATCTATTTAAGTATGTATTTCTCTTTATAAATTAGTATGTATATCGTTGTCTAGTACCCATAACACAAGCCTTACTAGCGCTTACTATGGGACTAGGTCAATTTGTGTGAATTGTTCCCTGATATTTATTTATTTATTTATTTATTTATCTCTACAGATTCTACAGCTTTTACCAAATCATTATAATCTTCCTAAGATTTTACCAACTGAAAAATAAACATACATACATATCGTCACGCCTCTTTCCCACAGGGGTAGGCAGAGGCTACTTTGTTCCACTTGCTACGATCCTGACATACTTCTTTCGCTTCATCCACATTCAGCAATCTCTTCATACTTGCTCGCGGTTTCGGGTACTCTTGACCTGGCCTTTTTCCAAAACGTCACCAATTTGATCATGGAACGTCCGCCTAGGCCTTCCCCTCCCAACGCAACGCACCCATTCACACTCCCCATCTAAATCTGTTTAGTTAATCTTCTTTCATCCATCCTCTCTACGTGACCAAATCAACTAAGCATACTTTTTTTTATCCTAGTCACTATATCTTTTTTCACACCAAATAAACATAACAAGGTTTAAAAAGGTGTACTTAAATAAAAATGATTTTTATCTAAACAGCAACTTTACAGCTGTTGTAAATATCAATTTTATGCGTTTAATAGATACTTCGGCGTTTTATAGACCGTTCTAAACACGTATTGGCACTTGGAAGTAATTTGATGCACCAGATGACTTTGGGATAGCTCGTAAATTAGTTTGATCTACGTTTAGAAGATTTAATGATTTATACAAAACATAAATCACGTCTTTATCACGTACGGGGTAGACAGAGCCTACGTTTAGTATGATTGTGGGCGTTTAGGAGGAAAGGGGGAAACAAAATAGTGATGGGTTGCTAGCGGCAACGCACACATACAGCAACATGATTTCACGGTTTTCGCCAATTCCTCGATAAGCTTTTACCTTCAGCGTGGGAAGCGAAGCAACTAGTACTGATGACACTTCATAATTATTCTCTTTACATTACAAGTTCGATAAGAATCTAAGCCGGCTGGCGACATTGCATTTAATTGTCACTTGTCACCGACAATTGTTATGATGGTAAAACAGGAGCCTGGTCATAACGGATTTACAGAGGAGAGCTCTGCTATGTCTGTTCTGTTTGTTCATCCTAGGGTTGTATCGGCTATGTATTTAAGGCGAGGTACGATTGCGAGCGATTTCATTAATTTTATTCGTAATCTTTTACGTAGTAACAAAGTCGCTCCACGCCATATGTCTATAAGTACTCTTAGATCTCTTATACTACGCGGATTAATGCGGTTTTCATAAATACCTAGCTAGAATTATCCAAGAGCAAGGTCTAAGATGGCGTTGTAGCGATCTGGACGAAGTAGGCACTACTACCTCTGGAGGTTTTATTACCCATCATTTTTAATGGCCATAATTTGACGTGAAACATGAAACCGTGCATTTTCAAAAAAAATTGAAATTTCATCTAAATGCATGGGTTTGGTGTACACTATTTATCTATTCTAAAAAGAACTCAACTGTTTTTGAAATAAACGCTTTACGACTCACGAAAATTATGTCAATACATTCGGAACTTCAATTTTATGGGGCAAAATAAAGACCAAAAAAGGCAGATCATTTACGTTTTGAAAAAAGGTACCCGAAACCGACGAACAAGTATAAAGAGATGAATGAATGTGGATGCAGCGAAAGAGCTATGTCAGAATCGTAGCAAGTGGAACAAAGTAGTATTTTTTTTATGCTAGAGATGCCAGACGAACTAGTGGGTCACCTGATGTTAAATGATCACCACTACATAAACACCCGCAGCGCTTTACGCGATGCCAGTGCGTTGTCGGCCCTATCTCTTAAGAAAGAGGCGTAGGTATGTATATAGACCCGCTTAATTATTTTTATAGAAATCCGCCGCAACTCGGTCCCAGCCCCGACACCAAATCCCGCGGGCCTTTGATAAATTATTCAACAAGGTATACGGATCCCGAAACACCTTTCTCTAACAATAATACACAAATCTGGGATACCGTGCGAAATTATTTTTGACACAGGTAATTTATTGTTTCGCCGCATTGTGTTACATTGACGAGGAAGTTTGCTTTGAAGGGTCCGCCATTTTAGGAAAAGTTTGAACGTACTTTTTGCTGCGATGGTGGAATGAGTTGCTATATTTATTTAGCCCGGGTAGGAAGGGCCGCCATTGAGGTGCGTAGCGGACACGTGCAGAATAAAATTGAACAATTACGTTATATGTATGTATAGCTTCTGGCTACGACTTCGTCCGCGTAGAATTTTAGACTTGAGAACTAATTATGATACTTAGTACATTCTGCAATAAGTATTTATGTTGCGACTCTAGGCAGCTACGACCTTTCACATGTTTATCGCTATCCCGCGGGAACTATGCAATTTCCCGTGATAAAAAGTAGGCGATATATTTTAATCTAGGGCACTAACTATCTTCGTTACAAATTTTATCCAAATCCATCCAGTCGTTTAAGCGTGAAGAAGGAACAAACAAACACACTCACTCACCTCATATCATCACAAACTTTCGCATTTATGATATTGGTAGGATAGCTTCTGACCGCGACTTCATCCGCTTAGAATTAGTTTAAAGATCTGATGCTGATTACTATCAGATCTCACTAATATCGCAGAATAGCAAAGCAAAGTTATCCGTTCAATTTGTTTCGTAAAAAAAAATGTTTCACTTATGCGTATTCTAACCTTCAATTTAACAATATTATTGTTGTTATTCGAATAAACATTCTCCGTGGGCAGGATAAGATGGGATTACAACAAAAAGTATCAAACGACATCAATCAAAGTCTCCTGGAGTTGGCCATCCTAACTTTCCACTTTTCCGGGATACGCGCTTATCCCATACCGATAGCGGGATACGGGTTTGCGAGATATTAATCATTTGGCAAATGGATATCGGGGATTAATTTGTTGCCCTGGGCTAGAATAACTTTTTAATATTACTAAAGCGGATTTTGGAGATTCGCAATAGGAATTTGGGGATTTTTTAAATTGAGTTATAATTGTGTGCCAATGTGGACGCCTATTTTATTTCAAATTTTATGAAAAAAGAAATTCCATTCTTCGTCGTCTGAAATGCTTTGTGGGTAGTGACCCTGACTAAAAATCTCTGAGAGCAAATAGGCAAAATCATTGCATCGATCGATGGAGCCAAATATTATCCTAAAAATTTAATTGAAAACTGCTAAAATTTTCCGGAACAATATTGAGACATTTACGTTTAAACGTAAAATTTGTTTAATAATTTTACGTCAAAATAGGAAAAGCACGAAGAAAAGGAAGCTCTTATTTAAGTACGAGCTCTTCTTGAGAAAGGACCACAGACTCGATTACAAGCGAGTGACCCGTGGCATTATAATAACTATGACAAGGGTCTGAGGCGAAAGTTTTTTACTAGTTACGTCTCGAACGTGTTCGTGTTAAGACTAGTGCCTTCAAATACTGTAAATTAGGTACTTCCTAAAGCCTACTCCTCTTAAACGGCTGAGGCAAAAAATTTGAAAAAAATATATGTTATAATTAGGTATCAACTCTTATACAATTCGCAACCGAACGTAAGTCGTTTAATTAAGTATCAGCAAAAGTTCGGTATTTGAATAAAGTTCAACCGATGTTCATTTGGCTTGCATTCCCTACTGCTCTTAAACGGTAACGGTATAAACTAACGAGCAAAAATAACGGGGTCATTTTTCATACAAAGTTCTATGAAAAAAAAATGAATGGATATGGATGAAGCGAAAGAGGTGTGTTAGGATCGTAGCAAGTGGAACAAAGTAGTCTCTGCCTACCCCTGTGGGAAAGAGGCGTAACGATATGTATGTACGTATGCATGTTCTATGAAAAGCGACCCGATATTTTTGCTTTTGTTCTTGCGGAAGCGCGATTAAGGAATTTTTCGCAGACGAAGCCGCGGGTAGCTGTACAATATTTTCATACCACAGAAGTGCTTTTATTTCTAAACATTTCTAATTAATTACTGTCCAGATTCCCACAACTAATGAACATACGTCGCTAATGAATTAATCAGCAGTTAAACGTGTTGTTCTGCCGTTTTAATGTCACATTTGACCGACTTATTTTTATGGGCGTTCACAGGAAATATAACAGAAACAATGTTCTTAAATGTGTAATAAAAGTAATAGTTATTGTATTTCTTGTTATATACTACTTTACTATTTCTAATGTAACTAATATTATAAATGCAAAAGTATGGATGGAAAGATGGATGTTTTTTTGTTACTTAATCACGCCAGAAAGGCCCAACGAATTTGGATGAAATTCGGCACATAGATAGAGAAAAGTTTGAAATAGCACATAGGCTACTTTTTATCCCGGAAAATTCCCGCGGGATAGCGATAAACGAATTATTAAATATCCGTTAATTAAATATTCGTTGCGTAGTTTTAAAGATTTAAGCATACATAGGGACATAGGGACATAGGGACATAGGAGGGAAAGCAACTTTGTTTTATACCATGTAGTGATTATATGTGATATTGCAGAGATCATACTGAGTTTAGATGACAAAATCATCCAAATAAATCCAGCCCTTTCAGCGCGGAAAAGCAACTAACAAACATACGGGCAGCAGACATAAAAACTTTCACATTCATGCTTTTAGAAGGAAGTCCCACTTGAGCTATCTCATTAGGTACGTATCAACAGGTGTCCAAAGTATACATTAAAGCAATAATCGCTCCAAAGAAAGCACTAGGCCCGGCCCATCTCATTATACTTGGAATTATTGATAAAGTTACACCAAGGCCTCACTGTTACATTAGCATGTACAATGGTCGGCTTACAAATTACACAAAAATGAAATTGGTACTTCAAACTTTACCCAAGGGGGCGCTCGACTCGCCCCGCAGAACAAATGGTGTACATTATATCGAACAAGTTTAGGGTCTTTAAAATGTGGATCCGTTGGGAGACTCTCCTATTACCGTGTTGGCCTGCTTCCGGATGTAATGAGAATTATTCCATCAATTATTTAGTTATACAAACATGTTTTTGCGGCAGCTGTTTGGCTAAAACAAAAAGCAACCGGTTAGGGTCTTGTGGTACTCCTCTGCGAGCTATAACCGCAACTATAGCACGTTACAGTAACTATAAACGCTAGTGAGCCTGGCGCGAGCGGAACGCCACGACGTGTACACTGGCGTTTTTGGTTACTGTAACGTGCAAAAGTTACCGTCACGGCTTGCAGATTACTACCCGGCTTTAAATGGATTGCTTAGAGCACTCGAGACCAAGGCACGATAGCAGTCGTGTTGCGGCTGGAGTCGACTTCAACCCGACTGCTCTGAATGTTTGGAAACTACAGTTCACCCAAACAGCGATAGCTTGAAACTGTTGGCACTGACTCGTCTAAAGTGTCCGTTTTGGATGAATTTTGAAGAATGAACGGAAGTGGATCAGAATGTACCGAGAGAAATATTGGCGAAGATAATATGTCCACTCTTCTTAATGATCTTGTAGTGAGCTTAGCGCCACCTAGTTGTCCACTAGATAACTACTACGACACACGAGTAGCTAGCGCCAGCTCTAGTGTCAGCTGTCACATTGTTCTACATCACGCCAACGAAGTTTCTTAACGCGGATGAATAAATACAATTTTCAACTCTGTTTTTTCGGACTTCGGTCCCCAGGCATAACGTCTGATTTCTTAATTATTGTGACCTCCCCCCACATTATGTACCTATGTCCTGTCTGTGAAGACCACTTTTCTCTGAAATGCGTGAAACTAAATTGAAATTAATTGACTTTAATAATTTAATATTAAAATGTTCAAAACGACTGTAAGTTAGACTTACAGTTGTTATGTACATTTTTACGATTACAATATTTCGGTTTTAGATCATTTGTATAGCACTATACTTTCATTACCTACTATCAAATGAATCAAGAATTTTACTTCTTGATTTTTATGTTTATACTTTTACGGTTTTACCGTTAGAAATTAAATTTCTAAACGACACTGAAGATTAGAACACAAAAAAATCCGAAAAGTAAAGCTATGGCCGGGAATCGAACCCGGGTCCTCGTCATTCCGTGACGCAATGCTTTACCCCTACACCATCCATAGAAGGTGAGCTACCCATACCTGCTATGGGTGGGGGAGGGGGACGAGGATCCGGGTTCGATTCCCGGCCATAGCTTTGCTTTTCGAATTTTTCTGTTTTCTAATTTTCAGTGTCGTTTAGAAATCTGCAACTTTCAGCTCAATCTTTAGAAATTTTCCATCTTCCAAACCGCTATGATACCAATCTGACGGAATTGAACAATCTCCAAAAATGTCACTCACGTACCAAACAAGTTTAAAACAAAACCAATTTCCTAAATGCAAAAGAACTAAGCCAAATTACAACGGTATCGATGTCACTAATAAGCCCTCCCCCTCCCGCCTACTAGGGGGTTGTTTTTGGGTCAGTTATTCTGAAGAAGTGCGCAGCAATATGGTGATGACATGTTATTGTTATATTATGCCGGGGGTTTGGATACGCATAAATTCTGTTTTTCTGTGACAAAATTGCGTTAACCCACTTGCTTATGTATTTTTGCTTGCTGTATTCTAAATTTGGGGCGTTATGTAACGATACACAAGAGATATAAAGTGTCGAATTTAAAATGATATCCTTTTCTTGCACGATGTTTTGATATATATATATTTTTACATTTAAAATAGGCTTAAGTTTGACTTCAATCTCGCTTGATGGAAGGCGAAGATGAGGCCTAAGATGGTACACGTTTGCCTAGATAGAAGGTGTCTGTTCACTAATTATTATGTATTTGGCATACACAGTATGCTTCGCGGGTGGTAGGGCCTTGTGCAAGGTCCGTCCGGATAGCTACCACCATCTTACTCGCTAATCCTGCCGCTAAGCAGCAGTGTTTGCACTGCTGTGTTCCGGTGTGAAGAGTAAGACAGCCGGGGAAATTACGGGCACAAGAGGCATTTCATCTTAGCCCTCTACGTTGGCAACGCATCTGCAATCCCTCCGGGGTTGCGGGTGTCTATGGGCAATGGTGATCGCTTACCAACACTTGCTCGTTTGCCTTCCTATTCGCATAGAAAAAAAAAATGCTTAGTGTAGGTTTTCGGTCTCAAAATACTTCTTGAACGTGTTTGCGTTAAAATGTCAAATACTATGAGAACAGTTTGTTGCCGTTTCGTCCCGCTAGCGGCGCTGTCAATTATCCCATAGTAATTGAGACGAGTACTCGAACGCGGTCGATACGTGTTTCGTGTCAAAAACTTACACTAGAGGCTCAGAAAGCAAAAATTACGTTAAATTCCAGATACTGTGTCCATTTCTTCTTACATTAAGTTTGCTTCATTTTAAAAACCCGTAAGTTTGTATGTATCCGTATTAAGACAGGATTTATGTATGATGTAATGGTTCTTCTAATGCAATGGACCGTCTATTACATTTACCCCCTTATTCATAAACGCACTATAGGCCTCTGTTAACTTAGTAATCGTTTGTCCTTATCTGTCGCTTTGACATTTACCTTTCACAGATAAGGACAAACGATTACTAACTTAGCAGAGGCCTATAGTGCGTTTATGAATAAGGGGGTTACTCGTTTTGTTCGACAAAACCGTAAACGTTACATTTACAATGAGCTCAGAATAAACTAGCATAAGTAGACAAAAAGGGATTTATTCTGCAAAGAATCGGTCCCTCCCCAATAGAGATCACGTCGGGATACTGAATTAAGATGTCAACAGATAGATCCCGAAGGACTGAAATAAACGGGAATCGAAAAAACCTTTTTGCACGCTAGGTTTTTAATGCTCTAGAAACCGTAGACGTATCCTACTAATATTATAAATGTGAAAGTTTGTGAGGATGTGACGATGTGACGATGTGACGATGTGACGATGTGAGTGAGTGAGTGAGTGTGTATGTTTGTTCCTTCTTCACGCTAAAACGACTGGACGGATTTGGAATAAATTTGGAACGAAGATAGCTGGTACCCTATATTAAAACACTAGCTGTTGCCAGCGACTTCGTCTGCAAAGAATTCGTTTATCGCTATCCCGCGGGAGCTACGCAATTTTCCGGGATAAAAAGTAGCCTATGTGCTATTCCAGACTTTTCTCTATCTATGTGCCGAATTACATCCAGATCCGTTGGGCCGTTCTGGCGTGATTGAGTAACAAACAAACATCCATCCATCCATCCATCCATCCATCCATCTATCCATCCATCCATACTTTCGCATTTATAATATTAGTTAGATAGGCTACTTTTTATCCCGGAAAATAGCATAGTTCCTGAGGGATAGCCATAAAAATGTCAATTGCTAATTCTACGCAGACGAAGTCGCGGGCATAAGCTAGTATTATAAATGCGAAAGTAACTCTGTCTGACTGTCTGTTACGCTTTCACGCCTAAACCCTAATTCTTAAGATACCAGATATACCATGAGTTACGCACAGGCATCTACTTCTCGTGACCGAATGCTGACAAGCGTCAGTCTGTTCCATAGATACACGTATACACAAATCACGTCTGCAGTTATCCCTTACGGGGTAGATAGAGCCTAAGGTAACAAGACAAAAAGGCCACGTTTACCATGATTGTGATAGGTGGAAAGAAGAATCAAAATAGTAATGGGTTGCTAGCATCGCTTATAACATTATTCCTAAAATTCTCACCCATTCCTTCGATGTGTTTTTTTTACCTGCGCGGGAAGTGAAGCAACTGGTACATTCTATGTTTTTCTTTACTCCTAGACCAGCATGAAATACATCTAACTAATATTATAAATGCGAAAGTATGGATGGATAGATGGATGGATGGGTGGATGGATGTTTGTTTGTTACTCAATCACGCCAGAACGGCCCAACGGATCTGGATGATATTCGGCATATAGATAGAGAAAAGTCTGAAATAGCACATAGGCTACTTTTTATCCCGGAAAATTGCGTAGTTCCCGCGGGATAGCGATAAACGAATTCTTTGCAGACGAAGTCGCTGGCAACAGCTAGTGTTTCATAAAGGGAAAAACGTACGGAAACTCGAGAAGCAGTCAAGCAAATGAAACGTTATTTCATATTTGCTTTCGCCAAATATCCATGAGAATGACGAAGACATGAACCCTAATACACGAATAAGAAATACAAATCCAACGACAGCATGGATATGCTAGGATTTACTCGAAACCATCAATCAAGCCAGTCAGCGTCCTCTCAACACTGATAAATGCCTTACTTTAACTACCTACATTTTACACTACAATACATCAAAGCCGTATATTAAGTGCTAGCTTCTGCCTGCGACTTCGTCTGCGTAGAATTGGGCTTAAGAATTGCTCGTGACAGTATATTCTGAAAATATTATTTACGTTGTGACTCTAGACAGCTACGACCTTTATCGCTATCCCGCGGGAACTATGCAATTTTCCGGTGTAAAAAGTAGCCTATGTTTCAATTTAGGGTAACAGATAAATCTTGATTCCATGATCCAAATCCGTCCAGTCACAAAAAGAAACAAATACAGGGTGTATCAGACACCCCCTAACAATAATACACTGGGGTATATAACCATAGCTATAGAAGCTAAAAAAAATATTTTGAAAAAAATTGGATTTTTTTTTTTTTTCTATAGGAATGGTAGTATTAACTATAATCACTCCTATAGTAAATATAAAAAAAAATACTTTTTTTTAGCTTCTATAGCTATGGTTATATACCCCAGTGGATTATTGTTAGGGGGTGTCTGATACACCCTGTATAGGTACAGACTCACTCACTCACTCACATCGTCACAAATTTTCGGTTTAATAATGTTAGCAGGATTATAACTAAATTTGCTTAATATGTGTAATATCCACTTAGCTATAAATGTATCAAATGTTTGAAGGATGAAAATTTACTTGTAAGATTTCATGCTTTGGGGTTAACCAAGCGTTTCTATGTAATACGAACCTGCCTAATATTGACAAGTACCTATACATAGCATAACAATACGTAACATAACAGTGTAAATAAAAATAACAATAACGGAGCAATAATAATAATAATAACGGAGTAGCAAGGTAAATATTTTTTGTTCATTTAAATACTGGTACATAACACGTTACCAAGATTTCATTTCATCATCGGTATTTATCTATGCTCTCGACAGTAGGTCGGTAGGTACACAGTAATTGCTACCTAAGAAAGAAAATATTGAAAACCCATAACCATGTATTTTTTGTATTTTTTTCCTTTCAATTTAAACTTTGTATGTGTTTGTTATGATATTATGAATAAAGTTTGTGTTTTTGGAACAATTTTGTCCTATCTTTATGTTTACCTACATTGCACATAGGTACTCGTATATTGACTTATTTTATGATATAAAAAATACACCACTAAATCCGTCGATCCCATCTTTAAATCGGCACATACATAATCATCATTATATCATGATTATATCTATAAAAAACGCTAGAAACATTTCTTACAATTCTGCGTCTCTAACCTAGCTTAATCTATTGATTGCTCTTGAACCAGTACAAAATAATAATCATCTTAAGCACAGTAAACGAAGAACTGTCACAGCAATTAGTATATCCCGCAAGATACTCAATTCTTAGCTAATACTTTCACCAGTACACTACCAAAATTGTTTCAGAATCCTTCAATTCCCGAGAGGCGAGCCACTAAATTAATTTACACCGTCACTCCAGAAAACGGGGGTTTATTTTCTTAATTCGGACCTTAACGGGGTTAACTTTGTCGGCTAATTTAATTAGCGGTAAATGAATCTTGCGTAGCACTTATACGGCTTCACAGAGATTGTTATTGCACCTTCCACTTTAAACAGGGGTAAAGAGAGAGAGAAAAAGAGAGAGAGAGAGAGAGAGAGAGAGAGAGAGAGAGAGAGAGAGAGAAACATTTATTCAAAGAAAGACAAAAACAAAAAAAAAACCTTTAAACCTTTAAAACTTTTATTTAAAGGAAGACAGGAAACAATCTATATTAATACAAGTTTATCGGAAGATAATAACGATATTGAAATTGATATTTCACTTTCAAATTAGTTTCAATTAGTACCTAATACTGACTAACGACCAACCCGGCGTCGCACGGGTAAAATGTCAGTAGGTACGAGTACTAACTTGATGCTGTCACAGTAATTATTGCTATTATTTCAACGAATTTACTAAAGCCTTGACTATTATACGAAAACCTGCCTTATAAACGTGTCTATCCATGGGCAGGTAGCTTTTTACCTGATTAATTGCTGAACTCATTAGTCAAACAACATAACGTAGACTTTAGGAACAACCAAACATTTCCATGATGTATGTTTTGATTGCCTATTAATAAGCTACCTACATGAATTGTTTAGTACCTACTATCAATTGACAACGTAAATACCAAAGAACACGTTGAAATTACCATTGGATATCAAAGTATCATCACTGTAAAACCTTGTCACAACCAGTTATCGCAATAGTTACCTACCAATGAGCCCAATATTTTTAACTAGCGGTCGCCCGCGACTTCGTCTGAGCAGAATTCGCTTATTGCTATCCCACGGGAACTATGTAATACCAATGTAGTACCGGGATAAAAACTAAACTATCTATCCTATGTTCTTCACCGGAACAGAAACTATATCTGAACCGATTTTAATAAAATTTGGTACCTACAGACATAGTTTCAGTCCCGAGGAAGGACAGGATATTTTGTATCCCGGAAAATCGCATATTTCCCGCGGGATAGCGATGACTTAATTCTACGCAGACAGAGACGCGGTAGTACTGAAATAAATGTACAATTTATGTGTTATTTCTACACGCGTTATACGTAAGAAAAATAACAAACGTTATAATTAATTATGGCAACTTCCTGCTAGACGCGACGATTGAGGTTCAGCAGATATGGTTGAACAAATAAACACACTTTTGTTATTATTAGGGAATACTTAGCCGACCTAGTCACGGATTTCTGATAAAATACATTATTGAATAACATTTAGTTAAGTGACATTAAGTTTTTGTTTCCACGCTAATCTGGGAGCAAAGAAAAAATACAGAATGTACACTTGCTTCTCTTCTCGCACAGATGGTAAAAGTCCATCGAAGGAATGGGCGAAATTCTTAGGAGTCATGTTCTAATTTTCAGTGTCGTGTAGAAATTTAAAACAAATCACAATATTCCAGGCATCTTAAACTGTAACGTGCTGTTATTTATTTTATAAAACTGTTGTTCAATAAAAACACATGTCAAGATTGTTTACCTCATTTCTTTTGCTAAAAACTGAAGTATTATTTCTGTCATAAGTGCGTTAGAGAGAGTGTGAGAGAGTGAGAGTATATGAGAAAGAGAGAGAGACTTGACAGTGCAAAAGTTAGTAGGGTAATAAATAATAAAGGCATATTTACAGGCACGACTCACAGTCGTAACGGTCATTAACGGTAGTCGTAATGTGTAGCGGGTTTAATAATATCGAGCGGTCACTGTTGACAGATAAATATTAATCCCTTAGCTTACTATCTTGATGGGATATACAGGAGGGTATTAAGGACGATAAAAATGACGGATCGATCGCAGCAATACGGATTATTTTTGCTGTCAATTTAGGTCATGGCAAAGCTGCCTTGTTTAATGTCGGCGTAGAATTTTTTGTATCACTGGTTTATGAAGATGTTGATAAAAGTTTTGAAGACTGTGAATGACAAAATGAGAGTTCGGCATCGGCAGTTGGAACTACAGAATGGCAATAGAGAGTAGAAATCAGAAAATGGAGGTAAGAATCATAATAGTAAACAAATTTCGTGTTTAAACGATTTACTTGTAAATGTAATAATTACGAAGAATGATAATGGAAGAGTTAAAGATGTAGACGTAGAGAGACAAACTTACATAAATCACGTCTCTATCCCAATACCAAGAGTTGTAAACAATGACGGTGACAAAGTAAAGATATAGCAAGAAATCGAGATTTGCCGGAATAATAACGATGAAAATAGAAGTAACAAAATCTGAGGCCTGGTATTGCCTAATGCGCGAGTGTCGGTGAGCGATGAAAGGAACGACGTTTACCTACCACGCCACTTGGTTTTTTAATTTCCTTCGAAGTTGACAAATTAAATGATGAGTTAGGTACTTACATGGCACTTAGTACATAGTACCATAGTTTAGATGTAAGCATTGTTAATAAAAAGAAATGTACACTATTTGCATTGCCTTTACAGGGTATGATCTTGTATCTTGTATCAAATCAAATAAATGTTTGTGTTTGAGTTTAGCCAATAACAAAGCAACGCATTTATAAGTAATTTATAAGGTTTGAAACATAATAAAATATTAACACTAATTTATAAAGGACAATTTTAGCTGAAGAGCGCAAATTACTCGTAACTAGTAAAGCTTTGAGCGGAGTTGAAAACAGTTTTTATGGCGCGGCAACTCACTTCGGTAGTAATCGGTTTGATAAAGTTTTAACAGGAACTTATTTGACGCTAAAAGCGTGCGACCATAGATGGTGTTTTTAAACAGATTTTTCACTTACGTGAAGTAATCTTGTTTATGATTTGGTTCATATAAAAACATCAATGTTTTAGTGATGCATGGCGAAAGTAAATGGACAAGGCGTGTTATGCCACCAGCTGTCGCGGGATTCGGGATTCTCACGGGATCCCGGGCAAGCATTATTGACGACCAGTATGATTGATGTACGGGAATACCTACAACAATTTCGTGTCCCAAGTTTCGAACCCACTAATAACGTATGAAGGTTGAATCACAGCACTTACTTAGACTTTAATTAAATATATTAATATTTTATCTCAAATTTCGAATTACGAACGTTTCATTCTAACAAGTACAATGGAAGCTGTGCCAGATAGACAGTAAAGACCATAAAGATCAAATAGATGGAGTAATAAATGGAATAAAAAGGTAAGCTTGATATTGATTTTTAACAGCTAAATTTACTTGATTAAAAGAGCAATTAAGAAGTTGCAAAGAATATGCTATGTTGTATTTTCTTGTGTGCTTTTGGTTTGAAAACTGGATCAAGGTCAAGGGAAAATCTATTTCCGGGAAAAAGAAACCATTGTTAAATATTACTTTTAAAGGTTTACGTTTTATGAGCCCGCAACCATACCGTCAACACAGATTTGAAGTCTGCCAAAACTTTAAACATAAAATGGTCCTTTGACCTGTCTACCCCGTAAGGGATAAATAGGTACGTTATTTATGTAAATTCATCATCAAAAATAAAAAAATCATTAAATCAGTAAATCATTTTACACCATATCGGTACTATTCATACACATAGTTTACATATACATATTATTAAATCTACCTGTATCTCTAAAATGGTCCTTTCAAAATTTGACAGATTTTTATTGTTAATCGGGGTGTCTTTGAACTACGGGAAGACTTTAAAAATCAGTTTGATTACGAAATCACTTATTTTTCATAAAAATCTGTCATTGTTTTTTTGACATGAAACAAGTCTCGACAAGGAAAAAATCCTGATTATCATCAAGTGACGATAATCACGTTTTTTCACTTTGTAAGACTTATCTGTCGCAAATTTACCTTAAACGAATTATTAATTATGGTGGTATATACTTTATTAAGAGTTTATTAAACGTTGTCCCTTATACTAACGACTTACGAGAATAAAGATCATGGGTGTTTACGTCATTTGACTCCGTCACACTGTGTAATCAAGTGTTGAATTTTCACGCCTTAGCTATGTGAGTAGGAAGGCAAACGAGCTAGTGGGTCACCTGATGGTAAGCGATCACCACTGTCCATAGACACCCGCAACCCCGGAGGGTTTGCAGATGCGTTGCCAACCTAGAGGACTTAGATGAAATGCCTCTTGTGCTCGTAATTTCCCCGGCTAACTTCCGGATACCCTAATTGTGGTCGGATTTGAACCACCAAGCCAAGCTGCACGAGTTCTTAACACAAACTCATAAATAACTTTACATCTTCCTATCTATAAATGCCAAGTAATTTCTGATTTAAGTACAAGGAAACAGCTAGTGTAAGACCCTTCATCATCTCCAGCCTAAATACGTCCCATCGCTGGGCACACGCTTCCTCTCAGGATATAAAGGAAAACAGAGGAAGTGAATGATGATATCACCAAACACGATACACCGATTAATTCATCACAGCTATCAGTTAATGTTTCACTGATGGAGATAGGCCCATCCATACAGGTACCGATTGATAAAATGATACGATAAAATAATTATACTAACTAAAAATCCTACTCCTACTAATATTATAAATGCGAAAGTTTGTGACGATGTGATGATGTGACGATGTGACGATGTGACGATGTGAGTGAGTGAGTGTGTATGTTTGTTCCTTCTTCACGCTAAAACTACTCGACCGATTTGGATAAAATTTGGAACGAAGTTAGTTGGTACCCTAGATTAAAACATAGGCTACTTTTTATCCCGGAAAATTGCATTGCATTAGCTGCCATAACAAACTAAAAAAATAGGCAACTATAGGTATTCTAAAAACACCCTGTTAGTATAAGTATAAACTGACTGAGTGGCTCATCAATATGTGGCCCAAATACTTGATTTAAAACTATAAATTGGAGGTTTAAGATAAGAAAACAAATTTTGTGCAATTCTCACAGGATAGGGAAATCGGCGACAGGAACAATAAAATAGGCAGTTTAAAGTGATTAGTAACAGAAATCAACTGTTTCTTAAGAAAGTCAATGAATGTTTGGTTGATTGTAGCTTTTTAATATTGGTAGTTAAATCAAACTCAGAGGATTCCTTCAAATTAAATTTCATTTTAGTTCGATTTTTTGCTTATATAATTCAAAATGTTTTTGATAATTATTAGTGAAGCAGTTTGAAATTGTACCTATCATAAATCAGACCTTTTTTGCTTTTTTATTGCACACTTAGTACATTATAATTTATAATAAAAAAATAAAAAAATATATATTACAAGCTTTGCTTAGTTTGGGGCTAGGTCAATTGGTGTCAATTGTCCCAAGATATTTATTTTATTTATTTATATAGGCTACTTAATGGCAAAAATACAACTCGAAAAAGGGTATATGAAAATGCATACGTGGACTGTATCATAAGTTTTTATGGGGATCCCTTACAAATTGGGGATCCCAACGTTTTTACAAGCATTTTTGGTATATACGATGATCAAAACAATTGCTAAGTACATACTTATATATTAAAAAGTATTTTCAAATAAGTTAAGAAATATTAAAGGAGAACATTCATCTTCTAAAACAAACACTCGCAAAATAATAATAAAAACTCACACCCAATACAATGACATAACCCCAATTATTTTCTTTTGGGATAGGCGCCTGCCTACATTATTTAGGAATGAAATAATCATGATCATTAAACTTTCGTAGTGAAAAGTATCTAGTATTTTAGTGAGGAAGCATTTTCGAACATTTTTTATAGGTATTTACAGGAATAATTCTGAATAAGGGCCTTGTAATAAGAAAAATGATAATAACAAGATACTTAACAAAATAGAATTGTAAAGTGGCAACAATGATAATAAAAACAGCATAAATAAAATAGTTCAGACACTGACATCTTTGGCAAAGAGCAATCTACGAGTATTTATACCCGAATTCAACCGTAAAAACAAAATATAAAAACATTTGTATGCATAAATTATGCAGGAATGAAGTTCGGGGAAAACAATGGCAACGGAATTTCACAACGGAAGCCCTTCCTTACACACATAACCTAAAAATTACAATATCTTGAGAATTTTCACGAAAAAAAAACCTCTCCTGTTTTCGTGCGGCCGTAAAACACAAAAAAGCAACCGAGTAAAGCGACAAAACGCCTACACATCTCACTTAGCCCGATGCACGGGACAATAAACTCATACAGCATTGAAAAAAGCACCAAATTCGTATGCACAATCCACAGGGCACTCCCGGGCGAACGCTATCGCCCTAATTGCACACTTCACGTATGACGTCATCGCGGCGTTCGATTTTTAAATTAGGAATGGAATGTTTTACTCACGCAGCAATGCTTTTCGATAGCGGCCAGCGTTCCATGGAGGCCTGGTATTTCATGTTTTCGATCTGCTTTTTCAGTGCCTCTTTGTCCATGGCTGCGAGAATACTGGGGTCCATCGCGCAGAATCTGTGGTATAAAGCACGCACACATAAACACGTGTAACGTATTAGAGCGAATGAGTAATGCTAGACAAGGACAGCGTGCCGTACATTCGCGAGCGAAACTGGCTGGAACAAAACGCGCACGCTGTACCGCCCAACTAAATTAAAATTTGAATGTAGAAATTATTATTTTCGGCCAGTGTTTTTTTTATTTGTCAACTTACGAAAATAATCTATTTTTAAATTAGAAGTGAACGTCATAAAGGCAGCTTAAGATGGGGACTGCAATCGACTGTACGGAGTCTTTTATCTCGCTCCGACAATGAGGGGAGAACCTAAATCACGTCTGTGTGAGTTATGCGCGCGCAGTACATTTAAGTTTCTATGACAACCCCTTTATACACACAAAAGTTGTCTCGAGCGAACTTAGCGCTGGCCAGTGCTGCATTACAAAATGGACTTTACTAAGTGCGGTTAAGCGTGTGAATTGGGAGTGTAGTGTGGTGTAAAATTAATGAATTAAAGCGTTATGCACGGTAGTTGTTGGTGTTTTGTGCCCCATTATTCTTTGGCGGTTTTCCTACTAACTGACGTATGGGAAAACATGGCCGAACTATTCTACCCAAGCTGTCTACTAAGAACTACTGTCTTATATAGTCCTATCTGTCTATAGAAGGGTTTCATAGTTTTCCTTGCCAGGCATTGAGGACTGCGGTATCACTATAGCATTTATTGTGAAAAGTTGGTAACAGTTAATTTTGAAATAAATACCAAAATGCAAAGTAGGTATGTTAAAATGTATAACACTGTCAAAAAATACAGTGTTTGTGCTACCAGGTCGATTTGTCTGAATATTTTAGGGGCAAAATATGCCATGGCCAACATGCACTTTTAGTCAAAATCTTTCCAAGGCACTAGGTATGGTCTAAAAATTTCCTTGTGACTGGAAGTTTTCAGGACGCCATGAGCATTTTGGGATATTGACCATTTAACATCTGTTCGTTATTTCTATGATATTAGGGTCTTAAGTTTTTGTGACATAAATTGATTTGTCTTTTGTTCAAAATAGAATGTTTACATTTATGGTCTTTTCATTCTTATCCTGTCCTATTTGGTAAACAAAATTCTAACCTGAAAACATCTCATTTTTGTTATTTTTTAACTATTTCATCGTAAATAAAGGAACAGGAGATAAAATATCAGCAAAATTATAATATTTACAAAATATTGCCTCAGGTTTATTTGATAACATAATACACCTTATTCTTTACAAGAAATTGTACATTGAGGTTAGATTTTTGTTTACCAAATATGAGAGTTAAGAATGAAAAGACCTTACATACTTTTTGACAATATGTAATACATTTTGGTAATAAAGCATTTTGATTTTGAACCATTGTGTATTTTGGACATTTGTACTAAAATGACCTGTTACTGTTATAAGAAATGCGAATTTGTTTTTGACTCTTAGGTGTTTAATATTACATACCTACGTACATAGTACCTATACATAGATAAATCACGTCTTTATCCCTTACAGGGTAGACAGAGCCTAAGGTAACAAGACCTAAAGGCCACGTTTAGCATAATTAGGGGCGTATAGGTGGAAAGGGGAATCAAAATAGTGATGGGTTGCTAGCCGCATAGCCTATAACATGATTCCTAAGATTTTCGACCATTCCCTCGATGGGCTTTAACCATCTGCGCGGGAAGAGTATGTACTGGGATGTGTGCCTGGTGACAGCCACCTCTGTAACTCTGTAACTGGCGTCACTGAAAATCAGCGTCACGACATTATCCTGGATCTTATCGTGACACATAGCTGAGTGGCGGCCATTTCTCAGTAGGCTTATTGTCTAACTCGCTCGCAATCGCCATCGTTTTCATTTTGACAGTTCATGTATGGGCTGACAATTGGCATCGGAATCAGCTAGCTGTCACATTCATGCAAGAACTGTCAAAATGAACACGATGGCGATTGCGAGCGAGTTAATAAGCCTACTGGTTAGAATAAGTAGGTATACATGTGTAATATTCTGTTTGTGTTTCCGTATCAGCTAATAAAGTTCTCTTATTCTTATTCTTATTCTTAAGAGAAGCAACTGGTACATCCTGTTTTTTCTTTACTCCCAGACCAGCATGGTTAAAATAATTAGCAATTAAAACCTATTTTAAAAACTTATCTTCAAATCGTGTCCAATTCTGGGTTCGTCCTTATTTTTTTAAGAACAAGTTCTTCATAATTCTCGACAACGGTCGAAAGATAACGTCCGAGCATCTTGACTCGCCTATTGTCCCATTTACGTCGACAAAACACTGCCTATTGTTTCAATGAATAAAATAATTTATACCCAACTCCATTGTACTTTTAATTTCGAGATTTCCTTTCTACGAATGCAAAAGAAATGTTGTTCATACAGCCTCATTCATAAAAAATCCTTAATTGAGGTTTGATCAGTCTATTAGTTAACAGACTGATTAAGCTTATTTGACAGTTGTTAAAAAGTATGATTCATAAACACTTGCTAGCAGTCTGTTAGCTAATGAGCTGTTGATGGATGGATTAGACGCGTTATGTTGTCACCTTGACAAATCATAGACCAAAAATGGCCTTTTAGTGAACTAAAAAATTGACAGCAGTGGCAGCGAATTAGCGGGATACCAGCGAATTAAAACGACAGACTAGGCAGTGTGGATCTAGTTTCCTTTACCTTTCCCGGAGGGGATAAAAACTTAAAACAAAAAAACTGTCTTGAGTATACATGGTTTTTCTCTTGCCAAAATCAGCTGTTCACAATTGTGGCGGCCATTTTGTGAGTTAGCAGATAGATAAAGTAGGGTCTACGATCCTCTAACTTTCGGAAGACTTAACAGAGCCTTGATGGACTGATTAGCGCCAATTGACGTTTATGAATCATGTTTCTTTGCATCGGTCCTATAGCGAGCTTATAGCGAGCCTCTAACTTTTTATGAATAAGGCTGATAGTCTTATCCTATATGTATGTAAACTCTTTATCATCATCATCATCTTCATAGCGTTTTTCCCTGCTTTTGCCACGGCACAGTGAGCCTGGGGTCCGCTTTGACAACCTAATCCCAAGATTTGGCGTAGGCACTAGTTTTCTTGTAACTTCTTTCACATAAAATAAAACACAACACGAAACACAAAGAAGTACAACAGCGAAATTATCCCTAAAGAGGGATCTCTTCCAGCTAACCGAAGATTGAAAGGACAGATTCGATACAAATAAATGTACCTAAGCAAACAGACCAAAACATGCCCACATTAAAAGTTAAGAACAAAAATGAAATAATATTATAAGGAGGAAAAAAATAATAAAATAACGCTATATATAAATAAACAATAATATATTTGTCCGTCAATTTAGTATTACAACATACATACATAAATCACGTCTTTATCCCTTACGGGGTAGACAGGGCTTAAGGTAACAAGACCTTAAAGGCCACGTTTATCATAATCGTGGGCATATTTTATAGGTGGAAAGGGGTATCAAAATAGTGATGGGTTGCTAGCTGCGTCGCCTATAACATGATTCCTATGATTTTCGCATATTCCCTCGATGGGCTTTTACCATCTGCGCGGGAAGAGTGAAGCGGCGCAGGTCTTGATTGAAGGAAACGCCGTTCATACAATGAAAAGAAACTGTATTTCCACTTCCAAATTACGTACAATATTATTTTTAATGCTTTTGCGTGGGCGGTCGCCGTACAACTGACTTACATACAAAAAACCTCTATCTACCTACAAACTTAGATTATTTAATTTCTTAGAATGTATGTACGGTATCGTACAAAGAGAAGCAACTGGTACATTTTATCTTTTTTCTTTACTAAGACCAGCATGGAAGAATGCATTTTCCGTTGGCCCTAAAATTGAACCCTAGTGGGCTAACAATGAGTGATTCATACAAATCGTTTCATACAAACGAATACGTGTTCTGATTGGTAATAGGAACAATTGTAAACATTCCAACAGCACATTAGGTTAAATAGGATGTAACTTATAAATAACTGAATTATGATCATTGAATATTTTTAACCGACTTCAAAAAAGGAGAAGGTTCTCAATTCGGTTGTATTTTTTTTATGTAGGTTACCTCAGAACTCCGTCAGTTTGTGGACCGATTAGGAAAATGCTTTTTTTGAAAACAAAAACAAACAATCAACTTAATAAATAAGTACCCACTCATTGCACGATTTCACCTCAGTTAAAAGTATCTTTTTCACTGTATCTCATGCAACAGATGAGTGAAACACCAAAACGTTAACTAAACAAATTGTAACCTGGACAATAATCCTATCTTCCTATTCATAATAATAAATTACAACCAAATTGAGAACCTCCTCCTTTTTTCTTTGAAGCCGGTTAAAAATAGCGAGTTTTGTTATTGTTTTAACTTTTAATTTAGTAGTTCCATTTAAATACAATGTTTCTTTTTAAAAATAAAGGAATGTCTCCTTTCACTTAAATAAAAAAAAATACCTAGTAGGTAAATGAGGCAACTACGGGACAGGAGTTAAGATTGTTCTTCAGGGAACATAGATTTTTTTCCACTCTATAGATATAGGTAGTATCCAAAGTTCCGAATGTATGGTTTGCCATAATTTTTGTTAATCATAAAGGGTTTTATTTCTGAAACAGTAAGTACCTATTTTTTTAGAACTGATAGTAAACTAACCTGGTTAGGGCTAATACATTTTGGTGACTTTTTCAAAATTCCTGAAAAATGCACGATTTCATGTGATTTTTAAAATTATAGGACAAAAAGGGACCCGATATCTTTAGATTAACACCGCAACAATTAGTGTTGCTACGATTATGAAACTCAAAAATCCGAACTCATTCTTAATTCCAGTAGGTAGGTACCATACCAATATGGCAGGAGTCGGAGGTATAAGAAAACTTTCCGCAAACATTTCCAACAAAAATACTTTCGTAATAATTGTAATAAAGAAAACCGCCAAATTAATGCGAGGCCATAAGAAAAAGAAAACTGGAAAGTAATTTCAAAAACTGCCCGGTCATAATTAAATTTTTATTGTTTTTCTCATCAAAGCAGACCTCTCCTGTTGTGATAAAACCACAATGGCTCGTAAACGATTCTTTATCCCATTCTTTGATTTCTTTATCACATCTACATTGCCTTTGATTGGATAATAGAATTTCTCCAACACTTCCCATCAAATTGTTATAAACTCACGTGATGTTACCCCATTAATTTAATTAAGCATTCAGAGAAAAAATGGAGCTATCAATTTGCTGTTAGACAATAACATTCTCAGACGAAAGTCAACCTTAATTGGTCTCATAGCTTTTGTTAATTTATCAAGGTTAACTTAGGCACAGTGTTTCTTTAGAGTAGAGAACAGAAAAAAAGAGTATATTTTTTTCTTAAGTAAATACAAAATTCGAATCATAGGAATCATGTAATAGGCGATGCAGCTAGCAACCCATCACTATTTTGATTGATTCCCCTTCCTTTCCACCATCTACTCCCACAGTTATGCAAAATTTGACAGAAAGTCTATGAAATATTATATATGCCAAAATCTCTGGTAATGGTTATACACACCTACGAGTACATACATTTATATACCGTCGCGCCTCTTTCCCATATGGCTACGCAGAGACTACTTTGTTCCACTTGCTATACGATCCCGATATGCCTCTGTCGCTTCATCCAACATTTATCAATCTCATCATACATGCTCGTCGGTTTAAAGTACTCTCGACCTAACCTTTTTTCAAAACGTTGCCAATTTGGTAACGGAATGTCCGTCTAGGCCTTCCTCTCCCGACGCACCCATTCTCACTCGCCATATAAATAAATCTGTTCTGTTAATCTTCTTTCATCCATCCTGTCTACGTGACCAAACCATCTAGCAAACTTTTTTCTATCCTAGTCACTATATCTTCTTTCACACCATCACGTTCCCTTATCACACCGTACTACCGTACCTACCTTACCTACCGTTAATTGGGGAGACTTTGGTAGGTATGTTTGGGGCCGATCAAAGGATCGTTTTAAAATTTCTATAAAATCGATTTTGTCTATATGCACAGTGAATGTTTGGCACGTAGACGCAAGGGCGATCGATGAACATATCGATTGGAAGTAGTCAACGCAAAAAAAAATATGATTTCGTCATTATAACTATACGTTTTAAAGACATCCCGTAAATCAATGTCACCCCGGTTTAGGGTACTCACTTATTGTTATGTTCAAGTAACATGCAACACACTCTTAGGCTGCTGTTGGCAGTAGACCATTATCTACTCCAGCTAAGGTACCGACCGTCACCTAATTCAATCACGTCATTCATTTTCCAAAGCCAGCTAAAAAGCGTTCCCATAATTGCACTTAATTGTATGGACGGTTGGCGGATGGCAAATTGAATTACATTGTCATCACTCAACCGGTCAGGGGCTACTCCGAAAACCAAAATTTGAAGTTCGTGTCATACCATCCTCTTCACTCTCGTGCTAAATGACTATTAGTGTGAGCAGGACGGCACGAAACCAAATGAATTTCTTACTTCGGAGTAGGCCTGCAGAGCCATCGTTTTAGGAACAAGCCTTCAAGTACTAAGCGTCATATTTAATTTAGTTTCGACACTCATGTAGTGCGACCTCTATTGGCACAACACTTTTACCAAAAAAAACAGGATGTTTCAATGTATTTCACGTTTTGGTCTGTAGTTGGTTTATGGATCGATTCTGACATACCTCTTTCGCTTCATCCAAATTCATCAATTTCTTCATACATGCTGTCGATTTCGGGGACTCCTGATCTAACCCTTTTTAAAACGTCTCCTTTTTGGTCGCGAAATGTCCGTCTAGTCTGTTTAGGTTTTCCCGTCCCAACGCACCCACCGACACCCCATATAGATCTGTTCGTATTATAAAACCCGTATAATATCAACACGAATATTAATCCAATGAACGACTCTCATCTGAGCACAAGAAAACACTGTGAGATGTCGAATTCAATCAATTCATTCAATTAAATTACCTATTCATCGTGTTAAGTGGATAATTCGGGACGACCTCCGACCTCATCTCGAATGGGGTCAGGTGGCTACTTAAAATATTGATTGTAGTCAATTTCAACCAGTTATTAGACGATGTTATAAATATTTGAAACCTAACCGTAGTTTCTAATGAACAGGGGCCTTACCATGACGTCTTAATGCGATTCGGGTTAGGTGCGCTCGCTGTCAGATTCATACTAAAAGTGACAGCTAAAACTTGAACTGCGTCGGAATTAGGACGTCATGGTAAGGCCCCTGCAGCCGCAAGCATGTTCAAGAGTGCATGCACTGTACAAAGTGATTGGAGCTGGTGCATCGACGTGCGGAATCACGGCGGGTTGTGCAAGTTGCAACGCTGTCGTGAATAAATACCGGAAAGCCTTCCGACCGACAGGACGGCAAACGGAAAATGCCGGCTCCAAAATGCTTAGCTTTCCGTGGAAAAAAAGGACTTACATAATAATTTCGCAGTTCTCTTACAGGGTTTGCTCTTATATCTTGTATCAAAGGAAATAAATGTTTGAGTTTGAGTTTTAATTACATAAACTGGTAACTCACGTATAAGAGTCGCGTAGTGTTCGTTTGCTGCGCTGGGGCGAGCGCTCATAGAGAAAGGACTACAAACTAGTCCGAAACATGTCGAGCACCACTAGACTTTTATACGTGAGTTATCCGTTTGTCTAATTATGATTGAGTCTCACAGTAGTATCATGTTGAAATAATGTACTATCGAATAAATTTAAACCTACCTACCCGGCCATAAAGATTTCACATGCATCGGTCTTCTCGGCTAATTGATAGTTCTTTATATTCTGCAATAATTATTTAAGAGTTTTCAATGATCATTGTGTCGAAATATCGGGAGCTCAATAAAGGTAATCGCGGTTCATATCCCGTCTATAATATTTCGAAGAATTATTTACTTGGCGAGTATAGGCAGCTACGACCTTTGACATGTTTATCACTATCCCGCGGGAACTATGTAATTTTCCGGGATAAAAAGTAGCCTATTTGTTAATCTAGGGTTCCAGCTCCATCCGTCTCCGTTCCATTTATCCAAATCCGTCTAACCGCTTGCGCGTGAAGAAGTAACAAACACAGACACACACACACACTCAATACAGATTAACACTAATATTATAAGGAAATTTGATCGTTTGGTTGAAAAAATAGCGCTGGGTAGCACTCCGGGAGTGCCGACAGAAGTATTCATTTCATATTCATTTATTCATTGTTTATGTCATGTACATTATAGTTAAAGATGTTATAATTATATTCAAGTCGGTCCATGACGCCCTGTAAGGGCACACAATGGTACTTAAGATTAGATTAAAATTAACAAATATTTCCAATTAAAATAAGATAAAATTACATTAAAATTACAGCCATCCATTAATTATTATTATTAATATTATTTGTTATGATTATTATGTTAAGGAGTTATTAAAAGATGTCATGTTTAGAATTATATTGGAATCCAATTTAAAATATTAATTTTAAATTGACAATGTTAAATGTTAAAATTATAAATAAGTACAAAATATATTAAATTTACTAATGTCATTTTTCAATTTCATCATTCAAGAACTCGTCAACAGAATAATAACATTTATTGGTTAGATATGTCTTAAGATTGTTTTTGAAAATATTAAATCTGGTCTCCTGTCTCATTGATTCTGGGATTTTACTTATGTTTTATAAAGTGCTGACGGCAGCTTTCTGGGATTCGTATATTAGCTAGAATTCGTATGCACTTTTTTTGCATGATGAATAGTTGTTGGGCATCAGTGCTGCCCCCCCACAGTACCACGCCATACCGGAGCCAGGCGAACGCGTACGCGTAATAAGCGGATAATGCACATTCAAAATCTGTGTTTACTTTTAATACGCTTAGTGCATACACGAATCTGGACAGTTTCGTTTTAATATTTTGGATATGTGCTCTCCAATTAACACCTGAATCTATCGTTATACCTAACAATTTAAATTCGGATACCTCTTCTACGTGCGTATCGTTAACTTTTAATACTAATTCTAACGGTATTTTCTGTATCGGTTTAAATTGTATAATTTTAGTTTTCTTCAGGTTTATGTCTAAATTATTATTACCAAGCCATTCTGTCACTTTATCTAGAATATAGGTAATTTTAAAGTTACATTCAGTGCTATTTGTGCCGTTAATCAGCAGTGATACATCATCAGCAAACATGACGCAGTCTGTCTCTGGGTCTAGTACCTTTGATAGGTCATTGATGTAGACCAGAAACAAGAAACAAGCACAGACACTTCCCTGCGGAATGGAGCATGTTATTTGGTGCATTTCAGAGGAGACTGTCTTTACTTCATGGGTGTATTTGTCATAGTAATCGATCTGAACGTATTGCTTACGATTTTTAAGGTAAGATTTGAACCATTCGTGTGCCGTTCCGCGTATCCCCATATTGTGTAATTTAGTTAGCAGGATATCGTGGGTTACTCTGTCGTATGCCTTTGTCATGTCTAAGAGTAACCCAACGCTATATTTCTTTAGGTTAATGTGTTCTAATGTTTTTTGTATGTATCTATATACCGCGAGGGACGTTGAATGATGCTTTCTGAATCCGTATTGATTTTTATCGTATAAATTATATTTTTCTAAAAACTGATAAACTCGATTTGACATGCTTTTTTCAAATACTTTGGTAAATGATGGCAAGAGCGAGATAGGGCGATGTTGGCTTGGGTTTGTGGCGTCACCTCCTGGCTTTAGTATTGGTTTGATTTTTGCTATTTTTAATAATTCTGGAAATGATCCTTCGGTAAAAGATTGATTTACTAATATTTTTAATGGTATTTTTAGCTCCGATGCGCATAGTTTTATTAACGTTGACGGTATTTCGTCAATGCCGAAACTTTTTTTATTTTTTAATTGCCTTACGATAGTCATTATTTCATCTTCAGTAACTGGCTGTATGTATATAGAATTTATCGTGGGGGTAGATGTTGCGCAGGAGTGATCGCGCCGCGGGGCCGCTCCCGGCGGTGATGCTTCACCCACCGAGGCGAAATATTCATTTAGGATGTTTGCTACTTCCTGAGGTGAATCTATAGGCACAGACATGTCAGCGGTTTTAATAGTCATATTTTTGTATTGGCGATCTTTGTCTCTATTTATCGTATTGTTTATAATTCCCCACATTGTTTTCGTTTTATTTTTTGAGCTGTTCATAAAGTAAAAACTACACACGCACACTCGCGCAAAAATAAAATAAATACACGATTTTGAACTGCTGTCACCTGAGAAAACACACTGTTATACCCAGGGATCGGAAACCGGTTTTTGAAATTAACCGGTTTGGGGTCAATGGCCGATACCGAAATGGATTGCGGTTAACGGTTTGGTTACCGGTTTTTGCACCAATTCAGGTTTTGTTGAGTGAAATTAACCGGTTAACCCCGCCATTTTAAAATTTTAGTTTTTCGACCTATTATTTTCAAAATCGATATCTAAGGGTCCGAGTGGTCTTTAAACACGAATACGTTATCAAAAATGGAAAAAGTGGCCGCCATTTTGAAATATTTAGTTTTTTGACCGATTGTTTTCAAAATCGAAATCTAAGGGTCCGTGTGGTCTCCGAACATGAATCCGTTATCAAAAATGGAAAAAGTGGCCGCCATTTTGAAATCTTTAGTTTTTAGACCGATTGTTTTCAAAATCGAAATCTGAGGGTCCGAGTGGTCTCCGAATATGAATCCGTTATCAGAAATGGAAAAAGTGGCCGCCATTTTGAAATATTTAATTTTTGGACTGATTGTTTTGAAAATCGAAATCTGAAGGCCCGAGTGGTCTCTTAACATGAATCCGTTATCAGAAATGGAAAAAGTGGCCGCCATTTTGAAAAATTTGGTTTTTTGACTGATTGTTCTCAAAATTGATATCTGAGGGCCCGAGTGGTCTCTAAACATGAATCCGTTATTAGAAATGGAAAAAGTGGCCGCCATTTTGAAATATTTAGTTTTTGGACCGATTGTTTTCAAAATCGAAATCTGAGGGTCCGAGTGGTCTCCGAACATGAATCCGTTATCAGAAATGGAAAAAGTGGCCGCCATTTTGAAATATTTAGTTTTTGGACCGATTGTTTTCAAAATCGAAATCTGAGGGTCCGAGTGGTCTCCGAACATGAATCCGTTATCAGAAATGGAAAAAGTGGCCGCCATTTTGAAATCTTTAGTTTTTGGACCGATAGTTTTCAAAATCGAAATCTGAGGGTCTGAGTGGTCTCCGAACATGAATCCGTTATCAGAAATGGAAAAAGTGGCCGCCATTTTGAAATATTTAGTTTTTGGACCGATTGTTTTCAAAATTGATATCTGAAAGTCCGAGTGGTCTCTTAATACGAATCCGTTATCAGAAATGGAAAAAGTGGCCGCCATTTTGAAATATTTAATTTTTGGACTGATTGTTTTGAAAATCGAAATCTGAAGGTCCGAGTGGTCTCTAAACCTGAATCCGTTATCAGAAATGGAAAAAATGGCCACCATATGGACATTTTTAGTTTTTCGACTGATTACCTTCAAAATCGATATCTGAGGATCCTAGTGATCTCCAAACATGAATCCGTTATCAAAAATGAAAAAACTGACCGCCTTTTTGAAATCATTACTTTTTGGACCGATTGCTTTCAAAGTTGATATCTGAGGGTCGGAGTGGTCTCCAAATGTTTAATGTGTAGTCAGAATATGAAAAAATACAAACTTGCAAGAGCCCTTTAAACCACCTATATCTGGCCCTGTCCCTGTCGTAAAATCCGTTCCTAACAGGTCTACGATAAGCTACCGCTTTGCCAAATTTCATCTTGATATTCTTGATTGCTCCAATAGTTTTCGAGGATGTCGTGAGTGATTCGTTCGTTAGTCAGTAAGTGACCTTTCACCTTAATAATTTTATTTATGCAAACATTACGTACATTCCGTTGCACCAGAAACTAGATACGTCTAGATACGTCTCAGTTTACAAAGTGACTCAAAAAAAACCTACGTTTGCAATATATAATATAAAAAATAATATACTAGCTTTTGTTCGCGACTTCGTCAGCGTAGAATAAGCAATTTGTTTACTTTTTATCTATTCTGTTACATTGCCCTATGCGACTATTAAACTATATTCAACAATAAATTAAAAATTTTCAACGTAAGTTAGTAATGTATCGTGAATAGCGTTACATTTACTTCATTTTCGTGAGCTGGTTGTGTGTATAGTGACTAAGAAAGTAATTTTTTGATAAAGAACGTCAAGCGCGAGTATGGTTTAAATGTTGAAATGCCTAATCTAATTCCTGTAGGTACTATAATGACTCGATTGCGATGAAATTTTTGTAACCTGTTACATGTATGCCAAATAATCATTCTAATAAAACGGTTGTGTCATTCGGCGTTCGCTTTTCTAGATCTTCAGATATCAATACAGAAATTAATCGTTCAACTTAAAGTTCCCTAGTTTACGCCTATTTTTTCATATTCTGACAACAAATTCAATATTGGTGACCACTTCAGATATCTATTTTGAAGGCAATCGGTAGAAATACTAAAAATTTCAATATGGCGGTCACTTTTTCCATTTTTGATAACGGATTCATGTTTGGAGACTACGCTGACGCTCAGATATCGATTTTGAAAGCAATCGGTCCAAAATCTGAAGATTTCATAATGACAGCCAGTTTTTTCATTTATGATAACGGATTCATGTTTAAAGCTACTCGCGGACCCTCGAATATCGACTTTGAAAGCAATCTGGCATGATGGAATTTTGACACTATGACACTAAACATGTTTATGGGTGTCGTTTTCGAGTAACATTTTACACTTTTTTGTTTTTTGTGTCAGTAGTGTCAAATGTCAAAATGTCATCTGCCATCTTGGATCCAAAAAATTATGTCAAAATACGGCTCAGAGCTATCAAATTACTCGAAAATGACACCCATAAACATGTTTAGTGTCATACTGTCAAAATGTCATCCGCCATCTTGGATCCAAAAAAGTATGTCAAAATCAGGCTCATGAGCATGAAATTACTCGAAAACGACACCCATAAACATTTTTAGTGTCATAGTGTCAAAATGTCATCCGCCATCTTGGATCCAAAAAATTATGCCGAAATCAGGCTCAGAGCCACCAAATTACTCGAAAACGACACCCATAAACATGTTTAGTGTCATACTGTCAAAATGTCATCCGCCATCTTGGATCCAAAAAAGAATGCCGAAATCAGGCTCAGAGCCACCAAATTACTCGAAAACGACACCCATAAACATTTTTAGTGTCATAGTGTCAAAATGTCTCCGCCATCTTGGATCCAAAAAATTATGCCAAAATCGGGCTCAGAGCCACCAAATTACTCGAAAACGACACCCATAAACATGTTTAGTGTCATAGTGTCAAAATGTTATCCGCCATCTTGGATCCAAAAAAGTATGTCAAAATCAGGCTCAGGACCACTAAATTACTCGAAAACGACACCCATAAATATTTTTGGTGTCATAGTGTCAAAATGTCATCCGCCATCATGGATCCAAAAATTATGCCAAAATCGGGCTCAGAGCCACCAAATTACTCGAAAACGACACCCACATTTTTAGTGTCATATGTTTTTGAGAACGGCAAACGTCTAACGACCCGCCCCGGCTCGCACGGGTGCAATCAGTATTTCTCTACTATATTAAACATGTATTATACATATAAACCAGCTTCCCCTTTAATCACTATCTTTTTAAAAAAAAACCGCATCAAAATCCGTTGCGTAGTTTTAAAGTTCCAAGCATACATAGGGCTAGACAGCGGAAAGCGTTCAATAAAATTATAATACGAATTCCAATTTCTAACACAACACTGAAGCCAGCGCATGCAAGAAAGAAAGAGATGGAAAGAGCATCGCCGCGTGACTCAGCGCGTGCGGTGAGGTGGGGGCGGAGTTGTTTTGAGTTAAACCGGTTTCGTATCGGTGAGCGCGAGCTCTAAAATTTCGTTCTTTGTATTAACCGGTAACCGGTTTTATTTTAATACTTTTTGATTTAGTTCCCTCCATTAACCGGTTAATCCAATGAGCGTAATTAACCGGTTTTTCGAACGATATTAACCGGTTTTTGTAAACCGGTTCCAATCCCCGGTACCACACTATGAAGAGATTGATGAATGTGGATGAAGCGAAAGAGGTATGTCAGAATCGTAGCAAGTGGAACAAAGTAGTCTCTGCCTACCCCTATGGGAAAGAGGCGTGACGGTATGTATGTATATATTATACCACTAGACCAAACGCATATACGTTAAAGCGGCGAAATCAACGTACACTTCAAAAATAGAACGCGACTCTAGCTTTCATTCGTATTTCAAAATAAGCTCTTATACGATGCTGATATCCTGGTAGTTAAACTCTTCCTGTCTTACGCCTGACGCGAGTTTAACATTTATTACCCATCCCAAAAAGTACTCAGTGCCACTAAAGAAGTTTTCAATGCAAAAATTCTTTTAGCATTACAATCCTACATTATCCCTGAAGAACATAGGTTTACTTCAGCGCATACGAATTCGCGCGTAAATAGCTACTTGACCCATAATTTTCATTGGTCGAAAATCATAGAGGAATC
Source organism: Pandemis heparana (assembly GCA_963854515.1). Classification (NCBI taxonomy): domain Eukaryota; kingdom Metazoa; phylum Arthropoda; class Insecta; order Lepidoptera; family Tortricidae; genus Pandemis; species Pandemis heparana. The sequence goes on along the minus strand of OY978013.1, from coordinate 14,826,782 downwards.
GTGTTATAGGCAATGCGGCCTATACGCCCACAATCTTGCTAAATTCGCGGATTCCACAATTTCGCGGGTGGTAGGGCCTTGTGCAAGGTCCGTCCGGATCGCTACCACGATCTTACTCGCTAATCCTGCCGCTAAGCAGCAGTGCTTGCACTGCTGTGTTCCGGTGTGGTGAGTAAGACAGCCGGGGAAATTACAGGCACAAGAGGCATTTCATCTAAGTCCTCTAGGTTGGCAACGCATCTGCAATCTCTCCGGGGTTGCGGGTGTCTATGGGCAGTGGTGATCGCTTACCATCAGGTGACCCACTTGCTCGTTTGCCTTCCTATTGACATAAAAAAATAAATAAAAAAATGTGGCCTGTAGGTTTTGTTACCCTAGGCTCTGTCTGTTTACCCCGTAAGCGATAAAGACGTGATTTGTTGTATATACTAAACTGTATGTACATTCGGAACTTCGACTTTGTGGGACAAAATATAGACCCGTTAAAATTTAATCTCGATTCTTGTCTTATTAAATTAGACTCACTTTTGTTGTCCTTCCGTTCAGCAATCTCTTCCAGGCAACTGGTGTTAATCCTTAGCGATGTCGCCCCCGAATGCGATCCTGAAATCACGTTTATTATGAAACAATCGAAGTTTCTGGAAATAATATTGTGCGCCGACGCGTTTCCATTTTAACACGATGGAACGACAGTGAAAAAATAATAGCGGTTAGTAACTTACTCTTAAGGTATTTTCATTCTTACTGTCCTATTTCGTAAACGAAATTCTAACCTCAAAATGCAATTTTTTGTAAAGAATAAGGTGTAAGTATTATGTTATCAAATAAACCTGAGACAATAATTGTACATAATTTAGCTGATATTTTATCTCCAGTTCCTTTATTTACGATGAAATAGTTAAAAAATAACAAAAATAAGACAACTTGAGGTTAGAATTTTGTTTACCAAATAGGATGTTAAGAATGAGAAGACCTTACTAACAAATGATAAGGGCTAAGTGCTCGCGGCAATCCTCTAATTAGTGCCACTTTCATCAGAAAAATCATCTTTCACAAAATGTTACATATATACATACCGTCACGTCTCTTTCACATTTATGGGTAGGCAGAGACTACTTTGTTCCACTTGCTACGATGCTGAAATACCTTTTTCGCATCATGCTCGTCGGTTTATGGTACTCTTGACCTGACCTTTTGTCAGCACGTCCCCAATTTGATCACGGAATGTCCGTCTAGGCCTTCCCCATCCAACGCACCCAATCACACTCCCCCATATAAACATTTTTAGTCAATCTTCTTGCACTCTAACTTATCTATATTATATTTCTTATCTACATAACTATCTAATTAATAACAATTATCATGATGCAAACTGGTCGATCGTACTCTTAATAATGAGAACAAAGTCTATCCGCATACCCATATATCGTAAACCGAACGTTCTCGGGACCCTCTAAACAAGCGGTTTTACCGCAAGAGGGCCCCACCAAACGTCGTCTTTATGGACACCGTGTTATGCAGATTTTGTGTCGAATTTATACAAAGCCTTATAAAATTGTACCGGAATGTCAGTAGGTGGATCGGTTAGTCTGACTTATAAAGACTTTTCATTTAAATTTTTGATTGTTTAGTCCCGTCTTTCATGCCGTTTACTTTGAAAATATGATCATGGGAGACCATGTAGATTAATATAATGGTCAAGTACTACTGCAAGAACAAAAACATAATCCAAAGACCTTCCTTTAATTTGCAATGTGTATGTACGCAAGTGTTTTCGGCACGAATATTGCCGCTCAATTTCAAACCAGTTATCCTCAACTAATCTGGTAGTGATATTCTGGTGGTCCAGCCATCATCTCCGCAGGGAAAACTCTTAATCGGTTGGTCCAGTTCACTTTAAATATGGTACACATATTTAATGTAGAATGGAAAATAATGCCAGTACAGTCAACAACAAAGATTACGGTCAGCAAAAGCCTATTTTACTAAATATTTTTTTTAACTAAACAGATCTTAATGGGGGTGTGAATGGTTGCGTCGGGAGGGGAAAGCCGAGATCAAATAGGAGACGTCTTAATGCGATTCAGTTAAGGTTCGCTCGCTGTCAGATCCATACTAAAATTGACAGCTAAAATTTGAACTGAGTCGGAATTAGGACGTCATGGTAAGGCCCCAGGTCAGGAATACCCGAAACCGGCGAAGATGTATGAAGAGATTGATGAATGTGGATGAAGCGAAAGAGGTATGTCCGAATCGTAGCAAGTGGAACAAAGTAGTCTCTGCCTACCCCTGTGGGAAAGAGGCGTGACGTATATGTATGTTATACATGTTGGTATTTTTTTAGCACTTATTATCTTAAGCTTAAGCCTTTAGTACTAGAGATAGATTATTACTGGCGTCGCACTTTATCGTTCATAGAAGTCTTAATTTCTTACGATTTTAATTGTTGGCGACTGTACGCGAATTGGCGCAAAACGGCGTCCGTTGTCAACTCCTTTAATTGTCACTTGACAACGGGATAATTAGATTAGGTCTCCACGTTCAGCACAAATTACTCATAAAGGATAAAATAACACGGAAGGTTACAGTTCGTTTTCCCTGTTACTACATAAATGTTACATAAATGTTTGTTATTGTATTGTAAGAGGCAACACCACAAAATACTTAGCGTGTGAGGGACATTACCGACGAAAAAAATGGATGTACCGGTCATCTGTTTTCTAAAATACGTAATACTTTAATTTATGTTTTAAATGCAGACAGAACAGAAATCAGGGGCCTTACCATGACGTCCTAATTCCGACTCAGTTCAAGTTTTAGCTGTCACTTTTAGTATGAATCTGACAGCGAGCGAACCTAAACTGAATCGCATTAAGACGTCATGGTAAGGCCCCAGATCTAAAAAAGATTCATTATAAAAAGTATTGAGCGATTTAGTGCGAAAAAAAACTTTAATTGGCTCTCCTGAAAAAACGTTTTTTGTCCCTTACCTACATCAATTTACATACAAACATAAATAACGTTTTTGTCCCTTACGGGGTAGACAGAGCCTACGGTAGGTAACAAGACCTTCAGGCCACGTTTAGCATGGTTGGGGCTTATAGGTGGAAAGGGGAATCAAAATAGTGATGAGTTGCTAGCCGCATCGCCTATACTATGATTCCTAAGATTTTTACCCATTCCCTCGATAGGCTTTTACCATCTTCGCAGGAAGAGAAGCAACTGGTACATTCTATGTTTTTTCTTTGGAAGGATTACGAGTATTGATTATTGAATTGTCATTACCGATGTATTCATTTATCAAATTACAAATGAATCAACAAAATTGGGTAAAAAAGGGTAAAAGTAATCCTCTAGTGCTGCAGGTGTCCATGTGTGATGGTTCTCACTCGCCATCAGTTGATCCACTTACTGTCTTGTCTTCTTTGTTGAACAAGGAAAATAAAATATACTAAACTTTGTTACATTTGTTTGTTATCTGGTTACCTAATCACAACATAGTATAAAACAAAGTCGCTTTCTCTGTCCCTATATGTCCCTATGTATGCTTAAGAGCGTGCATCCCTACTGAGCTGGCAACGTCGCATTTTTGGTGATTTTTTGCGATTATTGCACGGAAAATGAATGAAAGTTTCAAATGTCCGTCTGTAGTGCACTTCGTTTTGAGAGTATTAATGTGTCTAATGCAATGATTAATCGTGATGTACTTTTATTTTCGTATTAAAGGGATAAAATTCTATATCTCGTTTAATAAGAAAATAAAAGTCCATCATGATCAATTATTGCATTAGACACATTAATACACTAAAAACGAAGTGCACTACAGACGGACATTTGAAACTTTCATTCATTTTCTGTGAAATAATCGCAAAAAATCACCAAAAATGCGACGTTGCCAGCTCAGTAGGGATGCACCCTCTTAAATCTTTAAAACACCGCAACGGATTTTGATGCGGTTTTTTTTAATAAGTAGATAGAGTGAATCAAGAGGAAGGTTTATTATGTATAATACATGCATAATATACCGTGCGAAGCCGGGGCGGGTCGCTATAGTTAGTTATAATTGAAGTATTACTTACAAGAATGTATAAAATGAAATGAAGTTTAATGCACCGAAAACCACGCATTTACATCAACACTAGCGGTTGCCCGCGACTCCATCTGCAGAACTCGGTTATCGCTATCCCGCGGGAACTATGCAATTTCTCGGGATAAAAACTATCCTACGCCCTTCCCCAGGACTAAAACTATATCTGTACCTAATTTCAATAAATTCGGTTCAACGGTTTAGGCGTGAAAGGGTACTTAACAGACAGAAATACAGACAGTTACTTTCGCATTTATAATATTAGTAGGGATTACTGACATACATACCTACTATTACAGCTAAAAATAAAGTAAAATAAAATTTTAAAAAGTTGACTATTATGTATAACGTTTTTCCTCAAACGGTTAATTAATAGACATTATTAAATAACAGTAAAGTTAACTAGTTATGGGTTATTATTATAAATGTACTTACATTAATTTGTAATAATCTAGTCAAGGAATAACTTAATTGGCCTTAATGAGTGCAGTTGTTACTGTAAAACCAATCTTGTATTGCATTTTTAAACAAACAACACGCTAAAACTAATTAAAATTAAGCTATTAGAAGACTACAGTTATAAACCCGAGTCCGAGTGCAGTGAGTGAGTGAGTGGAGAGCCTTGGGGGAGGCCTATGTCCAGCAGTGGACGTCTTTCGGCTGATATGATGATGATGATGATGATTTATAAACAATCCCTACTAATATTATACATGCTAAAATAAGTCTGTTTGTCTGTCTGCCTGTTACCCTTTCACGCTTAAACTACTGGACCGATTTAGTTGAAATTTGGTATACCAATAGTTTGAGTCCCGAGGAAGGACATAGGATCATTTTTATCCCGGAAAACGGCATAGTTCCCGCAGGATCGCGATAAGCGACTTTTGCGAAGACGGAGTCGCGGGCAACAACTAGTCACTTATAAAAGGGTAAATTTAATATACATAAAAATACGGTGACAATTAAATAACAGTCTCGTTAAGACAGTTTGTTAAAATCCGTCTACAGATAGTGCGTCAAAGTCAAAAATTACCGAAAAAAAAACAAAAACACACAGACAACAAGCAATAAAAAAGGTATACAAACCTGTTCAAATCCGTACACAGGACACTAAAAACGTCACCACTGTACCTTCGAAATCGACCTACTCCACGCCGCGCCACAGACTAATTCAATTATCCTTAATTTGATTACCGCACTAATCCCCCTCCCCTGCCACTGGCCACTAGACCACAAAAACAAAAAAAAAACAATCGACAACTTGTACCGTTTGTACCGTTTTTTTTTTCTAATGAATACAACCGTCTTACTTGAGTGCTGGTTCTACTAATACAAACTGTATGAGCGCCGGCCACGCTCTGATTGAGAAAGCCTGTATCATGCAATAGCAAATTAAATTTGCGGTAAGCAACGGATATTAGTGGCGATTATTAGCGTGTATTTGGGTGGCATATTTGCATTGCGTTTGCATGTTCGGTTTTCTAATCTGGACGTTTGGACGTAGCGTTTCTTGTTTTTTTTTTTATGTTAGAGATTCGTGTAAATAAGTAGTACATAATATTGTGTGTATTTTAATTTCATGACATTATTGATGCTTGTCTAATATGGACAACATTGAGAAGACATAAATGTTTTCTTTATTAACAAGCAGTTATTCACACAGTTTTGCTTTGAAAAATTATATCCTGGATTTTAATTTTTACTTACGGTTTTTTTATTGACATAATTATTTTATAAAAATGACATGTACCGTACGTCTATTTATTTGAAAAATAATTATGTCCATTTTTCACAGTATTCATTGGACTGTTGCTGGCTGGCAATACTTACGTTCGTGGATGCTTTAAACAAGACTGTGTTTTTAAATATAGAACTTAAGTGCCCAATCAGCGGTCTTCAAATTCTTACAGGCAGTAAAAAAGCTATCGAAAATTTAATTACCAATGCATCCGTTACAAATAAACAAAACATTTCAAAATAGAATTTACTCCCATCATTACATAAGTACCAACCAATTTTATTTTTTTAATTCTGTAAAAAGTTTTTCTTTTTTCCGCTCTTCTTAATGGTTCTGTTTTTTATTATTATGTACCTACTAATTTTTAAATTTATAGTTATTAGTGTGTTGTAGTGTATTTTACCGTCTTGTAAAAAATCAAACTCTCTTTGATCATTTTCGTGGCATCTTACGAGGACAAAAATCTATAATAAAAACTCGTGTCCTCAAAATTGAAATACCTATCATAAAAAACTAAAGCAAATTTTCAGTTGCCTCGCTATGGTTGTGTATCGCGGAGCTAATACGCACACAGGTGAGCGTGCATGTGTGAGTGGATGCATATTGACCGTTTAATGCTATGAGCTAGGTGAGCTAACTGCGTTTCCACTGTCAGACGTCACGGAATAGCGCCGTGTAAAAGATGCATTTTAGCAACATTCTTTTGTAATCTCGAGGTGTAAAGTCGATGTCAATTGATATTGCGAACAATGTAAATAAACCATTTAATGAAATAATATTCATATTATTGTTCCAGAACTTGTTTATTGTTTTAAGGCGCTGTCAACAGCAAATGACCTTGAGCAGCGCCACTCTTCACACATACGGTTCGCGTGCCTGTGAGTGAAAGAGAAGAAACTATTCCGGCAGCTTGGCGCGCGTCTAAAATCTTGCAAATAAGACACAAATAAGAAGAAATAAAAAAAGTATGGATTATTTGTGAAATATGACTCGTTAGCCGTGTAGGTATGAATATGTTGACTTCATGTTTTTAATTGCAGACCCATACGTCGAAAAAATAAAGACATAGAACCGTTTAATGATGATTTTAAGACCAATCTTTGCAATTATTTTCTATCGAGCCGATTTTGTTCAATTATGTATCGAGTCCGTCTAGCGTGTTTGAAATATGATGAAAATTAACATTATATTTTTTTTGTATTTTTTTTGTGTGTAGTTTTTCTTAAAAAAGTGCTTAAATAACATCAATTTCAACAAAATTAGGTGTTGTCAGCCTCTTAATGGTTTAGGATAATGTTGTGGTAAGTATTGATTAAATAACACACGGATTTAGCAGTATTTCATGAGGGAAAATGGTAATTAAAGTCATTTTAAATACAAGGTTTGTTTACATTGTTTGCAATTTCAATTGACAGTGACTTTAGTGGATTTACGTTTATATTTTATACATTTGTTTGCAGTGTTTTATTTAAAGTCGATGGGCCACTGTTGTCGATTTGCCGGTTTGCTGGGTTAATTTAACTATGTTTTACTACGTAAGGGATATGAACGTGATTTATGTATGTACCTACTAGCTTCTGCCCGCGACTTCGTCTGCTTAGAATATATAAATAAACCTTGCTATTGAATCACTGTATCTATTAAAAAAACCGCATCAAAATCCGTTGCGTAGTTTTAAAGATATAAGCATACATAGGGACAGACAGACAGACAGACAGCGGAAACCGACTTTTTTATACTATGTAGTGATAATTAATGTTTTTACTATTTTAGTTTTATGTACTTGTGTAGGTACTTATAAGGCCCAGTTAAATAAAATTAATTTAGGTATACCTAGTTATTAAGTATAAAACAAGTTTTTGTAAAATGCACTCCTTGTGTCACTAAGTATTGAAAAAAAAAATGAATACTCACTTCCATAAACCACAGTCTTATTCAACGCAAGTGTGACTATTTTACGTAACTTAACCTGACTATTTCTCTAATTGAATTCATGCTATTAATTTAAGGTCGCCGTACACGGGCCACAAAAAACGCCACCGGCATAGTTCCTGTAGTTTTCATACATTTTATATGGACTCGCCGCACACGGTTGACGCCGGTGGCTACCACTCGGTAGCTTCTCGTGGCGGCGTATGTGGCTGTGGCCGATGGACCGTGTAGTAGTAAAACACAGTGCGATAATAAAAGACCCTCGGGTCTATCTTGCTGTCTCACTCACTCTTACCCGAATATCGTACTAGGAGCTCACGGCCCTAAGTTACAGTATTTTGTGTTTTGCGGAATGAATTAAAGCTACAGTGGGAACGCACACAATCCTCTGAGGTAGCGAGGCTGACATAGCAACGGGTATGTTATGTTGTTGACATAGTATAGCCTCTGGTCAATACGCGAGAACTTCGCTGCCTGCGAATCATTAGTGACACCAGACTTGTTGGTAATTGATGCCCCGTTTTCTCGTGGTTCTATTGATCCTCTGTGGCTTTGTCCTACTACAGTTTGTCCTGGTTTTCGATGGAGCTGCGCCCATTTTCTGGGTACTTGGCCCTTCGAGCAACTTAAGATAGGTACCTAACTAACCTAACCTACCTATTTCTGGTTGTCCATGGGTGGCGGTGATCACTTACCATCAGGCCCCGCATGTCTGTTTGTCGGTTTTAATATTAAAAATATATATATATATATTATTAGATGATTCAAAATAATGGCAGCATTTTTTTCCAAATAAGGACAAATTAGTAGCACCACGGGCAACACATTCTACTGATATGTCCTATTAGTAGTAGTAGATACTTTATATTTGTATGCAAAACCTCCTGTATATTGTTCAGGGTGTATGTACGTTGTTCAGGATTATTATAAAACTAACCTAACCTAACCTATACAGTTCTACAGAATAGCTATTCAAGGCTCCTGAGAAATATACAGGTGGTTTAAATAATTGGCTACCGCTACAGGTACACAGTAGGTCGGACAGAAATAGTTCTCCCTTGTGGTCCTACTAATAGGACAAATCAGTAGGACCACGAGAAAACGGGAAATTGATTAAAGCGCTATCGAAACAAGAGGGTTGTTTCAGTGTTACAGTCTGCATTTTCATTACATATAAACATACCTACTATACTGACGAGCAAAAATAACGGGTAATAATTAATAATAATTTTTTGCTCGTGAGTATTATTATAATGTGCAGTCGAGTGTGGCGATCAGGGGCCTTACCATGACGTCTTAATGCGATTCAGTTTAGGTTCGCTCGCTGTCAGATTCATACTAAAAGTGACAGCTAAAACTTGAACTGAGTCGGAATTAGGACGTCATAGTAAGGCCTCAGTTTCCGAAAATTTAATTTTAATGCAAGCGATTTCTCCATCCGCCAATTTTAGCAATATTTTTTATTATAAAAATTCAAAATTCAAAACTTTATTTTGCAAATAATCCGCCAAGGGCTCTTTTACATGTCTTCTGAAACTACCAGTGCATTCGGAAAGACCATCATTGTCGAGAAGAATGCGCCGCAAGAAACTTGCATCTTTCGTCCCACTGTTGAACACAGTACTATATTGAAAGGAAATGAAACATAACTAGACTTTCTAGAAAGTACTCGTCCCTTAGAGGGTAGCTGACCTGAATATCAATCGTTAAAGTGAAAGCGTTTCTTAATCGAGACCAATAAGTCGACGAACTCCACTATTGTATACTAGTTTGCGCGCGCGGTCTGACCCGTGGGTATATAATAAATAAAAATAAATAAAAATAAAAATTCTTTATTTCAGACCAGATTGATCCATAGGATGTTAGTAACAATTGACTTAAGACTATTATTAGTATGACTTACTGACTACCAAAACATGTTTATTATTTTTTAAATTATGAATTGGGCAACGCCCTTGATCTGTCCTACCCAGAAAGAAAGAATTGGACAGTCAAATCTACACGCTATTGCCTGTAGAATGTTGTTGGTGCTTGTTCGCACCCTGCCTAATATAGTAGTGATGCTATCTTTTTGCGCATGATTGCCTGAAACCCGTCAACACGGGCTTCGGCAAACATGCCCGAGGCGCTGCACCGTCTCGATAACCCCAACAGCATTCTAAAGGCGTTATTGTACTGGACGCGCAGGGCGTCATAGGCTCGCTTGGTATACCTAACCCACAGGCTGCTCGAGTAAAAAGATTGTGTATAAGCTTTAAAAAGCGTTATTTTTACCTCATATGAACATCGAGCAAACCTGCGAGCAAGCATAACACTACGAACTGCTAACGCCCTGCGCTCCCTCTCAATATCTTGATCATCTTTTAGATCGCTTGTGATAACATGTCCCAGATATCTGACCCTGTTCACAACCGCCAGTTGACTACCGCCCAGCCAAATTGGTGGTACATAGTAGGGCTTAATTTTCCCTGCCGTAAGCACCATGACCTCACTTTTGGCTGGGTTGTATACAAGCCCAAGAGCCCGGGCATAAGTCTCACAAGTAGCCAGCAGTTGTTCAATGGCTCCGATAGAAGGGCCCAGCAGCACCATATCGTCGGCATAGCTAATGTTGTTAATACAGGTGCTCCCAACGTAGCAACCAGCATGCATGCTGCTAAGCCCCTCTATCAGCCCATTTACATAAAGATTAAATAGCTTCGGAGATGTGATCCCTCCTTGTCTAACACCGCATTCTAGCCTATATTCGCTAGACAGCGTGTCAGCCCACTTAACCTGGTTGGTCTGATTGTTGTACCAGTGCCTCAAGACAGCCACATACATAGATCTCTCTCCAGGCAGATGTTATGCCTGGGGAAGTGCGAAGGACGAGAGTTGGAAGTTGTATTTATGCATCCGTGTTAAGAAACTTCGTTAGCGCGATGTAGAACAATGTGACAGTTGTCACTAGAGTTGGCGCTAGCTACTCGTGCGTCGTAGTAATTATGTAGCTGTCACCTAGGTGGCGCTAGTATTGCTACAGTTTTACAGGTGCGGTTGCAGCGCACAGGCAACAACTGACCCACGGAGTTGCAGATCTACGTGTACGAAGGCTTAGGGCGTTTGGCTTCGAAGTCTTCAACACGGAGCTTTTCAAAATTATTGACTGCCTTATGAACAGAGTTGCGCCACTGTGATCTCTGTCGCGTAAGCTCTTCCCAACCATCCTGGGGTATGCTGCTATAGGCCGTTAAGTGCCTTTTTAGGACGTCCTTGTAGCGCAAAAACTTATCACAATGATGCCATTATAATAATGGACATTTCAAGATGCATGTCAGTGTGTGACGAGCTCAAAGATACCTACTCTTAATTCAGTAAATACTTCGTATTTCAGTAGGAAAACTCGAGATGTAATTTTAATGCTAACATTTTAGTACAATTGGGACCGGTAATAATTGTTCAGCTGTCAGGCGTCAGTGCGACAAGGGTGTAGCACAATGGTGGCGTCGCCCCACATAGAACCATGTCGTGACAAGAATATCGATTCAATCACAATGTACCTACGTTCAATGTTTTCACAGTGAAGCGAAGATTCTCTTGAATCTTATGTTTTGCATTTTTGTAACTATTACTAAGTACGAGTATGTTCCATAATATGGAATTATGCCCACAATCATGATAAACGTGGTCTTTAAATCTTGTTACCTAAGGCTCTGTTTACCCCGTAAGGGATAAAGACGTGATTTATGTATGTTTGTATGTATAACTATGTTCTGAGGTTTTGGAAATCGGTTACAAAATCGACGAGAACTTTTCTTGCTTTTATGTTTGAAACACACTTTCACCTGACGACGGGATAACCTTCTGGTAAGAGAACCTGACTATGAAGCTTGAGCTCCCGGGTTCGATCCCGGTCGGGGCAGATAATTGTATGAAAAATAAGAATCTTTGCTCTTGAGTCTTCGATGTTTAATTATGTATTTAAGAATGTATCATACTATCCTACTAATATTATAAATGCGAAAGTTTGTGACGATGTGAGTGAGTGTGCATGTTTTTTTCTTTCTACACGCTGAAACGACTGGACGGATTTGGATAAAATTTTAAACTGAGATAGCTGGTACCCTACATTGAAACAGGCTCTATTTTATGCCGGAAAATTGCATAGTTCCCGCGGAATAGCGATAAACTAATTCTCTATATCACTATCGATAAACATGTCAATTGCTAATTCTAAGCGGACAAAGTCGCTGGCAGAAGCTAGTCTAACTAATCTAACTAATATTATAAAATGCGAAAGTATGGATGGATGGATAGATGGATGGATGGATGTTTGTTTGTTACTCAATCACGCCAGAACGGCCCAACGAATCTGGATGAAATTCGGCACATAGATAGAGAAAAGTCTGGAACAGCACATAGGCTACTTTTTATCCCGGAAAATTTCGTAGTTCCCGCGGGATAGCAATAAACGAATTTTTTGCAGACGAAGTCGCTGGCAATAGCTAGTTTATCTACTTAGTGTGTATACTTGTTATCTCGGACATGAACATGACATGGTCAATTCGTGTCAACAGTCCCAAGATATTTATTTATTATATCTTCTCTTTATTTTCGTATCGAATGCGTTCACCCAAAATTCAAAATGGCGGCAGTTCAAAACCTACGCAAACACTAACCCTTATACTTTATACATTTTATGTAATCGAATGGATCCCCAATATCCGTCGAAAGGGTGGAAATTAAGTAGTCTCCTAAAGTAATTAACTCATGTCTGTGTCCGTGTGGTGAATGAAAGTGTGTGCGTCAATCGTATACACACAGGACTGGCTACAGTGGAGCCAGTATGCTTCGTAAGTCTTTAACACGATCGCGTTTTTTTAAGGGTTCCGTAACTCTAAAGGAGAATCGCAACCCTTATAGGATCTCTTCGTTGTTCTTCTGTCTGTCTGTCTGTCAAGACCCTTTTCCCCAGGAACGCGTAGAGATATAAAATTGAAATTGATACTAAATACTGTCTGCGGTTACTTAGGGCTGTGAAGAAATGAACCATCTGAGTCAACTTAATGAAAAGATACAGTCATTAGAAAAGTTGTTTCCATACAAATTGCCGAGCTTGAATAAACTATCCTATACTTAGGGTACTTACATCCAGTTGTCCTAGAAATTTGAAATTTTAGCTCTTGTATCACAACTAATGAGATGAATTATAATAGTTATGATAGTTTGTTCTTCTGGTTTTCGACGGAGCTCCCCCAAGGGCGGAGCCCCTTTTTCTGGGTATTTGAAGATACCTAACTAACGTACATACATACATACACACTGTCACGCCTCTTTCCCTTCCGCTTCTTTCCTTTTCTTTCTTTTTTCTTTCTCTTTTCTTTCAAATTGGGGACGTTTTGGAAAAAGGCCAGGTCAAGAGTAACTGAAACCGACGAGCACGTATGAAGAGATTGATGAATGTGGATGAAGCGAAAGAGGTATGTCAGGATCGTAGCAAGTGGGACAAAGTAGTCTCTGCCTACCGCCCCTAACTAACCTAACCTACCTATTGTTGTATTAAAATAATAATCAGTGATTCGAAACAATAGCAGCATTTTCTCCGGGTGGACCACGACCCATAGCCTCCTTTGGCGCAGTTCACTTTGAACGTCGACCTATGGAAACATTTTGTCGACCACGATTGAAAAACCCTGAAAAACTTACAACACTATGAAGTCAAACTGGCAATGCTGAAACGTCCCGGAGGAATTTTCAGGACCAAAAATTGTCTCCTGTGGAACACCCGTCGTTTTAGACGGTTTTGTTTTTAATCAAGCTGGGGGTAGGAGGGCGGAGTCGACTTTACACTAGACGGGTACGTGTGTACAACCTTTATTAGTGTGTTCAGTCAACGGGTAAAAATCCAATAAAGTTCGAGCTAGCTCCGACGTCGCTACAACTATTTAATATGTAAAGAGAGAATTTATTTCTGATAATCCAGGTCATAATTTTCAGTTTCAAAGCATTTCACTAACATCGTGAACGTCTGACATAAAACTACCGCAAGATTGGCACATTTATTAAGGGTGACTCAGACGTAAAAAAACAATGACAACAACAACACTATGAATAACAACAACATATATAATGTTACTGGCATCAAAAAGGAAGGAGGTTCTCAATTGTAACACTCCCCCGTTATTTTTGCTCGTCATTGTAATACTATAGACCGACCGCTTAAATGAGTCGTCGCCCGCACGGTGCAGACGCGCAGGGTGGGTTGACCGCGGGGGCTTAGAGTTAGTGGTGGCAATAACGGCTGTTTTGCAATAATGAATAACAGTGTTGTGTTATTCTTAAATAGCTGTTATTGTAAACTGTTGTCTGTTATCCTGTTATATTGCTGTTTTACAAAACGATAATGAACTTATTATTAAATAATTGTTATCCTTATTTCGTCGCGATCGCAGCGTAATAAAAACGTACGGGAACAAAAGCAAAACAACGCTATGTTACCTTGTTTGTTATTGTGACTGACAACAAACAGCAACAGCTAATAATGGTACCAAATGTCAGTTATTTGAATTGCGATTGCGATGCGAGCTCGCGCGTATAGCGTTATCGCGATCTCTCGCACACCCCAACTTGATTTGTTGCGCACTCGCTTGCGCTTCTATGCCAAGTGCGGCAACAGTGCGCGTATGAACAACGTTGACAACAGACAACGAATAATGATAACAGGATAGTTGACGATTCGATAATGTGTTGTTCGTTGCGTGCAAATAATGCATTACGTTATCTGCTGTTGTAATAACGACCACCACTACTTAGAGGTGCGGGCGGCAGGCGCACTTACTACCCGCCCGCATCTCTCTGTCCCCTTTGTCGCCTCCTCGCCCCTGTGCTGCGCGGGCGAGGACTCAGTTAAGCGGTAGGTCTATAAATAATTGTACGGCTTGAAAATTAAATTGCTCGACACAGCAATCGATTATCATTTGTGGCAAGACTTTTATGCTTTAACTTAACTTTTCATATCGTATTTTACTTGTTACTTAGTAGGTACGTTAGCATAGCACCGCCCATCAAACTACACTTAGGAGACGCGGGAGAAGCCTTAAGTGTTTTTAAACTATCTTTGGTACATACGTACTGTTTTCTTAAGGTTTCCACCCACTGGGCTGCCAATGCCAAAAATTATCGCTTACACAAAATGCCTACGAAGATTTTTGATTTTTAATTTTTTACTCAAATCTTTGTCCCGCCTTAAAATCACGATTTTATGTGTTATCCTATTTTCTTCCAACGAATAGTCTAAACCATCCAAGCGTGGGTCGGACTCCTACGCAAGTTTTTCTGTGTAAATTTCTAAGTGACACTAAAAATTAGAACCAATAAGAACACATAGAAAAAACTGAAAATGGCCGGGAATCGAACCCGGAACCTCACCATTTCGTGATGCGTGCTATACCGCCGCTACATCACCCATAGCACCCTACTCTATGGGTATTACTAAAATCGCTTAAAAAACTTCCGAAAAAAAAATTAACGCCACCCCGCCCCAGTGGAAGCGTGATTGAAATTTCGACGGCATATTGTGTATCCATCTGTGGCATAATAACTTCCATTAAATATCACTTAGCGGAGACAGCCTGTCGATGTCCCAATAACTGAGGTCATTTAAAAGCCTTTTAAGTGTTTAAAGCGAACTTTGAACTTTAGGTTTGTATCGAAAGCTTGCCGCTTTTACTTTGGAACAGTAAACAATTTTTAAGTGTTCTATTATGAAAAACTGATGCCGCGCGTGCTTTTTCGATTCCATTTTCGAAATTAGTTTCGTGCTGTCCCGCTCACATTTCAGGCTGTCGCACACCTAACCGTTCAGCAACGGACCGTACGAGGAAAGAAATTGAGTTTAAAACGCACGGTACTTGACTGCCAACCATCAAGATGTTGAGGATGGAAGGACAGGTTCCGCGAAGTGCGGTAGTGTGGTAGTTCGACACTGTGTAATGGCTCCAAGTGAACGGGTCAAGGATTGTATGCAAAGCAGCGATTACTTCAAGAGTTTTGTTTAAAAAAAAATAAACGTGTGCGTCTCGGGACGCCCGATAGAAGTGATAACTTAAACCAGAGATTCCCAAACTCTTTTGTTCCATAGACCACTTTGAAAATTTTGCTGGATCCGGTGGACCCCCTGCAGCTACATTACCACTAATTTCTAAACTAATTCTCTAAAAAAAATTAAGATTAGCTCTATAATCTATGGAAACTTGCGTTGTTGCTGAGTTTCAACGATAAATTAACAGTTTTCGAAAAAATTGGTTAGAATTGGTTGCTTGATAGGGTTAATTATTTGAAAATAAAGTCGACCATACAAATTTTCAATTAAATTATATGTTTGTGCTGCGAGTGACTCCATCCTACTTTACTTTCTTGAAATCTACAATGACTCAGAGCACAAGAACCAATCAATTCTCACAAATTTTATTCAATTTTCATGCACCCCCGCTTGCGATTGTAGACCTGGGGGTCCACCTGGACCACTTTGGGAACTACTGACTTAAACTAATCTAAGTTACTAACAGAATGTCTATCGCACATTAAACACCGAAAGGGGGAAGTGTTTGTCCGAAAATACGACTAGTGCTGTGGGTTAGAGTGAGAGAGGAAGAGTCTGCCTACCGCTGCCGTATGCGTCAGAGAAAGGGAAGCCAAACAGACTGGCGCCGTAACGCGTTACGTTACGAAGCGGTTTACCCTCCCATAATAAGTTATCACTTCAAAAATCACACCCTTTTGGTTTTGGGAAATTGTTCGCCTCGCCGCCGGTCGCGCATAGTCGTGACCCGGCCGTAGAGCTGAAGAGCTCGGGCGCGTTTGAGTGCAGACCAACGCCTCGCGGCTTTGATCGTACGCCAATCGGCGACCGGTGCAATAACTCTGGTATTGCCCAAGGATTTGTGGAGAGCTGAATTGGTTATAGACGCGACATTCATCTTCCCCATTCATCATTCATTGACTCACTCACTCACTCATTCACTCACTTCAGTCATTCTTCTTCATTTTTCCCGGCATTTTGCCACGGCTCAGTGAGCCTGGGGTCTGCTTTGACAACCTAATCACAAGATTTGGTTTGATTTGGTTTTAGACGCGACAACAAGTTGTAGATATTTAGAGGCGCGGTCAGGAAAACTAGAACATTGCAATAATTTTTCGATTAGTTAGTGAAAGCGTGTCCATAACTTTACCTTTTAAACAATTTTATAAAAGCTAATTTTTCTGCTTTATTTATCCTTCATTGCACTACAAAATGGATATTTAAGACATAATATAATAGATGAAGTTCATTTGTCAGCTTCAGATACCCCATAAACAAGAAATAGGAGCTCCGATGTGCGGCGCTTGTTCACCTCCGCGGAAGAAGAGGATTGTTACATACATACATACACACACAAATCGCGTCTTTATCCGTTACGGGGTAGACAGAACCTAAGGTTGATATAACGTGGAAAACAGTTTAAGACAATTTCAACAAAATGGGAATTGTACGATTGCCGATTGTACAAAAGTTAGCAAGAGCCGAAAAATCTCTCACTGTTGCCCACTCCCATTAAAAAGGCTTTGCATGTCGCGTCTGTCTTATCTTCTCTGTGTTAATCTCTCTTGGACAGAAATCTGCACGGATCACTTGCGTTATTGGATTCGGTATGACGCTCCCCTTCGACGAAGGACCTTTATTATTATTTGCCTTTCAGCTATTATATTCAACGAGTGTTTCAGGTTCATGAAGCTCTTATAAGCCTCTTATAAGCAGTAAAATAAAAAAGCGACAGGGTAGCACTCCGGGAGTGCCGGCAGAAGTGGAAACCGCAGCTTAGATTAGATTTTAATGTTGTAACCTCCATGACGCTCAAGACGCGTCCCGTACTGGCCAGTCAAAAAAAATGTTGACTTATTCACTGTGTCTTAAAATTAATTAATTCATTCTTTCATGCTGGTCTGGGAGTAAAGAAAAAACATAGAATGTACCAGTTGCTTCTCTTCCCGATGGTAAAAGCCTTTGGTTTTGTTTCGATCCTGACATACCTCTTTCGCTTCATCTACATTCATCAATCTTTTCACATGCTCGTCGGTTTCGTACAATTGACAACATTTCATTTTTATAACACCTGAAAATGTATATATGGTTCGAAAGCATTTTGCCTCTTGATCACTGCAATATGTTTATATAATTGTAATATAGCTTATTATAGAAAATAAAAATTAATTAAAAACATGTCTTAATTTTACCAATTCTACCACAGGATAGGTGAAATGCCTTTGCCTTTTTCACGAGAAAAAATAAGCGAGCATAATTTTGTATTTGACAACTTCAAAGTACAAGGGGAGCAATTCTGAAATTCTATTTTTGAAGTTCGTTGCACACCTTCTCTCTCACTCTCAAGTTAATGACTATATTAGTATGAGCGAAACAACACGAAGCGAACCTCGAAAATCGGAGAATAAGGCCTGACATTGACAATTTAAAATTGACGTCAGTTTTATTTTCTATGGAGAAAAGACAAAAGGATAAGTGTCTATTCTGCGATAGTATCGGAGTTACGCCTTTTTAGAATAAGCAAAAATTAATAAATTAATTATAAATTAAATACAAACCCTAGCGAAAAAACTTTACTGTCAGCATGTTCATCTTTTCAAACAAAATACAGAGAACCATTAAAATTATAGGCTCAGAAATATGAAATGTTGTCAATTATATAATCTTAGACGCTATACTCGTAAGTACTTCTAAACGTAGCAATAACAAAAGGCAACAGTGACATTGCAATCTCAAGATCAATACAGAACAGATCACATGTGCGACCAAGTGAACCGTGAAGATTCGAGATCGCTGCATTGCGCTCCGAGCAAATCTGAAGCATCCATGTAGCGCAGACAAGTGGACATATCTATTGTTAATATGTATTTACCCCATCATTTAAAAAGCGGCCAAGTGCGAGTCGGACTCGCCCATGAAGGGTTCCGTAGCAACAAGTAACATAATAATAAAAGTACTTGTAGTTCGTTGTAATGTTAATGCGGTATACAATTTATGACGTATTGAAAAAAACTACTAACTACGGTCGGTTTCAATAAGGAAGGGTTGTGTGACAGATCCATAGAATGTAACTGTTAGCGTTCACGAAAGTTTTGACAGCAAAATAAATACTAAATTGAATTACTTAGAAATAAATCAATACTTGGTACTGTACATTAATTACGTTCTAAAAAGAATCACGGCGATGTTTTTTGCGTTTACATAATTTTCACGAACAAATTTTCAATATATGTCACTATTGACGAGACGTTGCTAGGTTACGTTCTATGGTCATTAAAACTAGAGAGGTGACTATGTATAATTGGGTAATCGGTTAAAATCGCGTATAATCGAAAATCCAAAGACAGCCTACAAAAATTATGAAGTGAGTATTTTACATACCACACAATACCAATCGATTTTATTGGTAATAAACAGATTCCTCATTACTTCAATTACATAATGAAGTTAAATAATATTTTATTCAACCTATTTTGTTGAAAAAACACAACTTGGCAAAAAGCGTAAAATAGGAATTATAATTATTACATCTTAGAATATTGACTTGAATATTATTTTATCGAAATAGCATTTATTTATGAATTAAATATGCAGTCGTTATTTTTATGGAATCGATTGTTACTAGTACTAAGATATAATCGATAATCGTTTCATGTGAAAGGTGTCACAAGGAAGCCTCACCTCTAGATTTGTCAATGTTAATGTCACATACAACCCTTCCTTATTGAAACCGAGTGTAGATCTCGTTCAAACCAATTTTCGGTGGAAGTTTGCATGGTAATGTGCATCATATATTTTTTTAGTTTTATCATTCTCTTATTTTAGAAGTTACAGGGGGGGGACACATTTTACCACTTTGGAAGTGTCTCTCGCGCAAACTATTCAGTTTACAAAAAAATGACATTATTTTAGGATTCGATCAGTTCTTTTACTTTTTCTGTGTCTACTCTTGCTTAATACCTGTGGTCCTGTCAATCGTTCTAAGGTCAACTGGAAGAAATCCCTTTTAGGGATAAGTTCGCCTTTGTACATTAAATTTGTGTTGTCCTGTATTTACCTTTTTCATGTGTTTTATGTACAATAAAGAGTTATACATACATTAAAAACCTCGATATCATTTTTGAAGAGCTATCGGTAGATACCCCACACGTATGGGTTTGATGAAAAAAAAAACTTTTGGGCCTCAGTTAAATACCAGGTGTGTGCGCCGTAGGTTAGGAAAAAAAGAATACACATAATAAGAACACATAATAATACCTTTAATAAAACTTATCAACGAACTTTAACATTATGCACTACGCTTACAGAAAAACTTAATTACGCTCTTTCTCGTATCATCAACGCAAACTTCTTTAGACCTTATAAAAACACATTGAAAATGAAATTTATTTGTAATCTCTGAAGTCTCCTTATTTCTTTTTCCCTTCCATTTTCTTCTTGGTTGCAGAAAGAGTACGATTGAGTGTTTCTTGCGCAATGGCATCGGCTCTTTCTTCTATGGCGTCCATCATAGCGGGTGGCAATACAGAATCTAGAAAAAGTATATTCACAAAGCAACCGTAAAACTAAACATTGAGGCAATAATAGCGTGGCATGCAGGCATACGGGAATTCTATTATAAACGAATAAGTTTTTGGAGTCTATCCGTCGAGACTTTTCGTGTCAAGCTTCCTACCAATTCAGAGCGTTTAAGGATAAGGGTGTTACTCACCATAAAATATCGTGAGGCTCCATACTCGAAGAAGCTCCCACGACACACAAGCGGTGTGGGAACTACAGACTCATTCAGGATGCCTTTGCTCAACAGTGGAACTTATACAAGCTGAAGATGAACTGATGCTCACCAACAAACTGTTTCTCCAACAGCATGCAGCGAGTCCTCTGTCTCCCCAGGACGTACTCCTCATTGTACTCCTGAAGGTCACGCATGCGCTGCATAGCGGCTTCGAAACGCGTCTGCCTCTCAGCCTTGGCCGCGTCAGCCATGTTTGGCGTCATCACCACACTGAAATAAGACTTAAATAAGCTAACTGACTCAGGCATCACTATCAAAAACCCATGCATTTAAGAATTTGACTCTTATCGGTAGAGTGATCGCCACTTCTCCCGTTCTCCCTCCAGTCTTTTGACCTCTCCGTACGACTGTGCGTTAAATATGTTCTCTAATTAAGTGGAGATAATCTAATCTCCTCATCTTCATCTTCCTCGTGTTTCTTCAATCTTTCCTTACCAAATATTTCTAATTCAGCATGATAATTTTTTTTACCAAACACATTGGAGACAAACAAAGTCTGTGAGAACCATTATAATTATCTTCCTCATACAGCTTTCACAAAATAAATATCAACATACTCGTAGGTTACACAGATCCAACTAAACTTAAGTACCTGAGTATAATTATTAGTTTTATCGAAACCAATGCTGCATTGGTTATTAGAATAAATTGACAAAAACATGCACCTTGCTGGCACCTGCTCCATCTACCCACTCCCCGACTCCTACTCTTACTACTCCTGTTGTTTTGCAAAGTAGGTAGTATAGTATAAGGTTCAAGTATTTAGTAGAATGAAACGAAGTGATCACCTTTCCTCTTCGCTCTTCTCTTTTGTACACAGAGGCACGAAATAAAGTGGGATAAACTTGTCCCGTAGTTGCTCTGGCATCGTCAAATACTTTGCCTCCTCTTCATCTTCGACTGACATTTCGAGTACTAAAATGTTATTCATAATAATAAGTACCTATATCAAACGCTCCATTCCAAAAGAAAATAGTAATCATCATCATCTTCCTAGCGTTTTTCCCGGCATTTGCCACGGCTCAGTGAGCCTGGGGTCCGCTTTGAAAACCTAATCCCAAGATTTGGCGTAGGCACTAGTTTTTACAGAAGCGACTGCCATCTGACCTTCCAACCCAGAAGGGTACTAAGCCTTATTGGGATTGGTCCGGTTTCCTCACGATGTTTTCCTTCACCGAAAAGCTCATGGTAAATTTCAAATGTAATTTCGCACATAAATTCATTAAAAAAAAACCATTAATGAAGCTGAGAAATTAGGTTTAAGTAAGTAAAAAACCAAAACGCGTAGTTTGAATGTAGGACAACTTTCATTAAATAGATTGCTGTGGTTTTCATTTTCACTGAGAAAGGCCTCAACCACAAACGTTCAGGTGAAATTTATCGTAACCGCTGAAATATTAAACCCATTTAATGAAAGTACGTATTCGATAAAACACAAGTTGAAGTTTGATTCCCTTTTCCACTTTGATACGCCCACGATCATGCTAAACATGGCCTTTAAGTCTTCATGCCCTATAGGTACTTCAATTTTGTAGAAAAAGAAATGGGGTAAACGATCTTGACCATGTTTTTTTTATTGAAAAACAGTTTTATAAAATAAACTAGCTTCTGCCCGCGACTTCGTCTGCGTAGAATTATTTTCGCCCATTCCCTCGATGGGCTTTTACCATATGCATGGGAAGAGGAGCAACTGGTACATTCTAGTTTTTCTTTACTCCTAGACCAGCATCGAAGAACCACTATTAGATACTCTTGCAATCAATGAAATGTTTGTTTGGGCTAATCTAACCGTGTGATGAAGTACTCCGTATCAATTTTGAGACTTTCCTGTATGTGTAAATGCGATCCCGTAGGAAAATTGGAGTAAAAAAGGATCAAACCCGTCCAGCTGTTCTGGGATACAAGGGTACTCAAGATAAGCGTTTTCCAAAAAAACTTCCACATGTACATTTTTTTCCAGCATTTAAATATTTTGTGTCTAAGTTACTCAGAATCGTTTACTTACCCTATCGATTCTGAAAAATTGTGTTCCAGATTTGAATATGGATTTTTTTCCTGCTCGTCACGTTCCATAATTATATACATAGGTAGGTACCTATATTAAAAATAGTGACGAACTGGAATGGAAACTTTGGGACACTAATTTTTCTTGTATAAGGATCGATTCTGAGTAAGAAAAACCCAAAATAGTTAAATTCTGCAAAAATGTATGGTGGACTTTTTTTTGGAAAACTGACTCACTTTTGCATTTATAATATTAGTAGGAGTAATATATGTTGTTTACTTACTTCCACTCTCAGTGGCCGGTGTAGGCCCTTGAACAGGTGGAGGTTCTTCTATTAAAAAGTAAAAAAAAGAATTAGTAAAAGGAACTGAAGAACTGAAACAAGCAACAGTGCTTGCGCTGCTTTGTTCTAGTGTGGAGAGTAAGACAGCCGCCGAAATTACTGGCACACGTGCGTATGCTATCTTTAGTTCTCTAAGGTAGCAACGCATCTTACAATCTTCTAGTGTTATGGGTGCATGGGTGGTTATCGCTTACCATCAGGCAATGCACTTGCTCATTTTCCACATTATTTAATAACAATTTAAATATAATTTTGTTTCCAACATACTTTTTTCAGCTTCGCCTTCGCCAAGTTCCTCGCCAAATTCCTGTAAAATATATTCGATTTACATTACTGATTAATGCAGTGTCTAAAATAATGCCTTTATTCCTAGGTTGTAAGTACCTATCAAATCTTCAAATCAAATCGAATACATACATCACGCCTCTTTCCATAGGGGTAGGCAGAGACTTTGTTCCATTTTTCAACGATACAGACATACCTCTTTCGCTTCATCCACATTCATTAATCTCTTTTTTTTATAATTTATTTTAAATTTTACAATAAGGTTTTACAAACAGAGCCACTAATGAAAACCTCAAAGGTTTATCTTCACACCATGCTTGTTGGTTTAGCGTACTCTTGACCTGACAGTTGTCAAAAGAATAAGATCCGCTGAAAAAGAAAGAAAGAAGAGATCCGCTGTAAACTAACTTCTGGAATTGTCAAAAAGCTCTCAGACGGAGGCGCCGGCAACGCCTCCAAGAACTCTGCACGAAACTCCTTCCTGTACAAAGCAACAGTTTAATAAATATACGTACATACACACATACACAAGTCACGTATATATCCCTTACGGGCAGGGGGTGTACACTCCGCAGTTTAGGTGCGATCAACCGGCGCTCCTGCCGGGCGGGATAATGGCAGTAGATTGCCGCTCACCTCGAACGCTGGCGTCGCGCGTTATTTTGTGTGTTACCAAGTTACCTAGGAACGAACAATTACTACTACAACCCTAATTAATGACTATGAATATTCCAGCTAATTAATAACCCCTTTATTTATTAACGCTTTAGGCTTCTGCTAACTAAACAGTCGTTTCTCCTTATCTGTCACTTTAACATTCACCTTCCACAGATAAGGACAAACGATTGCTAAGTTAGCAGAAGCCTATAGAACGTTTATGAACAATGGGGTAAGACTTCAAAAACGATATTTTTTTATCATTCCCAGTCTACGAGTATTGAATAAAAGTAATACATATTATAAATACAAGGTTTTGTTAAGAAATAATTTAATTACCAGCAGAATTACTACGTCCATTCCATTTCAATTAAATGGTTTAAAACGAACGTTTAAATTTGCATAATATTCTTGATTATCATAATGGTAATGGCTCCTGTTGTTATTGCAATAGCCATTGTATCGCAGTATTATAATCTGTAGATTAATACCGAACCCTTTTTTATAGCTTTTAGCGACCCGACCCGGCTTCGCACGGTATATTATACATGTATTATACATATAAACCTTCCTCTTGATTCACTCTATCTATTAAAAAACCTCATCAAAATCCGTTGCGTAGTTTTAAAGATTTAAGCATACATAGAGACACCAGGGACATAGGGACAGAGAAAGCGACTTTGTTTTACAATATGACTGTAGTGATAGTGATTATACCTAGTCCTAAATTTTAATATTCACGATAACTAGAGCGTCAAAATTAAATAAAAAAACTAAATCAAAATTTCATTTCGCAACTAGGCCGCAAATAGTATTTTTTGATACCACCAGCCAGTAACTACACTTGGAATTTACCACAAGCTTTTTGATAAAGGAAAACATCTTGAGGGCTGCGATCAAGGGCTCAGTTAAGCGGTCGGTCTATAGATTAAAATTTAAAGTGGAAATCATCAGAGAATAATGACTATTTTTATTTTGTTCACCTGATCTGCGCTCCCCTTTGGTTCCTGCCCGGCTCGTTAGCATCCCAATTGCGCCGGGCTGTTGCAAATTGCTGGTCCCTTTCATCATCCCTCCTGGCCATGGCCCCTCCTCCAACCACCAGGGAACACTCCAGCTCCACAGAAGCATCTCCTGGTTGAGGCTGCAGAGGCGACGCTACCGGTTCTGGTTTTGCTTTGTCCTTTTCTTTCGCAGAAGTTGGCTGTGCATTGAGAAAATAACAAATGTTATAATTTGCGGGTGGTAGGACCTTGTGCAAGGTCCGTCCGGATCGCTACCACCATCTTACTCGCTAATCCTGCCGCTAAGCAGCAATGCTTGCATGCTAAGTTCCGGTGTGAAGAGTAAGACAGCCGGGGAAATTACAGGCACAAGAAGCATTTCATCTTAGCCCATTAGGTTGGCAACGCATCTGCAATCCCTCCGGGGTTGCGGGTGTCTATGGGCAGTGGTGATCGCTTACCATCAGGTGACCCATTTGCTCGTTTGCCTTCCTATTAATATTAAAAAAAAATGTGACATATTAGATGGTGAAAATGAGGATTGTTGTCGAAGAAAGAAGGATAACAAGCAAGTATATAAGCCACAATATTTGCAGACATGCTCACTAGAGAGTTCTGTTAAGTATCAGTTATCTGTGACAACGTCTCTGTCTGTTTCGCAGTACCTAATAAACAGAGAGGGAATCATAGATAACTGTCACTTAAGATAGGTAACTGGAACTTGGTGAAACAGGTCTTCAGTAAATGAACGAACTTTAGCCGGAGGTTTCTTGTTGACTGGCTCAATTTTCAACGTCTCCGTTGTGTTCCGAACTTCGTCTACTCTCTTCCATTGCTCCAATACAAGCGGCCATCCATTCGGTGTGATGACTCTGAACGAAAACACGGTGTGCGATAAACTAACACAACAATCTCATCAAAACATTTTACTATGTTTGTAAAACTTACTCAATAACATACACTTTTGGCTCAACAGGCACAGGTTTAAAGTCCTTTATCTGTAAAACAGAAGTTTAGTTCAAATCTTGCGAGTTTAATTATATTAGAAACACATTATTTCCAGTGGTCGAATTGACTTGAAAATAATGAAAATAAAGTTTCTACTGCCTGTAGGTGGTAGAGTACATAACTACATATCTAATACTATAGCATAAATTTATTCCTGCAACACCATAGAACATTCTCAAAGTAAACGCTACAATGATTATCCATGCCAATTCAATGCAACCTCACTACGACATTTACTGTAGAAAGGTTCCATAGCTGGTCCATTCATAACTAGGACTCACCTTTGCTTTGGATGCGCTCCTTGTGCCAGCACTGGCCGGTTTTGCTTGCTTAGCCAATTTCAATGACCGAGCGCTAAGAATCCCCTATTACAACAAAATAACTATCATAAAGATCAATAGAGTCCTTAAATCTACTTGTCATGTCAGTCTATCATTTCTCATCCAACTTCCTATCAAATGAAAACATCGCTTAAGTCAAACTTCCTGTCAATCGCTCAAAGGTTAACTGGAAAATATCCATTTTCGGGATACCTAAGTTCACCTTTATGCATTTGTGTTGTCCTGTATTCATTTTTCTCATGTGTTTTATGTACAACTAGCTTCTGCTCGCGACTTCGTCCGCGTAGAATTAGACTTACATTAGGCAGCTACGACCTTTGACATGTTTATCGCTATCCCTCAGGAACAATGCAATTTTCCGGGATAAAAAGTAGTCTATATGGTAATCTAGTGTACCAGCTATCTCCGTTCCAAATTTTATCCAAATCTGTCCAGTCGTTTCAGCGTGAAGAAAGAACAAACATACACACTCACATCGTCACATCCATCCATCCTCACAAACTTTCGCATTTATACTATTAGTAGGATTAGTAGGATAGGATAACGATACATACACATACTTTCAAGTTGACAGCTACGTCTCATTGACATAGTATTTTATGGTGTGCAAAGAATTTTGAACCAGACTACAATATTTAGCTGATGGTACCTCATTAAGATAGCCTTGCGAGGCTGAACGTCTCTTTGAGCTGGTTATCACTGGCGGTGGAGCCGGCTCCAGTCTAATATAAGGCCAGTAGAGCTCGCCTATGCCAGCGCAACGGTCCACCTCCACGACCTCGCCATCTGTCGTTGTGCGTAGGATGGCTATCATCTCCAACTGTGAAGCAAAACTATGCAAGTGAACTATGGAAACTTTGGTCCCTAAAGTCTGAAGTGGTAGCTAGTTAGTTCTTTTGAAGTTAGCATTTACGTCCCTTGATTGTCATAGTCTGTAGTCTTTTGGACGGCAGTTGAGTCATCTTAGGTTAGGTCATAGAAATATAGGCAACCAACGCTGAAGATACCTTTTTTGTGGCCGGGTACTGGATACGAAAGGCACAAGACTAAAAAGACTAGGGTGCATTGGTGGAGACCAACTGAACATGATAGACTGGTCAAAGAAGAGAACAGAGAAGACCACTCCACCACTGTATCCAGTTGTACCTATGTTTACAATTAAATCACTTTGACTTTGACCAAAAAGACTTACATCAGGAGAAGTAGCAGCAGCCCTGAAGCTCACGGCTTCTTGTTTCATCACAGACAGCTGGATCCCACCCAGGATGTTTCTTCTGTTCGGTATGAATATCTCGTCGATGTGCAGCTTGGTCGCTGGCTGCAGCGGTATTTCCTTGCAGAAGTCCATGTCGCTGCTGTCGCAAATATGGAAGACGTTGTCTACGGAAGTCAGGACTGTGAGCTGCCATGAAACATCGAAGTGTACTCCTGCTGGATTGTTGAGCGTGCCGTGACCCATTACTGTGTAGCTGAAAAGATTATATTGGCCGTACATCATGTCTTTAAATCTGTCAATGAATGGTTTACGTCAGTTCACAATATGGTTAAAATCAAACTTTCTAATCTGGCACAGTATCATATCATTTCCTCATAATATGTACCTACCGATAGCAACGCAAAGTATCAAACAGTGGCGCTGTCAGTAAATAAATAGTGGTTATTTTATTTTAAAGCAAATTAATTATTCCGTGAATTAACTAGCTATCCGTAATCATTTTACTAATATTGTTTGAAAAATTATATTAGCAACGTACAATACCTAACCATACAATTTTCTGAGCCACTTTGTAAGTTCCCTACCAGTTTACGCGATGTAACTTTTATGAAGTTCATCATGGCCTATTTAACAGTTAAAGGCCAACTTAAACTGAGCCGCATAAGAAAAGCATAAGATACAAACTGAATGTATCAGACAACTACGTCAGGATTCAAATCAAGATCGTGATGACACCGTTACAAAACTTACCCATGTTGATTTGGTACAATGTCAAAAGTAATATGAGCGCCATACGCTTGTGGCAACTGGAAACCAGTATCGTTATCGTACACAGCCACATTATGGAACTGCAATGTACTGTTGACGTCAAAATGAGCTTTGACAGGCGCATGACAGTAGAAAACGCCTTGGAAGTAAGGGATCCACTTGCAAAGAGGTGTGACTGAAGAAGTGCCGGCGTGCTGCTGCAGACCGTACACTCCGCCAAGCGCTGACCCAATAGAAAAGGCGTATTTGGCTCCAGGGTACATGTGGAAGAATTCGTTCATCAACGCAGAAAGGCACTCTAGGTTCCCAAACGCACTTTCCATTAGCTGAAATGAATAAAGTACTTTTGAATACATTAATGAATTTTACCTATTGTCTGTGAGCTGTTAATGCCATTTGGATTTGCCCTGCTGTCTCATTCACTCTTATGGCTTTGATTCTTGAATCGGCAGTGTTTGAGAATATTTTACGGAGCATATATATTGCGTCAGACCGAGAGTTGTGGAGGTCGAGAGGAGAGGCCTTTGCCCAGCAGAGGGACACCGCAATAGGCTATTAAAAAAAAAGCCTGCGATTACCGATTTAAATATCTCCGGCGTTACAACCGCATGTCCACTCAGGCACTTCCTAGCCCAAGTGCCACGCCAGTAAGCCTGTAGTACCGTAGCCGCTTCATGCTTCTTGATCACTTTCTCTCTTTCCTCCTTGAGCACTCCACAGGGTAACTCTTCTGTTGCCAGCTCGCAGACTTGAGAGGTGACAGGATGAACGGGAGGTTTGAGAAGTTGGTCCATTACTTCTGCATCTACTAGTGGCTTTTCTTCACCATCAGCAACCTGCTATTTAAATTAAAAAAAATACTTAATGTCTTGTTGTATTCACAAGGATTGTCTAGTTCACAATCATACAGTGAAAGAAACTCAATCGCGTACCAATGTGGAACCTTTTCACTGCAAATGTCATAATGACTTACCGTACACCTGCTAAATAAATTATTGCAAAATTGCATGAGAAAAGGTTTCACAGAGGTATTCAGAATCTTCGACCGTACATACTAATTATTATTGCGCTCTAATCACATCAGTTTTTCCCCCGTAATTAGTAGGATTGTGAATTACTAGACCATTGACATAATACTTAGGTCAAGTAATATTTCTTTCATATTTTTTTGATTGATCATTAGAAAACATTACATTTTGCTAAAAATGGTTGACTACCTATTTTAAGTTTGTTGCAAAAGTCATTTGAAATAACATGATTGCCGTAAACTATAGTAAATTGAGCCATTATCCTAATGGATGTTCTGATCGTAAATAGATTGCTAGTCGTTAAAGTAACTACAGCAAATTAAAGCTGTCATTGGGTACACTTGCGTCCATTGACTGTCGCGACAGATGACCTGCCCTAAAATATCTCCTTGGCTTGTCAATATTTATACTCTTATACATAAAGTGGTAAATTTTTTACCGGTTTTCCAGAGGAATTCCAGGGAATGACTTAATTAACATTATCATCGATTAATAAAAAAAAAACATGCACTAAAATGTGTTAATAATTTTACAAACGCGTTTGGCAATCCTTTATTTTTTATTAATAATATATACTTGTTGAAAAGTTACACTAACTAGCGATTATTTAGGTAAGTGGATTTTTATAAAGTTTGCGAATTAACAGATAATAAAAAAAATTGCAAATAATGACTTTGTAAAATGGCGCATTTGCCAAAAGTTGGTTGATAAAATTATTGGATCCCCTCTGGAACTAATGAACTCATTGTACATCTTCATTCGATAAAGAAAGACATCCATGTAAATTAAAACTGGCTTCTTTTGATCCCGGAGAAGCGAAAAGGTTGAAAAGGAAACACAGGATGAAAAGGAAAACCAGTAAAAACCAGTCTAGTATTATAAAAAAAAAACATTCTCTCAGTACGTTTCAAATGTTTATTTTGAAATATCTAATTTACCTACTGCCACAGAGGCAGGTGATCACTTGATCAGCTTCAAACAACAGTAAAGTATTATCAATAGCCGAGTCCTGACTGAGTGAGCCGCCTAGGCGAGTCAGCTGCATGAGGCACGATATTGTTTGACACAAGGCTCAAAATCGAACCAAAAATAGTTGAGTTGCCTCGCGAGGCGGCTCGCTCAATCAGGACCCGGCTATTAGGCTTTACTTTATCATTAGTGGCATAGTGGCATATCATTTACCAACCTCCGCTTCTTGGAGCTGTTCTTCCTCCATCTCTTCCATCTCCTCGACCTCAGGCATGAGGCAGTCACAAGGGTCTGCTGCCACTATTTCCCTTAGCGATTTAGTCACCTTAGGCTTGTCAGGCATTCCAAAATTAGGATCACAAAAATATTTTCTGTGAATTGCAATAAAAAAAAAACACTAAACTTGGCTATAAAACTTATCTTCTGGATGTATTTTAATTATTATACAAATGCAAATATGATTATCTGATTAGTCGATTCTGCATATGCCCACTTCCTTTCTCGAGAGACACGTTCTCTTATAGGAAACGTTTAGATGACAATACCTCAGAATAGCGCTGGCTGCATAAAAGTCCCCTGATGCCATTCGTTTCATCATGAGAGACTGCAAGGCTTGACGGAACATCCAGTGGAGAAAATGCTTATCATAGCCCACCACTTCGGAGTCCCATGTCAGATCAGGCTGGTAACATCTGAAAAAGTAATCAACAAAATTATAGCTTTCAAACACGGCAAAGTTGTCAACAGTTGTAGAAAAAGCCCTGGAAGCCTAGTGGTTTGACCTGTGGCCTCTCAAGTAGAGGGTCGTGGGTTCGAACCCGGGCTCGCACCTCTGAGTTTTTTGGAATTTAAGTGCAATATTGATATTACATTTGAAATTTACCATGAACTATTCGGTGAAGGACAACATCGTGAGCAAACCTGCACACATCTGCGAAGCAATTCAATGATGTGTGTGAAGTTCTCAATTCGCACTGGGCTCGCGTGGGAACTAATAGCCCAAGCCCTCTCATTCTGAGATGAAGCCTGTGCCCAGCAGTGGGACGTATATAAGCTGGAGATGATGACGATGAAAGTTGTCAAAGCTGTTTTATCGAGAGCTGACAAGTTGGGAGCAGAGGTCGACTAATAGCGATGTTTGTACCTAGTTAACATACATACATATTTCATACATACATATAGTCACGCCTCTCTCCCATGGAGGTAGGCAGAGACTACTTTGTTCCACTTGCTACGATTTTAGCATACCTCTTTCGCTACATCCACATTCATAAATCTCTTCATACATGCTCGTCGGTTCCGGGTACTGTTACTCCTAACCTGCCATTTTTTCAAAACGTCTCCTATTTGGTCCAGGAACGGTAGGAACATAGTGTTTGATCCAGGGACCTAGTTAACAAAACCTAGGAATACACGGCATTACCTGTAAAACTCTCTATCAATCGACACAATGCTCGTGTTGGATCTGTTGACACGGATCCAGTTGGCGAAAGACGTGCTCAGGTTGGACAGGAACCTGGCAACCCACGGGCACTCGTGGCCGGCGGCAGCTTGGATCGCGTCTCTGGTGCCGAGGAGGAGTGAGGACTCGCTTAGCAGTGCAGCATGCCAGTTCATGCGTGAGTGAACCCAGAGCCTGACTAACAAAAAGTGATGTTTTAGGTTTATAA
This sequence comes from Pandemis heparana, assembly GCA_963854515.1. Classification (NCBI taxonomy): domain Eukaryota; kingdom Metazoa; phylum Arthropoda; class Insecta; order Lepidoptera; family Tortricidae; genus Pandemis; species Pandemis heparana. The sequence continues at coordinate 14,794,877 of OY978013.1, read as the reverse complement.
GGCTTAATAGGCTGCCGGGATGACCTGGGCTGACGCCAAAGAGAGGGCTCAGAAAAGAGAAATCTGGAGAAAGACTGTCGAAAACGAGGAGTTAAAGGATCAATCATCATCATCATTATCATCATCATCATCATCAATAGGAGTTACAGTGACTTCATTGCGTAGAATTATTCACATCACACCCTTCGTGGAAGAAAGACGTAAGTCATAATTGAGTGTTAATAACAATGTTTCCTCATTATACAGTCAGCCGATTTGATGCCAATGCTATATCTAAGGTTCTCATCTCCTTGCATATTACATAACTCTAATATTAAAGATGTTGGTATGCGAACACAAGATGTATAATTTATTAATTATAAGGTATCTCTTAGTGCCGATTTTTCAATCGTCACAATCTGTCAGAAAAGTATACAAATCGGCCCTTTATGTTTTCAAAACAAACTGCAACTATATCTTCGTGTCTAATCTCTTCTTTGCGCTATATGCATCATAGTACAGTCAGCCGAATATGTAGTGTGACACCTTAAGTGAAAAGTGTTGGACCTTACCATAACACTCGTAGTAATTTCAGGTTTCTACAAACCTGCGTATTACATTATTCACCTGCAAAAATGTCTTCCCGGCAAAAACTTCACCTCGACCGTATCGTACCCCCTGGTATCCACATACGCCTTCGCCATCGGAATCTCCTTGTCTATGAACCACTCAAACCGTTCCAATATTAGGTACGCTGGCTCTATAAAGTCGAGCACTGGTATCCCACAGTCCAACATTACTCTGGGGTGTAGCATGCTCAGGGATAACTTCAAACAGTTTTCTTCTGGGCCGTCTATTTGTAGGTACAGCGGAGCAGATTTAGGAGCCACTATGTCTAACGCCCTGTTAAAAATTGGTAAACTGTCTGAGTACATTTTTAAATTACCAACAACCTCTGCTTCCCATGATCTTCGAATTTCCACATTCTATAGAATTTTTTGTAAAATTTCTCCTCATTCCTTGTCAACATCATAAGTACTTGTTTACTTCAACTGAGTATTATAAAAAAAGAACCTCAATGCAAAATTTCAGCCTTTCTGACTCTAAGGGTTTGGGCTGGAAGTTGATGAATGATGAGTCAGTGAGTCGGGTAGGACAATACAGTATAAATATACAACCAGGATAATTAAGTTTCTTAATAAAAGTTGTATAAAACTATTTTATACTTTATTGTAACCTGTTCATGCATGGTCGTATCGATTATCACAAAGCTATAATTCGGATCCTCGTCATTCCGTGACCGTGACGCGTGCTATACCCCTTCACCACCCATAGCAGCTCAATGAAAAAAAATGAAAAAAAAAAAATGAAGATGAAGCAACAACTTTTTGTCCTGTCTTACCTGCTTAGTGGAAATTTAGTAATCCTTATAGGCGGCGCACTTGCCGTGGTAGTGAATTGAAACATGGACGGGTAATACAGGATGCTCAAATTCTTCGTTAACTCATGCACCTGTCAAAGATTACAACAAGGTGGATCAACTTTCTTGTCACTGGTTAATACAACTTTGCTATAACTTTTATACTCTTAAAATTCGCCAAACGTGTATTTTTGCGGTAGTTTTAAACCTCTTCCATAATGGGTTATCTACTAAGGCCCACTTGCACAGGTCCAGAGTTAAAAAATTAAATCGCTAACTCGGGGTTAGGTTTGACAGTTCCATACATTTTGACACTAGGTACTTAGCGCCGGGTTAGCATCTAACACGGGGTTAAGTCGTTAACCCTGGTCCGTACAAGTGGCCCTAAGTATATTAGTGGTAGACACGCATAATGACACATAACACATACGCATAATGACACAACCAAAAGTGTATTCACATACGTTATCCAATACACTTTAGGACTAATTTAGGTCAGGGTGCGGCGGGGTGGTCCTTGGACCACCTCTAAGCCGCAAAAATTGTTTTACCTTTAAAATCTTTGCGATACTCGTATGCGTATAGGGTAAATTGCGTCGGCGTGTACCTATGTGTCATTACGCGTGTAATGGTCAGTAAAATTATCTATGACGCAAACTGTAACTAACAAACTGTGCTACTTTTGTTTCGACGCTGACGGCACAGAATATATAACAACATTATGCCTTTTAGTCATTATGCGCATTGGGCGTAATGCGTAGGTATTGGTCAAAACGCGTTTTTAGATTAAAAATTACTGTCCATTATGCGTAGGGGTGAAATAGTTGATCCACCTAACAAACAAATACATTATGAGTCATGGTTAAACTTGACCTTTGTATTAAGGTGTAGCGACACTAGCGCCACCTAGTTGACAACTACATAATTACTGCGACGCACGGGTAGCTAGCGCCAACTCTAGTGACAGCTGTCACATTGTTCTACATCGCGCTAACGAAGTTTCTTAACACGGATGCATATATACAACTTCCAACTCTCTTCCATCGGACTTCGGTCCCCAGGCATAACATCTGCCTGGAGAGAGATCTCTCTTGTGGCTTCCCCCCAAAAAGGTTTCACCATAAAAGGTTCATTTTTTCCAACCAAGCGCGAGTCGGACTTGCGCACCCGCCCATACAAATTCGGCAAGTGAATAATAAAATCTAATTTGTTATTGACAGACGGACGGACGGACGGAAAAGAAAGTGATCCTATACATGAATGCTGGTAATGATACTGTGTTACTTAACTTACGTTGTCAAATGGAACCCATTCTCGTAACTCTTCCTTTTGCTGGTTCTGAGAATTGGCATTCAAACCAGTAGCTGAACGAGTCTGGTCTTTTGCACCTTTTTTCTATAAAATAAAACAGTAAAAATAATTTCTTGATTTCCACTTTTTTTTTAGTTAGGTTTACCTACTCAATCAATTACACTATATCACTGGAGCATTATTCAAATTAAAGTGATCAGATGCGTAATTTTCTTAACGCGCTTGCCGTAGCAATCGCTTTTTCATTTCTTTTTATTTTACAGTCAGCGTCTTTTATTTTACAGTCCGCGTCTTTTATTTTACAGTCCGCGTCAAATAGTTCGTGACACCCAAAGTAGCCAAATAGTACGCAACCTGTCATTGTTGAAATAAGGTCGTTGCTAACTTTATGGCCACTTTGGGTGTCACGAATTTGACGCTGACTGTAACGCAGTTACTAGGGAGAATTGGTTCCCGGATTACGATTGCGAGCGTGAAAATATTTTATTTTTCCAAAATATTATACGTACTTTAAAAGTGACTATCCTACTAATATTACAAATGCGAAAGTTTGTGACGATGTGACGATGTGAGTGAGTGAGTGAGTACCTATGTTTGTTCCTTCTTCACGCTAAACCTACTGGACGGATTTGGATAAAATTTAGAACGAAGATAGCTGGTAGGTACCCTAGATTGAAACATAGGCTACTATTTTATCCCGGAAAATTGCACAGTTCCCGAGGGATACCGATAAACATATCAATTGCTAATTCTACGCAGACGAAGTCGGGGGCCTTCTTCATTCATTATAAAAAATTCGTTCATTATAAAAAAAAGAGTTTCGATTTTATTAAGTACAGTCACCATCAGTTACATTGGAGATGTTTAGATGCTCAAAATTATCTGAACACGACCATAATATTATCAGTGGCACACATAGGCTGACGACACTAATAATGCCCAAGGACTGAATAATGCAATAAACTCTTATAGTACTATTATATATTCTGTGCTCTTATTGAAAAGAAACGAAGGGAATAGAAATCATAAGAGTCATTTTATAACCATAATACGTCTAACTCTGGTGCCATCACCCTAATTGCTCAGATATTTTTGAGCATAAAAACAGCTCCGATGTATCAAAGAGTGTACCGGATTGGCTTTATCATGCTCATCACGAAATCCTGCCGTTATCTGCAAACAAAATTGGAATAATTAATTAACTTTAACTACAAAAGTATTGTATTTATTTCTTAGGAATCATAGGCGATACGGCTGGCAACCCATCACTTTTTTGATTTCATTTTCCACCGATACGCCCACAATCGTGCTGGCCTTTAGGTCTCGTTACCTTGGGCTCTGTATGCCCCGTAAAGGATAAAGGCGTGATTTATGTATGAATCCGGCTAAATATGAACTATTTATCAAAATTAATTGCTCATGCCTATAGACCCAACCGCTTAACTGAGTCCTCGCCCGCGCGGGTACAGGGGCCCAGGGTAGGACGACAAAGGGAACCAAGAGCGGTGCGGGCGGGTAGCGCCTGCCACCCGCACCCTCGGCCCCCTTTGTCGCCTACCCCGCGCCCCTGTACCGGTAAGCACTCGGTCTATACTATAGATAGAATCTATAGTCTTTATTATACTGGTTCTACTATCATATTGTACCGATTCCGTGCTCTGAATATCCAGTAGATGAGGTGCGTATGAAAGCTTCAGGAGTCCGTTAACTTTCAGAAACCTGGTTCGAGGACAGTCGTAGGCTTCGTAGAGGCCGTGTCTGCGAGCCCAGTCGACCCAGCGGTAATACTTCCACAGAGCCACCTCTAAACAAAACTTGAAGTTAGTGAGTTGAGCTAGGAAGTTCAATATAATTACATGGTCAAAAAAATTTAGTGTTTTTTGGGCGCTTTTAGGTGTCTCCGTTTCACTTTCTTTACTTTTGTTTTTTAACCGACTTCAAAAAAAAAGGAGTCAAACCTAACTCCGAGTTAGCTATTTCATTTTTTAACTCTGGACTGTGCAAGTGGGCCTTATAGGGCTATATAGTTAAACTAACCCAGCCACCTGCTGATATATTGCGGAACGATTTTAAGAAAGAAAAAAAACAAAGAAAGAAAGAAAACATTTACAGACAACCTGTCTTTTATTTTATTGAATCAGGCGTTACTTGCGGAGGTCCACTTCAATGAACACAAAATATTTACATTGCTACTCCTGCTTGCTATTATGATCCCGTAGAAGGATCGAAACGCGCGTCAGTGTTTGTGTGGTGTTGGGATTAATTAAGTTTGAGGGATTTGTGTGCGTTTTGTGTGGCAGTAGTGGAGGGAGGGCTTGCATGCAAAACGTAAATATTTCGCACAAGCTTGGTTATCTTGCACGTAAGTAGCGGAGTAGCAAGGTAATTATTTTGTGTCCATTGAACCTGTCTTTTTTAAAGTCAGTCTGTAATGTCGATAAGACGTGGTTGTCAAGTCAACTTAAAGTTCGACTATAACTATAATTTCATTTAATAGAAAGTCACATGAAAAGTGATAGACCACCCGGCAGAGCGTTTAAGTGGAGATGGATTGTGGATGTGGTTCTCGTTTCATGTCTATAATACATACCGGGTTCCGGGAGTGGTTTCTTAATTGGCACATCTCTGGCCATCGATATCATCAGGCTCATCTCGTGGCCTGGTGTGATGCCAGGCAAGGCGTAAGGGGGCATATCTTTCGTGTCTTTGAGAAGCACTACCGCCATTGAGCCTCGCTGCAATCAAAACAACTGGTAATCAAACAAAACGCAGCAGCGCTGATGGTAAAAGTCCATCCAGCCATGCAGCCATGGCAGTTGTGATTGTCATTAATAAACTTTTTCTTCCTTTCATCGAGAGAATGAGCAAAAACTGAGGAATCATGTTTGGGGGAGTGCCCCAATAGAGAGATCTCTCTCCAGGCAGATGTTATGCCTGGGGACCGAAGTCCGAAGGAAGAGAGTTGGAAGTTGTATTTATGCATCCGTGTTGAGAAACTTCGTTAGCGCGACGTAGAACAATGTGACAGCTGTCACTAGAGATGTCGCTAGCTACGCGTGGTAGTAGTAATTATGTAGCGGTCAACTAGGTGGCGCTAGTGTCGCTACACATGTTATAGGTGATGTGGCTAGCAACTTACTATTCTGATACCCGTTCCCATCCATACGCCCACAATAATGCTAAACGACACGTGGTCTTTAGGTTTTGTGACCTTAGATTCCACTGTCCACTTGGTGAAATAGCGGCCTGAACACATTTATACATTTGTTGAGTTCTGTACAAAAACCCGACCACATAAACCCCATTTGGGCATTAGTTTGTAATGTAAATAGAATTGTCGCTTCTCACTGACAATTGTCATGTTGGTGAAATACGTGCCAGCTGAAGTGTCACCGGAGATACTGGTACTATGTGAAAAAAGGATGGTGACGTCGCCATGACGTCACAGTGAGGCAGGGCTTTAACAGTAAGTGGCGTGCAGCGAGGGGTTGCCCTGGCAGGCTGGCCTGGCTAGGCAGCGGGAGGATAACGCACCACTGTAGGCGCTGCTCGTAGGTCCTACTTCCTTAAAAAGATTCCCGTGGCTACTCTATCCTAGTTACTTAAGCTAATACCTTCACAACGGCCGTCTCCTTCGTGGTAGGTTTCTTAGTGCTCTTAGACTTGACAGTACTTGCGAGGGTATCATCGTCATCATCCCATGCAAATACAGGGACTTCCGATACTATTACGTCCCAGAGTTTCTCAATGTCTGTCAAATGAAATAGATATTTTCTGCTTAACCACAAAATAATCAAACATGATACGGATTTTGTATGTGATTGTATAGGTTAACCAATTATGTGGTTATACTGTTGCATGCCACAGTTGCGGTGATTTCAATTTTAATACCAGCTTTTTTTCTGACTGTACCTACTTGAATTGTCATCCGTCCTACATACGTGTACCAAATTTCAAGTCAATCGGACCAACCTTTGAAGAGTTCCCTCCTGATGCGGAGACGATCCGGGCTGGTCTCCAGAACTCCGCTACCAGATCATTTTATTGTCATCCAAATTGCTCAAGTAGGTAATGCAAAATTTCAGCTGCGGTTGAAGATTATCTACTTCAAAATTGAGTCGCAATATTCCACCCGGACAAACATCCTTACATAAATTATAAACAAGTTAAATAAAAGCTTGTATTGTAATAATGAAAAACCTAACCTATTTAGTATAACTGGCGTTCATGTCGCCACAGTGTATGTGTTTTTTGTGTTTAACTAGTTTTGTAATATTATTTTATCTGGGGCCCACTGAAAAACAGCGTTGCGGCTTGCCGCAACATTATGCTGAGTGGGATCCATGTTACACCATATCGGTACTATTCCTTAGTATATTGTATTTCTCCTTTGTTTTATATCTAAGTGTATCGAATGTGTGTAAATAAATGTTTCTCTCTCTCTCTCTCTCTTTCTATAAAAAATCAACTACCGTTTTCTCTGTCTCTAAAATTAGTATTTAAGCAGAAAAATCTGCAGTTAGTTATCCGCGATACCGACCTGGATGGTTGTTTTTATTCCAAAAGAACAAACAACAACAACAACAAGAACAACAACAACAATCAAACAACAATAATGTTGACACACATTGTTGTAAGTAAGTAAGTAATGCTTTATTGTACAAATATAAAGAAACAGATACAATTCACAAAATAATACAAATAACAATAATAAATGCACAAAAGCGAACTTATCCCTATGTTGTTGTTGTTGGGTTGTTGTTGTATGATGTTAACAATGTTGTTGATCGAACAATCTTATTGATTCCTGACCCGTTGTGGAACCTTTTCACGTGACATTGAATTGGCAAGGAAAATCATTGTGACGTTTTCTGTAAGAACGTTCTATTGTGGTTCAGAAATCAATTTGTTCTTTACATACCAACTGCACCAAAGTTCAGCTCCAAACATCCAGTCAAGGTATGCATGATGTTAAATTCCGGCATCACTTCATCTGTGATACTGTCAGTGTCTTCATCCGAATTCATATCTGGAGCCGCCAGTTTCGATAGCGCCTGGAAAAAAGGCAATAGCAATTCAACACATCATTGGTTAGTATTAAATGGTAAGGCGCTACTTCCTATAAAAAAACATTTATCACACCACCTGCTCGACAATGGCTAATTATATATCGTGTAAACCTTACTCAAAGTAACTCATTATAGCCCTTGGCTTTAGCTGGGTAGTAATATTGTACTGAATTTCATTATAACCCGCCGGTTAGTAATGTGAATCTCACGACTCATAGTTCTTATTGTTATACTCTTAAAGTCTAATTTCGCAAAAATCGCACGGCACCGAAAATCGAGATGGCCATGCCACGGCAAGCGGCCGCGTTCGATTTTCAAACGAATGAAATTTTCAAATAAAACAAAAGCCGCGAGTGTTTGCTGACGCTGTAATATTGTTACGCATTAGAACGGCTAAGATTCCAAATAAAAATATTACAACTGGACCAGTGTCTCAAATATTTTTTTTTACTTTTAATTTTGTTTTACTTACTGTTGTTTAAATGAAATTCTTTTTCTAGTTACCTTGGTTTTTATTGTCTCGCAAAAGGTGAGAAAAGTAGAGTATACTCCTTGGGGATAAAACTGTTTATGTCTTGGGAGCGCTTAAATTCTTCACTCCTCTCAGGATAATACATTGCTTTATCCCCTCGGTGTACAATCTACTATGAAATCGTTACATGGCCTGATGATATTAGATTTCGAGATTTAGATGAGATGTTCAATGTTAGCGCGTCTATTTTGCATGACTTAACCAAAATATTACGCAAAGATGCAAAGTGTAGCGGCCCTAGCACCATCTAGTCATCGACTACATTTAAACTAGGTACTAACTAGTGAAGTTTTTCAACGCGGATTTATGATACAACTTCCAACACTCTTCTTTCGGTATTCTATCAACAGACTACATCCTGCCTGGAGAGATATCTCTCTTTTGTGGCGCTCCCCACAAAATAAACGACTGAATCTGTATTTTCAATTTCAAATTGACAAAGTTACCAATGGTACAACAAACAACTTGACTAAAATCACGACCGTAGTCTAGTCAACTAATAATAAAGTTGGACCGAACTCGATTCGGCGCTAAGTCCGTATAAATGTAAAGCTGAGACCCCAATCTTAAACTTCGTAACTCGAGTACTGCAGCGGAATAATAATTTTGTTTATTACGGCACTGACAGCGTTGTTATTAAGTAATATGGCCACCAAATCCTTGGTAATTGAGAATTGTGGGCCCATCGGAATTTATAATAGTCTAGTGTACAAGGCGTCTATTTTCTTAATGCTCCTCGCCAAACTTCGTCGGGATGCAGATGGGGATGGGGGATATTAATCGATTATTTTTTAGTCAATCAATCGATTAAACAATCAAAATCAAATTAATCGGCGGAGTATTCGAATAACGATTACTTAATCGTCGCTTTAATATACAAAATTTTATGATTAAATCAATGATTGAGAAATTAAATATTTTGTCATGTTATGTGTTGTTTATTGGGACAATCATTCTAGTAGGTATGCTGTGTTATATTTAACTTGTTCCCGTCTTGTCAAGACTGTTACTGTGCAGTATTGGTATTGTGTTACATTCCTTAAGATGTAGCAATTCGTCAACGTAACTCTAAACTTAGATTTACAATAAAATTATTTATTCCTAATTATAAATCAAGAGAAAATTAATCTGATTAAATAACTAATAACTAACAAAAGTTTATTCCCTGGTAATAAATGGACGATTAATTTAATCATGACTAAATTAATCGAAATTCTTACGACTAAGATTAATTAATCGTCATTTTTAATCGTTAATCGCGATTAAATAGTGGATAACACTTTGCTCATCTCACCCGGAATGTGATCTGTGGCATAAGTTGCTACCTAGGTACTGACCGTATAACAGAAGAACATTGCCATACAATTTCCGATTGCCACTAATTACAGGTGACTTTTAATCAACTCACAGTGGTCGGATTACCTTACAATTATATTATGTGTCGGCATTTTGGATGGCTATGCTAACAGCCAACAAAGTTTCGGCAAAATGCTTCTAGTATATTTCATTTCAGATAAAACTAAATAAATATGTCACACTGACTGAGGTAAGTATGAAATATGAAAGATTTGGCAAAGGGGCAGTTATTTTGTAAGGTCTAATGTGTTAGTCTTTTATATAGGTAAATATTTATGACTGTACAGAAGTAATGTATCAGGTGTGTTGGTGTCAGTTATGATTTTAACGTTGAAATCAAGACATCCGACTCCGTATAATATTAACGAGCGAAAGACCCATCTTATGATGATGGTCTCCCAGACGCAAAAATTACTTCACGTACGAATTTCGCATACTTGCAGAATTATAAAAAGGTCTCTTAAAACTGTTCCGGAATAGGTATTTCAGGAGTTGGTTGGGTAAACAGCCTAGTAAATGTTTTTCATGATTTTTAAATCTTAGTTGACGATTTTTTTTTTCTTCTTTTTTAGGGTTCCGCACCCAAAGGGTAAAAACGGGACACTATTACTAAGACTTTGCTGTCCGTCCGTCCGTCTGTCACCAGGCTGTATCTCAAGAGCCGTAATAGCTAGACAGTTGAAATTTTCGCAGATTGTGTATTTATGTTGCCGCTTTAACAACAAATACTAAAAACAAAATAATAATTAAGGGGGGCTCCCATACAACAGAGTATTTCTGGTACGGAATCCTTCTAGCGCGAGTGCGACTCGCACTTGGCCGGTTTTTTTTAGATTCGAAGTGAAATATACTCAAATTGCCATCTTCCAAATTAAAGCTGGTGAAATCAAACCCACACTTCATGACCATAAAAATCTACAATTATCTACCAAATTCCTTGAAAGACATTGATGGTGCCTTGGCATTTATTAATCAACTGAAATCATTCCTAATAAGTAGTTAAATGTTTCTATAGCCTAGATGAGTATTTTAACGACAAAAATGTATGAGTGTATTTATTGCCCCTATGTCGTGGCGCATAACGAATGCAAAACCGTTTTCGGTTTAGTTTAGCGCAAAAGTTTTCAAATAATATTAATATTTATGTAGTTAGGTACAAAAGTGATTTGCAATAAATTATTTTGCTTTGATTTGATTTGATTTGAACCGCGTCAGGGGCGGGACTAAAGAAACAACCACTTTCCTGTATAGAGGATGGCTGCTCACTTGTTTTTTTTTTATCTCACCTTGCATATCAACAATGGCCAGAGGTGGACCTCTGATGATGTGACCATGGTTGGCACCTTGACTCCCGGCCTGGCGGGAGCCTGGCTCAGCAGGGGGGAGAACGGGAGGAGGGGGGAGTCGTTAGCATCCACTGGCACTTGGTCGCTCACCCACACGCAACGCCACGCGCCCAGGTAGTATAGCCGGACGAGGTAGCAACCTAGATGGAAACAGTGTACCTTAAAATTGATTCAGAATTATTCAGCAAGCATCATTTGGAAAACTTCGAGACGCCTTTTCGTCCAAAATTCCTCAGTGCCTCTATAACCAATGTGTCTTGCCAGTGATGACATATAGATCCGAGATGTGGTGCTTCACTATAAATAGGCCTCGTAAATAGGCTCAAAGTTACTCAGCGAGCTATGGAGAGAGTTATGCTTGGGGTTTGTGTACAGGATCGAATCAGAAATGAAGAGATACGTAGAAGAACAAGGATCACTGACATAGCCAAATGAATTAACTCGTTGAAGTGACAATGGGCAGGCCATATAACACGGAGAACAGATGGTCGTTGGGGCCGAGAGGTTCTCGAGTGGAGACCGCGGATCGGCAAACGCAGCGTTGACGAATTGACAATGTTTCAAATTTCTTTATATTCATAGATCAAAAACCATTTCGAGAGAAACACTTGTAGGACACAAAAAAATATTTTTGGATTTTTTCGTAGAGTATTTTTTGGAAAAATGAGCAAAATATTTAAAACGGGAAATGACGTCCAGCGGCCGGTCCAATACTGCCATTACTTATAAAAAACCTTGTCTTCCGGGTTTCCCTTTGACATTTACAACTTTCACAACACAACACTAGTAACAGCTGACGGTTAATTCATTCGCACACCACTCGGCTTTGTTGCTATCGGGAATACTAGATAACTGTTTGCCGGGCAATAATAATAATATTTTTACAAGTTTTCATTTAAAATCATATTTTTTGTGAAGTATTCTGTTTGAGTTTGTCAGCTCGTTTTGACGTTCATCGACATTGACAACTGCATTCACTGTCAAACTATTTAAGCACAGGTTTTGTCGGTCAATTAATGTAATTATTTCAACGTTTTTTTGAGTGTACGAAACAAAGCAGTGACGTCATTTCGCTAATACTTGACGTTTGTTACTTACGTCCTTTCTGCTTGAGCAACGATTTAAATAGATTTTTCTACAAAAATACAAGATTTTCACAAATATAAAAAATATGGGTGTCTTAAAATTGTACGCTCTTTCCAGCCAGACAGTAAGAAGTAGCACTTAAAAAATTTAAATATTGTCAATTACCTGGTTAAAGTCGCGGGTTCACGGTGGACGCAAGCCGCTTCCAACCGAGGCAACTGGAGGTTTGTGGGTGAGGCCTACGTCCAACAGTGAATGTCCTATGGCTAATATGATGATGATGATGATGAATTCAGCAGGTTGTGTTAGATTGATTGAACACGATATTTTCCAAGATATTTTAACCGTGGTAAATGTTCCCGCCAGACTTAAATGGGATTGGGCCGGGCATGTCTGCTGAATGTATTCACAAAGACGGGCCTACTCAGCCACATAATGGGTACATACCCGATGGCTACTGGGCTGGAGATACCGAGATGACCAGGGGCCTTACCATGACGTCCTAATTCTGACTCAGTTCAAGTTTCAGCTGTCGCTTTTAGTATGAATCTGACAGCGAGCGAACCTAAACTGAATCGCGTTAAGACGTCATGGTAAACCCCCTAGACCCGGAACTGACCGAGTGGCAGGACAGCAGATAGGAAAATGTAGAGGTCGAGAAGGGAGGCCTTTGCTCCGCATTGGGGCATAAATACAGGCTGATGTAATAAGAAATAATAATGTTCCCGATCTTAGGTCGTTCGAAGTATACAACATCAAAAGGGTTACTTAATCTAACTAATATTATAAATGCGAAAATATGGATGGATGGATGGATGTTTGTTTGTTACTCAATCACGACAGAATTGCCCAACGGATCTGGATGAAATTCGGCACATAGATAGAGAAAAGTCTGGAATAGCACATAGGCTACTTTTTATCCCGGAAAATTCCCGCGAGATAGCGATAAACGAATTCTTTGCAGACGAAGTCGCTGGCAACAGCTAGTTTTGAATAAAAATCACGGTTCATGCTAAACAAGCGTTCATCACGAACTATTCTCACCATTTTTAGATAACCCTGGTCGGTGCTGCAGGCCTCCACCAGACTTCATCCCCGGCGAGTATATGTGGTATCTGGCGCGCCAGCCTTCCGGCATGCTAAATGAAAAGTTCTCCCACTGATGTTCAGCCTAAAGATAACAAGAATGAAATACAATGTCAAATCAAAAATAACAAGTGGAAGAGCAACGTTTAATCCTACTAATATTATAAATTTTAATGCAAAAGTTTGTGACGATGTGAGTGAGTGAGTGTGTGTGTTTGTTCCTTCTTCACGCTAAAACGACTGGATGGATTTGGATAATATTTGGTACGAAGATAGCTGGTACCCTAGATTAAAACATAGGCTACTTTTTATCCCGGAAAATTGTATAGTTCCCGCGGGATAGCGATAAACATATCGATTGCTAATTCTACGCGGACGAAGTCGCGGGCAGAAGCTATCAAAGATAACAAGAATAAAAGCGATGGTAAATCAAAGATCACAGGAAAAAAAGGAATGATAAGTCATCACGCCTCATTTATCATACATGCCGTCACGCCGCTTTCCCATAGGAGTAGGCAGAGACTACTTTGTTCCACTTGCTACGATCCTAACCTCTTGCTTACTTTACCGACACCTATTACTATTTCGTGTACAGAAAGAAAGGCTAAAAGATTATATACAGTGACAGACAGCTTCATAGGCGGAGTTATGGGCACGGGGGTACGTGCCCCCCACCCTCCACCATTGACAGTATTTTTGTGTACTGTATAGATATTATGGACTTGGACTCAATGTTTTTTTTTAAACGGCAACTGCCATAAAACTGATATAGGTACTTTCTTAGTAACTTATAGTCAAATTATACTTACTTATAACCGCAACATACAAACACCAAGTCCCAGACGTAAACAGTACCCATATAACTATATGGGTAGCATAATTTATGCAAATAACCGGGGGCAGGATTAAGTAGACGTGTTAAAGTGCCGTTTGCGGTATATTTGTTGAATAAATGATTATACTGTAGTCTGTTGTATGGAGATCAGTAATATAATAGAGCCGTTACCGTGCCTATTAGCTAAACAAATAATAATCCTACTATAAGACGACGCGGTTGGCCTAGTTGGTAGTGACCCTGCCTGCGAAGCAAGCGTCTCGGGTTCGAATCCTGGTAAGGGCATATATTTGTGTGATGAGCATGAATATTTGTTCCTGAGTTATGGATTTCTATCTATATAAGTCTGTATTTCTCTATATAAGTATGAACCTATATCATTATCTAGTACCCATAACACAAGCCTTACTAGCGCTTACTTTGGGACTAGGTAAATTTGTGTGAATTGTTCCCTAATATTTATATTATATTTTTTTATTTATATTTACTATATACCGACCGCTTAACTGAATCCTCGCCCGCGCGGGTACAGGGTTGCGGGGTAGGACGACAAAGAGGACCCAGAGCGGTGCGGGCGGGTAGTGCGCCTGCCGCCCGCACCTCTCTCGGCCCACTTTGTCGCCTACAAGTGCCGGCACGTAAGTCCAGCGATGACCGTTGATGCGCAGTAGATAGATAGATAGATATATCGTTTATTTGAATGCTACAATACACACAATCAAGTAAAAAACAATAGAAAGCAAAAACAAAAAATTACACATTAGACTTAACTTAAGTATTTTGTTGTGTGCGTTGCAGCAGTGCAAAAGGGCCACGGCTCAGTGGTCAACATTGCTCGTAGGAGCAAAACACTGATATTCTGCCACAACCCAAGGACCGAAAACGAATTAATTAATCTAAAAAAAAAATACGGTAAATTCTGAAATAAAACAAACAGTGCAAAATCATCATAACAGTTTAGTTTGATGAAACTATAGCTGTGTGTGTGTGTGTGTGTGAGTGTGTGTGATCATGTACGGTGATTCGTGATACTTCAAAGCGACTAACTTACAACAACACTATACTATTTAAGTTCGAAACAAAAGCATGTAACTACCCCACTTCCCACTCTACACTTTAAAATTACACTCAAACTCAAAGTCGAGTACCAAGCAACCACCTTGCTTCTGCAAAAGTCTTAATCTAAGGTGTTTTTTAAAAGAGCTCTTAGAAGTTAGGCGTCTTATCGGTGGGGGAATGTTATTCCAGCACCTGGTCGCTAGGTAACGGAAACTACCGGTAAATGCTACAGTTTTGTGGGGATGACACTCCAACAGACAATGTCGGGTAGTCGAAAATAAGGCATCGCGGGGGAGTGCAGGGGACGCGGGCGGGCGTACTCCATGTTAGACTTACGTTAATAAGTAATAAGTAAAACGTGGAGGGGATATGCGCAGTATGAAAAACAACATCATTTTCATACTGCGCATATCCCCTTCACGTTTTACTTATTTGCCGCCACCTGTACCCGAGGACTCAGATGAGCGGTCGGTCTATAATATTATATGTTTGTGATGATGTGAGTGAGTATGTATGTTTGTTCCCTCTTCACGCTGAAACGACTGGACGGATTTGGATAAAATTTGGAACAAAGATAGATGGTAGGTAGTATTTATACCTGAATTTGCAGAACTGATGGCCGTTGGGGCAAACTGGTTCTGGAGTGGAAACCGCATGTCGACAAACGCAGTGTAGGGGCTGTTGCTAGATGGGGCGATGATATTCGCAAGGCAGCGAGCAGGGATTGGAGGAGGAGAGCTTCAGCTCAATCTATCTTCAGATCGAGCCCAATGGCGTGCTATGGGAGAGGCCTATGTCCAGCAGTGAACTGACACGGGCTGATGATGATGATGATGATAGCTGTAACGTCGTAGCCTTACCACTAAGCTGTCCACCCGCTCTAGCATGAAGCAGGCGGAGAGCACCCGTCTGCTGAATGAGGATCGCAGCATCACCTGCGCATGGCTCAGCTGCATGTCCATCACTGACATCTTGCCACTGTTGTTCTCCTGTCAATAACATTCAATTAAAATATTTGATCCCCCCCCCCCCCCCATAGATTATTTTATTTTATGCCAAAGATATTTATAACTTAATTTCTGTCAATATCGGCCAGACGGTTCGATAGACTTATGTACGGTAGAAAGTTATGTCGCCGGTCTTCAATTTTATGATATACTAGCTGTTGCCAGCGACTTCGTCTGCAAAGAATTCGGTTATCGCTACACCGCGGGAACTACGCAATTTTCCGGGATAAAAAGTAGCCTATGTGCTATTCCAGACTTGTCTCTATCTATGTGCCGAATTCATCCAGATCCGTTGGGCCGTTCTGGCGTGATTGAGTAACAAACAAACGTCCATCCATCCATACTTTCGCATTTATAATATTAGTTAGATTAGATTAGATAACTGCCAGTTGCAATTAGAATTGCAATGCGTGGTCAAAAAATTATGACGCCAAGCGGCGTAGATTCTCGTCGAGTTTGTAATGTAAGGTATTTTCATTCTTACCTGTCTTATTTGATAAACAAAATTCTAACCTCAAAACGTCTCATTTTTGTTATTTTTTAACTATTTTATCGTAAATAAAGGAACTGGAGATGAAATATCACCAAAATGATGTACAAAATATTCCCTCAGGTTTATTTGATAACATAATACACCTTATTCTTTACAAAAATTTGCACATTGAGGTTAGAATTTTGTTTACCAAATAGGACAGGTAAGAATGAAAATGCCGTAAACAGAATTGTTACTTGTCACCAACAAATTGTCGCTTTGGTGAAATAGGCGCCAGGCCACACTTTAAAACCTATTGGGTTAATAAAGCTATTGATAAGGGCTTGGCTTTTCCTTGGGTCCCAACTTTTTACGGCGAAAGTGATGAGCTTGTGAGTCTTGGCTGCCAATTTTACCTACATGAAATGCTTTTGGTGGGATCATGTTATAGGCGATGCAACTAGCCACCCATCACTATAATTTGAATCCCCTTTCCACCTTCACACAATCATACTAAACGTGGCCTTGAAGTCTTGTTACCTTAAGAAGGATTCATGTATTATCACCTCAAAGATAACAGTTTCAGCTTCCCACCGTGTGAAAGCCAAGTCTTCAGCCCTGATCCATCCGTGGAGGTAATGCCTCACTGACCGCGGCAGGGGTTGCGTCTGATCATCATTCCACACGTAGTCCGGAGGAAATTTCGGTACCACCTTGCTTTGGATTGCTGCCCTAAGTGTTGCTGGACCCTAAAAATATGAAACGAATGTACAAAAGAGTTATGGCATTGGTAAGCAAGCCAAGCTGGTCTGGGAGTAAAGAAAAAAACATAGAACGTACCAGTTGCTTCTCTTTCCGCGTAGACAGTATAAAGCCCATCGAGGGAATGGGTGAAAATGTTAGGAATCATGTTATATAGGCGATGCGGCTAGCACTCTTTAAGGGGTAAAGACGTGATTTATGTATGTATGTATGTATGTATGTCAGCAAGCATCCGAGCAGTTTGAACTGCCTTAGAATTCTTCCGGAATATTTCAGCAGGATATAAAGAGAGAAAGAAGAAAAGAAAGAAGACATTTTATTCATTTTGCAAGACACACAAATAAATATGATATGATTATGATGATTATGATTACAGTTTGATTGAATAACCTTGCAAATTTTATAGTTTTTTTTTTAAAGTTGGTCGACAAAGTTTTCCATACATTGATCGATTGTCAAAATAAAATGGGTCGAAGGCAGGGCCTAAAACCAAACAATCAAAGCGTTTATTTAGCAAATAGGCCGCCAAAGGCTCTTTTACATGTCTTTTTTTACTACCAGCGCTTACGGAAAGACCATCATTGCCAAGAAAGAAAGAAAGAAAGAAGACATATTCTCTTTTGAAAGACACACAAATAGAGCATGTACACACAATCGTACAATAATGAAACATGAAACAGACATGAAAATAGATCAGCAATGTACCTATTAATGAGTGTGTGTCTTCGCAAAAGTGAAACGGTCGCTGGCTCAGCATTACGCTGAGGTGTTAGACATCAAGAAGAATGCGCCGCAAGAAGCTTGGCAGAAAGTCATCGCGGTCTTGAATGCAAGGCGCTTCTTCAGAAAATGAATGATGTTGGGAAAACTCATGGGAAACTAGATGAGATGTGTTACCATTCCCCAGTAGTCCTGCGACAATTCAGCATCCCTAAATTCTCTGAATGGGCATTCTGTGGGGTCAATTTCCACATTGATGATGATCGGAGGCTCCTGGTCTTTCGCTTTCTTGGACATTTCGATATTAATTTATAATTTATGTTAAAAATATCGTAGCTAATGTTTATAGTATCCGTGACACATTGAATGTCATGATTTTTAAGGAGGTTGATATTTTTAACGTAGTTTACTGTTTTAAAAAAATGCGTAAAAAGGAACCGAACTTCTTAGTTCAGTCGAAATATAAGCGGAATGTGAACCGCTATTACCTTTATAGAGCTCATAATATATAATAATAATATAATATTATATTGAGTTTATAATATTTCGAATGAACTTATCCGTGAATCATTAAAAACTCTTATTCTTAGTTCAGTGTTTACACGATTTGTTGTTAATAACAACGATTTGTTAGTAGCTACAGTAAGTATGTGTGTTCAGTCAACAAACCCAACCACCTGGACCCCGTTTCATAAAGCTACAATTTACAAGCGGAAGTCTCCATCTAACACATAGGGTCAGAAAGAGACTTCCGCTTGTATATTGTAACTTCTAGCTTTATAAAATAGAGCCCCTGTAACATAACATTCCGGAATTTTTTTGAGAGAACTTGTAGTTAAAAAAAAAATCCTTTTCAGCTTACAATGTCTTTGATTTTACTCCAGTTAATAAATAGCCGTCGACAATGATGTTGTTTTGCTTACTGTCTAATATTTTATCAACTGCATTAAATACAAATAAGAAAGTGGCTAATACAGGATGCTTACAATGGCGAATGCTATAATGATCACCTCTTATCAATGTCGGATAGAATTTCGTTTACGTGACAATTTTAGCATTCCGTAGGCTTTATGATAACGGGTCCCTTATAGTTTCGCTTTGTCAGTACCTAGGTATATCTGTCCGTCCGTTTTAGCCCAGAAACGCTTAGAGCTGCCTAGCTCTTCTTTTTAAATTTAAGAGAGAGGCTTTTGTCGGTAAAAATAGAAATTCATAGTCTTTGAAAACACATACCTAAATACAGAAAAAAAAAACAGATTTTTCCGTCGAGCCATATATAAATAAAAACATCCATTCCCAATTTAGATATTTCGATATACTCAGGTAACAATCTGAAAATTTGGAAGTTTTTGTTTTTTTTTCAATCACGCGCAAACTGCTTTTACGGATACCGATGAAATTTTGCACAAATGTAGACCATTTTCTGGAGACAGATTACGTTACATTTATACCTAAACTAGCTGTCGCCAGCGACTTTGTCTGCAAAGAATTCGTTTATCGCTATCCCGCGGGAACTACGCAATTTTCCGGGATAAAAAGTAGCCTATGTGCTATTCCACACTTTTCTCTATCTATGTGCCGAATTTCATTCAGATCCGTTGGGCCGTTCTGGCGTGATTGAGTAACAAACAAACATCCATCCATCCATCCATCCATCCATCCATCCATCTATCCATCCATCCATACTTTCGCATTTATAATATTAGTTAGATTAGTTAGATATAGCAAAGTTATCGCTGGTGATAACCGGATAATGCGCAAAGTCGCGCGCAACTACTAGTATAATGAAAGATGATTGTAAAACAACATTTGGACACTTTGCAGACTTGAGACGAATTAACTTAGACAAGGACGTTAATCATGGCATAGAGAAATTATCCAACAGAGTGGTAATACCAGCGGTGCAAAGATTGCGGGCGCATAGGGTGGAAGTGGAAAGTGGAATTAAAATAGTGATGGGTTGCTAGCCGCATCGCCTAAAACATGACTCCTAAATTTTTTCCCAGTCCCTCAATTTTCCTATGTTGGTGTTTATTGTTTAAACTATGAAACTATAAGACAGGTAATCATACAACAACATTTACATACAACCACATATATGGAAGTTTCACGGTATTCAGTGTTCTGTTTTAATTTTGGCCTTCATTCAATCCGACTACAGAAATTGTTATTTAAACAATCTCTTTAACATTTACACTCTGTTAGTTAATTATTCTGTATCTTAAATTTATCGAGCACAACTTTTTTTATTAATGCTTTCTCTAACAAATTACTTTTCTTTTTTTGTTTCATGTCTTTTGTTATTTTGAAACCATGTATAAAAATTGAAAATTCAATTGCAGACTTTCACAAAAGACCGATCGTTATCGGCGATTTACCAATAGGCTAGCCTTCGTTATTATTACTATAGTAAACTGTTCATAATTTAATTTTCTTTTGTGCCTACCTATATTAATATCTAAAAATAGAAAATATATTCCATGATGGTTTTTATGGGAGCAAAGAAAAAACATAGCATGTACCAGTTGCTTCTCTTCCCGCGCATTATGGTAAAAGCCCATCGAGGAAATCAGCGAAAATCTTAGGAATCATGTTATAGGCGACGCGGCTAGCAACCCATTACTATTTTGATTCCTCTTTCCATAAATATTATTATTTACACGCCCATAATCGTGCTAAACGTGACCGTGGGGAAAAAAAAAATACAGTTAGCAAGAAAAACTTGTACTTATTTTTTACAGAATGTCATCTGTTCCATAAGTTAAGTAGCTAACTTATAAAATAAATTGTTCTTAATGTGTAATTTGATCATAGTCAATTTTTTAACCTTTGGCATGTACGAAAAAGAACGGACATAATGATAATGTATTCGTTTTATGATAACCCCTTATAACAATAATAATTGATAACCTCGTTGCTGGATGATATAAAGATGTTTAGTAGTACGAGTATACCTTCAAGGGACAACCGTGATAGTGACCTACAAATTAAAACCCTTACCATAGCCACACATGCAACGCCACCGTACAGAAATTAGCTGTCGAATGAAAAAAACCGTATCGAATAAAAAAAATTGGTACATCAACTTGAGAGCTATGATGCCACAGAAACACAGACATAATGATAGTCAAATGAGAAAGCTAGACGAATAGGTAGTACGGTCGAAGAAACTGAATCGCGTACCTCTGTAGAACCTTTTCTCATACAATTTAGCAATAATTTCTTTGCTAGGTGTTATGGTACATTACAGACCTAGGGCGGTGAATTCGTAATTGTCCAGATCGCAGGTGTTTGTGGCCCGAACCGAAGGTGAGGGCCATAAATATGCGATCTGGGGCTTTACGAATTATCGCCCGTGGTTTGTATAAAGTTTTACGTCTTGTCTTGGCCAGGAAGTGAGATTTTCTGTCCGCGAAGCGGACGTAAAATCACAATTATTGCCAAGGGTGACGGAAAAGTTAATTACGACACGAATTTTAATAACGCAATTGTTAATTTGTTCTCTATCGTTAAATGGCCGGAAATGCTTACTTTGTATTACCTACGTTCAATGTGTCACCCTATAATATATCCTCTATGATAGAGAGTAAGTGAAACCTAAAGTTTTTATCTTTGTTTTAGACTGCGCCACAAACAGATCACAGTTGAAGCGCGTAAGTCTCTGGCTCAGGAACTTAATCTATTCCGTCTCATAAACTATTATCAGTAAATTAATAAGTAAATACATCAATGCGGAAAACCCAATGATGCAAATGACATAATTAGTTCGAACGGAGTATAAGATTGGAGATGAGCAAATAAATGTTCAATTCGTGTGAATGTGATACAGCAAGATGAAGCTATTTGTTTTTATTGTGATCATCTGTAGTTTGAATGTAAGTCTGAAATTATTTTTTTAAGCTTCGAGTGACCTGGCTGGCATTTAATTAGAAAAAAGGGTAAGCGTTGCCATACAGGGTTGCAATGATGTCAGCCAGGGCACCATGCCGCCGGGAAGCGACTTGGGGCCTCTTTTTTACTTACGCGTATTAGTCTTAGAATTCGGTTTATTTACTTGAATATTTAGTTAAAATTTATTGCAAGTTTTCGTGAAATAGAGCTCTGGATAGAGAGAATCATTTATTTAAACACATTCGATACACGTAAATATATATTATAAAATGGAAAGAAATACAATATCCTTAAAAATAGTACCGATATGGTGTAAAATGGGCCCCACTCAGCATAATGTTGCGGCAAACCGCAACGCTGTTTTTCAGTTTCTCATTAGATAAATATCAAAACGTATAGTAAAATAAATTAGCTGTGGTTTGATTTTAACTTTTAACGATACTTAACGATCCCTGTTGGGTGACATTATTATTGTTATAAATTATTTGATTTTTTATTTTTCAAAATGTAATTATTTGTTGCTTATTTATTATTGACATCCAATTATTTTTAATTTAATTTTACTTGTTCTTTGACGATTTCAATATAAGTTCTCGTAACTTGACATTGTACAATTTATGATGTAATTTTATATTGAATGAATAAATAATCTAATCTAATCTAATCTAATCTATTCGGAATGTGAAATTACGATTAAGATTATTTAATAAAATTGTGAAGTTTGTTGCTATGTTTTTATCCACGAAAATCACATAGGTCTAAGTCAGTGGGGCCAAAAGCTAATTGTTTAATATTTTATAATGCAAGTGATTGGAAATAATTTAATAAAAAAGACACACCTTTTTTTATTGTATTTTGTTATTCATCCTGTTATAGTGCCAAAACATCACCCTGTAAAAAACTGAACAAATAAAACAAATGCCTAAATAAATACTGTGTATTCTTATTTCAGATATGCCCAGAAAGCTGGTGTACGCGACATCCGAGGGAGCTACCTGAGGTCTGTGTCCTAAAAATAAAAATATCCTTTATAAAGCCACTTTTGGTCATTTTGGTACTAATGCCAAAATGCATAGTATGTTAAAATGTAATACTGTCAAAAAGGATAAAATGTTTGTGCTGCCGGGACCAGGTCAATTTGTTTGAATATTTTAGGGGCAAAATATGCCATTACCAACATGCACTTTTAGTCAAAATCTTTCCAAGGCAGCTTTCACTATAGGTAGTCTAGATGTTTCCTGTGTCGGGAAGTTTTCAGGACAGAGAGTCCAAAAAATGTTCTAAATGACTGAATGAAATGAATGACATTAAAAAAGAAAGAAAGAAAACATTTATTGACACAAAAAAAATATAAGAAAAACACAAAAGAACATTTCAAAAAATAAATTATGTGCCGAAAGTGCCAAAAGGGCCACACTCAGCATGTTGCTGCGGCAGGCCGCATTAATATTTATGTACTTTTTGAGTTTTGTACATTTTGACTAGAGAACTTTCGAACCCATTCGCAATTTGGGATCTTGACCATGTAACTTCTGTTCGTTTTTTGTATTATTAAGCTCTTAGGTTTTGTGCTTCATAGCTCACACATTTGCACACATTTCAAATAGCTCTCATACATTATCAGAGCAATGAACATAAAATATTTACCCTGCTACTCCGCTACTCACGTGCAAAATATCGTGGTAAATATTTTATGTTCATTAAAATGGACCTCCGCAAAGTAACGCCTGATTCAATAAAATATTATCAGAGCAACTTTGTAGGTACGCAACTTCCCATCGGGTCTGTGTAGTCAGCTGCATGTCCTGATAAGACGACAGGATTGTATAACAAACACCGCAATACTTGTGAAAATATCATTTTACAAACTACCTTTATTCGACCAATAAAGTTTTTAAATATTTTATTGAATCAGGCGTTACTTTGCGGTGGTCCATTTTAATGAACACAAAATATTTACCTTGCTACTCCGCTACTTACGTGCAAGATAACCAAGCCGTGGTAGCCTAGTGGTTTGACCTGTGGCCTCTCAAGCAGAGGGTCGTGGGTTCGAATCCCGGGCTCGCACCTCTGAGTTTTTCGGAATTTATGTGCGATATCTCATTTGAAATTTACCATGAGCTTTTCGGTGAAGGAAAAACATCGTGAGGAAACCTGCACACAACTGCGAAGCAATTCAATGGTGTGTGTGAAGTTCCCAATCCGCACTGGGCCCGCGTGGGAACTACAGCCCAAGCCCTCTCATTCTGAGAGGAGGCCTGTGCCCAGCAGTGGGACGTATATAGGCTGGAGATGAACCAAGCGTGTGCGAAATATATATGTTTTGCATGCAAACCCTCCCTCCACTACTGCTACATAAAACACACAAATCCCACAAACTTAATTATCCCAAACACCACACAAGCACTGACGCGCGTTTCGATCCCTCTACGCAAGCAAGCTTGGGTATCTTGCACGTAAGTAGCGGAGTAGCAAGGCAAATATTTTGTGTTTAATAAAGTTTTTTACCACCTTAAAAGCGTTTTATTCCTACTGAGTTGGCAACGTCTCATTTTTGGAGTTTTTTTTTACAATTATTTCACAGAAATTGAATGAAAGTTTGAAATGTCTTTGGTGTGTTCTTCTTGTTTAGTGTATCAATGTGTCCAATGCAATAGTTAATCGTGATAGGCTTTTATTTCGTACTAAAGAGATAAAATAATATTTCTCGCTTAAAAAGAAAATTATAGTCCATCACGAAAACATATAAGACGCACATTTCAAACTTTCATTCAATTCTGTGAAATAATCGTAAAAAAACACCAAATGCGACGTGGCTAGCTCAGTAGGAATAGACCCTTTCAAGGTTCAATGTCATTTGTAAGCTTAAAACATCGAAGCCTATTTTTATTTACAAATCATTGTGATATGTAATCAGCTTTATTGCATTTTTTATGGAAGAATTGTCATAAAAAATGATAAAACACATTCTTAGTCGACTACGCATAAACATCATAGGGCCAGGGGCTCGAACAAATCATATGGAAGACGTAATAAATGACGTAATTTTGCACACAGTTTAACTTTTGTGTCACATGTCGCATATACGAGACAAGAGGTGACATACCTATGTCGTGAATAAAATATAGTATTTTACGAAATTTGTTAACATAAATTACGTTTATCTACTTATACAATATTATAATAATTTAGAGTATAGTAATAAAAAAAAACTATGCCTAGGCCCGCAATGTTGTATTAAATTCTATTGTCTGGTCGCACCTGAAACGTGACACTAAGCGGCCCATTTAAGGAACATAACATAAATATTTCATTGCATGTTTGAGAATGTATAGGTAGGTATTATAATGTTATGTAGGTACAGTCAAGGGCATAAATATATATACCTACGGTTACCTAGCAATTTATCACTATTTTGATTCCCCTTTTTTCCTTCTAAGTATATGCCCCCAATCATGCTAATCGTGGCCTTTAGGTCTTGTTACCTTAGGCTAACTGACATAGACGTAATTTATGTAGGTATAGGCCATAAGCCATAAGGCCGATGTCACATATACAACGTGTTACAAAATACCCCGTAAAATATCAAAGCCAAAAATATTGTCAATCCTAGTAAACTGTCATCTCAGGAAACCATACTGGGGTTCTTAAATATTGTAAATGGACTTGTTATAACGTCACGTTTAACCTCCTTTCGGCTTTACGAGTAGTTTTGTAACATCCTGTACCTATAATATATTTGGCATGATGCCTGTATAGATATTTATGCCCTCGACTGCAGGTACCTATAATGTTCTATTTCTAAAATTTCAGTTTTACACGGAGTTATTCAGAAATTTTAGTTCAGCCATGGGCAGGGAAATGTCAGATCTGATGGTGAGTAAATAATTCAAATCACTAACATTGCAATAGCCTCTTGAGTTATTAACAGATATAACGCTTTAGACCATGACGACAACCACTAGTTTATTATTTTTTAAGCTTATTAGTATATAATATTATTTTTAGTCGTACGCTCTTATCTAACTTCTAACTAATATTATAAATGCGAAAGTATGGATGGATGGATGGATGTTTGTTTGTTACTCAATCACGCCAGAACGGCCAGACGGATCTGGATGAAATTCGGCACATAGATAGAGAAAAGTTTGGAATAGCACATTATATGCTACTTTTTATCTCGGAAAATTGCGTAGTTCTCGCGGGATAGCGATAAACGAATTCTTTGCAGACGAAGTCGCCGGCAACAGCTAGTAAGTTATAAGCAAGGCTAGCTTAAGTGCGCGCGAGAGTTTTGTCGCACGCGAGATAGACTACCCGTCTTTATATGTGTACTTGCGCACCGAGGGTTCCATACAAATACGGCAAGGATGTATAAAATCCAGTGTTAGCAGAGCCGAGTCTACTAAGCAAAATATGAGGTGCTAAGAAAAGTGTGAGGTCATTTTATATTGGTTTCGTACATAGACAGACAGACATAAAAATATTCCGTTTATAGTATTTGTTGTCCTAACGGCAACAGAATTACATAATCTGTGAAAATTTGAACTGTCTATAGCTATCACGGTTCATGAGATACTGTTTGGTACAGTTAAGGATATGAACAAAAAATGTATGTATGTATGTATGTATAACTCTTTATTGTACATAAAACACATTAATTTTACAGATAATGAGACAAATAGATGTACAAAGGCGAACTTATCCCTTAAAGGGATCTCTTCCTGTTAACCTTCGAACGATTGACAGGACAACAGAAATCAGAGTATAAAGAGTAGACATACTAGAAAGCTAGAAGAGCAATGACCCTAATTTAAACCTAAACTAATAAAGCACTAACATAATAATAATACACCTACACAACAATACAGGTACACCCTAATACATATAAAAATAAATAAATACTTATATAAAAATAAATAAATATATAAAAATAAATAAATAGGTATATAAAAATAAATAAATATACGATAAACTCATCAAAGTAAGTATCATAGTATAAGTAAGTAGTATCATAAAAATAAGCTCATCAAAGATTTACAAAAGCACCTGGTCAACGCACCTGGTGGCCAAAGGGCCAGCAGCTGTCTCTCCAAACTAATGAAGGGAATGCTGCCAGCTTTTGGGCACTATATCACGGGGGCCTTTTTAGGGTTCCGTAGCCAAATGGCAAAAAACGGAACCCTTATAGATTCGTCATGTCTGTCTGTCTGTCTGTCCGTCCGTATGTCACAGCCACTTTTCTCCGAAACTATAACAGCTATACTGTTGAAACTTGGTAAGTAGATGTATTCTGTGAACCACATTAAGATTTTCACACAAAAATAAAAAAAAAAACAATTAATTTTGGGGGTTCCCCATACTTACAACTGAAGTGTGTCCCCCCCCCCCCCTCCTGTAATTTCTAAAATAAAAGAATGATAAAACTAAAAAAATATATGACGTGTACATTACCATACAAACTTCCACCCAAAATTGGTTTGAACGAGATCTAGTGAGTAGTTTTTTTAAATTTAATATTTGTCTGTCTATATAAGTAACCAATATAAAATGACCTCACACTGCCTACATTTTGCTTAAAAGCAGGGCTCTGCTAACACTGGATTTTATAATAACTTATCTTAGCGAATTTGTACGGAACCCTCAGTGCGCGAGTCCGACTCGCACTTGGCCGGTTTTTTTTAGATATAAGTTAGCTTTAAGACAGTAGTTTTATTTTAGATTTTAATATAAATTTGTTTGTTAATAGTATCCTTTTTCTAATATGATATTTATATTTCAGGGTGAAAAAGGAGAAAGAGGTCAATATGGTTACCCTGGGATACCCGGTCCTGAGGTAATATTAAACCAACTATTCTACCGGACTTCGAAAAATCAAGTTTTCAAAACAGTTCATCATCAGCCTGAAAACGTCCACTGTTGAACAAAGGCCTTATAGCCCGTCCAACGAAGCCCAAAAACAGAGTCTCGGGGGAAAAAACTCGTGTATACGCGAATTTCGGCATAGTTGTAGAGAATGGTGTTTTAAACCACATACTAAAAGTAATACTAAACTAACGGGTGGGTTTGGGGGGCGGTTGGTCCAAAGGTCCTTTTTTTTTAGTTTTTCATTAATAACTCGTAAACGGTGGCCCATATTAAAAAATGATTTAAAACGTAATTAATCTACATAAAATTTTCTACAAAAAATATTCTATACATGTTTTCTCTGGGATCAATATTTCATGAGATATGGACGGAAGAAGATGGACATTAAAAAATAAACATTTCTTTAAGTTATTTGGAGTCTCTTAGAGCTTGGACCTTGGACATTTTGAAGCCACTTCGCCCAGGGGTACCTATATGTAAACTGAGTCGATTCTGACCTGGAGCCAGGAGCAGCCATCGTGCAGGGGGCCGGGGGGGGAGGAACAGTGGCTCCGCCGTGCTCCACTCTAAGCTCAATTTCTTCGTAAATAAAGTATGTAGGTAACTGCATCGTGTTTGGTATCATTTTCGAATAACTTAAGGATACTAAATTCAATTTTGATATAATAATTGTCCCTTGTCATACAAAAAACACGAGACTTTTATAAAAATATCAAAATATGATTTCTCTTTTCTTTCAAAAATCTTGTATTATACAAAAACTGCCAGTTAAAACTCTATGAAAAAAATATGTATAGATAGCCCGTTTATTCAGGATTATAAAAACGAGTTTTTTTCCCGCGAGATTCCTTCGTTGGCTGGGCTATTAGTACACCATAATGAACGACAACTCGCCACCTGCATCCACCGGTTTCCTGCAACTTTTACAATGTCGTTAGTCCACCTAGTGGGAGGTCTGCCAACACTGCGTCTTCCGGTTCGCGGTCGCCACTCGAGAACTTTTCTCCCCCAACGGTTGTCTGTTCTACGAGCGATGTGGCCTGCCCATTGCCACTTCAACTTACATACTCTTCGAGCTATGTCGGTGACTCTAGTTCTTCGGCGAATCTCCCTATTGTGGATTCTGTCGCGCCAAGAAACTCCGAGCATAGCTCTCTCTATAGCTCGTTGAGCGACTCTGAGCCTTATATATATGAGCCAATAGGCCAGCAGTCAAAGACCACGTCTCAGAGCCATAAAGCACTTGTCCCACCGCCAGCGAGTAGCGAGAAGCGAGCGTTTTTTAGTATGGACATTTTGTCACTTTTGTCGCCGGGCGACAAAAGTTCCATACTAAAGAACACTCGCTTCTCGCTGCTCGCCGGCCGTGGGACAAGTGCCTTAGTCATCACAGTTTTCAAAACAGTTATACTTATATATTTTCTTAGTAAATATGTAGCAAGTAATAAGTACGCAACGTAAAAAAGTTTGTGTTGATATTGTTTGCTTGAAGAAGTTTCGTTACACGGTATTCGTGTTATGCAATTTGGCAAGGCGCACGTATAAACTAGCCTCAAATTGCTATTTGCAGCAGACCGACTTGCTTTTTATTTAGTCTAAAACTGTGCTTCGTGCTTCATTCTGCTTGTTTTTTTTTGCAGGGTGACGAAGGGTTTCCTGGTGCACGAGGAACACCAGTGAGTACTTTCTTAAAATTTAAGTGCCACCAGAAACACTTTCATACAATGCTGTCAAGCATACCATAATGGCACGCACTGTTAAAATATTTTCAGATCTCATGTAGAGCTAAACTCTACCAGATCTATAGACCTACCGTTTACAGGAGTCCTCGCCCGCGCGGCACAACTAATTCGCCGCCCCTGGAGAACAAAATGATAATCGCAAAAACACAACTTTTCAGGAAAATTAAAAAACCAATTTTTGCCAATTACTTCTAAACAAGTGGACGTATACTGATGATAGTTAGCGTTACGGAAAGCTACATACATTCGATATTGTACTTGCCATTGCAATTTTGTGATTGAGAAACGTTATGGTCAACAACTTTAATTGTTGAGCATACGTGGAGTGTTGTCATAGTGATGTGATTGCTTGTTAGTGTTTCTTCTTCTTCTTTTATTAATATGGCCCCATCGATCAATGCGATGATTTCGCCAATGTCAAAGTAAAAAATACAGTATTCCAAAATCTTGTGACAAAAATGTCGGCAACGTTGTACGGTAGAACACGGTCAAACGACCCCCTCCCCCCCTGTCGGGCTCTTAGCCAACGGACAATGATATCCCACGGAGACCGCCAGGAAATTATTAACCGAAGCCCAGGGTGCACCGGACCAAGCACTGCTCTTCCCCTCGGACGGATCCAAAAACGAACCGCAGCTCTTGACCACACGCGAATGTAACCCGACTCGCACCCCTTGTTAGTGTTTAAAACACATTGCTAAAGTTTGGCAATGTCAATATGTCAGCGTTCCTCAGTAGTTCGACATTGGGGTTGTTGACGGCATGAGAGCAAAAAGTATGATAATATTTATGTTTTACTGTTCTGCACCAAAAGAGTTGTTTTGCTAAGTGAACACTATACGAAGCGGTAAAACGGTTTTTTACGAGAATAAAATGATAACCCTCATTTATCGTTTTCTTGCGCATTGATTTGTACGAGAACATCATTGTATTACCGTTAATAATATTGAAAAACGTGATCATAATATGTTAATATTATGATACAGCTTTGTTCTTGTCTTTTTTTTCATTGGTAAAATCGTTGAATAATATTGCAAAATTTTGTAACTCGGTAAATAACAGCATAACAATTATGAAAAAAATTGTACACGTGTATTACCATTCGCTGATTTCAAATATGGCATAATACTAAAACTATGATAATAGCGATTATCATTTTGTTCTCCGGGGGCGGCGAATTTATTAGGACCGCCGCTAACTTATAATTCGCACTCTTCTTAGTACCTAACGCAATTTAATCTTAGTATCCCCACTTCTAATAATTTTGCAGGTGATAATGATGGACAGGGCAAGAAAATTTAGAAGTGAATAGACAGTAATCTATATTTTTATTAATAAATATACGCTAAGAAAGTTTGGTATATCTTTTATTTATGTTAAGTTATTTTTATGTGAGGTTCAGTTTTATTGTTAGTTTGTATTAATAATATTATAAATTCATGGTTATTTTTCAGGGTCGTCCCGGAATGCCAGGTCCAAAAGGTGACATGGGATGGGAGGGCCTGTCGGTAATTTTTTTTTTTTAATAATACTTAATAATTGTTATGTACCTAGGTCTGTATAATCTTGCGGAATACAAACCAAAGTAGGAAAAAACATTTTATTTCTCATGGTATTCTTTTAATTTCTTTAACCGCAAAATCTGTTTTTATTTGATTTTGGACCTATAAAAAACAACTTAAAAAATATTGAACTTACCTACTGTTTTAAATTGGTCCCAAAGTTTCATAAAAAATGCTTCTGTAGTTTTACTTTTATTTTAAGCTGTTTTTTTTAAATTATCTGTTTGATTTTCGCCCGTACCTATTAAACCAGCGAATCTTCAGCGAATTTATAAATTTCAGGGTATACCAGGAAACAATGGAGAAGATTCGCATGTGGAGGTATGTCGGCTACCCTTTTTTTATACGACAAGGAAGGTAAACGAGCAAATGGGTCACCTGATGGTAAGCGAGCACAACCACCATGGACACCCGCAACACTAGATGATTGTAGATGCGTTGCCAGCCTATGCATTTTTTATAATGACAATCAAGAAATCATTGCCCTATAATGATTGTTATATTTCGTCGTTTCATTCTTCAGATATAATATAAAACCAGGTAGTCCTTTAAACCTACAGGCGACTTTGCACAATGTTAAGAGACAGTCAATTGACTATTTAACGAACTTTAGTTCACTCATTCGTTCAGTCTACCCTTCCAGTCAATCCTCCGTTCCTAAGACCTCATTCTTTTTTCGTGCACGGCGACGAGCGCACGCGCCCTCAAGTAGTTCCTGCTTACGACTAGGCAATTACTATGTCGAAACGCAGAAACGAAGAAAAGATTAAGTATTACCATGAAAAGATTAAAAAACTTCAACACGATCATCAGCGATGGTCGAGAATTATTTACTCATCATCTTCGGAAAGTGAGGGTAAGTTCAGCCATTTTATATATTATTCGTATTTGGGAAGTGTTTTAACGAGCCTATATAGGAACTGACTGCGAGTCAGTGACTATAATTATAACCATCGGGGTTGACTGCGAGTCTCCAACGATGCGTATAAAGCTGTACATACGTGCATTCTTCAAAAGAAATACACGTTCACATGGGGACTGACTGCGAGTCAGTAACTATGATGATAATACATCGGGGTTGACTGCGAGTCTCCAACGATGATATTAAGCTTTACATACGTACACAAGCTCACACGGGACTGACTGCGAGTCAGTAACTGTGATCATAGCACATCGGGGTTGACTGCGAGTCTCCAACGATGTTGCATAGCTTTTGATACGTGAATTTTCAATAGAAAATCGTTACTTTTTTTTCTCAATGTACCCTCAAAAAAAAAAAAAAAAATTGTACAGTTAAAATAATCACTTCCTTATTGTTTTAGACGAAATCGAACAAAATGTAGATTGTTCTACACCGGCTCATGACTCTGCTATACCGGAACCGGAAATAAGCAGCCAGCCGCCCGCGCCAGAACATTTCGATGAACTGTTGGCGCCGGAATCCACGAACGATCCACCAGGCTCGGAAACTAAAACGGACGCTTCCACAGCGCCGTCACAGCCTGAGCTCGACCCGGCCATGCTATCAGCACTCGGAGAATCAACAAGCGATTTACCAGAGTTTGGTGAAACGATTAACGAAAATCTGACCAAGCTTTGGCTACCGTTGCTCAAAAAGCCTACGATCAAGGATAACAAAGATAAAATCCAGAAGGAATATCTCATCCCTGATAATTGTCGCTTGTTACAAGCCCCAAGAATAAACGCGGAAATTTCGGCTGCTGTCCCCGACATGGTCCGGAACCGAGACAAAAATTTAGCGGCTATGCAGCAACAGCTGGGCTCGGGGATCACCGCTGTCAATAGAGCTATGGATATTTTACTAAAAGGCCCCGATGCCGATAAAATCCAAGCTATGAAACATCTCAGCAACGGCTGCCGCATATTGTGTGATCTTCATGCTGTATCCACGCAGAATCGCATAAAACTCATCACAACAAGTCTGGACAGAACGTTCTTACAAGTAATTCAAGATGTCGAACGTGACGAAACATTATTCGGGACTAAACTGTCCGAGAAAATTAAGGCCGCGAAGACCATAGAAAAGCAAGGACTTCAGATAAAGAAAGCGGTCGCGAAGAATTCTACACCTGCTCAGTCGACGAACAAGCGAGCGCCT
Source organism: Pandemis heparana (assembly GCA_963854515.1). Lineage (NCBI taxonomy): Eukaryota > Metazoa > Arthropoda > Insecta > Lepidoptera > Tortricidae > Pandemis > Pandemis heparana. Next base: position 14,761,655 of record OY978013.1, on the reverse strand, counting down.
AACTCGGGAAACTGGCCAGCGCCCCCTCGTTACACGCCGAACAGGGGGGCGCGCGGGGGAGCCCGCAGGCCGCCGCCGCCGCCAGCCGCCCGGCGGCCGCAGGCAGCTCCACAGCCGGCCAGGGGGGCGCAGCCGCCCAAACCACGTGTACAGCAAGCACAGTAGCACAGGTACATGCCGGTCGACTCTCCCATTTCTATGATTGCTGGCTTAAAATAACCTCAAACGTTTTGGTCTTAGACTGGATCAGATATGGCTACTCGATTTCCTTCAACGCGGAAGTAAAACAAACATCCGTACCAAAAAACACCTTCTCACAGAGTGACGAAGACGACATTGATTTAGAGATACAGAAACTATTAGATCTAGGAGCCATATCAGAGTGTACTCCGATTAAAGATCAATTTATTTCTAAATTTTTTCTCGCACCGAAACCTAACGGAAGTAAACGTTTTATTCTTAATTTAAAAGGTCTTAATAAATTTGTAACGCCCGGTCATTTTAAGATGGAGGATCATCGCACAGCGTCGAAACTTATTCCTCTTAACGGTTATTTAGCCACAATAGACCTTAAAGAAGCCTATCTCCTTGTCCCAATAAATAAACATGACCGAAAATTTTTACGTTTTCAATACCGTGATCTTACCTATGAGTTCACAGCTTTACCGTACGGTCTATCCGTGGCCCCTAGAGTATTTACCAAAATTATGAAAGAAGTGATAACTAACTTAAGATCTCGTGGACTTAAATCAGTAATTTTTTTAGATGATATTTTGTGCGTAGGAGATAGCTTTCAAGAATGCTTTGATAATGTAAGCACAACACTACAGCTATTGCAATGTGTTGGGTTTGTAATTAATTACAACAAAAGCTCATTACATCCGAAACAGACTAGTAAATTCTTAGGATTTAATTTCGATACTAAAATGCTAACTGTTTCCTTACTAGAAGATAAACGAAACAAAATTGCACAACTGGTTCGCAAATTCTTAAGTCTCCCCAGGTGTACCATTAGAGAATTCGCACAGCTCATTGGAGTTTTAGTATCAGCTTGTCTCGCCATCAAATACGGTTGGGTTTATACAAAAACTTTAGAAAGACAAAAATATCTTGAACTGTTAAAGAACGATAACTATGACACCAAAATCAAACCTTCACATATTATTCTCGAAGACTTGAAACGGTGGTTAAACAATATTTATACATCATGTAACTTCATGAGACCTACCGCTTTTCAGCTCGAAATTTATACAGACGCATCTAACTCCGGCTGGGGCGCCGTATGCGGCAAAAATAAAGTTAACGGTACGTGGAAGTCGTCCGAAAGGGAGTCTCATATTAATTATTTAGAATTACTAGCTGTACACCTGGGCTTGAAGAGTTTTGCTAGGAATATGACAAGTGGTGCAATTTTGTTGCGTGTTGATAATACAACCGCCATAAGTTACGTGAATCGCATGGGCGGGATCCAGTTTCCTCATTTAAACGAGTTATCTCGTCTCATTTGGCAGTGGTGCGAGAAGCGGCACATATGGATTTACGCGTCTTATGTCAATTCGAAAGAAAACGTTGCAGACGCAGAATCCAGGAAGACGCCTAACCCCGACACAGAATGGGAATTGTCAGACAAAGCGTTTGAAACTATTGTACAGCGTTTTGGAAAACCTGAGATAGACTTATTCGCTTCTCGTTCCAATGCCAAATGCTCGAACTTCATATCCTGGAAACCAGATCCGGACGCCGTGACTGTAGACGCATTTACAACCAGCTGGCGTTCAATATATTTTTATGCTTTCCCGCCTTTTGTGTTAATTTTAAAATGCCTCAGAAAGATTATAGATGACCAAGCAAATGGAATCCTAGTCTTTCCGTATTGGCCATCACAACCGTGGTTCCCTCTATTACAGAGCTTATTAGACTCCGAAATAATGTTTCTCAGCCCCAATATAAATCTTCTTCATTCTCATTACAGAGAGTACCACCCACTGCACAGGGGGCTTACCCTGGGTGTCGCGAAGCTCTGCAACAGTCCTTCAGCCGACGAGGTTCACCACCAGAAGCGTTAACACTCATGCTAGCGTCACTCTCCGATAGCACATTAAAACAATACGATGTAACATACAAGCTCTGGTGGCAATTTTGCACCTTAAATGGTGTCAGTGTATTTGAACCCCCTAAAGCAGTAATGTTGACCTTTTTGACTAAACAATTTAATCAAAATTGTGCATATGGCACACTTAATAGTCACCGGTCGGCTTTATCCTTGTTATTGGGCAACAGCATTGGTTCAGACGATTGCGTTAAACGCCTCTTAAGAGGAGCATATAGAAAGAAACCGAATGGGACCCGCAGGTCGTTCTGAACCACATCTCTCATTGGTACCCCAATACGAGCATAAGTCTGGAAAATATCACAAAGAAATTAGTTACGTTACTGGCTATATGTACGGCACATAGGGTTCAAACGTTAGCATTGATTAAAATCGAAAATATTATCACCACAAATAATGGCATCAAAATCGGTATCACAGAGGTCATCAAAACGTCTGCGGCGGGACGAGAACAACCGGTTCTCTTCCTACCATTCTTTAGAGAGAACGTCACCATCTGTCCTGCTACTACTCTCAGAGACTATATTTTTATAACAAAAAATAAGAGAGCTGATAGCATAGGAAACCTTTTACTGACATATAAACCACCACACAGAGCTGCTACTTCCCAAACCATCAGTAGATGGATTAAAAATGTGCTATCAGAAAGTGGTATAGACGTGGCGGTGTTCGGCGCGCACAGCACGCGCCACGCCGCCACGTCGGCCGCCAGCCGCGCCGGCGCCAGCCTCGGCGCCATCCGCCGCGCGGCCGGCTGGACCGACAACTCTAATCCTTTTGCTCGCTTCTATAACCGACCGACTTCGGATGAAGGATTGTTCGCTACAGCTGTTTGCTTGTCTAGAAACGATTCTTAGTAAACTAAAATATAAGATTATTTGTATTTACCTTAATCACTTTGTGCCAGGAAAGAAAAAATATAAACACATTATGTTTTGTAATATTGTTGTTTTATTTTATTATATACCTGAAGCAAAACTTTTAAATCTCTAAACATCTACCTGGTTTTATATTATATCTGAAGAATGAAACGACGAAATATAATAGATGATCAAACGAACTTCTCGAGCGAAGTTCGATCATTATTATATGAGTCGTTTCATTCGAAGATATAAGAACCCTCCCACCCAAATGAATCCCCAAATACTAAAAGTTTTGCACCTCTCTGAAAATAATGAGGTCTTAGGAACGGAGGATTGACTGGAAGGGTAGACTGAACGAATGAGTGAACTAAAGTTCGTTAAATAGTCAATTGACTGTCTCTTAACATTGTGCAAAGTCGCCTGTAGGTTTAAAGGACTACCTGGTTTTATATTATATCTTCGAATGAAACGACTCATATAATAATGATCGAACTTCGCTCGAGAAGTTCGTTTGATCATCTAATGTGATTTACAGAAAATTGCATAAGTACTTAATATATTTTGAACTATTAAGCATTTTAACCAATTACACATTTTAAACTTTATATTTTGATCCGCTCCCATATTCCAACATGAAACTACCGTAAGACCAAGTCATAGTCATAATATCATGAAAACAAGGGTAGTTGTGCGCCGCTGTCAGTTGCGTCGAGTAACCGTGCGAGCAGAGCGCTGGCGCTGCCGCCGGGGGGAACGCTCCAGAAGCAAGGGCTAAAAATTAGTCTGGAACATGTCGAGCATTATTCGAGTTTAGTATTAGTTTAGGGCAAATGGAATAGATCAAACAACGTTTTATCCCTGTAACGTTACGTTCACATACAAACAAACGTACTAATCTCGGGGTTGACAACCTAGCAGAGAGATTGTCGGCGTGGGCGGAAAGAGTAATCAAAATTCCCTCGATGGGCTGTTACGGGTGTTCTGCCTTTTCGCCGAATTTTTTTTTACTGAATTTCATTTGGCAACCAACATTTCGGAGAATGTTCACTTTGACAACTACTTATTGGCAAATTTTTGTATGCCAACCTCTCATTTGGCCGAATTTTTATGAAGACGAATATCATTTTGATTTAAAACTTTTGGAATATCTTTCACATGGCAAATGTTATACTAGGCCGAAAAACTCTTATGATTAATTTGGATTAATTTAGGCTTAGCCGCGAACATGTTTGTTTTAATTTATAAACAGGCTTTATTTTACCTTAGAATGTCTTATCTTTATTAATGGTTATGTAGTACAATTTGGCTTTATAAAAAGTGACATTTTAATAAGTGTCCATGTAAAAAAAACTAACGTTGAGTTGGCAATCGTGAGGTTGGGAAATGAAACTAATCATTTTAACAAGTTGCCATGTGATGATTCGGCAAAATGAAATTCGGCCAAACGTTGGTTGGGAAGTGAAATTCGGCAATAAAATTTTCGGCAAATCAATAGAGAACCGCTAAACCTAAGCTCCCCGACCTATAGAAGAAACTTTGAAGTTTCACTAATTAAATAAACTATAGTTATCAAACCATGGGCTATTTTCAGGGCCCCCCTGGATTGGACGGCGAGAGGGGTGACGACGGCGAAAAAGGAGAAATGGTAATGTCATAACTTTTTCCAATGACGTTTCAATGTGGGTGTACACTCCGCAGTTTAGGTACGATTCAACCGGCGCTCCTGCCGGGCGGGATAATGGCAGTAGGATGCCGCTCGCCTCGCGCGCTGGCGTCGCGCGTTATTTGTGTGTTACCTAGTTACCTAGCAACGAACATGACTACTACAACCCTAATAATTTCGCGGTGACGTCGTGAACGGCCATGATTGAAACGGTTAAACTAAAAGAAGCGCTCTCGCGTAGTAATACGGTTTATTTTTGCATGAATGCTTTGCGGAAATTGTGATGGAGTGGGGCTGTAGGCTATTATCGCTGTAGGTAAATATATCAGGAGCGAGCTAGATTGTGCTTTATATGTACGCGGCTAGAGTTTTTATTTATTTAATCGACTCCAGAGAGAGCCTTCTGTACGTTAGTACTATTAGGTACTTATTCTGTGCTAATTATTATAAATGCGAAAGTTGTGAGGATGTGAGTGAGTGTGTATGTTTGTTATTTCTTCACGCGCAAACGGCTGGACAGATTTAGATCAAATTTGCAGCAGGGATAGCTGGTAGGTAGGTACCCTATTTTTTTTTTATGTGAGTAGCAAGGCAAACGAGTAAGTGGGTCACTTGATGGTAAGCGATCACCACTGCGCATAGACACCAGCAACCCCGGAGGGATGGGTTAGGTACTTTTTATCCCGGAAAATTGCAAAGTTTTCGAGGGATAGCGATAAATATGTCAATTGCTAATTCTACGCGGACGAAGTCGCGGGCAGAAGCTAGTCTAACTAATATTATAAATGCAAAATTATGGATGGATGGATGGATGGATGTTTGTTTGTTACTCAATGACGCCAGAACGGCCCAACGGATCTGGATGAAATTCGGCACATAGATAGAGAAAAGTCTGGAATAGCATATAGGCTACTTTTTATCCCGGAAAATTGCGTAGTTCCCGCGGGATAGCGATAAACGAATTCTTTGCAGACGAAGTCGCTGGCAACAGCTAGTATTATAGAAATGGGAAAGTTTCTATGTTCTGTGTGTCTGTTAAGTTTTCAAGCCTTACCCCTCTACCGATTTTTGTGGAATTTGGTACAGGATAGAGTGGACGACAAGAAAAGACACGGTTAATTTTTAGTGCGAAAAAATCTTAAAGGGGTTGAAACAGGGGATGGAAGTTTGTAGGTATAGAATTTTAAAGCTAGAAGTTTGTGACTTTTTCTTAAGCTTTTGAATAAATGCCTACAAGAGATTTACAACTTTTTTGTAGGCATTAACCGTTCGCCGCAGTTAGCACGGATGATTTTTATGCTATTATACGCAAAAAGACTGCCTCTAGTGTAGCGCGATTGCGGGGGAGCACTAATAGTATCCTGAGAATGATAGCGGAGAGGTTTGATTCTGCCATTCTCGCTCGTTTTACCGATCTCCATGTCAGGGGACTAGAATAAGGTGTATGGCATTAACTTTTGTGTAGTTCTAACATAGGTTTTTAAGATTGTAATACTAACATTCTTATGGACTTTTTGTTGTCTGATAATAAATATTTTTATTTTTTTTATTTACTAACAATAATACCTACAGCAAACAAAAATACAAGAAAACAAAAAAATACAAAAAAGCTAACAAAAATACTAAGTAATTCTACGCAGACGATGTCGCAGGCCAAAGCTAGTTCCTAATAATAAAAACTTTTTATTATTTTACAGGGTGATAGGGGGAAACCCGGCATAAAAGGGCTTATGGTAAGTTTTACCATGTAATATGGTAGTTTTTTTTATTTGGTGTACCTAAACAAGTTGTTTAAAAAATTAGTCAAACTCTGTCAAACTCGCTGACTAAGGGTTCCATTGAAGGAAAGAAAGAAGACATTTATTCTCTTTTGAAAGACACAGAAATAGAGCATAACAGACAATCGCATTGCATGCTACTAGCTGTAAAATATTCAGAAAGTAAATATAAAAATCCAGTGTTGGCGTTGCTCTTAAGCAAGAAGAAGGCAGTGTGAGGTAACAGACTTGATTAAGGCAAATAAATGCATATTGACGGTAGTACAGTGCACTGTTTTTTTTTTCAGGGCAATATTGGTAAAACTGGTCTACAAGGCATGCCAGGAGTTTCAGGATTTATGGTAATTTTTAAATAAAAATTCTCTAAAAATGCATTTTTTTGTAAAATTTACAATTTGACCATATCAAAGTAAGTAGGTAGGTATTGAGAATTTCACTTCGCGTTTTTTTAATTTTATTGTACGGTTGTAAGAGGTCTGTCAGGATTGTAGCAAGTGGAACAAAGTAGTCTCTGCCTACCCCTGTGGGAAAGAGGCGTGACGATAATGTATGACTGTATGTATTGTATTGTACGGTTACCCATAAGAAATTAAATTTCTAAACAATACTAAAAACAAGTACATTATGAATGTATTTAAATTTTGTAAGTTTCTGAGGTTGTACGGGGAAATCTCTGGGTCAACTGATCCGATTTTGAAGATTCTTTTACCATAAAGCCACATTAGTAGTGATGATAATATTATGCTATAGGTATTTAATACTATGCGGACAAAGCCGCGGGAAACAGCTAGCATAATAAATACTACAAGTATGTAATTAGTGTTTTTTTTTCAGGCTGAAAAAGGGTTTCGTGGTACTCGGGGAGAAATAGTGAGTTATTAACCGACTTAAATAACATTAAATAAAAACACCCTACGCATTAATAAAAAATAAAAACTATTTTTTGCCAAAAATGCCTTACATCATTTTGGAAAAGAGCGGATACTCTTCTAACTACTGGGCCGATTTTAACCAAACAGAACTCATTATGGGATTTAAGCAATTTTTCTAAATTGGAACGTCAATTTGTCTATTCGCACACATTACTCACACTTACAACAGGTCATTAAAGAAGGTCATCCTCATCAGGGAGCTTACCATGACGTCCTAATTCCGACTCAGTTCAAGTTTTAGCAGTCACTTTGAGTGTGAATCTGACAGCGAGCGAACCTAAACTGAATCGCATTAAGACGTCATGGGTAAGGCCCCAGTAGGCTTATTGTCTAACTCGCTCGCAATCGCCATCGTCTTCATTTTGACAGTTCATGTATGGGCTGACAATTGGCATCGGAATCGGCTAACTGTCACATTCATACAAGAACTGTCAAAATGAAGACAATGGCGATTGCGAGCGAGTTAGACAATAAGCCTACTGGTCAGACCGTTGTCCATTCTTTATCGCTAGGTATCGGGTTTTTTTTTCTAAATGTTAAATTTTTACTTCTCAGGGATTTCCAGGAGATAGTCCTAAAGGTGATGCAGGATCCAGCGGTCTTCGGGTAAATGTATTTCTATAACGTAATTATTAACTATTACTAGCTGACCCGGCAAAGTTTGTTCGTTTATCTCCAGTCTATTCCTACGTCCCACTGCGCTGGGCATAGCTCATAAGGCTCGGGATGGGCTTGGGACATTAGTTCCCACGCGGATCCCGTGCGGATTGGAAACGTCACACACATCATTGAATTTGTTTTTGTAACGATGTTTTCCTTCACAAAAGCTCTATGGTAAATTTCAAATTTTATTTTGCACCTAAATTCCGATAAACCCGGATTCAAACCCGCGGCACTCTCTTTTTGTTTCTCATGACTAATATTCATGATTCTGACTATAGATCGACCGGTTATAGGAATCCTCGCCCGTGCGGCACAGGGGCGCGGGGTGGGACGACCGCGGGGGCCGAGAGAGGTGCGGGCGGCAGGCGTACCACCCGCCCGCACCTCTCTCGGCCCCCTTTGTCGTCTACCCCGCACCCCTGTGCCGCGCAGGCGAGAACTCACTTAAGCGGTCGCTCTATATATTACGTACGTAATTTTGACGGATATTCTCCTTTTGCTTTCAGGGCATGCAAGGAGCCCCCGGTAGGAATTCTGAGATTTGGGTATGTACAGGCCATAGGGTTTCTTATAATTGTTCTGAAATGTTTCGGTAGGTAGTCGGGATAGTTTGACTTATTGATAGTTTGAAATATCTTTGTACAGGCGGCGGCACGTAAGTAAAACTTATAGGGGATTACCTGGGCATAGGTACTTTCGTGCACGCAATTGTTATCTCTACTAATTAATTACAGTGATATTTACTAATAAATATTGCCTAAGCTAGTTTGTTTAAACTAGTATCATCACTAATATTTTAAAAATGCGATAGTAGAAGATGTATAGATAGATGGCATAAAGGTGTGTCAGATGATATTGACGTCTTGGTAACGTACTTATAATTTATGCCCTTGACTGTACCTACGAGATGTAAAGTGATAAATTCTGGGGCAAAGCCATGGGATGCAAGCTAGTTTTCAGTAACTTAGAAATAGTACATTACTGCAGAGGCCGTGAAGTAAGGGATTGCCGGACGAGATTGGGGTACACGGCCGAGTCGTAGACGAGGCCGGATAAAGCGAGTCCAGCAGGCTTATTACGTAACTCGCTCGCGATCGTAATCGTCGTCGAAGTCGATTGTGATTACGATTCCGAGCGCCTTGAAACATTGGTATTACGTAAAAAAATGATTCCGATTACCGTCGCAATCGCTTTCAATCACGAAAGCGAGTGAATGGACCGAAAAGTTTTGTTTTTGCAAATAGCTTCAGTGACGTATGATTTTTATTAAGTCAATTGACCCTAATTCTCGCGTTTTTATTCACTTAAATAATGGAATTTAGTATGTTATTTTGGTTAATCAAAATATTACGATCTACATAACAACAATTATCATTAATAACCAAAAACATAAAATACAGTGTGAATGAAACTAAACGCAAACTTAATTAAAAAAAAAAAAACTTGTCAGTGGTCAGTGTCTTGTCTTCACAACAATCAACAAAGTAAGTTTAAGTTTACTATTTTAACTTTATTGTTTTATTGCTTTCCTGTGTGTTTCAAGCAAGGTATTATAGGTAAATTGATAAAATACAATAATAAATTTACTCTAGAGTGATTATAGTCCCGTAAGAATGGTACTCAACACGAAAATAGATTAGCATTGAACACATCGTGCCGGAAATGTTTGTTCAAAATAAACTTTAGTTTTTTAAACTCATAGTACGATTTGTGGTGTTTTTAGTGGCGTATGAACACCTAGTGCATTTGATATACGATGTGTAGTGCTTCCAGTGGTATATAAAAGCACCCAGTGCATCTGATATGAAAAGTTCCGTAAAGTTTCCAAATTGTTTGTTGTGTCACAAAAACATTTTCCCTCACGAACGATAAGAATGGGTATACAACGAAAACAGCAGTATACAATTTTCTAGCAACAGCCTTTCCCCTCAAGCCAATGAACGAACTACGAATATCGAATTTTGGTGTATTAGAATGATTAACATTGTAGACGTCGCCGGACATGGGCAGCAACTCTGTGGCGGTGGCGGCCCACGCCGGCCTCACCCCGAGACCCCGATGCCGGAGTGGCCGCGGCGCAGGCGCGTGCTGCACGCCGCACAGGTAATAAATACTAATACTACAGAGGCCGGCACCAAATGCTATTAAAAAGTTTTTGAATAGTTGTCCTTGTTGAGTTTGAGCATTTTAAAGTAAACGCGAAAACATTGAATTCATATATAAATCACCTTTATCAGGTGATATCAGACGATTCATTTTTTGTTAATTTTCTTATTTCATTTTGCATCTTTCACTCAAAGTGACACGTCTGAACACCAAGTGAAAGGAAAGTGCAGAATGAATTCATTTGTGAATTGATCAAACGGTGTTCGATATTTTCATTTGGCAGCATTCACTCGAAAGAATTATGTATGAAAGGGTTTTGGGTAAAAGTGTTGTCATTTTTTAGATGAGCGGCCACTGACTTAAGTGGTAAATTATGATAGATTTATTCAAAATAAACGTAATATTTTGTAATAGCAAGTAATACTCCAAACCGAGGAACCGCAATATTTTTAATATAGTTAGATTTTCATGGGTCAAATAAATTTTTTCTTTACATTAAATAGGCTTACATTTGACCTTATCTCGCTTGATGGAAGGTTGATGGTTTTTTTTTAATCTAAAATTTTTACGAGGCTTAAGTGCACCTGTGTGACTATGCCAGCCTCATTGGATGTCTCTCGGGTCAGATTCATCAAACACTCCCCCGCCCACTACCAGATTCTCTGGTACTTTTAAAAGCATTGATTTGACTTCACTATAATTTTTTTCTTTGTTTGCTTTAAAACTAGCAAGTGATTTTTTTTGACATTTGTGATGTATTGTGTGTAGTCTTTATCATAATTTCTGTATTACATTTATAAAGGAAGACTGGTAACAACTGTAAAGGGGAACTAATTTATATAATTTTTTTTTGAAGAGGCCTTTGCCAAGCAGTGGGTGGACGTGGGCTGATTAGATAGATAGATCTACTTAAGATTCTTGTTAATATATCAACACAGGTGTTTATTTAATTATTGGTGTGATGAAATATGAAATCTCTACTTCCAGGAATATGAAAAGAAAACTAGAGTTATCTAAAGAACAAGGCATTTATGAAGTCAGAGTTTCTTGCACAGTGGCGCCAACTTGGTATCCAGGGTGACTGTATCAAGCGGGAACTTGTGGAGCGCCTGAAGGAGCTGCCTGAGATATACAAAGATGTATGTTGCTTTTTTTTCTCACCATATTAAAGTTTACTGGGCAAAGGCCTCTCATGATCACCACATCCATAGACACCAGCAGCGCTTTACGCGATGCCAGTGCGTTGTCGGCCCTTGTAAGCACTTTGGAAGTTGACTTAATTTTAAGTGACTGTATGTGGTTACTTCATCATCATCATGTATGTATGTATGTATGTATGTATAACTCTTTATTGTACATAAAACACATTAATTTTACAGATAATGAGACAAATAGATGTACAAAGGCGAACTTATCCCTTAAAGGGATCTCTTCCGGTTAATCAATCTGCCAATCATCATCATATCTGCCATAGAACACCCACTGTTGGTCATAGGCCTTCCCCATAGACCTCCAGTTGCCTTGGTTGGAAGTGACTTGCATCCACCATGAACCCGCGACTTTAACCAGCTTGCTGGTGAACGTCCTTCGGTGCGCTTGCCCATCCGTAGTCTCCTCTCAAGAACCTTTCAGTCACGGATTCGGTCATGAAGTCACTATTTTTGTAGGATGAGAAAACAGTATAAAAGTGTAAAGTATCATTATTTAAATATTTGAACTAAAGTTTGAAATACAAAATAAATTCACAAATATTAAGTACTAGCTATTGCCAGCGACTTCGTCTGCAAAGAATTCGTTTATCGCTATCCCGCGGGAACTTCGCAATTTTCCGGGATAAAAAGTAGCCTATGTGCTATTCCAGACTTTTCTCTATCTATGTGCCAAATTTCATCCAGATCCGTTGGGCCGTTCTGGCGTGATTGAGTAACAAACAAACATCCGTCCATCCATCCATCCATCCATCCATCCATCCATCCATACTTTCGCATTTATAATATTAGTTAGATTTCCCCCTTAAAAAAGAAGGATGTTATATTTTCTTTCTAAAAGTATGTATCAATGCTAGATTTCTTAGCTAAATAAGTACAGTAGCCTGTAAATTTGCATGGATACCTTAAGGAGTATAACGCAGTGAACACTCGAGTTCGACTCGTTGAAAAATTATAAAACACTTTTTTTGTATATTTGTCTCCTCGAGGTTTGACAGCAGCACTCGGAAGTAGAACACATAAATACTTTGTGGCAATAACCAACTATATAGTTAAGTTTCCAATGTACCATGTAAATTGATTAAAATTACTTTTATTAAAATACTTACAAACTATTTAAAACTAAAATTAAAAAACAATAAAGAACAAAAAAACTAGGAAAGTTGATTTAAAGTGTGTTGTAAGTTGTAAATATAATATTTCAGGTTACCTACTTCTGAGGATGACCATACCATTTTATTGGCTACAGTCAGAGATGAATATGGATCTACAAATAAAACTTTATTTTCATTTCGAGGAACAAGGAAAGTGTTGTTTTATAGTTGTTTGTATTATTTTCAGAGCACAGTATAGCAGTGGGCTCAGCACTCACCGGCTGTGTGACCAGTGTCTCAGCAGGCGCGCGCGCTGCCGCGAGCTCGGCGCCAGCGCTGCGGCCGGGCCCGGGAGCCGCCCCACTGATCTTATTAATCCTAGACAGATATTCCTATTCTTCTCATTTGAAATTGTGTCTATTACCTCTTCGCACACCGATTTTTATGAGATTTGGTATGGAGATAAGAACATAAAAGTTATATACACGATAAAACACTACATAATAAAAATACAAACATAATAAAATGCTAGGGTGTCTGTGAGTTTTAGCTTAAGTTATTTTAGTGTGCCTAAATTACTTTGAACAGCGTTTCTTGACAGTCTACTAGGTTTTCTGTTAAAAATACATATATTTTTAAATTGGACTACCCACTTTATACTTTACGAGCTTCTGCCCGCGACTTCGTCTGCGTAGAAATACATATCGAACCTTCCTCTTGAATCACTCTGTCTATTAAAAAAAACCGCATCAAAATCCGTTGCGTAATTTTAATGATTTAAGCATACATAGGGACAGACAGACAGGCGGCAGAAAGCGACTTTGTTTTATATTATGTACCTAGTGATGATTACATTGTCTCTTAACAATACCTTGATAACATTTTTTTAATTGACTTCAGATTGAGGGAGTGTGGAGGTATGTCAACTTTGATAATTTGGCCTTTTTGACAGAAAAATGCCTTCCATATAAAACTACTTTTGGTGCTTGGCTGAAAGTGTTCCCGATTCCCCCAAGTAGAAAACGGTTATATCATGATTTCTTTTGGAAATACAATATCTTGACGAGTGTAAAAAAATAAAAATACAATTGTAGCATTAAAATTGGAAACGAGTGAGGATTATCAAAAACCGCTGTTCAAGGTAATTTAGGCACAGTAATATAAAACATATAAAGCTAATAAACTCACAGATCTGTGGGCATCTATGTCATTAACGTTTCAATAATAAGATCGTATTTTACTATGTGACTAGTTTCATAAACACGAAATGAAAGGTTTTCCCTTTGCTAAATTGAAGAGCGAGTTGTTTAAAAGTGTTTAAATGGCTGTCTAGATTATGCTTAAATCATGTTACTTACTGGCTGTTGCCCGCGACTTCGTCCGCATAGAATCAAATATAGCCTATGTTCATCTGTTTATAATATTAATAATTTAAAATCAATCCTACTAATATAAGGCGAATTTTTGTGAAAATAAGAGGATGTGAGTGAGTGAGTATGTTTGTTCCTTCTCCACGCTGAAATGACTGATAATATAATATAGCGATAAACGTGTCAATTGCTAATTCTATGCGGATGGAGTTGCAGGCAGAAACTAGTAATAAATAACTAAAAAAAAATCTAGGTTATTTTGTTATCCACCTCTTTTGAATCCATTATTCCAGCAATACAGATTTTGTTATACTCGTACTTACTTGTTTTTGTTATTCAAAAAAATGTAATAAAGCCTCAATAAAGTTGATTTATTAGTATTATTTGTAAAATTAGTACATGACTAGGTACGTATTTCTGGGGCATTGTTTATCTTGCCGGGACAGCCAAGCCAAGCCGTTGGTCAGATGACATTTGGGTAGTCCGCTGGAGAGCTGTGGATGAGGGTGGCACAGGACCGGGCAAAGGGGCGTGTAAATGAAGACCCCTTTACCTAGCAGTGAGTGTGTGGTGCTGCATTATGGGCATGACAGCATGACATTATGGTTTCTCAAGCAGAGGGTCGTGGGTTCGAACGCAAGCTCGTACATCCGTGTTTTTCGCAAATTATGTTCGACAAATCTCATTTTCATATTTTGTCATAAGCCTTAGGGCGAAAGAAAACAAGGAAACCTGTGTACACCGGCGAGACAATTCAATGGTGTGTGTGAAGTTTTTAATCCGCACTGACCGCTCGCGTGGAAACTACAGCACTAACCCTCTCATTCTGAGAGGAGGCCTATGCCCTGCAGTGAGACGTATACTAGGCGGCAAATAAGTAAAACATGGAGGGGATAAGCGCAGTATGAAAAACAACATCATTTTCATACTGCGCTTATCCCCTCCAAGTTTTACTTATTTGCAGTCTACTATAGGTATAGAGGCTGGATATAATATTAATATAATAATATTAGTATCATATTAGTATTAGGTACTAGCTGTTGCCCGTGATTCCGTCTGAATGGATTCGCTTATCGTTATCTCGCAGGAACTATGCTATTTTCCGGGACTCCGGGATAAAAACTATCCTATGTTCTTCCCCGGGACTGTAATTGTCTTTGTACTAAATTTCAATAAAATCGGTAAAACTTACAAGCTTTCGCCTTTATAATATTAGTAAGAAGTAAGATTAAGAATTACTTACTTGTTAGGAAATTTATAGTTGTTTTTGAAATTAAAACGAATAAAACATTACAAATACGAAGTTCATATTTATTTTATCCTCTTCGAATGAATAGGTACAACACCCCCATGATGATTTATTTTTGTTTACATACATACATATCGTCACGCCTCTTTTCCACAGGGGTAGGCAGAGACTACTTTGTTCCACTTGCTACGATCCTGACATACCTCTTTCGCTTCATCCACATTCATCAATCTCTTCATACATGCTCGTCGGTTTCGGGTACTCTTGACCTATCCTTTCTCCAAAACGTCCCCAATTTTAGCACGGAACGTCCGCCTAGGCCTTCCCCTCCCAACGCACCCATTCACACTCCCCATATAAATCTGTTTAGTTAATCTTCTTTCATCCATCCTCTCTACGTGACCAAACCAACTAAGCATATTTTTTTCTATCCTAGTCACTATAATATCTTCTTTCACACCAGCACATTCCCTTATCACACTATTCCTTATTCTATCTTTCAGTGATACACCTTCCATACTTCTTAACGCTCTCATTTCTACTGCATTTATTCTACTTTCATGCTTCTTTTGCCATACCCAACTTTCGCTACCGTACATTAGTGTTGGAACGAGCACCCCTCTGTGAACAGCCAGACGCGCCTTCTTTGACACCTTCTCACTGCTCACAAGGCGCGCAGCGCTCCATTGACCATGTTTCCTGCATTCACTCTTCTTTCAATATCCTTATTTTTGTTTATGTAGTTGTATATAAGTAAACACTGTACAAAATAAAAATAAACAAACACAATTCACAAAATTAAGATACATATACAAAGGCTGGCTTATCTTACTTTACTTCTTGCCATTTTTATAGTTTCGATCGCCTTTCAAAGGAAAACATCACTGCAACATATTTAATTTTACCTAGCAATTAGCAAGATGCCTTTGTAAGTGAATTATTATATTGATAACTTACAAACTATCGAAAAAATCGAACTCAAGTTGACTCCATTCTCTCAAGACGGGGACAAAGTCGTCCCCGCTTTCGTTTGACGGCTCGCCATCGGCTTCAAATCGATTCCGAGTTGTCATTTTTGTTACGTGAAACGACTTTTTGGCAAATCATTCGTTCAATTGGTTTAAAAAATGGCTCGCAATCGCTTTCGAGTGCGATGTCAAGCCGATCGAGTTACGTGAAACGATTGTTTTAATTTTTAAACCAATCTCGCCATCAACTGTCAAAAATGAAGACGATGGTGATTGCGAGCGAGTTACATAATAAGCCTGCTGCAATCCCTGTTTCCGGCCGAGGATTGTATAGTGCTTTTCTCAAGCAATGCGAGGAAATCAAGTAAAAATTGTTTAATTAGCCGCATTTTTAATTTTTGAAACATGCCATTTGAACAAACTATTGCTCGCGCCATGTTCCCCGCGCCCCGCCCCGCGCCGCCGCACCGCGCCGACCGCACCCGCCGACCGCGCCACATTACTTCTTGGCCTAGGCCGTAAATGTGAAACTTCTTGGCTTCATTTCACGACATTAACGCGTACATTTCCGAGCATGCTTGAGAAAACATATTTATGAACTTTATTGCACCTTTTTAGGGTCTCCCTGGATTACCTGGGGCAAAAGGTGACTTCGGCGTAGACGGCGAGAGGGTAAAAATAGTTTTTAGTTTGAGTTTGTCTTTAACTTTGTTAAATTATTTGAGACTTTGTTTTTTATTTTGTTTAGTTTTTCAAAAAATCCTTACCAAACACCTTACTAATAATAAAATTACCTTCGAAATATTAATCAAAAAATGAAAAATAATCTTTAGTAAATGATAAATTATAACGTATTTTATTGAATTACAGGGTGATATAGGGATAGATGGTCTACCTGGAAGTATGATGGTAAGCAATATATTTAGTACTACTACTACTACTACTACTACTACTACTACTACTACTACTACAACTACTACTACTACTACTACTACTACTACTAGTAGTAGTAGTAGTAGTATAGTGCCAATTCATACCGGGTGCACAAAAGGTATTAACGACTAGGTACATCCGTTAGGTAAGTCGATCTAAATAACCCCAAGTTCCCCATAGCAGCCATACTCAGTGTGTTCCGCGAAGGGGTTCCACGAAGCCGTCGTGGGGGCTCCGCAATAATTTCGAAATAATTCAAAACACCTCTCGTTCTGGTTTTACGGTTCCGTCAAGTATTTCGCTTTCTAAAAGGGTTCCGTCACCAAAAAAGTTAGAGAGCCGCTGCCCTATAGTTATTACTTTGGTAAGTCAGACATTTATAGACCGACCGCTTAACTGAGTCCTCGCCCGCGCGGCACATGGGTGCGGGGTAGGCGACAAAGGGAACCTAGAGAGGTGCGGGCGAGCGGAGCCCCTCTTTTGCCCGAATTTCGTTTGCCATAATGTAATGTTTGCCATAATGATCATTTGCCATAACCCTTTTTTTCTCTAAAACCGTAATTTTTTCAGGAGCATTGTAATGGCAATCCTGTAGAACTCTATAGGTTAGGTTAGGTTTGTTTCATAACAATACTGAATAATCTTATAATCTTACTAATCTTACTAATATTATAAATGCGAAAGTATGGATGGATGGATGTTTGTTTGTTACTCAATCACGCCAGAACGGCCCAACGCATCTGGATGAAATTCGGCACATAGATAGAGAAAAGTCTGGAATAGCACATAGGCTACTTTTTATCCCGGAAAATTGCGTAGTTCCAGCGGGATAGCGATAAACGAATTCTTTGCAGACGAAGTCGCTGGCAACAGCTAGTTAGCAAATAAAGAGAAAAAAGAGTTATGGCAAATGATCATTATGGCAAGTAATACATTTATGGCCAGCGACTTTGTCTGCAAAAAAATCGTTTATCGCTATCCCGCGGGAACTACGCAATTTTCCGGGATAAAAAGTAGCCTATGTGCTATTCAAGACTTTTTTCTATGCGCCGAATTTCATCCAGATACGTTGGGCCGTTCTGGCGTGATTGAGTAACAAACAAACATCCATCCATATTTTCGCATTTATAATATTAGTTAGATGAAATTCGGGCAAACGATAGAGAACCGCGGGAGGGTAGTGCGCCTGCCGCCCGCACCTCTCTCGGCCCCCGCGGTCGTCCCACCCCGCGCCCCGCAACCGCGCCCGCGAGGAGTCACTTAAGCAGTCGGTCTATAAATGTCTGTACTTACCAAAGTCCAAATGCTTGTTTTAGTGTCTCAAACATGATTCAAGATTATTATAAATAAATAAATAAAATAAATAAATATCATTGGACAAATTACACCAATTTTCCCAGTCCCAAACTAAGCTAAGCTTGTAGTATGGGTACCAGGCAACGGATAAACATACTTATATAATGTAGATAAATACATACTTAAATACATACAACATCCATGACTCGGGCACAAACATTCGTATTCATCATACAAATGTCTGCCCCTACCGGGATTCGAACCCGGGACCTCTAGCTTCATAGTCATATCATTTATTCATAAATATTACGATTGTTTCAGGGGCCAGTAGGAGTGGAAGGTATCGCAGGGTTGCCAGGACAGAAAGGCGATCAGGTAGGTATACTATATAATTAACTAAAGTACCTTAAAATCTGAAACCATCGACGTAGGTACTACTAATAAGAAAAATCAAAGAAACTACGAACCACTGCTGTCCTTTTTCGAAAAAACATCTCTTCGAACTCAAAACACAAACATTTATTTGCTTTGATACAAGATAGAAAATTCATGATCAAAACCTTGTACTTATGGGCACTGGTGATTTTTTTTTGTTTTTTTTCGTTTTTTTTTCTGTATTATTTTCAGTTGTACTGTTGTGTTCATAGCTTCTTATCTCAATTTGTACAGTCTAAAATTTGTATTCCTACAGTTTCAAAAATGTAATTAATAAGGTCAGATAGGTACATTGTATTTGACATGTTTGGCTGCATTGATATTTGGGTGAGGACCAAAAAGTTACACACTGCTACACGCAAGTTATCACATAATTACAACACACCGGATAACTCACGTATAAAAGCCGAAGTATTGCTCCGACAATTGTTTCGGACTATTCCGTAGCCCTTCATCACAATCACATAAAATGACGATAAAAATGAGGGTAGTTGTGCGCCGATGTCAGCCGCGCGAGCAGAGCGTTGGCGCGCAGTGTTCGTTTCGCTGCCGCCGGGGCGAGCGCTCTCTGATGAAGAGCTACGGAATAGTCCGAAACAATTGTCGGAGCAATACTTCGGCTTTTATACGTGAGTTATCCGGTGTGTTGTAATTATGTGTGAGTCTTACGGTAGTTTCATGACGAAAGTTACCCATACAAATTTCTCCTTTTTGCATATATTTAATGTTTTTTATGTGATTTGCGTCTGTTTCTTTATATTTGTACAATAAAGCATTTACTTGCTTACTTATTTATTTACAAATTTTCGTGTCACAATGAAAAAAAATAGTGAAAATTCTAACGCAACTTTAATGGTGTGTAACTTTTTCGTCCTCACCCATTTATGCTCCCGATTGTAGATAATATTGTGACTATGTGGTATTTACTTGTTGGTGACCGTGACTACTTTTTATCGGAAAATCCATGTTCTGGTATTATATACCATTTTCATTCTTACCTTTCCTACTAGTATACAAAATTCTAACCTCAAAACGTCTCATTTTTGTTATTTTTTTAAATATTACATCGTAAATAAAGGAACTGGAGATAAAATATCAGCAAAATTATGTTCAAAATATTACCTCAGGTTTATTTGATAACATAATACACTTTAGTCTTTACAAAAAATTGCACATTGAGGTTAGAATTTTGTTTACCAAATAGGACAGGTAAGAATGAAAATGGTATAGTTGGTATGTTTTTTTTTACAGGGGAATGATGGCTACTCGGGTTTACGCGGACTACCGGTAAGCAACAGAAAAATAAGCTTAAATTAATCGTTCCGATATTAATGTCTTCTATTACCCAAAGGTACAGTTGGGGTAAGAAGAAGTTCGTGAGTTTTGAACCTTAATCATTTACAAGAGAATTAACACCACCTTCTGAAAAATTCCGGAATAATTCTATACCTAAATGAAATTGCATTCTTTGTTGCTGAAAATGTGTAATTTTTTTGTTGTCTTTGCCTAGAGAAATTGCTTATGAAGTAATAATTTATCTCTACGAGTATATCTTACATATAATAAAATTGTAACAGGTCGATGTCTGTACATAGGAGATATTAAAGAAAAAATAAACTAAGGGGCCTCTATAAGCGCTATAGAAGCCAAAAATACAATTTTTAGAATTTTTGTCTGTCTGTCTGTCTGTCTGTCTGTATGTTTGTTACCGCGCTACGCAAAAACTACTGTACCAAACTGAATGCGGTTTTTTTTATTGTATTGCTGGAGGTCTAACTTAAACTCCCATGTTGCGTTTTTTTCGAAATTCCACCTAGAAGTCGAGATATAAAACAAAAAGGGGGGGGTCCACCAAAAATATTTTTTGATACATTATTTGTTGGGATACCAAATGAAAGAGGAAGAAGTCCTGGGTTCAAAAATGTAGTACATGTAATATGTTGTGATGATACTAAGCAACAGAATAATAATAAAGTTTACTATGGATTAATTAGTTCCGCTATTCGTTAATAGATGTCGCTAGGCTATATGAATGAAATTATTCGTACCTAGGAAGTATCTATTTTCAAGGTTCCTTAAAGGAAAAAAGGAACCCAAAATCACTTAGTTGTCCGTCTGTCAAGTTCCTTTTCCTCAGGAACGCGTACCTATAGGTATAAAGGTGAAATTAATAAAATAACCGGTACAGTAGATTTGCGGTCCCTTGGAGTTGTGAAAAGATTAACCCTTAAATCTATACAATAACAAGGAAAAGTCATTAGAAAGGGTGTTTCCATACAAATCGCCGTGCTCTCAAAAAATATTAGGTAGTTAGGTATCCAGGTGTCTTAGAAATTTGAAATTTTGTATGATGGTGGATCATAGGTTCCAATATAAAATGACCTCACACTGCCTACATTTTGCTTAAGAACAGGGCTCTGCTAACACTGGATATCATATTCACTTGCCGAATTTATACGGATCCCTCGGTGCGCGAGTCCGACTCGCAATTAGCCGGTTTTTACAAAAAAATGATTTATAATAATCCCTATCTCTACTAATATCATAAATGCAAAAGTAAATTCGTTTTTCTGTTTGTCTGTTACGCTTTCATGCCTAAACCACTGAACCGATTTTATGAAATTTGGTAAGTACTTACAGAGATAAAATTGACCTTGAGAAACGGAGGAAATTTATTTTAGACTTTTTATTGGACAAAAATAAATAATTATGTGCTTCAGCGGTTTAAAGAAGACCTGTGGAGGGGGCAAAATTGGGTCGACAATTAATATGGTAGGTAGTAGCTATCGTTTGAAGGAACCTTTTTTTTCATATCTTTAGGGCATGAAATGGCGTTAAAGTCACTTAGAAAACAAATCTTAAAAATAATTAGGTACTTACGTACCTACTTGATGTATGTTTTTTTTTATATTAGTCTACTTGAATGTCCCACTGCTGGGCAAAGGCCTCCCCTTATGTAAAAGTGCGTCTGTCTTTTGCCTTCTTCGCGCTTAAGAGGCTGACAACACGTAATTTTGTTGAAATTGATGTTATTTAAGCACTTTTTTAAGAAAAAGTACATAGGTACGAAAAAAAATTATGTTAATTTTCATCATATTTCAAACACGCTGGACGGACTCGATACATAACTGAACAAAATCACCTCGATAGAAAATAATTGCAAAGATTAGTCTTAAAATCATCATTAAACGGTTCTATGTATTTATTTTTTCGACGTATGGGTCTGCAATTAAAAACATGAAGTCAACATATTCATACCTAAACGGCTAACGAGTCATATTTCACAAATAATCCATTCTTTTTTAAATTTCTTATTATTTGTGTCTTATTTGCAAGATTTTAGACGCGCGCCAAGCCGCCGAAATAGTTTCTTCTCTTTGACTAACAGGCACTCGAACCGTATGTGTGAAGAGTGGCGCTGCTCAAGGTCATTAGCTGTTGACAGCGCCTTAAGCCGATGAAACGATTAAAACTAAATTTGGGATGGATATTGTTATGGTCCCGGGGAAGGGAATAGAATAGTTTTTGCAGAAATTGACAAAGATGTGAATAGGGGAGTAAAATTTACTACGAAGATGTAATACCCTAAGGGTAATTATACGTATTTAATTTGTGCTCTAATTGAATGTTTGCCTACCACTATGAATAAGCTACCCAAAATACTAATTCTACGCAGACGAAGTCGCGGGCAAAAGCTAGTATTATATAAAAGAAAGTCGTGTTAGTTACACTATTTATAACTCAAGAACGGCTGAACCGATTTGGCTGAAAATTGGTGGGGAGGTAGCTTAGAACCAGGAATGGGTTATAGGATACCAATTGGCACGGAGACAGTTTGTAGGTAGACTACGTCAGTAAAAAAAAAATTGACACAGGGATGGATTAAGAAAGAAAGAAAGAAAGAAAGAAGACATTTATTAATTTTGCAAGACACACAAATATAAGAGCATGTACACACAATTTTATAAAAAAAAAAAATAACAATAATAAAAAAACAAGACATGAAAATTTGATCATCAGCGTTGTGTGTTTCTTCGCAAAAGTGAAACGGATTAAGGTGGTTTTAGGACTTTCGCAAGTTTGTAGGAAAGTACATGGCTATTTGTACCAGATAACTAAGTGAAATTTGGCACGGAGTTAAGTTTATGAGTAGGAGATGTCAGTTATGAACGGGTTGTGCGACTGAATCCCCAACTCCCCAAGTGGCTTGCTAATACAGGTTCTTGATATTCAACAGATATAATATTCCTTGAGGATCACAGAGTAGAGGGGCACTATAAGAATGGATTTTGTAATTTCTTACGGGATCGAACATGAATACTAAATAATTGTAAACTATATTAAAAAAAACAACAACAATAACAGCATGTACCTACTGAAATTGTAGCGAATTCGGAATAAAAAGGCTATAATAATAATAAATAATACATATTTCTTGAGGATCACAGTGGTGCCTTGAGAAAAAATAACGGGGTAGAAAATAAGAGCTCGGCACATTTGCTTTAAAGTGGCTCTATCACTAGCTCTTATAAAAAAAAAACATGTTAATTGCTCACTGAAAATCAGCGTCACGACATTATCCTGGATCTTATCGTAACACAGCTGAGTAGCGACCATTTGGCTGGTTAGAATAAGTATACATTTGTAATATTCTGTTTGTGTTTCCATATAATTTAATTTAATGTTTCCTTCCATACATTTAGAGAAAGTTTATATAAATTATTTTAAGTTTTTTTTTTTTTTTTCACTTTTTTTTAATGTTGCTAGTTGTATTCAATTTAAGTATTTTTGATATTTGTTTCGCGTCCGTCAAGTTCAGCTAGGAGGCTGAATTACTTAAATTTGCTAAGCTAAATGTGAACACTGTTTTGTCAATGATATAAACTTCTTGTGATTTGTTTATGAGCCATGTATGACTGTTTGTGTTCCTATTAATAAATAAATAAATAAATAAATAAATAAATAAATATCAGCTAATAAAGTTCTCTTATTCTCTTTTTCTTACTATATCGAGAAATATAGCTACTTAGTGACTTTTTTATACAATCTGGATACATTTATACTTACTCGGAAATCGCTTAGTTACCTAATTGAATGTAAATTAAGCCTACGCGGACGAAGTCGCGGGTAAAAGCTAGTTAGAAATAAAAAGAAAAAACAGGGGCGAAACAGCAGCAGCCTAAGTTTAACATAAATTTATCTTCTAGGGTCCTCCAGGATTCGACGGTCTCAAAGGTGATGAAGGATCCAGGGGCTTGGTGGTAATAATACCTATATCTTTGTTACTGTGTTGAACTTCCTTCCTATTCATATATAAAAAAAACTGCTAATTAATATTACCTACCATGTGAATGTGAAACTTGCAACGATAACTTGGTGTTTAGATGAAAATTTATTGGCGTTGTGTCCCATAAATAGTAAAATTATACTTATAATATAATTCCAGGGGTTACCAGGTCTTCGCGGCACAGATTCCTCTGTAAAGGTACGTTCTAAATTATTTTTACAATTTATGTTCGCATGCCGATTGTTCTTCGTAAATATATAACTAAGTTAAGTAAAATAAATAAAATAAATTAAATATCTTGGGACAATTGACACCCAAACTAAGCAAAACTTGTAATACGGGCACTAGACAACGGATAAACATAGGTACTCATATAGATAAATACATAGGTACTTAAATACATACCTATTAAACATCCAAGACTCTAGAACAAACATTCGTATTTTTCATAACAAATATCTGCCCCGACCGGGGATCGAACCCAGGACCTCAAGCTTCATAGTCAGGTTCTCTAACCACTAGGCCATCCGGTCGTCAAACATACATTAGGACATTCTAAGATTAAATAAAGACTTTAAATAAATACTACTTATTCCCAAAATAAAACAAACATGTTCGCGGCTTAGCTTAAACCTAAATTAATCCAAATTAATCATCCAACGTTGGTTTTACAAGACAAGTGCTGGTAATGTAACTCGGTTATGTACGTAGAACAAGCTTCGCATGCATGTAAATATTATATCACTATTCCCCCACAATGCAATGCAATTAGCGTCACATATACAAAGGCTCGAAAATCACACAAACCAACTCGCCAGGGACCTGGTTGACACAAGCAACAACACATCAAGGCTGAAAAGATGGCAGATATTGCAGCTGGATCAGAGGAGATAAAAGGAAATTGTTTTAAAAGTCGAATGGGAGAGTGTTTGCTGGAATACCTCTCGAATGCAAATGAAACTCACACTATCTGATTATGACTCAATTGGTCAGATTAAAAAAAAAATTAAAAAAACATCCGACGGAATGTTGCAGGATTATACTTGATATCTCACCACATTTTATAACAGTCATACTTTTATTTATTTCATTTTTATATGAATTTGGGGAGACTTTGTTTGTTTGCAAAAGCATAAAAATGAGTGGAATTGTATACGGATGACTTAGTCGTGAACAGAAACCACGTTTTCCGATAAAGCTGCCCAAGATTAACACAGAGCACTAGTGATAATCGCATTATATCAGCCCGTCAGTTAGTTAAAATACATACATACATACATATCGTCACCCCTCTTTCCCACAGGGGTAGGCAGAGACTACTTTGTTCCACTTGCTACGATCCTGACATACCTCTTTCGCTTCATCCACATGCATGCAGCATGACAGAATGTGAAATTATGATTGCGGGTGAGAAAGTAGAACAGGTAAAAAAGTTTGTATATCTGGGCTCGGCTTTTACGACAGATGGAAAGTGTGAAAGAGATATTGACAGAAGAGTGAATGCAGGAAACATGGTCAATGGAGCGCTGCGCGTCTTTGTGAGCAGTGAGAAGGTGTCAAAGAATCACTGAAAGATAGAATAATGAATAGTGTGATAAGGGAACGTGCTGGTGTGAAAGAAGATATAGTGACTAGGATAGAAAAAAGTATGCTTAGTTGGTTTGGTCACGTAGAGAGGATGGATGAAAGAAGATTAACTAAACAGATTTATATGGGGAGTGTGAATGGGTGCGTTGGGAGGGGAAGGCCTAGACGGACGTTCCATGATCAAATTGGGGACGTTTTGGAAAAAGGCCAGGTCAAGAGTACCCGAAACCGACGAGCATGTATGAAGAGATTGATGAATGTTAGTTAAAATAAAATAAGAATATTAAGGGTAGGGTTAGGCGAGTAGGGTGATCAGATGATCATGATAAGTAAGGACTTATCATCATCATCTGGTCACCCTACTCGGCCCAGACCACGTGACTTGTATGCTTTTACCGCGGATTTAAAGTCTATAATTTAACTTCAAGGGCCTGTTTGTTTGGACTCTGTCTGTTTCGTAGTACCTAATAAACAGAGACGGAATTATAAAATAACTGACACTTAAGATAACTGGAACTTAACAGAGAGTGGTGAAACATTCCTATCGCTATATCTTGAAACCTATACATAATAATAAAGCTGAAGAGGGTCGAAAGTTTGTGCATGGAAGATATTAAAAAAAAAAGCTGGGGATACTTAGAATCGATAACAGTAGGCTTATTATCTAACTCGCTCGCAATCGCCATCGTGTTCATTTTGACGGTTCATGTATGGGCTGACAATTGGCAACGAGTAACCCCCTTATTCATAAACGCACTATAGGCCTCTGTTAACTTAGTAATCGTTTGTCCTTATCTGTCACTTTGACATTTACCTTTCACAGATAAGGACAAACGATTACTAACTTAGCAGAGGCCTATAGTGCGTTTATGAATAAGGGGGTTAGACAATAAGCCTACAGAACACGCTCCAACAGTTTTTAGAATTTTTGTCCGTTTATCTGTTTGTCTGTATATTTGTGCGAGCATCACGTGAAAACGGCTAAACGGATTTTGATGGAAACTTTACTAATCTGTTGAGAAAATCACCGGCCAGGTTATAGGCTACTTTTTATCCCGGAAAATTGCATATTTCCCGCGAGATAGCGATGAACATGTCAAAAATCACAGCTGCCTAGAGTCGCAACGTATATAAATATTACTTCAGTATCATAGAGGTGCACTAAGGAGGGATTTTCAAAATTCCCACGGGATTTAATATCGCTTATTATAAAAAAAATACCAATTCAATGTCAGAATAGGGGTGTTAAGTGCCTGTTCAAACACGCATAGCAATATGTGACTTTTGTCAATAAATGAGGTCTACGCGGACGAAGTCGCGGGCAAAAGCTAGTACATGAATATATGGAAATTAAATGAGCGCTCCAATTTTTTCTTAGGTCATATTTCACTACTTACAATAATACCTAATAATTAAACAGATTATAATATATAAAAAAACACACACCTATGATCATGTACAAAGTTGATTTTTTAAAATTAGTTAACAAATAAAACTATAATGATTTTTTTTTTTCAAAAAATTGCGCGGTTTTTTGGCTCTCCTGTAAAGTTACATCTTGTCGCTTTAGTTAGCATATCCAGCCGTCACGCGCGGAACGTCTTCTAATGCCGGAAACGCACATTATGCCTTCGAGTGACTGCAAAATTGGGATTGGGTAAAGGTCACGAAAACGCACATACGCGTTGGCGGCAGAGAATGTCGTAACACGAGGTTTATGTTTCAGGGTATACAAGGAATGACCGGGCAAAAAGGCGATGACGGCATAAAAGGCGAAGAGGTATACAGCATTAATACAATTCCATTATCCCTTTAATATTGCTTTTCAACTGTGCTTGATCTAACATTGTATATTTTTCGTATTTTAGGGTGATCGCGGGCTTCGCGGTAAATTTGGCAACGTTGTAAGTTATCTATACCATATATAATAAATCAGTAGAAAGTTCGTGTCTGTATTTAAATTAAATAAATTCATCAAAAATAGAGTGCCAATGATTAGGGGAGAGGAATAAAATACAAAAAAGTAGATTTTATATTTTTTGTCTATCTGTCTGTATGTATGTATGTGTATATTTACGTGTGTTCGCTAATCTCCAAAATTACGCAACGGAATCAGGGCAACTTATAGGCTATATTTTACTTTATCGTCATTTAAAGTTTAAAATGTTAAGTGCCTGTTCAAATATGCATAGCAATATGTGACTTTTGTCAATAAATGAAGTTACTCTACGCGGACGAAGACGCGGGCAAAAGCTAGTTTAATAATATTAATCTAGCTTAACGAAAAAAAAAATCAACTGCATGTTATTATTGCAACGGCCAAAATAAATTGTATAACTTTACTTTGCGACTAGGGATGGGTTATACTTGCTAAATCGCGTACCAGGGCTTAAAAGTACGTCCACCTTCTCATACCAGGTGCAGAAACCAGTAGGCTTATTGTCTAACTCGCTCGCAATCGCCATCGTGTTCATTTTGACAGTTCTTGTATGAACGTGACAGCTAGCTGATTCCGATGCCAATTGTCAGCCCATACATGAACTGTCAAAATGAACACGATGGCGATTGCGAGCGAGTTAGACAATACGCCTACTGGTACTAAAATACTTTCAAAGTATATTCTGTCCAACGTAACTAGTAGAATACTTGCTTCCTTGCAAGTTTAAACCTTGTTGTAATACAGATAAGATTCAAAATATTTCAATCAAGGCGTAAAATACTTTGAATATATTTTATTTCACGTATAAGCGCAATCTGAACCTTAAGTGTATGAAGTAGTACTTACTTTGAAGGGACAGTATACTTAAGTGGAAAAATACTTTCAAGTCTTGCAAGTATATCGGGTCGGTACTGGTTGGTATACTTGCAACGAAATACCTGGTATCAAAACCTGGTAACGTAAATACGCACCATCTCTATTTGCTACTCTGCGATATATACTCACGAGCAAAAAAACGGGCCACTTTTTATACAACTTTCTATGGGAAGTGACCGTTATTTTTGCTAGTCAGTGTAGTGAGGTTAAGTCATGCAAAACTGCCACGCTCCAAACGGGAGCGGAGCGAAGTAGCAAAGAAAAGTTGTACATTTATTTTGACGTGAATCTTCGCAAAGTAACGCCTGAATCTTCACTACGTAGTATAAAACTGTCGCTTTCCGCTGTCTGTCTGTCTGTCCCTATATATCTTTAAAACTACGCAACTGATTTTGATGCGGTTTTTTTAATAGATAGACTGATTCAAGAGGAAGGTATATGTATAATTCTACGCAGACGATGTCGCGGGCAGAATCTAGTTATACATAGTATACAAGCGATTTAATCGTTTGTAGGAAGTGGTCCAGTTTAGTAGGACGCTTGTCGTGTATACACCGATACCGAAAGAATTATTTTTTTTAGTTTCGCTAAGCAGGCCTAAGTACAAGTTACATCGACAAATAATGCTAATAATCTACATACATACATACGCACATATATACATAAATCACGTCTTTACCCCCTAGGGGGTAGACAGTGCTTAGGGTAAAAGCCACGTTTATACTTCATTTAATTTAGAATGAGAAACCACAATAACATTATATTGCGTCTAGTCAACTATTTCTTGCCTAGCAAATAGTACAGTGCAATAGTTTGGCAGCCGCAAAATAAAATTGTTTTAATGTCACTTAATTTGCGTGTCGTTAATTGTTACTCTAGTACAAATTGTAAAGAGATTACATGTCACGAGCCGCATTATTATGTTGTTATGGTTTCTCATCCTAAATTAAATGAAGTATAGTAGTTTAGTGATGGGTTGGTAGCCGTATCGCCTATATCATGATTCCTAAGTTTATCGCCCATTCCCTCGATGGGTTTTTACCGTCTGCTCGGGATGTGAAGATGCTGGCATACTCTATGTTTTTTTCTTTGCTCCCAGACCAGTAGGTATATTAATCTTATTAAGTCTTAGGCACTTTTCCCACCGCCGGCGAGTAGCGAGAAGCGAGCGTTTTTTATTATGGAAATTTTGTCGCTTTTGTCGCTGGGCGACAAAAGTTACATACTAAAAACACTCGCTTCTCGCCACTCGCCGGCGGTGGGAAAAGTGCCTTATTAATTTAATCCGTTTATTATTCATTATTACGTGAAATGAAGTTTATTTAAATTAAATAATTAAGGAAAACAAACTACTGATAAAAAATAAGCATGACACTATTTTTAACTTTCAGGGTGAACGTGGGTTTGTGGGTGAAAAAGGCCAGAGTGGATCTAGAGGCATAAAGGTAATATTTAATGTCTTTTTTTTTTAATTAGTTCAAATTGTGGCAACATTAGTGCGGATTGATCTGTCAAACAGCGTTCTGTGTTTGTAATAGCGGTCTGCTACCAATTTCGAAGTTCGTATAATGCTGTTTCTATTACTCTCATAATTAACTGTAGAACTGTGAGTAGGACGACCCCAGGCTTCGTCATAAATTCGACAGATTCGATTCTCGCACAGGGAGTGTCCAACACGGCAGTAAAAGAAACGGTATGACACGAACTTTGAAATTCGAATTTAGACTCCTCGCAACGAAAATTTGTTCACGAAACACGTCGCTTGGGGCGCTGTCTCATAATTCTAATACATTGGTATTCAAAATAACACTAGATACTCTGTTCTTATATCTCTTACTGAAAATTATCGGCAGTCTTCATGATACAATACTTTATGAGATTAATTTATTTATTTCAGGGCGATACAGGAGTATTCGGCCTAATGGGTGAGCCGGTAAGCAGCTCCAAATTTTAGGCTAAAACAACACAATTTATTTAATGTTAGGTTACCTAGGTTAGATTAGACCTTAACTACCTATTAAAACTAAATTATTACCTATTTAATTTATTAAAACATACTTTTTTATTTCCCTACTACGGTGATATTCAATTTTAGTAAAATAAACGGATCATTTACATCATCAAATGCCGGAAACGCACATGTGCGTTCGAATTACAGCTAAATAGGGAATATGCATTAGAAGTTATATCACATTTCTTAAAAAAAATGAAAATATCGTAAAAGAGATAGTAAAAAATGAAAATCTACTAAAAATAGTAACTACTAATTTAATCAGTTATTAAAAGAAAGACCCGATATGACACGTGACGTCATTCATCACTACGCCCATATAAACTCCATATTAAAATTCTGTTTTCTTTTCTGGAAAGAGATAGAGGCAAATCTTTGATAGCCTCGATTCTTTTTATAGTTATTTGAAAAAAAAAAAAAAAACCATAAATGAGCTTCTAATGAAAGCCATGAAAAATCCTGAATATTCCCTATTGTAACAGCACTGGACAAAAGTCACGTCAAGTACGACAACGCATATGTGCGTTGCCGGCAGTGAATATAATATAATAAGGAAAAAAAACAGTTTTGAAGGATTGAAAACTGTTTTTTTCTTTCCTTAATTGTGTTGCAGTGTACCTACTGTAGTACGCTTAAACTAATGTAATCGTTTCAGGGAATTCCGGGGAATCCTGGCCGAAAAGGTGAAACAGGAAGCCCTGGATGGAAGGTAATAGTTTAAAGAAGTCTTTTTACGGGGAAATATTTGAAAAAAATAGGTAGTCTTAGTTTTTCTCCGGGATAATTCAGCAGGATGTTGGATTACATTACCTTACAAATATTAATTACTTTCATTTAACGCAAATCGCTGTCAGCTGCCAAACGCGAGACTTCTTCAGGTGCCATTGACGCACATGTGCGTTCAAATGCCTGTAAAATTGTGACAGCGGCACTGGGCGAAAGCCACGAAAACACATAAATACGCGTCAGTGGCAGTGAATAAATAAATATTAGGGAACAATTCACACAAATTGACCTAGTCCCAATGTGTGAATACGTTAAATGTTTGATTCAAGGCAAAATTTTAGTCCCGCCTTTGACGCGGTTCATGAACAACAATCAATGTATGGAAATATTTGTCAAAATATGATTCAAAAATCCTGAAAAGTACACCCCCTTGCAAAAAAATCGGGCACCTATGGTTTTTCAGATTTTTAGGCATTAAAGCTTAGAAAGTAAGCTTTTATGCATACGAAATTCAAAAACCATGGGTGCCCGTTTTTTTGCTAGGAGGTATATTTACAGGATATAATATTTATTAATATTTAATAGAGTCTGGCAAACGAGAGCGTTTCTAAAAAAGTTTGTACATTTGTCGTTCGTAGGTGTCCTGTGCAGATTTATTATTTTCTTTAATCACCAGGCCACTGTGTATTTTATTTGAGTTATTGAGCATAAAATTCGTTTCATTATCTTAAATATAAATTAACTGTCTTAAATGTATATGTATTTGATCATTTAAAAAATATTTTTTTAAAATTATCGTTCAGTAAAGTTTGTATGAAAAGGTAAATGTCCCATTGTAAATTTCGAACCTAAAATATCGATTTTTGAAATCAGTTTTAGGTTCTCAATTCCGTGGTGTGTTTTATTAACTTATTATAGGCTCAAGCAATTCATTTCTACATTGTTTTCATATCCTTGTCTAAGAAATAATATTTAAAATTAACGATTAAAGTTTGTCCTAGAAAAAGTTCCAATTTTGATTCCAGTTTTTGTTACCGCATTTTCGTCCCAAAAGGTATTTCTTACAAAAAATTGTAGATTCTTTATAGGATGCTGGTAACACTAGCATCATATAGCCACCTTAATAATAAACAGTCACCTTTCAAAAATCAAAACTGCGAGTTGATAAAGTGCGTCGATGGTCAAACCTGAAATAAAAGTCCTCCTTTGTTACTGGAAAAACCTGGGTAAATTTTGTTTTTTTATTACTTTGAACTAAATTCTATTTATAAACACTTTATCAAGATTCATATTCTTAAATTCTTCGTTCAAATAGTACGATATATTTGGTTTCACGAATTTTTTAAATGTGCCGGGCACCATATTTTCCACCATTGGTTACTTCCTTTTTTGTTACTTTTTAATGGTAACGTATGGCTAGGAAATGGGAGTAACAAAAAAGAATTCCTAAGGCAGAGTGTAGACTATTGGAAAATGACTTTATTTATATACATGAGAGGTATTTTTATTTTTATTTGACAGTATTTGTGTATTTATTTAACGTAGATATTTAATATAAACGTAGATATCAAAAATTTATGGTATTTAATCACTCTATCTTTTAAAAAATGTATGTAGTGATTATAATATTGAAACCTGACTAATGAATACTGTGCCTAAGAGTTCCTAATTTGTTACCAATGTTCCTCTTATTGTTACTGTCCCGTAAAAAAATACGAAGTTTTGTTGATTTTTGTTTATATTTGTTAAAATATATATATTTTTAATATTCCAGACGAATATTTAGCAATTTAATTATGATAATTTCCAAAAATTATTAACGTAACTTTATAAATAAGCATTATATTGTAAAATTTCAGGGTACGTTTGACCAAATGGTAACAAAAAGGAGTTAATATCTTTATTATTTTGTGATTACCTTAAAAGAGTAAAGAATTAGCATTAAAAACGTACACAGTTTTATTATTGCTACCTTATTTCTTCAATAAAACCAACTAAATAATGTGTGTGGTTTCTATTTACTTAATTGAATCTTAGTAACAAAATAGGAATTATCGACTGCCCCGACTCAGTAGATTTAACTTTACAGCTTATTTTGTAGTTCGAATCTCTAAAAAAATACATTATCTAGAATCTTTAAGAACCAGGTAATAATATGCGCTTAAAATAATATCGAAAAGTATTAATTTCAAATTAGCCTATGCTGTCCGCCAAATGTACAAACTTTTTTGGAAACGCTCACGAAAGCGTGACCTGGATTTTTTAAAAGTTTTAATATGGCAACATTATTACTCTGTCAAAGGCAGGTCAAAGTCTTTGGTTAGAGTTGTTTTGATTTTGTGAACCTAATTATTTTTCATTTATAATTGCCGTAATATATGGGTAAAACAATAAAAAGTAATGTGCGAAAGCTGCTACATACCATGATCAGTAAGTTCAAGCAAAAACAAGAGGAGAAAGAAGTTGTTTTCCAAGAGAAACAACAATGTTTAGATGCGATGTCGGATTTTTTAGGTTAATACCTATGACTATGGTAAGCTTAATGCTTGTTGGCTGATTATTTGATATATTGACCATAATTATGATGATGATGATACTGTTGCTTATGTTTACAGATAAATTTGAAGATATTCAAGGAATCTGCGAAATGAAAAACATTTAGTAATACCACAAGTAAATTTATTGAATTTGCCGCGTTTTCTCAGGTCACGCTTTCGTTTGCCAGACTCTATATATATATTTTTTTTTTAATTTAGTCAAACTAACCCACCTGTTGAAATATTCCGGAACAATTTTAAGACACCTGTATTCATCGGCCGGATTTTTAACGGAAATATAGTCAGTGAGATGTTACAATGCTCTTACGTACGTTGGGTTTGATACTTCGGCCGAGAGAGGAAGACAGCAAGTTAAACCCGAATGTCATTTTTTAATTTTTTTTTTTAAGAGGTAGGTATGTCAGGATCGTAGCAAGTGGAACAAAGTAGTCTCTGCCTACCCCTGTGGGAAAGAGGCGTGACGATATGTACGTATGTATGTATGTACATTTTTCTAGTAGAAATTTTCAATTTTTTTAGGTCATTGGTTTGTTATTCTCTAATCTTAATTTCCCAATTCTTCAATGTTACAGAATGTCAATGGAAATTTCGGCCCTCGCGGATTTACGGTAAGTATCAAACAAATTACTAAAAACAACTAAACGTCAAATTGTTATAAGGGACATTTTGATTTTTCAGGTATTTTTAGGTATTATGAGCCCATGGTAATATGAAAATTAGGGGTATTAGTGAATAAGGTATTATGAAATTTAGTGGTTGTAAGCCCAAAGCCGTTATACATATATATATTACCGAATAGCGTTTTTTAATTATAACGTTTTTCATAACGCTATTTTTTGGCGCACTACCCGCCCGCACCCCTCTCGGTCCCCTTTGTCGTCCTACACCGCGCCCCTGTACCCGTGCGCATAGTTATTAACGTTATTATAATAACAATAACATTCTAAAGGTCTGATTGTTATTGACATCACGCTTTCAATATACATGGGACGTGATTCTAGAACAGTAGGCTTATTGTCTAACTCGCTCGCAATCGCCATCGTGTTCATTTTGACAGTTCTTGTATGAATGTGACAGCTAGCTGATTCCGATGCCAATTGTCAGCCCATAGGTACATAAACTGTCAAATTGAACACGATGGCGATTGCGAGCGAGTTAGACAATAAACCTACAGGGTTGCGACTCAACGCTCAATCTACATGTTGCATTTGCAGTGGCGTGAAAATGGGGGCCGTGTGGGTAGGCAGCGTTAACTTTTTATGTGTAAAATAAAATGAGTTTTTATTGCAGGGTGAACCGGGAAAGAAAGGTATCCGGGGAGACGATGGACTAATAGGATTGCCGGTAATTTTACACAATACCTAAATAATTTGATTAAAAATTCATGTTGGACATAGCACAGCATTTTGCCCCTAAAATATTCTGACAAATCGACTGGTGGCAAAAAAAAAGTACTTTTTGACAGTGTTACATCTCAACATTAAACAAAATAACCAGGGGCCTTACCATGACGTCTTAGCTGTCACTTTTAGTACGAATCTGACAGCGAGCGAACCTAAACTGAAACGCACTAAGACGTCATGGTAAGGCTCCCTGGTATGTTACCATATTTTGTTAGGGTTCCGTAGTTAACAAGGAATCCTTATAGTTTCGCTATGTCCGTCAGTCCGTCCGTCTGTCCGCGGCTTAGCTCAGGGGCCCTACCATGACACCATACCATTACGATACCATTTTTACAAACAATTCAAAAGCAGAGCAGTTCAGTTTAGAGCCTAAACTGAATAGCGTTAAGAGGTCATGGTAGCTCCCCAGAGATTCTTCTCAGAAGTCTTCAACGGTCAGTCCGATTGACTTGAAATTTGGTACACATAATGTAGGACGGATGACAACGCAAATACAGTTAGCAAAACTATAGCCAGCAAAAAAAAACTTGTATCAAAAGTTAAATTATTTTTTTAACAGAAACTTATTATAATTATGTATTTGAATATGGTTTATGTCGCGTTTCAGGGTAACAATGGAGATGACGGTCCACCTGGACTAGCGGTATGTATTATAAAATACGTAATTAAAATAAAGCAAGAGCTGGATGAGAGTGGCTGAGGATCGTGCTCAGTGGCGTGCCATGGGAGAGGCCTATGTCCAGCAGTGGACGGACATAAGCTGATGATGATGATGATTCTAAAATTGTACGCTTTTATAAGTGCCGGCACTTAAGTCTAGCGCTGACCTTGTATGCGCAGAAGTATAAAATACGGTATCCGTGGGTGCGCAGATCCCCTCCACGTGACTCGTCATCGCTAGACTTACGTGCCGGCACATATACCTCCACCGACCATCATAGCAAATGTTTCACTACAAAATAGACGGAAGCGCTCTATTGCGTTTGTTTACCAAGTTTGTAGCAAATATTTTAGAGAGCGAATGTCAGTTCATCATCATCATCACCAGCCTATACACGTCCCACTGGGCACAGGCCTCCTCTCAGAATGTGAGGGCTTTGGGCTATAGTTCCCACGCGGGCCCAATGCGGATTGGGAACTTCACACACACCATTGAATTGCTTCGCAGTTGTGTGCAGGTTTCCTCACGATGTTTTCCTTCACCAAAAACTTGTGGTAAATTTCAAATGAGATATCGCACATAAATTCCGAAAAACTCAGAAGTGCGAGCCCGGGATTCGAACCCGCGACCCTCTGTTTGAGAGGCCACAGGTCAAACCACTAGGCTACCACGGCTTTTTTCATGTCAGTGTGTCAATGTCAGTTCATTTACCTAAAACCTTCATAGCAAAAAATGAATTTTCACATCATTAATTTAACCCACTGTACGGCTAGCACACGAACGTGCGAGTGCTGTGTCGTGCGCGAGACTACGTTCTAGAACAAACAGTAAGAATAAGACGGGTATAATAGTCTGTCTCGCGCGCGAAACAGCTCTCGTGTGCTCTTTTACCCGTGCTGGTATTGCTGGTGAGAGCTAGTGTTGTAAAAACGAACACACTAATAAAGTACCAAGGGCATTGACGTTCAATAAAAATCTAGACCACAGAATAAATAATAGTATAACTAGACTCCCAATCGCTAACAAAAGTTCCTCAAGAAACATCCGAGCGGCGTTGTCTATGTGATGTGTTTGTGTATACATCAATTTATACAGATAACATTAACACATTCGTTCTAATTAAGACCTTATTTCATGGCAGTAATGTTTAATGTCAATTGCATACAATAGTGAGAAGTAATGACACGACGCCACGCGCTGGAAACCTGTCTGTCTCTTTTGTTTTCAGGAGTTTTAGATTACGATACGATGCGAAAGAGACATTATACATTATTATCAAAGCACGGTCAAAACACGACTGAACCAAAACTCTGCACAATAGACGCGTCGTGCAGACTTTTGCTTCCGACAGTTTTTGAGCGTGATTGGGAGTCTAGTTGTTTATTGGTACGTCAATGACGAACAGTTATAATTTTTCTATTCATTCATGTCACGTCTTATAGAAGTTTTTCAACATTGTATTTATTTTTCTTCTAGGGGATGAAAGGAAGTAGAGGTGACCAAGGAGAAACTTCCGCTGTTCCTGGCCCAGAGGTACGCATAATAATTCATCCATCCATCCATCCATAGCAGCCCTTAGTTCGTCCGTCTTCGGACATAGGCCTCCTCTCCATTTCTCCAAGCCTGGCGATCGACAGCCATACGCATACGCATAATAATACAAATTGTTTTATTTTGAGTTTCGTTTTCAACCCCCAACACAAAAAAGGGGTGTCTTAAGTTTCACGTCGATGTCTCTGTGTGAGTCTTTATGTGGCATAGTAGTAGCGTTCAAGCGGATGGACCGATTTGGATGCGTTTTTTTTTATTCAAAAGCTAGTTTCCTTGCAGTTGTTTTAAGCAATGTTAGAAAGTAGGTATTTCAGCTCTTTTCCAAAATGATGTTAGGAATTTTTGGTATAAAAATGTTTTTTTTTTATTTATTTAAGTATGAGTCAATGGAAATCAATTTAGATATTTGTTTTCCTTCCGGTTATTTTTTTTATTTTTTTTATTTTCCATTTTTTGTTTACATTTTCAGGGCAGTTATGGAATACCGGTGAGCGTATTTTTTAAAATGTTTTTATCTATCTATCTATATCTAATACCTTTCAATGAGTAATTCTGGTATATATTATGTATAATTATAATATTATAAATCTCATTTCATTTCATTTTCATGATGTTTTCGGGGGCAATAAATCGATCTGTCCATGCAGGTTTCATTTTTATAAACGTACCTGCGTAAAAAAATAACGAGCTTAGCTCGGTCATCCAGGTACTGTCAGTTAAGTTTCTAATTCCTACGTACAGTCAACGTCATAAATAAATGATTATTTATGTACCTTGTCGCTTTCAGTCGTTACACAATTTCGTATGGCTTTTCAAACATAACGTTAAAGTGACAAGATAGGTACATAAATTATCACTTATTT
This sequence comes from Pandemis heparana, assembly GCA_963854515.1. Classification (NCBI taxonomy): domain Eukaryota; kingdom Metazoa; phylum Arthropoda; class Insecta; order Lepidoptera; family Tortricidae; genus Pandemis; species Pandemis heparana. The sequence continues at coordinate 14,723,525 of OY978013.1, read as the reverse complement.
ATGACGTTGACCCTACCAAATTAAAACCATAATTTTGTCTCATAGGGTCGACCAGGGACCGACGGGGATTATGGTGACACAGGATTTGATGGACTTCAGGTATTTGTATTGAACTTAAAAGGAGAAGTACCTACTCTCATATCACTCATCATCTTACTTTCATTAAGGTAATAGTGGATTATCCTAACAATAAACTTAAATTAAATTTAAAAATGATCAAAGTAGCCCCAAAATGATCAGTCACCCCGTTTAACGTCACTTATTTGGTCGATATAGTTGGTTTAGCTACTTATGTTACTTGACCATTTAATTATCTAAATTTAATTCTTTTTTTTTTCAGGGTGAAAAAGGAACTCAAGGCCTTCCCGGAATACCCGTGAGTAATAGTAAATTGATATATAACGGTTGAAATCAACCCAATCATCCGAAATATTTCTGGCGCTCGAACGAAGTGAGAGCGCCAATAGTTCGAGGGTGAAATGGGTAATTTCACCCGAGTTGAACACTAAGTACTTTTGATTTCGAATATGAGGAAAGTAAAAGAAGGTACTATGACAAATTTCACTAACGTCGCACGGCTGCACTTAATATTTTGTTACTTTGTCTTTCTTTTCCCGCTCTTTTTTCTTTTGCGCGATTTGCTGCCGGCTAGTTTTTTTTACTTGCAGACACGAAGGTCGCTATCAATTAATTATCGACTTATATTTCAAGCTAAAAAATTACCGAACGCAATAATTCCTAATTCTCGTTGTATACGCTTGCATAAGCTTATTAATATGTAAAGTGAACGTTATTTTCAAAAAATATTAATTAGCCTTTTACAATTAAAAAGGAACTATTTGTTTAGATGATTATACAAAACATAAATTACATGGCTGTTAGTATACTTATTTCCATTGCTATGTATCTCATTTGGATTAGCTATGAAGGGTTGAATTTTTTTTTTTTCAAATTACTTTCAACCCAAGGGTCGCGATGTGTCACTTTCAACCCGCTATCCAGATAATCAATGACGTACTTTCAGAGTATAAGAGATAAAAAGGTTGTTTTTAGGTGTTTCTGAAACACTCATTTTAGTAAATTATGATACACGGATTACTCGCGTGTTTATAGTTGAGGTATACCGACTTCAAACTAGTCAGTGTAGCATAATTATTTGTAATAATGATTAATAGTGGTACCTATAGGAATTAATTTTAATACATTTCTCAGAAATATTGATTTGATAAAAAATATCTACCTATCTATAGGTTTTAATTATATTATATCGTTTTGTTTTTTTTCCATGTCAGTTTAACTTTTTAACAAAGAAAAAGCTTGTTTCTCTAGGTTTTATAACTTATTTTTTTTATATATATATAACTCGCTAACTCTTTATTGAACACCAGAACATCACATATAACAATCAAAACAGAAAGAAAGGTATTTTAATTTCTTGACCAACCAACAATAAACGTAGAAATATAATTAACACGATAAAATATTTAAGGTATTTTCATTCTTACCTGTCCTATTTGGTAAACAAAATTCTAACCTCAATGTGCAAATTTTTGTAAGGAATAAGGTGTATTATGTTATCAAATAAACCTGAAAGCAATATTTTGTACATAATTTAACTGATATTTTATCTCCAGTGCCTTTATTTACGATGAAATAGTTGAAAAATAACAAAAAAGAGACGTTTGGAGGTTAAAATTTTGTTTACCAAAAAGGGCAGGTAAGAATGAAAATACCTTAGGTATGATAATACTGGGCTGTCCCATAAGTAAAGAGACAAGTTTGAAATGAAAATATTTAATGAAAAAATATAATAAAGTGCTAACATTTACATTAAGTCCAATCAAGAATAAAATCATATTTGTTATTTTATATTAAATTTACTTGTGCAATGGTTTATAGCCAATTTTTCTGAGGTTTATTGCTGCTCGCCTCATTACAGCTTTTCCTGACCTAGTTGCCACAATTTTAGCCAAACTAGTCCATCGATGTTTAAATGCAGCCAATTATTTGGGTTTTTCCGTTTGTTTTTTATATTCTCGTTTGCATAAAGACCAAAAAGTTTCAATACCACGAGTTTGGGGAACATTTGGGGCGCTATTATGTTTTCATATAAAATATATCCCCGCAGCCTCTAAATGTTGGGTGACTTCGGTGGTGTAGTGGCATGACGCCATATCCGGCCAGAATATAATTTCTTCCCTATGGTAATATTTATAAATGAAGGGAATCAATCGCTTTATTATACATTCTCTCAGGTAAATGCGTGTGTTCATAGAGCCTGTGCAAATATATGGTTCAGACGTATTACCACTCTGGGCTATGGCTTGCCAAACTAGGTATTTATTGAAAAATTTGGCCTTTGGTATGATTTTTTGTGAATAATCTACTGCGTCGCGATTGTTTGCGTGGTAGTATTGCTTTTCAGGAACATCCATTGGGTCCACGGGCACGTAGGTCTCGTCATCAATTATAAGAACTTTTTTCAGTGTTTTTTCATACACTCTTCGGCATCCTCTTTTAGCTTGCACTTCCTGGTCTTTAATATATTTAGGAGCAGATAATTTTGCAAACGCTTTAAGCTGTAGGTCGTGTGTTTTCATTCGAGCTATACTTGACTTCGATATTTTCAATTTATCCGCAGCAACTCTAACAAACATCGAGGGATTCCGTTTATAAACTTTTTTTACCCTATTTATATTCTTAGGTGACGAAACAGTACGTTTTCTTCCAGGAATGTTTTTATAAATATCTCCATGCGTTTCTCAGAACACTTTATAATTCGATACAAAGTAGTTCTTCTCACTCCCTCTGGAGAAAAATGACGTATCGTGTCCGTTTTTCCATGACATTTATAAAATTGAATAACTCTTTTTGCTAATACTTCGTGTTCAGCTCTCTTCATAATTAAAACTTTAAAAATACTTTCGAAATTCCCGCTTAATCTGACAGATATAATGCCTACGGCGGCCATGACAGTTATTTTTCTTAAAAAAATAAAAATCTTTTCATATTGTTTGAAATTTGAAATTTGTCTCTTTACTTCTGGGACAGCCTTTATAATCACCCACTGAGCGCTAAGAAGTAATATTGTCGAACTTTCATTATTTAATTTAAGAACTGGCCAGTAGTATTTTACATGTCAACCTTTTTATTTTATTTTTTTAACACTGGCCGCTACGAAGTACACCCGGCTACGGCATCTTTCAAAAAAGAATAAAGCGATCGGCTTTTGTCTTTTTTCTCCGCGCGACGTGAGTTGATACCTGCGCGTAATTATTACTCAATCGATTAATTATTGTAGAATTACAATTTGACTTTCTTCTACTAGCTAAATAACTGTCTTACAGAACCCTAGCTAGAGTGAGTGTTGTAAGTAGGTAAATTCAGCGCTGACGAAACAGAACAAAGTGTGGATTGACTCAGTTTGGTCAAGTTTTTTCAACAATCTAATAAATAAACATTTTTGTCAACTGCATTTTCCGTTATTTAATTTCAAGTTATTATTGTCTGTAATGTAAATCGATCACTTCTCGGACAAGTTTCGTTTAGTGAAACTCACGGCTCAATTATTTTGTTAAGGTAATTCTCATTTATTTTGTTTTGTAATGAGATATCAGTTTGAGACATTCTTAACTTATTTCGTGGTTCATTCGAAATATTATAGACGGGATATGAACCGCGATTACCTTTATTGAGCTCCCGATATTTCGACGCAGTTGATCACGGGTAGACGAGAATATCGGTAGCTCAATAAAGATAATCGCGGTTCATATCCCTATAATATTTCGAATGAGCGTAACCTTGAATCATTGGAAACTCTTATTTTGCAGGGTCGCGATGGGCGTCAAGGTAAAAAAGGAGACCAAGGAGATAGGTTGGAGGTGACGTTTTTTTTTCTATTTTTGGACTTTAATCCACGAATTGTCATTGTACATACAATATCACAATTTAAAAAAGTGTTTAGGAGTGTACAGATTAGTGTCTTTTTTGGCAAAATATTGGCTAACGATTAACGATAAAACATTATGTTCATAATTGAGCATACGTAATTTCAATTTTTGTTTGTATTGTTTATACTCTTTTACTAATACTTTGAAGAGTAACATCATCTCCAGCCTATTTATACACGTCGCAATGCTGGGCACAGGCCTCCTCTCAGAATGAGAGGGATTGGGCTATTAGTTCCCACGCGGGCCCATTGCGGATTGGGAATTCCACACACACCATTGAATTGCTTCGCAGTTGTGTGCAGGTTCCCTTACGATGTTTTCCTTCGCCGAAAATCTCATGGTAAATTTCAAATGAGATATCGCACATAAATTCCGAAAAACTCAGAGGTGCGAGCCCGGGATTCGAACCCACGACCCTCTGCTTGAGAGGCCACAGGTCAAACCATTGGGCCACCACGACTTTGAAGAGTAACATTTGCAGTTTTATATTTTTGTTTGTAACGATAAATAGATATCATAATCGGACCTCTCGGTGCGGGCGGGTAGGGGTAAGTAATACGAGATATAACAACTTATTATCTAATGTTCAGAATATATACGCTCACTTTATATAAACTCGTTTAGTATAACGTTTACTGGATATAATGAACGAAAATTATGATCTTAAAATATCTAATTTTGTAAGGTATAACGTTGTTTATATATAATATCAATTGAAATAACGATCAAAGCATATAATTTTCATAACAGCTAACATCAAAAAGCATAATGCACAGTTGTTTATTGAATTTGCTATGTGGTTAGGGGGTTTTCTAGGTGGTTATAAAAAAACTTTTTGCTGTTATAGCTAACGTTCATTATATCTTGTGAACGTTATTATTATGAAATTAGATATTTTTTAGTTATATCTAGTGGGACGCACCCGGCGGGTAGTGCGCCTACCGCCCGCACCTCTCTCGGTTCCCTTTGTCGTCCCACCCCGCGCCCCTGTGCCGCGCGGGCGAGGACTCAGTTAAGCAGTCGGTCTATAATATAATGTAGAGTTTAGAAGGGAGCATGGCACTGGGCATACATACATATAAACTAAATAAACTAGGTTTTCTATTTTTTTAATAAGTAGTTATAAATTCCCTACTTACTTATTTCAAGACTAATAATTAAAGTTACGGAGATAGGGGACTGCAGTGAACATTAATATAAATACCATAATTTCTCTATTCCGTGGGAATTATGAAAAATTGCTTTAGTGATTTAGGTTCTCTATCGTTTGCCCGAATTTCATATGCCATAAATGTGTTGTTTTGCCATAATGATCATTAGCCATAACTCTTTTTTTCTCTTTAACTGTTAATTTTATTGTTCAGGACTGTTATAACACTAACCTAACCTAACCTATAGAGTTCTACAGAATTGCCATTTCAATGCTCCTGAAAAAAAATATGGTTTCAGAGAAAAAAAGTTATGGCAAATGATCATTATGGCACACATTACATTATGGCATATGAGATTCGGGCAAATGAAATGCTCCGAGTGATTTAGGCTGTGCGTTGCCTGGTTAATTAGTCAATCACGTTACTTTTTTGTAGGTATAGGTAAATAAATAATAGGATAGATTACTAATGACGACACAAACTTATACCTCGTTATGGACTGCGTTGGAGCAAGATAAAACGGTTTATAGCATAAAATTCAAGGAAAATATTTTATTTCAGGGTCCTACAGGCTATTATTGGGGCAATAAGGGCGAACCGGTGAGTAAATACAACTTCGCGATTACTTTCATTTTTAACACATTCACTATTCTGTGGGACGTAACGCAAGTACCTATTTGTCGGTATTATAGGTAGATTTATTTACTTCCTTCTGAAAATACATATACTTATAATTATGTAGGTACAGTAAAAGTGTCATAAATTAGCAGTTCACAAAGGGATCGTCAATTTATGAATAAGAATAAATGGGCATTTCTCCACTAACTGGCAACTGGCAACTGTAGGCCGAATTTTGTCTGACAAACAGTCCCATGGATAACTTTTTTCATAGGTTAATTGTTTTATTTCATTATTAATCACTGAGCAAACTTAAAAGGCATAAGAAATACTATACAGATATGAAGATCAATTACCTATTTTAAATATTATTGAGGCAGTTTTAAATATGAGCCAGAGGACTGTTCATAAAACTGTGGGACAACATTGACATTGAGTTTTTTTAGGTATACTATTTTGTTAAAATAGTAAATTGTACAACAAGAGCATAAAACAAGCCATTTGACCCGAGACGTTCATATAGCCACCCGAGCCGGTACGGCGAGGGTGGATAGACACTTCGAGGGGAAATTGGGTTTTATGAACGAGTTATACACTGCTCTTCACTTAGATTGCGAAGAAACAAAACAAAAACATTGCAAAAAAAGTTAATTAAAACTAAATGTCACATTGGGACAATTCGATATATTTAATGGTTTTTCCTGGCAAATTGACTGTGTTAGAGGTCAGTGTTATTTCCTCTTCACTTGACGAAATTATTGAATATTAATCGTAAAACAGTAGCAAATTGCAACATAAATCCTACTAAGAGAAAATAGGACGTTCCCGCCTGAGTTCCCGCCAATTAACTTTTTTTACTTTTTTTTTTAAACGTGATACTGCGGTAAGGTTCGAGTAAGCAGGTGTTGATTTATATTTTAAAAAGTTTTATTTTTCATGTTTTTTATTTGTTTCAATAATAAGTTGTCAAATTATTGTTACCTAGTTTTAGGTACTAATTAAACAGTTTTATATTAAACTGCAGATTATAATAAAAAAAAACTTAAAAAAATAAACAAAATATGCTGTCGTAAAGTTTAAGTGATTGTTTGTGGCTGTTGGCACCCGATTGTCTTGGTCTTAGACGAAGATTTTACTTTATGCACAAGAGCATAAAATGCCATTTTATGCAGCCTACATCCAGCATAAAGTCGAACTTTTTGAGCATGAGACGTGAAAATTATTTTTTTGTGATACTGTCAGTAAGAATTACAGTAGTTTTTAAATATCTTAGATATGAAGAAAATTTTTGATATAATAACGAGATAAACGTAGTTTTGTGCCAAGGGACTGTTTTTTAAGGTGTTTAAAAATTGACCTTAAATAGGCAGATTTATTTTGAGTATAATATTAATATTAGACAAAATTAAAAGTATGCCTGTTATTTAATATTAATATATTTTTTCTTTACATTTATCTGAACACGTTTGTTCAAAAAAAGGCAGGGACAAACATTTTCCAATTAGTGGAGAAATACCCAAATACAAAAAGCTATTTAAAAATTTAAAATAAAATAAAATGTCCTGTTATTTTTCCCCTCAGTATAACTTTATCTATGGTTTTACAGGGTGATAAAGGCTTTCCCGGTCTAAATGGTGAAATAGGAGATATAGGATATCAGGTAATTAGTTCTTAGCATTGGTTGAATAGGTACACTCAGCAGCACAAAATTTGGCCCAGTCTCCATACAAAGTTACCTAAATTGCATACAAATGAGGACTAAATTTTTTTGCCGCTGTGAGTATACATACTTATTTTCTAACAAATTCTATATATTGTGTCGTAAAATGAACCAGAATGGACTGTGACTATCAACATGGCTAGAACAAGTGCGCGCGAAGTAGCATACCCGTCTTTTTTCAAATTTATTTTCGTTCAAGTCTATCTAGTAGTAAAGTTTATTTCGCGCGACATTAGTTCTCGCGCCCTCATCTTATTTTTTCATAAAAATTTGATTATTTAAATTTTATTATGCTTTATTTCAGGGGTATGGACCAAAAGTAAGTATTATTAGCGTACAAACAATAAAACACAACTACTATAATATATTGAACTGGTTGTGACGTGGCCATTTTTGATTCGCTTCAGCTAGAAAAATATAGTAAAGAGCATAAAAATGGGTGCAGTCAATGGTTTAAATATTTTTACAAGCGACCAGTTATTGATTCATTTAAGTGTTCCTAAGTAAGTATCTCAATTTACACAAGCTGTAAAAGCAAGAAAAGCTTTAAAGTGCATTTTTTTCACAAGCGTCACAAATCATTCTTCTCTAGAGCAAAAAGTATTCTCAAGGATCCTATTCCTATCAGACAGAGCGGTCACGCGGTCAAGCGTTCTGCGTTCGCGCTTTGCGTTCCAGCGTGCGATTGCTCACGAACTCCGCTTTTGAACGCTTCCTGTGTGAGTAGTACCTATGTAATGTATAACACAAAGAACGCAAAACTGACAGCTGAACGCTTGACCGCGTGACCGCTCTCTGTCTGATAGGACCCTACCCCTACGTGTGCACTTAACCTTAATACAGTCTTTTTATATCTTTATATTAGAAAAAAAAAATTGTCTAGTTCATAGATTATAAATAAGATTGAAGAAGTTTTAACTGCATATTAAAGTACAAATTTTGTAATTTTTTTGGAGTAGGTATTATTAGTTATTATATTAGTATAATTAGTCAATAGTCCATCAGCTCATGGTGAATTGGCATACACCCGCCGTTCTGACTCTCAAAAATTGTAATATACCTAACTTTATTTGTGGAGCGGTAATTTTTTAAAGTAGGTACTAAATGGTAAATTTTCGGTCGGAAGGTCAGATGGCAGTCGCTTCTTTAAAAACTAGTGCCTACGCCAAATCTTGGGATTAGGTTGTCAAAGCGGATCCCAGGCTCACTGAGCCGTGGCAAATGCCAGGAAAAACGCTTAGAAGATGATGACTAAGTGGTACATTTAGAGTTTTTTTTTTAGTATTAATCTTTTTTTATGTTTCTGAAGGTAGGTACACCATTCTGACTCTCACACTCTATTGCTCGTATTAAAGTATGAAGCTCGCTAAACTCTATCACATTCGGTTAAGATTTGTAATTTTTTTTAATATAGGGTGACGTCGGCTCAAGTGGACTAAGTGGTGACCAGGGATTGAAGGGGAAAAAGGTAAAAATTTGATGACTTCCAAAAAAGTATTTTGCTTTAAAGTTATTACCGTTGTAAAATTTTGTGAACAAAGCTCTACAAATCTTCTAAAACATTAAGTACATTTTTTTTGTTTCAGGGTTATCCTGGAATTCCCGTAAGTATCAATAAAGGCGTTACGCAGGCAAAATGTATAAAGAACGATTAATAAACCGATTTTTCGATTTTTTTATTTCGCTGAATTCTTGTTTCATCGAGTTTTTCAGTCATTGAAAACCAAACAAAACTATAAAAATATGCAAGAAAGAAGAAAATGATTATTTTTTAAACAATAGGGACTGTAAAACTATCGTGAGGCTCAGACATATTCATGTAAACAAACGGATAACTCACGTTTTATTACGTCGGAAAAACCCTCCTTCCCCGCCTTCCCCCTCCTTCCTTCCTTTTCTTCCTTCTTTTTTCTTTTTTTTTCCTTCTTGTCCTTTTCCAACGTAATAAAACGTGAGTTATCCGTTTGTTTACATTAATAGGTACTGTATCCTATTTTTGTATTACAGGGTTTTCCGGGATCAAAAGGTGAACAAGGAGATCCAGGGCCGAGTGGTAACAAGGTATTATTTAATATCTAATTGATTAAATCAGGTAGTGTTGTCGCTCTATAGTCCACTATCGATATTGTTTCGATAGACCATCAATAGTTTGAGCAAATACAGTATTGATAGTATTGATCCTTGACGTCGAATAACCGATAGTGTACGTGAAAAACTTAAGTCAAATGACTTGTTGTATTATGTAGTGTACATAACTGATATGGGACTTAAGTTACTTTCCACAAATAGTAAAAGATATAATTTTATTTGATTTAAAATAGCCTAGTGACTGCCATATTGACTTTTGGTGATTATCATAATGATGCTCGCAAGATAAAAAAAATAAATAAAAAAAAATGGAAAAGTGAATAACAAAATATCCTTTACGTTGCCCCGGGCCGTAAGTAGCAATTTACCGCTAGCTATGTAAATTTCCACTTCCTGGCCAGGGGAAAGCCTCAGGTCGCATGTTTATCGCCCAAGTTCCTGCGGTCTGACACATACTTTATTTCACCAGCCTCGCGGTGTAATAATTTAGGTAATATAGGTATTATTTACATATATATGCATTGTTTATTACCTATATATATATATATATATATATATATATTGTAATTTTGAATTCACTGTTTCAGGGTATCATTGGGGATCCTGGTTTTGAAGGGGAAATGGTAATTATATTTCTTTCGCCAATCTTTCTCTAATTTAGTTGCGTAAACAATATTTAAATTATGCAACACAAAGGAAAATGTCCAATAGTGTTGGTATTACATACATACGATTAACACTGAACACAAAATATTTACCTTGCTACTCCGCTACTTACGTGCAAGATAACCAAGCTTGTGCGAAATATATACGTTTTGCATGCAAAACATGCATGCAAAACGCATGCATGTTGTGTTTTGTTTTGTATTTCGCACAAGTTTGGTTATCTTGCACGTAAGTAGCGGAGTAGCAAGGTAAATATTTTGTGTTCATTGAAATGGACCTCCGCAAAGTAACGCCTGATTCAAAAAATTATACATACGATTTGTTGTAAAAATTCGCTTAAGCTCTCCTTCGGTTGCAGCGCTCTGATTGACTGGCCCAACGACAGAGACCACTAGAGTTGGGAAAGCAAATATTATAGTCGATATCGATATTAAATATATTTGGTCGTAGAGTGGCATACCTAGTAAATAAAACCACATCCAACTCACCTTTTTTATGTAAATAAAATAAAATACAAATAAAACCGAAATGATCGAGCGAAACTACGTTAAAGATGGTCGCATGTTTATCGCCCTCGCCTTTGTTTGGCTCTTACGACAAGTTATTATCAACTGAACAATTAATACAAAAATCATTTTGTTAAGTCGCATGTTATTAGCCAACTTTTTTTGAAAGGTTTCGAAATTCTTTTTTTTTTATATTCTTTATCATGGGAAAATTGTTTACCTAAACCTTTCAAGTGTGGTTATGGTATAAGTTCCTCTATGATACTATGGTTCTTTTAATTTATGTAATGTAATATGTATGTATTTATATTTATTTATTTATAAGCCTTTTTATTCCGAATTCGCTTCAATTTCAGTAAATACATGTTGTTGTATGTATGTATGTATGTATGTAAACTCTTTATTGTGCAAAATAAACAAGACAAATACAATTGACAAACAATGAGATACATGCACAAACACAACAAACATGTTGTTGTTGTTATTGTCGTTTATTTTTGTATTTATTTATTAAATTGTCGCGAAATTCGGCGTGCCTCATGGCATAGGCCTCCTCCGTGTATTTGAAGGGTTTGGGCTATAGTTCCCACGCGCGCCCAGTGCGGATTGGGAACTTAACACACACCATTGAATTTCTTCGCAGATGTGTGCAGGTTTCCTCACGATGTTTTCCTTCACCGAAAAGCTCATGGCAAATTACAAATGTAATTTTCGCACATAAATTCCGAAAAACTCAGAGGTGCGAGCCCGGGATTTGAACCCACGACACTCTGCTTGAGAGGCCACAGGTCAAACCACTAGGCTACCACATATTTAAGTGGTATATTTTATCGGTGTATCGTTTTTCGAGTCACAGACGGTTCTGGCAGAAAATCAGTGCTGCAGGTGTCTAACAACTCAGCGTAATGCTGAGCCAGCGACCGTTTCACTTTTGCGAAGACACATTACAACGCTGATGATCTAATTTTCATGTCTGTGTTTTTTTTTTGTTGTTTATTTTCTATAAAATTGTGTGTTATGCTCTTATATTTGCGTTTCTTGCAAAATGAGTAAATGTCTTCTTTCTTTCTTTCTAACTGTAAAAGTAATGTCTGTCTAATATCGACAGGGTCTTTTTGGCGTGCAAGGTATGCAAGGTTTAATGGGTGACCCTGGACCCGAAGGGCCAACTATTTATTTGGATGACCCGGTAAGCATCATTACTTGTCAATTATTTGCATGGTTTGATACAATAATAATAAATTTATTTTAAAACCTAAAAACCTATAAAATTCTATTTTAAATACACGCGTTTTATAAACCGACGAAAACGTTAATAGCCGTGTTGATCGATGGATTATCAGTGCTCTGATGTCAAACTTTTTTATAAAAACCACTTGACAGCTCAAAGTACACAAAAATATTGCAATACTCGAAGTATGACTAGTATTCCTAGTTTACACGAAAAATATAGAAATTATCGTTATTGTATCGTTCGAGAATCTAAAAACGCATCAGTTGAGACCCCAGGCAAGTTGCGGATGTGATTACCGACCGAAATAAATAGACGCAACACCGGGGTAAATCAGTGATGGTAAAACAAGCTCAAATTAACAACCATCAGTGAGTCAATTCTCGGCAAATTTGTGCTTTCTTCTTCCACAAATCCAATGTCTATTTTGCTTTTTTCAATAAATCGAGGATCTTTTTTCACGTACGTAAGATATATTCATAAATTTATTTTTCAATACATTTGCTCGAAAAATTCACTTTCAAAGGATGTATACATGGCTCGTAAATTAATTTTACCGCACTAGTGCGTTTTTTTTACAGTTTTTTTTAATTTTCCATTTTAAAAGTTTACAAGCAAAGAGTATTAAATGACAAAAATAAAAAATATCGACTTATACGCAGAAAAATGTATAAATATACAAAACTAAGTAATGAATTTGCAAAATTTATTGTAATTCGTATAAACTGTAATTTAATTACCTCAGATTTTAATGATTGCCACCTTTATTTATTCGAAAAAATCGCAGTGGCTGAACGCGTCGAACCTGATAATTTTAGTTAACCTAGTTAAAACCAAAACTTACGCATGCGCATTACGGTACACGGACGCGCCATTTTGTAAAACTGCGTTTTTTTTGTGTTGTTGATTATAGTGTACAAAAACCAAACAAAATGAGTTCTTTAAGTGAAGAAGTCGACAAAAATATGGAATTAATTCCACCCGATATTTTAAGTAAGGCGCAAATTGCGCAAAATAGTCTTTTGCCATCAAAATCTCGGGAAAGGTATTTATTCTTCAATTTTGTGGTATTAATTGCCTATTTTCTCATAAATGTATTGAAAAACGTCGTATGATACACGGTTGGCAAGGTTTTACAAATGAGTTGACGAGTTGATAAACCCGAGCCGTAAGGCAAGGGTTCTCATCGTCACGAGTTTGTAAAACCTTGCTTACCAACCTTGTATCACAAATATCTAATTCGCAATTCGCATTTACTAAAAATGCCGTAATGCCCCATATAAAACCCTTGGGTTTTATTCCTCCTATGAAACACTAGGGCGGTAAGTAACGCCTGCGTTCGTGACTCGCGCAGCAGCCCAAGACTGCGACGCCCCCCTCTTCCCGGCGCACAACCTAGAGTGAAAGTTGATAATAGCATGTAAAATCTTAATAAAATTTACTGAGAGAGCATTGTACGGTGGGTCGAGATCTAAGTTCAGTTGCATTGCAGGAACCCCAAGGTCCTAATGGCCCCATGGGTTGGGCCGGTCCACCTGGGCCGCCTGGGCCCCCTGGCGTCTGTGCTCCTTGTCCACCAGCGACTGGACGCAAACTCGTCAAAGGTGAAAAGGTAAGTTTTTTTTATCATAATTATTAAACTAGTAGCGACCCGCCCTGGCTTCGCTTTTTTTTTGCAAGGGGGTATATATAAAACTTTGACTTTGAGTTTAGGAAATCATGTTCATAAAAATTTAGGTTATTTGAACTAAGTGGTAGGTGTAGCAATATTTACAAGTTGCCAAAAATGGCAAATTGTAGGTATTTTTTATCCCTTAAAAATTTCATCAGGTGATTAAAAAAAATTACGCAGCAAAAGTACCTAGTATGTTCATGTGTCATTCATTATTTTAAAATTCGATATTCGAGAAAATTCAAGAAAATCCTTTAAATTTTGTTTGATTCATTCTTTTTTTTTTCATTCGTTTTTATCTCGTTCATTATTCTTTACAAAAATTATTTACGTACTTAATTTAATAGTTTTGTTAATATTTATATTCACTTACTAAACAATAAAATTAAATCACTTGTGTGATAAAGTTGTCGCACACGTAACCACTCGGCACCACATCGGCGCCGCCTCACCTCATCGCGTTTCCGTCAACCATAAGCAAGCACGTAACAGAAACGGCTCAGCACCTCCGAGGTGCCCACGCGGCTGCGGCTAGGGTGACATCGCGCTTACGGCTAGGCACGATAGCGCGCTCAAAGCGAGGCGGCGGCTCGAGGCTTGTAGTCGATGATGGTCATTCCCCGCGAGGGGAACGATGGCGGTCTGCGCACCGTCCCCGTTCCGGCGACGAGACGCAAGCGCGGCGGCGGCCAGACGTAAGCTCGATGACTGCGAGTTCCCTGCGCGCCGCTTGCGGATTACTAGCTTGTGCCGAGGCGAGGCGATGCTGTTCCGATGCCGATATGTGTGCGTTACAGTATGGAATTTCTTACAAAGAATACTGGAAGGCTCGACTGTTACCGAGTCTGTGTCGGACTGTTAGAGCTAGGTACGGATAGACGCTATACTTCTACCAGACCCCCCCCCCTTGATCGTCGGCTGGCGACGCCCTTGCCGTTATTTATTTTATTACAAACTTTCTGTTTGTTTCTGTTTACAGGGAGCTATGGGTTTTCCCGGTGCAATGGGTTTAAAGGTAAATTACACAAGTAAAACTCACCTTGACCATAGGTACGTACCATTTCACGACCAGACCACCAATTATGAAAAATTTATATTATTTTTTTAAATTTAAAAATGGCATGTCGACTCCTTAATCACTGTTTCGTTGTTTACCATTTTTGTTGAGTAAATTTCTATTCAATTCAGTTTACCTAAGTATTTTCTGTCCCTGCTTCATCATTAATGAATTTACATACATACATTATATACATTATGTCACGTCTTTGTCCCCTACGGGGTAGACAGGACCTAAGGAAACAAGCCCTAAAGGCCACGTTGAATGAATTTACTATTTATATTATTAACTAGCTTCTGCTCGCGACTTTGTCTGCGTAAAATTAGACTTAAGACTTGATGTTGATATTATATTCTGCAATAATTGTTTTCCTCTTTCAGGGTTCTATGGGGCCACAGGGCCCCACTGGGATGCCAGTAAGTTATTTTTATTTTATGTTTTCTTTCGACGTGTTACCTAATACTTTTTTTAGTACCTACTCATACCAAATTATATCACGATCGGTTGGCATAGATAGGCTTACCTATGGTATTTTCATTCTGACCTGTCTTATTTGGTAAACAAAATTCTAACCTCAATGTGCAAATTTTTGTAAAGAATAAGGTGTATTATGTTTTCAAATAAACCTGAGGCAATATTTTGTACATAATTTTGCTGATATTTTATCTCCAGTTCCTTTATTTACGATGAAATAGGTAGTTAAAAAGTAACAAAAATAAGACGTTTGGAGATTAGAATTTTGTTTACCAAATAGGACAGGTAAGAATGAAAATACCATAGGTACCTACTTAAAGCGTGAAAGCGTGACAAAAATCCACACTTGAATTTCATAGATATTACTTTATTAGTATGGAAAACATAAAGCCTTTCTTTCTCTTTAGGGGACTCCAGGAGAGCCAGGTGCAAAGGGAATGATGGGAGATGTGGGATCACAGGTAATTTGGTTTATTTTGTTTTCTTACTTTATTCTAATATTCAGGCTCTGATTATTATTATATTGTGTGGCTCTGATTACATCTGGGGCCAACGTTGGCCAATAAGATGCGGTTATATAACGTCATACATTAACAGATACATACTTTGATAAACAGTAACTGTAGATACACAGTCGCGTGCCCGAAAATTTTCGAGACAAATGAGCTCCACTTTAATAAAAGTGGCTTTCTTTTTTCTCAGTAGGTACGTTGTTGTCAATGCCAGCGTAACGATGCCCACGTGTGTCTTTAAATAGTGCAAAAATCCCTCGCAAAAACGGAACAAATCTGATGGAATATCATACTTTCAGTGAATATCTGTTGTTTTTTCTATTAAATTCTAAGAATCAGAGAGAAATATTGATTTAAATTAATTTTAAAGCCATTTCTAAATTGCTAATTATTGCCAGAATTCGACAACATTGACATAATGCCTTGTCTTTGTCACACGCACAGGAAAGCTTATCTTATCAGTAAAACGAAACAGATAAACAACAGAACATAGAACAAAAGTGTAGTGGAGTTGCCATCACCCTATTTTTTTATTTCTAGAATTTTATGTATTTTTGTGTGAAGCTTTGATTTCCTGGATGTGTATACATAAGTCATATATGTGTGATTTAGATTTAGATTTATTTATTCATCAACAAAAATTACATTATAATAAAAACATGCATGTCACAAATATAAGTATTTCTGTTGAGATCGTCAAAAATTAATTATAATAAAGTGCATAATAATCTATATATATAAAACAAAGACAGGTTTGTTACAACACTTATAACTCGAGATCGGCTGGATCAATTCTCATGGTTTTTGTTTCGTTGGATTTGTCTCCGCCCTGAATAGCAGAATACATTTTAAAAACAATGAAAACTTGACGAATACATAATTATAAAAATGAATCATTTTCCATTTAATTATGTTCCTTTGTTTCGTACCTGTCAAACATTTGTTTTCCTCCTGTCATCCTGTCAAATACTGTGATTGACATCTATGCATGCGTTCAGAAATGTATTTTGTGTAAACTATTTAAAAAGGGTGAATAAACTTTTGTCTGTATTTTTTTTAATCAATTAAAAAGGTTGAAAAGTGTATTAAGCAGATTTGAATATCTATATATATAAAAGAAAGTCGTATTAGTTACACTTTTTATAACTCGAGAACGGCTAAACCGATTTGGCTGAAAATTGGTGGGGAGGTAGCATAGAACCAGGAATAGGTAATAGGAAAAGTACTTTTTTTTTTTTTCATTATTGTCCTTCTAACAATGTGGCTGCTATAGAGACCAGAAATTAGGGACGGAGGCAGTTCGTAGGTAGGCTACGTTAGTAAAAAAACCAGATACGTGAAATTTGGCAGGGAGTTAAGTTTATGAGTAGGAGATGTCAGTTATGAAAGGTTTGTGCGACTGGGTCCCCCAACTGCCCAAATGACTTGATAATACAGATTTTGACGTGACAACGTCTTATAAATTGGTTTGCCGGGTGACACTTCAAGAAACTGCGTTACGCTCCGCTCACGTTATGCGCTCACAATGAGAGCGAGTGAGAGGCACGCGGGCATGGTTAGCCCGCCTAAGAGCGAGAGAGACAGACATAAAAAGTGAAAGGCACGCGTCCCTTCCACTCGAGCACAGTTAGTGTTAAATATAATTCTTTGTATAAATAAATGTTTTAAATTGTTACTATTATTTCATCCTTCTTCCTACTATACGAATGAATATTCACATTAAAATTATTTTACCACTCAAAGTCGTTGTCACGTAAAACTTTCGCCCGTATACCGACTTTACAGGCAACCAATTTTTTGATATCCAGCAGACTTAATATTCCTTGAGGATCACAGAGTAGAGGGGCACTATAAGAATGGATTTTTTAATTTCTTATGGGATCGAACATGAATACCTACTAAATCTTTGTAAACTATATTTCTTGAGGATAACAGTGGTGCTTTGAGAAAAAACTCACGGGGTAGAAAATAAGAGATCGGTACATTTCCTTTAAAGTGGCTCTATCACTAGAACTCTTATAAAAAAACCTGTTAATTGCTTACTATGTCGAGAAATATAGCTAATGACTTAAATACTTTTTTATATCTATCTGTATTTTTATTTTGTATCATTGTATTACGTTCATCAAAGCCTAAATTAGTTCAGCTAAAAGGTAATACGACATTCATTGACTGTTAGGCGGTACGAAGTTCGCCGGGTCAGCTAGTAAATTATAAACACTGAAACAATAAAATAAAATACAATGTCAAAAATAATAAGTTGTGTAAAAAATTATGTTAATTTTATAATTCTAATAACATTTGAATAAAATGTATCTTGTGTATTTGTTACTGGGAAACGTGTGCGATAGTTTTTTTCTGTTTGAGAACCACTCGGACCCTCAGATATCTATTTTTAAGACAATCGGTCCAAAAAGTAAAGATTTAAAAATGACGGCCACTTTTTCCATCTTTGATAACGGTTTCATGTTTGGGGACCACTCGGACTCTCAGATATCGATTTTGATAGCGATCGGTCCAAAAACTAAAAATTTCAAAATGGCGGCCAGCTTCAAAACTTAATTTTCACCCTCAGAAACACCGATTAACACAATAAAGAACTCTGAGTGCGGCACGGATGATCACTTCAAACTTGAACTTGATCCGTGAACATGGTAAAACAATTCTAAATTTCCACTGTCAGTCAATAAAACCGACTGGGTAATTATTTCACACTCAGAGACGTCGATTAAGTTCTAATAATCATAATATTAACTGACGTCTCTGAGAACGGTTTTGATATATTATTATTCTGCAATAATTATATACGTTGCCACTCTAGGCAGCTACGACATTTGTCATATTTACCGCTATCCCTCGGGAATTATGCAATTTTCCGGGATACAAAAATATATTATAATATACAATATTATTGTGGCAATACACAGATTTGTACCACTTTCTAACGGTATTTTCGAGTGGTGCTTTAAAATATTGGAGCCCGTCCGGGAGGGTTACTCCGAAATTCGATTTCGAAGTTCGTATCACACCGTCCCTCTCACTCTCAAATTAATAACTATTAGTGAGAGCGGAACGGCACGAAACGAACTTCGAAAATCGGATTTCGGAGTATAAGGCCGGGGATCAACGCCGAGACCTCGCACTTTGTCACGTTAAAATGTAAAGATAAAGATAAAGATAATTATTTTATTGAATCAGGCGTTACTTTGTGGAGGTCCATTTCAATGAACACAAAATATTTATTTATTTTTTAATTATTTATTTATTTATTTATTTTTTATTTGATAATGATCCCGTAGAGGGATCGAAACGCGCGTCAGTGTTTGTGTGGTGCTGGGATTAATTAAGTTTGTGGGATTTGTGTGCGTTTTGCGTGGCAGTAGTAGGGCTTGCATGCAAAACGTATATATTTCGCACAAGCTTGGTTATCTTGCACGTAAGTGGCGGAGTAGCAAGGTAAATATTTTGTGTTCATAAAGATAATTTATTCATAAATGTTTTACAAAATTATAACTAAGAACAAAGTTTCCTTATAAATCTAAGTATCCTAATGTATCTATGTAACCTAATGTTATTTTGTAAAATGTTTCAGGGTTTGCCAGGATTTAGCGGTAGTCCCGGACTATCGGTAAGAGACTTCATGATGTTTATTGGATCACAAAAAGTCTTGTTATGTCCAGTAAATTTTTAAATCGTTTTTAGGGTTCCGTAGCCAAATGGCAAAAACGGAACCCTTATAGATTCGTCATGTCTGTCTGTCTGTCTGTTTGTCTGTCTGTCCGTCCGTATGTCACAGTCACTTTTTTCCGAAACTATAAGAGCTATATGTTGAAACTTGGTAAGTAGATCTATTCTGTGAACCGCATTAAGATTTTCGTACAAAAATAGAAAAAAAAAACTAATAATTTTGCGGTTCCCCATACTTAGAACTGAAACTCAAAAAAATTTTTTCATCAAACGCATACGGGTGTGGATCATCTATGGATAGGTCTTCAAAAATGATATTGAAGTTTCTGATATAATTTTTTTTATGCTGAATAATTTGCGCGAGACACTTCCAAAGTGGTAAAATGTGTGCCCCCCCCCCCGTAACTTCTAAAATAAGAGAATGACAAAACTAAAAAAAACATATAATGTATATTACCATGCAAACTTCCACCCAAAATTGGTTTGAACGAGGAGTAAGTGGTTTTTTTTTAATTTAATATTTGTCTATCTATGTAAAAACCAATATAAAATGACCTCAGACTGCCTGCATTTTGCTTAAGAGCAGGGATCTGCTAAGACTGGATTTATAATAACTTGGCGAATTTGTCCTCAGTGCACGAGTCCGACTCGCACTTGGCCGGTTTTTTTATTATCTTCAATGGGAAAATCGTAGGTTCCTTAAAATGTACAAACTCAAATTACTCCGCGACGAAACGCAATGTGACGTCTGTTTTTAGGGCTCCTTACACAAAGGGTAAAAACGGGACGCTATTACGAGGACTTCGCTGTCCGTTCGTCCGTCTGTCACCAGGCTGTATCTCATGAGCCGTGATAGCTAGAAAGTTTAAATTTTCACAGATGATGTATTTTTGTTGCCGCTATAACCACAAATACTAAACCAGAATAATGTCTGAATATATCAATGACCAATATAAAGTGAACCCACACTGCGTACATTTTGCTGTGTTACAGGGCTCTGCTTACACTGGTTTTTGATATTTGTAGATAATGGTACGCGGAATCCTTCGTGCGCGAGTCTGACTCGCACTTGGCTGGTTTTTTTCTTTTTGATCAAGAATATTTCTTGTTACTTGATAGTATTATTTTATGTAAGTTGAACTTTAAAAATGTTCATTTTACAGGGCCCGCCAGGACCACAGGGCGAAAAGGGTGTACAAGGATTTCCTGGTCAAAAGGTAAATCATGAAATTGTTTTAAGTTTAACCTTAAGAATATTAAATAAAATACTCAGGACCTACAAGTTTTTATACAAATTTAGTTTTACTAAAATTTCAATCTGTATCAGTATACACAGTATATACAGCCTTATTCATAAAAAGTTAGAGGCTCGCTATAGGCTCGCTATAGGACCGATGCAAAAAAACATGATTCATAAACGTCAATTAGCGCTAATCAGTCCATCAAGGGTCTGTTAAGTCTTCCGAAAGTTAGCGGACCGTAGACCCTACTTTATCTCTTTGCTAACTCACAAAATGGCCGCCACAAATGTGAGCAGCTGATTTTGGCAAGAGCAAAATATACAAATAAAGGTGGAAACACAATTATTAACACGCGACGCGACCCGACGCAACGATTGTATGCGCATGGCGTCGCGTCGGATTTTCATAGTGTGGTTCTGGTCATAGAAAATAATACAATTTGATTCGACTTAACACGCGTCGCGTTGCATCGGGTCGCGTCGCGTGTTAACAATGTGTTTCCACCTTAATAATTACGCAAGACAGTTTTTTTTGTTTTAAGTTTTTATTCCCTCCGGGAAAGGTAAAGGAAACTAGATCCACACTGCCTAGTCTGTCGTGTTAATTCGCTGGTTTCCCGCTAATTCGCTGCCACTGCTGTCAATTTTTTTTTTAATTCACTAAAACGCCACATTTTTGGTCTATGATTTGTCAAGGTGACAACATGCTAGCAAGCGTTTATGAATCATACTTTTTAACAACTGTCAAATAAGCTTAATCAGTCTGTTAACTAATAGACTGATTAAACCTCAATTAAGGATTTTTTATGAATAAGGCTGTTAGTCTTTGTTCGCGGGTAATTAATTATTATAAATATTTAACCTTTTCGCCGCTACTTCAAATACAAGAGACGTCACTCATACATTAGACTTCTTTATTGCGATGCCTTAATTTGAACCTTAACCTAATTGAGCGAAGGTTGCTTTTTGCATTGAAGTAATGGACGTACTCGTATATGGTCGTTGGCGTTGAACCTGCTGGGCTGTATGTATGTGTCGTTGGGGTCATTTTACTCCCAGAAAAATACAATATACCTAAGGTGTCTTAGAATCTGTGCCCTGTTTATCAAAACTTACAAGTTTACACGTTCACAAGTTACACTTTACAAAGAAGTTTTTACACGTTCGTGTAAATTACGTTTATCAAAGAAAATCTACAGGTCTTGTAAAATAAAACACTTGTAGGTTGTACTTGTAAGTTCTAAATCAAAAACGTATGCCGCATTCCTTTCCCGCCATTTTTTTGTACTTAAACGCATGGCTGAATGGTATATTATCTGTGCCAAATATTGACGGGACATTAAAAAAAAAGTAGTAGCGACAGTATTCCCGTCTTTTATTTATTTTATGATTTGAAGCTTGTAGTCGAATCTTGCGGGTGGTAGGGCCTTGTGCAAGGTCCGTCCGGATCGCTACCACCATCTTACTCGCTAATCCTGCCGCAAAGCAGCAGTGCTTGCACTGCTGTGTTCCGGTGTGGAGAGTAAGACAGCCGGGGAAATTACGGGCACAAGGAGGCATTTCATCTAAGTCCTCTAGGTTGGCAACGCACCTGCAATCCCTCCGGGGTTGCGGGTGTCTATGGGCAGTGGTGATCGCTTACCATCAGGTGACCCACTTGCTCGTTTTCCTTCCTATTCACATAAAAAAAAAAAAAAAAAAAAAAACGAAACCTTTCGTTATACTCATAGGTCGTCTCCATATGACCGTAGTCAATTCTTGTTCTATAAGTTCTCGGTTCTATTATTCTAATATTTTCATCATCGCTTGAGTCACTAGACCACATTTTAAAAGAGAAAATCATTTTTTTTTATTGCGGTACTAAGCACGACACTTGTAAGACTGAATGGAGAGTCGCTAAACACTCTCAGGATTTGCCATGATTTTCTACTACTTGTAACTTACAAGGGATTTTTTGATGAACGAAATCATGAATACAAGTGTGAAAATATACTTGTCTTGTGAAATAAATAATAACACTTGTAACTCGTAAATTACACGTGTAGTTTTGGTGAACACATATTTGTAATAATGAAATTTTTTACAGGAAAATTGCTTGTAATACAAGGCTTGTAAGTTTTGATGAACAGGGCACTGGTGTTCGTTTTTTCCATCTGTATGTTTAGTGTAAGTTTTCTGTCACAGAATATGTCTCGAACGCGTTCGCGTTAAAATTTCAAACGCTATGAGAACAGTTTATTGCCGTTTCGATCCGCAAGTGGCGCTGCCAATTATTTCATAGTAATTGAGATCGCTGCTTTAATTCGACGATGGCATATTACAAAATATGACGTTTTTACTTAATACACGCCAATCGACGTGAAATAAACGTTATTTCTATGTTGACAAAGATCATTATTCTATTACGCGTATTGGCCACGTCGCGCCACCAAATGTCGTTATGTGATTGGTGGTCTGACAGCTCGTTTTCGCTCCGGTGATCAGTAAAAGCTATTATAGATTTGAATAAAGAACAGTCTGCGCTTACTTGTTGTAGCTTATAAATAAATGCGGATAATTTAATATTGTATTTTGATTGACCAGAAGGCATAGAGGGTTTTGACTTTAGTGTAAAATTATGCTTGTTTCAGGGTAACACGGGACCACGCGGTTTAAGAGGAAGGCAGGTGCGTTTAAAATCTTTGTTGATAGCTCTTTATCATTTCAACGTCTTCGGATTTATTCAGAATACTGCTTTGGTTACTTTGTCGTTGTTTATTTCATTTTGTAACACCGTAAACATCCATTGACACAACAAAAAACATACACGGGCGAACAACAAACGAACGAAGATAATAGTTCCCGGCGGCGCCAAGAGATGGCGCCACAAGGCAAGTTAGATGGCGCTAACGTTTGTTTCCCCTGAATCAATGACCTTCGATGCATGTTTGCAATGTATTCATTCCAGTAAGGACTAACACATGCACGCTTTACGATTTCACCCTGTTGAGACGTTTAAGTGTCATTTGTTAGATAAAGTTAGAATAAATAACCGTAACATACGAAGTGTGTTTACTTCTCCGCCTCCTACGCCGCTTCCCCGCGTTAAAGTGGCGCCCTCCGTTCGGCCCGTCGTGACGTCAGCTACGTACTACGAGATTCGTAGAGCGTCTACACCGTGCTACACGCGCTACGGTTCCTGCTTCTGTGCTACGAGCGACACGACGACCTACTTATAAACATTAATGAGTGGAAGAAGCTCCGGAGACGCGAGAAAGACACCAACTTACGTTACGCGTTCCGGCCGCACGACTACTGTTAAAATAAAAACAAAACCTATCAGTATGATGTCACCGGAACAGTTTCAGCAGCTCCTGAATAAAATAGCCCCTCCATCAACACCTGCAAAGGGCTCATTCACCAACTGCAACTACAGTTATGATGGCGTGAAGGATGCCGAAATAGTTGAAGCATTTCTGTCGGCTGTAAATATTTTTAAACGATCTGCCAACATCGGTGATTTGACAGCGTTGGAAGAACTACCGATTCTACTGAAAGGTGAAGCGGGAGTTTGGTGGCTAGGTGTGAAGCGCGACGTGACTTCGTGGCAAGAATTTGAAGCACGTTTACGGGAAAACTTTGCTCCTACCCGTGAACCATACTTGCTGTACTTTGATATAACCCAAGAAAAACAGCCTCAAGGGATGTCAACTGAAGACTTTGTGCGACGCAAACGTATGCTATTTTCCCAATTACCAAGGCCCGGCCACGTCGAAAGCCAACAGCTGGACATGATCTATGGACTGCTACACCTAGACATTAGAGAGAAGATTCCACGCGCTGTTGTACGAGATTTTAAGGATCTTCTGAAGGCTGCTCGTGCTGTTGAGCACGTTCTCAATGAAAAAGATGATGCAGTGGCTCCTAAAGATGCACAACCAAGCAAACACAAGTTAGATGCCCGGTCAGCACCCACGCGCAAGACACGCTGCAGATTCTGCAAGAACTATGGCCATCTGACTGAGAACTGCAGAAAACTGTCTATTCGCAAGGAAAATGTAACCAAAGTAGCTCCGAAAATGGAAGCCGTAGAAGCAGTTACTCAGTTTCCCTCACCATCTATACCGAAGGTCAAATGTTACGGTTGCGGTGCTCCCGGAGTTGTAAGGAGTAACTGCCCGACATGCCATTCAAATAGAGGTCAAAAGAATCCGCCAGAAATCGGATTTTGTTCAGTGGATACATCTACCGATGCCAGAGACCGGCCGATCATTTATGTGGACATCGGCGGTACACCTGGTGCAGCCTACCTGGACACGTGCGCTAAATCGAGCATTGCTTCTTACTCTTTGTACTGCCAGTTACGAAGAGACGGGTACGCCTTCAAGGAAGTGGGAGTAGGAATAACACTAGCCGACGGTGTCCAGAAACGGCAGAATGTACTGGTTACCCAAGCCCCAGTAACGGTTAACCAACGAACAGTGATGACCACCTTTTTGGTTCTGCCAGAGTCACGCAAAAATCGCACCCTCCTTGGAGTCGGATTTATACAAGACGCCCACATTGTGCTCAATTTGCCCCAATGTACCTGGCACTTCCTAGATGAACCGTTTGAGGAGTTCGAGCTTTATGAAGAGAGCTTCGTGAATTTTAGCGAAGTGGCAGTTGCTACGATGACGAACAACTACGTCTTATCGTCACCTTCATTACCAGAAGAAAGCAACACCGAAGCTTCTTTCATGCGCCCATACGGCCCTCTAAAGCGCTTGGACCTGTCTTCTCCACCACAGTCTTCTACGAAAAGGACCTGTGTTCGGGTCCCAACTAACTATTCACCAATTCTGAATGCGCTCTATAACGACGCCGTGATCAGTCTCGAGAATTACGACGAAGAGGACGAGTTGAATGAATTCGACCGAGCACTCTTTCCATCGACGACGTCGATATTATCAATCGATATACAAGCATTAGAGGCATTCCTGGACAAGAATCAATCCGTATTCATGCCTAATGGTGACCCTGCAAAAGGCTTTGAGCATGCTATCGAGACAGCAGATAAAAAGCCCATCTCTGTACCGCCATATCGGATGTCTCCCATTAAGACTGAAATCCTTAAAAGAGAGGTAACAAACATGCTAGCAGAGAAAGTAATTGAGCCATGTTCATCCCCATGGGCCGCACCCGTTGTAATGGTACCAAAGAAAGACGGAAGTACACGAGTCTGCGTTGATTATCGGCAGCTCAATGCTGTCACCATTCCTGACGCTTACCCATTGCCAAGGATTGATGACCTGCTTCACAATGCCAAACGTACTCCATACATGAGTACCATAGATCTCCGAGCTGGATACTGGCAGATAAGTGTCAAAGAAGAGCATCGAGATAAAACAGCTTTTGTCACTCCCTTTGGGATGTACAGATTTCGCAGAATGCCATTCGGACTTCGCAACGCTCCGGCTACATTCCAGAGGATGATGGATCGCTTCCGTATTTCACTCAGCCATGTTAAGTTAATGGTTTACTTAGATGACTTGATAGTCATGTCTTCGACATTTGAGACACATATTAATGATTTGCAGGATGTTTTCAACAAACTCAAAGAGTTCAATTTGACTGCAAATCGAGAGAAATGCAACTTTTGCTGCTCCAAAGTAAAATATTTAAGCCATTATATCACCCCTAATGGCCTACAGCTTGATCCCGAGAAAGTGAGTGCCATAGTAAACATGCTACCGCCGCGAAACCTTAAACATTTAATGTCTTTCATCCAAATGTGTTCCTGGTATAGAAGATTTATACCCAATTTCGCGAAAGTCGTTGAGCCACTAACAAGGTTGACCAAAAAGAATGCAATTTGGAAATGGGAAGAGAACCAGAAGAAGGCTTTCGCAAAACTTCGCGAGCTCTTAGTCTCCTCCCCGGTACTCGCCCAAGCCGATCACACAAAGCCTTACGTAATAAAAACTGACGCAAGCAGCTACGCTCTCGGTGCCGTTCTGGTGCAGGGGGAGGGAGACACGGAACACCCCGTAGAATATGCGAGTCGCCTATTAACGAAGCCCGAACGCAATTACTCCACGACGGAGCGGGAAGCGCTTGCGGTTGTTTGGGCGGTCGACAAGTTCAGAGGCTACATTGAAGGTGGTAAGGTAACAGTCCTGACTGACCACCAAGCCCTTAGTTGGCTCATGTCACTGAAATCGCCGACTGGAAGGCTGGCTCGTTGGGCCCTATTACTGCAACCATACGACATTACGGTCAAGTACATTGCCGGCAGAACAAATGTCGTCGCTGACTCTCTGTCACGGCCAAGCTGCGAAGCAGATACTGAAGCAGACTGTGGAATCTGTACAGTGGTAATCGATATGCCCGCTAAAAGCAAAGATGTGATTAGAAAAGAACAGCACAAGGATGTAGATATTGTTAAAATAGTACAGAGCCTAGAGAGTAATAACGAAGAAGAGGCCAGATACTGGAGTCGGAAAGGCTACGTCATGAACAACGGCCTTAAGTATCGTTATAACCCAGACGCTGATGTGGAGAATGGTCAGCTAGTAATACCCAAACAGGAACAAACTGAAATCATTTCTGCATACCACGATGACGCGATCGCGGGACACTATGGGACAGACAAGACGTGCGATCGTATAGAACAAAGGTACTTTTGGAAAGGGATGCGAAAACAAGTCGAGTCCTACGTCCGCAACTGCATTCAATGCCAACGCTACAAGCCTTCTAATCAGAAGCCCCCTGGCTTACTCCAGACGACAGCTCAGAATCAACGGTTCGAAGTGGTGGTGTTTGATTTATTTGGGCCATTGCCCCGAACAGCTGAGAACAACAACTGGATACTTATCATTGAGGACGTTGCCTCACGCTGGGTTGAACTATTTGCACTGCAACGAGCGGCCGCAGAAGAATGCGCCAAGGTACTCCTAGAAGAAATAATACTGAGATACGGTACGCCACGTAGATTCCTGAGTGATAACGGCCCTCAATTTGTCAGCAATGTCATCCAGCAACTGACATATTGCCTTGACATTCAGCATGGGTTCACGCCAGTGTACCACCCTGAAAGCAATCGTCGAAAGAAAAAACCGAGACCTGAAGACCCAGCTGGCTATTCTTGTAGGGGACAACCACGTGACATGGGCAGAGAAGCTGCCTAGCATTCGCTTTGCGATGAATACGGCTACATCATGCACGACTGGCTACACGCCTGCGTACCTAACGTTCGGCCGTGAGTTAAGAACGCCAGATGATGTGAAACATGACCTCCGGGAAATAGTACAGAGGGATAGCTTCATCAAAGAAATAACTCCAAGTCTACTCTTGATGGCACATACGCTGCGTAGAGCTAGGGAGATACAGACCGAAAAGGAGGAGAAAAGAAAAGAATATGTCGACAAGAAGAGACAACCGTGTCCGGAGTATAAACCGGGAGACCTCGTTTTGGCTAACACTCACGTATTGAGCAAAGCTAGCCAAGGGTTTAGTTCAAAGTTGGCTCCACGGCGCGACGGCCCTTACATTATTGTGCGACGACATGGACCAAGCTCATTTGAAATAGCAAATACCGACACCAAAATCCCTGTTGGTATTTATCATGCATCAGCATTGGTTCGGTACCGGTCGGAGAATGCTGAAATACCAGACCCTACTCTGCCAATTAGGAAAAGAGGCAGGCCCAGGAAGCAAGATGCTCCCAAGAAAGATTCCTCCACTAAAATACCTAGACCTCGTGGTAGACCACCAACGAAGGTTCGCCAGAACGAATAACTTATCCTGTCACCCTCGTCGAGGCGACTTCACGGACAGAGGGGGAGAGCTGTAACACCGTAAACATCCATTGACACAACAAAAAACATACACGGGCGAACAACAAACGAACGAAGATAATAGTTCCCAGCGGCGCCAAGAGATGGCGCCACAAGGCAAGTTAGATGGCGCTAACGTTTGTTTCCCCTGAATCAATGACCTTCGATGCATGTTTGCAATGTATTCATTCCAATAGGGACTAACACATGCACGCTTTACGATTTCACCCTGTTGAGACGTATGTATGTATGTATGTATGTAAACTCTTTATTGTGCAAAATAAACAAGACAAATACAATTGACAAACAATGAGATACATGCACAAAGGCGGACTTATCCCTTTAAGGGATCTCTTCCAGTCAACCTTTGAGTGGATGAAAGGAGTATTACATTAGGGATGGACGAGTGAGTTTAAAATTGCAAACACTGAGAGCCACAATACATAACTTTACCGAATATAATACATAAACTCATAAAACCTAAACATCAATAAACTACTTTATACTACCTATAATATATACCTATCAATAAAATATAATACATAAAATAAATAAAGAGCACACTAAACAAAGGAATATTTACCATTAATTTAAGAAGATGGTGCGAGCCACATCTTCTTCAAACCTTCCCTGAACGACACTATGGAGGGAGACGTTTAAGTGTCATTTGTTAGATAAAGTTAGAATAAATAACCGTAACATACGAAGTGTGTTTACTTCTCCGCCTCCTACGCCGCTTCCCCGCGTTAAAATTTTCTAAAGAATTGACTAAGTAGGTATCATTAATAGAAATTATTCAACAGAAGTGTGGTTGTTTTGCATTACTTCACTTCACTAAGGCTCTGTCTCAACAATCTCTTCCTGTTATCTTAACTGTCAGTTATCTATGACTCCCTCTCTATTTTTCAGTACGAAACAGACAGAGACGACATCACTTAAGATAGCAGGAACTTTACAGAGAGTGGTGAAATAGGCCCTAACCCCCTTATTCATAAACAGTAACATAAGTAGTAGGTAATAAAGAGTAGGTAATGTATGTATATGGTGTAGGTATACCTATCGCGGAACAGCAAAGTAAAATTATCATTTTTGTTTGTCTTGGATTTTTTGCTGTTGTTGATTAAAATTAAATGTATCCATCCATACAGGGTCGATGTTCTAAGAGTGACTACTTTTTGATTGAAAAATTTAAATAAATTATAGGAGTAAATAGCATTATATTATTTTGAACCATTATGTATTTTAACCTATTATACATTTTAAACTTTAAAAAAAAATCAGGAGTGTTCAATAAAGCTAACCCAACCATCATACAAAATTATTCCAAAATAATATTAGTAGACCTTGTAAATTGACGTAAATTTATAATTATGTGCAATTTTATTTGTACGAGTTTGTGTTTTCAGGGATTCCCTGGACTACAAGGACACATGGGTTTGCAAGGAGAAAAAGGCAGCGCGGTAATTATGCATAACAATTATTATTTGTATGTCTGAGATATCGCGGGGAGGACTTAATGCAAAAACTTAAAAAATATTAAATATCTGTTATACAGGGTGTATGAGATAGCCCCTAACAATAATCAACTGGGGTATGTTACCATAGCTATAGAAGCTAAAAAATATATAACAAAAATAGGACTGTATTTAACTGTAATCATTCCTATAGAAAACATAAAAAAAAAATTACTCCAATTTTTTTTTAAATATTTTTTTTTAGCTTCTATAGCTATGGTTATATACCCCAGTTGATTATTATTAGAGGCTATCTGATACACCCTGTATATTAAATATCCTGCGCTGAGTAATTAAATTTTAGGTTAGTTTTACATTGAAGTGGGATTATTATATCATGATCATTTATTATTTTCAACATGAAACTCCCGTAGGAGTAAATCATAGTTACTTACACAAACGGATAACTTACCTACGTATAAAAGTCATGACATTTCGGACTAATTCGTAGCCCTTCTTTCCTGGAGCGCTCGCCCCGCCCCGGCGATAGCGAGCCGAGCACTGCGCGCCAGCGCTCTGCTCGCATGGCTACTCGACGCAACTGACAGCGGCGCACAACTACCCTCGTTTTCGTCATTTTTATTATTGTCAAAAGTAGGGCAACACTGATCAAGTCTTTTCGTAAACGGTTCGCTCACTCACCGTTTGGGCAATATTCAAAACAGTTTTCTAACTCGGGGCCACCGAACATCTACTATCACGGTTAAAATTGGGATAACGACTTATTTCAATGGCTTCACGCACTTTCCGCGGACGAAAAACTTTTCTCTCGCCAGCACGGACATTAAACTTTATCGAACCTCATTTAATGCGTTGAATCAGACTCCATCGAATGTTTGGCGACACTCGACTTTTATACGTGACTTAATCGTTTGTGTAACTAATCATTTAAGTATAATTTTTGTGTTAAATGTTTTTTGACCCTAACACCTAATATTTTTATCATAATGAGGCAGTTCAATAGTAAACCAAGAAAAAAATGTTTATTTTAGGGTTACCCAGGGATGAAAGGTGAAAAGGGAGAACTGGTAAGTAAAAGTATTAAAAATTAGAGTATTTTTTACATTGGACGAATAACTAAACTAAACTAATGTAATGTAGGTATTAGGATAATTAGACATAAGAGGGTATGCTTAACGTTTGTTATGAATCCAGTCCGCAATTAAATGCCATACTGCTAAGCTGTGTTTCCTTTTGCGCCGATATACCACAGTGACGACGAGGACTACTAATTACCTACGTGTGTGTGTGTTGTTGTGATTAAAGCAATACTTAGTTAATAAAAAAAAAAAAACAAATTAATTAAAATTAATAATAATGTCGGTCGGAAAAATATTGGACTTTAATATACATAAAGATAACTGGCGTTTCTACGTCCAACGTTTAGAACAATATTTTGTAGTTAATGAGGTGAAAGAGGAACATAAAGTGCCTACATTAATCACGGTCATGGGGGCAGAATCCTACGAACTTTTAGTTAATTTATGTACACCGGACGAGCCCAAGACTAAGACATTCAAGCAAATCGACGCCATATTGGAAGGGTATTTGCAACCGAGGCCTAGCGAGTTGGCCGAGAGGTACAAATTTAGACACAGGGTGCAAAACAGTGGCGAGTCTATAGCGGAATATGTCATTGTTTTGAAAGGAATGTCTAAGACTTGTAACTTTGCGAACGGCCTGGAAGAAAGTCTGCGAGATCAATTAGTATGTGGCATAAGCAGCGACGCAATTCGGCAACGTTTATTCACAGAAGACAAACTGAATTTCAAGAAGGCATATACGCTAGCAGTTAGTATGGAAACAGCTGAGAAGGACGCGGCTATCATTCAAGGACACGGAAGGTCACCATGCGAACCGACGACGACGGTCGCCTGTCAAGCTATAGCGGGGGAGCGATGGCGACGGAGGGGTGCGGCGGCGGAGGCAGTGCGGGGCGGTAGCGGAGCGGCGCGGGAGGCCGGCCCGCTCGCCGCGCGACGGGACCGCGCGCGCACGGACCCGGCGCGGCCCGGCCGGGCTGAGCAGGCGCAGC
This sequence comes from Pandemis heparana, assembly GCA_963854515.1. NCBI lineage: Eukaryota > Metazoa > Arthropoda > Insecta > Lepidoptera > Tortricidae > Pandemis > Pandemis heparana. The sequence continues at coordinate 14,691,608 of OY978013.1, read as the reverse complement.
GGCACCGACCTTGCCGAGCTTGCGGAGGCTCGCACGACGGGGCCACTTGCAAATTCAAGCGATATGTGTGCCGCGTGTGCAATCAAATAGGGCACCTACGGCGTATGTGTCCAAATATAGTGAATCAGTTCTGCACGGGGGAGGCGAACACGAATCAGGACTCAGATATGGACAGTATCGATAGCGAGGAGGTAATTTTTGTTGATTGTAATCAGTTAAAGATAAGTCAGTGTAAACCGATTTTAATATCCTTAAATATTCAAGGTAAAGACCTCAGTATGGAATGCGATACCGGCAGTGCCGTATCGTGCATTAGTAACGATACTTATAAAAGATTGTTTAGCAATATAAAAATTCATAACTGTAAATTAGTTTTGCGTTACTACACGGGGGAGGAGGTGCGACCCCTCGGTGTTATTAGGCCTATTGTAATTTATAAAAATAGGGAAAAATGTCTGGATCTTTATGTTATTGATAACGGTAAAACAGCACTGCTCGGAAGACAGTGGCTGGCAGAGTTGAATATTGAATTACCAGGTTTAGATTACAGCACGCTTAACGCGTTAAAAAGTGAGATATTTGATCTAGAATCTTTCAGTTCCAGATATTGTAAAGTTTTCGCGGACGGGCTCGGATGTTTCACGGGAGCACCAGTGAGCATCCACGTGCGGGCGGAGGCGCGGCCGGTGTTCCTGCGCGCGCGCCCGCTGGCGTACGCGCTGCGCGAGCCGGTGGAGCGCGCGCTGGAGCAGCACGTGCGGGACGGCGTGCTCACTCCGGTGCGGCACTCTGACTGGGCTACCCCCATCGTGCCCGTGGTGAAAAAGGACGGTAACATTAGGATATGTGGCGACTACAAAATAACTTTGAATAGAGTGTTGGAGATTGACCGTTATCCACTGCCCAGAGTCGAAGATTTATTGTTTAAATTGCATGGGGGACAGCATTTTAGCAAAATCGATCTCTCTCAAGCATACGCACAATTCGTGTTAGATGAAACAAAAAAGTATACTGTAATAAATACTCACAAGGGTTTATTTGTATATAACCGTCTGGTGTATGGGCTGTCCTCTAGTCCGGGAATATTTCAGCGACATTTAGAGCAACTATTTGAAGATTTACCGCGTGTTGGGGTGTTTTTAGACGACGTGATCATCACGGGTAGGACCACGGAGGAGCACGTAGGTAACCTGCACAAAGTGTTCCAACGATTGGAGACTTCGGGCTTGCGAATAAAGAAAGAGAAATGTGTCTTTTTCGCGGAGTCGGTTAGCTATCTTGGGCACGTAATTAGTAAGGAGGGCGTGCACACGTGTCAAGATAAAATTAAAACTATTTGGAAGACGCCTGCACCGACGACCGTGTCCGAATTACGATCTTTCATAGGAATGGTCATGTACTATGCTAAGTTTGTAAATAATGTCAGCACCATACTAGCACCTTTGTACAAACTACTTAAAGTAGGTACTAGATATGTCTGGGACGCAGAGTGTCACAAAGCCTTTGAAACAATTAAGGCGAAGTTAGCCAGCAGTGAAGTGCTCGTGCATTATTCCCCGGAGCTGCCACTCGTGCTGACTACGGACGCGAGCAGCGTGGGGGTGGGCGCGGTGCTGGCGCACGTGACGCCGGCCGGCGAGCGCCCGGTCGCTTACGCTTCCCGCGCGCTGACCGCCGCCGAGCGCCACTACTCGCAAATAGACCGGGAAGCCCTTGCTATAGTATTTGGAGTGCGCAAGTATCACCAGTATTTGTATGGTCGCTCATTTACGCTGAAAACAGATCATAAACCTTTGACCTATATTCTTGGAAATAAAGTAGGTATTCCGGTCATGGCAGCGTCCCGGTTGCAACGATGGGCCGTATTACTATCGGGCTATCACTATAACATACAGTATGTCATGTCAAAAAAAAATTGTGCGGACGCTTTGTCTAGACTGCCGGCGCTAAACGCTAATAAGCAAGAGGGCTCGAAGGAAATCACTTACATTAATTTTGTTGAATTTTTTTTACCGGTAACAAATAACGACGTTAGAAAAGCGACCGCTACAGATTTAATGCTGAGCAGAATCAAAGTTTACGTAGAGTCAGGTTGGCCTTATTCTTGTCCGGAGGAAGAATTTAAACCGTATTTTGCTAGACGTAATGAGTTATACATAGAAAATGGATGCATTATGTGGGGATATAGAATAATTATTCCTTTATCCCTTAGAAAACTAGTTTTAAAACAGTTACATACCAGTCATATGGGTATAGTTAAAACAAAAGGTTGGGCGCGGAGTTTTGTTTGGTGGCCACTGATTGACAGAGACGTGGAGGCGCTGTGTCGTGCGTGTGAGACATGCGCGAGGGAGGCGGACGAGCCTCCGAGCGCGCCACCGCGCCCATGGCCTTACACCATGCAGCCCTGGACTAGGGTACATATAGACTTCCTGGGACCCTTTCAGAATAAAACTTTCTTAGTTTTGGTAGATGCATCATCGAAGTGGATTGAGACCTTTGAGATGAAAAAAACAAATGCATCGGCCGTAATTAAGGTACTGCGGGAAACGTTTGCTAGATTCGGTCTACCTCGGGAGCTAGTATCGGATCAAGGCCCACCTTTTACTAGTGCAGAGTTAACAGCGTTTCTCAAGAATAATGGTATTCGACAGACGTTTTCAGCGGTGTATCATCCATCATCGAATGGTGCGGCGGAAAATGCTGTTAAGCTCTGTAAGAAGGCAATTAAAAAAGCAGTTCGGGACAATTTAGACGTCGATGCTGCACTCCAAACGTTCCTACTGACGTATCGAAACACAATACACAGCACCACCGGCGAGACGCCGGCGTTGCTATTGCAAAGACGCACTTTGCGCTCACGAATAGATTTATTGCGTAACGATCAAGCCGTAGCGGAGCGGGTGCGCGAAGCACAGCAAATTCAAACGGAAAATGCGGGTGGAGTAGAACGCGATTTTGCACCAAACGATACGGTCTGGGTTAGAGGTTACGGAAAACAAGAAAAATGGATTAAGGGTAAGGTTATAAACAAAGACGGGTCAAGGCGTTTTGTTGTCGATAGCGGTAACGGTCAATTTCTAACCAGGCATATTGATCAATTACAACGTAGATCGCATGTATCCGATGTTGTTTGTCCAGAGCCACGGGTAGAGGCCGAGGTTAGGGTGTCACAGTCGGGGGGGGCCCGGAACGAGCGCGTGGACTCGCCGTGCAAGGTGGTGGTGGAGGATGGGAACATCAGTCGTGACAAACAGATAAATGAGCCACCCATTGAACCTCACGTGACCATTAGCAATGATAGTAGTCACGGTGACGCAGCCCATTCGCCACCGCCGCCTTTGTCGCGTTACCCTAAAAGAGACCGCAAGCCTGTTGTACGATATGGTTTCGAATGATTTTTTTTTTAGTGATTGTTTATTTTTATTTTTTTTTCTCTGTCTTTGTTTACGAATCTGAATTGAAATGTAGAACACATTGTTGTTAATTCCAGTTTAGAGGTAAGAGTAAGATTTTGCCGGGGCAGGGTTATTATGTTGAAACGTATACTTAAAATAAGGGTGGAGGTGTAATGTAGGTATTAGGATAATTAGACATAAGAGGGTATGCTTAACGTTTGTTATGAATCCAGTCCGCAATTAAATGCCATACTGCTAAGCTGTGTTTCCTTTTGCGCCGATATACCACAACTAATTATAAAAGAAATCGTATAGATAACGAATTAAACTATTCGACGAGCTAACTTCGCAAAACAGACAACCAGGTTAATTGTTGCTCTTTTATAGGGTTACACTGGATTAAGCGGTGAAAGAGGACAAAAAGGAGATTACGGTTTACCGGTAATGTAGTTTTGTGTTATTTTGGATATATTCACTCACACACTTATAGAGAGAGAGCATGTAACGCATACCACGCATTACGCGCAGCCAGTGATTGCTGTTTTGGCCGAAGAGAAAGAATAAGAATAAGAGAACAAAAAAAAGAAAAAAAAAGGTAGAAGAAAGGTAGTATTTTTCTAAAACATTATTATTAAAACAATAAATGAAACTAATAATAATAAACCATTTATTTCGGACAGAATCCATAGGGGTTAGTGTGCAAAACAGTAAGAATAAGCTTATAATCTAATAACTAAACATTTCTGAATTATATTAATTACAGTCATATTTGATAACCATTGGTATCTAATTCTTGATACCATTAAATGATTTTACCTTTTTTATTTCATTTTGAATTGAAAAAAACTAAAAACAAAATTACACCGTATGCGTCGTCAAATTAGCTTCTTTTAAATGTGCTGGCGAAAACAATACTCTTTATTCTTAATATAATAGTTAATACTCGTGTATGTGTACAAACATTGCATAGTTGGCTACTGCAAAAAAGATTTTATACTATTAAAGAATTCCTGTCTTGTAAAGAGTGACTTCATTGATAATATATAAGTAAAATAAATCGCTTGCATTTGTAGATGTAGTGCTTGTTTAAAATAATTTGCATACTACTGTGTAGTGGAATAGTTGTGTCATTGTTGTTCCTGCTTGCCATCTTATTGTACACTATTTTCTGCAAATAAATGACTTATGACTTATGACTTATTTCTCTTAAAAATAAAAATGAACTGTATCGTTTCAGGGTTCCCCCGGGAGACCCGGTTTCGATGGACTACCGGTAAGTAGCTTACAATCCTAGCCTTCTTATTTGATTTCTCATACACAGTCGAATCAATTGATCCTCATACAAAGAAAATCTTTCACCTTTAGAATCCTACATTATCCCTGATGAACATCCTATCCTACTAATATTATAAATGCGAAAGTTTGTGATGATATTGTGATGATATGACGATGTGACGATGTGAGTGAGTGTGTATGTTTGTTCCTTCTTCACGCTAAAACGACTGGATGGATTTGGATAAAATTTGTAACGAAGATAGCTGGTACCTTAGATTAAAACAAGGGCTACTTTTTATCCCGGAAAATAGCATAGTTCCCGGGGGATAGCCATAAACATGTCAATTGCTAATTCTACGCAGACGAAGTCTCTGGCAGAAGCTAGTAGGCTATATAATTCTTTAATTCTTCGCAGACAAAGTCGCGGGCAACAGTTAGTTTAAAATAAATTTATTTTTAGGGTCCCATTGGACTTCCTGGTGAAAACGGCGAAAAAGGAGAACCCGGTTTAAAGGTACATAGTTAAATCATTAGAACCTGTAAGTTTTTCGTCGCAACAGTCGTCGATGTGACCATTAAAATTGTAAATGATTCACGATTAATTATTTTATACTAAACCGCAGTGAGAATAGCATTGGTGCTGACAGTTATTCCATACAATTACGTCATATCCTTAATCACTACATAGTATAAAACAAAGTCGCTTTCTCTGTCCCTATGTCCCTATGTATGCTTTAAATCTTTAAAACTACGCAACGGATTTTGATGCGGTTTTTTAATAGATAGAGTGAATCAAGAGGAAGGTTTATATATTATGTATAATACAAGCATAATATACCGTGCGAAGCCGGGGCGGGTCGCTAGTAATATATAAATGCGAAAGTAACTCTGTCTGTTACGCTTTCACGCCTAAACCACTGAATGAAACCACCAAATTTGGTACAGAGAGACCTAGTTTGAATTCCAGAAAAGGACAAAAGGATAGTTTTTAGAATAGTTCAGACGATAGATCTTTCAATCTCATTCTGATTGCGGTTTAGTAATAAGTGACAGATAGGGGCAGATAAAAGTATTATTCATTATTAATATAAAAATTCGTCTTCAGCACTATTTTACTAAAAAAACCTATTTTTTCACAGGGTCTACCCGGCTTTCCTGGCAGAAGCGGATTACCGGTGTGTTATTAAAAATATTTTATGGCAATTTTCTAACGTTAAAATCAAATATCAAATCCTTAAAAGTAAGTGAGACATCCTAAAGGTTGTCGCACACCTAATCGGATCGGCGCTACATCACCTCATTGGCTCGCCGTCAACCAGGCATCAACCATTCGCAAGCACGTAACGAAAGCGGCTCAGAATCTCCGAAGTGTCGGCGCAGCTACGGCTAGGTGACGTCGCGCTTACGGCTGGGCGACAGCGCGCTTAAATCTCTCCGCTCCGATCCGGTACCGAACGGTTTTATAGTTATATGTGCGACAACTTTGAATCCTCTATCTAACAAACGGTCCCATCAAATGGCGATTTTTTAATAAGTCATTGCGAAAAAAAAAATACAATTTACCACATATTTTTATCTTGATACTACGATGGAAATCTTTGTTTCAGGGGCCTAAAGGACCTCCTGGTCGAATGGGTATTTCCGGAGAAAAGGGTGATCAGGTAATACAAATAGCCAATGAAAACACTGACAGACAAAAGACATGAATAAGTTGACATAACATTGTCTTAATCCAAAATAAAACGCAAAATGGAATGCAATTTTTTAATGAAGTAGGTAATGTCTTTTAATATACTTGTTTTTTTTTTACTTTCAGGGTGAACGTGGATTTACAGGTGCTATGGGACCCTTAGTAAGTTTGTCATAATTTTAATTTGTCGTTAAATGCTTAAGATTAAGTATGGCATTCATTTTGTAAGTTGAGGGAATATCAAAAACATGACTGTCATATCCTCAATTCGAAGAAATTCGAAAATCACGAGCGTTTTCCATCTCTGTAGGAGAGAAAGTGTCCCATAATTTCCATAAATTGTTGATATTTTTCCATAAATTGTTGACATAAAAAATGTTTAGAAAATAGTAATAAAATAATAAAATATCCCATTAGAATCGAAATAGCACGTCGTATGATACTGAGTAGAAACTAGAAACAGCTTAAAATTATAAAAAAATTATAATCATAGAAAATATTCGTTTTCACACCACTTGCTCGACAATGGCTAATTATATAGCATGTAAACCTTACTCAAAAGTAACTCATTATAGCCCTTGGCTCTAGCCGGGTAGTAATATTGTACTGAATTTCATTATAACCCGCCGGTTAGTAATATGAATCTCACTTCTCATAGTTCTTATTGTCATACTCTTAAAGTCTAATTTCGTAAAAATCGCACGGCTCCGAAAATCGAGATGGCCTCGCCACGGCAAGCGGCGGCGTTCGATTTTCAAACGAATGGAACAAATTTCAAATAAAACAAAAGCCGCGAGTGTTTGCTGGCGCTGTGAATGCTGTGATATAGTTAGGTACGCATTAGAACTCCTAAGATTCCAAATAAAAATATTACAAATGGACCAATGTCTCAAATAATATTTTTTACTTTTAATTTTGTTTTACCTACAGTTGTTAAAATGAAATTCTTTCTCTAGTTGCCTTGGTTTTTATTGTCTCGCAAAAGGTGAGAAAAGTAGAGTATACTCCTCGGAGATAAAACTGTTTATGTCTTGGGTGCGCTTAAATTCTTCGCTCCTCTCAGGACTCAATCTTAATTCCCTCGCTACGCTCAGGAATTAACTCATAACACCCTCGCTTCGCTCGGGAGTTAAATCTAGAGTCCTTCGCTGCGCTCAGGATTCAATATCGCGCCCGTGACATAATACAGTGCTTTATCCCCTCGGTGTACAATCTACTATTACCTACTTCATAACTGTAACAGAATGACAGCTTTTTTTAATCTGGTTACTGTTATTATAGGGCCGATACGGAATGCCAGGTGAAAAGGGGGAAAAAGGAAATCCAGGTCCACAGGTAATGTATTGTACTTTTCTGTTTACCTTTCAAATCTAAAAATATGATTTGTAAAAATTTGTAAACTTTTTTAATAATTCTGTAAGTACCTGAAAAAGAAAAAAAGTACCCTTTCCGATTACTTTTTCAAAACCGCATGGAGGCATCACGTTGAGGTTTGTAATTAGGTATGTGAAATACTACGTTTTCTCCGCAACCACAGAATAAGTAATAGTACTAACCGCAACTGCGTCTGCGCGGAAATCGCTTAGCGATAGCCCGTGAAAGGAAAGACAAAATACAATACAATAACACCACATATAACAATCAAAACAAAAAAAAAAGGTAACAGAAGTAATAAGGTAACAAGAAGACATAGGTAGGATATAAAAACTATCCTATTTCCTTACCCAGGACTAAAATTGTCTCTATAATAAACTGACTATACATAATATGTATAGTCAGTTTATTATAGAGACAAGATACCATAATAACCCTTAAGCTCTTGACTATAATATAGTCAAGAGCTTAAGGGTTATTATGGTATCTTGTATTCGAAAAAAAAACAGTATTTTTACTATACACATATTTGGCTAAACCTCATAATTTTCTTATTTGAATTATTATTACGATAATTCTGTTTTTGGTGTAAGATTTTACGCGACACTACCATCATATGACATTTAAAATAATTTTGATTAAATTGTTGTGACTTTTTTTCTTTCTTTTTAAGGGTTTTCCTGGATTTCGCGGAGGAAGTGGACGGCCGGTGAGTAACAGAGAGTACCTTTAATTTAAAATAAGGTAAAATATTACTATTTTTGATATTAAATCTTTGATATTGCGGCGATCCTATAGTGCCACCTAGTACTGTACATATACGTAGTAAATAATCCTCCTTTCTACTTCCGAATGGTGACGACGTATCTACGAGTCTGACTGAAGTAGCATGACAAAATATACCATACGAATACGATAATTCCCGAGATAATACGATGGGCACGGATTTTGCATGATATCTCTACCATAGGTTACGAAAGTACGACTTGTTTCAATACAAGCGTGCCGATTTTTTACCACCTGCTGTAACGTCACGAAATCCAAACCCATCAAAGCACCGACGCCACTCCGTCCTGCTACGATTCAAATATGAATCAAACGATTAAACAGCCACCGCCTTTCTAAAGTCGCTTATCCACTAGAGGCAGCCTCGGGTCGAGCTGCTGCCTCGCTCCGAGGCCGCGCAAGTGGAGACGCTGCCTAAGACGTTGAGCACACGTTGAGGCAGCGTCTCCACTTGTGCGGCCTCGGAGCGAGGCAGCCGCTCGACCCGAGGCTGCCTCTGGTGGATAAGCACGCATCTCCGTATTTTCAAAATATATGAACACACCTTGGCGCTAGGTCGGGGTTCGGAGTCGCGAAGTAGATTGATCTGCGTAATCTATGATGTATGCGGTATTTTTGGGACACCGAGTATAATCGACTTTAATACTAAGTCGACATTATTTTAACATTTTCCAACAAAACGAGCTTAAAACAAAAGTATTGACGACCGAATGGCCTAATGGTTAGAGAACCTGACTATGAAGCTTGAGGTCCCGGGTTCGATCCCCGGTTGGGGCAGATATTTGTATGAAAATACGGATGTTTGTTCTCGAGTCTTGGATGTTTAATATGTATTTAAGTATGTATTTATGTATGTATTTAAGTATGCATGTATATAAGTATGTTTATCCGATGTCTAGTGCCCATATTACAAGCTTTGCTTAGTTTGGGGCTAGGTCAATTGGTGTAAATTGTCCCAAGATATTTATTTTTATTTTTATTAGTCTTTTTTTTATTCGGCCGTTAATACAACTGTATCCTAACTAACAATATATATAGTAACTACACTTTGTTTCGTACTGATATACGACCAAAAAAACAATACAATTGCTGTGAAAGTTAAGTCAAACACGTTAACATACAGACATCAAAAATGTCTAGGGATTTTTTTATTCTTATACAAATTTGATCTTTTGACTCCGTAGTAATATGCCTATTATTTGAAATGTTCAAAATTGTCTATGGATAAAAATATGCTTAGACATTTTTGATGAGTGTATTAAATGATTTTTTCTACTCGTTGATTGTAATCTGTCAATTATGTGTTTATAGACATAATTGCAATTACATACTTTTTAATCTTGGATAGTCTATGGCACTTCGAACTCAATTATACCTAATGATTATTATACAACGCTCTAGACGACTATAATAATTTCAAAATTAGAACTTAGTAACTTCGATTGAGCGTCGTGAGCGCTTAGTGGAACGCACCCAATGTAAAGTTGGAAATATTTGGCAAATTTGCTTCCATTTGAACACACTAACATTTTTCTTCTGTTAAGTGATTGGTTAGTAATTTAAGTAATTGGCCAATCAGAAACAGTCTTATAACGACGTCTTATTAGTTCTTTTTTGTGCTACGAAAATTTAAAAGTTTTGTTTGTTATTTGACGCGAAATCGATGGTGTTAAATTAATAATCCCTAATTCGAATTAAACATGAGTGACAGTGACGAGATTAGTTTCGCCGCTACTCCGAAGGAGATAACTACTATTAGTTCATAAGTGGAAGGTACAATTTTCAAACTTAACCTAATGTACTTTACAAAAGGTTATGTATGTACCTCGATAGACGATGATGATGATAACTCGTAGAAAAAGTATTGTATACAATAGTTACATAATTAGTTCATAAAATCTCGTACCTTACTTAGGTCACTCGGCAAGCCTCGTGGCCTAAACACGGTACTCGACTTTAAGAGCCTTCATTATGCAACGATTGTATAAAATACTATTACAATTTATTCTTATTTTGCGTAGGGCCAGATTGGCATGGAGGGTGAAAAAGGTGACCGAGGTGAACAAGGGCCCAAGGTAATGATGTAGTCACGTACCTATTTTAGATACTTACAGCCTTATTCATAAAAAAATCCTTAATTGAGGTGGTCAGTCTATTAGTTAACAGACTGATTAAGCTTATTTGACAGTTGTTAAAAATTATGATTAATAAACGCTTGCTAGCAGTCTGTTAGCTAATGAGCTGCTGATGGATGGATTAGACGCGTTATGTTGTCACCTTGACAAATCATAGACCAAAAATGGCCTTTTAGTGAATTAAAAAATAATTGACAGCAGTGGCAGCGAATTGGCGGGAAACCAGCGAATTAACACGACAGACTAGGCAGTGTGGATCTAGTTTCCTTTACCTTTTCCGCAGGGAATAAAAACATAAAACAAAAAAAACTGTCATGTGTATGGTTTTGCTCTTGCCAAAATAAGCTGTTCACATTTGTGGCGGCCATTTTGTGAGTTAGCAGAGAGCTAAAGTAGGGTCTACGGTCCGCTAACTTTCGGAATACTTAACAGACCCTTGATGGACTGATTAGCGCTAATTGACGTTTATGAATCTTGTTTTTTTGCATCGGTCTTATAGCGAGCTTATAGAGAGCCTCTAACTTTTTATGAATAAGGCTGTTAAATATTTCAAAAGCACTGAAAACGGACTACAATCTATCCTGTACCTATATAACGAAGATTATGATACATCATGTAACTTTATGTAACTAATATTAGGTACCTATATATTTCAGGGTGAACCCGGCCTTGATGGCTTGGAAGGAATTCCGGTTAGTACATTTTTAATTTACTTGTATATAATGTAGTTTTACGGTATCCTATTTTATTGAATGCTCTAATTAGGTACCCGTAGACTCGTGCCGTGTCATGATTGAATTTAGAATGGGGCCCATCTATCTCCTGGGTATCACAAACAGACGAAAATCTGACATGAGAGTGGGTAGCAAAAACTGCAGCAAGGGTTAACCACCTAACAATTTTTTCAAGAAAATCATCAGAGGTTTATAAGGTCCTCTGCCCACTATCAAGACCTTATTTATCTGACGTCAAGACTGTTGTCTGTACTGACCTTAATAAAAATGCTTACGTACTTACTTGAGATGTCAGTATTGTAGATATGTAAATAAAATATACTTACTTAGCTGGTAAACAGAAAGCTAAATTTATTAATTTCCCCTACGAATTCAAAATCAAGCAAGTCCCCTAAAAAGATTACGCCTTGCCTTTCCTTTAGTATTTTTCTCTTCTTTTTTTTGTTTTTTCTCTCTATACTTTGGTTTCTGTTGTCCTGTCAATCGTTCGAAGGTTAACTGGAAGAGATCCCTTTAAGGGATAAGTTCGCTTTTGTACATCTATTCGTCTCATTACCTGTAAAATTAATGTGTTTTATGTACAATAAAGAGTTATACATACATAAATTTTTTTTCGTCTAGGGTCCACTAGGATTGCCAGGACAACCGGGTCGTCCTGGATTTATGGGTGCAAAGGTAAAAAAAAAATGTCATTCTTAATCATTACAACGATAGCTACCGTGGCATTAAAAAAGAAATGTAAAAATGCCCTTGGCGGCCAATTTGCAAAAATAATTTTTGAATTGAAAAAAAATATTTTGGCACTTGCTAATTTCGTAGCTGTGGAAGTCATAATTTTATGATCATAGACTGACTATAGTAGATTGATAAACAAGGGTTGAAATATACCCACCCATTTCACCTGAGATATTTCTGGTGCCCGAACGAAGTGAGGGCACCAATGGTTCGAGGGTGAAATGGGTAATTTCATCCGAGTTGAACACTCTACTTTTCATTTCGAATATGAGGAAATTAAAAGAAGGTATTATGACAAATTTCACTAAAGTCGGTCGCACTTAATATTTGTTACGTTTGTCATTCTCTTCCCGCTTTTTTTTCTACTACGCGATTTACACGCATTGCGCATTTCTTCTGCGCACCAATGGCTGCCAGTTAGTTTTTTTTTTAACTTGCAGACATGGAGATCGCTATCAATTAATTGTCGACTTAAATATTTCAAGCTAAAAAAATTACCGAACGTAATAATTTCTACTAATTCTCGTTGTATACGCTTGCATAATAAGCTTATATATAGCGGGAATGTTATTTTAAGATTATTTTGCCTTTTACAATTAAAAATAAACTATTAGTATAGATGATTATATACAACATAGATTACATGGCTGTATACGTATTTCCTTTGCTATGTACCTCATTTGGATTAGCTAGAAAAAAAAAATACTTTCAACCCAAGGGTCGCGATGAGTCACTTTCAACCCTATATCCAGATAATCAATGACCTCCTTTCAGAGTATGAGAGATGAAAATTATTTTGGTAATATAACAAGCAAGAGGATACGCTTTTCTCCAGCAGTGAAACACCACGATAGTCTAATAAAAAATAACAAAGAATAAAATGGTGATGGAAATGGATAAGGTTTTGTGCTGACAAAAACTTTAATTTTATGGGATACAATTATGAACCCGTTGAATGGCCAGATTTAATTTAAAAACATGAGAAATATAACATTATATTAAATTTTTCAGGGGGATAGGGGAGACGATGGTGTGATGGGACTGCCTGTAAGTATTATTTTAACAGAAATTTCGATACAGTCGTTAAATTATTTCACGGCTCACTTTCTTTGTAAATACATACAGGATAGATTCACAAGAGTTAGCAAAAGTGGATTGAAATAAGTAATATCACTTGTTTTTGCGAGTGGCAGTGTGAGTAGCGTTCCTATACAGATAATTCCAAATATTTTGGGGTATAAATAATAAATTACGTATTCGTAATTCAGGAGGAAAATATAATTTATACTCGTAATCTTACGTATTAATTATAACATTTATAACATAGCAGGTAAATACATGTATTATGACAGAAAGTTAAACAACACGGGACAATGCAAATATTTGATGTTTTGTCGTATTTTGGATGCAAAAATAAGTCGCACTACACTCAGAACAACGAACAATGTTCATAGCAAAAATATGTTTGACAAACACTATACAAAAATGAATAACATTAAATAGAGTCAGTCAAGACTAATCCAACCTGCCAAAATATTCCAGATTGTTTAGATTAAGTTAATTTTAAAACACATTATTTTATTATGTATAACTTTTCGTTTTACAGGGTGCTCCCGGTTTGGATGGTATGACTGGCCAAAAAGGGGACCAAGGATATCCGGTAAAATCATAAATCATAATTTGTTAAAAAATGTGTTCATTCGCATAATAAATTCACTACCTATTTAAGCACCTATGGATATACGCAATACTCTAGATAGTAAATAAAAAAGGTTTTCTTAAATTGGGGTCCACGATCCCTATAGGGGTCCGTAACATGTGTGCCAGGGGTCCGCAGCAACTCAGTTAACCCTTCACATAATTACCTAGGTAGGTAGGTACTTAAAACTTTGAAATTATGAAAGTGATCTGTGGCCGCAAAAAGCTCTAGAAACACTGGTAGGTATAGAGGGTAAAGATAACACATTATCATGTGTCACACAACCTGTAGGTTTATTGTCTAACTCGCTCGCGATCGCCATCGTGTTCATTTTGACAGTTCTTGTATGAATTTGACAGCTAGCTGATTCCGATGCCAATTGTCAGCCCATACATGAACTGTCAAAATGAACACGATGGCGATTGCGAGCGAGTTAGACAATAAGCCTACTGGTCCCTTTTTATCTCATAATTTTCATCGGTCATAATAATCGTTAGTCATAAATTTTTTGATCATATATCATAACATACGCAATCAAGCATTTTTCAGGAATTTTGTTAAATTCATCAGAATGTAGTACTTACTTATGTAAAGTTAAGTTAGTTTACTAACAATTAAAATGTATACAAAAGCATCCTATATGTGAATTTACGTTATAATGACGTCATCCGCACCAAAGTTACGCTCCCTGCTCGTTGCCTTAATTAAATAAACGGTTGAATGGACTTAATTTTTTTTATTGTCACTATTAAGTACTTTACTCTTTTTTATGTCTGTGGTCTATTGCTTCTGTTTCAGGGTACCAAAGGAGATACAGGACCTCAAGGTTACCCAGTAAGTGAAATTATATTTAACGTATAATTAATCTCAAGTCAAAAACAAAGTTATCTAAGCATAGGCATTTCATCTAAGTCCCTCTAGGTTGGCAACGCATCTGCAATCCCTCCGGGGTTCCGGGTGTCTATGGGCAGGTGGTGATCGCTTACCATCAGGTGACCCACTTGCTCGTTTGCCTTCCTATTCACATAAAAAAAAAAAATTGTTTTACATTTTTTTACACCTATTCAGTGCTTACCTATTATCTCTCCGGATGGCATTAAAAATTCCCACCTGGTGTACCAAAAATATTATTAATTGTTTACTTGGATTTTTGTGTAGGGACTAATGTTTTTTTTTAAACAGGCTATGTAACGTATGTATGTGTAATGTGCTAGGATTTGTATAAAAAAATTACCCCTTATGAACTCAGGAACACACTGGTAAAATCTCTCGAAATGCTCACGCCAACCGTGTTGTATTGGCTGGAAAAGAAGTAACATAATATTTTTATTACAGGGCCTACCAGGAGCCATGGGTGAAAAAGGTGACGCAGGGTACCCTGGCCCTGAGGTAATTTTACTTGCAGAATATGAACGTTCTTTGTAAAATTCGTAAAAAATACCAGTTATAATAATGTGTGTGTTAAGTGTTAATTATGTAACAGCTATGATAATAAACATTTGTGATTCTGATTCTTATTCTTATATTGTAAATGTGATTTATTTTAATGTGGTTAACTTGGGGACCTTAAATGTATAGAAAATAGATTTTGTAATTATGTAAATCTATTAGTTAGTTTTTATTCCTTCGATATTTAAGTGGAATTAAATTATTTTGTAATATAATTTTATTGTAAGTAACTATCTATTTGTTAAAAAAAAAAGACTTTCCGCCAAGTTTCTTGCGGCGCATTGTTTTTGGCAATGATGGTCTTTGATTGACGGCCTATTTGCAAAATAACCGTTTTCGATTTTTGAATGAATGATTTTGTACGCGGTTCTAAACAATAAACGTTCCTTATTTCTTATTTCTTACTTCTAATGAAATGTAAATGAGATTTTTCATGCCAGTGATAAAAAGTTCAGTCGGCTAACTGTGTTAGGTATGACAATGACAGTTAAGTATGTATACCATTTTCATTCTTACCTGTCCTATTTGGTAAACAAAATTCTAACCTCAATGTGCAAATTTTTGTAAAGAATAAGGTATATTATGTTATCAAATAAACCTGAGGTAATATTTTGTACATAATTTTGCTGATATTTTATCTCCAGTACCTTTATTTACGATGAAATAGTTAAAAAATAGCAAAAATGAGACGTTTTGAGGTTAGAATTTTGTTTACCAAATAGGACAGGTAAGAATGAAAATGGTATACTTAAGGTCTTTTCATACTTAATTATCCTATTTGGTAAACAAAATTCTAACCTCAATGTACAATTTTTTATAAAGAATAATGTTATTAAATAAACCTTAGGCAATATTTTATTCATAATTTTGCTGATATTTTATCTCCAGTTCCTTTATTTACGATGAAATAGTTAAAAAATAACAAATATGAGACTTTTGAGGTTAGAATTTGGTTTACCAAATAGGACAGTTAAGAACGAAAAGACCTTACCTACGTTGTAATATGGATGTTCTCTTCCAGGGCCAGAAAGGTGAAATCGGGGTTGCTGGACGTGACGTAAGTGCCTATATAAAATACCTAAGTATAGTGAAAGAATCACGTATCACTGTGGAAACTTTTCACTGTCAATGTCATAATGACTTTACATTCAAAAATCATGCCTTAAAAATTTTAACCTTTTAATTTAACTTTTTATTTATTCTTTATTAATTTACTTAAATCTATTAAGTTATTTAATTGAAATATATTTACTATTGAGCAAAGATAATGCCTATAATGGATCATGTTCATACAAATTAGTATGAGAAACGATCCGTAATTTTTGCTCATAGTTGTATTTAAAAAAAAAAGTATATTTTACGTTGTTTCATAGGGTTATACGGGTGAAAAAGGAGATAAAGGTGAACCAGGAATAGGCATAAAGGTATAATACGATTCAATTATTTTAATATTAATAGATCTATGTCAGTAAAATACTTCTTCTTTTTAATACTTCTGGTGAGCAGTACATGTTCCACGGGAGTTTGTAATTGTGTTGTACAGACACATCATTCAAACAGATCTGATGACGCTTAGCGACAAATATTCGCATAGTAACAAGGTCACGTGACAGTTGGTAACAGATAGAAAAATTCGGAGACTTACTCACCTGCTATGGGTGGTGTAGGGGTATAGCACGCGTCACGGAATGACGAGGACCCGGGTTCGATTCCCGACCATAGCTTTACTTTTCGGAATTTTCTATGTGTTCTAATTTTCAGTGTCGTTTAGAAGGTAAAATACTTCTCAGTGTCGCTTCTAAAACTACAGCACCGACACGAAACGATGTCAATTTTTTTTAGTGTTCCGTACCTCAAAAAGATAAAACGGAAACCTTGTATGTAGAATCAATTTATTGTCCGTCCATGAAAGTGTAAATTATATAAAATTGAAATTAATAGCAAATACTTAACTCTGCAGCTCCTTGTAGCTGTAAGAAAATCAACCCAGTTGGTCAACTCAATCAGAAGATACAGTCATTTCAAAATTTGTTTCCATACAAACTGCCGTGCTCATTTTAATGGCCTGTTCCATCTCTTTCTGTTTAACACATTCACTGCCATCGACGCATATATGCGGTCTTTGACCTGACGCACATGTGCGTCTGATACACTTGAAGAAGTCTCGCAGCTGGCAGCGAATGTGTTAAGTTCCTGGCCCCTATTTCACCATTGCGACAATTGTCGGTGACAAGTGACAATTCTGTTCACATTACAAACTAGTGATGGGACTCGAATCACGTTTCACTCGAGTCACTCGAGTAGTTTTACTGCCCCTCGGACTCGAGTGAAAAATAAGTT
Organism: Pandemis heparana; assembly: GCA_963854515.1. Lineage (NCBI taxonomy): Eukaryota > Metazoa > Arthropoda > Insecta > Lepidoptera > Tortricidae > Pandemis > Pandemis heparana. The sequence continues at coordinate 14,673,993 of OY978013.1, read as the reverse complement.
GATTCGGCTGTCGAGCGACTCGAGTCCACTCGAGTCGCCTAAAAATTCACTCGGCCAGCGAGTGACTCGGACCACCTCGAATTGACTCGGGCCACTCGAGTTGCCTGTACTGACTCGAGTGAGAAAGGCAAGTTAAGACAATTTGGGCATAAATTATTCATAGGTGTTCTGTCAAAAATTTTTGGTTATGGTTAAAGTTATTGTTAAAGTAATTTCGTGCTACTGACGCTATGATGACGTGATATTTTACAAGAGGACGGCCAGTTGACTGAAAAAATCGTGACTCATATCACAAATTTACTCGAGTGACTTTTGGTATATCATCACTCAAGTGAAAAAATTTACACTCGAGTCGTGTCTTCACTCGAGTTGTACTTGAGTGAGTCAACTTTTCAAGCGAGTCACTCGAGTGAAAAAAAATTCACTCGAGTCCAACGTTCACTCGAGTGGTACTCGAGTGAGTCGGGTTATTCGAGAGAGTGACTCGAGTGAAAAAATGACACTCGAGTCTCATCCCTATTACAAACTCGACGAGAGGCTACGCCGGTTGGCTTCGTAATGAATGCGCATTGCATTTCGAATTGTCACATGTCGCCGACAATTGTAGAGTTGGCGAAATAGGGGCCTGATATCTCAAGTGTCAGAAACTTGTGGTTCCGTCTCTGTCTATTCCTTCAAAACAAAAAGAAACAACAATGTGATGAAACAGACCTTAAGACTGATAGATCTAAACGTACGTTTGTTTACGTTTCAGGGCTCACGTGGGATGCCGGTAAGAAACTTTCCAATCACAAATCGATAATACGGTTTTATTGAGACCGTAAAGTTTTCGGTGAATTACTGGTTATTGTTACTAATTGTATTGATGACCCTTAAAGGCCGGCGCACACCAAATGCGTGCTGCGTGCTAGTTATAGTGCATAGTTTCATAATAATAATAATAATAATAATATTTATTTGCAAAAACAAGGGTAAAAACAGGTGTTACAGTTCAATAATAATTTCCTTTCCTTATTCTACCATACAATGGCGTACAAATATTTCATTCACACATTAGACATGCAATATAATAATACAAATGTCCGAGGCATGATAATTTAATTTAATGTCAGGATATACATATGTCTAATCTTTAAATATTTGTCTAATTTCATAACAGATTATTCAAAATAATCAATAGAAAAATAGTAATAATAGATTTACAATACATTTTAATTCCTTACAATTTACACTTTGACACAAATTCATCAACAGAGTAGTAGCCGTTTTCTACTAAGTGGTTAAATAATTGTTTCTTAAATAAATTTAACGGCTGGTCTTTAATTACATTACAACATCACAACTCATACATTATCATACATTACAACTGCTGCGTGCGCGCACGCAGCACGCATTTGGTGTGCGCCGGCCTTAAATGCATGGAGGTCGCAGTCAAAATAACTAAAGTGTTATCACAATATATTTTGTTTAACGAAAAAAAACATAACTACATTCTTCCTACATTGAAGGGTTAAAGCTGCTTGGATGACTTTTTGTGGGGTATTAACATTGACATAAGTAATATCTCAATGGGTATTAGTCAACTTGATGATTATGTACCCATCATTGCAGCTAAGATTACGATAGAACAGAAAATAACGCCAGAAAGAAGTACTAATCTGAAATATTTAAATATGGGTAAAATCGGTACTAAAAATGGAGGCCATCATTTTCACTTTCTACCCTCATCTTATATCGTTAAACAGAAAGAAATGTGATTGTTCGATTTATTCGTACTTATTTAGGTATCCGAGATTTGGACAAAATGACTCAGTACGCGGACTGTAAACGGGACTTAATACCGGTACCGAGACCAAGCGACCCAAGGGCAAAATCAAATCGAGGACTAAACCGAGACCAGAGGCCTTTTGTCTAAGATACCTTCTACTTGGAATGACAATCGCATTCACCCTTCTTTTCTGTCACACGGTAAATGTTGAGGGTAGAAAGAGTTGGTGAACGTGGTTGCGAGCTCCCGCGCGTTATACAAGAGTCCTCAGGGCTTGAATCAGGATGTGGACCAATTCAAAACTTGTTTTTTTATAGGGTGTGGACGGATCGCCTGGGGAAAAGGGTAACCCAGGGCCAAGCGGAATTCCGGTAATTATAACAGTTTAGACCAAGGCACTTGTCACACACACGGCGATAAGCAAGAACTGAGCTAGTAACGCTTCATTAATCCAACTTCCCTACCGATACATTCAGACCTTAAATAACCGTTAATTTTGCGTAACGCTTTTTTTCATGACGTTATATTGCCGAATAGCGTTTTTTAATATAACGTTTTGCATAACGCTATTTTTTGACGCACTAACCCACCCGCACCTCTCTGTCCCTTTTGAAATACACACGGCATTTTGTGACAATTTATTTATTTATCTGCTGTTTTATGTGTTTTTTTTTTTATTTGATGTGTTGATTGTCATGAATAAACTTTTTTCTTCTTCTTCTTCTTAAATATTTTTGGAATATTCCAGCAGGTTTTTCCAGACAATTATTTTTGATCTCGACATTTATATTGACATTTATTATAGTTATATTGCCGAATAGCGTTTTTTAATATAACGTTTTGCATAACGTTATTTTTTGACGCACTAACCCACCCGCACCTCTCTGTCCCTTTTGTCGTCCTACCCCGCGCCCCTGTACCCGAGCACCTTAGTTCATAACTTTATTATAAGTATTATAACGCTATTTCATAATGTTACGGTTTTTTCCGTTATGATATAATAACGTTATGAAGGAATATAGAATTTGTTTGAGCGAAATTTTAAACACAAACGAAATATACCGGTATTATATGGATACATTGCAACCGAGAATACATACACTCACACACAACCGCCCAGCACAACATTCACACAAACATTTACAGACCGACCGCTTAAATTTGAGTCCTCGCCCGCGCAGCACAGGGGTGCGGGGTGGGACGACAAAGGGGGCCGAGAGAGGTGCGGGCGGGTGGTACGCCTGCCGCCCGCACCTCTCTCGCCCCCCGCGGTCGTCTCACCCCGCACCCCTGCACCGCGCGAGCAAGGACTTTTTTAGGGTGCGACCAAACCGCCGCGTATACGCAGTGACGTGTCGTATGCGTCACGTTTTCTCACCGTTTCTTCATACATTTTGTTGCGATTTCGTAATGTCACCGTTTTTTAAGCGGCGGTGTGGTCGCACCCTTAAGCGGTCGGTTTATACTTATACTCATAGTTACTTATAGTTGGCGTACGCCAATGTCGAGATCAAAAATAATTGTCTGGAAAAACCTGCTGGAATATTCCAAAAATATTTAAGAAGAAGAAGAAGAAGAAGAGAAAAGTTTATTCATGACAATCAACACATCAAATTAAAAAAAAACACATAAAACAGCAGATAAATAAATAAATTGTCACAAAATGCCGTGTGTACTTCAAGCCGCCTTGAGTAAATGACTTATTGTGACTGTCCTGTGTTTCCGGGTCGGCAAGGAAGAAAAGGTTCAATGGGTTTGGATGTAAATAAAAATATTAAGACTAGTTCTTTATTTTTCAGGGTAAAAAAGGAGAAAGAGGATTACATGGCAATCATGTGAGTGATGAATAATACAATCTGTGAAATAAGTACCTACCATCGAACAAGTTTATTCCTGTCACTGGTTTATTTCTGTTCTCTTTCTGACCCACTGAGGCCCCTCTCACACTAAATGTCATAGTGACGGTACATTGAAAATCATAATGACAGTATTACCGTGTTAAGGTGCGACCACAACGCCGCTTAAAAAACGATTCCGTAACGTCACCGTTTTTTAAGCGGCGGTGTGGTCGCACCCTTATACGGTGGGTCAAGTATCAAAATGGTTCGAGTTAACATACTTTTTTTAAACATTTTACATGCTCATAGTACATATGGTCCGTTCATCCTTACGTGTCTTATAATGTAAAATAAAGGTAACATCAAAAGTGATAATAGATAATGACTAGTGATTGGAAATGTTAAAATATACCTACATAAAACGTGACCGATTATTTTGCTTTAAAAATAAATATAACTTGTACCAGGTTTTTGATTTAGTGGCTACTCAGCAGGCTTATTACGTAACTCGCTCGCAATCGCCATCGTGTTCATTTTGACAGTTCTTGTATGAATGTGACAGCTAGCTGATTCCGATGCCAATTGTCAGCCCATACACGAACTGTCAAAATGAACACGATGGTGATCGCGAGCGACTTACGTAATAAGCTGCCAGGTTGCAGATAATATTTTCGAATCGATTCATGCGTTCCTCCGATTATTGAAGAAAAAAAGAAAAAAAAAAGAAAAAAACTGTAAAATTAATGTGTTTTATGTACAATAAAGAGTTATACATACATACATACATTATTGAAGAAAATATTATTGAAAATGATATTTTGCAGTGTTTACTTGGTCAATTTTAATAGGTAGGTACTTTATGAGTTTCTTTAAGCCTACAACAACATAACTGTTGTGTAGTCCAAGAGAAAAGTGTGACAATGTCTTTGAGAAAGCGTTTGTTTACATGATAAGGCACGTAAGGATGAATTGACCTTACTCATAATTGAAATTTAATTATAATAGCTATAATTAGTTCCCAACAATTAGATCATTTTTATTTGAAAGCAAGTTGAACTGGAAATTTTTGGAGCTTAGATTAATTTTTGAAAACTCTTTTTGGAGCTTAGTTCCGTCAAAACGTCAAAACTTGACGTAGCACCTACTAGTTTTTTTTATTAGCCCTTTATCTGTCCCACTGCTAGGCAAAGGCCTCTCCCCTAGATTTCCAACGCACCCTGTCCGCACACTTGTCTAGCCAATCGCTCGAGAACATAAAATGACAAAACGTTTAAGTAAACATATTAAAAGCTTTCTAATATTATAATGTTCTTTAACAGGGTCTTGATGGAATGCCGGGAATGAAAGGCGACAAAGGAGATGCTGTTGTGGTAATAACAATATTTGTCTTCCATGCTGGTCTTAGAGTAATATTATACAGAGTTTTTGGTAGCCAGGTGCAAAGCTTTAAGGGGGTGATAGCCGAGGTATTTTTGAACATTTTGAGCCATACATGTCTTAGCCGAAATGTGATATTTTTTTTTAAATCGTAAATTTAGAAATTTTATGAAAATACCCAGAATTTGATAGAAACGAGTCAATATTGCACCAATGAGCGTTAATTTGTAAACAAAATCTTTTATTTCGGGTAGTTTAATGTATATTGGACCAAATGAAACAATATTTAAGTGTCAGTCTTGCCACAGAAACAAAATGGAGGCATTCGAAATTACTAAAAATGTCTTATTTTTGAACAGTCATCTTTCAGTGCCATAAAAAAATAAAAATAAAAACCTGGAAATGTTCAAACATTTTTAAAAACATGCCTGTTTATTGCTCTTTCTTTTAAGGTATCATTCATTCACATTGCTTGCTAAATCTGAGATAAAAAGTAAAAACCAAACTCGGGGGAGCACTTGCTAAGAATGCACTAGTATTGAAATTTCACGTTAAAATAATAATAATAATAATAATAATAATTTATTTCAGACAATTCTTACAATTATCTATATTTTGTTAATAGGTACTTATACACCTAAGTAAGTATAAGTAGACACTTCAGTAGTAATTTACATGAAAAAAAGGTAAAAAAAAGTCATTAATCTTCACGTTCTTGTGATTTGAATAGTAAATTAATTCATTGTACAATTCTTTTTTTACCCTTTTTTCATGTAATTTACTAGGTAAGTGTAGGTATTTACCTAGTAAATTACATGAAAAAACGCGTAATTCCAATACTAGTGCATTCTTAGCGAGCGCTCCCCCGAGTTTGGTTTTTACTTTTTATCTCAGATTTAGCGAGAAATGTGAATGAGTGATACCTTAAAAGAAAGAGCAATAAACAGGCATGTTTTTAAAAATGTTTGAACACATCCAGGTTTTTTTATTTTTTTTTATGGCGCTGAAAGATGACTTTGTTCAAAAATAACACATTTTTAATAATTTCGAATGCCTCCATTTTGTTTCTGTGGCAAGACAGACACTTAAATATTATTTCATTTGGTCCAATACACATTAAACTATCCGAAATAAAATATTTTGTTTACAAATAAACGCTCATTGGTGCAATATTGACTCGTTTTTATCAAATTCTGGGTATTTTCATGAAATTTCTAAATTTACGATTTAAAAAAATATATCAAATTTCGGCTAAGCCATGTGTGGCTCAAAATGTTCAAAAATACCTCTGCTATCACCCCCTTAAAGCTTTGCACCTGGCTACCAATACCAAACACCCTGTATAACACGTAGGGTCAGAAAGAGACTTCCGCTTGTAAATTGTAACTTCTAGCTTTATAAAATAGGGCCCTGCTGTATCCTTAACCATAACGCGTTACAGTAACCAAAAACCCTAGTCTCGCGTGGCTTGCGAGCATAACGCCACGCCCCAAAGCTGAGCACTCCGTAATCGATTCCTGATTACACGATTACTTTATTTTACTTGTCTTTACTTGTAATGTAATCAAGTGAAACGGTGAATTACGATTACATATTAAGGAAACAGAAATCATCCATGCAAATATTATAATTACTAGTGATTGGAATCAATGTCGATTGTTAGATACGGTTAAAGTTCGCAGATGAGTACCTGACTTTATAACCTCTTACGGTCGTTTGAGGTCATAATAATGTACTTATTGGTGTTAATTTTTCAGGGTCCCACGGGAGTGCCGGTGAGTAAGGGAGTCTATTTTATTTAGACACGGACTTTTTTGAATTTACTTTATTTTCTACTATCGGATAATAAGTTCCTAAAAACATGTTTATTGTAATGCTAGACGCTCTAGTTCATTATATAGAACAGATTTACCGACAACTGAGAAAATATGTAGGCAGGTATAAAGGTACCTATCCAATGTCAATTCAATGAAAGGTAAAACAAATCTTTTTCATCAAAATTATGCATAAACACCCACTAGGTCGAATCAATCACATCATCAAAAGATAGTCATTAGAAAAGGATTTTCCATTCAAATTACCGAGCTTGAATAATTTATGCGCCCAGTTGTCCTAGTGAAATTTATTATGAAGGTAGGTACGTAACTCTTATAGCACAAATAAAAAAACAAATAAAGAAATCAATTTTTGATGTCTGTCCGTCTGTTAATGTAAGTACCTATAAAAATTAAATGACCTCACACAGCAATTTGGCGTAGGATAGGATCAGAACTCTGCTAAGGCAAATTTGTACGGAGCCGTGCGAGTCTGACTCACACTTGGGTGGTTTTTTTATATTGTAGGTATATTTAATTTTGTAATGTATTATTATTATTATATTAGCCTAATTGAGTGTCCCACTGCTGGGCAAAGGCCATTGTAATGTATGCATGTATTTTTTCCTAAAGGGTCCAGATGGAGAAAAAGGCGACAGAGGCTTTCCTGGATTCCCAGGAGAAAAGGTAATTAATTATTTCAATACATAGCACAACATTTAATTTTTCTAACTCGGAGTCTGGGGGCCCGATTTTCGAAAACACAACTAAAATATCCACAGAATAAAGAGAAAATAGAAGTGCGATATGTCACAATCGTTAGGGAAACCGTTGTCGACAAATTCTCACATCGACAGTTTACTCCTACCTTGAAATTATTGGTCGAGCTGTTCTATTATAAAAATGTAATAAGTCCTGAATCGGTATTATAATTTGAGCATTCCACCCACAGAATATCAGAATATATTGCTAAAGTCCATTATTTTACAGCTAAAAAACACCATCTAGCGTGAAGTAGCCAAAAGATAACAGTCTGGAAAATGTCAGTTGTTTAAAGAATAGTTTTGCCATTGCACACCAGATGTCGTTACAATAAATGCACTCTGCTGAATAGGATTTAGGTTTCCGTGATTGAAAATCTAACTGATGACAGAGGAACACTCGAGAAAATCTGATTCTGGCAGAATCATTCTGCTACTCGAACCGTCAAATTCAATTCAATTCAATTCACTTTTAGTATGAATCTGACAGCGAGCGAACCTAAACTGAAACGCATTAAGACGTCATGGTAAGGCCCCAGGTGTAGTTTTTCAAGCTATCCAAACGCTATCCCATGACATTTCGTTGAATTATATCCGGTTGTCAACTTTAATAACATGTTGATAAAGTTGGGTATACAATGCACTTGTCAGGTTAAGGGCCCGTCTCGCCACTCCTTAACTGTCAGTTATCTATGATGACGTCTCTGTCTGTTTCGTAGTAATAAATAGAGACGGAGTCATAGATAACTGACAGTTAAGGAGTGGTGACACAGGCCCTAAATCACACTTATTTATTATTACAATGAAGGCGAAAGTTTGTGTGTGTGTATGTACTTCTTCACGCGCAAACGGCAGGACGGATTTGGATAAAATTTGGAGCGGAGATAGCTGGTACCCTAGATTGACACATAGGCTACTTTTTATCCCGGAAAATTGCATAGTTCCCGCGGGATAGTTAAAAACATATCGAAGGTCGTAGCTGCCTAGAGTCGCAACATGGTCGCAACGTAAATAATTATTGCAGAATATAAACTATCTACATCAGTTCTTCAATCTTATTCTACGCGGACGAAGTCGCGGGTAGAAGCTAGTCTAATCTAACTAATATTATAAATGCGAAAGTATGGATGGATGGATGGATAGATGGATGGATGGATGGATGTATGTTTGTTTGTTACTCAATCACGCCAGAACGGCCCAACGGATCTGGATGAAATTCGGCACATAGATAGAGAAAGGTCTGGAATAGCACATAGGCTACTTTTTATCACGGAAAATTGCGTAGTTCCCGCGGGATAGCGATAAACGAATTCTTTGCAGACGAAGTCGCTGGCAACAGCTAGTTGTTTTATAAATAAGAACCTTCAAATTTTGTTAAGCTTTGCTTAGTTTGGGACTAGGTCAATTGGTGTCAATTGTCCCAAGATATTTTTTATTTTTTATTTTTTTGACGTGACAACGTCTTATAAATTGGTTTGCCGGGTGACACTTCAAGAAACTGCGTTACGCTCCGCTCACGTTATGCGCTCACAATGAGAGCGAGTGAGAGGCACGCGGGCATGGTTAGCCCGCCTAAGAGCGAGAGAGACAGACATAAAAAGTGAAAGGCACGCGTCCCTTCCACTCGAGCACAGTTAGCCCGCCTAAGAGCGAGAGAGACAGAGCGAGAGAGAGAGAGTGAGAGAGATAGGCATACACACCGGTTCATGTCTTGCGCTTCTATTTCGATTTAGATTCTTTGTATAAATTAATGTTTTAAATATAATTCTTTGTATAAATAAATGTTTTAAATTGTTACTATTATTTCATCCTTCTTCCTACTATACGAATGAATATTCACATTAAAATTATTTTACCACTCAAAGTCGTTGTCACGTAAAACTTTCGCCCGTATACCGACTTTACAGGCAACCAATTTTTTTATTTGTTAAAGTTGAAAACTGCATGGGATTCAATGAAATGTCAAAGGAAAACTTTATTCACTGCTCCTGTATAACAAAATTTTGCATTTCAGGGTGAGAGAGGATACACTGGCTTTCCTGGAGATAAAGTAAGTGACTGAAAGCAGTATTAAAATTTAGCAATGTCCAGCAGATTAAGAGCGTGCATCAGTGCTGAGCTCGCAACGTCGCATTTTTGGTGATTTTTTGCGATTATTTCACAGAAATTGAAAGAAAATATCAAATATCCGTCTGTAGTGCACTTCGTTTTGAGTGTATTAATGTGTCCAATGGAATGATTAATGGTGATGGACGTTTATTTTCGTATTAAAGCGATAAAATACTATATCTCGTTTAATAAGAAAATAAAAGTCCATCACGATGAATTATTGCATCAGACACATTAATACACTAAAAACGAAGTGCACTACAGACGGATATTTGATACTTTCATTCAATTTCTGTGAAATAATCGCAAAAAATCACCAAAAATGCGACGTTGCGAGCTCAGCACTGATGCACGCTCTTAATCTGTAACAATAGTGTCTCTTGATCCACTATATACACGTTTGTAAGCAAACCAATTTCATATAAATTCACACAATCACTCATTGTGTGCAATATTTAAGCATCACATCCTCCTAAATGTTGAAGGTTCACACAGAGAATATTATGATTTTTAATGGCATTCATCAAAAGCTTATTTATGTAGTGTGTGTGTGTGTGTTTTTGCGGGTGGTAGGGCCTTGTGCAAGGTCCGTCCGGATCGCTACCACCATCTTGCACTGCTGTGTTCCGGTGTGGAGAGTAAGACGGCCGGGGAAATTACGGGCACAAGAGGCATTTCATCTAAGTCCTCTATAGGTTGGCAACGCATCTGCAATCCCTCCGGGGTTGCGGGTGTCTATGGGCAGTGGTGATCGCTTACCATCAGGTGACCACTTGCTCGTTTGCCTTCCTATTTACATAAAAAAGAAGAGATTGATGAATGTGGATAAAGCGAAAGAGGTATGTCAAAATCGTAGCAAGTGGAACAAAGTAGTCTCTGCCGACCCCTATGGGAAACAGGCGTGACTGTTATTGTATGTATGTATTATTATATTATATTAAAAAAATATTTAACCGAGATATAAGCTATCAAAGATTTATCTCTATCTCTTTCTGGAAAAACGGGAAATTTAATATGGGCGATGTGACTTAATAATATGACGTCACGTGCCATATCGGATCTCTCTTTCTAATCGCTAACTTTAACTTTAAAACTTACATTTCCTTCCATGCTGGTTTGGGAGTAAAGAAAAAAACATAGAATGTACCAGTTGCTTCTCTTCCCGCGCAGATGGTAAAAGCCCATCGAGGGAATGGACGAACATCTTAGGAATCATGTTATAGGCGACGCGACTAGCACCCCATCACTATTTTAGTTCTACTTTCCACCTTGAACATTTTAATATAGGCATATTACTACCGAGTCTAGAAGATCAAATTTGTCCCTAGATAATGATTATCCCAAGGATTTTTTGATGTGTGTATATAGGTACTCACAATCTTGCTAAACGTGGCCTTTAGGTCTTGTTACCTTAGGCCCTGTGTACCCCGTAAGGGATAAAGACGTGATTGATATAATTATGTTATGTACTTTTAAAATAGCTTTAGTTTTATAGCGTACGTAATTTACGACAGTTTCGTTGACATTGCATTCTTGCAATGCAACCCTTATCCAACCTAACGCCTTAGGGACGCGCTACGCTATAAGCAGTTTCTCCCGGGCCGCCTTTGTGTTAACACTCTCGCATAACAACTGTATAACCTTCTGTGTGTCAAATAAAGTATAAACCAATTCGGTGATTTCATTCAATGACTCAAAGTAGCAGACCCAACTTAGGAGCATACACATCTGCACAGTGGTGACCCTCGACTTAGAACAATAGTGTTTTCTACAGTAGTGAATTTCAAGCAACCTGGAGAACTCAACTACTTACATCATGCAAGAGGACAACGCCGGACCAAGCCAGCGACCGAACCCAGATCAGGCGGACGGAAATAAATATACACCTCAGGAATGGGCGGATTTAGCGGTAGTTTCCCTATCGACACGCCTTCCAGATTTCTGGACGGACCAAGCGAAAGACTGGTTCATACAAATAGAAGCGATAATGGCCCCACAACGTTTGTCCGATGCACACAAATTTAACCTGGTAATTACAAAACTGGGTAAGGATGTCATCAAACACATGACCGACGTACTTTCAACACCGCCGGACACAGCCAAATACGAATCTCTGAAAAGCAGACTATTGGCCTTTTAGGAAGAATCACAGAAGAGGCAGATGCAGAAACTCTTTAGAGAGATGAGCTTGGGAGACCAACGACCTTCACAGTTGTTAAGGCGCATGAGAGAGCTAGCCAAGAACAAGCTTGAAGACGAAGTCGTGTTGGTGTTGTGGCAAGATCACCACCTTCCAGCAGCAGTCAGAACAGTGTTGGCAGCAAAGGAGACCAGAACTTTGGATACCCTTGCCGACGTAGCAGATAAGGCAATGGACAGCTTGAACCCAATTTTCGTGAATGAGATTACGAATCATCCAAGCTCCAGCAGACTGACAGCAGGCAACGATGCAATCTGTTCGGTAGATATGCTAAGGAAAGAGATAGCCAAGCTACAGCTGAAGATAGACAAGATGGGAGGAGGACGACAACGTTCCAGTCCAAGCAAGAGCCGTAGCCGTAACCAGAGGAGCAGAGCGGGTACTCCAGCAAGCAGAAGCCGCGCAACGCAATCCCAACTGGATGTGTTTCTACCATTACCGTTACAAGGAGAACGCAGTGCAAAACAAGCCTGCAGAACGCTACATGTTTGACGTATCCATAACCAGGCGCACCGCTAGCAATAATGGCTAACGCAGCTAGTAACAGGATTGGTGCAGTGTTACAACAAAAGGACGGACACTGGAAACCTTTAGCATATTTTTCTAAGAAACTTACAACAGTACAAGAAAAATATAGCACGTTAGATCGTGAACTTCTAGCCATTTATGAAGCGATTAGACATTTTAGAGACATGGTAGAAGGTTGTCCATTAGTTGTATACACCGACCACAAGCCGTTAACGTTTTCTTTTACTAAATTACATAGCAATAAGGAAAAACCGAGACGTATTAGACAGCTTTTATATATTAGCGAATTTACAACTGACATCAGACATATCAGCGGGAACGAAAATGTTGTAGCAGACGCATTGTCAAGAATAGAAACGATATCGTGTCCCACGACGATTAATTACGAAGAACTCGCAAAAGCTCAAGCAGCCGATACTAAGCTCAAAGAACTGATGACACGTGTAGGTAATGACATTATACTGCGTAAGATCATGTTGCCAGGTAGCACAATACCTTTAGTATGCGAAACTAGCAACAAACAACGCAAGGCCATACCTTACAGAGTCATTTAGGCAAATGGCTTTTAAAAGTGTTCATGATATAAGTCATCCAGGAATACGTACTTCACGTAGAATGATTAAGGAAAGGTTTTTCTGGGAAGGTATGAACATAGATATAGGTAAATGGGCAAAAACATGTTTATCTTGCCAGAGATGTAAAGTACAACGACACATGATGTCGGACGTAGGTAAATTTGACAGGTCATCTCGTTTTGGTCACATTCACGTAGACATTGTCGGACCACTTCCACCGTCGGAAGATAACTATAGGTATTTAGTTAGTATAGTAGATAGAGAGACTGGATGGCCAGAGGCATTTCCGGTTAAGGAAATTACGGCAGAAATAGTCGCAGCTAACATTTTTAACGGTTGGATAGCACGTTTCGGTTGTCCCGAGAAAATCACATCTGATCAAGGTCGACAATTCGAGAGTCATGTTTTCGCGAGCTTGACTAAATTATTAGGTATTGATAGGATTAGGACCACCCCATATCACCCGCAGTCAAATGCCAAGGTTGAGAGATGGCATCGCTCTTTAAAAGCAGCTTTAATGGCAAGAATGAATCATGGTAACTGGATTCACGAATTACCAGTAGTACTGTTAGGATTGAGAGCAGCAACGCGTTGTGACACCAGCGTTAGTACAGCAGAGCTAACCTACGGCAGAACCTTAAGGCTACCAGGAGATTTCTACGACACGACGGACAATGCAATCGAATAACCGTCGGATTACATAAAAAACTTACGTAGAATCATAGATAGCCTAAAACCTATACCTTTAACAAATCGTAATAGTCAAAAAACTTTCATACATAAAGATTTAAAGTCACGTTTTCTTAAGAAATGATTTAGTAAAAAAATCATTGCAACCTACGGAAGACGGATCGTACAAAGTTCTTAAGCGGAGCGATAGAGTATTTGTTTTACAGCTACCAACTAGGAAGAGTACAATTTCCATAGACAGATTAAAACCTGCTTATACTATAAATGATGAACAAAATCAAGTGCTTAAAACATCAGATCACCAAGATATTCCTAGAGTAAGATTCAATATAGTTAACGATAGTAATAAGAAAATATTGCCAAGTGATACAGCGAGCAGCATTCCGCTACCGCTTGTGAAGCGTACTACACGTACTGGTCACATCATAAAAACAACACAGCGATTCGCTGATTAGTAACTTAAGTAAATGCTTAGTGATAAGTTCAAAGTTAAGATAAATATTGTATTAGTGTTTCACTGATTTTGTATGGTTTACTGTGCCAAATGACACCAATTAGTAATGTATTGTAAATTGCATTGCAAACAAATTTTAATTATATTCCAATATATAAAGCATGTTTAGGTTTAAAATCATCATAGAATTTGTAACACGTAACGAAGATTATACTGTAAAACCTCACAATGGGCAACTGTGGCAGGAAGAAAAGTACCGATACTGAGAATAAGAAATCGGTTACAGCCGAAGCATCTGCAAATATTTCCGGATTAGCATCCCAGATGAATACTTTCAGTGTTATGTTAATTTGTGTGATCGTGATACTTGCAGTTATAATGCTGTATTCCCTCAATGTAAGTTGCCGCAACAAAATGAATTCTTGGTTTCTCAAGAAAGTGCAAGGTGCGCAGGAACCACCTAAGATCATAATTTCCTAAATTACGCCATTTCAAATTGTTTTATGTGATTTCCATTTTCAATATTTTCAACTGTGTTACTTATGTGATTTTCCGACCATACTAATATTACATTGTATTCAATTATAAGTTTTCTAGATATAAAATCACGCTTGACCATAACAACTCGATGTAACTTAACACCGTGTTTTGCGCGCAGTGAGTGACTGCGATTACAGAAAAACAAGGTCAAGCGCCGACGCTTAGTTTTTTTTTTTTTATGTGAATAGGAAGGAAAACGAGCAAGTGGGTCATCTGATGGTAAGCGATCACCACTGCCCATAGACACCCGCAAACCCGGAGGAATTGCAGATGCGTTGCCAACCTAGAGGACTTAGATGAATGCCCCTAATTTCCCCGGCTGTCTTACACGGTTGTCTTGTTTTTGTTTAGTAATGATCGTAAATTCTATGTGTTTCTTTAGATGTAAGAGAATTTTGAATTTTCATTTTTTTGCCAAGGGGAGTGTTTATAGCGTACGTGATCTACGACAGTTTAGTTGACATTGCATTCTTGCAATGCAACCTAACGCCTTAGGGACGCGCTACGCTATAAGCAGTCTCTGCCGGGCCGCCTTTGTGTTAACACTCTCGCATAACTGTATAACCTTCAGTGTGTCAAAAAAAGTATAAATCAATTCGGTGATTTCATTCAATGACTCAAAGTAGCAGACCCAACTTAGGAGCATACACATCTGCTCAGTGACATCTGCACAGTTTTGATTTGTTCGGATCGAATCATCGTTTGGTTTTAACTAGATTTATGTATGTATTCGATACCTACAATGTTTCAAAGTTAGTCCCATATAAATTTTATCACTTTATCAGAATCGATTCACTTGATGTAATTAACTTCATTTACATTTGGAATCGGTAAAGCTTATTGTTTCAGAATAAAAAAGTTTTATTTTTTATTTTTAGGGTGAAAAGGGAGAATATGGCATGAAGGGTGACAAGGGAGAACAAGGAGAAAGGGTAACACCACTTTCGTTTTTACTACTTAAGGCCTGTTCACAACTCTCTTGAGTTCCAGTTATTTAAAGTGCCGGTTACCTAAGATCTCTCAGCCTTATTCATAAAAATCCTTAATTGAGGTTTGATCGGTCTATTAGTTAACAGACTGATTAAGCTTATTTAACAGTTGTTGAAAAGTATGATTCATAAACGCTTGCTAGCAGTATGTTAGTTGTTGAGCTGTTGATGGATGGATTAGACGCATTATGTGGTCACCTTGACAAATCATAGACCAAAAATGGCCTTTTAGTGAATAAAAAAAAAAAAATTGACAGCAGTAGCAGCGAATTAGCGGGAAACCGAAAACATGGCTTCAGCCTAACACGACAGACGAGGCAGTGTGGATCTAGTTCCCTTACCTTTCCCGGGGGGGATAAAATTAAAACAAAAAAAACTGTCTTGCATTATGGTTTTGCTCTTGCCAAAATCAGCTGTTCACATTTTGTGGCGGCCATTTTGTGAGTTAGCAGAAATACGGTCCGCTAACTTTCGGACTACTTAACAGAGCCTTGATGAACTGATTAGCGCTAACTGAAGTTTATGAATCATGTTTTTTTGCATCGGTCCTATAGTGAGCCTATAGCGACCCTCTAACTTTTTATGAATAAGGCTGCTAGTCTGTTTCGTAATAATAGAGGTGGAATCATAGATAACTGACACATAACTGGAACTTTTAACAGAGCGTGGTGAAACAAGCCCTTGGTTAAATAAATAAGTTGCTCTCAATAAATTCAACATTGTTTTGCTGATTGTACTTTTCGTTCACTACTTACATTGTCATACAGACCGTAAATGCGTGTTTGTCTAGCTGTCTCACTCACTCTTATGGGGTTGTTACTTGGACCGGCTAAGTGAGGGAGACAGTAAGACATTCTAAGTGCTCACGGAGTGTATCAAATTTTAAGGCAGTCTGACCGAACTTTGTTACCGGATTTACGTGTGTTGATAATAACAATGTCATTATTTTAACACGAGCAAGCGAGCAACAAAGCAAGTAAGCAAGTGGAACAAAGTAGTCTCTGCCTACTCCTATGGGAAAGAGTCGTGACTGTATGTAATGTATTATTTTAATTAAAAAGGACTTTTTGTTTCAGGGCGACATAGGTGAAATGGTAAGTACCTACTGAATAAATATTTTCTTAAATCGGACCATTATACATACATAGAGATCAATCTGAGAACCTGCCTTTTTTGAAGTCAGTGAAATGGCTCACGTTGCTACTGCGAACTGACTCCTGAATTTACACAGCCAGGAATAAGATTAGCATAATTTTTTTCTTGTTTAAGGATCGATTGGGTAAGTGGTTCTGAGTAAGAAAAACCCAAAATAGTTAAATTCTGGAAAAATGGTCATTTGGACGTTTTTTTGGAAAACGCTCAATAAAGGATGTTTAATTTGAATACCGTTTAATCAAATTATATGTTTGTGACACAGTGTTTTGAGGGAGCACCTGGCGTGAAAGGCGATATTGGAAGTCCGGGACTTGAGGTAAAGTCAAAAGTCTTCAGTTTTTAAAGGCGTATGAATTCGCTGCACGTTTCATAGATGTTTCATTTCGTTGAAAGCTATTGACGTATTTTCGTAACCTTTCAATTCAAATGTAAATCTAACCTAACCTAACCTATATAACAAACAATCAAATTACCCGGAAATGAAAACGATTTAAGCAAAAAAATAACTTTTGATGAAACGAAACATCTGCGAAACGTTTGTCGACGATTTAAAGGGTCACCGGCTAAAGGCACTAGTTAGTTAATTAGTAATAAAAGTTTCATTTTTATTAAAATATTATAGATGAGATTAGAAAAACAGGTGCCACATAAAGGGGACAAAAGTGTACCTACCTATTTGAAAAGTTTAACTGCAACAATGGACACAGTACTGTAATGGTTTAACATTTTCAACGCCAGGGACACTTGGCGACTAGCGCCTTAAAAATGTTGTTTTTGTCTTTTTCTTTACCTGCCTACCACCGCTGCCGTATGCGTCAGAGAAAGGGAAGCCAATAGACTGGCGCCGTAACGCGTTACGTTACGAAGCGGTTTACTCTCCCATAAGAAGTTATCACTTCAAAAAGGGCACCTAAAACTTTTCATGCCTTGAAGAATTGCAGTAATTTCCTAAAAGTCAAAATAAAACACAAGTGCCCGTTTTTTTGCAAAGGGTTTTATTATGTAAGGGCCTTGTAGTATGTTCAATCCATGCGTGTCTGTTCTTGTGAATTTAGGTACCTATATTTACTTAATCTGAACTTGATTTATATGAATGAATGAATTATTTATTCTCAGTAAATGTTGTACAAAAATGATGTTATAAATATTATAGTTTCAAACATTTTAACTTATAAAGTCGTGCAAATATAAAGTTAATTTAGTGTTAGATAAAATAACCGTCAAAACTTAAATTATATTGGTTATTATGTGGTGTTCAATAAAGAGTTATTGTATTGTATTGTATTGTAATTGTTATTATAACATTTGATTATGATCATTGCAGGGCGAGAAAGGGGACAGTGGATTTCCGGGACCGCCGGTAAGTGTATCAATGTATTTACTAACAATTTGACAGAATAGAACTATTAATAGTTCAACAAATTATATACAGGGTGTATCAGATACCCCCTAACAATAATCAACTGGGGTATATAACCATACCTACAGAAGCTAAAAAAAATAAAAATAAAAAATTGAGTAAATTTTTTTATATTTTTATAGGAATGGTAGTATTAACTGTAATCATTCCTATTTAAAAAAATTACTCCAATTTTTTTTAAATATATTTTTAACTTCTTCTATAGCTATGGTTATATACCGCAGTTGATTATTGTTAGGGGCTATCTGATACATCCTGTATATAGTAGTATTGGCATAGATTGCAGTCAATATTATCGTAAAAAAGTATTTTTGTAAATAGGTACTTTTTTACGAGATTAAGTCCCGTTTTCTAATAGTAATGTGTGGAAATCGCGAAAATTTGAATCGATACAATATTATCGTGATACTGAATGTCCATTAGGTATATCGTGATAATGTATGCGAATTCGGAATCTAACTAATATTATAAATGCGAAAGTATGGATGGATGGATGGATGTTTGTTTGTTACTCAATCACGCCAGAACGGCCCAACGGATCTGGATGAAATTCGGCACATAGATAGAGAAAAGCCTGGAATAGCATATAGGCTACTTTTTATCCCGGAAAATTGCGTAGTTCCCGCGGGATAGCGATAAACGAATTCTTTGCAGACGAAGTCGCTGGCAACAGCTAGTAATTTATAAGCCTATGTTAATAAGGATCGTGGATTTCAAAACAACCGGATTTGCTGCGATACGCATCAATATTTCGTGACATGGCTCATATAGCTTATTAGACTAATAATATTAGTGTTTTGTTTCATTTTTTCGTTTAATTTACGAGACAAAACACTAATTATTATTAGTCTAATAAGCTTCGAGAAACGGGGCCCTGCAGATGCCATTTACAATGACGCCAGCCGTGGTTCTTATTACTACGTCGTTAAAGGTTAATTTTGATAAATCTACGCATCTTCCTAAATGGTATCTATATGTGAGCTAACGCCATAAAAACTTTAGGTGTTGGTGGCGTGGTAGTCACGACAGCATACATTTTATTGAATCAGGCGTTACTTTGCGGAGGTCCATTTCAATGAACACAAAATATTTACTTTGCTACTCCTGGATGTTTTGGAGCAGTTGTAAATAATTAGGTACAACAATAGTGGTTCAATAATTAACGAACAGGTGAACTTGGTGTCATCACCTTTGTTGCGTGTCCATTTTGATGAATAGAAAAATTGAGTTTTTGAATCAATTTTTTTTTTGTCATAAATGGAAAGATCATATATAAGTTTTGTTAGAAAAGTATTTTTAGTTTTTTTTTATTCGCTATAATTAACGAGTTATACCGATTTGAAAATTGATCGTCGAGTACCGCACCGAAAACACGCCGACAGTTCCCGAACAAGGCCGAGCCGCGTGTGACGTCACAATGTTAGTTTCCACTCGTAGTTAGTATACAGGTGATACCGTTTTTTGACTTTAATCTACTCTATTCTGTTATTATCCTACTATTATTGTAAAATGCTATTGTTTGTGAGAGCGTATTGGTTTGTGACTCTTTCACGCTAAAACGGCTAAACAGATTTCGATAAAATTTGCCATACACGAACTTTATAATTTATAATCTGGATTTACGTACCGGCTATAGTAGGTGTCATTCACGATGGATGCCATCCACCGTGGTTCTTATTAATTTGTAGTTAAAGGTTAATTTTAATACATCTACGAGTCTTTGTGGATGGCACTATCTACACTTCTATCATGCTTCTATCCCAACTTTCCACGGTACCGGGATTTAAAACAATAAAATTAGATGAGAATAGTGATGAGTACACTTTGGTAGTAACTATTTATATGAATAAGTAAATAAGTCGTGGGATTTCAGTTCAAAATCCCGTTGATTTTATCCCAGGAGAATTTCATAAGAAAACCCGGAATTTCGAGCACAAAGATGGCGGATGACATTTTGACACTATGACACTAAAAATGTTTATGGGTGTCGTTTTTGAGTAATTTGATGGCTCTGAGCCCGATTTTGACATATTTTTTTAGATTCAAGATGGCGAATGACATTTTGACACTATTGACACTTTGACACTAAAATATTAATGGGTGTCGTTTTTGAGTAATTTGGTGCTTCTGAGCCTGATTTTGACATACATTTTTGGATTCAAGATGGCGGATGACATTTTGACACTATGACACTAAAAGTGTTTATGGGTGTCGTTTTCGAGTAATTTTGTGGTTCTGAGCCAGATTTTGACATAATTTTTGGATCCAAGATGGCGGATGACATTTTGACACTAAAAATGTTTATGGGTGTCGTTTTCGAGTAATTTGGTTCTTCTCAGCCCGGTTTTGGCATACCTTTTTGGATCCAAGATGGCGGATGACATTTTGACATTACTGACACAAAAAACACAAAAAAGTGTAAAATGTTACTCGAAAACGACCCCCATAAACATTTTTAGTGTCAATAGTGTCAAAATGTCATTCACCATCTTGGATCCAAAAAATTATGCCAAAACCGGGCTCAGAGCCACCAAATTACCCGAAACGACACCCATAAACATTTTTAGTGTCAAAATGTCATCCGCCATCTTGAATCCAAAAAAGTATGTCAAAATCAGGCTCAGAAGCACCAAATTACTCAAAAACGACACCCATCAATATTTTAGTGTCAAAGTGTCAATAGTGTCAAAATGTCATCCGCCATCTTGGATTTAAAAAATTATGCCAAAATCGGGCTGTTTTACTCTCCTCACCCGGAACACATCAGCGCAAGCATTGCTGCTTGGCGGCAGGATTACTAAGATGCTGGTACAGTCGACGTCAAAGATATATTTTCACTTTAGTGCCTTGTCGCTCCAAGCACTTTGACAACTTCATATGAAACTTCAAACATATAGTTACAACGACAAGGTACTAAAGTGTAAAGATATCTTTGACGTTAACCGTACCTAGCGATCCGAACGTACCTACCTAGAACAAGGTTAGGCTCTTACACCCGCAAAAATTCCCATTGAATATATAATACAATCCCACGGGAATATAAAAAAAACTAGAAATACCTATCAACCACAAAATCTAGCCATTAAAATTTACGTACCTACGGTCGAAGAAACTGAATCACGTAACCTACCTAATAGGTACAATTTAGCAATAATATCTCTGGCAGGGTGTATGTTAAAATTCCACAGTGGTAGGTAAGCGATTCAGTATCTTTCACTGTACTTAGGTACTTTATTGTGAAATCTCAGGTCCAGTAAAATCAATCCAGTTCACATAAATCAGAAACATTATCAGGATTACGCTTTTATTACCTACCTACACATGACTAAAACAAAAATTTACTTACTATAAGGTGATACGCGTGCTCGTTTGCCACCTTATTTCATAAAAAAAACTTCAGCAGATATTTTTTGTATTAAATTTCGGATATTTTTAGTGAAATCAGCCGTTAACCCAGTACTGTCGTGAAATTGCTTTAACATTGTGACGTCACAGCCATGGCGACCAATCATGGCCCGTTCCCGGTCAAGTGGTCATATTTCAAATTTCATCAATTTTGAATTGCTTATAATTAATTTAAAAAATATATTTTAAGATTTCTTTGAATTAGATATTATATAATATGCTATAAAGTTTTAAAAAACATAAAAAAAATCGATATTTTTTTTAAATTCAAAGACTCAATTGTTTTGTTAAATACATAACCCTCTTTGTTTTTGCTGTAGTCGGAAAATTTTATGAAGGTAGTTGTTGATGGTTAATAAAAATTATAAATAAGAGGGTAGTTTGGAAATATACAAATGTGGGTACATTTAGTTTATTTATAGATTTACAAATTAGTACGACGTTGGTTCGCATGTGCATCGGTTGTGCTCTGACTTTGAGAATGATCCCGTAGAGGGATCGAAACGCGCGTCAGTGTTTGTGTGGTGATAGGATTAATTAAGTTTGTGGGATTTGTGTGCGTTTTGTGTGGCAGTAGTGGTGGGAGGGCTTGCATGCAAAACGTATATATTTCGCACAAGCTTGGTTATCTTGCACGTAAGTAGCGGAGTAGCAAGGTAAATATTTTGTGTTCAACGACAGCATACGACAACAATTTTAGTTGTTACAAGCTGTTGCCAGCGACTTCGTCTGCAAAGAATTCGTTTATCGCTATCCCGCGGGAACTACGCAATTTTCCGGGATAAAAATTAGCCTGTGCTATTCCAGACTTTTCTCTGTCTATGCGCCGAATTTCATACAGATCCGTTGGGCCATTCTGGCGTGATTGAGTAACAAACAAACATCCATCCATCCATCCATCCATACTTTCGCATTTATAATATTAGTTAGATTGGCGTTCAGAGGGTTAACACGGCTAAAGTGACAGTATAGGTACCTTACTGAATAGTGGCGCCAAACTGGGCGATGGTGATTACTTTCCACCAGGGCCCTATTTTATAAAGCTGCAAGTTACAATTTACAAGCGGAAGTCTCTATCTAACACATAGGGTCAGAAAGAGACTTCCGCTTGTAAATTGCATCTTTATAAAATAGGGCCCAGGTGACCAGCATGCTTGTTAACCTTTCACATATAAGTTTAAGTATCATAAGAGTTTTTAATGATTCACGGTTAAGTTCATTCGAAATATTATATCATGATCACGGGTAGACGACGAGGTTTAAGTATCATGTTATAATAGACGGAGATTTTATCACTGTTTAACTTTTTAATTATTTTTAATTATTTCCAACCAGGGAATCCCTGGAATTCCAGGTTTACGGGGCCCGTCTGGGCCACCAGGTCCTGTTGGACCTCCTGGGAGGGTTTATCATACGGTAAGATTGTATCTTATATCATGTATTTTAAATGTTATCAACCAAATAGTAGGTAGGTAGAATTTAAAAATGGTATAGAACCATTATGTTTTATAGACAGGGAGCGTAACTTTGTGCCAATGACAGGCATATGACGTCGAGCTACATACAGCGTGTGTTTAATTGACAGTAATTGTCATTAAAAAGAAGATTGTTACAGACAATAACAAAATATAAAAGCATCTTATATGTGAATTTACGTCATAATGACGTCATCCGCACCAAAGTTACGCTCCCTGTTTATAGACTTTTCCTTTATTATTACTAATATTATGTCACTAAGCTTTTTCTATGAGTACCTAGGTACTGACCTACTCTGTAGAATGAAAAAAAGTAAAGTAAAGTTACAAAGTTCGTAACTTTTTACCTCTGATGATAGGTAACTAAAAAAACCGGCCAAGTGCCTGTTAGACTCGCGCACGAAAGGTTCCGTACCGTCGCTTTTGATAGAACTTTGCATGAAAAGTGACTCGTTATTTTCGCTTGTCAGTGTATCTATGAACAGTGTAAGCAGATCCCTGCTCCATCGCAAAATGTACGCAGCGTGGGGTCACTTTATATTGGTCACTGATGTAATGATATACAGACATACCTACATTATTCTGGTTTTTAGTATTTGTTGTTATAGCGGCAACATAAATACATCCATCTGTGCGTCTTCAACTGTCTAGGTATTACGGCTCATGAGATACAAACATACATACAGCTTGGTGACAGACGGACGAACGGACGGATGGACAGACGGACGCACAGCGAAGTCTTATTAGTAGGGTCCCGTTTTTACTTTGGGTACGGAACTCTAACAATAACATTTTTATGTTTAATTTTTTTTTACTTCAAATTTCCAGAACCCTGGCCCCCCCGGCCTTCAAGGACCACCGGGCCCCCAGGGTCCCCCCGGGCCCCCTGGTCCCCCTGGACCCCCGTGTCCTCCTTGCACAACGGAAGATGATGACTTCGAGTGAGTTGTTTTTCTGCTTATTATGATTATTTTTATGATGATATTATGATGATGATTATATTTATTTGCTTGCTCAATTCTAGTACCGTACTTTAGGCTAGTCAACCAGAGATTTTTGACGTTGTAATTTGTGTGCCATGCTTTACGTATTGCACACAAAAATACAACGTCAAAAATCCACCCTGGCGGTATTGAAAAAATCTCTCGCTTGAATAGTAGCAATTTCTTACAAGCTGTTGGAAGTATTTTAAACAGTTTGACAATAATTTGTCTGTTTGTTCTTTACAGAATTGACGTACGAGCGGGGCTATAAAGTGTTCGAGAGATATCGCCGCGTCTTTTAAGTTTAACATTAGTTTTTTACTAAAATAAAACAATTAGATCAATAAAAAGTATACATTCTATGATTTCGATGAAGCCCTGACATGACAAGTTTAGCTTACACCGAAGTGAGTTTAGTTGCACTAATCCTACCTAATTATACTTCGTATCCCTTCGAAGACGATTACACTATTTACAAGCAGTATAGTAATCGTCTTCTTCGTGATACTCGTATAATTACAAATTGAACTTCACTTGGTAAGTTCGTTTAATTCTAAATTATACTTCCTATCCCGAAGAAGACGATTACTATACTGCTTGTAAATAGTGCAATCGTCTTCTTCGTGATACTCGTATAATAAGAAATTGAACTTCACTTGGTAAGTTCGTTTAATTCTAAATTATACTTCCTATCCCGAAGAAGACGATTACTATACTGCTTGTAAATAGTGTAATCGTCTTCTTCGTGATACTCGTATAATAAGAAATTGAACTTCACTTGGTAAGTTCGTTTAATTCTAAATTATACTTCCTATCCCGAAGAAGACGATTACTATACTGCTTGTAAATACTGTAATCGTCTTCTTCGTGATACTCGTATAATAAAAAATTGAACTTCACTTGGTAAGTTCGTTTAATTCTAAATTATACTTCCTATCCCGAAGAAGACGATTACTATACTGCTTGTAAATAGTGTAATCGTCTTCTTCGTGATACTCGTATAATAAGAAATTGAACTTCACTTGGTAAGTTCGTTTAATTCTAAATTAAATTTATAATTGCGAATACCTAGTAGAGGGAGCCCATGATACTAGAATTGCTCGACCGTCATGGGAACCTATTAGAATTCGTAGATTATATGATGTTATGAAAAATAAATGGTGCCATAATGTTCCCACTTCGGTGCAAGCGTCTACAGATTTTCAAAATTGTAAAAAAAAACACGGAAAATACTTAGGCTTTCATCCTCCAACATGTCTCAGATATGGAAAAAACATTTATAAATCTGCGAGTGGAAAGACAACAAGACAAAATTTGAATCAAACTTTCAAAAAACAAAAAAAAAAAATATGGCCCCATTAATCGATGCGATGTACAGTCACCAGCATAAATAAGTGATCACTTTTGTACCTTGTCACTTTAAAGTCATGTTTGTAAAACCATACGAAATCATGTAACGACTGAAAGCGACAAGGTACTAAAATGATCACTTATTTATGCTGGTGACTGTACCTAATAATATTCAAAAACCAAATCAAACCCAACGTCAAAGTAATAATATTTCAAAATCTTGTCACAAAATGTCGGCAACGTTGTACGTTAGAACACGGTCAAAACACCCCCTCCCCCCTGCCGGGTTCTGCCAGGAAATCATTATAAGATGCCCAGGGTGCACCGGACCAAGCACTGATCTTCTCCCCTGACGGATCCAAAAACGAACCGCAGCTCTTAACCACACGCGGAGGAAATCCGACCCGCACGCACCCCAATACTTGCTGTAATATCTATAGGTATAATGTAAAAAAAGTCGTGTTAGTACACTATTTATAACTGGAGAACGGCTGAACCGTATTAGCTGAAAATTGGTAGGGAGGTAGCTTAGAACAAGGAATAGGTAATAGGATGCTTTTTTTTTCATTATTGTCCTTTGGCAGTTTGTAGGGAGGCTAGGTACGATAGTAAAAAAAAACCGGCCCAGTGCGAATCGGACTCGCGCACCGAGGGTTCCGAATCATTATCTATGAATATCTATAAACCAGTGTAAGCATAGCCCTGCTCCAAAGCAAAATGTACGCTTTGTGGGGTCACTTTATATTGTTCATTGATATATATATATAGACATACATAGATATTTACGGTTTTCGCAATTATTCCTTAATCTACTCTGTGCTATAAGACCTAAATTCATACCAAATTTCAAGATTCTGCGTTCGTACGGGAAGTACCCTGTAGGTTTTGATTCCCTTGAGAGTTGCGGAAATAAACGGCTGTATCTTTTTGATTGCGTTAGCTTAGAAGTTTGATATTTTCACAGCTCCAAGGGGCAGTGAACTTGAGTATCCTACTAATATTATAAATGCGAAAGTTTGTGAGTGACGATGTGAGTGTGTGTGTTTGTTCCTTCTTCACGCTAAAACGACTGGACGGATTTGAATAAAATTTGGAACGATGATAGCTGGTACCCTAGATATAGGCTACTTTTTATCCCGGAAAATCGTATAGTTCCCGCGGGATAGCGATAAACATATTAATTGCTAATTCTACGCGGACGAAGTCGCGGGCAGAAGCTAGTTTGATATAAATTTCAGCTTGATTATCTCCACGCGTTCCTGAGAAAAAGGGTCTTGACAGACGGACGGACGGACGGACAACAAAGTGATCCTATAAGGGTTCCGTTTTCCCTTTTGAGGTACGGAACCCTAAAAATGAGAAAATAAAAACTCACGGGGTAGAAAATAAGAGATCGGTAAATTTCCTTAAAGCTCTATCGCTAGAATAACTCTTATAAAAACCTGTTAGTTATTGGATACTTACATTAAATTTATACTCGAAAATTGCTTAGTTAATTGAAGATAAATTAAGTCTACGCCAAGTCTACGCGGACGAAGTCGCGGGTAAAACCTAGTATTTCAATAAAAAGACATGTCAAAATTGTTTAGGTAAGTACCTTCTTTCTAATGCTAAAAAAACGAAATGATGTATCTGACATGATGCTCATGTCGGGCTGTCACAATGTTAGTAGGTTAAAATGTATTCGTGAGAAATGCTCAATTCGGATCAAGTGTTAATTAATAATTTGCAAATTCTTTAGTATTTTTTTGTGCATAATGCCACTACAACCCTGTGTAGTAGCGAATAATTTTTGTTTCAAATGGAGTCTGGAAGCCGGCTGCATATTTGCGGCAGTATGGTGCTTTCTACTCTCGCTACTGTTTGTTGTCGTTAACGCATTAAATTATTATAACGTTTTTGTTCGTAAGTATGTGATTGAATTTTCATTTCATTAGTGTACGGTCTTATTTTCTTGCTTACTGCAGACGACGTACATACAGTACAACACGAATTATTATAACTACAACGAAATCTACTCGTAATAGTACATTACATGTCGAGGATAGTGAAATAAAGAATGTCTCAGCACGTCTAGCACGACAGTGCATAAAAGTCGCGTCGCGCGCGGGATTGATTGCCCGTCTTTTTCTTACTGTTCGTTCTAGAAAGGGACAGGTAATCTATCTCTCGTGCGCTGTCGTGCTAGCCGGGCTGATCGCAGGAACTTGTCGCACGAGCCAAAGGCGAGAGTGATAAACATGCGAGCTGCGGCTTTTTTTATCACCGCCCGAAGTGTTTATACAATTTTACGTCTTCCCCTGGCAAGAAAGTGGACATTTCTGCTCACGTAGCGGGTGGTAAATTTCTACTTACGACCCGGGGCGACGTAAAATAATAAAGGTTTTTATGTGTATAATATTAGTACTACACTAGCTTCTGCCCGCGACTTCGTCCGCGTAGAATTAGCAATTGACATGTTTATCGCTATCCCGCGGGAACTATGCTATTTTCCGGGATAAAAAGTAGCCTATGTTTTAATCTAGGGTTCCAGCTATCTTCGTTCCAAATTTTATCCAAATCCATCCGTGAAGAAGGAACAAACATACACACTCACTTCGACACATCGTCTCATCGTCATTCACAAACTTTCACATTTATAATATTAGTAGGATTGTGTATCAAGGGCGGTAAGTAAGGAATTACTATCGAGGCTCCATTAGAAGCCCGAAGTCAAAGACAGTGGGTTTTCTAGAAAACCCTCGAGGTTCGTAAATCCCGTACCGCCCGTGAAACATAAGGTCTTTTCATTCTTACCTGTCCTATTTGTCACCTATTATGTTATCAAATAAACCTGAGGCAATATTTTGTACATAATTTTGCTGATATTTTATCTCCAGTTCCTTTATTTACGATGAAATAGTTAAAAAATAACAAAAATGAGACGTTTTGAGGTTAGAATTTTGTTTATCAAATAGGACGGGTAAGAATGAATAATAGATTAGGTACAATGTTTTTCACTTGTCATGCTCGTAAAGTTGTTCTTCTTTTAAGGCTCAGGCAACTAAACTACAGCCACATACACAATATACCTTCATCTAATAGACACGTTTTTTTTATGAGATAAGGTTAGTTAGCTTAATTCAGTGTTTTTCAAACTTTTTGACGTCACGGCCCTTTATGACCATCAAAATTCCTTCGCGACCCCCCAAAACCCAATTTGTACGATTAACCTTAGAACCCAACTCTTATTTTAACAGATTTGGAACGCACCCTTCTAATATTCAATCATTCATGCGTTTTGGAACGCAACCTATATTTATCACAAGTATTCAGAAGGTACTTATTGTTACGCAACCTACCTAGACCTACCCCTTTTTAAATATTAAAAGAAAGCTGTTTTTCCGGAGATTATTTTGCGACGAAATTGAAAAGTATCTAAAAAGATAATCGATGCCTACAACATCTGAATTAACATCAACATCTAAAAGTGAGCCTAAAAAGAATAAAAATAGAAAATATGACTAAAACTTAATTTCTAAACGACACTGAAAATTAGAACACATAGAAAAATCCGAAAAGTAAAGCTATGGCCGGGAATCGAACCCGGGTCCTCGTCATTCCGTGACGCGTGCTATACCCCTACACCACCCATAGCAGGTGAGTAAGCGTTCGAATTTTTCTATCTATTACTAACTGTCACGTGACCTTGTTACTATGCGATTATTTGTCGCGAAGCGTCATCTATTTGAATGATGTGTCTGTACGACACAATTACAAACTCCCGTGGAACATCTACTGCTCACCAGGGACAAGAGATGGCGCTGTTTTTCAAATGATAGGAAATATCAAATGAATCAAGAAATTTTTATTTCTTAATTTTTATGTTTACTTTTACGGTTTTACCATTAGAAATTTAATTTCTAAACGACACTGAAAATTAGAACACATAGAAAAATCCGAAAAGTAAAGCTATGGCCGGGAATCGAACCCGGGTCCTCGTCATTCCGTGACGCGTGCTATACCCCTACACCACCCATAGCAGGTGAGTAAGCGTTCGAATTTTTCTATCTATTACTAACTGTCACGTGACCTTGTTACTATGCGATTATATGACTAAAACTATTTAAAATACGGTTTTTCTGTTACGGGCGACAAACCACAATGTGTTATTTGTCTAAGATTGATTGTTGTTTTATTAAAATGTACATCCTTGAAATCAAAATCATTCCATCTAGTCACAATACTTTCTCGTAGCTGAGCCTCGCGACCCCCCTGGATAGGTCTCGAGACCCCCCGGGGGGTCGCGACCCACACTTTGAAAAACACTGGCTTAATTTAATAAAAAAAAATGGTGTATTTCACCATTATATTTATACATTGCGGGTGGTAGGACCTTGTGCAAGGTCCGTCCGGATCGCTACCACCATCTTAAACTCGCTAAGCAGCAGTGCTTGCACTGTTGTGTTCCGGTGTGGAGAGTAAGACAGCCGGCGAAATTACGGGCACAAGAGGAATTTCATCTTAGTCCTCTAGGTTGGCAACGCATCTGCAATCTCTCCGGGGTTGCGGGTGTCTATGGGCAGTGGTGATCGCTTACCATCAGGTGACCCACTTGCTCGTTTGCTTTCCTATTCACATAAAAAAACAAGGTATTTTTAAGCCGACTTTACAACATAACAAATCAAAAAACGATTATAATTATAATTTTAACAAGTTACCTATTAAATAAGTTAAATGAGCCTGGAGTTAATGATAACTATCATTAATTCATAAGGCCTGTCAATTACTTTATCAATTTTATTGAAAACTAGCTTCTGCCCGCGACTTCGTTTGCGTAGAAATAGATTTAAGAAGTCATAATGTTGATAGTTATATTCTGCAATAATTATTTACGTTGCGAGTAGGCAGCTACGACCTTTAGCATGTTTATCACTATCCCGCGGGAACTACGTATGCCATTTTTCGGGATAAAAGTTAGCTCATGTGTTAATCTAGGGTACCAGCTGTCTCCGTTCCAAATTTTATCCAAATCTGTCCAGCCGTTTGGGCGTGAAGAAGTAACAAACACACACACACACACACACACACACACACACACACACACACACACTTTTGCCTTTATAATACCTACCTGTAATAAAAGAGAAGAAAAGCTATAAAGTAGTGTGTGTGTGTGTGTGTGTGTGTGTGTGTGTGTGTGTGTGTGTGTGTGTGTGTGTGTGTGTGTGTGTGTGTGTGTGTGTGTGTGTGTGTGTGTGTGTGTGTGTATGTGTGAATGTGTGGCTACACTGTACCATTAGTAAGAGCTTATTTTCTATAGGAATGGTAGTATTAACTGCAATCATTCCTATAGAAAACATAAAAAAAAATTGACTCCAATTTTTTTTTTATATTTTTTTAGCTCCTATAGCTATGGTTATATACCCCAGTTGATTATTGTTAGGGGCTATCTGATACACCCTGAATTACAGCTCTACAACGACGTGGCATTGATTTAATCAACTTTTCATACGTTTCCACAGGAATACATTGACCAAAATTGTCCAAAGGCGTCATTCTACTAATATTATAAACTAGCTGATGCCCGCGACTTCGTCTGCAAAGAATTCGTTTATCACTATCCCGCGGGAACTACGCAATTTTCCGGGATAAAAAGTAGCCTATGTGTTATTCCAGACCATAATTTATCTCTGTTCCAAATTTCATCCAGATCCGTTAAGCCGTACTGGCGTGAAAGAGTAACAAACATCCATACATCCATACATCCATACTTACAAACTTTCGCCTTTATAATAGTAGTAGGATTTAATGCGAACCGTATGTGTGAAGAGTGGCGCTGCTGTTGACAGCGCCTTAATATAGATGCCTCGTTACCTGGATGACGTTTATAGCATTGCCATCGGAATAATTTTATTTTAGTTTCGTCCGAAAACAAAACTTTAGCACATAGACCAACTGTCAAGGCGTACTTAGAATTTTCTATATTACTAGCTTCTGCCCGCGACTTCGTCTGCGTAGAATTAGATTTAAGAAGTCATAATGTTGATAGTTATATTCTGCAATAATTATTTACGTTGCGAGTAGGCAGCTACGACCTTTAGCATGTTTATCACTATCCCGCGGGAACTACGTATGCCATTTTTCGGGATAAAAGTTAGCTCATGTGTTAATCTAGGGTACCAGCTGTCTCCGTTCCAAATTTTATCCAAATCTGTCCAGCCGTTTGGGCGTGAAGAAGTAACAAACACACACACACACACACACACACACACACACACACACACACTTTTGCCTTTATAATACCTACCTGTAATAAAAGAGAAGAAAAGCTATAAAGTAGTGTGTGTGTGTGTGTGTGTGTGTGTGTGTGTGTATGTGTGAATGTGTGGCTACACTGTACCATTAGTAAGAGCTTATTTTCTATAGGAATGGTAGTATTAACTGCAATCATTCCTATAGAAAACATAAAAAAAAATTGACTCCAATTTTTATTTTTTATTTTTTTAGCTCCTATAGCTATGGTTATATAAAGTTGATTATTGTTAGGGGCTATCTGATACACCCTGAATTACAGCTCTACAACGACGTGGCATTGATTTAATCAACTTTTCATACGTTTCCACAGGAATACATTGACCAAAATTGTCCAAAGGCGTCATCCTACTAATATTATAAATTTAATGCGAACCGTATGTGTGAAGAGTGGCGCTGCTGTTGACAGCGCCTTAATATAGATGCCTCGTTACCTAGATGACGTTTATAGCATTGCCATCGGAATAATTTTATTTTAGTTTCGTCCGAAAACAAAACTTTAGCACATAGACCAACTGTCAAGGCGTACTTAGAATTTTCTATATTACTAGCTTCTGCCCGCGACTTCGTCTGCGTAGAATTACATTTAAGAACATTAGTTATATTCTGCAATAATTATTTGCGTTGCAACTCTAGGCAGCTACGACCTTTGCATGTTTATCGCTATCCCGCGGGAACTATGCAATTTTCGGGGATAAAAAGTAGCCTATGTTTTAATCTAGGGTACCTACCTGCTATCTTCGTTTCAAATTTTATCCAAATCCGTATAGTCGTTTTAGCGTGAAGAAGGATCCGCAAACAACAGGATAAAATGTTTTTTTGCCGTTATTTTCTAATCTTATTTTTTTCTAATGCTATAAAAAACAATAGCTAGTTTGACATTGAGTGCTGGATATTTTGTAGTTGGCAACACTACTGGTCTGTCAAATACAAAATTATGATCGCTTATTTTTATCTCGTGAAAAAAGCAAAGGCAATTACTCCTATTCAGACATTTACAAGCTTTGCTTAGTTTGGGGTTAGGTCAATTGGTGTCAATTGTCCCAAGATATTTATTTATTTTATTTATTTATTTAATTGATATTTTTTTTATATAATAAGCGATATTAAATCCCGTGGGAATTCTGAAAATCCCTTAGTGCACCTCTGTGATACTGAAGCAATATTTATATAGGTCCGTTGCGACTTTAGGCAGTTGCGATTTTCGACATGTTCATCACTATCCCGCGGGAACTGTGCAATTTTCCGGGATAAAAAGTAGCCTATAACCTGGCCGGTGATTTTCTCAACAGATCAGTAAAGTTTCCAACAAAATCCGTTCAGCCGTTTTCGCGTGATGCGCGCACAAATATACAGATAAACAGGTAAACAGAGAAACAGATAAACAGACAAAAATTCTAAAAACTGTTGAAATGTGTTCTATTATCGATTCTAAGTATCCCCAGCCTATTTTTTTTATATTCCATGTACAGACTTTCGACCCTCTTTAGCTTTATTATATGTATAGATAATACTACTTACTTAGGTATTTATAGTTCTTAAGTGTTTTTAATTATGCGTCACCATCACCTCTGTATGTATTTTTTTTCAGAGGATGTACTCATCACTCTTAACCTGGTCTTCATGTTTACGTATACAGTGGTATTATACGCTATAATAACGGTAAATTATTTTTAATTCATGAAAAATTCACTTAATATCCGCCAGCCTTAGTTTTGCTGTAGACTATACCATTTTCATTCTTACCTGTCCTATTTGGTAAACAAAATTCTAACCTCAATATGCAATTTTTTGTAAAGAATAAGGTGTATTATGTTATCAAATAAACCTGAGGTAATATTTTGAACATAATTTTGCTGATATTTTTATCTTCAGTTAATTTATTTACGATGAAATAGTTAAAAAATAACAAAAATGAGACGGGTTGAGGTTAGAATTTTGTTTACCAAATAGGACAGGTAAGAATTAAAATGGTATAAGTATTTTACAAGTCGAAAAACACACTTTTAGAGATGAGATTGTTTGCAAAACAAAATGCACTTATTGAGTTATTAATACATGTATGTATGTGTATAATTGTATGTATTGTATTTTTTTTTATTGTACAAATATAAAGAAACAGATACAATTCACAACATAATATAAATAACAATAATATATGCACAAAGGCGAACTTATCCCTATAAGGGATCGCTGCCAGATAACCTTTGAGTAGATGAGAGGAGCATTAAACGACGGACCGACAAAGAGCGAGTTTAAAATTCCAGATAGTGAAAGTTACAATAGAGCGTACTATATCTTATTAATTATGTTAAGCCGTAGACTTTTAAGTAGTTGTATATTTGTAAAATTTTGTGTTTGTGGAATAAAGCTATACGATATAATAATAATAAACCTGGGAAGATTCATACTATACACGAACCCATTATAGTCCGGGAGGTATCCGTGGAAAAGCGGCAAATTCTATGGCTGCAGTAAGCTGCCGCATTGTGATGATGATTAATTACAACACACCGGATAACTCACGTATAAAAGCCGAAGGATTGCTCCGACAATTTATTGTTTCGGACTATTCCGTAGCCCTTCATCAGAGAGCGCTCGCCCCGGCGGCAGCGAAACAAACACTGCGCCGCCAACGCTCTGCTCGCGCGGCTACTCGGCGCAGCTGACATCGGCGCACAACTACCCTCATTTTGATCGTCATTTTTATTATAGTTCAAAGTAGAGCAGCACACAACACTGATCACGTCACTGTGTAAAGGTTCGCTCACACTCACCGTTTGGTCAATATTTAAAACAGTTTTCCAACTGGGGGGCACCGACCATCCGCTGTCACGATTAAAATTGGGATACCGACTTATTTCAATGGCTTCACGTACTACGTACGTTACACACGTTACGTACGTACGTATGTACGTTCTTTTACGTACGTGAGTTATCCGGTGTGTTGTTGTAAATTATGTGTGAGTCTCACGGTAGTTTCATGTTGAAAGTGATGATGATTATTTAATTTTCATTATTTATTTTTCAGAAAAAAGAAAGTAAGTTTATATCTCATGTTAAACGAAATTTCGCTGTGCACATGTTATGTACAACTTTATGCATTATAGCTGTACTGTCTGTACAGATGATGAGAACAATGCGAACCACGTTTCGTTGGACCGAAGCATATATTGTTGGTATGCTTTTATTAATGTGTAAGTACCTGCCATATTTGGTACAGTCACCAGCATAAATATGTGATCATTTTTGTACCTTGTCGCTTTCAGTCTTTACATGATTTCGTATGGTTTCTCAAACATGACTTTAAAGTGACAAGGTACAAAAGTGATCACTTATTTTATGCTGGTGACTGTACGAGTAGTAGCGACTCTAGTTAGGCTGCATGAACTGCTACGACACCCGAAGTGCTTGAGTTGGTGACGTCATCAGCCTACCGGGAGCGGAACAGAATACATAAAGTTTAAAATGTATAATAGGTTAAAATACATAATGGTTCAAAATATAATAATGCTATCTAACTAATATAATAAATGCGAAAGTATGGATGGATGGATAGATGGATGGATGGACGGATGGATGGATGTTTGTTTGTTACTCAATCACGCCAGAACGGCCGAACGGATCTGGATGAAATTCGGCACATAGATAGAGAAAAGTCTGGAATAGCACATAGGCTACTTTTTATCCCGGAAAATTGCTTAGTTCCCGCGGGATAGCGATAAACGAATTCTTTGCAGACGAAGTCGCTGGCAACAGCTAGTTTTCTATAAAACTATTAGCTACCTAAATAAACTTTCTTGATATCGTAATCTATAGATTGGTTTAGTTAGGTTAGGTTTGTTTTATGACAATCTTGTTAATTTGTGACTTTCTGAAAAAATCGCATTATTTATTTTGAACCATTATGTATTTTAACCCATTATACATTTTAATCTTTATGTATTTTAATACGTATCCCAGCCTACCATTATGTAAGCACGGATTATTTGTTGTCAGAATGTGGTCGTTCTCACCCGGCACAGCCGGCCCGTCGTCGACGATATTATAAAACATAATCGTCCACTATGTCTGTTTGTCTGTTCGTGATACATTCTAAAACCTTTGACCGTATTTTTGTAATACACTCTAAAAACACGAGAAAGGTTTGAATATAAATTTATTATCAAGGTGAAAAGTTTAGCGACCACAAGGTGAACGCATAAGTGTAATTGTCCCATTACGATATCGAAAGTTTCATAGCGTTTATAAATGAAGGGAAGGCATACCATTTTAAAGTAATATTTGACATTTTAAGTAAAACGTATTTATTTTCTCTTGCAGTACTCAATGTATATCTCTTCGTGGTTGCAAATACTTACAAAGATCAAAACGATGTAACCACCGTTTAGCAATGGCTTCCACGTCATTGTCCAAACTGGAGTAAGTTTTACATGTTTCGTTTATTGCTGTCAATAAACCCGGTTCATCATAATCCCTACTAATATTCTAAATATGGGTCACGTCTTTATCCCTTACAGAAAAATAAATTAATAAACATATTAAAATACAATAAACAAATAATAGTAATAATTTTAAAATACACACTAGTATTATAGTAAAAAGTCAAGCCATTAAAATAACAACTACGCTATGCCACTTCCAGTCCGCGTAACTCGGTGATCGTTGGTATCTTGTTTTGCAATCTGGCGCGGGCGCATGAATCTAACCCGTGCAGTTGATGTTTAATATACCCACAAAACGCTGTCGAAAAATTGTATACATCTACCCTCTTTTTATTTCTTAGTCCTTATGTACGCTCATTACAAACATATTTAATTTTAAGTTCTCATAATAAGTGAATTGTAATGTAAGATTCTTAATGAGAATAAATAATCTCTAAACCTAATATGCGAAAGTTACGGGTAAAATTTTACGGGTGGTAGGACCTTGTGCAAGGTCCGTCCGGATCGCTACCACCATCTTACTCGCTAATCCTGCTGCTAAGCAGCAGTGCTTGCACTACTGTGTTCCGGTGTGGAGAGTAAGACAGCCGGGGAAATTACAGGCACAAGAGGCATTTCATCTTAGCCCTCTAGGTTGGCAACGCATCTGCAATCCCTCCGGGGTTGCGGGTGTCGATGGGCAGTGGTGATTGCTTACCATCAGGTGACTCACTTGCTCGTTTGCCTTCCTATTCATATAAAAAATCACTCTGTCTGTTTGTCTGTCTATTACCTTTTCATGCTAAAACCGCTAAAGCTAAACCAATTTAGTTGAAATTTGGTATACACAGTTTTAGTTCCGGGGATGGACATAGGGTAGTTCGAGAGATAGCGAAAAGCGAATTCTGCGGACAAAGTCGCGGACAACCGCTAGTTTATCATAAATATCCTTTGTGCAGATAATGTAAAAACTAGCCGTTGCCAGCGACTTCGTCTGTAAAGAATTCGTTTATCGCTATCCCGCGGGAACTACGCAATTTTCCGGGTTAAAAAGTAGCCTATATGCTATTCCAGATTTTACTCTATCTATGTGCCGAAATTCATCCAGATCCGTTGGGCCGTTCTGGCGTGATTGAGTAACAAACAAACATCCATCCATCCATACTTTCGCATTTATAATATTAGTTAGATTAGATATCTATCACTCAAAAATGGTGAAAAATTATTGTTCTGAATTCGTAGTACAAGCAGCTTACAAGAAAATTATAGCTCTAATAAATCTAGTTGACAAGTCGAAAATAGAACTTGAGCTTGTACATTCTATGTTTTTTCTTTACTTCCAGGCCAGCGTGGAAGCTTATTGTAGGTAGATACTGTAGGGATAGATAAGATATTTCACCAGGCTGGCTCGTAAGAGGCTAGTCTCGAGGTTTACAAATCGATCATTCGTTCGATTTGACATTGATTGAGTCCGGTTTATAATGCCAAGTTCTAACAATGCCGATATCTCAAAATGCCGAAATCCCACAATGCCAAGATCTCATAATGCCGTGATCTCACAATGCCAAGATCTCATAATGCCGAGATCTCATACTGCCAAGCTCTCATAAGTCGGTATTATAGCAATACGTCTGATAGTGAAAATGTACATAGATTTTATAATTGTATTACGAAAAAGTTTATCTTCAGACATTTTGCGCGTAGCATATCGATACCTTTAGGTTCAATTGGCGTAAAGGACAAAATGCCGAAAATGAGTTAAGTATACAGTTTTGTTCAGAATTTTAAGCTCTATCGAACTGTATACTTAGAATTTTGATATCTCGTAAAATTTGACCTTTACGCCCCATATTTTTGGATCACTAATCACCAAAATGTGCTTTTTTTGTGGGTGTAAGTAACAAACCTGAAATCATATGGAACGTAAAGGAAATCATGAAGTTATAAACAACGACGTATAAACCTAAATTTACCATATTGTCCTTTAAGACCTACTTTTATAGGACTGAATTTACTTATTTGTCCTTTACGACCTTTACTTCTATACATTATACTTTAATACCAAATCAAAACTACGGCGTAAAGGACGTATATACAAATAGATATTTATTTCTTGGATTATACGACCTGATTAAGACACAAACATTAAATCCTTTGGTCTAATTTTGATGAGAAAGTAAGTGTATCTCTATAAATTCGACACTTTAAGGTTCAATAAAATTGGTGTAAAGGACAAAAATGCTACTTTTCAGGAGAAGTAAAATATTTTTTTTTAAGCCAAATTTTTTTTTTTATTTGGGGACCTATATCTTCGATGTATATGACAAAAGTGCTTAGAATTCTTCTCCCTACGCAGTAGAATGGTAACCACAACGAAAAATAGCATATTTTAGAAGTTCTGTGTCCTTTACACCCCGGAAAAAAGCGTCGGTAGTCCCTTACGCCCCGACCTTTCTAAAGAACTCAAAAGTTTTGAGGTTGTAAAGGTTAGTTTTATATAAAATTATACAATTTTGGGGTGTATAGTTCACTGTAACTTACTAAATAGTTCTTAAATAACTGTAATTGCTTGTACCGTGGCCTTTAGGTCTTGTTACCTTATGCTCTGTCTACCCCGTAAGGGATAAAACGTGATTTATGTATAGTATGTATGTATTATTCTTAGTATATAGTAAGTATTTATACGTGTCGTATAGATTTGCTAAAGTTAAACGCTAGCAATCGTTATCTGAATAATATGTTATTAGTTATGTAGGATTAAAATTTCATTTTACATATTTTAAACAGTTTATTTATATTTATAAACGATTATTTTTGTAATAAAACATGTAGATTTACCCAGGGTAGGACTATGTAGTAAATGAAAGCTCAATAGTCATAATGGTAACAAAATATTCAAATATTATAAATGTTAAATCAAGTATCTAAGAGCTCACAAATATTAAGCACGTCACTTATTAATTATTCAATCCAACTAAGTATCATTAGAAGATTTCATGTACAATTTGTCATTAGTTATTGCTCACATAAACTGAAATCATTAAGAGTGACAACTAGTATAAACACAGGTATACCTTATCAGACAGATTTTGAAAGCAATGTTCGTTTGTTAGCAATATTTAACAAAAACACCAAAATACTTAATTTAAAGGTAACTAAATGATACAAAATTTAACGATCTAATAACTTATAACGATCTCATTTTGTGTATAGTTGCGTTAAATGATGAATATAATATAAGTGACGAACAATACAATACAATAACTCTTTATTGAACACCACCAAAACACCATCAAAACAGAAAAAAAGCATACAGAAGTAATAAGGTAACAATAGGCGGCCTTATCTTACATACTTATTAATGTTTATGATACCTGATCTAATACCCATAATGATTTAACATTTCGGTACAATTATTATAATTCGTGCTTTCATTTACAATATTCCTACCCTGGATAATCTACATGTTTCCACTACAAAAATAGCAGTTCACGAATATAACTTATCTGTATACAATGTCTTTAAGGCGCTGTCAACCGCCAATGACCTTGAGCAGCGCCTCTCTTCACACATGCGGTTCGCGTGCCTGTTAGTGAAAGAGAAGAAACTATTCCGGCAACGTAGCGCACGTCTAAAGTCTTTGCAAATAAGATACAAATAATTGTCAGCCTCTTAATGACATTTGAATGCTACATAACCAATAATATCAAAATATAATAATTCCCAAAATCAAATTTTATCAAATAGTAAAATATTTTGCATCATTGATTCCTTTAATTACGGTTATGTAAGGAAAATAACATAAAATGTGTAAATTATAGTGAACTATACGCCCAAAAATCTTATGGTTTTATATAAAACTGACCTTTACAACCTCAAAACTTTTGAGTTCTTTAAAAAGGTCGGGGCGTAAGGGACTACCGACGCTTTTTTCAGGGGTGTAAAGGACACGTAACTTCTAAAATATGCTATTTATCGTTTTGGTTACCATTCTACTGCGTAGAGAGAAGAATTCTAAGCACTTTTGTCATATACATCGAAAATATAGGTTCACAAATAAAAAAAATACAAAGGTTTTAAAAATAAACAAAACGTTTTTTGCTTCTCCTGAAAAGTAGCATTTTGTCCTTTACGCCAATTGAACCTAAAGGTATCGATATAGCCTGAGCGCATTTTTGAAAATGTCAACAAATTTAGCCGACCTGTATCATAGCAATACGGATAAAAAAAAAATTAACTTTTCGTATTGCTGCCAGGATTACCAAAAACCTGTTTTCAGACACTTTAAGTGTAGCTTAAAGTTGTCTGATAGAGAAGGTGCTACACTTAATTTGTCTGATATAAATTTTTTGCACATGTGGACAACTTATTTTATCATGTCCAACAATTTTCAGACATATTGCTATGATACCGATCGGTAAAATTTGTTAACATTTTCAAAACGGTCTCAAAATTTAATGCGTTCACATTTCCGTCTGAAAATTGTTTTGTTCGCATCAAATAACCAAAATTTACTAATAAAAAAGATTTTCAGACGTATTGCTATGAGACATTTTTTTTGTCTCATTTTTAATTTTTTTAAGTGATTTTACGGGTTTGCGCTACACAACTAACGTCTGAAAAATATGTTTCCGGTATCTCAGAACTATCATTCAACTACAGTCTGCAGATCAGACATATTGCTATGATGCAGTTCGGTAAAATTCTTTGACAATTTTGAAAATTCGGTCAGATCAAACGCTACGCGGAAAATGTCTGGTATTGGTATTTTCGAGTTCAGGATAATCGTATTTATCGATTTGATGCGGTTTTGGCCGTATTGCTATGAGACAAAAATGTTGGTCGTGGGCTCTAGTTCTACTACTGAAGGTTATATGAGAAATTAATGGTAATTTTAATGAAATCCCAAATAGGTGGTTTAGTACAACCAACAATTTACAGACGGCGCCACTTAGTCGTTGTTTGTTTTAACTTACGAGAGTGCAGTGCTATCAACGTCAGTGACAAATGTCATTGTATACCACAGATTCAAGCAGCATTTTTTTTTTAATTTGATAATGCCGTATAGGAGCCGCTGAGTGACTGAGTAAAATGTTTTTATTTTTATAAAATATATGGCTCGACAGAAAAATCTGAAACTTTTTTCCGTAGCTAAGAATGGTTATTCCTATCAATAGAAAAATCACGAAGCACTTTTAAAATTATCATCCATTCCCAATTGTTTTAAATAATGAAATAAAACTTGGCCTCAATAATCTTATGTTTGGTTTAATGGCCGTAAGCCTCCCACAAGTTTGTTTAGGTTTTCGATACCGGTTCCCGTATTAGTAAAAGTACCTCTTCAGGGTAGCTTCACAGTAGCTATTTAATAGAATTAACAGATTGCTGATAATTCAACCACGATTTAAGAGTGTTTATGTATGTTACGTACAGGAGCCAGAGAAAAAAGAAAGTAGGGGAATCAGACAACGCATTCACAATAAAGTAAATTGTAACAAAAAAATGATGACTCCATTTTACAGCCAGAGTGCCAATCAAGCAACACTTTTGTCGGAGTGTCAAAAATACTTAACCAAAAATACTTACAAGATGAGATTGTAATTTTCAAACCCATGTATATTAATTTTTTTACAAAATGTGTAAGTTTATTGAATAAATAAAAATAATTAATCCGTTTTTTTCTTTTGATATACCTATAGGGTGTACACGGTGGACAAAAATGTTGGACACAATTTGACTTCTAATAATACGAGGTCTTAGAATAATCGTTGAATTATTATTTTGTGGTTAGATATTTCATGGAATCAAGCGTTTCTTTGCGGACGTCCATTTCAATGAACAAAAACATTTACCTCGCTGCTCTGCTACCCACGTGCATGATAACCAAGCCAGAGCAAAAAAAGTGCGTTGTTACAACATGCAATACCTCCGCCCTCTACAGCAACATATAATAATAAAACATAAATCCCACAAACTTAACTATCCTCTATACCACACAACACAGTGATACGTTGCGATCCCTTTATTCTATGGGATAGTCCTTATAGCCCACCAAACGAAGGAATCTCGCGGGAAAAAACTCGTGTATAACAGTATTTTGGCATAGTTGTAGAGAATGGTGTTTTAAACCACATACTAAAAGTACTGATGGTTAGGGGTGGAGCTAACGGTGAGGGGGGGGGGGGGTCCAAAAGTCCTTTTTTTAGTTTTTCATTAATAACTCGTAAACGGTGGCCCATAGCAAAAAATGATCTGAAACGTAATTAATCTAAATTAAATTCTCTACAAAAAAAAAATTACACTTTTTCTCTGGGATAAATTTTTCTTGAGATATGGAGGGAAGAAGATGGACAATAAAAAAATAAATATTACTTTAAGTTACTGGAGTCTCCTGGACCTTGGACCTTGCACTTTTGGAAGCCACTTCGCCCAGGGGTACCTATAGGTAAACTGAGTCGATTCTGACCTGGAGCCAGGAGCAGGCATCGTGCAGGGGGCCAGCGGAGGGGGAGGAACAGTGGCTCCGCCGTGCTCCACTCTAAGCTCAATTTCTTCGTAAATAAAGTATGTAACTGCATCGTGTCTGGTATAATTTTCGGATAACTTAAGGATAGGTATATATGTACTGTTTCTATTGATGATTAAATCAATGATAATCAAAAACATCGATGAGATAGTAATATGTATTATTTCTACGCTTTTAATAATGTGTAAGTACCTGCCATAATAAAATTGTTACATTTTGTAGCGACCCCAGCGTCACCTAGTTATAGACTGCGTAAACTGCTACAACACAAGAATAGCTTGAGTTGGTGACGTCATCAGCCTACCATAACACGCATGGATTGTTTTGTTTGATGTTGCACAGCTGGCCCGTCGTCTACTATATTATAAAACAAAATGGTCCGCGGTGTTTATCTGTCTGTTCTTGATACACTCTAAAACCACTGACCTGATTTTCATGCGGTTGTCTCCAATGGACAGGGTGATTCGCGACACGCATAAGTGTAATTGCCCCATTAAAACAGCATACGTTTCATAGCTGTTAAAAAGAAGGACATGCATTTGAATTATTTTCTTACTTTTATTTTCTTATTAAACGAGATATAGTATTTTATCCCTTTAATAAGAAAATAAAAGTCCATCACCATTAATCATTGCATTGGATACATTAATATACTAAAAACAAAGTGCACTACGGACGGATATTTGAAACTTTCATTCAATTTCTGTGAAATAATTGCAAAAAATCACCAAAAAAGCGACGTAGCGAGCTCAGCACGGATGCACCCTCTTAACGCGGGACTACACTCGGTTTCAATAAGGAAGGGTTGTATGTGAATGTGACATTAACATTGACAAATCTAGAGGTGAGGCTACTTTGTGACACCTTTCACATAAAACGATTATCGATTATGTTTTAGTACACACATGATGCAATTTTGCCTGTTTTGAAAAACTACGATTATTTACCAAACGGCTATCTATTTTTTTCATCGTATAATGGGAGAAATTCTGTCATTTATCTGGCAACCTGTTTTATTTTTTTGTTGCGGTAACACTGATAACTTTTGAATTATTCCCTTTCAAAGTCAATGAAAAAAGTGCAAAATTTTTTGGAGGCTAGCAACTTTTGTTGTTGTGGGTTCAATATCAAAGACTGTGGCCCTTTGAATGTTTATATGACAAGAAAATATGCTCTTTTATTTTTTATAAGTGGTTTTGTAATATAAATGTGCTAGTATAAGACTAAAACGATGAGAGGCAATGTTGCAAAGGGTTTTTCGAACATTACTTCCTCAAGTTTGCCTGGTGCTAGGGTTGTCACCATTTACTTAGTAAAAAAATAAATTATATTTCACTGGTGTACTTGATGCATATGAGTTTTTATTTTATTTTAAATTTATTTAGGTTGATAGCTACTTATTTTTATTGAGCCTTTTGTTTATTTCGATTTTCAATTTATCATTGTTTTTTGCTCAAATAAATGTTTTTATTGCACTATTAATACAAATATATGTTGAGTATTATCTATTTAGTAGTTTCTTAAAATTTGACATTTAAAATATAACACGCAATGTATCATTTTTCATGATTTGTTTGTTTTTAGCGATTTTTTATTTGGCACAACCCTAATTAAGTTCAAAATTTTGTATGGAAATACCATGGGAGACCCTTCAACTTTGCCTACTTGGCAGAAAAAAATATATGCTATTGTTTTTAATGTTCCCGACTTAATCTCACCGTCAACATAACGGTTAAGAATTTAAATTTCAGATCCTTTTAATAAATACCGCAAATTTAATTACTCATAATCTTCTAGGCAATGTTGCATTTTTTTTTGTTACAACTTTGCCTACAACTTTGATGGCGTCTACTGTCGAAAATAAGAGCTTTTTAGGCATTATGAACCATAAACTCTGTGGCTTATGGTTTCAATTAGCTTACAAAGCAACGAGGGCCACAGATAACGTATACTTTAAGAATTATTCTTGAAAAACATGAAATTCCGTGCAAAGTTGCAGCATTTTACGGTACTAATAACAATCGACTCCATAAAAATAACGACTGCATATTAATTTATTACATAAAT
Organism: Pandemis heparana; assembly: GCA_963854515.1. Classification (NCBI taxonomy): domain Eukaryota; kingdom Metazoa; phylum Arthropoda; class Insecta; order Lepidoptera; family Tortricidae; genus Pandemis; species Pandemis heparana. The sequence continues at coordinate 14,629,251 of OY978013.1, read as the reverse complement.
GCTATTTCGATATAATGATACTCAAATCAATCTCCTAAGATTAATAATTATAATTTCTATTTTACGCTTTTTGCCAAGTTGTGTTTTTTCATCAAAATAGGTTGTATAAAATATTATTGAACTTCATAATGTAATTGAAGTTCTAAGGATTCTATTTATTACCAATAAAATCGATTGGTATTGTGTAGTGAGTGTGAAATAACGTAAAATACTTACTTCTTGTTTTTGTATGTTGTCTTTAGATTTTCGATTATACGCGATTTTAACCGATTACCCAATTATACATAGTCACCTCTCTAGTTTTAATGACCATACAACGTAACCTAGTAAATTCTCGTCAATAATGACATATATTGAAAATTTGTACGTGAAAATTAAGTAAACGCAAAAAACATCGCCGTGATTCTTTTTAGAACGTTATTAATATACAGTACCAAGTATTGGTTTATTTATAAGCAATTCAATTTAGTATTTATTTTGCTGTCAAAACTTTCGTGAACACTAACAGTTACATTCTATGGATCTGTCACACAACCCTTCCTTATTGAAACCGACCGTAAACAACTTTGATGACATTAATGATACTCTAGCTATAACCACTCTCGCTCCATGAGATCGGGCGGCTAAACATCTCGTGTCATTATGGCTTGTTTTAGTCCCTTGTTGAACAATCCACTATTCTTAGGTTTTTCGTACATTACGTCTTGGCCTATCCCTTGCTACCCTGCAGCCAACGGGTCCACGCAACTTTAAGATACAGTCAGTGCACATTACGGAACAACATTTGGGTGAAGACCAAAACATGGGCCACATGGGCCTCAAAAAAGCGTCTTACTGGAAAAAGCTCCGTTGTTTGTGTCACGAAAGTAATTCGTACAAAAATGTTTAATTTTCGTGTCACAACGGAAAACTCGTTCTTATTTTATTTGATGTCGTTTTTGTCATTTTTACCTCGAAACCATTAAAAGCAGAGCGGACAGGTTTTTATAATAGTCTTTCATAACCTTTTGTATTAGTATTAAATTAATTAACGATGTCTAATTTTAAAAGTCATTACAAAAAACGTCGGAAAAGGATAGCACAGAGTTTAATAACACGTGTAGCTAATTATATGACGTCAATTTAAGTTTTTTTGCTAACCTACTTGCAGATGATGCGTGGAAAGTCGAACTTTACCGGTCTAATAACCGGAAGAGAACTATTTTATAATAAAATACATTACATACATACACAAAATCACGTATTTATCCCTTACGGGGTAGACAGAGCAAGGCTTTAAAAAAAGTTTAAGAGGAAATCTTTATTGGGTTCCCTAGGCACGCGGATGCCTAGGGATATGTGGGAAACAGAAGGGGTTTTATTATGTTAGAGAGGACAGACAAACGAACTAGTGGGTTACCTGATGTTAAATGACCACCACACTGTCCATAGACACTGGCTGCGCTTTACGCGATGGCAGTGCGTCGTCGGCCCTGAAAATTGTACACTCACCTCTTAAAGGCACGCAGGTCGTAACTCGATGGAAAGACCCCCCAGCGGGAAGCTCGCTCCAGATTTTGCAAGTACCCAAACTAAAAACTCTCCGGCGTTGCCTCAATCCGGTGTGATGGGGACGCAGTGGGATGCCACTAAGGATTCACCACAAACAACCCCCCCACTCCTCCCGGTGGCGGCTTCCTCCAGGACCTCGCCAAGAGGAGGGCCCGTATGCTGGGCCCGTCTTCCCTTAGACGATGAGACCGTGAAGCAGGTGGGTAATGTGGGTAGATTAAGCCTCCTTAGGCCAACAACAACAACAAACAACAACAACACCAACCTAACAAAAAAAACAACAAGACCAAGATCAAGACCAAGACCTAAAACAACAACAAGACCTAGACCACGTTTGGCGTGATTGTGGGCGTACATAGAAAGACGAATCAAAATAGTGATGATTTGGAGATTCTGTAATTATGGTTATAAACCCCTATGTATTATCGTACGGGGTAGTTGTTACATCCTGTAGGTATCTTCCGAATGCGATCACTTGAACGAAGTTCGTTTAGAGACTCCCACAGCTGTGGGACGTTTTTGTGACAGCGCAGAAGAAGCGAGTGCAGGCTATCGCCGTCTCATTCACGCGGTGGCATTTGCAGGAGAAAGGAACGTGCGTACATGAATCTATAGTGCAACTTGGGAAGCTGAAAAAGAGTCTTGATAGTTTACTACTAAATGTGCCGGTTTTTGGATTTTTTTTTCACTGTCATTAATGACGACCTACCTCACTCCATGCTGAATGCTGATAATTATGATTTACTAGCTGTTGTCTGCGACTTCGTCTGTAAAGAATTCGTTTATCGCTATCCCGCGGGAATTTTCCGAGATAAAAAGTAGCCTATGTGCTATGGCGTGATTGAGTAACAAATTTAATATCCATCCATCCATCCATCCATACTTTCGCATTTATAATATTAGTTAGATTAGATTAGATGACTACCGAATATTCGCGAGTTTGTTATTTTTCCTAGTGAAACAATATCAACTGAAACTTTAGGTACCTAGTAATATTATTATTATTTTTGTGGACGTTCCGTGACCAAATTGGGGACGTTTCGAAAAGGTCAAGAGTACCCGAAACCAATGAGCATGTATGAAGAGTTTGATGAATGTGGATGAAGCGAAAGACATGTGTCAGGATCGTAGCAAATGGAACAAAGTAGTCTGCATACCCCTGTGGGAAAGAGGCGTGACGGTATGTGTGTGTAATATTATTTTGTCTATCATTAGCCGGGAGACGTCCACTGCTGGATTATAAAGCCTTCCCCAAGGATCTCAATCGATGATTGGTTATCTGCTACCTACAGCCAATGGCTTCCCTCGACCTTTACCAGAACGTCCGTCCACCTTGCAGGAGGTTTACCAACATTTCGCCATTTTGACTTTTCTAATGTTAGAAAATGCATTTTTAATAATAACCTAAACTACCTTAAAAATAATGGGATTGGTTAACATGATACATACATACACATAATATCATGTATATATCTCTTACGGGGTAGACAAAGCCTATGGTAACAAGACCTAAAGGCCACGTTTAGCATAATTGAGGGGTATAGGTGGTACGGGAAATCATAATAGTGATATGTTGCTAGCCGCATCGCCTATAACATTATGAAATTCCTAAGATTTTCTCCCAATTCCCAACAAACAACGTTAAATTACCTCAAATATCTCAACTCTACAGAGGCAACAATGGTACCATAATAACGCATATGAAACAAAAGATACAATCAAACTGGCAGCAAAACGGAAGAAAGCAAAATTAAAGAGTCGTCGACCTTGAAATGCACGGATGTACACTTTCATTTTTAAACCAATCAAAATTCATGTCAAAGTATCAAGACAGTTATGTCCGCTGCGCTCGCGCCGCGGGAATCGTAACGTACTTTCGGTTGGATTTAGTCCACGACTGTCTCTCGAGCAAGGCGGACGAAAGGACGGACAGACATATAAATTACTGACACTAGTTTGTATATCGTGTTGTGTGCAGTGATTGTGGTATTGTTGTGTTGTGACCAGGATTTTTTTTGTGATTTAAAAAATAATGGTGAGTTTTTTTTCGTTTACTTTGACAATGAATTTACAAGCGTGGATAAATAGAAATTTTTAATGAAAGTTATGAGTCAGCGCTTTAATATGGATGAGTAAGAGTTTTGATTAAATTTAAAATTTTCATCCTAAAAATAAACCTAATTAAAACTGTGCATAAAAAGAAACCCAAAAAATCGGAATAAAACTAAGTGAGACTTAGAATACAAGAAAAGATTACTTGGAGTCGCTTATTTAAAGTCGATGTGTTCCACAAGTTTGAGACACCTAGTGGCACTTTGTCAATGTTAATTATAATAACATACCTACATAATACCTATTTTTAATATTGACGATTATTAATAACGTGAATATAATGGTTATTAATATTGTAAGTTCAGTTTTTTAAGTTATTAAATAAAAAAAATACGTTACCTAGTTTACATAAAATGTCAAGTACCTACATAAATAGTTTTTTTGTTGAAGGTAGCAAAAATTTAAAAAATCATCGATAAATTGACGATTATTATTAAATATTATTTTTAGCGCATATTAAAATATTAATTAGTGTAGATCGTTAGCTCAGCGCCGTTCTAAATTGGAAACCAGCGCGTGCGCACGGCAATGTACAAAAACACACAGTTTCACTGAGAGAAAGTGGCGAACAATCGCAGTAGAAATCGCCCACAGCCGGCTGCTGTGTAAGTGGGTATATACACTGTACATCCATTTACAAAAATCAACTTGATACTTGATTTTTTTTTTCACTGTGGTCATTTTCATAGTAGGTAGCTAAAATTTTATGCTCCCCGGATATCAAGTATTATTTATTGTACATTAATCAGATCATATAATTTTTTCGAAAAATATCAAAATAAGAATATATTTTTAAGTTTTTTGAACCTTTAACTAGATAATAAAGCTAAGTGCGAGTTGGACTCGCGTACTGTGGGTTCCGTAAAAAAACCGAAATCGTGAAAGAGGTTCTTAATTCGTTAATTTTATGATAGTCAATGATATCTTTCATTTGCATAGAAATCATGTGGTTCATTTTTGAGTGAAGTTATTATTATGGATGGATTTTTTTTAATAAAACAAATTATTATTTTCGTTACAAAGTAAAATCTGTGCTTTATGGGTTTTTTCCCTCTTACTCTTATTTCCTTACTTTCCAAATCTCATGATTGTATGTCAACGCAAGATACCCTAAATTTTTTTTAAATGTCACGGTTTTGGTATGAAAAATTAAACTACTATAGGTTTTACCTTTTTTACACGAACTTAGATAATTTTATTGTTTCATAACAACAAAGTAATACCGATAAGGTTCCTTTTTAGGGTTCCGTAACCAAAGGGTAAAAACGGAACCCCAGTACAAAGACTTCGCTATCCGTCCGTCTGTCACCAGCAAGTCACCAGCCTGTATCTCATGAACCGTGATACTCAGACAATTGACATTTCTCTCTGTAAAATGTATCTCTGTTGCCGCTATAACAACAAATATTAAAAACAAAACAAAACAAATATTTAAGGGGGGCTCCCATACAACTGGAATGTTTTTGCCGTTTTATCTAACTAATATTATAAATGCGAAAGTATGGATGGATGGATGTTTGTTTGTTAGTCAATCACGCCAGAACGGCCAAACGGATCTGGATAAAATTCGGCACATAGATAGAGAAAAGTCTGGAATAGCACATAGGCTACTTTTTATCCCGGAAAATTGCGTAGTTCCCGCGGGATAGCGATAAACGAATTCTTTGCAGACGAAGTCGCTGGCAACAGCTAGTAGATAATAGACATAGACATAGACATAACTTTATTTGACATTAAAAATACACAGACTCTTAAACTATAATGGTACAGAACATTTCGTGCGCGACTCCGACTCGCACTTAGCCTTTTTTTCCCTTTTGCGGTACAGAACCAAACACAGCTTTTTTAATATAACAGGTCAGTTAGTTCCTTTTAATGCCAAAATTACAAGGAACATAGTGCCAATTAACAAGTTTCAAAGCATACAACAGTAGGTAGCTTCAATAAGCTTATTGTCTTTCAATTAGACATCAACGCGCTTGCGCAGAACTTTAAAACTACGCAACGGATTTTGATGGCGTTTTTTTAATAGATCGCGTGATTTAAGAGGAAGGTTTATATGTATACGCAGAAGAAGTCGCGGGCAGAAGCTAGTGTGGTATTTATAAATTATGTGTTATTTTTCCTCACAAAGCTAATAAATAACACTGAGTTTCAAAAACTGTAATAACATGGGTTAGCATCTTAGCATTTGCTTTGCTTAGTTTGGGACTGGGTGAACTGGTGTGATTAAAATTTGTCCCATGATTTTTTTTTTATTGCCATTGACTCAAAATGGTCACATTAAAAATTTAACTAAACATTCCCGCCCTCTCTCCTGGATTGTGTCTGTCTGGCTCAAAGGTTCCTAGTATTATTTCCTACTAGCTGTTGCCAGCGACTTCGTCTGCAAAGAATTCGTTTATCACTATCCCGTGGGAACTATGCAATTTTCCGGGATAAAAAGTAGAATATGTGCTATTCCAGACTTTTCTCTATCTATGTGCCGAATTTCATCTAGATTCGTTCGGCCGTTCTGGCGAGATTAAGTATCAAACAAACATCCATCCATCCATACTTTCGCATTTATAATATTAGTTAGAAGTTAGATTAGTTACATTTGGTTATTTATTTCGCCACCAAAGAACGTATAAATTAACCAAACAGTTAACTGTCCTAGATCGAGTGGCCGAAGGTCACTGTTTCGATTGTTATCGTGTTACGAACGAAATGCCTACTTATACAGTGCAAACGGTTCACTACGTTTTTTTTTAATGTGGAGAGGAAGGCAAACGAGCAAGTGGGTCACCTGATGGTAAGCGATCACCACTGCCCATAGACACCCGCAACCCCGGAGGGATTGCAGATGCTTTGCCAACCTAGAGGACTTAGATGAAATGCTTCTTGTGCCCGTAATACGTAGTATAAAACAGTCGCTTTCCGCTGTCTATCTGTCTCCAGGTATGCTTCGATCATTAAACTACGCAACGGATTTTGATGCTTTTTTTTAATAGATAGAGTGATTCAAGAGGAAGGTTGTGTAATTCTACGCAGACGAAGTCGCAGGCTGGAGCTAGTAACTAAATAAAGAAAAATAAATGACACACGAACTATTAGCGATCCACTGGTGTTATAGGTGGATAAAAAACATGAAATGCTATATTTTTGAACTATAATATTAAGTCATTTAGAATATAAGGTAGATCGTTCAACTTCATTTGATTATTTGCTTCTTTTTTCGATTTCTTTCTTTCTTCTATTACTTTTAAACATACTTCTACTAAAAAAAAAAAACATTAAATGAGTCCGTTGTAATGTCCGTCGAAAGGCGTAAAATCGTCACATCTGAATTAAAACAAAGGTGATTCAGAAAAACGTATAAAATAAATGTACTTATCAAAAATTCCGAGAATGTTAGGAAATATTACTATTTACTCTAGCATCTCCATAATATGGGCAAAGTTTATTTCCATGAATATAAACGCGAAAGTTAGCCACGTTATAGCAAGTTGGAGGTCAGATATTACTTGGGCAAAGTTTGGACATCTGTCATGGATCGACTCCTAACTATGGTAATTGGGAAAACTTTGCAGAGTTGAATTACCGGAGAGATGCGAAGAAAACCTTTTATTTAGGATTCCTTAGCTTTGCTAGACTAGAGACCTACGAAAAAACACCACACGCGCCAGTTTTTTTTCTGATTTACCGGAACATAACCGACTGTAAATTAAATACATACATCTTTTACAAAATAATACCGTTGCCAATCTTTTATGAAGATCTTAATAAGACACGCTACATATTTGCGACCTGGTAAAGAGAAACATTATCAATCTATTGTACCTGTGCCACCCAATGACATTGTTATATCTAACTTATTCTTTGCAAATAAATATATTCTATTCCATTCTATTATAATAATAATATTCTTTTATTTCAGACAAAGTCCATCTAGTGTTAGTATACACATGAACTTATAGACTATGTTAGTAAGTAGTGTCTATGATGCAGGCAGCTGATTGGATTAGCCTGTAAGATGGCATAGCGATTTAATCATGGTAAACGTGGTCTTCTCTATTAAAAAAAAAAAAAAGCCGTGGTAGCCTAGTGGTTTGACTTGTGGCCTCTCAAGCAGAGCGTCGTGCACCTCTGAGTTTTTCGGAATTGATGTGCGAAAATTACATTTGTAATTTGGCATGAGCTTTTCGGTGAAGGAAAACATCGTGAGGAAACCTGCACACATCTGCGAAGAAATTCAATGGTGTGTGTTAAGTTCCCAATCCGCACTGGGCGCGCGTGGGAACTATAGCCCAAACCCTCCAATACACGGAGGAGGCCTATGCCATGAGGCACGCCGAATTACGCGACAATTTAATAAATAAACGACAATAACAACAACATGTACTTACTGAAATTATAGCGAATTCGGAATAAAAAGGCTTAAATAAATAAACGTGGTCTTTAGCTCTTTTTACCTTAAATTCTGTTGACCCCGTAAGGAATATAGATTATGTAGGTATGGCATTGTGATACGGATGGGGCTATATAGGTGCTACCAGCACACCCGTCTTTTGTGCCGAGCTTGGCTCCTTTTTACTACATGTTAGTTGAGAAACTGGTTTGAAACCCCGGAACCTTTGAACTGTAAGCTGAGACGAGTACAGCTATCTATGCAACCGGTCCTTAAAGTGCATCAATAACTTTAGGGCGCTAACGGTAAATCAACCGGCGGTATTTTAATCAAACATTGGTACAAACGTTGGTGCAAGTATTGGTGGCAAGCAGTTCTCCACTTTGTTTTATAATTTTTACGTCGCGCCGGGCAGTAAGTAGCTATTTACCGCCCGCTACGCTAGCGGAAAATCCACTTCCTAACCAGGGGCCGACAAAGAAAGCAAGAAAAGAAAGTCTCAGGTCTCTTCCCCCCTTGCCTTTGGCTCGTGCGACAAGCTCCTGAGATCCAAGACATTTTTTATTATCCCCTCGGGTTATAATGTACTATTAGAGAACTTTTGTGGTGATACATAGCGACGTCGCCATAGCGTTTTAGTGGGTTAAGGTCCTTCAAACGTTGTCACAGAGAAGCAAATATTATGCTTTGTAGTTTGAAAAATGGCGGTAAGTCAAGACGATTTATCAAGCGAGGTGTAAATATTTCGCCAGAGTTACGTAAGGGCACGTAACGAGCGAAGCCGGGCGGTTGCCCAAGCGAGTTGCATGAGCCCGATAACGCACCGTGAATTTGTTAATTTGATACTTAGGCTGTTATGATAATAATGTGTAATTTTTGAATGGAATTCTCGATGTAAAAGGAATTAAGGTAATATTGCCAGCGAGGAAACTGCGCGGCGCGATTAGGGCGTTTGTGCACTACACGGAATTTTACTATCCGGAGTCCGATTTTTTACGGAATAGGTACAAATTTATTTGGCAGTTTGTACCTATTCCGTAAAAAATCGGAACCCGGACAGTAAAATTCCGTGTAGTGCACAAACGCCCTTAGGATTGTAAAATTTTAATTGTTCGCTGGGTCTTGGAAATAAATTGTACTTTAATTGCAAAACTAAGGGACGTCCACATTCAGTCCTTCTTGCGTCTATAAAAAACAAAAGTCTTCCGTATAAGGTTACAAATGTTGTCGCATACACTATCTAAACAATCGCAAAAAAATGTGTTAGTGGAAATAGACTGATGTGTTGCCATAATCAGATAGCCTTATTGTCACTTTGTTTGGTGCCCTCTATGTCGTACGACTACAAATAGAGGCGCTAAGTCCATGGTATTACGAGAAAGCTGCACAGTTGGCTAAACCGGCAACCGATAGTTAGGCCCATTTTCGCCGTTTACGGTTCGCCGGCCTGTTGCAACATGACATGTGTTATTAGTCATGTAGGGACGGCAAAAGCGGCAAATGAAATATTTATACACTAAGGGGCGATTTTTCAATCCTCAGATAAGCACTTATCTGACAGATACCCATAGAGTTGTTCGTCGAATAGAGCCTATCTGACGACTGAAAAATCGGGCCCAAAAATATTTTTATACGACTCCACCACGACTTAGTTTTGTCAGATTTTAGTAAAAATTAGTCTTTTAAAATATGCTCTTCCATGGTCTGGGAGTAAAGAACATAGAATTTATCAGTTGCTTCTCTTCCCGCGCAGATGTTAAAAGCCCATCGAGGGAATGGGCAAAAATCTTAGGAATCATGGTATGGCGATGCGGCTTGCAACCCATCACTAATTTGATTCCCCTTTTCCACCTATACGCATACAATAATGTTAAATGTGGCCTTTAGGTCTTGTTACCTTTGCTCCGTCTACCCCATATGGGATAAAGACGTGATATGTGTATGTTAAAACATGCTTTATTATGACTTTACTTGCAATGTTATTCAATCTAACATGCATAGCAAATTTCAAGTCAACTTTTCCACACACTCAAGGCAAATTAAGTGGATAAAATCTTGAAAAAGCTTCCACTGGTTGGAATGATTTTAAATTATATTTTGCATAATATTATGTTGAACTGTCAAATGACACTTGTACAGTCAGCAAAAAAATCTTATCGTCGTGCTCTTTTTCCTATCAAAAATTAAAACTTTTAGTTAAGTATCTTATTTTATTTTACACTAAATGTGTTATAACAATACACTACAGAACAATAATACTTTCTAGTTCACAGCGTTTCATTCTGCTGACACTACAGTACGGTTCGAAAGTAGGTAGGAAATATAATTATATGAACGAATCAATTGATTGGAACCAGGGAGTCGTGTAATAGCATTACTTATAACAAAAAAAACACACACTGGCATATTCTTTTCTAACTAAAAATTGCGATCAAAAAGCTCGGTATGACGGGGAAGAATTTGCATTTTTTTTCAAGACAAGGATGGCATGCAGGTATTTATGTGTGCTAACATAAATACCTGCAGCACTAGAGGATTGCAGATGCGTTGTTAGAACCATGGGCCAGTATTTTTAACGATTCTTACTCATAATTTATCTTGGATTCGATTTTTAAGTCACTTTTCTTTGTAATCAAGGTAGGTATTACAGATAAAATGTTTCCTAACATAACAAACTGTCCAATTTTTCATACTTACTACAAAGAAAACTGGATACTTACCTAATTTGAAAAACCCTACGTATTACGTATGTAAGTTAAGTTATGTCGCTCTGTAGTTACAGTAAATAACAATATAACAGAAACAAAAATGGTGGATTGAGGAAATCTGGTTAAGTACCTCATTCAAAACTTTTACCTCCCGGTTCTCATATGTTTCACCGTACTTACGTCATCCATTTTAATTAATATTAGGTCCGTGGTACAGTATAGGTACCTACTTAACTTCAACAACAACTTCTAGAACAAAATGTCAAACTGGTTTCCATGACATTTGGAACGTGGTCAATCGTATAATAAGATGATGCTAAGAATGAGCAGAAATTTTAAATTCTACGGTCGTATGAATAAAGTTTTAAACTTTTCCTTGTTAGTGGCTCTGCTTCGTTTTATTAAAATTAGGTTTACATTTGAATATCAAAAATGAATCAGTCGATTCTATAATTAATTTTATAAGTTTTTAATTGCTACCAATTCGATTGAAACGATCTTGTATGAAAAGTGTTTATATTTGCGTAGGTCTCCACGTCATAATATCGTAGATACTTCATACTTTCGAACTTAATTATCGCAATAGACCTTAATCTCGCAAAAAGTATCGAATAATCAAACCATTTTGAATTTATCAAAACCTTAGTCACGAAATGACGATGCGTGAGTCACAAAAAAGATTTTTCCAAATCTGTCCACAACTGACGGAGTTCTGAAGTAACAATTAACAAACAAAAAAAATACAACCGAAATAAGAACTTCCTTCTTTTTTTTTAAGTCGGTAGAAAATTACTCAAAAATCCCGTAGATCCCAAACTTTCGGACGATTATGCGATATTTGACCCGATTGCTTGGAGTAATTAGGTACACGATGTAATTTTATTGATACCGAAAGCGATAATCAAACGAAGTGGTAATCATTATACGAGGTATCCAAGTCTGCCACACATTAGTGAGTTATCGTTATCGTATCACTATCCGCACTAACACTAACTTTCCATTTTTTTCATCTCCTTTAATACATAATTATTATGTAACAAAGTAATTTCAGTTATTAAAATTTTGATATTACATTTATTTTTTGTTTCTTTTTAAATAAAGTGAGTTTTTATGTACTTATCCTTAATCGATACTGCTTGACCTTTGGACGGCCAATAAATATAGTTAGTAAATATATTTTAAGTTTGATTCAGATATTATGCTACTAATGTAATGTGTATATTTTATTTTTGTGGTAGGTAATAAAACTCTATTCTATATGATAATTGTGCAGGAATCGCCACACTGGCGTCATATATAAATGTACTACATTCCTTTTGCATTGTTTATTTTGTCTATTCACTAATTACACTCTCATATCGGGGTTTGAGTATGCTAACGCACTACCACATATCATATCATAACTGAGTGAGGCCTCACAATCCGATTTCATAACTCACTCTAACCCTAGCACTGCTTCCTGGTGTGTCGCCTAATTGTCGCATATGTCAAAACTGCATTACACAACAAGGTTTGTAATGGATGTGCATTGTTCTCTGCAGCGTGACGGGTGCCGCCGAAAATCAACATGCAGTTTCAATTAACTCTAGTTTTTTGTCGCGACTGAATTAATAATGGCTAGCTGAAAATTTACTCAAATCCAACAGAAATTGCCACACGTAAATTTCGTTATCTCCCGTTTTTATCAAACTTTAAACGTTTTCATGTAATTTGCATGGAGGGCTCGTTTCGTAAATGAAGTCCTGTATGTGATTTAGATTAAAATATTCACTTATCTTTTACATATATTGCCGGGGAAACAAAGCGACGGGTTTGTTGAGAGTTATAGAGGTTACCTACATAATTATAACAGAAGAGTGGACTGCCTATCAATATTTTACATGAATACATACATAAATCACGTCTTTATCGCTTGGGGTAGTCAGAGCTTAGGGTTATAAGACCCAAAGGCCACGCTTAGCATGATTAGCGTATAGGTGGAAGTGTAAAGAGGAATCAAAATAGTAATGGTTGCTAGCCGCGCCAACAATGATTCCTAAGATTTTCCCTCTTTCCCTCTTACCACCTGCGCGGGAAGAGAAGCAACTGGTATAATTCTGTTTTTCTCCGTTCCCAAATCAGCATGGAATCATTATACGGGTTATATTTGGGTCAGTGTGCATTAGAACCACACAAACATATTCCACCGGTTTTTTCTTCCGTAGGTTGACCTATAACCTACCTACGCGAGGTGAGTCATGTTGTCAACATTCCTAAAATTTACACAAAGCTTTATCGTTTATACTTACGCCATTGTTCGGAAAGCTATTAGTAGCTAAGTAATCTGGTAGCTATCTTATCTCGGGTGACTGGGCCTGTGCTAGGTTTTTTTGGATAGGTACATCATTACCGAAGTTTTTGAGAAATTACCGACTGTAAAGATACCAATATCGATGCGGAAAGAAAAGGTTTCAAAAGATGTAAAAAGTTTGACACATTAAAAACAAAAATACTACTAACTAACATATTAAATTAGAATTTATTTACATCAAAATTTCCACCGTAAATTTATAGGTAGATGTACCTTGAAGTTGACATCATAAGCAGATTAAATTAAAAAGTCTCAGCGAGTACATAATTGAATTAGACGCAATTTTGAAAGTTAACTAATTAATCATCAGCGTGGAATCCGAAATGTGTCGGTAGGTATATCAGAAAACTGACGATATCGGTAATGTATCGATACTTATCGGTATCGGTAATATCGGTTTCGGTTGCATCTCCGTTCTGTATTATTAGTAAATAAACATAACTACTTATTTTGAATCTGTAAGCTTTTATAAACTGCTTTTGTTACCACACTAAAGTCTTGTTTGTGCAATCAAATACTAGCTACTTAGGTATTGTATCAGTATTACGTTATAAACCTGAGTGAAAGGCCTTACCAAACAAACAAGCGGCATTTCATTTCACAACATCGTAGTGCTCAAATCAATTTCATTTCTGAATATTCAATTAATCTCATGACGATTCCACTTATTTTGCAATTGTTCGTGTAAATCACAACCGCAGGCTGTCTAGAGATTTCACTGCGACCACAATTTGTTCTTGTCTTATTTACAGTAGCGTAATCCCTCCTTGTAATTTTCATGCGAAAGCAACTGTGTATCTCTTAAGTTTTCAGTCTTAAACTTTGTATGGAGCTGGAGAGTCCCGGGATTGAACAAAGGATAGTTATGTGGCCAGTTTCGTATCAATACGTTATTTTTATTAAACTCAAAACTACAGAACGGATTTTCATGCGGTTTTCGCCTAGATAAATAGGGGTATAGGTGTAACATAATTTGTCAATGTTTTGAGTTAATCGGTTGAAATAAAACGATAATTTTATTGTTGGAAGTGTCGGGAAAAATCAAGCTGCCTGGGATACAAATTTTAATTTTTCGCGGACGAACTCGGCAACAGCCAGTCTTGTTTAAATTCGACGTCGCCAAGTGCGTTATCTGTCGTAAATGTCAAAACATATGGCTGGTTGGTTGCTAACAACGTCGCTATGGTGTCGCATTGGGTTAGAAAACACAAGCACACACTTACTTTTTTATTTTACATACAGCTCGCCTGATCCCACATATTGAGTGACAGCACATAACTCGACTCGCGAATCGCGATAGATGTTTCAGGAAGCATTGCGTCAGGAGTTATGCGCAGAGCATGCAACAATTATCGTAACCTGTCGCTTCTTGTCACTATTGTGCGTAACGTTACCTGATACAAGTGTTTAATTGAGAACATGTGCGTTAATAACATAATAACGCACTCGCTTTCGTATACGACTTTGTTAGTAACCAAGAGTCGCCAACAACGTTATTAAGCAGTCAAGATATTATTGCAGAATATTGATGCGATTCGCAACGAATCTGATTGTTTTGAATTCACTATTCTATATTTACATACCAGTATCACGATTATATTGTCCGTCTAATAAATCCAAGCCAAAACGTCGGGATACCAAGGGGTTCTTAAATTGATTCAATAAAAATTACAAATTGGCCGACTAACATAATTAGATGGAAAAAAAGCTTTTAATTCAATTACAAAATTGGTGTTATAAATACCAGATAATTGTCGTGTCACAGCTTCCTTAAAGTAAGTAAGCTAGCAAATGCCTTATTATTACACACTAGCTGTTGCCCGCGACTTCGTCTGCAAAGAATTCGTTTATCGCTATCCCGCGGGAACTACGCAATTTTCCGGGATAAAAAGTAGCTTATGTGTTATTCCAAATCATAAACTATGTCTGTTCCAAATTTCATCCAGATCCGTTAAGCCGTACTGGCGTGAAAGAGTAACAAACATCCATACATCCATACATCCATACTTACAAACTTTCGCCTTTATAATAGTAGTAGGATTTGTCAAAACTGTCAAAAGTTATCCCTATAAGGGATACAGTCTCTGAAAGATTTGAAACTGTCAGATGATTATCTAATATTGATACGTAAGTAAGCTGTATTTGCATCAGTTGATAACAAAATCGGTGATGACTAAAACTGACTCCAAAATTTGTGTTTAGTCACATGCAAATGATAAAAAACCATATAACTAACCCGCCCAAAAGGTCATCGTTGTTAATAAAATGTCAAACCCATCTCTCGAAGCATATCAAAAGGGCAATTTAAATTCAAATAACCCTCAATGTTTACGTAGGGCTACTAAATGTCTGCACCGGTTCATTATTAAAATAATTAATTCGGAAAGTCCATTTATAAATCACAACCGATTTACTTTTGTTTTTCTTTTGTTATTTTAATGGTTTTCCTTAAACCTTCAGCTATTTTATCTCGTGTAGTTTTTTGTATGTTTTCATCTATTTTTGGAATGAGCATTTGTCAATCTTCTCCAAGATCTGTTATGTTTATGTGTCATCAGATCGGAGTCTCTTTATGTCAAACATCCTTATCTATGAGGGATATCCATTATATGGGGTGGAATTCTAGGCTTGGTACTCATGTCAAATACTTTCCTTGTCGTGTGGTCTAGTGGTTTTTACCTTTAGTTTTACCTTTACATTTTTAATAATTCTATCATCATCATCATTAGATCAATTTCCAGCCCTTGCTATATTCTTCTCTTATTAAAATGTGCCTCAGTAGATATTGTAATAGATAGGGTAAATTACCCGATTAACCGTTGTTTATTAAGATGTTTGTCAAAGTTTTTCAAGCACTGTTTTACGTAGGGTCGTTGTCTGGTGTCCACTTTTCTTAGCAGTCAGCGAGAAAGAGAATACTTACTTACGTTAGAGAACCGACTGTATATACTAAGATATTTTAAATGCCGTATGACAGCCACTACGAGATAGGTTAAGCTAAGTTAACCCTGTGAAAGTGCGGGAGAAAGTCGCTTGCGCAGATTGTGCATATAATACGATAGATGTGGCATAAAATTGTAGATTATTATAACACATATCCCTACTAATATTATAAATGCGAAAGTAACTCAGTCTATCTGTCTGTTTGTCTGTCTGTTTTCACGCTTAAACCGCTGGACCGATTTAGTTGAAATTTGTATACAGATAGTTTGAGTAAAAGGCAAGGACAAAGGACAGTTTTTCTCGGAAAATTGCATAGTTCCCGCGGGACAGCAATAAACGAATACTGCGCAGACTGAGCCGCAGGCAACAGCTAGTAAGTATTTACTATCTTTTGCAGCGTCTTTGTATAGCTTAATTGGGATGGTAGAAAATATCACGAACAGAATTTTTAGATTACCTACCTAAAATCTCCTAACAATAATAAATAAAGAATGGTATTGCTATGGGTACTGTCCGTGAAGTCATAGTATGCAATTCAGATTTCGGGTACAGTCGAACGATTCAAGTATCAAACCCATAAGAGTGAGTGAGACAGCAAGACTGGCATTCTAAGAGCTCCCGTACTGTAACTGGTGCTTCGTTTTTGGCAAATTGAAAAATTACCAAATTGAGGTGTTTTACCCAATATCATTACTTACTGTCAAACGCATCAATTATTTCTTAATTTTTTCATTTATGAAAAAATTACGAAAAGCTATAAATCACCATTTTACAACGGCAAAATACAAATAAATCTTGAGTAATTATGTCAAAACTAACAAAAATTCATTAATATACGTAGAGACGCGTTGCATTCGTTCGGTTGTACCTACAGTCGCTTAAACGAAAACGTTGGTGTTACGCTACCAGAATATTAAGAGCTCTCGTTTTGAACAAGACTTGCCTTTCGCAACCATTTTTAGCACCTTGCGAGGGGCACGGTAGCTCAACCAGACTGGTTACCACACTGCCCATTTAAATAAGACCTCGTGTACGTGGTGGCTTTTTTAATTTTTATTTAGTCAATTCTTCTATTCTCCTAATTAATTTTCATGTACAGATACACACTAAGATTAGGTAGGTACTTTAAAAATGATACCAAAGAGTTTTTAAAATGCCTGAAAAAATAAGGCATATTTTTTTGCAACTTTTATGGAACAATGCAAAAATTATTGTTCTTTTTCCGGCACACAATCAAAGGAATAACAACTTTTGCGCGTCTCTGGAGAGATAAAAAAAAAAAAAAAATTTTTTTCATTTCCCGCTATTTTATCTGTAAAAATAGAACATTAGGTAGGTAGCTGGATTATTTAGTAGGTTTTTTACTTTAATGCCGTTCCGGGAAAAAAGAAAAAACATGATTCCCCTTTCTGCTTATACGCCCACAGTAAATGCTAAACGTGGCCTTTTCACTCTTGTTATTTTAGGCTATGACTATCCCATATGTCTTATCCAAAATCAGCATTATCATCATCAGCTGAGGGGAAGTGTAGGTCAGGATACGCCGGTGGTCGGTTATTGGGTAACGGCGTGTGTTGAAAGGCGCGTGCGCAGCAAGGCCGGCTGGTTGGTAAGGACACGAAACTCGTGCGCCGGTCTCACTATTTCGTTCATGAAATCATAGTTATTATGTCCGATAAACGTTATTTACTCGCATTTTACAAGTTTTTATAGTTTATATTTTATTTATTTTAATTGAACAACTTTTGCAGATAGGGTAAACTATCCTATCGTCGGTATTCGTAACTTTAATTTCCATAAAGCAATCGCTTACTCTTTTTTTTTTTTGATGAAAGTATAAAACTGGTAATAATTTGAGGCCAATAGGTTTTGTCCTGGAAAAGAAGAAGGAAGAACATACTTCAAGCATACATAACATAACATATTATAACAAAATAGAAAACATTTTAAACAAATTTCATGCTTTCAATTAAAAAACCTTTACAATTTAACAAAAAAAAAAAACTAAAAGAGGGCTTAAGTGTAGCCAGTAATAAAAACAATAACACCTAACAATTAAATACCAATGAACGTAAGTACGTATAAGTAAGTAAGTGTAAGTAGTTGCACGTAAGTAGCGGAGTAGCAAGGTAAATATTTTGTGTTCATTGAAATGGACCTCCGCAAAGTAACGCCTGATACATACATACATATCGTCACGCCTCTTTCCCACAGGGGTAGGCAGAGACTACTTTGTTCCACTTGCTACGATCCTGACATACCTCTTTCGCTTCGTCCACATTCATCAATTTCTTCATACATGCTCGCCGGTAACGCCTGATTCAATAAAATAATTAAATACCATTAGGTATTTTTGACCTAGAATTAAATTTTACAAGTAAAACTTCTATCATTCCTCTTCAAATCAGATTAGTATTAGAGTATAATTACGAACGCAATGTTTCATTAAAATAATATTATACGACGCAAAGTGAACTTTAATTGATGTTTGACACAATTTATGTCAATATTGACTTCTTCTTAACTTAACATAAACACATAGGGGGTTACCATGACGTCTTAGTGCGATTCAATTCGGATTCAGTTTAGGTTCGCTCGATGTCACTATATCAAATAAATAAATAAAAAAAAAAAAAAAAAAAAAAAAAAAAAAAAAAAAAAAAAAAAAAAAAAAAAGGAGGTAGGATAAATTAATGTGTTTTATGTACAATAAAGAGTTATACATACATACATACATACATACATAGGTACAAAAAAATGACAGCTAAAACCTGAACTGAGTCGGAATCGAATCATATTAAGACGTCATGGTAAGGCCCCTGAACAAAAATATAACCAAAACTGCAGCATGAAAAAGTTTTATTTAAAACTAACACTAGATATGAAAAACTTAATTAAGAAATACAATGGGCTTATCTAAATTAACATATGTATATCTCAAGTCCACAAACGCTTTCGTTCTTTTGTTATTTTAAAAATAGGAATTCCATTATTGTTTGTTCGGTGTAACTTTCTTAATCCCATTCGAGGCACAGGCACAGGTGTTTCGTTGAAACAGCCAGCGGTTTTGTTCGTGTACAATCCTTTCACTTTTCATAGAACCTTGTATGAAAGGCATTCATGAATAAAGCGCTTTGGAGATTATGAACGAAAGAAAATAGTTCAAATTGGGAACTGAGTATTTAGGGACGTATTTTTTTTTGGACGCTCAATGGTCGTAGTAAATAATTTGTTATTATTTTTAAAATGTCTAATGATGTGGTCAAATTAAATCATTTATCATAATAGTAAAACTAATTAATGTTTATCAAAATTATGTAACTAATTTTATTTTTTATTTTTCGCAGGTATGTTCGGATTATTTCATTTGTCATTAGCTGGTGGGTGAGTAGTTGGACGTGGTCAAATTAGTTTTTTAAACGCATTATTAATGTGGTCATTATATTTTTTAATCGATGACTATTTTTAGCATAAATGTTGTGAAACGAAGTAAGAATGTGGCTTCGAGAAGTTCGCCTCGTGGTTTTACCCTTGATTGCTTATGTTTTATTCAATATATATATGCGGGTGGTAGGACCTTGTGCAAGGTCCGTCCGGATCGCTACCACCATCTTACTCGCTAATCCTGCCGCTAAGCAGCAATGCTTGCATGCTGTGTTCCGGTGTGGAGAGTAAGACGGCCGGGGAAATTACAGGCACAAGAGGCATTTCATCTTAGCCCTCTAGGTAGGCAACGCATCTGCAATCCCTCCGGGGTTGCGGGTGTCTATGGGCAGTGGTGATCGCTTACCATCAGGTGACCCACTTGCTCGTTTGCCTTCCTATTCGAATAAAAAAAAAAAAAAAAAGAATAAAAAAAAAAATATTATTAAATTTATGTTATTTAAATAAAATTACACTGTGTAATTTTTATCTGTCAGTATTTATTATATACGTATAGCAGTTCAAAATGATTTTATCAAAATAAGATAAACGGGTCATTAACATATCTTTGAAAAATATTGGATGGAAAACAATACAAATAGTAGTCGACAAAGGAAGTGTTTTTTTTTAACGTAAATTTATTTCCAATTTCTCAAAGGTCAATCAAGTAACTAATTATTTTTTACTGGCCTATGTTATATTTGTAATACTTACTCAAATCATTGATGTCTAATTTGACATGATTTACAAGTAATCAGTACCAACTTTATATCTTGTTTAGTCGAGATATCTGCTTTTCACAAAGTATCAATTCGTTCCACTAATACCATCTAAATATAAAACGAAGCACTACCTATCATTTTGTGGTTCATAATGACGCCTTAAAACTAATCTATTCAGCCTTGCACCAGTGATCTAAAGTTTTTATCTAATTTATGACGAATAAATAAGTTTTATTACATTTAAATGTCATCAACTCGAAGGCCAAATCTTCGACGGTCATAACACGAATTTTCCACAATAACACAGTCAATATTGAACGTTTTTCAAGCATTTTTTCGACATTATTCTCGCAGAATTCTCATTATTCTTTGCAGAATTTTTCTTTTTTTTTTTTTTTTAATAAACTATTTTTTTTTTTTTTAGAAAATATTGTGAGAGATGATTTTGAGAGTTAACTTCTTATGACGACAAAATACTATCAATACTGAGTCGAATACGATCAGAATTGTAGCGACTTAGTACTTCCCTTGTGGTAATCATTGTGAGAAAAAAATGTCGTTTGACCCGAGCGCATAGATTCACCCAATATCCAAAACGAAAACTGTGTTATTAAATTTGCCGCCATAGAAAGGACGTCCTAATAATGAGTTTTCAAAACAAAATATATGTTTTTAAGACCGCAAGGGATGTGAACTAATACTGTTATGATAATGCCGAATCAGTGTGTTACTAATTACAGTGGCGTGCAATCGAGCACAGCTCTGAAAAACTAGACTCTAGTTATTTCATGACTGAACTGCTTTCTATAAGTTTGATATACCTACTTATACTTTTTTTGACACACATAATTGACGAATAAATAACAAATCAAAGACGAGAATTTAAAAAAATAACCTAATTGACTTTTAATGATTTCTCCTTAAGTTAATAATATTTGGTAATTATTTCCTTCTATTGTTTTCACGATCCCATTAACAAATTAAACGTATCAATAAATAACCGAATCATTGAGAACTAATGTCACCTAATGTACATATTCAACGAGTTTTTTCTCATTTAAAATCAATCAATTGGATCATTGAATAATTAAATTTCCCTTTTAAACACTTCGAGATACTTAATGTCGAACAAAATTTCAAAATGAATTACCCATTAAAAATATTTTAGATTTTTTAAAAATCAATTAATAATAAAATTCGTTTAATTAGCGCTAAAAATATTTAGACATACTTACATGAACACATAAATCACGTCTTTATCCCTTACGGGGTATACAGAGCCGAAGGTAACAAAACCTAAAGACCATTTTTAGCATGATGTGGACTTAAAGGTGGAAAGGGGAATCAAAATGATGTGTTGCTGCTACTGCTGCATTGTGTTTATTTCGACATCCTTGTTTTTAATGATGTTAATAGACAACAATTTCGCCTAGACGTGACTATGGACTGCCAAACGCATAACTATCCATAACGCGTCAGCTATACAATTTATAAACGTGTTGCGACACGGCCATTGCTCAGTATCCCATAACAGTGCCACTGTGCGTTAGGCAACGCGTTTCACCGACTAGTGATGCCAAAATATCAATAAATTATCGATAAGTATCGAGATGTACTGGTAAATTCGTCTTAAGTATTTAAAATTGAACTGAATCTGATCGAAACTTAAAACAATCCTGAATGCTAAAATTTTAAATAATGTCTGACATTTAAAATTTGTCAAAAAGCGAATTAAACTATTTAATTTTGAATAAACAAATTTAAACTCTAAATATTGTTGTTTATTATATGCGCCTACCCGCGAAAAACTATTAATTAATAATGTAAATAGTAGTGGAATAAAATTTCTTCCAAGAAGACCTATCAATTATCGAATATAGGTAGGTAGGTATAATATTATTATCATCGATACGATGGACATACTATCGATAATTCCATTTGGAACTGCATCACTTATACCAACTATCACATATCGTGTACGTAACATGCAACTTTTACACCCTTCGATTGAAGTTCAAATTGGAATGACAAATTAATGGTTTTAAACACTCGAAATAATGGCGCTTATGCATATTTAATATTGCACACGCCATCGCCTTTAAAGGCGTAGGAATAGAACTGAATTTGGTATGATTGAACGATAGTGAAAGTATTTGACAGCCTAATAAGGATGGTGCAAATATTTGAACGCATCAAATTCAAACAGAATTATAACTACTTACAATACTCGGGACTCAATCGGGAGTGATCACGTATTTAATTATTTTAAAATTACTCCGACGTTACGCACTTCCATCCAACTAGGGGCCTTATCATGACGTCCTAATTCCGACGCAGTTCAAGTTTTAGCTGTTACTTTGAGTATGAATCTGACAGCGAGCGAACCTAAACTGAATCGCATTAAGACGTCATGGTAAGGCCCCTGGTCTTTTAAAACTTAGAATGTACCAGCTGTTTCTCTTCCCGCTCATATGGTAAAAGCCCTTCGAGGGAACGGGCAAAATCTCAGGAATCATTGTTATAAGCGACGTGGCTTGTAACCTATCACTATTCTGATTCCTCATGCCATTTATACGTTCCTAATCATGCTAGACGAGGCGCTTAGGTCTTGTTACCTTTATTACGTTACGGATTTATGTAGGTACTAGCTGTTGCCAGCGACTTCGTCTGCAAAGAATTCGTTTATCGCTATCCCGCGGGAACTACGCAATTTTCCGGGATAAAAAGTAGCCTATGTGCTATTCCAGACTTTTCTCTATCTATGTGCCGAATTTCATCCAGATCCGTTGGGCCGTTCTCGTGTGATTGAGTAACAAACAAACAAACATCCATCCATCCATCCATCCATCCATCCATCCATCTATCCATCCATCCATACTTTCGCATTTATAATATTAGTTAGATGTAAAGTAATTTGGTGCAACTCAACCGTCATAATGTTAAAGTAATCAAGTAAGTTATTAAATCCCGAGTATTATTAGTTGTTGAGATTGATAAACACGGAAGTTTAAAACATTTAGGTACTTAAAACAGAATTATTTTGCGAAAAGTAATTAACATTTCCTCGTAAACAACGCTCCGAACACCTTCTTATTATTTTTAAAACATCCAATTATCGAGTTTACTCGGCAATTAACTTACAGAATTACCAATCACCAGTACCTAAAAGCTCTAAGCTTTAATTTACGTTTGAGCTAACAAGAAAACTTGGCAAGTGGTCACTGTGAAAGAAATTGCTTAATTAAGTAATTAAGCTTCAATTAGAGCTTTTGGTAATTAAAGGAGCTTTACGGACGAAGCTTGCACCTCTGGTTACTTTGGAAATTTAAAGCTGGAAAAGGGGTGGTATAAGTGCAGGTAATTTGCTTGTTTTCAACTCATCGCAAAGGGGTGAGGACCGCTGTTCTCGGCAATCATATCTTGAACCGTTCTCTCGTAGGTATTATAAGGAGGCACGTGTCAAGGCAACTGGTTAAGGCGCTGTCAACAGCAAATGACCTTGAGCAGCGCCACTCTTCACACATACGGTTCGCGTGCCTGTGAGTGAAAGAGAAGAAACTATTCCGGCAGCTTGGCGCGCGTCTAAAATCTTGCAAATAAGACACAAATAAGAAGAAATAAAAAAAGTATGGATTATTTGTGAAATATGACTCCTTAGCCGTGTAGGTATGAATATGTTGACTTCATGTTTTTAATTGCAGACCCATACGTCGAAAAAATAAAGACATAGAACCGTTTAATGATGATTTTAAGACCAATCTTTGCAATTATTTTCTATCGAGCCGATTTTGTTCAATTATGTATCGAGTCCGTCTAGCGTGTTTGAAATATGATGAAAATTATCATTATATTTTTTTTGTATTTTTTTTGTGTGTAGTTTTTCTTAAAAAAGTGCTTAAATAACATCAATTTCAACAAAATTAGGTGTTGTCAGCCTCTTAAAGGAAGACCAGCAACATAAGACTCCCGATGCTTTGTAATGTCTACGAAAGAACGGATCAAGTTGTGGACGAATCTCTTTTAGAGAAACAAACCCCTAAAGACCTAGTGTTTAGAAAACTATGAAGCTTGATGATTTGGGTACTGGCTCTCGTTTTTGTCTTAAGAAGCAAGATCGTAGAAACTTGGGTCTCAGGAAGTTTATTGAAGTGAAACTTCTAAGGGATAAGTTCGCCTTTGTACATCTAATCTATTTGTGTCATTACCTGTAAATTAAATGTGTTTTATGTACAATAAAGAGTTATACATACATACATACTTCTTTAGCGGCGTTGGGCACTTTTCGGGATTGGTAAAAAATGTTAACTCGCGTCAGGCTTAAGACGGAGAGAGAGTTTAAGTACCAGGATATCAGGATCCTCTAAGAGCTTATTTTGAAATACGAATGAAGCTAGAGTCGCGTTCGATTTTTGAAGTGAACGTTAGTTTCGTCGCTTTAACGCACATAGCGTTTGGCCTAGTGTTATAAGGTGTGAAATAACAACGTCTCTCAAGTGACCGCAGTTCGAATCTCGTGTAGGAAAAGTTTTTTTTTTTTTTGCGCGAGTGTGCGTGTGCGTAGTTTTCATTTCTGCCGGCACTCCCGGAGTGCTACCCGGTGTTATTTTTTATTTTCGTTAGCCTCTGTACTAGTGGCCCATCCCACTTTCAAATAACTATCTTTATTTAACGAGTTAAGTATAACATCCTGTTCCAAACATCCTTAGCAAGTTGAATGACCGTGTAAGGCCACTTTCTTTTATCTTGTATGCCAGTATGTCAGTTATTTCGGGCATTTGCGGTACGTGTTATGAATTCAATAGTCGAAGTTTTAAATAAAAGTTATTTGCCATATAAATAAGATTTCCTTAGCTCCAAATTCGCACTGGTAATCTAATCTAACTATCTAACTAATATTATAAATGCGAAAGTATGGATGGATGGATGGATGGATGGATGTTTGTTTGTTTGTTACTCAATCACGCCAGAACGGCCCAACGAATCTCGATGAAATTCGGCACATAGATAGAGAAAAGTCTAGAATAGCACATAGGCTACTTTTTATCCCGGAAATTTCCCGCGGGATAGCGATAAACGAATTCTTTGCAGACGAAGTCGCTGGCAACAGCTAGTCAAAATATATGTATGAAGCCGTGATAGCCTTGTGGTTTGACCAGGCCTCTCTAGCAGAGGATCGTGGGTTCGAATCCCGGGCACGTAGTTTTTCGGTGAAGGAAAAACTTCGAGAGGAAACCTGCACACATGCGAAGCAATTCAATGGTGTAAGTGAAGTGTCTATCTATCTTATTTTAACTTAAAACTATCTTTATGTCCTTCTCCGGGACTGAAACGATCTGTATACCACATTTCAATGAATTCAGTTCAGCAGTTTAAGCTTGAAAAGGTAACAGACAGAGAGACAGACAGAGTCATCTTAGCGTTCATTATATTAGTAGGTATAGTTAGTATAATAAATTATATGAACCTACACACATAAATTTGTACATAAATTGACTGACGATTATGCCGTCAGCAACCCAAAACTGACACGTCCATTGTGAGGAGGGATCGAGCTCGAGAAATCAATTCAACCCGTAAGATTCCTTCATGACTAAGCACAAACTACCCCTTAAATAACTACCATATACACTCCACTTAAAACACAAATTTCCTCTATCCTAACTTCACCTTAACTAAATGATAAACATTCTAAATTAAACCATTGTCGTTGGCTATAGAGTGCGTTTCGCCTTGATGAGGCTACGAACTATAAATTAAGGTGCCAACCCTAGCTGTCAAAAGCCGGCACAAAAGGAGGTATCCTTAAAAATAAGTTTACGTGTGAAGGCAAGGCGTTGAACTCAGGCGCCAGAACAAACCAGCCAAGTCACTTTTTTCAGAAATCGCGTGTTTCATGCGTCAATTGAAAGTGAAAGTAGAGCAGTATGTGTAAGGAATCAATTACATCGTGAGTCACTATTGAACCGTTCCAAAGGAAATGTCATAATGATATCACAATTGCTAACAATGCAAACCATCGTGCTGTTTTTTTTACTGTGAGAACGCTCAGCGGTGGATGGTGCATCAAAAGGTTGAAAAAATGAAGTGAAAAATGAAGTTTACA
Source organism: Pandemis heparana (assembly GCA_963854515.1). Lineage (NCBI taxonomy): Eukaryota > Metazoa > Arthropoda > Insecta > Lepidoptera > Tortricidae > Pandemis > Pandemis heparana. The sequence goes on along the minus strand of OY978013.1, from coordinate 14,602,949 downwards.
ATACAATACAATATAATATATAGTTTAGTGATTTGATTACAATTAAATCTTTTATTTAGTTTTACATGAAGCGTTGGCAGACTCGGAAAAAGATGGCGGGATGATTTGGACGCATATCAGTACAGTGGCACGAGCCACCGGTGCACCGGCACGAGTGACCGGGGCGAGTGGCGGAAAAAAGGGGAGGCCTTTGCCCAGCAGTGGGACACTCAATTAGGCTAATATAATAAAATAGTTTTACATGTATGTACTTATCTTAGCTACATCGACTTAAATTCGGCATACCAAATTACAGCTAAATTGCAATTAAAATTTGGCAAATCAAGAACATAAGAATTTACATATACTCTAGAATATTACGTCACAATAAAACAATACAACATCGAGGTTATCATAGAAAATATAAAATGCGTGATTGAAAACCGGAAATGTACGGAATTCTAAGCAAAAACGGCGAAGGTTTAATTTTTTGAATCAGGCGTTACTTTGCGGAGGTCCATTTCAATGAACACAAAATATTTACCTTGCTACTCCGCTACTTACGTGCAAGTTAACCAAGCCTGTGCGAAATATATACGTTTTGCATGCAAGCCCTCCCACCACTGCTACCACACAAAACGCACACAAATCCCACAAACTTAATTAATCCTAACACCACACAAACACTGACGCGCGTTTCGATCCCTCTACGGGATCATTCTCAAAGTTAGAGCACAACCGATGCACATGCGAACCAACGTCGTACTCGTCGTCGTCGTCGTAGTCGTATATATTTCGCACAGGCTTGGTTAACTTGCACGTAAGTAGCGGAGTAGCAAGGTAAATATTTTGAGTTCGTTTAATTTTTTTTTTTTCTCTAAAAGATTTATGCGATTCTATTTCAAAGTGACCACGCTGTTGTTTTCTCTGTCTCCTAAGGGAGCGGTCAACTATTCCTTTTCAGTTTATGCAGATGATTTTTTTGACGTCGACAGATGAATGTTTGACTAAAAGTGGCATGTCTCCGTTGAGGCATACCTTTCATCCTTTTCTTTCCTTTTCTTTCCTTTTCTTTTTAGGGTTCCCTACGTCAAATGGAAAAATGAACTCGTACAAAATCGCTATTTTGTCCGTCTGTAACAGACCCTTTTTCTCAGGAACTATGTTTATTGTAATCATACGAAGAAATTAATCACGTCTTTATATCTAACGGGGTAGAGAGAGCCCAGAGTAACAAGACCTAAACGCCACGTTTTCGTTCAATTTCAACTTTAAACAATAAAACTGAATGGTAAAAATCAACTTTTAAATACACAGTTCAATAAAATAAATAGCACCATAAAATGTCAGTTCAAATTAAAGGAATTCGCGCTCCAATAAAAATCCACGTATGACATGCCAATACAACTTAACCTAAATAACTTAACAACCATGAGAAACATACCAAAGGAATGCCAAAGTCCTTGTCTGAGTGCCCATAAGCGTGATGATAATAATTATACACTGGTCAATTTACCAACCTTCGTAATCTAGCGGAAACCAAATTAAGAACTAACAAACTCAACCTACACCACCTTTATGTCCTAAGCGCCAAAGTCGAAATAAAAATAACTGGCCGCGTCATAAGTTTGGCGGCAAGTTTGAAAGTTTTTTTTTTCGAACAACTGCTATTGACCGTTGCATTAGGGGCGTTATTCAATTGTTTTAACTATGAATAGAGACGTTTTACAAGTTTAACTCGGCGGCTTCAGTGGTTCTAATTGCATTGTGATTGGAGTGAAAATGGCTTGTTTTATGAACGCACTGTTCAGATTGACCTAGGTTGGAAGAGAACGGGTGTCTGAATGTTTATAGTATTGTTAATGGAGCAATTACAGCGAGCCATTAATAATAGTAATCTTGGTAATGAGGAAAGATATGGTGATTTATTATCATTGAGATACATACGAATTGTTATTGTAATTAAATTTAGCTTGTATTTTTATACCGGTTTATAGTTCAAGGTTGAGATAACATGTTAGGATTTTATGGATCCCGGTATGAATTATATTTGCCTTGTAAATAAAAACATACCTAAATATTGATTGACTTGTATCCAACGTGTAACTTGTTATTGTGTGAACCCTAACGTAACTCATTTACTTCTATCTGGCATTATTATTATGTTAACCTAAACCTTCCTCGCAAACAGACAGACATACAAACAGACGCGGCGGAAGGCGGAGGACTTAGTTTAATAATATATTTAATTGTGGTGATATCTTAATTTACGGATTTAACGTTGGTTGACGAAGTCGCGGAAAAACATACATACACAAAAGCAAACATAAATCACGTCTTCCCTTACGGGGTAGATAGGGCCTAAGGTAACAAGACCTAAGGCCACGTTTTGCATGATTGTGGGCGTATAGGTGGAAAGGGGAATCAAAATAGTTGCCCCATCGCCATAGCACGATTCCTAAGATTTTCGCCCGTCCCCTCGCTGCGCTTTTACCAATCTGCGCGGGAAGAGAAACTGGTACATTCTATGTTTTTTCTTTATTCCCAGACAAGCATATAAGCAACTTAGTACCTATTTATTAATAATATGAACACCGTAAGTTGTTAATTTCTAAACGACCCTGAAAATTAGAACACATAGAAAAATCCGAAAAGTAAAGCTATGGCCGGGAATCGAACCCGGGTCCTCGTCATTCCGTGACGCGTGCTATACCCCTACACCACCCATAGCAGGTCACTGTAAGTTGTATTTAATGTTTCGAATGAGCTACCGGTTCTAACTGGTTATTAGTTGACATTAACTTGTGGCTAACGTAACGATAGTTGCGTCGATGTTCTGCGCGTATTTCATGTCAGTGGTTCAGGCTTCCTTGTTGATAAATAGGTGAAACGAGTACCCGGTATTGTTTCTACATCCATCTCTTTCTATCACGTCTATTTCTATCTACGAACAAACGAGACCGTACCTAAATGTCATATAGGCGTTAAATTTTGTTTAATTTGCAATATTGCAATTCGGAAACGAAAAAAGTAGATAAATAAGGGCGACAGTCTTAAAAATAATTTCCACCTATCCCACAATCATGCTAAACGTTGGTCTTATTATCTAAGGCTCTGTCTACCCCGTAAGGGATAAAAACGGGATTTAAGTATGTATGTATATCCCTACTAATATTTTTAATGTGAAATTAATCTGTCTGTCTGTTACGTTTTTACGTCTAAATCGCTGAAGAGATTTTAATGAAATGTAATACGGAGGTAGTTTTAGTCTCGAGGCAGGACATAGGATAGTTTTTATCCCGGAAAATATCATAGTTCCCGCGGGATAGCGATAAGAGGATTCTTCGCAGACGGAATCGCGAGCAACCGCTAGTCTAACTAATATTATAAATGCGAAAGTATGGATGGATGGATGGATGGATGGATGGATGTTTGTTTGTTACTCAATCACGCCAGTACGGGCCAACGGATCTGGATGAAATTTGGCACATAGATAGAGAAAAGTCTGGAATAGCACATAGGCTACTTTTTATCCCGGAAAATTGCGTAGTTCTCGCGGGGTAGCGGTAAACGAATTCTTTGCAGACGAAGTCGCTGGCAGCAGCTAGTAAGTATATAAAATTAAAAAGTACGAACAAAATTATTGTGACATTATTTTCAGATACCTACAGAAGGACCTTGACTTGTCATGATCTATTAGGAAACCTAAAAATAGGAACCATTTGTAGACTAAAGAATAACCTACATACGTACCACAGTTTTCAGAACAGGCAATACAACAGCATTACATAATGCCAATACCTGTCAGCTTGGTCGACTTTTACTTTCGTATGGGAAACCAGATAAAACTAGTTCGATTCGTATAATTGTCTTAATGGCGTTTAACAAAAGGCGGTAAGTAGAGCGAGGAGGGTGAAATGCCCTCTCGTTCTTTAAGACGAATGGGTCTATTTCATCTGAATGTTTTTCTTACGTATATTCATCTATAGCTTTGACAAATTGTTGTACGATTGAAATAAAATGTTATTTAATTTCAAATGATATCTAAATTCTCGTGGTGGTAGGTATATTACATTGGGTTACCTATCTAGTCTTTTTCGTGAATTGTGATCGATTTACTTAAAATATAAAATCACTTTACAAATAAAAGTTACCTTCGTAAGCACACATGGGATTTTGCACGTCTTTATGCCGCGCTACCTTCAAGAAAACCACTAAAACAAGCCTAGTTCTATTATAGTTTTTAACATTATCAGCATACATAGTTATTCCTACGCTATGACTGCTTTATAATCTCGAATTTTTACACAAAAAACACTACATCCGATTTCCCATTTGTATCCGTTCGGACGTAAATACAAATAACATTTTATGCTTATCGAGTACTAAAAGGGAGATACAACTACAAACGGGCCTGCGGGGATCATAAAATACGTCGTAAACTATATGGCTACATCCTTAGAGACTGCCAAAATGTGCCGAGAATCCTTTGAAACTTTAATGCGTTGAGACTGTAAAGTTGTCTGGTTAAAAATACAAAGTTTGGAACGTAGATTCTGCCCAAGCGCCAAGGGCTTGCGCACCGAGGGTTCCGTATAAATTTAACAAATAATATAATTGCGAAAATTTGGATGTTTGTTTGTTACTCAATCACGCCAGAACGGCCCAAAGGATCTGGATTAAATTCGGCGCATAGATAGAGAAAAGTCTGGAATAGCACATAGGCTACTTTTTATCCCGGAAAATTCCCGCGGGTTAGCGATAAACGAATTCTTTGCAGACGAAGTCTCTGGCAACAGCTGGTTACTTAATATAATAAACTAGAGCCTTTTAAGCATCAGCCATCGGCTAAAACTGAACTCTTTCAAGCCTCGTAACGCCGCGTCTTTAACACCAGCAACAAAAGTTAAGGCGCTCCTCTGATTTATGTTTCGTACGTGAGTGAAAAACAAAGTCACGGCATCTCCGAAGCTTCTAAGATACGTGAGAAATATTCTAGTAAACTGTTAAGTACGAAACGTGTATTCTTTTGTTTTCTATGATGGCACGGAGAAAGGCTTAATTAACAGACTTGTATTAGCTTTACTTGTAACATCTTGTATCTCAGTAACGCTAATCAAATTGTGCACCTTCAATTTTATTATTTTATAAAGTGTATGTTTCAAAGTTTCAATAAAATGATAGTCCAAGATTGATTACATTTAGTTAACTACCCAAACAAATGGAGTATAGTTGCTATATTTTACGTCTATGGCTAGAACCGAAAAGCGATAGGTACATTGTTGTTGTTGTTGTTGTTGGTGTTGTTGTTGTTGTTGGTGTTGTTGTTGTTAACTCTTTATTGTGCAAATAGACATAAGACAAATAAGTACAATACACATACATTGACTTATAAACACTAACTAAGGGCGATTTAAGCTCATTTTGAATGAGAAACACAACTAAAATGTACAGTCCCAAGAATGTTAAGTGTCATGTTAACAGTACTGAGCAAGATACGATCGAGGTTGCGACACGACCTTTGTGCTCGATGTCATGTCACTACGACAGTCACACTTATGACAGGAGATGACCACCAGATTTAACGATTTGAAGGAGCCCACGGCAAGCACAAGTGCGAAACGACTTAATTACCCGCCTTAGTAAGTTTTCAATGATTCACGGTTAAGTTCATTCGAAATACCTATTATAGACGGGTTGTGAACCGCGATTACCTTTATTGAGCTCCCGATATTTCGACGCAGTTACATGCATTTCTTTTGGTAAACATTTCTTCTTTTGAATTTTTTTAACTTTTTTAAGGCGCTACTGAGCACTTTTTGGGATGGTTAAAAAATTTTAAACTCGCGTCAGGCGTAAAAGTAAGGGAGAGTTTAAGTACCAGGGTATCAGGATCCTCTAAGAGCTTATTTTGAAATACGAATGAAGCTTTAAGTAGGTACCAGGATATCAGGATCTTCTTAGAGCTTATTTTGAAATACCAATAAAGCTAGACTCGAGTTTAATTTTTGACGAGTACGGTAATTTCGTCGCTTTAACGTATGTGCGTTTGGCCTAGTGGTATAGGTTGTGGAATAACAGTGCGTTCTCTCAAGTGACCGCAGTTCCAATCACGTATAGAATTTTTTTTTTCACTTTTTTCTTTTTGCGCGAGTGTGCGTGTGTGTAGTTTTTTTTTTATAGTTATTAATTTAAGTATATCAATACACAAAATGTTACCACTACCACAGAGTGATGAGTTTTCAAAATAAAGCGTAAACTGATAGAAAATAATGCAGAGGATCAGCTTGACACAACTCCTGTCGTCGATACTCTACAGTCAATGTTTAACGAACAGCTGACACGAGGTAATGAAATGAATTGTGCTTTAGAGAAGTGACGGAAAACGTAATGAAGGTTCGATTTCGATAAATATTTCATTTAGATAGCAATTAACCCTCTTTAAAGTTGTAATGGAGACTTCCAAAGCGTTTTAGCGTTTCAATATTTAAAAACTTAAGGGCTATACGAATATAAAAGCAGCACAGAACTGAGATTCTTGTCTTGCTAAGTGACAAATTTGACCCATACGCCAGAGTTCTTGGGATTTGAACGAAGGTTTTGCATTGAAGTAATACCTAATAATTTTGCTACTCTGCTACCACAATCAAAAAGGAAAATGATTTTGATCATTCGCTTTTGAATTTGTACATTTTTTTATACGACACAGAAACTAAACGAGCAAGCGAGCACCACCACCCACGGCACGCAACGATAGAAGATTACAGATGCTTTGCCCGGCTATAGAGAGCTAGGATAGAGTACCTTTTTTTTTGTGCCTTTTTTTTTGTGCCAGTAATTATTTCACCGGCTGTCTACCCCCTTATTCATAAACGCTCTATAGGCTTCTGCTAACTTAGCAATCGTTTGTCTTTATCTGTGAAAGGTAAATGTCAATGTGACAGGATAAGGACAAACGATTGTTAAGAGGCTGACAACACCTAATTTTGTTGAAATTGATGTTATTTAAACACTTTTTTGAGAAAAACTGCACACAAAAAAAATAAAAAAAATATATAATGTTAATTTTCATCATATTTCAAACACGCTAGACGGGCTCGATACATGATTGAACAAAATCGGCTCGATAGAAAATAATTGCAAAGATTGGTCTTAAAATCATCATTAAACGGTTCTATGTCTTTATTTTTTCGACGTATGGGTCTGCAATTAAAAACATAATGTCAACATATTCATACCTAAACGGCTAACGAGTCATATTTCACAAATAATCCATACTTTTGTTTATTTCTTATGATTTGTGTCTTATTTGCAAGATTTTAGACGCGCGCCAAGCTGCCGGAATAGTTTCTTCCCTTTCACTAACAGGCATGTGTGAAGAGTGGCGCTGCTCCAGGTCATTTGCTGTTGACAGCGCCTTAAGTAAGCAGACGTCTACAGAGCGTTTATGAATAAAGGGGTAAATCTCCACGCCGGAACACAGCAGTGAAAGCACTGCTGCTTGGTGGCAGGATTAGCGAGGACGGCGGTAGCGATCCGGGACGGACCTTGCATGACGTCCTACCTTCCAACAAATATATTCACATTATTGCACCAAAGGCGCTGTTTCATATACAATCTAAGAATAACTTCTTTGAAATCCTACTAATATTATAAATGCGAAAGTTTGTGTGTGACGATGTGATGATGTGTGTGTGTATGTTTGTTCCTTCTTCACGCTAAAACGAGTGGACGGATTTGGATAAAATTTGGAACGGAGATAGCTGTTACCCTAGATTGAAACATAGGCAACTTATTATCCCGGAAAAGTGCATAGTTCCCGCGGGATAGACATTAAACATGTCAATTGTTAATTTTACGCGGACGAAGTCGCGGGCAGAAGCTAGTGCCCAATAAAGTAAAGTATACGTTGATTGTATTCAATCACGATGCTTCGTCTAAGCCGGGGCAAAGAAGCGAGAATTTTCCATTAGGACTACGTAAATAAATAACAATTGAAATCCAAGCCCTCATTCCAAACCGAAATTGAAAATCGATGCAAATCACAAGTCTGCGCGTGTAAGAGCCTGTTTCGCCACCTAACTGTCAGTTATCAATGATGACGTCTCTGTCTGTTTCGTAGTAATAAATAGAGACAGAATCATAGATAACTGACATTAAGGAGTTGTGAAACAGGCCCGAAATACACCAATGTGCTCAAATAACTGTAAAGTGTACTCTATATTTAAGACTGGCTGGTAATAAATTTCAAAGCTCACAGCGCGGAAAGAAAAAACAATTAAAAATCAGCTGTCATATCTTTGCATGTCTTCATTTAAGAGCGTGCATCGCAACTGAGCTGGCAACGTCGCATTTTTGGTGATTTTTTGCGATTTTTTCACAGAAATTGAATGAGTTTCAAATGTCCGTCTGTAGTGCATTCGTTTTTAGTGTGTTAATGTGTCCAATGCAATCATTAATCGTGATGGACTGTTATTTTCGTATTAAAACGATAAAATACTATATCTCGTTTATTAAGACAATAAAAGTCCATCACGATCAATTATTGCATGAGACACATTAACACACTAAAAACGAAGTGCACTACAGACGGACATTTGAAACTTTCATTAAATTTCTGTGAAATAATCGCAAAAAATCACCAGAAATGCGACGTTGCCAGCTCAGTAGGGAAGCACACTCTTAACTAACTAGCTCTTATACACACAAATAAGTCTTACATTTTGCTAAAATACCTTTAGCAACTACACAATAGGTACTCGGAACCAAACCTCTCCCTTAATTGTACCTTAGGGAATACGCGTTCAATTTTCCGGTATTCCCGTCCTTATCCAACGCAATGAGTTGGAATGAAACGGCGTGATTGATTTGGAGATTAGGTAAAAGTATAAGTAGGGTAAGCAAGAAGTCCGTAAGTGAGCTATGCGTCACCGGGAAACGTTTAGGGGGGCGTTTGTCCCATTCGTAAACAAGGATAATAGGGAAGGCGTTCCCGGAAAGGTGACTGAATTCAACCTTTACATCGTATTTTATTGGTACTATTCTTAAGTATATTGTATTTCTTCCTTTTACATATCTAAATGTATCGAATGTGTGTCAATAAATGCTTTCTTCTCTCTTTCTCTGACTCTCTTTGTCTCTCTCTCTCTCTCTCTCAAAAGGTGCCTTATAATATAATTCTGTAATTAGCTTCTGCCCGCGAATTCATCCGCGTAGAATTAGCAATTGACATGTTTATCGCTATCCTTCGGGAACTGTCCATTTCTGGGATAAAACGTAGCCTATGTTTCAATCTAGGGTACCAGCTATCTTCGTTCCAAATTTTATCCAAATCCGTCAAGTCGTTTTAGCGTGAAGAAGGAACAAACATACACACTCATTCACATCGTCACATCGTCACAAACTTTCGCATTTTTAATATTACTAGCTGTTGCCAGCGACTTCGTCTGAAAAGAATTCGTTTATCGCTATCCCGCGAGAACTACGCAATTTTCCGGGTTAAAAAGTAGCCTATGTGCTATTCCAGACTTTTCTCTATCTATGTGCCGAATTTAATCCAGATCTGTTGGGCCGTTCTGGCGTGATTGAGTAACAAACAAACATCCATCCATCCATCCATCCATCCATACTTTCGCATTTATAATATTAGTTAGATTGATGAATGTGGATGAAGCGAAAGAGGTATGTCAGGATCGTAGCAAGTGGAACAAAGTAGTCTCTGCCTACCCCTGTGGGAAAGAGTATGTATGTATGTTAAGTAGATACAAGTTGAAATGGTAAAGTCAAATAAATACTTGTAATGACTTTTGATCGCCATTTTGGATTCAAAATTAAGTAATTTTACTGACGCCTTATGCATTGGACATAGATCTAACTAATATTATAAATGCGAAAGTATGGATGGATGGATGGATGTTTGTTTGTTACTCAATCACGCCAGAACGGTCCAACGAATCTGGATTAAATTCGGCACATAGATAGAGAAAAGTCTGCAATAGCACATAGGTTACTTTTTATCCCGGAAAATTGCGTAGTTCCCGCGAGATAGCGATAAACGAATTCTTTGCAGACGAAGTCGCTGGCAACAACTAGTAATTAAATAATCATAACAATATTGTACGAGGTATTAGATAAAAGGAGAACAACAAAAGGGAAGTGCAAAAGCACGATTTTATTTTGTCATTGGAACGAATTCGAACACGTTAACAAGAGTTCTCGGAGAAAAAATAAATAAATAGAAAGAATGGGAACCCGTATTGTCTCCCATGCATTTAGATAAATTAATAGGTACAATTGTTTCGTATATCTCAGGCAATAACATTATTTGCAAGGTTTTTTTGTTTTGCGGAAGCCTTGTAAGATTTTCGGTTACTTTAGTTTTTTGGCGCAACAATAGTCTTGAACGTTCGCGTTTTAGTGTAAAATTTGTCTCTCTAATTCGAAAGCAGATTTTCATTCATTCGAAATCAGTATACTACGTAAATATACTTTAGACATCATTGTTTCTTGAAATGGGATAATAATTGACCAGAAGATAGTTAGGTTGTACTAGCCAGGGAAGATATAAAATTGTGTACACACCTCGGGCGTTGATAAAGAAAGCCTCAGGGCGCATGTTTATCGCCCTCGCCTTTGGCTCGTGCGACAAGTTTCTGTTGAGACATTCCTTATTTCACCAGTCTCGGAATGTAATGTACTATTACAGCAAACTTAGCGGTTATGATAAAACTTCTTAATTTAAAACTTAAAAAGCAAATTTAAAAAAACAAGCGACAACGCACTCTCTCGATACCTATCCTTTTTTGAGCGATCCAATCTAAATCCTTATTTCTCGCCAATTTTTCCTCTTCGTCGCTCTCGGTTATCTCGGTATCGTCTGTCTCCCTCCCGCTCCAATCTCGCACTCCTCCCCACCATCAGCTGTGCGTGACGGAATCTTTCACGCTCCAGTTACAGCATTTGTACCACTTGTCAATTTCTAAACAAGTATTTCGTGTGGTTTATCAGAGCTCAAGATCGAGGCGATCGAAGCAATGATTAACTAGAAGTGTCTATGACGAATGTAAGGAGGCTGCACAAAATATCGTATAGAGGTAGCATGTGTGTCAAATGACCAAATTTTTGATGTTATTTCTTGACATTGTTTAATATTTGAATATATTGTACACTAGCTGTTGCCTGCGACTTTGTCTGCAAAGAATTCGTTTATCGCTATCCCGCGGGCATTACCGGGATAAAAAGTAGCCTTTGTGCTATTCCATACTTTTCTCTATCTACGTGCCAAATTTCATCCAGATTCGTTGAACCGTTCTGGCGTGATTGAGTAACAAACAAACATCCATCCATCCATTATAATATTAGTTAGATTAGATAATGATTCATTAAATGTAATTTAATGTAGGTATCTAAAACGAGCAATTCTTGTATTTAATCTGAATCTCGGAAACGGCTTCAACGATTTTCATGAAATTTAGTATGAAGTTTTGGGGGCGACAAATCGATCTAAGTAGGTTTCATTTTCAGAAAACATACCAAAAAAAACCGAGCACTTATACAGGTACTATGAATAAAATATGCTATAGGACTTAATGACGATCACTAGTGACTTATAGTATTTGCCAGTTTAGCGCAAACGCCTAAACGTATTTAGTGACCGAAAACTCACAGAGTAGCTAAACATACAGAACTCTGTGGACACTTCATTCCAAATCGAACTTTGAAACACCGTTAGAACTGTCAAAACTGCATGCCATGTCTTGCGAAAGTATGATTAATGTATAATTTTGTATTGCGATACTAAAAACAGGCAAAATGGCCGTTTCCTTAGCCTTGTAGTGTCTGGTTTTAGCAAATTGCGCCTCGTTCTACTTGTTAATGTTGACGTTAATAACATATTAATATGTTTGCTAAAATTATAAACATTAACCAATATGTATTGATAATGCCGGCTAATGCAATTCTGCAACGCATTAGTGACTTGCACTGCACTAGTTGCTCACGATACTTTTTCTTACTTTGCAAGTAACTAGAAAGAAAACAATTTTGATTTTTAAAATTACTATTATAATTCAACATCACTTTAAAAATATCAGCTTGATGTTGAAGCTATTGCTGCAGTGTAATGTGACACAATTCTTTCACTTTTCTTGGTATGGCTTATACAATATATGGCACAAAAGTAGATAAACACTGAATTTGCTCCTTTTCAATAAGTGTTCGCCTTTTGTTTTTTAAAAAGTCCATAAAATCCGTTCACTTCACGGTCTTAATAACAGTTCATCTTTTATCGTTGCTGTTTACATGTATTATAGTATTTGTGTGTACTAATTTCTGTCAACTAACTTATTTTTCAACTTGTGCACAATACAAGTTTTCGGTATTTTATTTATTCAGCTGTTGGTACTTCACAATACCGTCACGCCTCTTTCCCATAGGGGTAGGCAGATACTACTTTGTTCCACCTGCGATCCTGACCTCTTTCGCTTCATCCACATTCATCAATCTAACTAATATTATAAATGCGAAAGTATGGATGGATGGATAGATGGATGGATGGATGGATGGATGGATGGATGTTTGTTTGTTACTCAATCACGCCAGAACGGCCCAACGGATCTGGATGAAATTCGGCACATAGATAGAGAAAAGTCTGGAATAGTACATAGGCTACTTTTTATCCCGGAAAATTGCGTAGCTCCCGCGGGATAGCGATAAACGAAATATTTGCAGACGAAGTCGCTGGCAACAGCTAGTCTCTTCATACATGCTCATCGGTTTCGGGTACACCTTGACTTGATGTGACCTTTTTTCGAATCGTTTGGTCCCGTAACGTCCGTCTAGGCCTTCCCTGTTCAACGCATCCATTCAATCCAATAAACTTCATTCCTCTAAATGTTCAAAAGTTTATAAAAGCAAGTCAAATAATGTAAAAGTTGTTTCCATTTGTTAAAGCAACTCATAAACCCAAATCTGGAGCACCAAAAACAATGGCGGACCTTTTTAAAAATAATACGGTGTCAGTTGGTCAGTCACGAGCCATAAATCTTTTACAGATCGCCTTAAGAAATCGTATTGAATTTTTTGTGGCGTCTCCATCACTTTTGTCTTCTATTCTTCTGACCCAGTTGGCACTGTGACCAAGTGTATTCTTTTTATGAAAGTTAGAAATCTAAGTTTTGTCTCTGGTATAGGCTTCGACATAACAAAATACTCGAAAGCGTTCAACGTAAACGTGTCACTACGAGTAAATTAACAGCGCCACTAGCGGATCGAAACGGCAACAGTCTTCATAGTATTTGACATTAAGGCAAACGCATTGACCAGCATGGAAGAAAGAATAATCATAATCATGATCATAATCGTTTATTTGTTAACATAGATAAACATTTAACAAATATGACAGATCATTTAGAGTATCACTATGTTGCGCCATAACATAAGGCATACAAATAGCTACAGCTCAACATGCAGCATGCTTCTTACATATATTAACTATAATATATCTACTACAACTAACAATAGAAGACAAACTTAAATGTTTGATAATAAAATAACTATTAGCAGAAATAGTGCCTAAAGCAAAGTAAACGTTATATCAATTTATAATAGTTTAAAGGGCAAAATTATCAAGTACTAGCTTTTGCCCGCGACTTCGTCCGCGTAGAGTTAATTTATTTTCAAATAGCTTTTGCCCGCGGCTTCTCTTGCGTGTACCAGTAGTATTTCAATCCCGTTTTGTTCCCGTTCCCGTAAGAATTTCGGGAAATGCTCTCTTAATGCTACTCTACACTCCGAAAGCAAACCCTCTTGCCAAATTTCAGCTTTCTACGACCAGTAAAACGGAAATTCCCGTTTTTTCCCGTTCCCGTGGGAATTTTGGAAAGTCCTCTCTTAATGCTCCACTACACTCTCCAAGCAATCTATATGCCGAATTTTAGCTTTCTACAACCAGTAAAAAGAAAAGTCCCGTTTTACCCGTTCCCGTAAGAATTTCAGGAAATGCTCTCTTATAGCTTCCCCGCACTCTTCAAGCAACCTACATACCAAATTTTAGCTTTCTACGACCAGTAAAACGAAAAATCCCGTTTATTCCCGTTCCCGTGAGAATTTTGAAAAGTCCTCTGTTAATGTTCCTCTACACTCCCCAAGCAACCTACATGTCGAATTTCAGCTTTCTACAACCAGTAAAACGAAAAGTCCCGTTTTTCCCGTTCCCGCGGGAATTTCGAGAAATTGTCACTTAATGCTCCTCTACACTGATCAAGCAACCTACATGCCAAATTTCAACTTTCTTAGACCAGTATAACAAAAAAATCCCGTTTTTCTCGTTCGTTTCCGTCAGAATTTCGGGAAATCCTTTTGTAGTGTCTCCAAGGAACCTGAAGGCCAAATTTCAGTTTTCTACGACCAGATCCTGTAGAACTGGATATAAATCCCGTTTTTTCCTTATCCCGTGGAAATTACTTTTTTAGTTATGTAATCACATACTTGTGTACGAAATTTGAAGAGTCTAGTTATTATAGTTACGTAGATGGTCAAACGAAATCGAATATATAATTCAATTGACAACATTTCATTTTTATAACACCTGAAAATGTATATATGGTTCGAAAGCATTTTGCCTCCTGATCACTGCAATATGTTTATATAATTTTAATATCGCTTATTATAAAAAATAAAAATTAATTAAAAATATGTCCTAATTTTACCAAAACTACCACAGGATGGGTGAAATGCCTTTGCCTTTTTCACGTGAAAAAGTAAGCGACCATAATTTTGTATTTGACAACTTCAAAGCACAAGGGGGGCAACTCTGTAATTCTATTTTTGAAGTTCGTTGCATACCTTCTCTCTCACTCTCAAGTTAATGACTATATTAGTATGAGCGGAACAGCACGAAGCGAATATCGAAAATCGAATATCGGAGAATAAGGCCTGACATTGTCAATTTGAAATTGACGTCGGTTTTTTTTCTATACAGAAAAGACAAAAGGATAAGTGTCTATTCTGTGATAGTTTCGGAGTTACGCCCTTTTAGAATAAGCAAAAATTAATAAATTAATTATAAATTAAATACAAACCCTAGCAAAAAAATTAAACTTCCAGCATGTTCATCTTTTCAAACAAAATACAGAGAACCATTAAAACTATAGGCTCAGAAATATGAAATGTTGTCAATTCAATCATTTATTCACCAGAACATATGGTATTTACATAGATGGTATTTTAAGTATCAGTCCCTTAATATATTCAGCCATTTGAGGAGCGTGAAGTGTTTTGACCCAACATTAAGTGGTCAAATTCTAGATAAATTAATTTAATTATTACTCCTACTCCCATTAAATCATAAAAAAAAACAATAAAGTAGAAAACAATAAAATAAATCCCGTTTTTTCCCGTTTCCGTGGAAATTTCCAAAAATAGGTATGTGTGTTTTTGTTCTCGTAATCAGCGACCCGATAAACCGTACAAACAAATACCCATGTTGATTTTTAGACCTTGTCACCACATTTTCCCCTATTAGAATGAATGAATTTTCAAAAAACCTGAAACAGGTGTTTACTCATTTATCGTCAGGAATACTCCTGCGAAGTTTCGAATAAAATAGTCTAACTAATCTTGTTTCCCCATACAAACTTTGGACTCCCATTTAACCCCTTTAGAGGTTGAATTTTGAAAAATACTTTCTTAGTGCACCCCTAGACCTTATAAGGAACCTACATGCCAAATTTGGAATCTCTAGAACCAGTGGTTTAGGCTGTGCGCTGATATGTCAGTCAGTCAGTCAGTCAGTTTATTCCTTTATTTTAAAACTTTAATTTATAATTGAAGTCTAGTTATTACAGTTATGTACTGAGAAATATATAAATCTCATTAAATTCCTAACCCGTGGGAATATCAAAAAATCCTTCTTAGTGCTCCTTTGGGATAATCAAGATATGGGTGGATTTTTGACGTTGTAATTTGTGTGCCATGCTAAACGTATTGCACACAAATTACAACGTCAAAAATCCCCCCATATACGTCTGCCAAATTTCAAGTTCCTAGGTCCAGTGGTTTAGGCTGTGCGTTGTCTCTCAGTCACTCTGAATGGAACATATAAATCTCATTTTTTCCTTATCCTGTGAGAATATCGAAAAATCCTGAAATTAGTTTTTTAATGTTACAATCATCTATATGTGTGCCGAATTTGAAGAGTCTAGTCATTACAGTTACTGAGATATATATTATAAGCCCCATTTATTCCCTATCCCGTGGAAATTTCGAAAAATTCCTTCTTAGTGCTCCTCTGGGATACTCAAGGTATACCTGTGCCAATTTTCAAGTTTCTAGGTCCAGTGGTTTAGGCTGTGTGTTGTCTGTCAGTCACTCTGAATCGAACATATAAATCCCATTTTTTCCTTATCCTGTGGGAATATCGAAAAATCCTGAAATTCGTTTTTTAGTGTTACAATCACCTAAATGTGTACCGAATTTGAAGAGTCTAGTTATTACAGTTACTGAGAAATACATAAGCCTCATTTATTCCCTATCCTGTGGGAATTTCGAAAAATCCCTTCTTAGTGCTCCCCTGGGATACTCAAGGTATTATGTGTGCCAAATTTCAAGTCTCTAGGTCCAGTGGTTTAGGCTGTGGGTTGTCTGTCAGTCACTTAGTAACGGAACAGTTTTATATATACAGATGGACATTAGAATACATAATCCAATTATCTCGTACGTGTTTCAAACTGTTGACGTGCTAAGCATAGGAAATAATTCATTAGCATAATAAAATACGAAGGCAGTTTAAATAGATAATTTCCGTTCGTAATGCTTCCTTCGCACGGCATTCTACAAAATAATGATCACTGCAAACATGAAAAACTAAAAATAAACCTATTTGTAAATGAGAACTTTAAAAAGTTTCAAAACTTCCGATCTTCTCATTTCAATTGCGAAAAATCGAATTGATTTTTAAACTGTTTAAAACTTGTCCATTCAAACAGTCAAGTCAGTCAGTCAGTGTTATGGGCAGCGGTGATTACTTTCCATAGGTGACCCTCTTGCTCGTTTGCCTACTAACATAAAAAAACTAGCTTTCTAGTTACGTCATTGACTCCAACCTACATACGTCCCTCTGCTTTCATAGGCTTCTTCGACGAAAATATAGAAAGACACGTACATTTTTTTACGTTATATTTAGTCATTGCTTCTTTGGGTATGTCTTTTCACGCTCAAATTCTGTAGTCCTGTAAATCTTCCGGAGGTTAACTGGAAACGATCCCTTTAAGTCATATTTTCGCCTTTGTACATTTGTTTATCCTGCTAGGTACCTGTAAATTTCTTGTGTTTTGTCCATAGTGCCTAAAAAGTTATACATACATTCAAAAAAGAATCTTGTTCTTTTTATAAGTCACTTCTTCTTCTTAAATTTAAGAGCTAATTTCTTGGCGGTGGAGCAATCGCCATTCACTTCTTTCTGCCATTGCTTTAAGCTCCTGATCGTATCAGGCTGATACGACACTACATTAACCTTCTTTACTTGGTCCAGAAATGCACGTCTCGGACTTCATCTGCCTCTTCTTCCTATTCTCCCTTCTATCATTTTTTTTATAAGTCCAGTTATAAATCAATGACTCTAACTCAGTGGAAATAGTTCTTTCATTAGCAGACTGATAAATTACTCATGTCGTAGCTAATTTTAAAATTATCTACCTCTGCTCCACCGCAGTGGTTCTGCAGTGCCCTGTGGCCAGGCATGTCGTCAATGATGCGGGTGGAGTGTCGATAAAAACGATTCTGCATATCGATAAACCTAATAACTAACAACAGCTACATACAGTTTTTTTCTTAAAAATATTTACTATACACGTAGTAAAAATTTTACTTCATAAATAAATGTATGACGATGGTTGGAGTTAACAATTTGCAACTTTTTTGCTGTATTGTTTTGTAAGTGGAGTGTGAGATTGGATTGGATGTTAATAAATATAAAACCGAAAATCGAATGATTAAGTAAAAAATATATATTATTTGTGATTACTATGATAATAATGAATTATCTAGGTACAGCGATGAAGACGAGATACCTAATAGTTTTTTAAAGAAACATGATGTTTTTAATAAAATGCCTTATGTTTATGTTTTACCACGAAAATTGCAGGCTAATATGAGAAATCATTTGTCACAAAGTAACTTCGGTAGCGATTAGTTACAAGTTGTTTATAAATATCCATATTATTGATTCCAAATCAGTGTAATGATACCAAAAAACCTTCGCCTTAATTGCTCCTACAAACACGTTTTACTAATAAACTTTTGGCAATTAAGGCATATTAAGCTACCAAACAAACTCACAGTGACCGAGGATTTCATCTATTGAATATCTTACGCACTATTACGAAAAAAACGTGAGAAATAACTAATGTCATTCTTATGTCATTAGCCTTGGCTTTTATGTACCAATGTCTTTAATTTGCTTAACCAGCTTGGGTCAAGATATTCAAACGGCTGTAAAAGCAAACTTTGCTGTTTTATGGACCGTTCTAGAGTTATAAAACTTTATTTTATAATTTAATTAGTTGTTTTTGGTCAGCCGCTGAACTAGGAAACTGAATTAGGAAATGTTTTGTATGCGTAACAGTTACATCCACTGTCCGACGTTGCGTTGCCAGTCCTTTTATAAACATAAATAAGGTTTCATTTGGTCAATTTACAAATTATTTATAGTCACAGTTAGCTTTCACAGTGACCTTCAGTTCTATCGAATTTTAAAATATAACCTTCATTAATGTTGCGGCAAAAATCGAGGTCGAAGAATACACTATTTTCTTAGTAAACACATTCATTGACTATGTTTGTATAATGTCGTTAACGCACAACCTACATCAAGACATTTCGTTTAGAACCTATTAGAAAACCAGTTCTGCTATCACTTCACAGACTAAGTTTATTTATAGAATCACACCCCAGTTTCTTCTCGTGGTGCCATCTTACCAGTCGGCCATCATTGGGGTTATCTTTATCTTCGACACTGCTGCCCGGATCCAGAGATCTAGTGCTCAAATTGAACCACGTTCTAAAGATTTTGAGCAATGAGAAACGTCTTCTGGTCTTTTACTTTCTTGGATCTTACCCTGCATCAAAAGCAGCGCCTCACAGTGATTAAATAGCTAAATTTATATTTTTAAATTTATCGATATATTCTAGAAATAGAAGCACCTGTGACATCACTATCCTTGACAATTTCGGGTCGCTGCAACGTCCGACAAAAAAGTAGAGCTCTCATTGGAAATTTATCTCCTCTGGCATTCTACCTAATGTTGTTTTTGCCTTGCATTGAGAGACGTTCTGTGCTAATGCAATCTGAATGAGCTCTGCATATTTATCACTGAGGGAAATACATTTTACAATGTTGCTTTTATTGGCATAATGCAGATGACAAAGTATTTTGGTTACGGAAAAGTTGGCGCGGCGAAATTATGCATTAAGCTGGGGATATTTATTTTCATTTCGTTGAGTTGAACAATTTTAACGAAATGGGTTTTGATTTTTTACTTTTTTTGTTGTTTTTTCGCTTTGGGTTCAAACTTTGAAATGAAATATAGGTACCATCGTGTTTGAGTCACGTAATAAAGAAAGTTTCTTGTTAAAGAGTAAATAGTGAAATAACTACATTACCAAATAAGGTACACATTTGGATTAATCAAATTCAAACAACAGCCGCTAATTTCAAGTAATTTAAGGTATGTTAAAATTATTCTAGAATATCAGCAGGTGGTTGGGATACTTCGATTGAACACTCCTATAAATTAAAAATAAATAAATAAAATAATATATATATATTAATTATAAATTATGGATTTTTCTTGTAAATCTGAATTAAATTATTATTATTATTATTATAAAGGTTTTTGAAGTGAAAACTTCTTTAGCGGCGTTGGGCACTTGTTGGGAGGGGTAAAAAATGTTAAACTCGCGTCAGGCGTAAGACGTAGGGAGAGTTTAAGTACCAGGATATCAGATCCTCTAAGAGCTTATTTTGAAATACGAATGAATCGCGTTTGATTTTTGAAGTGTTTTTTTGTTGACTCGAGGTTACAACATTAAGGGTGCGACCAAACCGCCGCGTATACGCAGTGACGTGTCGTAGCCGTCACGTTTTCTCACCGTTTCTTCATAAATTTTGTTGCGATTCCGTAACGTCACCGTTTTTTAAGCGGCGGTGCTCCCGGAGTGCTACCCGTCGTTTTTTTTTTATTATAATTTTTGATTCAAAATTAACGGAGTTTTCATTCAACAACCCAACCCGATGAAAATATTCTCAATTAATTTTAAGACATTACAAAAAGCCGAAATAAAAATAACTTATTCATTTAAATGAGGAAAGCCATAAGCAAGACTAATTACTCTTTATTATGTCGGCTAATAAACATACACGAGAACAGTAGGAATTTGTGCGAAAATAAGAAATCTGCAAGTGGCACCGGAGCATCGGAAACTAACTTATCAGGGCGTAACGAGAAACTGCTTGGTCACGAAGCTACCTGTCAATTTAGCTGCCATTTACAGCGTGTAGTTTTTACTCGCCTGCTGACAGGAGGGTTGTGTTTTCGAACGTGTTTGTGTCTTTAACACCACCAGGGGCCGTACCATGACGTCTTAATGCGTTTCAGTTTAGGTTCGCTCGCTGTCAGATTCATACTAAAAGTGACAACTAAAACTTGAACTGCGTCGGAATTAGGACGTCATGGTAAGGCCCCTCGAGTTTACGGCTATATTGATTTAAATATCGGGTCGCTTTTTTGTCTCATGATTTTCATCGGTCATAACAAAAGTTAGTCATAATTTTTTGGGTCATACATACATACGTAAATCACGTCTTTATCCCTAACGGGGTAGACAGGGCTTAGGGTAGCAAGAACAAAAGGCCACGTTTAGCATGATTGGCGCATAGGTGGAAGTGGGAAGGGGAAACAAACTCGGGGAAAAAAGACTAACGAAAATTATGGTAAACCGAACATTCGGAACTTCAGTTTTGTGGGGGAAAATATAGACTGGTATGTAAGTAATTTTACGTAGGTCCCGAGTACTTAATACACTGACGGGCATATATAACTGGTCACTTCCCATAGAAAGTTGTGAGTATAGTTGCAGTTGTGAATGAGAATTGCGGAAGTTTGAAACATTATAGTTGTTCTTATAAAGAAACCGGGCAAGTGTGAGTCGGACTCGCGCACCGAGGGTTCCGTACCCTTATCTAGAAATATCTATAAACCAGTGTAAGCAGAGCCCTGCTCCAAAGCAAAATGTACGAAGTGTGGGGTCACTTTATATTGGTCACTGATATATACAGACATACATATATATTTACGGTTTTCGCAATTAGGTATTCCTTAATCTGTGCTATAAGACCTACCTTCATACCAAATTTCAAGATTCTGCGTTCACGGGAAAGTACCCTGTAGGTTTTGATTCCCTTGAGAGTCGAAAATTTGCGGCATAAACGGCTGTATCTTTTGATTGCGTTGGCTTAAAAGTTTGATTTTTTCACAGCTCCAAAGGGCAGTGGACCTGAGTATTTGATATAAATTTCAGCTTGATACCTCCACGCGTTCTTGAGAAGAGAAAAAGGGTCTTGACAGACGGACGGACGGACGGACAACAAAGTGATCCTATAAGGGTTCCGTTTTTTTTCCTTTTGAGGTACGGAACCCTAAATATTGACTTATGAGAAAAAATAACAATATTTATGTTAACAGAGGATTTTGTGGCTTTTAACGCGACAGATTTGGATTATGTTTTTAGTGAGAAAGCATTTAATTATTAAGGCCACTTAACTTAAGATTTTAGCTGCAGCATTTCAAGTAGGATTTGCGGGAAACAAAAGTCTAATCATGACAGCTTTGTTTTAAAGAAAACGTGACGCAAAAGATGCGCAAGAGGTAAAAAAATAAGTCGTCTTATCGTAACAACGTTGTGTTTTATTTGAGAAATGATATCGTGAGAGACTTTCTGACTGAAAACCATGAATGAGGTCCTTTTTTAAGTTCTAGTTAAGTATTTTTTACGTGATAGGGGAAAACGAGGAAGCGGATCACCCGGTGGAAAGTAATAACCGCTGCCCATAAAAACTGATAGCATAGGGCGATAAGAGCGTGTTACTGGCCTTTTAATAATTAAATACGGCTTCTTATCAACATTGATTGATTACTTAAACAATGAATGAATGATGATCAATCTAATAATGAAGCAAATAAATATAGCAATGGAATGGAACTGGATAACAATAATCTAATCTAACTAATATTATAAATGCGAAAGTAGGGATGGATGGATGGATGTTTGTTTGTTACTCAATCACGCCAGAACGGCCCAACGGATCTGGATGAAATTCGGCACATAGATAGAGAAAAGTCTGGAATAGCACATAGGCCACTTTTTATCCCGGAAAATTGCGTAGTTCCCGCGGGATAGCGATAAACGAATTCTTTGCAGACGAAGTCGCTGGCAACAGCTAGTTCATTACCTAATATATATACCAGTGGCGTGGCGTCCTTAGAACTCGATTCCCACCGGCTTGCCTATTTTAAGGCAGTTGGGTACTTTATTGTGCAGAATTATAGGAAAAGGATAGTTAAATTCCCTTTGGCTTGCCTTATGATATACTTCACGCCGCGCCACTGATATATACACAAAAATTTGGCCCCATCTCCATACTAAATTATAAATTACCTATATGGCATACAATTTGAGGGCCACATTTTTGCCGCTAAGTATAAATCAGAACAAGACATTATTTTTGCCGCTAAGTATAAATCAGAACAAGACATTATTTTTGCCGCTCAGTATAAATCAGAACAAGACATTATTTTTGCCGCTAAGTATAAATCAGAACAAGACATTATTTAAATTTGTATTCCACACAGTTTGGCTTTATCCGACGCTTCCTACAATTATCGTTATACTTTAGGGCAATTCCAAAAATAGTGGCACCTTAACCTGTCATTTAGTTTTTGAATAGAAACTATGCTCAATTTGTCGTTTTCTGAAAAAATATTTTTTTTACAGGTATAAATCAATCAAATACACAAAGGCCAGCCTTTTCTCTTAAATTTAATTTTATCAATTTAATAAAAAAAAATAGACAGTGCCAGTTTTTGCTGTAACCTGTCTTGTCCAAACGCGACACACTTCGAGTTTTGGTTCTTTATTTCATTCATTTACGATTATATGTTAAAAAAATACGATGCTACATGACAGCGAGAATATAACGTTATTAAAAATATAGTTCACGGATTTTATATATCATTTTTAAACAACTATATCCATGCCCGAATTTTGTCCAGCGATATTTTCACTGTTTTCTGTGTGTTCACTGAACAGCGTCTCACTCACACATAGATAATCATTTGTAGATCATAAATCGCGGCAAAACATTCCTTCAATATCCATCTAACCGCCTAGCTAAGCGATTGCGGGCGTACGAATGTAGTTTTGTGGCGACAAGTGATCGAAGGCGGGAATCTGGGGTTTGTAACGGGTATGGTGACTTTAACTTGTCTCGATTATTTCACAAAATAGGTATGGAACGTTTTTTACATATATATTTAAAATGTTCTATATACTCATATCTTGTCACAATGAGAATGCGGCATTCATATTATTAATGAGTTTTAAGTAATCATATAGTATACCCACTTTTCATTGTAACCTGTGTCACTTTCACTTGTAATCAATAGACATGTTAAAGTGACTCTAGGCAGGTTAAAGTGATAAATAATTTTGAGTGGCATTTACGAATTTGTTATTCGGTTATCTTAGTTCCTAAAGTTAACAATAACGTGGAAATAATAATTTGTGTTTGGGTGGAGTCGTCTTTATAATAATAGTTATAAAAAAATATACTTCAGGTCCAATTGAACCAATGTTAAATGATGGTGATGTGATTCATATGTCAAACGAATCTTCACTACTTAACTTACTATTATCATTAACTTCTCTACTTAATTTAAAACGTTTCAATTATTCATACCTACATAAACGATTCACCCTATCATACCCCGCAGACTTTCCTAAATTGATTCTTTTCATGGCGTTCACAATTTCCATACCTATCTCATTTTACTCACATTTTCACTCATCTCTCCGGCATGAGCCGGTACTTGCACTGCTCTGATTCTTCTGCTCTTTCAAACAAGCTTTTTAAATATTCCTTCCATCTCTTTAACACATACTCTTCTCCTTTTATAACACTCCCACCCTGGCTTGAAGATCTCACTCACCCCGAGGCTCTATTTTTTCCAAGGGCTGTCTTTATAGATTTCCAAAACATCTTTATGTTACTTTGAAATCATCACAAAGCTTCCTATCCAAATTATCTTTATATTCTTCCTTTTTTCTGTCGCAAGTCGTCTTTACTAAACCTTTCTTACTTTTGTATTCATCTTTCGCTCTACGTACTTCTTCATCAGTTACTTTTTGCATTCGTTGATTAGTCTTTTTGGCTAACGAATTCAACCATGCCTTCTTTTTTTCGCACCACCAGCTGTACATACTTCAGCATCCATCCATACGTTCCTCTTCTTTCTCCCTTTTCCTCTTTTGCACACCCCCCACATCTCAGTAGCAAGTGTAGCAACACTCACAATTCCTTTCTTAAATGCCTCCCATACCTTTTCTATCTAATATACCTCATCTAAATCACGAAATCGATCCCTTAACCCATCCTTGTACTTTTCTCTTCCATTCTTGTCTTGCGGATTCTCCACTTTTATTCGCTCTAGGACACTAGAGGGCTTTTTGACCCAGTGCCATCATCGTTTAAACAGACCACTGATTTGGCATATCATCAGGTGGTGGTCTGTATGGATGCCGACACCGCGGTATGTGCGCGTGTCCCTGACTTTCTTTCTCAATCCACTATTACACAATCTATCATACTCTTCAAACCTTCCTCCCTCGTATACATAATGGATCTTTTTATGTGCAAACAGTGTTCGAGAAACAAAGATTCCATTCCAGACACACCTTAAGTACACTTTTCCTATTTTCATTCACTCGTTCATCACCAAACGCACCAAGCACTCTTTCATATCCCTTACGATGTCTTCTTCATCCGTTGAAATCACCTAACACGATAATCCTCTCATTACACTTGAATTTATTCAGAGCATCTCCCACTCTATCCCAGAACTTGTATCCCTTACGCTGTCTTCTTACCCATCCGTTAAAATCACCTAACATGATAATCCTCTCAATCCCAGAACTTGTCTCGTTCGGTTTTATCTTTACATACCCACTTGATCCCACATCTGTCGGTGCATACACACCAAGGATGAAGATGCAAGTGAGCCCAACCTATATTGTAACCCAAACAAACCTGGGACTCCCACAGTAACTCACTCACACACTCAACCACTCTTGCGGTTGTATAAGTATGACACCAACTCCCTGATAGCTTCGATTGGCACCAGACCAATATACTCTGTAGGGTCCATGTTTGATGGTGTCACATCCTTTCCGCTTGGTCTCATTCACACACAAAACATCAATATGTCTATCATCCATCATCTGACACACTTCGTCTATTTTATCCTGCATTCCTCCTCTAACATTCAAAGTAGCGAAGCGGCTCTCTGTAGCCCACTTCTCGCCCTCGTGGTGAACGAGACGTGACGGGTTGCGAACCTCGCCGCCGCCATCCTGGACTGGATTTCTTACCCACGAGAAGCTAGGGAACAAACTGTCCATCCTGGCAGAGCCCCGCATGCCAGGATAAGGCAAGCCTTTAACTGGGGGTCGCCTGGTCCCCAAGGCTAATAGCACGCTTACCACTAGGCACGCCTCTAGATACGCATCTCTCGGCACAGCAGACCTTAGATTGGCGGACAGGCAAAGAAAAAGGGAGAGGTAGGATAGAAGGGTGTAATGGGATTTAGAATTGAGGTAGGACATGGTTTGAAGGAATACTACAGCAAGGGAAGACTGACTGAGAACCGACCGTAGGAGCTTGAGGAGGTCGGGGTCGTATACCCGTGTACTAAATCACAAAATGCTGGACAGGCATATCCTGATATATATTCTTTCGTACATAATCTGGAAAAATTAACTTTAACTTGTATTGTTTTCTCTTCTAACCTGTCCAATGTAACTTTAACCTGTATCTCCAAAACTTCAACAAGCCTCAATTTCTATATTTTTATGAATTTTGTGGTGCCTTTTTCGGTGCATATTGTAATATTTTAACAATATTTTTCATACTCCGTTGGTAAAACAGACCCATTTTATTTTTACAAAAAACTTTAACCTGTCGGTGCCACTATTTTTGGAACTGCCCTTTAACTAATTTACACAAAACCTCGGCAAATTCTGTACCTAAACCTTCCTCGTGAAACATTTTATCTATTAATGAAAACCGCATGAACATTCAGTTAGTTTTTCGTGCAAACAGACACGGCGGGTGACTTTGTTTTATAATAAGTAGTTATAGATTTAGAGATTTAGCAGAACCTGAGGTAATTCTTTGCAAAACAATTTTAATTTCGCGTAAAGAGGGTTTCCTTTGATACTAACCTGAGACAGGCTGACCTTATTATACAATTATAACACAGAGTAGCAACGACAGAGGCTTCTGAGCTAATTGTATTTGTTTAAATTTATCACGTCCATTGTGTAAAAACATGACTTTGACACGCTTTTGTTTCATGCTTTTCTTTAATCCCACTGGTCTGGTGAATGTTTTAATGAAACTAATCTCTTCTAGTTCCATTTGAGGCACTTCCAGCGGTCAGATTGATTGAATTTGGTTTACATTTTTTTGATAGAATGATTTTATGTCATTCTATCAACAAAGTTCTATATAATAACAACAACATTCTATAAAAAAAAAGTTAGCAAATAGTAACGTCTGCAAAAAATAAGTACTTAACAATGTAAACAAATCTTGCAGTTCGTTTTGTATACCATTAATGCTCCGATTAACTTCAGATTTAGTACTACACTAGCTTTTGCCCGCGACTTCGTCCGCGTAGAGTTAATTTATTTTCAAATAG
This sequence comes from Pandemis heparana, assembly GCA_963854515.1. Classification (NCBI taxonomy): domain Eukaryota; kingdom Metazoa; phylum Arthropoda; class Insecta; order Lepidoptera; family Tortricidae; genus Pandemis; species Pandemis heparana. The sequence goes on along the minus strand of OY978013.1, from coordinate 14,575,938 downwards.
CTTTTGCCCGCGGCTTCTCTTGCGTGTACCAGTAGTATTTCAATCCCGTTTTGTTCCCGTTCCCGTAAGAATTTCGGGAAATGCTCTCTTAATGCTACTCTACACTCCGAAAGCAAACCCTCTTGCCAAATTTCAGCTTTCTACGACCAGTAAAACGGAAATTCCCGTTTTTTCCCGTTCCCGTGGGAATTTTGGAAAGTCCTCTCTTAATGCTCCACTACACTCTCCAAGCAATCTATATGCCGAATTTTAGCTTTCTACAACCAGTAAAAAGAAAAGTCCCGTTTTACCCGTTCCCGTAAGAATTTCAGGAAATGCTCTCTTATAGCTTCCCCACACTCTTCAAGCAACCTACATACCAAATTTTAGCTTTCTACGACCAGTAAAACGAAAAATCCCGTTTATTCCCGTTCCCGTGAGAATTTTGAAAAGTCCTCTGTTAATGTTCCTCTACACTCCCCAAGCAACCTACATGTCGAATTTCAGCTTTCTACAACCAGTAAAACGAAAAGTCCCGTTTTTCCCGTTCCCGCGGGAATTTCGAGAAATTGTCACTTAATGCTCCTCTACACTGATCAAGCAACCTACATGCCAAATTTCAACTTTCTTAGACCAGTATAACAAAAAAATCCCGTTTTTCTCGTTCGTTTCCGTCAGAATTTCGGGAAATCCTTTTGTAGTGTCTCCAAGGAACCTGAAGGCCAAATTTCAGTTTTCTACGACCAGATCCTGTAGAACTGGATATAAATCCCGTTTTTTCCTTATCCCGTGGAAATTACTTTTTTAGTTATGTAATCACATACTTGTGTACGAAATTTGAAGAGTCTAGTTATTATAGTTACGTAGATGGTCAAACGAAATCGAATATATAATTCAATTGACAACATTTCATTTTTATAACACCTGAAAATGTATATATGGTTCGAAAGCATTTTGCCTCCTGATCACTCAATATGTTTATATAATTTTAATATCGCTTATTATAAAAAATAAAAATTAATTAAAAATATGTCCTAATTTTACCAAAACTACCACAGGATGGGTGAAATGCCTTTGCCTTTTTCACGTGAAAAAGTAAGCGACCATAATTTTGTATTTGACAACTTCAAAGCACAAGGGGGGCAACTCTGTAATTCTATTTTTGAAGTTCGTTGCATACCTTCTCTCTCACTCTCAAGTTAATGACTATATTAGTATGAGCGGAACAGCACGAAGCGAATATCGAAAATCGAATATCGGAGAATAAGGCCTGACATTGTCAATTTGAAATTGACGTCGGTTTTTTTTCTATACAGAAAAGACAAAAGGATAAGTGTCTATTCTGTGATAGTTTCGGAGTTACGCCCTTTTAGAATAAGCAAAAATTAATAAATTAATTATAAATTAAATACAAACCCTAGCAAAAAAATTAAACTTCCAGCATGTTCATCTTTTCAAACAAAATACAGAGAACCATTAAAACTATAGGCTCAGAAATATGAAATGTTGTCAATTCAATCATTTATTCACCAGAACATATGGTATTTACATAGATGGTATTTTAAGTATCAGTCCCTTAATATATTCAGCCATTTGAGGAGCGTGAAGTGTTTTGACCCAACATTAAGTGGTCAAATTCTAGATAAATTAATTTAATTATTACTCCTACTCCCATTAAATCATAAAAAAAAACAATAAAGTAGAAAACAATAAAATAAATCCCGTTTTTTCCCGTTTCCGTGGAAATTTCCAAAAATAGGTATGTGTGTTTTTGTTCTCGTAATCAGCGACCCGATAAACCGTACAAACAAATACCCATGTTGATTTTTAGACCTTGTCACCACATTTTCCCCTATTAGGGGTTGAATTTTCAAAAAACCTGAAACAGGTGTTTACTCATTTATCGTCAGGAATACTCCTGCGAAGTTTCGAATAAAATAGTCTAACTAATCTTGTTTCCCCATACAAACTTTGGACTCCCATTTAACCCCTTTAGAGGTTGAATTTTGAAAAATACTTTCTTAGTGCACCCCTAGACCTTATAAGGAACCTACATGCCAAATTTGGAATCTCTAGAACCAGTGGTTTAGGCTGTGCGCTGATATGTCAGTCAGTCAGTCAGTCAGTTTATTCCTTTATTTTAAAACTTTAATTTATAATTGAAGTCTAGTTATTACAGTTATGTACTGAGAAATATATAAATCTCATTAAATTCCTAACCCGTGGGAATATCAAAAAATCCTTCTTAGTGCTCCTTTGGGATAATCAAGATATGGGTGGATTTTTGACGTTGTAATTTGTGTGCCATGCTAAACGTATTGCACACAAATTACAACGTCAAAAATCCCCCCATATACGTCTGCCAAATTTCAAGTTCCTAGGTCCAGTGGTTTAGGCTGTGCGTTGTCTCTCAGTCACTCTGAATGGAACATATAAATCTCATTTTTTCCTTATCCTGTGAGAATATCGAAAAATCCTGAAATTAGTTTTTTAATGTTACAATCATCTATATGTGTGCCGAATTTGAAGAGTCTAGTCATTACAGTTACTGAGATATATATTATAAGCCCCATTTATTCCCTATCCCGTGGAAATTTCGAAAAATTCCTTCTTAGTGCTCCTCTGGGATACTCAAGGTATACCTGTGCCAATTTTCAAGTTTCTAGGTCCAGTGGTTTAGGCTGTGTGTTGTCTGTCAGTCACTCTGAATCGAACATATAAATCCCATTTTTTCCTTATCCTGTGGGAATATCGAAAAATCCTGAAATTCGTTTTTTAGTGTTACAATCACCTAAATGTGTACCGAATTTGAAGAGTCTAGTTATTACAGTTACTGAGAAATACATAAGCCTCATTTATTCCCTATCCTGTGGGAATTTCGAAAAATCCCTTCTTAGTGCTCCCCTGGGATACTCAAGGTATTATGTGTGCCAAATTTCAAGTCTCTAGGTCCAGTGGTTTAGGCTGTGGGTTGTCTGTCAGTCACTTAGTAACGGAACAGTTTTATATATACAGATTATGTATAATAAATTCTAACAGTGCTGATGTAAAGTAAAATACAACGGACGAAAAAAATGTTTTAAAAACGTCTGCTTAATCAAAAACATTCCAAGGTCTGAAATTTCATTCGCGTAGAACAATGGACACTTTATAGACTTTTTTATGGAAAAAGAGAGGCAAGCGAGCATGCGGGCTACCTGATGGTAAGCGATCACCGCCACCCATGAGAACCAGCAACCCCAACAGAGTCGCTGTACCGTTGCCGGCCTTTAAGGGAACAAACAGTACCTAAACTCTTTTTTAACTGACTTCAAAAAAGGAGGATTTATAAGTATGAAGTCCAAGCCAAATAGGAACTTATACTCAGCGGCATATTTAGCGGAACCCAAAAAAAGTTAGCAAAACGCATAGGTACGTAATGCTTGACCAGAAAATAATAAATTAAATTTAAGTAGGTACCTACTCTTTTTTATTACATTTGAAATTTGCCATGAGCTATTCGGTGAAGGAAAACATCGTGAGGAAACCTGCACACAGCTGCGAAGCAATTCAATGGTGTGTGTGAAGTTCCCAATCCGCACTGGGCGCGCGTGGGAACTATAGCCCAAACCCTCCAATACATGGAAGAGGCCTATGCCATGAGGCACGCCGAATTATGCGACAATTAACAACAATAACAACAACAATAATGTACTTACTGAAATTGTAGCGAATTCGGAATAAAAAAGCTATATTATTATTATTATTATTATTATAAATATGCCGCTGAGTGAATATAGGCAGATAGATTAGGCCAACTCTGCCACGCATGTTACACATAAACATAACGATGTTATGATGGGAGCGTGGGTAGCGCGGGTTGAGGCACCGACTTCAAACATAATAATATAAGTAAATATACACCGAAAAAAAAATTAATTTGACATTTCTTTTGTAAGCCCCGTTGTCATAATTGGCAACACCGCTGGCGGAAACCTCAATCAAAGTTTGACTATGAGTCGTTTTTATCCATCTCATCCAATCTCATCAAATCAACAGCCACCGGGACACAATGTGTCCCGGTGCCTTTTACGAATGTCAATTACGAAATGACATTCCTTATGTAATGTTTAAATGGTTAAATTACGTAAGTTATTGTTAAGCAATTTGTTATTACGCCCACGACCGGTTTAGAGCGGCCTACCGGACCGGCCCACGGCTAATTTGGTCATAATTTCGGTCTCGATTTAAAAAAACTTGTCGATAGGCTTCAGAGAGCAGAACAATTTCTTACGAGTAACATTTCCATGCGCGTCATGACGCAAGTAGGTATTAATTGACCGTCATTCTTGAGACTTTCCTGGGGCCTTACCATGACGTCCTAATTCCGACTCAGTTCAAGTTTCAGCTGTCACTTTTAGTATGAATCTGACAGCGAGCGAACCTAAACTGAATCGCATTAAGACGTCATGGTAAGGCCCCTGATTTTCACTTACACTGTCAATTTATGTACTTACTGTGTTTTAAAATTAATTGGGAGTATAAATATAGATGATTTTTTTTAGTAAATGCCCTGTTTTATGTAGTTAGTGTACAGAGTTCTGGATATGGGACTTAAAATTCTTAATTAAACGTCAGTTTTTCACACAATTACTCACACTACTACATGTCATTTACTTACTTACAGTATTGTTGGGCACTCTGACCGCTGAGCTACCGGCTCCAGTTACTACAGTGAAACATAACTAATGAGGAAAAGAGTTGTCGATGGACTTCTCGTTCCAAATGCCATTCTTCATGCAACAGATTTGCTCATGGTTGAAAACCGATCGCAGATGTTATGTAGGTATCTTAAAAAAAAAAAAAAAAACAATTTACTTAGGTACTTAAGTTTTTCACCTATACTTCGGCAAATGGTCCTGCGGAGACGGTCCTGACGGGCCACCATAATTATTGCATTGTCTTCCGACTACCACAAGTATGCAAGATTTCAGCAATCGGTTGAAGATATCTGCTTCAAAGATTGCAAAATTCCACCCGGACAAACATACTTACATAAAATACATTACAAGTCAATTAAAATCTTGTAAAATTGAGCCACTGCAAAAAAGCAAAAAGTCTCAAGCTTAAGTTAACGTTAAATCTCCATCTTGTCATTGTCATTCAGTCTCTGAACAAGAGTTAGTCTACGAACAAGTTTACCGCTCGCTCCTTTTCCTTTCATTTGGCCTCGCTCGGCCACCGGGCCGGCGCGTGCGCAGGTTTAAGCGCCGTACGATGCTTTATGGATTGCTGACATATCCGTGAATTGGACCGCTTGGAATGGAAAAAAACTATCATTTCCACACTAGTCTGAGGCAAAGAAAAATAGAATGTACCGTATTATTATACTAGCTTCTGCCTGACTTCGTCTGCGTAGAATTATACAGTAACCTTCCTCTTCAATCACTCTATCTATTTAAAAAAACCGCAAAAAACCGCAAAATCCGTTGCGGAGTTTTAAAGTTCCAAGCATACATACGGACAGACACACAGACAGCGGAAAGCGTCTTTGTTTTATACTATGTAGTGATTTACGTGACGTTTACATGTATGCGTTAGAGTTGTTTTTTTTTTACGAAAGGCTCTGAAACACAGTACCTTAAGCGACATCTATGTAGTATAAACGTTTACGAAGATCAATACATCGATTGGGATCTATAAATCTTTGCTCAGTCACGCCATCTATTGTGATCGTAAACAAACAGACTTAGACATTCATCTGCATCTCGTGTCCCTTTAAACGCCCTACTGATGAAATAGCTACGCGATTTATAGTGGCCATTCTTTTACCCGGTTTTAATAGGGTGCGGGTTGTATTGCTGTCTCACTCTAATACGGACACGGGTGAAGGGGATTTAATTATTATCCGTGACATTTAAACTTGAACTTAAAAGAACTTTAAAGTTCAGAAAAAAGTTATATGAAACGGAACAGAAGCTCTTCCGAACTAGTGTCTACTAGGCTTTTAATTTATTTTGATTTCCCTTGTCACCTATAGGTACTACACATTACTCACACATACAACAGGTCATTTACTTAAGTTTTTAGAAATTAACATTATTTTTAGATGTGCAAGTATTATTTTATAATAACGCGAGATAATTGGCGGATACAACTTTTTACGTAGGTAATTAAGTACCTACGTGTTTAGCAATGAGCCTAGCAGTAACAAAGATTAATCTAATCTAACTAATATTATAAATGCGAAAGTATGGATGGATGGATGGATGTTTGTTTGTTACTCAATCACGCCAGAACGGCCCAACGGATCTGAATGAAATTTGGCACATAGATAGAGAAAAGTCTGGAATAGCACATAGGCTACTTTATATCCCGGAAAATTGCGTAGTTCCTGCGGGATAGTGATAAACGAATTCTTTGCAGACGAAGTCGCTGGCAACAGCTAGTTAAAAAATATTTACAAAACCTTGCTACTCCATTCCTTATGGGATAGACAGGGCCTAAGGTAAGACCTAAACTACTACATTTTCCAAGTAACGCCTAATAGAATTATTAACTTTTTAATAAACGACGCAGTTGGCCTAGTTGGTAGTGACCCTGCCTACGAAGCAAGCGTCCCGGGTTCGAATCCTGGTAAGGGCATATATTTGTGTGATGAGCACGAATATTTGTTTCTGAGTTATGGATGTTTTCTATCTATATAAGTATGTATTTCTCTATATAAGTATGTATATCGTTGTCTAGTACCCATAACACAAGCCTTACTAGCGCTTACTTTGGGACTAGGTCAATTTGTGTGAATTGTTCCCCTAATATTTAATTTAATTTAATTTATTTAATAAATACATACATAAATGACGTCGCGCTGCACACGTTCTCACTAACTTTTAATACCACTTTTAATATCAGAATAATCAAACAACGAACGGGTTTTAATAAATTAACCCTGCTGCAGCGGCTCGGTACGAAATTTAGTGCTAATATTTACTTTGCCCGTAGAGACAGCAATAAAGAATATGAAAACAGAATTAAAAAAAAAAAAAACATAAAATGTACCAGCTTTTAAAGTGTACCAATGTTGCTTCCACTTTTTCTCACCATTTATTTACTTTTTGCTAATGTACCTATTAGGACCTATTACATACTAACTTACTTTGATGTCTGAAAAGTATTTTTCTGCCCTTATAATATTCTGATGGTATCTGTTTAGACCAGAGAGGGGAAGGACAGATTTTTTTTCTTTTAAGAAAGGGGCTCATAAATAGTTAGGGAATACACATATTAGAACAAAATTTAAACATTTACTATATTTCCATACTGTTCTGGGAGTAAAGAAAAGACATACAATGTACCAGTTGCTTCTCGTCCCGCGCAGATGGTAAAAGCCCATCGAGGGAATGGGCGAAAATCTTAGGAGTCATGTTATAGGCGATGCGGCTAGCAACCCATCACTATTTTGATTCCCCTTTCCATCTACACGCCCACAATCATGTTTAACGTGGCCTTTAGGTCTTGTTACTTTAGCCTCTGTCTACCCCGCAAGGGATACAGACGTGAGTTATGTATTAAATAGTTCTATTGATAACCATTGAAGTTTGCTCGCTTTGTTTTTTTGCTGGCCTTACCTCTCTCATGGTGAGGACACTACTTATTTTAAAATTAAAACTGCCTCGAGCTTTGTCCTTATTTTGCGATAGGTCGTTTATGTACCAACTTACGGATTTTGCTATTAATAACCGACATTAAAAGAGAAGTTTATATTCAGGCCCCTCTGTTTCATCTGCAATCCGACTATTGTCGGTGACAAGTATGAATGTGAAAAATATGAAGCCAACCGGTAGTAGATTCACGTCGAGATTGTAATGTAAAGAGAATTGTCACGTAGTCTTGTCACCGACAAATTGTCGCTTTGTTGAAATGGGGCCTGGTTTGTACTAAACTTTTTTTGTTTGTTCACCGATATTTTTGAACGTCAGATACAGATCTAGTTTTGTTTAAAGAGGTTTTTAATCCTGATTTTCAATCAAAAGATCGTCAATAGAAAATGTGTTTTCATACTAATTGCTGTGATCCCAAAACATTACTTTCAGCTGTCCTAGAAACTTGAAATTTGACAATAGTACAACCTAATGAAATACATAAAAAATCTATAGTTTATGTCTGTGTAAGTACTAACCGCTATAGTTTGACCTCACACTGCCTAGATTTTGCTTAATAGCAAGGCTCTCCTAACACTGGATAATACTATCACTTGCCGAATTTGTACAGAAGCCTCGATGTGCGAGTCCGACTCGCAATTGAGCTGGTTTTTTTTGTTTATAAAATTACCTAATCTATCTATTAATAGAAATGGATGGCTAAATGCAGCGCTAAATTTATAAAAGTAAGTTTTTAATTACTACCACTTTCTACCAATTTTCAAATTAATAATCAAATTGACAGTCCACGGCACCATTTTCAGATATTTTATTAAACTTGAAAAACAATTTTAAAATCTGATAACTTTCTAATTACAAAAGTTCGAAGCTTTGAATGACTGAGCTTTTGAATTTGTGCCAGTTAAAAATTTTCGTGCAATGAAAATTGGCATTTCATTAGTAGAAATAGAAAAATAACAAGCCAACTATAACTCCTCAACTTTGCCGAATAAACGGCCAAATCCTGCGTCGGCTAATTAAAACCACAACTTAGAGCAGCGTAGCCGTTATAAAAATAAAACGTTGGAAAACTTCAGTCAGTCACTGTAGGAGTAATAAGTCAGGGTGTCGGCTGAAAACCAGCGCTGCGGGCGTCGCCCTCGGGACCGGCACCAGCAGCTTATGCTGACGCCGACACCTTTTTTCACAAACCGTTTGGAGTATTTTTATTTAATTTGTAGTTTTTTGTAAATCTGTTTTTGTGGCAATAAATTGTTTTTTCTTTCTTTTCTTTCTTTCATTCCCACTTCAAAATCAGTTATCAATACGGCTAAACCATTTTGATGAATCATAACTAAAAACTAGCTCAGTTTTCTACATATATGAAAAAGTGCCGGAATGATTCATGATAAGCGCTTGCCCCTACCGTTTTTCAAACCCGGAACCTCTAGCTTCACACCCAGGGTCACTACCCAACCCACAAGAGTATCGGTTAATAAAAGCAAAACGTACGAGGGAATATAAAAATTCACTTGCATTTTATTTCAATGTCATTTGCGCGCAGATTAACATTATTTTAAAGTTATCTTCTTCAAAGATAGATGAATTGTTATGAATGTTCATCAAAGTGTGCTAAGTATTTATAGTCTAGGCTAGTCATTCTTTCCTTACGTTGAATACGTACTAAACGATACTTTTTACCTAATGAGTAAAAAATTCTGTCGTTTTTTACCCATCTCCGCGTCTTCCGAAACATCCTTTTTTAAAAATAAGAACCTAATCGATCTTAGGTAACAATGAAATAGGAGTGCTATAATAGTAATTAAAAATGTTATGGTTTCAAAAGTAGCAGTTGCTGATTTTTATAACGCGTTTTTCAACAAAAAGACCGGACAAAACTGATAGATTTTTTCTACAATATTTTCCCTCGAGCGGTTCAACCGCTTCTTAAAACCAAATGCCAGCTGTTTTTAAATATCAATAAAGTAATAATTTTTCTCTATAGTTGGAAAAAAATAATGAACTCGGAGCGGAACTTGCATGGCGCGAGTTTCGACTACGTTTTTTTTGGTTACGTTAAGAATGCTTCCCGCGGTTTTAGAAAAAAAAGGAAACTAAGTTCATTGATTTTCTTTGGAACGAAGCTGCTGGAAAAACAGTATTTCAAGATACCGCCAAATTTAAGACCTAGATTGTATCTGTCTCTCGTAATTCCACTATCTGTCTTTCTTTGTCTCTTTGTGTGTGATAGCTAAAATTGTGCACAGTTTAAAAAATGTACCGTTATAAACTATACTTACACACACGTAAATTTTTGCTACTTTTTGCAAGACCATCGCTTTTCTGTATACAAAATAGGCAGCGATCGAGTTCATCTTAATCTACCTAAACAATCCCAATGACTCCAAAGTAAAAAAAAGCAGAAGTGTTCGAATCTTAAGCTATAAATCACTCTCAAAGCTCAATTCATAGTCATCATTGTCGATCAAAATCAACTCCAGAGGCCATCAAATTTAATCAACCCTCGTAAACAAATCCACCCATTGATCACCCTCTATCTGATTCAAGCCGGCTCAATCCGGAAAATTCTGGAATATTCCGGATCACGAACGCGGCATTATAAAAATGGCCGCGGAAAATAGGAACGAGGTGTGATCAAATTATGGATTGGATTTGTAGCGATTTGTTTTGGAGCTGTGTAGACGGTATTTTTGATGAGGTTTTTGAATATTTTTATCGACAGCTTTTATAAATTGCTCTGCCATTGCTGTCTATGTCTACATAATATTTTTTGCTTTTATTACAATGGCATAAAATTACGTGTAAAGATAGAGAATAAAGACGAGTACAGTTAGCTATTTGATCATTTAGATCATGTCTTAAACACTACTATTATTTTCACGTTTCTTCTCCATGCAATTTGGTATCTCACCATTCGTACAATTGTTTCATTTTTATAATAATACTAGCTGTTGCCAGCGACTTCGTCTGCAAAAAATTCGTTTATCGCTATCCCGCGGGAACTACGCAATTTTCCGGGATAAAAAGTAGCCTATGTGCTATTCCAGACTTTTCTCTTATCTATTTGCCGAATTTCATCGAGATCCGTTGGGCTGTTCTGGCGTGATTGAGTAACAAACAAACATTCATCCATCCATCCATACTTTCGCATTTATAATATTAGTTAGATAATATATAGACAATAGTTATTAGGTAGGTAAATAAGAAACTAAACTAAACCTATTCTCAGAATTATGTAAAACCAATTAAAGAAAAGTCAAGGTAATTCCATCGCGGCATAGTACCATAGAATAATGCTTGCACCATTTCCCCTTTGGACAGCGATACTAATACGAAGTCCAAGGAAGCTGCCAGCTCTGCGGTTACCCGTAACGTCTATGAACCACATCGAAATATCTTTGAAGAGGCTAACAGCGCTAGGACCAAGTTTCTATTGCTTCATCATATTCATGTGTACCTTTTGTTTGTTGCAGTGGCCACCAAGATTGCTTCGGTGGACAGCCACCGTGGTGCTGATCCTCGCTGTAATTGCTCCCACCTCAGACTCAACCAGTAAGTACAATCAACCGGGTGTCCTGCCATTTGACCGAAAGCCATTTGGCAAAATTACACTTGACAAAACAATGTTTTGCCAAAAAATGTTTCGCCGATTGATCATTTTACTACTAGTCATTTTACATAATGACTCACTGTTCCAAATGATCAACAGTTACATTTAATAAATAATTATTTGACAAAATGAACTGAGATATCAGACAAAACTACTATTGGTCTAAAAACCATCTTTTACACTATAGCAAGACCCATCCCGGCGGGAGCGACTCGGTAAAGTTAGGTTAGGGTTATTTTTTTTTATGACAGTCCGAAAAAACCGTCCACACCGACAAATTTTGAAATTTACAATGTTATTTCATACATTTACCAAGTGTAGTGTTTACTAATTGATCATTGCTAAGTGAGTTTTTGTAAGATGATACTATAGGTACTTTTGTCAAATGTCTCGTTTGCCAATAATTGATCATTTGGCGAAACGTTGTTTGTCAAATGACCATTTGTCATTAATTTTTAGGTCAAACTAGTGAACCACAATCAACCTGAAGTGATGAAATAGCGCGAAGGAGGGGTAAATACACAAAAGATCCACGCGGGTCAAAGTTTATTTGTAAGGGCACCTAGTTTTAAGATAAGCTGTAGTTTCTGGGTAGGATTTCATTCAATGTCCGTCCGGATAGCTATCACCTGGTGATGATGAACGCTCCTGAGTTTGGCAGTTGGATTTAGTAAAAAATTTGTAACTGTGATTCTAAAGGCCAAAAAACCGTTTTCATGTCCGTCCAACTCGGACTGTCCAGATTTATGGTTGTTAATGACACAATTTATTTGACTGCGACACGGCATACGTCAATGTGAAACATTTCTATTGCTCCCTTGGGATAAATGGAGTATTTTTATGAGATTTCATTTTTAACGAATTTTATGCGGTTATATGTACCTATCGTCTTGTTTAGAATTGAAGTCTCACTCACTCTATTAATGCACTATTCATTGTACAGTTCACAATTGGAATAAAATATGGTAATATATAAATATTACACCAAAAAAACCTTACATATTTGAAAAAACTCCCATGAAATCCTAAGATAAGGTCCCTTGCCGTCACTGCAAACCCATTTCGACGAAAGGCCCCGCAAAAATAAAAGTCCTAAGCGACCCCAAGATAAACACAGAAGGCCTTAAATTCAATTCACACGGGAGAATACGATACAAAACATATACGAGTACCAAAATCTTATAACATAACTAAGAGTTAAAACAATTTTTCCCATTCGCGTTTTCAAAAACGTCTTTGCCGCGCTACCTGCAAATTGGAACTTATACGTTCAACATTTTCGGTTTATATTCGTTCGGAAGACAGAACCTATCATTTACTACGCGCCCCTCATGAGCACTTGAATTCTAAATGTGCAGGAAATTTTATTACTCGGAACAGATTGGAAAATAGTGGCCAGGAATTGCTTGTGTGCGAATTTGTCGTGCGTTATTGTTTTGGATAATTTTTCCAGCGAAATGGAACCGCAAGAATGGGACAGACACCAGTTTTATAACTAGAGAAATGTGCAATGTCGTCAACGTAAAAAATGATTTTTGTCCTAGCATTTTAAAATGTCACTTTGGCGTCTTGTTTCTTTGAGGTTGTGCGTTAGTAACAAAGTTGATTTGATGTACAATTATGACGGAGTTTCATGGGAATATTGTATGTATGTACCTATGTATGTATAACTCCTTATTAAAACGATTATTATCATCTATTTATGTAGGTATCTGATTTCATAATTTTAAACTAGAATAATTCTTATGTAACAATAACAAATAATAAAGCAAATAATATTGCTTGAAAAGTAACTTATAAGAAGTACAATGATCTTGACCATGATCTACTAGTGATATGTATAATGCTGTACGATATTTACTTGCATTGTATTATTATTAAAATAAATTATATTCTAAAATTTAACCGGAATCTTGCAGCGCTCCTTTCTTTAGAGAATGCACCATACAATTGGTTTTGCTACACGTAGTAATGAAATGTAAGTAAATGAAATGTATAGAACATTTTCCGCATATCGATTTCAAATATATTTTGCATTCTTGTCTCATGAGCAAAATTTACGAGGTTTCTTTTAGGTAATACCGAGGTTTAACTCACCATGCTTTGAGAGGCGATAGATCAAACCACATACTCATACATACATACATATCGTCTCGCCCCTTTCTCATAGCGGTTAGGCAGAGACTTTTTTGTTCCACTTTCAACTATCCTGTCATAGCTCTTCTGCTTCATCCACATTCATCAATCTCTTCACACATGCTGGTCGGTTTAAGGTACTCTTGACCTGACCTATTGTCATTGAACGTCCGTATAAACCTTCTCCTTCCAACACACACATTCACACTCGACATATCAAACTATATTATGTATAGCTTTTTAGGGTTCCGTAGCCAAAGAGTAAAAACAGGATCCTGTTACTAAGACTCCAGAGTCTGTTACCAGGCTGTATGTATGTATGTATGTAAACTCTTTATTGCACATAAAAATTTAAAAATACAGAATTACACAGAAAATAGTACAAAGGCGAACTTATCCCTAAGAAGGGATCTCTTCCAGCTAACCTGAATATGTCATGAATCGTCGCAGATAGACAGTTAAAATTTCCACAGGTGATGTAATTCTGTGGCTGCTATAACAACAAGTACTAATTGCAGAATACTTTTTATGTCTACCAATATAAAAGGACTTCACACTGCCAAAATTTTTCTTAGAAGACAGAGCTTTGCCAACACTGGATTTTATATTCACTCGCCAAATTGTACGGAACCCTCGGTGCGCTAGTCCGGCTCGCACTTGGCCGGTTTTTCGAAGCTTAAAACGAAGTCTGACATTTAATTAGTCCCGAATAGTTACGAACGGATTTATTCTGCTGGTAGTTAAAAGTTAAAACTGAAAGTGAGACTTATTAATCCACTTGACTGTAATGAAATAGTGAAAGAGTGAAATGAAATATTAAAACTCAAAAATATGAATTGGGGTTAGAATCATTTCGTCAAAGATGCAAATAAGTTTTGTAGTTATTCGTCTAAAAAGCAATTGTTCATTACTAAATATCAAATGGTCATAAATTTATTTCGTCTAATTAGTGTTTCGTCCGTCTGCAACTGGCAGTGATTCGAATAAGTGTAGGGTTTCGCCTAACACGGAAATATAGGTACGTTTAGGTTATGTTTAGTTTTTATCGGTCCGAAGGGCCAAAAGCAGGAGACATTGTTTCTGCGTCAATTTAAATCGGGGAAGAATGCGAATGTAAAATAAGCTTCATTAAAAAAACACAGTGGAAAAAAAAAGCTTTTGAGAAAATTTTGACCATTTGCAATTTAGACCAATGTACAAATTTAGATCATTTGCAACTTAGACTAAATATGTGCAAATTTAGACCACTTCCAAGTTAGAACACAACATGATAAATACACATGTTTAGACGAAATGCTAACTAGACCAGTTGCTAAATATATATAGACGATGGTTATTTTTCATCTTAGACGAAATGATACTAACCCTTTTAAAATAAATAAATTAATAAATAAATATCTTGGGACAATTGACACGCAATTGACCTAGCCCCAAACTAAGCAAAGCTTGTGATATGGGCACTAGACAACGGATAAACATACTTATATAGATAAATACATACTTAAATACATATTAAACATCCAAGACTCGAAAACAAGCGTTCGTATTTTTCATACAAATATCTGCCCCGACCGGGGATCGAACCCGGGACCTCTAGCTTCATAGTCAGGATTTCTAACCACTAGGCCATTCGGTCGTCAAATAATTAATTGTTTAATGGCAATAGAGCGTGCTCCAAATTATCTATGATCTCTCTGACGCTGACTGTACAGGGATAATTAGACCTTTTGGTTTCTAGTCTGTGTACCGTGTTTTACAACCATGTGGCATTTATAAGTGCCGGTCGAGTTGCTACGTAGCGACAAATACCAGAATTTTATCAAACCTGTTCTAAAGTTGTCTCATTCGAATAAAACAGTATATTTTCACATGTTGATGAAAGAAATATATGTACTAACTTTACAAGAAGTTTATTAATACCTACTTCAAGGTTACGAAAATAACTTTTTTTATTTAATAATAAGTACTTCATTGTCCCAGTAACTTTACTGGTAGGTAGTCTTACTGTCTATTCCGAATCTCAGCAACGCAGGCCCTGCCGCTTGGCGACAGGATTAGCAAATAGGTACCTATGTACGATGCTGGTAGCAATCCGGACGAACTCTAAATAAGGTCTTTCCACCGAAATTTGAGGCTACTAGGCATTTGTTCTCGGTTTTTTTTCTAACAATTTTTTTTCTTTACAGCTGTCCGCAGAAGACTACGCAAGCCTACAAAAGTATCCACCTCGGTGTCAACCAGCGTATCAAGGTCCACCGACCAAGTTATATCAGCTAGCGTGAACAGGCCAAAGATACGCGGTCGGCCGAGCATCGCCAGTCGGAAATCTTCGGCTGCCATCGACAACTCAGTTGCTACCGACGACCATAAAGACAAGGATGGATATAAGGTTAGTAGTATTTCAAGATTTCTTACGGATCCGTACCCAAAGGGTTTTTTTGTGAAAACTTACACAATCTTAGAAATATTAGAGTAAAGTTTTCGGTCGCAAAATATTCGAACGCCTTTGTGTTAAAATGTCAAATACTATGAGAACAGTTAGCCGCTTTGCTCCGCGAATGGTGTTGCCAATTTTTCCATAGTACCTACCTAATTGAGATGTATACAAGAACGAGTACGAGACACTGACACCAGGCCTCTATTTCAGCAACTGGACAATTGTCGGTGACAGTTGACAATTCTCTTTACATTACTTTTTTTGTTTTCTCTCTCTTTACTATGTAAAATACTAAGTGAGTTTTGCTGTGGTGTTTTTGTGTGTTTGCGTGGTGCATCTTTGCGACTGTGCGCTAAGTTTTTTTCTTAATTGTATACAATTTGTTTCTAGTTGTGAGATCATTTAATTGGCTCCATTGGTACTATAGAATAATCTATTTTGCAATTTATAGCTGTTGGTTCTCCGAAAATAAATAAATAAATAAATTACATATTCGACGAGAATCTACGCCGGTAGGCTTTCTATTGAATACGCATTGCATTTGGAATTGTGAATGGACACAGACAATAAAATTGTCGAGTTATTGAAATAGGGGCTCGGATTGACGAAATTAAGCGACGTAGAATTAAAAGGTGACAACGTTCCAAAACAAATTGACATTGCCAAACCTTGTCCACCTTGTGTTAAGCAAAGTAGTTTGTTAGTGGTAGAGCCTTGTGCAAGGTACATCCGGATTGCTACTACTAACTTGCTAGCCAATCCTGTCCCAGTGTCTGCACTTAGTTCCGGATAATATAGGCCCAAGTACCAAGTAGTTGTCGTCTTAGCTTTATTGGTAACGTATCTGCAATTCTTTTGATGTAGCAAACATTTGTGGGCAGAGCATATTCCTTGTTGTGTTAAATAAAGACTGCAACCGTCGTATTTTCACAGAAAATAGTACATATTTTATTGAATCCGGCGTTACTTTGCGGAGGTCCATTTCAATGAATGGCTAGAATTGCGATAAATAGGGCTAAACGTATCATTGAAATGGACCTCCGCAAAGTAACGCCTGATTCAATAAAATATTTAAAATCGGCATGCGTAGCCGTACAGGCACGATTATATGACAAATTAATGAAACAACACCGTTTAGCTGTTCAGAATATCTGGTTTAATCAACGTTGTAAAAGTTTGAATGTTGTACCGACCGAGTTATATTCAATTGCGATGTAATAACACTAGTAGGGCAGCTAGAATTGCGATAAATAGAGCTAAACGTATTTGGAACAAGTAGCGGAGTAGCAAGGAAAATATTTTGTGTTCATTAGAAAATTGTACGTTTTTCAAATTTATTTTTCGGTTCTAATTTTGTCAAACTTCAAGACAGATTTTATGATTGTTGAGTAACACTTTTACGGAAAGCAACCAAATGGGCATTAATGAAATTTGGCAAACAAGTAGTTCATTAACTGAATTACCGCATGTGACACTTTTTATCGATAGCGAGAAACAAGTACCTACTCCGTAGATGGAAATCTCTTACAATAGGGGAACAAAAGTCCACAATAAATCCTTTATAAAACGGAACTCCCGCTGTATATCATAATGTTACACTTTTCAAACTGGTTTGAGGCGGCTATTAGCGGTAGAAAACGACAGGATACAAGGAATTACTCTGTTCCGGTAAATACATTTAGGAAAGCGGTCTTGTGAACTTGCCAGGAAAAGACAGCCTTAGTAAGAACCAAACAGCAAAGTTAAACATGCACCTGAATATCATCTGTCCGTTCCACTGTGAACTGTAAGCAAACGCTTTAAGAGCGATTGATAAAGTTACAAAGGAATTTATATGTTGGTTTTTTCGCGAAATGCAACGCGGATATATATTAAGCTTTTGAGCGTGAAGTTGTTAGCCTTCGAAACGCGTATTTGCTTGCGTTTGCGGTTGCTAAGGGCCTTATTATTTAAAGTTTAGAGCTTATGTTCAAGTATTTTGATTGGAGTATGTTGATGCCTTGAAAGGGAAATGTCATCATGCACGATTTCTTCTCGAATAGACACTGACCATACGATATATGGTGCGACATTTGTTTGGGTTATTTTGTCTGCGGAGGATTCGTTTATTGGTCATTTTTGGGTATTATGCAATTACCGGGATGAAAAATATTATATGTCCTTCCCAGAGCTTCATAGTGTCTCCATACCTCTACTTTAGCAGATAGACTATCCGTTTTTTTCTTACTGTCCTTTCTGGAAAGATATGTGTGCTTACGTAGTCTATTTGTGTCGAAGCGTATTGCTGATGATGATATTTGTCTTGTTTAAGCTTTTTGACGAGGCTTGTTGCTGATATTATTTTTGCTGGAACATGTCTCGACGAATCCTGTAAGATTTGTAATTTATGTATGTATTTTAAATAAAGTCGATCATTTTGTTATGCACCAAAAAAAATTACCATTAGGATCTCGTGTAACTTAAATATCCTTCATTTTTTTCATACACAGCCTGTATAGTTAGTTTAAGTAGTTTATTATTCATTCAATACAAAAAATACTTTTGGTAACATCAATAAAAAAAAATTGGTCGGCTACAAGTATAATTAAATTATACTTGTAGCCGACCAATTTTTATCGTTTGGAAACAAGTTACGGATCTAGGTTGCTGCCTAGCGAGTTGCGTGGCCAAATGTAGACTCGATGACCGTCAATAAAATGTCATCGGTATAGATGCCCACACGGATTTTATCATCTAAATCGACGTTTAGTTTACATTATAATATGACATTGATTTATATTATTTACTAGTTCTGATACGTAGGCTTGAGTGAACTTTAAGATGTGGCTGTTGAAATTCCAGGACTTACCCACTAAACCCTTTCGGAGTTTTCAAAATAATCATGTAAATTGCCAAAAAGATTATCAATGGTGTTTGTTATGAAATAAACGTAAAGTTTCATATGTTTGCTTTTATGTAGAAATGAGACCTGCTTCTCTAGTTATCGGATTTATCATGGATCTGGGAAAATAGGTTTAGGCATGTTTTTTTAGACACAACTTTAATATAATATCTATTACCTAACTTAATTCTGCTTTAAAGACTCTACAACGACTCTACATAATATCTTTAAGCAAAAAAAAAAATGTACAAATCTAGTAAAAAAATCTTGTCAATGCAGATACTTCTTTTCTATGTCAATTACAAACTATAATCACCCCGTTTTTAATGGAATCATTCCAAAACATGGTTTGTTCGAATGCAAAATGATTTAAATAGCCAACTAACACGACCGGAATCCGGTATGCAAAATTCAATTTTGCTGTCCCGTAGCGATGAAGAAAAAATTCTACGCATGCTAATCCCAATCTTCTTCCTCCAGGTGGTCTGCTACTACACGAACTGGTCCCAGTATCGTACCAAGATCGGCAAGTTCACCCCCGAAGACATCCAGCCCGATCTCTGCACCCACCTGATCTTCGCCTTCGGTTGGTTGAAGAAAGGCAAGCTCAGCTCATTCGAGTCCAACGATGAGACCAAAGACGGCAAGACTGGATTGTACGACAGAATCAACGCGTTGAAGAAAGCCAACCCGAAATTGAAGACCCTTCTGGCTATCGGTGAGTTTGGTATAGCAAGGCCATGAATTAATAGCTAAAGTAAGGCCAAGGATAAGAATGTAATCAAATCACACGTTCAAGGGTTCAATACGATGTGAGTGTGTATGTTTGTTCCTTCTTCACGCTAAAACGACTGGACGGATTTGGATAAAATTTGGAACGAAGATAGCAGGTACCCTAGATTAAAACATAGGTTACTTTTTATCCCGGAAAATTGCATAGTTCCCGCGGGATTGCGATAAAAATGTCAAAGGTCGTAGCTGCCTAGAGTCGCGACGTAAATAATTTTATTAATTGTGCAGAATATACTATCAACATCCGTTTTTAAGTCTAATTCTACGCAGACGAAGTCATGGGCAGAAGCTAGTAAATTATGCGTATACAAATTTTAAAAAGTCTCTATTCTAATCGTTGTCGTTGTTGTTCACGCGAATGGGTTCGAGACGTTTCTTGTGACATAGTTTCACCCCCTTATTCATAAACGCTGTATTGGCTTCTGCTAACTTAGCAATCGTTTGTCCTTATCTGTGTAAGGTAAATGTCAAAGTGACAGATAAGGACAAACGATTGCTAAGTTAGCAGAAGCCTACAGAGTGTTTATGAATGAGGGATTTAGACTTTGGACTATTCTTATGGAGACATAGGAACGCGTTCATAATAAAGTTACATTACAGGATCTGTTAGATTAACATTGCATTCATTATTCTACATTAAATTTATGTCCAAATAGAATTCCCGATTAACAGTATAAAATACTCCTTCATTTTGTTTTAAACCTGTTTTGTGCCAACAATCTACCGCATCAAGAATTTGGGAGTAGCCACGAATATTTTGTGAAAAATATTTACCGTTCTTGGAAAATTTTCGACCAAGTTTCCAGGGAAAGGCATGTCGTATCCTATTTATAGTCTGTTGTGGGAGAAGAGATTTTAGTAAAATGCTAGACAAAAATATGTATCACATAGGTTTAAAAATAGAACTCTTGGATAGTTAAATTAAGTAGGTTTATCCATAGTTATGTATATCGCTTCATACATACACACACAAATCACGTCTATATTCTTTACGGGGTAGACAGAGCTTAAGGTAACAAGACCTTAAGGCCACGCCTTTCATGATTGTGGGCATATAGGTGGAAAATGAAATCAAAATCTCGAGAACTATGCAAATTTCCCGGGACTGTAACTATCTCCGTACAATTTTTTTATAAAAATCGGTTCAGTGGTTTAGGCGTGAAAGAGTAACAAATAGACAGACAGTGTTACTTTCGCATTTATAATGGGATTTTCATACTTTTTTGATCCGTAGTATTTTGAGCCGGCTCACTGTGTCGTTCAATACGCTATGACCATGCCCGGAGCACTTTCTCGTTACGCTAGTAAGTCAAGTGTGTGGAGTCGAGAAGGGTTCCATACAAAGACAAAGGCTGGTAGCGTTTTGACTTCATTCAATAGCAATTTGATACCTTTGTTCATCTACACGAACCGTAAAGGAAAGTTCACAAATTCATTTCATTTCATTTCAGTTCCGATTCAGTTTGCTCGCATTTTACTTACGATCTCTGATAATAATTACTTAAACACAATCAAAATCAAGTAAAAGTTTCAACTAAAAGTCCCCAACTACCAGATTGTATTGAAACAAATGAACGTCGACTTCACTTTTACAATGAAATTTTTTTTATTCAGTAACTTAAATTACAACAATAGTATCTGTGCTGGTGCCTCTTTTTGAGTATACGAGATACTCGTGCTAAGAGAACACCGCTCCGCCACGTACCTATTGTATCTTACGATTTAAATAGCTGTAACAATTTATTTTACAAGCCCTTAAAAAACTCAAAAAAATCTGAAAAGTTAAAAACAATTTTCTAGTAAACAGTTACAAAACAAAATGAATCTTCATTGCTGGAATCAGCCGTTTCTTTTGATTCGTAGAAGATGTAAGCGTTTATTTACACATTCAATTATTCGGCGCAATCGCCAGGTATCAGCCAGTTTCAACGGCTCCGTAATCCGGCTCGTAACACAGACAGTTGGTTCTCCAACAATTTTGCATAATGCTATAAAGTCCGTAGTTTCGGTAACACGGACAGCCGGCGAGCGCGCCTTTTGCTTGCGAAAACAAGTGACGACCTAATTCGAGACATCGATAACAAAATATCGATAAAAAAAATAGTTCACATGGGTAGAAATTTTGTAGCACGGAAACGAACGGTGTTGTCACATTGAAGTTGAAGTGATGTGAGAATTAATTATCTTGATTGTTATTTAAAATGAAATAATTGCTTGCTTCAAACACAATAGTAGGTACCTAATACTCCCATTCCATACTCACCATCACAACAGTTGGCAGTCCACGACCGTTTTGCTTTTCGCAAAACTTCTTACCAGGCACGGTTAAACTCTGGAATTAGCGGCACCAATTTTTCCGGCCCGGTACAACTTAGGGATTTTCAAAAACCGAGCCTATTTTTTTCTTAAAGGGCCGCCAATGCCCTCCGTTATGAGTCTATGGGCGACGGTGATTGCATTTCAGGTGACCTGCATGATCGTTTTCCCCTGTTATATAAAAAATTATACAGAAAACAACAATGACAACTTTTTATTAGGATCTCGTTACTTCAATTATCAATTTAAACAAGCCCATTACAGTACCCATAAACATTGCACTTCGGTCTTTGAAAATAGACAATTGTTTTCACATAAGTTAGAGCGACATTTTCAAACACCTATAATAAAAATTTAATGAGACTACTCTCATATTTGAATTCTTCATTAAGTCTATATTTTAATAATAGTATTTTGTTTTTAGAAAACATACTATTTAAAATCATAATTATTATTGCATACGCTATTAATTAATTCACGAGTCCGGTCACTTGCTTTTTCGATCACTTGAAAATGTGTGTTGTTTATTACATGTTATACACGACTAGGTGTATTTAAAAGTTTATGTAATCAACAAGTAAAAGCAAAAGTTCGCGTCAAAAATACGACTAAGTGCAAACTTTCAAAAGTTATCACAAAGCCTTTTAAGGTTACATATTAATTTAACGTCTTGTTTGACACATAAAATGGTGTAACAAAATTTACGACGTCCAAAATCAATTATCGAGCAGTATAAAGTTCAGTTACATAATTATTATATCCGCATATAATACAGAATCAACTATTTATAGAGTTAATACTGGAGCCGCCATTAGCGTAACTTTACCTACACTATTTTTTTTACATTTTTTATTTATGTCAAACTTCGTTCAACCAAGTCATAAGTTTCGTACAATAACGGCTCGTGATGGAAACAATGACGCTGCGTGTTGTTGCAATTTTTAGTTTTTTTTTTTCATTTTTATTCTTTTAAATTGAGTACCTACGGTTTGGGTTAGGTCTGTATTTAAAAAATACCTGTAAGTAAGTAGTCGTTTAAATAATAAAAATCAAATCAAAAGCCGTTCTCATACTAGAAAGAAAAAAATAATTGGCGTTTTTCGCCTGAATAATTTACGATAGTACTTTCGTACGACTTCAAAATCACTTTTTTTTGGTAGGTATGGACGAGTCAAAATATTTAGCTTAACTTTTTAATAAGACGGATCATTTAGATTCCCGTTGCTATGATAGCCTCATTAAAATTGAAAAAAATAAATAATAAAACATTTTCGCATGTATGATTTTAATTATCAAAGAATTACTGACCGAGTTTGGCTTATGGATTGGTGATGCAACCGCTTGATTGAGGCTTTCTACTTTCGAGCAAGGGTTCCGTGTTTATAACAAGTTTTGATTATAATTAACGGCAGCTTCGGGTAATTACCTTTTTAAATTTTCAACTCCGTCTTCGTAATCATATAAGTACTTAGGTTCTTTCGCGTGAGAAAAAAAGGTAAGCAATCTTGACATGTCTTTTTATTGAAAAATAGTTTAAAAAAATAAATAACAGCAAGTTACAATTTAAACTCCCTGGAATATTGTGATGTGTTTTGTCACCGTTTTATACTGTCCAGTTACCAATTTTAATTTTTTTCTTTTTTCTCATGCTTAAAAAACCAAAGTATGGAAGATATCACTGAAGAAATTCAATATTGATAAAACCACCGACG
This sequence comes from Pandemis heparana, assembly GCA_963854515.1. NCBI lineage: Eukaryota > Metazoa > Arthropoda > Insecta > Lepidoptera > Tortricidae > Pandemis > Pandemis heparana. Next base: position 14,552,435 of record OY978013.1, on the reverse strand, counting down.
GTTATATTCAGGAATCAGGAGCAAAATTACTGATGATTTTTTTATTTATTTATTACAGCCGCGATTACCAATATCTCTATCATTAACAACTATCGATATAAGGTGTATCACATCACTATCATGTGCGACCAAGCCGCGGCGGGTTTCCCACGGCACAATTGTCGCCATTTTCACCTATTTTCACGGGAATGTCGACAAAAACCGCACCCGTTTCCCTAAGTAGAGCCGTGGCGTAACCGAGCATTATTCGCTTCGCGAAATCAGTTGCGATGTCGACATCGATATTTTTTTGTATCACATCACATCACTTCATTGTTTGCGTTCGTAGAATAAACCAATTGGGTATGTTTGGATAGTTCTATCGGTTGGAATAGATGATGGATTGTGTCATGGAGTTACCTTTAGGGAAAGACCTTAATGTACGACATGATTATAATGCAATAAATAAATAAATAAATAAATAAATAAATAAATAAATAAATAAATAAGCTGCCTATTTGAGACTATCACAGGTTGCAATAAAGAAAATCCCTACTAATAATATTATAAATGCGATAGTAACTCTGTCTGTTTGTTACGCTTTCACGCCTAAACCACTGATCCGATTTTAATGAAATTTGGTACAGAGATAGTTTCAGTCCGGGAAACGACATGAGATAATTTTTGTTCCGGAAAATCGTATAGTTCCCGCGGGATAGCGATAAGCGAAGGCTGTATGCCCTTCCATCCTGGTCTGGGTGCAAAGAAAAAGCAAAATGTATCAGTTGCTAACCCATCAAGCGAATCGGCGAGAATCATGTTTTAGGCGATGCGGCTAGCAACTCATCATTATATTTTGATTCCCCTTTTCACCTACCCACAACTGCTAAACGTGGCCTTAAGGTCTTGTTACCTAGGCTCTTTCCACCGTAGGATACAGACTTGATGTATGTATGTTTATGATTTGCTATCCTCTGTTTCGTATGAAATAAAGTTTTTATACGAAAACGGGACTTAATCACGTAAACACTAGTGGTAGCCCTAGTGAAGAAACTAATAATAAAGACCAAGTGCGGGTAGTTAGGAAAACCCGTGCAGCTAGAAGATGTTGATACCCACCACTTCAGTCCTCTCGAGACTATGGTTGCAAAGTCGCGTCCGAAACGTCGAGGTATTTACAAAAATACTTTTTGTTTACGTGATTAAGTCCCGTTTTCGTATAATAATGTGTGAAAATCGCGAAAGTTTTAATCGATATCGTCTTTTTCCTTCCAGGTGGCTGGTCGTTTGGCACCCAAAAGTTCAAGGAGATGTCAGCTTCCCGCTACGCCAGACAGACCTTCATCTACTCCGCCATCCCCTACCTGCGCGACCGCAACTTCGACGGCTTGGACGTCGACTGGGAGTACCCCAAGGGTAGCGACGACAAGAAGAACTTCGTGTTGCTGCTCAAAGGTAATTCCCACATTTTATTTGTAAAGGTTACGTCAAATCTTATAACTGGAAATAGTTTGAACCCTCAGTAGGAACGAAACATCAGAACGCCCAACGACCTGGGGCCTTACCATGACGTCTTTATGCGATTCAGTTTAGGTTCGCTCGCTGTCAGATTCATACTAAAAGTGACAGCTAAAACTTGAACTGAGTCGGAATTAGGACGTCATGTTAAGGTTCTTGGACGACCGAACGTCAAAACGAACGGCTGGCCACCAGGCTTTTTTTAGAACGAGAAATTGGTCTATGATTCAAGTGGGCCCAGTGAAAATTGGGAACTTCGCACATATACCATTGAATTACTTTGTAGGTGTGTGCGGAGTTCCTCACCATATTTAAGTCACCGAAAAGTTCATGGCAGAAATGATGTTTTTGCACATACATTTTGAAAAACTCAGATGCAACCTTGGGTTCGAACCTACCCAGTCTCTACGTAGTTGCAGCAGTAGAGCGTTCATCTAATGATTTCAAGGAGACTCATTCACGCTTTAGCAATTTAAACGTATCAAAATCAAACATGTTTGACTTGATTGAACACCGGATACTTCAATGGTTAATGATCTTGACTATGAAGCTTTAAGTTCCGGGTTTCAATCCCAGTTTGGGTGAACACTCCTTTGATGAATACGAGTGGTTTGTACCCGAGCCATGAGTGTTACCAAATTTAATTAATTAAACGTTTATGTATGCATTCATTTATGTCTGTTGCTACTACTACAAAGATTAGCTTATTTTAAGACCAAATCGATTGACATAATAACAAGTTAATAATGTTTTATACTCTTCGCCACGCGTTATTTTATTCAAATCTTCGCTAACTTTCGTACTGCATTTATTTACCATATGAAAATGTTGCTAAATACTAGTAACAGATCAATCTGCATCATTACAGTAATGGCATTTATTTAGTTAAATTAACTGACAAAATAGAACCATGCGGATTAAGAAAACAAAAAAGGCAATAACTATTATTTTTTGCGCAAAACAAACTACAGAATTTGAGTGTGCAGCAAAAACACTTGCATTCAAAGATATACAGAGGGTTTGGCAAAAATACAGCAAACTGGCACGGTAAACATATTTTTTCCAATACGGTTCGAAGCCAAAACACACGATGCCACTTTAAAATCTCGCCTCGTATCTAACATTCGTCTTGCAACGGTTTTATTAGAGAATAAGAGCGAGACATTGCTTCAGAAGAACCTTTGTTTTAGAGGCATTTATTCAGCTTGAAATGCGCACAAGAAAGACCTAAGTCTTATTAAGACTATAAGTCTTACGTCTCTCTTCCACGAAGGGCGCGAAATGCGTGTTTGTTTGGGTTAAATCTTTAAAGTTTTTAGCCTACTTCTAGTGGTCCGATTCTCTTGCAATTTAGTATACGTATGTAAATTTTATGATAATGTGATGTGAGTTCAGTCAGCAGAAAAACCTTTTTGAACAAAAAATACTCAACTCACATCAATTCGGGGTGTTTTGTTAATATTATTTCGAGTGAGCTCTCTCAAAATCTCCCGATCAAAGCAGGGTTCATTTTAAAACGTATCTCGGATCGCAATATCTGCGACCGACGCTTCTAAATATCAGCAAGAAGCCACATAGAACTTACGACGAGAGAAGACATAATGATTTTCCCTTTTGCCAAAAAAGATAATGATAGAGGTAGCCCTTGAACGATTGGAGGAATCCTTAGCTATGAGGGAAATAATGTGCTTTTCACATTTAAGTGGCGATTTTGTTTATGTATAAGTATGAAGAAACGTAAAAAATTGACGTGAGTGAATAAGAACACTTGTGCTATATATACTTCGCTCTCCATGAATCATTTTTTTCCAGCCTGTATACGTTCCACTGCACCACATTTTTTTTAGGATAATAGGATTTTACATTATTATTATAAAGCAAAATGTTTATCATATAATTTGTTAACGACACTGAAATTAAAACAAAGAAAAATCCGAAAAGTAAACCTATGGCCTGGAAGTAAACTTAAAAAGTCAAGAAGTAAAATTCTCGATTCATTTGATAGTTTGTCATATAATCGAAAATAAAAACGAAGGGAATAGTCAACCTATTAGTTCAATGATTGGTCAAAAATATAGGTCCTTATAATTAAATGTGACTTTATGAAGGCAGCTCCAGTAATAGGGTGCTATGTGCAAACAACAAACATCGCACCGCAGGTGCACCATGGCACGGCTGGATCCCGGGAAAAGATACTGGGAATGGATACTGCTGAAATAGCGGATAACAAACACAAGTGGAAGTGGCATACGCCTCTATTACTATCAAAACTGCGCCCCGGATAGCTTCTTAGGGACTTTGGGAATTTAAAAAAGAAATACTTAATAAAAAATCACAGATTTTGGGAATTTTGAGTTTCCTATTTCTGCTGAAGATCAAGAATACAATCGTTCCTCATACAAGTTTTTGGAAGTGATAGCTTCTTATGGCAGGGTAAACCGCTTCGTAACGTGACGCGTTACGGCGCCAGTCTGTCTGGCTTCCCTTTCTCTGACGCATACGGCAGCGGTAGGCAGGTTTTTCCTCTCTCACTCTAACTAATAATATAATTTTCAGTCGGTTTTGTTACCTCCGTCCATAATACATGGTATGCAAACTATCAAAATTGGCCTGATTTTTGGTGATTCTGTCCTTTATCTCCTACATGGAATAAAGCCATTTAAGTATTTAGAATTTTGATTAAATAAATAAATAAATTACCTATATTATTTTAATTAATGGTTTTTATAAAAATAAAACGATTTCTATTCACTGTCACACACGCCTCCTTACCACTTCCATTGTTTTTTCTGATCTGTGGCTGAATCAGTTTTTGTAACATTTTATAACAAAGGAGGATCAATATGTCACGTACAGAGCTTGTAACGTGTTAGCGTCTTGTAACATCTTGTAGCTTGCAGATAGTTTATAACCTGAACACAGGATAATTTTTACCCTGGAGAAGTTCTAACGTAGTTTCCACTGGTAGATACAGTCGCAGTCAAAAGCTGACTGTGCTATAAAAGTAAATAGTTGTTATCTTCTACATTATCTCCACCGTATATATGGCCCACTGTCGGCCACAAGCTTCCTCTCAGAATGAGAGAGCTTGGGCTCCAACGCGGGCCTAGTGCAGATTGGGAACTTAGCACGTACTATTGAACTTAATGCAGTTTTCTGCAGGTTTCTTCACTACGTTTTCCTTCACCTAAAAGCTCATGGTAAATTTCAAATCTAAATTTGCACATGAATTTCGAAAAACTCAAAAGTGCGAGCCCTAAGTAGGCTACCATTCCACGGCTTTTTTAAAGTCATTTAAAATTCAAAAGTTTATTCTGCAAATAGGCCGCCAAGGGCTCTTTCAAAGACTATCATTGCCAAGAAGAATGCGCCGTAAGAAACTTGGCAGACAGTCATTGTTTCTGAATAAAATAGATCTGAACTTGGAACAACGAAAAAAACCTTAAGTTAAAAAGCAACCTTGTCCACTTATCTCGCATCTGAATCTGTGATTAATCTGTAAACCTTATCAAATATCTTTACAGTTGTATCACTGACACCTGACACTATAAATTCTATAACTTCGCAATATCCTCGTTATGTAAACTCATTAACACTTTAAATGTCACTAGACCGCCATTTACAAAATAACTGCTTCGAAAATTTTAAATAATTAAGTAAGGAGCCTACTAATTTCGTATGAAATTATGCCAAATGCTATTTCTGTAAGAAACACGGAAAACTTCGTTATCTTTAATATTGATTTGATTTTTATTGTCTAAAAATGATTATTTGAACAATGCTGAAAACTAGAATTCCGTCTCTATTTATTACTACGAAACAGACAGAGAGGTCATCATAGATAACTGACAGTTAAGATAACTGGAACTTATCAGAGAGTTTTGAAACAGGCCTTAACTCTCAAGAATGATATAAAAGCTCATTTTATACATGTAATAAACAATATACTCATTACTCATTTATTCGTAATAATTATTATAAAAACTGTAAAAATATAACCGAGATATAAGTAATCAAACATTTGTCTCTATCTCTTTCTACAAAAGCGTAATTTTAACGTGACGTCACATGTCATGTTGGATCTCTCTTTCTTATCTAGAATTAGTAGTTTGAAACTCTTATAATATTTTCCGACATTATAAAATAATTCAGAAATTCGGTAGGAGATTCTGTGAAATATTTTACTATCCACTAGAGATGCCCATTAATTAGTTCTATCGATACCAGAGCACTGTGCTTCAGTACACCTGTCGCTTGCAAACTAGTGTTGTAATAAACGGTTAGTCGATATTTTTAATTGTCGGCCATTATCGGATAACTGTTATTGGATTTCTACATAATGTCGACACCACGTTCGAACAAATACTATTTGTTTGGAATGGCTATTGGAATAACAGTTGCCATGTTAGGAATTCTAGCTAGTTTATTTTGATTATCAGACTGCAAAGACCAGTCTACATCCAATATGGTAAAAATAATTATGTTTTTGTTAAAAATTTCATCAATTTTAAGCTTTTTTGCAGACTGCAGTTTTTGTTGACTGCCTTTGCATGCATACCTACCAATATTTCAAGTCAATTCATCTACTTACTGGTGGTAGAAACAGTGCAAGTTATATAAAAAATAAAAAAGGGATATTTATAATTTAACTTGGCAGATTGTTATTGTTCCTGTATTCTTAACTTATAAATTGATTCTCAATTTTAATTTCCAAATCACATCATTTCTTATACTATAATTAAATGAAACGATTATATTTCTGATTATGGTGATTTATTAAAAATACCGGTATACCGGTGGACGCGTGGTAATTTTCTCGATCATTTTTTGTTAGAACGAGGAAACAATTTTACGCAGTAGATATGCAAATTTTATCCTTGTTGCATGCAAATGGTTCCGTCTCATTTTTGTCATTTCGCTTTAAAAACCAACAGCTGTCTGTGGATTAATCTCGTGCTGCTTAACAGATGATCATGCTTTTATAATATTTGGGATGATTTGAGGTACAGTCTGTGAATTCTAAGGAACTAATTCTAAGCTACTATTCGGGTTTGTCTTGCTGTCTCCCTCACTCGGCCGATTCAAGTATCAAATCCTTATAACCAAACTCTTTTTTTTTACATAAAATAGGCTTACGTTTGACTTCAATCTTGTTGTTTGGTTTGATTGGTTTAATGCGATTAAACTGATCGAGTGTTGCCATACATACTTCCGTATATTTGGCAGCTTGTTTGTGAAGTGCTTGGCGTTCGTGTCGCCACAGTGTATGTGTTTTTGTTTTATGTTTAGTCTTTAAATTTATCTGGGTCCCACTGAAAAACAGCGTTGCGGTCTGCCGCAACATTATGCTGAGTGGGGCCCATTTTACACCATATCGGTACTATTCTTAAGTATATTGTATTTCTTATATTTTTTAATCCTCGTGTATCGAATGTGTATAAATAAATGTTTCTCTCTCTCTCTCTCAATCTCACTTGATGGAAGGCGAAGATGAGGCCTAAGATGGTAAACGTTTGCCTAGATTCTAAAAGGTCTCTCTATTATTAGTGAGCTCACATACTGTTTCTGTTTAGTTTGTGCGCTTATATTTTTAAGCCTTATGTTGACGACCAAATAGCCTAGTGGTTAGAGAACTTGGCTATGAAGCTCGAGGTACTAGGTTCGATCCTCGGTGAATACCGAGGTGAAACATACTAATAATTATTGTTCTCGAGTCTTGAACGTCTAATATGTACCTACCTATTTAATTATGTAAGTATCTATATAAGTATGTTTATCTTTGCTTAGTAGGTACCCATGGAATAGCAACAGCATACATCAATTTGATCTGTTCTAACTTATCTTGGTTACGATGAGTTGGAAGTAGCAAGGTATATGATAATTGTTTCGGCTTCTCGAAGGGTGTCAGTGCTATTTCGAATAAATTAATCCGGAATTGACTGTAGTTGTGGTAAAATAATAAATATTGAGTAGGCAATTACCTAAGATGCCATTAGAAATTTAACAAATTTAAGTAATATCAACTGAAGCCAACATTAATAGATTGAAGCGAAATCGTGACAAACTAAAACTCGTTAGCGTTCCTGTTAAACTTATAGTCGCTATTAAGGCAATTGGTTGTTTCATCGATGTCGATAAATCACTAGGAACATCACTAGCTTTTCCACTTGGTGCACGTTACATCATGCTTGGGCGTCACGTATAATCGTGGATCATGCTTGTGCTACAGCAGGGGAACATTACCTATGAAACGCCTAGGCACCTAGTGGACACTAGAGATATACTGGAGAGCAAAAAAACGGGACACCTTTCATACAATTTTAGATGGGAAGCTAGACGATATTTTTGCCCGTCACTGTATAGGCCCATTTAGACACATGCAAGAATTAAGAATTGTATGCTATTTTAGTTACATTGCGAAGTTTGACAGATCGCTTGAATCCGGTTTACCCCGGCAACCCGCAATGTAATGAAACTTGTTTGCTTTTCTTGAATGTGTCTAAATGGGCCTTAATAGTTAGCATAAATAACGATAAAGGTATTAGTTAAAAAGATTATGGCTATTTTTACTATAAAAATATCATGATTGTCACAATCATCATCGCATTAAAACTTACATTGTCATAGTAAACAAAGGTGACATGGATAACACAATTTTGTAAAAACGCATTTTCAGTTTCAAAATAAATTATTCTTATTCTTACCATAAAAGTTATTATTATACTTTCACGAGAAAAGATGATGACTGATTCTTATGTTATTTTGAATGCCCATAAGTATAGTTTAGGTATAGATCCCTCAAATTCACAATCGTGCTTTATTCTTAGCGATGTTGCACCATAAGCTCTGAACACTGTCTGCTGGAATAACGTTTTGCAATAAACGTGATGGACAGACAAAGATTAACAAGGATCGGCGTCGTGAGGTTTTTGTAGACATGAAATAGTAATTTGTTTCATTATTTACTTTAAGATGAGGCTGATTCGCTTTTAATATGGCGTCGTGAGCCAGTTGTTTGATAGCATTGATACATGGTATACCAGTTGCCTCGCCTAAGATTTGGACAAGTTTGAGTTTTGAGATATCATCAAAAAAGGCGGGATTGATGTCTCTAAAAAACTGTGTAAAATAGAGTGAACTTTTTGAGAGAGAAAATTAGATTATTTTCTCACACTACCTACGGACCAATTTCTATTGAAAATGATTATCAATATAATACCTAAAATCCTTTTCTTTTAATTAAGCTAAGCATTTTATTTCTAACGTTAGACTAATTATGACACTAAAACAGGGCTAACCATACCGCACCTAACTTACTTTTAGCTTAGTAATTTCGTATTACTGTCACTACCAAAAAAAAACTATTATACAGTTATTAAGCATTGCAAAGGTATAAACAAGTTAAGCTGCTTAACTGTTCTGTAACCAAGTATGATATAGAAAACAGCATTACGATACTAGATAAAAAAATGGAAAAGGAATATTTTAACCTTTATTTAACTAAAAAAACTTAATTTATGTAACATTACTTAACTAAACATGGGTTAAGAAAATATCGCTTGTTGTTAACCCCGTTAATAGAAGCTGGGCCAAAATGTTCCCGCTGAGTATATTAATTTATTTAAGCCAGTCTCTGAACCTAGTGCTGTCAGTTTGACATAATTACTACCGCAAGGTGCCCGAAACCTCATCAACCACTAGCCTCATATAGCCTAATCTCTAGTCTTGTAATTAAATGCTGTGTGCGTGAAGCAAACAACTGGAGCTGGCGCCTTAATGAGATCTAGTTGTAACTGGTCTCATTATATGGAGTGAGATTTCATCAAAGACGTGATGAAAAGAAAATTGTTTTTTCTTGTGATTAGTTGTTTATGTAGGTATAATTGTAAGAGCGGAAAGGCTTATTTTGACCAGTAGGCTTATTGTCTAATTCGCTCGCAATCGCCATCGTGTCCATTTTGACAGTTCATGTATGGGCTGACAATTGGCATCGGAATCAATTAGCTGTCATATTCATACAAGAACTGTCAAAATGAACACGATGGCGATCGCGAGCGAGTTAGACAATAAGCCTACTGTTTTGTCCAAGTGGTCAAATAGTTGAAGTAGGTACCTAATAATATACCTAATAATAGTAGGTACTATAGCTAGCTAAATAAGTTTTAAAATAATTTTCTTATATTTTATTGAATCAGGCGTTACTTTGCGGAGGTCCATTTTAATAACGAACAGAAAATGTTTGCTACTCCGCTACTTCAAGCGGGGGTTAAGTAGCGGAGTAGCAAGGTAAATATTTTGTTCATTGATGTTCTTATGTTAAATCCTAGGAGGCGATTTAAATCGTTATAATTGATTATCCGATATAAAACTGAAATTGGACCATTTTTATCACAACTGGACCATTTTTATCACAACTGGACCATTTTAATCATAACTGGACCATTTCTAAGCGGCGATTGGCAATATTTCGGCGCAAGCGGTACAGTCCAAGAGACTAGTCCAGGAGCTATTGCAGTTTATTGCACCCACTTGCATATGTATTGCATGATTTTAGATTTTTAGATTTATTTATTTATCAACAAAAATTACATTATATAAAAACATGCATGTCACAAATATAAGCATTTCTGTTGAGATCGTCAAAAATTAATAATAATAATAGCATAATAAATTATAAACAATGAAACAATGAAATAAAATACAATGTCAAAAAATCTCCAATAAGGATCGTCAAAGCATATTAATTAACATTAAATAAATCATAATATATCTAGTCAAATATTATCCAATGTCAAAAAACTATACCAAAAAATTCTTTAACTGCATAGAGAGGGTGATGAATGCTGCATTGGGAAATAAAGCCAAAGCAACTTCAATATAGAAGTTATTTAGGACAATTGCTAGTGCACTCTGTTTTGTCTGTGATACTTTACATTAATAATTACAACCGCGGGGTGTGAGAGAGGTGCGGGCGGCAGGCGCACTACCCGCCCGCACCTCTCTCGGTCCCCTTTGTCGTCCCACCCCGCGCCCCTGTCCCGCGCGTGCGAGGGCTTATTTAAGCTGGCGGTCTATAATCCTTAACCCTTAGTTATTCAGACCCCGTTATCAGTGGTGAAAATTAATTGAAATAGAATCATAGGGTCGTCACACAATATTCATTTAATTCGTGTACATTTGACATACTGACTGGTATGAATGTCAATCAATAAGTATTGGAGGAAAATATCGTTTACTAAAATTACAAACTACTTTTTCCGCGTCGCATTCGGTTTAATTCCAGTTTTGCCATTAGCTCCATTTGAAACTGAGAGAATTCAGCACGATTATCCAGGAAGTTTATATTTTTACCGAACATAAAATTAAGTAAGTATTATGATATCAGACATATTGTGACAAATAAATGTCAATTTAGTACTTAAGTATTATTATAGAGTTCAACAACATAATGAAACCTTTTTTTAAGGCAATTGGCTTCACACCTATGAATGAAATAAGTAGGTATATTTTTTTCATCAAATATCAGGTATATCAAATTATACACGTGTAAATATTAATATGTAGTGCCAGCCCTAGTATTTTCAATGAATTTTCACCACTGATAACGGGGTCTGGTTATTATTAATATTTAGTGTTCTTTATAAAGTACGCAAGGACTCACGAGGCTAGAAGATTAGAAATAAGTGTCAGTCTACTAAAAAGTCGATCTCCATTGTGTCCCATCTCAAAGAAACAAGAGCTATTAGCAGACCGTCTCATAGCTACCACGCAAATTCCTTTATTAGGTACGCTGTTAACATGAATCGTTGTATAACGCTTATTTAGTGCCTGTGGTTAACCACTGACTTTGCAAATATACTGTAAATGTGAGGTTATTATGCATTTTATGAACAAAACATTTATGAAGTTAAATATCAAGAGAACGAATGATAGGTTTTTTATATTTGAGATATTGAAAACGGCTCTAAGATTTAGATAAAACTAGCTGTTGCCAGCGACTTCGTCTGTAAAGAATTCGTTTATGGCTATCCCGCGGGAACTACGCAATTTTCCGGGATAAAAAGTAGCCTATGTGCTATTCCAGACTTTTCTCTATCTATGTGCCGAATTTCATCCAGATCCGTTGGGCCGTTCTGGCGTGATTGAGTAACAAGCAAACATCCATCCATCCATCCATCCATCCATCCATCCATACTTTCGCATTTATAATTAGTTAGATTTACCAAGTTTTTGACGGTAAATTTTTTATCAATTTTATAGAATGGTGTGTTGACAGAATTCAGAAAGTCGCTTTTAGATATGAAACGATGTCTCAAGATAGGTAGGTAGGTATTTAACTACCTATTTAAACTACTAAATAAAATAAATAAATCTAGAGTAATTTCAACGTTGTTTTGACGCGTTGCCGTCTTAAGTACTCTTCTGGCCAAGTGAATACATTTCCTACTCCTCAAAAGGAAATATTGTGTCATCCGAAATGCATCTCGTCCTTAGCATTTTGTTGAAGGTCAACAAGCTTAATGTTATTGAGACGTGAACTCCGTGGCCTCAGGATTTTGCTCGCTTTGAGATATTAAACGGTCTGAGCTTCGAAACTGCATAAAAGAGTTATAAAATAAAATGTATACCATCTCAAACACATGCATTTGTTATTAAAATTTGCATACAAGAAAAAATGTATCTCAGATTTTACTATGGATTTTTTTTCTGCTCGTCACGTTCCAAACATACCTATATTATTTTATTGAATCAGGCGTTACTTTGCGGAGGTCCATTTCAATGAACACAAAATATTTACCTTGCTACTCCGCTACTTACGTGCAAGTTAACCAAGCCTGTGCGAAATATGTACGTTTTGCATGCAAGCCCTCCCACCACTACTACCACACAAAACGCACACAAATCCCACAAACTTAATTAATCCTAACACCACACAAACACTGACGCGCGTTTCGATCCCTCTACGGGATCATTCTCAAAGTTAAGCTTGCATGCAAAACGTACATATTTCGCACAGGCTTGGTTAACTTGCACGTAAGTAGCGGAGTAGCAAGGTAAATATTTTGTGTTCATACCTATATTATTATTAAAAAAGTGACGAACTGGAATGGAAATTTTGAAGCATATTTTTTCTTGTTTAAGGATTGATAGGGTAAACGATTCTGAGTAAGAAAAACCCAAAATACACTCGGGGACATATTTAGCGGAACAGAAAAAAAGTGTTACTGATCAAGCATTAAGTACCTATGCGTTTTACTAACTTTTTTGTTCCGCTAAAATGTCCCTGAATGTAGTTAAATTCTGGAAAAAAATGATCATGACTGTGGATCTTTTTTTTGGAAAACGCCCGTCTGCGACATGTCTAGCGAAGCCGGTCGATTTCGCCTGACATAATGTAATGTACGCGATGTATCGCGCGATGTTGCCAGACATGTCGACGAAGTCCAGCAACGTCTTACCACTTCACCCGACGCCGTTGGCGACACATGTCGCAGGACATTTGTCCACTAGCGTAGCTGGCTTAAATGAGCAACCATTCTAGAACACTCTGTATACACGTTTTAGACCGTATAGTTCCACCAATCACATTTGAATGTAATCAGCAAAGCTCTCCGGAATCGTGTTCAGATAGACACACGTACGGTGCGACTGGTAGCGTTATTTAGTAACTGTCCTTTATAAATGACTTAACGTTGTAAACTCCATTTAAACTCTGAGAAAGAGCTCGTGCAGACTTAGGAACGCGTCGGAATTTTGGTCTATGTGACTTAATGTTGATGTATCGTTTATGTAAGTGGTTAAGCTTCAAATTATGTCGCATATCCGCAGCTGTCATGCATGTGCATGAGACAATAAAAATATTATGTACCTATGTATAGTCTATAGACAATAAAAAACTACAAACACTTTCCCAAAAAAAGCCAAACAATATATCATTTCTACCTTTTTTATATTTTGTCCTCGTGTACTTCGTAAAGCACAAATCAATAACTAATAAAATAACAGTTGAATGTACTTTACGAAGTACAAATTGTTCAATGAAAAAGGAACTTCAAATATGCTGAAATAATATCCATATATACAAAACTGGCAACTACAATTACTAAAATTGACAATTGTCAGGGGCCTTACCATGACGTCTTAATGCGTTTCAGTTTAGGTTCGCTTGCTGTCAGATTCATACTAAAAGTGACAGCTGAAACTTGAACTGAGTCGGAATTAGGACGTCATGGTACGGCCCCAGAGCCACGTAAATGATATAAACGACGCCGTGTGAGGCTGATCGAACGGCGTAATTTTATTTTATTTAAAGTACGCAATGGCCGTCCGATCTCCCCACGCGAGGGACAGAAAGGGTTGGCCTGATTACATTATTAAAGGTGCAACTTCCTTTTAAAACCTTATTTTGTAACTGAGGGATTAAGCTATTCATATATCCTTTATTCAGAAAGTTGAAGGGTACGTGTTTTAGGAAGGTCAATGGAGAGATGGAGGTGGCCTTTTTAAAGTTTCGGATTTTTTGGTGCTTTGTTTAGGCTTATTTTTTTCCTTTTTTGAAAAGTTCATGACATGAATCGGGGATGTTATATTTTAATAATGTGTATGCCTCCATTTTCATTTTTGTCAACATGTATTTCGCGAAATAATATGAAGAGCTTAGTGTAGTAATTCATTTTTCTTTTTTGCGAATGGCAAGGCTTTGTATAAGGTCTATACAGATTGCTACCACCCCCGTACTCAGTAATCCTGCCGCCAAGCAGCAGTGCTTCCGTTAATGTGTTCTGGCATGGAGTATAAGGCAGCCGGTGAAATTACTGGCGCATTCTTTCTTTCTTTCTTTCTCTATCTTATTTTAGCCTCCTTTTAGTCCAAATGTGTTCTATAATGCTGTCTGTTACACACATGTGTGCTAATAAAAAAAATAATATTAATAAATGTATCTCTTTCACTCTCTCTATCTCTCTCACGGACCAAAAAGTTTGTATGAATTGTATACATCCGCTGCTACTGAGGACTATTTATAACATAGCTCTTCTACCCTGATTGGATGCCAAATTAATTCTACAACCGAATATTTGAAGAGATGCGAGTATTCGTTAGATTTCAATGTAGGTGGCAGTTTAAGCCGAATATGTTTATTATAATTTCCAATTATATCGCTTTAATATTGTCTTCTACTATAAAATATTATGGGTCTTCTTTTCAATATCCTAATAGCGAAGCAAATAATGAAGGCTAATATAACCTACGCGTAACAAAATAATGGTAACATTCGTTGACGACCGGATAGCTTAGTGGTTTGAGAACCTATAAAGCTTGCATGGGGTCCCGGGTTCGATCATCCGTCGGGGCAGATATTACGTGTATATAATATGGATGGAAAGCACGAATGTTTGTTCTCGGGTCTTGGATATATTTAATGTATGCATAAGTATCTATTTTACGTAGAAAAATTAACACTTCAAAAATCGAACGCGATTCATTCGTATTTCAAAATAAGCTCTTCGAGGATCTGAAATCCTGGTACTTAAACTCTCCCTCCGTCTTACGCCTGAAGCGAGTTTAACATTTTTTACCCATCCCAAAAGCGCTCAGCGCCACTAGAAAGAAGTTTTCACTTGAAAAATTAGGTATACAAACTTACTTGCGAAACTTTTAAGTTGCCTGATGAGTGCGAACAAAGGACGTAAGTGGCGTATCAATATGTTAGCGTTACGTCTTTGACGTACGGTCAGAAACAGCGGTCATTCACTGTCACACTCGTGTTGCAATAAATAAAATAATCCATCTATCGTTCACTCGGCCATGGCCAACATCGAAACGTGTATGGTTGACAAAAAAATCCTCAATTTTTACTTTCTGACCGCTTCTTTTAAGTTTACGCGTTCACGTTGGAGTATCAAATACTGAGATGACAGAGATTCCTTATAAGGACAAGTTGAACTTTGTAAATGTTGGTATGTTCGTCTTATAGTGCCACTTCACTATTGAAGGTTGGCAGTGAGCACCCTAAATCTAGTCCTGTCCATAGCCAGTCTAAATAGTTGAGTAGGTATCTTATTATTTTGTTAATCCTAATATTCTACTTCTACTAATATTATAAATATATGCGAAAGTTTGTGACGATCTGACGATGTGAGTATTGTGAGTGAGTGAGGTGTATGTTTGTTCCTTCTTCACGCTAAAACTACCGGACGGATTTGGATAAAATTTAGAACGAAATTAGCTAATACCCTAGATTAAGCCATAGGCTACTTTTTATCCCGAAAAATTGCATAGTTTCTGCGGGATAGCGATAAACATGTCAAAGCTGCGTAGAGTCGCATCGTAAAAAAATATCGCAGAATATAACTATCAACATCAGTTCTTCAAACTAATTCTACGCGGACGCAGTCGCGGGCAGAAGCTAGATTTAATAAAAAGAAAACGAATTAAAGTATTACTAAATTAAAAGCTAATTAACATCTAAACTGAAACTAATCTCAAGATAAACAGCTTAAAAAAGAGGCCCCCGTGCCATATTACCACAAAATGCTGGCAGCACTTTGAACAGCGATACTAATATGTTGACCAAGAAAGCTGCCAGCTCTGCGGTCACCCGTACGAACTATTTGCCCCTTCGGAATATCTTTGATCCCCTTTTGTCAATTGTGATTGTTTTTTTACATTTGTACAATAAAGCATTTACATACCAAATTTCACTTAATAATTCAGACGTTTACGTGAATGCGTTCGTGTCATTTTTGTATCAATAACTTATGCTAGAGACTAAACATGTTCGTTTTTTGCGTATTTTTTTTTGTAGAATCGAACGTCATGTTTTTGTTGTTGCGGACCGTAATCTTTATGTAACTTAATTCTGACTTAGGTGATAAAATGCAATTCGTTAGTTATTTTAGCACAGTTTGAGAAAGGTCAGTTAATGATATGACACCAATACTAAATATAAACAGTAACGGTGTTATTACAAAAAAAGTTATACACGCGTGTCTAAAGAATAATCTATTTAATTGCAAAATCAACCTTAAGTCAATGGATTAATTTTTAGACACGCGTTCAACGTCTGTTTATCTTTTTTGTAATAACGCCGTAAAATTTTTCAGGAAGACACAGATTACGAACAGTCGATACTCACAACAAAGAGATTAACTATGTTTATTTGTCTTTATATTATGTAGGGTACCTAACAGGGTGTTATGTAGGGTTGTAGGGACTTTGTTATGTAGGGGTAGGCGGGCTTTAGGTCTTATTTCCTTAAACTCTGTCTACCCCGTAAGGATTTTTGTATGCATGTATTTAAAAACATTTATAAACGATAGGTACGATCAAAGCACATTCCAATCCATTGATTTTAATACATTTGCATTAACTAACTTACCTAAGCTGAATATTGAACTAAACAGACTTAAAATTACCTGTACTTTACAAACGCATGCCAATACCAATAAAATAGTACGTTTTATTAAAATGCAAAAACATTATGCAAATGCCACTTACGTTAAAATCATCGGAAAAAACATTTCTACTGGAAAACCCAATCATAGTACGAGAGGCAAATTCTAATTTGCTAGACTTTCCAACTGAACCTATGCATTCGTAGCAACTTTCTAACTGTACTTTATCTAGGTACTGATTTAAATATCAACTCGGCCAATTGGCAAAAGGCCATGTCTAGCTAAAAGGAAAACATACTTAATTTACAATGAAACGTGCTACAAAATCATAGCCTATCTTGTCTATTTACTTGTTGTGATCATATGTTTCATTTTGCTGCTTTGTGATCACGCTTGGCACAAAAATTGTTTTAAACAAAAAACTTATATCTTGCTACTCCGCTACATAAGTAAGTAGCTAGCGTTTATATAGCGTTATGTTTATACATATATCACAAAGAAGGCATTGTCCAAGTTTTTAAGCTGTTTCTAAAATGTACACCAGCTCTCGGGCTAATTTCTTCCATGTAAGGTCACACAGTAGCACGAATTGGTCTACTGGATTACTTCATTTTGACGTAACATCACGACGGAGGTCAGAAAACTTTTTCTTTTCCATTTTCTGTAACCGAGAAAAACAAAATAATAAAATACTGGCTGGAAATATCAGTGGAAAATGTGGAGAGACTTAAACATAAGAGCCGCAGCACCGTTGCCTTTCTAAGAACGGAATAATAGACTGTAATAATATCATAGAAATTCTTGGAGCGGTTAAATATGACATTTAACAAGCAGTCAAGGAATGGAAGTAACTAGTAAGTATATTTTAACGTACTTAGGTGCCGTTTTCTCGTTGTTTTGTGAAATAATGTTGGCATTGGATAAAGTCATGCAGGCAATAATTTATGCTCAAGATTTTTTTTACTCGATCAATAAAATGATGAATAAAATGAACGTACTAAGAGATGAAAAAGAAAGGAAACTACAATTTAGTACTTACATGAATTTTAGTATTTAATTTATCGTTCAATTGTATGTACATGTATAAGTCTTTACTGTACCTACATAAAACACATTAATTTTATGTGTAATGATATTTTAGATGTACAAAGGCGAACTTATCCCTTAAAAGGATCTTTCGAAAAAAAATTGTGACGATTTTTTTTAATCCCCCAAAGGCTTAGTGGAGCGTTGCCAACGCCAAACGTGTTCATACAACCATCTTGAGACTATTACTGGATTCGCTAACAATTTGTACACGTCCTTGCTTTACTTAGAGAGGCTCCTTTCGAAATTCCTCACTCAGTTTGACCTATAAAACACCTATTATTATATTCACATCAACTGTTGTTATTAATACTTCAGATAACTATGATATATTTCAATCTCGCGTGAGTTAAGTTGTTTTAAGCCAATTTCAGTAACCGGAATTCTTTTGATTGAAAATTAGTTCGTGATTTTATATTTATTCCGATAGCTAATACCGCTTTTGTTATTTACTGGCATACATGCATAAATCACGTCTTTGTGCTTTACGGGGTAGATAGAACCTAAGATAACAAGACTAACATCGATTAATATGATTGTAAGCGTATAGATGGAAAGGGGAAACAAAATAGTGATGGATTGCTAGCCGCATCGCCTATAATTCCTAAGATTTTCGCCCATTCCCTCGATGGGCTTTTACCATATGTGTGGGAAGAGAAGCAACTGGTACATTCTATGTTTTTTCTTTGCTCTCAGACCAGCGTGGTAATAGCTTTGCAATAATTTCCTAATGCTTTACTCTTCTAACGCTAATGTCTGTCCGCTGGTTTCCTACTATGGTCACAACAAAAGGCCTTGACTCGACTCGTATTTTAACGGTCATACACTGGACCTTACCCAAACAATAATTAATGGAACGGTCGAGTCAAACTAGGCCAACTGTAGACCCAAAGTGTTTGAGGTCGCTCTAATGTGTTAGGCCCTCAACTTGCAGCTTAAGGATCTGGATAACCTTTTGTGTGGTGTACAATTCATCATTGTTCAAATGTAGAGCCTAAGCGACGGGTTCTAATTGATATTCAACTGTTTTACAGCGTTTATTGTAACTTATTTCATTTAAACCTTAAAAACGGCAAGATTATAATTTGGTCGCGTAATTCATTACTTCGCTACAATCTTTGACGTGTTTACTTCTATTGTTGGATTCAGCTTGCTTGATTACAGCTAAGCAATAATCCAGAAAGTCATAGTTAGATTACTATTCATTGCTGCTCCAACAAGAAACAAATCCTTTGTCCTCTTAAGGTTTTTTCTTAAGGTTTTAAGATTTTCCTGTATTCTCGTAGTTTTGAGTTCACTACAGAGCACATGATGTACTGAAATGGAGTTGTAATTATGAATCACTACCTGTTGCCCGCGACGTCGTCTGCAAAGAATTCGTTTATCACTATCCCGCGGGAATTTTCCGGGATAAAAAGTAGCCTATGTGCTATTCCAGACTTTTCTCTATC
Organism: Pandemis heparana; assembly: GCA_963854515.1. NCBI lineage: Eukaryota > Metazoa > Arthropoda > Insecta > Lepidoptera > Tortricidae > Pandemis > Pandemis heparana. The sequence goes on along the minus strand of OY978013.1, from coordinate 14,533,006 downwards.
TATGTGCCGAAATTCATCCAGATTCGTTGGGCCGTTCTGGCGTGATTGAGTACATCCATCCATACTTTCGCATTTATAATATTAGTTAGAGTAAGATTTCACAGTTTACGAAGCTCCACATCTTTCCATTAGGGTGCGACCAAACCGCCGCGTATACGCAGTGACGTGTCGTATGCGTCACGTTTTCTCACCGTTTCTTCATACATTTTGTTGCGATTCCGTAACGTCACCGTTTTTTAAGCGGCGGTATGGTCGCACCCTTATCCCTTCATTACTTCTACTTAGATGCCTGGTGCTTAGTACACACAATATTTATAAATTCTTTTTATTTCAGAACTCCGTGAAGCCTTCGAAGCCGAAGCCCAGGAGGTGAAGAAACCTCGTCTGCTGCTCTCTGCCGCCGTGCCCGTAGGCCCTGACAATATCAAGGGAGGATACGATGTACCAGCTGTCGCTAGGTAAGATAATTCTAGAGTAGTGAATTATAATTGTCTTTGGTAAATTCGGAAAACACGAATACTCATGAAGTGTCCTAATTAATAATCTTAATTAGTACACGTTAAAATCTTATATCAAGAGTATGATATATAAAACATTAAAACCTTCAAACTCTTCCCGGTTTTAACTCATACTAGGAAATATTCATGATTTTTTTCATGGCATATAGAAGCTCATTTATCTAATAAAAAAAACCAAGATATAAGGTATTAAAGATTTGTCTCTATTTCTTTCCAAAAACTGAATTTTAATTTAGAGTTTACATGAGCGTTGTGACGCATGACGTCACATGTCATAATCAGATCTCTCTATCGAATCGCTAACTTATAAGTAGTTAAAACTCTTATATTTTCCGTATTTTTTGACTGATGTTACTTTTAATTTCACTTTTTGTCATCTCTTCTTCGATATTTTATATTTTATTAACCTGTGATTAAGTGACCTTTTTAAATGCATATTTCCTATTGCGAAGTAAAATGGGACTTCATCACGCAACCTACAAATACTCCTACAATTGAAAAAGCCTAGTAACGAGTAAGCTTTTTTCCTCATGTCTTCCATAAACCTACTTTTTTGCTTCATATGCATGCGCTTGATCACAATCACGCATGACGGTAAGCAGAAATGTGATCTTATGTGGAGCACGCTCGCCTAGCAGTCATCACATCACTATTCATTTTAAATTTGAAGTCTGACACTACACCACTATAGTCTCTATTTTGCAACGAAATTGAAATCTGCATCCTGCAATCAAGTTGCAATTAGTTAACAGATAAAATAATTACTTTAGCATTTGCAAAAATAACTGTCAACACCGTTCACTTTTTAAAAACCTTGATGGCAACAAAACAAATTAAATACAGGCGTTTCAAAGTAAAGTGTTGACAAATTGCACAGATTTGTCAGATTTTCAAAAGGGAACTAATCCAGGGTTGGTGCGTAACGACCCAAATAAAATGTCCACTAAAAATAATGCCGCGTGGCCTCATTGCGAAATTTTCACTCGTTAATATTCCATATACATTGTTAGCGCATTTTCCCATATTCTAAAACAATGTGCGGAAAGGCAAAGTTGTCTCTTCGCACGGGTGTACGCTTTTTGTTGGAAATCACACTTTGTGTTATTAAGGATTGGAGGCGCGATGGTTTTGCTGGTGTGGTGGGAAGTTGGTTTTATTACCATTCAAATACTTGACACATCTGCCGCTTGTCATGTCTTATGTTGCTATACGCTATTCACATCGCATCGAGCGTCGAAGTTTTATCAAAAGGGTGGCGATCCGATGAGGTCTGAACGCGTTATCGAGACGTACGCGTTATATAGATGGTCGTTTGTTTAATGGGGTTTGTTTAAAGTTACGTAACTGCCACAGATGTTTCCTGAATTTCAAAGTTCAGAATTAGAAAGTATTTTGTTAAATTATATGAGCACAGCGAATGGAAAAGGTATGTTTCGTTAGGTGTTGATTGTTTCTGTTAAATAGTCATGTTTGTTTTGGATTTAAAATGAGACACGTTAGAGGAAAATTGTTACAAAATTCCAATCATTTGGTGGTATAAATTGTTTTAACAAGACTTTAGATGGAATTGGGAGCTGTGTCAAAAATGTTGTCTAATTGGCGTTGAATTTTAGCAAACGAAATTTTATCGAATCGCGTTTTTGAAAATACCTACTAAGAAGTAACAACGAAACCCCCTACTAATTAATTCGTATAGTTGTTTATTAGTTGCCTTGGCCTTTCTATTATTTTTCTAAACTCACTGAACTGGTTTTTGGTTTTCAATAAGTATTGTACTATATGATCAAGATTATCATCATATTCTTTTGGTTTCACATAAGAAATCGAGTCCTGGTCGAGGAAAAACTGTTTCAAAAAAGTATTTTCACTGTGTACAGGAAACGTGTTTCCAATATAACATTTCGATAACGTTCTTTCTCTTTCAACAGTTACTTGGACTTCATCAATCTCATGGCCTACGACTTCCACGGCAAATGGGAAAAACAGGCTGGCCACAACGCGCCTCTCTACGCTCCGTCATCAGACTCCGAGTGGCGTAAACAGCTGTCAGTGGACCACGCTGCCCACCTGTGGGTCAAACTCGGCGCCCCCAAGGAGAAGCTTATTATTGGTAAGAGTTTATAGAAGTGTACATTTAAGAGTGTATCCTTATTAATCTGGGAGCAAAGAAAAAACAGAATGTACCTGTACTGAAAATCCAACACGCAGCGCTGACAAGATCAATGACACGACTAAACTTCTTTTGTTTTTCTTTCTGTCAGCGCTGCGTGCAATTAGGTTTATTAGCGGCCAGGGCTAAAATACCATGTTTTATAAAAAGTTTATAATGCCTAGCTTACCTAAATAGGCGCGTCGCCTACAGTACCAGTTGCTTCTCTTCCCGCGCAAATGGTAAAATGGGAATGGGCAACAATATTTTGAATGATGTTAAGGAGATGCGGATTGCCACCTATCACTAATTTGATTTCAAGCATCGTGCTAAAGGTGGCCTTTAGGTCTTGTTACCTTAGTCTCAGTCTTCCTCTAAGAGATATAGACATGATTAGTGTATCTGTGTGTCAATTTAAGGGATATAAAATTTATGACGGTGATTAAAAACAGCATGATACACGGATATGGCGCCACTTATTAAAATATTTTTTCATCAAGGTTTGAACTTCAATTTTGTCTCTACTTACCCCGTTTTACGGTACGAATCCATATTTACCCTCTTATTCATAAACGCTCTCCTACAACATAGGCTCCTTATCTGTAAAAGGTAAATGTCACAGTGATAGATAAGGACCAACGATTGCTAAGTTAGCAGAAACCTATAGAGCGTTTATGAATAAGGGGGTAAATCTATACATAAGCAGAAACAATAGATGCCCATTTGTCTTAGTAAAACTTTCCGGTTTTAATTTGCCCCGGAAAGCCCTGTCATTTTTAATTTACAGCGAGGGATGACCTGGCATCGTAAACTAGCCGTACGACCCTTGTTTTATTTATTTACCCCTACGTCAGGGGTCACAATTTATAGTCCATGACAAATTGAGAATTTGCAGTACTGTTAGAATTTTCATTAGGTTTTGCGGCTTGGGAATTACTGACTGCCAACAGAATACTTGCGTTATTTTGCCGCAGTTCTTTTGTTGGTTTAGGCTTGCCTTTAGAGGCTCACAATGCCGTGTAAATTTTTCGATACAGGGTTTTAAAATTAATCTAGAACGCTTTAGGGGGTGGTTGGGTGGGTTTGTCTGAACACCCCAGTGTAAATGCTTTGTAGGATTTTTGAATTGTGGTTGGCAAATGTTTCCTTAGTATATGTGAATATTCAAAGTGTACGGTGTCAAAGGGGTTACGATAAAAAAAAACACCGGGTAGCACTCCCGGGAGTGCCGACAGAAGTGAAAACTACACACACGCCTACTCGCGCAAAAAGAAGATCACAATGGGCGATGGTGATCACTTTCCATCAGGTGACGCGTCTGCTCGTTTTCCCCTTCTTATATAATAATATATAAAAGAAAAAAAAAGAGAAAGAAAAAAACTTTTTCTACGCGAGGTTAGAACTGCAGTCACGTGAGAGAACGAACTGTTATTCCACACCTTATACCACTAGGCCAAATGCACATACGTTAAAGCGACGAAATGAGCATACACTTCGAACATCGATCGCGACTCTAGCTTCATTCGTATTTCAAAATTAGCTCTTAGAGGATCCTAATATCTTGGTACTTACTTAAACTCTCACTCCGTCTTACGTCTGACGCAAAAATGGCATCATCTGTCTTCTTACCTTAACACACGCCTACGTTCTTTTTTCGGCACGCCAAATCAGTGATTGAAGCTTCAGAGAACCTTCTATTTCGAGATTTTTTCCTAAAAGCTATTATTAATCCATTTTTAATCTCAGGTATGCCAACATACGGACGTACGTTCACTCTGTCCAACCCTGACAACTTCAAAGTGAATTCGCCGGCCGGCGCGGGCGGGAAAGCGGGCGAGTACACAAAGGAGAGCGGCTTCCTTGCTTACTACGAGGTAATTTTAATAAAAGTGTATGTCGATGATTTCATTGTGTTGTTCAGAGCGCTTGAAGCGCAGGTGGGATATACATGATGTTACGAGTAAAAGCTTTTTGAATGATGACGATGAGATTCCTTATTATCGTCATCTAGCACATTATGCTGCTGGGCACTTAACATGCACTATTCAATTATTCCTTTCAATGTTTTTACCAAAAAGGTCATGGGTCAAATTTATTTCTAACTTCGCAAGTAATTTCACAATAACTCTTACACTTTAAAATAGACTGCGGAATCTAAAACAAGTCAGACAATAATTCTATTCAAAGCTACATACAAAAGAGCTGAGAGAGAAATATGGTGACCTACCATGAGACGCTATCACAGTGATTGTCAAAATAATGTTCCTTGATCACTTTTCAATTGGTTCTATTCTATATAATTGTAGGTACTTTAACCCCTTCATTGTTTAAAGGTGTGTGAAATGCTTCGGAATGGTGCTGCGTACGTTTGGGACGACGAAATGAAGGTGCCTTATGCGATCCAAGGCGACCAATGGGTAGGCTTCGACGACGAGAAGTCCATCAGGCACAAGATGAGGTTTGTATTGCTATCACACACCTACAACAACTACTACTACTACTAATGTCATACTTGGTCTTAGACGCGATTATTTGTCGTATTTGCGTCGGTGTGAGTGCGAGGACTAAATTATCACGCGCGAGCGACAGAGACAGATAGTGATTGGTCTTTGTATGAAAATCTTCGTGTTCCGTGCACTTTAGCTTGCTTTAATTATTTTGAAATGCAACTGTTGACTGGTAAGGGCTGGTACAAAAACAAACATAATCTAAGTAGTATAAAGGAAAACACTTAAAACTCCATTTGACAGAAATATTTCTTTAGTCAATTGAAATGTTACACTGTTGGGAAAAGGAATTTCTCATTTTTGAAATAAAGTTATTAGTTAAACAAGTAAAAAACTTACAGATGGGTCAAAGACAACGGTTTCGGAGGTGCCATGGTGTGGACTGTGGATATGGACGATTTTAGCGGTGGCGTTTGCGGAGGTGACGTCAAGTATCCCCTTATTGGAGCCATGAGGTAAGTGATTTATATATCCATGAGGTGGAAGGAGCAACCAAACAATTATGAAAGAATTTTTTTAATTATAAATAACTAACGGTTAAGAAATCTTCAATTACAAAGAGACGTCGTTCTCTCTGCATGAGCATATTTCTATAACCAATTATCTTTTTAAGGGAGGAACTCCGCGGTATTTCCCGTGGCAAAGACGCAAAGGACGTGGACTGGTCCTCTGTGGCAGCGTCTGTGGTCTTTGAAGAAGAGACTGAAAAACCTGAACCAATCAAAATCAGCCTTTCTGAAGTACTGAAGGGAGTCAAGAAACCCACTAAAACTCGCATTATCAAAAATAAGAACGCTGTCGAGAGTGATAAGAACAGTAAGTATTTTATTCCTTTAGACTTCTCAGATAATCATGTTTCATGTCGACTTGAAGGAGATTTCGTTTCATCGATACTCACTCCCTTTGAGGATTTGATTGATGTCCTCCTTGCAATAGCATACACAGTACCAAAACATAAAACCAATATAAAGCCAGATAGAGGCAAAGGAAAGGGCTTTTGACAGGTTATGTATGTTTGCATTTAGATACGTATGTTCCACAATAAAACAAAAACTACATTTTTTCTGAATTTAATTATTGAGGTAGGCAACATTTTGCGTGAAATCTACATCCAAATAGCCAAGCAAGTTACCTAGAAGTTAATTATTTTATCGTTGGGGTTTGCCATGGCATAAAGAACGGAAACAATTAACCATAATTTACCAAAATGTGTCGTGCTGTAAGGAAAACGACAACCAATCAAGTTCAGCCTCTCTGATGTATTGAGAGGAGCCAAGAAACCAACTCCGAAGCGTATTATCAAGAGTATGGACCCTGTCGAGATTGATAAAACCAGTGAGTGGTGTTTTTCTTGTGTCCTCGGGTATAGTGTCGTGTTCATGTGATTTTAGATTTGAAGCACTTTTTCATTTAAACTCACTCTCTCTATGGGCTTTACACTGACTAAATACAAACGATTTTGAAGTAATTCGCTGAGTTATTAATAGTCATTATCTAAAAAATTTGCAACGATAAGGTTGTAAACGACATTATGTTTATGGAACCTTAGTTATAAGGTCCTGTTGGTACTGTTCGGATATATAACCCTTCATGTCTGTTAAATTCATTACCAAGATAATTATCACCGTTTTGTGTTTTTATTTTTGTCGTTTATCCAAATCAGGCGGCATAACTCGTCTTAAAGATCACTTTCTCTCTTTAACACTCCAATTGGCTCTGTTTGCATTTAAATTGTTAATATTAGTAATTTCCGTGTGTTCACTTTCGTTTATATTTACCCGTTTAACTTTCTAAAGAGTTTTTAATGATTTTCGATGGGTGGCTGTCGTTTCGGTATGCGAAATTACGTTATTTATGATGTACACACTTATTTCCTTTACTAAGTATGGAGCTGTCATCGGATAATAAACGTGAAGCAATTACAGTGTACAAATCTACTGTGTAGTTAGCATTAGATGGGGCTTTGACCATAAGGTCATTTGCATCTGCGTAAGTAAATAACACTTTCATAATATTGATGTCCTTACTGTGTGAAGTGACGATTAATTATTTTCTGTTTGTCTTTTCTACGTCATTAATCCTTTATTCTACTATTTTACTAATATTATAAATGTGAAAGTTTGTAAGTTTGCTCATTTTGTTGGGTAATTTTTGTGGCTCAGTTACTTGTGAACGGTTGCGCGTATTGAAATTTTGCATTTACATAAATACGGACAAAGGACACTATTTATGTCGGAAATTTTCAAAATTCGAATTGGGAATTGACAAACCTGTCTCGAATCGTTGCCGAGCAACCGTTGTTTACGATGGCGACTCAGTCACGTTTGCTTTAGCATTTCTGCCGCATTTTGAGATGTTACAGTTCATTAGTAAGTACCTACTTTCATAATCGTTTTTGAGTAGGAACAAAATCGCGGATAGAAAAACTAATTCTAAATAAAATTATTACGTTTTCTATTTCGTCATATTTCAAAAAATACTACACTTTTTTATTCAAAATTTACTCCCAAGATTCGTTACTTATTTCAATGCGGGGCTAAAATCTTGGCTCAACATTTTCTACACTGTACAGTATCTCAGCTTAAAGTGTAAGTAGATACAATACGCAAACATTTTACGTTAACAGACAACCCATTTAAACTGTTATGTGTTTGGCACCGAAAGCAACAAATCTCCACGGGGAGTGCCTCAAGGGTCATTCTTGGGCCCCCTTTTGTTTCTCCTGCCAAGAACGCGAACGATTCGCGACAAGTTGAAAGTTTGAAGCATCGACTGCTTTTAACGGTGAAATGTAGGCATTAAGACGTTCGGGTGTGGCAGGAGCGTAAATATATCAACGTTACGCCCAGAACTGGAGTGCATTTACAATGTAGGTATATCGAGACATGATCTTTCGTTATGATTCCTTCTCGTGTAGCACCTTTATTCATTTTCTATTTTTCGTGTCTTTAAGTTTTGATTTGTTAAGCTACTTGTGTTTGATAATAAAACGGTAAATGTAGTGTTGCATTGTGTTTCTGAGACAATATTTATTCAAGTTTCTAGTTTGTCTGATAAAAAAAGATGTGCTAGAAACTGCCTTGTAAATGTTTTTAAATAGCCTATTAGGTGTCCCACTGCTGGGCAAGGGAATCTCCTTGCTCTATCCATCCATTTCCGTCTTTTGCGAGGCTTCCCCAGTCCGGCTCAAAAAAAGCCAAATCGTCCCGCCGAATTATTTTTAACCTCCTTAAAAAAGTTTAACCATTGCAGTGCATAGATTGTCACAATTCTTCTTCTTCTTCTTCAACCTTGATCTACCCAATGCTGAGTAAAGGTCTCTTCCATTTTAGACCATTCTGTACGGTCCCGAGTTTTCCGCATCCAGTCCTTCCCAGCCGCTCGCACCAAATCATCCGTCCACCTTGCCGGCTGTCACAATTATTGCCAAAGAAACTTTGAAATGTTCTCGTATTATATTTTTTTGGCTTTCTTGGACTCAATAGGTACCTAAAAGTACGTAATAAAAACATATACAAGACTCGCACGCTTACTAACGTCATTTCCCTCAGAGGGCTCAGTATTAGTCCATGCATTAAAAAGTCACGGGACCGTGATTTAAGACTCCTCAGTTATGACGCGACAATCTTCTCAAGCACTCCCAAGTTTCGCCAAGTACGTAATAAATAACATATTTTGAATGTTCAAGAATACTGCTCAAGTTTTGTAAAGTATTCTTTGCGAGTTTTTACGGCGTGACAAAGTCTTGCCATGAGTTATGAAAATTCAAACCAGTTGTGCTTAAGGGTATGGAATAAGAAGTTCTATGTGAAAGTGTCACAACTTATGGTTTCGGCTTTGTTTTGAACGGCGTCATTGTAAGTTTGGCTTAAATTACGTACCCAACATAAGTTTTACTCGTACATTCAAAATTCACATAATTATTACTATAGACGACCGGATAGCCTAGTGGTTGGTGACCCTGACTATGAAGCTAGATGTCCCGGGTTCGAATCCCGGGAGGGGCAGACATTTGTATGATGAATATGAATGTTTGTGCCCGAGTCATGGATGTTGTATGTATTTATCTACATTATACGTGTATTATGTTTATCCGTTGCCTGGTACTCGTAGTACAAGCTTTGCTTAGTTTGGGACTTGGTCAATTGGTGTAATTTGTCCCATGATATTTATTATTATTAAGTTAAACACCAATAGTAACTTCTTTCATCTGTAAGTACTTTTTTAAAAGTTAAGACTCGATTTATTTCTTCAATGAATTATTTTATGACATTTTGCATGTCCAGTGAATATAATATTAGGTACAATAAAGACTTTTCAAACACGTGTGATTGAAATAGTTTAATTTAATTTCACTCCTGAAAAAATATGACTTGAGATAATCAAACGTGAAAAAAACTGACGGTTGACGTTTCATAAAAACGTCGTTAGAGTGTAAGGAAAAATCGAAAATTAGATCTCTCTGACGTTTTCGATTGATTAACGACTAAATTATGTTCAGTAAAACGAATGGAAGTGTATTGGAAAACAAATTACGCTTTAATATGAAGTTACAGCCGATGCACAGATTGATAATTCAGCAAATAACAAATAATTCGTGTGATTGTTTAAATTTGCCAAGCCACAGTTTGTATGTTAAAATTTAATTCTGTAGTTAACAAGCGTCAATTGTTTGTGGTATGGTAATTTTAGTAATCAACTTTAATTGCTCTTGGTAAATTATAATTTTGAAAAGTGAGTTTCTGTGAAAGTTGTCAGAATAAACTTTCATATTCATACATTGCAAAGTCGGTTGAAGAAAATTACATTATTTGAAGATCATGAACGCTACTGACTGAGATATTACATATTTATACAGGGTTGCGTGATTTTATGACCCTGACGTGCTTAGAGAAATTTATCATATTATAATCTTATTGAAGTAACGAGATGCAACATATACGACTGCGTAAAAACATTTGAGTTATATATACGATCTTTTTCTTCACCGAAAAGCTCATGGTAAATTTCAAATGAGGTATTGCACATAACTCTCTGCTTGAGAGACCATAGGTCAAACCACTGGGTTACCACGGCTTTTTTCCTAATTAGGTAAATAGGTACAGAATGGGAGCGGATCAGAATTTATAAAGTTCAAAATGTATAATGGGTTAAAATGTATAATAGTTCAAAATATATAATTCAATTTTCTATGAAACTATTAAGTATATGAATTTTTTTTATAGCATGATCTATAGATTGGTTTAGGTTAGGTTAGGTTTAGTTTATAGTAATTCTGTTAATTTGCAATTTTCTGAGAAAATCGCATTACATATTTTGAACCATTATGTATTTTAACCCATTATACATTTTAAACTTTATGGATTTTAATACGTACCCGTACAGAATACTTTTTATTTAACACCACGTAATAAAATAAACAAACCAGTATAGGTAAAGGTAACGTAACAAAATATTCAAACCGTAAGGCGTCCTTTGGAGCCTTCTTCCCTGTCAGGGTCGTGACCACTTGAGGTCGTTGCGCGACACACCAGCTCTCTCCAGGGCCCTATTTTATAAAGCTGCAAGCTACAATTTACAAGCGGAAGTCTCTTTCTGACCCTATGTGTTAGATAGAGACTTCCGCTTCTAAATTGTAACGTGTAGCTTTATAAAATAGGGCCCAGGCAGCACGGCTCTCTGCCATCCGGATCTTTGGAGCCTATCAGATCATTATTGACTGTTAATGCTGATCATTGTAATTGTCTTTCTCAGGACGTGAGCCTCAGGTTCTCTGTTACCTCACCTCTTGGTCTTCAAAGCGTCCCAGTGCTGGTCGATTCTCGGCAGAAAACATTGACCCCACTCTCTGCACTCACGTCATCTTCGCCTTCGCTACCCTTAAGGACCACAAGCTGACCGAAGCTGATGAAAAAGATGCTGATATGTACGAGAAGGTCGTTGCTTTGAGAGAAAAGAATCCCAATCTTAAGGTAAATATTCTATACAATTTATAAAACGAAAATCTTATTAGGTATTATGTTTTCTATGCTCTTCAAATAAGGTCGCTGCAGCGAAAGTCGCAGCGAAATTGGCACCGATGATATTATCATCATAATTCCATCACAATAACTTTCAGTCAAGTTTCTTGCGGAGCATTCTTCTTGGCAATGATAGTATTTTCATTAGCGCTGAACAGAAAGGACATGTAAGAGCCTTTGGTGGCTTATTCCCAATATAAACATTTCTATTTTGTTACGTTAGTGTATTAAATAGTAGTTATATAACATAATTTTAAACTGTCAATATGTTTCAGGTTTTACTCGCAATTGGTGGATGGGCTTTTGGCTCCACTCCATTCAAGGAGCTGACATCCAACGTCTTCCGTATGAACCAGTTTGTCTACGAAGCCATCGAGTTCCTCAGAGATTACCAGTTCAACGGATTGGATGTGGACTGGGAGTACCCAAGGTACATTACCCTCTTTATCTTAAAAAATTGTGAGTTTTGTAAGCTTAACCGTCTATGAAATATTAGACCTAAATTTTTTGGATTTTTTTTATTACGTAGATGATTGTTTAGCCGCGTATAGCAAATAGCGTATAGCAATTATCGCAGTTCATTAAACTTTCTATTTAAGTACTTATCCAGTTTTCCTAATACTTAATCTGTACTCTTGCAGGGGAGCTGACGATCGTGCAGCATTCGCCTCTCTGCTTAAAGAACTTCGTCTGGCATTCGAAGGAGAAGCGAAGACATCTGGCCAGCCTCGTCTACTGCTCACCGCAGCAGTCCCCGCGTCCTTTGAGGCCATAGCAGCCGGATACGATGTGCCGGAAATATCTAAATACTTGGTTAGTATATTCGTCGATGACTAATAACTAGTTCTACTGTGAGCGTGAATTGCACCAAGTTTTAACGATAACCGTCGATTTTGATAAAATGTTTCATAGGTTTTTTGACAAAAATCTTTGGCTGTTGTTTATGGTTAACGTTAAAGTAGCTTGGTGCAAACCACCGTGTATGTTTGATTTGCACTGCAATACATGTAATCTTGTCTCAGTAAGATATCATTATTATTATAGTGAAAAGGTTGTAGTTGATGTCCTATATGTTTGAAACAATCCGTGGTCCTTCATCTAGGCATGCTCTAGTAGACATCCAAACGATAACCGCTTTATATTAGGATCGAGCGAGTCTCACTTTCTTTCTTAGTATATCAAAGGTTCTCAATTATCTAGTTTTCTTTTTCTATAGTTCCCACTTAGATGTTTCATATTGATTAAGCAACTTACCTATAAGACGACGACCGACGGCCCACTGCTGCGCACGCTGTGCACGGACACGCTATAACATGTTACACACGTGGGTCCATTGGTCATTTCGAGCGTAGCGTGTGCGTGCACTGCTGTGGAAACGACCGCCTACATTTGGATACGGAGCGAATTACCCACGTGCGTAGCGTGACCGCGCACTGCCGTAGCGCGGCTTCTATATTTTTTCTCGTCTATTTCTTTCTTAATAATATTGTGCATAATTTCAGGACTTTATCAACGTTATGACGTACGATTTCCACGGTCAATGGGAGCGTCAAGTCGGCCACAACAGCCCGCTTTTCCCGCTAGAGAGCGCCACCAGCTACCAGAAGAAACTCACTGTGGTAAGTTCCTTGTTATTGTTCTGTTGAGAACTGTAGCAGCAGACAAACATACACATTTAATAAACGTAGGGTCAAAAGTCTTTGACAAGTGTGTGATGCCAGTGAGATCGCGAGATCGCGGTGGATGTGGAAAGCACTAGACTGGTCTGAGTGAGCCTTGGGAGAGGCCTAATGTCAGTGGACGTCTTTCGGCTGGCATGATGATGATGATGATGATGATGATACATAGGGTGTGTTAGAATGTGAACATTTAAATCCACCCGCAAATTGTGTTTTCGTATATTTTGTGTGAAATAGTAAGTAATACTTAGGTCACTGTCTCGCGTCAACAGTGATACCTATTATTGTAAACAAGGTCTATCAGAATTTTTCCGAAATATTTCAGCAGATGGATGGGTTAATTTGATGAAATAGCCCTGTAAATGTTTTTCAGGTTTTTAACCAACGTAATTTTTAGGGTTCCGTACCTCAAAAGGAAAAAACGGAACCCTTGTAGGATCACTTTGTTGTCCGTCCGTCCGTCCGTCTGTCAAGACCGTTTTTCTCAAGAACGCGTGGAGGTATCAAGGTGAAATTTATATCAAATACTCAGGTATACTGCCCCTTAAATCTGTGAAAAAATCGAACTTCTAAGCCAAAGCGATCAAAAGATACAGCCGTTTGTGCTGCAAATTTCCGCAAATTTTTGAAACTCTTAAGGGAATCAAAACCTACAGGGTACCTACTTCCCGTAAACGCAGATCTTGAAATTTGGTATGAAGGTAGGTCTATAGCACAGATTAAGGAATAATTGCGAAAACCGTAAATATGTATGTCTGTATTATTATACACCAATCTCTATTATTAGTGACCAATATAAAGTGACCCCACACTGCGTACATTTTGCTTTGTAGCAGGGCTCTGCTTACACTGGTTTATAGATATTTATAGATACTTAATGGTACGGAACCCTTGGTGCGCGAGTCCGACTCGCACTTGGCTGGTTTTTTTATGATAACAAGCGCATCAACTCAAAATGATATACACACATTTCCAAAATGACACAAATCAGCTAAGATTTCAGACAGTGATCCACGCAAATGAAACGAATTGCCTGCTTCACAAGATACATTAAGTTGTTTGTTCCCTTAAATATTTGAAATTGAAACCTAAAGTCGTGTACCTACACAATTATTATCCTTTGTTCTATGCCGCAAACAGCTCAAGTGTGAATTCCCTTATTGGCGGCCGACAAACAGGCTCATTACAGCTATTCCAACAATGTAACCTCACCCTATTACCACAAAGCTTTGTCCTGTACAGTAAATATGTATCAGAGGTACAATAATTACTTAAAGTCCGTCTGCGTGGGACGTCACGATGTTGGGTGTTGTTAGTTATTTTATGTTTACTTACTAATATACAGAATAACATCAAATTGGTACCTATTACAAAAATAATGTTTTAGGTACTCACATCATACATACAATACATAAAACACGTCTAAATCCGGGGTAGACAAAGGTAACAAGACCTAAAGGCCACGTTAAGTATGTTTGTGGGCGTATAGGTGGAAAGGGGTATCAAAATAGTGATGGTTTGCTAGCCGCATCGCCTTTAAAATTATTCCTAAGATTGTCGCCAATTCCCTCGATGGGCTTTTAACATCTGCGCGGGAAGAGAAGCCACTGGTACATTTTGTGTTTTTTCACTGCTCCCATGCTAGAATGGAAGTAATTTGTATAAAAATTATTATCAACGGATCCGCAGTCAAGCATTTTGTATTACCACTTTAAAGATACCCTGTATGTACACATAGGTATAGGTACGTTGACGGCATTAAATGTGTGAAACGAAGAGACATTTTATCGAGTAGGTATTCCTCAATTTTTTCCCCTTTGCGAAGTTTTGATAATCAAAAAAGTGTAAGAAAATCAAAGACGGCGAAATATTAGCATTGTAATAATGTTAAGAACCCTTCCTCTGCTCCACTGGGTTTTCAATGCTCCCTTTTCATAACAATTTCTGAATGGATCACAGCTCAATGATTTCCGGACGGGTTGATCGGACTAAGAAATTTCACACGTTCGCATATTGAGAGCTCATTAGCACTACATTACATAATAAATACCTTTATTATTCTGACCAAATTTTAAATTTCCATGGTCCCATGTCCCATAACTAAGTAATATATGTATGAACTAGGTATGAAATTTAATTCAAAATAAAAGAAAGTGATAATAACTTGCACCTAAAACGTCTTATTCTCAAAATGCCTGCTGAACTATACTGTACTAAATACTGATTCATAGATAGGTACAATACAACAAAATTTCAAAATAAATCGAACCGAAAACACTCGAATAGCAAAATGCCACAGTCTTGGAATGCCTAAATTCTTTTTTACAAGCGCGTTAATTAGTGACTTTGGGTGTTTAGGTGTATTATATAGTACACAAATAATCAAATCTTGTAATACGTGATTGAGATGAAGATTTTTGAAGTTTTAGTAAATGGTCGTTCGATCAGACGTTTTAAAAATAGATTATAAGTCGGTTTTTTGTATAAATACCTCTATAAATATTGAAAATGAAATTGATTAGTACCTAGGTAATTTCAAAGTTGTGTTAGGTATTTGCGTCCGCTAAATAATCAAAATAAATTGCTGACCAGCTTGTAAGAAAATGTCTTAATTTTTAATTATTTAATTTTTTATTTTATTTTTAATTTTTTCTTTCAGGATTATTCAGCCCGCGAGTGGGTACGACAAGGTGCTCCGAAGGAGAAGCTTATGATCGGAATGCCGACCTACGGCAGATCGTTCACACTTATCAACGATACTCAGTTCGACATAGGCGCTCCTGCTTCTGGTGGCGGTAAGTTAATTTTTAAGCTAAGAAAGGCAGTGGGGCGTATTATTTTTAAAAGCAAAAAGGGTACACACACAAATCACTTATACTTACGGGGTAGACAAAACTTAAGGTAACAAGACCTTGGTCTCGTTTAGCATGACTTAAAAAAAAACGAAACAAGGACGCATTCCAAAATAATTCGGTAATGCTTCTAAGTAAAAACAAAAGTCGATCAGTGTAATCTTTGTATCAGTGTAACCTTTGATGGCTGTATTTTTACACAATTTTTTTAATCCCAACCCACAAAATTGAAGGCTTTTCAACGGTTCGTGTGGGCCCACTATTTTCTTGCAAATAAAATGAAGTACGCAACGCACATTTGGAATACAGTTCGAAACTCGGTTCTCATTTAGAGTTAGTCAATTAATATGAAGTCTGACTCTAACAATCGTTTTAATGAAACTCTCTGATTGCGGTCTTTAGTTAATGACGACTAAGAGTTGATTAAATTGGAGCGGACTAACATTATTCTCAGAGAGTTCATTGGCCCTTTATTTTATTTCAGACCACTAAATAGGTACTTTTACAAGCGTTAGTTTGGTAAATACTTCATTAATAGACAAAAACGATAGCTCTGATTTTCAAACTGTGTGCTAGCTAAATATCATTAGATTTAGCGTGAAAGAGACAAATATATCACTAATCATTATTGACTACCTACATTTATAATGCCATAATGTAAATTTTCTGTATCTTTACATAGGTACCTAGTATAGCGAACAAAAACAGACTGTAGTATGTATGTACGTTTTGATCATTTATTAGTTTTCTACGCGAAGCAGGAGCAGTAGTAAGCTTATTGTCTAACTCGCTCGTAATTGCCATCGTGTTCATTTTGACAGTTCTTGTTTGAATGTGACAGCTAGCTGATTCCGATGCCAATTGTCAGCCCATACATGAACTGTCAAAATAAAGACGATGGCGATTGCGAGCGAGTTAGAAAATAAGCCTACAGTATGCTTAATGTAGGTTTTCGGTCACAAAATACGTCTCGAACGCGTTTGCGTTAAAATTTCAAATACTATGAGAACATTTGTTGCCATTTCGATCCGCAAGTGGCGCTGCTAATTCTGTCATAGTAATTGAGACGTTTACGTGAACGCGTTCGAGACGTCTTTGTATGCGAAAACTTACACTAGAGGCTCTGGTCGCAGTCTGCAATAAAACATGGAATCGCGTTTTATCAAATTACAGAATGTTATTAGATCACCAATAAACGTCACCGAAACCTAAGACGTTGTTTTCCCAAGAAAATAACATGATATTCGCGGCATAAAATATAACATAAATATTCTTCCTACATATTTTCCAACATTGCGTGGCCTTGAGCTATGAGCCACAACTAGCAACGCGCCTGGCACCCAGATCAGTAATTCTGTAGCTGTAAATACTAGTGATGTAACGGACATCCGTCCTAATCCGCAAAATGTCTGATGGGGAATTAATCTAACTAATATTATAAATGCGAAAGTATGGAAATGTATGAAAATGTATAATAGGTTAAAATACATAATGGTTCAAAATATAATAATGCTATCTAACTAATATTATAAATGCGAAAGTATGGATGGATGGATGGATGAATGGATGGATGGATGGATATTTGTTTGTTACTCAATCACGCCAGAACGGCCCAACGGATCTGGATGAAATTCGGCACATAGATAGAGAAAAGTCTGGAATAGCACATAGGCTACTTGTTATCCCGAAAAATTGCGTTGTTACCGCGGGATAGCGATAAACGAATTCTTTGCAGAAGAAGTCGCTGGCAACAGCTGGTATTATTATATTCGTATATCACATTTAGTAGTTGAATAGTGAACTGTAACTCACTGAACGGATACTGTAACGAGATTCAAGTGTGTACATGTGAAGCGAGCTCTGAGAGGCTGGCTCGTTGCGAACGCAGTGCGAACCGCGAACGTGATAGTTATAGTTTGTACAGTTACACTTCACTGTGAGTACTCAGCTTTAGTGGATCTAATAACGGATCTTTGTAGAGAATTTCAATAGATATATCACTACATAGTATAAAACAAAGTCGCTTTCCGCTGTCTGTCTCTATGTATGCTTAGATCTTGGAAACCACGCCACACGCAACGGAATTTGATGCGGTTTTTTTTAATAGATACAGTGATTCAATTCAAGAGGAAAATTTTATGTATAATACAGTCTTAAGTCTAATTCCACGCGGACGAAGTCGCGGACAGAAGCTAGTCTCAAATAAAAACGATAGTTTTTAACGGAGTGCTTCCTAAACTTCGGTTAAAATATCAAACTTTTTATTGCATAAACTGACCCTCTTTGGCACAATTTGAAGTTAACAGACGTTGAACACGTGTCTTAAAAAATAATCTATGACAAATTTAATAGATAAATACTGTTAATGCCGATCACGGCAAACGCTGAATGAGAAACTGTAAGTCCGTATCCGTAGACACCAATCGTCCGTATCTGTACCTACTCGAATTTATATATTTCGTTGTACAGTCGCCATTAGATATTTCTGAGCGTCCAAGGTGGTCAAAAATATCGGCACATGCACTTATTATTATAAGGTATTAAGAGTTCATGTTTCGATATTTTTGATCACCTTGGCCGCTCCGAAATATCTGATGGCGGCTGTACCTACGTATTGACGCCGAGTAAAGAACGTTGAGATACAATAATATTATCTGTATTATGTATCCGTGGATGTGGATACTAATACTTTGTATCCGCACCTGTATCTGCGATCCAGCACACCACTATTATATCAATTCGTGTTGATCATTGTACCGTTAACCTGCCCGCGTGCAAATTATTCCCCTGTATTGGTTTGTTTAACACGAATATTGTTTGGGCAACGTGGGTCGGGTGTGGTTTCATTCGCGTTTGCGTTTACGTTACAATCTAATATGCATTTTTAGTAAAAACGGAATTCATAAACGCTCTGTAGGGCTCTGCTAACTTAAAGTCGTCGCAAAATAAAAGGCCCGTTTTGACATTTCTCTTCCCGACGTAACTAGTGATGTAACCATATGACTCGGTACTCGATACTTACGATAAATCGATTCAAGTTTGCATGAGTATTTGATCGATTTGAATGTGTATTGTAAAGTGCGTTGGATTAAAGTTCTGATTAGAAAATTTAACTGAAACTGATATTATAGGTATTTTGAAATAATACAATGTTACGAAAGGTCAATTTTCTTTCATTTAATATTTTTGTTACAATAACATTCACTCAATCACAAAGAAAATCGAGAAAAAGTGAATCTACAGTCAATCATTTTCTTCTGATGATGAAGACGAGCCATTCTATAGAAATTAGTGCTGCTATTGTTTACGGCTATGAGCTCCAATGTCTTAATTTTCAGTAAATATCGGTACACAGCTGGTGAAATTCAGTAATTAATTGGTCTAAATAAAATAAATAAAATCGGCCAAGTGAGAGTCGGCCTCAAAAAGAAATATCTTGATCGATTTATATTTTCCTTAACCGATTATTAATAGTCTGTGGACAATATGAAAAAATCGTTATGCACAGTACTTAGCTGAGTGAGCGATACCCATCAATGAAAAATGCAATTACCTTCAGAACATTTCGATCGGTAAAAAATTGAGAACTTCATGGGCGTGAACTGTCAAAACGGGCCTTTTAAATTGCGACGACTTTAACAATCGTTGGTCCTTATCTGTCACTTTGACATTTAACCTTTCACAGATAAGGACAAATGATTGCTAAGTTAGCAGTAGCCTATAGAGCGTTTATGAATAAGGCTGTAAAACTCCACTCTCCTGTGTCCACCCAACTGTATCTCATGAACCGTGATAGCTAGACGGTTGAAATTTTCACAGATGATAATAACAACCGTAACCGTAAGCCGTTATAACAACAAATACTAAAAACAGAATATTTTTATGTCCGCCTATCTGTATAAGTAACCAATATAAAATGAGCTCACAATGCCTATATATTACGCTTAGGAGGCAGGGCTAGATTATAATTAATTATTCGGCGGTAGTATTTTTCCACGAAAAACTTTATCACGAAAAACTTTACCACGAATAGAGATTACCACGAAAAACTTTACCACGAAAGACTTTACCGCGAAAAACTTTACCACTAAAGACTTTATCACGAAAAACTTTACCACGGAAAACTTTTCACGAAAATTTTATCACGAATGGACTTTACCTCACTTGCTGAGTTTTACTTCACTTCACTTGGCCGTTTTTGTGTTTACGACTAACTTTTTTTTTTCGCAGGCTCAGCCGGCCGTTTCACTAATGAAGCTGGTTTTATGTCGTACTACGAAATCTGCGAGTTCTTACGCGAGGATAACACGACCCTTGTGTGGGACAACGAGCAGATGGTTCCGTTCGCGTATCGGGAAGACCAGTGGGTTGGCTTCGACGACGAAAGATCCCTGAAAACTAAGGTAAAAAACAAAGTTATGTAAAATTTGGTGGCAAAAGTGCAAAGCCTGGTGGTAGAAAGTACCATCACCGCCCCAGAGGAATGTAGACACCTGTCAGTCTAGGTGTGATGGTAATGAGTACCAACACCGCCATCCCAGAGAAATGCAGACACCTTGTTATCAAAGGGATTGAGATGGAACACTCCTGTCCTATTAACGCTGCTGTGCTAATAAAAAAGCGGTATCTCGAACAAAATTACATCGTCAATTATCTATAAATATAATTATGATTAGAACCATAGATCATAGTAAAACAATCATGAGGAAATTTACCATTATGCATAATTGTTTAATTCTCTCATTTGGAATGTAAATCGTTTGGAAAGCATGTCATTTAAAAAATCGGCAAAACCAAATTTGGCAAAACTAAAATTTGGCGAAACAAAATTTCGACAAGGCTGAAATTTAGGTTTAAAACCCATTTTGCAATTTAGTTATGATCCCGCCAATTAACAGTGTCTATGTGGATTTAACTCTGACTAGCACAACAACTAATTTTTCAATTGATTTTACTCGTTAAAATAAAACCCATTTTACCCTAAAATGCCTCTGGTAGCGCGTTTTGTTCTACAATACACTCGTTCTACAATGTTCTATTTATATTTCTAGATGGCGTGGCTCAAAGAGGAAGGCTTCGGAGGAATCATGGTGTGGTCCATAGACATGGATGACTTCCGTGGATCCTGCGGCACCGGGAAGTATCCCCTCATCACCGCCATGAAGCAGGAGCTGACAGGGTACAAGGTCAAGTTGGAATACGAAGGTCCCTACGAATCCTCGAGCCCTAACGGACAGTACACCACTAAAGATCGTAAGTGTACCGAGTTAACTTTGCTATATTACTACCCCCTTATTCATAAACGCTCTATAGGCTCTGCTAACTTAATCGGAACTGAATCTCACTAAGACGTCATGGTGGTAATTACGAGCACAAGAGGCATTTCATCTTAGCCCTCTAGGTTGGCAACGCATCTGCGATCCCTCCGGGGTTGCTGGTGTCTATGGGCAGTGGTGATCACTTACCATCAGGTGACCCACTTGCTCGTTTGCCTTCCTATTCATATAAGAAAAAAAAATGGTAAGGCCCCTGGCAAGCCTATTTGAAAGCACATTTGTGAAAATACCTTTCGAAAGTGGTGAAAAATTCTCAAAAAGGCTCTCATTAATCATTATGAACTAGTCAAAAATTTGATTAGAGCCGTAGTTTTGAAGACAGGGCCGACAACTAACGCACTGGCATCGCATAAAGCGCTGCGGGTGTCTATGGACAGTGGTGATCATTTAACATCAGGTGACCCACTAGTTCGTTGGTCTGGCCTCTATAACATATAAAAAAAAAGATATAAACAGACTTACCACTCTCTAGTGGTACTTTCGGGTGATGTGCTTTCAAAGATCGGGGCCCTGTTTACTAAGGGCAGCATTAGGGTAAGGACCAAATTTTCGGGGCATTATTAATGGTCCTTACCCATTATGGAGTTTGTGAATTAATTCGTTCACGTTGACGACAAGACGTGAGATAGCGTTACAGATATCAGGAACTTAATAAAGAGCCGTGAAACAGGCTCCAAGTGACGTAGACGCAAGATTTTGCTATAATTTTTTCTACAGGGTAAATTAGAAGGTAGATTTATTGCCTAAAGATGCGCTTGCGTTGAGGTGGAGACGCGCAGAATAGAGCAATCACATCATTTTAATGGGACATTCGTCGATTTTTCTTAGAGTGCCTTTGCTTTGCCTCATCAAAAGCGTACCTTAAACCATCATTGGTTATAATCAATCTCTTTCTCTTTCCAGCCAACGAAGTTACCTGCGAAGAGGAAGACGGTCATATCTCTTACCACAAAGACAAGGCTGACTGCACTCATTACTACATGTGCGAAGGAGAGAGAAAACATCACATGCCTTGCCCCTCTAATCTGGTGTTCAACCCTAACGAAAACGTCTGTGATTGGCCAGAGAACGTTGAGGGTTGCCAGCACCACACGCAAGCCCCCGCCGCCAAACGATAGGACGACAAACATTAAATTCCTAGTTTTTTTTTTAATGTTGGCTATACCAAGCTGAAATTACTAATGTATTTATACCTACTGTGAATTTTATCAAAATTATGACATTTTCTTTCAATGACATTGACATCTGTCATCTGATTATTTGACAACTTTATTTAAACAGTTTCATCCACCAATTTTTTTAGGACAGTTCAAATAACAAATTTAAATGAATTTTAAAGTCGCTTCTTATCGAATCGGTGATTCGTGTGATATATTGTAAATTAACATTGGTTATGTGTACTTATTGTACTTTATATATAATTAAATTAAATTATATTTTTAAGTTAACTTTACTCTCCCAAAGGTACACAATTATTTTAATAATATTTTTAATAACTACCTTAAAATCTTATATGAGCTGTTCGTGTACAAGTTTCGTAACTTTCTACTAATGGTAACGCTAAGAAAATAATATAAATGACATTTTATGGGATTGACATACTTACGCCAACGAAATGTCACGCGATATATCCTGACAAATTTCACAAGTTAGCGTTTGTAGAAATGGATACGGTCCGAAGCGTTTGACAGTTGTCTGAACGCAATGGTTATAAATATTAATAAAAATAAATAATGCCGTATTAGCATCAAACATGATCAAAATGGTCAAAATAATATGTCAAGACGCTTACGACCTTGACACAGTGACGCTCACTTTTTTTTGCAGTTTTCAAGATTCTAACTTTAAATTATACCTCCTTATTCATAAATTCTTTCATTTTTAATGCCATTTTGTTAAGTTGAAATGTTTAATATTTTCTAATTTTAATACAGTGTATTTTTATGTTCATAAACAATTGCCAGTACGTGCAGTCATCGTCATATAGTTTGAAGTATCCAAGTCGGTCAAATAGTTGGGTACACCATAGAAATAGTATAATGTGACGAATTTTTGGTCATCTTATATGTTTGCAAGCCCTCGCATTCTGAGAAGAGGCCTGTGCCCAGCAGTGGGACGTATATATGCTGGAAATGAGGATGTATGTTTTATAATATAATATGATGCTGACTGTACATGCGTTCTTATTCTGTAATTACTTTTGCTTTTGCCATAAAAGATAGATACAAAAACCTATCTTATAACAAGTTCGTAACTTTTTATCAAAGGGTAGGGACGATTAGTTAGTATCTCATTATTTACAAGTCAATGGTAGATTATCTTTAGACATTTCTGCAAAAAATTGGTAGCGTTTGGTAATGAAAAAACTGTCAAATTTATTTTATTATTTTTCTTATTTATTGGTTGACAATTAAATAGTAATGACAAATATTGTGTTTCTTTGGGACTGTATAATTACAATAATAAGTAGCATAATGTTAGAATATTACTTAATACTCAAATCAGCTACAAAACACTGCCTTATGAAAACAGCAAGTAAATATCCTTTAAAAGTCTCAGTGACAATATTATTTTGATGTGACATTAAAGTTAAATCATGCTGTTAATTAAGATATATTTAAGTTTGTAAATATTGTATTTAGATAAACTGAGATGTAGGAGTATTATTAAACATTTTTTTAGAAGAATTATGTAGTTTAATTTGTCTTTTTCTATCTTAAGTGCTATAGATAATAAAGATAACACAAAAAAATATATAGGTATCCCATCAAAACAAATGTGAAATGAGAGCCAAAGTTATTAATGATATACTAGCTGTTGCCAGCGACTTCGTTGCAAAGAATTCGTTTATTGCTCTCCCGCGGGAACTACGCAATTTTCCGGGATAAAAAGTAGCCTATGTGCTATTCCAGACTTTTCCCTATCTATGTGCCGAATTTCATCCAGATCCGTTGGGCCGTCCTGGCGTGATTGAGTAACAAACAAACATCCATCCATCCATCCATACTTTCGCATTTATAATATTAGTTAGATTATTATGCCTTGGTTGTTTATTTCAACGACAAAAGAAGTGAGATCTAAATGGTCAAGTTCAATGGTCAGTCCTGAAATTTATTTATAACAACTTAAAATATAATTTCTTCTTATAAGTTAGGATAACAATATTGAAGCCTAAGGTCTGACTTGGCTAATTTTCATATACATTAAATACAACTAGTGATCAGAGCATTTCCAGTGAATTCTTAAAACAGAATTGACAAACACATTGAAGTCATTTAGGTACTTTAATTATTTTGTATAATGCTAGCTTCTGCCCGCGACTTCGTCTGCGTAGAATTAGATTTACATTAGGCAGCTACGGCCTTTGATTATGTTTATCGCTATCCCGCGGGAACTATGCAATTTTCCGGGATAAAAAGTAGCCTATGTTTTAATATCTAGGGTACCAGCTGTCTTCGTTCCAAATTTTATACAAATCCGTCCAGTCGTTTTAGCGAGAAGAAGGAACAAACATACACACTCACTCACATCGTCACATCGTCACTCACAAACTTTCGCATTTATAATATTAGTAGGATAAAGCTAGCACACATCGATACCGGCATGAATCATTTCTTATTCACATCGTTAACACTACTGTCTCAAAATATTTCAGAATGCCGAATTTTATAAACAAAATAGTGGCACAAATTGGTATTGAACAGTCCATTCGATTTCACCGCAAACTGAGTTCTACTCGAGCAAACACAGGGCTTCGTTCCGAACCGTAATACCCTTTGAAATTGGAATCAGTCGTAATTTGGAGAATTTCCGATCATACCTGAAATAACCGATCGAAAATTCATAACCGAGAGCTTTAGTATGGATAACGTTACTTTGCATTATCTCCGATAATACTGAGAGGGGCCAACCGTATCGTTGGCACGTCTCCTTTGGTATTTCTATAAACTTTGATTTCAACTGAAGTTGGGAACGGAATTATTGTAAAGTTCAACCTTTTCAGGTTTATTTCCAATTTTAATTACTTTATAGGGGCTTTTGTTGAGTCTGACTACTGAGTTTGATCATAATAATATTAATACTAGGTAGTGTATACCATTTTCATTCTTCCTGTCCTATTTGGTAAACAAATTTCTAACCTCAAAACGTCAATTTTTTTTTATTTTTTAACTATTTCATCGTGAATAAAGGAACTGGAGATGAAATATCAGCAAAATTATGTACAAAATATTACCTCAGGTTTATTTTGATAATATAATACACCTTATTTCTTTACAAAAATTTGCACATTGAGGTTAGAATTTTGTTTACCAAATAGGACAGGTAAGAATGAAAATGGTATAGAGGCAGATAGTATACATATAGGTCTTCGGGCTGGCTGGTAAGAGGCTACACACAAAGTTCATAAATCGGCACTTTGGGCACGGAAGCATGTAAATAACTACGTACCACAATTTACAGAAAAACCCAAAGCCAATCTTAGCAATAATCTATACGCCCGCAATCATGCTAAACGTGATCAGGTCTTGTTACCTTAGGCTATGTCTACCCCCTACGGGGGGGAGGGTAGCGCTTCGGCCGGTGCACCCTGGGCAACAACGATTAATTTATTTAGTAAGTTAGTTAACTGTTGGCTAATATCCAACTGGGGGGAGGGGTGGTAAAGTGAATCCGCAATTCGTTGCGGGGGATCTGAGCCAGGCTGGTCCAGAAATAGACCCGCAATGAGAGCGGCGCCTTTGGACGCCTTTTTGACGGAGGCGAACCTGAGCTAAGTACCCGCAGTGAAAGGCTTTATAAGCCCATAAGGGATAAAGACGTGATTTATGTTGCTGCTGCCTGCGACTTCGTCTGCAAAGAATTCGTTTATTCGGAATTTTCCGGGATAAAAAGTAGTCTATGTGTTATTCCAGACTTTTCTCTATCTATGTGCCGAAATTCATCCAGATTCGTTGGGCCGTTCTAGCGTGATTGAATAACAAACAAAACATCCATCCATACTTTCGCCTTTATAATACAAATTAGTTAGATGTATGAAAATACTATTTTCACCTCACTTGCTCGAAAGGCCTGTCTTTCTCCCTAAAATCTGCGTGGAAAAGTACTTTTTCCCCTCTTGGGTGGAAAAGGTTTTTGAAATTCGAACGCCGCGCTGATCACCATTCCACCACGACCACCACGACCACCACCACCTCACCACCTACTCATATACTCAAGTAATTAGAAATTTTAAATGCTTCCATCCACCACTATTTTTCCGTTTAGTCCGTTTTCGCAGTTGCGGTTTCACAGTTGGCTGCGAAAAAGGAATTATTTTTCGCTGTTTCGTAGTTAATTGCCAAAAAAGAACGTTTCACGCTGTAGTGAGGTGAAAAATTGTGTGTTTCGCTCGGCAGCAAAGTTTGTTTAGTGTCTCGTGCCTTGAAACCCTCGCGACGCTCAGGATTCTTCTTTTCAATCATAGAATCCTTCGCTTGCTCGGGTTTCAATACAGGCACTCGCGCCAAACAAAAACTTTGCAGCCTTGCATAACAAATAACTATTACAGCATCTCATCAGCGACCTGTGTATCACAAATAAATAGCTTACTTTTTTTTTTTACTTTACTTACTAGATTCTCGATCAACTAGAACCTTTTATCCTATTAGCTATTAGGTTTAATTCTCGTTTGACTCAGATAAAAGAGTCGATTGCTAACAAACGTCAGGTCACGTGTTAGCAGTTAATTTGGCCGCGCTTGGTACAGACACCCGGGGAATCGACAAGCAAACTGTGCTGGCTCTAAGACAAATGCCGACTTTTACTGAGCAAAAACTATTATTTTTCAACTGTTTCGAAGTCATCTCTCATAAGTTTCCTTATAAGTTCATACTTGTTTTGGGAGTTTCGAACACATAAGGAAATAGAAACTCTTATTGTTGTGTGTCTATCATTGACGTACAATAAACAACTAGACTCCCAATCACGCTCAAAAACTGTCGAAAGTAAAAGTCTGCACGCGTCTATTGTGCAGAGTTTTGGTTCAGTCGTGTTTCGACCGCGCTTCGATAACAATGTACATGTCTCTTTCGCATCGTAATCTCAAACGCTTGAGAACAAGAGACAGACAGGTTTCCAGCTCGTGGCGTCGTGTCATTACTTCTCACGATCGTATGCAATTGACATTAAACATTACTGCCACGAAATAAGGTGTTAATTTGAACGAATATGTTAATGTGGACTTTTTGTTGTCTGATAATAAATAATTTTAATTTTAATTTTAATTTTAATTTTAATTTTAATTTTAATTTTAATTTTAATTTTAATTTTAATTTTAATTTTAATTTTAATTTTAATTTTAATTTTAATTTTAATTTTAATTTTAATTTTAATTTTAATTTTAATTTTAATTTTAATTTTAATTTTAATTTTAATTTTAATTTTAATTTTAATTTTAATTTTAATTTTAATTTTAATTTTAATTTTAATTTTAATTTTAATTTTAATTTTAATTTTAATTTTAATTCTAATTTTAATGTTATCTGTGTAAGTTGATGTGTTAACACACACAATACATAGACAACGCCGCTCGGACGTTTCTTGAGGAATGTTTCTAAGTTAGAAAGGTTTGCTACCTTCACGCTAAAACAGCTTGGGTTTGGTTTGGTAGCAGTTCGATACAAATATACCTACATAATTCACGTCTTTATCCCTAGCGGGGTAGATAGAGCCTTAGATAACTAGACGGATCCGAAGGCCTTTTGAAATACTTCCACATTGTGAATCATGATTTAAATATTCTAAATCAAGTGATAGGAGTTGTTACGAACGAAAACATTAATGTAGAAGCAATCAAATCCATTTGGCGTTTGCTATTAAGGGAATATACATCGTCGCTTCGGAGGTAAAGATACTAAAGCGACACTTTGGGCCAAATTGAGTTATATATACCATCGGAATCAGCAAATTTTTCTGCGTCGATCTATCTGGGTTTCAGGACGATCGGAGGACTTTTTTGGCGCTTTAGTCCCTGAAAAATCAGTGAAATTTGGGACACTAATTACTAATCCGACGCTTAAATTGAGTGTTTTCTCTTTAGTGCTTTTACCTGTTTTAGTTTCTATACCATGTATATTGTTAAGTCATTTGTAATTTTTCACCGTTAAATACATTTGGCGTTTTAGTACTCTGTGCATATTAAGAAATTTGATTCTTCGTCGCTTTAGTTAATTGTTCCGTAATATTTTGAAGTTTTGGATGCTTTTAGTATTATGGTTAAACTGATAAGAATATATTTAAGTCGTTTGAGTATTTAGTACAAAACAGTTAACATAATTTGTGGTGTATTAGCGTTATTACAACGTATTTTCAACGTATTATAATGATATTTTTATACAAATTGTAGATATTATGCCAAAGCAATCTGGACTTAAATCGTAGGAATTTAAGTTACAATCACTTTACCAAGGATACTATGCGCGGCTGCGGCAAGCTTTTTATCACTTTTCCTGTCCCCCTCCCCCTCGCATTGTTGCGAGTGGTGCGCGCTCGCGCTCGCTTACTGTCAGTCCGTTCCAACCACTGAACGTGTTGCTGCGCGCGCGTCTTATGTTAATATCAATAAAATAATATAGAGCATGTTGGCGACAAAACGTGAAATACCTACTAAGATATTTCACGTTTTGTCGCCAACATCACCATATATAGTAATCACGATCACTAGATCGTGATTACTATATATGGTGAGAATTATATGGATCGGAAATAGGATCTGATATACAAACATACATACAGTCACGCCTCTTTCCCATAGGGGTAGGCAGAGACTACTTTGTTCCACTAGCTACGATTTTGACATACCTCTTTCGCTTCATCTACATTCATCAATCTCTTCATATATATGCTCGTCGGTTCCGAGTACTCTTGACCTGTAATTTTTTCAAAAGGTCTCCTGTTTGGTCCAGCAACGTCCGTCTAGCCCTTCCCCTCCCAACGCAACCATTCACAGTCCCCATATAGATCTGTTTAGTTAGTCTACTTTCATCCCCTCTCTATGTGACTAAACCAACTACCTCAGCATACTTCTTT
Source organism: Pandemis heparana (assembly GCA_963854515.1). Lineage (NCBI taxonomy): Eukaryota > Metazoa > Arthropoda > Insecta > Lepidoptera > Tortricidae > Pandemis > Pandemis heparana. The sequence continues at coordinate 14,503,878 of OY978013.1, read as the reverse complement.
CTATCCTAGTCACTATATCTTCTTTCACACCAGCACATTCCCTTATCACACTATTCGTTATTCTGTCTTTCAGTGTCACCCCTTCCATATACTTCTTAACGCTGTAATTTCTGCTGCATTATTCTACTTTAAAGAAAGAAAGAAGACACTTTTTCCTTTCATGCTTCTTTTGCCATACCCAACTATCGCTGCCGTACATTAGTGTTGGGACGACCACCCCTCTGTGAACAGCCAGACGCGCCTTGACCATGTTTCCTGCACTCACTCTTCTTTCAATATCACTTTCACACTTTCCATCTTTCGTAAATGCCGAGCCCAGATATACAAACTCTTTTATCTGTTCTACTTTCTCACCCGCAATCATGATCTCACATTCTGTCATACCATCGTCTTTTTCGAACACCATAATTTTCGTCTTGCTTACATTAACTTTCATAGCTTTCCTTTCCAATGCCCCACATAAAATGTTAGCCATCGTTTGCAACTCCTCCTCCGACGATGCCAACAACACTTGGATGGTTAATTCACTCATTCTTGATCCACAGTCATTCTCTTTCAAATCATTCAGGCACGTATCCATGAATAGGTTGAACAGCCACAATGACGCAACACATCCTTGTCTAACACCTTTTTCGATGCTAAACCATTCAGTGTACGCCCGTTTATCCTCACACAACAACTAGAATCCTCATAGAGAGAATTTAGTGCTCGTATCAGATTACTATTCACCCCATGCATGGATAACGCTGACTCATTCCTCATCACCCTGTCATACGCCTTCTCTAAGTCAACGAATAAGCTGTATATTTTGTGGCCTTTAGCCATATACTTTTCGGTTATATCACAGAATAAATAATAGTATACGCCGCAAGAAAAAGACTTGATCCGTGCATCCCATTCGCCTTCTAAAACCCGCTTGTACATCCCATATTTTCTTATCGGTCTCTTTCATAAGTCGTTCAATTAGTATCTTCGCATACAGTTTGCCGACGACGCTGAGAAGGCTTATTCCGCGGTAATTTTTGCAGTCTAGTTGTGACCCATTTTCCCTTGTACAGCGGCACAATCACGTCCTTACACCAATCCTCCGGTACCCGACCGTTCGTCCAACACAAGTTGAGAAGGTGGCACAACTGACTAACTAGTAAATACCACGCCTTCACCGGCTCTCAGCATTTCGACAGACATCTATCATATCCCGCAGACTTTCCTAACTTCATTCTTTTCATAGCGTTCACAATTTCATCCATACCTATATCATTTTCCTGACTTCTTTCTTTCATCTCTCCGGCATGAGCCGGTACTTGGACTGATTCTTCTGCTCTTTCAAACAAACTTTCAAAATATTTACATCTTTTTAGCACAAACTCTTCTCCTTTTATAACACTCCCATCCTGGCTTCTGATTTCACTCAGCTTCGAGGCTGTGTTTTTGCCACAGGCTGTCTTTATAGACTTCTTAATATTTGCCCGGAAGTCGTCAGCAAGCCTCCTATCAAAACTATCTTTATGTTCTTTCCTCTTCTTCGTCGTCTTTACTAATCCTTTCACTCTTTTGTATTGATCTTTCGCTTTACATACTTCTTCATCCGTCACCTTTTGCATTCTTCGATTAGCCTTTTTCGCTAACCAATCCAACCATGCCTTCTTCTTTTCTAAAATCACCTGTTGTATTTCAGCATCCATCTATACGTTCCTCTTCTTTCTCCCTTTTCCCCTTTTGCACACCCCGCACACTTTAGTAGCAACATTCACAACTCCTTCCTTAAATGCCGTCTACACCTTTTCTATCTCACATACCTCATCTACATCCCGAAATCGATCCTTTAATTCATCCTTTTACTTTTCTCTTACATTCTCGTCTTGCAGATTCTCTACATTTATTCGCTCTAGGACACTTAGTGGGTTCTTTGACCCGGTGCAGCCATCGTTTGAAGAAACCACTAATTCGGCATATCACCAGGTGGCGGTCTGTATGGATGCCGACTCCGCGGTATGCGCGAGTGTCCCTGACTTTCATTCTCAATCTTTCATCCACGATCACGAAATCAATCATACTCTTCGCACTTCCATTTTCTCTTGTGTACATATGGATCTTTTTATGTGCAAACATTGTGTTTGTCACACAAAGATTCCACTCCAAACACACTTCTAGTATACTTTTCCCGTTTTCATTCACTCGTTCATCCCCAATCTCACCAAGCACTCTTTCATAACCGTCACGCTTTTTACCTACCCATCCATTAAAATCACGTAGCATGATAATCCCCTCGTTCTCCTTGCATTTAGGTACTCAAAATTTCTCTCACACCATCCCAAAACTTGTCTCTTTCAGTTTTGTCTTTTATAGAACCACTCGCTCCGACATCCGTCGGTGCATATGTATACACCGAGAATGAAGATACGAGTGAGTCCAACTTTCAGCCTCACCCAGACAAGCCTGGGACTCACACACTCAAACTCAATCACTTACTCAGCCACTCTTGCGGAAAGTATGACATCAACTCCCTGACAGCCTCGATTGGCACCGGACCAATATGGCCTGTAGGGTTCATGTTCGATGGTGTCACATCCTTTCCGCTTGGTCTCATTCACACACAAAACATCAATATGATCCATCATCTGACACACTTCGTCTATTTTATCCTTCATTCCTCCTCCAACATTCGGCTCTCCCTAGCCCACTTCTCGCCCCCGTAGTGAACGGGACGTGACGGGTTGCGAACCTCGTCGCCGCCATCCTGGACATCAATTTTATTTATAAATTGAACCATTTCGTTCCCACGAGCAGCCAGGGAATGGATGTCTGTCCTGGCAGAGCCCCGCATGCCAGGATAAGGCAAGCCTTTGACTGGGATCGCCTTGTCCCCAAGGCTATTTGGCACTAGTTTTTTGGCATTAGTATATTGTATTTCAAAACATTCAACTTGCAAGTCTACTAAGTATTTGTAATGTTGTATGATTATCATTTAATCAGGGCTTAAGCATTATGCAATTGTAAAATAGTTTGATTTTTGGTGAATAAGCATTAAACACAGTTTGATAAGAAATTGACTAGCGCCATTAAGTAAATTGAAGATATAAAAACTAAGATAAATATCCCGTTAGTCATCTGAAATTATGACATATTAAACCACTTCTTACGTTTAGTCCTTTTACCTTATTGTATCGTCTCAAAAAGTTGAAGACGAATGACTAAAGCGCCACCTATCTCCTGAACTATTGTACTTAGGTCAAAATTATAGACTTCAGTTCATAGTATGCTAAATTAGCTTTCATACAGTCTTAGAAATTCTAGAATGTGTTCACAAGGAAACGAGTTATGAATTTTTTTCGTTAAAAAAAAACTTTAAATCGCTCTCCTGTAAAGTTGGTCAAATGTCGCTTTAGTATCTTTACCTCCGAAGCGACGACATGAATAGTACAAACAGCCTCACTCGCAAAGTCACAAAGCGATTGTAAAGGTAAGTCTAGCATGTGGTGTAGAATAACTTAAGTAAATGACTTGTTGTATGTAGTAGTGTACCGATATGGGACTTAAGTAATTTTTTCAAATTTGGAACGTCGACAACTTGTATATTTGCACATATTACTCACACACATGCAACATGTCATTTATACTTAGGATTTTCACCTATATCTACCCTTTTAAATGCGAGTAGATAAATAAGTTAGATGGAAAATCTGACATTCTTGTGTCCAGGGCTTGAAATCCTATCCTACTAATATTATAAATGCGAAAGTTTGTGACGATGTGACGATGTGACGTTGTGACGATGTGAGTGAGTGAGTGTGCATGTTTGTTCCTTCTTCACGCTAAAACGACTGGACGTATTTGGATAAAATTTGGAACGAAGATAGCTGGTACCCTAGATTAAAACATAGGCTACTTTTTACACCGGAAAATAGCATAATTCCCGGGGGATAGCCATAATTATGTCAATTGCTAATTCTACGCAGACGAAGTCGCGGGCAGAAGCTAGTACCGGTATATTTCAAAACCGGTATCGTGACCTTGAACCAGGAACCGATTCCTCGATACCGGTATCAAGCTTAGGCACTGGTATGTTGAGAAACCGAATCGGAACTGAATCACATTAAGATGGTAACCCCCTAATATTTTTAGAATGTAAAAGCCCATCGGAGGAATGGGTGAAAATCGTAGACCTAGCAGCTACCAACCCATCACAATTCCACCTATACGCCCACAATCATGCTAAACGTGGCCTTTACATATTACATTAGGCTCTCTCTACCCCGTAAGGGATAAATAAAGACGTGATATTGGACCGTTGGACCCGATTCTACAGCGGCCGCTAAAATTCCTAATTGAATTTAGGCGTCGCTAAATCCCTTTGCTATTCTATGAGCGGCTGTCATAATCAAATGACAACGCCAATTTTAAAATTATAAAATTTTTTTTTAGGCTTGGACCATGGGCCTTTCGATGGGCACGTAAAATCGCAACCATTATGTGTTTGAGTTTTGAAACTGATAGTCGAGCGGTCAAGTACTAAGTATAAAAATACAAAGCTGATTCAAAGTATGCTTCAGGGTATTGCTAGCCTTATACCATTAGTAGTGAGTGGCCACCCGGGAGCAGTTGCAATCCTAATGTGCCCGACATAATGACGAAATCGAATCAGCAGAGCAAGGAACTCGGTATCCATTACCTTTTTACATATATACATTTATAGATACCACTGATGATTAATGGCAACTTCAACTACATCATCTAACTCTTTATTGGACATCAGAACATCACATATAACAATCAAAACAGAAAGAAAGGTATACAGAAGTAATGAGGTAACAATAGGCGAATAGGTAAATTAATTATTACGAAAAAGTTGTCAAGTCAGTCTGTCAGTCAAAGTGTGGTAGGGCAGCTCCATCGTCAAAACCTAACAGCTTCGCTGCTGGCTTCCATTTGTGGCGGGTGCCACGAAGGCACATGCTGGTCGCTCTAATTATGGGCCAGCCCAAAACTACATATATATATATATATATACTGGCAAATAACGAGTCACTTTTCATACAACTTTGTGAGTGCCCCGCAATTTTTGCTGGCCAGTGTATTAAGTATTAAGTGAAGAACTATGCCTGCCTAGAAAATGTCCTTTGTTCTCAGTGAAGAATTGTTAAAATTTTTGGTCCAACAATTATTTCGTATACCTACTTATTTTTATATATTTTATTACCTATCTAAAGTTAAAAAGTTGATAAAGAGAACTGACCTAACCTAAACTATAGCAATGTTTCACTAATCTAAATTTTATTAAAGTTTCGTCTATTCAAAAATTATACGATGTGATTGTTCGACCAAATTACATTAGACCAAAAAAATCATCGACACGCTCCTCTAATTAATTGGCTTTAGCAAGGACTCTAATTAACTTCAAAGAACCCTCAAACAGTTCCAGTATTTCCAATAAAAAAATGTCAATTGAAGTCTTAAATGCTTTTAAAAGATTGCATCAAATTATTAGGAACGTAAGCTTCCAGCTTTTCAAAGCTTGCGGGAAAGCTTACTAACCTTAATTGAAGCTTTAATACCAGATTAACTCTGTTCCGACTAAGAAAGGCGATGAGAGATACGCAATAAGACCGGCCCTAATGTGAGAGCTTATTAGCACTTATCAGCTTCTTCACACGACTGTCCAATACAAGAGCGACGGCGTTTTTGTTATTTTTCGACAGCTGAGCCTCTAGTGTAACTTTTCGACCGGAAACGTATCGAACGCGTTTGCGTAAACGTCTCAATTACTATGGAATAATTGGCAGCGCCACTTGCGGATCGAAACGGCAACAAACTGTTCTCATAGTATTTGATATGTCGTAGGCGTCACGTTTTCTCACCGTTTCTTCATACATTTTGTTGCGTATACGCACCGTAAACGTCTTTTACGCAGCGGTGTAGTCGGACCTTAATACAGCGGCGTATACAACGTACTACCGTGTTCGAATAGTAAAGGAAAGCAATTGGGGAACAGCACTGCAGCTCTGGCAAAATGTCTCAGGCCGATTTAATAATCAGCGCTGCGCGCTAATTTCAGTCAGTCAGTCAGGAGACAATATACTTATATATAAATAAATATACATGCATAACAGTCACGTCTATATCCCTTACGGGATAGATGAGAGCCTAGGTAAGATAACCTAAATTAAAATAGTGATGGGTCTCTAGATTACTACACTAGCTGTTGCCCGCGACTTCATCCGCGCAGAATTAAATATTTATAGCCTACTAGCTGTTGCCAGCGAATTCGTCTGCAAAGAATTCGTTTGTCGCTATCCCGCGGCAACTACGCAATTTCCCGGGATAAAAAGTAGCCTATGTGCTATTCCAGTTTTTTCTCTGTCTATGTGCCAAATTTCATCCAGATCCGTTGGGCCGTTCTGGCGTGATTGAGTAACAAACAAACATCCATCCATCCATCCATCCATCCATACTTTCGCATTTCTAATATTAGTTAGATGTTCATTAGGGATAATGTAGGATTACATGACGAAAGAATTTTCCAAATCGGTCCTGTTGTTTCGAACAATATTCAATGCAAACAAACAAACAAAAAAATATTTCCTCTTTACAATATTGTACTAGGTAGCTGTTGCCCTCGACTTCGTCGGCAAAGAATTCGATTATCGCTATCCCGCGGGAACTACACAATTTTCCAGGATAAAAAGTTTCCTATGTGTTATTCCAGACCATAATCTATATTTATTCCAAATTTCATTCAAATTCGTTCAGCCGTTCAGGCGTGAAAAGTAACAAACACACACAACAACACACAAACAACACACAAACTTTCGCATTCATAATATTAGTAGGATAGTATAGATGTGGACAATAAAGTCGTGAAAGATCTGATACCCGAAATCTTATTATGTAAGCACTGTCACTACACTGTATCTGCTTCATGAACGTCATACCCCTAATGGTTTATTCCTCTTTCATCTCATGGCTTGCACCACCCGCCTGCTAATTCCCGTTAGCTCAGAAGGATACAGCGGCACCCAGTGGCACACTGGCCCGCAGAGCGAGTAACACTCATTAACTTGATTTATGACTCGGTTTATTTACTATACAACAACAACAACAACAACATCATGGGACAAATTGACCCAGTCCCAAACAAAGCAAAGCTTGTACTATGGGTACCAGGCAACGGATAAACATACTTAAGTACCTATAATATAATATCGGGTCAAGAGTGCCCGAAACCGACGAGCATGTATGAAGAGATTGATGAATGTGGATGAAGCGAAAGAGGTATGTCAGGATAGTAGCAAGTGGAACAAAGTAGTCTCTGCCTACCCCTGTGGGAAAGAGGCGTGAAGGTATGTATGTATGTAATATAATATAGATAAATACAAACTTAAATACATACAACATCCCAGACTCGGGCACAAACATTCGTATTTATCATACAAATGTCTGCCCCTGCCGGGATTCGAACCCGGGACCTCTTGCTTCATAGTCAGGGTCACTACTCACTAACCACTAGGCTATCCGGTCTTCAATACAATCAAGTCTTTATCCTTTACGGTACTTACTTTAGTACTATTATTCAATCTGTGTTTGTGATAACACGTACATATCACTGATATTATACTGCAGGCTGAACGGCTTTGATCAATGGTCATCTCCAGCCTATATACGTCCCACTGCTGGGCACAGGCCTCCTCTCAGTGTGAGAGGGCTTGGGCTATAGTTCCCACGCGGGCCCAATGCGGATTGGGAACTTCACACACACCATTGAAGTTGTGTGCAGGTTTCCTCACGATGTTTTCCTTCACCGAAAAGCTCACGGTAAATTTTAAATGAGATAGCGCACATAAATTTCGAAAAACTCAGAGGTACGAGCCTGGGATTCGAAGCCACGACCCTCTCCTTGAGAGGCCACAGGTCAAACCACTAGGCTACCACGATTTTTTTGCCACGGTCAATGGTCAATTTTCAAATTTAACTAAGTCCTGTGGCCTTAACATGACGTCCTAATTCCGACTCAGTTCAAGTTTTAGCTGTCACTTTTAGTATGAATCTGACAGCAAGCGAACCCAAACTGAATCGCATTAAGACGTCATGGTAAGGCCCCTGATATTTATTAAGATTGTTTGATAGTTTTAATTTTAATTAGTAACAAATTGTATCTACTTAATCGTCAAAAATAACCCTTCGAATTTTAGATCTAGGTAAAAGACCAGTAGAAAGTAGATTTCACAAATTTGTGCAATTGTAAACTTTCGACCTTAAATATGCTAATCGTCTTAAGTGATGTTAATTGTAGATTTTAACTTACAGCTTCTGTTTCGAAACAACAACACTCATCACTTATCCAAACTACGTAGGTGGGCGATTGTTTGGTCTCTTTCGAAGTAGTTTAGCTATTCGACCACAGATGACGCCACCAGACATAGGTATTACAATAAAAAAAAAACCGGCCAAGTGCGAGTCGGACTCGTGCACGAAGGGTTCCGTACCAGAAAAAGCAAAAAACGGCAAAAAAAATACTTTTGTTGTATGGAAGCCCCCTTAAATATTATTTTTAGTATTTGTTATTATTGTGGCTATAAAAATACAACATCTGTGAAAATTTTAACCTCCTTGCTATTACGGTTCATGAGATAAAGCAAAAAACGCCAACAACTACTCAGTTGTATGGAAGCCCTCCTTAATTATTATTATTGTTTTGATTTTAGTATTTGTTGTTGTAGCCACAATAAAAATACATAATCTGTGCAAATTTCAACTGTCTAGCAATTACGGTTCTTGAGATCTAGCTCGGCGAGTGGTAGCCATGAAAAAGGGCTAAAATATCACGTTTTTTGTATGGGAGGCCCTCTTAATTATTATTATTTTTTTGTTTTTAGTATTTGTTGTTATTGCGGCAACAGAAATACACAATCTGTGAAAATTTCAACTGTCTAGCTATTACGGTTCTTGAGATACATCCTGGTGACAAACGGACGGACGGACGGACGGACAGACAGACGGACAGCGAAGTCTTAGTAATAGGGTCCCGTTTTTACCCTTAGGGTGACCTGTATTTTTATTAAAACGCCTTTTGCAAAATAAGTAACAAGCAAAACTAAATTATCTATGTTAAGAGTGTTGTTCATAACAAACCGTTACTGATTTTAAGTAAACAACTTTTTTTTATTTGCAATGACGTTTAACGTCAAATCTTTCAAGCCTCTGTACCCACTTCTAATTGTAAGATTGACATGTTTGGTACAAATGTAAGATACTTAAAAGATAATGCAAGTACAATCAGTCCTCATAGCCAGATTAAAAAAAAGTACAATCAGCAATAATAATTGCTAGGTATTTAACAAAAACTTCGATAAAGAATTGTTTAATTTTTATTGTTTTTTTTCTAACCCTGAAAAAAAGCTCTGTGAGCTCTTAGAATGACTTTCGGATTGGTCTTGCTGTCTCACTCACTCTTATGGGTTTGATAATTGAATCGATCGAGTGAGTAACAGCAAGACAAACCAGAATGGCATTTTAACAGCTCCGAACTGTAGTACAGATTGAGCTCATGAATGAAGAATACCAAGTGAGACCGGCCTCAGCAAACCGTAGCAAGTAGCATACGCACCCCACCGTTCAGTTTTCGAACGCTCGCCGCGCACCGGCGCGCGCGCATCATTCCTGCCAGTTCTCTAGGCCGCCAAGACGCGACCGGCCAATCAAAACAAGTGTCGCGATTCGTTTGTTTTGTGTGTGTTGTGTTTTGTGCCAGTGTTTGGATTTTTTGAAATCGTTGTTCTTGAAAGGTATTTTTTTTTTCTATTTTCTTTTGTTTTTCAGAGTGACTTCGCGTTATAAAATATAACGTTGTTTCTTTATATTATTATAAAATTTTCATTAACGACTACCCTCATTTGTATTGTAAAAAATATTGATTTATTATTAAATTAAATTCTTGTTAAGTATCATATTAGTCTACTAGTAGGTATATAGGTTCTTGTAGTCATTAAAATTTAATATTTTTGTCACAGTAACATTTGATAAAAGTACACATATGCTGATTTTACTGTTTTTTTTTTGCTGGGGATATTGTTGACTATAATCACCATCATTTTGACTCAAATTATACACGAAAGACATCAAATTAAGTCGGCACAGTTCTATATGCGATACGAATGATCACAACCGGCGTGTTAAAAACTAATGACGCGTATTGTGTACCTATTAGTTACTTCTTACAGGTCTTTTTGAATGAAACATTTGCATTACAATTGTTTTGTCTCGAGTAAAGTTACGGATAATTTATGAATATTTTGTTTACAGTACAGGATTTAACCCAGTGTCCATACAAAATTACCTGCATTGCGTATAATACACAAGTACTTACATGAAGACCCCATTTTTTTCCGCTGAGTGTTTTATTAAATTTTGAAAAAAACATTTTCGGTATTGAATTAAAAAAAAAGCCGTGGTAGCCTAGTGGTTTGACCTGTGGCCTCTTAAGCTGAGTCGCAGGTTCGAATCTCGGGCTCCCGACTCTGAGTTTTCTAACTAATATTATAAATGCGAAAGTATGGATGGATGGATGGATGGATGTTTGTTTGTTACTCAATCACGCCAGAACGGCCCAACGAATCCGGATGAAATTCGGCACATAGATAGAAAAAAGTCTGGAATAGCACATAGGCTACTTTTTGTCCCGGAAAATTCCCACGGGATAGCGATAAACGAATTCTTTGCAGACGAAGTCGCAGGCAACAGCTAGTCGTTATATATGTGCGAAATTACATTTGAAATTTACCATGAGCTTTTCGGTGAAAGAAAGCATCGTGAAGAAACCGGACCAATCCCAATAAGGCTTAGTTACCCTTCTTTGTTGGAAGGTCAGATCTGATGGCAGTCGCTTCTGTAAAAACTAGTGCCTACGCCAAATCTTGGCATTAGGTTGTCAAAGCGGACCCAAGGCTCACTGAGTCGTGGCAAATGCCGGGAAAAACGCTAGGAAGATGATGAAGATGATGACTTTCAGTATTGAATATTTTGTAACGACATATCAATGTACCAGATCAAAATACTAATAGGTTTAAAATATCGATATACCGTTGCCTATATATCGATACTAGCTGTTGCCAGCGACTTCGTCTGCAAAGAATTCGTTTATCGCTATCCCCCAGGAACTACGCAATTTTCCGGGATAAAGAGTAGCCTATGTGCTATTCCAGACTGCTCTCTATCTATGTGCCGAATTTCATCCAGATCCGTTGGGCCGTTCTGGCGTGATTGAGTAACAAACAAACTTCCATCCATCCATCCATCCATACTTTCGCATTTATAATATTAGTTAGATTATTTCAATACATCTATCTTTAGCAAACATAACCGACTACGGACTAGTGGGAATATACCGAGTAAAACCGAGTTTACTCGTATGGAAAGTCATATTGCACTTCTAAATCGATCTGATCGAGTTCTCATAGGAACACAGTTTAAAAGTAGCCATTATAGAGAAAGATTGAATCTCGAAGCGTGACGTATCGTGGACCAGAATTGATGGAGATATTTCTTGTTATCACGCTATGTGAAACGAGCGACCGTTAGTGTTTATATACTATCATTTACTTTATTGTTAGGTGGTATGGCAAATTAATCTGTACTACACACATACACACATACATAAATCACGTCTTACGGGGTAGACAGAGCTTAAGGTATTCTTTGCAGACGAAGTCGCGGGCATCAGCTAGTGAAATATAAGTACTTGCTAGCTATTGCCAGCGACTTCGTCTGCAAAGAATTCGTTTATCGCTATCCCGCGGGAACTACGCGGGGACTACTTCTGTATTTTTAATTTTTTATGTGCAATAAAGAGTTTACATACATACATACATACATACATACTACGCAATTTTCCGGGATAAAAAGTAGCCTATGTGCTATTCCAGACTTTTCTCTATCTAGGTGCCGAATTTCATTCAGATCCGTTGGGCCATTCTGGCGTGATTGAGTAACAAACAAACATCCATCCATTCATCCATCCATCCATCCATACTCTCGCATGTATAATATTAGTTAGATTAGATTAGATAAAGATAGTTTAAATCCAAAAGAAACACATACACAAAGACATAGGATAGTTTTTATCACGAAAAATCGCATAGTTCCCGCGGGACAGCTATAAGCAAATTCTACGCAGACGGAGTCGGGAGCTACTGTTAGTTTATTTAAAATTATCTGCGCAGGACTCTCTTATCGCTATCCCGCCGGAAAAATGTGTTTTCCCGGGAAATAAATATCCTTTATCTTTCCCCGGAACTCAAACTATATCTGTGCCAAATTTCATTACAATCGGTTTTAGGGTTTAAACGTAACAGACAGACAAAGAGACAGAGTTACTTTCGCATTTATAATAAGTATTTAGTAGACAATTATGAAATTATGGCAAACGATAGTGAACCACACTTAAAAGTGAAAATATCTTAACATTTTATTACCCTGACCTACCTTGATGTCGCGTATTATTTTACGAGTGAAGTTCAATTCGACGCCTTTCTCGCCAAGACTCTTAAAATAAACATAAAACTTGTTAACTTTAGTAATTATCGTTTAATTCCTAATGCCTGTTTAACTTTTCCTCTGATTCTCTGAAATCTAATCTAACTTTAATCTGAAATTAAAGTGGATTTTGCACCGTTGACTATCCGCACGAATTTCTTCGCATCGTTTTTACCTATATCTTGGGACAATTGACACCAATAATAATTGACCTAGTCCAAAACTATGCTAAGCTTGTAATATGGATATGAAAACAGGGGCATTACCATGACGTCTTAATGCGATTCAATTCAGACTCAGTTCAGGTTTTAGCTGTCAATTTTACGAACGCGTTCATGTAAACGTCTCAATTGCTATGGAAAAATTAGCAGCGCTACTAGCGGATTGAAACGGCAACAAACTGTACCTATTAAATTTGACATTTTACCGCAAACGATTGTGTGACCGAAGACTTACACTAAAAATACTGAAAAAGATCGTTTGTTAGTCATGATAACAATCTGCCTTTTATAGGGTTCCGTACCCACAAAGGGGAAAAAACAGGACCCTATTACTAAGACTCCACTGTCCTGTGTCCACCTGTGTCCATCTCACGAACCGTGATAGCTAGACGATAGAATTTTGACGTGACAACGTCTTATAAATTGGTTTGCCGGGTGACACTTCAAGAAACTGCGTTACGCTCCGCTCACGTTATGCGCTCACAATGAGAGCGAGTGAGAGGCACGCGGGCATGGTTAGCCCGCCTAAGAGCGAGAGAGACAGACATAAAAAGTGAAAGGCACGCGTCCCTTCCACTCGAGCACAGTTAGCCCGCCTAAGAGCGAGAGAGACAGAGCGAGAGAGAGAGAGCGAGAGAGATAGGCATACACACCGGTTCATGTCTTGCGCTTCTATTTCGATTTAGATTCTTTGTATAAATTAATGTTTTAAATATAATTCTTTGTATAAATAAATGTTTTAAATTGTTACTATTATTTCATCCTTCTTCCTACTATACGAATGAATATTCACATTAAAATTATTTTACCACTCAAAGTCGTTGTCACGTAAAACTTTCGCCCGTATACCGACTTTACAGGCAACCAATTTTTTTTACAAAAGATGTATTTTTGTGGCTGCTTATAACAACACGAACTAAAAACAGGCTATTTTCATGTCCATCTATGTAAGGAACCAATATAAAAATGACCTCACACTACCTACATTTTGCTTAGGAGGCAGGGCTCTGCTAACACTGGATTTTTTATTCACTTTCTGAATTTGTACAGAGTTCGACTCCCACTTGGCCGGTTTTTCTATTGTTTCTATTGTCCATAATAAACATTCATCTTCAACATCTCCAGCCTATATAAATCTCACAGCTGGGCTCAGGCCTCCTCTCAGAATGAGTTTTTTTATATTTTCTATAGGAATGGTAGTACTAATTTTAACCATTCCTATAGAAAAAAGAAATTACTCCAATTTTTTCAAAGTATATTTTTTAGCTTTTATAGCTATGGTTATATACCCCAGTGAATTATTGTTAGTGGGTGTTTGTAGATATTAAGATTACTTAAGTACTTACTTAAAATCGTCTCAATTTCAATTCAAGCAGCCGCGATTTCAGTCACTGCAACCTATAGGTATTAACATTTAGACGTTAATATAGGTTGCAGTGACTGAAATCGCGGCTGCTTTGAATTCTGCCACCAAACAGTGAAAATACAATCCGTGATTTAACTTAATTACCACGATATAATGGACAATTACTAAGTAAACCAAGTCGCGACCCGAGTACCGTTTCTTGAAATGCTAATTTGTTTATATTTAAATGATAATTACGGGTTTGACAGTTGCACAGTCCGGTTCTTAATGCGATGCGTTTGAATTTTGGAGGTCAAGTTGATAAAATAGATATTTATTCCATACCAATACATAAACAATATAAGATATTTTTTTAAATTTATGATTGATTTTGGATTTAAAATGAAGTCACATTGACAACGTACACTTTAATCATCGATCAACGTATTAAATAAGCGTAGATTTGTTTTTCATTAATCAATAAATTTTAAAAATGTAACTAAACCATTAATCGATCAATTTAATCAATAATCAATTTTCAAGTCAAACAGCTAATTGCTTCTAAAGAATTCAGGATTCATTTAAAACGTAGTGTAAGTAACTATGTGACTTTATTTGGTACCTCTACGACAAAACTGATAACCAATTGCGATAAAATATGTCAAAAACATTCAGCAATTATTTTTCAACCTACCGTAACAGCTACTCGGGGCAAACGGAATGAAGATTTAGTTTTTTCATTCATTCATAAGAAGTATTTTTTTACTTACAACCTTCTTACAAGGTCTGCCTTGGTACGCTTGGGTGCACAATTGCCCTAAACTGTAAAAGTCAATGTAATGCATAGTACTTATATTATTGTACTTATTGTTCATCCTTTCTCGTTTGAAAAAGACTAAATCACAGAAGCTATAGATGATTTGGCGGTTACCTATACAGTTATACATATTATTTGCTTGAGTACCATAGATGAGCACAAAGATGGGAATCTAGGAGTTTCCTAGCCATTTTCCTGAACTAGCCAGTATCAACAAACAAACAAAGTTAACCTCTTTACTAAATTACCATTAAGTAACTATTTAGATATTATGTAAAGGTCAACGAACGGAACAGTTTAGGTTCAACTGCCAAACGTCAACAACCGTTTAGAGTCGAACGCGATTTGAATTTCAAATTTTAAATCTGAATTTAAACTTCGAACGATCACGAACGCGCTCGGACTTATGGACTCCAACAGGAAGCGGAAACGAAACAAATGAAACGCGTACAAAGTAATCCCAGTACACAATTTAACGAACCAAAATTGATCGTACCTAATTAAATAATTTGAATATGGAAAAATCGTAAAAAAAATAAACAAAAATCTGAAAGTGAAATTTCCAACTAATGCTAAATACGCATAATATAGGTATCGTCTGGAGATGATATTTGGTTGATGATTTTTTCTTCATGAAGTATAAAATTATATTTTTACTAAAATGTTTCGTTTGTTACAAGTTTTTTATAATGATCATACGAGTAATTAGTGTTAAGAAGCAGGTACCGGTTAAAATACAGAACGTTTTAAATGTATATTGTGTCAAAATATATTGTAAACATCACTAGATAGTACAAAACAAAGTCGCTTTCCGCTGTCTGTCTGTCCCTATGTATGCTTAGATCTTTAAAACTACGCAACGGATTTTGATGCGGTTTGATAAATATATAGAGTGATTGCAGAAGCTAGTGTAAAATTTTCGGAGAAGCTATTAGCTAGAAATTTATCGATCGCGTAACTAATCTACAATACTGTTAATGTGTAATTTTTCTAAGAAAATTGCATTACTTATAATATTTTGAACAATTACATATCTCGACACATTATGCTTACATTTCAAACTAATAATATGTATTTTAATACGTAGCCTAAGAAATATTAATTTTTAACCATTTCTACAGAAAGTGTAAATTTTATACATTACATAAATCTCGTCTTTATCCCTTACGGAGTAGACTGAGTCCAAGGTAACATCACCTAA
This sequence comes from Pandemis heparana, assembly GCA_963854515.1. Taxonomy (NCBI): domain Eukaryota; kingdom Metazoa; phylum Arthropoda; class Insecta; order Lepidoptera; family Tortricidae; genus Pandemis; species Pandemis heparana. The sequence continues at coordinate 14,487,766 of OY978013.1, read as the reverse complement.
AGGCCACGCAGCATGATTGCTGGTCCTATACGTAGAAGGAAGAATCAAAATAGTGATGGGTTGCTAGCCGCATCACATCACAATGTTTTTTTTTATATATATAACAGGGGGAAAACGAGCAGTCGGGTCACCTGATGGAAAGTAATCACCATCGCCCATGGATACCTGCAAGACTGGGGAATTACAGGTTCATTGCCGACCCTTTCAATAACAGGAAGGCTCGCTTTTTAAAGATCCCTAAATTGTACCGCTCAGGGAATGTTGCAGCAGGAAGCCGGTTCCAGATCTTCGTCGTACGAGGAAGGAAATTGCGTTTAAAACGCACGGTACTTGACTGCCAACCATCAAGATGTTGAGGATGGAAGGACAGACGGATGACGGACGGACGGAGGTGGATTATATTTGAATGATAAAATGTCGTACCGTCTTATAGTATTTAGGTACCGTAAAAACATTATTTCTCAGTAAATTATGTAGCGTATTAGTTTCAACCATAAATGTAACTTGTCACTAAGCAGCGTTGCCACAAATTGATAGTTTCCCTAACGATAGTTTTAATCGAAAACTGTTGTAATACCGACAGGCATATGGATAGGGTACGTAATACATAAAGCTTAAAATCCATAATGGCTTAAAATACATAATGGTTCAAAATATATAATGCGATTTTCTCAGAGAATGGCAAATTAACAGGATTGTTATAAACTAATAAAATAAACCTTACCTAACCTAAACCAATCTGTAGATTACGATATCAAAAAGTTCATCTAGCTAATAGTTTTGAACCATTATACATTTTAAACTTTATATTCTGACCCGAACCCTATTGATATCTATCTATAACGACGGATACTATTGTCAACATGAAACAACCGTGAGACTAATAATTCATCATAATTACACAAACGGATAACTCACGTATAAAAGTTGAGTGACGCTCGACATGTATTGGACTAGTTCTTAGTCCTTCCTCTCGACTTTTTTACGTGAGTTATCCTTTTGTGTAGTTAGGATAATAATTGTCTTTACTCAAACTATCTATAGGTAGTCAAATGAAACACTCGATAGCGGAGTATCGACCGACAACACTATCACAAGTTTCTACCAGTATTACGAGTAGTCTTTGCCGCATTTCTTCCTCAATGACATTATTAATGACAGGTTTACGCGATTGGCTTTACTAATGGCATTGGGTATAAGAACTAGCGTTTTTTTGCTATCGTGGGTGCGGGTCAGAATACATAAAGTTTAAAATGTATAATGGGTTAAATACATAATGGGTCAAAATATATAGTGCTATTTTCTGTGAAACTATTAGCTAGATGAACTTTTTTGATAGTGTAATCTATAGGTTGGTTTGGGCTAGGTTAGGTTTATTTTATAATACCTAATCGTATTAATTTGCCATTTTCTGAGAAAATCGCATTATTGTATATTTTGAACCATTATGTATTTTAATTTTAATCCAATATGCATTTCAAACTTTATGTAAATACGTTTTAATACGTACCTATTTAACAATTTTTTTCTAATAACATATCATCAATTCATCACCGCCAAACGTAGCGACTTCAAACGTAAATACAATTAGGGAGCGATGAAAAAACAGAATATACCAATTGCTTCGCTTCATGCGCCGATCGTAAATAATACAAGCTTTGCTTAGTTTGGGACTCCATCAATGGTGCAAATTTCCAAGTGACATTTATGGATTTATTTATTGAAAAAATAGAAATACGGTACTTTAAAAAAAAAACGACAATAACAAAAACAACAACAACATGTAGGTACTTACTGAAATTGTAGCGAATTCGGAGTAAAAAGGCTTATAAATAAATAAATAAAAACTTTTCATTGGCAATATTACTTATGGTCTTGTGACTTGTTCCACGTATAGTGGAAAGTGGCAGTCCGGCTGCGCAGGCGACGCTTGTTTAACGCGTTCGCTTCACGTGTTACACTAACCTATTTTGTGTACGATTTTTATGATATCCTGGTTAAATAAACTACCTACTATTACTTCATTTCACACACTTGTCATCAAAGATCCGTAATAATATAAGTACGAATAAATTAATTATTCTGTTTTTAATTTCAATATTACAGTGTTGGTTTTTTATTGCATCTAAATAATTGTACTTAACTTACTTACAGTTTTTATAACGATAAATTAGGCACCTATAACCCTTGTGAGTCTTCTGTTATTTCAGTTAAGATCTTTTAAAGTATAGAGGTGTACTTTAAATGAGACATAACAACAAAAACAACTGCCAAATGTGCTATACGAAGTACCTAGTACAAATTGTTCAATGAATAGAACTTTAAACGTGCTGAATTTATCTCGCTAACGAAAACTGGTGACACGCGTTAAGTTCTTAAATAATTCATAGAGAAGTGAATTACAAGCTTGTATAAAAACCAACTGGAGCGTCGCTCGAAGTCTGATTAGAAAAGATTTAAAGGTTTTTTTTTAATTTTTTTTTATGTGAATAGGAAGGTAAACGAGCAAGTGGGTCACCTGATGGTAAGCCATCACCACTGCCCATAGATACCCGCAACCCCGGAGGGATTGCAGATGCGTTGCCAACCTAGAGGACTTTGATGAAATGCCTCTTGTGCCCGTAATTTCCCCGGCTGTATTACTTCTCCACACCGGAACACAGCAGTGCAAGCACTGCTGTTTAACGGCAGGATTAGCGAGTAAGATGGTGGTAGCGATCCGGACGGACCTTGCACAAGGCCCTACCACCCGCACTCAGATTTGACTCAATTAGGTACGCTGGCAATCGAACAAATTAGAAGTGGCAGTCACGCAAGAAACACGTAAACTGCACATGTATTTAGGTATAATTGATTGAGAAAGTGTTCAACTATAGATCGACCGCTTAAATGAGTCCTCGCCCGCGCGGCACAGGGGCGCGGGGTGGGACGACCGCGGGGGCCGAGAGAGGTGCGGGCGGGGAGTGCGCCTGCCGCCCGCACCTCTCTCGGCCCCCGCGGTCGTCCCACCCCGCGCCCCTGCACCGTGCGTGCGAGGACTCATGTAAGCGGTCGGTAGATGTCTAACACCATATTTTTCCTTGTTTTATTCCGTTCATAATAACATTCACTTTCCACTCTAAGACAGTGTAATGAGACTAATAAAAAATACCCATTCGTTTCCTGACTTTTCCGCGGTTTTTATCGCTTCATGTAATGGATTTGCTGAGTGATTTAGATCGGTTTATACTGCTGTTGCAATTTGTTAAGTATACAGTTTCCTAGGCTATTACAATGGACTAGTGAACAAGGAACTTATGTGTGAACAACTATTACATTTTGTTACAATGTTTTCACCATTATAATTTAAAATTACTAAAGAATTAGGAAGATTGATTGCGTTTAATAAATCTTAAAAGTTTTGTTTTTGTCAAAAAAAAACTTATGCAAGTACTGAAAACTATCCTAATTACTCACAAGTTTATTTAGCTTTTTAAGTATATAATGTAGGTAACTATAGATTATCTGTAAAGGTCGCTACCGCGACAGAGAAAAACGACCGCGACCGGAGACCGCGACTGGAGACCGCGACCGGAGACCGCGACCGGAGACCGCGACCGGAGACCGCGACCGGAGACCGCGACTGGAGACCGCGACCGGAGACCGCGACCTGAGACCGCGACCTGAGACGGCGAACGGAGACGGCGACCGGAGACCGCGACCGGAGACCGCGACCTGAGACCGCGACCGGAGACCGCGACCGGAGACCGCGACCGGAGACCGCGACCTGAGACCGCAGCCGGAGACCGCGACCGGAGACCGCGACCGTCACTTGACGGTAGTCAATATTAATAAGCGACAGTTCGTGAGCGAGACAGAGACAGGGGAGACAAATTGTATGTAGTGACGGTCGCGAATTTATTTCAATTTATTGTTTAATAATAATGAAAACTGTAAAATGTGCTAAGTATTTCAAATTTCAAACTACATACAAAAACCACTTTAGAAAATAAGATAATGTTTGCATGCCAATTTATTTGGTTAGACGTGTCACTGGACATTAATACTAATTACTTACTAGACCACTTTTTTACCATGTCTAAAGCAAAATAAATTATTTCATTTCATTCATTTCATTTCATTACATTTCATTTCATTTCATTTCATTTCATTTCATTTCGCGGTCTCCGGTCGCGGTCTCAGGTCGCGGTCTCCAGTCGCGGTCGCTTGTGTCTCTGTCGCGGCGCGAACCGACACCTTTAAGTAATACTTAACACATCCATTAACTTTACTTGTTTGTACCTACGTCCGTCATTGCCTTTCGCGAGTCTGCAAAAACTGATCATACAAGGTACACTACACATGTAGGCTGTTTTACATACGATGCGTAAGCTTGCTTGTAGTTCCATTCGACTATGAAGAGCTAACAGTTAATGTTACACGAAACTGTTTCACTTATCAACATAATATTTATGAAGCGATAAATCATGACTGAGTTATCAAAACCCACCTTTGTTAATCATGAATTGTTGGATATTTTTTTTCCCTTTTGGGATATTCTATGCCTACATCACTCGCTAAAAACTTTTCACAAATTCAGCATTTGACAAGCCTATAGTCAAGCACCACATCTACGATCTATGTATAAATGACATTTAAAATATATATCCTAACCCCCTCATTCATAAACGCTCTATAGGCTTCTGCTAACTTAGCAATCGTTTGTCCTTATCTGTCACTTTGACTTTTACCTTTCACAGATAAGGACAAACGATTGTTAAGTTAGCAGAAGCCAATACAGCGTTTATGAATAAGGGGGTTAAACTTTAATCACCTTACGTAAACGAAACACTAAATAAAAACAAAATAAGTATCCACAAACTGATCCTCCGAAGTCATCACAGTGGCTCCTAAGTAATTCTATTATAAATTTTATAGTAATATTCCTGCGTTAATAAATTACTCCGAGCTCCAAAGTGATTTTAATTAATAATAAATCATTGTTAATTAAAATGGTTTCTGCTATCGTCGACTTTGGCATCGTGTAAACGCTGAGGCTACCGTTTACTTCATTCCTCTACATTTAACAAACAATTATTTAGAAAACAATAGCGATTTAACGCTCTTTTGTAAACCTTTGTGGGAAACTTCGGATAAGCGACTAGCTTTTATTGTAGCAGGGTTCAGTTAAAAATAGATGTAGTCTTGCTTTCGTAGCTGCTGGGCCTCTAAGTTTGAGAGGGCTTGGGCTATGGTGTCCGCGTGGGCCCAGTGTTGGGAACTTTACACACACCATTGAATTGTTTCGCGTTTTCTCCGAAAAGCACATGATGAAATTTCAGATGCACATAAATTTCATTTCATGAATTTCGAAAAACTCCTAAGATCAAACCACGGAAGTGTGTCTGTCCGCCTGTTAACTCTTGACGCTTAAACTGTAAGACCGATTTACTCGAAATTTGGTATAGATGTAGTTATGATCCTGAGGAAGAATAAAGAATAGTTTCTATCACGGAAGATAACCTATGAAAAGGGGTTAAACTTTCTACGAAGATGCGATACCCTTTGAGTAACATAATTTGTGCTCTAATTGAATGTTTGCCACTAAATTTTATGCAGGCGTTAAACATAAGATGCCCGAAATACTAATTCTACGCAGACAAAGTCGAGGGCAAAAGCTATTTGGTCATAATTATGCTCAATGCTCTCCATATCTACTACATTTTATTGTGAATGAATTCCACAGTTAATGTATCTATTTATGTAATGCTGACAGTTGAAGAAATATTGTTACAATAAAATTGTTCATAAATTTTAACTCCACACGCTATTAACTAGAAAACTGGGGGCCTTACCATGACGTCTTAATGCGTTTCAGTTTAGGTTCGCTCGCTGTCAGATTCATTCTAAAAGTGACAGCTAAAACTTGAATTGAGTCGGAATTAGGACGTCATGGTAAGGTCTCTGTAATTATGCTGTCAAAGAAGCGGTTCTTTTGAAAACCAACGGAACTCTAATAAGTTCTTGATTCAATACAAATGCTACCAAATAAAGTCGTACAAATAAACGAAAATCTCCTTGGGAATAGTCATTCTTTTGTTCTGGGGAAAGTAGCGTGGTTTGTTTTGCAAAGAAATCTCTTTGGTCAGGAAATTGTGGAATATAAAGGCATTGCCGTCGATTGTCCTAAACAGTGGACTGGCGAAAGTTCGCCCATTGTTTTGTTTTTATTGTAAACACTATTTCGTGTCTGCCCTAAAGTAGACACCTACTTACCAATACGAATATTAAAGCGCTAACTTACAACACTACGTTTGTTCATCACTACATAGTATAAAACAAAGTCGCTTTTTCTGTCCCTATGTCCCTATATATGCTTAAATCTTTAAAATTACGCAACGGATTTTGATGCGGTTTTTTTTAATAGATAGAGTGAATCAAGAGGAAGGTTTATATAATAATAATGCATATACCGTGCGAAGCCGGGGCGGGTCGCTAGTTAAAAATAAAGTCGCTTTCCGCTGTCTGTTCCTATGCATGCTTAGATCTTTAAAACTACGGAACGGATTATGATTCGGTTTTTTTAATAGATAGAGTGATTCAATGGGAAGGTTTATATGTATAGGTACTTAGATTGCGCCCGTGCGAAGCCGGGGCGGGTCGCTAGTTCCATCTATACGCCCACAGCCATACTAAACGTAGCCTTTAGGTCTTGTTACCTTGGGCTCTGCCTACCCCGTAAGGGATAAAGACGTGATTGGTGTAAGTATGTGTGAATTATATGACACTAGCTGTTGCCAGCGACTTCGTCTGCAAAGAATTCGTTTATCGTTATTCCGCGGGAATTACGCAATTTTCCGGGATAAAAAGTAGCCTGTATGTTATTCCAGACTTTCATCTATCTATTCACCGAATTTCATCCAGATCCGTTGGGCCGTTCTGGCGTGATTGAGTAACAAACAAACATCCATCAATCCATCCATACTTTCGCATTTATAATATTAGATTTTCACTCTAAGTAGGTACAATCGTTTGCTGTATGAGAAATAAACACCATTTTAAATACTTAAGGTACTTTAAAGATCCTTCGTATGTTAATCTTGCCATTGAATATTTCGGCCGCTATTCAATATTATGTTGTTTTGAACGAAGATTTCGCTCCTTCGAAAACGCAAAAACACAATTACCGTTTTCACACCAAGCTTTACTGTTACGTTATGGTCGTTAGATACCAGTATTCTAATGAATTATCGACGGAGAATGCTATAATCGATTATACGCACTATTTGCCGATACACGTTCGAAAATAGCTTTTGCTGATGGTAGAACTTCGTGGTTCGTCCGGGTTCTACCACCGACCATCATACGCTTGCGATGCTGTGTCCAGTGTGAAAAGTAGGTATAGTAGGCGGCAAATAAGTAAAACGTGGAGGGGATATGCACAGTATGAAAAACAACATCATTTTCATACTGCGCATATTCCCTCCCCGTTTTACTTATTTGCCGCCTACTATAACAGCCGGTGAAATTTCTGGAACATGAGGTATTACATCATACCCTTCTATACTTCTATTATTTTAGAATTAGAAACCACAACGGCATTATATATATATTGCGGCTCGAGAACTGTAATCTCTGTACAATTTGTACTAGAGTAACAATTGACGACACGCGCATAAAGTGACATTAAAACAATTTTATTTTGCGGCTGCCAAACTGTTGCACCGTAGCGTAGGCACTGTACTATTTGCTAGGTAAGAAATAGTTGACCAGACGCAATACATTATTGTGGTTTCTAATTAAAAAAAAATCGAAGTATAGGCTAGCAACGATGCTCTCTTACCATTAGATGACCCACTCGCTCGATTTCGTTCCTTGTCGTATAAAAAGTCATCAGTCTTACAAAGAATGGGATGGCAAACGGCAGGAATGTAGCAAGTTATGGATACGTCGAGTAAGGAGAGTGAAGGTGACGCAACACAATTTGTATGAGCTGCCTACCTGGCAAACCACTACTGCATGCCCTAATCCAAATATCAAGTTACTCCCACCAGTAGAAACGGGTTGAAAACTTCCCAAGCCCTTTGTTGCCCGTCACCTTAAATCGCAATCAACCAACGGTCTATCGGTGAATGACAAATTTATTTTTCTCAAAGATGCAATGAAATGTTAACCTTACGTTCCAAACAATAGACCGGGACGTATCACGTTGCGGGCGCGGTTGGACAAGTGGTATGTAATGGATTTTCATACAAAATGGCTGGCCTTGGCCTGCAAAGCGATCGTGTTTTGTTTTGTGGTGGTCATCGTCGTGCGCGGGGCGCGCTGCTGGAGGACACGCGCGTGGAGGATATGCAGCAGCTGCTGCACGTCCGCTGCCTAATGCACGCGCTAGCGGCAACATTCTAAGGGTTTTTTGAATTTTTTTTTATTTATTTCATTGCATGTTTGAGAAAAGCACTATACAAGGCTCGGCGTGAAAGAACTTGCAGGCTTCGTACTCCTATCCGGCCTCGCAAAGCTCGGCCGTCTAGATACGTTACTCAGCCTGCAAGCCTTTCTTTCCCGGCCTCTGCAGTAATGTACTATTTCACCTCACTTGCTCGTAAGGGCAGTCTTTCTCCTTAAAAATCTGCGCGGAAAAGTGCTTTTTCCCCTCTTGCGTGGAAAAGGTTTTTGAAATTCGAACGCCGCGCTGACCACCATTCCACCACGACCACCACGACCACGACCACCTCACCTACTCATATACTCAAGTAATTAGAAATTTGAAATTCTTCCATCCACCATTTTTCTCGCTGTAGTGAGGTGAAAAATTGTGTGTTTCGCTCGGCAGCAAAGTTTATTTAGTGTCTCGTGCCTTGAAACCTTTGCGACGCTCAGGATTCTTCTTTTGAACCACTCGCTTCGCTCGTGGTTCAATCATAGACTCCTTCGCTTGTTCGGGTTTCAATACAGGCACTCGCGCCAAACAAAAACTTTGCAGCCTTGCATAACAATTAACTATTTCACACCTCTCATTCAGAAAAGTAATCTTTGCTCCCTGTCGAGAGGGATCAAAGTGCAACTTTTCTGTTCAAGACTTTTCTACGTGTTTTTTTGCAAATGCAATTTTTTGAAGTTAAAAATTGTAAAACCACGCCATTTTCTATGCTGGTAGCTCTTTAATTATGTTTTGAATTCTTTTTTCAAGTTTTTGCAGCCCTTATATTAATGCTCTCTTAGAAAAACCGCGATTTAGAATTGGGTTTGCCCAATAAACCGACATCCAGTGGCCGATAGGAGTATCAAAAAAAAACAAAACATTTCGTCGCTGTACATCTTTCATTATGAGAGGAAGCCTGTGCTCAAGAGTGGGACGTTTAGCTGAAGATGAATGTGTCACACAAGCGAAGCTGCGGGTAAAAGCTAGTGTATGTAATAGAACAAAGTTGCGGGTGGTAGGGCCTTGTGCAAGGTCCGTCCGGATCGCTACCACCATCTTACTTGCTAATCCTGCCGCTAAGCAGCTTGCACTGCTGTGTTCCGGTGCGGAGACTAAGACAGCCGGGAAAATTACGAGCACAAGAGGAATTTCATCTTAGTCCTCTAGGTTGGCAACGTATCTGCAATCCCTCCGGGGTTGCGGGTGTCTATAGGCAGTGGTGATCACTTACCACCAGGTGACCCTCTTGCTCGTTTGCCTTCCTATTAATATAAAAAAAAAAAAAAAGATAATACGAGACTCAAATACAGTAGACAAATGGCAGGAACGTTTGGTGGGTATTATAAATTTACTTCACCGTCGCCTTGCAACTGATGAATCGACCCTCGGCGTTTGTTCGAAAGATAACTTAGTATGGATAAGACTAGTTGAACTTCATTGTATCCCGGATCAAAAATATAGGGTATTTTTAAACTTTTTGAAGTCACTAACTTTCAAATTTTATGCCTTACATTATGCGACTGCGTATGGACGTTTGTCTGCGTATGGACAAACAACTTATGCTTTTACTCGACAAGGACAACGAACGAGCAAGTGGATCACCTGACTACTCACATTGACCATGGACACCTACAGCACAATAGATATTGCGGATGCGTTACCGACAATCAGGGCTATGACTAAAAGACCGTAATTGCCCTGACTGTATTCGTAGAGTCCGTTCACAGCAAAAAGACAGTAAACTTATTTAGTGTAGGTACAAAAAGGCACAAGAGAGACATGCGACTAGCAAGACATATCGATGGTCTAGAAGATAAGTGTGCTAAGTACAATTTTGTTCATTGTAACGTTGACGTTGCCACGGTCGGAATTGGACTGCTAATTGACAAATTGCTAACTTAGCGCTTTGCCTATTTGTCATCTGGACCATCGATGTAAGCTGGAGATGAGATATTTTTGCGCCGTGTAAGAAAGTGGTCATTAAGGCCATCTTAATTACTGTAACAATAATAACCTACGGTGACAGCTAACGATTTGTTACCAAGAGTAATATGCTAGTCAAGATATCATGTAGTTGTCGTATATTTATTGTATTCCTAGCGAGACTAAAAATGCATTATTTCTTTTGCGTCAGTTTTTTTACCCGAAATTTGGATTCGTCCAACATTAAAAAGTAAACTTTATTTATTTTGCGTAAGGGGTAATCTCGAAACAGTTTAAAATCGGAGTCAAATGTTAATATTTATTCGATAATGAAGACGCAAAGATAGCGTGTCTTAATTACTCTGCGTGTACGAGTGTATAATGTTTGTGACTCTTTTACTCAAAAACTTCTAAAGTGATTAATATCTTAGTCAAGGTATTTAATTTAACCTCTTCACCACTCCAGTAATTTAGTCGTAAGATGAATGGAATGCCTACACGCCATGCTCATCAATAGATTACATACATTCAACTCGAAATTCCTTCTGCAATGCTATTAAAAATCAAGCTAGATAGTGTGGCAGCCAAGAGGTTATATCTTTGTAAGTTTAATAGTTTCCATAAAAAAGGGATAAACAAGTTCTTCATAGACAAAGTCTCGAGCAAAATTGAGTTTCAAAACAGTGAATATAAGTTGCGACCTTTGATGAGCTTCAACAGAAAATGTCTAGTTTTATAATAAGACTATATAACTATATAATATATAGTATGTAATACGATCCTGCAAACTCTTTCCTCTGTACCGCCTTTCGATCTTTGTCCCTCTTCTATAACGGGTTCAAAGAATTTAATTTCATTAAACTGGACTTACTTTTACACTTTCTTTCTTCAATATGGGTTTTAAAAGATTATTTTCTACGTCTACGCGACTTGAGAGTGAATTTGTGGTAAAGTTATAATACAGAACACTGCTTGATAACTTTGTTTTTAGAGATATACTAAGCGGCAAAAATGTGGCTCTCATGTGTCTGATTCCTTCATCTCAGTTACTTAATGTGATCAGCTTTTGAACTTTTATGTTTAGTGGTGTACTTACTTACTCGGAACTATCGTAAATTTTTGAGGTCTGGTGGCTTATTGTCTAACTCGCTCGCAATCGCCATCGTGTTCATTTTGACAGTTCTTGTATGAATGTGACAGCTAGCTGATTCCGATGCCAATTGTCAGCCCATACATGAACTGTCAAAATGAACACGATGGCGATCGCGGCGAGTTAGACAATAAGCCTACTGGATACAAGTGGTTTGATGTAAATTTGCGGTGAATTAAAAATAAATACTAACTTACGTGCTGGACTATAAATCGTTTTTAAATTAGAGTACCAAAAAAATTAATCATACCCAATTTCTCTTTCCCTGGTAATTTAATTTTGTATTCTTTACTGAGTTTAAAATTAGGTAGTATTTTACACATTTTATAGGATAACAATTACCTAACAAAAATCTATCTGTAGGTACTAAATTTAATTTATTGTTAACTTTCGATAGTGGTAGCACATCACTATTTTTGAATGGGCATACATATTTTGTGTCAGTACGAGAGAGAGAGAGAGATATGGGGGTGGGAAGAGAGATTTACACATATTCGATACAAATAGATAAAAGAAAGAGATACAATACATTTGAGAAAAATAAATAAAAATAAACCGAACTGAACTGACTGAGTAGGACTGAATATTGCAAGAATTCGAATTGTACAAAGTGTGAGTCAAAAATATATTGGCAACGTGTCGAGTCCGTCGGACCGTGACAGATGCAAATCTTGTTCGCACTTTAAAATATTTCATATCCATTTTAAACAAAGGTTCAATAATGTATGTATGTTAAGTAGCGTTGATACCATTTGTCTTAAAATAATAAAAGTAGGCCAAGTACGAGTCGGAAACACGAAGGATTTCTTACTATCGTACCGTGAAAAACACACGATATGTAGTAACCATAAACTGAAAAGTATGTTCATCTATTACACATATAAACATACAGCACCGACAGACGACTGGATTAACATTATATACTATTCTAGCTTCTGTCCTCGACTTCATCTGCGTAGATTTATACATTATGAACCTTCCTCTCGAATCACTATATTATTTAAAAAAAAGTTTTAAAGATCTAAGCATACATAGGGACAGACAGCGGAAAGCGACTTTATTTTATACTATGTAGTTATAGTGAAGTCCCAGTTGTGTGTGTGTGTGTGTGTGTGTGTATACGTACTGTAGGTATTTTTCTTACTCTTACTGAAACAGCTGGATAGATTTGCGTGCAATTTTGAGCACTTATACCTACTTTAAAACCTGGATTAAGGATATTTTTTATTCCGGAATCCTACTAATATTATAAATGCGAAAGTTTGTGACGATGTGATGATGTGACGATGTGAGTGAGTGAGTGTGTATGTTTGTTCCTTCTTCACGCTAAAACGGCTGGACGGATTTGGATAAAATTTGGAACGATAGCTGGTTATCTAGATTAAAACATAGGCTACTTTTTATCCCGGAAAATTGCATAGTTCTCGCGGGATAGCGATAAACATGTTAAATCATTGCTAATTCTACGCGGACGAAGTTGCGGGCAGAAGCTAGTATATCATAGTTTTTATGAATGGCGCCACCTAGTGGCTCACTGGCAACTTAATAGGACGTGTTCCAATGTCCCCAGTGGAACCAGTTGAACAATTTTGTCCGGCTAATTTCGACGACAACGCTAATCTATTGCCGGACGATTTATGGCTCATTGTTGTAAGATTTACGTCCGGCATTGTCCGGGTCGATCTAATTCCGGTAATTGGTATTGTGTGTATTCCATTAAATGTGTTTTGTGCTTTTGGTCACTCTGCGAGCACAGCATAGCGACACTTGATAATATATGACCTTGCAAACACGCGTCAGTGTCAATTTCTTTTATGTAGCCTATTGGCTTGGATTAGACAGATAAAATTAGGGTGCGACCAAACCGCCGCGTACACGCAGTGACGTGTCGTATGCGTCACGTTTTCTCACCGTTTCTTCATACATTTTGTTGCGATTCCGTAACGTCACCGTTTTTTAAGCGGCGGTGTGGTCGCGCCCTTATAGTGTGATCCATTCCGTATGCGTAGGACGTATGCATATCGCGATCCACATCACGAAATAATGATGGATGGGTTAGCCGCATCACCTATATAATAATATAACATGATTCCTAAGATTTTCGCCGATTCCCTCGATGAAACATGTTCGCTGATTCCCTCGATGAACTTTTACCATCTGCACGAGAAGACAACTGGTACACTCTATGTTTTTTCTTTATTCCCATACCAGCATGGAAGACCTATTAATTATGTTGTTGAATTTCAGTGGACATAATAATATACACACATCAGATCCCTAGAAAAATTTGATCTTTTGTCGCGGTAGTAATAATAATTACAACACAACGGATAACTCTCGTATAAAAGCCGAAGGATTGCTCCGACAATTGTTTCGGACTATTTCGTAGCCCTCGCAAGCAATTGTCGGAGCAATCCTTCGGCTTTTATACGTGAGTTAGCCGTTATGTTGTAATTATGAGTGAGTCTCACGGTAGTTTCATGTTGAAGGTTGTAATAATGCCTACATGTAATTTTCAAAATTGACTAGAGATAAAAAATATCCCTAGACATTATTGATGAGTGTATATTATAAGAGAGAGTTCTGTAAGATGACATTAATTTCCAATTACAAATATGGTCACAAAATATACCTTGCTTGCTTGCTTGTTTGCTAGGTAGGCTTATTTTGTGTTCATTGAAATGGACCTCCGCCAAGTAACGCCTGATTCAATAAAATATACAAATATGGTGTCAGCTTTTTCAATTTCGGGCATACGTTAATCGAAACTTCTTCCTGGCTGTAAAAAAACTTAACGCAAATACGATGAATTAATTAAATAGCACATTTTACCCATGGACTACGTGTAGATAGATACACGAATCAATTACTTAGCGAAAGTCCAATAATTGAAAGCTAGGACCCATTAGAAAGTCTAGACATAGCACTGGCTTTAGAGATAGTGTCGGAATATGAAATCCAGGCTTAGCTGTGCAGACTAAGTCGAGGATTGCGGCTCAACTCAATAACTTAACTTATTTGCATCTTTCTTGCAAATTCAGTTTGTCCCATTTCCATACATACATACATACATTTCCATACATACATACATACCGTCACGCCTCTTTCCCACAGGGGTAGGCAGAGACTAACTTTGTTCCACTTGCTACGATCCTGACATACCTCTTTCGCTTCATCCACATTCATCAATCTCTTCATACATGCTCGTCGGTTTCGGGTACTTTTGACCTGGCCTTTTTCCAAAACTTCCTCAATTTGATCACGGAACGTCCGTCTAGGCCAGAGGTTCCCAAACTCTTTTGTTCCATAGACCACTTCCAAAATTTTTGCTGGATCCGGTGGACCGCCTGCAGCTACATTACCACTAATTTCTAAACTAAATCTCGAAATTAAGGTTAGCTCTATGGAAACTTGCGTTGTTGCTAAGTTTCAACGATAAATTAACAGTTTTCGAATAAATTGGTTAGAATTGATTGCTTGATAGGGTTAATTATTTGAAAATAAAGACGACTAAACAAATTTTGAATTAAATTATATTTTTGTGCTGCGAGTGACTCCATCCTACTTTACTTTCTTCAAATCTACAATGACTCACAGCACAAGAACCAATCAATTCTCACAAATTTTATTCAATTTTCATGCACCCCCGCTTGCGATTGTGGACCCCCATTTTTGGTCACGCCCAACGTAGACCCCCGTCGAGTCTTCTGTGGACCCCTGGGGGTCCACCTGGACCACTTTGGGAACTACGGGTCTAGGCCTTCCCCTCCCAACGCACCCATTCACACTTCCCATATAAATCTGTTTAGTTAATCTTCTTTCATCCATCCTCTCTACGTGTCCAAACCAACTAAGCATACTTTTTTCTATCCTAGTCACTATATTTTCTTTCACACCAGCACGTTCCCTTATCACACTATTCCTTATTCTATCTTTCTGTGATACACCTTCCATACTTCTTAACGCTCTCATTTCTACTGCATTTATTCTACTTTCCTGCTTCTTTTGCCATACCCAACTTTCGCTACCGTACATTTAACCATTTCCATTCCAACTGATTTAACCATTTCGCGGCCACGCCAAATACAAAAAGACGTCACCCAACTTAAAAAAAAAAAGACTTCTTTATTGCGATGCCTTAAGTTGAGCCTAAAAAGCCGTGGTAGCCTAGTGGTTTGACCTGTGGCCTCTCAAGCAGAGCGTCGTGGGTTCGAATCCCGGGCTCGCACCTCTGAGCTTTTCGGTTTTTCGGAATTTCTGTGCGATATCTCATTTGAAATTTACCATGAGCTTTTCTGTGAAGGAACTCTGCACTGCACTCTGCACTCTTCTGTGAGGAAACCTGCACACAACTGCGAAGCAATTCAATGGTGTGTGTGAAGTTCCCAATCCGCACTGGGTCCGCGTGGGAATTATAGCCCTAGACCTCTCATTCTGAGAGGAGGCCTTGAACAGCAGTGGGACGTATAATAGGCTGGAAAGAGAGATAAGTTGAACCTAAACCCAATTGAATGAAGATTACCCAACCCAAATGATTGAAGAAGCGTGGCCTTTGCGTCTTGTTACCCTGGGCTCTGTCTGCCCCAGAAGGGATAAAGACGTGATTTATACTGTACTAGCAGCCCGTCCTGGCTTCGCACGGGGTAGACAATTATTTATTTTTGGAAATTTGGATATAAAACACTCAATTCAATATTGTTGTACATTATTTTTTTCTATCGCTAATAGTTTCGGCAGCGCATTCGACGAAAGACATTTTAAGACTCATTTTTCTACACCTTCGGTTACTTTGTTCAAATTTTACCAAGGATCCCTAATTTTTTTCAAAATGAAATGTAGCCTATGTCAAATTGGAAGAATGTAGCATTCTATTGGTGAAAGAATTTTTTAAATCTGCCCAGTACTTTTTGAGCCTATTCATTACAAACATACAAACATACAAAAATAGGTACAAATCTTTCCTCTTTATAATATTAGTGTAGATATACTATCTGTTGCCAGCGCCTTCGTCTGCAAAGAATTCGTTTATCGTTATCCCGCGGGAACTACGAAATTTTCCGGGATAAAAAGTAGCCTATGTGCTATCCAGACTTTTCTCTATCTATGTATTTGACGACCGGATGGCCTAGTGGTTAGAGAACCTGACTATGAAGCTTGAGGTCCCAGTTTCGATCCCCGGTCGGGGCAGATATTTGTATGAAAAATACGAATGTTTGTTCTCGAGTCTTGGATGTTTTAATATGTATTTTATGAATAAATGAATATGAATATGAATATGAATATGAATATGAATAATTATGTATTTATCTACTAGCTTTTTCCCGCGACTTCGTCCGCGTAGACTTCATTTACTGACAAACAGCTTTTGCCCGCGACTTTGCTTGCGTGTACCAGGAGTATTTCAATCCCGTTTTTTTCCCGTTCCCTTAAGAATATCAGGAAATGATCTCTTAATGCTCCCTACACTCCCCAAGGAACTCTCTTGCCAAATTTCAGCTTTCTACGACCAGTAAAACGAAAAATCCCGTTTTTTCCCGTTCCCGTGGGAATTTTGGAAATTCCTCTCTTAATGCTCCTCTACACTCTCCAAACAACCTAAATGCCGAATTTCAGTGTTCTACAACCAGTAAAACGAAAAGTCACGTTTTCCCGTTCCCGTGGGATTTTTGGAAAATTATCTTTTATAGCTTCTCTACACTCTTCAAACAACCTACATGCCAAGTAACGTTTCAGCTTTCTACGACCAGTAAAACGAAAAATCCCGTTTTTCCCGTTCCCGTGGGAATTTTGGAAAGTCCTCTCTTAATGCTTCTCTACACTCCCCAAGCAACTACATGTCGAATTTCAGCTTTCTACAACCAGTAAAACGAAAAGTCCCGTTTTTCCCGTTCCCGTGGGAATTTTAGGAAATTGTCTCTTAGTGCTTCCTTACACTCATCAAGCAAGCTACATGCCAAATGTCAGCTTTCTACGACCTGTAAAACAAAAAATCCCGTTTTTTCCCGTTCGTGTGTGTGTGTGTGTGTGTGTCAGGTAGGTATGTGTGTTATTGTTTTCATAATCAGCGACCCGATAAACCGTACAAGCAATACTACCCACTGTAATATAATAATAATAATACCCACGTTGATTTTCAGACTTTGTCACCCCCTACCCCTTATAGGGGTTGAATTTTCAAAAAACCTGAAACAGGTGTTTACTCATTTGTCGTTAGGAATACTCCTGTGAAGTTTCGAATAAAATAGTCTAACTAATCTTGTTTCCCCATACAAACTTTGGACCCCCAATTAACCCCTTTAGGGGTCGAATTTTGAAAAATCCTTTCTTAGTGCACCCCTAGACCTTATAAGGAACCTACGTGCCAAATTTGGAATCTCTAGAACCAGCGGTTTGGGCTGTGCGCTGATATGTCAGTCAGTCAGTCAGTCAGTCAGTCAGTCAGTCAGTCAGTCAGTCAGTTTCTTCTTTTATATATTTAGATATAAGTGTGTTTATCCGTTGTCTAGTGCCCATATCACAAACTATGCTTAGTTTGGGACTAGATCAATTGGTGTCAATTGTCCCGAGATAATTTATTTATTTATTTATGTGCCGAATTTCATCCAGATCCGTTAGGCCGTTCTGGCGTGATCGAGTAACAAACAAACATCCATCCATCCATCTTTCCATACTTTCGCATTTATAATATTAGTTAGATGTAACCCATTTTGGCAAACAAAAGTTCAACCACAGTAACTCAACTGCACCTCTATTATGTGCCAAGTTCCCAGTATATTGTCTACATGAGCTACAGAGGTTTCGAAACTGCAACCAAAGTGCAAGTTGCACGGAACCAAGTATCAAGTAGTAAGTGGGAAGTGGCAGTTAACTCGAGCGCTATGTTTGAACTGTGGGGTGGAATTAGAGTTTACTCTTGTTTAGGGATGTGAGATTGTATGTAAGAAATCGATTTTTAATTAATCGATTATTTTTTGCGCATTAAAAATCTATTAATAAATAATCGATTTTTTCCTAAATTTTTAATGAATTTCAAAACAAACTCCATAAATATTTTATTTATCATGGTTTTATAAATTAAAACTGTTTCAAAAGCACAGAAGGGCTGCCATCGTAGACGCACAGATGGCGTTAATGCAAATCATCTCCATGGAAATAGTTTTCTTTGATAGTTCGCGGTCCGGGTTATAAATAAAAGACCAGACTTAATGTCGGAGGTGGTAGATGAAAAATCGACTAACTATGCTTGATTTTTGATTATATAAAAAAAAACTATTATTAATCGATTATTTGTAATAAAAAAATCGCGTATAAAAATCGATTTTTACATTTTAAAGAATCGATTTTTAATCGATTATTTCCATAATCGATTATTTTTTCACATCCCTACTCCTGTGTATATGATTAAGTATAATGTAGTTAAATTGTACTCTGAAACGTGAATTATTTGTATACCAGGTGACTTCATGCAATTCGGTGCTTTTGCGCTATCTAACAATTTGATACCTTATCGCAGTAAATGTCATAGTGAAGATACATTGGCAAGAACAATCATTGTGATCCTTGCTGTAAGAATGTTCTACTCAGGAATCAGTTTTTTTCCTGAATTCATTATTTTCACGTGTTTTATGTGCAACTTGCTGTTGCTCGCAACTACTTACGTCCGTAATATTAGTATAGATAAAGAGTTAATGAAAACTAATATTTTACAGGAAATATCAAATTAATCAAGAAATTTACTTTCTTGATTTTTAATGTTTACTTTTTACGTTTTACCGTTAGAAATTTAATATCTAAACGACACTGAAAATTAGAACACAGAAAAATCCGAAAAGTAAAGCTATGGCCGGAAATCGAACCCGGGTCCTCGTCATTCCGTGAAAAAAGTAAATTTCTTGATTAATTTGATATTTCCTATCATTTGAAAAACAGCGCCTTCTCTCATCCCTCGTCCCTCGTCCCTCGTCCCTGGTGTCGTACAGACACATCATTCAAACAGATGACGCTTAGCGACAAATATTCGCATAGTAACAAGGTCACGTGACAGTTGGTAACAGATTCGGAGGCTTATTTACCTGCTATGGGTGGTGTAGGGGTATAGCACGCGTCACGTAATGACGAGGACCCGGGTTCGATTCCCGGCTATATCTTTACTTTTCGGATTTTTCTACGTGTTCTAATTTTCAGTGTGATTTATAAATTTAATATTTTACATACCTACATACATACACACAAATCACGTCCGTATCCCTTACGGGGTGGACAGAGTCTTAAGTAACAAGGCCACGTTTAGCATGGTTTTGGGCGTATAGATGGAAAGGGGAATCAAAATAATATAGTTGCTAGCCGCATCGCCTATAACATGGTTCCTAAGATTTTTGCCCGTTCCCTCGATGGGCTTTTACCATCTGCGCGGGAAGAGAAGCAACTGGTACATTCTATGTTTTACCTTTGCTCCCATCCCATACCAGCATGGAAGCTGGTTTGGCCTTAATTGTTATATTTTAAATCTTTCCACCTATACGCCCACAATCATGCTTAACGTAGCTTTAAGTCTTGATACCTTAGGCTGTGTCTACCCCGTAAGGGATAAAGACGTGATTTATGTATGTATGTATATTAAATACTAAGCTAGCTTATTACGTAACTCGCTCGCAATCGCCATCGTCTTCATTTTGACAGTTCATGTATGGGCTGACAATTGTCATCGGAATCAGCTAGCTGTCACATTCATACAAGAACTGTCAAACTGAACACGATAGCGATTGCGAGCGAGTTACGTGATAAGCTAGGCTCTCGTGTTAAGTTGCCGCTTTTTTTCATTAGCGTCTATTGTGGTCTTAAAGATCTGACGGATTCTTAAAAGGCTAAATTAAATTTCTTTTCCCTGGAATTGTTTTTATTTCGGGCACCTTTTGAATTTTATTTAGGCAAGCGCCCAGGAAATTACGAATTCTGTTTGAATTAGAGAAATGTGTTTTATTGTAGTCTTTGAACTCGGACGCTGAGTGGTTGTTATGAATAAGAGGCGTTTGAATTTGAATAAATATGTCAGAAATACATGAGCAATGACGATTAGCTTAATCAAAATAAGCTGTGGGAGCCTAGTGGTTTGACCTATGACTACTCAAGCAGAGGGTCGTGGGTTCGAACCCGAGCTCGCGCTTTTGATTTTTTCGAAATTTCTGTGCTCATATTGGTGCTCATTTGAAATTTATACCTAGGAAACCTGGTAGGCAATTCAATGGTGTGTGTGAAGTTTCCAATCCGCACTGGGCCCGCGTGGGAACCATAGACCAAGCCCTCTTATTCTAAGAGAACGCTTGTGCCCAGCAGTGGGACATAAAGGCTAGAGATGACTCACAATGACAACTGGATAGCCCCCTGACTATGTAGCTAGAGTTCCCGGGTTCAAATCTCGGTAGGGGCAGGCATTTGTATGATGAATGCGAATGTTTGTGCCCGAGTCATGGACGTTGTATGTATTTAAGTATGTAATTATCTACATTAAGTATATACGTATGCTTATCAGTTGCCTGGTACCCATAGTACAAGCTTTGCTTAGTTTGGGACTAGATCAATTGGTATAATTTGTACCAAGCTATTTATTTATTTATGCTATTTAATGAAACAAGAGTTAAGTGGAGATCTTTCTCGTTTCAGAGCGCATCACTTCCATCATGGACTGAGCTGACCTAACCTGATCTAAACATGGGTAGCGGGCTCAGCAGCGCCGCCAGCAGGAAGCAGGGCAGACGGGACACGCAGGCCGAGTCCTCGCGAGTTCTCTTCCTGCTGTACCTCATCCACAGGACGTGGAACGTCGTGGTGGAGCATGTTGACGCCAAGAGTGCTAGGTAAGCCTTTTTAATACGACAAGGAAGGCAAATGAGCTAGCCGTCTGATGATGTGATTCCTTTCTTCTTCTTATTTCTGGCGTATCAGCTCGTTATTACGACGAAAACTTCGCCAATGTGGAAGTAATAAAAATAATTTCAAAGATCTTTTGACAAAATGTCGGCAACGTTGTACGGCAACACGGTCAAAAGACCCCCTCCCACGTGTCGAGCTCTTAGCACGTACAATGATATCCATCAGAAACTGCCAGGAAATCATTAGCCGATGCCCAGGGTGCACCGGACCAAGCACTGCTCTTCGCCTGGAAGGACCCAAAAACAAACCGCAGCTTTTGACCACACGCGGAGGTAACCCGACTTGCACCCCAAAGTTCCTAAGTAAAATGAGGATAGCAGACATAAACATTTGATATTTAAAAGGAAATCTTCCTTGACGATCACAGAGGTATCCTGTCAAATGTCAAACTAAGGCATTTGTGTATAAATAGTTAGTTACAAGCTATTAAGCGTGGTAAAATCATTCCCTGTTAACCAAATTGCAGATGGCGCGGCTCCCACACAGTGCCAAGCTCGGCCGAGGGTCGCCGGTTCGACTCCGTCAGCCTGGCGGACTCTGGCGGCTCCTGCTACTCTGAGTGCAGCTGCAGCTACTGCCGTCTGCGTGACTGCGCTCAGGACTGTGTCAGGTATGTTTGCTTTTCCACAGGTCTTACTGAGTACCGGGCTCAGCCGAGGGTCGCCGGTCCGACTACGTCAGCCTGGCGGACTCTGGCGGCTCCTGCTACTCTGAGTGCAGGTTGCCGTTACTGCCAGGTAGAGGTAGTATGTATGTATGTATGTATGTATGTAAAACTCTACCACAGAAGCGGAGTGGCAAGGTATGTTTTTAGTTTTCATTCATATGGAACTCCGCAAAGAAAAGCCTGACTGAATCAAACATTAAAACTTAGTTTAAAAAAAGTTGAAATATAAAAAAAAAACTTTTACTTTTAACTAATTAAAGTTTCATGCATGAAGCATTTTGAAAGCCAAATTCCAAGTTCACTGGACTAACCAGAACACTAAAAGTCAACTAATAGGTATAATAAAAATAGTTTTTATTTCTCGCGCATCATAATAAATATGAAACGTTTTTTTTTCAGGTAAGCGGAACCCAGAAGCGCAAAATGATGGCTTGATGGCTATTGTTAACATAACATACTTATCACGATGTCAAAACCCTCCCTCGTCGAAGCTCAGAAATTCAGTTGAAATAATGTCCCAAATATCAATTAGTCCAGTTGATTCAGGGCTGTGATGGTCATCAAACACGAATCCCATGACGGTTCTGATTTTCCTTCGGCAATATTATAGTTCTAATTTTGAAAAGAATTTCAGACACCGTTAAAATACGTTAAAACCTTTTCGAGATCATTCCACTAAATTAAACCAACAGATAACCGCAAAGAAACCAACGCGTTGGCTTAAATGGCTTTTATTTTTAAAAGTCATCAAAAAGGTTTGACACTGAAAATTCGGTCAGCATCTCTATTCGTGAGTATAAAGTGATATGTATGTTTAACATCCTTCCATTATAGCTCATTGTTTTTTTTTCGATTTCGAGTAAAAGACATACAGTCAACTGGGGTGACTTTGATTTACGGGGTGACTTTAAAAAGTAGTTTTAATGACAAAACCATTTCTTTTTTATTTGCGTTTACTGCTTCCAATCAATGTCTTCGTCGATCGCCTTTGCGTCTACATGCCAAACATTCACCGGATATGGATAGTATTGATTTTATAGCAATTTTAAATCGATCAAAGTACCTAGCCCCAAAATTACCAAAGTCACCCCAGTTGACGGTACTCATTTAAAAAAATGTCTCCTTTTACTTTCTTTATTTAAATTAATATATCAAGTCAGATATAAGCCTATTGAAACGTTGTTGCATAGGGTGCACAAAGAGCTCACAGACTTATACGATAACTATTGATAGGTACTATTCTCTTTGCTCAAACTATAGTCTATCGAAACACTCAACTCAGCGGCAACACTCGCTTAGAGCGTCCACTCAGGCCTAACCCTATATCGCTTGCCTTTGTCGAATAGGGCCGCGGGTAGAGTTTGCAATATCCGTCCATTTTCAGAATTCGGATAATATGAATAGGTCCACAACACGAATCCGAATATTCGGATAAATCGGATATTTTGAATATTTTAGTAAATAAAACAAAATAATGATTCCCAGTTGTGTGATAGTACATTTTTGTGATTGTGAACAATAACAATAAAAAATTAACACTAAAGCTAGTAAAAAAAAAACACTAATTGTACCTAATCTTGTAAAGTTTAACAATATTTTAGATAAAATAATTAAAAATAAGCACCTCCATGGCACCTCCTGACCATAGAGTCGGAGCGGCGGCGGAGGTCTCGTCTGTCCCATGGAGATGACTTGTGTCTTCCCTACGTTCACCGACAGTCTCCATCGGGAGAGCCAGTCGGGAAGGGCGTCGAGTGTCTTTTGGAGCTTCTTTGCCGCGTGGGTGATGCTCATCGAGGAGGCAAAATATGCAGCGTCGTCGGCAAAGAGCCCCAGCTTGACATCTCCGGACACCGGGATGTCGTCGGTAAAGTGGGCGTACAGAGCCGGGGACAGACAGCTTCCTTGAGGCACGCCGGCTAGGATGCGGCGCTCTGACGAGTTGGCGTCTTCCACCGCCACCACGAACCTCCGGTCGGTCAGGAACGAAGCCAGGACGCGGACGATGCGCTTAGGAGCTGGCGACGTTGACAGCTTGTACAGCAGATGCCATACGAGGTCGAACGCCTTTTCCATGTCCAAGAGTGCTGCGACGGCGTGCTCCCTCCGGTTTCTCGTCGTCGCTAGGAAATGGAGCACTCTTGTGAGCTGCAGAGTTGTTGAGTGGCCTGTGCGGAAGCCGAACTGCTCCGGACGTGGCTCTATGTGGGGCTTCAGTTTGTTAAGCAGCAGTCTTTCGAACACCTTCGAGTCAGCCGGTGCGGTCTTAGTACTTTAGAGCTCCTTTTTGTTGTCTCACCGATGGTCGAGGGAGAAGAAACATAATACACATGAAACAGTTTGTTACAAAATTTAGTTTTACTCAATTTGTAATGTTCAAATAGAGAAGTTTTATTAAAAAAAGTTACATTTCGTCATTTTTCGTAGTATTCAAAATATTCAAAATATTCGAATATTGAATGCTGTGGTATTCGGATTCTATAAACGGCGGATATTCGGATAATTTGAATATTCGAATATTCGGATTGCAAACCCTAGCCGCGGGGCTATTCTCGTCCCTTTCCTTGACCTGCGGTTGATAAATGCGAAAAGTTTTAAATAACCCACTTTATACTGTTTCCACCGTCGCCTTTATGACAGTGAAAATAAGGTTCATGCTTAAGTAATCGCGATTGTTGAGTTGCCGATAGCTTAGACAAGCTTTTGAATTTAGTTGATTTTTGCGGGGGTTTATTTTGGTGAGATTTACTTAACGTATCGGTTTAAACTTTCGCGATTTTTACACATTATTATAAGAAAAACGTGACTTAATCAAATATTTTATTGAATCAGGCGTTACTTTGCGGAGGTCCATTTCAATGAACACAAAATATTTACCTTGCTACTCCGCTACTTACGTGCAAGATAACCAAGCCTGTGCGAAATATATACGTTTTGCATGCAACCCTCCCACCACTACTGCCACACAAAACGCACACAAATCCCACAAACTTAATTAATCAGAGCACAACCGATGCACATGCGAATCAACGTCGTACACCACGACGACGTTGGTTCGCATGTGCATCGGTTGTGCTCTGACTTAAAGAATGATCCCGTAGAGGGATCGAAACGCGCGTCAGTGTTTGTGTGGTGATAGGATTAATTAAGTTTGTGGGATTTGTGTGCGTTTTGTGTGGCAGTAGTGGAGGGAGGGCTTGCATGCAAAACGCATATATTTCGCACAGGCTTGGTTATCTCGCACGTAAGTAGCGGAGTAGCAAGGTAGGTAAATATTTTGTGTTCAGTGACTTAATCACGTAAATAAATTGTATTTTTGTAAATACCTCGACGTTTTGGACGCGACTTTGCATCCATGGTCTCGAGAGGACTGAAGAGGCGGGTATCAACATCTTCTAGCTGCACGGGTTTTCATAACTACCCGCACTTGGTACTTGTACTTGGTTTGGTATTTACAAAAATACAATTTATTTACGTGATTAAGAGGCTTGACCTAATTTTGTTGAAATTGATGTTATTTAAGCACTTTTTAAGGAAAACTACACACAAAAAAATACAAATAAAAATATACGTTAACTTTCATTATATTTTTAAACACGCTGGACGGACTCGATACAAATAATTGAACAAAATCGGCTCGATAGAAAATAATTGAAAAGATTGGTCTTAAAATCATCATTAAACGGTTCTATGGCTTTATTTTTTGACGTATGGGTCTGCAATTAAAAACAGCAGTCAACATAATTATTCATACCTACACGGCTAACGAGTCATATTTCACAAATAATCCATCCTTTTTTTATTTCTTATTATTTGTGTCTTATTTGCAAGATTTTAGACGTGCACCAAGCTGCCGAAATAGTTTCTTTTCTTTCACTAACAGGCACGCGAACCGTATGTGTGAAGAGTGGCGCTGCTCAAGGTTATTTGCTGTTGACAACGCCTTAAGTCCCATTTTTCTTATAAAAAGTCGCGTTACATTGAGGCACTGGGTCGACTTCTACGTTCACCGCGTTCACCACATCACGGCCGTCTTACACTCCGAAATTCGATTTTCAAAGTTCGTTTGGTGCCGCTCCGCTAACACTAATAGTCATTAATTTAAGAGCGAGAGGGATGGCATGACACGAACTACGAAAATCGGATTTCGGATCTGATTTGGGAAAAACTCCCCTGGCTATGATGTAATGAAATTAAAATATTTATCTCGTAAGTCATGTTCATTTTCATTTTAGTACATGACACCCTGTCAGTATGCTTAGTTTAAGTTTTCGGTCACAGAACACGTCTCGACCGCGTTTGCGTTAAAATGTCAAATACTATGGGAACAGTATGCTTAGTGTAGGTTTTCGGTCACAAAATACGTCTCGGACGCGTTTGCGTTAAAATGTCAAATACTATGGGAACAGTTTGTTGCCGTTTCGAACCGCAAGTGGCGCTGTCAATTTTTCCATAGTAATTGAGACGTTTACGCGAACGCGTTCGAGTCGTTTTTATATGCGATAGAAAACTTACACTAGACGCTCAGTATGCTTAGTGTAAGTTTTCGATCACAGAACACGTCACGAACGCGTTTGCGTTAAAATGTCAAATACTATGGGAACAGTATGCTTAGTGTAAGTTTTCGGTTACAAAATACGTCTCGAACGCATTCGCGTTAAAATGTCAAATACTATGAAAACAGTTTGTTGCCGTTTCGATCCGCAAGTGGCGCTGCCAATAAATATAGTAAATGAGACGTGTACGTGAACACGTTCGAGACGGTTTTTATATGCGAAAACTTACACTAGAGGCTCAGTTTGTTTCCGTTTCGATCCGCAAGTGGCGCTGCCAATAAATATAGTAAATGAGACGTGTACGTGAACACGTTCGAGACGGTTTTTATATGCGAAAACTTACACTAGAGGCTCAGTTTGTTTCCGTTTCGATCCGCAAGTGGCGGTGCCAATTTTTCCATAGTAATTGAGACGTTTACGTGAACGCATTCGAGACGTTTGCTCGTGTGAAAACTTACACTAGAGGCTCAGGGTATATAATGCCTATACTAAAGCTTTAAACTACACTTGAAAAACAGCGTTGCATTTACTCTTCTTTTATTACTATTGTTAAGTGTAACAATATATTTCTTCCTTTTATATAACTACATGTATCGAATGTATAATGTATGTAAAACTCTATCTCCCTCTCCTCCTAAAAACAAATTACCGTGACTGACTAACTGACTGACAGACAACGCACAGCCTAAACTACTGGACCTAGGAACTTGAAATTTGGCAAACGTAAATCTTGAGTATCCCAGAGAAGCACTAAGAAGGGATGTTTTGAAATTCCCACGGGATTAATAAATGAGGCTTATATATTTCTCAGTAAATGTAATAACTAGATACTTCAAATTCGGCACACGTGTAGCGTAGTAACACTAAACATGTTCTCCGCGGGACAGAAATAAGTGCATTCATCTTCGGGGTTGTTTTTAAAAATTACATACGTCATTTGTATTACTTGAGTTATTTTCTAAGCGGTCGAAGTCGCGGGCAAAAACTAGTTATGGATAAAAGATTTCATTTGTCAATAATAATAAAAAAATATAACCACTGAAAGTGAGTCAACATTCATGTGCAAGTTTTAGTTACAGACACGAGGACCTAACTGATATAAATATAACCAAAAAATTTACATACCTACATGCATCTCCTCCTCCTAACTGCATAATTCACTTTAGACTTTCCAATGCTGGCTTCCAAAGCTTTGCTAAGTTCGATTCGTCTACCGAGAGCCTTTTAATCAAATTAATGGCGTCTGGCGGTGAAACGTGTTTACTTTCAAGCTCTGTTGAGAACATACACAGCCTATTCTTTTTACAAAATAGCTGCAAACTGCTTTGAAAGAATTTTACAATACATTACTATAACTCTTTATTAAACACGACATAATTATAACAATCAAAACAGAAAAAAGGTATACAGAAGTAATAATGTAACAATAGGCGGCCTTATCGCTACAGAGCGATCTCTACCAGGCAACCATAACGAATTTGATGATTTTCTTTAAAATTCACCCAAAAGGTGCCCGCGGATTTTCATAATCAGTTAGATACTAATAAAAAACTATTTCAAATAACAAAAATCTGTACATACATACATTAACGTACATCCATCGCTTACGGATTAGTAAACAGTATTTCAGTCAAAATGCCTTAAAAAGAAATGAAACAGAATACAAAGGGACAGAATATAAAAACGTTTTTCTTTTGGTGCCCAAAACACGCCCAAAATCGTGTTTTATCAGAATATCAAAATAAGGCTATGATAAGGTTCTATGAGGGCCTAGAAATCTATTTGATTGACTTTGCATTGATTACAGACCGTTTAGAGTAAGTTCTTTGTCGTAACTAAACATACCTAGACTGTAAGTAGGTACCATTCTGTTTGTCTTCTCGCGCATAATGGTACAATACAATACAATACAAATAATCTTTATTGAACACCACAAATCAGTACAAAACAATACAGAAACAAAGAACAAAGTATACAATAGGCGGTCTTATCGCTTATGGTAAAACCAACGTATAAATCAATATAGTAGTTTCATTTTGAAAGAGTTAATGTATTGTGTTGTTGTATTGTAGAGATTTAGCGTTTTAAATGAGCGGTAACTCTGACACCAAATGGGCTGATACTTTCCGGTTAGTGGTGCAATACCACAAAGTGCATGTGCATTTCACCTGACGTTGGTTGCAGTGGCAGCTGATTACTGAGGTCGTGGCTTATTCTAAATGAGGTCAAACTGCTAGCAAAATTAAATAAGGGTTAATAGAATTACAATTCTGACAGCTGCCACACATACTGGCATTTTTATGGAAAGAAATCCACTCACACTTTTTCTCGAATTATACGGCTTCGATGGCAGTTCTGCTCAAAATTACGAGTAGTATGAATGAAAAAAAAGGACACACACTGTGAGACACTTTCTGATTTTTCCTTTTTTTCATTCCTTTTCCGTTACTTCTCCATAATCCTTAGAGTAACAAAATTGAAAATTGAAAATTGTATGAAACATTTGAGACACTTTTTGCCTTATTCTAAAATCAACAGTGCTCGTGATTCCGAGCAGAACTGCCATCAAAGTTGTTTAAGGTAAAGATAATTTGAGAAAAAAGGTCAGTAGATTTATTTTCATAAAAATGCCCATAAAGGCAAAGCTATAAAGGTGCGTGGTATTACGAGTATGTTGTATTACAGATAGTTTTGTAAAAGGCTCGAGTTGTAGAGTCCTAACTTTGTAGACTCGACTCACTTAATAGAGGACTCGGTGAACTCGAACAATCTGAGTCCCGTGTTTTTAGTATGGATCTGACAGCGAGCGAACCTAAACTGAATCAGAATTGAATCGCATTAAGACGTCATGGTAAGGACCCTGTAATTATCTTCTATCTATGGCGCCATATTTACTCGCGCTCGACACGGCTCGACACTCGGATTGTTCGAGTTCACCGAGTCCTCTATTAAGTGAGTCGAGTCTACAAAATTAGGACTCTACAACTCGAGTCCTTTACAACACCAATTACAGGTTATACTGAGCGTGTATTTAAAACTATTGTGTGTGCTAAAATGTAAGGCCACGGTCGTTCTGAACCACCCGCGGTGTCTATATTATGCTGTGTTGGTAAATGTTTGGGAGCGGTTGATCTCGCCCGCCACATGTAGGTAGCGTAAAAACGTGGCGGGTGAGTACGATTGCACCCGCATACCTAACCACGAACATAGTACTTTTTTTAGTTATTTTTTTAACAAAACATTCTCGGTTCAAGATGCAGTTAACTAAACGCTGGTCTACTTACTGAAGTTCTGCAATAACGAATAGTTTGCAACAGTAGAGTTCTGGAGAGGAGTGCGGTGGTGTGGGCTCACTGTGAGCGGGAACAAGAAAACCGATGCCAAATCACGCACTGAGGCTCCTACTTTTACTATGACTGAGGGAACCGTGGCACCATTATAATAATTTCGAAGATCGAGCAAACAGGCAGAATAGAAGTAATTTTCTAAGCATTACTTCTTAGCATTACATCCTTTAATTTTTGCTTTAACTTAGTGGCCATAGTAATACCTACACAAGTGTGTTTTACTACGGTTTAAAAAATACACTCATATATTATATTTTTATATTATTGAACGGAAAGATAGTGGAGCTTTGGTGATAGCCCCTTTGAAACATACTTATTATTACATGATTAAGTACTTAGCTTGCTATTCCGTCTGCATAAAATTTAATTATCTTTATCGTACGAAATACCACGTACATACAACTAATACAAAATAAATATCCCGTGAAGTCGTATGTTAAGTGTTAATCTAAGAAATTTTGATTTGTACTTACTTATGTCAATCATCTAAATTCCATTTGAATGCCATTCTTGCGTAATTTAATGTAATATTTTCACTTTATTTTATCAGTAGTTTAAGCAGGATCGCATGTACGCTTGCCTAATTCTGCTCTATAGTAAATTTTTAAGATATATTATATTAAACATAAAAGTAAATGTTTCGCTCATAAGCGCATCGCTTCCGCTGTTAATCTCGCTTTCGCTCCAGCTTCAACTCGCGCTCCACCCTTTTAATGAAGAAAACAATTAAAGTCGTTGCAGTGGAAACCGGTGTGCGTAGTCAAGCAGAAATACAATGTCGAGCAAAAAAAACGATTCGCTTTTCATGTAAATTTGCATGGAAATTTACCCTTTATTTTTGCTAGTCAGTGTAGCTGTTATCTGGATCGTTTATCGTGGACGTGGCATGAAGCCGATTCAAAACTGCAAGACAGAGGCCATAACACTGAAAATAAATGTTCCGAAGTCTTCGCTATTTCCCTGTTTTAAATTTACAATTAAGACACTAAAATTATTAAGGGGTAAAGTCGTGAGCGGCAGATTACTACATAGTAGGTATAAAACAAAATCGCTTTCCGCTGTCTGTCTGTCTGTCCCTATGTATGCTTAATCTTTAAAACTACGCAACGGATTTTGATGCGGTTTTTTAAATAGATACCTAGTGATTCGAGTGGAATGATTATAATTATTTATAATACTTACGCAGACGAAGTCGCGGGCAGAAGCTAGTAAGGAATAAAGCCAAAAATTACTGAAAGTGTTAAACTAGATTTTCTTTGCAGTTTAAACTTGTACCCAGTGTATTTTAATTACAGTAAATTTTTATTAGAAAATGTATTATTAACACTGTGTATTGTTATTTTCATTGTTTAAAAAGTCTGTTCTGCTGTAAAACTGTTTAATTTCTTAAATAATGCCATTTATTTAATTGTGCTTATTTTGAAGACAGCGCCCTCTAGCGCCCTTGCGTAGAACTTCTTGCACTAACTGGTAAACTAAGAATGCCTTTCACTCTAAGTTGCATGGAGTCTACTCGCGCAGTGACTTTTACTTCGTCTCGCCAGACTGAGTAACAAGTTCGCGTTGTTTTACACAGATGGCGTAGCTACTACGATTAGCTTGCAATAAATACACTAATGGGTAACAAATGTTAAACTCGCGTCAGGCGTAAGAGGGAGGGTGAGTTTAAGTACTTACCAGGATATCAGAATCCTCTAAGAGCTTGTTTTGAAATATGAATGAAGCTAGAATCGTGTTCGATTTTTGAAGTGTACGTTGATTTCGTCGCTTTAGCGTATGTGCGTTTGGCCTAGTGGTTTAAGGTGTGGAGAAAACAAACTTAGTACCTATACCTACCATTACATTGAAGCACATACATACGTACATAAATCACGTTTTTATCCCATAGTAGCTAAACAAACCCTAAGGTACCTAGGTAACAAGACCTGGGACCTTACCATGACGTCCTAATTCCGACTCACTTCAAGTTTTAGCTGTCACTTTTAGTATGAATCTGACAGCGAGCGAACTTAAACTGAATCGCACTAAGACGTCATGGTAAGGCCCCTGGCCACGTCTAGCATCATTGTGAGCTGGGAAGGGGAATCAACATAGTGATGGGTTGCTAGCCGCATCGCCTATAATTCCTAAGATTTTCACCCATTCCCTCGGCCTCATTGAAGCACAGTTTCATTATTAAACTAGCTGTTGCCCGCGACTTCGTCTGCAAAGAATTCGTTTATCGCTATCTCGAGGGATAAAAAGTATCCTATGTGTTATTCCAGACTATAATCGATCTATGTTCCAAATTTCATCCAGATCTCTCCAGCAGTTCTGACGTGAAAGAGTAACAAACATCCATACATCCTCACAAACTTTCGCGTTTATAATATTAGTACCTAAGATATTCCGAGTCTAACTAACGCGCTACATGCGACAGAAGACTCCCAGTATCCTCTTATAATATTTACTTATTAAATTCTTATGGGGAGACCTGTGTTCAACAGTGGACGTCCTACGGCTGATATGATGATTATGATGATGATTTAATTCTTATGAAAGTATCAAAATAACCGGGCAATAGCTTTAGACGGAGCTCCGCTCAAATGCGGTGCTCCTTTTTCGGGGTATTTTAAGTTTGTGGAATTTATTATGTGTTTTATGTGGCAGTAGTGGATGGAGGGATTGCATGGAAAACATATATTTCGCACAGACTTGGTTATCTTGCACGTAAGTAGCGGAGTAGCGAGGTTATTTTTTCTTATAATAATGACACTTATCACACTTATCGATAAAATAAGTGTCAGCAGGAAGTCATAGAATTGTTTTGTTCGTGCTAGGAAAATATCTAGGTCTAATAAATAATACAATAATAGTGACAAATCCCATCTAATAGCTAAATAACAAAAGCTTGCGCTGTTTGTGTGTAGTCTATAAAAAAGTATGACTTGATCACTAAGTGTAGCACAGGTAAGAAACTAAGCTGTATAGTAGCTGCAGTAGCTAATCAATGGACATATCGGTGCTATTCGAGCGGCCGCTGTCGCTTTTCTATCGCTTGCATTGCAACAAGGCTACTAAGTAATTATTTTGCTATCTGTGCCAAGTTTGAAAAACTTTTAGGGTACGGTTAAATGTAAAAAAATATTCCTTTATCATTTTTATAATTTGACAAAAGCTAAACTAAAGCTTCGTAACGTAGGTACTAACATAATGCAAGGTATAAAAAAAGTTCTTCCTGTAGATTATAGAGTTCCTCTTCTATTCCTGATTTATTTTGTTGTATCTACAGTCACTATCTCGACACGCGGTAGGGTGTCAAGCCAAGTTCAAGCTAACAGAACTGGCGATAAAAACCTTACCCTAATTATCTATCAAGATACTAAGATGTTCGTCAGCAAATTCTTTCTAAATTCCATTCTTTTTTTTTTCGTTATAATAAAGGTAAACAATCTTGACCTATTTTATTAAAAAACACTTTTTAAAAATCGGTAACTGGAACAAAAAACACTAAACAATAAAAACCAAATGTAACAGGTATTTTCAATTGTAACTCTTATTGTTATTTATTTTGTAAAAGGAATTTTTCGATTTCGATTTCTATTTCGACAGTCAAAATTTATTCTAATCTTCCTTCCTTATTTCTAACGTGAAAAAAAAAACGATGTACAAATGCCGGCACGTAAGTCTAGCGATGACTGTTGATTGAGCAGTAGTCGAAAATAAAGACGCGGGCGTACTCCACGTTAGACTTACGTGCCGCCGCCTGTGATCTCTTAGATCTTTTCATAGATCAAACAGTGTCTATAATAACGCCAAGAAGCAAAACTTGGACTGCCGCTATAGTAGCCCCGCAAACTTGAAACCTCTACTCAAGTTCACCGCCAGTTTCGTACCGGCCGCCGACTCCTGCGCACGTCCGCGACCAAGCGCAAACCCAAGTTAAAAAAACATATGACTGAAGTTCGTTAAAGTTTACGAGAATGTGCGTGTGCTGAACAGTGATTGTGTGTGTTATGGAAAATTGAAAAGTGTAAAAGGTGAGTTTTTGTTTTTTTTTATTTTTTCATATAGGTATTTGAGTCTCGGGCCTAGTGATGGGATAAAGGCGACATTTGCGAATAGCCCACGCTTAAGTCAAAAATGGATCAATTTTTTTAAGCTACTATCAGAGGCCCTGTTTTTAGGATCAAATGCCAAATGCCATGGTTCTTTTTTACAAGCTTTTTATAAACTTGCAACAGATGTAATGTTTGTATTTATGTAAATATGTTTGTCCGGGTGAAGCAGATAATAATAATCTTGAACCGATTGAGCTGAAATGTTACAACCCTGTTTAAGTTTTTTCTATGTAAACTCTTTATTCAATAAAGTTTATTGTGCAAAATAAACATAAAACAAATACAAAATGACACAACACTGAAATACATGCACATGTTTTTTTATTGTTGTTGACTAAAGCTTTCGCACGTTGCTTGATTTTCAAAGTTAGCGGCGTTTTTTAATTGTTGTTGATAATAAATTTAACTTCCGCACGTTGATGTTCAAATAATGCGGCGTTTAAGAGCGTCTTAAATATTAAATTAAAATTAACAACAATGTTCTATTAAACTAAAAACCGTTTAGAATATGTAATTATAAAGGCACCTAGTATATAATCACTACATAGTAGAAAAAAAATTGGCTTTTCGCTGTCTATCCCTATGTATGCTTATATCTTTAAAACTACGCAACGGATTTTGATGGGGTTTTTTTAATAGGTATGTAGATAGAGTGATTCAAGAGGAAGGTTTATATATAAACCTTTCTCATGTATATACATGTATAATTATAGTAGAGAAACACTGATTGCACCCGTAAGACGCCGGGGTGGGTCGCTAGTCTATATATCTTAAAAACCGGTAAACGGATTTTAACAGACCGGTTTTTACCTTTGTATCTCGTTATGTCGGGCACTCAACAGCGGGGGCTAGGTTACTTTTTTGCTATTAAGTATAGCGTGATAGAAATACTTATCTTTTTTTAAACCAACAAACGCCGGTAGTTGTCGGTTATGAGTACAACTTTTTAACGGTAACTTTACTTTATCGTAAGAGAAAATGGCTTGTCGTGTTGTAATTGGTATCAATGTTTTTATAGTCGAAGTTGAGTACCAGAGCCTCTAGTATAAGTTTTCGCATATAAAAACGTCTCGAACGCGTTCACGTAAACGTCTCAATTACTATGGAATAATTGGCAGCGCCACTTGCGGATCGAAATGGCAACTAAAATTTCTCATAGTATTTGACAGTTTAACGCAAACGTTATCGAGACGTATTTTGCTATCGAAAACTTACACTAAGCATACTGAATAAGAGTTAATTTAGTCTGTCGGTAAAGTTAACGCTCTAAGGGCCTGTTTCACCCACTCTCTGTAAAGTTCGTGACATCTTTAGGTGTCAGTTATTTATGACTAGATTCATCCCGCGACGTCGTCCGCGTAGAATTCGATTACACACTAGACATTATCATCATCATCATCTCCAGCCTATATACGTCCCACTGCTGGGCACAGGCCTCCTCTGAGAAAGAGAGGGCTTGGGCTATAGTTCCCACGCGGGCCCAGTGCGAACTTCACACACACCATTGAATTGCTTCGCAGTTGTGTGCAGGTTTCCTCACGATGTTTTCCTTCACCGAAAAGCTCATGGTAAATTTCAAATGAGATATCGCACATCAATTCCGAAAAACTCAGAGGTGCGAGCCCGGGATTCGAATCCACGACCCTCTGCTTGAGAGGCCACAGGTCAAATCACTAGGCTACCACGACTTTTTTTTTAAGACACTATAATATAACTTAACAGAGACTGGTGGACCGACCCGTGGTGGAAAGTATTTTTAATAATAAAAAAATACTCTTACAAAAGTAATGGCACGTAAAACTTGATAACTAAAATGTTAAATAAATTGAAACAGGCGTTACTTTTCGGAGGTCCATAATTCATGAACAAACATTTATCTTAATCCGGTGCCACTACCATCGCAAGGTGGTAGCAGAGTAGCAAGGTAATTTTTTTATCATCAATACCTCTATCTATAACTATCTGTTGCCCGGGGCTTTGCCCCAGCTGCAATTTTTTTTTCAAAATTTTGTCTCATACAAACCTTGTCCAAACAATAACAAACACAACTAAAAAGAATTATCCAATTCGGTGCAGTAGTTTGGGAGTTATGCGCGTACATACATTTCGACGATTCATTTTTATTTACCTATATAGATTTAGAGTCGAGATAATTTTATTTCTTAATATTTGATTTTTTCCGTCGCTTCTGCTACCGCGCCCGCAATCGCGTCACCATTTCACTTGATTACTCTTCGATACATTGTAACTACCTACTTAATCAGCTTATCTCAGGGTAAAAATAGACGCACAGGTATGCAGTCACTTACGCTCGCATCCGACGGATAGAAACCTACACAGGTTTACTTCAAACGTATTTGTATTTCTACTAACGATTCCTATCACACCGCTTTATCTTCTGTCATTATGCAATGTTAATTGATTCTACGGAAAAGGAAAAATGAGGAAATTGTAAATAAAAAGCCTGTCAAACATACGAGCAGCGACATGTGATGTTCATTCTGTTATTTTATTATTAATAGCGTGCCATTCAAGCGTGAATTATAAAATGAGTTCGATGTCTCCCAAGCATGCATTAAGTGCATTTCCCCCCATTTCTTGGTGAAATTAATTATTTTTTAACAATTTATCGGCAGTCCGTTATTAAATCGCTCTATAAAATTAATGAGAGTAGCTCCAAAGAAATGTGAAAGCATGTTCGACTCAGGTTTACTTTCATACGTAAATGTTATCTCTGCTTCAAATTATATCGTTAAAACGAGATCGATTTTAGAGAAGAAAATTTTCGTATGTAGGTAGTTTACAAGCGGAAGTCTCTTTCTGACCCTATGTGTTAGATAGAGACTTCCGCTTGTAAATTGTAACGTGTAGCTTTATAAAATAGGGCCCAGTACCTAACTCTTGCACTTAAATACATTTCGTTTTTATTAACATTATAAAGACGGTAAACCAAATTTGACTTGTCTTGTCATTTTTTTTTAAATCGGTCAAGGAATAAAACCATAACTCATAACATGACTGCCTGTCTTTCTATTGAAAAACATTTTTTTTAATCGGTCACTGGAACTTTATAAGACCATAACAAAACAAACGACTAAGTGGTTTTCTATAAAAATACTTCAAGACTGTTATTCTTCTTTCTAATGAGATAAAAACGAAATACAGACAGACAGTACTTGTAGAAATGCAAAAGTAAGTTCACTTAATCTGCTTGTTTGGTATAGGAGTAGTTATTTGCAAATTTACAATATCGTAAAGGATAGTCAAAGATACCTAATTAACGACAAAAAAAAATAACTTTAGTAAATAAATTATGACCAAACAAAAACAGAATTAATTAAATTGTATAAGAAAAAGGAACAAGGGTAAGGAATATTTTTAAGACGTGTGTACGTATCAAATGGAGCTAGTACCTATTTTACGCCGTAATTTCATTTATTTTTGAAAAATTCCATTATTTTTGTGGGTATTTCTTTAGTGTTTGGTGAGTTTGCATAATGATTCGCGGACAAAATATCCGCTAGCTTCAGATTTGTTTTTCATTTCCCACTTTCTTCTTTAGGTAGATTTTAAGTAGACTTTATGTAGATTCTGCACTGGATATGTATAGGAAGCTACCAAAAGTAGTTTTTCTGGTCAGTAGCTCACCAAAAAAGTGGACACCGCATGTATAGGTTATTTTTTGTAACGAAAAGCAATTAAACAATTGTAATACTTCTGAATGAGTCCAATGAGAACATAATCGAATCTTAAATGCCGTGCAATAAAAATAATTGAAGAATGATTTCATGGTGTTTCGTTGCGTAGTTTTTTTTTTGTGAAATAATTGTTAAAGTTTGACCCGTGTTTTTGCATAATGTTGAACCGTATCGAGGATGTGCAATTTTTATTTAATTTCGTAAATTTTTAAATGCGCGTGATTTCGAGAGGAAAATATTTTGATTGGTAGATAGCGTCCACAAAGTAACAAAAGTTACTCAATTTCAAGCATTTGTTTAGAGTTGGATTAACTAACAGTGCTTACCTAACCTAGCTACCTTACATTTTGTTTTTTTTTTTGGGTCTTTAAGTTATTCCTCTGCTAGGCAAAAGTTGTCCGTTCTTTCTGCCACTGATCCTAGTGAAAGGAGATCAAGCTTCATGCATTCTATTTTTTAAAACTGCTTTCCGAGCTGTAAAAGTGGTCGGATTGTTTTGAAATTCGGATGAAAATGCAATCAAAATAAACAGGTAGATGGTCAGCAAAAATAACTTTCATAAAAATGTTTTTTTTTTTTTTAAATCAGGTAATTTTAGTTATAAAACTTGGCAAAACTACCTAAATGTGTATTCGTTTCATGTTACAAGTACGTATAAGCCATCGCTTTTCTTCAAAATTCTTAACATCTTTATTAGACATAGTGCATATTCTATTATTAATATGCTTTTAATTTTTTTATCCAGAATATTTTGTCGCAAATGTTTTCAAGTCACCCTACATTAGGTTTGAACCAATCGAAACCTTGATATCAAATTATTTCAACGATACAGTAGCACGATATAAAACTATAAAATTTGGTCCAAAATGGCAGCACCAAATCTACAACAAATCACGACACACCTTGAAACTTAACTTTATTACTAAAATATGCGGCTACTTTTATTCTGTTACTATTAACCTTCATGGTTGGAAACACTCTTAATTAAAAAAAAAACTGAGTTAGTATTCTGATTTCGAAAATTGTTTGAAAAACTAGGTTTATTTCAGTGAAGCCTATCTATTATTCCTTGATAACTTTAAAAAACTCTAAATTTACATACATTCATACATACATACCGTCACGCCTCTTTCCTATAGGGGTAACTTGAAAACGGTTACTTAACTCATAAAATTGAACCAAAGATTCTCAAAAAGTGGGTGATCTTTTTTCATCAATTCGTTCTTTACATTATAATAATTATTATCAGCAAACAATCAAATAGGTAAATCAAGAGTCTTACACATTCCATTATTTATTATTAGGTATACCTTTTCCTAGCAAGCACATGTCCAAAAATTTAAGTTACCGAAGCGTTACGAAATCGCGACCATAAATAACTCCACGTATGTCCGATTCCACGGAAAAGTTGAAACATTTTAATGCTATGCTAATCTCAGCGTGGCCGAGAAGTTAACCTGACTTACAGATTATGTAATAATATATACATGAAATAGACCTCAAAAACAAGTCATAATAAACATCAATATTACGCAAAACATAAATCAGAAAACTTCCTAGTTTCCGGTTATTCCTTGGTTACTACTCGTTTGTTTCAAACTGTGGAAGTGTCAATTTAAACATACGAGTAAAACGTCGTTCATAACCAATAAATAATCACAACGCAATTTGATACAAACTGACCTATACACAAGCTAAGCAATGCTTGTACGGTACGGTAGGTTACCAGGCAAAGAATAAACGTTACAATAATTGAGTCTTTGAATTTAAAAAAAATATCTATTTTTTTTATGTTTTTTAAAACTTTATAGCATATTATATAATATCTAATTCAAAGAAATCTTAAAATAATTTTTTTAAATTAATTATAAGCAATTCAAAATTGATGAAATTTGAAATATGACCACTTGACCGGGAACGGGCCATGATTGGTCGCCATGGCTGTGACGTCACAATGTTAAAGCAATTTCACGACAGTACTGAGTTAACGGCTGATTTCACTAAAAATATCCGAAATTTAATACAAAAAATATCTGCTGAAGTTTTTTTTATGAAATAAGGTGGCAAACGAGCACGCGTATCACCTTATAGTAAGTAAATTTTTGTTTTAGTCATGTGTAGGTAGGTAATAAAAGCTTAATCCTGATAATGTTTCTGATTTATGTGAACTGGATTGATTTTACTGGACCTGAGATTTCACAATAAAGTACCTAAGTACAGTGAAAGATACTGAATCGCTTACCTACCACTGTGGAATTTTAACATACACCCTGCCAGAGATATTATTGCTAAATTGTACCTATTAGGTAGGTTACGTGATTCAGTTTCTTCGACCGTAGGTACGTAAATTTTAATGGCTAGATTTTGTGGTTGATAGGTATTTCTAGTTTTTTTTATAATCCCGTGGGATTGTATTATATATTCAATGGGAATTTTTGCGGGTGTAAGAGCCTAACCTTGTTCTAGGTAGGTACGTTCGGATCGCTAGGTACGGTTAACGTCAAAGATATCTTTACACTTTAGTACCTTGTCGTTGTAACTATATGTTTGAAGTTTCATATGAAGTTGTCAAAGTGCTTGGAGCGACAAGGCACTAAAGTGTAAAGATATCTTTGACGTCGACTGTACCAGCATCTTAGTAATCCTGCCGCCAAGTAGCAATGCTTGCGCTGATGTGTTCCGGGTGAGGAGAGTAAAACAGTCCGATTTTGGCATAATTTTTTAAATCCAAGATGGCGGATGACATTTTGACACTATTGACACTTTGACACTAAAATATTGATGGGTGTCGTTTTTGAGTAATTTGGTGCTTCTGAGCCTGATTTTGACATACTTTTTTGGATTCAAGATGGCGGATGACATTTTGACACTTTGACACTAAAAATGTTTATGGGTGTCGTTTTCGAGTAATTTTGTGGCTCTGAGCCCGGTTTTGGCATAATTTTTTGGATCCAAGATGGTGAATGACATTTTGACACCATTGACACTAAAAATGTTTATGGGGGTCGTTTTCGAGTAACATTTTACACTTTTTTGTGTTTTTTGTATCAGTAATGTCAAAATGTCATCCGCCATCTTGGATCCAAAAAGGTATGCCAAAACCGGGCTGAGAAGAACCAAATTACTCGAAAACGACACCCATAAACATTTTTAGTGGCATAAGTGTCAAAATGTCATCCGCCATCTTGGATCCAAAAAAATTATGCCAAAATCGGGCTCAGAGCCACAAAATTACTCGAAAACGACACCCATAAACATTTTTAGTGTCAAAATGTCATCCGCCATCTTGGATCCAAAAAATTATGTCAAAATCTGGCTCAGAACCACAAAATTACTCGAAAACGACACCCATAAACACTTTTAGTGTCATAGTGTCAAAATGTCATCCGCCATCTTGAATCCAAAAAAAGTATGTCAAAATCAGGCTCAGAAGCACCAAATTACTCAAAAACGACACCCATTAATATTTTAGTGTCAAAGTGTCAATAGTGTCAAAATGTCATTCGCCATCTTGAATCTAAAAAAATATGCCAAAATCGGGCTCAGAGCCATCAAATTACTCAAAAACGACACCCATAAACATTTTTAGTGTCATAGTGTCAAAATGTCATCCGCCATCTTTGTGCTCGAAATTCCGGGTTTTCTTATGAAATTCTCCTGGGATAAAATCAACGGGATTTTGAACTGAAATCCCACGACTTATTTACTTATTCATATAAATAGTTACTACCAAAGTGTACTCATCACTATTCTCATCTAATTTTATTGTTTTAAATCCCGGTACCGTGGAAAGTTGGGATAGAAGCATGATAGAAGTATAGATAGTGCCATCCAAAAAGACTCGTAGATGTATTAAAATTAACCTTTAACTACAAATTAATAAGAACCACGGTGGATGGCATCCATCGTGAATGACACCTACTATAGCCGGTACGTAAATCCAGATTATAAATTATAAAGTTCGTGTATGGCAAATTTTATCGAAATCTGTTTAGCCGTTTTAGCGTGAAAGAGTCACAAACCAATAAGCTCTCACAAACAATAGCATTTTACAATAATAGTAGGATAATAACAGAATAGAGTAGATTAAAGTCAAAAAACGGTATCACCTGTATACTAACTACGAGTGGAAACTAACATTGTGACGTCACACGCGGCTCGGCCTTGTTCGGGAACTGTCGGTGTGTTTTCGGTGCGGTACTCGACGATCAATTTTCAAATCGGTATAACTCGTTAATTATAGCGAATAAAAAAAAACTAAAAATACTTTTCTTACAAAACTTATATATGATCTTTCCATTTATGACAAAAAAAAAATTGATTCAAAAACTCAATTATATAATTAGATCCATAGCAAATATTTGTACTCGTCATATTTTTATTTGCCTCGACCGGAGATCGAGTCCGCGGATTCTCAAGAGGCTATGTCAAAATGTGTCGATTTTAAAAAAACGGTCAACATAATGAATTTTCATGCAAAACTTATAGAAGCGCTTTGATGCAAGGCAAGCAGAAAAGACGAGGCGAAGACGCGTCCGGAGCGAATTCGCAAAGATGCCTGCGACGCGTCCTCGTCTCGTCTCTTCTGTACGGCCTACGCCTTAGCCGTTAGCCAATAATTTTCTCCTTAAATTATCACACTTAGTTCTTCAACTGCATACATAATATAGGCTCTCTTAAAAATTGTTTCGAAATACTCATACTCATACTCATACTCATTTATTCGTAATAATTATTGTTATTACATGAAATAAAAAAAATAAAAATAAAAACATTTCAATTAAATTTTTTAACAAAAAAGGGGTGTTGTCTAACGAAATGATACTACAACCGGAATAATTTCATCATGAGTTTATTTACACAGTTCACAATTTCTATCCGTCACTTTAGCGACACTTATCTAAGTATTACATGTAAAATCTATCCGTATCTAGACCCTTAAGTGTATCATTATAAACAACTGCGGTAGCAAAATCCAGTTATACTCACATCCAATAGTTATACCGCATTTTCTAACTGGTCACTGCATTAATTTCCATATATTTACACTATGTTTAATTCGTCCATAAATAACAATCTTGACTTGTTTTATTTTAATCACTAATTGCTTTTGGTTATGTAATTGTTGTTATACAGTTAACATATTTTAATTAAAATATTTTTAGCATAGACTAGGCACTTGTGTAGCCAGCTTGTGACGGGTTTTAGGACAGGTTGTTGACCTCACAACTCTGACCGAAGGAAACGTAAAGACGGA
Source organism: Pandemis heparana (assembly GCA_963854515.1). NCBI lineage: Eukaryota > Metazoa > Arthropoda > Insecta > Lepidoptera > Tortricidae > Pandemis > Pandemis heparana. The sequence continues at coordinate 14,444,734 of OY978013.1, read as the reverse complement.
TTTGAGAACGATAAAATGAGGCTGGCTTAAACTACGCCTCGCCGTTTGCATACAGTCCCACACACACATACTAAACTTTAAACTAATTTAGCAAAACGTGGACAATTACCTCAACACATAGAGCAATTTTGTGTACAGACCTACGTGAGCGTGTAAATTTGGAACTGGCCACTTAGAAATTAAATTGTAAAAAGAATTGAAAATGGAATGCTTTGAGGTACATTTATTTTCATGCAGTTGTCACTTGTTTTTTGCTATGAATTTAACCTGTGGATTTTTTCGATTTAATGATCATCAATGACTTTTTGCTGGAGCATCGGTCAACAGCAAAGTTCTGATTGCCTCCAATCGACTTTTATAATGAAGCCTCGTCTCGAGCCACCATTTATAACAGGTATAACGAATTTATTGTTATACCTAGCCCATCCCTATATTAACATACTAGAATTACTGAGATACGTATGGTATATAGAACATAGATACTAATGGTAGAATGGCAGAGGAATTATGGTTAAACTTAAACTAGCTGGAAATAATTATGTGGTGGTATCTGATATGTTGCCAAGCTCATTTTGTTTGACGTATGGTTAATGGAATAAATTCTGCGACGGCAGCAAAGAGGAAACTGCAGGCTTATTACGTAACTCGCTCGCGATCACCATCGTGTTCATTTTGACAGTTCATCTATGGGCTGACAATTGGCATCGGAATCAGCTAGCTGTCACATTCATACAAGAACTGCCAAAATGAACACGATGGCGATTGCGATCGAGTTACGTAATAAGCTAGCTGTTATCTACAGAATTGCAATTTTACATTAAGGTCTTTTCATTTTTAACTGTCCTATTTGGTAAACAAAATTCTAACCTCAATCTCAAATTTTTGTAAAAAATGAGGTGCATTATGTTATCAAATAAACATCAGGCAATATTTTTGTACATAATTTTGCTGATATTTTATCTCCAGTTCCTTTATTACGATGAAATAGTTAAATAATAAAAAAACTGAGACGTTTTGAGGTTAGAATTTTGTTTACCAAATAGGACAGTTAAGAATGAATAGACTGTAAGTAGGTACAGGTATAAAAAATTACAACTTAACAGAATTGATGTAGAATAAGGGCCTGTTTTACCACTCTCTGTTAAATTCCAGTTATCTTACATACATACATAAATCACGTCTTTATCCCTTACGGAAAAGACAGAACCTAAGGTAACAAAACCATAGATGTATTTAAATGTGCAATGTGGTAACCCCGCACTGTTAACTCACTGTAATCGTATTTTCAGAACCAATTATATCACTTTAATTGCTACTCGTGTGTATAATTGAACTAAACGAAGGAATCGAAAAAATCCGGGCGAGTTGCCTTTGAAATCGATTCACGTCCGCAAACGATCGAATGCGTTTCGATTGCAATCGAATGGAACGCGTGACTCCGAGTTTGGGCAAAGAGCAAGCGTGTGTGAAAACAGATGTGACTAACTTTTGCAAAACCAGAATAGGACAAATATTAACATACATTATGATATCTTTCTTAATTTCATATCGGATATTTTGATGGCAATGTTTAGAAGACTATAATTTAATTTTGTAAAACAGAAAAGCATATTGCCTATCTGGCTGAGATTTCACGTATTTCTGAATGTAAATGGTTCGGTAGAGATCGCTATTAAACAATAAGAGTGCCAATTATCTGCAATGCCTTTTTTTACTTTTGTAACCTCACTGTAGGGATCCGTGGTGTTTAAGAAATTATATTGTAACTAGCTGTTGCCAGCGACTTCGTCTGCAAAGAATTCGTTTATCGCTATCCCGTGGAAACTACGCAATTTTCCGGGATAAAACGTAGCCTATGTGCTATTCCAGACTTTTCTCTATCTATGTCCTGAATTTCATCCAGATCCGTTGGGCCGTTCTGGCGTGATTGAGTAACAAACAAACATCCATCCATCCATCCATCCATCCATCCATCCATCCATACTTTCGCATTTATAATATTAGTTAGATTAGATGTGGTAAAGTCTGGGCGTTATATTTGCCGAATGCTTTCGGGTCGTTGGGCAAACTTACCCAACCTAACTTAGTTCGTTGGGTAATTTAGTTATTGGGTTCCATGCGACGGTGTACAAGAATGGAGGCAAACCAAAAAAGATACGCACCTGGCGATGATAGAGATGACTGGAAAGAGAAGGGGCAGGCTTTACCTAAGAATGAGACACCAAATAGACTATACAAAGTAATTTTGAGATTGTATGCAATCATGCTAAGCGTAGCTTTGTTATTTTAGGCTCTGTCTACCCCGTAAGGGATAAAGACGTGATGTATATATGTATGAAATAAATTATCTATAGTTGCAAACAGCAGAAAATAATAACACACGACATACTCGTAGGTTTTTCAACATAAAGACAGTAATTTGTTTTTAGTCTTTGACATTACGTCCCGTTTAACTTTTTATTCCTGATGGACTGAATTTTGAAACGAATAAGATAGAGTTATATTATTGCGAATTACAAAGTGACACTTACATTTATAATGATCAATGAAAATGCTACAAAAACCACCACATAGTAAAAAATACTCCGGATACAATGTTCCATCTCTCTCTGACTTCGCGGAGCAGCAAATTATATCCGTTTAGTTTAAGTGACACATGACCCTATAAAATAAATATAAAACGGCGTATAAACTGCAACATAATAATAATCTTACTAACCACTCACTTGATTGCGGTAACCAGAGCTACCAACTTTGATAACCTACAAAATGATTCTGGTAGCCAGAGCTACCAGACGACCTTTGTACAATTTTTGATTTTTAATCTGTGAAGGGCAGTTTCGAAGCGGTTTAAACTATGTCCAAAACATACCCAAATAAGATGGCAACACAGAAAAAAATTGGCAGCCAACATGATAGAACTAAAATATTTTTAAATAGCTGTCGTTCTCAACGTTGTGAAAAAGTGAAGTTGCGTAAAAGTGGACAGTATTTTGAAAATGCCGTAAGTATTCAAATTGATATTTTACTATTAAAGTTATACATTAAACGATTCAGTGTTTATCCAACTATCAGATTATAGCTATATTTCAGTACCAATGAATAATTATGAAATACAATCTCACTTCAAAGTAGTTAAGACAGATATTTTTTCGGTGACTTGCTATTGAAATGGCCAACATTTTGAAGAATAAAGAATATTTCTCGTAATATTCTAGTGAATAAAACAGTTTAAGTATTAGTTGCTTAAATAAACATAAAATCATTAACGTCTATGACTTATTTACCCAGGATTAGCGAATAAAACAAGTAACGGTCCATGTAAGTACGGGTGGTAGCCGTAGCTACCATAATCAGTTTAGCCAACTACTCCCTTGACGTTGTAAAGCATAGAGCACACCCGAAACGCTGCGATCGCGATTGGTGCTTTTGTGATTTGTTCCTACTTACTGAGTATTCATGTTCAATCTGATACTAGATTTCTTTTACTAAAATCCTATATGTCGCCGGCGGGTAAAAATACTCAACTTTATTTGAAATAACATTTTGGGACACAATGATGGAATAAGATTATTTGTAAAAACACATTTGAAGTTCATAGCGGTGTTTTGTTTTTTATCATTTATTGTTGTATTTTTTATTGAACATAATCAAATCATTTTAAGAGGTATGTCAGGATCGTAGCAAGTGGAACAAAATAGTCTGCCTACCCCTGTGGGAAAGAGGCGTGACGGTATGTATGTAAGTATGAACATAATCAAATAGCTTGGTTAATTTTTAGATTACGGAACCACGAGAGCGGAGGAGATCTTCAAGGGCTGGTGCCAAACCATGCAGGCCGAAAGTGATGAAGACGAGGAAGATGATATTGGTGATATTGATGATGATAAGCAAACTCCCGGCGTTATCACTTGCGGAGAGTCGCTATATTACCACCAAATTTAGCCGAAGACGTTCGCCAATGGCTGGAAGACATGAGATATTCACAGCCACACCTGGACCCACATTTTTTTTTAGATGACACCACGACCCCATTGTTTACATACATACTACATTTTATAATCATTAATTTGGTGTCTGGTCATTTTAGTCATGCAAAAATACAATAAAATTCCAACCACATTCGATCGTTTTTTTATTCACTGCCTAACAGCAAGTATGCTAAAAAGCTCTTTAAATGCCTAATCTCCATAGTAAGAACTTTATTCTATCATTTAATTAAATATACATACAAAATACAGTCTAACCTAGAACCACCTTATTTTTTTGAAGTCGGTTTAAATAAATAACGACTAACATAGGTAAAGACTCGAACATAAGTTAATGAAAAGTAGGTAAAACATTTGCAAATATTACGTTTTTTACATTATACTATATTTATAGACCACTTAAAATAGCGTAGGTATGCGCTTAATTCTAAAACACTGCATAGACCTGGCGGCTCCGTTGTGTTCCGACCCTAACGGGCGGCCATGTTGTATTTTGTATTTGAATCGGCAGTTGGCATGGTAACGTCGCATGTGTTTTGTTTTTTGCGTACCGGCTTTGTTTATTTACCTTAAAATCAGTGTGATACTATGTATTAACGATTTTCTTTGTGTAATTGTGGTTTGCTAGGTACAGACTGTGATTTATAATGTGTTTGTTTTGTGTGATATTGTGGTTTAAAGCGTTTTTAGTTCAACTGGAAATCAAAACTTCGGTGGTACGTACATAATTTTTGTTATTTTGACTCATAGAACCGTAAATTACGTGATTATTGCAAAATATATCTATTCTAATTTATGATTATTAGTTGCTTGTTCTAATTAGAACTTTATTTCGGTTCTGGAGTTATAAAATTAGCCACAAATAAATCACGAAACAAGGAAACAATTTCGCCCCGTCTTGCGCAGTCTTGCGTCACATATTTAAAAATGAAATGATGTTTACTATATAATTTTATATGAACACTTATATAGTATTTGGCTTCAAATGAAAGAACAACTAATCTACTTTTTTTTGCATGCAAACAAAAAGGGTGTTATCGCTTTAGATTTTTTTCTAAAAATACATTTCCGCTTGAAGTCTTCAACTTTATCAGTGTGTCCGTTTTACGCATTTATTATAAATATTTTCAATATCGTAACCCATAAAATAAGCAACAGCAATAAATTCTTTGTTTCATTGGCTTTTTTGTGTATAAAAAACATAGCAAATGGTTCAGTAGAAGCCAAGTTATGAATTTTTAAATAAAACACGGCATTTCGCGGAAACTTTCACAAATGACGAAGCAATATAGGCCACCATTTTTAAAATCCAAAATCAAGTGAGTGGTTAACAATCTTCTCACAGACTTTATAGGTAGTAAATGAATTCATTTTATGACCTGTATTAACAAAATTAAATATCGCTATAGAAAGTCTAGAAACGTGACATAAATGAACACTATTACACCTTAGCGTCGGATACAGACCGTTTCATGACTCATTAACGAAGGCTTGACGCCTCTTTTACAGTTATCTAGATTACCTAGCAGTCCAGGTGGCCGTGACAGTAAAGATTATTCTCTGATCGCGAAGATAATCTCCAGGAATGTCGGTGTTTTCTTATTGATTTATCGTTAGTGGTAGCCGGATGGCGGAAAATATAGTATGTTGTAATTAAGAACGGATGCGTGCAGCAATATTGTGATACACCGTGGGCCGTGTTTCATTTTGATTATTAAAAAGAAAACGACTGACTCGTTTACTGACAACCTGAACCTGAATCCCCTTATTCATAAACGCTCTATAGGCTTCTGCTAGTAATCGTTTGTCCTTATGTATGAAAGGTAAATGTTAAAGTGACAGATAAGGACAAACAATTGCTGTCAGCATTAACCTATAGAGCGTTTATGAATAAGGGGGTTAGACTTCTAATGCTAAAACTTTGCACAGATAGAAGTACCTGATACAAAGTATGCAGTCGAGGTCAAAAATATAGATGCGCTCGAAGTTTAAAAAATTGTCTGTATATATATCAACCTAGCTTTATTGCCACCATAAGCCCAAAATACGTACCTATAGGTTGATCTTGACTGCACAATCAACAATCATTAAGCAGTTTTACCTGAAAAGTTTTCCGGGAGTTTTAGAAATGGGTAATTTTAAAAACTTTGATGGGCTCTTTCCGAATATCAACTCTGCTGCCTCGTATTCTGCCGCTCACGCCGCCAAGCCGCCATATTGGAAAAGCTTAAATTAATTATTTGTATGTTACTTTTCTTAACGTGGTTTATTGTTTTTTTGGTTTATCACTCAATTAATTAGTCACTTTATAGGCGTGCTGTTAAAGCTGTCACTGACTCGTTATGTCATAAAATTTTGCATGAGACAATGACACAATGAATCATGTCAATTAAAAAACTGATCACTAAGATTAGCTTGCGTGTTTACGTAAATCTATGAACTAGTTCGGAATAAAAAGTGTATGATTTATGTATGGTCCTAATGTATGGGAACTTATCGAAAGATTTCTTTTATTTCAATAGGTAGGTATTACGTTCATACATGACAGTGATTCGTTGGGATAGACATAAGTCTTACATTTAATTTTAACTTTTTGATTAGGTCAACCAATTCAATTTTCGGATTGAATAGGGACCCAAAATCATCTAATTCTTTGATGCATTTTCTTGTCAAAATATTAAATAATCACGTTTTTTTCTTTAAGCTTACAAATTTTAAAGTAAGCATAATCCAGATAAAAACATTTGAACATTTTAATGTAAAACAAATTTCAATGACTATTTTTATAACTATTAACGACGCGGTTGGCCTAGTTGGTAGTGACCCTGCCTACGAAGCAAGCGTCCCGGGTTCAATTCCTGGTAAGGGCAAATATTTGTGTGATGAGCACGAATATTTGTTCCTGAGTCATGGGTGTTTCTATCTATTTAAGTATGTATTTCTCTATATAAGTATGTATATCGTTGTCTATTCGAAATATTATAAACGGGATGTGAACCGCGATTACCTTTATTGAGCTCCCAATACAGATACAGATACAGAGCTCGGTCTACCCAACAATAACATCCACCCGCAATTTCTTCAGTCTACCCGTGATCATGATACATGCAACTGTATCGAAATATCGGGAGCTCAATAAAGGTAATCGCGGTTCACATCCCGTTTATAATATTTCGAATGAACTTAACCGTGAATCATTAAAAACTCTTATCGTTGTCTAGTACCTATAACACAAGCCTTACTAGCGCTTACTTTGGGACTAGGTCAATTTGTGTGAATTGTTCCCTGATATTTATTTATTTATTTATTAAGTATTTAAATAACGGGCAATCTCTCAAGAAATAAGTACACCTAAAAATATTAATAAATGTTGCTATTTTCACCGTTTGATTGATGCAGAGCTGCTCAAATCTTTATTAATCATGCACATAAAATCGAATTCGCCAAAAAACCTATTTTTTCTTGCTCCAAATGGCTACAAATCAAAAGCAATCTCACGCACCATCTTCAAGCACCTTAATCATTATTAATCAATTACTATAACTACTGACTTGTGCCAAGGTGATGGAGATAACTGATCTTAAGAGGAAACGTTGCATTCAAATAAAAACCTCACCGAACATAGCTTAACCCTACAGACGGTGTTTTAAAAAATCACGAAACACATTCCTTCTTAAATGTACTTATCTGAAATATAAATATAAAAAGTAGGTACTTAGGTATTTTCATGTAATGTTTTTTAAAATACAAAATTATTATTTTTTAATTATTTTTAACTAAGTACCTATTATAATGTTCTAGGTTTATCTAAACGCACACTGCGACTAAATTGATAAGTAAAGTGTTTGTGTTTGAAATACGTATTCGAAAAGGTTTGTATTTTTTGTAAAAGGTTATCTTTCTGTTCAATTAGACGTCCTTATTTATTTAATAATGGAAACATTGTAGTAGTATTAGGTGTATGATTTTTATTCTTAAAGTAAAGTAAAAGTAAAAAAGTCTTTATTTATTACGCAAAAGGTTACAAAGACTAGAGACAGTTATACAATAAGGAACAAAATTAAATTATGTGTGTGTGTGTGTGTGTGTGTGTAGTATGTGAGTGTTTGTGCATTTAATTACAGGCTGTAAGAATATTTTCGGTTTCGTCATGATTCAAACTCATTAGCCTTAAAACTACATTTTGCAGTACTTTTATAATTTTACCTTTTTTAAGTAATTTCATTTGCTGTGCCTTTTTGAGGAACCTGGCCTTAACGTGCCCGAGTTTGGTCATTCTGTGGCGATTTAAATGGCAGCTAATTTCGTTACCGAAATTGAAAGCCTCTGCATGATTTATGTTATCTTTGTGGTAATAAAATAATTACCGGTCGGCTCTTGTGGTTGTGAATTTATTACTTTAATCATACCTTTGAACAAAAAACACTAATTTCAACCTTCCAATTACTTTTTTATTTTTTTTAAATACAAATTTTACGCATACCTAAGTACAAATTTTAATGCGGACTCCTTTGTCTTCAAACTCTACTTTTGGCGCAAGTTGCTAAAACTATTTTCTTCTTTTTATGTCGTACTGTTACCGTTTTAATACCGGTTTAAGCACCGATTGTACACTTTCCAAGAAGCTACACGCATTAGATAACAAATTGCTAGTAATAAAAACTAGTAGTATACCAAGATCTATCCTTATTCGGTGAGTAATTGTAGTAGTAATGTGAACTGGAAAAGACCAGGTCTTTCCCAGTAAGGACATATCCTGGTACGTAACTTCCGCCATGTATCTTCGATGCATGAATCACGCATGTACAATCTAATTCCTATAATTTAAAAGTTTACGAGATAACTAAAGATTTATATGGGGAGTGTGAATGGGTGCATTGGGAGGGGAAGGCCTAGACGGACGTTCCGTGATCAAATTGCGGACGTTTCGGAAAAAGGTCAGGTCAAGAGTGCCCGAAACCGACGAGCATGTACGAGGATTTTGATGAATGTGGATGAAGCGAAAGAGGTATGTGAGGATCGTAGCAAGTGGAACAAAGTAGTCTCTGCCTATCCCTGTGGGAAAGAGGCGTGACGGTATGTATGTGTGAAAGTTTAGATTTACTTTCATCGTAACGTTTTTTTACAATTTTCAATCAATCAATCTGTATGCTTAGTGTAAGTTTTCGATCACAAAATACGTCTCGAACGCGTTTACGTTAAAATGTCAAATACTATGGGAACAGTTTGTTGCCGTTTCGATCCGCAAGTGGCGCTGCCAATTATTCCATAGTAATTGAGACGTTTACGTGAACGCGTTCGAAACGTTTTTATATGCGAAAACTTACACTAGAGGCTCTGTGCACCCACCTAATTACCGCGTGTTACGCGCGTGTGTGTGTGTGTGTGTGTGTGTGTGTGTTTGTTAGTTTGGGACTAGGTCAATTTTGGTGTCAATTGTCCCAAGATATTTATTTATTTATATATTTATTATTTTTTCTTTAAAATCTTCTATGTACAGACATCGATCTGTTACAATTTTATTATATGTATAGATTTATTTAATTGTTTTCACTTGTACGATTGACTTACATGCTGGACTGGGTGCAAAGAAAAAAACATAGAATGTAACAGTTGCTTCTATTCCCATACGGATGGTAAAAGCCCATCGAGGGAATGGGCGAAAATCTTAGGAATCATGTTATAGGCGATGCGGCTAGCAACCCATCACTATATGATTCCCCTTTCCATCCATACGCCCACAATCATGCTAAACGTGGCCTTTAGGTCTTGTTATCTTAGGCTCTATCTACCCCGTAAGGGATAAAGACGTGATGTATGTATGTATGTACGATTGACACCTTTATCACATGCCACGGATTGCACAGTGTAACCACTTCTGCAACAAAATAAACATAATTTTTTATTCAATTTTTTTGTGTAATTTTTACGACCCATTTCAATTTAAAAAAAAATCAGCTGTTTTTATTTCATAAATGACTAGTGTCTCCTTAGTGAACTTGTCACTCATGTTGAAAATAAACGCGTTAATAAGAAAAAGCACGCACACAGAATACCAAAGTTAATTAAAGCCAAGTTTTCCGTTGGTATTTCGTTTCTCATGTATCAGTACGAGTGTAGATCAGTTTATTAAAATTGCGTTCGTACAGTCTGCCTGTTCGTAGAATATCAGCTTTAATTAGAGATCGCATTCCCCACCGGCGCGTGCGCAGTTGTCGCATTCCAACAACGATTGGAAATGTGAGTGTGGTTTTCCGGACGACTTTTTAATAGCATTACGTATGTTCTCCACCTCCACCGGGACCTGCAGTCGAACCTCTCAGCCAAATCATCAAAAAATATGCCGAAGCCCACGAGCACAGGCTTCATCACCATGTGAATTTCAAGGCTATCCAGCTCCTCGACCCATACAGAGAAGACTGCATAGAGAGAAGACTGAAAAGGACAAAATCATTTGAGCTAATATAAAATAATCAAGAAATTTACTTCTTGATTTTTAATGTTTACTTTTTACGTTTTACCGTTAGAAATTTAATTTCTAAACGACACTGAAAATTAGAACACATAGAAAAATCCGAAAAGTAAAGCCATAGCCGGGAATCGAACCCGGGTCCTCATCATTCCGTGCAAGCAGGTGAGTAAGCCTCCGAATTTCCTGCTATGGGTGGTGTAGGGGTATAGCACGCGTCACGGAACGACGAGGATCCAGGTTCGATACCCGGCCATAGCTTTACTTTTCAGATTTTTCTATGTGTTCTAATTTTCAGTGTCGTTTAGAAATTCCATTTGAGTTAGTGTAGTATAGTGATAGTGTAATGAGTGCAGTGAGTGCTGTATATTATGAACACATTAACTAAGTGTCTTCCCTTAATAGAGACAATAAGAAAAGTGTTAATGGACACATTCTTAGTTTTTAGCCTTATTAGTTTAGGTAAAATTTAAAATACTTATTAGTCTTAAGACTAGATTGTATTTCCAAGAGATTTCAGATAGGTATCTCTAATAATATTATATATATATATATATATATATGTTCTAGTAGTTAGTTGTAGTTTGGGCATTGCATTGTTTAATGATAGATGGTACACCCGTTTTCTCGTGGTCCTACTGATGTGCCGTACTAGTAGAACCACTTATGAGCTCGTATTGGATATACACGCTGTATAATTGTCGCGCCAAGTTGGTTATACAATACTAATAAATCAAATCTTTCTTTCTTACGGGGTAGACAGAGCAGAGCATAAAGTGACAATATAAAAGGCCGCGTTTAGTATAAATTAATTATTTTGTGTGATAATTACCAAATAAACCTATTTTTGTGATTATTTGACGACCGGATAGCCTTGTGGTTAGAGAACTTGACTATGAAGCTTGAGGTCCCGGGTTCGATCCCCGGTCGAGGCAGATATTTGTATGTAAATATGAATGCTTATTCTCGAGTCTTAAATATGTAATATGTGTTTAAGTATGTATTTATTTATATAACTATGTTTATCCGTTGTCTAGTATATATTACAAGCTTTGCTTAGGTCGATTGGTGTCAATTGTCCCAAGATATTATTATTATATCAGGATATAATTCTGATTTACCTAACAATCACGCCATGCCCACAATCATGCTAAACGTGGCCTTTAGGTCTTGCTACCTTAGGCTCTGTCTACCCCGTAAGGGAGAAAGAAGTGATTTATGTATGTATAGTATAATGAACTTAACGCGACAATTATACAGCGTGTATATCCAATACGAGCTCATAAGTGGTTCCACTAGTACGGCAAATCAGTAGGACCACGAGAAAACGGGAGTAACATCATGCCCAAACTACAACTAACTACCTACTGATAGGAATTCGACTTACATGGGAACTTAGAAAAGAGGCGTTAACCCCTAAATTAATTAATTAATTAATTAAGGGATAAAGACGTGATTTATGTATGTATGTATCACCTAAGATAACTGAATCATAGCAATTTGCTTAATCTGAATCTGAACTCAATGAGCACGCATTACTAAACTCATTTTTTTTTTATTACCGACAGCGGGGATTACCGTCCGGGGTCCGAAAGGTGTTGCTCCGCCCAGTAGCAGTACCGTTTTAATGCGTATGCGCAGCGGTTAGTAGCTACAGCAGACCTGCTACTAAAGTTAAGAATTCGAAGTTTGTTTCATGCCGTTTCGCTCACACTTATATTCATTAAATGGAGAGTGAGAGAGATGGTGTGACGAACATCGATTTTCGAATTTTTGAAGACAGCTTTTATCAAACAGTGAAGATAAAACTAATAGAAATGTTAACCGACCTCTTGAATTTTAATCTAGCCATTTAGTGTATAAATTAAAAAGAAAAGTCCTGACTGATTGACTCGTCAAGCCTGGTTTTGGTCTTCAAAGCTGAAATTTGGCATAGAAACAACAGGAATTCTGAAATAACAGGTGACCCACTTGCTTGTTTGCCTTCCTATTCATATAAAAAAAAGGAAACAGTTTTCCGAATTATGCGCATTTGCATAGGTATTTGTTTTGTTTCTTGCAGTGCCTTTTGTGGGAACTATGGCCTTTCCAAAAGCACTGAAAGATTCTATAATATTTTAAGAAGCGTTTCCATTTTAATTTTAATTGTTAGTGTCTTTACGAAAATCGCTTCAATTCTTTTTCTCGACGTATTTGCGCCACATTGATTAGAATCTTTTATTTTTTCCGACTGGAAACTAGAAAATATCTTGCAGCTGTCTTTAAAGCCCTGTTTAAACTTACAAGAAAAAAATATGCAGGTTTCATTGCGCCATTGAGTCGACGACATCTAATCCATTCGCTCCACGGCTCGGCAATGTATTGGAAGTATTTTTGCAAGTCTAAACTAGGCGTAGGGTCTTGCACTTATGTCCAATTAAGGCCACATGAGTCAGCGTGGGCTTGTAGACTTTCAGGCGGTTTATAGCAAGATAAAAGCTTAAATTACCCGCTAAACATACAGCCTATTAAATTTATCACACCAAGCGGTAGGTATACCGTATTTTTATATATAAACAGTCTTGCAAAGTGCGATGGCAATTTTGTTCAATTCAAAAGTTGACATTGACACTGATTTCAAATACACATTGAATTTCACGTTATTTACTAGGGTTCCGTAACCAAAGGGTAAAAACTGGACCCTATTATTAAGACTTCGCTGTCCGTCCGTCCGTCCGTCCGTCCGTCTGTCACCAGGCTGTATCTCAAGAGCCGTAATAGCTAGACAGTTGAAATATTCACAGATTGTGTATTTCTGTTGCCGCTATAACAACAAATACTAAAAACAAAATAATTAATAATAATTAAGGGGGGCTCATACAAATAAACGTGATATTTTTTTTGGTACGGAACCCTTTGTGCGCGAGTCCGACTCGCACTTGGCCGTTTTTTTCTATTTGCGAAATTAAGAATTGTTTTTAACCACAATTAGTTTTAGATTACAGGTTAGTAAACTGGCTCAAACGGCATACAAATTTATTACGATCGTAAATATTGAAATATACACTTTTTCATATACAGGCAGCTGCAATTTAATTTAATTAAGTAAAAAACATACGCCAAGCAATAACTAAGAGTTCTAAGTCAACACAATTCTACATTAGTGCATGTTGCTAAGAAAAACGTGCATCATAACTTTTGCATGCTAAGAGGGCAGGTGGCTGGGGTCCTGGGCTCATTTTTTACAACGCCTGTGACAGGGCTGTACATAGCTAAGCATGCCTGCTATGCTGCTGTATGGCTAAGATAAATAGAATAGTAAATGAATGGATTCGATCAAAATAAAAGAACTTTTTAGAATTTGTAAACTACAAAAAAAACTAACTACACAACAACGACTTTGTATTGATGTCTTTGTACAATGTGAAACGCAATAAAGTAAGGGTGCGACCACGCCGCCGCTTAAAAAACGGTGACGTTACGGAATCGCAACAAAATGTATGAAGAAACGGTGAGAAAACGTGACGCATACGACTTGTCACTGCGTATACGCGGCGGTTTGGTCGCACCCTAATTGTATTTGCGTCGCCCCGGGCCGTAAGTAGCAATTTACAGCCCGCTATGCGCGCGGAAATTTCCCCTCCCTGGCCAGGGGAAGACGTAAAATTGTGTACACACCTCGGGCGGTGATAAAGAATGCCTCAGGTCGCATGTTTATCGCCCTCGCCTTTGGCTCGTGCGATAAGTTCTTGCGGCCTGAGACATTCTTTATTTCACTACCCTTAGCGTGTAATATACTATATTGTAACTCGGCTTAGTTCTGTAGGTACTAAACGAGCAACATTTTTTGTATATAAGTATATTTACATATTTTTTTGTTTTGTGATCGCGAAGTAGTTTGGCTGTGTTTGTGTGCGTGCAGCTGTACGCACACGCTAAGGCGTAGTTTAGGCCTCTCTTAGCAGGACTCGGTCTTAACTTTTTATATGGTTGGAGCCCTGAAGTAGGTCTTCTAAAAAGATCAAAACTAGTCGGATCCTTTTCTACTTATATCCGTTAGTTGCGTTTTTTATTGGTGCTTTTTATTACCTAGTTAGTTTTCAAAATCTTACGTCTACAGGGTGTTAAAAGAATGTAGGTACTATAATGGACTGGTGCTTACGAAAATTACCTACATAAATAGCCGGAAAGACACGTCTGCGGTTATCTCGAGTAATGGGAAGCGTTGATCGATCGTCCAGGGAGAATATTTTTTATCTCGCTCTTGAATCATGAGCTGTTAATGTCTTGCATATTTTATTCAATGAATATTATGTCATATAAAATAGTAACCCTAGAATTTATTCAATCAAAATGCAAATGGTACGACCAATAGTATAGCTCAATGTTTTTAATTTTTTTTTACGGGGCCCTTTTTCAAATTAACAAAAATGAGTGATGATCAAACACGCACAGATTTTTTAATTCTAGCATGGAATATAGAAACACTCGTCTTTTTCCATGAACACAAAATAATTTTTAAATGTTGAAAGTCCAATGACACATAACAGTTTATTTCAATACAGTCATGTCATTTACTCTCCGTTAATTACATATATAGACACGGAACAAGGTAGTTAAAATGAAATAATAAACACTGGAAATTCTCCTCAATAACTCAACAAAAAGCAACAACTGTTATTGCGAAGAAAACTATTAAAATACCCTTTAATCTACCAGTAATGGTAATTGTATTCGTGGCTCCATAATAAAAGTCTAAACAGATGTCTAAACTCTAAGCTACGGGGCGTTCTTAATTTGAATATAATAGAAAATGGCCGCCGTCACGGCTGATCAAAATGGCGGACAATTTATATGCTAAAGCGAACATCTGCGTCGGGTAAAGGAAATAATTGCAACTGACAATGCTATGCACTTATGCATGCATAAAATAATACGTCGTGTTGCGCGTTGTAAGAAATGCGGCATTTATATTACATGGGTATATAATTAAAAGCTGTTTTTTATGCGGTTCTTTTACTCTTGAGAAGAATGTTCTCATTAAACTTAGGTTCTTACTAAATAAACGTGAAACCTTTAAATTATAAATTATGATTAATATTTTTTATTATGTTTTTAGCTATTATTATGTTGTATTCTTTAGGGTGCTAGTTCTACATATATTTATTTTATCTGATTTCACACTTTTTCATCAAGGATTTATAAATTTGAAGAACAACCGTATGAACGGTGAAAAGTCACGTATACAAATTAGTCACAGAAATAATGTTGTAATAGTGGTTTTCAAAAACAATTCCTTGTAATGTTGTAACGACTAGCTTTATTATTATAGCTGCCAAAAGTTTAAGACAAAACGTTCGTGCAGTTAATGAAACACCAAAATACAATAATTTAAAATGATACTTGACTAAATCCATGTTCGTTTATTACAAACAAGTGAACTATGACCAACAATTGGTTACAAAAACAGTTACGTTATAATTTGATCGCCCACGCTCCTACAAACAAGGCAGAGAAATGAACGCTTCCAGCAATTGCCAATACAAATAACGTACAAACCACCAGTCGGAATCACGAGCCGATCGAAATCAGTTCGATAACTACATGTTCTTGGCAATATTTTCTCCTTAGTGCCTTTGGATGGTGTTATGCGCCTGCATATTTCGTTTAGTGACTCTATTATTCGGGCGTAATGTCTATACGCCCGAATAATAGAGTCACTAAACGAAATAAACTTATATTATTTCTAAACAATACTGGAAATCAGAACACATGGAAAAGTGCTGTGAAGCTATGGGTGGTGTAGGGGTAAAGTACGCACCATGGATTGATGAGGATCTGGGTTCGATTCCCGGCCATAGTTTTACTTTTGGAACTTTTCCATGTTCCAAGTTTCAACTGTAAAAATAAATAAAAGAATCGGGAAGTAAAAATTCTTGATTCGTTGATAGAAATAAACTAAAATGACGTTATTTCGTGTATGGAATTTGTTTTTGCTAATAAAAGTCACATTATGCGACCTACAAGGCACTGTTTGGATAAGCAGATTATCTTGGACAAAATTGATGCTCGAGAGGGCACCTACAAGGTGGTATAACACGATAAAAAAGGCGGTGGGTGGTAGCCTGCACATTGCAGTTCACTAAGCATATGAAATCAGGTGTGTCGCGATCTTCAGCAGTGAGGCAACGAGAAAGAAGAATAAAAGTCTAGTTTATATTACTAAATACGGATTGTAGTTTGATCAGTCATGACTAGTTGTCCCCTGGCAAATCGAATCCTTGTTCAGTGTTTAGTTGTTGACTTGACTTTGCTAAAGCGGAATTTGGCATTGACAAATCACTTTTTATAAATAAGAAAGAGTTGATAACTAGGTAGTCGGATATAAACTTTGAAATAAAAAAGGCTAAACATAAAAAAAATACTGATAGGCACTGTCTGCATAAAACCATCCGCGAGTATATCACGATATAATTAAATCACATAATTTCTCAACCCACGTGAGTTTCTAACAAAAATATGAACTTATAGATTACGTATTTTACCACCCTGTAGCTATTTGAAATGTCATTTTTAATAATAAGCTTTTACAATAACTTTTTGTTGACTGCTTTATGATAAACCAATCTACATAATATTTATGTCCAGAATAGTCAAGTCAAAAATAGGTTCCCAATTTTTAAGTCAACTTCAATTGCACGTTGACTAACAGATCGAAAAATGCCACATTTAGAAGTAGTCCAAAATAAATATATACTTATAAGTGGACATCATAAACTATTTTAGCTCAACGACAAGGGATGTTGAACGTTTTCCGATATTTTTGGCCTCTTTGGTCGCTACGACTACGATATATCTGACGCCAACTGTATATTTTTATGTAGGTATAAATTGAGCTTATATCACAAACTCGATTCATGTTACGGATTCTGTAAGTAATGTGCTATCGCGTAAGTCCGTATAACTCTAACGCAATTCGTGAAAGTCAGTTTACAGTTCATAAAATTACAGCCAGCGTGGTAAATGTACTTTATTTTTCGTTGGTAGTTACACCATTTTTTTTCTAATGACGTCTTGTGGCCAAGTACCTATGAACGAATGTAAAGAAACATTTGTAAACAACAACTAAAAATCCTCAAAGTCTTTTACAGCGTTGTTCGGCTAGTTAAACTAATGTAGCCACATATTGAAATATTCTGGAACAATTGTAAAACATCTCGTTTAACAGAGGTCTCTATCACGGTATTAAATAATTCCCTTTATCCCTTAAGTACGGGGTAAATAGAGTCTGGGGTAACAAGGCCACGTTTAGCATGATTGCGGGTGTATAGACAGAAAAAGGAATCAAAGTAGTGATGGGTTGCTAGCCGCATCCCCTACAAAATGCCATTCCATGAAAATTATAAGTACTGTATCAATATGAATGGGTGCGTTGGGAGGGGAAGGCCTATATAGACGGACGTTCCGTGATCAAATTGAGGACGTTTTGGAAAAAGGCCAGGTCAAGAGTACCCGAAACCGACGAGCATGTATGAAGAGATTGATGAAAGTGGATGAAGCGAGAGGTATGTCAGGATCGTAGCAAGTGGAACAAAGTAGAGTCTGCCTACCCCTGTGGGAAAGAGGCGTGACGGTATGTATGTACCAATATGAAGTGTCTAAATCTTGCTTCTACGTCATCTTTGTTTGTTCTCTGGCTAGTGACTTACAAAATCACATTACTCTCTATTTATTCTGCGCCATCATCATCATCATTACTGCACCAATAGACATCATCATAATTTTTTCACTAAAACGTGAGTCAGCGTTACACAATTCCTTTTAGCGCCATCACACAATACTAATTCAAATAATCATTAACCTTAGAAAACGAAACTTTTCATTCCAATTTCCGCTGTCCCGTTTTTGCTGGTATTCCGTTGATCTTCTATCTCCCTCTGCAACAACAAAAGGAACTATGAATCGTCAATATTTTCGATCTTTTTACTTAGCAGTGACTTGCTGTTTGGTTTTAAGAGAAAGTGAAGACGACAAAAATAAATGAAAATCGGTGTCAAGAGCGTTTTTGTTGACTTATAATATTGTGCTCGGATTTCTCACGGTGTGATTGAATTTATTTAAAAACTTTAATTAATTATAATCGCCGTGCCGAAGTGTTCAATCGGAACAAAATATAGCGAAATTGCTTTAAAATTTCCTATTCAAGCTGATTTTTTGGCCTAGGATTTGTGGCGCACGTACTCTGTTATTTACATAACGGTTATGATAAATCTGGGGCTTTACCTAAAGCAGCTTACTGCAGCTAAAAAAAATGCAATAGAAGCGCTACATTGCGGCGTTTGTTCGATTACTTATGGATTGGTTAGCCTCTCGATCCCGTAATGTAATGAAACTTAGACGATTATCTCCCGTGCGTAAAAATAGGGATAGAATGAATGATAACCACTGCATTTATAAGCTTTCTTTACTTGCATACGTTTGTCTTTTTCTGTCTCTTGACATTTGCTTTTGTCAGACAAAGACAGAACAGGTTTATATCAAATTACCGAACGTCTAATTGGAAAGCAATCGTATTTTCTTCGACTTCTTTGGCGGCATCATAGATACCTAGTATCGACGGAACCATTACTAGCGTAATACGTAGGTAGGTGGACTTGTTTTAAATCCTCTTGTATAACAAGGTCCTTAAAAAGAAAACTAACGTATATATGACATGCTCTGCCAACTTAAAAAAGGCAAACTTGATTTACTCCTTCCGGTATTCAAATCACTATATCATTTCACAATATGCAGTTACGTATAAAAGTTTATACTATACATTCAATTATCCATGTAGGCCAATATGCTAACAAGTAGTGTTAGATCAGGATATGAAACTACTTTCTATACAGTGATTGATGTTATTTTTTTATTTTACAGGTAATTTGCGATTCTGGGTTAAAGAGTGGCAGTTCTACCAGGTATAGTCTATAGCACTAATATAATAACACATCTGCAAAGGTCGTTACCCCTGTCACCTAACAACTGACGTCATAAACTCGACTACGAAAGGAGGTTTTTGTGGTTGACCTGGGGGGCCTTACCATGACGTCTTAATGCGATTTATGTATGTACGGCTGAGCTGGTGACAGACAGACAAACGGAAGGACAGACAGACCGGCGGACAGCAAAGTATTGGTAATAGAGTTCCGTTTTTACCCATGGGGTACGTCGTAACTCGCTTTTTCTTTAGTATTACTCGTACCAAGCCATTTCTGTGTTCAAGATATCCAAACAACTTATTTAATTCCATTATAGTTTTTCCTTAGACCTGTTGCTTAAACTTTCACACGAAATCGACACATTTAATATCAGTGTCAAAAAGCAAACACCAATTTGTTTACGACCAGACACGTCCACAGGCTGTAATTTCCTCAAATCGCTTTAATATCTTCATTAAGTGCTCAATTGTGAAGTTATTTTAGTGTAATAGGCGTGAACATGCGATTAGATATTTAATTTTTTATCTGAGGGAACATCTATGAAAAACAATCAACACTGTTAGTGGATAAAAGTAACACGAAAGGAATTATCAACAAATTGCGTTGCCCGATTTTAGAATACGACGAAACCATCTCTTCCTATACTTAGGTGTTCTAAAAGGTGACTATGGGACATGGTGTGAGGAAAGACGTGAGAACTATTTCTAAAAAGTAACAGGAATAGTTAAACGCTTACATTTACATTTATGCAATTTAGCTGGACGTGGTGTTGGTTATATTGTGGATTGAAGTTAGCCGTTAAAAATTTTAATTGAAATTTTCGAGGGAACCCGCCACAGCTTTTATAAAATTGCGTCAAGAACTATAAAACTATGCTGCATGCGAACAAAACATTTTTTTTATGACGCCAATTTCATAGAGGTACAGTAGGTTGTAGGTACGTGGAGTATTTTCTGAGTTGTAAGAGTTGTAATTTGTTGCGGGAAGAGTTAACCTAGGAAGTGTTGAATGATTCAAGAATGATGTCTTCAGAGTCGGATATAGTTAAAAAAAAACATTCATTCATTGGTGACCGATCTCGAGTCTGCCTAAACGTAGCATGTCCCTGATTGCCACGCTACTGGCTGATCTTTTAAAGCTAAGTACATTCATAATAAAAACAAATTTCATTGCTTCTCTAGCGAATATATGTAAAGAAAACCTATATCAAGTATACCTGTTACTCAACTTGATATAGGTTACCTAGTGTGTGAAACAGTTTTGTCATACATTATAGCGTAACGTGATATTTGCGCACTCGGGCGCAGCGAATATTATGTACCGAGGTCCTTTGACTATGACAACACGAACTAGAATTAATCATTGACAACTAACTTTAAAGTTGTCTAGTTATTTCTTGTCAATTTCCCCTTTAATAATAATAAATAAATAATAATAAATTTCTTGGGACAATTGACACCAATTAACCTAGACCCAAACTAAGCTAAGCTTGGTGATAATATGGGCACTAGACAACGGATAAACGTACTTATATAGATAAATAAATACATATTTAAATACATATTAAACATCCAAGACTCGAGAACAAACATTCGTATTTTTCATAGAAATATCTGCCCCGACCGGGGATCGAACCCGGGACCTCAAGCTTCATAGTCAGGTTTTCTAACCACTAGGCCGTCCGGTCGTCGGTCGGGCGTCCGGTCGTCCTTTGATCATTTCTTTGTGTTTCTGTCAACGTGTGTTAAATGTTGCGAATAAACTTCTTGCTTATTCCTACAATAATCGCTGGGGTAAAGTTCTAGAAGATTAAAACTATTTGTAATATCGTAGATTGAATTATCTAACTTCAGGTGCATAGCATAGTGCAGGATACGTCAAGGGAGACAAAACAATGCATTTTACGTGACCAAGTCGCGTTCCAAAAAAGATTTCCTTATTTTATTAACTTATTATATTTGTATCGAACTAAGACGAACTCGTGCATCAAAATCATTAATGTTATTCGATTGGAATGTTTATTTTTGCCATATTAGTGAAAGTATAAGCATATCGGTTACCTAATACCGATATTATAATATATTCATGAGCTTCCGTCATAGATTTTATTCGGAAATGTTTTGGCGAATTTGACATCTTATTAATTCGAGATTTCTCGCGCGTTTTTAGAAACGTTTTTGCGATGAGCAGCGTTGGCTAAAGCATGGTCTAAAACAGGGGTCACCAATTAGTTTTGCTCGGCGTCCGTTTTAAGAAATGTAATGACTATCGCGGTCCACATAACATTTTATAGAAAAAATATTCAGCTCGTTGCTTCGCCCGGTCATTTTCTATTTGATATCAACGGGGGATACATTTTTATTAACACTCTGTAGTGCAAGTTGCTATGTTCTCGCGGTCCGCACAAAATTGGTCGGCGGTCCGGATTCGGACCGCGGTCCGCCATTTGACGACCCCTGGTCTAAAATGTCGAATTTTATACAATTTTATAATTTAATCTGTGCTGTTAGTTGGCTAAAAATTTTATCGAGTCTTTTGACACTGACACGAGAAACCACTCAAGCGCTTTTAACACTTCTGCCAAATCATACACGGCCTGATAATTGATCTAAAATATTTGAGCAGGGCTCTATTTTATTAACCTACAAGTTACAATTTAGAAGCTGAAGTCTCTTTCTGATCCTATGTGTTAGATAGAGAGTTCCGCTTGTTAATTATAATTTGTAGCTTTGTAAAATAGGGCCCAGGTGGTTGGGTTAATTTGACTAAATAGCCGTGAAAATGTTTTTCAGGCTTCTTGAATCATAGTTGACAAAATGTTTCCATAACATCGATAGATATTCTATCTACAGAATACAGATCTTCTCGGCTAATTTTGGCTTCGTAGGGCGTTTCGCTCTAACTTACGTGACGTCAATTTATTGTCTCTTTTCAAAGACCGAAGTGCCAATCTTTATGGCCGGCTACTGTATCTCATGTTTGTGTCGGTAGCACCGGTTGTTGTAGTTAAGCTTACACCTTAATTTTTTTTGTATGTGAATAGGAAGGCAAACGAGCAAGTGGGTCACCTGATGGTAAGCGATCACCACTGCCCATAGACACCCGCAACCCCGGAGGGATTGCAGATGCGTTGCCAACCTAGAGGACTTAGATGAAATGCCTTTTGTGCCCGTAATTTCCCCGGCTGTCTTACTCTCCACACCGGAACACAGCAGTGCAAGCACTGCTGCTTAGCGGCAGGATTAGCGAGTAAGATGGTGGTAGCGATCCGGACGGACCTTGCACAAGGCCCTACCATCATTGTCTCTTACCAAAGATCGAAGTGCCAATCTTTATGGCCAGGTACTGTATTATGTCTGTGTCAGTAGGACCGGTTTTTGTACTTAAGCTTACACCTTACTTCCATTATAATATAACTAGCTGTTCGTTTATCGCTATCCCGCGGGAATTTTCCGGGATAAAAAGTAACCTATGTGCTATTTCAGACTTTTTTTTATCTATGTGCCGAATTTCATCCAGTTCGTTAGGCGAGTTGGGCTGTTCTGGCATGATTGAGCAACAAACAAACATCCATCCATCCATCCATCCATCCATCCATACTTTCGCATTTATAATATTAGTTAGATTAGTTAGATAATCCGTTCGAACACAGCGATAACACTGCTTGGCATCTGAGTCCTCAGGGTCATAGTAGCGATCAGGATGGACCTTGGACAGGGCTCTACTACTCGCAAAAAGTTAAAATTTCCATACCAGAAACTTGTTTTGTTTTTTGCTATCTTTACTCTAGCTTTACAGTATCCACTAAACGGTGGCGTCGGACCCGTGTCTTACTTGGCCAGTATTTTAAAACCTTGGTTTTAGAAAGCTTCACGCCGTGGATTCTGCTTTTATTTGCAAATACTTATTGAAATATGACAAATATGCTAAGCTAAATCCATTTTCACAATTCCGCATTCTACGCACGCAATCAAGGCATTCGATTCGACTCGATTGCACAACGCGGTATCCATTGATCGTTTTGGAAGGATCGAGCGCATCGAGCACGTAATAACTGAGAAATGGAATGCGAACGTGAGCCAAAGTAAAGGTATGCGCCAATTCTTGGTACCGGCACAGCAAAACAGTGTGATAGCGGCTTGCTACTTTCGTTCTACATTTTAAATTGAAAGATTTAGTGATACAGCGGAATAGAACAATATGATGTTTTCTCATGATGATTTTTCTGAAACCATAGGAAAGTTTTGTATTGTTGCTTTTGTTTCTTGTAATCAGATTTAATAGGCGGAAATCGGGTGATTGTTATTTGTAATTATTACCAGAGAAAGAAATGTGTATTCTATTACAAGTATAGAGTATATTTACAGCAGTGGCGTGGCGTCAAGTATATCAGAAGGCAAGCCGAAGGGAATTTAACTAGCCTTTTCCTCTAATTCTGAACAATAAATTGCCCAACTGCCTTAAAATAGGCAAGCCGGTGGGAATCGAGTTCTATGGACGCCACGCCACTGATTTACAGTTTCACCAAAACTTTCGTGTTGTATCGGATTATGACTAACCTTTTTTTATACGACAAGAAAGGCAAGGAAGGCCAGTTGCTTTTCTCGCGCAGATAATAAAAGCCCATCGAGGTCATGGGCGAAAATCATAGGCATCATGTTATAGACGATGCGGCTAGTAATCCAAAACTATTTTGATTCCCTTTTCCACCTGTACGCCTACAATCATGCTAAAGGTGGTCTTTAGGTCTTGTTATCTTGGGCTCTGCCTACTCTACACCGTAAGGGTTAACTTGATTTAGGTAGGCAAAGGGGAATCATAACAATGATGGGATTGGGATTGGGATTCCTAAGATTTTCGAAAAATCCCTCGATAGACCTTTACCATCTGCGCGGGAAGAGAAGCAACTGGTACATTCTATGTTTTTTCTTTACACCCAGACCAGCTATGGAGGCTAAAATACTGAAATGAAAATATATTTTATTACCTCATGCTTTTCTCGTTTGCTCAAACCAGTCGTCGACGCCAAGTGGGAATAAATCAACATAAGTGCCTACTCCGGTACAAACCTACTAGCAGTCGCGTAAAAACATTACCCTCCTTCTGGATTCACCGTAGTAAAACGGCTCCCCGTAATCCTTCCACCACGACTACGCTCAACCAGCGATACGAAACCCAACTTTCCCATACATTGCGTGTGTTGTCAACTGGTCGTTGTGCGGTGCACGTGTCAGCCGCGCAATGGATGAAGAATTTATCCGACGCGCCGTCGATTCTGCGTGATATTCACTGCCTAGTACCTAATAGCCCGGGTGACCGCGTCATGTCAGCGCGAGCGCATCTAGCGTCGGCGCCTTTGCTATGGATTTCGAAATGCATTTATTTCCTTTTATGACGATTCTAAACGATGCCTTGATCCTAATCTGCATTAAAGTTTGATGGCCTCTGTTGGGCCAATGCAAACCTGTGGGAACAGTATTTCCATCTCCCTCTGACGTCCAGTTTTGCCAACATGCCAACTTGAAGCGCTACCTAGTAATAGATTAGGTATACCAATTCTTCCTGTCAAAACTCTTGTGAGTGTTGGCAGCTTTGAAAACTTACGAAAAAAGATTACGCATAACCCTACTACAATAAAAAATTATAAATGCGAAAGTTTGTGACGATGTGAGTGAGTGTGTATATTTGTTCCTTCTTCACGCTGAAACGACTGGACGGATCAACTGACTGGATTTATTATCTTTTAAAAGCAAATAAAGAAACTGAAACTGGTACCTTACATTAAAACAAAGGCCTCTTTTATCCCGGGAAATTTGATAGTTCCTGTGTGATAGCGATAAACATGTGAAAGGTCGTGGCTGCCTAGAGTCGCAACGTAAATACTTATTGCAAAAAGTCGCGGGCAGAAGCTAGTGACACATATACGCATAATGGTGGTGATGGTGGTAGTGGTGATGAGTTCTTAGACACCTTGTACAGAGACCTTTACACCGTCATAGCTTGATACAATAATTGTACCTACATGGGTGTACAGAAAATCATTTTTTTCACGCTTTCCAGTATAATGACTCAATATACGACCTATTGTTTCGGGTCCTAATTTTCGCTTTCCCCAAAAACAAATACAACACCCAACTGTTTCTTGAACCGTGGAATCAATCAATGATTCGTCATTGTTTTCTTGATTTCGTTATGGAGTCATCATAACCAGGCAAACTAGACTGAGAAAGATTTGAGATTTAAAATCTGTAAATTTTCAATTAATCAGCTACGGATATTAAAGTCTAATCTGGCAGTTGAGATTCAGGCGAATTAGAGATCCTTAAAGTTTAATATTTTTAATGGTCTACCTACCTGGGCGACCGAGCAAAGATTGGTGTGTGATTTTTTCACCTCTGAAAATCCTTACAACGCAAATTTTCTACTTGCCGTGGGAAAAACGTAATTTTCAGCACTCCCAAGATTGTATAGAATTATATGACAAGACAAGACGATGATGGTTGAAAGGTTAACTGGAATAAATCCCTTTTTGGGATAAGATCGCCTTTGTGCATTTGTGTTTTCCTGTATTCATCTTTTTCATGTGTTTTATGTACAATAAAGAGTTATAGTTACATACCTACATAGGTACACACATGATGATGATTTCATTGACTGATGGCTGATATGACAGTATGCAATATCAAAGCTCTGTGCGTCTCTTCACTTCAGTATCAATGTAACTAAAGAAACCAGCATTGTAACATGATTTATAACTTTTTAATTGACAGCTAACATAACACCTTTCTCGAAGAACGCTTTGAATACGAGCTCTCCATTACTTCTTATATCGTGTCAACCGGCGCGTGCTGTACCGAATTACAAACCCCAATCACTTTACACTTCATTAACACTCTATCCCAACCCATTAGAGGTTAAATTACCTTGACGTAATAGCATTGTTGTTTTATAAAACCAATTTAATCAGACACCTTTGTGCATCGTAAGTCTGGACACTATGGTTTCTTATTCCTTGAATCAGCTCAACGTTACTGGTTCTACCGGTCAGTTACCTCTTAAGGTGGCATGGGTGCCTGGTACTGACATTGTTTGTTTAGTAAAAAAGTTGAGTGTAATGTCTTTGGTATCTTGATACAGTTATTTTTTTAAGGTTTAAGGTTTAAGGTTTAAGATTATTTATTTCTCAAAAGAATTACATTCACTTACAATGAGAAAAAATGTTTACAAAAATGAAAATATTTCGACGGTTAATCTAACATGCAATTAAAATAAAAAGTACATATTTCGAGGGTAGTTATACGTAATACAATCCAATCTGTACTTCGCTTACTCTCGTGATAAAAATAAGTAAACAGGGTAGTTAATTTTATTCACACGGATCGAGCGCAACTGGATGTGGCAATAAGTGTTGGGCGTACATAGCAGACTTCATCGGTCTAATGAGATTTTATTGGCCATTATGTAGTGTCGCAGCAATTTTTTAAATGTTTTTGCGGATTTAGCTGTCTTAATATCTGATGGTAATTTGTTGTATAATTTTGCACCTTCATACATTATAGATTTTTTTCCGTAATTAGTTCGCGATTTATGTAACAAGATTCCACTTTGCCTCCGCCTTAGCTTTTGTAGTTGTTGTTTTTTTGTAAATACGATTTGTGTGTTTATGTCTTTATTTAAAATTTTACGCACTAATAGGCAAGTAAAATAAATATACGTTTGCGATATGTTCATTATTTTAGTTTCTTTATAAATTAGAGTTGTAGATGTTAGAAAATTATAACGGAATAAAACTTTGATTAATTTGTTTTGGGCCACTTGTATGAGGTTTAAGTTAGTTTTGGCAGCTGTACCCCACAATTCAATTAGGTAGTCAATATGCGACTTAATGAGCGAGTTATTAATTAAATTTTGTATATTTGCGATGTACCAGCAAGTTATTTAGCTTCTCGTCTTGCGCAGATGGTAAAAGCCTATCGAATCTCACCTATACCCAATCATGGTAAACGTGGCCTTTAGGTATTGTTACCTTAGGCTCTGTCTATCCCTTTGTGTATTTTTTTTTGAAGGAAAACGAGCAAGTGGGTCACCTGATGGTAAGTGATCACCACTGCCCATAGACACCCGCAACCCCGGAGGGATTGCAGATGCGTTGCCAACCTAGAGGGCTAAGATGAAATTCCTCTTGTGCCCGTAATTTCCCCGGCTGTCTTACTCTCCACAACGGAACACAGCAATGCAAGCACTGCTGCTTAGCGGCAGGATTAGCGAGTAAGATGGTGGTAGCTATCCGGACGGACCTTGCACAAGGCCTTACCACCCGCAAACCCGCGTGTATGTGTATGTATGCGATGCATGTTCAATTCAGAAAACTTATGACTATAGTAGTAGCTGACTAAAAAAATTAAGAATGAAATTCATAAATATAATAACTGATAAATTCGTCCATATTCATTTACAACATAAAGGTAACATAGTTTACAATAGTCTTACTAAATTTATTAGCCTGTGTTTCAGTTCAGTTTGCCTCCGGCCGGAATTTTTAAATGTTTTCTCTTCGATATATTTATGGCGTCAAAGCCTTAAAAAAATATCCTCGCTTTTTCGCTTAAAATGTTCAATAATAAATTAGTAATTTACATAATTGCTTGGGTTAATGAGCGCTATAAAATTAAATTGGGATGCAATTGAGCGATGATGAAATTGTAACGCTTAAAAGTAGTTTAATTTGAGGTACCAATTAACACTGATTTAGTTTTTAATTAGGTAAGTATTTTACTTTTCGATATCGGCAACATCACCAGCCATTGATCTAGATTTGCTTTTCTTACTTCGTTTTTATCTGCTTAATGCTTTATTCTAATTATAGAGTTGTTTTTAGGGCTTACAGCTTTATAACATTAAGATTTGATTCAGCGATCCAAACTGTTTAGTTTCGTGTTTTAGTTCCCACTATACTTCATTTAATTTAGAATGAGAAACCACAATAACATTATATTGCGCCTGGTCAACTATTTCTTACCTAGCAAATAGTACAGTGCAATAGTTTGGCAACCGCAAAATAAAACTGTTTTAATACCACTTTATTTGCGTGGAGTCAATTGTTACTCTAGTACAAATCGTAAAGAGATTACAGTTCACGAGCCGCAATATAATGTTGTTGTGGTTTCTCATCCTAAATTATGAAGTATTAGCTGTTGCTGGTGTTGTGTTGTAGCTGGGCCTTCGCCCCCGTTCCAGTGTTAACACAAACCTTGTCCAGGCAATATAATATAACAAACAAAACCAAAAAATAATTGACCAATTTGAGAAAGAGAGACAGAGAAAGATATATATACTTAGAGAGAGAGATATATATATAGAGAGAGAGAGAAATAGTACCGATATGGTGAAAAATTTGTTGCAGTCGTTCGGAAGTTAGGTACATTATATTTTGAGCATCCATTTATATCTTTAAAAACACATGGACTTGAAACATATTGTAATTAAGAATATCAAAAACTAATATGTATACAAATAATTGAATGAAGTGAAAACGATTATTAAATTTGACATTTTTTTTTATATATATGAAGAAGGCAAACAAAACATACACTTTAAATTGAAATACATACCGAAAGTCATGTTAAGTATTGTTAAATATTCTAACCACGTGGTGTAACTTTAACTAAAAATCATCCTCCAGATGTTAACTTTCTACGATTTGCCGACATCATAATAATCCAATTATGTAGCATAAGTCCGATTATAAATTGAAATTGTTACGAATTATACAACAATGAAAGCAGGCAAATTCGTCTAATTGTATGGCAGCATTATGTATGTTGCATGACTGTACTGTAATAAAACCCTACGATGGAATGTAAGCATGCTATTTGTGTATGAAATACTAGATTAATCCCATGTTTTGCTCATCTTGTTTTCGGTTTTAAAACTACCGCTACTAACGCTGAAACGGCTGGACAAATTTGGCACATTATAATTTGTGACATTTGATATTTCTATTTTTATTGTATTTGTATTTTTTTATTTTTGTGTCATTTTTTATTATTAATTTTCTGACGACTTCAATATAAATAATTATCTTTGCTTGACATTTTATATAAACCAACGTATTTTTTTAACTGAACGAATAATAAACTAAACCATAGTCTGGAATAACAATGAAGGCTACTTTTTATCTCGGAAAATTGCAGTTCCCGCGGGATGACGATAATTGAATTCTTAATAGACAAAGTCGCGTGAAACCGCTAGTCTTTAAATAATCTGTGACATTGTTACATAAGAAGACCATTATTATAGTCAGGAGCAAAAATATCGGGTCACTTTACATAAATTTTTTTAAGGAAAACGACCAGTCATTTTTGCTCGTGAATATATTTGTGACGAAATTTCTTCACTAAAATGACCGTGCTTACTCCTCCGGAATGTTAGTCGCAAACATAACATAAACAGGTTAATAAACATAACAATCTGAGTCAAATTAATTTAATAACGTTGGACGGCATACCAGTTTATGTTTGTACGTTACGCCATACATTTAACGGTATTCTTCGGATTTCTTAATCAAGTCAACTCGTTTTGTAAGGCAATTTTAAACGTCGCTACCTCGTGATGAAAAAATCTTTTCAAAGCAAATCGATTTTAATGGAAAATTGTTTGGACATGCCGAGGTTCAGTGAATTTTTTGCCGAGTTCAAACATGGTCAAGCCGGCTAGCACAAAATCTGTTTTAAGATTTATTGACTGACTAAGGTGACAACTTTACTGATTACTAGATTATATTGAATTCGGCCATTCACAGAAAATTAAATCCACTCAACTCTTTTCCTCAAATTATACAACTTCGATGGCAGTTCTACTCAGAATCACACTATTTGATTTTGGTATAAGGCCACACTCTTTTTTAGATTTTAGAATGAGTTTTTCGACAAATTTAAAATTTTAGTTCCTTGATACCCAATTTCTTACTGTAACGATAATATTATCGGCTATGCAACTATTCAGTGCTAAAATCAAAAGCACGAATACATAAATTCATTACTCAATCGCGTCGGTAACGTTACAACGATAATGTTTAACAAATTACAGACTTAAACACGGGAAGCTAAGCGTTCTCACGCGAAATTTGTTAACCATGAGTTGCAAAGAGGTTATTTGCAATTAAATAAATGGCCACTTTTTCAAGGGCCTCGCAGTTTTAATGGCTGCAGATGGATTTTGCAAATGAGACACCCTTTCTGACATTCTTTAAAAAAAAAACATTTTTCGTTATAATGTTGTAGGTACCTACCGAGAAATAGATAATTAAATTTAAAAAATAAAGACAGAATACATTTATTCATTTTGCAAGACACACAAATATAAGAGCATACACACAATTTTATAGAAAAGAAACAACATAAACAAAAAAAAAACACAGACATGAAAATTAGATCATCAGCGTTGTGTGTCTCCAAAAGCAAAATAAAAAAAAAAACCGCAAAATTTAAAAGAATATTCAACGGTAATATTTTTATAATCATACATATACATACCTACATAAGAAAAGGGACAATTCATACCAATCGATCTAATCCTAAACTCGACAAAACATACACACGCGACACAGCTCTCGCGCCCTCTTGTAATCACGCTTTTACTCTCAAGTATAGAACAATTGATACAAAATCTTGCCTAGAAGCACAGATTCTATCTCTAATCACAATAAACCAATGGAATGAATAGCTATTTTATATACATTAACTCTTTTTCCTAGAAATTTAGCCCACTAGTCTCAATGCCTTAGTCGATTTGCCCTAACGACGGCAATCCCACCGAGTGCCTTGTTAACTGCGCAAGCGCATGCAGGCCATAGCCATTGACTGCTAATGTCTAAAACGTAGCTATCAAGAGATAGATCTCGTTTCATGTGTAAGTGAATTAGAAGATTTGCTAATTTGGTTATAATTGCCGATAATGAAATAAAAATTCCCATGGCGGGGCTCCTATTTCATCATCTCGACAATAGTCGGTGATAAGTGAAAATTCTGTTTACATTACAAACTCTTTTTTTTTTTATATATTAAAACCGACAAACGGGCATGCGGTGCACCTGATGGTAAGTGATCACCGCCGCCCATAGACAACCACAGCACCATTGGGACTGCTAGCGCGTTGCCGGCCATGCAAGAAGTGGTACACTCGCCTCTTAAAGGTACCCATGTCGTAGCCAGTTGGAAAAACCCCAGCCGCCAGCCCATTCCAAATTTTACACGTACGGGGCAAGAAAGACCGTTTAAATCGTACGGTGTTGGAGCACCATCCATCGAGGTGATGTCGATGGAAACTACTTTTGAATCGAGTAGTACGGTGATGGAACTTGGCAGCTGGAACTCGACAAGAATCTACGCCTATTCATAATTACCACGCATCGAAATTAGAATTGTCACTTCTCACTGACAATTGTCGGGTTGGTGAAATAGGGGACATTCAACGACTGATGACATTTATCTTACAAATAAAAGCACTGATCACCGGTATTTGATAATAATAATATTTCCAAGACATAATACGACCACCGCGGGAAGAGGCCACACAAAAATCTCCATCTCTTTTAGACTTTAGCATTAGGCTACAAGGCAACGCTCTGAAAACAGACTAAAAATATAAATATACCTACGTAAAAAATTTACAGAAAATAAGAAAAAGCAACCTTTTTTTAATTGAATAGGAAGGCAAACGAGCAAGTGGGTCACCTGATGGTAAGCGATCACCACTGCCCATAGACACCCGCAACCCCGGAGGGATTGCAGATGCGTTGCCAACCTAGAGGACTAAGATGAAATGCCTCTTGTGCCTGTAATTTCCCCGGCTGTCTTACTCTCCACACCGGAACACAGCGGTGCAAGCACTGCTGCTTAGCGGCAGGCTTAGCAAGTAAGATGGTGGTAGCGATCTAAACGGACCTTGCACAAGGTCCTACCACCCGCAAAACGGTAAACGGCTAAACGGTAAAGAAAATAAAATGTGTTCAAAAGCACTGCACACACGACAAGCTGTGATAGTTTTCCTTAAAACTTTGTTATATTTATATCTTAACTACCTCCATAACATTTTTTCACCTATCCCGATAGCAGGCAAGGCCCTCCCTCAAAAATACTAAAAATACCTAGCTGATCTCAAAAATCCAACCAAACCAAATCCAAGAACATTAGAATTCAACTTAAAAACATCAATTAATAACCTCTAAGGAATGCCGAAGTTTCAATGAACTATCTATAAAACAAATCTGTGAGCAAATAAGACGGAAATGAGAAGTGCTTAACACACACACACATTGCCGACGACCAATGACCCTCCAGTTCCCACATAACAACGGTACCACAGGATTGCCGAAATGTACCGTTCACCCCGACGTAAAACGTCTGAACCAGATCACATTAAGTACTGGGGCCTTACCATGACGTCTTAATGCGATTCAGTTTCGGTTCGCTGCTGTCAGATTCATACTAAAAGTGACAGCTAAAACTTGAACTGAGTCGGAATTAGGACCTCATGGTAAGGCCCCTGTGATGGCAACGGAAGTAATGCTCCGCTTACTTATGCATAATATTTAATAGAGGGTCTCTTAAAATTATTCCGGGTTATTTCAGCTGATGGTGGTTTAGTTCTCTCTCTCTCCAGCCTATATACGTCCCACTGCTGGGCACAGGCCTCCTCTCAGAATGAGAGGGCTTGGGCTATAGTTCCCACGCGGGCCCAGTGCGGATTGGGAACTTCACACACACCATTGAATTGCTTCGCAGTTGT
Organism: Pandemis heparana; assembly: GCA_963854515.1. Classification (NCBI taxonomy): domain Eukaryota; kingdom Metazoa; phylum Arthropoda; class Insecta; order Lepidoptera; family Tortricidae; genus Pandemis; species Pandemis heparana. The sequence goes on along the minus strand of OY978013.1, from coordinate 14,411,528 downwards.
GTGCAGGTTTCCTCACGATGTTTTCCTTCACCGAAAAGCTCATGGTAAATTTCAAATGAGATATCGCACATAAATTCCGAAAAACTCAGAGGTGCGAAGCCCGGGGATTCGAACCCGCGACTCTCTGCTTGAGAGGCCACAGGTCAAACCACTAGGCTACCACGGCTTATTAGGTGGTTTAGTTAGTTTGACTAAATAACCCTTGTAAAATATTCAGGATTCTTCAATTATAAATAGTTGAGAAATGTTTCCATACATTGATTGATGTACAAAGTGAACCGCGCCAAGGGCGGGACTAAATTTTGATTCAAAAATTGATTTAAGTCCCAGTTATCCTGGTTTCACTGTATTTGCCCACAATCAGGCTAAACTTGACCTTTGGATCATGTCACCTTAGGCTATGTCTACCCCGTAATTCCCAAGCCTGCATTGCACAGGTGCCGCGAAGAGGGAACCTTCATCCCGGGGTGGTCGTGGGGCGTCGCGGTGACACCGTGTGCTCCCGTAACGCCTCACATACGACCGAATAGGGAATCCGTGTGGTTTTTAGTGGGTATGCCTGCCGTGGGAGAGCCCCACATACCCCCGGTAGCCCCGTACTGGGCGGATGCATAAGGCGCATTTTCCACGCCATAAAAAGACTATGTCTACTGTCTACCTCCTAAGGGTTAAAAACGTGATTTGTACATTTGTGTATGTGCATGACATTACATATTGCATACATTTGTAAATTACATTTGTAATTTGCCATGAGCTTATCGGTGAAGGAAAACATCGTGAGGAAACCTGCACACATCTGCGAAGAAATTCAATGGTGTGTGTTAAGTTCCCAATCCGCACTGGGCGCGCGTGGGAACTATAGCCCAAACCCTCCAATACACGGAGGAGGCCTATGCCATGAGGCACGCCGAATTACGCGACAATTTAATAAATAAACGACAATAACAACAACAACAACATGTACTTACTGAAATTATAGCGAATTCGGAATAAAAAAGGCTTATAAATAAAAAAATAAAAATATATATATAAAAAGTATTTGCATGACAGCAGTCGCATAGAACAATCAATAGTGACACTTTAAATTGGTGAATTTAAATTACTAGGTCCATGGAACACACCGTCAAGTGAGCACACAGAGGTCAGTCGCCACGGGACCCGTAAAACAAAGGGCTTAGTTGACCTCAGTTGGAACAATAGCGCTTTGTCTGCCGTTCCCACGCTCCATCTGGTTTTTCTGCAGTTTTCTAGTTCAGATCGAAATGGGTGCAAAAGTGGCTGCGGACGGTCATTCGGCGGTCGCTTACCGTTCAACCATTAGTGCATTGAAACCTCATTGAAACTATGTATAACGCTATACGAAAAGTAGACGTAGTTAAACGTGCCTGCTTATTAGCAAAAGATTTCTTAATAAAGTATCATTGAGAAACCAGGTTTAATAGTGGCATAGCAGCCAGCCAGCCAGCGGCTTAACCGTAGAAATAAAAACAAAATCGGGAAGCAAAATTAGCAAAAGGGATGAAAATCGATAATAATTACATCAAAACAGTCTGTTTTGAAATTTTGTAATAACTGAATGCTTTCATATTCATATTCATATATTTTATTGCTTTACTTTGTAGTAATACAATAAGTACATTATTTTCATACGTCTTACCTGCGGCACTGAACGGCGGGCCCAATTAGGTAGCTAGCTAGCTAGCTTAGGTTGGTCATCGAAGTATTAGCCGGGCGAAAAGAAGATGGCGGGATGATTTTGGATATTATTAAGTAATAATAGCGGCAGTTTTCTCTTGACAAGGACGAGTGGTGGAAATAAGGGGGTCTTTACCCATAATTGGAACACTTCAAAAGAATAAGAAAGAAAGAGTTGTGTAAATTCTATTTTATTTTATTTATTCTCACTCCAATTCTCGGCATCCGAAATAAAATGGGTAAAGTAGTCACGTACAGCTCTTACCACAAAGCCATGAAGGTCGTATTTTCACAAAAACGAAAACCTAAATAGCCGTTAATCTTGGCAAACGGCAACATTGGTCGGTATTACGAAATGTTAAAAAGAAATAAATGACATATAAATCAAAACGTAGATTATGTAGATGTAATTAAACATTTCCTGTTAATATTTAATTACCTTCATCATCTTGATAGATTTACGATTCTAGATGTAAATATAATTGCAACATATCAAAATTCTTCAGAAATAACACGATTTTTAATGATGCACACCTTTTAACAACTATATCTTTTAATTGACTTTATTTAGAGGGTTGATTTTTTCACAGCTCTAGGGGTCGAGGGAAGGGACGAGCGGACAAAAATCATCCTATAAGGGTTCCGTTTTTTACTTTTGAGACACGGAACCCTAAAAAGATAGAATGAATCGAATCAGCTGCGTTACGCGCTCTTTTGCTATTAATTACGTTTGCTTGATTAATTTCACTCGTATATCATGTTCTTTCTTAATTAAACTGCGGTGTGTTATCTAACAAGGCACAAATTACATTTTAAGTGATCAGAAACCGACACACCAGTGGAAAAATATAGGCAATTTAAAAACTAGGAACAGGTTACAAGTTTTCTGGTCACATTAACGCATTTTTTTAAAGATTTGTGCACCTATGAGAAATTGTCCACAGTCTTTTGATGTACTTTGCACAATATTTCATTGGAAGTACCTAATAAAACCGAAACCTGAAAATTACTATGCAAAATTTGGTACACTTCTAGTAGGTACGAATCGATAGTATTGTTGATTCTGAAGTTTCCAAATGGTGAGAAAAAAGGAATTTTTTAAACTACAAAAAGTAAAGGTAGAATTCTGTTTCTATTCTGATCAATAATTACATTCCTTTCTTTAGTTACTTATTCGGTTAATTTTTCCAAAAGGTTCGTTTACCCAGAACCCCAACAATGGGTAGTGTTGTGACTCCGCCGATTGTCATCGATATCGAGCATTGTTCTGTTACCGGGAACTCGCGCTTCCTCTACATCGCTTGTTCATCGATATATTATAAAGTACAAATGTCAGCTTACTCGTAACTCTTGCTGGGCATTTATGTTCTGTGCATGATGGATTTATTACCTGGCGTATGCTTGCCCGCTTACAGCCGTATTTAGAAACGTCAATTACAAGTCCGTCATGAATCCCAGTCGTTTTAATTTTGTGATTTTTATGAGCAGCTAGCTTTTACACGCGGCTTTGCTCGTCTGAATTTTCAGGTTTGACGGTTTATTAAAGTCCGTGGGATTTCCAAAAATCTAATCATTGTCTTAATTTATTTTGTTGTAGGTACGGAGGTCATTCATGCAAATCACATATCCTAGATTTCTTCCTCTTTTATTTGTTTGTTTCACTCATGTCTAAAGTAAGTAAAGTTTCAAATAAATAGTGTTTGTGTATTTACGTTGTATTAATTTATTTGTTTTTGTTACAGGTAAAAATCAGAAATATTAAGTTTCTTGGCCTATTATAGTTCCCAATCGGGCTCAGTGAGATATTTATTAGGTACCTACATAGAGTCGTTTTAAATTGTTCTTTATAAGAGTCGTATGTAGTAGATCATTTTGAGCTCTTCGACCGTTTATCAACTTCTAATGCTGACTGTACTCATGCGTATGACCAATCAACTTTCCTACACTTTAATAACACACCATGCACCTTCCAGAGTTCACACCTCATTACGCTAACTACATCTAGTTAGAGGATCCACCAATCACGCTTCAATAAAAGACACTTTCGCTGCACGTGCCGCCCAGTCAAGCCAATATAACTCTTACTGCGATCACAGTAAGGCTATAACGAATACATCGATATATCCGCTACCGTGACGAGGTTCCAATTACCGATAGAAAGTGAGCATCACTATGCATATTTTTAATGCTACTAAATTTTAACAGGGCAAATGAGCCGGTACTACGGAGGAATTAACCAATAGTGATTTTAATAGGTAGACAGAGCATAAGCTTACCTGCTCGGCCTGCAAATGCACTTACGACCTCCTCTGTGCTAACGTTTATGATAAGCGCTTTGATTTAATGTCAAATGAGACTAAAAATAATTGGATATGTCAGCTTTGTCGATGCAATAGCCCCAAAAGTAATAATATCAATACACCAATTCAAGGCTTACAAGCTCACCTTGACTTAGAAGACTCACAGCAATTTGCAGACACTGACACGGATGACTCAAATGTAACAATACGTAAAAAGGGACATACAGTAAATACCTTTACTGACAGCACGTTTTTGGGCTCTGTACACGAAAACTCGGCTCAGAAAAACGAAGTGTCTGATATAATTCTAAATGAATTAAGAAGTTTCCGCTCCCAAATTACAGTCCAACTCGAGCAACAAGACCGGCTGTTTTCTTCCTTTGCAGAAAAGATAGAGACAAATATATGCGATTTATTACAAAAATATACGGAACTAAAAACAGACGTGGAAAAAATTAAAACAGAAGCCAATGAAACGAATATTCAAACAGGAAACCTTTTGCGAACAACAATTTCAAATACACAAAGTATAGATGACGCAAATAAGAAAATTTCATTGCTAGAAAGTGAAATGGCAATCCTAAGAAAACAGACTCAGCGACTAGAAGACAATTTAAGGCGCACATCTTATGCCGATATGGCGAAATCACTGAACAATGTTAACATAAATACTTCATCCAAAGACAATATCGCTCAAAACAACCCAAACACTTCTTATAAATCCACCCAAGTTACTCAATTGGAACACGGGAAACGATTTGTACTATATGGTCTAAATGAATATGAAAATGAGTCTGAAATCGTACTGGTGGACTTAGTCCAAAGAGCGTTTTACGATATATATAACATCAACTTGACTGGACAAATTGAAGAGATCAGACGATTGGGGCGCAGAGGTTCGAGGCGACCTATTCTTATAGAGTTATTAAGCAAAAGGATGACTAAATATATTATAGATAACTCTAGTTATCTTAAAAATACAGGTCTATTTGTATCTCAATTCTTGGACCCAGATAGCCTACGAAATAGAAACATACTTAGAGAAAAACTAAAAGAAATGAGACAGCGTGGCCAAAATGCAATGATTCGCAACAACAAATTGTTTTTAAACGGAAGAGAAGTGAACATATCACCAGCTCACCATGAGACACAGATTAGACCTCAGACTACACCTCTGGGTGATATGAGCCCTGGGTTAGCGAGCGATACCGAACACAAGATTACGCAACAGACACAATCCACAACAGCACCATCTACCCATACTTTTCGTCACTAAATTGCAAAAAACTGGAATATTATATCAGAACATGTGTAGCATAAAAAACAAACTTCACCAAATTGAATTTATTGTAGAAGAAAAGCCTTTTATTGAAGCTCTGTGTGTTTCCGAGACATGGATCTCAACGTCTCAGCTAGACTTGTTAAAACTGGAAGGCTACACTTTAGCAAGCTGTTATTGTAGGTCGAATCATGAAGGTGGTGGAGTATGTGTACTCCTAAAAGATGACATAGAATACATAGATATATTAGACATCAAAAACTTATCGATAGAGTGTATCTTTGAAACTTGTGCAATTGAAATATGTAAGTCAAATCTAGTATTAATTGTTGTATACTGGCCAAGTAACGCACGTAGACCTGATTTATTTTTTGAACAACTAGAAAAACTTCTTCAATTTGTAAATGTTAAATATAGTAAAAAGAATGTCATAATAGGAGGCGATCTGAATATTGATATGCTTAAGACAACAACACATTCTCGAGACTTGTTAAACCTTTTTAGAAATAGCAATTTTTATCAGCATGTACAAAAACCTACTAGAGTCACACCAAATTCAGAAACATGTCTAGACATCTTATTTACCAATTTTAATAATAACGAACTTGATGTTGAAGTCGTAGAACTTGGGTTGTCAGACCACAAAGGAGTCCTAGTTACAACCCAAAACATATATGATATAGTAAAGGCCCAGCGAAGCCACTATTCTTGTTTTAAAAGGCGCTACACAGAAAAAAACTTAGAAACTTTCAAAAAAGAGTTGCAAAAACTTGACTGGACATCTATAATCGTACCATATCACACGGTTGATGAAAATTTTGATAGATTTCATGTTGAAATACAAAATACTCTCGATCATTGTATCCCTGAAACACGTTTTAAATTAAAATCCAAAACAAAAAGACTATGGTTAAGCCAGGGAATAAAATTGTCATGTAAACACAAACGTCAACTTAGAGTTTTAGTAAACCAAACCAGTGACCCAGTACTAAAAACACACTTAAAAACATATGATAAAATCCTAAAAAGATCCGTAAGCATTTCAAAAAAAAAAGTAAATATAAATAAAATCAAAAAATCAAATAATAAAATAAGAACAATTTGGCAAATTGTAAGTGAGCACACAGGTAAAACTAAAGTTAAAAAACGAGAAAATTTGAGCCTAAATATAAACGGCGCTGTAACAAATGACCCGCTGTTAGTTACCAACACTTTTAACACTTTTTTTGCGTCAGTGGGATTGAATAAATCTAGCAGCAATCCGCAAGGCCGGCCCGTGGTAAATCCTACTATAAATACATTTTTCCTATCACCTATCGACCCCCAGGACACGTATAAATGCATACAACAGTTAAAAAATAAAACCAGTTATGGAATCGACGAAATCCCTCCTATACTTGTAAAAAAATGTGCTGAAGAGCTTACTGTTCCTCTTACAGACCTAATTAACCAATCATTCCACTCTGGAATATTCCCTGAAAAGTTAAAAACTGCACTCATAAAACCGATTCCAAAAAAAGGAGACTTGACAAATCCCGAACATCATCGCCCTATCGCTTTGCTTAGCACATTTTCAAAGATATTTGAATCGGTAATGGCACAACGTTTAACTTCCTTCTGTAATAAATTTGATATATTTGATGAACAACAATATGGTTTTAGAAAGCAAAGGTCCACAACTCTAACAGTTTATAAATTTATCAATGAAGTACTTGGATTAGTGGAAAATAAAAAACATGTTTTTGGATTACTTCTAGATATGAGCAAAGCGTATGATCGAATTCAACATGACATTCTTTTAGATAAACTCTACGGAATAGGTATTCGTGGCGTCGCGCACAAATGGTTTACGTCCTACCTCAAAAATCGCAAACAGATAGTTGAAATTGAATTTTTCGATGATAAAAGTAAAACAATATCAAAAGTACGCTCCAGCTTAACACACACTGCTTGCTCCATTCCGCAAGGAAGTGTATTAGGCTGTATCTTATTCATAATTTATATTAACGACCTGCCAAAAGAACTAAGTGCAATCAATGTTAAATCGCTTCTTTATGCGGATGATATCTCTATTATATTCACCAGCGAGAACGGTAGTGATTTTACTAAAACTATGGACACAATTTTAAATACAGTCGGTTCTTGGTTAGTAGATCATAATCTTAAAGTAAATTTGCAAAAAACTAACATGATCCAATTCAGACCCCATCAGAGATTACCTTTAATAGTTGACTATACCTACCAAAAAAACAAAATTGAATTCACAAACCACTGCACTCTACTCGGTTTAAACATAGACGAACACATTAACTGGAAATCTCATATTGAAAAAATTGCTATGAAATTATCTAGATTTGCTTATGCACTTAGACAAATTAAGATAAATACAGACTTAAAGACCGCAATCTGCGCTTATCATGCTTTTGCTCAAGCATGGCTCCAATACGGGATAATACTTTGGGGCAATAGTGTCAATATCGATGATCTATTTCTGCTGCAGAAGAGATGTATAAGAGTACTCACTAATATAAAAAAATATGAAAGCTGTAAACCCTATTTTGTGAAACTAAAAATATTAACTGTGACTTCTATATACATTCTGGAAACCTGTAAATTTGTTCGTAAACACAAAGGCCTATATAGTACTATATCTAAAAATATCTACAAAGAAACACATATTTTACGCCACAGACATAGACTAGTTATGGCCGCTCCTGCTAAATTACAAATGACAAACAAAGGCCCACACGCGATGACTATAAGAATTTTTAACAAAATTCCCAAGTGTATATCGCAGGAAGAAAAGTACACAACATTTGTAAATAAACTTAAAACCTATCTCATAGACAAGTGTCCGTATTCCTTACGGGAGTTCATGGAGTAAGAAAGAAAATATTTAAATATTCTAAATACATACTATATATCTAAATAATAAAAACAAAAAGTGATAATTAATTTATTATAAGAGTTATGATGTGTTCTGTTGGTTTTTAAAATATATTAGGGTACTTCTATAGATTATATAATGTTACTTATTATTAGATTTAGTTTTAAGTTTTGCTACGCCCTAGTAGGGTCCATGTATGTACTGGCTAGTAAATAAGAACATCTTGTAAATACCATGGTTGCAATAAAGAATTGATTGATTGATTGATTGATTAAGGTAACAGGACCTAAAGGCCACGTTTAGGATTGATCTTGATGAACTTTTATTATTACTTGTTTAAATAAAAAAATAACAGATTTATACGGCGAGTGTGAATGGGTGCGTTGGGAGGGGAAGGCCTAGGCGGACGTTCCATGATCAAATTAGGGACGTTTTGGAAAAAGGCCAGGTCAAGAGTACCCGAAACCGACGAGCATGTATGAAGAGATTGATGAATGTGGATGAAGCGAAGGAGGTATGTCAGGATCGTAGCAAGTGGAACAAAGTAGTCTCAGCCTACCCCTGTGGGAAAGAGGCGTGACGATATGTATGTATGTATGTATAAAAAAATAAACGTCCATGACAATCAATTATTGCATTAGACACATTAATACACTAAAAACGAAGTGCACTACAGACGCACATTTGAAACTTTCATTCAATTTCCGTGAAATAATCGTAAAAAAAAATATGCGACGCTGCCAGCTCAGTAGGGATAAACGCTCTTAAATTGTATCACATTTCTACTCTATTGGTTAATTCTTCCATGACATCGACTGGTACGCTATTATTATATTTAATAACATGTAGGTACCTAGCAAGTAGGTTAAAATAAAATCTATAAGAGAGCGGAAATTGGCAATCTAGCTATGTATTTTCTAATTGGTACTTGAGAAAATCTTATAGAGAAGGAACACTTATCTTTCCCGACGCTTTTATTGTGATATATTATATATTATAAGTTCCTGAAATTACAAGGATAACATGATTGTATACTTAATAGTACCTAAGAAATTAGTTAAATTAAAAACAGTCTAAGCTACTTTATTATAAAAGATTTTGATAATTCGACAGCATTTTTTTGAAAATGACATCGTTGGTTTTTTTTATACATATTAAAACTGATTCTTTGAAAAAAAAATTACATAATAAACAATGGCGCAATCTCGACGCAGCAGTAACAACTATTGTCTCTGTCTGTCAAAGTTATAGATAAAGAAGAAATATTAAATTAGCAAAAGTTCAACAACACGCTAGGTGCGTCTTATTTTTTTACACCGTGCGAAATGAGAGTAAAGAATAAATTAATTGATTTTTAAATACCTACCCAAGTATCGGAAGTTCAAAGAGGCTCTGAGCCAAGTTCAACAATTAAAAGCTGCCGGTTATTTAAATTAAAAAACCATTAAGTAAAAGCCCGTATCTGCGCTTTAATATCAATATGAAATGAAAATTAAGTGCGTCCAAATTGTACTTTAGAAAGTACAATGTGCTGCGATCGGGTATTCAAATATGAAGAGCATCGCAATCAGTTGTTTTATTAGAGCGACCGATACAGTTAAACAGTGGGTTACCGTTAAAATGTATGGTTGAAGTAGGTTAGGTTCATCGTTAATACAAATTCTTGAATTTTAGGAACTACTATTGACTGAAGATTACTCCAAGGGCATCTGCATGTTTCACCTGTGCAATTCAAAAATAAATAAATAAATATTAGAGAACAATTTACACAAATTGACCTAGTCTCAAAGTAGCCGCTAGTAAGGCTTGTGTTATGGGTACAACTAGACAACGATATACATACTTGTATAGAGAAATACATACTTAAATAGATAGAAACATCCATGACTCGGGAACAAATATTCGAGCTCATCACACAAAGATATGACCTTACCAGGATTCGAACCCGGGATGCTTGCTTCGCAGGCAGGGTCACTACCAACTAGAGCAAACGCGTCGTCATAAAAAAATAAATTATGTTTTCATGCTAACACCAAAATGTCGCAAAGACCTTCCATTCCGGTCATTCGGTTCTTCTCTTCCCGCGTAGATGGTAAAAACCAAAGGCAAAAAGGTAAAAGAAAATCTTAGGCGTTATGTTATAGGCGATGCGGCTAGTAATCCATGACTATTTTGATTCCTCTTTCATATAAGCTCAGAATCACGCTGAACGTGGCCTTTAGGTCTTGTCTTGTACTCAGGCTCTGTTTACTAGTGGTGTACCCCCTCTGCAGATCTCTGCGCCCCCCCTTGGGTGGCGCCTCCCCCAGCCTTGAAAATCCCTGGTTTTGAAAACCACACTGTTGATGGTCAAAACTTCGGTGATGAAATCGTAATACCTACATATATATTATTATGATTACAAAGAAAACAATAACAATGTGTACCGATGTGTGTCATCACGTTACTTACTGCAACTGCATTGTAAGTGCAAACGGTTGCACAAAATACAGCATCAAAGATCATTATTTTGGTTTTAACGAGGTTTAGGAAATTCAATGATTATTATTATAACTGAAATCGGGGAATGCTTGAGAAATATTTGCTGTTAAAAAATGTGACGAAATGTTTTGCACGCGTGCAGTTGGTGCATTTAGTTTTTTATGGCATACTTTTTTTATTATTAGGATGAGAATGTTGTTTCAACAAAAATTGCGTCTTAATAAGAGTCGGTGAATTTCACGAGAATTTGTTGAGAAATGCGACCTGTTGTAACATAGCTGGACAGTCAGACATACGAAAGCATTTGCCTAAAATAAAACAAACCGCATCACGCACAATCGGTTAACTACACTGACGAGCAAAAATGTAGGGTCACTTCCCATAGAAAGTTGTAGGTATGTTACAAGCCTGTTTAACTTTATTAATGAATAAAAAACATATTATCCTTGTAGCGGAGTAGCAAAGGTAAATGTTTTTTGCTCATTGTAATGGAGCTAAGCAAAATATCTTCAGATTCAATAAAATGTCTTTTGATCATTTTCATTACCGTTAACCGGGGGTGACTTTGATAATTTTGGGGCTATTTTGATCGTTATAAAATTGCTATAAAATCGATATTGGCCACATGCGGTAAATGTTTGGCATGTAGACGCAAAGGCGATCGATTGGAAGCAGCAAACGCAAATAAAAATTAATGATTTCGTCATTATGTACACACCTACTTTTTAAAGTCACCCCGTAAATCAAAGTCACTGGTTTACGGTACAATGAAAATTTTACTGCAGTCGGAAAGATTGATTTAGCCAATGGCGAATAAAAAGACATTTAAAATAAATAATTTCAACTAGCATACGCTTAGCAATATATGAATAAAGGGGTTTGTAGTTTAGTAAAACAAATACGTCTTCGCACATGCGTAGAACATTTCGCGGCAAGACGTTCACAGTTAGCTAGGTAACTGTACCAAGCGTATGTATGCTGTATTGTTGACTCGTCTCAGATCATACTGTTCCTTGCTTTGCGCTCCATTGAACAACTGTGTTTTAATAACACCTACCTCCTACCTATAATAGTTTCCTAAGTCCCAATATTTAAAAAGAAAGTAGTAAGTGCTCAAATTCTAGAAAAGAATCAATCAATTTTGTAATTTTGGATATTATTTCGGCATATTTTAAGTAGATAGCCTTAGATATTTTGCTGTGAAAAGGCAACAAACAAACAGAGTTATTTGTACATTTTATTATTATAATAGAAGTAAATACGCACAGTAAGAAATGCAAAAGAGTGTAGTTGAAATACGACATGATTATATTTATAACTTCCGCACAAATACGAACAGCAATAAAGGTGATATATATCTTAATTGTTTTATTAAATGACGTTGTTTACACGTAAACATGTCAAATGTGAGTAGCATAAATGTCTTAACAGAAATTATACGCTAATCTTACCATAAATCTATCTTCATTTCCGTTTATTTATGGTTCTTATTTGTTCATATCCCGTGATAATAGTGAGGTTTCCAGTTTTTTTTGTTACATCACAATTATCATTGGATATGTTTATTAAGTGAATGCTTTGTTTTGGTTTGAGTACCTAAGGACGTAACGAAATCTGTGCTGAATGAGTGTCGGCCCTCGAAAAAAATGTTAGAAAACATCTAACTGCAAAACTAAGCCAAGTGCAACGCTCGATAAAGTGCTTTGTGTGTTACATATAGGTGCAAACCAATACTTAACCATAATAATCATATACCAAGAGCTGTAGACATTTAAGAATAAGTATTTGAGGCGACGGAATAAATGTGTGTATAACCTATGATTCAGTGTGACCTATTGGTGGATTACAGTGAATCATCATACCTTGTTGTCTAAAAATGTATTTTTCGTAGTTTTTTTCCAACAAAAAAGCCATTTTCGTCGTTCACAAATATATAATTAGATAGGTGTTCTAGGGTTTAATCAGGAATCTAGCCCCCTTATTCATAACCGCTCTAGTTTCTGCTAATTTAGTAATCGTTTGTCCTTATCTGTGAAAGGTAAATGTCAGTGACAGATAAGGACAAACGATTACTAAATTAGCAGAAGCCTATAGAGCGTTTATGAATAAGGGATTAACTATTTAGAAATTAAAATGGCGTCAGTACATCGCTTACATAAAAAAGTTCTCCACAGTAACCCACCTTCTCCTACTATAAAATGTCTACTAGCTCTCAGACTACCAGTTTCTTGCACGCCGCTCGTAGGCGCCTGTCATGTCGATGTCAAGCCATGCTCTCTATGGTTTTTGCCATCTCTATTCCCTCGTGCCGTCGCAACATTGTTACTCAACATCAGTCTCTATCGATGAAATACGTCTCGCTAACTCAAATGGATAAAAGTATGAAGCAGCTTTTACTTCACGCTTTAAATTTTGATGGGAAGGATAAAAAGTAGTCTATATTATCCGTTTATTGGTTTAAGCGTAATGACACTGATGACAAAGATAATATTTAAATACATCCTACTCCTACTAATATTATAAATGCGAAAGTTTGTGACGATGTGACGATGTGACGATGTGAGTGAGTGAGTGTGTATGTTTGTTCCTTCTTCACGCTAAAACGACTGGACGGATTTGGATAAAATTTGGAACGAAAATAGCTGGTACCCTAGATTGAAACATAGGCTACTTTTTACCCCGAAAAATTGCATAGTTCCCGAGGGATAGCGATAAACATGTCAATTGCTAATTCTACGCGGACGAAGTCGCGGGCAGAAGCTAGTATTATAATAATTTAATAATGCAGCAGAGCTAGAAAGCCTATTGCGTTAAAAGTAATTCAGTTCACACGTTGGTTTGTGTGAGCAAAGAAAAACATAGAATGTACCAGTTGCTTCTCTTCCCGCGCAGACGGTAAAAGCCCATCGAGGGAATGGGCGAAAATGCTAGGAATCGTGTTATAGCGATGCGGCTAGCACCCATCACTATTTTGACTCCCCTTTCCAGCTATACGCCCACAATCACGTGGCCTTTAGGTCTTGTTACCCTAGGCTCTGCCTCCCCTGTAAGGGATAAACACGTGATTTATTTATGTACTAGCGACCCGCCCCGGCTTCGCACGGTATATTATGCATGTATTGTACATTATAAACCTTCCTCTTGATTCACTCTATCTATTAAAAAAAACCGCATCAAAATCCGTTGAGTAGTTTTAAAGATTTAAGCATACATAGGGACATAGGGATATAGGGACAGAGAAAGCGACTTTGTTTTATACTATGTAGTGAAGTGGCACCTAAAAACATACAATACTATAACAATAGGTACAAAAATATTCTTTCTTGATAACCACAAATCAGTACAATAACATCCTTTCGCTCGTTTTAAAATTTTGGCTATGAGATAAATACACTTGAGCATCTTATGCGCCAGCGATTATAAGATCTACAAAATCCTTAAACATATCAAAACCAAGAAGCTAGCGGCGCCGCAGTCGCAGAGGCTTATAAACGGCGTGGCCGCGGCCAATGATAAGTATAATTCATGCGTTCAATGGGAAGGCTGGCACAGAAGCCGGATGGGGTTAGTTGCTCTGCGTGTGCGCAACTCCGCACGATACGGGATCTGGGATCCGATTTCTGAAAGCGCATACCGGTTAGCCGGGGTGACTTTGATCATTTTGGGGTTACTTTGATCACTATTTTGATCCCTCTCTCCACCTATACGCCTACAATCGTGCTAAACGTGTCTTTATGTCATCAATTTGACGTTTTAGCTGCCATTTTTGACACTCCTAGTATGGATCTGACAGCGAGCGATCCAACTTTGGTTCGGCATTGAATCACATTAGGTAAGACGTCATGGTAAGGCCTCGCTGTCACTATCTCGGAGGCCTTTATTTACCGTACACAACATTAATGTACCCTAATTAAAAAAAACCGGCCAAGTGCAAGTCGGACTCCGGTTTCCGATTCATTCGTATTTCAAAATAAGCTCTTAGATGATCTGATATCCTGGTACTTAAACTCTCCCTCCGTCTTACGCCTGACGCGAGTTTAACATTTTTTACCCATCCCAAAACGTGCTCAACGCCGCTAATAAGAGTAATAAGATTTCACTTCAAAAATGTGCATGCTCTGTAAAAAAATATACTAAAACCAATTTTCCCCATAATTTATTTGTGTATAATGGAAACTTGGCTGTTGTGAATAGCCTTACTTGATAATTTATATCAGATTTAGTATGCCTCGGGCGCTGATAGTAAATAATAACTCGTACGAGCCCTTTAGGGCTGGGTTTAGTCCATGTTAGTTAAATTCAGTGCAAACTTTGAATATTTTTAAATAGCTGTGGCAACAAAAAACTTGATGAATGACTCCCGCAAACCAAAGGATAACAGAGTGGTGCCAGCTTAGGCCCACTTGCACAGTTCAGAGTTAAAAAAAAAATCTCTAACTCGGGGTTAGGTTAGACAGTTCCATACATTTTGACACTAGTTAGCCCCGGGATAGCGTGATTAGCGTCTAACACAGGGTTAAGTCGCTAACCCTGGTCCATGCAAGTGGCCCTTAGAAGACTAACGATGGAATACGTCATGTGTCCGTAATTTCACCGGTTGTACTATGTACTCTCCTTGCCGGAACACAGCAGCGCCAGTACTGCTTGGCAGCAGGATTAGCGAGTAAGATGGTAGCGATCCGAACGGACCTTGAACAACGACCCCTCAAAATAAAAACATCATCGTCATATAAGCCATAGGACGTCCACTGTTGGACATAGGCCTCCCCCATAGACCTCCAGTTGCCTCGGTTGGAAGCTTGCATCCACCGTGAACCCGCGACTTTAACCAGGTCATCCGTCCTCATTGGTGGACGTCCTACCCCCCTCGAGAACCTTCCATCGTTCTCTGTACTATATGGCCTAAAAAGTGCAATGCAGTATAACTTTCTCTCTCTAACTTCAACACACTTCCGCATAAAAAGAAGTGTCAGTGATAAAATGTACGTAAATGTCAAGTATTTTCCTTTTTTTTTTGGTCGCGAAGTTAAAGTGAAAACCTTTCTCTCATAAAAATCGTGTTTATGTCCCAATAATGCAGCATTTGGCAGCTTATTTCAAGAGAAAGGCGAACAACATTTTAATCTCAGTAAGCCAGGACTTAAGATCTAAAAAAGGATGTGGCCGTGTCAACGGAATATTTTCTCAATTATAATTATGTCCAAATTTAACATGTGTTTAAAAATCAGTTTTACCTTAAAAGCGTAGCTATTTATCCACTGTAAAGAAAGGCAATAAGAGTCACAATCAGCTATGCTGATTCAGTACATTAAATTCCGACGCTAGTGAAATAAAGAATATCTCAGATCGTAGCCAGAGCCAAAGGCGAGTACGTATATCACGTCTTTATCCCTTATGGGGTAGACAGAGCTGAGCCTGAGGTAACAAGACCTAAAGACCACATTTATGGGCGTACAGATGGAAAGGGGAATCAAAATAGTGATGGGTTGCTAGCCGCATCGCCTATAATATGATTCCTAAAGATATTCACTCATTGGCATGGGCTTTAACGATCTACGCGGGAAGAGAAGCAACTGGTACATTCCATGTTTTTGACGTGATAGAGTCTTATAAATCGATGAACGCCAGCCGCACTCATGAAAAAGCATGACTCTTGCGTTACGTTCCGCGTGACGTCAGTGTGCAAGCGAGAGCGCGGAACAAGCGATAAAGAGGCACGATCATCTCGCGTGACGTCAGAGCTAGCTTCGAATTATGTTTCTTTATGACGTTATCACGTAAAACTATCGTCCGTAAACCGAGTTTACAGACAATCTTATTTATTTATTTATTTTATTTATAAGCCTTTTTATTCCGAATCCGCTACAATTTCAATAAGTACATGTTGTTGTTGATGTTATTGTCGTTTATTTATTAAATTGTCGCGTAATTCGGCGTGCCTCATGGCATAGGCCTCCTTCGTGTATTGGAGGGTTTGGGCTATAGTTCCCACGCGCGCCCAGTGCGGATTGGGAACTTAACACACACCATTGAATTTCTTCGCACATGTGTGCAGCTTTCCTCACGATGTTTTCCTTCACCGAAAAGCTCATGGCAAATTACAAATGTAATTTTCGCACATAAATTCCGAAAAACTCAGAGGTACTTACAGACAATCAGGTTTTCTTTAATCCCAAGAACAGGGGCCTTACCATGACGTTCTAATTCCGACTCAGTTCAAGTTTCAGCTGTCACTTTTAGTATGAATCTGACAGCGAGCAAACCTAAACTGAATCGCACTAAGACGTCGTGGTAAGGCCCCAGCTTGGTAGAAATAAATTACATAACTTCACATTACGAATAACAGGTCGCAATGACTTCTCTAGCAAACTTAGACGTATGCCCAGAAGCCAACAGCTGCGCCGAGCCACAATAAAAGGAATATGTAGGTTCCTTGCGAACCGGTCACCGGAGTAGGCTGGCCAGGATTCTAGGGGTTCTAGAACATTGGATCCGAATCTGGGGATACATTTTGTCTCTTTGGTTTTAAGCAAGATATCAATAAACAGAAGAGATATTGTGGGTACAAGAAAGAGAGAAAATATTTATCACGCGCTATTATTATGCTTTTTTCAGTGTTTTTTGGATGCCACGGCTCAAAAGAGGCTTGCTCCTAAAATTATTAATCACTCAAAAAAAAATCTTAAAATACTAAGTGGCAAAGAAGATAGAGGTCGGACCTATTTTTATGCCGCTGAGTATATTATTGTACTCGTAGGTACTCGTAGGTGCCCACGAATTTCCCATCTTAATTAGAATTCCCTGAAAAATCGAAAACCACACACTTTTTCTAAATTCAAAGAAAACATTGAAATTCTAAGGTATACATTATTATATCCTCCATTGTGGTCACCGTACAGTTGGCTTCCGCTCTTGTTAAGGCACTCCGCGGTCTGTACAGATATATTTGTTGCTAGTGGTGACGGACATAGAGCAAACCACGTAATAGAGTGGAAATGTCATCTAACTAATATTATAAATGCGAAAGTATGGATGGATGTTTGTTTGTTACTCAATCACGCCAGAACGGCTCTACGGATCCGGATGAAATTCAGCACATAGATAGAGAAAAGTCTGGAATAGCACATATGCTACTTTTTATCCCGGAAAATTGCGTAGTTCCCACGGGATAGCGATAAACGAATTCTTTGCAGACGAAGTCGCTGGCAACAGCTAGTATCTATTATAATTCACATGAGATAAAATTACGCTAAGATGAAATTTTTGAGCATACTGGTTGTCCAACCGAAGGTCACTAGACTGGAGCTATTAAATATGATCGAGATGGATAGTTACCCCCTTATTCATAAACGCTCTATAAGCCTTCTGCTAACTTAGCAATCATTTGTCCTTATCTGTCACTTTGACATTTACCTTTCACAGATAAGGACAAACGATTATTAAGTTAGCAGAAGCCTATAGAGCGTTTATGAATAAGGGGTGAATTTTTAGTTGTTGTATGGCATAGTGAATGAAAGTCAATAAATTTTTACAAAAACCTAAAGTTAATACCTACATCATCAAAATTGTAGTAACTTAAATGTCTTCGTTCCATGAAGGAGATAAAGGAAGAACAATCGCGAAAAATTGGTGTTAGTATAGTGGAAATAGACTGATGTGCTGCCATAATTGGATAGTTTATTGCCACTCTATTTGGTTATTTCCTCTATGCTGGTGTGACGGATCTATCTGCCAGATAGCAGCGTTTGCGCATAATTATCCCTATTTGTACGAGTTTATAGTGAGACCATAATTTTCTACGGCATGGTATAAACCACGATTACCTTCGATGATCTCGCGACGTTCCGTCACAGTACAGGGACCTTACCATGACGTCTTAATGCGATTCAGTTTAGGTTCGCTCGCTGTCAGATTCATACTAAAAGTGACAGCTAAAACTTGAACTGAGTCGGAATTAGGACGTCATGGTAAGGCCCCAGGACCCTATTTTATAAAGCTAACAAGTTACAATTTACAAGCGGAAGTCTCTATCTAACACATAGGGTCAGAAAGAGACTTCCGCTTGTAAATTATAACTTGTAGCTTTATAAAATAGGGCCCAGGTGGCGAACGTTCGAGCGTTTCGACCGCGCGGGTCAAACGTCATTATACTCTCACAATTATTACAACGGAATGACAAGAACTTTGAACAAACTATACCATGTTCAAGAGATAACGAGTTAATATAGCGTTCTCTCTGCATTTTTTTATGCAAATGAAAGGGACAAAGGAGGGTCGGTGGGCGTAATTTCACCTCAATGGTAGGGCAGTTCATTCGTGGCACTATTCAGCAAAAATTTTGTATCAAATATATAGCCACACATACAGAATTACAAGTTGTATAGGCCCCGGTGTGTTGAATGAACAGCACTCACTCAATCAAATATATACGCCAATACTGCTGACTCACACACTCACAAACATAGTAAGTACTATCACACTGTGTATTCTATTAAATATCCATCGTCATTACTATCAAGTCATCAACATTTTGTGCCGAAAGTGAAAATTTAAAAGAAACATTTCACCAATTCACTAAAGCTAGCTTTCACAAGGTCGCAAGTGGCTGTCAATAAGCGTCATCGCCATGATTCGACGGTAATGATATAGTACAATCACCTAGTATGTATGTATGTAAAACTATCATCATCATCGTCCTAGCGTTTTTCCCGGCATTTGCCACGGCTCAGTGAGCCTGGGGTCCGCTTTGACAACCTAATCCCAAGATTTGGCGTAGGCACTAGTTTTTACAGAAGCGACTGCCTTCTGACCTTCCAACCCAGAAGGGTAACTAAGACTTTTTGGGATTGGTCCGGTTTCCTCACGATGTTTTCCTTCACCGAAAAGGTCATGGTAAATTTTCAAATGTAATTTCGCACATAAATTCCGAAAAACTCGAAGTGCGAGTCCGGGATTCGAACTCGCGACCCTCTTGAGAGGCCACAGGTCAAACCAATACACTACCACGGCTTTTTTGTATTATGTATTGCTTTTTTTGTATTGAATAAATTATTATTATTATTATTTGATTCTACATTCTGTGATGCCTATGTATCTAGTCTAGGTAATTATAAGTCTAGTTTTAAGGTTACTTTGCATGCTATTATGTAGCAAAATATGTTTCTGCACTGGAATTGTTATTTTATCACCTACTGTACCATATTTTATGTGAATAAAGAATTATGAATTATGAATTATTATGAATTATGTAAAACTATCCTAAATTTAAATAAATTTAAAATGGTAGTCCCTTCGGCATGGCGCCGGAGTTGCTGGCAGCATTCCCTTTGAATAACTAAACATACTCCCTTATTCATAAACGGCCTATAAGATTCTGCTAACTTAACAATCGTTTGTCCTTATCTGTGAAAGGTAAATGTCAAAGTGACAGATAAGGACAAACGATTACTAAGTTAGCAGAAGCCTATAGAACGTTTCTGAACAAGGGGGCAAATCTTTGTCCGAGGAAGCTGCCTCTTTTTTATTTTGACTTGAATATTAGCTTCACTCCACTTTTTATCTGCCTCTGACGTTCGTCCCGTCACGACATAAGTAGTTATTTCTTTCAAAATCCCGTCTGGGGCCTTAACATGAAGTCTTAATGCGATTCACTTCAGACTCAGTTCAGGTTTTAGCTGTCACTTTTAGTATGGATCTGACAGCGAGCGAACTTAACCTGAATCGGTATTGAATCCCATTAAAATGTCATGGTAAGGCCTCTGGTAACCCTAGTCCTGGTTATGTATGATGGTATCATTTCCTTTCTCTATAATGGGTGTGCACTACTCACTATGTTACGGGATATTAACACCAGCTACTCCTGCGCACAATGAGGGTAGGTGGCCGGTTTGTGTTGCGGTGCTCAAACTTTAATAAACATACATTTTTAAAATATGCTCGTATCTCAAATACTTCCAAGCCGAATAAGTACTATAGAGGCAGATAGACCAGGTCTACTTCTGCCACGCATGCCACACATAAACATAACGATGTTATGATGGGAGCGTGGGGGGCGCGGGCTGGACACCGATTTTAAACATAATAAGTACCAAAAAACAATTTTAATTAGGCATTTTTAAATCAGCGTTACCAATACAATTTATTATGAAATCCATAAGCGGATTTAGGTTACATTTGAAAGCGGTTCAATTTTTTATATTTAAATTTTTTGGAAGATATTATCTACAATCTAGCGATTTATTTTAGAAGCTTCCGCCCCCGACTTCGTCTGCGTAGAATTATACGTAAACCTTCCTCTTGAATCACTCTGTTTAAAAAAACCGCATCAAAATCCGCTGCTTAGTTTTAAAGATTTAAGCATACATAAGGACAGACAGACAGACAGCGGACAGTGACTTTGTTTTATTTTATACTATGTAATGATTTGCTAGCGACTTCCCACAACCACTCACCACCACCACCACCATCGAGACCATGGATGCGAAGTCGCATCCGAAACGTCGAGGTATTTACAAAAATACTTTTTATTTACGTAAGTCCCGTTTTCTTATAATAATGTGATTTCCGCAAAAGTTGGCAACACTGCTTGCTGCTGATGAGTTTGAGGGCCACTGGCCCCGATCGATTCATATGATAATGCGTCTAATCGCGTGGTTGGCTCGTAGGGAAAAAGGGCTAGCAATTTACGACCAGCTAACTCATTAACTACGCGAACTAAGTTGAAGATACAGGGTCCACATTAACCGTATGTGTCAGGATCTCTAGTGGAAGGTTTTGACATAAAACAATACAAATACTCTTTATTGGACACCACAAATCAGTACAAAACAAGACAGAAACAAAGAACAAAGTATACAATAGGCATAATATTGATATTACTTTCGATATTAGTTTAACTAAATAGACATTACATGGTGTTCAATAGAAATCTTAAAACATTAGAGACCAATTTTTACAGGTGGATGCAAATATTCGACAAACAAACAGTTTTTTTTAAGTATTTCTACTGGGAAATAAAAATAAAATAATTTTATTCGGGACACTAAGATATTTAAAATAAGAAGAAAATATGCAATCGAATTGTAACGAAATGGTTCCAATTCAACATAATGCCTTACTTTACTACCAGCGCTGGTCTTCTGGTTGAATCAATTTTGATGTTGATAATCTTTATGTCCGCTGAGACTGAGAAAAAGTGCACCCTTCCGCTCTCACTACAATAGGTAATAACGAGGTGGACACTGCCCTCTCTGTATCGACAGGTGTAAATTGAGCGACAGGTTGGAGTGGACCCGAGGAATATATCGAGACTATACCTAGGTACTTATACTTTTAATTTATTGTCTATCCAAGACGTAGTTTTCTATTATTTTTATAGCTACGTTAAGCAATCATTTCGCAATATCGATGGTAATTATAAGATAAAACATAGGTATTATAAAAAGAAAAAGTGCACAGACACAGATGTAGATAGCCTGTAAATGAAATAAACTGCTTTATCTCATAATAGTATTCTTTATTATTATTACAATAGGTACTTGAATAGTTTATATTCCGTTCGAGAAACTACCATGACGTGTTAATGCGAATCAATTCCGATTCAGTATCGGTTCGCTCGCTGTCAGATCCGTAAGGCTAAAAATGACAGCTAAAACCTGTGTTATGTATTATCTTTGTTCTATGATTTTTTTTATCTATAAAGATGGCATTTTGTTTCGTAGTAAATAAAAAGTCTAGTTTGATATTTAATTATAAAAAAAAATATATTCCTAAAACTTAAAACAACGTGTCTACTACAAATTACCGGATGACAGAGCTTTGCTAGGTATTTTTTTTTGGTGCGTTTTCTAAAAATAAAACATAGCTTGATCGATATTAAATTTCATGAAAATTGTTGGAGCCGTTTCCAATATTCAGATTATAATATAACTAGCTCCGCTGCGTGGGATCTATAGCCCAAGCCCTCTTATTCTGAGAGGAGGCCTGTGCCCAGCAGTGGGACGTGTATAGGCAGGTGATGTGAATATAACTAGCTGCTGCCAGCGACTTCGTCTGCAAAGAATTCGTTTATCGCTATCCCGCGGGAACTATGCAATTTTCTGGGATAAAAAGTAGCCTATGTGCTATTCCAGACTTTTCTCTATCTATGTGCCGAATTTCTTCCAGATCTGTTGGGCCGTTCTGGCGTGATTGAGTAACAAACAAACATCCATCCATCCATCCATACTTTCGCATTTATAATATTAGTTAGATTATTATACATAAAAGAATTGCTCGTTTAAAGTTATTAGATTTATTTAAAAAAATACGATGACGTTGTGCTAGCTAGAGACTTTAACAAACTGTAAACTACGGAACCCTAAAAACATTCTTGTCACTCAAAACGGACACATAAATGCCTGCAGTCATCATCATAAATTGCCTGAGGTCCTTGATTTGTGGCAATAGTGATGTGCCTTTAGTAGCGACGTACGTCGATAAATCGAAACTCGCTAAGCTATCTCTACAATAAGACTCTGATATAATTACACAAACGGATAACTCACGATAAAAGACGAGTGATGTTTCTTTTTTTGGCGGTGTTCGTTTCGCTGCAGCCGGGGCAAGCGCTCCAAGAGGAAGGACTTGTGTAAACATGATTGAGTGACTCTAACTCTGAATCGACTGCTAACCGATAGCAACAGCACTCTAAAGCTGCATTCAACCAAAGATTTATTCCAGGATTAACACTTACTCTCGGTCAGATAGTAATGTCAAAACGCCATAGGTACTATTTTGACATTAGTATCCGAGGGTAAGGGTGCGACCAAACCGCCGCGTATACGCAGTGACGTGTCGTATGCGTCACGTTTTCTCACCGTTTCTTCATACATTTTGTTGCGAACTGTTATTACCGGCATAAAAACTTTGGTCGAATCCAGCCCTAGATATAAAGCGTACTAAATGCAAACGGCTGGATAAGCAGGTGAGGCGGTGGCAGCGATCTGGCACCTATTTCACCAATACGACAAATTGTCGGTGACAAGTGACAATTCTCTTTACATTACAAACTCTACGAGAATCTACGCCAGTTGGCTTCATATTGAAAACACATTGCATTTAAAATTGACAATGGTCACCGATAATTGTCGATGGGCCTATACATACAAGCCTATACCACCCGCAAACTGCGTGAAAAATATTTTTCATTTTCATGTCATGGTGTATGTAAAGTTCCCAATCTGCGCTAGGCCCGCGTGGAAACTGTAGCCCAAACCAATTCATCGTTAGAAGCACACGGCGGCCACGATGTACAAAATCCGCGTTCTGAAATGAACACAAGCACGACGTCGTCTGTACACGCGTCAATGTGTGCGTAAGATACACAGGGCTGTCTATCGCAAAAACCTAGTACTATAAGTACTACCAATGACATAAATATACTAAAGATATGGCTTAGATGTGTGCAAATAAATGTACTTAATCGTTATCTATTTATTTAAACTTACTTAAAATGTGTCTGTCTGTGTATTTAAGCATTATTATTTTCAATTACAATAGATGTACGACAACAAACTTAAGCGAATGATTCTTTAGTTATTTCATGTATTAATCGCGATAATTTCAGAAAGCATTAATTTTCTAATGCTTTATAAAATGAAGTAGGTAGGATAGGTTCCCGAACTTGTGACGTGCGGCCGACATACATCGCGTCGCGAGCCCTACTGGTTGCCAGCAGCTTTCCGGCAGACTGCGCTTGAGGGGTGGGGTAACTCGAATAGGTGCGGGGCGGAGCGTGGCCATTCTGTACGTTAGTACTATTGTATATTCTGTGGTTAGAAGAGGCCTTTGCCCAGCAGTGGGACGTATATAGACTAGAGACGATGTCAAATCGAAACATTATCTGGGTTACACACTGGGTTAACTAATAAAAAACAAAGGGAATGAGCTTTTGTCGCAATGTTACGATGTTAGCGCGGCGTTTGACTTAAAACTAATGTATCAGAACATCGATATCGATATCGATATTGGCCACATCACTAGGTGAGGTAATTTTAAAAACAATAGCGCGTCTTAAATTCCCACGCGCTGTCCAGAATGCCACCAACGAATTTCGCAGAAACATATTCATTTTGATACATATATACATACATACATAAGTCACGTCTTTATCCCTTACGGGGTAGACAGTATTCATTTTGATCATGTTGAATTTTAGCGTGGACGGTATTACGGTTCGAAATATTGATGCCTGTGTCCACTACTTTTGTATTTATTTTTATAGCATTACCTATTTTATTTTTACTATTATTACCTTAGGATTAGTAGCAGAGTTATGCTAAACGTGGCCCTTAGGTCTTGTTACAATAGACTCTGTTTACCCCGTTTTATGTATGTAAATCAAAAACCAAAAGTCACTTTTAAGATACCTTTCAATAGTGTGTGTGAAGTTCCCAATCCGCACTGGGCCCGCGTGGGAACTATAGCCCAAGCCCTCTCGTTCTCAGAGGAGGCCTGTGCCCAGCAGTGGGACGTATATAGGCTTGCGATGATGATGATGATGATGACACCTTTAAAATAAACAATTTTAATCGTGAATAAGTTACGACACTAAAAACTGACAGGCCAACAGTTCAATCAAATTTGAAGACAGCATTTTTAAATGTACGACACGTAGTGAATAAGATACATAAATTTCCATACAAAGTTGACATTGAGTCGACGGGCTCTGAGAAAGAAAACAAACATTCCATTGTATGCTTTTTTAACTGTATTTGTAAGAGAACACATTTTAATGCTACATTGTTTACTTTTATTAGAACCGTGATGAACAGTGACTCATATTGAGTCAAGTCATTGCAATCTCAAAGCAAAAATGACAAAAACCACAAATAAAATAACCGCACACCCCATCCGGGGAAACGGTCGTGAATTTTCAGTTTCTCCGCAACGACCGACCGAAATAATCGCAATGGCTTTGCAACTAACGGACTTACCACGACATGTGCGTTTGTGGTGTAGCGAGCGACACTATTCATTGCGTGATCGATATGCCCCATGTTCAACTTCTAACGGACAATACATGAATGTATTAGAAAATCTCTTGCCGGGTTGGTCGCATAGTCTTGGACGGGACATTAAATCCATTGACACACTTTCATTGATGCAAAACCGACCGACAACATCCTAAGATTATCTCGATCGACCGCGGAAAATCACATCTTTCCTAACCAATGCTATCGGCAAATTTATGCAGACCTGCTATCCGAAACTGAAGCTACACATCGATAGGCTAGTTTACGTTGGTGCGGATTAATAAATGGTAATTTTGTCGAAAGTAGATGCGAAATGGTTACAAGGTAAGAGAAATTTATAATGACGAACCAAAACAGTTTGAACTTCGTATCATGAAACATGAGACTGGAATCATCAGAGTGATAGAATCAGTAGGGTATTTCTTTAAGCACTTCAACTCAATAAAACGCTTGTGAAATCTTTCGAAGCCAAAATCACTCGATAGGCGAAGTAATTGCAGGTTTTTTTTACGGACAATTATCGGACATTATTTTCTACGAGATACCGACTATCGCAAGTTCTCGATATTTTACAGTTTGACTTCGGTGTATTGATAAGGTCATTGTATTTTCTTGTCACAGAGTCAAAGTCAAAAGTCGAAAGTTTATTTTGCAAATAGGCCACCAAGGGATCTTTTACATGTCTTTTTTTTTATCTACCAGCGCATTCGGAAAGACTATCATTGCCAAGAAGAATGCGCCGCAAGAAACTTGGCAGAAAGTCATTTTTTCAAAATAAAATAGATTTACAATAGTACTTAATTTCTACTTAACTTACCTATAATACAATTAATACATTTTATAAAAGGGAGTTATCTAGATGATGATATTAACCGAACTGTGATGATGTTAAGACCAGTGGTGGTGACAACTTAAAAATGGAAAACATTCTACTTTGAATTCATTCTTATCATTACCAAATATAGGTTAGATTGAAAGCTCAACAAGCGTTGATAAAATGGCAAATTCTTCGAAAATAGCCTTCCATTTCCAATCAACACACTATAACACTTTTCGTGTTCTTTACGTTTTTCATTTTTATTTAGTTACTCGCAATTAACACCAATGCTAAGCCATTAAAGCCATAAAAATTAATCCATCTTACCGAATTCTACTTCCGATCGTGCTTTACCGCGTGAATCGAGTATTCTAATCGATTATGTAAAAAAAAAACGAGAACAAGTCGGAAGAAAGTGACGATTTTGTTGAGTAACATCCGTATCGATTGAGTCACGGATGGATGCTGTGATATATCGATGAACTAGTTTTTATCGTGGAAAAGTATGAAAACTGCGTAAACATGGTTATCTCATAGTTCGTGAGACGCTTTCGAATTGCTGAGAACTTAGCTTGTTTGAATCTCGAAGTGAAACATCTAGGTGAAAAACTTAAATAAATGAATATTGTATGTGTGAGTAATGTGAGCGAATAGACGAATTGACGTTACAAATTAGAAAAATGACATAAGTCCCGTATCAGTTCTGTACACGATTCTGTATAGGTTCGCTCGCTGTCAGATCCATACTAAAATGACAGCTAAAACCTGAACTGAGTCAGAATTGAGTCGCATTAAGACGCCATGGTAAAGCCCCTGTATAATCTTTAATCTTTCTTCGTTACTCTCAATCTTTCACCACCGCACGTAACTCCTCAAATGTGACATTTTCCAGTAACAAAATCAACTACAATGTAATTTTACCACAGCAATACAGTAAATAATATAAGCTACCGCTAAAACAGTTCGTAAAGTGTATTATTAAAACTGATAGCACAAACAGACGTCCACGCATCTGGAAACAGCCGGCGGGCGCAACGGGCCGGATAAGTAAATTACGGCACTGAATGCGCCGGCGCCGGTAGCGGGGCCGCCGCGAGCGCCGCAGCATCGTGAGAGGCGCAAGTCAAGAGAGTTTTAACACAGGCATTTTTTGACAACCCTTCTTTATACTGCATTATGTTAATATGTGTTTAAAGGCGGGGGGTCCGACATTATCAAGAAAACCCAGATGTGAGGATAAGTTAGACTTTATTTCCACTTAAATAATCAAACTGGGCGAACACTTCAGTAACGTAATAATTACACACTTGATCAAGTACCACACCACACTATAGCTTAATAACTTAACTACGTAATAACGGCATAACGGCGCTACAGCATGTGCATCGGGCCAAAACCAAGCGAGAACTAACCCCCATACCGCTGCGCGCCGGCCTTTTATAGGCGGGTGTAAACAACTCAGGTAGCACGACCTAGTAACAGAGATCCAGGTAGTGCACCTGCGCAGCGGTAGTGGCGTGATCGGCTGTTGCCGGGCCCGGTGTAGGTGCTGTGACAGCGTTATGGCGTTATCGTCTCCACTTATAATTACATTTTGACGTCGCGCCGTCACGGCCATGCTGACATGCGTACGTCCTCGGACGCGTCCTTCTATGTACTATTATTACCTAAAACCAAAAGAGAATCAACAATGAACCTTGGATTAACGTTCGCTCATCCTGACGGATGTTCGTATCATTATTATTATTACTATTTTGCCACAGTTTAACTCTGGTCCGGTCACCATTGACCCTACAGCGTTAGATCTGGTCCGGTCAATATTGACCCTTCAGTCTATCGTACTGGCCCGGTCCATATCGACCCTTCAGTCTACAGTACTGGCCCGGTCCATATCGACCCTTCAGTAATTTGACCTGGTCCAGTCAACCGACCCTTCAGGATATGATCCTCTTTTTTTTTCTTCTTTTTTTTTTTACGATTATTATTATATTTTTTTTTTTAATCAATTTACTTACACAACTAATTAAGTCTCCGTAAGTTAGGTACGTAATCATAGGCCCAGTTAAGCCCTCCAATGGTTACAATATACGTTATACAAGTACTTTAATTAGAATTAATCACTTTCTCGGTGCACCAAAGCATCAGTCATAATTTCGATTGCCTGAGAATCACAAGACTCTAATGATGAAGCCCGTGAACTACAGCGGTCTGCATGATCGCTATTTACTGCAGTGTCACAATTTACCGGGGTAATTATGTCATTATCATTAGAGCAAATTTCATCTATTGCAGTTTCATGAACAATGTCACTATCCACATTGCTATCCGCCGTCACGTCATCATCACAATAAAAATCAGCGACTGCTACTAAACCAGAATGCCCCCGAGGTACTTCCCGTAAATTTTCGTGTGAATATTTGTACACCCTATTCGTCCCATTGACGTGTTTTAATTCATACCGATCATTTTCGAGAATAGCAGTAATTTTAAAGGGGCCTTTATATTTGCGATCTAGTTTGGTTTGATGCCTTTCTTGGCATTTAACAAAGACAAAATCTCCTACAGAGAAAGGTCGAACTCTAGCTTTACCCTTGTTGAATCGAACGGCATCTGATTGGGAAAGTTTCAGTATATTGCTAGCTGCACTAGATCTAGCTAACTCGAGGTCTAGTCTGTCAGTATTGTGAGCGTTAACGGATATTTTAGACAGCTCTAGAGAATTACCCTGGGTACCAAACATTAATTCTAAAGGGCTGAATCCAGTGACTCTACAGCGTGTACTATTTAAAGCCAGTTGGATATCTCCTAACTGAGCTTGCCACGAGGAATCGGAATCACATTCTACAATAGTAAGCAAACCTTTTAAGGTACGCATAACACGCTCAACTTGACCGTTCGCTCTACTGGTGCCAGTTGCAATTAAATGTAGTTCGATATTGTTGTCTGCGCAAAATTTTTTGAAATTTATGTTGTCATACGAGCGACCACGATCTGCAATGATTCGTTTTGGAGCACCAAATAAATGCACAGCGTTCTTAATTGCCTCGATAGCATCGAATGAATTTAATGTAAGGGTGTGTTTCAGAAGGACAAACTTAGTAAAGGCATCTATAATGACAGAACAATACTCTTTTCGTTCACTTTTTCCACTTAATTTACCAGTTAGATCAAGATGAACAGTATGCCAAGGGACAGCTAACTTTGGAATAGGATGTAAGCGAACCTGTTGTGCACCAGACGGACCTTTAGAAGCTTTGCATATGACACATGAATCGGTAAATTTTTTGACGTATTTAGACATATTTTGGAACCAGTAGAGCTCGTATAATTTATCTAGAGTCTTTTCAAAGCCAAGATGTTTTAAATCGTTATGCACATGATTAATTAGGGACCAGATTAAAGACCGCGGTAATATGGGTAGCCATTTTGTAGACTTGCCACGGTTTACTTTGCGGTAAAGGATGCCCTGCCTAATATCGTAACTTTGTGCCACATCAGTTGGCAATTCATTTGATCGTAGCTGAGAAATGATAGTTGTAATTTCTGGATCTCGTAGTTGTTCAACGCATAACCATCCCTTCTCTAACTCAGAAAAATTTACAACTTTGGTGTCATTAACAGTTTTTATGCTAGCAGTTGTCTCATGTTCGATCGGATTTCGAGAGAGAAAATCGGCATGGGCCATATTTTTTCCCTCTTTGTAAACTATGTCAAAGTCGTATGATTGCAAGATAGCCCACCATCTATGAACCCTTGGGGTCAAATCTTTTTTTGTATGAGAAGCTCTTAAAGCATTACAATCTGTAAAAACAGTGAATTTACGCCCGTATAGGTAATGTCTAAAATATTCTATGGATTTAACAACCGCTAATGTCTCGAGTTCATAGGAATGGTAACGACTTTCTGCATCACTTGTCTTGTGACTAAAATAGGCCACCACATGAGGCAGGTTGTTACTTTTCTGTATTAAGATTGCCCCATACCCTTCACTACTTGCGTCAGTGTGAAGTTCGATGCTTAATGTAGGGTCAAAAATTTTCAAAACCGGTTCTGTTACTAGATAGTCTATTACTTGTTTATGAACTTTGTCATGTTCAGCCGTCCATACAACCTTACCTTTCCCAATTGTTGTCAGAGGGTAAAGAGGTTTCATGAGCTTTGAAAAATTTGGAATGAATTGCCGAAAATATGTAGCTAGACCTATAAATTGCCTAACTTGCGTGACAGTATTAGGTGAAGGGACATTCTTTAAGGACTCAATTTTACGAGGGTTTGGCCTTATTTCTCCCGCTGATATAACAAAACCCAAATAATCTACTTTCTTTTTCAAAAATGAGCATTTTTTGAAGTTGAATGAAAAACCGGCCCTAGTCAAAGTATTTAGTAATTTATCAAGGCGGGTTAATCCTTCTTCTATGGTTTCGGATGCGGAAAGGACATCATCCATATAAACCAGAACTTTACTGTCATTAAGAGGCTTGAGCGCGGCATTAATGGCCCTTTGAAATACTTGAGGAGCGTTTTTAAGGCCAAATGGCATGGTTAACCACTCAAACTGCCCTGATGGTGTTACGAACGCGGTTTTTTCTATGGAATCTTTATGAACCGGAAGCTGGTGAAAACCGGAAGCCATATCTATGCTCGAAAAGTAATGAGCTCCGTGCAACTTGTCTATTTGATCACTTATTAAAGGGAGGGGGTAGCTATCTGAACGCGTGTTACTATTGAGTTCTCTGTAATCTACACACATACGATCGGTTCCGTCCTTTTTTTTTACTAGTAAAATTGGGCTAGAGTATGGTGAAGAGCTTTCTCGAATTATGTTTGAATCTAATAACTCCTGAACCTTATTATCAACTATGTCTAACTCAGTAGGGGACAACCTATAGGGCCGTCGGTGTACAGTTTTGGTAGGGTCAAGCAAATCAATTTTTAGCTCGCCAGTCGTGATGCGAGAGGTAGGAAGTTCCTGTATGAAATTAGTGGAGTATTTTGACAGAATTTCCACAAGCCGTTCTTTGTCTTTCCCCGTAAGATCAGTATCGATTGAAGTTGTATCAAAAGCGGCTTTTGATTTTATACAGGCGCTTGAAGCTTTAACTTTAGAAAAAGTTACACCTCCATCACTAATTTCAACAGAAAATCCCATCTCCAAAATATCACGACCTAACAAGACATTTTCGCTTAAGTACTCATCCGGCAGCACGTGGTATATTATGTCCAATAGCGAACCCTGAATAACGGTTGGGCACTTAATTTGCAATGAGCATGTGACATTATTAGGACCTATTCCCCTAATAGTGACTTGTTCATGAAACCTTTCGCCTTTAAGTAAATTATAGTAACTATGACTGACAAGACTACATTCAGACCCTGAATCAAATATAAAAGGTAACTCAACGTCACTTATCTTTAACAAACCTCGCGCTGCTCTGGCACATGTGTTCACTTGCTTACTACTGGAACTGGAACTAGGCGCCACCTCTTCTTTCTTCTTCCAACGTTTGGGGCAGATGTTAGCGGTGTGTCCTGGGTCGTTGCACACGTAGCAGGATTTAGGCGGCTCCCATTTGGATGAAACAGGTTGGTTTTTAGAGAGGACTCGCTGTTTTTCTCTGCACTCGTTGCCACGATGACCTGCTTTGCCACAAAAGTTGCAGTTACCACGAAAACCAGTTGGTGTGCGTAATCTCTTCGTATCGTTTTCGAGAAAGGTTGGTTCTTCAATTTTTCGTTTTAATGTAAAACCACGCAGGGTGCGGAACAGTTGATTTTTATCGTTAATGACTACTGAATTTAGTTCTCGACGAATTTTGTCATCACATTGTGCTAAAATGGAAATTGCAAAGCCGGTTTTCACTTTTTCTGGTAGATTTGCATCTGGAATCTTCTCAATAAGCTGCCATAAGCGCATACCGGCTTCAGCAGGACTTTCTTTGGTATCAATTTGGAATTTGATAATGAGGTCGAAGTAGTCCTGCATCATCATTGGTTTCGAAAATGTAGACAGCAACAATTCTTTGATGTTAGTCCATGTGATTTTATCTGGCTGCATTTTTGTCAGAGATACTGCAGCACGGCCCTTTAGAGAATGAGTAAGAGCCAATATTAAGTCTACTCCCTCTAATTTCTTCTTTTCGATTATCATCTCGTTTAAAGAACACCAATTTACGATATCGGAACCCGGTACGTCAGGATCAAAGGAGACCAAAGTAGTATGCGAGCTCGTTGTCACCGGGCGGGAAGTCATGGTATCGACTAATTTTTGAAGGATTGCTTCTAAGCCAGAAGAAAAACATGACATCAGATTGCTATCTGTGTTGGAAGCCTGATGTGGCTGTGGATCCGGCACTTCTGATAAAGGCGGGGGGTCCGACATTATCAAGAAAACCCAGATGTGAGGATAAGTTAGACTTTATTTCCACTTAAATAATCAAACTGGGCGAACACTTCAGTAACGTAATAATTACACACTTGATCAAGTACCACACCACACTATAGCTTAATAACTTAACTACGTAATAACGGCATAACGGCGCTACAGCATGTGCATCGGGCCAAAACCAAGCGAGAACTAACCCCCATACCGCTGCGCGCCGGCCTTTTATAGGCGGGTGTAAACAACTCAGGTAGCACGACCTAGTAACAGAGATCCAGGTAGTGCACCTGCGCAGCGGTAGTGGCGTGATCGGCTGTTGCCGGGCCCGGTGTAGGTGCTGTGACAGCGTTATGGCGTTATCGTCTCCACTTATAATTACATTTTGACGTCGCGCCGTCATGTTTTAAAACTACTACATAATATCTATTTACATGACACTTAGCGCCGATTTTTCAATCGTTAGATAGGCCCTATTTGGCGAACAACTCTATGGGTATCTGTCAGTTAAGTACTTATCTGAGGATTGGAAAATAGGACCTTAAACAAACAACTACAGATAAATAGAAATATACAAGATAAATTAACTAAACTAACGCGACTAGCTTTATTCGTATTTCAAAATAAGCTCTTAGATGATCCTTATATCCTGGTACTTAAACTCTCCCTCCGTCTAACGCCTGACGCAAGTTTAACATTTTTTACCCATCCCAAAAAGTGCTCAACGAAGTTTTCACTTCAAAAAATAGAGGCGCGAGCTAGGTATCTTGTGATCATTACAACCTATATCAATTCGATTCCGAATTGTTCTCAACTAATAAACTGCTTACTTACACGCTTATTCTCACAACTTAGACCGCTTGTATCCAGGTCGCTAGATAAAATACTCAACTTAGTCTATTCCTTAGTGGTACAAATAACAAATCGTAGCAACGGATTACTTACCAGCAGATAAATAAAACCTCCATTAAGGTGTTACACTGATAACGGTGAATTGTTTTGAGAAAATAATCAGCGGCAAAAAATTTGGCCCTCATGTGTGCAGCGTATGAGTCGCTCAACGAGCTATGGAGAGCTATTCAATTCAATTCAAACATTTATTTCAGACCAAGTCCATAGGTGTTAGTTTACATTACCTTATCCTATGTTAGTTAGTTAAGTCTAGGTTTACATAATGTCATATACAGGGCCTCTGGACCCCATATGCACTGAATCCCAGTGTTTCCAAAAAGCGCAAGCAGGTGACTCCAGCACCGACCGCACGAGGCTGTGCTGCTGTGTGTGTGTGCTGTGCTGAGCTATGCTCGGAGTTTCTTTGCGCGACAGAATCCAGAATACGGAGATTCGCCGAAGAACTAGAGTCACCGACATAGCTCGAAGAGTATGTACGTTGAAGTGGCGTAGAACAGACAACCGTTGGGGGAGAAAAGTTCTCGAGTGGCGACCACGAACCGGAAGACGCAGTGTTGGCAGGCCTCCCTCTAGGTGGATCGACGACATGGTGAAAGTTGCGGGAAACCGGTGGATGCAGGCGAGTTGTCGTTCATTATGGTGTGCTAAGGGCCTTTGTTCAACAGTGGACGTCTTCAGGCTGATGATGATGAATTAAGTTACATCTTCGACGCCATACACTTGGAACATCGACTAATGTATGGAAACATTTTTGTCAACATTAGAGGTGGATTCAAGTATTCCGGATTAATTTTGAGAAAGAGTTTGATAAAACAATGAATAAAAAGTTATCTATAGTCGTGAGTTAAGTTTGTGGGCAAACCAATCAATTCGCGATCCACCGCGGCCAACCATTCGTCTCAGTCAGGGTCCCGTAAACCATTACAGGTGCTGTTATACTGTATACACTATACTATTATACGCTGGTATACTGTATGTACACTATATACATCAAGGAAGCCATTAGCTATGTTTGGCAGACTTTAACTAATAAATTAGTACATTACGTTCTGAGGGTGAAATAAAGAATGTCTTAGATGGCAGAAACTTGTCGCACTAGCCAAAGGCGAGGGCGATAAACATGCAACCTGAGGTTTTCTTTCGCCCGAAGTTTGAACATAATTTTACATATTTCCCTGGCCAGTTAATTTAAATTAATTTTATTTTATAAACCTTTTTAACCAACGACATAAGTATAAAATATACGTCCATTGCTTCAATGCAAAAGCAACCTTCGCTCAATTGGGTTTAGGTTCAACTTAAGGCATCGTAATAAAGTCTGGCGTATGGGTGACGTCTCTTGTATTTGATGTGGTGGCGAAAGGGTTACTTTAGTATTATTTGAATTAAATTTAATTATGAGCCTGGAGTTTAAGCTAAATGTTTTGCAGCCGGGTTCTTTTTTAGGGTTCCGTACCTCCAAAGGAAAAAACGGAACCCTTATAGGATCACTTTGTTGTCCGTCCGTCCGTCCGTCCGTCCGTCTGTCAAGACCCTTCTTCTCAGGAACGCGTGGAGGTATCAAGCTGAAATTTATATCAAATACTCAGGTCCACTGCCCCTTGGAGCTGTGAAAAAATCAAACTTCTAAGCGAACGCAATCAAAAGATACAGCCGTTTATGCCGTAAATTTCCGCAACTCTCAAGGGAATCAAAACCTACAGGGTACTTTCCGTGAACGCAGAATCTTGAAATTTGGTATGAACGTAGGTCTTATTGCACAGATTAAGGAATAATTGAGAAAACTGTAAATATGTATGTATGCCTGTATATATCAGTGACCAATATAAAGTGACCCCACACTGCGTACATTTTGCTTTGGAGCAGGGCTCTGCTTACACTGGTTTATAGATATTTATGGATAATGATACGGAACCCTCGGTGCGCGAGTCCGACTCGCACTTGGCCGGTTTTTTGCCCTGTGTGTGTGAGAACATTACTGTAACTTTTTTTTAGAAGAATAGATTAAAGTTTTATTACCACAAATAGATATTTAGGTACACTCTGTGACCTTCCCCTTCGGACCGTGACAGACAATAGGTACTAGCACGTGTCCAAATGAAAACAGTGACCATGACAATATTCCTAGCTATATTTGCTATCCTGGCTTGAAAAACTACTAAAACTAGCCTCGTGTATACCGAGCATTATCTCTTTAGGCTCAGACTGCGAACAAAATGTGAAACTTTAAAACACAAACAGAACGCGCGTGACCGATCACCGGTTGAGAACTCAATTGAGTGAAAAACACTGAATCTGTGATTGAATCACAAACAAACTCAAGATCACGATCTTTGAGTCGTGATAGCGGGGACAAATCTATACAACAATGATGGTCGTGCGTGCCCGGACCTAACGGTGTGTGAACTGGTGAACTTTGTGAAATATGGTGGATAATAGATAACTATTATGAAACGTTACCTATCATACCAACCAAAGTAAATTAACAAACGGACGAAACCAGTGTGTTGTAATTATGTAGGTCAAAACCGCGTTTCGGTGAAAAGTAGGTACACGCTTCCTTGAAATATCAAACTTGAGAGAGATGGATATATTTGCAAATACCTACTTACTTCAGACATAGAAATAGCATATTCTCCAAAGGGCCTCTAAAAATTGCCCTATATTCACCACCTCTATGTACAAATAAAGATAATGACGTATTCATGTTAGTGGGTACCTACCTAACTGATACTAAATACAGTCCACTGTGTATTATGATTCGTTTCAAACTACAAAAAGGGAAATAATTACAAGAGTATGTCCGAAAAGATATCCACGTTATAGAGTGAACTAAAGTTATGGTTAATGTCAAAGGCAATAAGCAGGTTGGCAACCATGCCCGCGAATCCTACGCCGGTTTCCCTAGGTCTAAACGATTCCCAAGCTCTGTAGAAATGCCTTATTATACAGTCGTACCATAGACAAAGGCATTTTATGGATACCGAGAACCATGGTGACCAACATTGCGGACGTAATATTAATGCAGTTACGGTATTTCGCCCGCTATTGTATCGTATACTGATTATTCGAGTGTAATAATGTCCTTTGACCGTACAGGTTTACTTTGATTACAATTTTACGGGGTTTTGCGTAACGGATAAACGAATGCATCTGTTTTGATATTTTGTGTGATACCGTTAACTTTTATTCCGTTGAAGAAATATTTAGGGCATATTGAAACCCCTTCCGCGCTGGCTTGAGAGCAAAGAAAAAACATAAAATGTACGTTGCTTCTCTTCCCGTGCCCAAAAGACCATCGAAGATTATTTTTTATTTCCTTTTCCACCTATACGCCCAAAATTATGCTATACGTGTCCTTTAGATCTTGTTACCTTAATTAGGATCTATGTCTCCCATCCATCCATCCATAGCAGCCCTTAGTTCGTCCGTCTTCGGACATAGGCGTCCTCTCCATTTCTCCACGCCTGGCGATCGACACCCAATCACCCATGCATCCATCCTCCACCCACCACCCGGGGTGGTGGTGGATTTATGTAAATACTTATATTATTGAAAGTTATCCAACTCTACATTCCTTATAATCATCAAAGGTTTATCATCTGTGGCAGATGATTTAAGCATTATATCAGCGACATTTTCTTTGAAGGACGAACCAGCTTATACGGGAGGATACAATGGGCATGTGAAAGCCATGGAGTTTGAAGGGACGACTGCCATCTATACGTGCTCTGGTCTTTTTGCATGCTAAAGCCTGAAACCAAGCTTGGTCGTGCTCGTGCGCTTGACATCCATATGCTATATTATGTTATTGATTGTTAACATTACAAATTCCACTCCTTTGGTGTTTCGATAATACTGGAGCTATTCTCATGGACGTGCGTTCAGCGCCAAATTTCAGACCGAGAAACCAAGACAAATTGTTTTAACTAACTAAGCTTCACCAGCGTTCATGAATAATGAAATGCAAATAAGTTTCGGTAGTTAAATGCCTTTATTCGCTAGCTAACAGTAAGTTGCCATTAACGTGCCCATAACTACCCTAGTATCTACCTTATGTCTGTTATAAAATGTGTACCCACGTACCTACAGCTTTTTATCTTCGCTTGGTCGTTTATCGTCGGAGTTCCGCGTGTGTCGTAAAAGTAAAATTAACTGGACATCAGATTGTTACGTTTATATAGCGGTGTTGTTTTTTCAACATTCCGTCCAAGCTAACGGATCTGAAGGCATCAAAGGAACGTTTACCAATCCTGTTAGGAATCCCAAAA
Organism: Pandemis heparana; assembly: GCA_963854515.1. Classification (NCBI taxonomy): domain Eukaryota; kingdom Metazoa; phylum Arthropoda; class Insecta; order Lepidoptera; family Tortricidae; genus Pandemis; species Pandemis heparana. The sequence goes on along the minus strand of OY978013.1, from coordinate 14,373,496 downwards.
ATGTTTTGTAAAAGTGTTAGCCGTAAATATTTCAAAAGTTGCCTTTTACCCACGACGGAACGGAAAAGGTGCGTTCAGGGTGATAGGTTATTTGTTTTTTCTAGAAGATTTGTATTTATTTTAGGTTTATTTAATAACAATCCTTTTAAGCTTTGAACCATTATGTATTTCGTCCTTTCATGTATATCAAACTTTAATTGTTTTAATACGTACCTAAGTAATTATTTTATAGGCGACATGGCTAGCAACCCATCATTATTTTGATTCTCTTTTTCACCTATACGCCCACAATCATGCTAAACATGGCCTTTAGGTCTTGTTATCTTAGGTCCTGTCTACCCTGTAAGGTGTGTAAGGGATATATAGACGTGTTTTGTATATGTATAAAAAGAGAACCCTTCGCTTTTAATATGATAAGGATCGTACTTTCCCTCGCTCTGCAATCTACATATTACATACTACCAAAACCTGTGTGATCTCGGTGACCATACAGGTTTGCTATAAATAACTGGATAGGTTTTTTTAAAATGCGCGCTCGTAAAGTCCGTCTGATGTTTCTTTACGTTTTATGGACAGTGTTTAACTTCGGCAACTGTGAGAAGAGGCTTGCAAAATTTAGGGAGAGTGGATCAATTCATTTTTTTTTATCAGAATAGGAAGGCAAACGAGCAAGTAGGTCACCTGATGGTAAGCGATCACCACTGCCCATAGACACCCGCAACCCCGGAGGGATTGCAGATGCGTTGCCAACCTAGAGGACTTAGATGAAATGTCTCTTGTGACCGTAATTTCCCCGGCTGTCTTACTCTCCAGACTGGAACACAGCAGCGCAAGCGATGCTGCTTAGCGGCAGGATTAGCGAGTAAGATGGTGGTAGCGATCCGGACGGACCTTGCACAAGGCTTTACCACCCGCAAATGGTCATGATGGTCATTCCACTGGTCGTCTAAAAACGAAGCCGTATAAATTCAGAATGTCCGTAAATCAGTATTCCGCTAGCTTATCACGTAACTCGCTCGCGATCGCCATCGTGTTCATTTTGACAGTTCTTGTATGAATGTGACAGCTAGCTGATTCCGATGCCAATTGTCAGCCCATATATGAACTGTCAAAATGAAAACGATGGCGATCGTGAGCGAGTTACGTAATAAGCCTGCTGACCATATTTTGCACGAACTTTCATTAGGTACCTACTTTTGAAAATATTGTTCAATAATGAGAACGCGTTGTTCTTTCCTATAACCCGCCATTATATATTTAATTTTACAAACCCTGAACATTCAGGTGTCAAATATTTTTTTTAGGGTTGCCAGCACAAAAATGCTAAAATGGCGGCAAATTCAAATCTTGCGTCCTTTTTGGGACAATCATTTTGTCACTTGTAACAATGAAACAGGAACACTTTAATGTGCAAAACTAACGGAATGCTTCTCTTTGTTTCAGTGAACTGACACTACTGGAAGGCATGGCAGGCTGCGGAGGGTGGAGTGAGGAGCCTGTCTCCAAGGTACAGTCAAGTCAGGGTTACCACAATAAGTTCTATTCAGCGTAAGGGGTACAATTATAAAATTATGCAGCCATAATATAGACAGACCGCTTAAATGAGTCCTCGCCCGCGCGGTGCAGGGGAGCGGGGTGGGACGACAAAGGGGCCGAGAAATGTGCGGGCGGGTACAATCAGCTATCTATCAAAAAAACCGCATCAAAATCCGTTGCGTAGTTTTAAAAATCTAAGCATACATAAGGACAAAAAAGGACGAAAAAAGGACAAAAAAGGACAGACAGCGGAAAGTGACTTTGTTTTATACTATGTAGTGATTTGATATTTTTTAATGAACATTCCCTATTGTGAGAGGAAGCCTACCTGGAGATGAAATTCACATTGTCTCTTATTTTATTGTTCATGTAGAACTGTCGGCACTCGCATTTAGAAACTGTCTTTATAAGCAACTGATTTACGACCGCTCGAAGTGTTTTCCAATGTTGAGCGAGTTGTCACTTTCCCTTAACAATATAGCTTTAACACTCTTGTGTGGATGGCAAGGTATCTACTTCGGTTAGATGCTAGAGTGAAGAAAGTTAAGCCACAGTAAGGCCCACTTGCACAGTTAAGAGTTAAAAAATTAAAGCCCTAACTCGGGGTTAGGTTTGGCAGTTCCACATATTTTGACACTACTTAGCCCCGGGTTAGCATCTAACACGGGGCTAAGTCGCTAACCCTGGTCCGTGCAAGTGGCCCTTTATACATTAAGCATTTTTAACCTCCGACGCGAAAAGAGGGGGTGATATAAGTTTGACGTCAATGTCTGTGTATGTATGACCGATTGGCACAATTCAATGCGGTTTTTTTCATTCAAAAAGCCAGCTTCCTTGTGGCGGGTCTTAGCTATGTTTGGTAAAAATTGGTCCAGTAGTTTGAATAGTATCAGATCTTTTCCAAGTTCCAAAAATTGGCATAGGTACGAGTATAGTGCGTTGGGGTAAGTTGAAAAGCGGGGTAAGATAAAAAACCGTCCGTAACTCCGGGAGTTACGAACGGTTTTTTATCTTACCCCACTTTATAAGTAAAATTCAATTTTTTTTTATTTACGTATAATCATACAATTGCGATTAGTCGATTAAGGGTGCGACCACACCGCCGCTTAAAAAACGGTGACGTTGCGGAATCGCAATAAGATGTATGAAGAAACGGTGAGAAAACGTGACGCCTCTACGACACGTCACTGCGTATACGCGGCGGTGTGGTCGGATCTTAATGCGTGAGGGTTTTTAATTTATTTAATAAATGTTTTTGGAATAATTGTTAGTTGTAACGGCGGACAGAGATCTGCGAACTATAAAGTGGGACGATAATGAAAGTACAGTCATCAAAAAAGCTTGTCTTAAAAATGTTTTTTTTAACAAAAACTTATCCATTTAGGTACTACTCTATCTGATCAAATCAAATTCAAGGCAAATTTTCACCAATATCCAATTTGCTTTAAAAATACAGTCACACGACTACATTCATAACAATGTGGCAATCACGCTCATTAATTATTTCACACCTTACTAACAAAAGATTACTCATATCGATTCCTCCATTACCATAAGAATTAGATTAATAGCTTTTGTATCGAATAAAAAGTCCATTCTATCCAGTTTTTGTGCGACGTAATTTACAGGATGATTTCAAACTGGTAGGTTATACAAAATGTTATATTTCATTCTATGTTGAGATCTTACATGGAATGGATATATGGAATGTCTCAAATCAACACTTTCCTCTTTGACTATAATCTGACGCAGCATTTATGAAGTAAACGTACATATTTTGATTAGGTACTAATTGTCATCTTGTCAAAGAAATTAAGATTTTTACACGCAGATATGAAAGTCAGCTAGCACTTAAACGTGGGGTGACCACACATCAGTACTTAAATTAATTATTGAACATCTCATGAACTGTAGGTACTATTGATTATCAATTGAGCCGCAATCTAGTGTTTTATATTACCAACTAGCTTCTGCCCGTGACTTGATCTGCGTAGAATTTCACTTGAATCACTGTATCTATTAAAAAAAACCGCATCAAAATCCATTGCATACTTTTAAAGATCTAAGCATACATAGGGACAGACAGACAGCGGAAAACGACTTCATTTTATACTATGCTACTTTGCCGCGCTTTTTGTTTGCTTTGGCGTTGGCGCGCAGTGTTCGTTTCGCTACCATGCGCTCCGCGAGGAAGGACTGCGAACTAGTCCGAAGCAAGTCGAGCATCACTCGACTCTTGTACGTGATTTATACGTTTGTGTAATCACAATGTAGTGATTTGAAGTCACCCTGTATTTAGACTCCCACGCTCTCGTTACGTATCATTATGGCCACGATATAACGAAGTTTTTTCACTATTTACGACACTGATTCAATCGAAACGTCAAAATATAACGTATTGTGTGTGAACTTATTTAGTTTTACGGCTGGTTTAACTATCACTTTCTTAATCGCAATCGTAATCCATCTACAGATTCTAGTTGTGAATAGTTCAAAGATTACCTAATAATCGGTTTCCATATATTTTCTAACTTCTCGGTCTCATGTGAGTTAGAGAACTTAGCGCCAATTTTTCAATCTAATCCTCAGATACACTTATCTGACAGTTAGACGTCATTCCCCCGTTTCCCATTCTGCCCTCCTAATTAAAAAGGACGTATATATGTGTCATATGAAACGCATATACGTCATTTTTAATTAGGACGGCAGCATTCCCCGTTGTATCCGGTTATTCGTTGAAGACTATCTGATGTTTAGAAATATCGAAAAGTTTCCTTTCAAAGTTTTCTTTTTCGTACAGTTTTTACTATTGTTTTAACTACACTGAAACCAGACTTCGCAACAGTAGTGAAAATCAGAGAATACGATACAGTCATGAAATCCAAAAACCTACCCTCAACAGCAGTTTGATTAGATTGATATTTTAATTAGACATCAGGAGTTACGGCAGTGCTACCGCCAAGTAACAGCTTGTCATATAAAACAAACACAGCTTAAAAAAAAATTCAGTCTTATAAAAAAGACAAAACCCCACAAGTTACATACCCACATTATTATAAAAAATACACAACCCCACAAGTTACATACCCACATTATTATAAAAAATACACAACCCCACAAGTTACATACCCACATTATTATAAAAAAGACACAACCCCACAAGTTACTTACACACATTATTATAAAAAAGACACAACCCCACAAGTTACTTACACACATTATTATAAATCACGTCTTTATCCCTTACGGAGTTGACAGAGCCTAAGTTAACAAGAAAAAAGCCGTGGTAGCCTAGTGGTTTGACCTGTGGCCTCTTAAGCAGAGGGTTGTGGGTTCGAATCCCGGGCTCTCACCTCTGAGTTTATCGGAATTTATGTGCGATATCTCATTTGAAATTTACCATGAGCCTTTCGGTGAAGGAAAAACATCGTTAGGAAACCTGCACACAACTGCGAAGCAATTCAATGGTGAGTGTGAAGTTCCCAATCCGCACTGAGCCCGCGTGGGAACTATAGCCCAAGCCCTCTTATTCTTGGAGGAGGCCTGTGCCCAGCAGTGGGACGTATATAGGCTGGAGAGAGATAGATAGAAGGTAACAAGACCTAAAAAGGCCACGTTTAGCATGATTGTGTGTGTTGTGAAAAGGGAATTAAAATAGTGTGAGTAAGACAGCCTGTGAAATTACTGTAAAAATTTTGCGCCGCGGTTTAAAAATGGCACGTTTGATGCACTTATGCAATCTAAGCACTGAACCCATTCAGCCTTGTTAGATCTCATCAAACGCCACCATTATTCACGGCATAATAGTTATTCAATTAAGCTTGGTTGATGGCAAATTACGTCTGATTTGCTGTTCCATTGTGTAACGCGAGGTTTCTCAGTAGCCGCTACTAGCGGTCCCAATAGCATTAGCTTGATGCATCTACCGATTGTGTTCGATCCATTCTGAAAATCGAGTTGGAATTTCCGTTTAAATTTAGTGCACAGAATTACGAACAGTATTTTAACAGCGTCATTCTCACGATGTTTTCACCGAAAAGCTCATGGTAAATTTCAAATGTAATATCGCACTTAAATACCGAAAGACTAAGGGGTACGTCATCATCATCATCATATCAGCCGAAAGACGTCCACTGCTGGACATAGGCCTCCCCCAAGGCTCTCCACTCGAACCGGTCCTGTGCCTTCCGCATCCACCGCGATCCCGCGATCCTGATCAGGTCGTCGCTCCATCTTGTTGGAGGCCTACTAGCAGCTCGTCTCCCGGTCCGCGGACGCCATTCGAGAACCTTCTGACCCCATCGGCCATCGGTCCTGAGAGCAATGTGCCCCGCCCACTGCCATCATCATTTCTGATTCTATCTCGCAGAGAAACCCCGAGCATAGCCCTCTCCATAGCCCTCTGAGCGACCTTGAGCTTCATCATGAGGCCCATCGTTAGCGCCCATGTTTCAGATCCATCAGAATTCCATTCAGAAGGGGTACGTGCGAGCCCGGTATTAGAACTCACGACCATCGGATTAAGAGGCCGTTGTTCAAACCACTATAGACCGACCGCGCACAGGGGCGCAGGGAGGACGACTAAGAGGACCGTGAGAGGTGCGAGCGGGTAGTGCGCCTGCCGCCCGCACCTCGGCCCCCTTTGTCGTCCCACCCCGCGCCCCTGCACCGCGCGGGCGAGGACTCATTTAAGCGGGTATAGGCTAACATAGTTTTTTAAAAAGCTAAAGTGATTACTATACTATACAGAGGCGCCAACTGGGCCCTATTTTATAAAGCTACACGTTACAATTTACAAGCGGAAGTCTCTATCTAACACACAGGGTCAGAAAGAGACTACCGCTTGTAAATTGTAACGTGTAGCTTTATAAAATAGGGCCCTGTAGGCTTATTTTCTAACTCGCTCGCAATCGCCATCATGTTCATTTTGACAGTTCTTGTATGAATGTGACAGCTATCTGATTCCGATGCCAATTGTCAGCCCATACATGAACTGCCAAAATGAAGACGATGGAGATTGCGAGCGAGTTAGACAATAAGCCTACTGGTAGTCACAAATACGTTAACTCTCATTGTTCAAAGACCACTGAGTCTGTTATTTTTTAATTGACTAGGTATACTTACCTATCACGAAAGTGATTATGTTGGCAGGCCACTTTTCACCAGCTTTCGGTCTATTTAAGCAATTAAGACGCATCCCAGTACCACCGACCCTGTGGTTTAGTTTAATTAAATTAATTAAACGTCTATGGTTTTAATTACCGCGGTGAGAAGTTTGCGGCCACCAGCGGCAAGTTGGTACCTTATCCGCAGTGGACAGATTCCATACAGTAAAGCACTGGTGTGCAGTTATAATGCTTTACTATTAGAGATCCCTTAAAGGGATAAGTTCGCCTTTATATGTAGGTGTATCTTATTCTTATCTTTTATGTCAGTTGTGTTTAATTTTTTGTACAATAATTAAGCACTCACTTACTTACAATCATTCTGTATTTTTGTCGTTTAAATCAGAACTGAAAATAGTGAAAATAAACCTGCAAAGGGCTCTTTTATAAGCCTTCCCTTAATACTACCTGCGCTTTTAGACAGAAGGACGTGCCGCAAGATTTCTATTTTATTGTACTTACCTACATTATACCGTGCATAAAAATCTACTATTTACTATACCTACTATTGGTGGCGTCGGTAGGTATTCAAACTGGTACTTAGACGTGCGAACTCCGCGTTATGATACTGACACTGATCTGTGTACTGGGATTATTACTTGTTACTTCCATTATGAAGCGGTTCTTATAACTCTTGTATTTGTTCTTCTATCGCGTACGTTCAACTCGGAAATGTAACGGATGAGCAAGAGTTTCAAGCATTTCGAGCAAAACCGTTTCCATAATTTCCGCAAGGTTTAACGGATATTTAAGTAAAACGACGGATTTTAAATGACTTATTTTGTAAAGCCGGGTAGATTCATATGCGAGCTGTAACCGTAACTATTTCACGTTACAATAACCAAAAACCATAGTGAGGAGCCCTCACGAGCCTTTAATTAGACATCAGGGATCACAGCAGTGCCCCAGCCAAGTCTGGAATTACTTGTCATAAAAAATTATGAAAAAAAAGAAAAAGAAAAAAACTTTTTCTACGCGAGATTTGAACTGGTCACCTGAGAGAATGCACTGTTATTCCACAACTTATACTACTAGGCCAAACGCACATATGTTAAAGCGGCGAAATCAACGTACCTGCACTTCAAAAATCGAACGCGACTCTAGCGTCATTCATATTTCAAAATAAGCTTTAAAGGATTCTGATATCCTGGTACTTAAACTCTCCCTCCGTCTTACGTCTGACACGAGTTTAACATTTATTACGCATCCCAATAAGTGCCCAACGCCGCTAAAGTTTTCACTTCAAAAACACAACCCCCTAAGTTAGCTATTCTTCTATTCCTCGAGGACAAGAGTGTGACACTGTTCGGTCATCAATGATTACTTGAACAGCTGTCTTCCCCTTCCCTTTCTAAACAGGGACAGGTGAAATGTGACCCACAAGTCACGTTTAAAGATCCCCTAGCACAACAGATTGAGACGCAGTCTACCGAGACGCCACATCTGAATGCGCTGGCGCACGGCAAGGGTCAACGGATTCATTAAGGTGTAATAAACTTCATTCTCGTAACGATGATTGTCGTACGCGACGCTATCTTCAGATCTTTGTTTCTACGCAAAAGTGTGATGTTAGGGCGTCCATGGGAGACTTGCTTATCATAAGGGGGTTACCACAATCGGTTAATGCGTGCCAAACTTTATTCAGCGTATAAGGGACACAGATATGCAGCCATAACTCTGTCCAAATACGCTGAATAGAACTTGGCACGGATTAACTTGCTTATTTGCCACCCTATTTCATAAAACGAAAGGATATTATTATAATAAACTAGCGACCCGCCCCGGCTTCGCAGGGTATATTATGCATGTATTATACATATTAACCTTCATCTTGATTCACTCTATCTATTAAAAAAACCGCATCAAAATCCGTTGCGTAGTTTTAAAGATTTAAGCTTACATAGGTACATAGGGACATAGGGACAGAGAAAGTGACTTTGTTTTATACTATATAAGTAGTGATTATAATAAATATACATAGATTTTCTCTTATTATCCTTGTATAATTTTTTGTTTGTTTATTTTTGGTCATTATTCTTCATTCTGTTATGGTTACAGGGTAGTAGATACGATTTAGAAAAATGACTCATAGGAAGCACTCTACATCGAATGTCTACTAAATAACGTGGGTAGAAACAAATGGTATCGTAAAACACATTAACAGGTAACACCTAAGTATTTTTACAGCAAACTAACGCTCATTTTTCACGTTTGACCCAGCGAGTACCTTCATAATATATATTCAGTCAAATCACCTTGTATTTTACAATTATTTATAGCAATTTAAAACCTATAAAATTAGTCCCAATTTTACCATACTTAGCTACCCCGATTTACTCTACCATCCCTTTTTTAGCCCATGAAAAAGTATGGCGCCAAATCTACGCCCATCCTTAAATATACTATAAATCACAACTGACAATGGTTTCTATGTGTGTAGGTGTGATATGTTATTAGTCTGTGTCACGAGAAACGTAGCAAAGCGAGATATTATGTCAATTACAATTATAAATTAAACCAGCACGCTTTCGGTGACATAACATTAACATAATCTCAAATTTTAATCGTGTTCCTCATTTGTTTTACAAACTTTACGATGGCACTGTTTCTCAGAGCTCAACAAGGCCTCTGTTAAATCGCTCGCTATTCAACAAAACTTTATTACCTCACGACTCCTTTAAACTAGATTCTCAAGCTGCTTAATATTATAACAAATTGCTATCAAAACTGCAAGATAACTATCGGCCTTTCTCTACAAAACTCGTCCACTGTTATTAAAGTACTATGAATATATAATTAAATATATGTAAGACCATGTTTCCGGTTAAAAATATGTGGAAAGTAAGAGTGGTGTTTTAGCATCGGGTTCTTGACATTGCGTTAAATATTCAGATGTTTAAAGGGCCACGTCTCAATCTACATCTACACTAATATTATAAAGAGGAAAGATTTGTACCTATTTTTGTATGTTTGTATGTTTGTAATGAATAGGCTCAAAAAGTACTGGGCCAATTCAAAAAATTCTTTCACCAATAGAATGCTACATCCCGCGGGATCCCGCAACTTTGAAATTATGTTATCAAATTCAAATTCAAATTCAAATTCAAATTAATTTTATTTCAGACTACATTAATGGTCCAGGTTTGTTAGTAACAGTATATATAAGACTTATTAACTACGTTAGTAAAACATAACAAATACATCAATGCGTAGCAGCCATAAGACAGTTATAAAATCAAATAGAAACTACATAATTTTTGTGTAAAAACCAACTTCTATTAAACATTTCTTACATTAAGAGCGTTTATCCATACCGAACTGGCAACGTCGCATTCCTAGTGCTCTCCACGACCACTTCACAGAAATTGAATAAAAGTTTAAAATGTGGTCTATGCAAGTTCATCGTTTTTAGTGTATCAATGTGTCCAATGCAATAACTAATCGTGATGGACTTTTATTTTCGTATTAAAGGGATAAAATAATATAATAATATCGTTTAATAAGAAAATAAAAGTCAATCAATTATTGCATTAGACACTAAAATACACAAAAAACAAAGTGCACTACAGACACACATTTCAAACTTTCATTCAATTTCCGTGAAACAATCGCAAACCAAAAATGCGACGCCGCCAGCCCAATAGGAATAAACCTTCTTAAGCAACAGAAATTATTTCTTCGCTATTAATTAAGTATAAGTAATTAGTAATCTGTTTTTTTAGATTCATCTTAGTAGATGTCAGATTTTAGAGTCATCTTAATAGTTTTGTTATCAGATTTTAACAGATTTTTAACAGATCTTAACAGATTTAAGGGTCATCTTAATAGTCAGATTATAGAGTCATCTTAATACCTAGTTTTGTAGTTTTATATTTTTAATTCAGTCTTATTTAATGACTAATAATAATCGATCACAACTTTCTTTTAGATGCTATTACTATGTTATCAAACTATGGTGATAATACGCTCTTTATCGCTAGTTTGAGCACCAAATTTTTAATTTGCGGGATCCGCGGATCCGCGGTTTAAAGGTGCGGGATCCAGCAGATTAATAAAATTGCAATCCCTAGTACCTTAGTACCCTAGCTTGCTTGGCTTAGTTATCCTTCTGAGTTGGTAGGTCAGATGGCAGTCGCTTCTGTAAAAACTAGTGCCTACGCCAAATCTTGGGATTAGGCTGTCAAAGCGGACCCCCGGCTCACTGAGCCGTGGCAAATGCCGGGAAAAACGCTAGGAAGATGATGAGCTAATACGTATTTAAATTGACTCTAGTCCGCTTTCAATGGTAAAAAAGGCCAATCGGTGTCGAAAAGGGTTTTAAAACGGACACAAAAAAAACTATTATCGTCTCAGGGAACCCTAATGATGTCGGCTCTTTGGCGATTACATTCACATCATCGAGCGATAGCATCAGTGGGTCGACACAAAAGATGCTACCAGTGTAATCGTTCTACCGAGTTACGGCCGAATGGCGTCAAAACTGGAGCGTAGGAGTGTAACTGCCCCTTGGTTTTTAAATGAAGAATGGAACATACTTACTGGCTGGGCGCAGGGACCATGGATGGAACATGTTAACCAATTTTGCTCCGCGTCGACGTGTAAGACGGTTATATCTGCGCGACACTGTCTTATTGCATGCAACAACGATAGCAAAAACCCATCGAGGGAATGGGAGACAATTTTAGGAATCACGTTACAGGCGATGCGGCTAGCAACTCATCACTAAAGGTGCGACTACACCGCCGCTTAAAAAACGGTGACGTTACGGAATCGCAACAAAATGTATGAAGAAACGGTGAGAAAACGTGACGGATACGACACGTCACTGCGTATACGCGGCGGTGTGGTCGCACCCTAATTTGATTCCTCTTTCCACCGACACGCACAAAATCATGCTAAACGTAGCCTTTAGGTTTTGTTACCTTAGGCTCTGTCTACCCCGTACGGGATAAAGACGTGATTTGTAAGTAGATATGTTGTTTTTTGGGAACGTGCTGGTGTGAAAGAAGATATAGTGACTAGGATAGAAAAAAGTATGCTTAGTTGGTTTGGTCACGTAGAGAGGATGGATGAAAGAAGATTAACTAAACAGATTTATATGGGGAGTGTGAATGGGTGCGTTGGGAATGGAAGGCCTAGGCGGACGTTCCGTGATCAAATGGGGACGTTTTGGAAAAAGGCCAGGTCAAGAGTACCCGAAACCGACGAGCATGTATGAAGAGATTGATGAATGTGGATGAAGCGAAAGAGGTATGTCAGGATCGTAGCAAGTGGAACAAAGTAGTCTCTGCCTACCCCTGTGGGAAAGAGGCGTGACGATATGTATGTATGTTTTTTTAGCCTATTACAGTGTCCCGGGCAAGGGGCTCTTCTTTCCGCCAGTCGTTTTATCAAGATCATGAACATGCTTTTCCCACCCAAAGTCCTCCCGCCATCTCTCGCCTGCTTCTGCGTCTATATTTCTATAGCCATCCATCGGGACCCAACGGCTAGCTTGGGCTCATAACATGATTCTATAGACTGACTGCTTAAATGAGTCCTCGCCCGCGCGGTGCAGGGGCGCGGGGTGGGACAACATAGGGGGCCGAGAGAGCTGCGGGCGGCAGGCGCACTACCCTCCCGCACTTCTCTCGATCCGCTTTGTCGTCCTACCCCGCGTCCCTGTGTCGTTTTATAGACACTTTTGCCCATATCCTCGACGACAACAAAAATAGCGTAACGCTGGCTTGATCTCTTTAAATCCAATGCAAAGTTAGGGCGAATGCACACTGTCGTGCTCCGGCGCATCCCAAATGCCGTTCCGTTCATTAACCCCCAAACGTCGGCTACTTTCTTCCGTACGCCAGCTAATTTGACAGTAATTGTTAGTTTAACACTTGCTTGCGCTCATACATTATTTATGGTGACGCAATTTTTTTGTGAACTGCGGTTTACGTGACGTACTTTAAAACATAGTTAAAATAACAAAAATATTTTTTTTTATTTGCGTTTACTGCTTCCAATCGATCGCCTTTGCGTCTACATGCCAAACATTCACCGCATATGGACAATATCGATTTTCTAGCAATTTTAAAACGATCAAAGTAGCCCCAAAATTATCAAAGTCACCTCGGTTAACGGTGCCTGTGTGTATGTACTCTTAGATATTTTTAACTAAGCAACTGATTTTTATATATTTTACCAACAGTGCCTACTTATTTAAGAATTTAATATTACTTGAAATCAATTTTCAATGAAGATTAAAAAAAAACTCACACAAAAATACTGCCCTCCCAATTAAAAAGGACGTTATGTGTGTCATATGAAATGAAACGCATATACGTCCTTTTTAATTAGGACGGCAGAATAAAGGATGGTTACGCTTAGAAATTGCTAAGCGGTTACAATATTCCCAGAATCACGTGACGTGCTGCAAATAAGAAATTGTCTTTAGAACACAAACTTCTAGTTGTCTGAACCACTTTCTACATGAAACTACCTAAACTATTATGATGTTAATATGCATATTAAATGTGAAACGCCATAATTAGTAGTCAAAAGCTTCCACGCGCTTGTTAATCGCTTATTCAAATTCACCACATAACAACTGGTAATACTTATTACGTGAATAGAATGAATAATAAAGATAAGGAGCATCTGTGAGGTGTTTATGTTTAGACCGACCGCTTAAAATGAGTCCTCGCCCGCACACAGGGGCGCGGGGTAGGAGGACAAAGGGGACCGAGAGAGGTGCGGGCGGGTAGTGCCCCTGCCGCCCGCACCTCTCTCGGTCCACCTGTGACGTCCACCCCGCCCCCTTGCACCACGTGGGCGAAGACTCATTTAAGCGGTTGGTCAAATACTTAGTTAAAAAAAAATAAGGAAACGCAACCAGAACCACCGAGGGTGTCCCACCAACTCAAAGCGGCGCCTAGATGGCGATGGCGGGCGTTGTTGGATGCCTTCTTGAAGGACTGGCTGCTTGTCGCCAAGTTCTATTCAACGAAGGGGACCAATGAGCTATATGGCTGCATAGGTAACTGTGTCCCTTACGCTGAATAGAAATTGGCACGCATTAAGCAATTGTGGTAACCCCCCCGCAGACCGTGGGCACTGGCAGCGTTGAAAGAAAGAAAGAAAAAGGTTTACAAAGGTTTTTAGGGACGACCGGATAGCCTAGTGGTTAGTGACCCTGACTATGAAGCTAGAGGTCCCGGGTTCGAATCCCGGTAGGGGCGGACATTTGTATGATGAATACGAATGTTTGTGCCCGAGTCATGGATGTTGTATGTATTTAAGTATGTACCTACATTATATAAGTATGTTTATCCGTTGCCTGGTACCCATAGCACAAGCCTTGTGCTTAGTTTGGGACTTTGTCAATTGGTGTAATTTGTCCCATGATATTTATTTATTATTTATTTATTTGGTGCAATAAAAAACATAAAACCTAAAGAAGGGGAGGAGGAAGACCGTTGGGGGGGAGGCCTTTGCTCAGCAGTGGGACACAATAGGCTTATCATCACAACATAGGTAGGTAGTATAAAACAAAGTCGTTTTCCGCTATCTGTCTGTCCCTATGTATGCTTTTTAAAGGTCTTTGAAACTACGCAACGGTTTTGATGCGGTTTTTTTAATAGTGATTCAAGAGTAATGTTTACGTGTATAATTCTACGCAGACGAAGTCGCGGGCGGAAGCTAGTTCAGAATAAATATAAATCAGTTGGGCTGTTGTAAGATACTGTAGACTGCTAGAAAGGCTAAAATTTCTACCTAGCTGGCATTTTTCCCATCCATAAACTAATTTGCACTAATAACGTACAAAACAGATCTCAGATCTGCACTAATGGATAATTTTTACAATGAATTGTCCAAATGTTTCACATAGCTTAAATACTTGAATATTGTTAGCGGCTTTCTCTGTTGTTCAACCACATTGTTCAACTGTTTGAGTGATGGCCGACCCGAGGTTCCCAGTTAATTTGTTATGATATGTGTAGTAGTGACGGTGAAATTTGCAATTTACTAACAAAAGGCCTTTTCTATACGTACGCCATGATTGTATTAGCTTGTGTTGTCTAGACAGGGCTGGTTCGTGGTTGTAACAACGAAGTTGTGATAGTTCTCGTTGCTACAAAATTGGTGCGTATGATTTAGGTACATGCGTGGGCATAATATAAAAAAAAATATAGGTTTATGTAATAATAATAATTATGTACAAAAACAATATTAATTTCTGTTTAATTAAATTTAGCGTGTTCATTTACTAATGATGTCTAAAAGTAGGGATTTGTGCAGCCTGTACCTATACCGGGTGGGTTGTAACAGGAGCAAAAAATTAAAACACAGGTTCTGCTACTCAAATGGAACTATACTTTAGTTCTGCGACTTTCAAAAATTAAGTAATTTTATCGTTATGTGTATTCCAAACATCATCATCATCAATGGCGAATACAATCAACATCTGCAAAAGACACTACCTATTTAATAAAACCTAAAAATATTGTTTTTGAAATATCAAATGAATCAAGAAATTTCTTTCTTGATTTTTTATGTTTACTTTTACGGTTTTACCGTTAGAAATTTAATTTCTAAACGACACAGAAAATTAGAACACATAGAAAAATCCGAAAAGTAAAGCTATGGCCGGGAATCGAACCCGGGTCCTCGTCCAGCAGGTCCCTGCTATGGGTGGTGCAGGGGTATAGCCGCGTCACGGAATGACGAGGACCCGGGTTCGATTCCCGGCCATAGCTTTACTTTTCGGATTTTTCTATGTGTTCTAATTTTCTGTGTCGTTTAGAAATTAAATTTCTAACGGTAAAACCGTAAAAGTAAACATAAAAAATCAAGAAAGAAATTTCTTGATTCATTTGATATTTCAAAAACAATATTTTTAGGTTTTATTAAATAGGTAGTGTCTTTTGCAGATGTTGATTGTATTCGCCATTGATGATGATGATGTTTGGAATACACATAACGATAAAATTACTTAATTTTTGAAAGTCGCAGAACTAAAGTATAGTTCCATTTGAGTAGCAGAACCTGTGTTTTAATTTTTTGCTCCTGTTACAACCCACCCGGTATAGGTACAGGCTGCACAAATCCCTACTTTTAGACATCATTAGTAAATGAACACGCTAAATTTAATTAAACCTAGATGTTGGTGAGTCAGTCAGGACTTTCCTTTCAGTATTTACTTATGCGTAAGCATTTTTTTAGTAACTTAGGATGAATTAACGTTTGCAACCCTTGTTCTAGGAAAAGCAAAGACCACCGATATACAACCCCGAAGACTACGCGACGTCCCTGAAGAAATGGGGCAAGAAGGCAGGGGGGGGCAGCCTGTACGAACCCGAGCAGGAGGCCGGGAAGGCCCGGACGCTTCCCAGCCAGGGCAGCAAGGACTTTAGGTAGATCCTTTCCACGTGAAAAAAACAACTTGGCATACATTTTTCTATCCTAGTCACTATAAAATAATCTTTTTTTACGCCAGCACTATTCCTTATTCTATCTTTCAATGTTACACCTTTCATTATATCCTAACGCTCTCATTTCTACTGCAATTATTTTACTTTCATTCGTCTTTTGCCATAGGTACCTATTACCTAACAAAAATGATTAAAATGAAGATTCTTGCTCTAATAAACAATTTGAGATTTTTCTATTACAGGAACCCGTGTCTTGGCGTGGGCGAGGAGATGAGTCTGCGACAGTTTGGTACACCCAGCGAGCTATTAACAAAGCTCAGAGCTGATTTGAGACTCTCATTCCCAAGGTAAGGAAACTCAGGCCAAATAAAATCTGCAGCGCGTCTATTTCCTAACGTCTCTCGGGTCTCGGCATAATCGGACCATCGAAATGTTTTCAATTGTTTTTTAATCCGAATGGTACATGCATTGGCAGATGGATTTTTTTACGGCCATGCCATTTTCTTCTGTTATGCGGTCAATAGCAATCCGTGGAACTGATCATAAACCCGACAACAGTCAAGTTAGACGATTAGGAAATTGACGCACTGTAATTGTATCTACGTACAATACATTTTTGTCCAATATTTCATGTTTAATCAATAGGTACAAAGTTTTCTTTGCTGGCTGCACTTTTTCATAACGCGTCACAGGCTGTATATTATCTTAATATAGCGCATATTAAAAGAGTCATCGGGGTAAGTTATATGGAAATATCACATGATTATAAAGTGGTTCATTATCTGTGAACTATAAAAGTTAGGACCATAAAACTATAAGTAGCTTAACCAGCTAAGTATCTTTATTGATGCACTTAATGTATTACTTAGTAGCGGAATCGTTAAACAGTGGTTTATGGCTTCGAGGTTAGTTTATCATTAGCCTTTAGATGTTTATTTATACTTAAGTAAATAAGTGTAGTCGAAAACTTACTTGTCTTAGAAAAGCGAAAGCAAACAGCGAAAAACGGATAAATAGTAGGAACATTTTTTTACATGAAGCTCCAGATTTATGTATGTAAGTATACATACATACATAAATCACGTCTCTATCCCTTAACTACGGAGTCTTTTTTATGGTGTGGAAAATGCGCCTTATGCATCCGCCTAGTACGGGGTTACCGGGGGTATGTGGGGCTCTCCCGCGACGGTAGGCATACCCACTAAAAACCACACGGATTCCCTATTCGGTCGTATGCGAGGCGTTACGGGAGCACTCGGTGTCACGACTCCCCACGACCACCCCGGGATGGGGTTCCCACTTCGCGGCACCTGTGCAATGCAGCTTTGGGAATTCCCGCCCTCCCCCGCTGGTGCCGCTTGGATTTTTTATAGAGGTTGTCTTACGGAGTAGAGCCTAAAGTAACAAGACCTAAAGGCCACGTTCAGCATGATTATAGGCGAATAGGTGGAAATTGATGCATGATTTCTAAGATTTTCGCCGATTCCCGACTTTCATGATCTCCGTGGGAAGAGAAGCAACTGCCATTCTATGTTATTTTTTTGCTCCCAAATCAGCGTGGAAGCAAGAGAGTAGAGATAATCACTACATAGTATAAAACAAAGTCGCATTCCGCTGTCTGTCCCTATGTATGCTTAGATCAGTTTTTTAATATATACATACATACATACATATCGTCACGCCTCTTTCCCACAGGGGTAGGCAGAGACTACTTTGTTCCACTTGCTACGATCCTGACATACCTCTTTCGCTTCATCCACATTCATCAATCTCTTCATACATGCTCGTCGGTTTCGGGTACTCTTGATCTGGCCTTTTACCAATACGTCCCCAATTTGATCATGGAATGTCCGCCTAGGCCTTCCCCTCCCAACGCACCCATTCACACTCCCCATATAAATCTGTTTAGTTAGGTAATCTTCTTTCATCCATCCTCATTTCAAGCATACTTTTTTTTTTTTAATAGATAAGAGTGAAGTGATTCAAGAGGAGAGATTATAATGTATTACATGCATACCTACTAATTTGTTGCTTAGTTGGTTTGGCCACGTAGAGGTTGGATGAAAATAGACTAACTAAACAGATCTATAATGGGGAGTGTGAATGGTTGCGTTGGGAGGGGAAGGCCTAGACGGACGTTCCTGGACCAAATAGAAGACGTTTTGAAAAAAAGGGCACGTCAGGAGTACCCGGAACCGACAAGCATGTATGAAGACATTGATGAATGTGGATGAAGCGAGTATGTCAAATGAAGAGGTATGTCAAAATCGTAGCAAGTGGAACAACGTAGTCTCTGCCTACCCCTATGGGAAAGAGGCGTGACTGAATGTATATATGTATGTATGCATAATATATCGTGCGAAGCCGGACCGGGTCGCTGGTAGGATATAATTCAATGAGGTTTATCTTTATTGCTAAGTTTACAGTGTAGGCAGAAACACTAAAACCAAAAACATGTATAGTGTTAACATAGTGTACACCAAAGCTTTTAAGAGTTTTTTTACGGTAGCCTGCTACTTTGCATTTTACGACATTGTCTTATACTTTTTTCGTTTCAAAGTTTTAGGACTACTAAAGGCATCCGCCTTTTGTTTTTAAAACAATCTGAGGGTGACCTGTAGGCTTATTGTCTAACTCAGTGATGGGCAAACTACGGCCCGCGGGCCAACTCCGGCCCGCGAAAGAATTTAATGCGGCCTGCCGGCGTTCCTTCGAATTGGAGTGTTATGGCACAGGATGACGATATTTAGACGGTGCTGCTGTATAAAATAGAATAATAGATGCGAAGGCAAAGGAGCCAGCTAGACTAGCCACGTAGTTCATGCGTCATGTGTCAAAAAAATTGCATTTTAGTATAATTTTGGCCCTTCTTTGAAATATCTGTGATTTTCTGGCCCGCCATGAAAAAAGTTTGCCCACCACTGGTCTAACTCGCTCGCAATCGCCTTCGTGTTCATTTTGATAGTTCTTGTATGAATATGACAGCTAGCTGATTCCGATGCCAATTG
Source organism: Pandemis heparana (assembly GCA_963854515.1). Taxonomy (NCBI): domain Eukaryota; kingdom Metazoa; phylum Arthropoda; class Insecta; order Lepidoptera; family Tortricidae; genus Pandemis; species Pandemis heparana. The sequence continues at coordinate 14,354,377 of OY978013.1, read as the reverse complement.
TCAGCCCATTATAGGTGATTATGTATGATACATGAACTGTCAAAATGAACACGATGGCGATCGCGAGCGAGTTAGACAATAAGCCTACTGTTTTTTACTCGAGATGAATGAATATTTTTTAAACCCCGACGCAAAGGGTGTTAGCTTGACATCAATGTTTGTGTGACATCGTAGCTCTCAAATGGATGCACCGATTTCGATGCGGTTTTTTTTCATCCGAAAGCCACTTCCCTTGCGGTGGTTCTTAGCCGCGTCTGGTAAAAATCTGTTTGAAGAGTATTAGTACAGGCCACGTTTAGCAAGACACTGTGGCCGTATAGGTGGAAAGTGGAATCAAAATAGTGATGGGTTGCTAGCCGCACATACATAAATCACGTCTTTATCCTTTATTCCGGGGTAGACAGAGCCTAAGGTAAGAAGGTAACAAGACCTAAAGACCACGTTTAGCATGATAGTGGGATTAGTGGGCGTATAGGTGGAAAGTGGAATCAAAATCGTCATGGGTCGCTAATAACATGATTGCCAAGATTTTCGCCCATTCCCTCGATGGGCTTTTACCATCTGCGCGGGAAGAGAAGCAACTGGTACATTCTATGTTTTTTCTTTAGTCCCAGACCAGCATGGAAGAAGACGACGTAGGTACAACGTATTTTTTAACGCTAAAAAGCAACTGTTTCACTATGACAGCATTCCATGTACGCTCAACAATTAATATTTGCGCCAAACAACAATTTTTGGTTGCAAGGCCGCGGCCGCTCATGACATGGACCCTGGAAGATTAACATTCAATCCTACTAATTGTAAAGTTCCTGTGTATTAAAAAAAAATCTCATTCCTCGTAAAAGCCCTCAGGCGTAGCTATATTTTAAAGTGCATTACAGAAGCGCATTATAAAAGTGCATTACGTTATAAAGTGGCACGTTTCTAATAATAAGGCTTCACCTAATTACATCTCACTCGGATGTAAGCGCGGTTAGCATTATTGTCGTGCCTGGCTTTTGGTCCAAGTCATAAGCTGTAGCGATTTAACACTACCTGCATGCTTGCATTCATGAGAGCCGCGGATTTGTGAAGTGTTCAATACCAATAGTGACTGTCTCGCGAGGTGGCTAAGTCATTAATTGCTGTTAACATGTAGTGGGCAATACAGTTTAAGTTTCTGTATTACCAGTAACGTAGACTTTGATCATGGGGCCTCAGTTTGTCCTCATATGAATATAACATTAAGTACACTAACGAACAAAAATAGCGGGTCACTTTTCTTGCAAATTTGTGTGAAAAATTACCCGTTCTTTTTGCACGTCATTGTATTAAAACTAAGTGCCACGCTTCGAAGCAAAGTTGCACTTCCTCACGAAATAGAGAATATTGTGGTAGCGCGCGACAGCATTTACTACTATTTTATACTAGCAGTCCACTTGGCGAATTTATCCAAATATTTGCGTGAGCGAAGGGGATGCACTATATTTTTCTAGCGTATGCGACGAAGATGCCAATAGCGCAACGCGAACACGCAACGCCAAGTGGAGTGCCAGTATTACACAAAAAGGCAAAACAAACTCGACAAATTTAATACAAAATATGAAAGTTTCCCCGCCCTCGCTACTACTTTGAACCACGCGCCAACTTTTTATATTTCAAATTGCCAGGACGTCTGAATCCGTGGTAATTTGTAAAAGAAATATTTCTTTATGCCGCCAAATTATACGGCCAGTATTATTGCTGGATACCATACCTGTCTAATGGAACGCTCGTTTGTTTGTTTTTTTTTATTTTTTTTTTTAATTTAATGGCCATGTTTATGACTTGCCAATGTTACATCGGCGCCAGACGTAAAAATTGAGATAAGTAATAAACTCATCCCATAATCCTCCGTTACTACTTATATTTAGTTGTTTTTTTTATTGTAGTGGCCAGCCATGTTTCGATACAGGCTTTTGCTCGTTATTGTCAAAATAAGGTCGTAATGGTGGTCATATTGTTTTAAAAATAAACCAACCAGATTAGCGTAGTGGTTATAATTCTCTTCGCGGATTAGTAGCAAGTTGGACTGCACTAAAATTTATCAACGTTTAATGGGACCGGGTTAAGTATATGAGTGTAGATTAAAAATGTTTAAAAAGGTTCAGATAAAACATTACGGCCTACGACTAACACTGTAGACACTGTAGTGTACACACTCACTAAAATAATGTACCTACACATAAATCCTAAATATTTTGACATCAAGCTTCCACAACCGGCAAAATTGGAACTGGTTGAAACTAAAAGATGGCCTTGCTATTCACTTTTAAATTTAAAAAAAAATTGCATAGGTGCTTATTTTATTAGCCATTAATTTCAATCCACAAACCCTTAATTTATAGCTTTAGTTTTAAACAAGTTAATTATCCTTCTAACATAATAAAATTACTGTGACCAACCTTTATCTTACTGTCCGTTTTGGGTACAAATTGTATGGTCACTACTTTTCTGCACATCAGTTCAGACAAATAACGTAGTAACCACGCACAGGGTGACAATAATTTTGATTTTAAATTAAATCCTAAATTAAATAAAGTTAATTTCTAAACGACACTGAAAATGAGAACAGTACATAGAAAAATCCGAAAAGTAAAGATATGGCCGGGAATCGAACCCAGGTCCTCGTCATTCCGTGACGCGTAAACAAATAAAGTGTATTAAATAAAGTGTATAATTTATATCATCACTTTCCAGTTTCGTGCAAGAGTTCGCGTGCGAGCCGCTAGATGGCGTAGCGTTGCTGCTTGAACTCCTGCGCAACGTGCAACTCAGCCAGGCGGGGGAGGGGGCGCGCGGGCCGCCCGCCGTGCGCCGGCGACCGCTCTTGGATGAACTGGCTTGCTTGTAAGTATAGCTGATATTGGGTGTCTAATTAAATTGGCGTTCAGTAAAATGAGAGTTTATCGTAAAATGTTTCAGACATACGTTTAAACTCGTAACTGCCCTATGCCTCTGCGTAGAATATAGAATTTGGTAAAGCATAGTTGTGGGATCTCTTTAATTTTTTGAGGAAAAAAGTCCCCATTTTATTTTTCTAGTCATAGTCTATCTATGTGTATGTCTGTAGCTACATTCGCCTTTCTAATTAAGTACAGTCGCCATCAGATATATCGTAGCGGGCGAGGTCCTCAAATACTTCGGAGCAGCCTTAAATTTCAAAAAATTCATTACAACTGTAAGGTTAATAACATCAGAACACGCAATTAGTCATAAATATAGTAGCAGCGACTTTTCAATTAAATCGGGACGTCACAGATCGTCAAAGATATCGATGCAGACCGGCTGACCATAAAGATCGGAACATTTTTGGAAAATATACCTTAACTTTGTGACAAACAGTTTAAATTACAGTGTGTTTATAATAAAACTAGTTTTATAAAATAGAACTACATGTTTTGACTTATCAAAGCAGAAGAAGAAAAATTTTATTCTTAAAAAAGTATAATGGCAATTTAGTGGCCAGTAACAATTTACACTTTATACAACAAAAAGGTTTTATGTTACTAACACAGTGAATTATGCATGCAGACGCGTACACTATATAGGTGACATATCTTTCATTTTGGCATGACTGACGTTTGAGCCTTATTTGTATTTTGTTTGGAATTCGAATCTATAATTATATACGTAAGGTTTATTTTCCACATATGTTCCGATATTTTTGATCAGCCTGACTGCATCGATACCTTTGACGATATGTGCTTCCTCATATTTTTAGCTCATTGAACGTCCCGAATTTATTGAAAAGTCGCTGCTCTTATATTTATGACGGATTGCGTGTTCCGATGTTATTAACCATATCTAGTGTAACGAATTTATTGAAATTTAATGCTGCTCCGAAATATTTGAGGACCTCGCCCGCTACGATATATCTGATGGCGACTGTACGTAGCAGAAATTGAATCAAAATGAATACTGCCTTCAAAGTGTACCGTCGCACCCAAAATTCAAAATTAAAAATCGAAATATCTCGAAACCGGTGACACTTTTGCCAAGGTCATTTTCTACATTTGGAAAACAACCTGCCCACCTATCGCCCACTTAGTTTCTTGTACTACTTACGGGACTTGTGTACAAACACAAGCTGGCAGTTCTGACGTATCCTGTGTTCCAGGCAATGCCTTTGGAGCTGCAGCAGCAGGTACCCTGACTGCGTGCGACGGCTGGTGGCAGGCTCCAACGGCGTCTACACCCTCACCGTCTGCATCATGTCCACAGTCAACAAATCCAGGGTGCTGGCTTTACAGGTATGCTTAACAACCACAGGAGCTAAAAAGCTTCCATTTTCATTTCAAAGCCACAAATCATTTCAAGCGATTTTGAATATAAGCGATGAACCAAAGCAGTTGAGCTGGCTTTCTAAAATGAACAGAATCCAAATCGGTCAATCCGCTTAGATACATACATACATAAATCACGTCTTTATCCCTTACAGGGTAGACAGTATCTAAGGTAGCAATACCCAAAGGCAACGTTTAGCATCCTTGTGGGCTTATAGGTAGAAAAGGGAATCAAGATAGTGATTGGTTTGCTAGCCGCATCGCTTATAATATGATTCCTATGATTGTTGCCGATTCCCTCTATGCGCGGGAAGCGAAGCATCTGGTACATTCTATGTTTTTTTCTTAGCTCCATAGTAATGCCACAGACAAATCTTTTTCTTATTCGTTCCTCTTCTTGTCCAGAGCTAGCCAGAACAGTTGTTCCGATGTCTTGATCCCAGCTCCCTGATATTAGAGGTCGAAATACCTAACATTACTTTGACTTTCGAGAAAAAATCCTAACAAAATAGCGATTCCTTGGATATAAGAGCCACGGCGTACTGTCAAAAGTCCCATCTTTGGTTCAATAACGTTTGACCTAAAAATTATTGACAAAATGATCATTTGACAAACTTTAAATATCTGATGAACCGTAAACTTTTTTAAAAACTTATAAAACAAACCTAACCTAACCTAATGTGAGCCACGCATAAAGTTTTCGATTTTTAAAAAAGTTCACGGTTTATCAGATATTAAAATTTTGTCAAATGATCATTTTGTAAAATGATGCTTTTGTCCATAATTTTTAGGTCAAATGGAAGGACACCCCCATCTTTAGCTGTAATTTTATTTCAAACACTACTTTCAGCTCCTCACCAAATCCTGTTATCCTCCGGCCAACGGTCACGCTATGGTCTCCGAGGCGCTGTCAACCCTACGCCTCCGCTACGGGGAGCCTGTCCGCTTCAGGTTCCTGGTGGGAATGCTGCAGAGCACCGGAGGCTCGGGAGACCTGCAGGCGGCTGGTCTGGCCTTCATCAACGCTCTGCTCTGCAGTGCCCCCACGCCGCAGCGAAAGCTGTACATACAAGCCGAGCTCGAGCAAGCTGGATTTGATATCGTCACTTTGAAAAAGGTCTGTGACTAAATAAATTAGTAAATGTATTAGTTTCAAGGATATTTTTGGAATATTGTGCTTTCAAGTCGTATCACGCTTGACTGGCGATGGTCGTCCTTGAGGACTTGAGGACTGACCCTCTTGTTCATAAACGCTCTATAGGCTTCTGCAGGGATTTATGGCGTTTTTAAAATTACAAACGATGCTTATAACGAATCTTCTTACAGACTTTAACAAGACAAGACTACTAGAGTAGTAGAGTTTCCAACTTCTAAAAATCTCAATTACTACTTGGATTCGATCTAATAATTGAAACCTGTTCCAGCTCGTCGTCAAACTTCCGAATACAAACGACCACGTCACAAAAGAGATAGAAAGCTACGAGAAGCAGTTGATCGACATCGATACACTGAGCGAGAAGGCGCATGAGGCACAGAAAGAGAAAGACGATCTCAGGCACAAGCTGGACTTGCTTGAAAAGAGGGTCAAGGTGAGACTACGAATTATGGCCAATCACTTTTTGTAAAGCTTTATTTTGTTGTAAAATTGTAATTAGAAACATACAATTGGTAGATAAATCACAGCCGCGAAAGTGTCCAAATCGTAGCAAGCCTCAAGGGTTTAAGAGCGTGTTACGATATACCTAACGCCGACTACCAAACATCACAAAGATACATATTTTTTTGCTTTGTGATAAAATTACGAGAGCATTTTTAAACAGAAGTCTCGAGTAGAAATTAATTTGAAGAAAGACTACAAAAACATAATTATCTACGTCCAATATCAAAATGGGCTAGTGAAATCGTATTAAATTTAACAGTAACCTGACCTGGAACCAGGTTTCATCATTTTTATGATTTTCAGATCCTCCAAGAAGAAAAGGGGATCTTGCTGTCCTTAGAAAAATGCTTGAAAGAGAAGTGCTGCGAACTCCAGGAAGAGGTGTCAACACTGCGATCAGAGCACGGGAACTCCAACCGCAAGAAAACGTTCGTGGTCAAGAAAAAAAACGCCGTTCACAAAAATAGAGGTAATGCAAAAGCACAAAAAAAATGAAAAAACAAAATCGGATGCAAGTTTCATAAAAGTCATAAATACAATCACTCTTTTCAAATTACAGATGAGTCATCACCGCCTGAAGACGAAGGAATAAGTTCCTCAGAAAGATCTTTGAGTCCTGAAGGTGACCCGCAAAGAGAATCCATGGTATACGAGGTATTTAATGTAAAGAACGAAACATTCGACATCATGAGAAACAAACGCAATCTTCACAAGAAACTGGAGTCTACAAAGAAAAGTCACGATGTACAGAAATCATCAGATGAAGAAGAGGAGACGACCATAGATGAAGTGATTCAGGAACTTAGGAATATAGTTAATGATGCAGAATCCGAGCAATATGCTAAGAACAGAACCTATGATGATAAGTCGTCAAGATTCAACGAGACTTCCGAAATCAATGTCCCGATACATGCTTTGGAATGTCAAAAGCATAGACATCTTGAAAAAGAAGATTCGATAACTAGCACGAGACATAGTATCCAAATCACGAGCAGTACGGAATTTCTCAACGAAAATTCTAACGAGGATGATGAAGAAACTAAAATAGTTCCGAGCAAAATATTGCCACATCCACCGAGGAAAGCCAAAAGCTTAATACATTTACTTGTCCCACCGGTCGACCACGGTTTGCTTTACAATAAACCACCGGACTTATACGACGATACGTACTTCTCGAGCGACGAGGGGTCAGATTCTTTGCTCAGTGCTTCACGTTGCCAAAACCCAATTGTTGCTAAGAAAAATTCAGTGTCTAGTTTCGATTTCAATGAATGCCGAGCCGTTTTTAATTCGCTGGCAGAGAAAGACAAGGATGACAATAGAGTAAAACGATCGCGCACCAGGTCAAGAGAGGAGAACAGAAGAAACTCTGTAAAGCGGAGCGAGTCTTTTCAAACATCCGAAAAGGGTTCAAGACAGAGAGAGTACATAGATAGCATGTTCTACAACGAATCGCACAATTCTCTCAATGGTACAGGGACAGCTTTGCAGAGATCAAATTCTAAGTGCAGTCGCGTCGATGAAATAGTGAGTCTTATTGAATCCAAGAAACTGACCAAGAGTTTAGACAGGATTGACGAAGGCTTGAATTCCATGGTAGACATCGTAATGATGAATGAACCCAAGAAACCTCTATGGCCTTACGAGAGGAGGCAAAGATCTTGCTCGCGAACGAGCAGCGAGGCTGGTAAGGAAAGCCCATTGATTCCAGTGACTAGGTCTAATAGTAAAAGAAACGCCATCCATCAAAGATTCGACTCCAAATCGTCAGACAAAAAATTGGAGCCGTTCAACAAACCGGATTCTCCGCAGAAATTCTACATGCCCCAACCGAAATTGAGCACCGGATCCTTTGAAAACGCGTCGTCTTACAATAACTCGTTTCTCATGAAACGTGGTCATCTGAACGCTGGATTTTACTCCGGACCTCACATCATGAGGGATGCCCCAGCGAGTATGACCAGTTTGGTTATGACCGGGACGCACAGCCACTCTGATCTGAAGAGGACTCTATCTCCTATGGGTTCTTCAGGTTACGGGATCCACAAACTAGCGGACATGCCTTCAGGACTTTACTGATACTTTCATATTTTATTATGTACTCAAAACCAACGACTAATATAAGTTTTGCGTAGGTAAATTTTTGACTAGTGCAATATAAACCCGTATGGGACTCTAGTATCGGAGTAAGTGCTCTGGATGTATGTAATGTAAAGTAAGTCTTGCGATTAGTTAGTGGAATCTTGGTAATTTTGTATTGTAAGCAAAATTGGCTTAAGATCACAAAACTTTCATTGCGATCATTTTGTTGAAAACATCATTCCTTTTTTTCCATTGTCTATTTCTTCAAACTTAGTTTAGTATTTTAGACACTTGTTTTCTGTTATGTTTTGTTATTTATTCCACATCTGAATCAGTTTTCGCTATTTACTTTATATTTAGTTTGTGAACCGATAGAATATTGATTATGTTACGGTGTAATATTAAAAAGTTTCATGAAACTTCGCTTTTATTTTTGAAAACAATTCGCAGTCGACCTAGCTACCTGACTATCAACGGACCCTAGAGTGACCTCAGATGGAATCACCGCGATGAACTAACTAACCTTAGTATTGATATTTAGTCAACAACAAACTGTCAATATACAGCCGAAACAATTACCCTTTACCAAAACAACTCGTAACAAAAACAAGGCGGTGTCAACATTTTAAACGCGGGTGAATAAGGGCAGTCAGTTGCATTGTCTCCACCGCAAGATGAACAGCCGAATAGTTCTGGCCATGTTCGTGTTTCACCTGGGTAGGGGACAATCCCGGAACCCGATTGATGACGACCTGCAAGTTATACAAGTGTTTGACCTGACTTATCCTACGACTTGGAAGGACCTGACCGAGTATTTCAACGCGCTGGAAAGACAATGGTAAGATATTCTTCATCCTTCTTGAAGTAAGGTTACCTCAAACTAGAAACATACTTCCGCCTCACTTCCGTACAGTGCTATTTTCTTAATATCTCTCGGGAATATTCGTTTTACACATGACTAGATGTCAGTCAAATGAAAAACGAATATGGTGGGGACATTAAGAAACTAGAAGCAGTGTACATAAAGAACTAGCTAAGAATAGTTGTTATTCGTCACTTCATCTGTACAGAAATCAATTGTTGTTATCCCGCGGAAACTATGTCAGTGTATCAATGCAATCATTACTAAATAAAGTTTAGTAAACAACTATGACATTCTAGCCCAATTTCATCAGGTAGACCAGTCTTTTGTAGTGAAGGGGTAACTTTTTGATAAGAGTCCGCTTCTTTAGAGTCACGGTTTCAGATGTCACCACTATTTATGTAATGAGTTCGTGTCTGTGAACAAAGTCATGATAAGGCAATGGTAACTTTGTGTATGTAATGTATACACAACGCACACAAGAACAAGATACAGATACCCAGTTAGTTCAGACTTGTTAGCTACTTATCAATTTTTCTACGCTAAGCGGCACAGCAGTGACAAAGAGACACTTCATTTTAATTCACTGGATTGGCAGAATCTAGCTACAATTCATCTGTAGTCTAATTCCTAATGATACCTAACATAGATCACTTAACTACCCTCAGGGTGCGTGTTTTTAGGTTTCCGTAGCCAAATGGCAAAAAACGGAACCCGGAATAGATTCGTCATGTCTGTCTGTCTGTCTGTCCGTCCGTATGTCACAGCCACTTTTTTCCGAACCTATAGAACCTATACTGTTGAAACTTGGTAAATACCTAGATGTATTATGTGAACCGGATTAAGATTATTACACAAAAATAGAAAAAAAAAACAATAAATTTTGGGTGTTCCCCATACTTATAACTTATAAATGAAACTCAATTATTTTTTTCATCAATCCCATACGTGTGGGGTATCTATTATAGTATAGATAGTTCTTCATAAATGATATTGAGGTTTCTAATATCATTTTTTTCTAATCTGAGTAGTTTGCGCGAGTGACACCTCCGAAGTGGTAAAATGTGTGCCCCCCCCCCCCCTGTAACTTCTAAAATAAGAGAATGATAAAACTAAAAAAAAATATATGATGTAGATTACCAATGCAAACTTCCACCGAAAATTGGTTTGAACGAGGTATAGTACGTAGTTTTTTTTAAAATAATTCTGTAGAAGTAACCAATATAAAATGACCTCACACTGCCTACATTTTGCTTAAGAGCAGGGCTCTGCTAACACCGGATTTTTTAATAACTTGGCAAATTTGGTGCGCGAGTCCGACTCGCACTTGGCCGGTTTTTAAATAAACACCAGACCGTGTTATTCTTCTTGATTCTTGCTGCAGGAAAATCTGCTACAACTGCGGCTTCCCAGGTATTGGGACCGGCATGCACCTCGAGTTCTCTGGCCCACCGGACTCCATGCAGCCAGCCATCATTCCGTCAGAATACTTGCTGACTAGGCGTGAGTTACTTAATTGCTATATCGATCATGGTGATTAAAGTACCTACCTATTTGTCACGGAGAGAATCTACGCTTCCAGCCTTAGGCTTGGTTATCTGAAATAAAATAAATTTTAATTTACGTAGGTAACTATTGCCAGTGAAATGTATCTAGTTTTTGATCGTCTACCTACTTCATTATGTGGTAGTTTGGAAGTAGGTAGGTAGTGTTTGTTTATTTAATGGTTCAAATTCAAAACAAACATACTCGATCAAAAATAATAGGTACGAAAACAGTTAAAATCATTGGCGATTTTGTTGATTGTTCTTCAAGACCCTTTTCTCGGTAAAAAAATATCGAATACTTTTTTATACTTACTTATTATTTAATGAAAAACTATCTCATAAATAATGTCAGTTACGAACCTTGAGTGGACCCTAAATTAAGGCGCTGTCAACAGCAAATGACCTTGAGCAGCGCCACTCTTCACACATACGATTCGCATGCCTGTGAGTGAAAGAGAAGAAACTATTCCGGCAGCTTGGCGCGCGTCTAAAATCTTGCAAATAAGACACAAATAAGAAGAAATAAAAAAAAGTATGGATTATTTGTGAAATATGACTCGTTAGCCGTGTAGGTATGAATATGTTGACTTCATGTTTTTAATTGCAGACCCATACGTCGAAAAAATAAAGACATAGAACCGTTTAATGATGATTTTAAGACCAATCTTTGCAATTATTTTCTATCGAGCCGATTTTGTTCAATTATGTATCGAGTCCATCTACCGTGTCTGAAATATGATGAAAATTAACATTATATTTTTTTGTATTTTTTTTGCGTGTAGTTTTTCTTAAAAAAGTGCTTAAATCACATCAATTTCAACAAAATTAGGTGTTGTCAGCCTCTTAAACAATGGGACTGTAGGTACTTAGGCATAACACCATGGTGAAGGGGCTAAGAAAATATCGAATACTTTCTTATACTTATTATTATATAAGTATTTTAGTTAGTTAGTTAGATTAACTCCAATTTATCCGTATCCTTTTGTTCGCACTGCAAACTATTAGGAAGACAAGTTGAGACGATAATTTCACCTGGGTTAGCAGCTAACAAAAGGGTGCAAGTGGAAATAACCCAGTTTAAATCTCACGATATTTACAATACAAACCAATGACTTACTTTCCCACAGTTGTCGTGATAGATGTGACTTCTATAACAAAGATAAATCCGGATCTGGCTCTGTCTTTGGAGGTAGCGCGGCAGTGGATAGCCGTGAAGCAGGATCCCACGGAACCAACGCTGCTGGTCTTCAAGTTTGGATGGACCGAACAACAACCTTATTATAAAAGGAACAAGTGCATCTGTCGGATACCAGGTAAGTGATAGGCACTGAAAGAGGTATCAGCTTGTGGGGGTATCCGTAACACGCCGTTATTTTATAATACCTGCCTCACTATAGACTTTTTTGAACTGGTATAGTTGCCGGCAAACATCTTGAGCATGACCTTGAATGCGCAGAAGTGAATTTAGCGTCTTTTGGTATAAAAGAACATTGGTGCTCAAGATGTTTGCCGGCAACTATAAGCAGTAGCAGTAGGTCTGTATGTTTTGGTTGCACGCATGTTTTTTTTAACATTGACCTGATAAGCAGTATGTCTTGGTTACAAGATCGTCAATTGTACTCGTAGCAGAATGCCGTAGTTGCACAATGACTAGGTGGGACCATAACGCCTGGACTATATATCATGCTTGGGTCAAGCTGTTGTGCAAACAGGGCGAAATTTTATAACCGTCATTTTAATATGTTGGCATTTTACCACCGCGACCTGAGGCCTTACCATGACGTCCTAATTCCGACTCAGTTCAAGTTTTAGCTGCCACTTTTAGTATGAATCTGACAGCGAGCGAACCTAAACTGAATCGCATTAAGACGTCATGGTAAGGCCCCTGATGCAAATAAGACCTTTTTCTGACCGTCGTTCTGCAGACTAGTCCTTGCTAGACCTGAAATGGGGTATTTCAGGACTCAGTTACGAGCTCGCGCAGTGGATAGCGGCGAACCTGAGCCATGTCGTGGGCGTCGCCACCGACGCACCCAGTTTGGAGTCCGAGGAGACCAGGGAGCTCACCACGCGGACCGTGGCTAATCTGCTCGGCCGCAGCGGGATCTACATGATCGAGAATGTCAACTTGAGAAGGAAAATACCAGGTGAGACGATTGATAGTCCAGAACAGGGGGCCTTCCGATTCCGAAGTTCATATCATATTATGCAGTTTTTCTTTTTTCCAGTAGGTAACGGCCTGGCCTAACACTCCAAAATTAAAAATTCTAATTTCGCGGCCATTCGGGTAGTGCGCCTGCCTCCCGCACCTCTTTCGGTTCCCTTTGTCGTCCTACCCTGCACCTGTACCCGCGCGGGCGAGGACTCAGTTAAGCCACCACTCCAACAAACCACTCCACCACCACACTCCACTCCACTTTCTGCCAACAAACTGCTATGCAGTTTGGCAGAGGTATATAGATATAAGTATTTTGTACTTCTTTTATATTCTACTAGCTGTTGCCAGCGACGTCGTCTGCAAAGAATTCGTTTATCGCTATCCCGCAGGAACCACGCAATTTTCCGGGATAAAAAGTAGCTTATGTGCTATTCCAGACTTTTCTCTATCTATGTGCCAAATTTCATCCAGATGTGTTGGCCGTTCTGGCGTGATTGAGTAACAAACAAACATCCATCCATCCATCCATCCATACTTTCGCATTTATAATATTAGTTAGATTTGATTCAAATAAATTGAAAAAAAAAGCGGTCGTTCTTTAATTTCGTATTGTGCTGCCGCGTCCACAGATGGTCTAGTTTTCAATGTGAGTGACGGTATGACACGAACTTCGAATGTAGAATCCCCACTCCCCAGTCCCCTGTCTCTTTCTCTCACCTTATACATAGGTACCTACGTAGTACAAAAAGCAATGGTGAATGGTTCTGGACGCGTTAGACAAAAAGGCATCGTCACTTCAGTTCAAAGTGCCTCCATTTTAGTTACATGCATCTGATGTGTCTGTTCGGATTTTAAACTTCTTGTCGATCATCAAAAATCTATGGTAGCTTTTTTTTTCAGAAACCGGTTGCATGGCAATAGCGATGCCCCTCAAAATGCTAAGCGCGACGTACGTCCCCACCAGACTAACGTGCTTTTGCCCGCCGTACCACAGCGCGGAACGGGTCGTGCTGGCTCAACGCAAACCACAACGCTCCCGCGAAGCCCGCGACCAAAGCCGCCTCTATGACATCAACTTGGACGAAATGTTGAATTAAAAAATGAACCTTAATTATTTTTTTATTTCTTATAGCTTTTTCTTCAGCCCGTTAGTGTTCTAATACTAGGCAAAGGCCTCCCCTTCTTCAATCCACTTATTCATCTTAGTTGAAAGCAAAAATGGGAAGGCTAAAAATATTTCGAATTTTTATTCCCCAAAAGTTAGGTTAGGTTTGGGGTCGTATCCTCACGTTTTACCTGATTTTCAAATATAATTGTCAAAATTACTAATTAGATAGGTAGTAGCGGTACGAATAAAACATCAAAAGTTGAATAAATAAGCTTTATTTTTGGCCAAACTATTACATTTCATAAAACTTTACACATCTATTGACATATTCCATTACTATTTGTTGTAACAAATAAAAATTATAAAAAATATAGCACAAAAAAACTGTAGACCCAACATTTGAAGCTACATAAGTTCTAAACCAAGTGATCCCACTAATCTAGTTCTGCGAAAATCTCTACATACACTATGTTTATCTAAAAATATTATAAATGTCAAAGATAAACCAAGCGTTGGGTCTTATGACATCAAAATCGGGAACGTATTTAATTAAGTTTTTAATACAATAGATACCAATAAAAAGGAAGCCATACTAGTTCCACCACATCTTCGCTAGCACTCACTTCTTCAAATTGTATTTGCATCTCTCTGTTTTAACTTAAACGACTGAGATGCAATGACCCAAAGACTACAGCGAAGTGAAATATGATAATGACTGAACTTGCTGATAGTATCAAAAGCTTATCGAGTGGTGAAACAGTTTATAATACTTATAATTAAGACCAGAAGAGCACCAGTGGTGTTCACTGAGGCACCTTCCCTTTTTAAATTTATTCGAGGCCCGGGACAAAAATACTAGGCAAAAATATCTACATTTCGGAATACAAAAAAAATATTATGTCAAATAAAAAATAAATAGAGAAATAGACATATTTAATCTTTGATTCACACTGATAATAAAAGTGACAAATCTTTTTCTCTTAGTTCAAAGGGTTTCATTCATACGCATATTTCTCTTTTACACTTTTTCATCTATAACTTTGTGAAAGTTTATGAAGACTGAGCAGAACTTCCAATTCATAGGATTCATAATCTGAACTAATACTGTACTAAAACCGAGCCTCGGGCTTAAAGATATTAGCAAATTCATTTTAAATGCCATTCTAATAGAGTACATACTGACACGATAGTTCCCAAGTCCTTACGACACTTGGTAGTCAAGGATGCCAGACATACGATAATTCCGACTCCGATAATCGTATCGTACATAATATATTATCGTACCTAAATAAGAGTAGGATAACTTGCAACCCTTTGGATAAGGATAACACTGTTAATACCTCGACACTCCCACATTCAAATGACTATTCAGAAAAAACAAGGTAAGGAAAATCTGGATTGAAGACTTTAGAAGTAGAGCATTGCATACGTGACAATTTTACGATAGTATTTCATTTCGTACGATAATTTCAGGACTTTAGTACGATAATTCACTCTCGTCTGGCATCCCTGGTAGTCGTAAAAACCTAGAACACAGTATAAACCAGTAAAAGATTCACATTATATCGCGTTTCTCGCGCGAATTGCACACGGAGATTACATACTTGGTTTACACTTAGGTTATATTGCATAGTAGTCAGTTCATTACTGCTTCCAATATCCGATTAAGCCTTTAAAATGTACTTTATTGCGAACACTTAGGTCTAACTCACGTTAATACTTTCATAATTATTGCCACGATTACTCTATCTGGCACTGGTTTGCGTTAGAAGCACTGTGACATTCAAATAAAGATATTTTGGTGCACCAATATTTTTATAAGTAAATAGTAATTATTTGGTAACCGCGCAAGCTACCGGCTTGACATAACGACGTAAGAATTTTTACACAAGCAACAAACTTCCATTCATGTTTTACAAGACAAAGAAAACCTATAAACTTCGAACAGTGTTAAGTTGCGAATAAAACCGACTTACCTTTTAAATATCAGCAATAAACAGACGCTTTAAGCACTTAATGGAGCGCTTTATAGGTTATAAATTCAAAAAAACCGACGATTTTGCTCAAACAATTCCACCGGTTTACAAATATTGCTAGTACTTAAATTAGAGACAACGCTCTAGCCGCATAATACAGAGTACAGTCGAAAAAATAACGTTCCATCACACCCATTGGCTTATGCATTCATACGTCAGTCTTAACATTATTTCTCTGACTGTACCTCAGAACAAATACATGCAGATAATACCATGTTGAAACAGCAAAAGAGTTCATCGGTTAGATCTTCAACTCATACAATACAATGTTTATTACAATAAGTAAAGTAGCAAGATGTATAACAATTACATCACTATCTCGTAGGTAGTGGCAACTACCCTCAAAACTAGATTTTTAACTTTAAATGAGAATAGTTCAATAATTGCATGTTTATGGCGAGAACCTTCATTACCAGACCTTCATAAACAGGTTATTTTAGAGCAGATCTAACTGATGTCCTCGGTAGCTCTTTTTACATGCTATCTACGCCTATGAACTGCCTGTACAATCACGCATATTTTCAGCTTGGCTTGAAATGCTTTTTAGGAATGCTAATTGGTAGCATAATTATTGTGTCGCTATTAAAGTGGACTGACTATTAAATCTGCGTATACTAATACTATTTCGCATTCTATAAATATAATACTTGCATACTATGATATTCAAATTACACATGCAAAAGTGTCCAAGGTTCAATCGTGTTTGATCCCTGGACCATTTTTGACCGGGGTATATTGTGATTTTTAGTATCCTATAATAAATAAATAATTTGCATATTTTGATCTTTCGTACATCTAATATACGCTAGGGTTTTGAGTATTTGAATGTATCTAATAGGTACAAAAATATGGTAGGAAATATCTTTATACTTTAAACATTCTAATGTTGATTCGAATAAGGCTCATTATAATGACCTACATACAGAAATAAGGAGGAAAAATGCACTTTATTATGACAATGTCAGTTTGTGTATAGCAAATTTTGTATATAAATACTAGACACTTTCAAAAAGGTACAAGCCTATCCAAAGCTTACTTACAAATACATCTTATAAAGGATTACACGATTTTGATCAACAAATGGGGTTATTACCATTAATGAAACCCCATAGTTTATTCTATAATACGAAAACGAAAATAATGAAATGTCGGATATATCTAGTGACTCTTATACTCTAAATTTGTCAATATTTAATATTTCAGTCAGCCACCATAAACGACACAAGCCTAAACAGGTTACAACTGGATTGGATATTTAAAACTACCTACATCTCACTAGAAAAAATACAAAGTTTACACTTTCGACTCTAAATTTAATCACAATATATTTAAACTGAGGGTATTATGCCAATGGAATGACGACAGGAGTGAAAACAACATATCACTTTGTTCTATCAATTATCACTTCAAAATATTCTTCATCGTACAAAACAATCTAGGTGTTCTACCGTTCGAAAAATTCCAAACCTGTCAACGTACCATTTAAATAGCTGAAAATGGAATCCCAATTCTTAATCATAGTTTAATTTCCATGCGGTGTGTAGTCAGAAGTCAGAATAGTTGGTTTTGGTGATGTAATGATTCGATAAATACATAGTATTACCGTCTGACAGCAAGCATCCAATCCAGTCTGTTCTACGAGCCAAGCTTAATCTTTCCAATCCTTCTTGATCTCGAAGCTCCACTCCCACTGGAGGTGGACATTTTTGTCATCGTCTGTGAACAGGCTGTTGACAGTGTAGGAGCCCCGGGCCATGAGGCCAGAAGGAGCATCCTCAGGAGGCGTCGTGTATGACTGGATCTCAGTTTTAGGTGGGTAAGAGCCGACCATGTGGGTCATTTTGTCCACTGAAATAAACATGAATGTGTTAGTGACAATGTGATTTGTGAATGGGGTCTACTTTCGAATTCGAAACTAAGTATCATACCGTCTCTATCACTGTCACATTATGCACAATTAGTATGAGCGGGACGGGAAAGCATAATATGAAATTCGAATTTCGAACATCAGAGTATAAGATCAGATCTGTGTGGCTGTGGTACCACAGAATACGTATGTAACCTACAAAATCACCCTTGAGAGGAATGGGCGGGCTCACTTCCACGAAAACTAATTCAGAACACACTTCATTTTTTATTGAAATTAGAAATAAAGGTAAAGAGAAGCAGTGGTGTTTGAGGTTGTCTTTTTCATCATGACAACATCTCCAAAAACACACTCTTAACGTGTAAAAGTTCAAGTATTTCGATATTTCTAACCCAAATAAAATGAAGTTTGTGTTTCAATCATGCTGATTTAATGGTACACGTCAAAAACGATATAGTGCATCTCTTTTGTTCACTCAAATAATCGACGAATATGTTGGAGAGCAGTAGTAACATGCAATCAATTTTAAAAGCCCGCTACTAATTCTATTTCGTTGCAAATTAAATTACACTCAAAATTGCGGAGATCAGTGACCCCAAATCCTCAGTGCTGACATTTCACAAAGTGCAAATTATAGCAATGAAATAAGTGTTGTTAAGATATTGCCGCTGTTAGGTCAGTGCTATGAGTCCTTGATAATTATTCCCTTACGCACACAACCACATGCGATCCATATGAGTCAGCGTGACAATGACAAAGCTGTCGCAATGCGATGCGACTTACATACGATACAACTACAGTCAGTGACAACACCGTTACTAGACAAATCAAATCTTACGGCTAGCACGAATGCGCGCGAGAGTTGTGTCACGCGCGAGATGGACTACCCGTTCTTTCTTACTGTTCGTTTTAAAAAGAGACGGGTATTCTATTTCGCGCGTTCTCGTGACATCTGAGCTAAGCATGAAAAGCTAATTAAATAAGTATCGCATTTAAGTACTCTGTATAGAAAAACCAAAAAAGACTAGTTTCAAAACTGCTGTAAACAACAATAATATATTTCGAATACAACTTGTAACAGTTATGTAAGCACTACTAAATATTAATGACAGAATTTGATTTTACTCTATCTTTGCATACATTTTTCTGTCAATTTTCGTGAAGCTGCACACATTTACACTATGTCAAAAATGTCAAAATGTACACTGTTCTTAAAAGGATCAACATAAACGTCACAAGAATGCAAAACACACACAACTAAACATTTTGAATGTCCTAAGAGATCAGTAATATTTTTTTCAATACATTTGCTCGAAAAATTCACTTTCAAAGGATGTATACATGGCTCGTAAGTTAATTTTACCGCACTAGTGCGATTTTTTTTCAGTTTTTTTTAATTTTCCATCTTAAAAGTTTACAAGCAAAGAGTATTAAATGACAAAAATAAAAAAATATCGACTTATACGCAGAAAAATGTATAAATAAACAAAACTAAGTAATGAATTTGCAAAATTTATTGTAATTAGTATAAACTGTAATTTAATTACCTCAGATTTTAATGATTTCCACCTTTTATTTATTCGAAAAAATCGCAGTGGCTGAACGCGTCGAACCTTTTGCCTGATAATTTTAGTTAACCTAATTAAAACAAAACTTACGCATGCGCATTACGGTACACGGACGCGCCATTTTTGTAAAACTTTGCGTTGTTTTGTGTTGTTGATTATAGTGTACAAAAACCAAACAAAATGAGTTTTCAAGTGATGAAGTCAACAATAACATGGAGTAACTCCGCCCGATATTTTAAGTAAGGCGCAAATCGCGCAAAATAGTCTTTTGCCATCAAAATCTCGGGAAAGGTATTTATTCTTCAATTTTGTGTTATTAATGTCTTAAGTGTATAAGTGCCTATTTTCTCACAAATGTATTGAAAAACGTCGTATGATACACGGTTGGCAAGGTTTTACAAATTCGTGACGATGAAAACCGTCGCCTGACGGCTCGGGTTTATCAACTGGTCAGCTCATTTGTAAAACCTTACTTACCAACCTTGTATCACAAATAACTATTTCAATACATTTGCTCGAAAAATTCACTTTCAAAGGATGTATACATGGCTCGTAAGTTAATTTTACCGCACTAGTGCGATTTTTTTACAGTTTTTTTTAATTGTCCATATTAAAAGTTTACAAGCAAAGAGTATTAAATGACAAAAATAAAAAATATCGACTTATACGCAGATCAATATACAAAACTAAGTAATGAATTTGCAAAATTTATTGTAATTAGTATAAACTGTAATTTAATTACCTCAGATTTTAATGATTTCCACCTTTTATTTATTCGAAAAAATCGCAGTGGCTGAACGCGTCGAACCTTTGCCTGATCATTTTAGTTAACCTAATTAAAAACAAAACTTACTGCGTTGTTTTGTGTTGTTGATTATAGTGTACAAAAACAAAAAAAAAGGAGTTCTTCATGTGATGAAGTCGACAATAACATGGAATTAACTCCGCCCGATATTTTAAGTAAGGCGCAAATCGCGCAAAATAGTCTTTTTCCATCAAAATCTCGGGAAAGGTATTTATTCTTCAATTTTGTGTTATTAATTGCCTATTTTCTCACAAATGTATTGAAAAACATCGTATGATACACGGTTGGCAAGGTTTTACAAACTCGTGACGATAAAAACCCTCGCCTTGGCGGCTCGGGTTTATCAATTCGTCAACTCATTTGTAAAACCTTACTTACCAACCTTGTATCACAAATAACTATTGCAGAGAAAAGTGTGCACATCCAGCTTCTGCCATAATAATTATTATACTTTGTGACATCAGCTAAAACAAAATATCTAAGCTCTATGCAAACAGCATTTCCAAATAACATTATTCTAGTACAACTTGGGAAGGGTTTCACTCGCGTCTACCCTCACTTGGACGAAAGCAAAACGGTAAGCTGTTATTTAACCTTTAGCCCATTAGGTATGTTTATATACGAAAAAATAATAATAATAATTAATAATATATAATTAATATATAATTAATGTATTATTGTAGGCTGTTTGCTTTCCCAATAAATAAAAAAAAAAAAAAACTCGGATACTACAAGTCACAAATCATCTCTAGATACAACTGTGATTGTAACGACAAAAAGCAAAATGTCAGGTTACATTTTTGCATACAATAGGCAAGCTAGGAAAACTCAAAATGTTAGTTAATAGTTAAATCGCCAAATATTTTGTGTTGTAGTCACCCAAACGCCACTTTTTTTGTCACGCGGTGTGTGGATGGCCCCAAAGATGAATCTACTATATACCGACAGCTTAAATGAGTCCTCGCGGGCGCGGCTGCGGGGCGCGGGGTGGGACGACCGCGGGGGCCGAGGTGCGGGCGGCAGGCGTACTACCCGCCCGCACCTCTCTCGGTCCCCTCTGTGCCGCGCGGGCGAGGACAGATTTAAGCTGTCTGTCTATAGCGACTAATAACGGTGTCTAATCTAACTGACTGTATGTATGTGTGAATCTATTGGAATACCATACGGTACGTACCAGGCACTGTCCGCGTAGAAGCGTGAAACAATACAATAACATGTTAATCACGAACTATGAATACCAATAACTTACAACGGATGTAAAGTGGTCAACAAAAGTATCTGTCAATGATAATTTATTTACAACTTAGCGCCGATTTTTCCATCCACAGATAAGAACTTAACTGACAGATACCCACAGAGTTGTTCGTCGAATAGGGCCTATCTGACGATTGAAAAAACGGCCCTTATTTGTAAATCTGATTCAACAGCATATTTTACTCAGGTCCCATTTACGTACAAAACTTTGACAATAATATTTTTGAAACAGTGGTTACAGATTTCTTATGTACCTATTATTTCTAAAGACCGACCGTTTAAATGAGTCCTCGCTCGCGCGGTGCGGGGGCGAGGGGTGGGACGACCGCGGAGACCAAGAGAGAACCCGCACCTCTCTCGGTCCCCTTTGTCGTCCTGTGCCGCACGGGCGAGGACTCATTTCATTTAAGTGGGCGTTCTATAAATAACAATTCAATTGCTAACATATGCGTTGAATATACTAACAGAAATACACCCTCAATATGTTCAAAAGAGTCACAGATCGTGTGGCGAATAAAAACACAATACTTAAATTGTCCTTGGTTTTATCGATTCACTGCCGGCATACAACCATCAACCCCGGAAATCGCTAACACATATACGTCTTCCCCGATTAAACAGAGGTGTAGGGCAAATAAGATTATTTTCTGATTGGTCACTTCACTTCTAGTTTTCTTGTAAGGAAAATGCTCGGTAATAGAAGAATAAACAAGATTATAAAACTATCCTGTTTGAAAATAGTTTCGTACACTTATTTCTTCGTTCGTTTTTTAGGACAGGGCAATAGATTGGCAGCCGCAAAATAAAATTGTTTTAATGTCACTTTATTTGCGTGTCGCCAATTGTTACTCTAGTCCAAATTGTAAAGAGATTACAGTTCACGAGCCGCAATATAATGTTGTTGTGGTTTCTCATTCTAAATTAAATTAAGTATAGGGACAGTCGACCTAACCGAAATATTCCTGAAAAACTGAAAGATTTTGTAAACATAGTTTAATGTTACTCGATATTGTCCCAATCCCAACGGGCGTGATGAGCGATCGTCGAGTATACACAGTTCAGTGTTTTATTATTGTAACAAAATTTACAAGCTTTCACGTCATGGATCAGGTAACAGCGTGAGATTTAGATCATACTCGCGATTGTCGCATATTGTGGAAACGGACGGTAGTTTACGATATTTCTTTGAGTATCCTACGCACGCGGAGCGTGCCAAAAAACACAAGGCGGCTCAAACAGTATAGGTTTTAATTAGATTGCGTTAGTAATAAATTAGAAAAAGTTAAAAATGATCTCATATTTAATTATGTTTAACCGACTTCAAAAAAAGGGACAGATTCGCAATTAGAATTGATTTGTATTAATATGTTTACTATAGGAAAACTCAATCGTTTATAAATAAACTTGAAAGACGATTGGTCCCATAAAAATTTCATCACTCACGGTTTTATTTGAAGCGTTCACCACCGGTGAAGATATCGACGAACACACATACAAAAGGGTTCAATGGGAATTTTACTTATTAGAAGTTGTTTCAAAAGCATTTTCATGGTCTACTTTAGGTATAGACCTGCAGAATTATCGTAAAATATTTTACATATTTTAAAAATATTTTTCAATTTACCTGGTACACCGAGCCGGTAGGTTTTCTGCACGTACTTGAGCCCGTGTACGATCTCACGCTGAACAATGAAATCGATCCTTATCCGGTATTGCACGCCTTCCTTTATCACAAACACCTGGAATAAAATGACAAAACGTGAGTCATCGCCTACCATCGCACTTTACCTACTTATTTGGATAATTCAGGGGTGATTGACCAAAAAATTATTGACAAATGCATTATTTTACAATACTCATCATTTGACAAACCTATTTTGTACTAAAATATTGACTTTTTGAAAAACTTATAATTCAAAACTAACCTAACCTAAAGTCGCTGTCAATTGAAATTGCGAACAATGTAAATAAACCATTTAATGAAATATCCGTATTCTAGCACTTGTTTATTGTTTTAATGGTTCAGGATAATGTTGTGATAAGTATCGATTAAATAAAACACGGATTTAGCAGTATTTGATGAGGGAAAATGGTAATTAAAGACATTTTAAATACAAGGTTTGTTTACATTGATTGCAATTTCAATTGACAGTGACTTTAATGTGAGCCACACCTAAAGATTTTTCGATTTTTAAAAAGTTTACGGTTTATCAGATATTAAAGGGTTGTCAAACGATAAATTTGTCAAACGTTTGTAGGTCAAATGATCGGATACCGTTATTATTATTGCCTATGATTTTGACGAAAATTTGACAGAATTTTTTTGAAATATTATGTTACCATCTCTAGTTATGGTAATAGTTCTGTTATCATTAAAGTATCTAAATTGATACAATTCACGCTAACTCTAAACAAATTCCACACGTAGATTAACCTCAGAAAAATATCGCAATCTGGAACCTTACCATGACGTCTTAATGCGTTTCAGTTTAGGTTCGCTCGCTGTCAGATTCATACTAAAAGTGACAGCTGAAACTTGAACTAAATTATTGGAATTAGGACGTCATGGTAAGGCCCCAGGTCAAAATTATAGCTCTTTGCTTGTCTCAGTACGGCTAGCACGAGTGGATTTTCAAAATTTATCTATAAGCACCTACTTCTCATAACATTGACAACCCTCAGTGACTGAAATTAAACTCAAATAAGTAATCAAACTGTTCCGTGCTCCTGTCGCCATTTTAAACAACATGTCGCAATAGGCGCGTGCATTTTGCATACAATCGGCGCGGGTTCAACCGCCGAACACTATTTAGGGTGACTGTGCGGCACGAGCGACGACAGATCCAGTCACAAGCGATACAGGGTGTCGACTAGCTTCATAGGGCAAAGGTTGGAATGACCACCACTGACTTCAGATACATTTGGGATAGTTTTAACATTTACGATAATAATAGGACAAGTACTTTTACCACAGAAATAAGTAACAGTAATAATGTACAGTCACCAGCATAAATATATGATGGTGAACAGGGCTGCAAAAATAAATGATTATCTATTGGGCTCAATAGCTTATGACGACACTACCGCCGTAAAAATAAGTGATGCTCTATAGGCGGAAAAAACATCGTCGCACCCTTATCAGCAAAAATATCAATTTGCAGTGAAAGCATATCATCGGATGATAGGTGGGCCGCATAAATATCAATTTGCTGTGAAAGTATAATCATCGGATGATACGCGGGCCGCATATATATCTGACACGTAAAAGTCAACTCTTTGTTGTTGATTTGCAAAACCGAACCATCCCTGGCTAACATAGAGACGTAAATTGTATGAAATTATTTGACAATTCACGAGAACAGTGCAGACTTGTCATTGCATACGTCTGTCTCACATTTTATTCTATCACATATTTGACTGATTCAAATTCCTAAATTACAAAATTACCTATAATAGGAATCGATGACCTGGGAAGGGGTGTGAACTTTAACAGTATTTTATGCAACTGCTATTCTAAGTGAATCTTTATGACAATGTGCGAGTTGGTTGGGTAGCGATCATGAGCTAATTTTACAACTTTTTAAACAGCACTTTTTCTACAATTACTTTTTAATTATCATCATCATCGTCGTCATTGACGGCTGAATGGCGTTTTACGTTACTTTTAAATGAAAAATATCAAAACACTATTTATGTATGATTATTTATTTTATACAAATTGCTGAGATAAAACATCGTAGGCCTTATTAACGCGCAGTTACGCTCATATTTTTATATTTTGCGTTAAAATGTCATTCGCCATGTTGGATCCAAAAAAATATTTTCGTGTAAATTATGTCAAATTATGTCCAGCATCTTGGATCCTAAACATCAAATGTCAGTGAACAAAATACATTTTCGTTGCTACTCCGTTACTACACGTGCAAGTAAGCCAAGCTTGTGCGAAATATACGTGTTTTGGGGTTTCCTGTCAAAACGTATATATTTCGCACAGGTTTTGGCTGTCTTACTCGTGTAGTAGCGGAGTAGCAAAGAAAATGGTTTTTGTTCATTGAAATGGACCTTCAAAAAGTAACGGCGGCGGATTCAATAAAATAGTGAATGCCAAATAGAAATATTTGTTCATTTCACGGCATCACCGATTTCTCGTCCTCTTTTTTTTATGAGTTTGCTATTTATTGGGAGAAGGTTCTTAAAACAAAAATGGAAAAAAAAGAAAAATCTGGAATAGGGGCAAAGCCACGGGCAACAGCTATTGGTATAAATTTAGCTTGTTTTCTTGCTAAGTTGATAAGACGAAGTTGATAGTTGTTTTTATTTTGTCCTGAACGCCAGAATGATTTTTGATTAAAGCATGTCCGAATTAATAAACTAAATTCTAACTCCGCATAAAATAATTAGGCCATTTTTTGTAAGGTGCTGAGCTGATAACGTTAATATACCACATTTTTTATAACACTATGTATGGAAGTTTATAATATTGTTCGTAATATAAAAACTTTTTAGTTAACCTAAAATGATACTGGCCACTAATTATTCACACATCATAAAGATTTTAAAATTATATTATTGACATATTCGCGATTGGAACAATGTGAGACAGACGTATGCAATGACAAGTCTGCACTGTTCTCGTGATTTGTCAAATCATTTCATACAATTTACGTCTCTATGTTAGCCAGGGATGGTTCGGTTTTGCAAATCAACAACAAAGAGTTAACTTTTATGTGTCAGATATATATGCGGCCCGCGTATCATCCGATGATTATACTTTCACAGCAAATTGATATTTAAGCGGCCCACCTATCATCCGATGATATGCTTTCACTGCAAATTTATATTTTTGCTGATAAGGGTGCGACGATGTTTTTTCCGCCTATAGAGCATCACTTATTTTTACCGCGGCAGTGTCGTCATAAGCTATTGAGCCCAATAGATAATCATTTATTTTTGCAGCCCTGTTCACCGTCATATATTTATGCTGGTGACTGTACAGAAGCCTCTCTCTCTGGAGTCGATTAAATAAATAAAAACTTTAGCCCCGTACACATAATGCACAATCTAGCTCGCTCCTGATATATGTGCGATAATAGCCTACAGCCCCACTCCATCACATATCCCGCAAAGCATTCAGGCAAAAATAAACCGTATTACTACGCGAAGGCGCTTCTTTTAGTTTAACCGTTTTAATTTTCAATACTTTCAATCATGTCCATAAACGACGTCACCGCGAACTTATTAGGGTTGTAGTAGTCTAGCGATGACCTTGTATGCACAGAAGTATAAAATACGGTATCCGTGGGTGCGCAGATCCCCTCCACGTGACTCGTCATCGCTAGACTTACGTGCCGCTAGCTACGTACAGTAGGCGGCAAATAAGTAAAACGTGGAGGGGATAGGTATGCGCAGTATGAAAAATAACATAATTTTCATACTGCACTTATCCCCTCCACGTTTTACTTATTTGCCGCCTACTGTATAACTAGGTAACACACAAATAACGCGCGACGCCAGCGTGCGAAGTGAGCGGCAACCTACTGCCATTATCCTGCCCGGCAGGAGCGCCGGTTAATCGCACCTAAACCGCGGAGTGTACACCCCTGCTTTTACCTGGGTATTGGGAACGTGCGAAGTGTATGTATGGTGGGGGTAAAGAAAACGATCAATCACAGCGCGTGGCAGAAATTGGAACAATAGAGGCTTAGTGAAACTTGTCAATGTTGGTTTGAAAATGGGTCATTATTCGCATTAGATAACTATTGTCATTAGTTTTCGTTCTACATTCCTTACATGTTCTGCTTCAACCAATTTATTTCCTTTCAGCTACTTTGGGGCTGGAAACTTATTTTGTGTTTTAGGTACACTCTCAAAATCAGTTCTTATAGCAACATCCATTTTTCCTATTACTGTTTGTAACAAATAACTCTAAAAATACTATTTATTGTCTTAGAAAGACTTATATTGCTTCTATATATTGCTTATTTACTTTATTTTATGTAGAACTAGCGACCCGCCCCGGCTTCGCACGGTATATTATGCATGTATTTTATACATATAAACCTTCCTCCTGATTCACTCTATCTATTAAAAAAACCGCATCAAAATCCGTTGCGTAGTTTTATAGTACATTGTGCACCGAGGGCGGTAAGAAGGGGATTGCTAACGAGAGTCTATTAGAAGCCCGACGCCAAAGGCGGAGGGCTTTTAATGACTCGAGTTTGTAATCCCCTTACTGCCCGTGATACACACAATGTTTTTCATCACATTTGCGAGGAAATAAAAAAAAATATCAAAAAAATAAACTCAGAATCACAAAATTACCCGCAAACGACACTCATCAACATTTATGTACCAATAGTGTAAAAATATCGTCCGCCATTTTGGATCCAAAAAAATTATGCTAAAATTGGGCTCAGAACCACCACATTACTCGAAAACGAACCCATCAACATTTTAGTGTCAATAGTGTCAAAATGTCATCCGCCATCTTGGATCCAAAAACTTATGCCAAAATCGGTCTCGGAATCACCATATTACTCGAAAAAGACACCCATCAACATTTTAGTGTCAATAGTGTCAAAATGTCATCCGCCATCTTGGATCCAAAAAAAATATGCCAAAATCGGTCTCAGAATCACCAAATTACTCGAAAATGACACCCATCATCATTTTAGTGTCAATAGTGTCAAAATGTCATCCGCCATCTTGGATCCAAAAAATTATGCTAAAATCAGGCTCAGAGTCACCAAATTACTCGAAAATGACACCCATCAACATTTTAGTGTCAAAATGTCATCCGCCATTTTGGATCCAAAAAATTATGCCAAAATCGGTCTCTGAATCACCAAATTACTCGAAAACGACACCCATCAACATTTTAGTGTCAATATGTCATCCGCCATCTTGGATCCAAAAAATTATGCCAAAATCGGGCTCAGAGCCATCAAATTACTCGAAAATGACACCCGCCATCAATATTTTAGTGTCAAAATGTCATCCACCATCTTGGATCGTAATCAGTAATGTCTAATTGAAAGTTTTAAGTATAAAATTGGCTCGTAGTTTTTTTTTAATATTAAATAAATCTGGCTGAACTGAAACCTCCTTAGACTGAAATTACGTACAATGAACTCTTAATTTTAAAACTAAAGTTTTCCTCCCGTGGGAATTATGAAAATTCATACAAATATAACTCCCTCGGGAGTAAAATATTTGAAATTCCCGCGGGAGGTAAATCAGCCACTACGGCTCTATAAGCACGCGTGTTATAACACCCTTTACGAGCAAGTGTGATGAAAAAGATTTAAGCATACAAAGGGACATAGGGACATAGGGACAGAAAAAGCGACTTTGTTTTATACTATGTAGTGATGATAATAAATAATTGTCTTTCACTATTTGACAAACGCCCCTAAAGATGAGTTTATACGAGATGGCGCTGCAGTCGTGCACTGGGCCAATATTGCAACATACCCTTCCATGCTGGCATGGGAACAAAGAAAAAACATAGAAACTAACAGTTGCTCTCTACCCGCGCAGATGGTTAAAGCCCATCACGAGAATGGGCGAAAATTGAAGGAATCGTGTTAAGCGATGCGGCTAGCGACCCATCACTATTTTGTTTCCCGTTTCCACCTATACGTCCGGCTAATCATGCTTAACATTTAGGTCTTGTTACCTCAGGGTCTGTGTGCCCCCGTAAGGGATAAAAACGTGATTTATGTACGTCTTGCAAAATAAGCAAAACATCGAAATAAATACGCAATTATACCCCTTCACCAGTCGAGTACTAAGGCACTTGTCCCACCGCCGGCGAGTAACGAAAAGCGAGCGTTTTTTAGTATGGAAATTTTGTCGCGACAAAAGTTCCATACTAATAAAAACACTTGCTTTTCGCTACTCACCGGCGGTGGGACAAGTGCCTATAACATGGATCTCGCGCGGTCGCGCGGTCCATGCCCGGTTTACCACTTTATTCATAAACGATTGTTCATGTTAGCTTATTTACTTGATATTAATTTGAAAATAGGCACCAGTAGGCTTATTGTCTAACTCGCTCGCAATCGCCATCGTGTTCATTTTGACAGTTCTTGTATGAATGTGACAGCTACCTGATTCCGATGTCAATTGTCAGCCCATACGTGAACTGTCAACATGAATACGATGGCGATTGCGAGCGAGTTAGACAATAAGCCTACAGATTCTAGCTACAATTCCAAAACAGTAAATCGCCACCTCGCCAACTTTATAGCCGGTGACTCAGTGTGGGGTATTCCCGAACCAGAGGTAAATTTATCCAACTAATATTATAATGCGAAAGTGAGTGTGTATGTTTTTTCTTCACGCTGAAACGACTGGATGGATTTGGATCAAATTCGGACTGAAGTTAGCTGGTACACTATATTAAAACATGGGCTGCTTTTTATCCCGGAAAATTGCATAGTTCCCACGGGATAGCGATAAACATTCAATCGCTAATTCTACGCGAACGAAGTCGAGAGCAGAACTATTACCTATAATTTACGATTATGCATAAATTACGGTTCTTATACAATTACTACTTTGTAGTTGTTGTTATTGTTGTTGTAGTTGTTGTTGTTGTTGTTGTTGTTGTTCCGGTCGTTGTTGTTGTGTCGGACTATAAAGCGGAAGCAATACAAAACTACCATCATACATTTAAGAGCCTAGCTCTTGTCAGTGGAGTAATCGTTTTTTTTCTTGCCATTGCTTCGAGCTCCTGATACGACACTACATTAACCTTATCCTTTGCTTGATCCATAACTATAAGTAGACAGAGCAAGTAACAAGATCTAGAGACCACGTTCAGCATAATTGTAGGCGTATTAGGTGGAAAGTGAAATCAAATAACTATACTCTAACGTACTTCGAAAATACTTTTTAGTCAATTTAAATTACTTAATGGCGGGCGTATGCAGTGCACTCAATAAGAAACTCATTCAGATACTACCACGGTGACTAAGTAATTAACAAGTCTAACTCGACATTATCAACGGAAGGAAAACCACAAACGATAAGCCTTAAAAATATAACATGTTTTTAGCTATTCTTTACGAGAAACAAGTCGCCATATTGACATTAAAGTAAAATCATAGTAAATAGTAAACATTAACACCCTTTTTATAATTCATAGTCACATCCTGTGCGTGTGCGCCGCTTTGGGCGACTGCCAACTAAAATGTAATAACGTAGCTAATTGCGACAAGCGACTTTATGGAGGTGATGGTGTAACGTCCACCTGTTCCACTAGATATCGTTTCGGTGGTGATTTATTACATACTGTAGGACTACCTACCCTAGGTAGTATAGGTTTTCGGGCTGGCTGGTAAGAGGCTACGTTCGAAATTCATAAATCGAACATTCGTACGATTTGACGTTTCGATTTTTTTTCAAGCACTCGGAAACGGGCCTCAGATCAGTTTAGACCGGGAACCAATCCGTTTACCATGTATTATAATCGTTTAATTAAAAAATCGGAATAAAAGAAAGTAAGACGATATTTATGATCAGCCTGACTGCGTTGATACCTTTGACGATATGTGCTTCCTGATCCTATTTGAGGACGTCGCCCGCTATGATATATCTGATGGCGACTGTACGATGCTAGGATGGTAAGGGCGACATCCAGTGCCGTGAATAGCCTTTTCTGCGCCCTGTGCAAGGTTCTATAACTGCGCAGCAGAACTTATCAGGAGAAAAATAGTCCTGCCTGTTCTGGCCATTCTTGCGCCCCCCAGAGTCTACGCCCTGTGCCTGGCCACCCGTGGCACCGCCCTTTTTACGGCACTGGCGACATCAGATATGCCGTAGCGATCAAAGTGGCCAAATATATCGGTACACGCTTTTAAGTCTACGAATGAAATCAATGAATTAGAAGATCTATTTATAGCATAAAACGGTTCTTGCAAGAAATTAAACGTAATATTATTACAGAAATATTTTGCAACTCTATTTTGTATTAACATGTATGTAATCCTATTCGACGTAAAAAATAGGGCATGCAATGCAATAAACCTACATTTTCCCAGCCTCATTAAGTCTATAAACATGGCAACATTAATTACATTTACCAGCTGTCTAGAACTATTACTACTAATGACGAAAAGCCCGTCAGGTCGTTAATCTGTTCAGCTTTCATAATAAATCAAACCGGTCACTGGAAGTAGGTATTATTGTAAATACATATCGACGCTTGAAAGGAGAAATGTCATAAGCGACACGATGGTAACTTTACAGGAGAGCCAAAAAACCGCGCAATTTTTTGAAAAAAAATCATTATAATTCTATTTGTTAACTTATTTTAGAAAATCAACTTTGTACATGATCATAGTGGTGTTCTCTATATAATGTGTTTAATACATTACCCAAAAAAGTATTATATCAGGATTTAGTGTCGCTTACGCAAATTGGTCCCAAAAACAGCAGGGGGTAAAATGATCTAACCAAATTATGTGACGAAAAATGAATCGAGTAAAAGAGTCTAACCGGAAAAATGATTTGAAAGATAATTAAGAGAAACTATCCAATCGCAAACATTTCAAATTTAATATCACGGTTATATTATACAAAAGTCACTATGGCCCAGAAATTTAATCAAGATAAATAATCTAACCGCAATGAGCGACAATTTTAAATTTAAAAATATTTGATCTAACCTTAAATTTGCCTCTCATTTTATTTCTCTTCTACATTAATCACCACCAGAATTTTATTTTAGTCATTAATAAAAGAATTAAATGTAACGCCTGTTACGAAATTAAATTTTTAATAAAAGAAAACAAAATTAGATGTAGGTAAGTACTTCACCTATTCAAGAAAGTACAAACAAATAAATTTACTATACAATCATTAGAGATCAAAATATAGTTATAATAATATAAATAATATAATACTTAATTATAGGAAATATCAAATGAATCAAGAAATTTTTATTTCTTAATTTTTATGTTTACTTTTACGGTTTTACCGTTAGAAATTTAATTTCTAAACGACACTGAAAATTAGAACACATAGAAAAATCCGAAAAGTAAAGCTATGGCCGGGAATCGAACCCGGGTCCTCGTCATTCCGTGACGCGTGCTATACCCCTACACCACCCATAGCAGGTGAGTAAGCGTTCGAATTTTTCTATCTATTACTAACTGTCACGTGACCTTGTTACTATGCGATTATTTTGTCGCGAAGCGTCATCTATTTGAATGATGTGTCTGTACGACACAATTACAAACGGAATGACGAGGACCCGGGTTCGATTCCCGGCCATAGCTTTACTTTTCGGATTTTTCTATGTGTTCTAATTTTCAGTGTCGTTTAGAAATTAATACTTAATTATTAAACAACTTGTCGACCACTGTCGGGAAAAGTATGCTTGAAGTGTGTTTGGAGTGGAATCTTTGTTTGACAAGCACAATGTTTGCACATAAAAAGATCCATATGTACACCAGGGAAGAAGGAAGTGCGAAGAGTATGATAGATATTGTGATCGTGGATGAAAGATTGAGGGTTAAATAAATATAAATAAATAATAAATAATTATTATGGGACAAATAACACTAATTGACCCAGTCCCAAACTAAGCAGCAGAGCTTGTGCTATGGGTACCGGGCAACGGATAAACATACTTATATAATGTACGTAAATAAATACTTAAATACATACAACATCCATGACTCGAGCACAAACATTCGTATTCATCATACAAATGTCTGCCTCTACCGGGATTCGAACCCGGGACCTCTAGCTTCATAGTCAGGGGCACTAACCACTGGGCTATCCGGTCGTCAATCATGGCTAAAGTCAGAGACACTCGTGCATATCGTGGAGTCGGCATCCATACAGACCACAACCTGGTGATATGCCGAATTAGTGGTCTGTTTAAGCGATGGCGGCACCGGGTCAAAGAACCCACTAGTGTCCTAGAGCGAATAAAAGTAGAGAATCTGCAAGACGAGAATGTAAGAGGTACAAGGATGAATTAAAAAGTCGATTATGTGATGTAGATGAGGTGTGTGAGATAGAAAAGGCATGGACGGCATTTAAGGAAGGAGTTGTGAATGTTGCTACTGAGGTGTGTGGGGTGTGCAAAAGGGGAAAAGGAAGAAAGAAGAGGAACGTATGGATGGATGCTGAAGTACAAAAGATGGTGCGAAAAAAGAAGAAGGCATGGTTGGATTGGTTAGCGAAAAAGGCTAATCGAAGAATACAAAAGGTGATGGATGAAGAAGTATGTAAAGCGAAAGACGTATACAAAAGAGTGAAAGGATTAGTAAAGACGACTTGTGACAGAAAGAGGGAAGAATATAAGGATAGTTTTGATAGGAGGATTTCTGATGACTTCCGGACAAATATTAAGATGTTCTGGAAGTCTATAAAGACAGCCCGTGGCAAAAACACAGCCTTGGAGCTGAGTGAAATCAGAAGCCAGGATGGGAGTGTTATAAAAGAAGAAGAGTGTGTGCTAAAAAGATGGAAAGAACATTTTGAAAGTTTGTTTGAAAGAGCAGAAGAAGCAGTGCAAGTACCAGCTTATGCCGGAGAGAAGAGTGAAAGTAGTCAGGAAAATGAGATAGGTATGGATGAAATTGTGAACGCCATGAAAAGAATGAAGTTAGGAAAGTCTGCGGGGTATGATAGGGTGTCGGTCGAAATGCTGAGAGCCGGTGAAGGCGTGGTAGTTAGTCAGTTGTGCCACCTTTTCAACTTGTGTTGGACGAACGGTTGGGTACCGGAGGATTGGTGCAAAGCCATGATTGTGCCGCTGTACAAAGGAAAGGGGTCACAACTAGTCTGCAAAAATTACCGCGGACTAAGCACTCTCAGCGTCGTCGGCAAACTTTATGCAAAGGTATTGATTGAAAGAGTTATAAGAGAGACCGATGAGAAAATATGAGATGTACAAGCGGGTTTTAGAAAGGGATTGGGATGCACGGATCAAGTATCGGCGTATAACCGAAAAGTATATGTCCAAAGGCCAGAAAATATACTGCTTATTCGTCAACTTGGAGAAGGCTTACGAGTATGACACGGTGATGAGGAATGAGTTGTGGTCAGCGTTAGCCATGCATGGGGTGAACTGTAATCTGATACAAAAATCTCTCTATGAGGATTCTAGTGCTTGTGTGAGGATAAACGGGGCGTACACTGAATGGTTTAGCATCGAAAAAGGTGTTAGACAAGGATGTGTTGCGTCACCGTGGCTGTTCAACCTATTCATGGATACGTGCCTGAATGATTTGAAAGAGAATGACTGTGGACTAAGGATGAACGAGTTAACCATCAAATGCTTGAAGTGTGTTTGGACGCCGACGACCAAGTGTTGTAAGCATCGTCGGAGGAGGAGTTGCAAAGGATGGCTAACATTTTATGTGGGGCATTGGAAAGGAAAGGTATGAAAGTTAATGTGAGCAAGACGAAAGCTATGGTATTCGAAAAAGACGATATCATGACAGAATGTGAGATTATGATTGCAGGTGAGAAAGTAGAACAGGTAAATGAGTTTGTATATCTGGGCTCGGCTTTTACGACAGATGGAAAGTGTGAAAGAGATATTGAAAGAAGAGTGAATGCAGGAAACATGGTCAATGGAGCGCTGCGCGCCTTTGTGAGCAGTAAGAAGGTGTCAAAGAAGGCGCGTCTGGCTGTTCACAGAGGGGTGCTCATTCCAACACTAATGTACGGTAGCGAAAGTTAGGTATGGCAAAAGAAGCATGAAAGTAGAATACATGCAGTAGAAATGAGAGCGTTAAGAAGTATGGAAGGTGTATCACTGAAAGATAGAATGCGGAATAGTGTGATAAGGGAACGTGCTGGTGTGAAAGAAGATATAGTGACTAGGATAGAAAAAAGTATGCTTAGTTGGTTTGGTCACGTAGAGAGGATGGATGAAAGAAGATTAACTAAACAGGTTTATACGGGAAGTGTGAATGGGTGCGTTGGTAGGGTAAGGCCTAGATGGACGTTCCGTGATCAAATTGGGGACGTTTTGGAAAAAGGCCAGGTCAAGAGTACCCGAAACCGACGAGCATGTATGAAGAGATTGATGAATGTGGATGAAGCGAAAGAGGTATGTCAGGATCGTAGCAAGTGGAACAAAGTAGTCTCTGCCTACTTCTGTGGGAAAGAGGCGTGACGATATGTATGTATGTATGTATGTCGACCACAAACATTTTTTGTCACAAACATAATCACAAATTAAATTGGTCACTCCAGACCTAATCACACTCATAATATGAGATCTTCACTTTCTTCGTGTTCGCATATGCAGCATCCGTATCCCGGCGCTTTTCAAGGCCACTATCTAAAATTCGCATTTTTTAATTTATTATTCAAGAAAAATAAAAAAAGATTATAAAAGAGTTTACAATAATACATAACGAAATCATTGGTACAAAATATTTATACCGTAAATCATTAGCATTTATGTGTGAAATTACTTAAGATGTAGTACAGTTCGATCAATTATGCCTACCTACACGTCCCGAAGCGTACTGAATTTATTTAAATGGCGTTTGTGTGGTACACACGTTTCGGCGGACGGTGCGTATGCAACACCTAGAATATTTTAGATGGGTAATAACAGACTTTTTAAATGCGCTCTATTGATATAAATACGTTCTGTTTTAGAAACATGTATAGAAAAAGTTATCTAACAACTAGCTCGAATATAAATTATTTGTTTTTTAAAACGATCTACCCAACCTCCTAGTTTATATTTATATCCAGGTAAAAAGGAATAAGCGACAGTAGTGTTTAAAAATTATAGCAAGTAAAGAAGGATAAGCGACATGATTATCGAAACTAATATCAGTTAAAAGGTGATAACCTACAATAGTGCGGATAATAACATTTAGGTTATTTGATCTAAGCCATTTTTTGTTTTTATGTAGATATAGGTAAAATGATATAATGTAAATAAAAATACGTTATACGATGAGGTAAAAAAATATAACCGACAAATGGAAGGAAAGTCGTAAAAAGCCAAACCGTCTAAGGTACATTGTCTAAAAAATCATTTTATCTAATCTCCAATATTCAGAAATTTTAAAAAAAAGACGTCGTTTAGTAGAAAAAATAGGTAGGTGTCTCTAAAAATCACCGATGGGATAAGCGACACGAAAGTCGTCATACGCACACGAGACCTAGCCCATTCGACGCGGAAAAATCTTCTGATTTCAACGATATATATAACTCAATATCACAAAAAATGTCGCTTATGACATTTCTCCTTTCAAGCGTCGATATATAATTTGATTATCTAACTAATCTAATCTAATCTAACTAATATTATGAATGCGAAAGTATGGATGGATGGATGTTTGTTTGTTACTCAATCACGCCAGAACGGCCCAATAAATCTGGATGAAATTCGGCACATAGATAGAGAAAAGTTTAGAATATCACATAGGCTACTTTTTATCCCGGAAAATTCCCGCGGGATAGCGATAAACGAATACTTTGCAAACAAAGTCGCACGCAACATCTAGTTTTTAAATGTCTTAAGACATCGTTTCGCATTGGTGGTCAACCAACGACTGTACAAAAAACTTTGAGAACTATTTTGACCGACTGATTATGTCTTTATCGAGGGGTGAAGTGAGGCGCGGGGAGGTCACACATGCAGATAGCCAATGGTCATCTATCCTCCCCCCGCGCCTCATACTGTCCCCGGCTCTCAACCAAGTTATATAGCTACAATAAAAGTCCCATATTACGGATTCAGACGCGTGAATAAAATGGTATTAATAACTCTTCGTGACGAGAGTTCAATGCAATGGCGTCACAAACCTAAATAAAGGAATCATAACTCGATTAGAGCAATGTGGTAACACAAATCAACTTAATTTACTAAATGTGCATAAAAATTTGCAAGTAGGGCATTTTACAGACCAACCGCTTAACAGAGTCCTCGCTCGCGCGGCACAGGGGCGCGGGGTAGGCGACAAAGGGGGCACTACCTGCCCGCCGGCTTTCGGTTCCCATTGTCGTCCCACCCTGCGCCCCTGTACCCGCGCGGGCGAGGACTCTGTTAAGCGGTCGGTCTCGGAAAGTTTTGGACATTTGTGATATTATCAAACGGATGGCAAAAAAAAAACATGACGACTGCAACAAGTAGGCAAAGCACTGAACTGAGCCGCGCGTAATCACAGCCTGGTCTTAAATCAGTTTAGCTACTAACCTGCTTCTTGAGGTCAGTGAGGTCGCCAGACAGGTCTAGTTCCAGATCGTCCCTTCCGACAACGCAAAGCGCCAGTTTCTTCACGATCACCTTGCGTGGGTCACTGGCATCTGTGGAAGACGGGCGCTTTTTAATAAGGTTTATCAAAGATACAATGACGACTTGGCAGGGCCCGCAAGGGACAAGACGGCGTGGAAGACCACAAGGAAGATGGGCCGACGACATAATATCCATAGCAGGGAAGAAATGGATAAATAGAGCCCA
Organism: Pandemis heparana; assembly: GCA_963854515.1. Taxonomy (NCBI): domain Eukaryota; kingdom Metazoa; phylum Arthropoda; class Insecta; order Lepidoptera; family Tortricidae; genus Pandemis; species Pandemis heparana. The sequence continues at coordinate 14,316,670 of OY978013.1, read as the reverse complement.
AAAACGAGATGAATGGAAAGGCTTGGAGGAGGCCTATACCCAGACAAGGGGTCCTTAGAATAAAGAACAATAATAATAATAAATATACATAATAATAGTAATAATAATTAATTAATGTCACAATGATTAATAACAATTTAATGCGTTTTTTTTTTAGAAAAATACAAATTAATTAAATAATCTATTAATAATAATCAAACTATAAATCACATCAAATAAATTGTCAATACCTACTTTGAAGGATTAATAAATGGCTTTTTTTATTTTTATTTATTTTATATATCAAAGATACTTTAAAGAGTTTCTAATTGCCCATGCTTTGGAGTAGATTCTTGCGATTGTCCTATTTTTTTGACAGAGATCTCTAGCTTGCTGGTTGGTGTGGGCTTCAGCTTCAACTGAAGATTGTTATTGCTGTCCAGCCCACAGGCTACCTGTCTATCTGTGTTCTCTTTGATAGCTTCTTTAGTCCTCACATTGGTACCTACAGCCTTCAATTCCCACCTATTCTCAACAATCACCGGTTATGTTTTTGGGGGATGCTCAAATACATCTGTTTGAACTATGGTATTTCACAAGTTTAATTTTTATATATGTATAACCTACTTGTACTTCGTGTAACCTACTTGTACTGTACTACGTGTACTTACTAATTCATAGATAGACATAATTATAGTGCTTACTAACCATTTATAATTTATTTGTACAATTGATTATTTTAATAAATTATTTGATTTGATTTGATAACCTCTATCCCTGATTTATAAAGTAGTAGATCCTGGCCATGCCTACTTTAGATCCTTGCCATACATGGCCATAATACTGTTAGACACTGACACACATACATACAATTACATAATTATAGTTAATAATGATAAGCAGCCAGCACAGACTACACGGGGGCGATAAAGTTCATACATTAAATTATACATTATGTTATGTATCATAATCCTGTGTTACTAGATACTACTTTATACTGAAAAAGTGTAAATGTAACAGGAAAATTGTTTCATCTACCTATTCAATGGAATATGTCAACAACAGGTTAGGAAACTAATGTTTTAATACCCATACAATTAATGTCTCAATATTTAAACTGGGAGTAACATTATAAATATGATATTCCAATAAGTAGTATAATAATATTTTACACATGTAATAAACTCCCTTTAAAGAAAATTCTGAAGGCACTAGACTAGGGGCACAAATTGGCACAATCAAAATTTTAAAAGCTTCTTCCAACTATCATTTGAAACAATGATTGAAATGAAAATTTCAAATAATTTACTAGATTTATTAGATTAGAACTGTAGCTTTCTTATATTCCTATCAAGTTTCTAATTCAAGCCAACTTTAGCACTCTTGGATGGTATTTTCACACAGAGATTTAAAACTGGCCACCATGCAAGAACCATCCTAAACGGGTAAGAATGAACTACATACATCTCACCGTCAAAACATCCTTCAAAGGTGTATTTCCATCAAAATCTCTTCCAATAATAATAATGTCTCTAATACATATTATAGAACAAAAATTCATTATTTCTATCAAAGAATTGAAATGTCACTTTCCGTTTTTTTTTTTTTTTTTTAAGGTTTACCTGTTAGAAATTATATTTCTTAACAATTTTAGAAATTATACTAGACTTCTCATTAATTAATAAATCTGCTTATTTAATACAAATTTAATTAAAATGGCCACACATCGGCTCATTGCTAAAACTGTTCTTAAGAGTTTTCAAAAACTGTTTTTATTGCATTAGCAAAAGGTCTGCATTCACTTGATAATATAAATCTTAATAAACAAACCAGGATATACGTAATAAAATATTTGCTGATAGTGTTACTGATAAAAGATAAACCTGTCAATTTGTCATTTGGCAGCAACAATCGAATCTAAGGCATTCAATGAAGCATGTGATAAAGTAATATATTAATTTAATATGGCTAGCAAATTTGGACCAATTAATGAGGCTTATATTATACAAAAAATAGATCTATCTGTACCATGTGTACCAAATTTCAAGTCAAATAAGTACCTACTAGAAGCATACATAAAAAAATTAACTTCAAAAAGTTTGATGCAAGAAGTATCATTTAAAAATTTGCTTTGGGCTTACAACCACTAAATTTCATAATACCTTATTCACTAATACCCCTAATTTTCAAACTACCAAGTGAATAAGGTATTATGAAATTTAGTGGTTGTAAGCCCAAAGCAAAAAATTCATGGTGGAAGAAATGGTTTTATACTTTTTTTTTAATATTTTGTCCTCTAAAAAGGTTGGACTGAGAAAGAAATGCACATACCAACAATAACAGTCCCAGTCTGGGCCTGGCCCAAGAGGGCTTCCTTGTACTTCCTCAGGGACTCATCCTCCTGGTCTGCGGCCAGGATCTCCTCAATTGTCTTCTCCGGAGGAGGTTTGTATGTAGACTTGATTTCCTCCTCCCCTTCAGGAGTGTGTGCTACATCAGGCTCACCAGACATTGTTCTAAAAGATAAATATTTATGTAATTGAATCTTAGGAACTTGGCTTCTTAAATATTTGTAACAGTTTTCTGCAAACAAATTTGAAAACTGAAGTTCTTAAGTTTAAAATAGTATTTAATAGCTATTAGGGTGACAGGGAGGACTAAATTCAAAGTGAGAACATGAATATTATCTTCATTCGATCAGCCTATTTCATGACACACTAACAAAACTATGATATTTCCTTTCCCACATAATGTTATCTCAAACCTATCCATACCTAAGGGATAAATATCTATTCTATGCAATTAATGTGTATGTACTGTGTATGTACAATTAGGTATCTAGTATAATTTCTTAATAACAAACAAGCTGCATCCATATCAGCATGCGCCTTTGGGAGCAATGTTGCCAGAATGTACACAGATTCATACATTATACTTGCAACAGCCATTTGTTTTGTATCTGGTCAAAAGTTACAATAAAATGAAAAACTAGAATTAAGTTTGCTACAATTCTGTTAGGCGTTAAAAGATAGGAAATACTTGGATTCAAAACCAGTTTTATACTAAGGTAGGTGAAGGTATAAGTTTGTATCAGTCTAGTTACAAAATGCACTATATTGGAGTCAGTAACAATAGATTCTAATTACAGATAAAAGCAAGATTTATTTTTTCTAATTTTAAAAGATTTTTGTCTGTCGTAAACATCTGATCGGATTTTTTTTAGCTAAATTAATATAGTTCAATTATTCAAGTTGAAAATTAATCAGTCATGTCGCGCTGTTGAACAAATGCATGTGGAACATAATAATGTGGATTCTGGAACCGCCCAAGCTATCAGCAATCTATTTCATGATTAAAAAAACTCTGTATCATCCCTGAATTAAACCGGTGAATGGAATCGTTATTTATATCCATGAAAGTGCATTGACAATGACGCACGGTTCAATAGTTTTTACAATAACAGATATAAACGGCTTCGGCGCCGTCATTGCAAGCCCAAGCTTATCAGAATCTGAGAGCGAACGCGAAATATAATGTAACTAAAAAAAGTTGCCACATACCTTTCTCGTACTTTTGTATGTCACAAGAAAAATCAGTTGCTTGAATAAGCAATTATAGCTATTAATTCAATAAAAGCACACGATTAACGCACAAAATTAGCAATCAAAATTATAGCGACTTCTAAAATCTATAGATCAAAAATGACGGACGAAATACTTCCGGCCACAGAGTCAGAAATATTTTAGAACTGATTCTCTTGTTTCCGGTGACTTGTCTATGGTAGTTACTTAAGCGCCTACCACACAGTTTAAATAACTAACGTATGTACTATATTTATATGCGGTTAAACATGGTGCTCGAATAGTTTGTTCAAATGGCATGTTTAAAAAAGAAAAAAGCGGCAAAAACAATTTGTGACAGATTATCTGGTAGTTATTTTAATTTTAATATTTCCTCACATTGCTTGGGAAAAGCAAGCTAAGTATACAATCCTCGGCCGGAACATATTGCTGGACTCGTCTACGACTTGTCCAGCGATCCCTTAGACACTTACTTCACGGCCTTTGCAGTAATGTACTATATAATTATAATATCAGACACAAAGTTACTGCATTTTGTAAGTAGGAAGTCCAGAAACTCGAGCCCAATGCAATGCCATTTATTTACATAATGGCAGTCAGGATTTCTCAGCTCAGCGAATTTATACTCTGGGCCAGCCTCTAGCTCGAATAATGACGAGCATTAATAGAAATATATGTTAGTTAATAAATATTTCAATAGCAGATTGATAGTAGATAATGAAACACAACATAAATTAGAATTGTTTATTTTCTTTCTCTACTTAAACTTGCTTTCCAAAAAGGAAATTATTTAGAAAAACTTATTTTGCATTTTTACAACACAGACTATTGCTAACTGCTCATCACCTTTTACAAATTTCCACTTTTCCCGATGCAGGGACGGTTGCAAGTTCTCTAGTCTTGGTACCTGCTTTAATTATCAGTTCCGCTGCCATTAATGCATTTGTGATAGTGTCCGACCGAAGTTTCGGTTTCGGCCAATTTCGGCCAAAAAAGTGATTTCGGCTGAAGTTTCGGTTTCGGCCAGAATTCGGCCGAAACCTTCGGCCGGGCCGAAATTACTTAGCGGCCTCTCGCGGCTCTCGCATCGGGAGCGCTCGGCTTAATTCGGGCACGCTCGGCCGGGTAGGTATAGGTAATGCATAGGCGGCCGGCCCAGCTGAGACCAGCGACAGTAGTATGCATGCAGTTTTTTTATTTTGTTTAACAAAAAAAGTAACAGTTCTCATATAAGAAATCCTTGCAGTAACCTTCTCCTTACGATTTGTACAGTAATCTAACTAATATTATAAATGCGAAAGTATGGATGGATGGATGGATGGATGGATGGATGTTTGTTTGTTTGTTACTCAATCACGCCAGAACGGCCCAACGGATCTAGATGAAATTCGGCACATAGATAGAGAAAAGTCTGGAATAGCACATAGGCTACTTTTTATCCCGGAAAAATGCGTAGTTCCCGCGGGATAGCGATAAACGAATTCCTTGCAGACGAAGTCGCTGGCAACAGCTAGTTTTGAATATTTTGTTTGATATGATACGTCTTCAACAATTTCGGTTTCGGTTTCGGTTTCGGCTAAAAATCGTATTTCGGTCGGACACTAATTTGTGACGAGCCTAAAGTGCTCGGCAAGCATTATTATTACTTACAGTAATTGAATCGCAACCTTTGAAATACTTACTACACAATAGTTCAGTAAAAAATCCCCAAAATGTGATTTCCAAAAGCTAATGAATCGGTTACCTTAAAAAATACTCACACCCATAGGCTAGGTATTTCTCTTTTTTTAATAAATAAAAAATGACATCCTGAAATTTACTTAGGTAACAAACTTTTTAAATTATTATTTGTCTCATTTCTCATTTAACACGAAAGGAGGTGAAATAAGAAATGAACGAAAACGAATGAGACCATAAGAGATATAGAATGAGATGAATCAACATGATACCAAAAAAACAAAATTGAGAACCCCCACTTATTTTCTTAAACTGTTAAACATTTTTTTTTCAAAAACTTTGTTTTCTAGCTTTCAGGATATCAATTTCCAATTCTAATTTTAAAAGCTCTAGCTTATGCTTTTCTTCGTTGTGTCGTAACACTTGTGCATGAAGTTCTTTTTGATGCTCTATGCTTAATTTTATTCTTTCCATTTCCAACTCATTTAGATGTTTTAGTACATTTATTTTGTGTTCCCGTAGTGCTTGTTTAATTAAATTATTCTTTTCAATCTGCTTCTTCATAATTTTACCTAAAACATAAATATGAATATAAGTTAACAAAACATTCCTTCTTGCTCCTACATCTTGCTATTCCAATTGTAAAATATGTAGGCGATTACAATAGAAAATACACCTTTACATAATTCAATAACAACAGTAGATAATAATCTTAAAGCAAGACATAATACCCTTTGTTTATGAGATGGTGGCAAACAAGCAATTAGGTCACCTTGTGCAAAGTGAGCACCATCATCCACACACCCACAACATCAAAGAATTCCAAATTCATTGCCAGTCTAAAAGGCTACAATGGAATATTATACCTCATGTTTCAGTAATCTCACCAGTTGTCGCTCTCACGCCGGAACACAGCAGTGCAAGCAGCTGCTTCGCAGGATTAGCGAGTAAGATGGTGGTATCAATCTGATCTGAACTTGCACCAAAGTCACCCACGCCCGCAAAACCCCTTGCTGGCATGGTTGCTTACAATTTCGCTTAAATACCAACTGACTTGCTCGATTGCTTGCTTCTTTTATGGTCCGAATAGACACAAGTGTCTGACACTAATGTCGGTTCTAACCAAATATAAGGCGCGACACTTAACAAGATGTCGCAAGCGCAGTTAGTGGCATTCTAACACAGACACTTGGGTGTCTGACTGAGTGTATACACCAAAAGTGTCGTAGTCTAGACCTACCTTTATGGTTGACGCGAGCAAAGGTGGTTAAAGTAATGGATAAAAAAATATAGGAATTGCTTACGACTCAATCCGGGTACCATGGGTCGCTTTTGAGTAGAATGAGACGTGCTGCTGTCAATAGGTTCTGGTTGCTGAAATAAATAACGTCACGTTACGTTACGCAGAGGCGTCTCTAGCCCTTGTGGCGCCAGTGTGCAACCAGTACCCTGGCGCCATAACACGGGCACAGGGTGTTTGAGAGCGCCGGCGCCGCGAGCGACGCATCTTTGGAGGTGTCGCATTAAAGGGCGCTCAGCGCCCCCTTAGATCCGGCGCCCGTGTGCGCCGCACACCTTGCACCATAGGTAAAGACGCCTCTGACGTTACGTTACTGATTTGCGTCAAACTTTGCGAAATTCACCTCTGTGGTCAATAAAAAAAACTATTAGCAGAATAAAAGTCATGTCTGCAGCCGTACTAATATGCAGTTATTTTATGGCTTGAGGCATCAATCAAATCAATAGGTATAGGTATAAAAAAAGCTTAATGAACACAAAATATTTACCTTGCTACTCCGCTACTTACGTGCAAGTTAACCAAGCCTGTGCGAAATATATACGTTTTGCATGCAAGCCCTCCCACCACTACTACCACACAAAACGCACACAAATCCCACAAACTTAATTTAATCCTAACACCACACAAACACTGACGCGCGTTTCGATCCCTCTACGGGATCATTCTCAAAGTTAGAGCACAACCGATGCACATGAGAACCAACGTCGTACCCACGTCGTTGTACGACGTTGGTTCGCATGTGCATCGGTTGTGCTGTGTTGTATATATTTCGCACAGGCTTGGTTAACTTGCACGTAAGTAGCGGAGTAGCAAGGTAAATATTTTGTGTTCATTGAAATGGACCTCCGCAAAGTAACGCCTGATTCAATAAAATATATAAAAAAAGCTTGTATGTAAGTTGCAGGTCGCAGTCCAGTGCCTATTTTTTGAGTCAGAGGGGTGACACAATAGTCAAGGAACTAAGCGAAATGAAACTTGTACTGAAATGATTTGTTACACCACCCTCAACAATTTTTAATTTAGTTAAAATTTACCTTTTGCAAATCCTTCATTTCGTGACCATCACTAGTAACTTCATTTTCCAGTTTTGTTTTCTGAAATATTATGAAAAAAAAAAGTTTATTTTTGTTTTCAACACTTCTACATCTGCACTAATATTAATAAAGAGGAAAGATTTTATTGTTTGTTTGCACCGGCTACGAAACTAACGGACCGATTTAAAAAAATCTGATGAACATTAGGCTATATTTAATTCTGCGCGGACGAGGCCGCGGGCACAAGCTAGTCAACACAACTTGATCAGTACATAGAAAGCCATACATAATTATACTATCCCGCTACGTGACCCGTAACTGTACTTAATGCTGCCCATAGATTTCATTTTACTTAGATTCCAACAAGAACAAGCAAGTACAGTCTAGGGCATTAAATCTATACAGCCATCATGTCAAATATATGTCACCGACCTTAGTGCTTGTGGCATAAAGTTGTACAGATATTTTTGAGATCTTGGTAACATACATAAAATTTATGCCCTTGACTGTACAGATCTTCTTTATTCTTAAACACTTGGTACACTTCCGTGTTTCAGCAGTTCAGATGTTAGTTATATAAAAAACGAAGTTCGTTGAGACTTTAAGATAATAAAATCACTGTATGTGTATGTACTTACCTTTTCTGGTGGCGAAATTTCTTCATCTTCAAACTTAACAGCAACAAAATTAGAGGCATTATTATCACTAACCTGAAACAATGAGAATGTGGAATTAGAATTTAAATATTAAAACTTTACATACTTATATACATACATAAATCACGTCTTTATCCCTTATGGGGCAGACAGAGTCCAAGGTAACAAGAACTAAAGGCCACATTTAGCAAGATTAACTTTACGACTTTTTGTTTGCAAATAAATCACTTTGACTTTGACTCACTTATCAATTACTAGCTTCTGCCCGCGACTTCGTCCGCGTAGATTTAGTTTAAAAACTGATGTTGATAGTTATTTCCGTAATAATTATTTACGTTACGACTCTAGGCAGCTACGACTTTTCACATGCTTATGCTTATCGCTATCCTGCGGGAACTATTCAATTATACGGGATAAAAAGTAGCCTATGTGTTAGGTAATCTAGGGTGCCAGCTATCTCCGTTCCAAATTTTATGCAAATCTGTTCAACCGTTTTTGCGTGAAGAAGTAACAAACATACACACACACACACACACACACAAACTTTCGCCTAGTATTAGTGTGATACCTTTTGCCTGCGGCTTCGCTCGCGTGTACCAGGAATATTTCGATCCCGTTTTTTTCCCGTTCCCGTAAGAAATTCGGGAAATGCTTTCTTATGCTCCCATACACTCCCCACCCCAAGGAACCCACTTGCCAAATTTCAGCTTTCTACGAACAGTAAAAGGAAAAATCCCATTTTTTCCTGTTCCCGTGGGAATTTTGAAAAGTCCTCTCTTAATGCTCCTCTACACTCTCCAAGCTACTTATATGCCCAATTTCAGCTTTCTACGACCAGCAAAACGAAAAGGCTCGATTTTTCCCGTTCCCGTGGGAATTTTGGAAAATTATCTCTTATAGCTTTCCTACACTCTTCAATCAATCTACATGTCAAATTTCAGCGTTCTACGACCAGTAAAACGAAAAATTCCGTGTTTTCCCGTATCCCGTGGGAATTTCCAGAAATCCTGAAATTAGTTTTTTAGTTTTGAAACCACCTACTTTTGTATCAAGTTTGAAGAGTCTAGTTATTATAGTTACTGAGATAGGGTCACTCGGAATCGAATATATAAATCCCGTTTTTTCCTTATCCCGTGGGAATTTCCAAAAATCCTTCCTTAGGGGATGCCTACATTGTATAAGGTATCTATGTGCAAAATTTCAAGTCTCTAGTGGTTTGGGCTGTGCGTTGATATATAGTTAAGTCAGTCAGTCAGTCAGTCAGTCAGGACTTTGAATTTTATATATATAGATTTACGGTGAAGAATGTTGATGACTATGAATATGAGTTGCATTTTATCGCTAATGTCAACTGTGTGAGATGAAAAGTCCGATGCCTAATAACTTACTGAATCTGATTCTGGAGTTTTCACAATATCATCATCGTAAGCGGGCTCATTTCCGTCCATTGAGACGGACATCATTGACCTCACCCAATCACTAGAATCTTCTGCTGCTGGAGGGAGTATGGGAGGTCTACCTCCTCCTGTACATATCATTTCCTGAAAAATTCAATGAGATTATGAAAACTAAATAAACTACTTGCATGTTTTTTACAAGTACATGGCAAGGCAATCATAAAGTGGGTATCCTGGTGGTAAGTGGGCACAACCACTCAGTGACACCTGCAACATAAAAGGTTCGTAGACGCATAGTTACGTAAGTATCTAAACCAAGGCTGCTCAACTTTTTTATAAGTCGGGCCAAACAGACAATTCAGATATTTCTGGCGGGCCATAGATGGCACACAATGGTGCACAGTCTCTCAACTTGATGGGTATTTTCAGGCTTGTGCAGGCCATTTAAGTTGAGCAGCCATGATCTTGATTAAATACCTTCTTTGCATTTCTTTTCATATTTTCAAATTTGTATTTTAACTGTTTGAGTGTTCTTGGTTTGGTTTTCCCGATTGCATTAAACTCTTTACTGATGTCCCTCCAAGCCTGTTGTTTCTGCTTGCTGCTGCTCATGTCTGTTTTCTTGCACATTAATATATGCTTGTATTTTGCAACGAGTGCCAGCAATATTTTCACTTCTTCTTGACTGAAGTTAACACTTCTTTCCCTGAAAAAGTTGTGTTGAATTTGAGATACAAGTAGAGTAGGAGAAAAACCGCTAACTCTTTATTGAATATCAGATATAACAAACAAACAGAAAGAAAGGTATACAGAAGTAATAAGGTAACAATATAGGTTTTTATTTGCAATGTGGGGACGATAATAAATCGACAATTGATTATATGTACATATAATGTAGGTGTAAAGAAATAAGACTCGCTTTATGTTGCCGTTTTCCATTAGGATGGCGATGGAGTCCATATCCATTACTTTTTCGTCGGTCACTTGCTCAGTTCGTCAAAAAATCAACTCAAAACGTTATGTTGTTGTTGATGTATAATGTTTCAATTCAATTCAATTCAAATTTAAGAAAAGTGGCTCCATCAACTTTTTGATGATTCTGCCAATGTCAAGGTTGGATGAGACACGGCAGGTAGGCGGACGACTTGATCAGAAATTAATTGTTTATAACACAACAATGACATCTGACAATGACAGTGACATTTTATAAAGGCGCGGCTAGACATGCAAGGACTCGCCGATTAATCGCCAAGTGCGTGCTCGGCGTCGCATTCGCCAAGTAGCGAGGCGAGGGAATCTATACCACAATGCGAACTCCCAAGCTCTGTCTGAGTACCTAGTTGTATTTGAGATCTGCGAATACATGAACTGCTGAGCTGCCATACAAGGAATTACTTTTGCTGCGAGTTCATATTTTTTAAGCCTTCGAGCAAATACATAACAATAGGATCAGAAGTAGACTAATATTAATGATGATCGTTGCTGGGTGATTTGAGAGCCCCCAGCTTTACAAGTCCCACAACACTAGCTATTCAGCGAATAATCAGCTCGCTCTGCACTCGGTGACTCTCGCATGTCTGAACGCATCTTTAGGCAGAAAAAGAGCAGGAGTGTTAGACACATTGTTTTTTCAGCTTCAACGCTTTTAAAATAACTCAGTGACAAATGACAATAAGTAAAAAACAAGATAAGATAAGACCAGACCAGATCAGTAGGGATGGCGATTCTTTCCGAAAAACATCGATTTTTAAATCGATTCGAATCGTGACCTAATGAATCGATCCACAAAAAAATCGAGGCCAATAAGATCGATTTCTGAAAAATCGATCTTTTTCTCAAGTTTTTGTATATAATGTAATACAAATCTATTTTATTAAAAACAAGATACGTATTATAATTTAACAATCTCTTATCAGTAAAAGCAGGTAATTCGATGATAAAAAATATGATGACGCAACAAGAAATGTCAATCACAGATACAAAAAGTCAAAGATTACAAACAAACGTAACGTTTTTTTTATTAAAGAGAGGCGAAGGAATTCAAACACACAGCCATCTCGCGAGTTTTTGAATAATTAACCCTACCAAAAAATAAAATAAAATCGAAGTTCGATTTTCAAGGGTGAAATATCGATTCACTGAATCGATACAGTACTACATATCGATTTAAAAAATCGATCTTTTTGGCTCCAACAATCGATTCTTCGATTAATCGATCTCAGATCGCCATCCCTACAGATCAGACCAAGTGCGAAGACAATGAAATTTAAAATTTCTTTGGCTGTCAATAAAATATTCATAATATTCTTTCTTCACTTTACTAGTGATGTTTGGATGAAGTGCCAATTAACTATGCTATGATACTAGACTTCGGATCGAATCACTTTTTAAAATGAATAGCATAAAAAATGACCTTTCAAGGTGATAAATTCATATTAAATTAATTTGAAGTCTAATTGCAACATGTATGTAAGTATGAAATCATCTTTATTTTAGTTAAAAAACGCCAACAATATACCTACATCAAGTAGTCCTAGCCTAGATGCTTAATTCAAAATTTATTTATTTTGTTGCAGAGGTCCAGGTTCTTGCCGTTACAATCAGCCATAAAAAACAAATTAAAATATCGAATCAACAGTTGCACTACACAATCCGATGCGGAGGCTGAAAAAGAAAAAGAATTGGCAAGAATAGCTAAAGATGTAGGTAATGAATACATCAGTTAACCTTGTTTGTTGCCGTTGTAATTTGGAGTAGTACAGTAAAGTTGAAGAAACTGAATCACATACCTCTGTGGAACCTATTCTCATACAATTCTGCAACAATTCGTTTGGCAGGTGGTAAGTCATTTTAACATTTGCAGTGAAAAGGGTCCATAGTGGTATGCAATTTAGTATCTTTCAGCAAAATATAAATCTGGCACTGCTTTGAAGATTAGTAAAAATCTTTCAAATTCCAAATAAGTGTTAGTAATTGTATCAGGATAAACAAATAGTATAAATATTTTTGGATTGAGTACTGCATTATTTAAATTATACCATTCGTTTCGTTCAAAATATAAATTATGGCAGCATTTTTTCTGAGTAGGACTAACTAGTAGGACCGTGGGCAATACAACTACAAGACCAATTTCTTGCTATGATTTTGTCTCAATATTTTATAACTTACTTCTTTTAAAAGTAAGTACCTACTTGTTCAAAAATATTCCACTTTATATTCTTAATTACATTTTAGGCATCAATAGATGACCCTCCAGCAGCATGCTGCCAGTCAGGCTGTGCCAACTGTGTCTTCATCGTTTGGGCAGAGGCACTGTCCAAGAAACTCGATAATGCCGGACCTGAGATAGCAGAGAAAATATTAAAGATGGTCGAAGACCCGTCTATGAAAGCCTACTTAGAATTAGAACTTAGGATAAGAGGATTGAAGAAATAATATATTTTGTAGCAATTAAGTGTAAATAAAATTAGTTCGTAAATATTTTTGTTTAATTAGATGCTTGCTTAAATTTTGCTATTTTTTTTCTCAACTAAAGTTCTCCAGTTATGGACAAGCCAATGCACATTAACTTATTTAAAGGAAAGGAAGGGATGGTAATTTATTTTATAACAGTCATTTTTGAGACATCTTTCAATTAAGAATGCAGTGTCCATTACTGGTGCTTGTCAGCTTAAAGTGTCCAACACTGGTGCCATCATCCTGTGTGTTCCAATACAGAATTTTTTGATAGAGTTAGATACACTTAGTTTAGTAATTTGGGCGCATAGTTGTAGGTGCGTTCGACAGACGTGACCAGCCCAGTTCCATTCAAGTTAAACAGTCTTGGTACTACCACACGGCGGCCACGACGTACAAAATCCGCGTTCTGAAATGAACACAGACACGACGTCGTCTGTACACGCGTCAATGTGTGCGTAAGATACACAGGGCTGTCTATCGCAAAAACCTAGTACTATAAGTACTACCAATGACATAAATATAGGTACTTATAATGAAGATATGGCTTAGATGTGTGCAAATAAATGTACTTCAGCGTTATCTATTTATTTAAGCTTACTTAAAATGTGTCTGTCTGTGTATTTAAGCATTATTATTTTCAATTACAATAGATGTACGACAACAAACTTAAGCGAATGATTCTGTAGTTATTTCATGTATTAATCGCGATAATTTCAGAAAGCATTAATTTTCTTATGTTTTATAAAATGAAGTACTAGGTAGGATTAGTTCCCGAACTTGTGACGTGCGGCCGACAACATACATCGCGTTGCGAGCCCTACTAGTTGCCAGGCCGTATACTCCGAAATCCAATTTTCGAAGTTCGTTTCGTGCCGTTCCACTCTCACTAATAGTTATTAATTTGAGAGTGAGAGGGACGGTGTGATACGAACTTCGAAAATCGAATTTCGGAGTTGCCCCCCAGCAGCTTTCCGGCAGACTGCGCTTGAGGGGTGGGGTAACTCGAATCGGTGCGGGGCGGAGCGTGGCCATTCTGTACGTTAGTACTATTATATATTCTGTGGTACTACATCTAGAACGCGAGTTTTGGAGCGTCTCCGTGTGTTGGATTCGAGTTAATGTACCCATCCATACAAAAATTGTTGATATATCCATTTAGGTACTTATTTTAAAATGTGGCAGTTACAAAAAAATGTAAGAAAATGCCTTTATTTTATTCTTACTCTTTTATGTGGGAATAAACACATTTAAACTATTTTCCTTCTGAGAAGAGATGTCGATGTAAGTACCTAAATAAATACTTAATAAAATTCTAGTTCACAAAATTTATAATTATAAAGGTGCTTACATTTATTTAGAAGTACTTACCAACCTACTAAGAATACAATAGAAAACAAATTTTAATTTCTATGAATCGTGAATAATTTATCTTCCGAAAATAGCTTCACCTCTAAACGTCTGGCAAAGATTAAAATAAAACAGATGATCAGATGGGCAATGTTTTTTTTACAGGGAAGGCAAACGCGCAAGGGGATTACCTGATGGTAAGTGAGCCCCACACCCATGGATACCCCGCACCACTAGGGGATTGCAGACGTGTTGCCAGCATAGAGCTAAGATATTACCTCGTGTGCCAGTAATTTGACCGACTGCCATACCTTCCACGCCGGAACTCAGCAGCGCAAGCACTGCTGCTTGGCGGAAGGATTAGTAAGTAAGGCATTAATTCCTTATACTTTTGCTCCGGTATTTTTTTCCGGTGGATGCAGGTGGCGAGTTGTCGTTCATTATGGTGTGCTAAGAGGGAGGCCTTTGTTCAACAGTGGACGTCTTCAGGCTGATGATGATGATGATGATGACTTTTGCTGAGATATCGATCTGCATCTGTGGTCTATCCACGCGCGACTGCGCTGAAAATCAGTCTCAGAGCGACAATTTAAAAAAGCCAGACAATAAAGAAGTAGCAATGAAAAAAATTGAATATTGTCAATTGTTCACTTGTCAGATGGCGTGCTCTCGTTTCGGAGGCCAAGACCCTATTTGGGTCCCTGAGCCAAGTTAGTTAGTTAGTTAGTCAATTGTTTTGGTGGCACACTTTCATCATGTTAAATGAAATTAAAAGAAACGTAAGTAAAGTAAAGTACTACCTAAAAGATTTTAAAGATACTTTTAACTAATTGCGTCAAGTCACAGTAATTGACAACATTTCATATTTCTGAGCCTATAGTTTTAATGGTTCTCTGTATTTTGTTTGAAAAGATGAACATGCTGGAAGTTTAATTTTTTTGCTAGGGTTTGTATTTAATTTATAATTAATTTATAAATTTTTGCTTATTCTAAAAGGGCGTAACTCCGAAACTATCACAGAATAGACACTTATCCTTTTGTCTTTTCTGTATAGAAAAAAAACCGACGTCAATTTCAAATTGACAATGTCAGGCCTTATTCTCCGATATTCGATTTTCGATATTCGCTTCGTGCTGTTCCGCTCATACTAATATAGTCATTAACTTGAGAGTGAGAGAGAAGGTATGCAACGAACTTCAAAAATAGAATTACAGAGTTGCCCCCCTTGTACTTTGAAGTTGTCAAATACAAAATTATGGTCGCTTACTTTTTCTCGTGAAAAAGGCAAAGGCATTTCACCCATCCTGTGGTAGTTTTGGTAAAATTAGGACATATTTTTAATTAATTTTTATTTTTTATAATAAGCGATATTAAAATTATATAAACATATTGCAGTGATCAGGAGGCAAAATTCTTTCGAACCATATATACATTTTCAGGTGTTATAAAAATGAAATGTTGTCAATTATGGGTAAAACAAGGAAAGACGGACATTAACAGACAGGTACTCGTATAAATTAAAATTCCTTGTTTTTTTTGTACAATCGCACCTGCAAAATGGCAAACTCTATGCGTGTTGAGAATTTAAATTAGCAAGTAATCTTTAAGATCAAAGAACGTAAAGCTCTTTAAGATCGTCCCGTCTGCTTAATCCCTAAATTAAATGCTTACCGTTCTCAATCGGTTATGTACAAAAGGTACACTTCAAAGATAATGTTACAGGATAATTTGTAATAGGTACTTAGCTCTGAAGTATAAGCTGGCTATTTAATTTCATTTTAAGTACGAAGTGGCAACATTAATGAATGAATGAATGAATGAATGAATGAATGAATGAATGAATGAATGAATGAATTATTTATTCGCAGTAAATGTTGTACAAAAATGATGTTATAAATATTATAGTTTCAAACATTTTAACTTATAAAGTCGTGCAAATATATGGTTAATTTAGTATTAGATAAAATGACCGTCAAAACTTAAATTATAATGGTAATTATTATTATACAATATGTCAAGAATATTAGAATTACAATTAGAAATTTATGTATATTGTCATGTTACTACTATTATCATTATAATTACAATTACATTTTCCCTAGTATTAATATATTAGTTAAGATAAATGTCTGATCAAAACTTATAGTTAAAAAATTCTTCAACACTGTAAAAGCAGACATTACACAAGAGGCGGTTCAACTTTGTTTTGAATTCGGAATTAGTTAGTGTTTTATACGTTGCTGGAATTTTATTATAAATCTTGATACACATATTATATGCACTCTTTTTCCTAAGAACTAGCTTGTGTTTGGGTAATTAATGAGACTCGACAAAACTCTTCAAGATAACGCAGGTACAAGATACCAATTCCCACTATAAGATCAACTTTTGCTAGGCGTTTGCCACCTTATTCCCATTCGCACATCTAGGTATAATAGGTAAAACCTGTAAACACATACAAAACATAAAAAATCTGACAAGCATAAAACTGAAAATAGAAACTGAATGCTGGCTAATGAGTTTGAATCATGACGAAACCGAAAATATTCTTACAGCCTGTAATTAAATGCACAAACACTCACATACTACACACACACACACACACACGTAATTTTGTATTGTTTATATTAAATTTGTTCCTTATTGTATAACTGTCTCTAGTCTCTGCGACACAGGGCCTGAGTCTAGTGCGGAGCCTGCTGAAAAAACCCTTTGTAACCTTTTGCATATAACGATGTATAAATAAACACTTTTTACTTTTTCTTTTACTTTTTTTTTTTTTTTTTTTTACTTTTTTTTTTCTTTTTTATAAATCGACCTTAGTGACATGCCAATTAGGTCTGTAAGGTAGGACCTTTCTTTACTTTCATAAGTACCTATTGTGAATGTCTGAGAGCAAAGAAAAAACATAGAATGTACCAGTCAGTTGCTTCTCTTTGCGGGTAGTGCGCCTGCCGCCCGCACCTCTCTCGGCCCCCTTTGTTGCCTACCCGCGCCCCTGTGCCGCGCGGGCGAGGTCTCGGTTAAGCGGTCGATCTATACCCATTACCTACGTGTCCTGTCTGTCACTGCCTCATCTCCAACTTCAGTTTACATTTCATTCAGCACATGTTCAGTTCCCGAGCACACCGCGGCGTAAAATCAACCGGGAACGCAAGGCGTGACCTGGAATTAATTCAACAGCAACATTCATTAGATCTTGCCAACCCCGCTTACTGATTTCATTGTAATTATACGGGGTGTACCGTAACAAATATGACCTAGAAATATGGCTGGGATAGGCAACTATAGGGGTGCAGGGGTGCGGGGTGGGACGACCGCGGGGGCCGAGAGAAGTGCGGGTAGGGATGTGACATTCTACGTAAGAAATCGATTTTTAATTAATCGATTATTTTTTTCGCATTAAAAATCGATTAATAAATAATCGATTTTTCTAAAAAAAATAATTGATTTTTAATTTAATCGATTTTTTCCTAATTTTTTAATGTTTTTTTTTTTATTATTATAAACTGACCAGCGATTGACCTCTATCTCACCTGATGGTAAGTGCAGATGAGGCCGAAGATGTAGCTCACTGGTTCAGTAACAGCCTGTTCACTCTGGATTTGAATAGTCCCAGGTTATACTTATCCGGAAAGACAGACGATGGAAGCGTATTCCACTCCTTAGCAGTCCGCAGTATAAAAGATGAAGCGAAGCGCTTCGTGCGAGAACTCGGAATACTGACAACATAAGGGTGAAGTCGCTCGCCCCGTCTAGTCGTACGATGGTGGAAGGGAGATAGATGGTGGAATAAGCTCGTGTAATTTCTGCGCACACTCTCCAAAGTGTATCCGATAGAAAACAGCCAAACAAGCCACTCTGCGACGATGCTCAAGGCTTTGCAGTCTGGCTCCGACCATTGGAGGGTATTTATTTCATTTGGTGTAAATCGGCTGTCCGCGACAATATCACCATCCAAATGATGATGGATGTTTACCATGTGTAAAAGTATCTTGTAATAAGGAATGATTTCTAACGGCCGCCTCTTTTAAATTTTTGATATATAAAGTAATGTGAAAGTTATTTCGTTCAAAAGGGCCAAAATGTCATTACCAAGGTGTGTCCGCTTTCCAATTTTCGGTAAAACTTCTGCAAAAAGTTCCATTTAACTGGCGTTTACGGCTGAAGCTACTATTTCCCTAAAAAGTTTCATAGTTATTTCATACAATATTGACTGCACAAATTAAAACGCATCATATAAAACGGAACAGTAACATCGTACATTTGGGTTCCTGTTTAACTCGTCATCACCGTGGCACAACGTAACGCGACATATAGCTCTGCACTGAACAGCTCTGCACAACCCCCGCCGCTCCCCCCGCGTGCCTCCTGGCACCATTCAGAAGGCAGAGTGAGCCCACGTCGCGCAAAGCAAAATTAAGAATTTATTTATTTTTTACAAAGTCGTACCGTGGTTTTTGTCACAATAATATTGACATTCCCGTTGGTCTCATTCCTCGGTAAGTACATGAATTATTTATATTTATCATATTTTATCGTATAGCCTAACCGATTGATTATGACGTAATGAGTAAAACATTTTGGAATATCTAATATGGTACATGCTAAACTGAAAATAGCTGCATTTTGTCATTACCAAGGTGGTCATTACCACTGATTACCGTGGACTTTTTACCCACGGGAAGGACGATTATTCCATGGTAATGACTTTCTGCACTTAATTCTGTAAAGACCTTGGCTTTTATATATTTTTCCATTTTATATCTGTCCACTTTTTCTGTTAATTCATTTGATTCTGTATTTTTGCAAATATTTATCACGTTTTTATCTGTTTCAGTGGAAGAAGTAAATAAATATGCCAAGTAAAAAAGGAGATAGTATACAAGAATTGCTAATAAAAAAAAACGGAAAAGTAGCTAAAAAAAGACGCGAAAAAATTAAATCTAACACTGAGCTGTATACCTAGAAAAGGAAAAAAAACGTTATGCTCAAAGAAAAGAGGCATGAAAAAACTTCTATCAATAAATGAATTAAATAAATGCAACGTCTGCTAGCTAAGCAAGAATAAAAAAATTAAAAGATGTCTTGCAATAACAATGTATTCCTTTATATTGTGTTATTATTATTTAAGTGATTTGTTAGAAAATATAATGGTGTGCGGAATAATTTTCCTTTGTGAATAATTATTGTACTTAGACACATTAAGTAATAATGACGGTCTTTCCGAATGTGCTGGTACATTCAAAAAAAGACATGTAGAAGAGCCCTTGGTGGCCTATTTGCAAAATAAACTTTTGACTTTTGAAGGGAAAGAAAACATTTTTTTTGAAAAAAGATCATTTTCTACTTCAAAGAATTTCAAATGTGTGAGCAAAACTATATGAAGCTACTAAAAAAATCATTATGTTACTCATATTTGGTATTTTATTATTTATTTGTTTAATATTTACATTCTTTTATTTAATAACCAAATTGATTAAATACTTCGGTACTTTGAAATACGTCAAAATCTGTTTAAATTAATTAGAGATAGGAACATTTATCATTACCATGTGCTATCGTCATTACCAAGCATGCAAAATGTCATTACCATGACGCTTAAAACATTGCGGGTCCATATCTTCAATTTTTGGGCTCCTAAAAGATGGCCTTTATTTTTTTTATAACCCATGTATCACAAACTGTCAATTAAGATTAAGTTTGTGATTGAAAACAATTTTATTTTTATTTTTTTAACAAAGTGCCCAATTTACACCAAATGAAATAAATAGGGTAGTGGAACCAAAAGATGAACAACACCCAGAAGTTGAACGTTTGGCCTAAAAACCGTAATAATTAAATCGTGGCACATTTAAGACGCTTGGGAATATTTTTTCATAATGCGACAACACTTCACCGAGGTGAAAAATATAATTCCATGTCAATTGCGTCACGCTTGCGAACGTGAACCGTCGCCGCGTCTCGGCTTCCAAGGCGAAGATTTTTGATATTTTTGTTGTATGGGAATCGCTACTCTTCAACTATTATTTCATGCCCAAAACTTGAACCAAGAAATGTTACTAGTTCAACTTTTGGTTTCTATTTCAGTACATGAACCTTGAATTGATTTAATTAGTTCATCTTATAGATTTCTTGCCCAAAACTTGAACTAACAACATTTTGTCGTTCATGTTTGGGGTAGGGTATCTAAGTGAACATTGTTATTTTTATTTATTTTCATTTGTTTCAGAAATACACATAACTACACGTATATTCGTGTATATTTGTTTAGTGGGCAATGTTCAATTACGGGAAAAGTTGACCACCTATCCACTATTACTTTACTATCAATATATTAGTTCATCTTTTGGGGTCAATTCGTTCATAAATAGGGCACATCGTTCAACTTTGGGGCAATTTGCCTTATTTTGGCAAAAATATTTTTTTTTGTATACATCCGTTTGTAATATAAGGGTTTGAAGTCGTGAAATGCAAAGTCGACTATGTGCTTAGCGTTACAGTAAAAAATCACTATCATACATGGCTTACAATACTTCGAAAAAAAGGTTCAAAGGAGAGGTAGTCGCTTAATCGTTCAATTTTTGGTGACTTTACCCTACCCTGGAGCATCCCCAATGAGTCATCGGGCTCTGCGCTCCACAGAATCTAACGCGGCCAGCTGGTACTTGGCAGAACCATCCCAAAGATGAAACAAAAAAAAGAATGAAAGATGAATGAATTTCAAAATAAACGCTAAAATATTTTATTTATCATGGTTTTATTAATTAAAACTGTTTCAAAAGCACAGATGGCGTTAATGCGTAATATCATGGAGATAGTATTCTGTGATAGTTCGCGGTCCGGGTTATAAAAGACGACGATGGTGTCGGGGGTGGTAGATGAAAAATCGACTATGCTTGATTTTTGATTATAAAAAATCGATTATTAATCGATTATTTGTAATAAAAAAATCGCGTATAAAAATTGATTTTTACATTTAAAAAAATCGATTTTTAATCAATTATTTCCATAATCGATTTGTCGTGCTACCCCGCGCCCCTGTACCCGCGCGGGCGAGGACTCAGTTAAGCGGTCGGTCTATAGCGCTGGTTTTAAGGGTTCTGTACCTAGTACCTCTAAAGGGAAAAAGAAGCCCTTATGAGATTACTTCGTTATCCGTCTGTTGTGCATCAAGACCCATTTTGTCAGGCATGCGTAGAGGTAACTATACCTAAAGTTGAAATTAACACCAAATCGGAGCTGTGAAAATTCGACCCTCTTGTCCCGTGCTCCCAGAAATACAGGGTAGTTATAGTTACCTCGTGTTAATCTGGTAATTCTGACTTTAATCTGTGAAAATCTATTAAATCTGTTGTGTAAATTTTACAAGTGATATGAAGTGAATGCATTTTCATTCGAGTACCCTTCGACCGTACCGCTGCAATAAGTCATTAATTACACTTTTGAGGCGTGTAGGATTACGAATTACTTACTAAAAAAGAAAATTGCGTAGTTGATATAAATTTTATTTCTCATAAACAGAATCACATCGATTTTAACATTGACATGCTTATGAACTATTGTCAAATATTTTATTTACAACTTTTTCTTTGGATGGATTTTTAAATGTAACAGGTAACATTCAATTAGGTGCAATACCTATTTAACAATAAAAAATACCGCTCCTATAAAGCAGCTCACATTACTTACCCATAATTACAATCGACCGACCTACCAATCAATTATCATACAAGATAGTGCCTTAAAGGATCAAGATCGCAATTTCAGTTATAATTAAGTACAAACATACAAAATACTTATTAAATTTAGTTATAAATAAGTTCATGTATACATTTAATTGTTTCCACGTTACATATTTATTATTATATAAATATTCATCACTTCGTGATATCGTCTATCATTTTTCAATGTTTGTCGTCATTTTATCAGAGCTTTGCCCTATAAGTTAACCAAGTAGGTATGTTGTGTGAAATTGTAGAGAATTTAAAAGTCTATCGCATACTACTTATTAAACGATCAAGTTATCAAGATTATGTTTTTGTTTCTGGTTCAATCCATTATTTTTTCTTTTGTTTGTTTTTTTTTCCGCCTCCGTTGCCCGTGGGTCCTACTGTGGTCCTACTGGTTTTTGACGGAGCTCCGTCCGGGCGGAGCTCCTTTTTCTGGGTATTTTGCTCTTCGGCCAACTGAAGATACCTAACTAATCTAACCTACCTATTTTTATCCGACTGCGCCAGGAGGGTTATGTTTTTCGAGTGTGTGTACGTATGTATATTATATTCTTTGGCACGCTCTACTTGTATTTAAAAATTATTGAATGATTTATAAAATATATTGTTTTCCACGGGCAATACATTGTTTTCCGTACCTACCTATAATATAATTCCTAAATTTAAATTAACACAATGTTTCCGCCATTTTTTCTCTATCGATACATCTCGTTTTACGTAATTTATATTATATTATAGTCTCATTTATTTATGCTAGAGGTGCACTTAACTACAAGTATAAATATCCTATTGCCTACAATCCTTCTAACATACAGTAACATAATACCTACCTAAAACGATACAATAATTTAACTTCATTTGCATGAACACCCTAGACTCACCGAATTGACCGAACCTCCATCTTTATGCAATACATAGGTACCTAATTATAATCCTAACTAACAATCTATATGTACCTATGTCAAAAAGTGGTTGTTACGTGGTTGTTGCCTACTATAATTTTGTTCTCACCTAAACTTTGACATGGCAAGCATATAGGTATTATAGCCTAACAAGGAAAAGATCGCTGCCTTTTATCGATCTTTTAAGTAGGTAATTCCTGTGGGACAGTCAAATGAAAATGAAAATCAAGTAACAGATTATACTGTAATGGTTCGTGTTAAAGCTAAATAAACTTGCAAATACATCAAGGGCACAGTAGTCGCATATACCACATTTAAGTAATAATTATTAAAATAAGTTTGAAAATATTAATTACACATTTCATAGGATAACTTACAAAAATCTGTACTTACTAAATTTAATTTATTGTTAACTTTTGATAGTTGTGGCACATCACTATTTTTTAATTACAAAAAACAGGCAACACGGGTAATGTCATTTTTGTGTCCGAGATGAAAGATTAGACTTTAATTAGTTCTATCAATTAATCTCATAAACACAGATCAATATAACCTTAAACAATCATTTACTTACCTATAATTTTATACTAGCTACTTATATTTTAACTGAGACTAAAGATAAAATATAGACCAGCATGAGCACATTGAAATCTTAGACTACACAGCAAGACTCTACACGACAACTTTACAACCAATCAAAACTGAAAGCTTATTGTCTAACTCTCGCAATCGCCATCGTGTTCATTTTGACAGTTCATGTATGGGCTGACAATTGGCATCGGAATCAGCAAGCTGTCACATTCATACAAGAACTGTCAAAATGAACACGATGGCGATTGCGAGCGAGTTAGACAATAACCCTACTGGTAAGAAGAGTCAGATAATAACACGCATGGCCATAAACTCCGAAGTTACATAAAAGTACACATTGTGCCGTTTCACTCGTAATAATATTCATTAATAGGAGTGAGAAGGACGGTACGATACGAACGAAATTCGAATTTAAGCCGTCAGAATCAACAACAATTCGTTACGAATCAAAGATGGCGATGTTAGACCACACTAACAAATTACACATAACGAAGTGAGGTGGGTTTCCATTGGTACAGCGGAGCGGAAAAATGTAGAATCAACCAATCATAATACCTTTATTTTTGTACACTTCATCATCAGGTCATTTTAATTAATAAGATAAATAGTTTCTTTGTTTCGTGGTTATTATTATAGTGGTTACTTGTAACTCGTTCTCATCACGGCCTTGCATTATGTAATGAATGAAACTTGTGTTTTTTCCCGACAGTCTAAACTGGGATTTACTTACATTAAGTGGTACCTATATGGGGAACAGCGGGAGAGATGTACTTTGAATTAGTGTACGATCAACATTGCATCTTCGTTTCAAAGGAAATCCACCCTAATATCAAAAGGTGCTGTTATAGGAAAAATGATCTGATACAATATAACGATTCCACAAATGTATCACAATTAAACACTATTTAACGTCAACCATTAAAGTTCCGATGAACTCTTTCAACTAGCACAATAACAAATTACGATACGTAGTTAGGTATACACCCACAACCATGCTAAACATGGCCTTTAGGTGTGACCTTAGGGTACGTCTGCCACGTAATGGAATATAGACGTAATTTGCGTATCTGAAATATTATCACTAGGTATTATATTATTTTAATACAATATATTCTGACAATTACCATGACAAATAGTATACTATGTAGATTTCACATAAAATTTACATAAAGGTTTTGTGGATTAAAATTATCATAAATTAATATTTACACAAAGTTGATGAAAAAGCCTCCGCTTTAAAATAACATAAACTGCAGACAAAAACTTTTGAATAGGTACAAGAACTCGACTAGATGTCATTATATATATGACAATTAATGTCAGCGATGAGTTTCAAAAATCGGTGAGAATTTGTCATATCGATGACAATTTGTCATTTGGTGAGATTAAAAAATCGGTTCCTTGGTCCATTAAATACCTGTGCCACTGTGAATTTAATTAGTGTAAAAGTACATTAAATTAGAGCGTAAAGCCGAATTTACATAATGCAACTAATTTCGTGCAACTAGCATTACATTGCTAATGCTAGTTGCAAGAAATTAGTTGCATAACGTAAATTCGGCTTAAGTATAAAAATATTGAGTGTCCTCGTCGTATAAATTTGATCTAGAACAGGGGTGGCCAACAGGTCTATCGCGACTGTTAGTCCAGTCGATCGTGGCAAGGCAATAGTTATTTGTTATGCAAGGCTGCAAAGTTTTTGTTTGGCGCGAGTGCCTGTATTGAAACCCGAGCAAGCGAAGGATTCTTTGATTGAGCCACGACCGTAGCGAGTGGTTCAAAAGAAGAATCCTGAGCGTCGCGAGGGTTTCAAGGCACGAGACACTAAACAAACTTTGCTGCCGAGCGAAACACACAATTTTTCACCTCACTACAGCGAGAAAAATGGTGGATGGAAGAATTTCAAATTTCTAATTACTTGAGTACATGAGTAGGTGGTGAGGTGGTGGTGGTCGTGGTGGAGTGGAATGGTGGTCAGCGCGGCGTTCGAATTTCGAAAACCTTTTCCACCCAAGAGGGGAAAAACCACTTTTCCACGCAGATTTTTAAGGAGAAAGACAGCCCTTTCGAGCAAGTGAGGTGAAAAAAATATGAATACGTAGACCAGACTGCGCAACGTGTTTCATTTAAGGTTTCATGAAGTATGTAATTGGTAGATCGCGCAGGGTTTTGTTAATAAACAGGAAATCTTGGGTGTAATCAAGTTGGCCACCCCTGATCTAGAAGTTTTTTTTACAGTAAACTGACAAGCGATTGCCTCCCTCAGTCAGTGTTGCCGTTAGCGTACATTTTACACATTTGACGTACCTTTTTAGCCTCCAATGTGTTATGTGTAATGGGGTCCAGTTTACGTACCTTTTGTTCTCATCCAAAACTATGTGTAACATTTTATAAACTGCCGCCAAACAGTTGTGGCAAAACTGAGAGCGTTAGAAGCTGTGTTTAAGAGTTGAGTAAAATAAATGCTTATGTACCTTTTTATCCCAAAATGTACCTTTTCAGCGCTGTATATGTACCTTTTGGGAACTCAGTTGTGGCAACACTGCCCTCAGTGTAAGTTGAACTTTGCTGACACGCGCGCGTCTAGATATGATTGACATTTTAATTTTTATCTGATAAACCACTTAGCCAAGGTTCTTTGATGTCACATATAATTGACAGGATCTCCATTAAAGGTTCGTCTTTGATTTTGAACAATTTGTGCTTTACCTTAATTATGAATAGAATTTACAACGTGATTTTGGACTTAAAGGCTAAGTGAAGTATTTATTACCAATTTCCGGGACTTTATCACGCAAAATAAACTGTTAAATGAAAGAATGAAAGTACTAACACATAAAGAGCTAAACATTGTCTAGAAGGTTAATATACACCATTATGCCCACAAGTAAATACTTATAGGGAGTATGCATTAAAAAAAATTACACATTTCTGAATGAAGTATGAAAATATAGCAAAAAATATGACAAAAAGTGTAATTAAAAGTAATATCGGTTAGGAAATATGGATAATATAAGAATTTTGAACTACCAATTAGTCAACGATTAGAAAGAGAGATCCGATATAGGATGTGACGTCATTTGTCACAACGCCCATAATAATATACCTAAACTCCATATTAAAATTCCGTTTTTCTAGAAAGAAATAGAGACAAATCTTTGACAGCTTAAAGGTATATAGGTTATTTTTATAGTTATTTTAATGTATTTTTTTACATTGTTTATTACATAAATGAGCTTTTAATGAAAGCCATGAAAAAAATCACGATTATACCCTACTAAGTATAGACATGTATATTGTATACAATGAAAAGATACCTATCTAGGCTTTTGCAAATAGTAAACCTTAGTCTGTAAATATTTGGACTCAAAGATTAATCAAACCCGGCCCCTGTGTCACCAATTCGGCAATAGTCTGTAACAAGAGTGACAATTCAAAACGTAATGCGTAGTCAATAGGAAGCCGACCGGCGTAGATTCTCGTCGAGTTTGTAAAATAATTTATAAAATGTATTAATTGTATTATAGGTAAGTTAAGTAGAATTTAAGTACTATTGCAAATCTATTTTATTTTGAAAAAATTACTTTCTGCCAAGTTTCTTGCGGCGCATTCTTCTTGGCAATGATGGTCTTTCCGAATGCGCTGGTAGATTCAAAAAAAGACATGTAAAAGAGCCCTTGGCGGCCTATTTGCAAAATAAACTTTTGACTTGACTTTTGACTTTTGAATGTAAAGAAAATTGCCAGGTCAGCGACTATTGTCGCGTTGATGAAATTGGAGCCAGGTATCATAATCAAAATCGACAGTGCAAAGCCTCTGCATGGCAGCCAACCCCCTCGCCCTTGCATCGGCATCCTCCTTCAACCTCCTTATTTCCTCCGAGCCACATTCATAAACCATGTGACATTTCTCGTCGAAATAATTAACATTGCCTACTTGTAGTTCAGATCCTGTCGTTCTGGACAGTTCTAGGTCAGTCTTTTCCTCATTATGTGAGAAGGGTCGGTCGGTGGGCGGTTATCGTCAGTCATCGCAGAAGGTGACAGCGGGGGCGGAATGATGGTCGCGGGGGGGAACAAAGCAGGCGCAGGCGGGGGGGCCGGGGGACGACAGTGCGGACCCCGGGCCTAAGGAACCCCCGCAGGAGAGGCGGGCGCGGTCCCGTATATTCTGGATGGACCGGTTGGGGTTCCACCAGGGTTCATAGTTGTCGCTTTCTGATGCCTGCTCTAGACCTGGCTCTGGAACAAAATCAAGTGTTTTATATAATATAGTCATTTTCTAAGATTGATTGTAAGCGCTTCAGCAGGCTTTCAAATATCTACAGGACGTTGCAAAACACTATCCCGCAAGGGGATTCCATGGGTCTTTGTAGAGTTAATCGAATTATAACTGAACAATAGTACGACAGAGAGCTGTAAGTTACCTAGCAACCGTCTTATTTTAAATAAAAGAATATTACTAAAGTGCAACCGTATTTTAGTAAAACTAAAAACAGCCCAGAAAGTCTATTTTACATTTTTGTTTATTTTCCCCGGCGGGACCAATGACAAGAAGAGTAACAATTGAAATACTACGATTCTTTTAAAATATTCTATGCCAATGAAAATTGACTGACATGACAGTCTTGAGCCTACTAGTGTTGGCTAATATATATATTTTTGGGTAGTTTTGCAACACCTCATATTTTTGACCGACCAAATAATTATTAGAAAGAAAGAAAGAAAGAAAGAAAGAAAAAGTTTATTTATGACAATCACAGTAATTAAAAAACAAAAACATATTAAAAGCTACATAAAATTGACATAAAAATTATACAAACATTAATCTTGGGAGCAGCAACGACTAGGTACCTACTACCTAAGTCAGCCGAACTTTCTAAATTATTCTCATACTCCGCAACCAAATAGCTTAATTAAGTCTATAAAGGTACCTACGCAACGTACGAAAACTTTAGGAGAGATTTTAAATTAATTAATTTGCCAACACGAACCACGAAATACCTCGCATCGCATCCATTTCATATTATAAAAATGAAAATAATTTACAGTCGGCCCATGAAAATGATGAGCACTTTAGTGCCTTGTCACAGTCAACTTCAAACTGAATATGAATGGCAACCATTTGACAGTGACAGTAACTCGTAAAATAACAAGGTTCTAAGTACCTACCTATGCTCATCATTTTCATGGGCCGACTGTACGAGTCTCTCTCTTTCTATCTTTCTGCGTACGTGTTGCTCTGTTAGGCAAAAACGGATTGAGCCGTAAATCTGGAATATGTAGGACACATTCTATTTTTTATTCCAATATTCCACATGATCTGGATTTAAAGTAGTGATAAAAACTCAAACTCTCAAAACTGCTTAGTCTATATCGAAATCAATCTTTATATGGAAGTTCTTCATGCAAGGTAAATAAAAACCAAACATATTTTCGTTAACTGCCATTGAAATTCAGTACTTAGGTACCTATATTGCCAGATCTAATGATTTACGCAAGCGCAGCCACTGGCAAAAGCTTGTACCTAAGGCATAAAACGTAGACGTAACATGACGTAACCTACATTGTCCTTGTGACCCAAATGCCTTTTGTGACCTGTAATTCTCAGTTATGATATTACCCAGCCAAATTACGCAATCCAAACGTTCTGAAGCCTGACAAATAAAACGAGAAATATCATGCCTTTTCAAGGTTGTCAGATTTTTTTTCTACGTATTTTACAAACCCATGCACGATCATAAAGAAAAAATACTTGGAATTTATGGTAATTTTTCTTAGGTTTGACACGTTCCCTTTTGTTCTTAAAATAGTACAGCGGAAGAAAGAATTTTGTTGAGTTACACGTGGCTTGTTATATTTGTTTCATTTCTTTGAACGTTTACTTTTATGCAAAGTGAGAGACAGTTGAATTATTTATTAGACTACGTAATAATATTTCTCACTAAACTTGTGTTTCCGTGCAACAGTTATTTGTTATACCTACAAGGATGCAAAGTTGTATTTTACCCGCTAGAGTAGAATTGAAACACGAGCAAGTAAAAGAATCCTGAATCCTGAGTGTAGCGAATGTTTCAACACACAAGAAGTAAAATATATAAGCTGTGTGTACGGTCTGTTTCAATAAGGAAGGGTTGTGTGACGGTTGTGTGACAGATCCATAGAATGTAACTGTTAGTGTTTACGAAAGTTTTGACAGCAAAATAAATACTAAATTACTTAGAAATAAACCAATACTTGGTACTGTATATTAATAACGTTCTAAAAAGAATCACGGCGATGTTTTTGCGTTTACATCATTTTCACGTACAAATTTTTAATATAATGTCATTATTAACGAGATGTTGCTAGGTTACGTTCTATGGTCATTAAAACTAGAGAGGTGACTATGTATAATTGAGTAATCGGTTAAAATCGCGTATAATCGAAAATCCAAAGACAACCTACAAAAAAATGAAGTGAGTGTTTTACATTCTTTCACACTCACTACACAATACCAATCAATTGTAGTGGTAATAAATAGATTCCCTAGAACTTCAATTACATTATGAAGTTAAGTAATATTTTATACAACCAATTTTGTTGAAAATACGCATTTTGGCAAAAAGCGTAAAATAGGAATTATAATTATTACGTCTTAGGAGATTGACTTGAGTATCATTATAACGAAATGGCATTTATGTAATAAATTAATATGCAGTCGTTATTTTTATGGAATCGATTGTTATTAGTACTAAGATATAATCGATAATTAATATCAAACGAATCATTATTATGAGCGTTTTACGTTTCATTATCTGTCAAAAGCTACTTAAGCACGCTCCAAGGTCAAATATAATAAAAACTATTCTATGTCCTTCCCTAGGAATTATAACTATCTGTGTACCAAATTTCTGTTTTAAAATCATTTCAGTGGTTAAAGCGTGAAAGCGTAACAGACAAACAGAGTTACTTTTGCATTTTAAATATTAGTAGAGATGCATTTTGAGCCGATATTGATACCTAGACACTATATCTTACAAATCGTATATCTCTCAAGCTATTTTTGTAACTTTGCATTGCTAGTTTCGGATGTCATAAAATAAAATGATTAATATTCATCATCAAAAAGTTTCAACGAAACATTAAACATTAACAGCAAAATTCCAAATACTCAAAACAAAAACAAACAATTAACTACAAACGTAAAACTTTTGAAGCGTCTGTTTTCGTACCTGCTCATGATTGAATTAGTCCACGCTGAATATTCACGACAAACATTTCTAAAGAAACGAAAATGAAACGGAAACCTTTTTATTATGGGCATCGTCTCGTCTTCAAGGATTTCGGAAGTGCGATTCGTGACCGAAATATACAGGCTGCTAGGGAGATTAATGGACAACCCGTGAAGCAAAGCTACTGACGAACAAAAATGACGGGCCACCTTTCATACAACCTTGTATGGCATGTGACCAGCTATTTCAGCTCGAAAGTGTAATATTATGGAGGAAAACTCCACGGCTTTTATGACGCGGAGCTTCACAAAAAAGCAGTATCCTAAGGGCTATGATTACCGCTGTTTTTTGGTTGTATTATTCGACCGTGTTAACTAAGAAACTTTATTTGTTACGGTTGTCAAAAACCATAGCCTCACTTACGTATTTAGCGTATTTTATAACAAATTAATCGTGATACCTTCACGAGTTCCCAAAAAAAGGCTAAGAGACAGGATAAACATCTAGACAGACGGTCATCAAAGTATTCAATTGATCCTAAAATTGTTCTATTTTTTTTAATTTTGAGGAGCAAACGCACCTTAGTCATTCTCAGTTGATTAATTGACATAAGTAACATAACGTTGTTTTGAAAATCAATGTTCACAAACATTTAAATACATAGATAATTATAATGTATAATTTTAGCGGGTAAAAGTCCCGTGGTATTACGTTTTCTTACTTTTCCTAATACCTATTTAAATATACTGATTAAAAATAAGGCCAACAGAACTAATAGGTATTTCAATATTTTTAGTCGATTTTTTGAACGATCCTAATAGTTTTTTTTATAATTGTGCCTTTATATATTTTTTTCCAATAAAGAAAAAAAAAAAAATAGCGTCGGTTTCGTATAAGGATAAGTAAGTAAAAAGTAGGAAGATAAATAAAAACGATTGCCAGTCGAAGACAATGTGAAAGCAGAAAACCAACAATGTAGAAATAATATTCAAGAGAGTCCGCCAAAATTCCACGTAGCGGTTTGTTTTTTTAAAGTTATGTTCACCTATTTAGAATTTATGAAATGAAATGAAATGTATGTGTTGTAGGTACCTACGTTTAAAATAAATTTGTTTCTCTTTGAGTAATACATATAATATTTTGAATTGACACTCACGTATAATACAATCTTCTAGGTAGGTACTAACTTTCAGTCTGTACCCTATCCACAGTTTGAAAAACTCATTCAGGGACCAACTGTCACGAAGGTGTACCTATGTAGAGCAGGGGTCGGCAAGTAGTTTTAGGCGGGGTCCGGATATTGTGAGAAAAAGACCGAGAAAGCTCGGTCCGCAAACGGAACGCGGCCCGCATGTTGCCGACTGTTGATGTAAGTAGGTAAGTAGGTACAATTAATACTTACGATATCGGGACAGTGAGTTTCTTCTCCTCTCGTGGTCCTCACCCACGAGCCACCATGTCCGCATATCGCCTTTACCCTAAACAATTAAAATACAGTTATATAGCAAAATAAAATGGCATGATTCTGAAGGGGCCCAGTGGCGGCGTGTGAAAAAGTACATTGGACAACCCGACCCGTCCAAAAAAACACATATCTACTTATCTTAAAGCGTTTCAATTTTGTTGCAACCAAATGTTATGAAATACAACTTCGTCCTACATGTTTCTCACTTCGAAAGTGTTTAAGAGTCAAATTAGTGAGATTATTAATATGAAAGAACACCGATCTATTCCAAACATTGTCATAATCCGAAAAAATTAGGCATACTTTTTGCTTGCAAAGGTTAACTTTGAAAAACGAGACGATTCATCTAGCAAGTAATAACCAGTAAGTAACCAGGTTAGCTGGAAGAGATCCCTTCTTAGGGATAAGTTCGCCTTTGTACTATTTTCTGTGTACTTCTGTATTTTTAAATTTTTATGTGCAATAAAGAGTTTACATACATACATACATAATATACCTTTTCATCTCTCATACTCGGAAAGTGAAGCAAATCATATCTGACATACGGAAGGATAGCTATTATTTTCTTCCCAAGGGTAGATATGAATTAAAAAAAATAAAGGCATTGGCTGTCATTGAAACACATACGCATTCAGCCAAGCATTACGGCATATCCATGTTTTTTCTTAATTAAGTAGGTATTAATGACAATGATTATAAATTTTATAACGTTATTTAGTCAAATATTATTTTTATTAATTTATTTATATTACTTTATTTTTATACATACGTAGATTTAATGCTGCTTTAGAAAAAAAAAAGAAAAAAATACATTGTAAATGACAATGGTATATATGTCCACACAGCCATCTTAATTCCGCTTAACTCGTGGTTCAACTGTCTAAAATACCTACTTTATCTACAGTTTTTCTCTAATCATTATATAAAACATTTTAAATGTTGTTTATGGGTAAATATTGAAATAATTGGCAATAACCACATTGACCTATGTTTTAAAAAAAAAATTGATTTGCTGCCAATGCAACTAGTTTAGAAAAAGCGAGCTCGAATTTGGCGCGAAAGCATTCTTCATTTGGTAAAACTTTACATAAAAATATAAATAAAAAATGAGAAATAAAAACGTGACGTTTTCCTTTATGAACTGTACAAATTTCTGAATTAATTTTAGTTAATTTGTTATTTAATACGTTTTTTCTCATATACTTATGTATATTTTTTTTACTTTCCTTGTAGTCGAAGTGAAAAGTAGAGTGTTTAACTCGGGAAAAACACCACTATCACACTCGAAATATTGGCACCCTCGCATGCTCGGGTGCCAAGTTACCTCGTGTGATATTGGTTCTTTTCCTCCCTTGTTGAACAATCTACTAATGTATGAACTAAAGCAGCCATTACCAAAAGATAATAGGTAGGTACTTTCACTAATGACTAAGTTAGTGTTAATATTATAAAACTAGCTGTTGCCCGCGACTTCGTCTGCAAAGAATTCGTTTATCGCTATCCCGCGGGAACTACGCAATTTTCCGGGATAAAAAGTAGCTTATGTGTTATTCCAAATCATAAACTATGTCTGTTCCAAATTTTATCCAGATCCGTTAAGCCGTACTGGCGTGAAAGAGTAACAAACATCCATACATCCATACTTACAAACTTTCGCCTTTATAATAGTAGTAGGATTGAGCACAAAACTATTAAATACGTCTGACAACCGGCGAGTATAAAAACATAAATTTTCAAATTGCAATGTTGTGCTTTATTTACCTAGTTTTAAATTTTCAACAGTAAATTAAATGATTAAAATCAAAACCAATGCTACATTTTGAACATATTTCTGGCACAGTTTTTGTTACAGGCAATGTCTGCTCTGTATAAACACTCAGAAACTCGATTTTGTTCGGCTTATTTTTGTGCCAACGTCAGGGTTTATAATTACGGAAAGGTTACGTAGCGATAATGTTAATGTGTGGCTGCATTTTGAGTGATTTCAATGCGTGCTCGCTCGATTTGTCAATGAAAGTTAACCCAAGATTTGGATGCGTGCTTCGTGCTCGCAGTGATTGGTCGAAGTGTTTTGGCAAAACTACAATATAAAACAAAACAGTGCAGGTGTAATATTACGTATTTTGTACTACGCGTTTTATTTTAGATAACTTTAAATTAAATGAGATTGGTAGAGTGAAAGACGAACACGCTGGAACTGAGAGGAAACTTGAAGGGAATCGGGTTACTTCTACGCACTGACACTGTTAGCGTCTTAACCTTCCATTTTGTTGCGTCGAAGCCGAGCGTAAACGTTATCTTTTGTGAAAATAAACAAGCTTGCCAAAGACGGGAATAAGGAATAAATCACGATTTATGTTATTATGTTTCTCGAGGCTCTTCACGTTTCAATTCGTCTTTTCGACTATGAACACGTACAACATAGATCTCCCTTTAAGGTATTTTATGATGCTCTAATCCGAATTCCGTGAAAGTAAAAAATTGTGTCACGTACTTAACAAAATATTGAGGATATGAATCAGGATTTGTCCGTAATCGAGGTTTTGCGAATAGACTCGTGAATAATTATTAGGTAGTACAAGATTGACGTGTTAATCAATTTCTGCGTTTGTAGTCTTGTTAATGTTAATGTCACCACCGGTAACGTAGTAAGTAGCGGCAGGCATGTAATAATTTTGATTAAGAATATAATTCAGTTTTATGCCTAAAATGCCTTACAAACTGCGGGACCGATTTTTTACCTGGCCATGGCTAAAAACCACCGCAAAACTGGCTTTCGAATGAAACACACCGCATCAAAACCGGCCCTTCCTTTTGAGAGCTACGACGCCACACACACAGACACCGACATCAAACTTATAACTCCCCTTTTGGTTTTGGGGTTAAAAATATTGTGAGGATGGGCGTTGAGAGGTGACTGATAATGCCGAGTTCAGAGTTAATACTAACTTTAATATAATAGACTTAGGCTTATATAGTTACATACTGGGAGAGTGTGAGTGTGGCACACTACACCTCCCCCCTTGAAAAAGAAAAAAAAATAGATACACAATTAAAAAAAATCTTAAGTATAAACTTACTAAGTACTAACACTTATTTGCTTATGTCTAAATTTGCACGCTTTGCTGACGAGATAGGTACAAAAAGTAATACAAGACGCAGTTGTTGGTTTCGTTATTTAGTTTGTATACATGTGTCACTCTTAAAAAATGTATATATGTTTTAGTTATTGAAACAATATTTATTT
This sequence comes from Pandemis heparana, assembly GCA_963854515.1. NCBI lineage: Eukaryota > Metazoa > Arthropoda > Insecta > Lepidoptera > Tortricidae > Pandemis > Pandemis heparana. The sequence goes on along the minus strand of OY978013.1, from coordinate 14,281,089 downwards.
AGAAATTTGCTTAATACGTTACTGTATTTCCCATCTTCTTCTTAACTTCAGTCTTTCATTTAATATATCTTCTCAGTATCTAGTGGCCTTTCTTTCAATCTATTCTTTTATACACTTCAACTTTTATAATTTCTTTATCTTTCTTCAATAATACTTCTCCTTAGTGAGCAACTTTGGCTTCACTTTTTGGCATGGTGCACACTACACATATTATTTATATTTATGGTCGGCCGAACTTATTTCACATATTTATTTATTTAATCAGGATACAGGTATTTTTTATTTACTTTCGTGCGCGCACATACATTAAACCATTTATATATAATACACAGGCAGTTCATTTAACACTTCCATACTTAATTTGCATTCCTTGTGTCCAAGAGTCCCCACGAACCGGTGTGAAGTTAGCGGCCAAAAGTTGGCGGCGGATTATTGGCCAAGTAACGCCAACATTTGGCCGCCAACTTCACACCGAAATTACCCTACCAAATAAAGAAGTTCAAATGATTAACTGATAGAACTCCTCAAGGAATTATTAACTAATAAAAAAAAATTAATCTTGCATAAATATTAAAAAAAAAGAAAAATTAATGAAGATTAAGATTTCATCCGATTTTGTATCAGTTGAAAATTCAAATGTTATTTTTTTACATTATTTCTAGATCGATGAATGGGAAGTCACTATATGTGTTATGTTGAATATGAATAAGGCTTTCAAAATCAGCTATTGGTATAACATTACCTCGTTTAGTTTCGAAGCAGTGACTTAGCGGCCGATTTTTTATCAGTTGAGAATTCAAATGTTATTTTTTTTTCATTTTTTCTAGATCGATGAATGGAAAGTCACTATATGTGTGATGTTGTATATGAATATGGCTTTCAACATCAGCTATTGGCATAACATTAGCTCGTTTAGTTTCGAAGCAGTGACTTAGCGGCCGATTTTGTATGAGTTGAGATTTAAAATCTTATTTTTTTTTACATTATTTCTTGATCGATGAATGGAAAGTCACTATATGTTTGATGTTTTATATGAATATGGCTTTCAAAATCAGCTATTGGCATAACATTACCTCGTTTAGTTTCGAAGCAGTGACTTAGCGGCCGATTTTGTATGAGTTGAGATTTCAAATTTTATTTTTTTTACATTATTTCTAGATCGATGAATGGGAAGTCACTATATGTGTTATGTTGAATATGAATAAGGCTTTCAAAATCAGCTATTGGTATAACATTACCTCGTTTAGTTTCGAAGCAGTGACTTAGCGGCCGATTTTTTATCAGTTGAGAATTCAAATGTAATTTTTTTTTTATTTTTTCTAGATCGATGAATGGGAAGTCACTATATGTGTGATGTTGTATATGAATATGGCTTTCAACATCAGCTATTGGCATAACATTAGCTCGTTTAGTTTCGAAGCAGTGACTTAGCGGCCGATTTTGTATGAGTTGAGATTTAAAATCTTATTTTTTTTTACATTATTTCTTGATCGATGAATGGAAAGTCACTATATGTTTGATGTTGTATATGAATATGGCTTTCAAAATAGGCTATTGGCATAACATTACCTCGTTTAGTTTCGAAGCAGTGACTTAGCGGCCGATTTTGTATGAGTTGAGATTTCAAATTTTATTTTTTTTACAATATTTCTAGATCGATGAATGGGAAGTCACTATATGTGTTATGTTGAATATGAATAAGGCTTTCAAAATCAGCTATTGGTATAACATTACCTCGTTTAGTTTCGAAGCAGTGACTTAGCCGCCGATTTTTTATCAGTTGAGAATTCAAATGTTATTTTTTTTACATTTTTTCTAGATCGATGAATGGGAATTCACTATATGTGTGATGTTGTATATAAAAAAGGCTTTCAAAATCAGCTATTGGCATAACCTTACCTCGTTTAGTTTCGAAGCAGTGACTTAGCGGGCGATTTTTTATCAGTTGAGAATTCAAATGTTATTTTTTTTACATTATTTCTAGATCGATGAATGGGAAGTCACTATATGTGTTATGTTGTATATGAATAAGGCTTTCAAAATCAGCTATTGGTATAACATTACCTCGTTTAGTTTCGAAGCAGTGACTTAACGGCCGATTTTTTATCAGTTGAGAATTCAAATGTTATTTTTTTTACATTATTTCTAGATCGATGAATGGGAAGTCACTGTATGTGTGATGTTGTATACAAATATGGCTTTTAAAATCAGCTATTGGCATAACATTACCTCTGTTTAGTTTCGAAGCAGTGAATTAGCGGCCGATTTTGTATGAGTTGAGATTTCAAAACTTATTTTTTTTACATTATTTCTAGATCGATGAATGGGAAGTCACTATATGTGTGATGTTGTATATGAATAAGGCTTTCAAAATCAGCTATTGGCATAACATTACCTCGTTTAGTTTCGAAGCAGTGACTTAGCGGCCGATTTTGTATTAGTTGAGATTACAAATCTTATTTTTTTTACATTATTTCTAGATCCATGAATGGGAAGTCACTATATGTGTGATGTTGTATATGAATATGGCTTTCAACATCAGCTATTGGCATAACATTAGCTCGTTTAGTTTCGAAGCAGTGACTTAGCGGCCGATTTTGTATGAGTTGAGATTTTAAATCTTATTTTTTTTTACATTATTTCTTGATCGATGAATGGAAAGTCACTATATGTGTGATGTTGTATATGAATAAGGCTTTCAAAATCAGCTATTGGTATAACATTACCTCGTTTAGTTTCGAAGCAGTGACTTAGCGGCCGATTTTTTATCAGTTGAGAATTCAAATGTTATTTTTTTTTACATTTTTTCTAGATCGATGAATGGGAATTCACTATATGTGTGATGTTGTATATAAATAAGGCTTTTAAAATCAGCTATTGGCATAACTTTACCTCGTTTAGTTTCGAAGCAGTGACTTAGCGGGCGATTTTTTATCAGTTGAGAATTCAAATGTTATTTTTTTTACATTATTTCTAGATTGATGAATGGGAAGTCACTATATGTGTAATATTGTATATAAATTAGGCTTTCAAAATCAGCTTTTAGCATAACATTACCTCGTTTAGTTTCGAAGCAGTGACTTAGCGGCCGATTTTGTATGAGTTGAGATTTTAAATCTTATTTTTTTTACATTATTTCTAGATCGATGAATGGGAAGTCACTATATGTGTGATGTTGTATATGAATAAGGCTTTCAAAATGAGCTATTGGCATAACATTACCTCGTTTAGTTTCGAAGCAGTGACTTAGCGGCCGATTTTGTATGAGTTGAGATTTCAAATTTTATTTTTTTTACATTATTTCTAGATCGATGAATGGGAAGTCACTATATGTGTTATGTTGGATATGAATAAGGCTTTCAAAATCAGCTATTGGTATAACATTACCTCGTTTAGTTTCGAAGCAGTGACTTAGCGGCCGATTTTGTATCAGTTGAGATTGCAAATCTTATTTTTTTTACATTATTTCTAGACCGATGAATGGGAAGTCACTATATGTGTAATGTTAAATATAAATAACGCTTTCAAAATCAGCTATTGGCATAACATTACCTCGTTTAGTTTCGAAGCAGTGACTTAGCGGCCGATTTTGTATGAGTTGAGATTTTAAATCTTATTTTTTTTACATTATTTCTAGATCGATGAATGGGAAGTCACTATATGTGTGATGTTGTATATAAAAACGGCTTTCAAAATCAGCTATTGGTATAACATTACCTCGTTTAGTTTGGAAGTAAGCAGTGACTTAGCGGCCGATTTTTTATCAGTTGAGAATTCAAATGTTATTTTTTTTTCATTTTTTCTAGATCGATGAATGGGAAGTAACTATATGTGTGATGTTGTATATGAACAAGGCTTTCAAAATGAGCTATTGGCATAACATTACCTCGTTTAGTTTCGAAGCAGTGACTTAGCGGCCGATTTTGTATGAGTTGAGATTTCAAATATTTTTTTTTTTACATTATTTCTAGATCGATGAATGGGAAGTCACTATATGTGTTATGTTGTATATGAATAAGGCTTTCAAAATCAGCTACTGGTATAACATTACCTCGTTTAGTTTCGAAGCAGTGACTTAGCGGCCGATTTTGTATCAGTTGAGATTGCAAATCTTATTTTTTTTACATTATTTCTAGACCGATGAATGGGAAGTCACTATATGTGTAATGTTAAATATAAATAACGCTTTCAAAATCAGCTATTGGCATAACATTACCTCGTTTAGTTTCGAAGCAGTGACTTAGCGGCCGATTTTGTATGAGTTGAGATTTTAAATCTTATTTTTTTTACATTATTTCTAGATCGATGAATGGGAAGTCACTATATGTGTGATGTTGTATATAAAAACGGCTTTCAAAATCAGCTATTGGTATAACATTACCTCGTTTAGTTTGGAAGTAAGCAGTGACTTAGCGGCCGATTTTTTATCAGTTGAGAATTCAAATGTTATTTTTTTTTCATTTTTTCTAGATCGATGAATGGGAAGTCACTATATGTGTGATGTTGTATATGAATAAGGCTTTCAAAATGAGCTATTGGCATAACATTACCTCGTTTAGTTTCGAAGCAGTGACTTAGCGGCCGATTTTGTATGAGTTGAGATTTCAATTTTTTTTTTTTTACATTATTTCTAGATCGATGAATGGGAAGTCACTATATGTGTTATGTTGTATATGAATAAGGCTTTCAAAATCAGCTATTGGTATAACATTACCTCGTTTAGTTTCGAAGCAGTGACTTAGCGGCCGATTTTGTATCAGTTGAGATTGCAAATCTTATTTTTTTTACATTATTTCTAGACCGATGAATGGGAAGTCACTATATGTGTAATGTTAAATATAAATAACGCTTTCAAAATCAGCTATTGGCATAACATTACCTCGTTTAGTTTCGAAGCAGTGACTTAGCGGCCGATTTTGTATGAGTTGAGATTTTAAATCTTATTTTTTTTACATTATTTCTAGATCGATGAATGGGAAGTCACTATATGTGTGATGTTGTATATAAAAACGGCTTTCAAAATCAGCTATTGGTATAACATTACCTCGTTTAGTTTGGAAGTAAGTAGTGACTTAGCTGCCGACTTTGTATCAGTTGAAATTTCAAAACATATTTTTTTTACATTATTTCTTTATCGATGAATGGGAAGTCACTATATGTGTAATGTTGTATATGAATAAGGCTTTCAAAATCAGCTATTGGTATAACATTACCTCGTTTAGTTTCGAAGCAGTGACTTAGCGGCCGATTTTGTATGAGTTGAGATTTCAAATCTTATTTTTTTTACATTATTTCTAGATCGATGAATGGGAAGTCACTATATGTGTGACATTGTTTATAAATAAGGCTTTCAAAATCAGCTATTGGCATAACTTTACCTTGTTTAGTTTGGAAGCAGTGACTTAGCGGCCGATTTTTTATCAGTTGAGAATTCAAAAATTTTTTTTTTTACATTATTTCTAGATCGATGAATGGGAAGTCACTATATGTGTGATATTGAATATAAATAAGGCTTTCAAAATTAGCTATTGGTATAACATTACCTCGTTTAGTTTCGAAGCAGTGACTTAGCGGCCGAATTTGTATGAGTTGAGTTTTCAAATCTTATTTTTTTTTACATTATTTTTAGATCGATGAATGGGAAGTCACTATATGTGTGATGTTGTATATGAACAAGGCTTTCAAAATCAGCTATTGGCATAACATTACCTCGTTTAGTTTCGAAGCAGTGACTTAGCGGCCGATTTTTTATCTATTGAGAATTCAAATGTAATTTTTTTTACATTATTTCTAGATCGATGAATGGGAAGTCACTATATGTGTAATGTTGTATATGAATAAGGCTTTCAAAATCAGCTATTGGTATAACATTACCTCGTTTAGTTTCGAAGTAGTGACTTAGCGGCCGATTTTGTATGAGTTGAGATTTCAAATCTTATTTTTTTTACATTATTTCTAGATCGATGAATGGGAAGTCACTATATGTGTGACATTGTTTATAAATAAGGCTTTCAAAATCAGCTATTGGTATAACATTACCTCGTTTAGTTTCGAAGCAGTGACTTAGCGGCCGATTTTGTATGAGTTGAGATTTCAAATCTTATTTTTTTTACATTATTTTTAGATCGATGAATGGGAAGTCACTATATGTGTGATGTTGTATATGAACAAGGCTTTCAAAATCAGCTATTGGCAAAACATTACCTCGTTTAGTTTCGAAGCAGTGACTTAGCGGCCGATTTTTTATCTATTGAGAATTCAAATGTAATTTTTTTTACATTATTTCTAGATCGATGAATGGGAAGTCACTATATGTGTGATGTTGTATATAAAAACGGCTTTCAAAATCAGCTATTGGTATAACATTACCTCGTTTAGTTTAGAAGTAAGTAGTGACTTAGCTGCCGACTTTGTATCAGTTGAAATTTCAAAACATATTTTTTTTACATTATTTCTAGATCGATGAATGGGAAGTCACTATATGTGTAATGTTGTATATGAATAAGGCTTTCAAAATCAGCTATTGGTATAACATTACCTCGTTTAGTTTCGAAGCAGTGACTTAGCGGCCGATTTTGTATGAGTTGAGATTTCAAATCTTATTTTTTTTACATTATTTCTAGATCGATGAATGGGAATTCACTATATGTGAGATGTTGTATATGAATAAGGCTTTCAAAATCAGCTATTGGCATAACATTACCTCGTTTAGTTTCGAAGCAGTGACTTAGCGGCCGATTTTGTATCAGTTGAGATTTCAAATCTTATTATTTTTACATTATTTCTAGATCGATGAATGGGAAGTCACTATATGTGTTATGTTGTATATGAATAAGGCTTTCAAAATCAGCTATTGGTATAACATTACCTCGTTTAGTTTCGAAGCAGTGACTTAGCGGCCGATTTTGTATCAGTTGAGATTGCAAATCTTATTTTTTTTACATTATTTCTAGACCGATGAATGGGAAGTCACTATATGTGTAATGTTAAATATAAATAACGCTTTCAAAATCAGCTATTGGCATAACATTATCTCGTTTAGTTTGGAAGTAAGTAGTGACTTAGCTGCCGACTTTGTATCAGTTGAAATTTCAAAACATATTTTTTTTACATTATTTCTAGATCGATGAATGGGAAGTCACTATATGTGTAATGTTGTATATGAATAAGGCTTTCAAAATCAGCTATTGGTATAACATTACCTCGTTTAGTTTCGAAGCAGTGACTTAGCGGCCGATTTTGTATGAGTTGAGATTTCAAATCTTATTTTTTTTACATTATTTCTAGATCGATGAATGGGAAGTCACTATATGTGTGACATTGTTTATAAATAAGGCTTTCAAAATCAGCTATTGGCATAACTTTACCTCGTTTAGTTTGGAAGCAGTGACTTAGCGGCCGATTTTTTATCAGTTGAGAATTCAAAACTTATTTTTTTTACATTATTTCTAGATCGATGAATGGGAAGTCACTATATGTGTGATATTGTATATGAATAAGGCTTTCAAAATTAGCTATTGGTATAACATTAACTCGTTTAGTTTCGAAGCAGTGACTTAGCGGCCGATTTTGTATGAGTTGAGTTTTCAAATCTTATTTTTTTTACATTATTTTTAGATCGATGAATGGGAAGTCACTATATGTGTGACATTGTTTATAAATAAGGCTTTCAAAATGAGCTATTGGCATAACATTACCTCGTTTAGTTTCGAAGCAGTGACTTAGCGGCCGATTTTGTATGAGTTGAGATTTCAAATTTTATTTTTTTTACATTATTTCTAGATCGATGAATGGGAAGTCACTATATGTGTTATGTTGGATATGAATAAGGCTTTCAAAATCAGCTATTGGTATAACATTACCTCGTTTAGTTTCGAAGCAGTGACTTAGCGGCCGATTTTGTATCAGTTGAGATTGCAAATCTTATTTTTTTTACATTATTTCTAGACCGATGAATGGGAAGTCACTATATGTGTAATGTTAAATATAAATAACGCTTTCAAAATCAGCTATTGGCATAACATTACCTCGTTTAGTTTCGAAGCAGTGACTTAGCGGCCGATTTTGTATGAGTTGAGATTTTAAATCTTATTTTTTTTACATTATTTCTAGATCGATGAATGGGAAGTCACTATATGTGTGATGTTGTATATAAAAACGGCTTTCAAAATCAGCTATTGGTATAACATTACCTCGTTTAGTTTGGAAGTAAGCAGTGACTTAGCGGCCGATTTTTTATCAGTTGAGAATTCAAATGTTATTTTTTTTTCATTTTTTCTAGATCGATGAATGGGAAGTAACTATATGTGTGATGTTGTATATGAACAAGGCTTTCAAAATGAGCTATTGGCATAACATTACCTCGTTTAGTTTCGAAGCAGTGACTTAGCGGCCGATTTTGTATGAGTTGAGATTTCAAATATTTTTTTTTTTACATTATTTCTAGATCGATGAATGGGAAGTCACTATATGTGTTATGTTGTATATGAATAAGGCTTTCAAAATCAGCTACTGGTATAACATTACCTCGTTTAGTTTCGAAGCAGTGACTTAGCGGCCGATTTTGTATCAGTTGAGATTGCAAATCTTATTTTTTTTACATTATTTCTAGACCGATGAATGGGAAGTCACTATATGTGTAATGTTAAATATAAATAACGCTTTCAAAATCAGCTATTGGCATAACATTACCTCGTTTAGTTTCGAAGCAGTGACTTAGCGGCCGATTTTGTATGAGTTGAGATTTTAAATCTTATTTTTTTTACATTATTTCTAGATCGATGAATGGGAAGTCACTATATGTGTGATGTTGTATATAAAAACGGCTTTCAAAATCAGCTATTGGTATAACATTACCTCGTTTAGTTTGGAAGTAAGCAGTGACTTAGCGGCCGATTTTTTATCAGTTGAGAATTCAAATGTTATTTTTTTTTCATTTTTTCTAGATCGATGAATGGGAAGTCACTATATGTGTGATGTTGTATATGAATAAGGCTTTCAAAATGAGCTATTGGCATAACATTACCTCGTTTAGTTTCGAAGCAGTGACTTAGCGGCCGATTTTGTATGAGTTGAGATTTCAATTTTTTTTTTTTTACATTATTTCTAGATCGATGAATGGGAAGTCACTATATGTGTTATGTTGTATATGAATAAGGCTTTCAAAATCAGCTATTGGTATAACATTACCTCGTTTAGTTTCGAAGCAGTGACTTAGCGGCCGATTTTGTATCAGTTGAGATTGCAAATCTTATTTTTTTTACATTATTTCTAGACCGATGAATGGGAAGTCACTATATGTGTAATGTTAAATATAAATAACGCTTTCAAAATCAGCTATTGGCATAACATTACCTCGTTTAGTTTCGAAGCAGTGACTTAGCGGCCGATTTTGTATGAGTTGAGATTTTAAATCTTATTTTTTTTACATTATTTCTAGATCGATGAATGGGAAGTCACTATATGTGTGATGTTGTATATAAAAACGGCTTTCAAAATCAGCTATTGGTATAACATTACCTCGTTTAGTTTGGAAGTAAGTAGTGACTTAGCTGCCGACTTTGTATCAGTTGAAATTTCAAAACATATTTTTTTTACATTATTTCTTTATCGATGAATGGGAAGTCACTATATGTGTAATGTTGTATATGAATAAGGCTTTCAAAATCAGCTATTGGTATAACATTACCTCGTTTAGTTTCGAAGCAGTGACTTAGCGGCCGATTTTGTATGAGTTGAGATTTCAAATCTTATTTTTTTTACATTATTTCTAGATCGATGAATGGGAAGTCACTATATGTGTGACATTGTTTATAAATAAGGCTTTCAAAATCAGCTATTGGCATAACTTTACCTTGTTTAGTTTGGAAGCAGTGACTTAGCGGCCGATTTTTTATCAGTTGAGAATTCAAAAATTTTTTTTTTTACATTATTTCTAGATCGATGAATGGGAAGTCACTATATGTGTGATATTGAATATAAATAAGGCTTTCAAAATTAGCTATTGGTATAACATTACCTCGTTTAGTTTCGAAGCAGTGACTTAGCGGCCGAATTTGTATGAGTTGAGTTTTCAAATCTTATTTTTTTTTACATTATTTTTAGATCGATGAATGGGAAGTCACTATATGTGTGATGTTGTATATGAACAAGGCTTTCAAAATCAGCTATTGGCATAACATTACCTCGTTTAGTTTCGAAGCAGTGACTTAGCGGCCGATTTTTTATCTATTGAGAATTCAAATGTAATTTTTTTTACATTATTTCTAGATCGATGAATGGGAAGTCACTATATGTGTAATGTTGTATATGAATAAGGCTTTCAAAATCAGCTATTGGTATAACATTACCTCGTTTAGTTTCGAAGTAGTGACTTAGCGGCCGATTTTGTATGAGTTGAGATTTCAAATCTTATTTTTTTTACATTATTTCTAGATCGATGAATGGGAAGTCACTATATGTGTGACATTGTTTATAAATAAGGCTTTCAAAATCAGCTATTGGTATAACATTACCTCGTTTAGTTTCGAAGCAGTGACTTAGCGGCCGATTTTGTATGAGTTGAGATTTCAAATCTTATTTTTTTTACATTATTTTTAGATCGATGAATGGGAAGTCACTATATGTGTGATGTTGTATATGAACAAGGCTTTCAAAATCAGCTATTGGCAAAACATTACCTCGTTTAGTTTCGAAGCAGTGACTTAGCGGCCGATTTTTTATCTATTGAGAATTCAAATGTAATTTTTTTTACATTATTTCTAGATCGATGAATGGGAAGTCACTATATGTGTGATGTTGTATATAAAAACGGCTTTCAAAATCAGCTATTGGTATAACATTACCTCGTTTAGTTTAGAAGTAAGTAGTGACTTAGCTGCCGACTTTGTATCAGTTGAAATTTCAAAACATATTTTTTTTACATTATTTCTAGATCGATGAATGGGAAGTCACTATATGTGTAATGTTGTATATGAATAAGGCTTTCAAAATCAGCTATTGGTATAACATTACCTCGTTTAGTTTCGAAGCAGTGACTTAGCGGCCGATTTTGTATGAGTTGAGATTTCAAATCTTATTTTTTTTACATTATTTCTAGATCGATGAATGGGAATTCACTATATGTGAGATGTTGTATATGAATAAGGCTTTCAAAATCAGCTATTGGCATAACATTACCTCGTTTAGTTTCGAAGCAGTGACTTAGCGGCCGATTTTGTATCAGTTGAGATTTCAAATCTTATTATTTTTACATTATTTCTAGATCGATGAATGGGAAGTCACTATATGTGTTATGTTGTATATGAATAAGGCTTTCAAAATCAGCTATTGGTATAACATTACCTCGTTTAGTTTCGAAGCAGTGACTTAGCGGCCGATTTTGTATCAGTTGAGATTGCAAATCTTATTTTTTTTACATTATTTCTAGACCGATGAATGGGAAGTCACTATATGTGTAATGTTAAATATAAATAACGCTTTCAAAATCAGCTATTGGCATAACATTATCTCGTTTAGTTTGGAAGTAAGTAGTGACTTAGCTGCCGACTTTGTATCAGTTGAAATTTCAAAACATATTTTTTTTACATTATTTCTAGATCGATGAATGGGAAGTCACTATATGTGTAATGTTGTATATGAATAAGGCTTTCAAAATCAGCTATTGGTATAACATTACCTCGTTTAGTTTCGAAGCAGTGACTTAGCGGCCGATTTTGTATGAGTTGAGATTTCAAATCTTATTTTTTTTACATTATTTCTAGATCGATGAATGGGAAGTCACTATATGTGTGACATTGTTTATAAATAAGGCTTTCAAAATCAGCTATTGGCATAACTTTACCTCGTTTAGTTTGGAAGCAGTGACTTAGCGGCCGATTTTTTATCAGTTGAGAATTCAAAACTTATTTTTTTTACATTATTTCTAGATCGATGAATGGGAAGTCACTATATGTGTGATATTGTATATGAATAAGGCTTTCAAAATTAGCTATTGGTATAACATTAACTCGTTTAGTTTCGAAGCAGTGACTTAGCGGCCGATTTTGTATGAGTTGAGTTTTCAAATCTTATTTTTTTTACATTATTTTTAGATCGATGAATGGGAAGTCACTATATGTGTGACATTGTTTATAAATAAGGCTTTCAAAATCAGCTATTGGCATAACTTTACCTCGTTTAGTTTGGAAGCAGTGACTTAGCGGCCGATTTTTTATCAGTTGAGAATTCAAAACTTATTTTTTTTACATTATTTCTAGATCGATGAATGGGAAGTCACTATATGTGTGATATTGTATATGAATAAGGCTTTCAAAATTAGCTATTGGTATAACATTAACTCGTTTAGTTTCGAAGCAGTGACTTAGCGGCCGATTTTGTATGAGTTGAGTTTTCAAATCTTATTTTTTTTACATTATTTTTAGATCGATGAATGGGAAGTCACTAAATGTGTGATGTTGTATATGAACAAGGCTTTCAAAATCAGCTATTGCCATAACATTACCTCGTTTAGTTTCGAAGCAGTGACTTAGCGGCCGATTTTTTATCTATTGAGAATTCAAATGTAATTTTTTTTACATTATTTCTAGATCGATGAATGGGAAGTCACTATATGTGTAATGTTGTATATGAATAAGGCTTTCAAAATCAGCTATTGGTATAACATTACCTCGTTTAGTTTCGAAGCAGTGACTTAGCGGCCGATTTTGTATGAGTTGAGATTTCAAATCTTATTTTTTTTGCATTATTTCTAGATCGATGAATGGGAAGTCAGTATATGTGTGACATTGTTTATAAATAAGGCTTTCAAAATCAGCTATTGGCATAACTTTACCTCGTTTAGTTTGGAAGCAGTGACTTAGCGGCCGATTTTTTATCAGATGAGATTTCAAAACTTATTTTTTTTACATTATTTTTAGATCGATGAATGGGAAGTCACTATATGTGTAATGTTGTATATGAATAAGGCTTTCAAAATTAGCTATTGGTATAACATTACCTCGTTTAGTTTCGAAGCAGTGACTTAGCGGCCGATTTTGTATGAGTTGAGATTTCAAATCTTATTTTTTTTACATTATTTCTAGATCGATGAATGGGAAGTCACTATATGTGTGACATTGTTTATAAATAAGGCTTTCAAAATCAGCTATTGGCATAACTTTACCTCGTTTAGTTTGGAAGCAGTGACTTAGCGGCCGATTTTTTATCAGTTGAGATTTCAAAACTTATTTTTTTTACATTATTTCTAGATCGATGAATGGGAAGTCACTATATGTGTAATGTTAAATATAAATAACGCTTTCAAAATCAGCTATTGGCATAACATTACCTCGTTTAGTTTCGAAGCAGTGACTTAGCGGCCGATTTTGTATGAGTTGAGATTTTAAATCTTATTTTTTTTACATTATTTCTAGATCGATGAATGGGAAGTCACTATATGTGTGATGTTGTATATAAAAACGGCTTTCAAAATCAGCTATTGGTATAACATTACCTCGTTTAGTTTGGAAGTAAGTAGTGACTTAGCTGCCGACTTTGTATCAGTTGAAATTTCAAAACATATTTTTTTTACATTATTTCTAGATCGATGAATGGGAAGTCACTATATGTGTAATGTTGTATATGAATAAGGCTTTCAAAATCAGCTATTGGTATAACATTACCTCGTTTAGTTTCGAAGCAGTGACTTAGCGGCCGATTTTGTATGAGTTGAGATTTCAAATCTTATTTTTTTTACATTATTTCTAGATCGATGAATGGGAAGTCACTATATGTGTGACATTGTTTATAAATAAGGCTTTCAAAATCAGCTATTGGCATAACTTTACCTCGTTTAGTTTGGAAGCAGTGACTTAGCGGCCGATTTTTTATCAGTTGAGAATTCAAAACTTATTTTTTTTACATTATTTCTAGATCGATGAATGGGAAGTCACTATATGTGTGATATTGTATATGAATAAGGCTTTCAAAATTAGCTATTGGTATAACATTACCTCTTTTAGTTTCGAAGCAGTGACTTAGCGGCCGAATTTGTATGAGTTGAGTTTTCAAATCTTATTTTTTTTTACATTATTTTTAGATTGATGAATGGGAAGTCACTATATGTGTGATGTTGTATATGAACAAGGCTTTCAAAATCAGCTATTGGTATAACATTACCTCGTTTAGTTTAGAAGTAAGTAGTGACTTAGCTGCCGACTTTGTATCAGTTGAAATTTCAAAACATATTTTTTTTACATTATTTCTAGATCGATGAATGGGAAGTCACTATATGTGTGATATTGTATATGAATAAGGCTTTCAAAATTAGCTATTGGTATAACATTACCTCGTTTAGTTTAGAAGTAAGTAGTGACTTAGCTGCCGACTTTGTATCAGTTGAAATTTCAAAACATATTTTTTTTACATTATTTCTAGATCGATGAATGGGAAGTCACTATATGTGTGATATTGTATATGAATAAGGCTTTCAAAATTAGCTATTGGTATAACATTACCTCTTTTAGTTTCGAAGCAGTGACTTAGCGGCCGAATTTGTATGAGTTGAGTTTTCAAATCTTATTTTTTTTTACATTATTTTTAGATTGATGAATGGGAAGTCACTATATGTGTGATGTTGTATATAAAAACGGCTTTCAAAATCAGCTATTGGTATAACATTACCTCGTTTAGTTTAGAAGTAAGTAGTGACTTAGCTGCCGACTTTGTATCAGTTGAAATTTCAAAACATATTTTTTTTACATTATTTCTAGATCGATGAATGGGAAGTCACTATATGTGTAATGTTGTATATGAATAAGGCTTTCAAAATCAGCTATTGGTATAACATTACCTCGTTTAGTTTCGAAGCAGTGACTTAGCGGCCGATTTTGTATGAGTTGAGATTTCAAATCTTATTTTTTTTACATTATTTCTAGATCGATGAATGGGAATTCACTATATGTGAGATGTTGTATATGAATAAGGCTTTCAAAATCAGCTATTGGCATAACATTACCTCGTTTAGTTTCGAAGCAGTGACTTAGCGGCCGATTTTGTATCAGTTGAGATTTCAAATCTTATTATTTTTACATTATTTCTAGATCGATGAATGGGAAGTCACTATATGTGTTATGTTGTATATGAATAAGGCTTTCAAAATCAGCTATTGGTATAACATTACCTCGTTTAGTTTCGAAGCAGTGACTTAGCGGCCGATTTTGTATCAGTTGAGATTGCAAATCTTATTTTTTTTACATTATTTCTAGACCGATGAATGGGAAGTCACTATATGTGTAATGTTAAATATAAATAACGCTTTCAAAATCAGCTATTGGCATAACATTATCTCGTTTAGTTTGGAAGTAAGTAGTGACTTAGCTGCCGACTTTGTATCAGTTGAAATTTCAAAACATATTTTTTTTACATTATTTCTAGATCGATGAATGGGAAGTCACTATATGTGTAATGTTGTATATGAATAAGGCTTTCAAAATCAGCTATTGGTATAACATTACCTCGTTTAGTTTCGAAGCAGTGACTTAGCGGCCGATTTTGTATGAGTTGAGATTTCAAATCTTATTTTTTTTACATTATTTCTAGATCGATGAATGGGAAGTCACTATATGTGTGACATTGTTTATAAATAAGGCTTTCAAAATCAGCTATTGGCATAACTTTACCTCGTTTAGTTTGGAAGCAGTGACTTAGCGGCCGATTTTTTATCAGTTGAGAATTCAAAACTTATTTTTTTTACATTATTTCTAGATCGATGAATGGGAAGTCACTATATGTGTGATATTGTATATGAATAAGGCTTTCAAAATTAGCTATTGGTATAACATTAACTCGTTTAGTTTCGAAGCAGTGACTTAGCGGCCGATTTTGTATGAGTTGAGTTTTCAAATCTTATTTTTTTTACATTATTTTTAGATCGATGAATGGGAAGTCACTATATGTGTGACATTGTTTATAAATAAGGCTTTCAAAATCAGCTATTGGCATAACTTTACCTCGTTTAGTTTGGAAGCAGTGACTTAGCGGCCGATTTTTTATCAGTTGAGAATTCAAAACTTATTTTTTTTACATTATTTCTAGATCGATGAATGGGAAGTCACTATATGTGTGATATTGTATATGAATAAGGCTTTCAAAATTAGCTATTGGTATAACATTAACTCGTTTAGTTTCGAAGCAGTGACTTAGCGGCCGATTTTGTATGAGTTGAGTTTTCAAATCTTATTTTTTTTACATTATTTTTAGATCGATGAATGGGAAGTCACTAAATGTGTGATGTTGTATATGAACAAGGCTTTCAAAATCAGCTATTGCCATAACATTACCTCGTTTAGTTTCGAAGCAGTGACTTAGCGGCCGATTTTTTATCTATTGAGAATTCAAATGTAATTTTTTTTACATTATTTCTAGATCGATGAATGGGAAGTCACTATATGTGTAATGTTGTATATGAATAAGGCTTTCAAAATCAGCTATTGGTATAACATTACCTCGTTTAGTTTCGAAGCAGTGACTTAGCGGCCGATTTTGTATGAGTTGAGATTTCAAATCTTATTTTTTTTGCATTATTTCTAGATCGATGAATGGGAAGTCAGTATATGTGTGACATTGTTTATAAATAAGGCTTTCAAAATCAGCTATTGGCATAACTTTACCTCGTTTAGTTTGGAAGCAGTGACTTAGCGGCCGATTTTTTATCAGATGAGATTTCAAAACTTATTTTTTTTACATTATTTTTAGATCGATGAATGGGAAGTCACTATATGTGTAATGTTGTATATGAATAAGGCTTTCAAAATTAGCTATTGGTATAACATTACCTCGTTTAGTTTCGAAGCAGTGACTTAGCGGCCGATTTTGTATGAGTTGAGATTTCAAATCTTATTTTTTTTACATTATTTCTAGATCGATGAATGGGAAGTCACTATATGTGTGACATTGTTTATAAATAAGGCTTTCAAAATCAGCTATTGGCATAACTTTACCTCGTTTAGTTTGGAAGCAGTGACTTAGCGGCCGATTTTTTATCAGTTGAGATTTCAAAACTTATTTTTTTTACATTATTTCTAGATCGATGAATGGGAAGTCACTATATGTGTAATGTTAAATATAAATAACGCTTTCAAAATCAGCTATTGGCATAACATTACCTCGTTTAGTTTCGAAGCAGTGACTTAGCGGCCGATTTTGTATGAGTTGAGATTTTAAATCTTATTTTTTTTACATTATTTCTAGATCGATGAATGGGAAGTCACTATATGTGTGATGTTGTATATAAAAACGGCTTTCAAAATCAGCTATTGGTATAACATTACCTCGTTTAGTTTGGAAGTAAGTAGTGACTTAGCTGCCGACTTTGTATCAGTTGAAATTTCAAAACATATTTTTTTTACATTATTTCTAGATCGATGAATGGGAAGTCACTATATGTGTAATGTTGTATATGAATAAGGCTTTCAAAATCAGCTATTGGTATAACATTACCTCGTTTAGTTTCGAAGCAGTGACTTAGCGGCCGATTTTGTATGAGTTGAGATTTCAAATCTTATTTTTTTTACATTATTTCTAGATCGATGAATGGGAAGTCACTATATGTGTGACATTGTTTATAAATAAGGCTTTCAAAATCAGCTATTGGTATAACATTACCTCGTTTAGTTTCGAAGCAGTGACTTAGCGGCCGATTTTGTATGAGTTGAGATTTCAAATCTTATTTTTTTTACATTATTTTTAGATCGATGAATGGGAAGTCACTATATGTGTGATGTTGTATATGAACAAGGCTTTCAAAATCAGCTATTGGCAAAACATTACCTCGTTTAGTTTCGAAGCAGTGACTTAGCGGCCGATTTTTTATCTATTGAGAATTCAAATGTAATTTTTTTTACATTATTTCTAGATCGATGAATGGGAAGTCACTATATGTGTGATGTTGTATATAAAAACGGCTTTCAAAATCAGCTATTGGTATAACATTACCTCGTTTAGTTTAGAAGTAAGTAGTGACTTAGCTGCCGACTTTGTATCAGTTGAAATTTCAAAACATATTTTTTTTACATTATTTCTAGATCGATGAATGGGAAGTCACTATATGTGTAATGTTGTATATGAATAAGGCTTTCAAAATCAGCTATTGGTATAACATTACCTCGTTTAGTTTCGAAGCAGTGACTTAGCGGCCGATTTTGTATGAGTTGAGATTTCAAATCTTATTTTTTTTACATTATTTCTAGATCGATGAATGGGAATTCACTATATGTGAGATGTTGTATATGAATAAGGCTTTCAAAATCAGCTATTGGCATAACATTACCTCGTTTAGTTTCGAAGCAGTGACTTAGCGGCCGATTTTGTATCAGTTGAGATTTCAAATCTTATTATTTTTACATTATTTCTAGATCGATGAATGGGAAGTCACTATATGTGTTATGTTGTATATGAATAAGGCTTTCAAAATCAGCTATTGGTATAACATTACCTCGTTTAGTTTCGAAGCAGTGACTTAGCGGCCGATTTTGTATCAGTTGAGATTGCAAATCTTATTTTTTTTACATTATTTCTAGACCGATGAATGGGAAGTCACTATATGTGAAATGTTAAATATAAATAACGCTTTCAAAATCAGCTATTGGCATAACATTATCTCGTTTAGTTTGGAAGTAAGTAGTGACTTAGCTGCCGACTTTGTATCAGTTGAAATTTCAAAACATATTTTTTTTACATTATTTCTAGATCGATGAATGGGAAGTCACTATATGTGTAATGTTGTATATGAATAAGGCTTTCAAAATCAGCTATTGGTATAACATTACCTCGTTTAGTTTCGAAGCAGTGACTTAGCGGCCGATTTTGTATGAGTTGAGATTTCAAATCTTATTTTTTTTACATTATTTCTAGATCGATGAATGGGAAGTCACTATATGTGTGACATTGTTTATAAATAAGGCTTTCAAAATCAGCTATTGGCATAACTTTACCTCGTTTAGTTTGGAAGCAGTGACTTAGCGGCCGATTTTTTATCAGTTGAGAATTCAAAACTTATTTTTTTTACATTTTTTCTAGATCGATGAATGGGAAGTCACTATATGTGTGATATTGTATATGAATAAGGCTTTCAAAATTAGCTATTGGTATAACATTAACTCGTTTAGTTTCGAAGCAGTGACTTAGCGGCCGATTTTGTATGAGTTGAGTTTTCAAATCTTATTTTTTTTACATTATTTTTAGATCGATGAATGGGAAGTCACTATATGTGTGACATTGTTTATAAATAAGGCTTTCAAAATCAGCTATTGGCATAACTTTACCTCGTTTAGTTTGGAAGCAGTGACTTAGCGGCCGATTTTTTATCAGTTGAGAATTCAAAACTTATTTTTTTTACATTATTTCTAGATCGATGAATGGGAAGTCACTATATGTGTGATATTGTATATGAATAAGGCTTTCAAAATTAGCTATTGGTATAACATTAACTCGTTTAGTTTCGAAGCAGTGACTTAGCGGCCGATTTTGTATGAGTTGAGTTTTCAAATCTTATTTTTTTTACATTATTTTTAGATCGATGAATGGGAAGTCACTAAATGTGTGATGTTGTATATGAACAAGGCTTTCAAAATCAGCTATTGCCATAACATTACCTCGTTTAGTTTCGAAGCAGTGACTTAGCGGCCGATTTTTTATCAGTTGAGAATTCAAAACTTATTTTTTTTACATTATTTCTAGATCGATGAATGGGAAGTCACTATATGTGTGATATTGTATATGAATAAGGCTTTCAAAATTAGCTATTGGTATAACATTAACTCGTTTAGTTTCGAAGCAGTGACTTAGCGGCCGATTTTGTATGAGTTGAGATTTCAAATCTTATTTTTTTTACATTATTTTTAGATCGATGAATGGGAAGTCACTATATGTGTGATGTTGTATATGAACAAGGCTTTCAAAATCAGCTATTGGCAAAACATTACCTCGTTTAGTTTCGAAGCAGTGACTTAGCGGCCGATTTTTTATCTATTGAGAATTCAAATGTAATTTTTTTTACATTATTTCTAGATCGATGAATGGGAAGTCACTATATGTGTGATGTTGTATATAAAAACGGCTTTCAAAATCAGCTATTGGTATAACATTACCTCGTTTAGTTTAGAAGTAAGTAGTGACTTAGCTGCCGACTTTGTATCAGTTGAAATTTCAAAACATATTTTTTTTACATTATTTCTAGATCGATGAATGGGAAGTCACTATATGTGTAATGTTGTATATGAATAAGGCTTTCAAAATCAGCTATTGGTATAACATTACCTCGTTTAGTTTCGAAGCAGTGACTTAGCGGCCGATTTTGTATGAGTTGAGATTTCAAATCTTATTTTTTTTACATTATTTCTAGATCGATGAATGGGAATTCACTATATGTGAGATGTTGTATATGAATAAGGCTTTCAAAATCAGCTATTGGCATAACATTACCTCGTTTAGTTTCGAAGCAGTGACTTAGCGGCCGATTTTGTATCAGTTGAGATTTCAAATCTTATTATTTTTACATTATTTCTAGATCGATGAATGGGAAGTCACTATATGTGTTATGTTGTATATGAATAAGGCTTTCAAAATCAGCTATTGGTATAACATTACCTCGTTTAGTTTCGAAGCAGTGACTTAGCGGCCGATTTTGTATCAGTTGAGATTGCAAATCTTATTTTTTTTACATTATTTCTAGACCGATGAATGGGAAGTCACTATATGTGTAATGTTAAATATAAATAACGCTTTCAAAATCAGCTATTGGCATAACATTATCTCGTTTAGTTTGGAAGTAAGTAGTGACTTAGCTGCCGACTTTGTATCAGTTGAAATTTCAAAACATATTTTTTTTACATTATTTCTAGATCGATGAATGGGAAGTCACTATATGTGTAATGTTGTATATGAATAAGGCTTTCAAAATCAGCTATTGGTATAACATTACCTCGTTTAGTTTCGAAGCAGTGACTTAGCGGCCGATTTTGTATGAGTTGAGATTTCAAATCTTATTTTTTTTACATTATTTCTAGATCGATGAATGGGAAGTCACTATATGTGTGACATTGTTTATAAATAAGGCTTTCAAAATCAGCTATTGGCATAACTTTACCTCGTTTAGTTTGGAAGCAGTGACTTAGCGGCCGATTTTTTATCAGTTGAGAATTCAAAACTTATTTTTTTTACATTATTTCTAGATCGATGAATGGGAAGTCACTATATGTGTGATATTGTATATGAATAAGGCTTTCAAAATTAGCTATTGGTATAACATTAACTCGTTTAGTTTCGAAGCAGTGACTTAGCGGCCGATTTTGTATGAGTTGAGTTTTCAAATCTTATTTTTTTTACATTATTTTTAGATCGATGAATGGGAAGTCACTATATGTGTGACATTGTTTATAAATAAGGCTTTCAAAATCAGCTATTGGCATAACTTTACCTCGTTTAGTTTGGAAGCAGTGACTTAGCGGCCGATTTTTTATCAGTTGAGAATTCAAAACTTATTTTTTTTACATTATTTCTAGATCGATGAATGGGAAGTCACTATATGTGTGATATTGTATATGAATAAGGCTTTCAAAATTAGCTATTGGTATAACATTAACTCGTTTAGTTTCGAAGCAGTGACTTAGCGGCCGATTTTGTATGAGTTGAGTTTTCAAATCTTATTTTTTTTACATTATTTTTAGATCGATGAATGGGAAGTCACTAAATGTGTGATGTTGTATATGAACAAGGCTTTCAAAATCAGCTATTGCCATAACATTACCTCGTTTAGTTTCGAAGCAGTGACTTAGCGGCCGATTTTTTATCAGTTGAGAATTCAAAACTTATTTTTTTTACATTATTTCTAGATCGATGAATGGGAAGTCACTATATGTGTGATATTGTATATGAATAAGGCTTTCAAAATTAGCTATTGGTATAACATTAACTCGTTTAGTTTCGAAGCAGTGACTTAGCGGCCGATTTTGTATGAGTTGAGATTTCAAATCTTATTTTTTTTACATTATTTTTAGATCGATGAATGGGAAGTCACTATATGTGTGATGTTGTATATGAACAAGGCTTTCAAAATCAGCTATTGGCAAAACATTACCTCGTTTAGTTTCGAAGCAGTGACTTAGCGGCCGATTTTTTATCTATTGAGAATTCAAATGTAATTTTTTTTACATTATTTCTAGATCGATGAATGGGAAGTCACTATATGTGTAATGTTGTATATGAATAAGGCTTTCAAAATCAGCTATTGGTATAACATTACCTCGTTTAGTTTCGAAGCAGTGACTTAGCGGCCGATTTTGTATGAGTTGAGATTTCAAATCTTATTTTTTTTGCATTATTTCTAGATCGATGAATGGGAAGTCAGTATATGTGTGACATTGTTTATAAATAAGGCTTTCAAAATCAGCTATTGGCATAACTTTACCTCGTTTAGTTTGGAAGCAGTGACTTAGCGGCCGATTTTTTATCAGATGAGATTTCAAAACTTATTTTTTTTACATTATTTTTAGATCGATGAATGGGAAGTCACTATATGTGTAATGTTGTATATGAATAAGGCTTTCAAAATTAGCTATTGGTATAACATTACCTCGTTTAGTTTCGAAGCAGTGACTTAGCGGCCGATTTTGTATGAGTTGAGATTTCAAATCTTATTTTTTTTACATTATTTCTAGATCGATGAATGGGAAGTCACTATATGTGTGACATTGTTTATAAATAAGGCTTTCAAAATCAGCTATTGGCATAACTTTACCTCGTTTAGTTTGGAAGCAGTGACTTAGCGGCCGATTTTTTATCAGTTGAGATTTCAAAACTTATTTTTTTTACATTATTTCTAGATCGATGAATGGGAAGTCACTATATGTGTAATGTTAAATATAAATAACGCTTTCAAAATCAGCTATTGGCATAACATTACCTCGTTTAGTTTCGAAGCAGTGACTTAGCGGCCGATTTTGTATGAGTTGAGATTTTAAATCTTATTTTTTTTACATTATTTCTAGATCGATGAATGGGAAGTCACTATATGTGTGATGTTGTATATAAAAACGGCTTTCAAAATCAGCTATTGGTATAACATTACCTCGTTTAGTTTGGAAGTAAGTAGTGACTTAGCTGCCGACTTTGTATCAGTTGAAATTTCAAAACATATTTTTTTTACATTATTTCTAGATCGATGAATGGGAAGTCACTATATGTGTAATGTTGTATATGAATAAGGCTTTCAAAATCAGCTATTGGTATAACATTACCTCGTTTAGTTTCGAAGCAGTGACTTAGCGGCCGATTTTGTATGAGTTGAGATTTCAAATCTTATTTTTTTTACATTATTTCTAGATCGATGAATGGGAAGTCACTATATGTGTGACATTGTTTATAAATAAGGCTTTCAAAATCAGCTATTGGCATAACTTTACCTCGTTTAGTTTGGAAGCAGTGACTTAGCGGCCGATTTTTTATCAGTTGAGAATTCAAAACTTATTTTTTTTACATTATTTCTAGATCGATGAATGGGAAGTCACTATATGTGTGATATTGTATATGAATAAGGCTTTCAAAATTAGCTATTGGTATAACATTACCTCTTTTAGTTTCGAAGCAGTGACTTAGCGGCCGAATTTGTATGAGTTGAGTTTTCAAATCTTATTTTTTTTTACATTATTTTTAGATTGATGAATGGGAAGTCACTATATGTGTGATGTTGTATATGAACAAGGCTTTCAAAATCAGCTATTGGCATAACATTACCTCGTTTAGTTTCGAAGCAGTGACTTAGCGGCCGATTTTTTATCTATTGAGAATTCAAATGTAATTTTTTTTACATTATTTCTAGATCGATGAATGGGAAGTCACTATATGTGTAATGTTGTATATGAATAAGGCTTTCAAAATCAGCTATTGGTATAACATTACCTCGTTTCGTTTCGAAGCAGTGACTTAGCGGCCGATTTTGTATGAGTTGAGATTTCAAATCTTATTTTTTTTACATTATTTCTAGATCGATGAATGGGAAGTCACTATATGTGTGACATTGTTTATAAATAAGGCTTTCAAAATCAGCTATTGGCATAACTTTACCTCGTTTAGTTTGGAAGCAGTGACTTAGCGGCCGATTTTTTATCAGTTGAGATTTCAAAACTTATTTTTTTTACATTATTTTTAGATCGATGAATGGGAAGTCACTATAATGTGTAATGTTGTATATGAATAAGGCTTTCAAAATTAGCTATTGGTATAACATTACCTCGTTTAGTTTCGAAGCAGTGACTTAGCGGCCGATTTTGTATGAGTTGAGATTTCAAATCTTATTTTTTTTACATTATTTCTAGATCGATGAATGGGAAGTCACTATATGTGTGACATTGTTTATAAATAAGGCTTTCAAAATCAGCTATTGGCATAACTTTACCTCGTTTAGTTTGGAAGCAGTGACTTAGCGGCCGATTTTGTATGAGTTGAGATTTCAAATCTTATTTTTTTTACATTATTTCTAGATCGATGAATGGGAAGTCACTATATGTGTGATATTGTATATGAATAAGGCTTTCAAAATCAGCTATTGGTATAACATTACCTCGTTTAGTTTCGAAGCAGTGACTTAGCGGCCGATTTTGTATGAGTTGAGATTTCAAATCTTATTTTTTTTACATTATTTTTAGATCGATGAATGGGAAGTCACTATATGTGTGATGTTGTATATGAACAAGGCTTTCAAAATCAGCTATTGGCAAAACATTACCTCGTTTAGTTTCGAAGCAGTGACTTAGCGGCCGATTTTGTATCAGTTGAGATTGCAAATCTTATTTTTTTTACATTATTTCTAGACCGATGAATGGGAAGTCACTATATGTGTAATGTTAAATATAAATAACGCTTTCAAAATCAGCTATTGGCATAACATTACCTCGTTTAGTTTCGAAGCAGTGACTTAGCGGCCGATTTTGTATGAGTTGAGATTTTAAATCTTATTTTTTTTACATTATTTCTAGATCGATGAATGGGAAGTCACTATATGTGTGACATTGTTTATAAATAAGGCTTTCAAAATCAGCTATTGGCATAACTTTACCTCGTTTAGTTTGGAAGCAGTGACTTAGCGGCCGATTTTTTATCAGTTGAGATTTCAAAACTTATTTTTTTTACATTATTTTTAGATCGATGAATGGGAAGTCACTATATGTGTAATGTTGTATATGAATAAGGCTTTCAAAATTAGCTATTGGTATAACATTACCTCGTTTAGTTTCGAAGCAGTGACTTAGCGGCCGATTTTGTATGAGTTGAGATTTCAAATCTTATTTTTTTTACATTATTTCTAGATCGATGAATGGGAAGTCACTATATGTGTGACATTGTTTATAAATAAGGCTTTCAAAATCAGCTATTGGCATAACTTTACCTCGTTTAGTTTGGAAGCAGTGACTTAGCGGCCGATTTTTTATCAGTTGAGATTTCAAAACTTATTTTTTTTACATTATTTCTAGATCGATGAATGGGAAGTCACTATATGTGTGATATTGTATATGAATAAGGCTTTCAAAATTAGCTATTGGTATAACATTACCTCGTTTAGTTTCGAAGCAGTGACTTACCGGCCGATTTTGTATGAGTTGAGATTTCAAATCTTATTTTTTTTACATTATTTTTAGATCGATGAATGGGAAGTCACTATATGTGTGATGTTGTATATGAACAAGGCTTTCAAAATCAGCTATTGGCAAAACATTACCTCGTTTAGTTTCGAAGCAGTGACTTAGCGGCCGATTTTTTATCTATTGAGAATTCAAATGTAATTTTTTTTACATTATTTTTAGATCGATGAATGGGAAGTCACTATATGTGTGATGTTGTATATGAATAAGACTTTCAAAATCAGCTATTGGTATAACATTACCTCGTTTAGTTTGGAAGTAAGTAGTGACTTAGCTGCCGACTTTGTATCAGTTGAAATTTCAAAACATTTTTTTTTTACATTATTTCTAGATCGATGAATGGGAAGTCTTTATATGTCTTTAATCATCATCTTTAATCATCTTTATTTGCATAAAAAATGGTACAGTAAGGTGTTACATTATTTGAGAATTGAGCATCATTTTTTGCTAAATATTAGCATGCAACGTTAAAAACTTATACCTATGACTTTAAATTGAAAACAATTCGCTCACTGAGTAGAACAGTTTCTCAAGGAGCCACTTGTACATTTTGTTTTTAAATTGGTTAAATGGGAGTTCCGTTAAATCTGTAGGGATGGCATTATAAATTTTGACACACATGCAGTAACAGTTTTTTCTATTTAATGCTGTTGTTGGTAATGCATCATACACAAGTCTGTTACCATGCCTTTTATTTGCGCGACCAGTATCTTTAGCCTTCTTAAATAATTCTGGGTGTTTTTTAACAAATATCACTACTTCGAAAATATACATGCAAGGCAGAGGTAACAGTTTAAATTTTTTGAACAGTGGTCTGCATGATTCATATTGGGGCACACCACAAAACGCTCTTATGCATTTTTTTTGGCTAATAAATGCTCTGCTTACGTCCGTTGAGTTTCCCCATAGTAACAATCCGTACCGCAGCACCGACGCTACGTAACCATGATATGCTAGTAGAACCGTGTCTATGTTGGACGTCTTGCGTAATCTATTTATAACGTACACAAACCGATTCACCTTGCAGCAGACTTTATCGACTTGAGCTTTCCAATTACAATTTTTATCTAAAATTAAGCCTAAGAAGGGCATTGTGTCAACATCCATTATAGTATTATTATTACCACTTATATTAAGAGTCATACAATTGTTTCTTACATTACAAAATTGAACCAATTTAGTTTTACTGAGGTTAACACTTAAATTATTACAATCAAGCCAGTCTATTATTAACTTGACCGCATTATTAATTTCAGAATTTAATTCATTATGTGTAATGTTGTATATGAATAAGGCTTTCAAAATCAGCTATTGGTATAACATTACCTCGTTTAGTTTCGAAGCAGTGACTTAGCGGCCGATTTTGTATGAGTTGAGATTTCAAATCTTATTTTTTTTACATTATTTCTAGATCGATGAATGGAAAGTCACTATATGTGAGATGTTGTATATGAATAAGGCTTTCAAAATCAGCTATTGGCATAACATTACCTCGTTTAGTTTCGAAGCAGTGACTTAGCGGCCGATTTTGTATCAGTTGAGATTTCAAACCTTATTATTTTTACATTATTTCTAGATCGATGAATGGGAAGTCACTATATGTGTGATGTTGTATATAAATAAGGCTTTCAAAATCAGCTATTGGCATAACATTACCTCGTTTAGTTTGGAAGCAGTGACTTAGCGGCCGATTTTTTATTAGTTGAGAAATCAAAACTTATTTTTTTTACATTATTTCTAGATCGATGAATGGGAAGTCACTATATGTGTGATATTGTATATGAACAAGGCTTCCAAAATCAGCTATTGGCATAACATTACCTCGTTTAGTTTCGAAGCAGTGACTTAGCGGCCGATTTTGTATGAGTTGAGATTTCAAATCTTATTTTTTTTACATTATTTCTAGATCGATGAATGGGAAGTCACTATATGTTTAATGTTGTATATGAATAAGGCTTTCAAAATCAGCTATTGGCATAACATTACCTCGTTTAGTTTCGAAGCAGTGACTTAGCGGCCGATTTTGTATGAGTTGAGATTTCAAATCTTATTTTTTTTTATTATTTCTAGATCGATGAATGGGAAGTCACTATACGTGTGATGTTGTATATGAATAAGGCTTTCAAAATCATCAATTGGTATAACATTACCTCGTTTAGTTTCGAAGCAGTGACTTAGCGGCCGATATTTTATCTATTGAGAATTCAAATGTTATTTTTTTTTACATTATTTCTAGATCGATGAATGGGAAGTCACTATATGTGTGATGTTGTATATAAAAAAGGCTTTCAAAATCAGCTATTGGTATAACATTACCTCGTTTAGTTTGGAAGTAAGTAGTGACTTAGCGGCCGACTTTGTATCAGTTGAAGTTTCAAAACTTATTTTTTTTACATTATTTCTAGATCGATGAATGGGCAGTCACTATATGTGTAATGTTGTATATGAACAAGGCTTTCAAAATCAGCTATTGGCATAACATTACCTCGTTTAGTTTAGAAGTAGTGACTTAGCGGCCGATTTTTTATCAGTTAAGATTTCAAAACTTATTTTTTTTTATTATTTCTAGATCGATGAATGGGAAGTCACTATATGTGTGATGTTGTATATAAATAAGGCTTTCAAAATCAGCTATTGGCATAACATTACCTCGTTTAGTTTGGAAGCAGTGACTTAGCGGCCGATTTTTTATTAGTTGAGAAATCAAAACTTATTTTTTTTACATTATTTCTAGATCGATGAATGGGAAGTCACTATATGTGTGATATTGTATATGAACAAGGCTTCCAAAATCAGCTATTGGCATAACATTACCTCGTTTAGTTTCGAAGCAGTGACTTAGCGGCCGATTTTGTATGAGTTGAGATTTCAAATCTTATTTTTTTTACATTATTTCTAGATCGATGAATGGGAAGTCACTATATGTTTAATGTTATATATGAATAAGGCTTTCAAAATCAGCTATTGGCATAACATTACCTCGTTTAGTTTCGAAACAGTGACTTTGCGGCCGATTTTGTATGAGTTGAGATTTCAAATCTTATTTTTTTTTATTATTTCTAGATCGATGAATGGGAAGTCACTATACGTGTGATGTTGTATATGAATAAGGCTTTCAAAATCATCAATTGGTATAACATTACCTCGTTTAGTTTCGAAGCAGTGACTTAGCGGCCGATATTTTATCTATTGAGAATTCAAATGTTATTTTTTTTTACATTATTTCTAGATCGATGAATGGGAAGTCACTATATGTGTGATGTTGTATATAAAAAAGGCTTTCAAAATCAGCTATTGGTATAACATTACCTCGTTTAGTTTGGAAGTAAGTAGTGACTTAGCGGCCGACTTTGTATCAGTTGAAGTTTCAAAACTTATTTTTTTTACATTATTTCTAGATCGATGAATGGGCAGTCACTATATGTGTAATGTTGTATATGAACAAGGCTTTCAAAATCAGCTATTGGCATAACATTACCTCGTTTAGTTTAGAAGTAGTGACTTAGCGGCCGATTTTTTATCAGTTAAGATTTCAAAACTTATTTTTTTTTATTATTTCTAGATCGATGAATGGGAAGTTACTATATGTGTGATGTTATATATAAATAAGGCTTTCAAAATCAGCTATTGGCATAACATTACCTCGTTTAATTTCGAAGCAGTGACTTAGCGGCCGATTTTTTATCAGTTGAGATTTTAAATGTTATTGCAGAATATAACTAATGTTCTTAAATCTAATTCTACGCGGACGAAGTCGCGGGCAGAAGCTAGTACTTAATATTTGAAAACTATATTTCTTGAGGATCACAGTGGTGCTTTGAGAAAAAAAAAGCCACGGGGTAGAAAATAAGAGATCGGTAAATTTCCTTTAAAATGGGTCTATCACTAGAACAGAACTCTTATAAAAAACCTGTTATTGGATACATTTATACTCGAAAATTGCTTCGTTAATTGAAGATAAATTAAGTCTACGCGGACGAAGGCGCGGGTAAAAGCTAGTGCATAACATAATTACTTACAAGCTTTTATTTTACTTGCAATGTATGTATGTATGGATGTTTGTCCAGCAAGCTTATTAAGAAACTCGCTCGCGATCACTATCGTGTTCATTTTGACAGTTCATGTATGGGCTGACAATTAGCATCGGAATCAGCTAGCTGTCACATTCATACAAGAACTGTCAACATGACCACGATGGCGATTGCGAGCGAGTTACGTAATAAGCTAGCAGGTGTAATCTTGCAGCTCAATTTTGAAGCAGATATCTTCAACCGATTGAGCTAAAATTTGCATACTTGTGTAAATCGGATGACAATACAATAATCTGGTAGTGGAGTTGTGATGACCCAGCCAGGATCGTCTCCGCGGGAGGGAACTCTTCAACGGTTAGTCCGATTGACTTGAAATTTGGTATATAATATGTAGGACGGATGACAATGAAATTACAGTTAGCAAAAGTAGAGTCAGCAAAAAAAAACTAGTCGTATTAAAAATGAAATTTTTGACAGAAATTTATATACTTGATGGAATAATAGTTGTAGATAGGTTACAAAAAGGAAAAAATATGTATGTAAGGATGTTTTTCCAGGTGGAATCTTGCGGCTCAATTTTGAAGCAGATATCTTTAACCGATTGAGCTAAAATTTTGCATACTATTGTAAATCGGATGACAATACAATAATCTGGTAGTGGATTAGTGATGACCCACCCAGGATCGTCTCCGCAGGAGGGAACTCTTCAACGCGGTTAGTCCGATTGACTTGAAATTTGGTTCATAAATATGTAGGACGGATGACAATGCAAGTACAGTTAGCAAAAAGTACAGTCAGCAAAAAAAAATCTAGTTTTAAAAATGAAATTTTTGACAGAAACTAATATACTTAATGGAATAATAGGTGCCTATAGATAGGTACCTACCGGAAAGTAAAAAAAGTAGGACTATCTACAAAAAGAAATGAAATCCAATCAAAAACGTAACTTGTAAAAAACAGCAAGTCTCGCAACTCAGTTCTTTTACCGTAGAAAGTAGTGAGATCCGTGTACCAATTATGCAGCATGAGAAGTGAAAAATAAATAAATTGACTTGGCATTCGCATTTAACAATTTAATTTAATATAATATAATATAGGTATTACTTGTGAGAAAAATTGTGTCTTTATATTATATAATTATATTTATGGTTTAAAGCGAATACCAAGGTCAATTCATTTATTTAAAGATGAAAGATTTTTAATTTTTATATGGTCATTGTACAATTGTACATATATATATTGTTAGGTTAGCTAATTACGTAATAACTTATAAGACAGGAGGTCTTTTTAGTAGGGACTGAATTAATTTACCGACTTGGTATTACATGGATCTCACTAAGTACCTTTTACGGTAGAAGAACTGAGTTGCGAGACTTGGTGTTTTTTAAAAGCTATGTTTTTGATTACAGATCATAAGTTATTTTCGTTGGTTTTTTATTGTTGACTGTAGATATTGGCTGGTATGAATTAACTTTATTTGGGACTTGCCCAAATGGTGCACAACTCGCAAATATTTTTTAGGACTTGTATCTTTTGTGCAATAGACATACCTGTTCGCTTTTCTGCGATTGACAAAATGCAGTTACTTTTTAAGTGAATTTTCCTATAACAGGTATGGCATTGGAAGCAATCCTCGTTTTTCGTAATTTTTCGGGAACAGAAAAAACATAAATCATCCATTCGGTCACTTTTTTCCAAAAGCAAATATTTTATTTCGTTTCTGAAGTTGTCAAAATCAAAATTATTATTGATCATTGACGTGTCATTGACAAGACACGAAAAAAAATATATTACCATTGGTCCACAGTTATACGTATCCTTTTGTACGGTGTGTTGCAGTATGTCGACTTTAAGGATGCTGATATCAAAATCTTTCTCTTTCAAGAGTCGATTCACTTCCGTCAAATAGACGTCGCTTAGTGCTTTTTCGAGTCCCAATGGATCAATGACTGTTAATGTCTTTTTTTTTATTGACAACACAGCCATTGTAAAGTGTTGGTAAAGACATATTAGGAATACCGTATCTTTTTCGGTAGGTATGTCAAGATTGTCCAGGACACCGCCTCCAAAAATAAATGTCGATTTCTCGACATTAACTATATTATATTTGTCATTGTTGAACATGTGGCACGCATGCTCCACAACAAAACCGGACAAATATCGGTGCGGCTGCAGAGTCATGTAGTCGTCGTCGGGTAAGTTATTCAAGGAAAAGTTTAATGAATTCATTTTGCTCACCGTGTATCCCCTGTCGATGCGTATGTAATAATTAATATCCGCCACCAAACCATTTCGGAATACATCGAGGCACTGTTCATCGCAGACTGGAGGAGGAGAATTTGGCTGTGGAAGATCGGATTCATCATGGTACATCAATCTGCCATGACAATAGTCGCACACAAACTCCTCGGAATCTGTGAACGTGTCGTAGCTTTCTGGTCGTGCACATGACTGGTGCACCCAGTCATTGCATATATTACATGCAACCCATGATGTTGTTAAACTCCCCGGGCTTGTGCCTCGTCGACAGTATTTGCAGAATGTAGTGTCATTGAATTCGAGCAATTCGCTCTTTATTTTTATCTCTTTCAGGAATCTGCCATCAAAGTGGCTATGTGCTGGTCTTTTTTTCTTTTGCCACACTTCCTGTGCCTGTGTCGACTTGGGTGTTTTGGTTAATCTTTTTTTGGGGATCTGATTTAAAATCTCAGTCGATAACGATAAAACATCCGAACGTAATTTCCTCATTAGGTGGGTACATTTTAAATTGCTTTGGCCGTTCAAGACGTGATGCTTGAGTTGTCCAAAGTAATTCTCCACAACTGAATTGCTAGTGCGCACGTCTTTCATTAAATTACTCCACAGAGGTAAATATGGCATGTACTTCGTTACAAAAGTGGCATACAGAGTAGGGTCGTAATTTTTGTTTAGCGTGTGACCCGAAGATTCAATTGTAATATCTTTTTCAATCGTTTTACACTGCGTGTAGTAAGGGCTTCCAGCATATATTGATTCCTTTTTGAAATTTGAATTTTTGAACAGTGTGGACGAAGTACACTCCATTTTTTCCAAAGCCTCAATTAGATCTTTCTTATCATTTTTGTCACGGCATAGTGTGACCAGTTTATTGTAGGCATTTGCAACAGCTTGGGTGAAGTATTTCGTATTTAATAAAATATACGAATTTGCAATGAAGGCGTTAATAGTCGCTAAATCACTCATCAATATAACGCTTATAAAAAAGTCTTTAATGGTGTTTTTATCCTTCACTTCTGATTTATTTATGTCGTTGCATATACATTTAACAATATGGGCACAGCACAAAAATATCGGAGTGTGGCAATCTTTTCTTATCATATTATTGAAGCACAGCTTTAAATATTCAGGTAATGTGCAATTATTAAATGACTTGCACACCGCGTTGATGAGCGCAAAACTGAAATCTGTTACGACTCCCGAGAATGCAGGCCAGCAGTTACTAGCCTCACAAAGGACTTTAAAGTCGTTTAACAATTTGAATATGGAATTCGTGTCGTGCATAGAGGAGATCATTGAGAAAACGGAATATACGCGCTCTGTCAGTTTTATTTGGATAACACCGCTGTACAAGTATATTCTTTTAGTAGATTTGTCCCCGTTAGGTGGCCTGCATACTCCGCCTGTTGCATCAAAGTGCAATAAGGTTTTTTCATTGACTTTGATTACTTTTACTTGGTCGTCACTAAAAAGTTTCACTACCAGAGGAAATGACAATTCCTGGACATAATCAGAGTGATCTTTCTGATATAAAAATAAATCTAAAACATCATTCTTTGAACGGTCGTTTCCACCCATGGCTTCAGATCTCACCTTCCTGAACGTAGCGTCAGACTTCACCGATCGAAGATTTTTCGTCTGCTGTAAGCAAGACTGGTCTAAATTCAGGAGACATTCTTTCTTATGAGCAAGAGGTTTTGTCTTCATAAGTTTATTTTTTTCAATTGTCCTTTCGAGGCCTCGCAACTGTCTGGTTAAATAATGAGTGTGAGAATAATTTACATTTGTACTACGTACAGTCACGACACGATCAAAAAGGACGATTTTGAATTTTTTACATTCCGTGTGCTTGCATGACGCTATTATTGTAATTTTGTTATTTTTTGAATACTTTTTGTGTTCAATATTTATAGCACAGGTATTGTTGACGTTATTTTCAATGGTCTTTTTTAGGATGTAGGGATACGTGAACGTGTCTAATTTACCATTTGTAAACATTTCGTTCCACAATTTTTCGTCCATGGTGTACGATCCTTCAATTACGTCATCATGGGTAAGATTGTCGACATTTTTAGACCCAATGGGAAGAATATCGGCCGAAACGTTTGGGCTTGAAATGTTCAGAACAGCCTTTGTTACATGCTGTATATCGGGTGACACATTTTTTTTCCCTGATTCCTGCTTAACCAATTCGGAACTTTCATTAACTAACTTGGCCGCAGAAGGCATGACGTCATCCGATTCCGATATTATGATGTTTTCATGAAAACTAACATCATCATAATGATCTGTTTCCATTTGGCTTAAAGGACTAATATGAGGAGATGGGATTTCATCATACGTCGGTGAATTTGTGGGAACATGCATATCACACTGGTTGTCAATGGCCAATTTTACATGCTGTATATCGGGTGACACATTTTTTTTCCATGATTCCTGCTTAACCAATTCGGAACTTTCATTAAGTAACTTAGCCGCGGAAGGCATGACGTCATCCGATTCCGATATTATGATGTTTTCATGAAAACTAACATCATCATAATGATCTGTTTCCATTTGGCTCAAAGGGCTAATATGAGGAGATGGGATTTCATCATACGTCTGTGAATTTGTGGGAAAATGCATATCACATTGGTTTTCCACGGCCAATTTTGCATCATCCTTGTGTATTTTCAACCAAACCTTATAAATCCTTGTCCGATTTCGTAATGTGTTGGGCAACTGGAAATAGTCACACAATAATTCGTAACTCACGTGACATGGTTTGGGAGAGTCTGGTTTAGAGCGTAAGTTAAATTTGGCAATGGCTAGCTTTACTCCTTCAGTTGCGAGTGTGAAATTCCTCAATTCAAGATTGTGAAAGTGAAAGTTTCGAAAACTCACATTTTCATTTATAATTTTGAAGAGGTGAGCAAAATGCTTATATTTACAATCCTTCAAAGCTAGAGAAATCTTTTTACAGTCTTCGGCTGTAACTTTTTCAGTTTCTTCAAGCAGAGGTCTAAGATTATGCAGCTCTGATGATATTTGTTTAAAAGCGTTTTTCTTCGAACTATACATTTTCATTGTAACATTATAGTTAGCAAGCAAATAATCAAAATCATAAATCAAGCTATAACATCAATTGAACATAATATAAATCAGCGTAGAACACACAGGACCATAGAAAAATGAACACAAAATATAATTACTTATAAATTTTCAACAAAATTCGAGAAAATAAGAGCCAAAAGTCCAACAATTTAGAAATTTTTGCTGCACTAAACTTAAAGGGTTTCAAAGAGAGTAAGATGGAGCTATAAAAACTGATTTTAACTCAAAAGTTTGAACAAAAACATCAAGATAAGGATTTTATAAATAAAATACATGAAAAAAACAGTTTTTCATGAATTGTCAAGAAAAAGTGACTCGAAAGTCTTTCGGTGGTTGTTGCTAACTAAGAAGGGACCAAACCACGTCTATAAAGCCCGAAAACATAGAAATTGCAAAAGTTTTACTGAAATTTTAAATGTGACATGTAAAAAATCTGTACCGCTTATGTGGACTTTATTAGAGATCGCGAAGGCGATACGTAAAAAAGTTCTCGCAATTTCAATATTTTTCGCTAGTTTTGGCGTTCTATCAACCTTTTACGCTCACCTCGATACCAAAATGCTACAACAAGCTAAACAAAGGCGAATTTTTTTGCGATTATAATTTTTTTCAACAGAAAACTGAATAAAAATACACTTTTTTGCCAAAATTCGGGAGAATAAGAGCCAAAAGTCAAACAATTTAGAAATTTTTGCTGCACGTCATTTAGAGGGTTTAAAATGGAGTAAGATGGAGCTATTAAAACTGATTTTAAGTATAAAATTTGAACACAAACACCAAGATAAGGATTTTATAAACTAAATACATGGGAAAAACAGTTTTTCATGAATTGTCAAGAAAAAGTGACTCGAAAGTCTTTCGGTGGTTGTTGCTAACTAAGAAGGGACCAAACCACGTCTATAAAGCCCGAAAACATAGAAATCGCAAGAGTTTTACTGAAATTTTAAATGTGACATGTAAAAAATCTGTACCGCTTATGTGGACTTTATTAGAGACCGCGAAGGCGATACGTAAAAAAGTTCTCGCAATTTCAATATTTTTCGCTAGTTTTGGCGTTCTATCAACCTTTTACGCTCACCTCGATACCAAAATGCTACAACAAGCTAAACAAAGACGAAATTTCTTGCTATTATAATTTTTTCCAACAGAGAACTGAATAAAAATGTACTTTTTTGCCAAAATTCGGGAGAATAGGAGCCAAAATTCAAACAATTTCGAAATTTTTGCTGCACGTCATTAAGAGGGTTTCAAATGGAGTAAGATGGAGCTATAAAAGCTATTTGACGACGTCTATTTGACGGAAGCGAATCGACTCTTGAAAGAGAAAGATTTTGATATCAGCATCCTTAAAGTCGACATACTGCAACACACCGTACAAAAGGATACGTATAACTGTGGACCAATGGTGATATATTTTTTTTCGTGTCTTGTCAATGAGACGTCAATGATCAATAATAATTTTGATTTTGACAACTTCAGAAACGAAATAAAATATTTGCTTTTGGAAAAAAGTGACCGAATGGATGATTTATGTTTTTTCTGTTCCCGAAAAATGACGAAAAACGAGGATTGCTTCCAATGCCATACCTGTTATAGGAAAATTCACTTAAAAAGTAACTGCATTTTGTCAATCGCAGAAAAGCGAACAGGTATGTCTATTGCACAAAAGATACAAGTCCTAAAAAATATTTGCGAGTTGTGCACCATTTGGGCAAGTCCCAAATAAAGTTAATTCATACCAGCCAATATCTACAGTCAACAATAAAAAACCAACGTAAATAACTTATGGTCTGTAATCAAAAACATAGCTTTTAAAAAACACCAAGTCTCGCAACTCAATTCTTCTACAGTAAAAGGTAGTGAGATCCATGTAATACCAAGTCGGTAAATTAATTCAGTCCCTACTAAAAAGACCTCCTGTCTTAAGTTATTACGTAATTAGCTAACCTAACAACATATATATGTACAATGACCATATCAAAATTAAAAATCTTTCATCTTTAAATAAATGAATTGACCTTGGTACTCGCTTTAAACCATAAATGTAATATAATTATATAATATAAAAACACAATTTTTCTCACAAGTAATACCTTTATTATATTATATTAAATTAAATTGTTTAATACAAATGCCAAGTCAATTTATTTATTTTTCACTTCTCATGCTGCATAATTGGTACACGGATCTCACTACTTTCTACGGTAAAAGAACTGAGTTGAGAGACTTGGTGTTTTTTACAAGTTACGTTTTTGATTGGATTTCATTTCTTTTTGTAGATAGTCCTACTTTTTTTACTTTCCGGTAGGTACCTATCTATAGGCACCTATTATTCCATTAAGTATATAAGTTTCTGTCAGAAATTTCATTTTTAAAACTAGATTTTTTTTGCTGAATGTACTTTTTGCTAACTGTACTTGCATTGTCATCCGTCCTACATATGAACCAAATTTCAAGTCAATCGGCCGCTAAGTCACTGCTTGGAAACTAAACGAGGTAATGTTATGCCAATAGCTGATTTTGAAAGCCTTATTCATATACAACATCACACGTATAGTGACTTCCCATTCATCGATCTAGAAATAATGTAAAAAAAATAAGTTTTGAATTCTCAACTGATAAAAAATCGGCCGCTAAGTCACT
The DNA here is from genome assembly GCA_963854515.1 of Pandemis heparana. Lineage (NCBI taxonomy): Eukaryota > Metazoa > Arthropoda > Insecta > Lepidoptera > Tortricidae > Pandemis > Pandemis heparana. The sequence goes on along the minus strand of OY978013.1, from coordinate 14,243,393 downwards.
GCTTCCAAACTAAACAAGGTAATGTTATACCAATAGCTGATTTTGAAAGCCGTATTTATCTACAACATCACACATAATAGTGACTTCCCATTCATCGATCTAGAAAAAATGTAAAAAAAAATAACATTTGAATTCTCAATAGATAGAAAATCGGCCGCTAAGTCACTGCTTCGAAACTAAACGAGGTAATGTTAAGCCAATAGCTGATTTTGAAAGCCTTATTCATATACAATATCACACATATAGCGACTTCCCATTCATCGATCTAGAAATAATGTAAAAAAAATAAGTTTTGAATTCTCAACTGATAAAAAATCGGCCGCTAAGTCACTGCTTCCAAACTAAACGAGGTAATGTTATACCAATAGCTGATGTTGAAAGCCGTATTTATATACAACATCACACATATAGTGACTTCCCATTCATCGATCTAGAAATAATGTAAAAAAAATAACATTTGAATTCTCAACTGATAAAAAATCGGCCGTTAAGTCACTGCTTCGAAACTAAACGAGGTAATGTTATACCAATAGCTGATTTTGAAAGCTTTATTCATATACAACATCACACATATAGTGACTTCCCATTCATCGATCTAGAAATAATGTAAAAAAAATAAGATTTAAAATCTCAACTCATACAAAATCGGCCGCTAAGTCACTGCTTCGAAACTAAACGAGGTAATGTTATACCAATAGCTGATTTTGAAAGCCTTATTCATATACAACATCACACATATAGTGACTTCCCATTCATCGATCTAGAAATAATGTAAAAAAAATAAGATTTAAAATCTCAATTCATACAAAATCGGCCGCTAAGTCACTGCTTCGAAACTAAACGAGGTAATGTTATGCCAATAGCTGATTTTGAAAGCGTTATTTATATTTAACATTACACATATAGTGACTTCCCATTCATCGGTCTAGAAATAATGTAAAAAAATAAGATTTGAAATCTCAACTGATACAAAATCGGCCGCTAAGTCACTGCTTCGAAACTAAACGGGGTAATGTTATACCAATAGCTGATTTTGAAAGCCTTATTCATATACAATATCACACATATAGTGACTTCCCATTCATCGATCTAGAAATAATGTAAAAAAAATAACATTTGAATTCTCAACTGATAAAAAATCGGCCGCTAAGTCACTGCTTCCAAACTAAACGAGGTAAAGTTATGCCAATAGCTGATTTTGAAAGCCTTATTTATAAACAATGTGACACATATAGTGACTTCCCATTCATCGATCTAGAAATAATGTAAAAAAAATAAGATTTAAAATCTCAACTCATACAAAATCGGCCGCTAAGTCACTGCTTCGAAACTAAACGAGGTAATGTTATGCCAATAGCTGATTTTGAAAGCCTTATTCATATACAATATCACACATATAGTGACTTCCCATTCATCGATCTAGAAATAATGTAAAAAAAATAAGATTTGCAATCTCAATTGATACAAAATCGGCCGCTAAGTCACTGCTTCCAAACTAAACGAGGTAAAGTTATGCCAATAGCTGATTTTGAAAGCCTTATTTATAAACAATGTCACACATATAGTGACTTCCCATTCATCGATCTAGAAATAATGTAAAAAAAATAAGATTTGAAATCTCAACTCATACAAAATCGGCCGCTGTCACTGCTTCGAAACTAAACGAGGTAATGTTATACCAATAGCTGATTTTGAAAGCCTTATTCATATACAACATTACACATATAGTGACTTCCCATTCATCGATCTAGAAATAATGTAAAAAAAATATGTTTTGAAATGTCAACTGATACAAAGTCGGCAGCTAAGTCACTACTTACTTCCAAACTAAACGAGGTAATGTTATACCAATAGCTGATTTTGAAAGCCGTTTTTATATACAACATCACACATATAGTGACTTCCCATTCATCGATCTAGAAATAATGTAAAAAAAATTACATTTGAATTCTCAATAGATAAAAAATCGGCCGCTAAGTCACTGCTTCGAAACTAAACGAGGTAATGTTATGCCAATAGCTGATTTTGAAAGCCTTATTCATATACAACATTACACATATAGTGACTTCCCATTCATCGATCTAGAAATAATGTAAAAAAAATATGTTTTGAAATGTCAACTGATACAAAGTCGGCAGCTAAGTCACTACTTACTTCCAAACTAAACGAGGTAATGTTATACCAATAGCTGATTTTGAAAGCCGTTTTTATATACAACATCACACATATAGTGACTTCCCATTCATCGATCTAGAAATAATGTAAAAAAAATAACATTTGAATTCTCAATAGATAAAAAATCGGCCGCTAAGTCACTGCTTCGAAACTAAACGAGGTAATGTTATGCCAATAGCTGATTTTGAAAGCCTTGTTCATATACAACATCACACATATAGTGACTTCCCATTCATCGATCTAAAAATAATGTAAAAAAAATAAGATTTGAAAACTCAACTCATACAAAATCGGCCGCTAAGTCACTGCTTCGAAACTAAACGAGGTAATGTTATACCAATAGCTAATTTTGAAAGCCTTATTCATATACAATATCACACATATAGTGACTTCCCATTCATCGATCTAGAAATAATGTAAAAAAAATAAGTTTTGAATTCTCAACTGATAAAAAATCGGCCGCTAAGTCACTGCTTCCAAACTAAACGAGGTAAAGTTATGCCAATAGCTGATTTTGAAAGCCTTATTTATAAACAATGTCACACATATAGTGACTTCCCATTCATCGATCTAGAAATAATGTAAAAAAAATAAGATTTGAAATCTCAACTCATACAAAATCGGCCGCTAAGTCACTGCTTCGAAACTAAACGAGGTAATGTTATACCAATAGCTGATTTTGAAAGCCTTATTCATATACAACATTACACATATAGTGACTTCCCATTCATCGGTCTAGAAATAATGTAAAAAAATAAGATTTGAAATCTCAACTGATACAAAATCGGCCGCTAAGTCACTGCTTCGAAACTAAACGGGGTAATGTTATACCAATAGCTGATTTTGAAAGCCTTATTCATATACAATATCACACATATAGTGACTTCCCATTCATCGATCTAGAAATAATGTAAAAAAAATAACATTTGAATTCTCAACTGATAAAAAATCGGCCGCTAAGTCACTGCTTCCAAACTAAACGAGGTAAAGTTATGCCAATAGCTGATTTTGAAAGCCTTATTTATAAACAATGTGACACATATAGTGACTTCCCATTCATCGATCTAGAAATAATGTAAAAAAAATAAGATTTAAAATCTCAACTCATACAAAATCGGCCGCTAAGTCACTGCTTCGAAACTAAACGAGGTAATGTTATACCAATAGCTGATTTTGAAAGCCTTATTCATATACAATATCACACATATAGTGACTTCCCATTCATCGATCTAGAAATAATGTAAAAAAAATAAGATTTGCAATCTCAACTGATACAAAATCGGCCGCTAAGTCACTGCTTCCAAACTAAACGAGGTACAGTTATGCCAATAGCTGATTTTGAAAGCCTTATTTATAAACAATGTCACACATATAGTGACTTCCCATTCATCGATCTAGAAATAATGTAAAAAAAATAAGATTTGAAATCTCAACTCATACAAAATCGGCCGCTAAGTCACTGCTTCGAAACTAAACGAGGTAATGTTATACCAATAGCTGATTTTGAAAGCCTTATTCATATACAACATTACACATATAGTGACTTCCCATTCATCGATCTAGAAATACTGTAAAAAAAATATGTTTTGAAATGTCAACTGATACAAAGTCGGCAGCTAAGTCACTACTTACTTCCAAACTAAACGAGGTAATGTTATACCAATAGCTGATTTTGAAAGCCGTTTTTATATACAACATCACACATATAGTGACTTCCCATTCATCGATCTAGAAATAATGTAAAAAAAATTACATTTGAATTCTCAATAGATAAAAAATCGGCCGCTAAGTCACTGCTTCGAAACTAAACGAGGTAATGTTATGCCAATAGCTGATTTTGAAAGCCTTGTTCATATACAACATCACACATATAGTGACTTCCCATTCATCGATCTAAAAATAATGTAAAAAAAATAAGATTTGAAAACTCAACTCATTCAAAATCGGCCGCTAAGTCACTGCTTCGAAACTAAACGAGGTAATGTTATACCAATAGCTAATTTTGAAAGCCTTATTCATATACAATATCACACATATAGTGACTTCCCATTCATCGATCTAGAAATAATGTAAAAAAAATAAGTTTTGAATTCTCAACTGATAAAAAATCGGCCGCTAAGTCACTGCTTCCAAACTAAACGAGGTAAAGTTATGCCAATAGCTGATTTTGAAAGCCTTATTTATAAACAATGTCACACATATAGTGACTTCCCATTCATCGATCTAGAAATAATGTAAAAAAAATAAGATTTGAAATCTCAACTCATACAAAATCGGCCGCTAAGTCACTGCTTCGAAACTAAACGAGGTAATGTTATACCAATAGCTGATTTTGAAAGCCTTATTCATATACAACATTACACATATAGTGACTTCCCATTCATCGATCTAGAAATAATGTAAAAAAAATATGTTTTGAAATTTCAACTGATACAAAGTCGGCAGCTAAGTCACTACTTACTTCCAAACTAAACGAGGTAATGTTATACCAATAGCTGATTTTGAAAGCCGTTTTTATATACAACATCACACATATAGTGACTTCCCATTCATCGATCTAGAAATAATGTAAAAAAAATAAGATTTAAAATCTCAACTCATACAAAATCGGCCGCTAAGTCACTGCTTCGAAACTAAACGAGGTAATGTTATGCCAATAGCTGATTTTGAAAGCGTTATTTATATTTAACATTACACATATAGTGACTTCCCATTCATCGGTCTAGAAATAATGTAAAAAAAATAAGATTTGCAATCTCAACTGATACAAAATCGGCCGCTAAGTCACTGCTTCGAAACTAAACGAGGTAATGTTATACCAATAGCTGATTTTGAAAGCCTTATTCATATACAACATAACACATATAGTGACTTCCCATTCATCGATCTAGAAATAATGTAAAAAAAATAAAATTTGAAATCTCAACTCATACAAAATCGGCCGCTAAGTCACTGCTTCGAAACTAAACGAGGTAATGTTATGCCAATAGCTGATTTTGAAAGCCTTATTCATATACAACATCACACATATAGTGACTTCCCATTCATCGATCTAGAAATAATGTAAAAAAAATAAGATTTAAAATCTCAACTCATACAAAATCGGCCGCTAAGTCACTGCTTCGAAACTAAACGAGGTAATGTTATACCAATAGCTGATTTTGAAAGCCTTATTCATATACAATATCACACATATAGTGACTTCCCATTCATCGATCTAGAAATAATGTAAAAAAAATAAGTTTTGAATTCTCAACTGATAAAAAATCGGCCGCTAAGTCACTGCTTACAAACTAAACGAGGTAAAGTTATGCCAATAGCTGATTTTGAAAGCCTTATTTATAAACAATGTCACACATATAGTGACTTCCCATTCATCGATCTAGAAAAAATGTAAAAAAAATAACATTTGAATTCTCAACTGATAAAAAATCGGCCGCTAAGTCACTGCTTCGAAACTAAACGAGGTAATGTTATACCAATAGCTGATTTTGAAAGCCTTATTCATATATAACATCACACATATAGTGACTTCCCATTCATCGATCTAGTAAAAAGGTAAAAAAAATAAGATTTGCAATCTCAACTGATACAAAATCTGCCGCTAAGTCACTGCTTCGAAACTAAACGAGGTAATGTTATACCAATAGCTGATTTTGAAAGCCTTATTCATATACAATATCACACATATAGTGACTTCCCATTCATCGATCTAGAAATAATGTAAAAAAAATAAGTTTTGAATTCTCAACTGATAAAAAATCGGCCGCTAAGTCACTGCTTACAAACTAAACGAGGTAAAGTTATGCCAATAGCTGATTTTGAAAGCCTTATTTATAAACAATGTCACACATATAGTGACTTCCCATTCATCGATCTAGAAATAATGTAAAAAAAATAAGATTTGAAATCTCAACTCATACAAAATCGGCCGCTAAGTCACTGCTTCGAAACTAAACGAGGTAATGTTATACCAATAGCTGATTTTGAAAGCCTTATTTATATTCAACATCACACATATAGTGACTTCCCATTCATCGATCTAGAAATAATGTAAAAAAAAATAAGATTTAAAATCTCAACTCATACAAAATCGGCCGCTAAGTCACTGCTTCGAAACTAAACGAGGTAATGTTATGCCAATAGCTGATTTTGAAAGCGTTATTTATATTTAACATTTCACATATAGTGACTTCCCATTCATCGGTCTAGAAATAATGTAAAAAAAATAAGATTTGCAATCTCAACTGATACAAAATCGGCCGCTAAGTCACTGCTTCGAAACTAAACGGGGTAATGTTTTGTTTGTTAATTTTGAAAGCCTTATTCATATACAACATTACACATATAGTGACTTCCCATTCATCGATCTAAAAATAATGTAAAAAAAATAAGTTTTGAAATCTCAACTCATACAAAATCGGCCGCTAAGTCACTGCTTCGAAACTAAACGAGGTAATGTTATGCCAATAGCTGATTTTGAAAGCCTTATTTATATACAACATCACACATATAGTGACTTCCCATTCATCGATCTAGAAATAATAAAAAAAATAAGATTTGAATTCTCAACTGATAAAAAATCGGCCGCTAAGTCACTGCTTCGAAACTAAACGAGGTAATGTTATGCCAATAGCTGATTTTGAAAGCGTTATTTATATTTAACATTACACATATAGTGACTTCCCATTCATCGGTCTAGAAATAATGTAAAAAAAATAAGATTTGCAATGTCAACTGATACAAAATCGGCCGCTAAGTCACTGCTTCGAAACTAAACGGGGTAATGTTATACCAATAGCTGATTTTGAAAGCCTTATTCATATACAATATCACACATATAGTGACTTCCCATTCATCGATCTAGAAATAATGTAAAAAAAATAAGATTTGAAATCTCAACTCATACAAAATCGGCCGCTAAGTCACTGCTTCGAAACTAAACGAGGTAATGTTATACCAATAGCTGATTTTGAAAGCCTTATTCATATACAACATTACACATATAGTGACTTCCCATTCATCGATCTAGAAATAATGTAAAAAAAATATGTTTTGAAATGTCAACTGATACAAAGTCGGCAGCTAAGTCACTACTTACTTCCAAACTAAACGAGGTAATGTTATACCAATAGCTGATTTTGAAAGCCGTTTTTATATACAACATCACACATATAGTGACTTCCCATTCATCGATCTAGAAATAATGTAAAAAAAATTACATTTGAATTCTCAATAGATAAAAAATCGGCAGCTAAGTCACTGCTTCGAAACTAAACGAGGTAATGTTATGCCAATAGCTGATTTTGAAAGCCTTGTTCATATACAACATCACACATATAGTGACTTCCCATTCATCGATCTAAAAATAATGTAAAAAAAATAAGATTTGAAATCTCAACTCATACAAAATCGGCCGCTAAGAAACTGCTTCGAAACTAAACGAGGTAATGTTATACCAATAGCTAATTTTGAAAGCCTTATTCATATACAATATCACACATATAGTGACTTCCCATTCATCGATCTAAAAATAATGTAAACAAAATAAGATTTGAAAACTCAACTCATACAAAATCGGCCGCTAAGTCACTGCTTCGAAACTAAACGAGGTAATGTTATACCAATAGCTAATTTTGAAAGCCTTATTTATATACAATATCACACATATAGTGACTTCCCATTCATCGATCTAGAAATAATGTAAAAAAAATAAGTTTTGAATTCTCAACTGATAAAAAATCGGCCGCTAAGTCACTGCTTCCAAACTAAACGAGGTAAAGTTATGCCAATAGCTGATTTTGAAAGCCTTATTTATAAACAACTAGCTGTTGCCAGCGACTTCGTCTGCAAAGAATTCGCTTATCGCTATCCCGCTGGAACTACGCAATTTTCCGGGATAAAAAGTAGCCTATGTGCTATTCCAGATTTTTCTCTATCTATTTGCCGAATTTCATCCAGATCCGTTGGGCCGTTCTGGCGTGATCGAGTAACAAACAAACAAACATCCATCCATCCATCCATCCATCCATCCATACTTTCGCATTTATAATATTAGTAAGATAAGATGTCACACATATAGTGACTTCCCATTCATCGATCTAGAAATAATGTAAAAAAAATAAGATTTGAAATCTCAACTCATACAAAATCGGCCGCTAAGTCACTGCTTCGAAACTAAACGAGGTAATGTTATACCAATAGCTGATTTTGAAAGCCTTATTCATATACAACATTACACATATTGTGACTTCCCATTCATCGATCTAGAAATATGTAAAAAAAATAAGTTTTGAAACTTCAACTGATACAAAGTCGGCCGCTAAGTCACTACTTACTTCCAAACTAAACGAGGTAATGTTATACCAATAGCTGATTTTGAAAGCCGTTTTTATATACAACATCACACATATAGTGACTTCCCATTCATCGATCTAGAAATAATGTAAAAAAAAATACATTTGAATTCTCAATAGATAAAAAATCGGCCGCTAAGTCACTGCTTCGAAACTAAACGAGGTAATGTTATGCCAATAGCTGATTTTGAAAGCCTTGTTCATATACAACATCACACATATAGTGACTTCCCATTCATTGATCTAGAAATAATGTAAAAAAAATAAGATTTGAAATCTCAACTCATACAAAATCGGCCGCTAAGTCACTGCTTCGAAACTAAACGAGGTAATGTTATACCAATAGCTGATTTTGAAAGCCTTATTCATATACAACATTACACATATTGTGACTTCCCATTCATCGATCTAGAAATATGTAAAAAAAATAAGTTTTGAAACTTCAACTGATACAAAGTCGGCCGCTAAGTCACTACTTACTTCCAAACTAAACGAGGTAATGTTATACCAATAGCTGATTTTGAAAGCCGTATTTATATACAACATTACACATATAGTGACTTCCCATTCAACGATCTAGAAATAATGTAAAAAAAAAGTAACATTTGAATTCTCAATAGGTAAAAAATCGGCCGCTAAGTCACTGCTTCGAAACTAAACGAGGTAATATTATGCCAATAGCTGATTTTGAAAGCCGTTTTTATATACAACATCACACATATAGTGACTTCCCATTCATCGATCTAGAAATAATGTAAAAAAAATTACATTTGAATTCTCAATAGATAAAAAATCGGCCGCTAAGTCACTGCTTCGAAACTAAACGAGGTAATGTTATGCCAATAGCTGATTTTGAAAGCCTTGTTCATATACAACATCACACATATAGTGACTTCCCATTCATCGATCTAGAAATAATGTAAAAAAAATAAGATTTGAAATCTCAACTCATACAAAATCGGCCGCTTAGTCACTGCTTCGAAACTAAACGAGGTAATGTTATACCAATAGCTGATTTTGAAAGCCTTATTTATATACAACATTACACATATTGTGACTTCCCATTCATCGATCTAGAAATAATGTAAAAAAAATAAGTTTTGAAACTTCAACTGATACAAAGTCGGCCGCTAAGCCACTACTTACTTCCAAACTAAACGAGGTAAAGTTATGCCAATAGCTGATTTTGAAAGCCTTATTTATAAACAATGTCACACATATAGTGACTTCCCATTCATCGATCTAAAAATAATGTAAAAAAAATAAGATTTGAAATCTCAACTCATACAAAATCGGCTGCTAAGTCACTACTTACTTCCAAACTAAACGAGGTAATGTTATACCAATAGCTGATTTTGAAAGCCGTTTTTATATACAACATCACACATATAGTGACTTCCCATTCATCGATCTAGAAATAATGTAAAAAAAAATACATTTGAATTCTCAATAGATAAAAAATCGGCCGCTAAGTCACTGCTTCGAAACTAAACGAGGTAATGTTATGCCAATAGCTGATTTTGAAAGCCTTGTTCATATACAACATCACACATATAGTGACTTCCCATTCATCGATCTAGAAATAATGTAAAAAAAATAAGATTTGAAATCTCAACTCATACAAAATCGGCCGCTAAGTCACTGCTTCGAAACTAAACGAGGTAATGTTATACCAATAGCTGATTTTGAAAGCCTTATTCATATACAACATTACACATATTGTGACTTCCCATTCATCGATCTAGAAATATGTAAAAAAAATAAGTTTTGAAACTTCAACTGATACAAAGTCGGCCGCTAAGTCACTACTTACTTCCAAACTAAACGAGGTAATGTTATACCAATAGCTGATTTTGAAAGCCGTATTTATATACAACATTACACATATAGTGACTTCCCATTCAACGATCTATAAATAATGTAAAAAAAAAGTAACATTTGAATTCTCAATAGGTAAAAAATCGGCCGCTAAGTCACTGCTTCGAAACTAAACGAGGTAATATTATGCCAATAGCTGATTTTGAAAGCCTTATTCATATTCAACATTCTTTGTATAGTGACTTCCCATTCATCGATCTAGAAATAATGTAAAAAAAATAACATTTGAATTCTCAATAGATAAAAAATCGGCCGCTAAGTCATTGCTTCGAAACTAAACGAGGTAATGTTATGCCAATAGCTGATTTTAAAAGCCTTGTTCATTTACAACATCACACATATAGTGACTTCCCATTCATCGATCTAAAAATAATGTAAAAAAAATAAGTTTTGAAATCTCAACTGATAAAAAATCGGCCGCTAAGTCACTGCTTCCAAACTAAACGAGGTAAAGTTATGCCAATAGCTGATTTTGAAAGCCTTATTTATAAACAATGTCACACATATAGTGACTTCCCATTCATCGATCTAGAAATAATGTAAAAAAAATAAGATTTGAAATCTCAACTCATACAAAATCGGCCGCTAAGTCACTGCTTCCAAACTAAACGAGGTAAAGTTATGCCAATAGCTGATTTTGAAAGCCTTATTTATAAACAATGTCACACATATAGTGACTTCCCATTCATCGATCTAGAAATAATGTAAAAAAAATATGTTTTGAAATTTCAACTGATACAAAGTCGGCAGCTAAGTCACTACTTACTTCCAAACTAAACGAGGTAATGTTATACCAATAGCTGATTTTGAAAGCCGTTTTTATATACAACATCACACATATAGTGACTTCCCATTCATCGATCTAGAAATAATGTAAAAAAAATTACATTTGAATTCTCAATAGATAAAAAATCGGCCGCTAAGTCACTGCTTCGAAACTAAACGAGGTAATGTTATGCCAATAGCTGATTTTGAAAGCCTTGTTCATATACAACATCACACATATAGTGACTTCCCATTCATCGATCTAGAAATAATGTAAAAAAAATAAGATTTGAAATCTCAACTCATACAAAATCGGCCGCTTAGTCACTGCTTCGAAACTAAACGAGGTAATGTTATACCAATAGCTGATTTTGAAAGCCTTATTTATATACAACATTACACATATTGTGACTTCCCATTCATCGATCTAGAAATAATGTAAAAAAAATAAGTTTTGAAACTTCAACTGATACAAAGTCGGCCGCTAAGTCACTACTTACTTCCAAACTAAACGAGGTAAAGTTATGCCAATAGCTGATTTTGAAAGCCTTATTTATAAACAATGTCACACATATAGTGACTTCCCATTCATCGATCTAAAAATAATGTAAAAAAAATAAGATTTGAAATCTCAACTCATACAAAATGGGCCGCTAAGTCACTACTTACTTCCAAACTAAACGAGGTAATGTTATACCAATAGCTGATTTTGAAAGCCGTTTTTATATACAATATCACACATATAGTGACTTCCCATTCATCGATCTAGAAATAATGTAAAAAAATTACATTTGAATTCTCAATAGATAAAAAATCGGCCGCTAAGTCACTGCTTCGAAACTAAACGAGGTAATGTTATGCCAATAGCTGATTTTGAAAGCCTTGTTCATATACAACATCACACATATAGTGACTTCCCATTCATCGATCTAGAAAAAATGAAAAAAAAATAACATTTGAATTCTCAACTGATAAAAAATCGGCCGCTAAGTCACTGCTTACTTCCAAACTAAACGAGGTAATGTTATACCAATAGCTGATTTTGAAAGCCGTTTTTATATACAACATCACACATATAGTGACTTCCCATTCATCGATCTAGAAATAATGTAAAAAAAATAAGATTTAAAATCTCAACTGATAAAAAATCGGCCGCTAAGTCACTGCTTCCAAACTAAACGAGGTAAAGTTATGCCAATAGCTGATTTTGAAAGCCTTATTTATAAACAATGTCACACATATAGTGACTTCCCATTCATCGATCTAGAAATAATGTAAAAAAAATAAGATTTGAAATCTCAACTCATACAAAATCAGCCGCTAAGTCACTGCTTCGAAACTAAACGAGGTAATGTTATACCAATAGCTGATTTTGAAAGACTTATTCATATACAACATTACACATATAGTGACTTCCCATTCATCGATCTAGAAATAATGTAAAAAAAATTACATTTGAATTCTCAATTAATAAAAAATCGGCCGCTAAGTCACTGCTTCGAAACTAAACGAGGTAATGTTATGCCAATAGCTGATTTTGAAAGCCTTGTTCATATACAACATCACACATATAGTGACTTCCCATTCATCGATCTAGAAATAATGTAAAAAAAATAAGATTTGAAATCTCAACTCATACAAAATCGGCCGCTAAGTCACTGCTTCGAAACTAAACGAGGTAATGTTATACCAATAGCTGATTTTGAAAGCCTTATTCATATACAACATTACACATATTGTGACTTACCATTCATCGATCTAGAAATAATGTAAAAAAAATAAGTTTTGAAACTTCAACTGATACAAAGTCGGCCGCTAAGTCACTACTTACTTCCAAACTAAACGAGGTAATGTTATACCAATAGCTGATTTTGAAAGCCTTGTTCATATACAACATCACACATATAGTGACTTCCCATTCATCGATCTAAAAATAATGTAAAAAAAATAAGATTTGAAATCTCAACTCATACAAAATCGGCCGCTAAGTCACTACTTACTTCCAAACTAAACGAGGTAATGTTATACCAATAGCTGATTTTGAAAGCCGTTTTTATATACAACATCACACATATAGTGACTTCCCATTCATCGATCTAGAAATAATGTAAAAAAATTACATTTGAATTCTCAATAGATAAAAAATCGGCCGCTAAGTCACTGCTTCGAAACTAAACGAGGTAATGTTATGCCAATAGCTGATTTTGAAAGCCTTGTTCATATACAACATCACACATATTGTGACTTCCCATTCATCGATCTAGAAATAATGTAAAAAAAATAAGTTTTGAAACTTCAACTGATACAAAGTCGGCCGCTAAGTCACTACTTACTTCCAAACTAAACGAGGTAATGTTATACCAATAGCTGATTTTGAAAGCCGTATTTATATACAACATCACACATATAGTGACTTCCCATTCATCGATCTAGAAATAATGTAAAAAAAAAGTAACATTTGAATTCTCAATAGATAAAAAATCGGCCGCTAAGTCACTGCTTCGAAACTAAACGAGGTAATATTATGCCAATAGCTGATTTTGAAAGCCTTATTCATATACAACATCCTTTGTATAGTGACTTCCCATTCATCGATCTAGAAATAATGTAAAAAAAAATTACATTTGAATTCTCAATAGATAAAAAATCGGCCGCTAAGTCACTGCTTCGAAACTAAACGAGGTAATGTTATGCCAATAGCTGATTTTGAAAGCCTTGTTCATATACAACATCACACATATAGTGACTTCCCATTCATCGATCTAGAAATAAGTAAAAAAAATAAGTTTTGAAACTTCAACTGCTACAAAGTCGGCCGCTAAGTCACTACTTACTTCCAAACTAAACGAGGTAATGTTATACCAATAGCTGATTTTGAAAGCCGTATTCATATACAACATCACACATATAGTGACTTCTTATTCATCGATCTAGAAATAATGTAAAAAAATAACATTTGAATTTTCAACTGATACAAAATCGGATTTAATCTTAATGTTCATTAATTCTTTTTCCTTTTTAATATTTATGCAAGATTTTTATTTTTTTTAATTAGTTAATAATTCCTTGAGGAGTTCTATCAGTTCATTATTTGAACTTCTTTAATTGGTAGGGTAATTTCGGTGTGAAGTTGGCGGCCAAATGTTGGCGTTACTTGGCCAATAATCAGCCGCCAACTTTTGGCCGCTAACTTCACACCGGTTCCCCACGAGTGATAGCTCGACCGCCTCATGGTCGAAGTTCAAGGATTTCCTACCTGCCCTGTATCCTGGGTGCACCTTGCTACCAGCTCGCTCAACAGCGCATCTCGTGCTTATACTGTTGATAACGACTAATATTTTCCTACTATTATTCTCACACAGCCCATTACATCTAACATTTCCATTTAATTCTCAATCAAATCATTTCATCTGCAATCATTAAAATTCTAATCTCTCCGTTAACTATAATCTTTGCATATAAATCTTTGCTAATAATTTGAAATGGCAGCTGGATGATCAGTCCAACGGCAATGACAAATTATTTTCGAATCATCCTTATTATTCATCTGCAGTTAAATAAAGGGGACAATTTGTGTTTTATCAAAATGTCTGCAAAATAAAACAAATCTAAAAAAAAACAATTCATAAAATCCAGCTTTCATAGTATCGTTTCCTAGGTACTCATCTTCAATCTTTCTATAAAAAAAACATCACAAAACTCCACAATAACTAATATCTACTTTCGATCATTCAAAATAATTCTAAACCATTTCATTACTCAATAATATTAATGTCGTTTAAAGAGTGCACAGTACCTGTCTTACCTAAAGAAATTTGATCTGTAATAACAGACGCGGCATACCAATCCTTTTCTGATGACCTGTATGAGATCATCCTACTTATGAACGTGTGAATCTAAACAATACATTGCAATCTATTTTTAGATTATGGACATAAAATTAAGTTATAAAATCAAAATATTCATTATCTATTATAATTGTACTAAGTGTTTCATTTTTAAATTCATCTGTATTTAATAATTGTTAAAAAAACGTTACCTTGATAAATACTTTAAAATAAAAAATTCGCAAATCGTCAATATTTTGGAATTAAAAAAAATCAATCTCGTCAACAAGCGGCACTTACCTACACATAACTGTAAATAAATACAAAACATTTTAACTAATTAATTCATAACAATTATTTAATAAAAAAATGATTAATTCCTGGTCCATCTTCTATCACCCTGCTGCATACTCATCCAAACCAAAACGACACCATCAACTCCCTGCTGCTCTCACTACTCCATCACCTCTCGACACCATCTACTACCCTGCAGCATCTTGATGTTTTCCTCCTCTTATCTTCTCGGCTCCAACTACTCCCGGCAGCTTTCTTTAACCTCCATGTTTTCTTTCAATTATTTTTTTCAAATTACTTGTTTTTCATTTTCGTCTTCTTTTATTTCATTCTTCATGTTTCTGTGTTTTTTCAGTATTTCTTAATCTCAGTTTCTTCTTTTTGTATAAATTTCGTCTACTTTTAAACACGTTTGTAGTAATTATATCATTTATTTTTATAAGTATCGTACGTTATAATATTATTATTAATCTTAATTATTTTTATTCAGTGTCTATTTCACAATTCACTTCCCACTTCACTTTGTTCTTCTTATTTAAACTTAAAGTATTTATTGTCTTTTTATTAAACTGGTCGGCGCAGCGCGCCGCCAGTGCAGCGCCAAGGCCGCACTGGCAGGGTCGCCATGTGAGGATGGGCGTTGAGAGGTGACTGATAATGCCGAGTTCAGAGTTAATACTAACTTTAATATAATAGACTTAGGCTTATATAGTTACATACTGGGAGAGTGTGAGTGTGGCACACTACAATATGTCCAACTAGCTTCTGCCTGCGACTTCGTCCGCATTAGCAATCGACATGTTTATCTCTATCCCGCGGAAACTTTGAAATTTTCCAGGGTAAAAAATAGCCTATGTGTTAATCTAGGCTACCAGCTATCTCCGTTCCAAATTGTATCCAAATCCATCCAGTCGTTTCAGCGTGAAGAAGGGACAAACATACACATTCACATCGTCACGTCCATCCATCCTCACAAACTTCGCATCTTATAAGATTAGTAGGAAGTAGGATTAGAAGCCTTACCTTGATATTGACGATCCCTCTCTCCTTGAAGTGGTACCCCCCGTGCTGTCGCAGCAACGTGTACGTGTCGTTGCTGACGTGGATCCGCTGAGGCTCCCCACTGGACTCCATGCGAGCTGCCGTGTTCACCGTGTCACCGAACAGGCAATACCGCGGCATCTTCACGCCCACCACGCCCGCTGCGCACTGCCCGCTGTGTATACCTGAGTAACACCATTTAAATATAAGAGAATTTGAAATAAGCCAACGTAAGATCAGCGTAAAATAATATACAAGCCCTCTCAGATTTTTCAGGTTGGGTTAGGTCGCATGAACCCCATAAAGATTTTTCATTCGAATTTTTGATACTAAATTTAGTTAAATACTAAATTTAGTCTGGTTGTGTAGTCTAGTAGAGCACTCTTACAGCACTGTATATTATAGAGCTCTGCAAGCTAGTTAGTCGCAATGTAAATAAGTTGCCTGTAAAAAATAATTTCAACAGCAACAGATTTAATTTAAGGTTTGCTCATGATGTTCGGCCCCCTACCGCTACGACAGCAATCTACCAGCGCAGCACTACCCATGTGGCTGCAAAAGTGTAATATCAATTGCCTCTGGAAATTAAGTTACTCAAACACTCAACATTTATGTCACCACTGAAAAAGTTTGTCATCGAGTTATGTCCCTATAGCTAAAATGAATATTTTAATTTTAACTGTCAGTCATTAAGGAAACTATATAGCTACACCCACTGGGTAAAATTGTATTGATACAATCTGTATTGCACAACATCACCATGTACCTTTTATACATACAATTTATGGCTTCAAAATAAAATAAAAATAAATAAAATAGTCCCGCCCTCGACGCGGTTCACTATGAACATCAATCATGCATGGAAACGGAAACATTTTGTCAACTATGATTCAAATATCCTGAAAATTATTTCCACGGTTATTTAGGCAAATTAAGAGGGTGCATCCGTGCTGAGCTCGCAACTTCGCATTTTTGGTGATTTTTTGCGATTATTTCACAGAAATTGAATGAAAGTATCAAATATCCGTCTGTAGTGCACTTCGTTTTTAGTGTATTAATGTGTCCAATGCAATGATTAATGGCGATGGACTTTTATTTTCGTATTAAAGGGATAAAATACTATATCTCGTTTAATAAGAAAATAAAAGTCCATCACGATCAATTATTGCATTAGACACATAAATACACTAAACACGAAGTGCACTACAGACGGATAACCTATATAATCTGGAACAATTTTAAGACGTCTTTGTGCCTATTAACTACAGACTCGGAGGAATAACACACTACAGACGAATTATGGTGTACCGTCTAGGAGACCCCGCCTTCTGTGGCTATATAGAAGCCGATGCAAGATTGACATACTCTATCACAGGCCTGACAAGAAAGTTTGCGGTGGTTGTTACCGAGCCAACATTGATGTCGTTCTGTCTCGTTTTCAGCAAGTGTCTACATACTACCTATATTGTACAAAGACCATAAATAATCCTAATCTAATAAATCAGAGTTATTGAATCGCATGAATTCTGTAAACATACGTTCAAAGGTTAATTTTCCAACGTTTGATACGGAAGACCTTCATATACTCGTAAACAGATAAGTCAAATTATCGACATTATCTATCTAGCAGTCGTTAAGAGACGTCGTCATGAGTTTTGCTGATAAAGTGACAATAGTGACTGGAGCCAGCTCTGGTATAGGAGCTGCGGCCGCCATATCTTTTGCCAGAGAAGGTGCCAAAGTAGCTCTCGTCGCTAGAAACGAAACAAAGCTAAACGAAGTCGTTAAGCTATGCGAACAGCACGGCAAGAAACCCCTAGCCATAATAGCAGATGTTTCTAAAGATGAAGAAGCTAGAACAATCGTGAAAAGAACGGTGGATCACTTCGGACAGTTAGACATTCTCATCAACAATGCTGGGATCGCCCGGACCGCATCGGTGGCAGATGAAAAACTGATGCAGTATTTCGACGAAGTAATGAACACGAATCTACGCTCAGTTGTCCTCCTAACAAGCTTAGCTGCTCCTCATTTGGTGAAGAGTAAGGGAAACGTGATAAATATTTCGAGTGTTGTTGCTTTGACTGTACCAGGAGAGAGATATATGAGTTATGCAGTGTCAAAAGCAGGGTTGGACCATTTTACTAGGTGTACTGCTTTGGAGTTAGCACCGTACGGTGTAAGAGTGAATGGTATCAATCCAGGGCCAGTTAAAACTGATATAGCGGCAAACGTTCCTAATCCGGAGTTAGTGTGGGAAGCATTTAAAGCTAGCACTGCATTGAAAAGAATAGGAGAGTCAGATGAAATCGCTGACTTGATTCTGTTCCTAGCCAGCGAAAAGGCTAAAAGCGTTACAGGTTCCTCGTTCGTTTCAGATAATGGAGTACTTTTGAGATAATTTATTTTGGTTGAATACTATTCTGCTACAGTGTGCGTGAAAACGTAAACTACTGATATGATGATTATGATAAACATTAGTTATAAGTAAGTGGATAGCCACGTTATCGTCATTTCTATTGTAACTCCATTCAGTGTGTCCGCAATGAGTTTTGCCGATAAAGTGGTTATCGTGACAGGAGCCAGCTCAGGGCTAGGAGCTGCTGCAGCTGTAGCTTACGCTAGAGAAGGCGCTAAAGTTGCCGTGGTTGCTAGAAATGAGGCAAAACTAGCCGAAGTTGCCAAGCTATGTGAACAACATGGCAAGAAAGCTCTTGTAATCAAAGCAGACGTTTCTAACGATGCGGAAGCAAGAACTATCGTGAAAAAAACAGTGGATCATTTCGGACAACTAGATATTCTGATCAATAACGCTGGGATTGCGCGAAACGCAAATGTGGCCGATGAGAAAATACTGGAATACTTCGATCAAGTCATGAACACGAATCTACGTTCAGCTGTACTCTTGACAAATCTGGCTGCACCGCACCTTGTTAAGACTAAAGGAAACGTGATTAATATGTCCAGTTCGTTCGGTATGACCGTTCCAGGCGAGAGATACATGTCTTATTCGGTTTCAAAGGCAGCGTTGGATCATTTCACGAGATGCGTAGCTTTGGAACTGGCTCCGCATGGAGTCAGAGTGAACAGTGTCAACCCGGGACCTGTACAAACCGATATAGTGACAAACGCAGGTGCCCCAAAACCGGACCTAGTGTGGCAGGCCTTTAAAGCTAGAACGGCTTTAAACAGAATCGGAGAACCTGAAGAGATAGCTGATTTGATGTTATTCCTAACCAGCGACAAAGCTAAGAGTATAACTGGATCTTCGTATGTTTCAGATAATGGCTGGCTCTTAAAGTAAATATTATTGTTCAAAGTGTGTTGACTTTGTTCACAAACAATACCTCGATATTGTTATTAAATAATTTACCACCGTTGAGTGTAGTTTAATTAATAGCACGAGTTAATTACATAGTTGGAACGGATAATCATAAACAGATAATCAAATTTGCTATCAATATTTATCTGAAATATTTACCAGATAGGCATCACGATATGGTATGGAGCCGATAAAATCATTATATAACGTAACATATTAGATTTTTGATTGCTTTTTACTTACTGCTATGGTGTTTAAATTTATTGAATCGTGACCCACTGTTGAACCTTATCATAATAAATGCTTAGAAACTAGGGGTCCTTACGGATACACTTCGACTCATTTGTGGATCTTTTGTGTAAATAATAAATGCTACAGCGACACAGAAGTATCTGTCAAGGAAAATCATTAAGATGCCTACTGTGAGAAAGTTCTACAGTAGATCACAATTCAAGTGGTAAATGATACAAGTTTATGATAATGATAAAGTATTATCGGCCGTGCGATGAAAATTGTATCGAATTCTTTATAAATAGGGTAAGTACGTTAATATTTTACATATTGTTTTGGAACTTTTATACGGCGCCCTTTACCAGATCACAACAAAACGTCCCAAAATAAATCCAGGAATTTGATACGAAATATTAAGTAAGCGAAGTTAGAGCTCTCTCCTCACTCTGAACTCTCGGAAGATACTTTACATAACTACACTTTAGAGGATTATTGGGGAACGTTTTGCCAAATACACGCGCAGGCCGATGCCTACGCCTAAACTTAACTGGGTCGCTCTGGCGATCTAGAGCGAGCCAGTTAAAATGCTTACCTTTCTCCGTACCTACTTAAGAACTTCGTTCGGTGGAGTCGCCAGCCATTCCTGTCTTCTAACAACTGCTTCATTTCCTTGGTAGGACGCAACCGTCTCCTTAATTTGCTGAATATAACTTCTCCTTGGTCTCTTCCTCTCATTTCTTCTACCTTTACCTCTACAAAATGCTTACCTATCCGTATGTACAGACGTGCAGCAGGCATGTTCCTCGTGCGTATCTTGGGAACTGCGTCAAGGACATGCAAGGCTAGCGAAGCCACTTCAGCGGCGTGGCGGGAACACCGCTCCGGTACGCCACCCACCACCATATAGGCATCCCCTATCGTCTCTACCTGTCCGACAAAGACAAAAACGTTTTATATAAGCTTCTTTTGCTGACTCCACCACCATATAGGCATTCCCTATCGTCTCTACCTGTCCGACAATGACAAAAAACGTTTTATATAAGCTTCTTTTGCTGACTCCACCACCATATAGGCATTCCCTATCGTCTCTACCTGTCCGACAAAGACAAAAAACGTTTTATAGAAGCTTTTTATGCTGACTCCACCACCATATAGGCATTCCCTATCGTCTCTACCTGTCCGATAAAGACAAAATACGTTTTATAGAAGCTTCTTTTCATGACTCCACCCCCATATAGGCATCCCCTATCGTCTCTACCTGTCCGACAATGACAAAAAACGTTTTATAGAAGCTTCTTTTGCTGACTCCACCACCATTATTATAGGCATCCCCTATTTTCTCTACATGTCCGACAAAGACGAAATACGTTTTATAGAAGCCTCTTTTGCTGACTGTAATTGTATTATTGTCGTCTGGGTTTAGAACCGGTGCCAAAAGTACCGATAAAAAACCGGTATTTATAGGCACTCTTCGTTGCGGTTCCAAAGAACCGCTAAAAAATACCTGTATTACCCAAAATTACCGGTTTCCTATAAAAGTACACGGTTACACGTGGATGTGACGGTGCCGTTTGGTGTTCCATCGGAACCTTGTAGGATACCGGTTCCTAAACTTGGTACTGGTACCAAGGAAGCGGTTCCTGGTTCAAGGTCACGATACTGGTTCCGAAAAGTATCGGTATATCAAACCCTTATCAATCAATATATTATTATAATCAGGAGCAGAAAACTGGGTCACCTTGATCCGGTATTTTTGCTCCCGAGTATACATAACATCATCATCTCTAGCCTATACACTGTATCTTCAAAATAATCCGGAATAGTACATCAAGTGGTTGGCTTAATTTAACAGAATACATTTGAGCTTACATGACTTTCAGGATTTTTTACTTTTAATTTTTCTTTCTTTTTAAATATTTTGTTGTAATCTAACTAATATTATAAATGCGAAAGTATGGATGGATGGATGGATGGATGGATGGATGGATGGATGTTTATTTGTTTGTTACTCAATCACGCCAGAACGGCCCAACAGATCTGGATGAAATTCGCCACATAGATAGAGAAAAGTCTGGAATAGCACATAGGCTACTTTTTATCCCGGAAAATTGCATAGTTCCCGCGGGATAGCGATAAACGAATTCTTTGCAGACGAAGTCGCTGGCAGCAGCTGGTATGGACATAAGTCTGGTAATAAAACATTTCATTTCATTTACTGTGGTTGGTTTTTATTATTTAATTTTATTTAATTTACTCTGGACGATTTCAATCTAAATTCTCCTAACTTGACAATATACTATTTATGACTATGCAGTAATTTTTATTGAATGATTAAATAATCTAATCTAATCTAATCTTAAACGATCAATGCCGATGTTCAAAGCTTAAGTAAGTCATAAGTCATTTATTTGCAGAAAATAGTGTACAATAAGATGGCAAGCAGGAACAACAATGACACTACTATTCCACTACACATTAGTATGCAAATTATTTTAAACAAGCACTACATCTAGAAATGCAAGTGATTCATTTTACTTACCTAACCTATCCTACTAATATTATAAATGCGAAAGTTTGTGACGATGTGACCATGTGACGATGTGAGTGAGTGTGTATGTTTGTTCCTTCTTCACGCTAAAACGACTGGACGGATTTGGATAAAATTTGGTACGAAGATAGCTGGTACCCTGGATTAAAACATAGGCTACTTTTTATCCCGGAAAATTGTACAGTTCCTGCGGGATAGTGATAAAGATATCAATCGCTAATTCTACGCGAAAGAAGTCGCGGGCAGAAGAATTGAATCCCACTAAGACGTCATGGGACCGCGACCCTCTGCTTGAACAGCTGGGTAGCAATGTCAATTTTATTTGTGTACATTTTTTACAAAGAAAAACCGTCATTCGGCTCAACAACCTATTTTTGAACATTTTGTTTTTTAATTAAGCATCTTCTCAGTTTACCGTCTGAAACTGTAAAAATAAAACTTAATTAGATTTCAACTTCATACGTTCTTGATTAATTTACTTATATCACATATCCAAAAGTAATTAATGCAAAAATGTTATGTAACGCAAGAAAGTTATATTGTTTGTAAAACGATATTGAATTTAAAATTAGGTAGGTATACTTAATAGTACGCTACTAGATTGCAAGTTTACACGTCCTCGAGTACCATTATTAGAGCCGTTTTTGCCTTTACTACCCCAAAGTCTACCAGAGTTCCTTTGGCCGGATTGATAGGTAGGTACAGCTGCCCGGTTTTTTTTCAAAATGATATGAATAAAATAGTATCAGGACGGGTACCAGAAGTTCACCACTGGTCAACTATTACGTATACGTAGGGAATTTTAGACAAAAAAGTAAAAAAATCCTGATGATGTTGTTGGTAGCTACCTACCTATCAACGCAATGAAACTGCGGCAAACCTAGATTTTATTGCGTAACTTTATACACAGTCGAGTTTTTCATTATCTTATACAGCGAACCATGTAAAAATCTAAACGCACCTTACGCTAGCGAAAATAAATTCTAGTTTAGGCATTTTTGAATTATTAGCAGTATAGACATCGGATAACTCGACTATATCTACTCAATAACCTAGGTTTATTCGCAATCAGATCCCACACTATGCGTAGAAACAGCGGAGAATATTATAACGACATGTCTGGGCAAATGTCTGTCTCGCGAGACATGTTTTTGGATGTTAATTAGACTAGGTAACTAGGTATAGTTTACGGATTTTAATCCTAGCTTCCCAATTAAAGTCTGGCATGTTGCGACGACAGGCTTTATTTTTCTTTTATAATTAGTAGGGCTACGACATTAGGTATTACGCCATGGTTCTAAAATCCATGGAGTCGCCATTTCCTGAAAATAATTTTCAAGACAGCATTGAATTTTTTCATAATTTTAATTATAAAGTTTTGAAATTCACAAAAAAGCGTGAAATAAAAACACAAATAAGTACTTAATATCAAACATATTGAGTCATACACATTTTTAAATCACAAATTATTTTAAACAAATGGCGATTATGGATCCTGGTAGCAAGTCTAAACTAGCAACACTGGCCCAATCAACCAATCAGTGGTTGGAATTTGACCAATGTTGCAAGTTTAGACTATAAAATTGTAACTTGTAGGTTCCAGAAACGCACAACAGCTTTCAAAAGCGTTTATAAATCGCTATCCCGCGGAAACTTTGCATTTTTCCGGGATAAAAACTATCCTATGTCATTCCCCGGGACTGTATCTAACTATCTCTGTACCAGATTTCAGTAAAATCGGTTAAGTTACTTAAAAACTTTCGTCTTTATAATAGGTATTAGTAAGAAGTAAAATGATCTACCTACGTGCTCACTTGAAAGTCGTTAGCATCAATCTATACATATAATAAAATTGTAACAGGTCGATGTCTGTACATAGGAGATATTAAAGAAAAAATGAACTAAGGGGCCTCTATAAGCGCCGTAGAAGCCAAAAATACAATTTTTAGAATTTTTATCTGTCTGTCTGTCTGTCTGTCTGTCTGTATGTTTGTTACCGCGTTACGCAAAAACTACTGTACCAAACTGAATGCGGTTTTTTTTATTGTATTGCTGGAGGTCTAACTTAAACTCCCATGTCGCGTTTTTTTTCGAAATTCCACCTAGAAGTCGATATATAAAACAAAAAGGGGGGGTCCACCAAAAATATTTTTTGATACATTATTTATTGGGATACCAAATGAAAGAGGAAGAAGTCCTGAGTTCAAAAATGTAGTACATGTAATATGTTATGATAATACTAAGCAACAAAATAATAATAAAGTTTACCATGGCTTAATTAGTTCCGCTATTCGTTAATAGATGTCGCTACGCTATATGAATGAAATTATTCGTACCTAGGAAGTATCTATTTTTAAGGTTTCTTAAAGGAAAAAAGGAACCCAGAATCACTTAGTTGTCCGTCTGTCAAGTTCCTTTTCCTCAGGAACGCGTATAGGTAGGTATAAAGTTGAAATTAATAAAATAACCGGTACAGTAGATCTGCGGTCCCTTGGAGTTGTGAAAAGATTAAGCCTTAAATCTATACAATAACAAGGTACAGTCATTAGAAAGGGTGTTTCCATACAAATCGCCGTGCTTTCAAAAAATATTGGGTAGGTAGGTATTCAGTTGTTTTAGAAATTTGAAATTTTGTATGATGGTAGGTCATAGGTTCCAATATAAAATGACCTCACACTGCCTACATTTTGCTTAGGAACAGGGCTCTGCTAACACTGGATATCGTATTCACTTGCCAAATTTATACGGAGCCGGTTTTTACAAAAAAATGATTTATAATAATCCCTATCTCTACTAATATTATAAATGCGAAAGTAAATTACTTTTTCTGTTTGTCTGTTACGCTTTCATGCCTAAACCACTGAAACGATTTTATGAAATTTGGTAAGTAGGTACTTACAGAGATAAAATTGACCTTGAGAAACGGAGGAACTTTATTTTTAGACTTTTTATTAGACACAAAAATAAATAATTATGTATTTCAGCGGTTTAAAGAATACCTGTGGAGGGGGCAAAATTGGGTTGACCATTAATATGGTAGGTAGTAGCTTAGCTATCGTTTGAAGGAACCTTTTTTTCATATCTTTAGGGCATGAAATGGCGTTAAAGTCACTTAGAAAACTAACAAATCTTAAAAATAACTAGGTACTTGCCTACTTGATGTATGTTTTTTTTTTACATTAGCCTACTGTGTCCCACTACTGGGCAAAGGCCTCCCCTTATGTAAAATTGCGTCTGTCTTTTGCCTTCTTCGCGCTTAATTTTGTTGAAATTGATGTTATTTAAGCACTTTTTTAAGAAAAACTACACACAAAAAAATATAAGTATGTTAATTTTCGTCATATTTCAAACACGCTGGACGGACTCGATACATAACTGAACAAAATCGCCTCGATACAAAATAATTGCAAAGATTGGTCTTAAAGTCAGCATTAAACGGTTCTATGTCTTTATTTTTTCGACGTGTGGGTTTGCAATTAAAAACATGAAGTCAACATATTCATACCTAAACAGCTAACGAGTCATATTTCACAAATAATCCATTCTTTTTTTTATTTCTTATTATTTGTGTTATTTGCAATATTTTAGACGCGCGCCAAGCTGCCAAAATAGTTTCTTCTCTTTCACTAACAGGCACGCGAACCGTATGTGTAAAGAGTGGCGCTGCTCAAGGTCATTTGCTGTTGACAGCGCCTTAAGCCGATGAAACGACTTGAACGAAATTTGAGATGGATATTGTTATGGTCCCGGGGAAGGGGACAGAATAGTTTTTGCAGAAATTGTCAAAGATGTGAATAGGGAAGTGAAATTTACTACGAAGATGTAATACCCTAAGGGTAATTATATTTAATTTGTGCTCTAATTGAATGTTTGCCTACCACTAAGAATAAGCTACCCAAAATACTAATTCTACGCAGACGAAGTCGCGGGCAAAAGCTAGTCATAAATAAAACAAACATTTAACTTGCAAATCGAGCCTGTAACGCTAATTTCATGCGCGTTCTTAATTTGAAAATTACGAACACGTTCTGCCTCTTTTATATTTGGAGTTTTATTTTGGAGTACCTACTTAAATACATTTTAATTTTTCACTTGTTACCAATATAGCACTGAAGTAAAACCATAAAGTTGATACGTACCTACAGCACCGGCGAATCGGGAACTAATCCAATATTCGTTATATTTATTTTAATTAAAGCGACTCATTTCCTTAAAAAAGAAACATGATATTTTTTGCCAAAGATATTTCTTAGATTAGCTAATTATATGTAGTGTGGGTGGAGTACAATTTTAACTGGGGACGTTTTGCTCCCGTGGCCTTTTAAATTGCGGACGTTTTGCTCAAGTGGTCATTTGAATTGCGGACGTTTGATCAATAGTACATTTTGATTTGTTGACACAAGGCCTTTTAAATTGCGGACGTTTTGCTCCCATGACCTAATACGTTACGGACATTTATTCCACGAGGACGTTTTGCTCCGAGGACCTATCAATCCTAACCTATTGTTACGAGATGCTAATAAAAAAAAAATTAAACTAAATCAATAGCAATTAAAGAGTCAAAATAGTTGTTTCACACGAACAAAAAATAGGTACCCAGTTATTCATCTCTAACAACAATATCAAATTTATTATTTAAAATTAATAATTAAGGCACACTTTGCAAGGATTTATGACACTCGAATAAAATATTAGCAATTTTCAAGACTACCACTACCTAATAAAAAGCAATCACTAATGTGTCTAAAATACCAAAAATTGGCGAAACGTAAATAATACATTACCCCTATTATTATTAGTACCCCTAGGATCAAGGTAAACATAAATCCAAACACAAAAGTATAATCAAACAAATATCATTATGAAGTGCTCTAGTAGAAAACAAACTATTATACCTATTTAGTTATATAAATTGTCTAGACAATTTGTCCCCCGAATCGAAGTCATAATAGATAAATCGACATATTTTTCTTGACAACGTAGGACGCGAAACAGATCACTAAGGTCGTGACCCTTTTGCCGGCTGTTGGAGTATCTGGTAGAATACTCCAGAACTTTGTAATAATATGCGACGAGAAAGATTGACAAAAGAATTCGCAATTTCACATCGTCAGGTTACAAGTATAAGGAGAGTTGAGAATGTCGTGCATATTTAATTTACAAGTGTTTTGTATGTTAGTAATTTATAAATGCCTACGCATTTTTGTTCGTGATACATTTTGAAAGTCAAAGGTGCGCGTCAAGGTCAGATTAGATTATTGAGAGCTTTTAACTGGTTGTAAAACTATTTTCTTGCCTAATGTCAGTGAAATTGAGATTAAGTAGAGTATTTTTCGGGTAATCTCGAAAATACCGACCCGCATAAATTTATGTATCAAATAACGGTGGCATCTTTATTGATTAATGTTAGATATAACTTTATTAGATTTAAGTAAAATTGTACCGTTTGTGCCCAAATAAACATTAAAACATTTTAAATAAATAAATAAATATCTCGTGATCACGTTATTAACAGACTATTAATAAAATCTGGTCCTCATTTTTATTGCGTCTTATTTTTCCATCCACTGCTTAAAATAACATATATAAATAACTTTTTTCACACCGACCTCATTCCATTTATCTTCCTACAGGCAACGTTAAGGGAGTTATAAAATAGAATATTTCCTTCATAAAATGAGCAAAATACTGTACGAAAGGAATGCTCACCTTGTATACGTTATAATATGATATGATGGCGTCGCAGCACGTGTACAAATCGTTCAGGATCTCCACCACCTACGGAAAAACAAACGTGTTACATACAAATAATGATAAAACATGTCATTGTTTATTTTCTTACATACATACATATATGACGTCATTATTACGGGGTAGACAGAGCCTATGGTAACAAGACCTAAAGGCTACATTTAGCATGACTGTGGGCGTATGGAAAGGGGAATCAAAATAGTTATGGGTTGCTAGCCGCATCGCCTATAACATGATTCCTAAGATTTCCGCCCATTCACTCGATGGGCTTTTACCATATACGCGGGAAGAGACGCAACTGGTACATTAAATTCTATGTTTTTTTATGCTCCCAGATCAGCTTGGAAAATGTTTTGAACGCGTTTGCGTTAATTTCTCAATAATTTTGGCCAAATTAACTCTCTCATATAATATTCGAGCGCTTGTCAAAAAAAAGTGTACATAAACATTTTTTCCAGAGTTTAACTATTCTGAGTTTTTCTTACTCAAAATCGTTTACCATTATCGATTCTGATACAAGTCTTGCAGGTGTCCCTGGGCGATGGTGATTACTTTCCATCAGGTGACCCGTCTGCTCGTTTTCCCCTCTAAATTTTTTTTTTTAAATGTCCCAGATTTTATTATGGGTTTTTCCTGTAAGTACGTCACGTTCCGTACTTATAAAAAAAACTACGAACAAAAAGTGACGAACTGGAACTGAAGTTTTAAGTCACATTTTTTTTTCTTGTATAAGGATCGATAGGTTTAAAAGATTCTGTGTAAGAAAAACCCAAAACAGTTATATTCTGGAAAAAATAATCATGTAGATTTTTTATTAAAACGTGCATTTAAAACTTCAGCGAGAACGCATTTTAGACGTTTGTTTTGATAAAAAACCCACACCTTTAGTGTAAGTTTTCATACAAAAAAAACTTCTTAATTACTATGAAAAAATTCGTGGACAGAAATGGCAACAAAAGGTTTTCATAGTTTTCATTCAACAAGACATTTTTAACGCAAACACGGTCGAGACGTATTTCGTAACCGAAAACTTACACTAAGCATGCAGAAAAGAACGTTGCGACAGATTGACTAGCTTTAGATTCACGACAGGCACTTTGTGCGATAAATCGCAGGGACTTGTTGCATGAGCGATAAACATGAGACAGGCTTTCTTTATTACCGCCCAAGGTGTGTACACGATTTGACGTCTCTCGTAGCGGTAAATTACTACTTACGGCCCGGGGTAGCGTGAACTCTATTTGCGATGTTCAATATACCTCATTTGCTATACAAAAATGTCATAATCACCGACACGTGTAAACGCATGTGTTTGTTATTCGTCTTCCGCATTCTGGCATCAAAAAATTCGTATTTTTATCGTTATTTCCGTAGACAATGGTCGTTTCAACTCGATTCATATCATTCGTTTCTCTTTTTTTTTCTTTTGTTTTTAATAAATACATTTCTGCCGCATCACATCGAGATAGAGCTGTTAACAGCTTTCATTACACCAAGGTTCGAGTAAGAGATTTTGTTTGAATTATAAAACTGGGTTATAAAAACAAACTTTGTTTATCGAGTCTATAGAGTCTGTCCAGCGAGGTTATTTATTGCCTTTATAAATATCGTATTTCATAACAAAATATGAAAATATCATTAAAGAGATGACAAAATGTGAAATTAAAAGTAATATTCTTCAAGAAATACGGGAAATATAAGAGTTTTAAACTACTTATTAGTAAGCGACTAGAAAGAGAGATGATTGACATGTAAGGTCATTTGTCACAGCGCCCATAAACACTTCATTTTAAAATTACGTTTTTCTAGAAAAAGACAGACCCAAATCTTTGATAGCTTATATCTCGGTTATTTTTATAGTCATTTGAAAACTAATTTTTTATATGTATTGTTTATTACGTAAATGAGGTTTTAATGAACGCCATAATCAATCAATATTCCTTAATTGGGATTGTTCATTTTTTTACAACATACCCTGATTTGAATACCATTTCGAAGTATGGGGCTTGCGAACTGTTTTATCTTACTGGCGTTCAAAAATACTCAAGGATTACGGATATTTTGCAAAAAAAATATTTGACCTTTATTCGACCTTACCGAGCGGCTGTTGGTAGTTCCAAAAAATAAATCGGCAAATATCTAGTTTGTCTATTAAATTTATATGTCAACTAGTTATCAGTGTCACCCAATGTCAGTAAAGTAAATATTGTTTTGTTGAAAACTTAAAATTGTCGGTCGATTTAAAACGAAATAATGGAAATTACAGAAAATGCTTCGTTCCAACCTGAAATAATGACTCTAAAAACAGCTCCAAAACAATAGTTCGCACGGATCCGAGAAGATTTAAGAGAAAAGTGGTGTCGCGAAGTAAATTTAATGTTGAATACTTCAAAGTTTATAAGTACACAATATTGTTGCGAGGATCATTTCGATGTAAGTAGGTACCAAAACACAATGCGACATACTTCCACATTCATAAATTTTCAACTCATTATAACCATGACCAGGATTTAAAGCAACATACAATAAGCTTGTAGGTAAACCAAAAGTAAACAGTATATTTGACATTGAGATGACAGTCACAACAGTTATGACAACTATTTTTTTTTTAATTTCCAAAGGATTGTGGGAAAATTGCCTATTTCAGCCGGCCGTATATAATTTACGAAAAGTTGTATCTGATTTTTTTAAGCAATTATATTAATTAAATTAAGCCATGAAATGACAAAATATTCAAATTAGTTTCTTAAAATGCTCCATATTTTCTTAAAAAATGTAAAAAGGGGGGTTAAAAAAATGAACAATCCCAATTGTCTATATTCACTTATCGCCGTTTAATAATAGCGTCACGGGACACCGGGTTCCTGTAAAGCCCAAGAAATGCCATTAAGTAAAATGTTCTTCCGCGCGCAAATGGGCTCTAAGACGGAATTGATGAGCGCTATTCTGTGGTTTGAATATCATCCGCTTCATCGCGTTTTGTCGGTGCCGTGTAGTATTGTGTCGTTACCTGTCGATGTAATTCTTGGTAGTACAATCGTTTCGTGTGAATCATATCAAATAGAGATGAGTTGCTGGCCGCATATAACATGATTCCTACGATTGCCGCCAATTCCCTCGAAGGGCTCTTACCATCTAAGAGCCGCGGGAAGAGAATCAACCGGTATTTTTTCTTTGCACCCAGACCAGAATGGAAGTAACAATGGAGTAGACATAATAATCATTTGTTTTGACGCTAGTTTACTTAGGTTAAGTTAGTTTTGTAACAGTCTTGAACAAGAGTTTAAGAGAAAAAATAGTTTTAGCAAATAATAGAAAACCTCGAGAACTTAAGGACATTAAGGACTCTGAATTATATAAGACGAGGGATTAGAAATACCAGGGAACAAGGTAAGCTTGTCGGAGGGCACGAAGCGACCTTTAGGACATTACATAGGTACTTCGTTAATTACCTTTAGTAACATATTCTGAGTTTGCTTGAAAAAAGATCAGAGTAGCGAGCTACATGTTTTTGTATCTTCGAAACAGCTATTTTTGTATGTTCTCTTATAATTAATGCAAATAAAGATGAAATAATTTTACTGTGCTTTCCAATTTTACTCGATAAAATATGATTCACTACATTTTAGGTACCGAGAGTTCTTTGATCTAATACCAAATGATTAGGACATTTATAATCAATCCAAATTGAGAACTATTTATTCTGGCACTTTTATTTCAACTTAGATTTTGTACGGTTTGGTTATACATATTGCTAGACATTTTTAATCTTTAGAGATTCGCTTTCTAATTAATTAGAAGTATCTCGAATTATGTTTCTGTCGTGAGGTTTCTATTTTTGAACGCTGACAAAAGCATTTTTTTTTGTTGTGAATACCCACGACGAATACATACATAACTACCATGCTCTCGGTTGTTTGTTAGCGTCTAAATATTATTGTTTATTTTTATCAATATACGTGTCATATCTCTTTCCAATTTCTGTCAATAAAATGTATTTAAGGTGGAAACACATTGTTAACACGCGACGCGACCCGATGCAACGCGACGCGTGTTGAGTCGAATCAAATTGTATTATTTTCTATGACCAGAACCACACTATGAACACCCGACGCGACGCCATGCGCATACATTCGTTGCATCGGGTCGCGTCGCGTGTTAATAATGTGTTTCCACCTTTATTCTTACCTGCATAGGCGTATTTACGGCAGCCAGCTTTGTGAATCCCACGATATCGCTGAAATATATGGTGACGCATTCGAAGCTTTCGGCTTGGACTCTTTCGCCCCGTTTCAACGCCTCTGCCACCGTCCTGCTCAAAAAAATACAAACATCATACACCGTACAGGGGACTTCCAAATTCGAAATTTGTATTATAACGTACTAGCTTCTGCCCGCGACTTCGTCCACGTAGAATTAGATTTAAGAACTTATGGTGATAGTTATATTAAGCAATAATTATTAACGTCGCGATTCTAGGTAGCTACGAACTTTGACATTTTTATCGCTATCCCGCGGGAAATATGCTTTATTCCGGAATAAAAATTAGCCTATGTTTTAATCTAGGGTACGAGCTATCTTCGTTCCAAATTTGATCCAAATCCGTCCAATCGTTTCAGCGTGAAGAAGGAACAAACATACACACTCACATCGTCACATCCATCTATCCATCCATCCATCCTCACAAACTTTCGCATTTATAATATTAGTAGGATTTTCACTCTCATATCGATGACGATTAGTGTAAACGGAACGACACGATACAAACTTACTTTCTAACTTCGGAATATATTATAAGGTGTGCGGAATATTGTTCTTTGGCGGAATATACGGTTAGGGTTAGAGCCTTTTTAAAAAAAAGTAATCGCGAACATTTATTCCAGAATTTCAATATTTTGGGTTTTTCTTTCTCAGAATTGTTTACCATATCGATTCTCATATATACAAGAAAAAATGTATCACAGAGTTTACCATGGAATTATTTCCTGTTCGTCACGTTCCATAATATTATTATATCAACGACGAACAAAAAAGTGACGAACTGGAATGGAAATTTTTGGATAAGTACATTTTTTGTTGTATAAGGCTCAGTATAAGGATCGTTAACGATTCTGAGTAAGAAAAACCCAACAAACCTAGTTAAAGGCTGGAAAAATATTAAATGCCCATTTTTTTTTTACCAATAATGCTCATTACCATTATTGTGATTTATTAGGGACATAAAACATAGTTACGGTTTTCTTTCATTTTTTTTTTTATGTGAATAGGAAGGCAAACGAGCAAGTGGGTCACCTGATGGTAAGCGATCACCACTGCCCATAGACACCCGCAACCCCGGAGGGATTGCAGATGCGTTGCCAACCTAGAGGACTTAGATGAAATGCCTCTTGTGCCCGTAATTTCCCCGGCACATTACACCATTTCATATCCATAACAGTCTCTGCACTAACGCCATATTCCATACATAACATGATACTACACCGAATTTCAAGTGAACCCGACCGCTAGAAGTTACTTCAAATTGGACTGAAAGATTTGACCTTAGCAGATAAACAAGCACACATTGCGGTTTGCGGGAGATCCGTCTGGGTCGCTATCAACATATTACTTGTTAATCCTGGTGCCAAGCAGCAATGCTTGACGTCCTACCCAGGGTGCAAAACTCTTGTTTGTTTTCCATTTACTTAATGACATTGATAAAATGCTTGTAAAAATAACGCTCACGATACGTACACTGAGGGAAATACACGTACCACCGTAGAACCCTGTCGAAATTGACATGCCGCCGTCACCCAAACTCGTGTGATACGTCACTTTACTGCGGTAGGGTTCTGCGGTTGTACGTGAATCCTGTACTTATATCGATTGAAGTAGAGGACGATACTAAAGAAAGCCGTTTGGGAAGATGAATGGAGCAAACTTCCAACTTGTAGAGACTACAAGGTTAACTGGTAGAGATCGCTTATAGAGATAAGTTCGCCTTTGTTCTTATATTAATGTTATTTGTATTATTTTGTGAATTGTATCTGTTCCTTTATATTTGTACAATAAAACATTACTTACTATACTTACTTGTTCGGGGTCGACACGATTACAAATTACGCAACGATGAAGAGGCAAACCTATTTTAGACATTTCGTGACTGAATTACATTTCGAATCCCAAAGCTATTCAAAGTTGAAATGCAAACAATAATATAAATTTTCAATTCGGCTGACTGATTAAATGACTCCGTCAACGCGGTGGTCTGTCAGCAATGAGTCAAAACAGTCAACAAACAAACATCACAGAGGACCAATGAACAAAAACAAACGCCTATTAAGTAACGCCTGATTCAATAAAATAACACAGAATACGTTAACGCGTTTCAAATTCTATACGAGTAGGCCGCTTCCAACCGAGGCAACTGGAGGTCTATGGGGGAGGCCTATGTCCCAGTAGACGTCCTAAGACTGATATGATGATGATGATGATGATGATGACGACTTAATTCATAAATCCACGAGTACCTTAGCGTTTTAAAAAAAAGTCTGACGCAGTAAATTTTTCAAGAATTCAACTATTTTGAGTTTTTCTTACTCAGAATAGTTTACCCTATCAATCCTTATACCTACAAGAAATAATGTGTCCCAAAACTTCTATTCCAGTTGGTCACTATTTTGTTCGTCGTTTTTTATTATGTATGGAACGTGACGTACAGGAAAAAAAAAACATTAAAATCAGGGACTCATTACCTTAAATGAATCGTCAAAGTAAACGATTTTGAGTGAGAAAAACCCAAAATAGTTCTGTTAAATTCTGGAAAAAATTACAGCAGACTTTTTTTTGGAAAACGCTCACCTACCAACACCTACATACTGTCTCCATCGAACACCATTGTCTCACAAGAAACTAATGGCGCGTGAAAGTCACGATAACAATCGTCGCGAGTTCGATTGAGGAAAAAATGCGACGTTTTTTGGGTAATTACTGGAAACTCTCTTTTCCTGACGTCGTATTAGCAACGGCTTCACTTATACATACAAATCACGTCTACGGGGTAGAAAGCTTTATTTTTTTGGTGTGGGAAATGCGCCATATACATCCAGCACAGTACGGGATTACCGGGAGTATTTGGGGCTCTCCCGAGGCGACAGGCATGGCCAAGGCCAATAAAAACCACACGGATTCCCTAATTTAGCCATGTTGTTGAGCGCTACGGGAGGAGGCTGTCCATAAGAACTTTTGATAAGTGAACACGGTCTCTCACTCACTGTTACTAAAGTGAAATCTTGAATCCACACCCTGAGATACTATTTAGTTAACGTTGGCCTAATAATTCGAAATTTAGTTTGTTACTAGCTTTTTCCCGCGACTTCGTCCGCGTACACTTCATTTATTGACAAATAGCTTTTGCCCGCGGCTTCGCTCGCGTGTACCAGGAGTATTTCAATCCCGTTTTTTTCCCGTTCCCGTAAGATTTTCGGGAAATGATCTCTTAATGCTCCCTACACTCCCCAAGGAACCCACTTGCCAAATTTAAGCTTTCTACGACCAGTAAAACGAAAAATCCCGTTTTCCCGTTCCCGTGGGAATTTTGGGAAATTATCTTTTATAGCTTCTTTACACTCTTCAAGCAACCGACATGCCAAGTTTCAGCTTTCTACGACCAGTAAAACGAAAAATCCCGTTTTTTCCCGTTCCCGTGAGAATTTTGGAAAGTCCTCTCTTAATGCTTCCCTACACTCATCAACCAACCTACATGCCAAATTTCAGCTTTCTACGACCTCTAAAACAAAAAAATCCCGTTTTTTCCCGTTCCCGTGGAAATTTTGGAGATTCCTCTCTTAATGCTCTACACTCTCCAATTAACCTACATGCCAAATTTCAACTTTCTACAACCTGCAGTATAAAAAAATCCCGTTTTTTCCCATTCATTTCCGTTAAAATTTTGAGAAATCATTTTGTATAGTGCTCCCCTATACTCTCCAAGGAACCTGAAGGCCAAATTTCAGTTTTCTAAGATAATTAAAACGAAAAATCGATCCCGTAGAACTAAATATAAATTCCGTTTTTTCCTTATCCCGTTGGAATTTTCGAAAATCCTTAAAACTGTTTTTTACTATTATAATCTTACTTAATACTTCTATGCCAAATTTAAAGTCTAGTAATTATAGTTCAGGATTTCGTTGAACTGAATATATAAATCCCATTTTTTCCTTATCCCGTAAGAATTTCCAAAAATCCTGAAATTATTTTTTTAGTTTTGTAATCATCTACTTGTGTATGAAATTTGAAGAGTATATTTATTAAGTATAGTTACTGAGATAGGGTCACTCGGAATCGTGTGTGTGTGTGAGGTAGGTATGTGTGTTATTGTTTTCGTAATCAGCGACCCGATAAACCGTACAAACAATACTACCCACCATAATATAATAATAATAATACCCACGTTGATTTTCAGACTTTGTCATCCCCTATCCCCTTTTAGGGGTTGAATTTCCAAAAATCCTGAAATTATTTTTTTAGTTTTGTAATCATCTACTTGTGTAAGAAATTTGAAGAGTATATTTATTAAGTACAGTTACTGAGATAGGGTCACTCGGAATCGAAAATAATAAATCCCGTTTTTACCCGTTCCCATGGAAATTTGTGTGTGTGTGTGTGTGTGTGTGTGTGTGTGTGAGGTAGGTATGTGTGTTATTGTTTTCGTAATAAGCGACCCGATAAACCGTACAAACAATACTACCCACCATAATATAATAATAATAATACCCACGTTGATTTTCAGACTTTGTCACCCCCTATCCCCTTTTAGGGGTTGAATTTTCAAAAAACCTGAAACAGGTGTTTACTCATTTATCGTTAGGAATACTCCTGTGAAGTTTCGAGTAAAATAGTCGAACTAATCTTGTTTCCCCATACAAACTTTGGACCCCCATTTAACCCCTTTAGGGGTCGAATTTTGAAAAATCCTTTCTTAGTGCACCCCTAGACCTTATAAGGAACCTACGTGCCAAATTTGGAATCTCTAGAACCAGCGGTTTGGGCTGTGCGCTGATATGTCAGTCAGTCAGTCAGTCAGTTTCTTCTTTTATATATTTAGATAAATTGTTATTTTTCATTAAATATTGTTATTTAAATTAGTGATTTTAATTTCTCTCCACTTAAAACGCCAAGCGTTACAGTGGCGCCCAACGTGGGGCTACCTCACTGCGACATTGTGCAATGCAGGATTGGGATTTCCCGCCCTGCGGGGTAGAAAGCCTAAGGTAACAAGACGTAAAGGCCACGTTTAGCATGATTGTGGGTGTATAGGTGGAAAGGGGAATCAAAACAGAGATGGGTGCTAGCCGCATCGCCTTTAGCATGATTCCTAAGATTTTCGCCTATTCCCTCGACGGGCTTTTACCATCTGCGCGGGAAGAGAAGCAACTGGTACTTTCTATGTTTTTTCTTTGCTCCTAGACCAGTATGGCAGTAGGAAGTAGGTACAACATTATGTATCTAAATATATAAAAGAAGAAACTGACTGACTGACTGACTGACTGACTGACTGACTGACTGACATATCAGCGCACAGCCCAAACCGCTGGTTCTAGAGATTCCAAATTTGGCACGTAGGTTCCTTATAAGGTCTAGGGGTGCACTAAGAAAGGATTTTTCAAAATTCGACCCCTAAATGGGTTAAATGGGGGTCCAAAGGTTGTATCGGGAAACAAGATTAGTTCGACTATTTTACTCGAAACTTCACAAGAGTATTCCTAACGATAAATGAGTAAACACCTGTTTCAGGTTTTTTGAAAATTTAACCCCTAAAAGGGGGATAGGGGGTGACAAAATCTGAAAATCAACGTGGGTATTATTATTATTATATTATAGTGGGTAGTATTGTTTCTACGGTTTATCGGGTCGCTGATTACGAAAACAACAACACACATACCTACCTGACACACACACACACACACACACACAAATTTCCACGGGAACGGGAAAAAACGAGATTTATTATATTCGATTCCGAGTGACCCTATCTCAGTAACTATACTTAATAAATATGGACTTCAAAGTTTCGTACACAAGTAGATGATTACAAAAGTAAGAAAATAATTACAGGATTTTTGGAAATTCTCACGGGGAAAAAACGGGATTTATATATTCAGTTCAACGAAATCCTATGAACTATAATTACTAGTCTTCAAATTTGGCATAGAAGTAGGTGATTATAATAGTAAAAAACAGTTTTAAGGATTTTCGAAAATTCCAACGGGATAAGGAAAAAACGGGATTTATATTCAGTTCTACGGGATCGACTTTACGTTTTAATGATCGTAGAAAACAGCAATTTGGCCTTCAGGTTCCTTGGGGAGTATAGGGGAGCACTACAAAAGGATTTCCCAAAATTTTGACGGACATGAACGGGAAAAAGCGGGATTTTTTGTTATACTGCAAGTCGTAGAAAGTTGAAATTTGGCATGTAGATTGCTTGGGGAGTGTAA
The DNA here is from genome assembly GCA_963854515.1 of Pandemis heparana. NCBI lineage: Eukaryota > Metazoa > Arthropoda > Insecta > Lepidoptera > Tortricidae > Pandemis > Pandemis heparana. The sequence continues at coordinate 14,204,727 of OY978013.1, read as the reverse complement.
GGAAGCATTAAGAGACAATTTTTCGAAATTCCCACGGGAACGGGAAAAACGGGACTTTTCGTTTTACTGGTTGTAGAAAGCTGAAATTCGACATGTACCAGTAAGGTTCAAAAGTTCCTGGCCGTATATATTTAAAAGAAGAAAACAAGAAACAAATGAATGTCATTTTATTTGTCATTTATTCAGCTATTGTGTGGATAATTTCGTGGTTTGTAACTTTCGTTTTCATAAAATTTTCTTTGATTTAAATATAAAATGCGGTGTAATTTGTACAATGTTCAAATTGGAGTATCGATCAGTGATAAAATTTCTGACAAAGGAAGGCATAAGTCCAACTATAATCAAAGAAAGGTTAGATAACGTGTACGGGAATTCCTCCCCTTCGTTTTCGACTGTTAAGGATTGGTGTAAGCAGTTTCGTTTAGGGCGTGAGTCCATCGATGACGAACCCCGACCAGGCCGCCCTGTTGAGGTTCTTACGCAAGATAACGTCGATTTAGTCGAACAAGAGGTACTGAAGGACAGAAGACTAAAGACGAAGGAAATAGCGTCAAGAACGGGACTTACGAAAATAACAGTCCTTAGGATTCTACACGACCATCTAAACATGAATAAGGTTAGTGCAAGATGGGTCCCGAAACTTCTCTCGAGTGCTCAGCGAGCTGAACGAGTGGCGTGCTCCAAGGAACTTTTAGAGGAGTTCAAGTCATGTGAGAGTGAATTTATCCAGTCCATTGTTACCGGAGACGAAACTATGGTCTTATACTATGATCCTCTTTCGAAAAGAGAGTCGATGGAGTGGCGCCGTTCTGGGGAAGCACCCCCTCGAAAGGCAAAGGTGTGCCAATCTACCAAAAAGATAATGGCCACAATATTTTGGGATTGCGAAGGGATATTGCTTATAGATATCAAAGAACGCAATCAGACAGTAAACGGCAGTTACTATGCTTGCCTTATAGACCAGTTGCGAGAAGCAATAAAGCTTAAACGTCGAGGAAAACTCAGCAGGGGTGTCCGTCTTCTTCATGACAATGCGCCTGTCCACACGGCTGCAGTTGTAAAGGCGGCTATATCTAAATGTGGATTTAAAACAATCCGTCACCCACCTTACATTACAGCCCTGATCTAGCCCCAAGCGACTATTTTTTATTTTCTAAACTTAAATCGGACTTAAGGGGGAGAAAATTTTCGTCCGATGATGAGGTCGCTGCTGCAGTTTTCGAGCATTTCGAAGAAAAAACTTCCGAATATTATTTTAAAGGCATAGAAATGTTAATCAAACGATCTGAAAAATGTATAACAATAGGAGGAGACTACATTGAAAAATAAAAATATTTTTTTTAACCTAAACGTTAATTTTCATTATTAGGCCGGAAACTTTTGAACCTTACCACGTACTTAGATAGCTTGGGGAGTGTAGAAAAGCATTTAGAGAGGACTTTCCAAAATTCCCACGGGAACGGGAAATAACGGGATTTTTTGTTTTAATGGTCGTAGAAAGCTGAAATTTGGCATGTAGGTTGCTTGATGAGTGTCGGGAAGCACTAAGAGACAATTTCCTGAAATTCTCACGGAAACGGGAAAAACGGGACTTTTCGTTTTACTGATTGTAGAAAGCTGAAATTCGACATGTAGGTTGCTTGGGGAGTGTAGTGAGCATTAAGAGAGCATTTCCCGAAATTCTTACGGGAACGGGAAAAAAACGGGATTGAAATACTCCTGGTACACGCAAGCGAAGCCGCGGGCAAAAGCTATTTGTCAATAAATGAGTCTACGCGGACGAAGTCGCGGGAAAAAGCTAGTAGTATCTATAGACGTACAATAACTAATTAAAAGATGTATGAATTTTATTATAAAACCATCAACACCAACCAACAATTAAGCTGTTAGGTACCTACTCGTTATGCTATCATCACGCAAAAATAAATATTTTCTCTGACTCATCACAAGACAAAAAATAAGAACGGACCGTACGAAATGCCATTGATATAATGGAATTTCACTTCGTAGTCATAGTACAAGTAAAACAGCATCTAAAGATGACTTTTTTACATCAACGCTAATACACCTAGGTACATTATAACCGGCTTAACTCACAAAGGGAAGATCCGACAAGGTTCGATCTTATCAGAAGATCGTTTTCAGGGGTGAGTGCGTTCACGACGGGTGGTACACCCCGAACTAACATCCTTTGAACCGCCCGTTGCGACCGTTGAAACCATTTATTAAATTTATTTTAGTCTCACGAGATTTTCAATATACATTAATCACGTCTTTATTCCTTACGGAGTAGACAAGAGCCTAAGGTAACAAGACGTTAAGGCCACGTCTAGCATAATCGTGGGCGTATAGGTGGAAAGGGGAATCAAAACAGAGATGGGTTGCTAGCCGCATCGCCTATAACATGATTCCTAAGATTTTCAACCTTGATGGGCTTTTACCATTTTCGCGGGAAGAGAAGCAAATGGTAAGTACGTTCTATGTTTTTGCTACAGATTTTCAATACATATTATTGCCTTTACACCATTTGACATTTGAGCATTTGAGTTTGTCTAAACCTTTACCTTGAGTTTTCCGCAACACATGTTGCAGGACCTTTGGGAAATTTAATGCTCATTCAACTTTAGTGAAGTCCAAGTACCTAACGTATGACTGCAATCTTTAACAAGAACGAAAAATTTTGGAAACTAACCTAACCAACACTAAGCCACGTAATGAGGATTTTGTTTCTTTAGCCAATTTAGCAGAACATAAAAGTTTGCCATAAATGATGAGTTGGTGAAACGATACAGTTGTCTAGTGTTGCGCGAAATGGTGGCATCCCCCTTAATGCGACGAAATTACGCCAAGGGCTGTAAATTCACCATTTCGTTTCGTCACTCTTAATTCTAAAGTTTCACATTTCTAATGAGAAAAGGGTTTTATTTTGGAGAAATTCTAAACACGCTCGCAGTCGGCGGTCATGAACAACATCTTGGTGGGCGCGTGACTTGCGTTTTTATGTAAATTGATTGTACAAACTTCGCTTTTTGCGCTAAATTTCCCTTGAGAACAAAGTCTTAAATTGTGGGACCACTTGGCGTAACCGGCAAGGTTAACGACGTTCTCATAATCCGATAATGATCCATTAAAGGTGACGGCTTCTGGACAAACTATATCGGAGATTGACGTAGGTACCTACTTAGATGTGCTCTATAAAACGACGGAAGCTTACGTTTGTTTCGTTTTCCTTGAACAAATATTTGTCCACCTTAATATTTCGTTTATGATCCAATTGATTGTCAATATTATGTTTATCGTATAGTAATATACGTACAGAATGTTGGGTAATGGGTAGGTACATTATATGCATTCTATTCTAGCTACTGTCCTACGTATGGCAGAAAAAACTCAATGCAAATATAACGAGACTTAAGACGTGAGAGGGAGTGAGAGAGTATGCGTCGGAACTGCACGCCCTCATACCCCTAGCTGAGGCCTTACCATGACGTCTTAATGCGATTCAGTTTAGGTTCGCTCGCTGTCAGATTCATACTAAAAGTGACAGCTAAAATTTGAACTGAGTCGGAATTAGGACGTCATGGTAGGGCACCTGAGCGTTAAAAAAAACTCCACATTAACATTTTTCCAGAATTTAACCTATTTTGGGTTTTTCTTACTCAGAATCGTTTACCCAATCGATTCTTATACAAGAAAAATGTGTCCCTGATTTTACTATGGAGCCCATCGAGCATGGAAACTTTGTTTCATAATATTAAGGGTCTGTTGCACCCTCTGTTAAGTTCCAGTTATCTTAAGTATCAGTTATCTATAATGAGGTCTCTGTCTGTTTCATAGTGATAAATAGAGACGGAATTATAGATAGCTGACACTTAAGATAACTAGAACTTAACAGAGAGCGGTGAAACAGGCCCTTAGTTTATGTAACTTGTTTGTTACCTTGGCAGCATCCGGTGCAGCAGGTCATCCGTCCTCCGCTTCTCCTGCACCAGCTGCTCAGTCCTCGCAGCCACCAGCGCCTCCAAGTTGCAGGCGTACTTCTCCATCATGGCCAGCATGTTGTCGAATATGTTCGACTTCCTGTCAAAAATAAATGCACGTCTATTATCAAGTTTAGTATTCACTAATTGACAATATTTCAAATTTCTTTATATTCATAAATCAAAAACCATTTCGAGAGAAACACTTGTAGAACACAAAAAAAATATTTTTGGATTGTTCCATACAGTATTTTTTGGAAAAATGAGCAAAATATGTAAAACGGGAAATGACGTCCAGCGGCCGGTCCAATACTGCCATTATAAAAAACCTTTTCTTCCGGGTTTCCCTTTGACATTTAGAAAGAAAAAGAAAGAAAGAAAAAGTTTATTTATGACAATCACATATTAAATAAATAAACACATTATACATTCAGATACATAAATTGTCACAAAATGGTCCCAACTCAGCATATTACAACTACACAACACAACACAACACTACACTACTGACAGCTGACGGTTAATTTATTCGCACACCACTCGGCTTTGTTACCATCGGGAACACTAGATAACTATTTGCCGGGCAATAATGCTAATGTTTTTCCAAGATTTCATTTAAAATCATATTTTTTGTGAGGTATTCTGTTTGAGTTTGTCAGCCCGTTTTGACGTTCATCGACATTGACAACTGCATTCACTGTCAAACTATTTAAGCACAGGTTTTATCGGTCTATTAATGTAATTATTTCAACGTTTTTTTAAGTGTACGAATCAAAGCAGTGACGTCATTTCGCTAATACTTGACGTTTGTTACTTACGTCCTTTCTGCTTGAGCAACGATTTAAATCGATTTTTCCACGAAAATACAAGAATTTCACAAATATAAAGAAATATGGGTGTCATAAAATTGTGCGCTCTTTCCAGCCAGACAATAAAAAAGAGCACTTGAAAAATTGAAATATTGTCAATTCGGTGGCTACGTCGTCACTTAGGCAATACGTCTATTGTCGGTGACCATTGCCGATTCAAAATGCAATGCGTATTCAATATGAAGCCAACCGGCGTGGATTCTCGTAGAGTTTGTAATGTAAACCATAATTGTCACATTGTCACCGACAATTGTCGCTTTGGTTAACCAGGGGCCAGAAGTGGAGTGAGGTGTTGCCAGGGTACGCCCTAGGATAGGTACCTACTAGCAGAGTACATGCATTTCTCTGTAACTTTTCAGCCTTTCGCACCGGAATTTAAATTCATCTAACTAATATTATAAATGCAAAAGTATGGATGGATGGATGGATAGATGGATGGATGTTTGTTTGTTACTCAATCACGCCAGAACGGCCCAACGGATCTGGATGAAATTCGGCGCATAGGTAGAGAAAAGTCTGGAATAGCACATAGGCTACATTTTATCCCGGAAAATTGCGTAGTCCCGCGGGATAGCGATAAACGAATTCTTTGCAGACGAAGTCGCTGGTAACAGCTAGTTTTAAATAAATTGTGATTAAAAATCGCCCGTATTCTCGTATGGGAAGCGTAAGCTTCCCAGCCCAAGTTTCATCTGATTTTTCTTTGTGATCATTTTAATATTTTAATCAAGACTCGTTAGACTTTAAACAACTTTTATACGTTGCTTCTCTTCTTTAGTTTCCTTCAACCCTATTCTATTTACTAAAAGGTTTTAGCAAACGAAGACCCGACTCGTAACAAATGAATTCAAATAATGAGTTAGCACTTAATAAGGCTTAGGGTTGCAGTCCCCTACAAATTGTGTGCGGAGGGCGTATTGAACTTCGCCAATTTTCAATTGACTTACCCTTGTAAATAAAACTTAGAGTTAGTTAATTATGGTAAAACTGTATAGAAACGACCCAGGAAGTGATGGAAAATTGTAGCCTAGAAAATCTCGGCTAATCCTACTAATAATTATAAATGCGAAAGTTTGTAAGTGACGATGTGACGATGCGAGTGAGTGTGTATGTTTGTTCCTTCTTCACGGTAAAACGACTGGACGGATTTGGATAAAATTTGGAACGAAGTTAGTTGGTACCCTAGATTAAAACATAGGCCACTTGTTATCCCGGATAATTGTACAGCTCCCGCGGGATGGCCATAAACATACCAATTGCTAATTCTACGCGGACGAAGTCGCGGGCAGAAGCTAGTTTATGATAAAGCGTACGAGTATTTCATTGCGTGGAGACTGGAACACCGGACTTCTTCGTTTTATTGCGTCGGAGAAGGTCCGACAGTTTCGAATCATCCGAGATTCTTAATCATGGTGCGACGGGGGCCTGGGCGCGACGGGCCCCCGTCGCACCATGATTAAGAATCTCGGATGATTCGAAACTGTCGGCCCTTTTCTGACACAATAAAACGTGAGTAATCCGGTTATTTACATTAATATATGTCTGAGCCTCACGGTAGTTTTATATTAAAACGTATTAGGTACCTTTTTTTATAAGCACTTAGTGGTAAAAAAGTATTGTACGCACCTAAACGCGAACTCGTTAGTGACGTTTGATCGCGTTAAAACTTAAATGAGATATTCCATTCGGAGTACGTGCTCTTTGGTAATTTATAGACGTGACAACGTAGTGATTATATTCTCTTTGGACGTGACATACGGTCATAGTTCATGCTCATCCATATTTGTATCTATAAATTTGTGCCGTTTTGGCTCTGGCTGTTAAGGTGCAAATTTGTCATGAATAAATAAATAAATAAATAAATAAATAAATAAATTTGAATACATAAACTGGAGACAGTATTGACTTCTTGAATTTTCCTTTGAGTCTTGAATAATCCATGTACTTAACATAACGTACACTACGTACGTACGTAACTTAACGTAACATTAACGAACTACAATAGAAAACCTAGAAAAATATATTATTACCAAAAACAGGCTTGCTAACGCGTTGTAATACGATACTTTGGTAACGTGATTCTGGTCTAGAAAGATAAGAGAACTAAGACCCTCTGAAAAATAAGTAAATAGAGCTGTTGAGATCACTCGAGGAGTATGTACACAATCACCCACATCACTTCAAGGTATAGCCTAGTAAATACTGGCCTCTATAAAATACTAACGAATTATATTGTGATTTAGAAAAGACTGGCATCACTTGAATCGCGACCATACATACATAATACATCTACTATATAAAAATAAGTCGGGTTTTCCTTCCTGACGCTATAACTCCAGAACGCACGAACCGACTTCCACGGTTTTGCATTCGTTGGAAAGGTCTCGGGCTCCGTGAGGTTTATAGCAAAGAACATTCAGGAAAATTTCAACAGAAAAGCGGAAAAATCTTTTTTCACATACAGCGCCATCTCTGATAAATAGCATGTACTACAAACGAAGCCATCTGGTGGCGAAACGGAGTTCGCCAGGTTTGCTAGTATAAATATATAAAGCGTGGTGATTTTGTAAAAATTGGTATTTATTATTTAGACATTATAAAACCTTGGGGTGTAAAAAGGCATATAGGAAGGCTATAAATGAGCAGGAAAGATGGTTAAGGCAATCGCAAGGACAAACTGGGCCCTATTTTATAAAGCTACATGTTACAATTTACCTACAAGCGGAAGTCTCTATCTAAACCCATAGGGTCAGAAAGAGACTTCCGCTTGTAAATTGTAACTTGCAGCTTTATAAAATAGGGCCTTGGATGCAAGTGGCACAGGACAGAGAAGTCAGAGGTGGAGACAGGCTAAAAAAAGAGATGTAAAGATAATCTAATATAATATTTCAATGAGTTTGATAGCATGAAACTACGGTACAAAACACGTATAAAAAATAGAGATTTTTAATAGTGCAAACATCAATTAACGCGTCAAATTAATTAGAGTCCCAAACAAACATCGATCGCGGCAAAATGCGCACTAGCCGCAAGTCAGGAAGGCGGTCCAGCCGCTCGCTCAGCACGCGTTGAGCACGGCGAGCACAGACGGCCATGCCACCAATCCGCTCATCGGGGGACGTAATACTTACATGCCAGCGTGCATGTCCTTCAAGCGCAGGCGCACCAGCCGCAAGTCAGGCCGGCGGTCCGGCCGCTCGCTCCAGCACGCGTTGAGCACGGCGAGCACAGACGGCCGTGCCACCAATCCGCTCATCGGGGGACGTAATACTTACATGCCAGCGTGCATGTCCTTCAAGCGCAGGCGTACCAGCCGCAAGTCAGGCCGGCGGTCCGGCCGCTCGCTCCAGCACGCGTTGAGCACGGCGAGCACAGACGGCCGTGCCACCAATCCGCTCATTGGAGGACGGAAGAGAACGCCGCCGATTGGCTGGCGGACGCGCCCGATTATTTCTGTTAAAAAAACATGTTTTAGTTCTGAGTTCGAAGGTTAGATTTTTGACTAAAATAAAGTATGTTTTGGAGTTCTGGGCCACAAGAACTGATCCAACAACGAATACAAAAACATAGAAGACTGGTATTACATTCATCTTGACGTTATCGGCGGCTGCCAGATACGGACAAAATGTAATTTAGTACGCCTTATTGTGTAATTCGCTCGCAATCACCAATCTATTTACTAATAAAGGCTCTTCTCATATTATTATTATGAAACGTATAATATACGACGTTTATAGTGTGCGTGTCACGGACGCGGCCTTATTCGCTGTCGGCGGTGCCAGTCACAAACACTAAGACATCTTTGAAGCACGTGCTTTACGATATCGATTTGATATGGAGACGCTCGTTCACGACTAAATAAATATGATGCCGAGAGACATTGAGACCTGTACATAATTTATTGTAATATAAGTAATACTATTTTTCTCACCAGCGTTGGTCAGATTAGTGTCTCCCCAGGGCCCATTTCGACCCAAAATCTCGTAAAGTATTATCCCGAAGGAGTAGACGTCCCCCTTCTGGGACCCCCTAGACAGAGCGTTGGGGTCCCTAAGGAGCTCAGGTGCCCGCCACAGCATCCGATGTTCCATACGCAAAGCGTCCTCAGCATCTGTGCATCCATCTGTTGAAGGTAATGCTGCTTGTAAAATTTAATTTAAGGAGCTAAGAACAAGCGTCCGTCGGCCATTCTCAGAGCAGGCAATTTTTGGACGTCCGAGCAAATATCGTAGGCTTTCTTAGGCGTCCCATTCTAGCTCGCACAATAAGTTTTTGCACGATTATATTGTTATAAATATTTAAAAAAAAAATACTAAAACCCCATTCTCCTAAGCTCCGTTTAGCGAGCGGACTCCAAAATTGAGAACAAAACCTTGTGTAACTTTGTAAAAACGGCCGGTAGCCAATGTTAGGTGTTTTATTATTCAAGTCAACTAGTTGGACTACATATTAATTATAATTAACAATAGCGGTAACGTCTCACTCATATAATTTTGTTTTTTTTTACCGCGCGAGTGAACTCCCATCTAAACTCCGTCAATGGATATAAAATCACAAATTACACCACTATTTGTAAGCTTACGCGCAACCCAATATGGCTTGGTCCCTGTCGTCGTCTAGGTCGGGTGCAGGCATGGCGTTTAGGGCCAAAATTACGAACATATATATCTAAACTCCGTTTTGTGTTTCCCGTCTCTACTAAACTCCGTTTAGTTGTTTTATTTTTTATTGGTATTCTTCTGTATCTATTTGTTTTGCTATCATTATAGCTCGTTATTCTATGTTAACGACGTGTTTGCTGCTATTCCCCTAAATGCATCCATCACTAAATAAAAAATCGAAAATGGCTTTCTCCCTAAGCTTCGTAGACTAAACTCCATCGTATGGTAAGAGTTAAGAAAATTAAACAAAATCTGATCATTTTTGTACATAAAAATAGTTTATTTTAGCACTCACTTTTGAGTACCGATGTTTTCGTGTTCAAGAAGAACACATTTTTGAAAATATTTATTTATGGTTTCTATTGACATGATCTTCATGTTCCAGTGAATTATGACACGGGGCTCGCGTTACATGCTGTATATCTTATTTTCCGATCATAATATTGGCTTTTTATTTAATTTAAACAAATAAGTAATATGTTATTCATATTTAATGTATATCGATGTCTCAACTCCGTCTTGATGAAAAATCAATGTGTTATAAATCATAAACTAATTGGTTTATTTAATGGCCAAAAGCACAGAAAAGCTTCTTGTAGCATAGATTTTCACATTTTACTTCAATTATATTCATAAAATGTAAAACTCAAAATCAAGACGGAGTTTAGGCTGAGAACACGTTTTCCTGAGAATGACCGCCGTATGCTGTAAGTAGAAATGGAATGATCGTAACGGCCAGGGGGCATTTTTAAGGCATATTTTGAAAATTTGTACCACTCGAAAACGGAGAATATTGTGCTGAATCTTAGTTACGAATTTATCAGTTAATTTCAGTTAAAAACATTGAAATAAGCTCAAATTACTTTGTCATACAGCCACATGCATGAAAGGTGGGACTACAATTAAATATGTACCATGTATAGGTACATATTTTTATTATTAGACGTATTATCTAAATTGAAAAAATTGATAATTAAGCTCTCATGAGACTTTATTTATAATAAATAAAAATTAAACGTAATTTCCGATTTATTAACTTGCTAAAACAAGCAATGGTTCGGAAAGCCTCGCCTGGGCCATTTCCGCATTAATTAAGAAAATTCACGGATCCTTTGATTTAAATTACAAAATTTATCCTCAATCACAAAATTCAAAGGCTCGAGTTATAATGTGAGATTAATCTGATTTTGATTCGTGTTTATTGTCTAGGCAACCATCTACAATATTGATGACAATTTAATCCAAATTTATATAGTAAATAATACGCAGCGGCACAAAATTTTAACCTCTCCATATAAAATTGCGTATATAGCATACAATACATATAAGTACCTGTAGGTATCTAGTTAAGTAGGTATTCTTGTTTTCTCGAAACGTATAAATTTAAGTCATTCATAAGTAGGCTTATGAGTCTTATGCCTTTCCGAGAACGCTGTCAAAATTCTGTTTGATAAGATACCAAAATAACTTTCCACATAAATAACAACTTGGCACCCTAATTTCGCACAGGGACCTTGATGCTACGAGTAAATAAGACACCGATATCATTGAGGAAGATCGGAGATCAGCCGTTGGCAACTACGTAGTTTGGAGCTCAGCTCAGGGGCCTTACCATGACGTCTTAATGCGATTCAGTTTAGGTTTGCTCGCTGTCAGATCCACACTAAAAATGACAGCTAAAACCTGAACTGAATCCGAATTGAATCGCATTAAGACGTCATGGTAAGGCCCCGTCCTTATAAGTAGTATTTTTTTAAGGCAGCTTCAGCATTGGTACTTACATTTCAAATTGTGTAACCCACAGTCAGCTATTTGGAGCACCCAACGGCTGTCGACTAGGCAGTTGCTTGACGTCAGATTGCCGTGGGATATGAGGGCCGAATCGTGGAGGTACGTAAGACCTCTTAACAAGTCGGCCACCTGGTACAAACATAAATAATTAGGGCCACAATATACAGAGGACGCATGTTGCGTATATTCGCGTACAATAATTCGCGAATGCGGAAATTCCGCATCGGTTTAGTTTAGACATCAGTAGGCTTATTGTCTAACTCGCTCGCAATCGCCATCGTGTTCATTTTGACAGTTCTTGTATGTACGTGACAGCTAGCTGATTCCGATGCCATTGTCAGCCCATAGATGAACTCTCAAAATGAAGACGATGGTGATCGCGAGCGAGTTACGTAATAAGCTTGCTGTATTCGCTTCGGCGTCCGCAATGAATGATCAATGCAGATGTATTCAATAAAAGTATTAAAAATTACTATCTTATTATTCTATTTTAGCATCTGCGACATTCCTTATACATACCGTCACGCCTCTTTCCCACAGGGGTAGGCAGAGACAACTTCGTTCCACTTGCTACGATCCTGACATACCTCTTTCGCTTCATCCACTTACATGGTTAAGGTACTTTTGACCAAACCTTTTGTCAACAAGTCCTCAATATGATCGCGGAACGTCCGTCTAGGCCTTTCCCTTTCAACACATAATCAAACTCTCCATATAAATCTGTTTAGATCCGTCTTTCATCAATTCTCTTTACGTGACCAAACCAACTAAATAGCTTAGCATGCTTATTTCTATCCTAGTCATTATATCCCTGATACAGAGCATACTACTATAGTCGCTCCCTCATTTCTGAGGATGGTGGTCATTTCTGATTTGCATCTTGAACGGATGATGCCACCATCGGTTTCTGTCCTGCGCATTCCTTACGACTGAGCAAACAAAATAGTGAGTGATCAGAGCATACAAAACTTTTGAATGGAGTTACCAGGCTGGCGACGAACATGTCGTCGAGGTGCAAGTCCCGGTCAGCCAGGACCCTCGCCAGGGAGCCCCTGGAGCAGTATGCGGAGACGATGCAGGTCGAGCCGGCCTCCACGCAGACACCAACGAACGCGTTGATGTTCTCGTGTCGGAGCTCACGGATCTAAACAAAATAGCAAAGTATTGTACCCCACTGCCGCCAGAAAAGACCGACTTCGTGGTTAGTGACTGACTATGAAGCAAGAGGTCCCGGGTTTGAATATAGCAGCGCAAGCTCTGCTGCTTGTCTCAATATTTACTTTGGGCAAATGTTATGTATTTGCGTAGGCACTTATGTAGATATAAATTTTGATAGTCACTCCAACAACCTACAGTTTTCCTGGTATACAGCGTGGATTTGGTGTAAGAGCGAATCTTACAAGAACGTTAAGTTTAGATCCGAAAGAGTTAAGTAAGGTACCTATTATAAAAATAAGACGAAAAAAGCCATACAAAATTATTCAGCACGCAATGTACAAACAACGCAGTTTTATTGTTTTATTGTTTTATTTGGAGAACAAACAGAAATAGATGTATACAATAACTTCATGATCTTAACTTAACTATTCCTAATAAACATGCATCTACCTCCTCAACAGTTCTCACTAAGAACTTCAGATAAGTACATAATTTTTACGCTAGTCGGCACTGTGTGTGCCTCAAACCGAACAAACGAAAGTGAAACTTAACTTAAACTACTAAATATTTCCATGCTAAAGAACTCATCTAACACTGATCAATGTGATCTTAACCATAAACATTTTCTTAATTCTTTTAATAGGTATGCATGCTAATCTATTTCTTCCTTAATTGTATTAACTAACTGGCTTTCAGTTGAGATAATAAGTTTGTCATGTGAAATAGAATGTGACAACCAAAATAAATTTGCGTTACATTGTTGCTCAACAGCATCTTAAAAAAATTGTTACGTCGAGTTAGAGAAAATCGAAAAATTATGATTGAATATCGTTTATACCTACCGCTACAGCCTATATCTAGTTAAAGGTTTCGCCCGTATTCCAAATTTACGCTGTATAATGTTTATTATTTCAACGTATTATGACAGGGGTTTTGGCTGACGTGTGTTCTAGTCTAATCCTAATCCTATTCCACCAGCCTAATAAAATAACTACACTCGCAACGCAACATCAAACCCAATCGAGTACAGGAGTAACCTATAGGTAGGTAGGTAGGTACTCGTAGCCAGGTACTTTTTGTTTTGTGTCGCTGTGTACATATTTCTATTTACAATATGTATTTTAAGCCAAATCCACAGTCAAATTGATAAATTATGTAGGTACGTTACCAAAACGTCAAAAACATCTATAGTAGGTACTAGGTACACCTTTATTCTACAAATAATAAGGTCGATGACATAATATTTGACACGACAGCTGTATCGATATTTATGCCTTCGACTGTATTCAACTGCAAGCTGTGGTAACCGTAACTGTCGCACGTTACAGTAACCAAAAACCCTTGTGTGGACACACGGTTACAGCTCGCAGATTTGTACGGGACTTTAGTAATCCTTATAAGTCGATTGGCCTGTGGGCTCTCAAGAACGTCCTGTGCTCTGAGTTATTATTTGGAATTTATGTGTGAAATCCTATAATAAGTTTTTCGTTAAATGAATTCACTGCGGAGATTGATTTAATAAATAACATGTCATGTTATCTTAAGAACAGGCACATGATTAGATGAATTCCCGAGCCAGTTTTGTATAAACTGTGTTTATTCCGAATATAACAACATTGGAAGTTGGCTACAAAGTTCGTTGAGCAACACAGGTAGGTACCTAGTCAAAACATTTACCATGCTGTCTTGTTGTTTCATAACTAAGGAGTCGCGTTGTGCGGAATCACTGCTCGCTCCATCTTTGAAAATACTAGCCGGCCGGCGTGAGCTCTCAATTTATAATATACTAGCTGTTACCAGCGACTTCGTCTGCAAAGAATTCGTTTATCGCTATCCCGCGGGAACTACGCAATTTTCCGGGATAAAATGTAGCCTATGTGCTATTCCAGACTTTTCTCTATCTATGTGCCAAATTTCATCCAGATCCGTCGGGCCGTTCTGACGTGATTGAGTAACAAACAAACATCCATCCATCCATCCATACTTTCGCATTTATAATATATAGAATCGCATTTATAATTGTCGAATTTTCTGTGTCAACATTGTCTTAGTTCAACCAACTGGAAAGAGCCACATCATTCTGTACCTGCTTCAGCTCCTTCTTGATGGCCCTGGTTACGTCGATGCTCTTCTTCTGGAGCCCCTTCACGGCTACAATGTTTCCCCTATACAGCGCTATAGTTGTGTGCGCTCGCCTCGCTTCAGTGTCCTGAGGTACATGGATCTGTGGACAAATTCATAGAAAAAGTGACATCACACTTAGGAAACTTAGCAACACATATATCACAATTTGTCGAATTTCAAAAGTATTACTTCTAAAGCTGGACTGTGCCGCTGTATCAGTGACGCCAGAGCCACTTTGCTCGGAAGTCTAGCTTAAAGAAGAAGCTGATTTTCATTGCATCTAGACCACATGGATTGCAATGGATAATGCTACCACGGGTGACTAAAGTTTATGAAACGTAAGTATGATAATTGAGTGTTTAAATTTTTACATATGTCATTGTTTGTTAAACGTAGCTTTCGCAATTTTATTTTGACGTCATAATTTTACATTAGTGTGATGTTTTTTTAGTTGAAGTTTAATCATTAATCATGTCTTAATATTTTTCATTGCGCCATTTTTTATATCTTGTTTATATTATTTTTATTTATAGGTAAGTTGACAATCCTTTTGTGAACAAAATAAAATTAACCTTGTTACTACGCTACTTCCGCTACGCTCCGGTCAGTGATCTTCCGCAAAGCAACGCCTAATTGCATTAATGTTTAGTAAAATGTATTTTTTTCAGAAGGAAATTGGTAAACAAACTCATCACTCTATCTAATAAAAGCTCCATTTTTCATTAAAAAAACCGGAAATCAAGACAAACCTTATAAACTCACAATTTTCAAAACAACTAACTCGATTAATTAGACACTTCGTCGTTTTCAAGACAATTGTAGCTGTAAAATTGAGTTTCTCGGTTTCTAATGCTTTTAAAGCCCATAGGTAATTGTTAGCTCTCCAAAACTCTGTTGAATTAATTTCCAAGGCCATTGGCGACAAGACATTTCAAACCTAACACAAAGCAGAGCTAACTAATAGGAAACCCTCAGGAGGGGATTCCTGAGGGTTCTCGAGTATTACTCAACTTGCCCTATTACATCCAATAACATAGCTGTAGGTAGTATAATTAATTTGAGCCTTTTATTTCTTTTGAAAGTTAGTTTTTGTTACGAGCATTAGTGGTTGAGTAGGTACCTAGTTAAGTAGAATTTAATATGAATATTTTGTTTTCTAAAAATTACTTGCTGACAAGTTCTTTCAGACCCATTCTTCTTGATAGTTTTAAAAAGATAATAATATTAATAATATATAGAAAGCCCTAGGCATAAGTTGACTTTTGATTTTGACTTTTTGTTGCATCTATAACTATAACTAAATGATTTTATTATTAATATTTTGCTGTTGCCGTCTTCATAAAATTTTACCCTCAATTAGATTTACCTATAACATCTTATACATTAAACTCAATCATTAGGTACATGTTCCTGTGCTTCCTTTCTGACACGTTCGAGTCTTCGCACTCGGCTGGTTAACTACTGAAGCGTGCATAAAAAAGATTTTTTTACAAACGACTAAATCAAATCAAACAACTTGGAGGACTTTGAGTGCCAAATGATTATGAAAAAACCTCCATAATAAATAATGTAAATAGAGGTAAAATCGGCATTCAACATCTGTATGAGTTCAAAATGATCTAC
The DNA here is from genome assembly GCA_963854515.1 of Pandemis heparana. Lineage (NCBI taxonomy): Eukaryota > Metazoa > Arthropoda > Insecta > Lepidoptera > Tortricidae > Pandemis > Pandemis heparana. Next base: position 14,188,521 of record OY978013.1, on the reverse strand, counting down.
ACCCGTGGTCGTCAAATTGCGGCCCGCGGGCCGCAAGCGGTTAAACTAAATTGTTTCAAATAACGAAATAAGCTGAATACATAATGTATAAGTGTGCAGAGGCTCTTGGAGCGCCTTCGTTTTCGTTTTTTCCTTTTGAGGTACGGAACCCTAAAAATGAGTTGGAAAATTTTACAAAAACATGGTAAGTTGAAATCTAATGTAGCAGAATGAGTTACATTTGACCCACAAGTATGCGCGTGTGCTATCAATTAGCCGAAGGCGGTCAATTTTATCGGAACGGCTGCAGAAATAAAGCGAGTTGACGAGCGCACGCAATGATCGGCAATGCCGAATAGTCGGCCGACTATTCGGCATTTTTGGAACCGACTAGTTGGGAAGTCGGCAAAACCCGTAGTCGGCCCATCACTAGTAATAATCAAAATCCAACGAAGCTTGACATCACAGAGAAAACGTCAAAAATACAGCAAATTATGAAATAATAGGCTCGCAAACTCGAGTAAAACGTACTGTCTTAATAAAAAATATAGAATGTACCACTTTCTTCTCTTCACGCGCAGATGGTAAAAGCCCGTCGACGTAATGGGCGAAAATCTTAGGGATCATGTTATAGGCGATGTGGCTAGCAACACATCACTGTTTTGATTCCCCTTGTTACCTTAGCCTACCCCATAAGGGATAAACATGTGATTTATGTATGTCTTAATAATTAGCGTTTGTTAAAGCTATACTATTTTCTAAGCTACAGCTAGCTATTCTTTTATTGTTTTTATCTAATAAGAAAAGTAGAGCACGCCCACTAGCCACCTGGACAGGGGGGCTACTCCGAAATTCGATTTTCGAAGCTCGTATCATTAACGTCCGTCTCACTCTCAAATTTATAACTATTAGTTAGAGAGGGGTGCATCCCACGAGATATAACTTCAAAATATCTAATTTCATAATAATAACGTTCACAAGATATAATGAACGTTAGCTATAACAGCAAAAAGTATAATTTTTTAACGTATAAGGCTTAAATTATATAACGTTATTTTTATATAACTTCAATTTGTATAAGATTTATATGGCCTAATTTCTTTTAACATAACAAACATTTAACCTAACTGAAACAGTTGCAAGACATTGTTTAATTTTCGGCGAGCAAGACGGTACGGAGCGGAAGCGACTCGGATTGGTTAGGTTTAAAGGCTAATGCGGGAGCGTAGCGCAGCGAAGCTCCCGCATTAGCCTTTGGTGTTAGTTATTTTTTTTATAACCACCTAGAAAACCCTCTAACCACATAGCAAATTCAATAAACAACTTTGCATTATGCTTTTTGATGTTAGCTGTTATGAACATTATATGCTTTGATCGTTATTTCAATTGATATTATATATAAACAACGTTATACCTTACAAAATTAGATATTTTAAGATTATAATTTTCGTTCATTATATCCAGTAAACGTTATTCTAAACGAGTTTATATAAAGTGAGCGTATATATTTTGAACATTAGATAATAAGTTGTTATATCTCGTATTACTTACCCGTTAGAGAGAAACGGCACGAAACGAACTTCGAAAATCGAATTTCAGAGTATAATAATAATAATAATAATAATAATATTCATTTATTGCAGATAAAAAATCCATAGTTTGTTAGTTACAATGTCTTATTATTATGTTAGTAAGCACATAGACATTAAAAAAAGGAACAAATTAACACTAGCTATAGCTAGCATGTCGCATGTATAAGGCTTGGTGGACCACGGTGGCCAAGGACTTAAAGCATGCCAAAAAAAATTACAACTCAAGACAGACTGGCGCCGCAGAATGAGGAGAGCCGACACCAAATAATGTGAAATGGCTAATTTAAAGAATAAGAAGTCTTTGTCAATCACAAAGGCAAAATATAATTTGGTATTATTAGGTTTGAAACCGTGAAGTGGATGACGCAAGTTGAAAGCATGCGTGTCATAAAACTTTTGTTCAAGTTTAGTTTGCTTTACTTGAAACCAGTCACAGCAGAAGCAAAGGCGGCTTATGCCGATGATGTATTCAAAAAGTTACACGCCAGTTTCTTGTACATATTTTTTGAGCATGTCGGTTATCTGCAAGGGATCACACTACGTCTATGGATACGCGCGACACCCGCTTGTAGATGCTTTGCCAGCCTATCGAAAAAAGATAGAATACAACAAGTGCCAGTAATTTCACCAGCTCTCTAAACTTCCCATTCTCGCGCTCGTGTCTCTACTTATGTCATCTACTTCGATATAGGTCTGTGTTTCAACTTTTTATTAAAGGTAGGTAGCTGTAAAACGTACCTTATAAATATAAAGCAGTTCTTTCATCGTTAACGAAGAGATTTTCTTAAATACCATTTGTGTTTGAGTCTATGTTTTTTCAAGCGTAAAAGGCCAGGCGTCCTTGAGAGAGGCTATTAAGAACTAAGAGTCTTGACACAATCAATATTTATTCAAGCTTAAGTTCGATTTATAGCGCAGAATATTTATTCTAGGCACCTAGGTACTTCACTACATGAAAAGAAAAATAAACATTTTTATAGAGTTGTTCGATTTACGAATCACTAAATTATTTCCTTCTCCGCTTGCTTTATTTCTTTCTATTTTGTATGTACTATACTAATATAGCAACATGTCATGTAATTTTTCTTTTTCATTTTTAGCACTAACACCAATGACATATTACTAGTATATAGTATATCATTGACTAACACAATCCAACTGTTCAGTCAGCCACGAGGAGAAACAGAATAAAAATCATGTGCTATGAATTCTTCCCTTACATTTTCTAATTTTTCTCTTCATAAGGACCCGTAGGCTCTACATTATCTCATAACTGTTAACTGTACCTTGTCATTGTCATTGAAGGCGGGTATAAACGTGAGATCCTTGGCCTCTATGCGCCAGAGCACGCTGGCCAGCTTCTGCTCGTATCGGTAGTGCCTCGCCAGGAGCGCCGCGGCCAACATGGCGGCCGCAGCCACCGCCGCTACCGCCGAGAGCACCCCGGGGTCGTGCGGCAGCGAGCATTTGGCCCCGTCGAACCCGCAAGGCGGCTCGGCGGCCGGCGGCTTGCCGTTAAGCCACGCTATGTTGCTGTTGCCCACCAGTTCCTGTTAAAAAAAAAAAACGGTCAAGTGCAAAAATAAGTATCGATTTTATCCTCTCATAAATATGTATCGAGACCTTATTCCGGTGACATAAGGTGGGGGGGTGGTAGGGGGCATATTTATGAAACTTTTGTACACCTATATTTTTACACTTGACTGTACTATAGAACAATTTGAATCCAGGCCCATTGTAGAGCCTTTTCACAGTAAATGTCATAATACATACATACATACAAATATCACGTCTTTATCCCTTACGGGGTAGACAGTGCCTAAGGTAACAAGGCCTTTAGGCCACGTTTAGCATGATTGAGGTGTATACACAGGTGGAAAAGGGTATCGGAATAGCAACGGGCGAACCGCATCCTACGATTTTTGACCATTCCCTCGATGGGCTCTTACCATCTGCGCGGAAAGAGAAGCAGCTAGTGTTGTAAAAGACTCAAGTTCTGGAGTCCTAATTTTGTAGACTAGACTCACTTCATAGAGGACTCGGTGAACTCGAACAATCCGAGTGCCGAGCCGTGTCGAGCGTGAGTAAATATCTACAAAATTAGGACTCTATAGAACTCGAGTCTTTTACAAAACTACAAGCAGCTGGTACATTCCATAGAATGAGAAAGAACCATAGTTCTTTCTTTGCTCCCAGACAAGCATGGAATGTCATAATGACATTACCATTGAATTGGCAAGGAAAGGAATAGTGACGTTTACTGTGAGAACGTTCTACAGTCGGTCAAGACTCTATTTTGTTCGATGTGTACAATCAGTGAGCTATTAGAATGTCATGCTGTCTCACTCACTCTTAAAATACTTATGATAAAGTGTTTGATACTTGAATCGGTCGATGATACCGGAAATCCAAATGGCATTCCAAAAGCTCATGAAATACAGCCATAAAAGTAAAGCAAGAAAGAAAAAGTTTATTCGTGACACAAAAGTCAACTACTGAAAGTAAGCGGAATTCGATTCGCGAAATTGGAATATAGTTTATCTCGATCTGTTTTATTTATACCTACGCGTTTGTAAACAAACAAGTCACCCCCAAGTTCATATAAAATTGAAATATAATCATAGGTATTATAATTGTTATAAAATGTCGTGATATATCTACGGTGTATGCTATGCTAAATGCATACAATGAGTGATTGTGTGGGTATTGAGATGTAATGGGTTTGTTTACAAACGCGTATAAAATAGATCGAGACACATTATACGTGTCCACAGACAGATATCAGGACAGGGACATTAAAAGTTTGTAACAATACTGACTTTTAGACTTAATTTAGCTTTGGGTACCCAACTTGCTTTATTAATTTAATTTACCTACCTATTTTCCTGTTTTTTTTTTTTTATGCGAATACGAAGGCAAACGAGCAAGTGGGTCACCTGATAGTAAGCGAGCACCACTGCCCATAGACATCTGCAACCCCGGAGGGATTGCAGATGCGTTGCCAACCTAGAGGGCTGACATGAAATGCCTCTTGTGCCCGTAATACTTACTTACGTACTTTATGTGTTTGTAAAATAAACGTACACAACATTAGTAAATAAATAAATCGCACGTAATATTTCAAGCTATTTCTTTCAAAAGAAACCAAAAGGTTAAAATGTTTCTTCATTCCAACCAAAACAAAGGATTTATGCAATCTTCCGGCATTCCTTCTATGCTCCCTTCATTTATTCTTTGAGAAAAGAATCCGATGCGTTGCAAACAAAACATTTTACTGTCGATACCGAACGGCGTCTCGGTATATTTTTGAAAAGAAACACAGTTTCAAGAGTGAGTGAAAGACACATTAGTGTGCGAGAAGTAAACGACGACATGTTGTTTTGACAGCGAGCTATTAGTGCAAAAAACCCACTATTAGAGACCAACTCTGTATTTGTAACGAAATGAAAAATAAAAAGTGAATTCTGCGAACACGGCCTTGTTTGATCTGAGTTTTCAGCATGTCAGATTTATTTTGTTTAAATTTTCATTTTTAATACAGGCCTGTAAGGTTTTTACTGATTGTACCTTTTTTTAATCTTTTTCCTACTCCTGTACTATTATCTGTGATTTATGTTATCACGAGCACCACTATAAGAACACTATTTCTCCGTACAATTTCTCGATATGCACCATTTAGTTTCAAATACAATTATTAAGCGATTAAGAAAAAAGACGCGCTATATTTATTTTCCTACTCCTGTACTATTGTCTGTGATTTATGTTATCGCGAGCACCACTAAGATAAGAACGCTCATAATAAGACTTTGGATAAATCTATATTGTCTATTCCCTCTAAAAGCACTTGTTGGCTTATGGCTCTAAAAGTGCTCCATCGTTACTCTGCCAGCCATAGACTGCCAGACCTAGGTAAAACTTTTACACGATCAATATTAAATTTACGATGAAAATGCATGGCTACCAACTTAACAAATTATTTAATTCATACGGTTTTTTATAGAACTGAACTAAATGCATAGCTGCCAACATAACAAGCAAGATATTTTAATAACGTCACTGGCAAGTTGGTAAACGTTTTGGCTAAATGCGCCAAGAAGGCAAGGCTATAAAAAAAGTAAACGTTAATTAAAAACAAAGTAATTAAAAATAAGTAAATAAACTTCCAATTTTGTCATTTGTCGTTTTCATGTTTCCCGCTCTTGTCTTGTTTGTTATTTTGATTGCTATAGTTTTAACAAAATTTTGTAACGTATCACAAAAAAGCATCGATGAAAACGAAATTAAGTTAACACCGGAAGAAAATATCCGCGGCGGCCCAGGAAGTGATGGAAAATAATGATAAAGCCTTCGAGAATTTCATGGCGAGGAACACTGGACTTCTTCATTTTTGGAGAACGTATTACTTTAATTTAGTAAGTAGGTATCTACTTAGTCGTAGGAAAAATATTGTATGCAACGTTGTATTAGCAAGTCAAAAAAAGCTTGTGGCGTATTTCTTACGATGTTCGCTACGCTCACATCGTAACCCACACCACTCGCCTTTTTTGACCCCTCTTATACAACTGTTGCATAAAATACTATTAAAGCAGCAATTAAATGGGTACCTACACTGAATAAACGAACAACTGCTATTCAGATAAAGCGCCTGCATTCATTAGGTGTCTATTTCGATAGCAGTAACGATCAACACAATTTTTAGAATAATAAATATCGAAACTTTATTAACATTCTTACATACACACGGACGGATTTATACATACCGTCACGCCTCTTTCCCACAGGGGTAGGCAGAGACTACTTTGTTCCACTTGCTACGATCCTGACATACCTCTGTCGCTTCATCCACATTCATCAATCTCTTCATACATGCTCGTCGGTTTCGGGTACTCTTGACCTGGCCTTTTTCCAAAACGTCCCCAATTTGATCACGAAACGTCCGTCTAGGCCTTCCCCTCCCAACGCACCCATTCACACTTCCCATATAAATCTGTTTAGTTAATCTTCTTTCATCCATCCTCTCTACGTGACCAAACCAACTAAGCATACTTTTTTCTATCCTAGTCCCTACCTACATCTTCTTTCACACCAGCAGGTTCCCTTATCACACTATTAATTTATTACATTCTTAGTTTTACAAAAGTTTGATACCCGACTGTGTCTGGACTAAATTTATTCTGTGTGCATTAAAATTTTGTTACTAAAAAGCACTTCACTCTCAGGAGTAAGACAAACAATTTTTCCGTGACGCTTTTCAGCGGTCGTTTTATCTTCATCTCGAAATTTTTAGACTCTCCAAGAGTGAATATTATGCAAGAAAATTCCATTCAGTTAAGTCTCTAGGCCGTTGTACCGTTTTCGCGTCTGATGAAATAATATTATTTGTTTTTAAAGCAGCACGCCTGCTTAACGAAATAGGTACATTGTATATTTTTTTTATGTTAGAGAGGCCATAGACACCCGCAGCGCTTTACGCGATGCCAATGCGTTGTCGGCCCTGCAGAAAATTGTACACTCGCCTCTCAAAGGCACCCAGGTCGTAACTCGATGGGAAGACCCATTACTACGAAAGCCTCTAATATTTTATTGAATCAGGCGTTACTTGACTGTACTAGGGCCTTACCATGACGCTTAGCTGTCACTTATAGTATGTATCTCAGAGCGAGCGAACCTTAACTGAATCGCATTAAGACGTCATGGTACGCCCGTTGTATTCTTTACTATCATGTCGAGTACACTTGCCGGCACGTAAGTATAGCGCGAGACCACGAAAGGGGTTCAGGAATGTGGGGAGACAGCCAGCAAGGTGGACGGATGATTTGGTGCGAGCGGCTGGGAAGTACTGTATGCGGAAAACTCGGGACCGTACAGAATGGTCTAAAATGGAATAGACCTTTAGGGTGCGAACATACCGCCGCTTAAAAAACGGTGACGTTACGGAATCGCAACAAAATGTATAAAGAAACGGTGAGAAAACGTGACGCATACGGTACGTCACTGCGTATACGCTGCGGTTTGGTCGCACCCTTTCTCAGCATTGGATAGATCAAGGTTGAAGAAGAAGAAGTCTAGCGCGGATACCGTATTTTATACTTCTGCATACAAGGTCAGCGCTAGACTTACGTGCCGGCACTTGTAGCATCGGTGTCAATTCTGTGGTCTGAAAAAGCTGTCCCACGAACCGGCAGCATGTCCGAGGAGTTGGCGTATCGGAAGGTGGCGACCGGGCGGGCGCTCCATCCGCCGGGAGCTGAGGGGTCCTCCACCAGACCGATCACCGTGAAGTTGCCTTCGGCGTCGCCAGCGCTGTCCATGTGGACCTGCACACAGAAATAACGAAACTGAGACTTTTTTTGGAAGAGATGCCTTTTAGGGATAAGTTCGCCTTTATGCATTTGTGTTTTCCTATATTCATCTTTTTCATGTGTTTTATGTACAATAAAGAGTTTTACATACATACATACCTACATGCTTTTTGCCACATAATGTTCATTGGTCAATCGTTCGTTTTCACCATTTTTTTGGGGAAAAACCAGCATGTTTCAGGAATTTTGGAAAAGTCATGAGAATGTAGTCCACCCCGGATCTAAGGGGGGGGGGGGGATCAAACTGGAACACTTGCCCCGGGCGGCAGTTTCATGGTCGATTGACTTGAAATTAGGTAGGTAAGTACACATATGTAAGACTGATGACAATGCAAGTATAGTCAGCAAAAAAAGCTTGTATTAAAAATATTTTTTTTGGCAGAAACTTATTTACTTGACTAGTGTGTGTATGTGTGTTTTAGCTATTTTAAATGCCTACGGAACCTTTGAAAAAGGTTGCTTAACAACCTCTTACACTGACTCGTAGGTAAGAAATAATTCTTAACACGTCTTGGTATCGACATATTCTGTCATGTTTGGTTATTGGATAGGTCTAAGTAAATTTGTCGAATATTACACGTTATACGTTATTTAGCAAACCCAATGTAATAGAAACCTCTAGAACAACTGTCAAAGTACGGCAAATTAGGTTATCTTGAAACATCGGAGTCTTCTTGAGTGGACTTTGTGTGTTTCGTGTGTGTGTATGTATTTATATAGCTTAATATGTAGGTTATATTACTATGTAGTGTATTTTTGACATATATTAGTTTATCGTATATTTATTTATTTTTACATGTATTAGGGTGTACCTGTATTGTTATGTAGGTGTATTATTATTATTATGTTATTGCTTTATTAGTTTAGGTTTAAATTAGGGTCATTGCTCTTCTAGCTTTCTAGTATGTCTACTCTCTATACTCTGATTTCTGTTGTCCTGTCAATCGTTCGAAGGTTAACTGGAAGAGATCCCTTTAAGGGATAACTTCGCCTTTGTACATCTATTTGTCTCATTATCTGTAAAATTAATGTGTTTTATGTACAATAAAGAGTTATACATACATACATACATACATAATATCTCCTGCCATTTGAGTTGTATGTAACTTGTAACACGGAGTCTCTAGCAGGGATTAGAAACCGGTTTGAGGTCAATGATTGAAACCGAAATGGATTGCGGTTTACGGTTTGGTTTTAACGGTTTTTTCAACGGTTATCAAAGAAACCGGTTTTCGCACCACTTCAGGTTTTTCGAGCGAAATTAACCGGTTAACTTGGGTTAAAACGCCATCTCTTATCATCTCCCTATAACCGGTGAAGAGTTTTTTCCTGCGGAGACGACCCTGGCTGGGTCACCAGAACTCCACTACCAGATAATTGTATTGTCATCCGACTTACTTAAGTATGCAAAATTTCAGCTCAATCAAAGTAGGTACCTATTTATAATATACTAGCAGCCCGTCCCGGCTTCGCACGGGGTAGACAATTATTTATTTTTGGAAATTTGGATATAAAACACTGTTTTTCACAAATATTTTTATTTGTATTAAAAAAAATCCCACAGTTATATTTGTATGTAAGTCTATTTTTCAGACTGCATCGCAAACAACGGTCACGGCGCTATGGCGGTTTTGTTTACTGTTTGAATTTAATTCGTAATATCTTTTGAATGGAAAGTCCAATTTAAATAATTTAAAAACTATTTTATAGGTAGTTAAATGGTGTTGACCATAAAATAATTTATTTGGATAAGGATTAATATAAACACATAAATAGCATGGTTTGAATTTGGTTAGCATTTTCATTAATGTTTAAAATGAAAAAAGTTGTTGTAGTGACATAACTACAATAGTTGGACATATGCTACCGCGGAGTTTTTTGTAGACATTATGATGTTCTTCAATATTGTTGTACATTATTTTGTTCTATCGCTAATAGTTTCAGTAAGTTCAAGCAAAAACAAGAGGAGAAAGAAGTTGTTTTCCAAGAGAATACAATGTTTACATGCAAGGTCGGATTCTTTAGGTTAGTACCTATGACTACGTAATCTTAATCCTTGTTGGCTGATTATTTGATATATTGAACATAATTATGATGATGATGATACCGTTGCTTACGTTTACAGATAATCTTGAAGATATTCAAGGAACCTGCGAAATGAAAAACAGTTGGTAATACCACTTGTATTTTTTTTGAATTTGCCGCATTTTCTCAGGTCACGCTTTCGTTTGCCAGACTCTAATAAATAAAATCTAATCTAACCATGCCGACAGCAGTGCCGGAAACAAAGAAGAAAATATCGTGGTATCTTGATAAGAGGTTTGTCGGTGGAATTTATCAGAAGCACCCTCATTTAAAACTGGCCATTCTGACATGGATCCCTTCATTTTTTAAAAAGGAAAAAGGCCCAACCTACGTCATTTCCGACAACACGGAAGAATCGTTTGTTGAATAACCTCGAACCACAAACGAAGGCTCAACGCAGATGATAATAATTATTTCTCTATATCTATCTATAGGTATCTAATTTCCGCTGTCTGTCTGTCCCTATGTATCCTTAGAACTTTAAAACTACGCAACGGATTTTGATGCGGTTTTTTAAATAGATAGACTGATTCAAGAGGAAGGGTTTATAATGTACTAGCGACCCGCCCCGGCTTCGCACGGTATATTATGCCATAATAAACCTTCCTCTTGATTCACTCTATCTATAAAAAAAAACCGCATCCAAAGCTGTTGCGTAGTTTTAAAGATTTAAGCATACAAAGGGACATAGGGATATAGGGACATAGGGACATAGGGACAGAAAAAGCGACTTCGTTTTATACTATGTAGTGATAATACATGCATAATAATATTATAGTAGGGAAACACTGATTTCAGTTATAAACTAGCTATTTATCATAACCTAGGTAGTTGGTAAACAAATATTATTCTAACTTCGAATTACTCGTCTACGATATTAAACGTAGCTACATAATTTATTATAACTGTATGGCTGAACTTGTTGAAGTACACACAGCATAACATTAAACATAATCCAGGCATTTGGAATACTCTGACAACCAACCAATGATGGAAGGTATTGTTCTTTAATTAAACTCTAAGTATACCTCAAATCTAGTGGTCTTCCGTCAACAACTTTGAACTTAATATTCTTTTGACGCTACGAAAATCAAATTTTAAAGTGTCAACATAATCAGGAACCGACGGAGTCTCCCAAGAGTTTAATGCCCATCGATTGGGTACGATGTTAAAATTAGTCGGCGTTTGTTTACAATAGACTATAAAGGAAAGCAAAATTAAATTAATGAATTCACTGCCGGCGAAGCAAACTCTGATGAGTACAACATGAGCGCTCGCCCTTGACTCGATGTTTGTGAAATCAAGAAAACGCGTTGTTCCAGAGATGAGATCTAGTTATTGGCGTTTCGCGTCCAAACACCAATTTAAAGCGAGTTTCAACGAAAGTTAAATGACTTTCTGTTAAGTTTCTTGCGGCGCATTCTTCTCGGCAATGATGGTATTTCCGAGAACGCGCTGGGAGTTTCAAAAGAGACATGTAAAAGAGCCCTTGGCGGCCTATTTGCAAAATAAACTTTAGAATTTTTGTTTTTTTTTAATTTTGAATTAGGTAAAATTTGTAGGCACATAGTCCTCCTCTCAAAATGACAGGTCTTGTGCTGGCGTTGCGACGCAAGCTGTACATAAAAAGGACTACGTAAACTTTATAGCACAGTCACGTCGCTGAGGCGTCCAAGATAAAACCCACACATACATACAAATGTAGATGTACATACATAAATCACGTCTTCATCCCTTGCGGGGTAGATAAAGGCAAAGGCAAAAAGACTTAAAGACCACGTTTCGCATGATGGTGGGCGTACCTATAGGTGCAAAGGGGAATCAAAATAGTGATGGGTTGCTAACCGTATCGCCTATAATGTAATTCCTAAGATTTTCGCCCATTCCCTCGATTAGCTTTTAACATCTGCGCGGGAAGAGAAGCAACTGGTACATTCTAATTTCTAAACGACACTGAAAATTAGAACACATAGAAAAATCCGAAAAGTAAAGCTATGGCTGGGAATCGAACCCGGGTCCTCGTCATTACGTGACGCGTGCTATACCCTACACCACCCATAGCAGGTACATTCTGTTTTTTCTTTGCTCCCAGACCATCTTGAAAGGGCATGAAATTTGCTTTAACAGAACTATGTAATCTTTGTAGGACGGTCTCATCGATCTTAGATCTTAGGCGTCCATGATAAAACCTATTCCAATAAAATAAATAAGTCTCACCTCTATCCAGTCAGATGGAGAAAAGTTTAGCTAGATCGCGTGTGTCATTCATAAAAACAATCTAACCTAAAAATTTCATTTTGATACAAGCTTTTTTTGCTGGCTGTACTTTTTGTTGACTGTACTTGCATTGCCATCCGTCCTACATAATGTCTACCAAATTTCAAGTCAATCTGACCAGCCTTTGAAGAGTTAAGAGATAATTTTCGTTGGTAATAATAATCATTAGTCATAGATAACACATGAAATTGTGCATTTTAGGAAATTTGGAAAAGTAATCTGAATATAAGTAGGTTAGGTTAGTTTACTATCAAGTCTGGAAAATAACACTTTATGACTAACGAAACTTATGACAAAACTTACATCGGAACTTCATGGGACAAAATATAGACCCAGCTCCGTTCTCCGGAGACGGTCCTGAGAATCCTCCCGGTCATCAGAATTCTACTACCAGATTATTGTACTGTCATCCGACTTCCACAAGTTAATTTTCAGCTCAATCGGATAAAGGTTTTATTTATAAGCCTTTTTATTCCGAATTCGCTACAATTTCAGTAAGTACATGTTGTTGTTGTTGTTGTTGTTATTGTCGTTTTTATTTTTTATTTATTTCTTAAATTGTCGCGAAATTCGGCGTGCCCCATGGCATAGGCCTCCTCCGTGTATTGGAGGGTTTGGGCTATAGTTCCCACGCGCGCCCAGTGCGGATTGGGAATTTAACACACACCATTGAATTTCTTCGCAGATGTGTGCAGGTTTCCTCACGATGTTTTCCTTCACCGAAAAGCTCATGGCAAATTACAAATGTAATTTTCGCACATAAATTCCGAAAAACTCAGAGGTGCGAGCCCGGGATTTGAACCCACGACGCTCTGCTTAAGATGCCACAGGTCAAACCACTAGGCTACCACGGCTTTTTTCGGATAAATATATCTGCTTCAAAATTGAGTTGCAAGATTCCGCCCGGACAAACATAGGTACATACTAGTACTTACACAAGTTGCAAATATGGTCCGTAGTAGCCGTAGAACCATTTCTATGGGAATTTACGCACTAGATCCGATCTCCGTCATCCGATTTTTTCCGTCATAGCGCGTAAATTACCATAGAAATAGTTCTACGGCTACTACGGACTTTCTTTTCACGGGTTCGTATCGGGTTCGGATCGGACGTAGTGCGAAACCGCTCTTAATAAAAAGCATGTAATTAATATTGACAGTTCGTCATTCGCCTGCGTAGGGTTGAAAGGGGATTAACGGTCGTTGGCACAAATCAGGTCGATCAACTTAGTTGGTAATTGATAAGGCCCGTAGTCACGGAAGGATGTTTTGTTCAATTATTTTGTGATGAAATTTAATCTGAAATTTCAAGTGTCAAGCTTTCAACAACAGGCGTCAATTAGGAAATACGGGTTAAAGAACTTCATTAATATAAGACTGAACCTTAACCTTTAACTAAGTTGTAAATAAGAACCACGGTGGGTGTCATCGTAACTGGCACCTACAATATTAAATACTAGCCCACGCGATATAAGGAATTTTTTAGGTAATTTTTTACACCTTATGTAAGATTAGGTATTGGAGTTTTAGTAAGGATCCCTGATTTGTTTGAAAATTTAATATAGCCTATGTTAATCAGGGATAATGTAGGATTGTAACGGTGAAAGAATTTTTCAAATAGGTCCAATAGTTTCGAAGCCTATTCAATGCAAACCATCAATCAACCAAACAATCAAACCTTTTCTCTTTATACATAATGATGATGATGATGACTTATAAGTAGACATAGATAAGGCTTCAGGAGGTCACGTTGTTACAAAAGACAAAATATACTCTTTATAAAAGCGAATATTTCCTTCAAACGCGGGCAGAATTTGTGAATAGAAGAATATTAAATTAAGATATAACCCCGGATAAGAGTAGGTAACTTGTGTTTATGCAAATTTGAACCCTCGACTTTTATATCCATTAACTCAACCGAGTAAATCCCGGGCATCAGCAAGGGAAATAGAAGGATTACATAGAACACCAGTTCTATGTAATATATTTCCCATGCATTAAATTGGTATTTGAAGCAGCCGATCCCTAAAATTCCGAAATTTCGGTTGATTTGGAATTGTAGTGGCGTAACTACAACGCCAGGGGCCCGCGGCAAATTTATCAGATGGGTTTAAGAACTTCATTCTCATAAAGAATTATAACACAAATTCACTTACATGAGAACAATAATTTAAGTATATTATAGAAAAAAAAGAAACGAGCATTCAGCACCTAAGTCGTCGCAAAATAAAAGGCCCGTTTCGACATTTGTCTTCCCGACGTAACTAGTGATGTCACCGTACGACTCGGCACTCGGTACTCACGATAAATCGATTCAAGTTTGCATCAGTATTTGATCGATTTGAATATGTATTGTAACTTAACTTAAATTGATATTGTAGGTATTTTGAAATGATACAATGTTAGGAAAGGTCAATTTTCTTTCATTTAATATTTTTTTTACAAAAACATTCACTCAATCACAAAAAAAAATCGAGAAAAAGTGAATCTTCAGTCAATCATTTTCTTCAGATGATGAAGACGAGCCATTCCATTGAAATCAGTGTTGCCATTGTTTACAGCTTTGAGCTCCAAGGTCATAATTTTCAGTAAAGATCACTACATAGCTGGTGAAATTCAGTAATTAATTGGTCTAAATAAAATAAATGTAACCGGCCAAGTGCGAGTCGGCCTTAAAAAAATATCTAGATCGATTTATTTTTTCCTTAACCGATTATTAATAGTCTGTGGACAATACGAAAAAATCGTTATGCACAGCACTTAGCTGAGTGAGCGATACCCATCAATGAAAAATGCAATTACCTTCAGAACATTTCGATCGGCAAAAAAATAGAGAACTTCATGGGCGTGAACTGTCAAAACGGGCCTTTTAAATTGTGACGACTTTAGCAAATATTGACTTAATAATAAACAAAAAGAGGGTAGGGACATTCAGTTCTGTTAAACGTCGGAAGGCAGGGCTGGCGATGCGACTCGCCCGCCGCTAGATGTACATGCTATCTAGTGATTTGAATGCGGTAATTTCAACAGATGAGTCTTACAGTTAATTAAAATTAAATTTCATACAAATCCAAAACAATGCATAAATGTAATTTAGTAAACTAAGGAATAACAGTTTTAGTAAGTGAGTTTCTTTGTTTCGCTTTCATATTTAAACCACTCAACCGATATAAACTACAAAGAAGTGCATCATCTTCCCTTCTGTGCTCAATGCCAAGCCAGTTCGGGGCCCCGTACGAGACACCCTATAGTTTTTTTTTTTTTTTTTTATGTGAATAGGAAGGAAGTTACGCCACTGAATTGTGCTATTGCTATGCTGATTAAAGGATACAAGTTTTTGTATACGATAAAGCAAACGAGCAAGTGGGTATGCTGATTAAAGTACTTACACTAGTTTTTGACGTGACAACGTCTTACAATTCGATGGAGCCGGCTGCACTGCAAAACATGACTCATGCGGCGTTACCTCGGTCTGAGGCGTTCCATTTAAAGCTTGAAGTGCAAGCGAGAGCGCGGAACGAGCGACAAAGAGGCACAATCGGCCTCCGCGTACGGCAGCGTTCGACATCTGTCTCTCTCCTACTTGAGTGAGCGATGCGTCCGCGTGGACAGCTGCTATACAGTAATACATTTTCATGTTTTCGTCAAGTATTACAATTGCTCAAAGCACATTCATATTTGTAAAAACTATGTAGATTGTAAAAAAAAATTGACATAATTGTATTTATGCGTACAAATAAATGTAACTTGATCAATTCAATTGAGATTTCCATTTACCTCCTTCTCTATATCCATACAAAATATCTATCTAACAAATAAAATTAAAATTTTCTTTTGAAAAATGCAACCATTCCATCAGTACTTTCTTATGACGTTGTCACGTTCAAATATCGTCAGTAAACCGACTTCAAAGACAACCGATTATTTATTTGTATACAATGTATACAATAAAGCAAACGAGCAAATGGGTCATCTGATGGTAAGTGAGCACCAGAGCTGCGATTTATTTGAAATACTTCTATTTAAAATGCAAATACAAAATGCAAAATACCTATTTTGTATTTTACATTTAAATACCTTTTAGTAAAAAGCATTTTGTATTTTATTTGAAATACCTTTTGAGATGTATTTTGCATTTTTAATATTCATTTCAAAATGCAAAATACTTTTTCATTAAGTTTAGCCAACATTACCAGTCAAACAAAATGAAATGAACGAATGAATGACGCTTGTATTGCCGAATTTGACCGATAGAGGCGCCTGGTAGCCATGCGTGCTCATTTTTAGGGTTTCATAGCCAAATGGAAAAAACGGAACCCTTATAGATTTCGCCATGTCCGTCTGTCTTTCTGTCCGTCCGTATGTCACAGCCACTTTTTTCCGAAACTATAGAACCTATACTGTTGAAACTTGGTAAGTAGATGTATTTTGTGAACTGCATTAAGATTACCACACAAAAATAGAAAAACACCGGCCAAGTGCGAGTCGGACCCGCGCACCGAGGGTTCCGTACAAATTTGCCAAGTTGTTAAAAAATCCGGTGTTAGCAGAGTCCTGCTTTTAAGCCAAATGTAGGCAGTGTGAGGTCATTTTATATTGGTTACTTATACAGACAGACAGAAATTATTAAAAAAAAACTACTCAGTAGATCTCGTTCAAACCAATTTTCGGTGGAAGTTTGCATGTGGTAATCTACATCATATATTTGTTCAGGTTTTGGTCAGAGTGCGCGCCTTATGTCTGACTAGTGAGGTGCCATTTGGCTCGGCATTGTATCTCTATTCTATTTCTCATGATATCATAGTACCTAAAATAAATAACTATAAATCATTCGATTTGGTGAAAAGGTATTTTATTTTGAAAAAGTATTTTGAAAATACCTATTTTGCATTTAGCATTTGAAATACAAAACGCGAAACTATTTGGTATTTTGCATTTGAAATAGTAAATCTGAAAAGTATTTTGCATTTTGTATTTAAATGCTTTTTTAAAACCATTTTGTACATCTCTGGTGAGCACCACCCATGGACACCCGCGACACTAGAGGGTTGCAGATGGGTTGCCAGCCTAGAGGGCGAAGAATACCCCATGTGCCAGTAATTTCACCCAGTCTTATTTCCATGCTGTAGGCTTATTATTTGTCTAACTCGCTCGCGATCGTCATCGTGTTCATTTTGACAGTTCTTGTATGAATGTCACAGCTAGCTGATTACGATGCCAATTGTCAGCCCATACATAATAATAATAATAATAATTTATTCATTGTATAGTCATGTACATTATTTACAGATGTTATTAAGAATTTTGGTTAGTCCATGACGCCCTGTAAGGGCACACAATAGTAATACAGTTACAATTTAGATTAGTAAACTCTTAAAGACTAAATTAAATTTCATTTCATACATTCTATGTCTATTTTAAATTAATAATAACGCTAAGTTGTCAAATGATTACAATATAAAAAAGAGAAAATGGTCATGTCATGAATAGTAAAAATAAAATCAATAGGTACTTATATATCAGAATATTAACTATATATTATTTTAAATTTCAAAGTGATTAACTAATTACATTATTGAGATGTCTATTTCATTTAATTTAATCTAATTTAATCAAAATTTAAGGTTCAGACTTCATTTAAGAATTCATCAACCGAGTAGTAACATTTATTTAGTAAGAAATTCTTTAATTTACTCTTAAAAGTGTTTATACAGCTTTCTTTTCTGACATTGTCTGGGATCTTATTAGTGATCTGGGTACATTTATATAATTGGGGGCCATTTTTAAATATGGCTAATTTAGACTTTGGTAATAACAGTTTATTTCTATATTGGGGCCTACATGAACTGTCAAAATAAAAACGATGGCGATTGCGAGCGAGTTAGACAATATAAGCCTACTGGATACTGATATGGGAGCAAAGAAAAAACATAGAATGTACCAGTTGCTTCTCTTCCCGCGCAGGGGAAGAATCCCATCGAGGGCGAAAATCTTAGGAATCATGTTATAGGCGATGTGGCTAGCAACCCATCACTATTTGGATTCCCCTTTCCATCCATACGCCCTTTAGGTATTGTTACATTATGCTCTGTCTACCCCGTAAGGGATAAAGACGTGATTTATGTAAGTATGTAGGTACCTATGTATGTATGTATGTCTTACTCTCCACGCTGGAACACATTATTAACAAGTAAGACAATAAATTGGCCATTAAAAATGTACTTTTTAAAGAACAAAATCGCGTTATGCGCTCGCCTGAAAACCTCTATGTTTAACTGCCTCAATTTGGTTTCTTCTATGGTGTAAACAAACGTAACATCAAAAGTGTTAATAGACAATGACTAGTGAAAAGACGATGAATGACAAAGTGGACAGCTTGAATGATAGAAAGAATGACAAAGAGAACAGAATGAACGTAATGCATATAAATAAGATAGATAGTAAGTTTAGAAAGCCAAGATTAGAAAAAGCGAGAATGATGCAGAATGAAAGAAAGAACAAGTACCTACATATGTAGAATGGCAGTACGAGAAGTAGCAAAAGCGAGAACTAGTATGAACGTGAAGACTAGGAAAAATGAAAAAATAGGCTCCGACCATGTTGAAGGTAGCTGTTTAAAAATCATTTTTTTTTTTGGAAATGTTGACAAAATATACATAAAACGTGACCGATAATTTCGCTTTAAAAATAAATATAACTTGTATCACGCTGTATTGTAGCTGTAGCCGGCCTCCCAGCCCTCACAGCCTCTGGCCCACAGTAGAACTTCTATCAGCAGTCCTGTCAGTTACTTACTTCGAACGTCTTACGTCGAACCCCTGTACAGACCTGTAGGTGGTGGGGCGGAGCAGCAGCATTAGCGCAGCCCCGTCGGTGGCCGGCATCCCAGCCCTCATGGCCTCTGGCCCAAAGTAGAACTTCTATCAGCACCTGTCAGTTACACTTACGTCGAACCCCTGTACAGATCTGTAGGTGGCGGGGCGGAGCAGCCGCATCAACGTCGCGCCGTCTGTAACCGGCATCCCAGCCCTCATGGCCTCTGGCCCACAGTAGAACTTCTATCAGCACCTGTCAGTTACACTTACGTCGAACCCCTGTACAGATCTGTAGGTGGTGAGGCGGAGCAGCCGCATCAGCGCAGCCCCGTCGGTGGCCGGCAGCCCAGCCCTCATGGCCTCTGGCCCACAGTAGAACTTCTATCAGCACCTGTCAGTTACACTTACGTCGAACCCCTGTACAGATCTGTAGGTGGTGGGGCGGAGCAGCCGCATCAGCGCAGCCCCGTCGGTGGCCGACAGCCCAGCCCTCACGGCCTCTGGCCCACAGTAAAACTTCTATCAGCACCTGTCAGTTACACTTACGTCGAACCCCTGTACAGATCTGTAGGTGGTGAGGCGGAGCAGCCGCATCAGCGCAGCCCCGTCGGTGGCCGGCAGCCCAGCCCTCATGGCCTCTGGCCCACAGTAGAACTTCTATCAGCACCTGTCAGTTACACTTACGTCGAACCCCTGTACAGATCTGTAGGTGGTGGGGCGGAGCAGCCGCATCAGCGCAGCCCCGTCGGTGGCCGGAAGCCCAGCCCTCACGGCCTCTGGCCCACAGTAGAACTTCTATCAGCACCTGTCAGTTACACTTACGTCGAATCCCTGTACAGATCTGTAGGTGGTGGGGCGGAGCAGCCGCATCAGCGCAGCCCCGTCGGTGGCCGGAAGCCCAGCCCTCATGGCCGCTGTAGCGGCTCTGGCCCACAGTAGAACTTCTATCAGCACCTGTCAGTTACACTTACGTCGAATCCCTGTACAGATCTGTAGGTGGTGGGGCGGAGCAGCCGCATCAGCGCAGCCCCGTCGGTGGCCGGAAGCCCAGCCCTCATGGCCGCTGTAGCGGCTCTGGCCCACAGTATAACTGCATCGTACAGGTGGGCAGATTCTATCGGCACCTGTCATTTATAAAAATTGTATTAACAAAATAATTATACAAAATACAGGGGCATTTCCATGACGTCTTAATTCCGACTCAGTTCAAGTTTTAGCTGTCGCTTTTAGTACCTATGAATTTGACAGCGAGCGAACCTAAACTGAATCGCATTAAGACGTCATGGTACCCCCATGGTGGCCGCCTGTTGTTACCTTATTACTTCTTTGTATACCTTTTTTCTGTTTTGATTGTTATTATGTGGTGTTCAATAAAGAGTTATTGTATTGTATTGTATTGTATTGTATTGTACCCAGTACCCGGCCATAAAGATTGAAAAGCGGTCTTCTCGGCTAATTTCAGCATCGTAGAGCGTTGTCTTGCTCTAACTTACATGACGCCATCTGTCTCTTTCCAAAGTGCAACCTTTATGGCCGGGTACTGTGACGGTTTAAGAGGCTGACAACACCTAATTTTGTTGAAATTGATGTTATTCAAACACTTTTTTAATAAAAACTGCACACAAACATAATTGAACAAAATCGGCGCGATAGAAAATAATTGCTAAGATTGGTCTTAAAATCACCATTAAACGGTTCTATGTCTTTATTTTTTCGACGTATGGGTCTGCAATTAAAAACATAAAATCAACATATTCATACCTAAACGGCTAACGAGTCATATTTCACAAATAATCCATACTTTTGTTTATTTCTTATGATTTGTGTCTCATTTGCAAGATTTTAGACGCGCGCCAAGCTGCCGGAATAGTTTCTTCTCTTTCACTAACAGGCACGTGAACCGTATGTGTGAAGAGTGGCGCTGCTCCAGGTAATTTGCTGTTGACAGCGCCTTAACACGCGAAGTCCTCAATCGCTCATGCCCGCCGCTCGCGCAACGTCAAAACGCGACGGGTGAAAACGATCTCTCCCGAACATTCACGAACATATCATATAGTCGCCGCGCGGCACACATGGCGGCACAAATAACGTCAAAATATTGCCACGTGCCGAAATTCCAACGTGATCCAATATAAAGCCGCAACTATCTCTGTTGTTAATTAAAGTTGGGACAATACAACTGACAAACTAACGCGGGGATCGGGTCTATTTCGTAATATGTATGTTTTGTTGTTCGAAATTGCTGTAGAGATTAATCACATCGCACGTGTGACTTTGTACGGTTGTTTAACTCTTGATTTTGTGATGTAATATTTCTGTTATTTCCCTTCGGAGATAAAGTGTTTGCAACCCCAAAACCTTATAACGCAAAAATTATAAGTTGATTGATGTGTTGTGTGTGTGTCTGTCTATATATCTGGTCTATCTGTACCATCGTAGCTCTCAAACAGTCGGACCAATTTCGATGCGGTAACCCATTTTTCATTCGAAAGCCAAATTTCTTGCTATGGTACTTAGCTATATTTGGTCAAAGTCAGTCCAGCAGTTTGAAGAGTATCAACTCTTCTTATTTATAAATAAAGGCATTTTTGGCATAAAATTGAAGTTTTTTTATTAACGTATTACTCGATTAATGCGTGTGGTTTTTTATATAGAAAGAAGTAAATCGGGTGGTAGGGCCTTGTGCAAGGTCCGTCCGGATCGCTTCCACCATCTTACTCGCTAATCCTGCCGCTAAGCAGCAGTGCTTGCACTGCTGTGTTCCGGTGTGGAGAGTAAGACAGCCGGGGAAATTACGGGCACAAGAGGCTATACATCTAAGTCCTCTAGGTTGGCAACGCATCTGCAATCCCTCCGGGGTTGCGGGTGTCTATGGGCAGTGGTGATCGCTTACCATTAGGTGACCCACTTGCTCGTTTGCCTTCCTATTCACATAAAAAAAAGTAAGTAAGTATGCTTTAGTGTACAAATATAAATAAGAAACAGATACAATTCACAAAATAATACAAATAACAATAATATATGCATAAAGGCGAACTTATCCCTATAAGGGATCTCTACCAGTTAACCTTTGAGTAGATGAGAGGAGCATTAAACGAGGGACCCACAAAGAGTGAAAGAAAGTAGAAAAATATTGACAAGTTTTTCTGTTCAAATTTATTTTGGTCAGTTATTTCATTCGACAATTTCCACTGCTAAAAGTATCCACAATACACAAAAAATAGTGAAATTCAAGGCCCTGACATGTCGTGTACTATTTGACGACTTCACCTGCCGTGTGAAAACCCAATTTCATCCCAAATTGATTCCTTTTCAAATTCCTGTCACGTTTGTCGCTATTTTAACAAAACGGGCTGTCATTCACACGTAAACGTCTCAATTACTATACATTATAGTATCATTATACAATGATAAAACCATTTTAAAATTCACACATAGAGCCTGGCAAACAAAAGCGTGACCTGGATTTGTTTTAAAGTTTTAATATGGCAACATTATTTCTCTGTCAAAGGCAAGTCAAAGTTTTGTGAACTCAATTATTTTCATTTATAATTGCCGTAATATATGGGTAAACCAATAAAAAGTAATGTGCGAAAGTTGCTAGTTAGTACATACCATGATCAGTAAGTTCAAGCAAAAACAAGAGGAGAAAGAAGTTGTTTTCAAAGAGAAACAACAATGTTTACATGCGATGCCGGATGTTTTAGGTTAGTACCTATGACTATGTAATCTGAATCCTTGTTGGCTGATTATTTGATATATTGACCATAATTATGATGATGATGATAATAATCTTGAAGATTTTCAAGGAATCTGCGAAATTAAAAACAGTTAGTAATACCACATGTAAATTTTTTGAATTTGCCGCGTTTCCTCAGGTCACGCTTCGTTTGCCAGGCTCAAGTACCTACACACATCAAAAAAGCCTTGGAATAATCATTATCACTAGACAAATTTGATCTTTTGACTCGATAGTAATATTGCCTATATTGAAATGTTCAAAACTGTCTAGGGATAAAAAATACCCCTACAAATTTTTGATGAGTGTATTACAGAGACTACTTTGTTCCACTTGCTACGATCCCACCTTACCTTTTTCGCTTCATCCACATTCATCAATCTATTCATACATGCTCGTCCGTTTAGGGCAGACCTTTTATCAAAACGTCCCCAATTTTTAACAGACTTCAAAACGAGGATGTTCTATGTTCGACTGTAAGTATTTTTTTCAAAATTGACTTGAAATTAAAATACATGAAATAAACATGAAAATCTTTAGTCTCCGATGACAATAGTCTAAGGACGCGGTTCCCACATAAAGTTCCTCCGACTCTTTGAGACTCTATTACTATTTTATTGAATCAGGCGTTACTTTGCGGAGGTCCATTTCAATGAACACAAAATATTTACCATCCTACTCCGCTACTTACGTGCAAGATAACCAAGCTTGTGCGAAATATATACGTTTTGCGTCAGTGTTTGTGTGGTGTTAGGGTTAATTAAGTGTGTGGGATTTGTGTGCGTTCCATGTGGCAGTAGTAGAGGGAGGGCTTGCATGCAAAACGTATATAGTTCGCACAAGCTTGGTTATCTTGCACGTAAATAGTGGAGTAGCAAGGTAAATATTTTGTGTTCACTCTATTACAAAACGGAACCAAAAGGTGCGTTAACCCTTTACCAGGCCAAGGGATATATTCCACCCACATCTTATATCGGTTACCGTAGTCAGTTTTGAACTCCAAACCACCTACAAAATATTTTGTCAATCCCTGAAAATATTATTTTATGATCTTCATTCACAACACGCTTCTAAATTGCGTAATATATCTATGGCAGCCGTTTAAATTCACGTGAACGCTAATTTCAGTAAACTACGGAGAAATTCGAACACTTTCCATAATTTCTATGAAACAGAAGTACATAGGTCGAACAATTTTTTGATATTTTGTAAATTTTGAGTGTTGAAAGCTAATGTAATCGTAAACATTGCTAAATATTCATGCATTATTGTGTATGACCAGAATTAGGATGTGGGTTGACATTATCCCATGGCCTTATTAGTGTTTAACTGTGTGGGAGCTATTTTTCCCATGGCCCGGTATTGTCATGTCATAAAAACTCACGTAAGTAATAAAACAGTTTTTGTGTTCAACCTAGAGCGAATTTATGTACCTAGCCTAGCCTATACCATTTTCATTCTTACCTGTACCAAATGGTAAACAAAATTCTAACCTCAAAACGTCTCATTTTTGTTATTTTTAAAATATTTCATCGTAAATAAAGGAACTGGAGATAAAATATCAGCAAAATTATGTACAAAATATTACCTCAGGTTTATTTGATAACATAATACACCTTATTCTTTACAAAAATTAGCACATTGAGGTTAGAATTTTGTCTTGACTATTATAACCGATATAAGATGTGGGTGGAATATATCCCTTGGCCTGATCAAGAATATAATAAGACAAAATCTAGTATGACAGTTCATTACTTAGACATGCGATGGGATAACCGTTACCCACATTTTTATTTCTGGTTTAAAGGAAGATCTCCGACTTTCATAAATACATTCTTTACAAGGCGGTCAATACGGTTGCAACAGCATATAAAGTACGGATTAAGACACGCTGGTTCTTTGGGGCCTGGTAAAGGGTTAAATCTTTGAAAAGGTATCAGAATATGCATGGTTACAGATTTACGAATCCCCAGAATGCTCTCTCAGAAAACTAGAGTTTTACGGAAGTATATTATTACATTATAATACACTGGTCTAAGATGTCAGTCAATTTTCCCGTTCTGACAACCTCTTCCGACCGAGACTGGAGTAGGAATTCAATATTCATCCCTTATTCCTTCAGGAAGATTTCACTCCAATAACTTTCTGACTACGCGTAGTAATTCATGGAATAGACAGGTACTTAAACCATTGATGAAACTGTCAGAAGCCCACAAGGTCGCAGTAGGAAATGTGTTTATGTTTAGATATACTACACACGAATTACTCAGGCAATATTAAGATTCCAACGAATTGAGAACATCCTCATTTTTTTGAAGTTGCTTAAAAATTAATAAACTTATCGATTCACAATTTTAAAAAGCAATGAATATTTTAGTTCAGTTTGTCAATTTTACTTAGAATAAAAAGAAACTTTAAAATACCCACATACATTTTTTGAACTTTAACCTATAAAGGTATCAATGTGCTTTATATTCGATCAGGATAGTACAAAACAAACTAAAGCTCGAAATAAAAGAAAAGTCCCTGTAGTTTATTCAACAATCCTAGCAATACCGAATGTAAACAGCAACATTCAAACAAATAGTAATAGAAAAAGTTTAATAAGCTGTGCTGTTGTTATCAAAATGTTTTTAATGTTTTTTTTTTTATTGTTCGAGAGGCCAGACAAACGAACTAGTGGGTCACTGATGGTAAATGATCACCACTGTCCATAGACACTGGCAGCGCTTTACGACGTCTAATTTCTTTGCTGAGTGAACTTTTTGGTGACTGTAATTGCAAATATACTAAGTTTGAAGTCCATCCGCCTACTGAAATTGATTGAAATTTGTATGGAAAGTGACTCGTTATTTTTTCTTGTCAGTGTAGTATTGGTACTTACCTAACCAAATTGAAAAAAAAAATCCTTCACATGAAATGACAGGCTACAAGATGCTACCTTTAATGTACGTAAATTGAAGGAAAGTTTTTTTTTACTTGGCTCCCTGCTGGTCGTTTCAAAAATTGCCTCCATGTAGGTACAATTTCCTGGCATATTACATTATGCGACGTATGATATTATACGTACTTAATAGAAATATGTATAATTTTATTACACCTTTATAAATTAAATGACGGACACTTCAGTAAAAAACACTCTGTCCAAAGTACTGCAACTTCCTAGCCGTTACAGTATTAAAACTCCTTTTCTTACCAAAACTCTTTATTAGTGGAAAATTAAGTACAGAACTTATATGTGACTTAGGACAAGGACAAGAACAAGAGGTATTCTATCCTAGCCCTCTATGCTGGCAATGCATCTGCAATCCTCTGTGTAGCGGGTATCCATGGGTGGTGCTCGCTTACCATCAGGTGCCCACTTGCTCGTTTGCTTTCCTTGTCGTATAAAAAAACACTATCCGTCCACATTTTCAGTGTACTTCTATAGATCAACCGCTTAAAAGAGCCCTCGCTCGCGTCGCACAGAGTCACCAAAGGGGACCGGGGGGGCGGGTAGTGCGCCTACCGCCCGCACCTCTCTCGGTCCCCTTTGTCGTCCTACCCCGCGGGCGGCACGGACTCATTTAAGCGGTCGCTCTAACTACATCTCAAAAGCTAAAATATTACTGTTGCTTTCTGATGATTCGACGTAGTACAAAATAACTGACGAATGTCAAATCGAAAAGCATCGCATAAGGAGGACATAACTATTATTGTAAAGCCTAAACCTCATACCCTTTTCTAGCAAATAAATGATTTGATTTGATTTTGATCGCGTTCGAACACATTCTGCTCTGGTGGACAATGTAAGAATTCTGAAGATTCATTGATAATTACTCCCAATTACTTGGAGCCTTTGGCCAGCACTAAATATTTCAAAGATCAATCAAGATACGCCTGACTAGGTAATTAAAACTAAATATAGCCTTGTTTGTTCTATTAATCTTAAGAGTTAATGTAATGACCTGTAGTGAATGACGAGGTAATGCTTTTGTATCCTTAGAGTAGAACTATCTAATAGAGAGGACATGCCGATAATTTATATGACGTAAAATTAACCCGAAGTACCAAATGGAATAATTGAAATGGGACTCTTATTACAACGAAATATGACTGACTAGCTGTTGCCCGCGACTTCGTCTGCAAAGAATTCGTTTATCGCTATCCCGCGGGAATTTTCCGGGATAAAAAGTAGCTTATGTGCTATTCCAGACTTTTCTCTATCTATGTGCCGAATTTCGTCCAGATTCGTTCTGGCGTGATTGAGTAACAAACAAACATCCATCCATCCATCCATCCATCCATCCATACTTTCGCATTTATAATATTATAATTTTTTTCTTTTTTTTTTTTTCATGTGAATAGGAAGGCAAACGAGCAAGTGGGTCACCTGATGGTAAGCGATCACCACTGCCCATAGACAACCGCAACCCTGGAGGGATTGCAGATGCGTTGCCAACGTAGAGGAAGTCCTTTACGTTGGCAACGCATCTGCAAGAGGCATTTCAATCTAAGTAGATTGAAATGCCTCTTGTGCCCGTCATTTCCCCGGCTGTCTGACTCTCCACACCGGAACACAGCAGTGCAAGAACTGCTGCTTAGCGGCAGGATTAGCGAGTAAGATTTTGGTAGCGATCCGGACGGACCTTGCACAAGGCCCTACCACCCGCAATTAGTTAGATTTTATTTTATTTTATACTTACGTTATGTTAGAATTATGGACATTCAAATAATGAATTATTTTTTGTAAATTATTTAAAAATACGAAATAGCTATAGATGAAAAATACGAAATATAAATATAAATACGAAATAAAAATACGAAATAGCTATAGATGTAGGTATTTATTTTAGTGTTGCTGTGCCCTAACAGGGTTTGTGTTTTTGGACTATAATACATTAAGATCTTGTAAAACAACGTAATTTGCAATAAACCATTTGAATTTGAATTTATATGACTTTGTTTCATAGAGAAAATAAAAGAAAAAAGATCTCGAAAAGTAGGTAAGTAAGTTTAGTATGGTAGGTACATGCCATACTATGACGAAAAAGTCAGATGTTTGGCCTAAATTTCCTTATTCATATATAAAATAAAACACATTAATTTTACAGGTAATGAGATAAATAGATGTACAAAGGCGAACTTATCCCTTAAAGGGGTCTGTTCCAGTTAACCTTGGAACGATTAATAGGATATAGAGAGTAGACATACTGAAAAGCTAAAAGAGCAATGACCCTGGCTTAAACCTAAACAAATATACGATAATCTAATAAGACACAGTTATTCTGTCAGCCGAGGTCAAAGTAAAAGGAACTGGCGACGCTGCCGTGTATATATATATAAAGTATATAGATATACACACACAAAACATACTAAGTCCACTTAAGAAGACTTATCAAGTCATCACTCTAATTAAATATTTCTTCCAAGATATTATCTAAGAGGAAGGCAAAGTAAATATGACACTTTCAGGTCGTTGGCACGGGCGACGAAAACGACTTACCTACTTATTACATTTTTGCTAAGCGCCGACTGTTTGTCATCCGATATCGTCGTCGAGATTTAAGTACTGGAGCCACTTTATACTGGAGCTGACACTTAATTATAAATAATAAAGCTTTTAGGAGTTTTATTTTTGCGTTTAGCACGAACAGTTTGATGCTTGTTTACTGTAACCTATACCATGAGGCTTAGCATGGAATCTTAATGCGATTCAATTTAGACTTAGTCACAGAATATTATAATAGTACTAACGTACAGAATGGCCACGCTCCGCCCCGCACCGATTCGAGTTACCCCACCCCTCAAGCGCAGTCTGCCGGAAAGCTGCTGGCAACTAGTAGGGCTCGCAACGCGATGTATGTCGGCCGCACGTCACAAGTTCGGGAACCTACCCTACCTACTTCATTTTATAAAACATTAGAAAATTAATGCTTTCTGAAATTATCGCGATTAATACATGAAATAACTACAGAATCATTCGATTAAGTTTGTTGTCGTACCTCTATTGTAATTGAAAATAATAATGCTTAAATACACAGACAGACACATTTTAAGTAAGTTTAAATAAATAGATAACGATTAAGTACATTTATTTGCACACATCTAAGCCATATCTTCATTATAAGTACCTATATTTATGTCATTGGTAGTACTTATAGTGCTAGGTTTTTGCGATAGACAACCCTGTGTATCTTACGCACACATTGACGCGTGTACAGACGACGTCGTGCCTGTGTTCATTTCATAACGCGGATTTTGTACGTCGTGGCCGCCGTGTGACTTAGTTCAGATTTTTGCCGTCATTTTTAGTATGGATCTGACAGCGATTGAACCTAAACTGAATCGGAATTGAATCGTATTAAGTCGTCATGGTAAGGCGCCAGGGTATAGGAGTGTAATGTGATAACCCACAGCATGAACTTGGAGTTAGAGACATAAAATTTGTTAAGCCTATTGGATCGTGGAATTTTTCGAAATTGTCACGAGAATACAAGGGATTCCTGTTTTTTAAATTGTCCTATCCTACTAAATATTATAAATGCCGCATTTTTGTGACGTTGTGACGGTGTGATGTGAGTGAGTGTGTATGTTTGTTCCTTCTTCACGCTGAAACGACTGGACTGATTTGGATCAAAGTTGAAACAGAGATAGCTGGTACACAAGATTAAAACATAGGCTACTTTTTACCCCGGAAAATTGCATGGTTCCTGCGGGACAGCGATAAACATGTGAAAGATCGTAGCTGCCTAGACTCGCAACGTAAATAATTATTACAGAATATACTATCAACATCAGTTCTTAAGCCTAAGTCTAGCCAGAAGCTATAAAAAAAAAAAAAAAAAAAGCTAGTAAGTATATATAAAGTATATAGTGTACGGGATACGTACAACAACACTGATCTGATTATTGATGCTTGATAGAAACACTTATAACGGTGTATTTATTTATTGATAACCAAGGTATAAAAGGTACTAGCTAGGAGCACGTATTAACGTAGACTGGTTAAAATTACAATGAATGCAATAAAGGAATGAATGGATTATGAATAGAGCTGACGCGTGAAATGTGCGATGCTTGTATCGTACATATAGTATGCATATATAAATGGAAAGAGACTTACGGAAGTTGTGTCAAACAGGCTGTGATAATTTGGCACGCAGAACGGTGGCGCTGCCGAGTGCTTGCGTATCATCTGACACAGCTTTCTGTAGAGAAAAACACATCACTTGAAAGTGGAACAACTAATTAGGTACCTTGACCCTGGCGTTTCTGACTCCCACGTGAGGCCACGCTTGCGAAAGTACGACGTTCAGCAAACAGGGGTCTTATCACGTCTTAATGCGATTCAGTTTAGGTTCGTTCGCTGTCAGATCCATACTAAAAATGACAGCTCATGAACTGAGTCAGAATTTCATCGCGTTAAGACGTGATAGTAAGGCCCCAGGGGACACACCATGACGTTCTAATTCCGACTCAGTTCAAGTTTTAGCTGTCACTTTTAGTATGAATCTGACAGCGAGCGAACCTAAACTAAAACGCATTAAGACGTCAAGGCCCCAGTGCAGCGATACGGACGCGGTGTCAGTGACGTCGCTGTGCCTTTACTACTGTTTTCGTACACATTTCTACTTTCTACTCGGAATCACTAATATTTGAATACTTCTAATATTTGAAGTTCGTATTATATCGTCCCTCAAACCCTCAAATAAATGAATATTAGTGTAAGCGGAAACGGTATAAAACCAATTTTGAATAACGAATTTCAGACCATAAGGCTAGTAACAGTCTAACAGCACCACGATTTTGACGCGGAGTCACTGCCGTGCCCGTGACCCTACTTCTGTGTATCGCTGTCTTCATACATGCTGTTATATATTAAACAGAACCTTGTACAGATGGAAGAAAACTTCTTGAGCAATGGGTGGGGTGACCACAGTATTATAATATTGTTAGGAACGTAGCCATTAAGTGGTAAACAAGTGACGTTACGCGACTGGTCTTTTAATAAACCCGCCTCTTGCCGCGCGGGGGCACTTCTCCCCCGACCGGCCTGGAAGCATCGTCTTCGTCACCGTGTTTTGTGAGCTATCTGGTGTTGCTTCTTCTTTCTATTACTGCATGATTCTAATCTAATTGTCTTCACCGTGCTGAAGATTTGTTTAGAATTATTACAGCCTTTGTTCCCTGTTTATGAGTTATTTGTTAAAACCGCTTGAATAAAATTCGTTACTAAAATCGTGTGTGTTTTAATAGAATAAGAGCATCTAGCCTAAAAATATAATTTCATAGTCATCATCATCAACAGCCTGAAGACGTCCACTGTTGAACAAAGGCCTCCCTTTTAGCACACCATAATGAACGACCCTCGCCACCAGCATCCACCGGTTTCCCGCAACATTCACGATGTCGTCGGTCCACCTAGTGGGAGGCCTGCCAACACTGCGTCTTCAGATTCGTGGTCGCCACTCGAGAACTTTTCTCCCCCAACAGTTGTCTGTTCTACGAGCGATGTAGCCTGCCCATTACCACTTCAACGTATGTACATACTCTTCGAGCTATGTCGGTGACTCTAGTTCTACAGTGAATCTCCGTATTCCGGATTCAGTCACTTAAAGAAACTCCGAGCATAGCTCTCTCAATAGCTCGTTGAGCGACTCTGAGCCTCTCCAAAAGGCCAGCAGTCAAGGACCACGTCTCAGAGGCATAAGTCATCATTGGCAACACGCACTGATAATACTATAGACTCTTGTCTTCAGGCACTGCATATAATTTATAACATAATAGAATAATTTTTCTTCTCTCATATTCTGAAAGTAGGTCACTCATTATCTGGATATAGGGTTGATAGTGACTCATCGCGACCCTTGGGTTGAAAGTAATTTTTTTTTCTAGCTAATCCAAATTAGTTATATAGCAATGGAAATACGTATACAGCCATGTAATATATGTTTAAAATAATAATCTATACTAATAGTTCCTTTTTAATTGTAAAAGGCAAAATAATCTTAAAATAACATTCCCGCTATATATAAGCTTATTATGCAAGCGTACACAACGAGAATTAGTAGAAATTATTACGTTCGGTATTTTTTTTAGCTTGAGATATTTAAGTCAACAATTAATTGATAGCGACCTCCGTGTCTGCAAGTTTTAAAAAAAACTAGCCGGCCGCCATTGGTGCGCAGAAGAAATGCGCAATGCGCGCAAATCGCGCAATAGAAAAAAGAACGGGAAGAGAATGACAAACGTAACAAAATGTTAAATGCGACCATGCAACGTTAGTGAAATTTTAATTACCTCATATTCGAAATGAAAAGTAGAGTGTTCAACTCGGATGAAATTACCCATTTCACCCTAGATCTATTGGCGCCCTCACATCGTTCGGGCACCAGATATATCTCAGGTGAAATGGGTATATTTCAACCCTCGTTTATCAATCTACTATTGTACTCGTGTTTAATCAAAGATACATTAAATCGTCGTGGGCTCAGCGAAAGTACTATCTCAGGAGGGGCAAGCAACCGGGAGGGCGGGAAATCCCCACGTGTCTCCCACCATGTGCAAATAAGCGCTACTTACTGAAACGAAGCGGCAAATTAATAGGTACTTCAGCGCACTCAAAAAGTTTCCCGGCATCTGTGACACTTTGTAGCGGGGTTACTGACGCGGCGTCACAAACGCCGGGTCAACTTTGTTCGCAATTTCACTTTTTGTCTTAATTCTAGGTACAACGCGTACGGCTTCAATTCAAAGATGTACTCATCAGTATTTTATGTGATAAAAGCCGAGTTTTTACTCAAAACGTGTCACGAGATGACTGTAAATAAGTTAAGTGCGCTACGAATGGTTTTTATCCAGAAATCGCTGGCTGCAGCTAAATATAGACACGAGCAAAAATAACGGGTCGCTTACCATACAAAGTTGTATAAAAAGTGACTCTTTATTTTTGCACGTGAGTGTAGTATAATATTTAAATGGTACCGTTATAGATTTTACAAGTTTAGTGATCTTACGGAATTAGGCGCAATAGTAGATTACTGCAGAGGCCGTGAAGTAACGGATTGCAGGACGAGATTGGGGTACACACGGCCGAGTCATAGACGAGGCCGGATAAAACAAGTCCTGCAATCCCTGTTTCCGGCCGAGGATTGTATAGTGCTTTTCTCAAGCAATGCGAGTAAATCGAGTAAAAATTGTTTAATTAGCCGCGTTTTTAATTTTTTAAACATGCCATTTGGACAAGCTATTCGAGCTCCATGTTTAACCGCACCACCAGCACCCCCACCGTACCAGCGCCCCCGCCGCAGCAGCAGCACCCCCCAGCACACCCACCGCATTACTTCTTAGCCTAGGCCATAAATGTGAAACTTCATGGCTTCATTTCGTGACATTAATGCATACATTTCCGAGCATGTTTGAGAAAACGTATTTAAATAAGAGTACCTACCTAGTAAACCGGTAGGCTTATTGTCTAACTCGCTCGCAATCGCCATCGTGTTCATTTTGACAGTTCATGTATGGGCTGACAATTGGCATCGGAATCAGCTAGCTGTCACATTCATACAAGAACTGTCAAAATGAACACGATGGCGATTGCGAGCGAGTTAGACAATAAGCCAACGGGTTGACACGAATGGCCTAACGTACCTAATCCTTTTGGGTGCCGTGATCTAGGTATATTATAAATCAAAGCAGATTTGCCTCCGTCTGTTTACATCTTTTTGTTATGTTTTCCTATTATCTTTGTTTTGATAAGCCATGGTCTATTGTTGGGTTTCCTTCAGATAAGTCTTTGTTTTAAATAATGCTGTCCTTAAGTTCTTTGCTTTGACATTTTCAACAGATCCAATAAATGAATTTAACTGCAATCATCATCATATTATACATACATACATACCGTCACGCCTCTTTCCCACAGGGGTAGGCAGAGACTACTTTATCATCATCATCTCTAATCTATATACGTCCCACTGCTGGGCACAGGCCTCCTCTCAGAACGAAAGGGCTGCCGCGCGGGCCCAGTGCGGATTGGAAACTTCACACACCGTTGCATTGTTTCGCTGATTTATGCAGATTTCCTCACGATGTTGTCCTTGACCGAAAAGCTCATGGTAAATTTTCAAATGAGATATCGCACAAAAATTCTGTAAAACTCAGAACTCGAACCCACGACCCCCCGCTGAGGCCACAGGTCAAACCACTAGGCTACCACGGTCTTTTAACTGTGACCATTAAGATGTAACTTTAGTCCAGTAGTTCCCAAAGTGGTCCAAGTGGACCCCCAGGGGTCCACGGAAGACTCGACGGGGGTCTACGTTGGGCGTGACCAAAAATGGGGGTCCACAATCGCAAGCGGGGGTGCATGAAAATTGAATAAAATTTGTGAGAATTGATTGGTTCTTGTGCTGTGAGTCATTGTAGATTTCAAGAAAGTAAAGTAGGATGGAGTCACTCGCAGCTCAAAAATATAATTTAATTGAAAATTTGTTTAGTCGACTTTATTTTCAAATAATTAACCCTATCAAGCAATCAATTCTAACCAATTTTTTCGAAAACTGTTAATTTATCGTTGAAACTCAGCAACAACGCAAGTTTCCATAGATTATAGAGCTAATCTTAATTTTTTTTTCGAGATTTAGTTTAGAAATTAGCGGTAATGTAGCTGCAGGGGGTCCACCGGATCCAGCAAAATTTTGAAAGTGGTCTATGGAACAAAACGGCGGGTTATTTGGCTACGAGACCCTTCTACAGTCTCGATGAGTATTTTGGTAAATTGTATGATTAATTATTGGTTTTAAAATTTAATGAAATATGACATGTTCTTCTGACTTTACGTGTGAATGATTTAGGTTAAGTTTATTTTGTTGTACACAATTTTGCATGATAATTGTATCTTTTAAAAGCAAATAAAGAAACTGAACTGAACTGAACTGAAAAGAGTTTGGGAACCTCTGCTTTAGTCGATCCATAAGAATTAAAACCCTGTCTGTTCTGGAAGAGCGAATCTTCCTGACTCAAATACGAGAGGTCTCCTAGTAGGTACTCACCTACTAGGAGACCTCAACTTTGTGTTTCTAAAGCACCGCTATTTAACTGAAATATTTGAAGTGAAGTGAAATCTTCTTTAGCGGCGCTTAGCGCTTTTTGGGATGGGTAAAAATGTTAAACTCGCGTCAGACGTAAGATATCAGGATCCTCGAAGAGCTTATTTTGAAATACGAGTGAAGCTAGAATCGCGTTCGATTTTTGAAGTGTACGTTGATTCCGTCGCTTTAACGTATGTGCGTTTGGCCTAGTGGTATAAGATGTGGCATAACAGTGTGTCCTCTCAAGTGAGGAAAGGTTAAGAATTACTGCTAGTAATTTACATACACAATTTTGTGATATACCTATTCGCAATATACCATTTCTATAGCGCGATTACGCGACATTACACTGAGTTAACAAACTATGTGCGTAATGGGCTTAGCGAGCCCAAAATATATAATAATAAATATGAATGGGGTCTGAGCCTCACGCGCCAGTGACATAATATTACACGTTCACAATCATGAAGCATTAAGGCCGTGCTATCTTCACATGGCGCTATGCCTCTTGTGTAATTCATCAGAGGTCACATTTCAAAAGCGAATGGGCGATAATTAATGCCCAAACATGAGATATAAACCTTCTGTAGACAAAATTGCGTTTCATTCATTCATTCAATAAACGTTTCATTCATTCCCTCATTCATTGCGCTCAAATGAAAAATCGATATCGATTTTGACGCTATGTAAAATGCAATTGGTAAAGATAAATATTTTCGATTCAATAATCACTCACAGTTATTTATTTTACGGGTGGTAGAACCTTTGTGCAAGCTTCGTCCGCGCTGCCACTGTCTTTCAATTCTGCCACAAAGCAGCAGTAAAATTTATGCAAGGGCGACCGGATTTGACGACCGGATAGCCCAGTGGTTAGTGCCCCTGACTATGAAGCTAGAGGTCCCGGGTTCGAATCTCGGTAGAGGCAGACATTTGTATGATGAATACGAATGTTTGTGCTCGAGTCATGGATGTTGTATGTATTTAAGTATTTATTTACGTACCTACATTATATAAGTATGTTTATCCGTTGCCTGGTACCCATAGCACAAGCTCTGCTTAGTTTGGGACTGGGTCAATTGGTGTAATTGGTCCCAAGATAATTATTTATTTATTTAGTTATTAATTATTTATTTAATTATTTAAGGGCGCAATGTAGTCAACGTGCACACACAACTACAATCGTCACCGCGCCGCTCGTCAGTAAACCCACTTCGAAAACGTAACATTTCAATTAAGTTTTCGTTCAACTTTTAAATCCAAGTCACTCAATAAAAATTGAAACCGACTTTGACTTTTGGCAATTGCTACGCACAACGCGAGGCGCAAAAATGAAGATGAAAAATTCTGCGGAATAGCCTCTTGAGTCGGCGTAGTAATACATTGCATAGGTACATGACATAAAGAAAATTTAATTTGAATTTTACTTGATTGACATTCGATTCAATTTGTGAAAATGAATTTACGCCGGGCCTTACCGTACCTACTTAACCTAATTTTAAGTTGCGTGTAAGTGGAAGAAAACTTACAGCAAGCCTACTCTGAAGTTCGAGGTATGTCTCGAGCCTTTCCGCTTACACTACTCATTAATGCAGAGAACGGACAGATTTGCGTCATCGTTCGCAATAAAGTGGACATGACTCAAAAATTAATCAAATAATTAATCATTTAATTAATATCTCGAAATAAAATTTGAACTCCCGGAGATAAAAATTTACACATGCATAAAATTATTAGCAAAATGTTAATTAAAGTAGCAGTTGTCGTTCTCGTAAATATTTTTATGTAATAAAGAAATCACGATCCTGCTAGATACCTATGATTATTTTTTCTGACAAAAAAGTTTTCTAGTTCTATAGGTATAAAACCTCCGTGGATATACTTATTCTTAATATATGTATTTTGACATTGATAGTTCTCAAATTACTGTCGTAATTGCCGTATCTAAATTACGCACGTACCGTACCTAAACGGCAGCAAAATTAAAAAATGGCTTTTTCTTTACTGATTGGTCCGGAATATAATTAATTAATTAATTTTGTATTAATTGACTAGAAACTAAAATTTAAGTCAAGTAAGAAATTAATTAAATGATTACATATTTGATTAATTTTGGAGTCATGTCCACATTATTCCGAGCAATGACGCAAATTTGTCCGATCTCTGTTAATAAGAGACTTGATACGAGCTTCGATCTTCGGAATAACCCCCCAGACATTGAGAACGAATTATAATGAATACTCACGCGTAGTTAGGGTTGGTCGGGAACGAAGGCGTTAGTTTGAGCACAACCCTAAAGGCCATGACGTCACCACTACTGTTCTGCCCGAGATGATCTACAACAAACATCAGAAAGTCAACTCTCACCCTTTCCAGATAGAGTGCGAATTACGTCGCACTTGAAACGTAATATTATCGCCGATTCAAATAGGGTTGCCACAGCAAACAATAATATTGACGCAGGCACGTCCCTGAGAACGTAGATCGTAACCTTTAGAAGTTAAATCATTTTCTCATTTCTTCAGTAAACTTGGTCGAGTTCGTTTTGTGATTTTATAACCCTTTTAACCTTTGCTGGCGACGTAATAATAGATAACTTAGATAGGACATGTACAGGGTCGGCCCTGTAACAGAAGCAACATTTTTTAGAATAAGCATAATTAAAAAATTACTTAATTTTTGAAAGTTGCAGAACTAAAGTACTAGTTATATTTGAGTAGCAGAACCTGTGTTCTAATTTTTTGCTCGTGTTACAGGGCCCACCTGATATAAATATTTACATAAATCACAGGATAGGTATATATTTATGTATGTCTATTCACTCGCGAAAGCGTACTCGTAACGTATCTGTATTCTTAGTGTAAGTTTTCGGTCACAAAATAGGCACGTCTCATACACGTTTGCGTTAAAATGTGAAAATATAGGTACTATGAGAACAGTTTTTTGCAGGTTCGATCCGCAAGTGGCGCTGCCAACTTTACTTTTCCATAGTAATTGAGACGTTTACGGAAACGCGTTCGAGTCGTTTTTTGAGCGAAAACTTACACTAGAGGCTTGGCTCTATAGCACGTCTGTGTGCGTAACGGACGCATAGTCGCCGTCGCCGTCACGCACACTAAGATATCTTGTAAGCACGAGCTTTACAATACTGTACAATATTGTAAAGCTTGATCTTCAATATCGTGGAGTGGTGTGACTCAGTAAACAGATCTGATATTTAATTAAGCAGGTACAGTCAGCATCAG
The DNA here is from genome assembly GCA_963854515.1 of Pandemis heparana. Lineage (NCBI taxonomy): Eukaryota > Metazoa > Arthropoda > Insecta > Lepidoptera > Tortricidae > Pandemis > Pandemis heparana. The sequence continues at coordinate 14,150,360 of OY978013.1, read as the reverse complement.
AAGTTGATGTATGTATGTATGAAAACCTATTATTGCAAAAAATAAAATGAAACAAACACAAAAATAATACAGTCAACTGGGGTGACTTTGATTTACGGGGTGACTTTAAAAAGTAGTTTTAATGACAAAACCATTATTTTTATTTGCGTTTACTGCTTCCAATCAATGTCTTCGTCGATCGCCTTTGCGTCTACATGCCAAACATTCACCGGATATGAATAATATCGATTTTATAGCAATTTTAAAACGATCAAATTAGCCCCAAAATTACCAAAGTCACCCCAGTTGACGGTACCCAAAATGATCTACACACAACTCTATCGCTAGGCGGTGTATAGGTCAGTTTGAGTTATTCGACTGTTTATCAACTTCTGATGCTTGTTGTATGTACTTAAATTTGCTTATTTATGCATAGGAACACAACTTGAACGTACATCTTCGTAATTTATTTTAGCAAGATTGAAGAAATACGTGGAACCGATTGAATATTCCATTTAAACTTCCTTTTTAATTTCCTAATGAAATGAGTATTTACTGTAGAACATCTACAGTAAGTAGGAGCTGCGTCGCCTACGTTGTGGAACTTTCTGGAAAAAGTTCCTTTGTGTGTACTGCGGTCCTAATGGCGGCTTAAGTTCTGTGCCCTTAAGCAGTTAAGCTTAATCGATAAGATTATAATTAAGGAATGGGAAGAAATCGGATGATCCGTTGGGAATGGGATAGTACGAGTATTTATACTTGCTTTTCAATATTACATAAACTTGTTTAGGTTATTCCATTATTACCTTTATTTCAGTAGTATAAATAGTATCGATACTATCGGTAGTATCAACAGTTTGTAATAGTATAATACAGACACATCATTCAAACAGATGACGCTTGGCGACAAAAAATCGCATAGGAACAAGGTCACGTAACAGCTGGTAGGTACGTGGTTTCTGTTCATTGAGCTGGTACAGCTTACGGCAAACTTCTTGAGCAAGAACGACGCGGAAGGGGTAAGTTCGCGCATGTACTTTTACACCAAAGAGACGCTAAATTCACTTCTGCGCATTCAAGGTCAGGCTCAAGATGTTTGCTGGCAACTGTACAAATAGAAAGATTCGAAGGCTTACTCACCTTCTATGGGTGGTTTAGCGGTATAGCACGCATCACGGAATTATGAGGGTCCGGGTTCGATTCCCGGCCATAGCTTTATTTTTTAGATTTTTCTGTGTTCTCATTTTCAGAGTCGTTTAGCTCTAAATTAAGTGACGCCAATAATAGACCGAAGTGCAATCTTCAAGGCTGGGTACAGGGGCCTTACCATGACGTCTTAATGCGATATTCCGTTTCAGTTTAGGTTCGCTCGCTGTCAGATCCATACTAAAAATGACAGCTAAAACCCGAACGGAGTCAAAATCAAAATCAATAGTTAGTTTATTTTAAAGACCATCATTGCCAAGAAGAATGCGCCGCAAGAAACTTGGCAGAAAGTCATTTTTTTCAGAATAAAATAGATTTACAACAGTACTTAAATTCTACTTACCTAACTTACATTATAATACAATAATAGTACATTACTGCAGAGGCCGTGAAGTAAGGGATTGCAGGACGAGATTGGGGTACACGGCCGAGTCGTAGACGAGGCCGGATAAAGCGAGTCCTGCAATCCCTGTTTCCGGCCGAGGATTGTATAGTGCTTTTCTCAAGCAATGCGAGGAAATCAAGTCAAAATTGTTTAATTAGCCGCATTTTTAATTTTTGAAACATGCCATTTGAACAAACTATTGCTCGCGCCATGTTTAACCGCACAGCCGCCCCGCGCCGCCGCGCCGCGCCGAGCGCACCCGCCGACCGCGCCACATTACTTCTTGGCCAAGGCCGTAAATGTGAAACTTCTTGGCTTCATTTCGCGACATTAACGCGTACATTTCCGAGCATGCTTGAGAAAAAACATTTATAAAAGGGATGTTTATGGTCGAAGTTAAGTTCGTACCTTAAATTATATTAGTCTAAGATAGTAAAGATTAACAGCCTTATTCATAAAAAGTAAGAGGCTCGCTATAAGCTCGCTATAGGACCGATGCAAAAAAACATGATTCATAAACGTCAATTAGCGCTAATCAGTCCATCAAGGGTCTGTTAAGTCTTCCAAAAGTTAGCGGACCGTAGACCCTACTTTATCTCTCTGCTAACTCACAAAATGGCCGCCACACATGTGAACAGCTGATTTTGGCAAGAGCAAAACCATACGCAAGACAGTTTTTTTTGTTTTATGTTTTTATTCCCTCCGGGAAAGGTAAAGGAAACTAGATCCACACTGCCTAGTCTGTCGTGTTAATTCGCTGGTTTCCCGCTAATTCGCTGCCACTGCTGTCAATTTTTTTTTTATTCACTAAAAGGCCATTTTTGGTCTATGATTTGTCAAGGTGACAACATAACGCGTCTAATCCATCCATCAGCAGCTCATTAGCTAACAGACTGCTAACAAGCGTTTATGAATCATACTTTTTAACAACTGTCAAATAAGCTTAATCAGTCTGTTAACTAATCGACTGATCAAACCTCAATTAAGGATTTTTTATGAATAAGGCTGTAAGAGAGTAAGATAGTCGGGATTGTATTGCATTAAGATGTCATGGTAAGGCCCCTGTAGTGATCCTTCACTACAGCCTATGGATAGGGGAGCTATGGATAGTTTACCAGCGCGTACGATGGCGGCAGCACCGGGGTCATATATTTCGTCGTCGACGGCCACCACGGCGTAGTCGCCAGTCTGCAGCAGGCCACGCCTCTGCAGTACCTTAACGAAGTCAGCGAGGGCTATGTGCTCGCCGAGAAACACGTACACTGCGGGAAAAGAATTTGATAAATTGTTACAATCAACTAGCAACCCGCCCCGGCTTTGTACGGGTGCAATTATTGTTTCTCTACTATATTTATGCATGTATACATGATATATAAATCTTCCTCTTGAATCATTGTATCTATTATATTTATTATTGAAGATCTAAGCATACATAGGGACAGACAGACAGCGGAAAGCGACTTTGTTTTACACTTTGTGACTAGAGGTTTTTCTACCCTCTTTCTAGCCTTCTAGCCTTCTTTTTTAAGAGCTCGTATCACGGTATGATGAACACCCAGGTTCGGTTCCTGGCCATGGGCGACTTACGGATTTTTTCCAGTATCGTTTTGTATAAAAATACCTATTCAAAAGTATTTTTTTTCACGTAACTAGTACCTATCAAATTACTACTTACTTACTTGTACTTGTTACTACGAGTACCTAGCTAAAGTTCGCTCATCCCTCATTCTTTTTGTCAAAACATTAAATGAATAAATCTACTCTAATCATTTGAGAGTGAGAGGGACGGTATGACGTGAACTTTGAGAGTCAAATTTCGTAGAGGCCCCTCATATGCGACCAAGATAATTTTATAATCACCGAGTGAAGCTTGAGGAAGTGACGCTTGTCACGCGTGAGAAAAAGCGGCAACGTCGCATTTTCGGCGAACTGGCAACGTAGCTCAATGCACACTACTGAACGTTCCCTTAGCGTATGACACTGTTACCGTTCACTCTTACATTGACAAATTTGAACCAAAAGAGTGATCTCGTTTAGGCAATTACTTAACTATTTTTTCTATAAATGTAAAACTACGCTACGTTTGCCCACAATTGAATAAATGAATTAGTATGGAAATTTAACCACCTTAAACGAGCAATCTGTATCACAAAAACTGCTCCAACGATTTTCATGGAATTTAGGGTTTCGGGGGCGATAAATCGATTTTAGAAAATTATTTTTTTTAGAAAACGTACAAAAAAAATACCGAGCTAAGCTCATCCAGGTACTTAATGTATTAAACAAACAACCCCCAGCTTTTTGTAAGTAGGTAGGTACCTACCTACAATAATTAAAGTTTTTGTTATTACACAATGGAAAAATAGAAGCAAACGCTACAAATACCTAACAAGAGTTAGTTTTACCAATAGAACAACACAATTGAAGTGATATTGTACGGACTGCGTAGAAAATATAAATATCTCCTTGTTAGATAGAAGAAAAATAGTTTATCTGAAGGCCGGAATATTTTACGCGAACGTCCATATGACATACACTGTCTGGCGTCTGAGCCTTGGATATATGAAAATATTTATTCCTGCTTTTCCCAGATTGAATTAGAATGGATTATGATGTTGGATATTATACTTCCGGCTGAACTTCCACGTTCAGAGCTTTCGGGTTTCGGTTTTAACAGGAAGTCTCACAAAATGGGATCGAAACCGAAATTGAAACCGGGTTTCCGTGAGGCGTTGAGAACAATTGATTTAATGGAGTAGGCTCATTTCACACTATATAGAATAAACTTTCATTTTTTGGAACTACTAAGAGTCTTTTTTGCTGAGTTAAATAAATTAAATAAATAAATATCATGGGACAAATTACACCCAGTCCCAAACTAAGCAAAGCGTGTACCAGGCAACGGATAAACATACTTATATAATGTAGATAAATACATACTTAAATACATACAACATCCATGACTCGGGCACAAACATTCGTATTCATCATACAAATATCTGTCCCTACCGGGATTCGAACCCGGGACCTCTAGCTTCATATTAAGGGCCACTAACCACTAGGCTATCCGGTCGTCAGTTGAGATCATTTTGTTTCTATTTATTCACAAGTTATTTTTTTATAGCTTTTATTTTTGACACAAACTTTCCAGCCAGCCTAAAAAGTCAGTTTCCTTGCGGTCCAGCAGTCTGAAGAGTATCAGCTCTTTTTTTTTTGCGCGTAAGTTTTTTTTGTAAGCACACTAATTAAGGCGAAAGTTTGTCAGTGTGTGTGTGTATGTTTGTTACTTCTTCACGCGCAAACCGCTGAATTGATTTGGATAAAATTTGGGATGGAGATAGCTGGTACCCTAGATTAACACATAGGTTACTTTTTATCCTGGAAAATTGCATAGTTCCCGCGGGATAGTAATAAGAATAACCATTTCAAAAGTCGTAGCTGCCTAGACTCGCAACGTAAATAATTTTGCTTAATATACCCATCAACATCAGTTCTTAAATCTAATTCTACGCGGACGAAGTCGCGGGCAGAAGCTAGTTTTTAACGTCTACAAGCTACTCACCTCTTGTGCGGGCGTAGGTTTGATCCACGATTTTCTCCATGTTGGAAATATTCAGTGGTATGTAGTCAGGAAAATGATGCTCCGCTGTCACCGTCATGCCATTCAGCCTGGCCAGCTCCTGAAAATAAAACTCATTTAAACAAACCTATTATAAACCGATCGCTTAAATGAGTCCGCGCGGTATACAAGGGCGCGGCTAGGCGACAAAGGGGACCGAGAGAGGTGCGGGCGGCAGGCGCACTACCTGCCCGCACCTCACTCGGTCCCCTTCGTCGTCCCAATCTCGAAAGTTAACGATAAATAAAATTTGGTTCTCTATTGATTTGCCGAAAAATGTATTGCCGAATTTCACTTCCCAACCAACGTTTGACCGAATTTCATTTTGCCGAATCATCACATGGCAACTTATTAAAATGATTAGTTTCATTTCCCAACCTCACGATTGCCAACTCAACGTTTGTTTTTTTTTTACATGGACACTTATTAAAATGTTTTTTTTTATATAGCCAAATGGTACTACATACCCATTAATAAAAAATACATACATACATACATACATATCGTCACGCCTCTTTCCCACAGGGGTAGGCAGAGACTACTTTGTTCCACTTGCTACGATCCTGACATACCTCTTTCGCTTCATCCACATTCATCAATCTCTTCATACATGCTCGTCGGTTTCGGGTACTCTTGACCTGGCCTTTTTCCAAAACGTCCCTAATTTGATCATGGAACGTCCGCCTAGGCCTTCCCCTCCCAACGCACCCATTCACACTCGCCGTATGAATCTGTTTAGTTAATAAAAAATAAGACATTCTAAGGTAATATAAAGACTGTTTATAAATTAAAACAAACATGTTCGCGGCTAAGGGGTGGCCCTGGGCCACCCCGCCGCACCTTAACCTAAATTAATTCAAATTAATCATAAGAGTTTTTTGGCCTAACATTTGCCATGTGAAAGATATTCCAAAAGTTTAAAATCAAAATTATATTCGTCTTCATAAAAATTCGGCCAAATGAGAAGTTGGCATACAAAAATTTGCCAATAAGTAGTTGTCAAAGTGAACATTCGGCGAAATGTAGGTTGCCAAATGAAATTCGACCAAAAAAAAATCGGCGAAAAGGCAGAACACCATTAAATTTAGTACCTACAGATTTTTGTAAGTTACCTATCGCATAAAATGTGTCAAGACTAATTTTAAACTGAGTAAATAATACAAAATTTGTACATATAATTATAAGTACCTACTTATGCTGAAAGGAAATAAATCTGTTTTAGCAGAACACGTAAGGAATGTGGAAGAACTAAGAACTTTACTGGCAATAATAGTTATTTAATACGAGCCAAGCCAACATAATTCGCCAAACATCGGTGACCTTAACACCCAAAAACCAGTTTAATAATGACCCATTTTCAAAGCATTATTGAAAAGTTTCACTAAGCCCCTATTGTTGCACATTTCTGCCACGCGCTGTGATCGTTTTCTATACCCCCCAGTGGCGTGGCGTCAAGTATATCAGAAGGCAAGCCGAAGGGTACTCAACTAGCCTTTTCCTCAAATTCTGCACAATAAATTGCCCAACTGCCGTAAAATAGGCAAGCCAGTGAGAATCGAGTTCTATGGACGCCACGCCACTGATACCCCCACCATTATGATACACTTCGCACGTTCCCGGGCGAATATTCAGGGATTTTACGGCGTTTTTTTCGTCATTATCGTCTCAGCATATAAATAGCATTAAAAAAGATGATGCTCAGACTTTTCTTTTTATGACAACGAAACACAGTATCGATGCTGCATTTAGCTTATACAAAGTTGTTTCGGCTTATCCTTCTGTTAGGATAATAATTGTGGGACAACTATGACGCATGAACCGAGCGGTCGAAACGCTTGAATATTGGCCCTCCCAAGGCTGAAGATGATAGTTTTTTTTTTTTTTTTTTTTATGCGAATAGGAAGGCAAACGAGCAAGTGGGTCACCTGATGGTAAGCGATCATCACTGCCCATAGACACCCGCAACCCCGGAGGGATTGCAGATGCGTTGCCAACCTAGAGGGCTAAGATGAAATGCCTCTTGTGCCCGTAATTTCCCCGGCTGTCTTACTCTCCACACCGGAACACAGCAGTGCAAGCACTGCTGCTTAGCGGCAGGATTAGCGAGTAAGATGGTGGTAGCTATCCGGACGGACCTTGCACAAGGCCCTACCACCCGCATAGTGAAGTCATTCTAAATATTCTACTATCTCCAAATTTTAAGACGTGGGTGGGTAAATAGATCTATGTTGTCACAAGCCTAAACTAAGTCTGGAACTTTAATTAAAACGAAAAATAAAAACTAGAGGCAAACTAGCTAGTATTTAAACAAAATTTGGTAAACAAATTACTGGGAAAGCAATTTTTTGCTTTAAGATACCAATAGTAAATATCACAGGAGAATTTGATACATATTGACCCAGTCCCTAAGTAAGCAGACTTTGGATACTAAGCAACCGACAAAACTTGGCTTGTTTTTATCATATGAAGGGTATAATTTGCGTATACGATACGATATACGATTACTTAAATTAAAAATAATTCAATTTAATACCAAAAATACCTTACATCATTTGATTTTTACCAAACATGGCTAAGAACCATCGCAAGAAAACTGGCTTTTGAATAAAAAAAACCGCATCCAAATCATTCCATCCGCTTGAAAGCTACGATGCCACAGACAGATACAAACACACACAGACAGACATAAACGTCAAACTTAATAACACCTTTTTTGCGTCGGGGCACAGTTTATATATAAGCTAAAGCAGTAGGGAAGATAGGCCTACTTTTTGAAATAAGTACCTACGCTCCAATAAAGCGTTAGGGTTGTCGATTAAATTTTTGTTAAATTGAATAGTTTTTTTAACCAAGGTTTGCCCTACCTATAGGTATTTGACAAGTTATCCTTCAAGTGTAGTTTTCTATAATATATTAGTACATATACTATAGATGCAAAATGATAACAATGAAAGTCCGTAGAATTAATTTTCACCAAAAACACGGTCTATAATATACGGCAACTACTTACTTATCATCTAAACAGCCAAACGTTTTATTTAACAGAAAAAGCATTTGTCGGAGAAGTGACATCTGACATTTCTCGTTATAAAAATAATATATACATTTTATTTCATAATAATATACTTAGTATCATTCTTACCTTTCAACATCAGCAGGGAGTTTAAAAAACGAAAGCTCCGGTTTTGAAGAAGCCGAGTTCAAGCAGCCGTACACTGCGCAATACGCTCTTGGCATACTTAAAACGAAAAAATGGCCGCTCGTCTCAATGCGCCACTCGCGACTGACGGCACCGCGAGATCCGCTTAGGGGCCGTGTAAAAGCGCATGTCTATGTGTGCGTTCGTTTCGACCGATTTGTTCGTAGATTCCCTACTGCTTGTGCTTATATGTACTGTGGTCGGGGGTTAAAACAGCTAGTGTATTGAAACCTTACGAGTACTAGACAGTGGCGCCAACTGGTGAGCAAAATACGATAGCGGTAACCTTAATGAGCTTGGACACTTCTGTAATACCACTTGAATGGATAATAATACCAAATAGACATTATATCATCTGAAATGAGGGATGAGCCCGCTCCTTATTGTGACGCTTGATTATTTACTTCCATCTGTCATTTATTCTGGTTCTAATACGATTTGCGCAGAGAAGCATAAATCATAAGATATAAATAAATCATGAGCAAACTAGTGACGAGGTAGAACAATAAATATGTATTAAATCCCTCCCTTGACGCGAAGTTGTAGCCTCATGAACTCTAAAAGGTTTTTATACGATAAAGTGGTGTGCTTATTGAACTCCAACAATTTATTTGCTTTGCTACAAGATACAAAAGCAAACCCTGTGCCGATTGGGAACTTCACACAGACCAATAAATTGCTTCGCAGATGTGTTCGCAGAAAAGCTAATGGTAAACTAAATTTCAAATGTAAACTCTCAAATGGTAGGTAGCTAAAATAAAATATTTTTTTATTCAGTTAACACAAAATCAAATCCGGCGGCATCGCTAATTATTCGGAGAAACATGATTTTAATTAAGTGGATTACGAATTAATTCTTTGATCTTTCGGATTAAGAAAACCGCCGCGTAAAAAAACCATGACTGTTTCTGATTTTGACAATTAAAATCGTTTTCGGAGAACAACAATAATATGTTTGCTAAAGCGTTCGTCAGTAGTACAAAATTAATTAAAACACGGTTGTATTATACAATCTATTTGTGTTCCCATTTCTTTGCCACACGCTTGTTTTCCATAGTATTCATTCACAGGCCAGGGATTCAAATCATCATCATCCGCCGGAAACCGTTTACTCTGTTGTTGTCTTTCCCGTAGGGATAGGCAGAGGCATGCAGAGGCTACTTTGTTCCACTTGCTTCGATTCTGCCACAGCTCTTTAGAATGACATAACATAACCCATACTAACAATGCGAAAGCGTGTCTGTCTGTGTGTTATCTCTTCAAGCTTACACCGGCACCGCGCTGTGCCTTACACGAAATTTGGCATGAATACAGTTTTTAGTACGAAAATCATCATTTCAAAGCAAAGTTGCTTCCAAGCTGGATGGTACAAGCCCGTCGAGGGAATGGCCGAAAATCTTAGGAATCATTGTTATGGGCGATGCGGCTACATAGTAACCCATCACTATTTTGATTCCGATTTCACCTATACCCGCACAATTATGATAAACGTGGCCTTTATATCTTGTTGCCTTAGGCTCTGTCTACCTGTAATAAAGACGTGATTTGTGTGTGTATGTATGTAACCTAACCACCTTATGAAATATTCTGGAACAATTTTAAAGAAACCTCTTATAATAATCGCAAATTGCCACCTGCATCCAACAGAGGCCGTATCATGACGTCTTAATGCGATTCAGTTTAGGTTCCGGTGTCCTTCCATTTGACCTAAAAATTATTGACAAAAGCATCATTTTACAAAATGATCATTTGGCAAAATTTAAATATCTGATAAAACGTGAACTTTTTTAAAAATCTAAAAACCTTTATGCGTGGCTCACATTAGGTTAGGTTAGGTTTGTTTATAAGTTTTTCAAAAAGTTTACGGTTTATCAGATATTTAAATTTTGTCAAAATAAATGATCATTTTGTCAATAATTTTTAGGTCATAAGGTTCGTTCGCTGTCAAATTCATACTAAAGTGACAGCTTAAACTTGAACTGAGTCGGAATCAGGACGTCATGGTAAGGCCCCAGTTTCAAATTCACACGCAATTTTTACTTTCGAATCGTTAGTAGTGGACGTCACACTTACTTTGATAGCGTCTGTTTGCTGAGCAGCGGCGCTGAGGGCGTCTCCTGCGATGATGGCGAACTTATCCCACTTGAACGCTTTCAACAAAGCCATGACAGACTTGCTGACCTTGAAGGCGGGGGGCAACGTCCTTGCGAACGTGACTCCCAGGCCAGCGCCCGATTCTCGGTTGGAGCTGCGCGCACCGGCACATTTCTAAAAAGAAGATCATCGATGTAAATGTGTTAACGTGCCTACCTTTTCGGGTTTGTCTTTCTCTTTCTCTCTTATGGGTTTGATGAAACGGCCGATGGTACAGTCGACAGCAAAAATACCGATACAGATACGATACGATATATTTCACATAATATTTTTTGATATTTGCAAGTTCTAAAAATTTATACATACCTACAAACATAGTAAACTGTATTACAGTCGCGCCTCTTTCCCATAGGGGTAAGCAGAGACTACTATGTCCCACTTGCTACGATCCTGATATACCTATTTCGCTTCATCTACATTCATCATCAATCTCTTCATACATGCTCGTCGGTTTCGGGTACTCTTGACCTGACCTTTTTCCAAAACGTCCCAAATTTGATCACATTTATACATACCTACGTACATACACAACCGTCACGCTTCTTCCCATAGGGGTATATAGGCAGAGACTACTATGTTCCACTTGCTACGACCCTGACATTCTTATTTCACCTCATATACATTCATCAATCTCTTCATTCACGCTCGCCGAAAATACCTTAAACTACCTTAATGTAATACTAAATACCTTGGAGGAGTAATTACACAAAAGATTCACGAATGGATCGAAGCGTATCCGTAGGGACCCCTTGACTAAGATAAGGTAATCCTAAATAACTATGTTTACTTATGGCGCCCGTATTTACAAATCACCGATCTTATTGTTTGTGGTATATAGGTGTATAGACGTTTTTGACGACTTCGTAACGTACATACATTATATGTATTGCTCTTCAAAGTTCACTGTACCCGAAACTAGTTCTATCACCTCACATAGGTACTGTATGTATAGGTACTTATCTGTGCATCCAGCACATTACAGAGACCAGACCTATTTCACCAATTTGACAATTGTCGGCGACATATGACAATTCGACATGCAAGGCGTAGTCAATGTGAAGCCAACCGGCGTAGATTCTGGTCGAGTTCGTAATGTAAACAGAATTGTCACTTGTCACCGACAATTGTCAGGTTGTTGAAATAGGCGCCAGTGAGCCACTATTTTGTGAACGTGTTTGTGGAAATACGATAAAAAAATAGTGTTGAATATGAATGAGAGCGATAAAATTAACGCTCCAAGAATTTTATTCAAGCGTAATTTCACCAACGCAGGTACAGTCGCCATCAGGTATTTCGGAGCGGCCAAGGTGATCAAAAGTATCGAAACATGAACTCTAATACCTTAATAATAGAGTGCATGTGCCGACATTTTTGACCACCTTGGCCGCTCTGAAATACCTGTATGTTAGCGACTATTTATTTATTTTATTTCTTATATTTTTAAATCTACGTGTATCGAATGTGTGTAAATAAATGTTTCTCTCTCTCTCTGTCTCTATTTAGCATTTTGAGTAGCTAGGTACCTAGTATTTCAGAGTATTTTCTTCAAGGATGCGATCATAGAATTGGCTAGCTAGATGAATGAAAAGTGTATTTTCGTATAAAAACCACGGGAATCAAACCCATACAAACTTACATAATAATAAATAGGATTATTGAATAGTATTGAATTATTGAATTTGGGAAGCAAGACTCCTGATATAAAACTTTAAATACCTACTTCCTTTTGACTCCTATGAAAAGCAAAGTTATTTTTGCACGCGGTACCTACATACCACCTACTTAGAACAGATTTTTTTTTATTTGTACGGAACCCTCAGTGCGTGGAGTCAGACTGGGACTCTTATTTAATAATCCATTTCTTTTGTCAATTTGTTCTTTTTGGCCACTTTTTTATCTGTTTAATATCAAAGCTGACGGGATTTTCCATGGTTCCGGAACTCATTAAACAGAGAATTGCGTAAGTCTTAGGGCTATACTACACGGGCGGTTCCCCCGCCGCGGGAAACCGCTCGACGGAGCTGCCGGAGACCATCAAACATCCAACTACACGGAACGCAGTTTATCGCTGTCTTTTGTTCATTTCAACATGGATCCGCCAATGATAACAGTGGCGGTATAATTTTTCAAACTGACAGTAATGGAAGCATATCGGGAAACCGCCTGTGTTGTTTAAAGCTAGTAGAGTTCCGAACAAATTGGCTCCGGCGTCACTAACGCTGCGACACTGACGCGGCGACCGGGCGATAGTATTCCCTATGCAGTATGAAAATGTATTGAGGAACTTCCGAGCGTAGCGTCGCTTGCCGCTTCGACAGTGACGCTAACGCTCGGAAGTTCCATTATACATTCTCACACTGCACAATACTATCGCACTGTCGCAGCGTCAGTGTCGCCGCGTTACTGTCTCCAGAGCCGCTTTGCTCGGAAGTCTAGTTTAAAGCGGCGGTTGTCAGCGGCAGTTTGACGCTGCATGCTGTGGTCAAATTCCTCCCGCCTGTGAACCGCGACGGGAAACCGCGCAGTTTAGTATGCAGCATACAACTTCCATATAAAATTGTGTCTAGTGCGGTTCAGAAGTGGATTCCCGCGGCGGGAGAACCGCCCGTGTAGTATAGCCCTTAAGCGTGGGTACGGTGATTATTGCTCGATCGGTAATACCTACCTGTGTAAATCTTGTCTAAGTAATCGTCCAACTTGGCCCTAATTTATAAATGTTTGACGTTATTGCCACTTCGACTAGAAATAGTTTTCAATTTGGTAAACAACTGTAACTATTAATAGCCGTGTTTGCGGCGGTTTGACCTATGCCCTCTCAAGCAGAGGATCGTGGGTTAGAATCCTAGTTTACACCTATGAGTTACTAGCTGTTGCCAGCGACTTTGTCTGCAAAGAATTCGTTTATCGCTATCCCGCGGGAACGACGCAATTTTCCGGGATAAAAAGTAGCTTATGTGCTATTCCAGACTTTTCTCTATCTATGCGCCGAATTTCATCCAGATCCGTTGGGCCGTTCTGGCGTGATTGAGTAACAAACAAACATCCATCCGTCCATACTTTCGTATTTATAATATTAGTTAGATTAGCAATCAGGTATATTTGGTAAGAAGCATGGTACCAAATTACATTAGTACATTACACGCTGAGGGTGATGAAATAAAGAAAGTCTCAGATCGCAGGAACTTGTCGCACAAGCCAAAGGCGAGGGCGATTAACATGCGATCTGAGGCTTTCTTTATCACCGCCCGAGTTGTGCAGGCACACAATTTTACGTCTTCCTCTGGCCAGGAAGTGGAAATTTCCGCTCGCGTAGCCCGAGGCGACGTTAACATGAACGCCATGCATCAATCAACCAAACGTCTGAAATCACACTGGCTGGCAAAAATCCTGAAATAAACAAAAAACCTTTGACAACCACGCAACACGTTCGAGACTGATGAGATTTTTTTTAACCGCGCTGTGATTTTTTTTTTTAATTCTGGCTATGAGGACTTTTTATGAGGAAGGTTTTGTGCTGCCGGCAAATCAACCTAAGACTCAGAACTCGGATCCTACATTGTTACATTTGGCCTGTGGTTATGTATGGCAGTGAATCGAGGACCATAAAGGAAGACACCAGGCGGCGTTTAGAAGCGTTTGAGATGTGGTGCTACCGTCGCATGCTCCGTATAAGCTGGACTCAAAAAGTCAGCAACGAGAAGGTGCTTCAGCGTGTTAGTATGACCCGAAAATTATTGCACACCGTCAAAAAGCGCAAAATCGAATATCTGGGGCACGTGTTGCGCCATGACAGATATCAGCTGCTTCAACTTCTATTGATGGGCAAAATACAGGGAAAACGGCGCTCTGGAAGGCGGAAGAAATCATGGTTGCGGAATATAAGGGAGTGGACCGGAATCAACAGTGCAGAGCAACTGTTCCGGATGGCTCAAGATAGAGAGAAGTTTTCAGAGTCAACGGCCCAGCCTCCAGTAATGGAGTGGCACTTTCAGAAGAAGAAGATGAGGACTTTAGCCAGTGTCAAAGTTAGGAAAACTGCTGAGATTACTTACATTTACTCCCACTTTAATTAGTGCCCAGTATTATTATTTTTCGAAAAAGCTTAGGTCACATTGTTTTAACTACACTAACTACAGTATACACCTACCAATATCGATCGCTTTGATATACTAATGCTGTAGACAGTGTAGACAAAGGCTATTGCTTATTAAATCAGTCCAGTCGCCGAATCCCATTGGGACTGACAATCTCTACAGTAGATAATCATGTAAATACAGCTTTAGTTGACCGGAACGCTAGCGTATAACCTACATAAATTTAGGTACAATGTAACTCATACCCGTAACCCATAGCAATAAAATAAATGTATCCTTTGTAAGGATGACGTAACTAAGACAAAAATAGCAAGCTTTTAGTACTTACTCATGAAAGTTAATAAATCTTGGTGGCGTATACGAAAAATATAACGGACTTTGGTGGACCGAGAGGAGTTTAATACATTTATTCCATTTCTTTGCTGACCAGGGATCTTGAATGCACTTGAGTCAAATGTATTTTTCGATTCGGTGAAATTCAGTGTTGAATTTCAAATACGGGCCGAATAGAAGTAAATTACAACTCTAGTACGTAGTAGATGGTAGTGTTGTGTTTATAAATAAATAAATAAAAAATAATAGTAAAAATAGTTGTTGGGATGACTGAAGAGGGGACAGACCGAAAAGAAGATGGCGGGACAACTTGAACGCGCTTGAAATAGAGTCGCAAATGTGCTTTGAGTGTGCCTGAATTCCGAACAAGCGTCGAGGTTTGTTCCATACTTTAGCTTCTACTAAGGCACTAGCCTTAGCCCAGATAATTCTTTGGCAGATTAGAAATAATTGCCGTCCTGGGCCTGCACGGCTAGCACAAACACGCGAGAACCGTGTCGTGCGCGAGAGATTACCCTTCTCTTTCTTACTGTTCATTCTAAAAAGAGACGGGTAGTATATCTCTCGCTCGCTCTTATTCTAGCCGTGCTGGTATTATTGTTCGGAAGACTTACGTGTGATATGAGGGGCAGGTTCCATGCAGCAGCTAGCTTTGCTTCAGTGTGGCAGGTACCGTCGGGGCCGAAGAACGCGACTACGCCAAGGTCCCGCATCTGAGTCATCACCCTGTACAAAAAGAATAAAAACTTTATGATCTGATCACTAGCCAGACTGTATTTTTTATGGATAGAGGTAGGTCGCAACTTGAAGGTAAGCTGTCACCAACAACTCCAAAAAGGTTGCTTGTTCGTTTGCCGGCCTCTAATACGTAGAAAAAATACTGTTTTCTAGAAGACTGAGCGAAAATCTTAGTGATAATGATCGTGATCAACTTATCTAATAACTAGATCTAGGGAAATTCCAACATAACATAAGGAAGCAGTTGTTTCACTGTACATCACGAAACAATTCCCTTCCAAAACATCTCCATAAAAACGTAAAGGAAATGTCAAATCCATAATAAATGCAGCAATATTTCTAAAACCCATTCCCACTGCCGAGCCAATGGTATAATTTATTGGATTTCATCCTTTTCTTTCGCGGCCCTCGGCTATTTCTTTCAGAGATCTCAAGGATCGGGTAAATCGGTTATTCAATTCACTAACATTTAACCCCATGAGGATTAAATATAGCTTGAAATAATATATATCTTCCAATATACTTGTTCGTAAAGTGACGCATATAATATGATACCGTATTTCTGTTTATTACTCATGGGTGCTTTTTACCTGGCATGCAAGAGTTTTTGCACTTTCCATTTTTCTTAATCTCGCAAGAGGTGTTTGTTAAAATTAAAAAAACGACAATTTATTTTACCTAGGTACATACCTACGTAACGTCCCGCCTCTTTCGCACAGGGGTAGGCAGAGACTACTTCCGTTCCACTTGCTACCCTGACATACTTCTTTCGCTTCATCCACATTCATCAATCTCTTCATACATGCTCGTCGGTTTCGGATACTCCTGACCTGACCTATTTTCAAAAAGTCTCCTATTTGGTCCCGGGACGTCCTTTTAGGCCTTTAGGGCCTTTAGGCCAACGCAGCAAAGAAAATTTTCAAATTAGTTTTTCTAATAACGGTAACCTCTTTCGACAGTTTTATTGATTGTTACTCATTAATATTTTAACCCTTTTGATTTCGATCCTCCAAGAATTTAATACCGACAAGAAAAAACAATACCTACAAGCTACAAGTTCAGCAGAATTCCCCTACCGAAGGCAAAATCTATATCTGTTATAGATTTACATAGATTACACTGAGTTATCCAGTTATTAATACCGTTCAAAATTTAAGAATTTAAGGTGATCTTTGAACGCCAAAGGATATTTTAATAATTATTTCCTTATTAAACTCGGACAAGACAAGCGGCTAAAAAGCTTAAGCATTTTGAAGTCTCGTGAAATAAGGTAAAGTGCGAGCATCAAATAATTACCTTGAAAAAAGCATAATTGGTCATTATTTTTAATTAGTCTGTAGTTAACTGTTTTGTTTTGTTTTGTTTATTTGATCATTCAATATAAAATTACATCATGGTCGTCTGGTCGTCTGGTGGTAAATAATTTATTTATTACTTAGTTATCAAACTTGATTAGCTATGTGGAACAAGGGGATTGAATCTTTAATAATGTTTCCGCCTTCAAAGCGTCCAAAGTCCAAAATTAGAACACTCTTGACATAATTGAATAATCATTTAGGTATGTATGTATAAACATCTAACGATCTCGGCGTAACTTTTAAAGTAATCTGTACCTAATAGAGATGGTGCGTATTTACGTTACCAGGTTTTGATACCAGGTATTTCCTTGCAAGTATACCAACCAGGTACGACCCGAAATACTTGCAAGACTTGAAAGTATTTTCCCATTAAAGTATACTGTCCCTTCAAAGTAAGTACTACTACGTCGGACTCGTACGTCGAACGAATTGAATGTATTTTTCTTGGAACTTGTCTCGCTCGTCGTTCGGTGCTATTCGGCTGGGCTCGGGGCGTGCGCCGTGCAATGGCGAAGCAATGTATATCGGTCTCGTCTCGCTCAGTGTTTTCAACTTGATTAGAGTTTGGAAAGTAAACCTTAATTATATGAAAAATAGGGTACAATAATGCATTTCGTTCATGTTGCTTGACCTTGAATCATTCAAGTTGTAATTGCATTAAGATTTAAGATTGCATTAAAATTCGTAATGCTTTACTGGAAGGTATATATTTGCGTGTACGTTCGGCATTTTTAATCTTGCACAGTTTTGAAGTTCTTGTATTTCTGAATTTTTTTGTTTACGTTGTGCTTGCGCTCGATTATCATCGCAAATAATCGCAATTAGTTGTTCTTAAACTGTGTGTGTGTGTGTGTGTGTGTGTGTGTGTGTGTGTGTGTGTGTGTATGTGTGCGTGTTTTAAGTATATGGTGTTGTAATAAATTTATTGTGTTTAAATATGGCAGCGAAAAAAAGTGTGGCGTGGGACCATTTTATAGATAAAGGGAATAATATTGGGGAGTGCAAAATGTGTAAGGCAAAATTGACATTTAAATCGGGAGTGTCCAATCTGACAAAACATATACAGCGAAAACATCTCGCCGTTAATTTGGTAGCCCGGGCGGGTGGCCGTTAATTTGGCGGTAAGGAACAGAAGCCTATGCGAACTGTAAAGCAAGTACTTAAACCTCAAAATTTCAAAATGCAAAATTATATCTTGTATTCATACACATAAGGTTCACATTATGCTTATACGTGAAATAAAATACTTTCAAAGTATTTTACGTCTTGATTGGAATATTTTGAATCTTATCTGTATAACAACAAGGTTTAAACTTGCAAGTCGAATACTTGCTTCCTTGCAACTTGCAAGGAAGCAAGTATTCGAGTCGTCGTTACGTTGGGAAGAAAATACCTTGAAAGTATTTTGATACCTGGTTTCTGCACCTGGTATGAGAAGGTGGACGTACTTTTAAGCCCTGGTACGCGATATAGCAAGTATAACCCATCCCTAGTACCTAACATAATTACTTGGGCGGCAGGGAAAATAAATTGTGAAAGTTACGTGAAACGTATTTTCATTGAAACATGCCCGAAATCAATTTATCACACATAAAACCGCGGTCAGAATATTCCGCTTCATTTTGATGAAGGTTTACCTCTGTATAAAATTTGAAACCCTTTACGCTAGTTAATTGTATGGTAAGCTTTATGCATTGTGGTTTAATATGGCAATACATACCGAAAGTTCCTATGATTACGAATTTTGATAAATTATAGCTATGGTATTATAATAGGTACCGACTGTTCTGTCAAGGTGACTGCCTGCTCACTTCATTCTTTTCCTCTTTCCGTGATGTACTGCTAAAACTGTTTCGGCCTAAGTCATACATACATAGTAATAATGTAATCATCCTATACTTTTAACATCATCTCTACCTGTACTACCGCCAATTATATAGACCGACCGCTTAACTCTCGACTCGAGAAGCATAAGGTCTGATGTGTGATTTCTTAACTTTTCAGGAGAGCAGAAATAAAATTGGTAAATGAATCGGCTTATAATTATTGAATTATTAAAGTTAGGATCACGAAACTTTTTGCATCTTTAGAAGATTACTTGTACCTATATTTTCATATATTTATTTTTCTTTTTGCGGTTTAAATAATATCGATACAACATTTTTTTTATGAAAACAGTGACTTCCGACTCTATGCTTCATACATGATGCTGTTGAACTGGTTGGAGGCATGTTCTATCTGCACTTAACTACTCATAATTATTCTCAAAAGTTAACGTTATTACAGGCATATGGTGTCAAACTAATATACGAATTACTGTATAAAATTAAACAGCTACAAATATTTGAAGCATTATGTCGTATCTAGTGATACGTACCTATGCTGTATCAACCTTTGCAAAGCAGAAGGCTTTTAGTGACATAACGCCAGTCATGAAGGAAAACAAATTTTGAAGCATAAAATTTGAAGTTGAAATACGCTAAACAAAAAACTTGGAGAAGTCCATGCATAAAGGTGTAAGTCAAAATTAGTCCTGATGCGTCTCTATAATTTCTAAAAGTCGTCAGATCAGACCTTATGCATTTAAATATCTCCTCAACGGAAAGAGATAGAAATACAAAGTGTCAGAGTGGTAGACAGAGAAAGAGCGCATTATAACCGTAATTTAAATAAGTCAATTTGGTCTGATTTTCACATCAGACCTTATACCACTCGAGTCGAGAACTGAGTCTTCGCCCGCGCGAGTACAGGGGCGCAGGGTAGGACGACAAAAGGAAGCGAGAGCGGTGCGGGCGGCAGCTCTCTCGGCCCCCTTTGTCTACCCCGCGCCCCCGTGCTACGCGGGCGAGGACTTAGTTAAGTGGTCGTTCTATAGTACATCAATACATGCAAAGCCAGGCGTTATTGTGTGAGCTCCGGCTATTCCTAGAGACAAATGAACGGGATAAAAGAGAGACAGAAGTGTTGATCAATCACATGCCGGGATATTGGAAAAGGACACGTAATTTTCTAGTTGTTTCGCGTGTCGGAAAAATCTTTTAAGAGGGTGCATCCGTGCTGAGCTCGCAACGTTGCATTTTTGGTGATTTTTTGCGATTATTTCACAGAAATTGAACGAAAGTATCAAATATCCGTCTGTAGTGCACTTCGTTTTTAGTGTATTAATGTGACTAATGTGTAAAATAGCCCATCACTATTTTGATTTCACTTTCCACCTAATATGCTCACCATCATGCTTAACGTGGCCTTTAGGTTTGTTACCTTAGGCTCTGTCTACCCCGTAAGGGATAAAGACGTTATTTATGTATGTTGTGTAAGCGTGGAAGAAGCTATTTATGTATGTGTGTAAGCGTGGAAGAAGCTAATTATGTATGTGTGTAAGCGTGGAAGAAGCTATTTATGTATATGTGTAAGCGTGGAAGAAGCTATTTATGTATGTGTGTAAGCGTGGAAGAAGCTATTTGTGTATGTGTGTAAGCGTGGAAGAAGCTATTTATGTATGTTGTGTAAGCGTGGAATAAGCTATTTATGTATGTGTGTAAGCGTGGAAGAAGCTATTTATGTATGTGTGTAAGCGTGGAAGAAGCTATTTATGTATGTTGTGTAAGCGTGGAATAAGCTATTTGTATATGTGTGTAAGCGTGGAAGAAGCTATTTATGTATGTGTGTAAGCGTGGAAGAAGCTATTTATGTATGTTGTGTAAGCGTGGAATAAGCTATTTGTATATGTGTGTAAGCGTGGAAGAAGCTATTTATGTATGTGTGTAAGCGTGGAAGAAGCTATTTATGTATGTGTGTAAGCGTGGAAGAAGCTATTTATGTATGTGTGTAAGCGTGGAAGAAGCTATTTATGTATGTGTGTAAGCGTGGAAGAAGCTATTTATGTATGTGTGCAAGCGTGGAAGAAGCTATTTACGTATGTGTGCAAGCGTGGAAGAAGCTATTTATGTATGTGTGTAAGCTTGGAAGAAGCTATTTATGTATGTGTGTAAGAAGCTATTTATGTATGTTGTGTAAGCGTGGAAGAAGCTATTTATTTGGCCTGACCCTCTTTTTTATGATAGAGGGAAAACCAGCATGTGAGTCACCTGATGGAAAGCCATCATCGCCGCCCATAGACACCATAGCAAAGGGCGTTAAGAGTGTGATGCACAATCGGATAGTCCTTATTGCCTTATGTTGTTATTAAATATTATGCTTTTACTAAATAAATAAAATAAATATCATGGGACAAATTACACCAAATGACCTAGTCCCAAACTAAGCAAAGCTTGTACTATGGGTACCAGGCAACGGATAAACATACTAATAATATAATGTAGATAAATACATACTTCATCTATGACTCGGGCACAAACATTCGTTCATCGTACAAATGTCTGCCCCTACCGGGATTCGAACCCGGGACCTCTAGCTTCATAGTCAGGGTCACTAACCACTAGGCTATCCGGTCGTCACCGTACTGGACCCTGAATAAAAATAGCGTCACACTGTAAACAAAATCTAATTCCATCTATTTTTCAACGTCTTCCTTGGGAACATTGTTATTAGAGAGCCATTCGGACGAGCTCAATATACATTTTAGTTGGAAACGGAAATAAAATGGAACTTTTCCACGAATTGTATTGGTAAATGAAGGAAATTAGTAAGCAATAAGAATAAATAATCTAATCTAATCTATTCTTGTCAATGGGACTTAGCTGTTGAAAAAAAAAGAATATCTACATAGTATATCTGGAAAAAGGCCAGGTCAAAAGTACCTGAAACCGACGAGCATGTATGAAGAGATTGATGAATGTGGATGAAGCGAAAGAGGTATGTCAGGATCGTAGCAAGTGGAACATAGTAGTCTCTGCCTACCCCTGTGGGAAAGAGGCGTGATGATATGTATGTATGTACCTATGTACATAGTTTACATGCATAAATCACGTCTTTTTCCCTTACAGGGTTGACAGAGCCTAAGGTGTCAAGACCAAAAGCCACATTTAGCATGATATGTATGTATTATTTTAAACAAATGGCGCTAGATTTGAAATTTCCAATGACTTAAACTTAATCGCCTGCTAAGGCGCCTGCTAGTGTATTGGTTAGCACGCATCACGAACTGATGAGGATCCGGGTTCAATTCTACGTAAGGTGTATTCGGGTAATTCCGGAAATCGGATAATTCCGAAAATCAGATAATTCCGAAAATCAAATAATTCCGAAAATCAAATAATTCCGAAAATCAGATAATTCCGAAAATCAAATAATTGCGAAAATCAGATAATTCCGAAAATCGGATAATTCAGAATATCGGATAGTTTCGAAACTAATTAAAATCAGTCATATCCTGTTACAAATAATAATACTCCATTACTCCGAAATGGGACTTATTACAACAGAATTATGGCTGATTTTAATGATTTTCGGAATTATCCGATTTCCGGAATTACCCGAATACACCTTACATAATTTTAATTATAATATTTTATTTTTATCTTTACTTACAATTAATTACCAATTTATTTATACCAACAATTGACAACATTTCATTTTTATAACATCTGAAAATGTATACATGGTTCGAAAGCATTTTTCCCCCTGATCACTGCAATATTTTTATATAATTTTAATATCGCTTATTATAAAAAATAAAAAAATAATTAAAAATATGTCCTAATTTTACCAAAACTACCACAGGATAGGTGAAACGCCTTTGCTTTTTTCACCAGAAAAAATAAGCAATCATAATTTTGTATTTTTGACAACTTCAAAGTAGGTACAAGGGGGGCAACTCTGAAATTCTATTTTCGAAGTTCGTTGCATACCTTCACTCTCACTCTCAAGATAATGACTATTAGTATGAGCGGAACAGCACGAAGCGAACCTCGAAAAACGAATATTGGAGAATATAGGGCCTGACATTGACAATTAGAAATCAACGTCAGTTTTTTTTCTATAGAGAAAATACAAAGGGATAAGGGTGTATTTTGTGATAGTATCGGAGTTACGCCCTTTTGGAATAAGCACAATTTAATAAATTAATTATAAATTAAATACAAGCCCTAGCGAAAAAATTAAACTGTCAGCATGTTCATCTTTTCAAACAAAATACAGAGAACCATTAAAATTATAGGCTCAGAAATATGAAATGTTGTCAATTCTAAAATTACTTAACACATATTTATATTTATCAGCTGATTTAAAATGAAATAAGCCTAACCTTAAAATATTTTAATTATTTGAATATTTTTTATATAAGTTGTTTTAATGAAAACATGAATAGTCCCCATTTGTTCGTTAGCAACCTACAGCCGTCACCTTCGTCCCTTCCCTAACGTAAAAGCAACATGGCAACAGAATCCATAACTTTACGAAGGTCCAGACGCTATTAAATAGCAATAAGCGCGCTCATGGCTCGCGCAGGGTCCCGCGGGACGCAGCTGCCGTCGCCCTTTATTTACGACACTAACTTGACCGAACTGTTCGCTTATCCTCAGTCATCTACCAAATAAGCTATAAATTACAAAACTTCGCCCATACCTCGATGGACTTTTACCATATACGCGGGAAGAGAAGCAAAAGGTACATTCTATGTTTTTACTTTCGGAGCCTTTCATTTTCCCGAATTTCATCTAACTAATATTATAAATGCGAAAGTATGGATGGATGGATGGATGTTTGTTTGTTACTCAATCACGCCAGAACGGCCCAACGGATCTGGATGAAATTTGTTGGCACATAGATAGAGAAAAGTTTGGAATAGCACATAGGCTACTTTTTATCCCGGAAAATTGCGTAGTTCCCGCGGGATAGCGATAAACGAATTCTTTGCAGACGAAGTCGCTGGCAACAGCTAGTATGCCATAATGATCATTTGCCATAACTCTTTTTTTTATCTGAAACCGTATTTTTTTCAGGAGCATTAAAATTGCAATCCTGTAGAACTCTATAGGTTAGGTTAGGTTTGTTTTATAACAATCCTGAACGTTTAACAGTTAAAGATAAGAAAGAGTTATGGAAAATGATCATTATGGCAAACAATACATTTATGGCATATGAAATTCGGGAAAACGATAGAGAACCTTTTTCTTTAGGTATCAGACGGTTCACTAGAGTGAATGCCTCATTTTACTTTCATTCATTCGGCACTTTTCTTTCACTTTGCGTTCAGACGTGTCACTTTGAGTGAAAGATGCAAAATGAAATAAGAAAATGAACACAAAATGAACCGTTCTATATCAACTTAAATGCTGCCGAATGAAAATATCCAACACCGCTTGATCATTCGGCACTTTTCTTTCACTTGGCGTTCAGACGTGCCACATTGAATGAAACATGCAAAATGAACAAAAAATGAACCGTCTGAATATCACCTTTATCGTCCTACCCCGCCTCATTGTGCCGCGCGGGCGAGGATCCAATTAAGCGTTCTGTCGACACACGTACCTCAAAGACAAGCTGTCCTTGTTCATCGGCATGAGCGGGCGCGAGCGGCCGATGTCGGCGGCTACGAAGCGCAGACGCAGCCCGGGCAACAGGCTCGGCTCGCGGTTCACAGCCGCCACCGCCAGCGGCAGCGCGCCCAGGATCGTCTGGAAATACGACATGTTTGTTACGAACAAGCATACAACAAACAACCTAATAGAGTGGAATTTCTAAATGACACTGAAAATTAGAACACATAGAAAAATCCGAAAAGTAAAGCTATTGGCCGGGAATCGAACGCGTGCTATATCCCTACACCAACCATAGCAGGTGAGTAAGCCTTCGAATTTTTCTATCTGTTACCAACTGTCACGTGAACTTAATAGAGTGGAACCGTCATACAATTCATATGAAAGAAGTGAATTTATTGAAAAAGAAAAACAAATAATTACAAAAGAACAACTTTTTTTTGGAATGTTAAAGTGGATTGGCGCCTCTTTCAATAAAATCGGATGAGTAGAGGAACAGTCAGAGTGAGTACAGTCTAATACATAGTCAAGTCAAGCCAGGGGCCTTACCATGACGTCTTAATGCTATTCATTTTAGGTTCGCTCGCTGTCAGATTCATACTAAAAGTGACAGCTAAAACTTGAACTGAGTCGGAATTAGGACGTCATGGTAGGGCCCCTGCTAGCAAGAGTGAGCTGGCTTATTTTAGCGCTTGAGATACAATCACAGACCAGTAGGCTTATTGTCTAACTCGCTCGCAATCGCCATCGTGTTCATTTTGAGAGTTCTTGTATGAATGTGACAGCTAGCTGATTCCGATGCCAATTGTCAGCCCATACATGAACTGTCAAAATGAAGACGATGGCGATTGCGAGCGAGTTAGACAATATAAGCCTACTGACCTTATTTGCTAAAAGCTAGCACAATAGCCTTTTCAAGATATAATCTTTTATCCCCGTAACAGTAACGATAAAGAAGAAAATTTCATGAATGGTTGAATTGACTATGGGTTTCAATGAACTTGATTAATTTCCAATTTCCAAAAATGTACTTATTTCTAGGTATTTATCGAGGGAATAGGCGAAAATCTAGCGATGTGGCTAGCAAGTCATCACTATTTTGATTCCCCTTTCCACCTATACGGCCACAATCATGCTAAACGTGGCCTTTAGGCCTTGTTACTTTAAGCTCTGTCTACCCCGTAAGGGATAAAGACGTGATTGAATAATCTTTACTTTCTTAATCTTATCTCCACGATATTAAGATCCGTGTAACCGTGTTCTAGCAAATAAATAATTTTTGATTTGATTTGATATAGTGAAGTCAAGACATACATACGGCCGGGCACGGGCGGTCGGTGCTACAGACATCAAAAAGGTAAGATGTTCAATAACATCTCAAAATTTCTATAACTTTAGACATTTTTTACAATAGAGTCAACCTGCTTCCTGCGATAAATTCATGGCGACTATACAATACGAGTCAGAATTCATAAATCAACAAATGGTATATTTTACGTTCCCAATACTGAAATCGTGCTTCAACGTTTCAAAACCTCGAAATTTTCCATTCATTTGGTAACATAATTATAAGTCCCTGGTTGACCGAGCTTTGCTCGGTATTTTTTTTACAAGATTTCCTCGTTTAAAGGTATTAAATTACGATGTTAGATAACAACAAGATAACAAAAGAAAAGATGATAAGATGTTAGAAAACAAGAAAACAAACGACGTTGGTCTGATCTTGGGCCTTACCATGACGTCCTAATTCCGACGCATTTCAAGTTTTAGCTGTCACTTTTAGTATGAATCTGACAGCGAGCGGACCTAAACTGAAACGCATTAAGACGTCATGGTACGGCCCCTTATGTGTCTCATGGTAATCAATGTGTCTTTTAATTAATTCTAGAATATTTCACAAGGTGGTTGAGTTGAGGGCGCGGGGTGGGACGACAAAGGGGGCCGCGACTGGCCTTATACTCCGAAATCCGATTTTCGAAGTTCGTTTCTTGCTGTTCCGCTCTCACTAATAGTTATTAATTTGAGAGTGCGAGAGTGAGAGAAACGGTGTGATACGAACTTCGAAAATCGAATTTCGGAGTAACCCCCCTGGTGCGGGCGGCAGGCGCACTACCCGCTCTATCGGTCCCCTTTGTCGTCCTACCCCGCGCCTCTGTGCCGCGTGGGCGAGGACTCAGTTAAGCGGTCGGTCTATAGTTGTCATTTTTTAATTCAAAATGAAGTTACTTCTTTTACATTGCAAACACTTGAACATTTTTAGTTACATCTACATAGACTCCTAAATTACGTTTGTTTTAGAAAAATGCACGAGATAGTTTTCAAAACCTCTATAACTTTACTGTAGTTTCACTATTTTTCTAACATTAAAGTTAAAATTGTCGTGTGACTCATTTAATAGACTGTTATTGGTGCTAAAACTAACAAAAACATTCGCGTAAGTGGTAAAGTTTGATTGTTTGCGTACGCAAATTCAGTTGGGAATCCTATTTATTTAGTTTACGCATAATTATAACTACTTAACAACCGCACCTATTCACTTTACTGCCTCGAAATGAAAGGACAGAGTTCAATATAATTTGTAAATCATATAAACAAACCGCCATATTGAAATTGTCTATGATTTATTTCGAATTTATGTCATTAAAATGTAAATCACAAGAAATGATTACTTTAAGCAAGCTTCATAATGCGTAAACCCAATGTAAACTGAATATGTGTCTCTTAATGTTTAAAATATGAAATTTGAAACACTTAACAAATCTATCTAATAATTATAAGTGCGAAAGTATGGATGGATGGATGGATGTTTGTTTGTTACTCAATCACGCCAGAACGGCATAACGGATCTGTATGAAATTCGGCACATATACAGAGAAAAGTCTGGAATAGCACATACCAGTAAGGTTCAAAAGTTCCTGGCCGTATATATTTAAAAGAAGAAAACAAGAAACAAATGAATGTCATTTTATTTGTCATTTATTCAGCTATTGTGTGGATAATTTCGTGGTTTGTAACTTTCGTTTTCATAAAATTTTCTTTGATTTAAATATAAAAAGCGGTGTAATTTGTACAATGTTCAAATTGGAGTATCGATCAGTGATAAAATTTCTGACAAAGGAAGGCATAAGTCCAACTATAATCAAAGAAAGGTTAGATAACGTGTACGGGAATTCCTCCCCTTCGTTTTCGACTGTTAAGGATTGGTGTAAGCAGTTTCGTTTAGGGCGTGAGTCCATCGATGACGAACCCCGACCAGGCCGCCCTGTTGAGGTTCTTACGCAAGATAACGTCGATTTAGTCGAACAAGAGGTACTGAAGGACAGAAGACTAAAGACGAAGGAAATAGCGTCAAGAACGGGCATACGAAAATAACAGTCCTTAGGATTCTATACGACCATCTAAACATGAATAAGGTTAGTGCAAGATGGGTCCCGAAACTTCTCTCGAGTGCTCAGCGAGCTGAACGAGTGGCGTGCTCCAAGGAACTTTTAGAGGAGTTCAAGTCATGTGAGAGTGAATTTATCCAGTCCATTGTTACCGGAGACGAAACTATGGTCTTATACTATGATCCTCTTTCGAAAAGAGAGTTGATGGAGTGGCGTCGTTCTGGGGAAGCACCCCCTCGAAAGGCAAAGGTGTGCCAATCTACCAAAAAGATAATGGCCACAATATTTTGGGATTGCGAAGGGATATTGCTTATAGATATCAAAGAACGCAATCAGACAGTAAACGGCAGTTACTATGCTTTCCTTATAGACCAGTTGCGAGAAGCAATAAAGCTTAAACGTCGAGGAAAACTCAGCAGGGGTGTCCGTCTTCTTCATGACAATGCGCCTGTCCACACGGCTGCAGTTGTAAAGGCGGCTATATCTAAATGAGGATTTAAAACAATCCGTCACCCACCTTACAGCCCTGATCTAGCCCCAAGCGACTATTTTTTATTTTCTAAACTTAAATCGGACTTAAGGGGGAGAAAATTTTCGTCCGATGAGGTCGCTGCTGCAGTTTTCGAGCATTTCGAAGACAAAACTTCCGAATATTATTTTAAAGGCATAGAAATGTTAATCAAACGATCTGAAAAATGTATAACAATAGGAGGAGACTACATTGAAAAATAAAAATATTTTTTTTAACCTAAACGTTAATTTTCATTATTAGGCCGGAAACTTTTGAACCTTACACTTTTTAGCCCGGAAAATTGCGATAAACGAATTCCTTGCAGACGAAGTCGCTGGCAACAGCTAGTAGTAAATAAAATTAATTGGAATACTTAATGTACCTAACAAATAAGAAAGCTAGAAGTCTTAGGAATCATGTTATAGGCGACGCGGTCATTATTTTGATTCCCCTTTCCACCCATACGCCCACAACTATGCTTTTTGCGGGTGGTAGGGCCTTGTGCAAGGTTCGTCCGGATTGCTACCACCATCTTACTCGCTAATCCTGCCGCTAAGCAGCAGTGCTTGCACTGCTGTGTTCCGGTGTGGAGAGTAAGACAGCCGGGGAAATTACGGGCACAAGAGGCATTTCATCTAAGTCCCCTAGGTTGGCAACGCATCTGCAATCCCTCCGGGGTTGCGGGTGTCTATGGGCAGTGGTGATCGCTTACCATCAGGTGACCCACTTGCTCGTTTGCCTTCCTATTCACATAATAAAAAAAAAACATGGCCTAATACAAGACACTGAAAATTAAAACACAGAAAAATCCGAAAAGTAAAGCTATGGCCGGAAATCGAACTCGGATCCTCGTCATTACGTGACGCGTGCTATACCCCTACACCACCCAAAGCAGGTGGGTAAGCCTTCGAATTTTTCTATCTGTTACTAACTGTCACGTAAATAAATATCTCGGGACAATTGACACCAATTGACCTAGTCCCAAACTATGCAAAGCCTGGCCACTAGAAAACGGATAAACATACTTATATAGATAAATACATACTTAAATATATTAAACATCCAAGACTCGAGAACAAACATTCGTATTTTTCATACAAATATCTGCCCCGACCGGGGATCGAACCCGGGACCTCAAGCTTCATAATCAGGTTTTCTAACCACTAGGCCATCCCATCCGGTCGTCGACGTGACCTTGTTATTATGCGAATTTTTATCGCTAAGCATCATCTGTTGGAATGATGTGTCTGTAAGTACGACACAATTACAAACTCCTGTGAAACATCCACTGCTCACCAGAGACGAGAGAAGCGCTGTTTTTCAAATGATTAGGTACTATCAAATGAATCAAAAAATTTGCTTCTTGACTTCCTATGTTTACATTTACGGTTTTACCGTTAGAAATTAAATTTCTAAACGACACTGAAAATTAGAACACATAGAAAAATCCGAAAAGTAAAGCTATAAATAGACAAAAACTGTCAATGTAATACTACTAAAAAGACATTCTAAAGTTTTGATAAAATTGTCTGCTAAAGTGTTTGTTTGATTGCACTGTCCATGGTTTAAGCCTCAGACTTTATTTCATAATTTGGACTTAGTAAAATGCCTAGTGAAAATTTTAATACGTAGGGACTTGCTGTCTACGCATCGACTGGCCGCGCCGGCTACGAGTGGCAACACTGGGCGCGACAAGCGCCAGCGCCCTCTACAGTTTTTCTCTCTCAACTCGGCTCGCGCACGCGACACTTTTGCTCAATGATTCAATTAATGATTTTGTATCATTTCAAGTAATTAAAACCAGTATATGTACAGTCCAGCATTTTATTCATCGCTGCATTAGGGCTAGAACCCACACTTGCTCATTACCTATCATGACCTAGGCTAGTCCGAAAATAGTTAGCCAAAGGCGTATTAGGAATCCTACTGATTTAATTTTAGTGTCGTTTAAAGGCAAATTTTATTACAAACTTTTAGGTGCAATCTCACTAGCCAGAGACATTCAGGTATTTTTTTACGGAATTATAATAAAACATGACTGTCACTTTTTTATCGCCCCAATGGAGGTAACATGGGAAGGATTTCGTTTACTAGCTCACAAACGAATGGACAATCTCGATGCGGTTTTTTTCATTCGAAAGCCAGTTTTTTTGCGGTGGTTCCTAGCTATGTTTGATAAATATTGGTCCAACAGTTTGAGAAATATAGGCATAAAATTAATATTTTTTAGGTCTGATTACTCGATAAATTAAGCGCTTTTTATTTGGTCGGCAACCTATTTATTTTGTTAACCATGGAATACCTAAAACAAATAAACATTAATACATATTTAAAGGTACCTTACTTAGGTAGTCATTGTTGCTATGCAAATAATCAGCAAGCGCCAGGATATATTTCTGTAAACCTATAAATTAGCATGTCGCTACCGATAAATTTACATTTAGTTAATCCGAGAGGATTTTGTTGTAATTTAAATATAAGACGTTCGAAAAACTAAAAGGAATATCGGCCATTTTTAAATTAAATTAATAGCAATCGAAGCAAAGATGGCGGGATCAGCTAACACTAGACTGCCTCTGAAACTGGATGACTTGGAGGCTTTTGGTTGCTTTTATTATTCTACGGAATGAATTCACGAATCATTATTCAAGGGCAATCTCTGGAACTAAAAGGAATCCTTCAGTAACATTGCCCACAATTTTAGTATTTTTAAACGTATTATTTCGACGTCGTTTCTCAACAGCGGTGCGCTGAAAACTTCCGAGCGGTTGATGTTATAATATCTTGAAAATATAAACTGATCGATGACTATATCGCTTTTAAAAATTCTTCAACTAAAAGAAAGCTATATCCCTAACGAGTAACAAAGGCTACTTAATATCCCGATAAAGTGAAAAGTTCAGAAATTTTTCGGGAAGCAAGTTAAGTTTATACTAATATTATAAAGAGGAAAGATGTGTATTTTTGTTTGTTGGTCACTACATAGTATAAAACAAAGTCGCTTCCCGCTGTCTGCCTGTAGTGCCTGTCCCTATGTATGCTTAGACTTTGATGCGGTTTTTTTAATAGATAGAGTGATTCAAGAGGAACGTTGCGGGTGGTAGGGCCTTGTGCAAGGTCCGTCCGGATCGCTACCACCATCTTACTCGCTAATCCTGCCGCTAAGCAGCAGTGCTTGCGCTGCTGTGTTCCGGTGTGGAGAGTAAGACAGCCGGGGAAATTACGGGCACAAGAGGCATTTCATCTAAGTCCTCTAGGTAGGCAACGCATCTGCAATCCCTCCGGGGTTGCGGGTGTCTATGGGCAGTGGTGATCGCTTACCATCAGGTGACCCACTTGCTCGTTTGCCTTCCTAATCACATAAAAAAAAAAACCTTTTTATTTATAATTCTACGCAGAAGAAGTTAGTAACAAAAACTCGAAAACTGCTGCACCGATTTCAAAAATTCTTTCACCTTTAGAATGTAAATCTCGAAAAGACATATATAATGAATTTTAAATTGCGAAGTAATAAAACACCCGATTTGGCTATAACGTATCAAGACCAAAAAATTAACGAAATTGACTGTACAAAATTTTTAGGATTAACCTTAGATAGTAGTTTGACATGGAAAAATGAATGTGACATTATATGTAAAAAACTCAATCAATTTAGTTATGCATTATATAATTTAAGAAAAATAGTAAACCAATCAGCGGCCTACCACGCATATGTTACAGCTACTTTAAGATATGGTGTAATGTTTTGGGGTAATGCTACAGACCGTGAATTGATTTTCAGAAGCCAAAAGAAATGTTTGAGATCTGTATGTGGCATTAAACCCATTGAGTCGTGCAAACCACATTTTTTAAAATTGAAAATATTAACTCTGCCGTGCCTTTATGTTTATGAGATATCGTGTTATGTCAAATGTAACTTGCACCAATTCGGGAAATTTAATAGTATACGTCAGCAAGGTAAAATCAGTTTTAAGCCATCAAGAACTGCATTTTTATCAAAAAGTATTTTTGGGATGGCACCCAAAATATTCAATAAATTACCGACAGCGATTATTAAGCTGGAGAATATAAACGATTTTAAATGTTCACTGCGTAATTTTTTAGTGACGAAGGCTTACTACCCAGTTCAGGAGTTTTTAAACGACAATGTTATTTAAAATATAGGTAGTCTAAGAGTTTTAGTTGGAATGTAGTTTGTGCATGCGGTACATATTAACTATTTTAAGAAATATTTGTATATCTTAGTGATAAACATGTAGCACCTCAAAATTGTCTGTTAACCATCTTATTTTTAGACCATGTTTGAACAAATAAATGACTGATTACTGATTACTGATTACTGAAAAAATGCAACATTATCCGTGAGTAACAAGCTATATTTAATTCTGTACAGACGAATTCGTGGGCAGCTAGTATAAAATAAATTCGTGGTATATTTGACGGTAGGTCTCGTGAGATAGGTTTACATTACAGAAGCTCATGTAATAGCGAAGGTGCCATTTGACACTCGAGCGGAGGTGTAAAGTAATGTAAATCTATTACCCGCAACGCGAGTTGAATCTATTAAAAAACAACACGTAGGGAAGTCTAAGATTTACGATAAAGGGTTAAGGGAAAAAACAACTAATAAAATTCTAAGGGTACGACGAAAGGAAATAACCCGTAGTTGGATATATCCTACTAATATTATAAATGCGAAAGTTTGTGACAATGTGACGATGTGACGATGTGAGTGAGTGAGTGTGTATGTTTGTTCCTTCTTCACGCTAAAACGACTGGACGGATTTGGATAAAATTTGAAACGACGATAGCTGGTACCCTAGATTAAAACATAGGCTACTTTTTATCCCGAAAAATAGCATAGTTCCCGGGGGATAGCCATAAACATGTCAATTGCTAATTCTACGCAGACGAAGTCGCGGGCAGAAGCTAGTTATGTATACAATCCATAGTTATAGCCTTGCCTGTAGGCAAAATACCACATGTTCGTGGTCCTATTACAGGTCGCCCACTGGTTTTCGACGGAGCTCCGCCTGTTTTGCCCTTCAGGCAACTGAAGATGCTTCACTAACCTAACCTACCTATTTTTGTATTAAAATAGTATTGGATGATTCAAACTAATGGCAGCATTTTTTCCGAGTAGGAGAAATTAGTAGGACCACGGGCAACATACTTAAAACGGCAAAGTGCGAAAGGGACCCGCGAGGTGAGAGTTCCGTACAAATCATTAATATTGTAAAGTATTTGGTAATAGACAAGACAAGACAAGACAAACATTTTATTAGCTTTTATACAAGAGGATACAAGATCAAACCCTGTAAGGGCACTGCTAATTATAATAGGGAATAAATCATCTCAAAAGAAACGACGTTATCATCTTTCGAAAAATTCTCTAGCATAATAATCAATAGTCTTAAAAAGTTCAACGGCACATAGTACCCACTATATTTTAATATTAGTACCAAGCGAGCATACAATCATCTTCACAAATCATTAACAATCCTCATGTCACTCACAACCATTACATAAACATCACCGACCTTAAATAAGTCATATTAGTTTATTTTAATTACCTACAGCACTAACATTCTTGTCCATTAGTTCATGGAATCGCAGCCGCCCCTACCTCTCGCGAGGACTGCGTTTTGTTAAACATAAAAAAAAAAAAAAAAAAAATAGGGATTAATTATGCATTTATTACAAAAATCACATTTCTGAATAAAATTATGAACATCGACAAATATACTCGCCTTTTGAAGGCCCCCAGCATGTTACATAAAGAAAGCCATGAAAAAATACCATGAATTTCATAATTCTGTGTCTATCTGAAATGGTCTACTTAAGTAAGTTTGGCTCATTTGAGAACCACATACAGGGTTTGGTGTTGTTGCAAAATCATTAAAACTTAGGCCGTTAGCGATGCCGTAAAATAATACACCTCCAAAAGTTTACACTTTTTGGCCGCGTGAAGAATTGTTTTCCCTAATAAAACACAAGAGGTTTAAATTCTGTGAATCTTTATTATAAAATAATGTAATATCTTTTTGGAACAGAAAAATATTGAACGGCTGCGTAATTTGGGTAATAACAGTAACTTACTTTGTTTGCAAACAAAGATCAGCGAGACGTGAAAGCTCGAGTAATTCTTACAAAAAATTGGGGTAAAAACTAAACTAATTCTACTAACAACAGGACCCGTATATACTGTATACTGGATGGAGGGCAGTCAAGAGGTTAAAACAGGTTAAACAAGTGTCTTTGGATGCCCTCATTATTCCAGAAAGAAGGTTTTAAAGTATGTCTACCATCTTACTCGCTAATCTTGCCGCTAAGCAGCAATGCTTGCATGCTGTGTTCCGGTGTAGAGAGTAAGACAGCCGGGGAAATTACAGGCACAAGAGGCATTTCATCTTAGCCCTCTAGGTTGGCAACGCATCTGCAATCCCTCTGGGGTTGCAGGTGTCTATGGGCAGTGGTGATCGCTTACCATCAGGTGATCCACTTGCTCGTTTGTCCTCCTATTCATATAAAAAAAAATGTATTGTACCTACATAAAACACATTAATTTTACAGGTAATAAGAATATAGAGTTTTGGCAGGCCTCCCACTAGGTGGACTGACGACATCGTAAAAGTTGCGGGAAACAGGTGGATGCTGGTGGCGACTTGTCATTCATTATGGTGTGCTAAGGGGAAGGCCTTTGTTCAACAGTGGACGTCTTCAGGCTGATGATGATGATGAAGAATATAAAGTTGGGAGATGTCGGAGAATTCAAAAGGATGGCAACCCTACAAATGTCATTTAATCTAGAGCTGTGCCACGCCACTTGCGCTCGTGAGACAACAAATGGTGTTAGCTCCCATTTCATTAACGGCAACTAAGCTGAATTACTCGATGAGATGAATCGATCTATGTTGCCAGCCGTCTTTATTGAATTACTTTTATTTTCCATGGTTTAATTCATTCGAAACGAGCACAGAGAAAAGGAACTCGTTCTTTGTAAAACGTACCTTTTCGGAAATTCCCAGGGAATTTCTTATATTCTCACTAAATTCAGAATACCCCAAATTGTCCGATCTAATTTTTCACATGGGCGATGCTTATTGTAAATAAATGATCGTGACATTTTTTTTCTTTTCCGCTCTTAAATAAAATACAGAAAGTATCCGTAAAAAATGTTTCCTATTTAAGATAAAATTCAGGAAACATCTTCTGTTCGTTTGACCATTAGTAGGTATTATGTAGGAGATAATACCTACTAATGGTCAAACGAACTTACCTGCGAACAGATTTTTGAATGTCACCAACTGACATATTGTCAGCGATATGACAAATTGTCACCGATTATCAAAAGTTCGTATTTTTGAAAGCCATCGCTGACATTAATTGTCATACTTATGACATCCTGTGGCCTATCCCACAAAACTTTACAAGTGTACAATTCGACAAAATTGTTAAATTGTAAACATAAAAATGTACCACAATAATTACAAATATGTATTCGTTACAAGTTTGCAGTATACAAATATGTCACTTTTGTGAAAGCGTATCACAAAGAATAAAGGTATGTCACGACAACTACATAATTGTAGGATTGTTGATTTGTAAATATCCTTTCAAGTTACAAATATGTAGGTAACAATTTATTTATCTTCTTTGATGTTGATGTAGTTTCACTTTATACGCAATACGCAAGAATTTTAGTAAATAAATAAATAAATAAATATTAGGGAACAATTCACACAAATTGACCTAGTCAGTACAGTATAAGCGCTAGTAAAGCTTGTGTTAAGGGTAGGTACTTTGACAACGATATACATACTTATATAGAGAAATACATACTAATATAGATAGAAACATCGATGACTCAGGAACATTCGTGCTCATCACACAAATATATGCCCTTACCAGGATTCGAACCCGAGACGCTTGCTTCGCAGGCAGGGTCACTACCAACTAGGCCAACCGCGTCGTGTATATTAGTATAATTATAATAGCGATCTATCTACGAGCATTACCTGCGTACCAACTGCATTACAATAGACTTGCGAACTAAACTGACCATTTTAGGCCTCGTAAACGAACACAAAATCATTATTTTTGGTAAATTTACTCACTCTTCACACTGAATCTCTGATTAAATGTAAAATCCGTTATGGTAAAAGTTAAATTTATACGATTTCTATATTTTATGTCCTAGGACGATTTACAAATAATTCTTCTTCACTATCACTGTTACTTGAACTAAACATTTCGTGGTACACAGGGTTGGAATCGCTAAATATGATTGATACACAATGTAGGTACTGCAATTACTAGTAAGCAATTCGTAAAGTAGCAAGAGGTTAAGACACACGTTTAGAGAATTCTTAACTTGTAGGTACAATTCTACATATATGTACAATTATTACTACAATTTAATGTAGCACAAAACAATTGTCAACTACAAATTTGTACATTTTCCGGAAAATAACTGTATCGTATGTAAAGTTTTGTGATACAATAAATTGTAGACTTGTCAATACAATTTACAATTTGTAAGGATTTTCCGCTACAAATTTGTTACTTGTATATTTTGTGGTACGCACACTTGTATTATTACAAACTTGTAACTTGACACTTGTAAAATTGTAATTGTAAGTTTTGTGGGATAGGCCACTGGTCGAGTGCCCCCTCCCACTCGTAGATATCTCACCGCGTGACATTTTTTGTTTTGAATTTGACATCTAACGGTAAGCAACTCATGGTCTTGAACAAGTAGCGCCATCTAACGTGCGATAGCGGAATAATACGACATTGACACTGACAGCGACTCAGCGACACTTAGAGTCATCGGTGAGATTCAAAAATCGGTCTCCAGGTATCATTTACCAGCTATGCAGCAACCTAACGTACAAGTATTTAGAGTAGAAAGAGAAACATGAATGTTTCCTCTCTCACTCCACATTTTTCCCTAAAAAGCCATGGTGGCCTAGTGGTTTGACCTGTGGCCTCTCAAGCGGGGTGTCGCGAAGTGGGTAGTACTAGTACCTAGGTGTTTTTTTTTTTTTTTTTTTTATATATAAGAGGGGGCAAACGAGCAGACGGGTCACCTGATGGAAAGTAATCACCATCGCCCATGGACACCTGCAAGACTTGGGGAATCACAGGTGCGTTGCCGACCCTTTCAAGAACAGGAAGGCTCGTTTTTTAAAGATCCCTAAATTGTACCGCTCAGGGAATGTTGCAGCAGGAAGTTGGTTCCAGATCTTCGTCGTACGAGGAAGGAAATTGCGTTTAAAACGCACGGTACTTGACTGCCAACCATCAAGATGTTGAGGATGGAAGGACAGCCGATTCCGCGAAGTGCGGAAGTGTGTAAGCATACTTTTTTTTATAGTTAATTTTAAATCCAAATCTTGACAAGCAATCAATCGCGGGTATAACTTTAACTTGAAATGAAACAGAAGCAACTTATATTATTACTACTCTCGGTAATACCGATGCATTATTCTGACAAATGATCAATAATCGAGTTTTCAAATATCTATTATTCTCTACTTAACATGCTTCATTTAATTTGAACTTTTTCTGTTAATGTCTACAAAGAAATATTTTAAAACAGACTAATACTAAAACTACTACTAATTATAAAACTATAATGTAAATATGTCGTCAAAATTCTCCGCCACAGGCATCGAATCCCAAAGAATTCAACAGTATTTAAAAATAAAAATAGGCCAAGACATTACTCCACCGAAGAATTCGACGGTTAGAAATTGTGATTGCAAGTTTTCAAAAAATTTAATAAAATTGTCACGTATTTTAGGCGTGTACCAAATACATTTATCCCGAAGAAAACAACGGGCGTTATAAATAATAGGTCAATTTATTTTTCACCGAAGAATTCAACGGCAAAAAATTACGATGTGGATGAGAAAATATTAACCTTCGATTGGCACAACTCATCTTCACTACTGGATGGCGAATTTGCACGGAGCCCTCGGTGCGCGAGTCCGACTCGCACTTGGCCGGTTTTTTTAATCCGTAGCACCAATATCCGTTTCAATATTTAAAACGATAAAACAAATAAGTATAATAACCTCTCGCGGTTCGCAATCAATTTTCAATGAAAAATAAACACCCAAAAGCTGAAAACAAAGGAATTAACGGAATGCTCATTACTCGTATGACGCCGTAACCATTGCGACGAATTCGGATTGTTTTAACTGCCTTCCTGAAGCCTTCTCAAGCGTACGCGGAGGTATAAATGGAATGATTGAGTATTTCCGCCCACCTGAACAGTATAATAATAATATGTTTGTTACGAAGTGAGAGTTACGATTGAAATTAAACACCTACGCCCATCCTAGCTAAATCAAGTAAGGTCTCCATACGACCAAAAACAACATTTTCTCACGAATTCCTTCGTAGGAATTTATTTGGTGAAGTCACTAAGTATGTCAACCTTTTTTTGAAGATAGAGTTTATTTTGACTTTGTTGCCCACGGTGTCGCCCCCGTTCTATTTCGTTGTCTTCAATATAATCGTTATATAAAAACTAAATCATGACAAACACAACAAAATTGTATTAACAATAGGTAAATTATTATAATACAAATCGGTCCGAACCGATTTATTTTTATTTATATTATAGATTATTATAAAACGAGCATCATTGAAATGAAAAACTGCGTTCAACTTTTTACTCTTCGCTTCAATTGTTTGATTTTTTTTAGTTCTTTTTTGGGATAATTTAGAAGCTATTCACAAGTTTACTGGAGTTGAGCTGCCCGTGGAGACCGGACCCTTGCTGTTAATTAAAATTGACAACTGTTAATTCAGAACGCAGCGCTACTGAACGCTGCCATAGTGTGAGCAGGATATGTATCAGCTATCTCATTCTGACTGACGGGTCTCTATCGTTTGCCCGAATTTCATATGCCATAAATGTATTGTTTGCCATAATGATCATTTGCCATAACCCTATTTTCTCTTTATTTGTTAATTATTCAGGATTGTTATGAAACAAACCTAACCTAACCTATAGAGTTCTACAGGATTGCCATTACAATGCTCCTGAAAAAATTACAGTTTCAGAGAAAAAAAGGGTTATGGCAAATGATCATTATGGCAAACATTACATTATGGCATTTGAAATTCGGGCAAAAGAGGGGCTCCGCTTCTATCCGTCTGTGGAATTCCCTTCCTGTAGACCTAAGACGAGCTAAAACTCTGCCTATATCTTCACAAATCATTAACAATCCTCATGTCACTCATAACCATTACATAACATCACCGACCTTAAGTCATATTAGTTCATTTTAATTACAGCACTAACATCCTTGTCCATTAGTTCATGGAATCGCAGCCGCCCCTACCTCTCGCGAGGACTGCGATTTGTTAATCATCGTACAATTAAAAAAAAACCTATTTTTAAAAATCAACTCAAATCTCACTATTTGTCACTAATTGAATCCACTTCCTGTCTTTACCCACAGAATTGAAAACAATAACTAGCTTGTATAAATTTAAAGACAGCTTGAAGCAATTCTTGTTGGAAAAGTGTTATACAGCGTTGACGAATATATATCGTCACTGGAAAGGTGAAACTGCTGAACCGCCAAATTGTCATTTTCCAGAAATTGAGTTTAAAGTTTTAATTTTTTGAAAAAAAATCATCTCTCGTTCCCTAAACAACTCATTCTTATGAAATTTATACCATACGTATAAAATTAAATCTACTTTCTGTTAAAGTATGAATCACCCAGCTAGATCTTATATTTTCAGAGATAGTGTCGCTTCAGCAAAAAGAAGTTTTGGTTTTTCAAAATTGTTGGTAAGCAAAAATTGCTGATTGTCATACACGATAAAATACTCAAATAAGATTTTTTGCTGATAGGCAAAGTTTTATACAAAATGCAACACAAAATGTGGTTTAACAGTGTTTTTATAAAAAAACGGAACAGCGTTTCTTGCTGTACAACGCATTTAATAAAATGTTAAATAATGTAATAATGCTTATAAACCTTAATGTACGATGATTTTAATACAAAATCTTACTTAATCACCACTATCATGAAAATAAAAAACTTAGAAACATGCTTATCAATTATTTATTTTGTGTTACTTGAATAAAAAATACTGACCAACAATTAACAATTTGTCGTATAAATCCAAAAAAGATCTTTTTAGGGATTCTGAAAGTACCCAAAAGACTTACTTGACAAGGATTCGTGTTTCATGACTATAAAAATAACAGAATGATGCACTTCAACCAACACTTAATGTAAATAAATATTCTATTCTATTCTATTCTATTCTTGTAAGTAACAGACAAACTAAGCAAAAGGTTAGTGGAGGAAAACTATGATGAAACTAGAATGGTTTAAGTTTACCGAGCCCTGCTGCCATAGAAAACTTAAAGAAATACGGATCATTATTCTCAAATTGATGACAAAATGGCAAGCAATGATAACTAAAGTTCTCGGCTAACGTGTAGATTACTTATTAATTTGAATTCTGGCAAAAGAACCCATTACCATTACGATTAATCGCGCAGGATTAGAAAAATCACTCAGCTAAATGACAATGATACCCTACAATTCAGTGTACTCGTACCGTGACTATGGCTGTTGAAATATAATCGACATGTCAAATAGAATCTGGGTTATGATAGCAAATTAAATTACCAAAAGCAAAAAATTCAAAAATTCAACGATGATAACTGATAAAGACTTCGTCTGCGTAGAATTAGCAATTGACATGTTTATGGCTATCCCCCTGGAATTATGCTATTTTGTGGGATAAAAAGTAGCCTGTGTTTTAAATTTTATCCAAATCCGTCCAGTCGTTTTAGCGTGAAGAAGGAACAAACATACACATTCACTCACATCGTCACATCGTCACATCATCACATCGTCACAAACTTTCGCATTTATAATATTAGTAGGATCTGTACCTCTGTACCAATTTGGCATAATTTTCACGGGATAGGGAGTAGGGAGTTCTGCAAAGGAAAATAAGTCGAAAGAGCAAACTATTTTGATCGTGAACGAACGTTAAGGAGGCAATAAAGAAAACCCAGAGTTCTTAATAGTTTGCTGGGAATTAAAATTCTCTAGTGGAAACAGCCTGGCGTTTGAAATGTGGTGTTGGTGGCGGATGGAGAGGATTAGCTGGACCCAGAAAGTGACGAATGAGTAATTGCTTGATCGAGTGAATGAGAAGAGGTGCCTGTTGAAGACCATGGAGAACAGAAGACGAAAGATGTTGGGACACCTGATACGACACGACTTTACATTAAAATCATAATCAGGTGACCCGTCTGCTCGTTTGCCCCCTCTTATATAAAAAAAAAAAAAAAAAATTGAAGGAAAGGTTGAAGGGAAGCGGAAGAGAGGAAGGCCTAAAAGGACGTTTATGTACCAGGTGAAAGAGAGGGTAGAAGTCGTGTCGTATCAG
This sequence comes from Pandemis heparana, assembly GCA_963854515.1. Taxonomy (NCBI): domain Eukaryota; kingdom Metazoa; phylum Arthropoda; class Insecta; order Lepidoptera; family Tortricidae; genus Pandemis; species Pandemis heparana. The sequence continues at coordinate 14,108,516 of OY978013.1, read as the reverse complement.
GAAGTCAAAGAAAAGGCCCTGGAAAAGCCCACATGGAAATTGCTCCACCGACAAGAGCGTAGTTCTTTAGTTTAAGATGATGAGGTGATGAGTGGAAACAGTAGTTGTCAAAAATGAAGACACATTTTTGTAGCATCACAACGAACAAAATATTATGTTATGAGAAATATCATTTTTCTCGAGTCTTTACACGTCGTCATAAAAATCTGATATGAGCATAGCTTTGCTTTTGCATACGAGCATATTTCAGTAGTTAGAGTTAGCCAATTAAACACAACGTTACATCTATAGCTAATCTGTAAAAGATACCCGTAAAAAGGATTTTCCAACAGCTGAAAAATCAAGAGAAATTATGTAATACGCAATTTTAGAAATCTTTTTTTAAGACCAAATCAAGAACACAGAGATCTTGAGGGTTATCATTACAAAACTAATCGATATAGTCTAAGTGATTATAGGCAGTAAGTGGAAAATGGGCAGTTAACGGTTAATTTTAAATAAAATTTCAGTTAGGATATAGATGGATATGATGGAAGAGCAACCTTGTTAAAGTGCCTGGGTGGAACGGGATTCGAAAGGCACATAACTAAATAATACCCAGCGATGAATACAGAAGAAATCTACTACTGAGCATTGGGGTAGGTAACGAGTAGGTAGAGAATAGCTGAAAACAACAGCATCAAGTGGTGACAAAACTACTATTTTATTACTATAAGGCTCCTTTTTCACCGCTGGATAAATCTGCGTAATATCGTATGCGTGTATGTGTATTTAATAATAAGAAAGGTTTATTTATTTTCATAGTTTAGTTAAGTTAAGAATTAGTGACAACGATAAAACCAAAAGAAGTAAATAAACTGTCCTATTTGGTAGATTATAAGACCACATTTTTAGTATTTTGCTACACATAACGCCTTACACGCTTTAGACTTTCTCAAAACTAACAGGAGACCAACTTTAAATTTCACTGTTGACTGTTGACTTTAATTCTGTCTTGGGTGCGTATTATGTCACGCCAAAGACGCAAATCTAAAGTGTTCTAGAGTTGCTTATAAAAAAGTGACAAAATTTTACAGAGAAAATAATGTACCTACACACTGAAAATATTACACCATAAATAGGGATGTTATTTTTTAATTCTGTTCATAAAATGTAAATAGGGTATTAATTTACACCAAAAATTCAATTTTTGGCGGTTTTGATAGAAAACACTGGTGTGAGAGATCTATTATGAATTATTAATTAAAAAAAAAAACATGAGAGTATCATAGCATGTTACCTCCTAAGTGAGCAACACTACCGAATAACTTCGACAACTAGTGTTCACCCTTATGAATCAACTTATTACATAGATAATTGAAGATTCACCAATTAATTAACGACTTTAAATTACAAAAATATATCATCAAAATTAACATTCTGCTACTTAATTTTACTAATACCGCACGAATATTCAAAATAATACTCTTTACTTCATGCTGACACGACATTGCTATAAGAATTAATGACAATTCAATTCACTCATGGCTTGCTGATTAGCAGTTTCAGGTCCTACTAATACTACTCAACCACCATAAATCATGTATTCACAATAAATCATGGTAAGCACTTTTTGCTGAAGCGCCAAACAGATTTCAAACACAGACCTGTAAAATTGCTAATAGAGACAATGCAACCAAAACATGGAAAACTATTGTTGCTGAACACTTTTCATTACGTATTTTGGTATCAACAAAAATTGCTGTAGTGTAAATATTTAAAAAACACCCGAAAACTGGTCGCTTCAGTATTTTTTGACTACCAATTTATTTGGAAAACTTCTAAAAATTGGCTTGCTGAACCGACAAAAAAGTGCTCCGATTAACTCGAAACGTAGACAGATCGACGCAGAAAAAAAAATGCTGTCGAATGGTATATAAAACTCAATTTCGTCAAATTGGCGGTTCAGCAATTTCACCTTTCCAGTGACGATATGACATAAAAATTATTGAAATTAAAATATGACAACATTAAATTAATTATTATTACATTCATATGACATTATTATGTAAATTTGGGTACCTATGTAATGTGTTATTTTTGGATATTTTTTTTGTCCCTTTATATTTGAAGTATCATTATTTTCTTAGTTTTAATTTGAGTATGACTGTATTAATTTTCATTTCATTTCAGTTCATTTGTTTGTTCCGTGGGTTGTGGCAGAAAACCAGTGTTTTGCTCCTACGAGCAATGTTGACTACTGAGCCATGGCCTTTTTGTGCTACTGTAGCGCACACAAACTAAGGAAATGTTCTAGGTTTAAGTTTTAGCTTGTTATGTTTATATTTTATGTAACCTTGATTGTGTGTGTTGGCAGTACCAAATAAACGTTTTATCTATCTATCTATCTTAATTATGTAATATTCGTACACAATGAAAATTGTTTTTTGAATAAATAAACTGAAACTGAAACTTTAGTCCTTTTTCTTTTCTTTTTGCTTCTGATCAAATCCTTTTCTGTCATAATAAATGGCCTTCTTATATATTTTTTTTCGTTATTACTTTCTCTCATTTATTTTATCTTAAGTATTACTCAATAATGATATGTATTGTGTGTATGTGTGTGTATGTATGTATTATTTTATTTTATTGTATTATATTTATGTTAGAATTGTTGTTCTGTTGTTTTTATTATCCCTGAGTTTCTCCTAACTATTTGTTTCCGCCACCTATTCACACTGTCTCCAAATTATTTCTCTGACTTATTGGTTGTCTGGAAGAGATCGCTACTAAGCGATAAGATCGCTTATTGTATACTTTGTTCTTTGTTTCTGTATTGCTTTGTACTGATTTGTGGTGTTAAATAAAGAGTATTTGTACTGTATTGTATTGTACTTAATTAAATGAGTAATTAGGTAATATAAATCGTGCAACATCGAGAGTTTTTTTTTTTGTCAAGACCCATCAGAAAATCAGACTTCAGAAGCACACCAAGTTGATTAATACTACATAGTGGCTAATTCGAAGCCGCGCCACTTTAGCCAACGCCATTTCTATAAAATTTAAATTAAGAAACTAAAAATGGCTGACACGTAAACGAAGTCAACGTCGTCAGCATTTTGTACTTTTAGGGTGCGACCACACCGCCGCTTAAAAAACGGTGACGTTACGGAATCGCAACAAATTGTATGAAGAAACGTTGAGAAAACGTCACGCCTGCGACACGTCACTGCGTATACGCGGCAGTTTGGTCGCACCCTTACGCGGAAGTACTTACAGGCTTGAGGGGTGTGTTTAATTTTAAGGCGGATGCTCGCGTTAGCTCATTGTAAAAGTCCCGTTAGATGGCGCTATAATCAATTTTGTTGGTTTTTTGTAGTTTTTAGAAGATTCGTAATACATTTATAGATTATTTATAGATTTGCGCACACAATTTAATACGGCCGATTTTTTGAGACCACACTCAAATGGTAACAATGCACCAATTCGGAGAATAGCTGCACAAACGCTGGTGTCACTAACGAACTTATACAGATACTAGGTCTTACACACACATGCAAATGGGAGGCGCTAGCTGCTGGTGGAAAAATATTGCAACACCTTGCTAAGCTATTAGCGTAATTTTTCACGTTATATTTACGTTTTTATATCAACTTTACTTTTACCAGAAATTTTACAAATCTATACGTGTACAAAAGTAAGTCGTGTTATTTAACTATTGGTAACTTTGGAATGGCTGCACGGATTTTTATGATTTTTAATTTGTTGGCTTTCTCTCTTCCACGAATAGCCGAATATGTAATCAAATATATGAAAAATGCACTAAAAAACTTTAATTTTTCGTATGCAGCGCCATCTCAGACAAAAACTGACTTTCGAATTTTTATTTGCCAGCTCAGCTAGTTATAAGTATTATATATGAGTCCAGCAAATGCAAATATGTGAATCAATGCCACCTTCAACCCTTTTTGAATACCAGGGAGTCGATTTTTTTGTACTTTGTTAGAATGAGGGCTATCGTATTTGTACTCACTAGTTGGCGCCACTGTAGAGTAAGGTATATCACATTATTCAGGATTTCTTTCAATTAATATTTAATAGCAAGCTATTTATTACCCAGTGTTGCACAGTCCCATTTATCTTCTAAATTAACTGCCATTTTATTTGCCTGCTTAATTTGGCTCCTAATTTTCAAAGCTCTTCTTTTATCTTTTAATAAACCTGTCGTATGTCTGCGATAATAATCGGAAACAATCTTAATAACACTAAAACTTCGTTATGCAAAGCCGGAATATGTAACTTGTAGGTACTACTAATTTTACGTTTCTGTATAATACCTCACTTTACAATAGCGCCTCTAGCGGCAAATTCATATGCCGTCATTGCTAGTATCTTCAAAAGCTAGTACCTATTAGTATGTAGGAACCTGCGATTCATATTTGATATTCGCTCACACGTAGAGACATCATCATCACCATCGTCTGACATTTTATTAATACTCTTATGCATTATAACTTATAAGCGTTTCGTCTGGGGCATCTAAACAGCTAGCGCCGTAAGGTAGGTATTGTCGTTTCGAGTCAGGCGCGCCTTTCGTAAATAGGTAACTTGAGAATGAGCCTGGTTGCAGCGATGAGACGAAGTCACTCGTGCTAGCCATTCGGATCCTTTCACCAAAATGCATTGCAGTATAGGTTCAGACAAAGGAAATAATTACGCATAGCGGGTAGGGACTACGTCTGAATGCTTCATGGCCTAGGGGTTTAGTTAGGGGTTTGGTTAGATAATTTTGTTCCAGAGTTGTTAGCTGCCTTTTTTAAGTTATGTCCTTATGTCATCATAATTCATATTTATAATAATTCATCGTATAGCGCATAAAAGGAATAAATAATATTAGATAATTATGATGACTTTGCAATAGGTAGGTACGTCAAATAAAATAATGACAACTCCAAAACAAATCTAATCCATCTGAAGTCGCTTTTACTTACTAATACTTACTTCCACAAAAGTCCAACTTCATCCGTCGATGGTCCATGAGGAAAGCGTCATAAATTTAGTCAAAAATCGTGTGCATAAAAATGAGATAAAATTTAGCTAGCGTCGTGCAGCTATTGTGCCTGTACTGCGTGTCAACCAGTGAACCAGAACCATATTTTTTTCGATCTTTACCCGTGATCTACCTACAGGTTGTCCACCTGGTTTTTGATGGAGCTCCGCTCTTGGGCGGAGCTCCTTTTTTCTGGGTATTGGAAGCTGGGTATTGGTTTTCCGGGTGGACAAATTAGGTGGGCCACGGGTAAGTCCCTATATTTTTCTAATTGGTATAGTAAGTAGATATTCGACATTGTGTTTGATATCTAAAGTCGAAAAAACGTGCACGCTGCCATAGTACCTATGGCGTAATGGCTACTACGAACGAAATCATTCGACTCATAAGTAAATGCGCCACGCAATATGTGGTATGCGCACACAAGGGCTAATTTATCAAAGCGCTGGTAGTTAAAAAAAGATATATTTTTCAAATAAAACTTTCAATTTGATTTGAAACCAAATACCAGTGAGATGTCACTTTTGAAATAATTTGTATCACTATTCTATTCAGTATTCATAAACATTTGACACGCTGTAACAGGTATACGAATAGTTTTATCCGTACTATGTACTTATTCCTGGGTAGTGACAAATCAAGTCCTGACACATTGTTGTACTTTTTCACAGCAAATGTCTTAGTGAAGTTTCATTTTGATTGAACTGACAAGAAAATTCACTGTGCTGTTGACCGCGTTGATCGTGAATACGTTCTACTGTAGGTTAGAAATATAGGAACCCGACCCGGAGCAAACTTGGAGTAAAAGCGTTTCCAGTCAAATTTCACGAAATTTTAGTAGATAGATTCAAGTCTCTTGATACCTATTTTTTTCATTTGGGCATAATAATAATAATATTTTTACTGCTTATTGCTCGTTTTTTTGTTTCCCTTTTGATTCTGAACCAGCTGAAAAATTAATTCTGATTTAAAAGTCCTTATAACGATAATTTTGATTGAGTGTTCAATCTCATATCTAAAGTCGTGCACTCATTTGAGACGGCAGTTACGGTTATAGCTCGCAGATGAGTGCCCGATTTAAGGTCATAAACACAATCGTCGCAGAGTGGCTTGTCTGGCTGTTTTCTATCGGATACACTTTGGAGAGTGTGCGCAAGAATTACACGAGCTTATTCCACCATCTCCCTTCCACCACCGTACGACTAGACGGGGCGAGCGACTTCACCCTTATGTTGTCAGTATTCCGAGTTCTCGCACGAAGCGCTTCGCTTCATCTTTTATACTGCGGACTGCTAAGGAGTGGAATGCGCTTCCGTCGTCTGTCTTTCCGGATAAGTATAACCTTGGACTATTCAAATCCAGAGTGAACAGGCTGTTACTGAACCAGTGAGCTACATCTTCGGCCTCATCTGCACTTACCATCAGGTGAGATAGAGGCCAATCGCTGGTCAGTTTATAATAAAAAAAAAAAAAATCTAGTAATTTATCACCAGAACTGCATTCATTAAAAATTACAAAGCAAAGCAAACAATACAAATACTCTTTATTGAACAGCACAAATCAGTACAAAACAATACGGAAACAAAGAACAAGTGAGACAATAGGCGGCCTTATCGCTTAATAGCTAACACAATAATGTATGATGAGTTATGTAGTTGCTCGAAATAAGTAAATGTAGGATGCGCGGATTGGAACGTAAGGAACGTAAGAGAGAGAAAGAATGAGTGGTGTGTGACTGGGACAGAGTGATGTTGGTATGAGTGCGTGTGAGAGAGACGGAAAGTGGTGATCGAGTTTTTAAAATGTAACGAATAGGAGGGGGAGATTGTGCTAAGCTCTAGACGATGATGGTGTATTTTTTCGATAACTTTATAAAATTATACTTTTCCGAAGTTAATCCAGTTGTTTCGATCAATCCTCCCACATAAATATTATATTATATATTATATTATAGCGATCTCTACCAGACTGACCAGACAACCAATAAGAAAAAGGAATAAGTTGGAGACAGTTTAAGTGCTAAAATAACTGAACATTTTCGAATAATTATAACGCAATTTATAAACGTGGATTCTAACTCTAGTCAGATTGAACTAAGTCAAACAAGCTTGAAATCAAAAGGAGGATTTAATAATGTCAGAGTGTCTCGAAGCGTGGTCCTGTGCTAACACCCCTTTGAAATCTAATTACTATTAGTAATTCACTTATAAATTGTGCACTGAACAATGAATAGAAATGGTCATTTCGGATAAGTTCGAGTTTTCATTCAAACTTACGCTACATACATAGAATGTACCAGTTGCTTCTCTTCCGCGCAGACGGTAAAAGCCCATCGAGGGAATGGGCGAAAATAATTAGGAATCCGAAGGTGCCGAATAAAAATAAAGGGCTGTCAGTTCTGTTGTTCTACAAAGTTGTTGGTGGACGGCTATTTAGGTTTTTATTCGGAACTTATTTATTTACTTATTGTGAAATGAATTGATGTATATGTTTGGTGTAAATTAATAAGGTGTAAAAACAACAGCGTTGGTCGAAGCCGGCTTCCTCGGGGTTTGTGGCTCTGGAATTGATTGCAGACTACCTACTCGTCCATCGAAGGTTTTATCATAGAAATGTTATGTCTATTACTCTTATTGAGCGTAACTTGTAAAAAAGTAATATTTCACCAAAAAGAATAAACGAATTACATAATTGTAAGAAACTTTGTTATAAAAACAACGGGTTGCACTCCGAGAGTGCCGGCAGAAGTGAAAACCTGAACCGCGCGGTAGAAAGAGAGGGGGATATTACTTCCTCTCCTACACCGCGCCGGTGGTCTACTCTCCCACCTTCTTACGAATTTTCGATCAGAATTTCACGTGTCCTGACTCCTGACGCGAGTTTAACATTTTTTATCCATCCCAAAAAAGCGCACAGGCGCTAATGATAAATAATGTAATTCTGCATAGAACTTCGTTTTTTTCCTCGCATTCAAAGTAAAAAGTGGAGTCACAGAATAAATAATAGTACTGTACTGAGTGTTTAACGCAAGAATAAACAACCATAATGACACTCTAAGTATAGCCACCCTCGCTCGAGCCCGGGTGGCTAAACATCTCGTGTCATTATGGCTTGTTTTAGTCCCTTGTTGAAGACAACAGTAACACGTGTAACAATGTATACAATAAATATTAACTTAAACTGAAACACATTATCAAAAGGCCCTTGGGCATGGTTCTGACAGCAAGCGAACATAAACTGAATCGCATTAAGGCGCTGTCAACAGCAAATGACCTTGAGCAGCGCCACTCTTCACACATACGGTTCGCGTGCCTGTGAGTGAAAGAGAAGAAACTATTCCGGCAGCTTGGCGCGCGTCTAAAATCTTGCAAATAAGACACAAATAAGAAGAAATAAAAAAAAGTATGGATTATTTTGTGAAATATGACTCGTTAGCCGTGTAGGTATGAATATGTTGACTTCATGTTTTTAATTGCAGACCCATACGTCGAAAAAATAAAGACATAGAACCGTTTAATGATGATTTTAAGACCAATCTTTGCAATTATTTTCTATCAAGCCGATTTTGTTCAATTATATATCGAGTCCGTCTAGCGTGTTTGAAATATGATGAAAATTAACATTATATTTTTTTTAATTTTTTTTGTGTGTAGTTTTTCTTAAAAAAGTGCTTAAATAACATCAATTTCAACAAAATTAGGTGTTGTCAGCCTCTTAAGACGTCATCATGGTAAGGCCCCAGGTCATACATACACATGCCATACATAGGTACTTATTTGTCTTAGTTAACAGTGTGCTGTGGTATGTTCAGTTAATATTAAAATATATTGATTAACTGAGTTCATAAAACCATGATTTTACGAATCCCTTTTAGCAAAATCCTCTCATTGTTACCCTTTTTATAATTGCTGAAAAAAAAACGGAAATGAGTCGGCCGTTTCTTTTGAGAACATTAAAATTGTAAGCTGAAAAAGAGGGTTCAAAAGGAAGGTAGGTACATGTTCGACCAAGGGTCAGCGACATCCTGGACTTCATTACGTCATGCCATTAGGGACGTACGTATGATTTATAAAAAATACGTACTACAAATTTAGCCGGCTCAGACAAAGGTTTCTCCAATATGGACTGAAAAACACCCACACGAAAGAGAAAATCCCAACCTCTACACAGCTCATCCCTCTTGGCTCGTGTCTCAACACTTTCCATTGAAAAATTATGCACATTGTATCCTCGACTATATAATATTCCACACTCATCACAATAGTTGTTTTCTTGTAATCAATCATTAATCTCGCTGGTATATATAAAAAGTAACATCGTTAGCAATATTGTCTAGCTGTTAACGAATGCAAATTAATACATTGTTGGGATTCAAATGACTTTGTCAGCGTATCACGGTGATTGGAAACCGAATATGCTTGTTAAAGCTTTGATAAAAAGTGTAAACCTTGATAGGTGATGTATTTATTGCATAAGGATATTTATATTCAATAAATATACATTGAGCCTTATTTTGTCATTCAGCTTATTTATAGCCGGTACTTACGTATCAAAGTAACGCAAATTAGTATCATATATAATAAGAAGTTTTCGGGATTTAATCATAACGGAGAACCGACATATGAAATCATGTACACTTCAAATCAAGTGCAAAATATTCTGTTAATGACATGGAATCGATCATAAGCCGTTTTTTATCTGATTTAATCACGTACAGCTCCAGCATCAATCAGGCATAGTACACAATAGAAAAAAATATATAATTATTGTGTATCCAAATGTGGACTCAAGAAGCATAATTACTAAGTATTTAGCTAGTTTATAAATAAACTCTACTTTATTCATAAGGAGAGTCATGCATGCCGCTATTACGTGCACAAATCACCCGCGCAGTGGAAATTGCAAATGTTGCAAAAGCCGTAGTATATCGTAAGGGACGGAACCCTACTTTTAAGTAGTGCTAAAAACAAAATTATACTACCGCTTAGGAGGTTACGATTACTTTACTTTATCCGTATACCTTTAATCATCTCTTAAGGTTCTTAATTTGAGAATATAACAAAATTTGAAAATATGCAGACCGATAGTAAAAAAACTGATTTCAATATGATAAAAAATAACGATACATAGAGCAATATGCCGCACATAACAGTCACCACATGGGAATGTTGAGCCGCTTGCCACCACTTTCCATAATTAAATCTTATAATGCAAATGCGACGTACTTCACCCACACCACACGACTGATAACCATTTTCTTAATAAAATAACAAGTGGCAAATGGCTCAACATTTTCTTGTACAAAGTCCATTCGATAATTGCAAATACTAAAACGCTCACCTTACTCCATCCATAAGCGCTCAGGAATCCTATAGTAATTGTGTTCTCGGAGGTCCAATTCAAACTAAGACTCGGACAAATCTTTGTACCACCACAGTCACTGTTCACTAACTCGTACAAACTGACTCCGTCCACTTCGATTTTTCCAGAAACTTCTTCAATTAAACTCGTCATTCCCGTATAAATATTGTTAAGGTACACTGAACTGATTTTCGATTGGCTCTCGCGGTCGTCTACGTGCGATAGGTTTAAGTTATAGCAAGAGCTTCTAGTTTGGACGTCGCGTTCTCTGGATTCATATTCTGTGGCATTATCCGTCGTTTCAGTCAAATTAAGCGTCTCGTTCGATTCGTAAGCTAAGGGTTTGTCTGTGTGATTGCATTGAGCCGTCGTGAATAGGACAATCATAATGAGGATCGCTTCGGCGGCCATCTTTGTCTAATTCATGTTCGCTGCGGCATCACTCGAGTCCTGGAAAAAAGGTAATCAAATTAAGTCTAGTCTGGGGCTAGGGACGTGACCAAATCACTTTCTTAAATAGCAAGTGGCGTGACTGGTTATACTATGGATAAAAAAAAACCGACACTAAAATTCGTTCAATTATAAAGTGATTTGATTTGGTTTTCTCAAAATGCTATCAATTTTATTATGAAGTCATTGTGAGACTGTGAATGTTGAGTAGGTTATTACAACTTTAGAAGCTAAAATTTTTTAGGCCTCTTGCTGCAAAAAGTTAAATCTCTATTTAGTGTTAAACTCGTAGTGTCAAAATGTATGAAACTTTTAAGCTCTGAACCAGATTTAGCGACATAAATCAGTTTTTTTCCTGCAAAACGACCGTAGCATCTGAGAGTAGAATTAACATTATTTCCATGCTGATTACAATCGCATCATTTTTGATTCCTCTGACAGTTCATATTTTACGCAATTTTATACTTAATGGTATTTTTCATGTCCATCCCGTAAGAGTAATAAGACTTGCTAATATAGTTTCTTGGTATTTGGCAGACATATTCCTTGATGATCAAAGAAGTGCACTGCAAAGGAATTTTCCCATTTTCCCACGGGACTAAAGGACGATACAGATAATATAGACTTTGTATTTAGTGCACGTTCTTTGAAGATCGTGTAGGCGTCATAAGAAGTGATCTTTCGAATTTCCCACAGAACAAAAGGATGGGATAAAAAATAATGGAAGTGCGTGTCCATGCAAGAAACGGGTTTATTTCGTTGAGGTAGATAGGTAATACGAAATCCTTCGTGCTTAATACGACTCGTATTTGGCTGGTTTTTGTACATTTTCGATGGGAGAGAGGAAGAAGTTTTAGCGCAAATGATTCTGCGCGGACGAAGTCGCGGGCAAAAGCTGGTAAGATAATAAATGTCGAAAACATGTTTCAGCACACCTTGTTTTCACAACGTTACGTAATTTGCAAACTCTCTGAACCAAATGACTTCTGATTGGGAAGCTGGAAGTCGGTGTAAATAATTATTAATTATTGTTGATCCGTTTAAATTTTGCGTAAACAAACAGTTTTGTCATGATCCATCTCAAGGGTATGAAAAGGTCACCTTCTCACCCGAGCTTTTGAAAAACAAATAGGTAATTACACAATTTATTATGATAAGTAAACACAGGATGTTTGGATTAATGGGGCTTTAAGCTTCAAAAACATGCCTAGACAGTCAGCCTTCGGAGCGAATAACATTATTTAAATTATCTTTCACGTGACACCACCAAAATTTCGTTCGCAATAAAATTTCGGAGTTTATCATAATTTTCGATATGTATTAGTATTTTATATTGTTAAATAAAAAGTAGCCTATGTATTAATCTAGGGTACCAGCTATCTCCATTCCATTTTTTTTACAAATCCGTCCAGCCTTTTGCGCGTGAAGAAGTAACAAACATACACACTCACAAACCTTCGCCTTTACAATGTTAGTAGGATATTAATCACTTATTTATCCATCACGGGGTAGACAGAATCTTGGGTAACAATGAATAAAGGTGACGTTTAGCGTGATTGTCATTGTGGGTGGAAAGGGGAATCAAAATAGTGATGGGTTGCTAGCCGGATCGCCTATAACAATGATTCTTAAGATTTTCGGCCATTCCCTTGATGGACTTTTACGATCTACGCAGAAAGAAAAGCAGCTAGTAGGTACGTTATATGTTGGGAACTTTTTTGAGCCTTAAAATAGACGGAATAAATACGACAGTGAAATCGATCATCGAAGATGACCTAAACGGACGTGCCGGGAACGAATTGAGGACGCTTTGACAAAGTATCCGGCCAAGAGTTAGGGTTAATATACTCGGTGGCAAATAATGTGGCCCTCATATTATGTATGGAATATAGGTTATTTCGTATTGAGTTCAGTTCTGAGTGTTTGTAGTAGTGTGCTATATTTCGATACGAGTCTCTACTCTACCTTATACATCTCTACTATAGACTAATATAATTTAAAGTACGTACTTAATTTGGGGACCTTATATTATGTACATCCCTTTTATAAATGTACTAATTGTATTATAGGTAAGTTAAACAGAATTTTAGTACTGTTGTAAATCTATTTTATTCTGAAAAAATGACTTTCTGCCAAGTTTCTTGCGGCACAATCTTCTTAGCAATGATGGTCTTTCCGAAAGCGCTGGTGTTTAAATAAAAGACATATAAAAGAGCCCTCGGCGGCCTATTTGCAAAATATTTTTTTGATTTTGATTTTGATTAAATTTGAAAGCGAATAAAGTATTTCAGGATCGCAGCAAGTGGAACAAAATAGTCCCTGCCTGCCTCTATACTTAGAAAAGGGCGTGGCGGTATGTAGGTAACTAACTACCTACGTAAATTGTTTGACATTCCTACTCTATTGTTTATTGTCTCTACTCCCTGACAAGGATGCGGGTCGTCTCGTAAATGGCTCGAGTATTCGACTAAATATAATAAAGAGTGACCCGATACCGCAACATCAACATTCTGAACCCATCTCGGCCTACGCATAAGAAAATGCGAAATATAAATAAAACTGAATATAGTAGTAAAAAATATGACCGATCTATTTTAGACTAAAAATATTCAGGAATTTAGTGTTAAAAGATACACAGTAAAAATAATAATAATATAATAGTATAATAATATTCAGGAGTTTAGTGTTAGGTGGGTGTTTAGGTGTTAGATGTGTTAAAGGTGTTGGTGTTAGCGATAGGATTTGGTGTTTAGTGTAAAAAGATATATGATAAGTTAGAGAAAAAAAGGGAACAAACAGCCAATAAGAAATTTTTATATATACATACATACATACATATCGTCACGCCTCTTTCCCACAGGGGTAGGCAGAGGTAAATTTTTATAGGTAGGTACAAAACATAAATGAGAAAAGTACCAATAGGTAGATGGTGTAGAATGGGCCCCACTTAGTATAATATTGTGGCAAGCCCAACGCTGATTTTCAGGGGGACCTAAAGTGAAACTCTTTTTAATGATAATATATTAATGATAGTACAGCTATGTAAAAGTACAAGGACATACAGTAGCAGTAAAGTTTAGGTTAAGTAGTTATATTTAGCTCTTAGTTTTTTTTTATTATTACTTATTTACTGCTGCTATGTAAAATAAATTACCTAGGTTACCAGTTATCAGGGGCCTCACCATGACGTCCTAATTCAGACTGAGTTCAAGTTTTAGCTGTCACTTTTAGTATGGATCCGTATGCTTAGTGTAAATTTTTGGTCACAGAACACGTCTCGACCGCGTTTGCGTTAAAATGTCAAATGCTATACTGTTTGGTGCCGTTTCGATCCGCAAGTGGCGCTGCTAATTTTTCCATAGTAATTGAGACGTTTACGTGAACTTGTTCGAGACGTTTGTTCGTGTGAAAACTTATACTAGAGGCTCTGACAACGAGCGAACTAAACTGAAACGCATTAAGACGTCGTGGTAAGGGTCCAGTGCTCCATTGTACCCGAGACGTTTATCTATCCACCAGTTAGTAGGTGAACAGTTAAATCGAGATTAAAAAGGTAGTCTGACTGAGTCTTGTTTTTGACTTCGATTGCGAGAAAATTAAACAGCAAGTGCAAATACTCTGCTTGGCTGTCATTTCATTTCATTTCGCTTCACTTCCTCCTCTTTTTCTATTGGTCTGTGATGTGGTTGTCTATACTTATCTTTGTTTCATTTTACAAAGGGTTTTGGCCCAGGCAACCACATCCAATTATGTTTTATTTTATTTAATGTTTATTTTTTACTGTTTATTTTAACTGTTGTATCATTCTTTTCTTTTCAATGTATATGTATCACCCTATGGTCCCAACGGAAGACCAGCGCTGGCTGCAAGGCCAGCAAATGCTGAGTTGGGACCATTTTGTGACAATTTATTTATTTATCTGCTGTATTGTGTGTTTTTTTAATTTTGATGTTTTGTTTGTCATAAATAAACTTTTTTCTTCTTCTTCTTCAAATAAATGTTCTTCACTCAACAGTTGGCAGTCCACGACCGTTCGTTTCTCGCGGAACTTCTTACCATTACCACGCACGGTTAAACTCTGGAATCAGCTAGCGGCATCAATTTTACCGGACCGGTACAATTTAGGGATCTCCAAAAAACGAGCCTATTCTATTCTTAAAGGGCCGGCACACACACTGTTAACGCCTGTTATGAGTGGCTACGGGTGGCGGTGATTGATTTCCATCAAGTGACCCGCGTGCTCGTTTTTCCCCGTAGCATATAAAAAAACTCAATAAAAGTTTAAGATAAAATATTGCCTGATTGTGTTGTCCTTGGATGAAGTTTCCTAGCCTACATCCGACATAAATAGAATAGAATAAGTAGGTAGTTGATTTTTTAGGGTTCCGTAGCCAAATGGCAAAAACGGAACCCTTATAGATTCGTCATGTCTGTCTGTCTGTCTGTCTGTCCGTCCGTATGGCACAACCACTTTTTTCCGAAACTATAAGAGCTATACTGTTGAAACTTGGTAAGTAGACGTATTCTGTGAACAGCATTAAGATTTTCATACAAAAGTAGAAACAAAACCAAATAATTTTGGGGTTCCCCATACATAAAACTGAAACTCAAAAAATCATCAAACCCATACGTGTCTGGGATCTATGGATAGGTCTTTAAAAATGATATTGAGGTTTCTAGTATCATTTTTTTCTAAGCTGAATAGTTTGTGCGAGAGACACTTCCAAAGTGATAAAATGTGTGCCCCCCCCCCCTCGTAACTTCTAAAATAAGAGAATGATAGAACTAAAATATATATATAATGTACATTACCATGAAAACTTCCACCCAAAATTGGTTTGAACGAGATCTAGTAAGTAGTTTTTTTTTTAATTTAATATTTGTTTGTCTATATAATAACCAATATGAAATGACCTCACACTGCCTACATTTTGCTTAAAAGCAGGGCTCTGCTAAGACTGGATTTTATAATAACTTGGCGAATTTGTACGAAACCCTCAGTGCGCGAGTCCGACTCGCAGTTGTTTTCTTCTATAGACAGTTTAAAAATAAAGGAAAACTTCTATTTCAAGAAAATGAAAAATAAATGTTTAGACAAGCATAAAAATGCGTTGGCAGCGAGCAAAGACAATATAACCACTAGACTGCTCATGCGGGGGGAATCCGTACCGCCAAACATTAGCTCCGACAGAGCTAATACAGGCTCGCCCCACTCAAATCTTCGTTAGTTCCAATTCCGTACTACGCTAGGAACGATCGCTCGAAAATAATAAAAAAATATATAAATATGCCGTTCTGCGCCATCAAGTGGTGCGGTAAAAATAGTAAAACATCGAACTATTCCACTGATGGTGTTACATTCCACAGGTATGTACATTTTCATTTATAAATTCGAAAAACTTATTTAATAAATTAAATACCTTCGTTTTTAGCCGTCTCTGTCACTCCCAGGCTCAAATACATATAGCCATCCCGCTTTAGTGCGGCACGTGTAAGTTAGTGATGTCCCACCCACTTTTAATAATCACTATCGAGGAATCTTAAGTAACAAGCTGCAGGATTACGCAGTGGAATAGTTAAATAAAATAATGATTAGGGTTTAGTCAGAGTATGGGAAAGTGGTCACCATTCGTAGACTTTATAGATTTCATTTTTTATTTTTTATTTAATTGTCAAATTTAGCTAGTTTATGTACATAAGTGTAAAGTGTAACAAATATAATTGTGGTTTGTTACAAAAAAGTCCGAAACTATTATGTCAAAATGTTATAGCCATTTTTCAACGATAATGGTGACCACTTTCCCCTAGGTAATAATAATATTGCAAGCTTTTTTTTAGTTTCACCTGTCCCGATGTTTGTTTGCAAGTTAGATTTGATCCACTTCCCGGTTACCAATTGAGATGAAATTTTGCATACACATACAATTAAAAAAATTAAGTGTCAAACATGTATTGGTGCATTAATAGGCGACACAAATACTAAAAGTTATCACATCAAAAAGACGTTCAAAAAAAACTTTTTTACGGTTCAAATACAGTCCTAGAAATTTGTCGCCGGTGTGAAATCAATATTAAAAGTGCTATAAATGAAAATGGATCAAAAGTATTGCCACCAAAATATAATTCAGATTTCTTCGAAAGAACTGTGTTAAAGTCGTTTATAGGGTACAATTTGTTTCCTGACATACATTTTCATCAATTTGAAGTTGAAACCGAAAATCACATAATTGAGCTGACTAGGTGTGTTATAAAGAAATACGTCGATGCGAGGTTGTCATATTTTACCAAAAATTATAAAGATCCTAAGAAGTTCATTCGTAAAACTTTGTCAAAATTAATTCATTTTAAAAATCAATAGTACTACTATGTAACGTTAGATATGTTCCGATGCCGATTATGACTTCGGCTGAAACTAATAATACTGTTATTGTATTGTTCATTAAAAGTGTTGCCTTTATAAATATTTTTTTATATTTGTTGTTATTTAATCCAATTCCCTCTACATACATAGCCGTCTTTATTGTCTTCTACAAGCCATGCTATTAAGTTTGGTAACGTCCCATTTTACGAATCGGTTCACGGGCTGCGTTCGAAATCGCTATAGTAATCGTATGGTTTGGCTATGACATGGCTATAGCGATTTGGAACGCAATTTTTTTGCAATATTTAAAAATCTATGGATAATATGCCAAAGTTATCGTAAATCAACAAATACACGGTGTATAGGCCGGGATGATGACGATGATGATGATGATATACAAAGTAAGAAGCCGGATACTGGGCTCTCTTTGCCGGATAGTCGCCGATTATGTTAGTTGCAAAATAGTCGGCTTTACCGACTAGTCGGCACATCTCTAGTGAACATACCTACCTACATCAAAAAACGTACAGTCTAACATAGAAAGAACCTCCTTTTATTGAAGTCGGTTAAAAATAATAAGAGGTAAATGGGGAAATTACACACTAAAAGGTAAAAAGTAAATGTTTTATCGATAAAAGTCCAAAACGCGAATGGCACATCACTAAATTCTTTGTTGACATTGGGATGGCCTTGAGTCAGCCAATGAGAGGCTTTGTCTACCCCCCGCAGTCTTCACTAAACTGGCGAAACGGTTTTAAGGAACAAATGCGTCTTTTATCACTCCACTGGTTTACTGCTTCGTGGCAGCGAGACACCAGAAGGCTGTCTCGAGTCTCGAGGGTGCTCCGTTAATAATAAATGCTTGCCATTTGTCATTTCCGATTTATATCTCTCTAAATAATCGTTAGATGCAGTTTCATAGACAACGAAAGAAGGAAAATGTTTTGTAAAAAATAGAACAAACGAGCTTGAAACGAACTTATTCTTTCTGAACAATTTTGAAGTTAATCCGACCATTAAAACAACTGACACGCGTACAGTTACAAACTGACCTTAATTTAATAAATGTACAATCAAAAATTTACGCAAACAAAAATAACTGATAAACAACCGGATTTCGAGAACCTTTGGCTCTTATCTATCTCCAGTCTATATACGTCCCACTGCTGGGCACAGGCCTCCTCTCAGAATGAGAGGGCTTGGGCTATAGTTCCCACGCGGGCCCAGTGTGGATTGGGAACTTCACACACACCATTGAATTGCTTCGCAGTTGTGTGCAGGTTTCCTCACGATGTTTTCCTTCACCGAAAAGCTCATGGTAAATTTCAAATTAGATATCGCACATAAATTCCGAAAAAGTCAGAGGTGCGAGCCCGGGATTCGAACCCACAACCCTCTGCTTAAGAGGCCACAGTTCAAGCCACTAGGCTACCACGGCACTGAACAATAAATAATTAGGGCATTAGGCAGTATTTTTTGTAGATGCGCGAAGACTGGCATTTTACCATTGTGGGTAACGACATGGATAATGTTTTGCTTCTCGCTAATAGATTATATTACAGTATTCTCGTTACATTCCCAACATGATTATCAAGTAAAATAATAAAAACAATAATATATTTTATTATTATTAATAAACATTTGCCTCCCTATTCCCATTTAAACGCTTACAACAAAATATGCAAAACTGTAAACAACACAAAAGATATGTCTGCTGCTAAATTAAAAAATGCTATCGAAATATGTCTAGCAAATATAAACTACCAAGATACTGAGGATCTCCTTATAAGCTCTTACTAATGGTAAAGTGTAGCCACACATACACACACACACACACACACACACACACACACACACACACACACACACACACACACACACGAACACACTACTTTCTAGCTATTTCTTTTCTTCTCTTTTATTATTTGTATTATTCCTGTATTTTGTGTACTTCCTTGGCACTCGCGATACAGACCCAGAGTCTAGTGCGAGCGCCGCCGTTTCACTTACAGCATAAAATGTCATCTACCCATCCTATGTATCAATGTGTGCTTTGTAAAATGTTATGCATTTGTAACTTCAGTGGTGAAAATAAAGTTATTATTATTATTATTATTATTATTCATCTCCAGCCTTGTTCCGTCCCGCTGCTGGACCTAGGCCTCCTCTAATGAGAGGGCTTGGGCTATTTATACCTATTTCAAGGCAATATTTAGGTCAAACCAAAAAGCCCCCATGGCTTAAAATAACAATTCCTACCTAATACCAGTACACTCTTAAATCGCCAAACTCAAAGTGAACTGTATAGATTCAGACGCCACCTTGCGGAGTCCATGTTAAACTAAATAGATAACTTTAGTTACTTTGCTGCAACATAGTGACATCAAGTCACCAAAAACATCTGTTAAGTATATATTTTAATTATTATTATTATTAACCAGCCTTCCGCTTTAAAAAATGAAACAATCAAGGCAAGCACAACCAAACCCACAAATATATTTAACACAGTAAACAATACTCCAAACACGGTCGTGTTTCACCTCTCTCCGAGGTATTTACGTTTTACCTGGACATTGCTTAACACTTCCCCTTTAAAGTTGCTCCCAATGATGGGTCACACATGTACTCTTCAAGGATACGTGCTTCCACAATGAATCGCAGCTTTAAATGACCCCGCGATAGGGTCACTGTGTGATGTATCACAAATATCACAATAGTATCCAGGGTCGCGTTTTACGTTGATAATTCCGTGTCCCCAAAGTGGAAGCACACTTCTTGGACGTGTGAATGTCAGTTCCTTTTGTATAGCAGAGAACGTGCTAAGTGGCTAGCCCATTAGTTAAGCTTCATTAATTACCTAATACTCCGAACAATGTGACTAACTCGACACAGTTTCGGGATACATGGGGACATAATTAATTTATAACACCCACATGTACTTTTGGGAACTGGAAGGACGTGGTCGAGACAAAGGGAGTATTGAGGATGTAGCGTACAGAGATTAGTAAATAAGTTAATGGGTTGGTCAAGAAGAGACGGCGGATTCATGTTTAATGGAAAGAAGTAGTTTGGCGTAATGTGTAAAAATACTTCGATGGGGAGGATTTTTAGATATTTTTGGTTATTTCTTCTCAGAATGAAGAATACTACAACCTTTCGTCATTATAAGACAAAAGTGTAATAAAGGGAAGTTAGATACCCTGTCGAATTTCTGGCAGATGAATACGGCCGCCATTAAGGGAGAATAGAATAGGTAATCTATAGATAAGCTCATTTAGACACATGCACATATAACAATCAAAACAGAAAAAAGGTATACAGAAGTAATAAGGTATCAATTGCGGGTTGCCGGTGTAAATCGAATTCAACCGATCTGGCAAACTTCCCAAAATGTAATTACACTCAGCGGCATATTTAGAGAAACACAATAAAAGTGTAGGTAAGTATTTTTTATATTTTTTTTTTTTTTTGAATGAACACAAAATATTTACCTTGCTACTCCGCTACTTACGTGCAAGATAACCTAGCTTGTGCGAAATATATACGTTTTGCATGCAAACCCTCCCACCACTACTGCCACACAAATCCCACAAACTTAATTAATCCTATCACCACACAAACACTGACGCGCGTTTCGATCCCTCTACGGGATCATTATCAAATTAAGATTAATTAAGTTTGTGGGATTTGTGTGCGTTTTGTGTGGCAGTAGTGGTGGGAGGGCTTGCATGCAAAACTTATATATTTCGCACAAGCTTGGTTTATCTTGCACGTAAGTAGCGGAGTAGCAAGGTAAATATTTTGTGTTCATTGAAATGGACCTCCGCAAAGTAACGCCTGATTCAATAAAAATTTTTTTTTGGTCAAACATTAAGTATGCGTTTTGCTAACTTTTTTGTGTTCCGCTAAATTCTTGCATGGGTCTTAGCTACTAAATCCTCCAACGCAATTTGTAACTACGTAGTACGAATTTTAATAAAATGGCCAATTTCCCCTTTATTAGGCTGTCATTGACGGTAGGTAACTTTGTTAGCCGCTGGCCCTCGAGGATTAAAAAGCGCGTAAATTATTTATCGGCGATATTTTGGTAAGATTTTATTGAGGCGATTTGGATTTCCGCTCCTACGTTTATGGTGACGTAATAAACAAAGCGATAAACGATAATGACAACCTAGAAAATAGTAATAATATTTTATGCAACAGTTGTACTAGAGGGGTCAAAAAAGGCCAATGGTGTGGGTTACGATGTGAGCGTAGCGAACGAAGAAATACGCCACGGGCTTTTTTTGACTTGCTAATACAACGTTGCATACAATATTTTTTTCACCTCACTTGCTCGAAAGGGCTATCTTTCGCCTTCAAAATCTGCGTGGAAAATTGCTTTTTCCCCTCTAGGGTGGAAAAAGTTTTTGAAATTCGAACGTGGCGCTGACCACCATTGTCCACCTACTCATATACTCAGAAATTAGGACTTTGAACTTCGTATGTTGTCGGCCCGCTTACACGAATTAGTACTTAATTGGTGAATGAGAGGGACGGAATAATACGAAATTCAAATGTAGATCTTTTTAAAGAGACCCCCTAAATGTTTCATTTGATTTAAAAAAAAAACACATATATCACATTCAGAAACGCGATCCGTTATCTATTGTTTGTTTCGTGAACATTAAACAATTTTAGGTCAAAGATGATAAATAAAAATTTAATTTCGACGAATTATTATTTTTTATCTACAAAGTGACTATAATTTGCATTGTTAAGACATTGATTAATTAGTTTATTATAATTTTAATACGTATAAGGCTGTTAGCAGTGTATTGCTAGTGCTTTCGTAGCGCGCGTATAAGTGAAAAGCGCGCATGCGCGAGTGCTGCGCGCGGATTGGCGCGGACAAATCGCCATCTTTCACAGATGTTTTGTTGATTCAAAGACTTCGTTATTACTTTAAAAATTACGAGTTCAAGTAATAAAGAAAAACTAAATGTAGTGTTTGTCGACGGAAAGACTATAAAATATGCTCGGACAGTTATATCAGTAAGAAATCAAAGGTGTTAATTACCAAATACCAAATAACAAAGTAAAGTTCGGAAGCAGCTCCAGTTAGACAATGTCTGCTGGCAACAAATGTAAACTAAAGTTCTTTTATAAACTAAAATTCTGTATAAAACTCAGTTTTGTATGTATAGTAAGTAAGGTCAATATGTATGTATAAAAGTGAAATACATAACTAATTACTATTTTATTTATTTCAGGCTACGTTCATTTTCGTTAGATTGCCTTTTACCAGTTCATGTAGGAGTCAGGAATTTACCTACTGGATGCCCTAACTAATTCATAAAGAGATGCTCGATCGAATGGTTAAGAAAAAAGTAGGTAACAAAACAAATTCCTAAATTATTTTCAAGATTTGCTAACGTTCGTTGCTAAATAAAAAACTGATTTACGATTAAATGAACTGTTTTTCTTCCATCCACCATTTTTCTCACTGTATTGAGGTGAAAAATTGTGTGTTTCGGTCGGCTGCAAAGTTGTTTAGAGTCTCGTGCCTTGAAACCGTCGCGACGCTCAGGATTCTTCTCAATCATAGAATCCTTCGCTAGGTCCGGTTTCAATTCAGGACCTCGCGCCAAACAAACACTTTGCAGCCTTGCATAACATATAACTATTCTACGACTAAGTAGATACCTACTTACTAAATAAAAGTAATACATTCTCCAAAAATGAAGTAGTCCAGTGTTCCTTGCCATGAAATTCTCGAAGACTTTATCATTGCCGAGATTTTTAGGCAACAAATTTTCCATCACTTCCTGGGCCGCCGCGGATATTTCTTCCGGTGTTAACTTAATTTCGTTTTCATCGATGCTTTTTTATGATACGTTACAAAACTTTGTTAAAACTATTGCAATCTTATAACAAACAAGACGAGAGCGGGAAACATGAAAACGACAAATGACAAAATTGGAAGTTTGTTTATAATAAACTTTGTTTTTAATTAACGTTTACTTTTTTTATAGCCTTGCCTTCTTGGCGCATTTAGCCAAAACGTATACCAACTTGCTAGTGACGTCATTAAAATATCTTGTTTGTTACGTTGGCAGCTCTGCATTTAGTTCAGAAAGTTTTAGTTCTATAAAAATCCGTATGAATTAAATAATTTGTTAAGTTGGTAGCCATGCATTTTCATCGTAAATTTAATGTTGATCGTGTAAAAGTTTTACCTAGGTCTGGCAGTCTATGGCTAGCAGAGTAACGATGGAGCACTTTTATAGCCATAAGCCAACAAGTGCTTTTAGAGGGAATAGACAATATAGATTTATCCAAAGTCTTATATTATGAGCGTTCTTATCTTAGTGGTGCTCGCGATAACATAAATCACAGACAATAGTACTGGGGCCTTACCATGACGTCTTAATGCGGTTCAGTTCAGGTCCGCTCGCTGTCAGATTCATACTAAAAGTGACAGCTAAGACTTGAACTGAGTCGGAATTAGGACGTCATGGTAAGGCCCCTGGAGTAGGAAAATAAATATAGCGCGTCTTTTTTCTTAATCGCTTAATAATTGTATTTGAAACTAAATGGTGCATATCGAGAAATTGTATGGCCGTGTTCTTCTACGATACGGTTACTAGCAACTTATGCAAAAATCTAGAGATATTGTGGATATACAGATAGTAAATATGATATTGGGCTTGAAATTTATATGAAACTGAAAAATGTGTGTTGTTTTTTTGTTTTGTGTTGTTTTTGTGAGCGAAAAAGGTATGTCAGGCAGGATCGTAGCAAGTGGAACAAGGTAGTCTCTGCCTACCCCTGTATGTATGTGACGGTATGTATGTATGTAAAATCTCGTGATATAAATTAAAAAAAACCGGCCAAGTGCGAGTCGGACTCGCGCACGAAGTGTTCCGTACCAGAAAAAACGGTAAAAATAATACTTTTGTTGTATGGAAGCCCGCCTTAAATATTATTTTTATTTTATTTTTATTACTTATTTGTGGCAGTACGGAACCCTAAAAATGAAAACTATATGTTTCAGGCGCCTTTCTTAACCGGCTTACCAAAATGAGGGGATGCTATCTTTTCGTTATGCAGCAAACTGCTAATAAAAATACTAGCCAAGTGCCAGTCGGATTCGCACACTAATTGTTCCGTACAAATCGAAAGCTAACAATATATTGTAGGTTTTCATAGTACCTATTGTTTCTGAAAAACTAAGATATTTTTTTTAGATTAATTACTTTTGGATTGTTTCCTTACTTGTATTGTAAAACCCTAAATATTTTAATTTCATAATTCTATGTCAATCTGTACCTATTACAAACTCTGTTTAACTTTTGTTCTTTCGCGTACTGTACATATTTACTTAGAAACTTAATCATTTTACGTTTGGAAGAAACTTTAGCCTTAACTGTTTCGTATTAATTTCAACTTGATACCTCCACGTCATGTTTCTGAAAAGCCTTTGAATATTTGGACAGACGGACAGCAAAGTGATCCTAGAAGGGTTCCTTCCTTTTGGGGTACGATACCCCAAAATCCATAAGATTAAGTTTTATTTAAAAACTGTATGTTTGCATTCATTGTCCTTTACTTTAAGACAAATATTCATTTTAAAGAAAACTTTTTTCGTTCTAACATTATCAAATAATTATATCTCTTTATTTTATTTGTGTTTTCATTTGTTAATATTTACATTATTTACGTATTATTAAATTTTCATAATTATAGTTATGATGTCCAATACGATGTAAATTGTTATGGAATAAAAAAAATAACAATAATCCTGATGAACACTTAATTTACCTGCTTAAATAATTATTCCGATATTTATTCTAAAGTTTTTATTCCCTTCACACGCACTCTTTAAAAGTTCACACGCAGAATAACTAAACAAACTTTACGCGCACAAAAAAAACGAGATAATTATAAAAGTTTTTTCCTTAATTTTTCAATTTACTTTTTCTTTTTAAAAAATGTTTAAAGTCCGCAATATATTTTCTGTTCGTGTTATTTTATGAGGATGCAAGCCGTGCGTCCAGCGTGGAGCCACACTAGATACTGAAGGCTCTGGCAGCGGAGGCGTCGGTTGAATCCAAGTAAATAGCCAGCTTGTTTCATTTATTAAGTAGGTACCTAAGTGTTTTTCTTGTACAGTTGCTAGTTAGTGCGATCTATGTGTTATTAGACAGGGAAATTAACCAACAGAGACGAGACTACGGGCTTAACAATTCTGCAACACGTTGGTGCAGTGTTTCTTAAACTTGTTGTGGGCGCGAACCACTTTCAGACTTTTACAAAGTAAGAAAGAAAGAAAAAGCAAGAAATATATTTTATTTTAGTTCCAAAAGTCCCACCACCTTAGAATAAAATTAGTTACAACTTAATATTACATTTGTGTTGACACAAAAGGACACAAAAAAGGCCTCCACTCAGCAAGTGGCGCTACACATAAAGTAATAATAGTAATAATAAGCCTTGTTATTCCGAATTCGCTACAATTTCAGTAAGTGTACATGTTGTTGTTGTTGTTATAGTCGTTTTTTTTTTTTTTTTTTGTTTATTAAATTGTCGCGTTATTCGGCGTGCCTCATGGCATAGGCCTCCTCCATGTATTGGAGGGTTTGGGCTATAGTTCCCACGCGCGCCCAGTGCGGATTGGGAACTTAACACACACCATTGAATTTCTTCGCAGATATGTGCAGGTTTCCTCACGATGTTTTCCTTCACCGAAAAGCTCATGGCAAATTACAAATGCAATTTTCGCGCATAAATTCCGAAAAACTCAGAGGTGCGAACCCGGGATTTGAACCCACGACGCTCTGCTTGAGAGGCCACAGGTCAAACCACTAGGCTACCACGGCTTTTTTTTTAACTAAGCGTTAACTGAGTTACTGCAGACTTCTGGTAGATACCCA
Organism: Pandemis heparana; assembly: GCA_963854515.1. Taxonomy (NCBI): domain Eukaryota; kingdom Metazoa; phylum Arthropoda; class Insecta; order Lepidoptera; family Tortricidae; genus Pandemis; species Pandemis heparana. Next base: position 14,082,400 of record OY978013.1, on the reverse strand, counting down.
TGTTAAGGACTGGACCCCCTTTAAGAAACCCAGAATTAGTTTTTTTACGAATAATTTATTTTATATAAATATGTACCGTTAACTGTGACTGATAATTTTGGGGCTACTTTGATCGTTTTAAAATTGCTATGAAATCAATATTCTCCATATGCGGTGAATGTTTGGCATGTTTGGCACGTAGATTGGAACGAACTTTTTAAGTATATCAACCCCGTATATCAAAGTTACCCCGAGTTGCGGTTCTTATTAGATTATATTAGATTACTAGCTTTTGCCCGCGACTTCGTCCGCGTAGACTCATTTATTGACAAATAGCTTTTGCCCGTGGCTTTGCTCGCGTGTACCAGGAGTATTTCAATCCCGTTTTTCCCCGTTAGCGTAAGAATTTCGGGAAATGCTCTCTTAATGTTCCTCTACACTCTTCAAGCAACCTACATACCAAATTTCAGCTTTCTACAATCAGTAAAACGAAAAGCCCCTTTTTCCCGTTCCCGTGGGAATTTTGGGAAATTATCTCTTATAGCTTCTCTATACTCCCCAAGGAACTAACTTGCCAAATTTCAGCTTTCTACGACCAGTAAAACGAAAAATCCCGTTTTTACCCGTTCCCGTGGGAAACGAAAGCCCCTTTTTGCCGTTCCCGTGGGAATTTTGGGAAATTATCTCTTATAGCTTCTCTATACTCTCCAAGGAACTAACTTGCCAAATTTCAGCTTTCTACGACCAGTAAAACAAAAATCCCGTTTTTTCCCGTTCCCGTGGGAATTTTTTATTAATATTCGAATTTTTCTCGCCGTAAAAATCATCTTTGAACTTCAACGAACATTTAAAAAAAAGAATTGGCCAAATTGGTCCAGGCGTTGTTGAGTTATGCGCTTACCAACACATTTCGCGATTCATTTTTATATTATAGATTTTGTGTTTTTTTATTTATTTTACGGTTGTTGAATTGTTCTGTGGAAGTAAACTTTGTTTTGTAGGAGGCGTTCTGAAAACTTTATATTTAATTTATAAACTATCATTTTATATGTATAGAAAACGACATTATCCCTGATTAAAATAGGCTAGGTTTTATCTGATATATTACACACAAATTACGTCTTTATCCCTTACGGGGTAGACAGAGCCTAAGGTAACAAGACCTAGCCATGTTTAGCATGATTGTAGGCATAAAGGTGGAAAATGGAATCAAAATTGAAAGAAGAACTGGACTGGAAGAGATCCCTTTAAGGGATAAGTTCGCCTTTGTACATCTATTTGTCTCATTATCTGTAAAATTAATGTGTTTTATGTACAACTAGCTGTTGCCAGCGACTTCGTCTGCAAAGAATTCGTTTATCGCTATCCCGCGGGAACTACGCAATTTTCCGGGATAAAAAGTAGCCTATGTGCTATTCCAGACTTTTTCTATCTATGTGCCGAATTTCATCCAGATCCGTTGGGCCGTTCTGGCGTGATTGAGTAACAAACAAACAAACATCCATCCATCCATCCATCCATACTTTCGCATTTATAATATTAGTTAGATAAAGAGTTATACATACATACATACAAAATTGTGATGGGTGGCTAACCGCATCGCCTATAACATGATGCTTATGACTTTCGCCCAATCCCTCATTATAATTTTACAAGCTTTTGTTTAACTTGTAATGTGTCTTTTTAAGTAAAATCTTGCAATGCAAGTCAAATTAGACCTACCTACTTACCAGCCAACAAAATGTTTTTATCAAAATGTTTCTTTAGCAAAAACTTTTTATTTGTTCTTACATTACCGAACTCTCTAATCCTGCCGCCAAGCAGCGATGCTTGCGCTGCTATATTCTGGGGATGAAAGTAAATTACGTACTGCCACATAACTTTTTTCTATCTTATCCCTTTAGGCTGACAACAGATCTGTAATAGTTTGGTCTTACTCGTATTTCATAAATAGTTAATACAAAAAGTCCCGAGATTACAACAAAACTGGTAATCCAGTAAAGCGACACAGCCTTAATGAGACATTCCGTACCGTATCCATTAAGACATAAAAGGGAAATTAGGTACAATAACTCACTTACCATTTTGATAACTAAAGCTGAGTAGAAGCGTAGAGAGTGCTACGAACAAGTGCGTAGCGGCGCTACGGCGCTACGGCGCTACGCTACGAGGTAGCCGCAGGCGGAACGAATCTAATTAAGGATCAAGTTGGGAGTAGGTAGTTGTATGTTTTCTTGTCTTCCTCAATGACCTAGATGAGATAATTAATGTTTTTTAAAAACTTTTATTCAGTAGTACATGTGTCTGTGTCTAATCAAATCTTGCAAGTGAACTTTGATCCACTTCAAGTAGTTAAACTCATACTCACGATAAATTGTCGAATGTCTCGAATCCGGTGATTTCCTTTTGTAATTCTCGTCCAAAATTTCGGGTGGGCTAAGTGACATGCTGGGTTTAGTGTATTTGAATCGAGTTTCGAGTGAGAACGGTTCCAGTGGTAACGAGAGTGCACGCAGTCGACGCGCAAGAATGAGGGTATACGTGCCGGCACGTAAGTCTAGCGATGACGAGTCACGTGGAGGGGATCTGCGCACCCACGGATACCGTATTTTATATTTCTGCGCAAACAAGGTCATCGCTAGACTTACGTGCCGGCACTTATAGATAGGTCGGTCAACAATAACATCCACCCGCAATTTCTTCAGTCTACCCGTGATCATGATGCATGCAACTGCGTCGAAATGTCGGGAGCTCAATAAAGGTAATCGCGGTTCATATCCCGTCTATAATATTTATATATGTCGAATCAGGAGGCATAATCCAGGCATTTTCAGATACATTTTCCATCCTTCGGTAGCCGTAGCGGTAGCGAAAAACAAATGACAGTCTGTTTGCATCCAACGCTATATTACAACTAAATCACAACATTTTGTCAACAATTGTCACTAACACTACTTGACTCAAAACAAAATCTCCTTCCCGCTCAAGTCCTACGGGGCGGACTCCTAGTCTCCTACTCAGACTGCTTTAACCACCGAGCGCCGCCATGACAGTCTGCTTTACCGACTCTACCCAGGCGTAACGCCCGCGTTTACTCAACAAAAGTTTAGAATTTGTCCGACAGATGGCATTCAAGCTACAAGCTACAACTCATTGAAGAGATAGTATTAATTGTAACGTCAATACAATAAAATTATCCCTGCTTCAATTAATCTCCGACATATATATAATATTTCGAATGAACGTAACCGTGAATCATTGAAAACCCTTAATGCTAGTACAGTCAACAAATAGTACTGTAAATTAAAAATGAGACTTCTGTCAAAGACTTATAGTCATCTTTAAGGGTGCGATCACACCGCCGCTTAAGAAACGGTGACGTTACGGAATCGCAACAACATGTATGAAGAAACGGTGAGAAAACGTGACGCATACGACACGTCACTGCGTATACGCGGCGGTTTGGTCGCACCCAGTACTAAACAGAGTTTGGCTTAATACGAGTAGGTTAGGTACCTCATATCAAAAACGTCTAACTTTGTCCTCTAAAATTGAATTACGCAGAGTTCATTGACCCCCACCTGAGAGTAACGCAATGTGACAGCAGAGCCGCAGACCATGAATATTATTATGCTAAAGCAATCTAAATTAAAACAACGCATTATTTTACATAATGAAGGACGACTTTTTTTTAATTCTTAAAATATCCTTTCTTTGATGTGATGGTTTTCGTAGTAATAAAATTTCCATTAAAATACCTATATATTATTACCTATATATACATATATTATATTGCGGCTCGTGAACTGTTATCTCTTTACAAAAAATTTGTACTAGAGTAACAATTGACGACACGCAAAACAAAGTGACATTAAAACAATTTTATTTTGCGGCTGCCAAACTATTGCGCTGTAGTATTTGCTAGGTAAGAAATAATTGACCAGACGCAATATAATGTTATTGTGGTTTCTCATTCTAAATTAAATGAAGTATAATCGATGCATACATACATAAATCACGTCTTTTTCCTCTACTGGGTAGACAGAGCCTATGTTTTTTCTTTTCTGCCAGACCAGCATGAAAGAAACAGCCGATGCATTTGGGGAAAACTTGATTAAACTCGATTTTTGAGAGATGAGACCAAACCGGCAGGCGCACTACCCGCCCGCACCTCTCTCGGTCCCCTCTGTCGTCCTATCCCGCCTCCCTGGACTCATTTAAGCGGTATGTATGTAAAACTCTTTACATTCTCTTTTTCTTTTCTTATTTCTCTTTTTCTTTTTTTTCTTTTTCTTTATTCTCTTTTTTTCTTTTTACTCTTTTTTTTTAGCGGTCGGTTTATAGATTCATTTTCGTTCTCAAAAACTATTATGTAGCGATTTTATCGAATTCGCTTCAGTTGTTTTCGAGATCTCTATACAGTCCGTGTGCTGTTAGAATTCCATTCGGATTTGTCTTTCTGTCTCCCTCACCCGGCCGATTTAAGTATCAAACCCACAAGAGTAAGTGAGGTAGCAAGACAAACCCGAAAGATGTGTATTACAATTACGTACTGCTCGATTAATACAAGACTTAATTTTAGAAGGTAAATAAAAATACTGAGATATAATAATCAAAATTTATTACATAAAAACTGTACCTATCGGCTTGTTACATAAATTAGCTAAAACAGACGAACTAGAAACGAAATAGAAATGCCTAAAGTATTCTGTATAGAAATGTATTATTATTAATTAATAAATACAGAAAAAAATGTCTTTGGTCGTTACTTCCTTGAGCATTAATTAATAACGAATATATATATTCATTTAATTTAGAATGAGAAACCACAATAATATTGTAATGCGTCTAGTCAATTATTTCTTACCTATCAAAAATAGTACAGTAAAATATTCTGGGAGCCGCAAAATAAAATTGTTTTAATGTCACTTTATTTGCGTGTCCTTAATTATTACTCTTGTACAAATTGTAAAGGGATTACAGTTCACGAGCCGCAATATAATGTTGTTGTGGTTTCTCATTCTAAATTAAACGAAGTATAAACATAAACAATGTACATAACCACTATTTACTACTACAAATTCTTCACTTTTTCCTTTTTGTTTTGTTTACAACGTAAACAACTTTCATACTCGCGAAACTAGTCCAAGTAGTTTCTACTCGTTATCTTATTAAAATGTTAACGCTTTCTCGCTGGCGGTGACAAGTGAGTAACCTTCAAGCATTGTACGTAATAATCATCTGTAGTGTCTACACAACTCTAATTTAGTTAATTATCATTTCATTCACTATCCATTATCTTTGATCTTATTTAAAGGGATGCCAGCTACTGACGTAGACATGTTGATAAACAACTTACATGTTTTAGTAACGAAACCGCAACTGTGTTTGTACACCTTTACTTTCGAATGGTACTTTAGAGCAGTGCTTCCCAACCTGTGGTCCGCGGACCCCCGGGGGTCCGCGAGTATATGTATGAGGGTCCGCGGTGTCATCTCTGGACCATACATAAATGCTAAAAACTCTCGTAATTTTGTATCTGTAATAACTAAAATAAATACCTAATCCGATTTTTTTTGCTGTTTTATTTTATTAAGGGGATCCGTGAAAAGTATGCTTGATTTCGTAGGGGTTCGTGGCTGAAAAAGGTTGGGAAACGCTGCTTTAGAGTGATGTGCTTTTCAGAATAGAGCCCCAGCAAGCCACTCGCTGTTTAGTTGTTGTTGCAATTTTAATGTACACGTAAACCGGTGACTTTGATAATATTGGGGCCACTTTGATAATTTTAAAATTACTATAAAATTGATAATGTCCACATGTGGTGAATGTTTGGCATGTAGACCAAAGGCAAAGGCCGTCGATGAAGATATCGATTGGAAGCAGTAAACGCAAATAAAGATGAATGATTTCGTCATTGCAACTAATTTTTAGAGTTCCGTACCTCAAAAGGAAAAAACGGAACCCTTATAGGATCACTTTGTTGTCCGTCCGTCCGTCCGTCCGTCTGTCAAGACCCTTTTTCTCAGGAACGCGTAGAGGTATCAAGCTGAAATTTATATCAAATACCTACTCAGGTCTACTGCCCCTTGGAGCTGTGAAAAAATCAAACTTCTAAACCAACGCAATCAAAAGATACTTACAGCCGTTTATGCCGCAAATTTCCGCAAATTTTCAACTCTTAAGGGAATCAAAACCTACAGGGTACTTCCCGTGAACGCAGAATCTTGTAATTTGGTATGAAGGTAAGTCTTATATCACAGATTAAATAATAAAGTGACCCCACACTGCGTACATTTTGCTTTGGAGCAGGGCTCTACTCACACTGGTTTATAGATATTTATAGATAATGATACGGAACCCTCGGTGCGCGAGTTCGACTCGCACTTGGCCGGTTTTTATAGTCGCCCCGTAAATCAAAGTCACCCTGGTTTACGGTACTTTTCTTGTACAAAGGAGAATTGAAGCTCGCTCTCGCTGTACGTATCTCACGCTAGAACTCCTCAATTAGTTGAGTACTTTGCAGAGTCATGTAGAAACTGAACGGCGAGTCTCATTCCAAACTTTGTTAGACACGATGGCAATTAAAACTGCGAGGAACGGAAAACGAATCGCCTGTCTTACCACTTTATAAGTAGAAACAGAAAACTCAAAAATACATAAAAGCAGGAGATTTTTTGAAGTGAAAACTTCTTTTAGAGGCGTTAGGCACTTTTTGGGATGGGTAAAAAAAGTTAAACTCGCGTCAGGCGTAAGACGGAGGGAGAGTTTAAGTACCAGGATATCAGAATCCTCTAAGAGCTTATTCTGAAATACGAATAAAGCTAGAGTCGCGTTCGATTTTTAAGTGTACCTACGTTGATTACGTCGCTTTAACGTATGTGCGTTTGGCCTAGTGGTATAAGGTGTGGAATAACAATGTGTTCTCTGAGGTGACCGCAGTTCAAATCTCGTGTATTTATTTTCTTTTTGGGCAAGTGTACGTGTGTGTAGTTTTCAGTTTTGCCGGCACTCCCCGAGTGCTACTGCTACCCTGTGTTTTTTGTTAATTTATCAGTATATTATAATCTCCACCCTCTATACTTATCTATGTCCCTTTTTATATCCCTTACGGGGTAGACAAAGTTGATGTAGCAAGACCTAAAAGCCTCGTTTAGCGTGATGGCGGGCGTATTAGGTGTAAAAGAGGATCAAACAAAATAGTGATGGATGCTACCCGCATCGCCTATATCATATGTCTCCTAAACCACACATTCTTTCGATGGGCTTACGATCTATGTGGGAGAAGCAGCTGTTACATTCACATGTTTTTTTTTTCTTTTTTTTGTCATCCCATTGGTCAATATTTTGTAGCTGGCCGGATAAACGTCAAGATCGTTTCATTTTGTTTTTAAACGCTGATGACTCTTGCTCCCTCACTTGGTATCGCCAGCAGGAACGTGGGACTGCCTTTATACTGACTTAACACTGTCTTTTTTAAGTCTTCCACCGAATTCTTTTTTACCTGAAATAATAATGCTTCGTTACAAAACGTGACTAACTTCTATACCAGCTGTTTCCCGCGACTTCGTCCAGGGGCCTTACCAGGACGTCTTAATGCGATTCAGTTTAGGTTCGCTCGCTGTCAGATTCATACTAAAAGTGACAGCTAAAACTTGAACTGAGTCGGAATTAGGACGTCATGGTAATGTCCCAGGCCCTTTTTTCACCTATTTGACAAATATCGGCGATATGGTACAATTCGACATGCAAGGCGTAGTCAATATGGAGCCAACCGGCGTAGATTCTGGTCGAGTTTGCAATGTAAACCGAATTGTCACTTGTCACCGACAATTGTCGCTTTAGTGAAATAGGGGCTGTTTGTATCTTAGACAGCTGAACTTTTCCCGACACTTCTAACAATTATCGTTATATACGGATCAAAAATAACAGGTCACTTTGCATACAACTTTGTATGGGGAGCACAGACAACTAAGCTTAGTTGTCGATGGGAAATTACTCTTTATTTTTGTATTTTAACGAATCTACACAAAACCTTTACAAATTATACTATACAGACACGGAGATTTAGTGACTTCAGTCATTAGTTATATACACCACCAAAATTGCATTAAAAAGTATTTTAACACACCAAAATTAGATACCTACGTGCTTGGTGGACAGATTTAACAAGGTACGACACATGCGTCATCGCTCAGTGCGTAAGCGGACTTAAATTAACAGGTAAGTTTTGTTACGGTTCGGTCGACCATAAAAACATAAATTTTATAAAATTAAATTAAATGTTAAATATAATTGCCACCAAAATTGACTATTTTACCGGGACTAATCTTTACTTTTGTCTTCTTATAATATAAGTCGATTAATAACGAGTAAAAGTACGTGAAGTTTTAGTTTTAAATCAATTGATTTTATGGTTCTACCACAGAAATTATTCAAAAACAACGGATACTGGACACTAAGTAACTACATAAAAATTGTCATTTAGACGAAAACATTTTTTTTTCTAAATATCAATCACTTTTATAACACTGGCTTGAGATAATAATTTTTGTTAGGTTTTCAAAAGTAATGTTATGAATAAAAATGTTAAATGTTATGAAATGTTGTGATAATAATTTTTGTTAGGTTTTCAAAAAAAAATGTTATGAAATAATTATTACACACTGCCATTATCAGCTCCGCCGCCTATTTTTCGCTGAGATAATCACCCACGACATACATCTCTCCTTTCAGAATGAGAGGGCTAGAGCTATTTCCAAAAGCTCGCGTGGATTTAGGAATTATCGCACACCATTGAACCTGCTTCGCAAGCAAGTTTCACGACTCGCCTATTCTTCGCAGGGGATAAAAGTCTGCAAGCGATCTCTAAAAGGTTATCATGTAAGAAAAAGTTGTTCAGAAATGCGATGAAATATTTCGAGACAGGAAATTCTTGACTTTTCATAAATAACAAAGAGCTACTAGATCCTTTACGACAAATAAATAAAGTTTAAGTTTTCTTATTAGGTAATATAAGGGGCAACGCACTCTCAACGCACTTATGTTATGTATGAGTGTTTATAAGCGGCAGTGATTGCTTTTTCTATTGCTCGTTTTCCCCCTATCATATGAAAAAAATGAAAGATCGTGTAGAGATATGACAATCACGCTTCGCTATTTCGGTTCAACGTAAAAAAATCTCTTTCCCACTGGATTTTTACGTATACAAGTTTTTATTTAATTTTGTAAGATTATTGGGTAAAATCTTGTAAGTCAAAGATCTATCTACTTCTAGATGTCGGATTGGCTTGACATTTGGTAAAAATATATAGGTTGAATGACAGTGCAAGCACAGCAAACATAAATAGTAGATTGTACAACAAGAGCATAAAACAAGCCATTTTACCCGAGACGTTCATATAGCCACCCGAGCCGGTACGGCGAGGGTGGATAGACACGTCGAGGGGAAAATGGGTTTTATGAACGAGTTATACACTGCTTTTCACTTAGATTGCGAAGAAACAAAACAAAAACTGCAAAAAAAAAAAAATTATGTGAGATTGGTTGGAATAATTCGATATATTTAATGGTTTTTCCTGGCAAATAGACTGTGTTAGGAATCAGTGTTATTTCCTCTTCACTTGACGAAATGATTGAATATTAATCGTAAAACAGTAACAAATTTCAACATAAATTCTACTAAGAGAAAATAGGACGTTCCCGCCTGAGTTCCCGCCAATTAACTTTTTTTTTCTTTTTTTTTAAACGTGATACTGCGGGAAGGTTCGAGTATTTTAAAAAGTTTTATTTCTCATGTACTTATTTGCTTCAATAATAACTTGTCAAATTATTGTTACCTAGTTTTAGGTACTAATTAAACAGTTTAATAGACCGCAGATTATAATAAAAAAAATTAACAACATAATTATGCTGTCGTAAAGTTTTAGTGATTGTTTGTGGCTGTTGGCACCCGATTGTCTTGGCCTTAGACGAAGATTTTACTTTATGCACAAGAGCATAAAATGCCATTTTATGCAGCCTACATCTAGCATAAAGTCGAACTTTTTGAGCATGAGAAGTGAAAACTTTTTTTTTTAATACCCTTAGAAAAAGTTTTTTTTTTAAACTAACTAACTTTCAGCCACATCATGGTGTCGTAACGAGTATTTGAAATTGATTTCATTTGTCAGTTTCAGAACTTCGTTAGGGTTAATTAAAGTTTAATGCAACTTTGGTATTTGTATGCGAAAGGGACCAAGGCAAGATCAGTAGTATGCTCACGGTCCATATTAGGATAAATAGGGTGTGACACCATAATAATTATGTTTGTTGATCGTGTACATTGGAATCACTTACATCATAACACTACGTATACATAACGTTTTATAAAACATTTATTTTATGATATGAGAGAGAGAGAGAGAGAAACATTTATATTAAAATTAATTGTGGTAAAAAAAATGTTTGTTTAAAATATAGCAAGTGAATTGATTTTAGTCTATTGCAGCATTTTGATTATGCGAATTTTAATACTAAACTAATTTAGACAAAATGAATTTAGAAACATTTTATACCATTTTATACTTACAACGACAACTACAGAACCGCCGAACCCTCCGCCGGTCATGCGCGCGCCGTACACGCCCGGCGTCGCACGCGCAGCCTCCACCAACGCGTCCAGCTCGGGACACGACACCTCCATCAGGCACCGCAACGACTCGTGAGACTCGTACAGCAGTTTACCCACCTATAAACGGCGTCGTTAGCGAACTGCTACAACTTTGCCAGCAGTCACCAACTTTGCCTAACAGGCTTAAAAATTACAGTGTAAATTAAAAAGATAAAATTAAAAAAGTATAAGTATTTTTTTTCTTTTAATTTTCTTTGTTTTTATTTTTATTTTTTATCTTAATTTTAATTTTAATTTTTAATTTTTCTTTCTTTATAAATATTCTGTTGTAAAACATGGACGTAAGTCTGGAAATAAATAAAACATTTTATTTCATTTCATTTCAAAAACCAACCTTTATGAAAGGTGATAGATTTTCCTTAAACCAGTTTAGGCAAAGTTGGACCCAGACGGCAAAGTTGCAGCAGTATGGTTGGTAGGTACATGTAGGTATAGAATTCAGATGACCACGTAATAATGAAGTACTTAGGTACCAACAAAAAGGGTTTATTCAAAATGAAAATGTTCACTGAAATGTTTTTGAAGTTTGAAGAATATTCGCGTCACGGCTTTATATGACAGACAGCCTAGGCTTAGAATTAATCTCCCGTCTGTTGTGCTCCGAATCTTACACTGTACTATAAGCATAGATACCTATAGTATAACACTAATTACTGTTAGATTAGATCGGTGCTGAAATATTTGTAACGAGACTAGTAATTTTCAAGAGGTAGATTTCGATCGCGTATAGGTGAAGATGGGATACAGTGGATCACTTTTTTGTCAGCGATGCAGTAAAAAAATATACAAAAACTAGATTTCTACCACCATCCAAAAAAAAGTGACAGACCCCAACTGTCAACTAGAAAGACAAAGTGATCCTAGCCTTATACTCCGAAATTCGGTTTTCAAAGTTCTTTTCACGCCGTTCTGCTTACACTAAAGTCGTCGCAAAATAAAAGGCCCGTTTTGACATTTGTCTTCCCGACGTAACAAGTGATGTAACCATATGACTCGGTACTCGATACTCACGATAAATCGATTCAAGTTTGCATGAGTATTTGATCGATTTGAATATGTATTGTAAAGTGCATTGGATTAAAGTTCTGATTAGAAAATTTAACTTAAATTGATATTATAGGTATTTTGAAATGATACAATGTTACGAAAAGTCAATTTTCTTTCATTTAAATATTTGATTACAATAACATTCACTCAATCACAAAAAAAACGAGAAAAAGTGAATCATCAGTCAATCATTTTCTTCAGATGATGAAGACGAGCCATTCTATAGAAATCAGTGCTGCAATTGTTTACGGCTTTGAGCTCCAAGGTATAATTTTCAGTAAATATCACTACACAGCTGGTGAAATTCAGTAATTAATTGGTCTAAATAAAATAAATAAAACGGGCCAAGTGCGAGTCGGCCTTAAAAAAAATTATCTTGATCGATTTATTTTTTCCTTAACCGATTATTAATAGTCTGTGGACAATATGAAAAAATCGTTATGCACAGCACTTCGCTGAGTGAGCGGTACCCATCAATGAAAAATGCAATTACCTTCAGAACATTTCGATCGGTAAAAAATTTAGAACTTCATGGGCGTGAACTGTCAAAACGGGCCTTTTAAATTGCGACGACTTTAATAGCCATTGATTTGAGAGTGAGAGTGACGGCATGATACGAGTTTAAAAAACTAATACCGGAGTAGCCCCAATAAGGGTTCCGTTCCCCCCATTTGCGGCCTGGCCCCTATTCCATCAACGCGACAGTTGTCGGTGACAAGTGATTCTGTTTACATTACAAACTCGACTAGAATCTACGCTGGTTGGCTTTATATTGAATAGGTACGCATTGCATTTCGAATTGTCAAAGGTCACCGACAATAGTCTAGAAAATCCTCCTTAGGGACCTTCAAGAGGTATTTCCTTTCTAGCGCTATGCTAATTACTTTACTTAGAAAACTGTCGGCTCTTCGGACCTCAGGGGCGTAGGCTGACCTATTTAAATCTAATATTGTTGCATCTTCTGCACATTAATCAGATAGCGGCCATCTTTGCCCATATAGAGGTCAACTACCTGCAACCTACTGACCTCTTTTGATTAAGTAAACTGCGTGGTGCATGTGAAATTATAATTTATTGAATCAGGCGTTACTGTGCAGAGGCTCATTGTTAATTAACCAAGAGATTTGTTGCTAAAATATAAATTTTATTTTAACACAGTTTTATGCTAACTTAAAGTCGAGGTAGCCTAGTGGGTCTCTCACGAAGATTGGCATGGGTTCGAATTCTGGGCTGGCATGATTATGAAAAAAAATCTTCTTAAAATAATATAAAAAATAATAATAATATAAAATAAAAAATATTTATTTCGGACATCACGATCCATATCGGGCCATAATAACATGGCCAAACCACTTGAATCCAGGCTACAAACATTGTCGATGATTTCGACAACACCACTAAACAATAAAAGCTGGTATCATTATTCGACAAGTTGACATTTGCACTTGTCAATTTAGTATCCGAGGTAAAAAAAACCGGCCAAGTGCGAGTCGGACTCGCGCACCGAGGGTTCCGCCGTACCATTATCTAGAAATACCTATAAACCAGTGTAAGCCTAAGCAGAGCCCTGCTCCAGAGCAAAATGTACGCAGTGTGGGGTCACTTTATATTGGCCACTGATATATACAGACATACATACATATTTACGGTTTTCACAATTATTCCTTAATCTGTGCTATAAGACCTACCTTCATATCAAATTTCAAGATTCTGCGTTCACGGGAAGTACCCTGTAGGTTTTGATTCCCTTGAGAGTCGAAAATATGCGGAAATTTGCGGCATAAACGGCTGTATCTTTTGATTGCGTTAGCTTAGAAGTTTGATTTTTTCACAGCTCCAAGGGGCAGTAGACCTGAGTATTTGGTATAAATTTCAGCTTGATACCTCTACGCGTTCCTGAGAAAAAGGGTCTTGACAGACGGACGGACGGACAACAAAGTGATCCTATAAGGGTTCCGTTTTTTCCTTTTGAGGCACGGAACCCTAAAAATAGACCTTAGAAAGTGTTGCAAGCAGGCGCATAACGATTACTTGAGGCAATGTTATTCCTGCTTGCAAATGAATTGAACCTAACTCTATAACGAGGTCCCGATATTTCGACGCAGCATGCATCATGATCACAGGTACATACCGACCACTTAAATAAGTCGCGGGGTGGGACGACCGCGGGGGTTGAGAGAGATCCCCTTTGTCGTCCTACCCCGCGCCCCTGTGCCGCGCGGGCGAGGACTCATTTAAGCGGACGGTCTATAACTAAGGTCTGAATTAGTGATGCAACGAATACGAATACGAATAATGGTTTTACTATTCTGCGAATACGAATATCAAAACGAATAAACATGATCAATCCAACGCAAAAAAAGCAAGTTATGATATTGTATGCAAACTATTATAATCTAATTACCTTACACTTGTTTTAAATAATCAAAATAAACTGCTGTTAAATTTTATTAAAAAAAAACTACGCTCGATTTTTGAAAGCACATAATATACGATAGAAGATAATTACAGCTCTGATTAATCTAGTCAACTAGTCGAAAATTTAATTTGAGCCGTAAATTTGTAACAGTACCTCAACAAATATTTCCTCTTTCGAATGATACATACTTTCAAGTGATATGATTTCAAATATGTCCTCTTCGGTTCTTTACGAATGCCATTTCGATATCCGGCGAATACGAATATTCGCTAATGGGTCGATATTCGGCAAATACGAATATTAGTATTCGTATTCGTTGCATCACTAGTCTGAATTAAAATTAAAGTTTACATTTTAATATATTCGTGAGGCAAGGGCACGCCACTATTTCAGCCTTACCCGTTCCCAGTCTCTCGTCTTGAAGCACTTTGCGATCTCCTCCGTTCGCTGTATCTCTTCTACGACGTGTCGCGCTCGCTTTATCACGTCGGCATCACACTTGCTTCTCTTCAGATCTGTCCATATAATAACATTACTGTTACAAACTTAATTTATGGGGTGGTAGGCGGATGACGTCGCGCGACTGGTCTTTAAATACCCGCCTCTTGCTGTGCCGGGCGCTTATTCTCTCGACCGTCGGCCTGGAAGCATCTCCTTTGTCACCGTGTTTTGTGAGCTATCTTTTGCTGCTTCTTCTTTCTATTATTGCGTGATTCTAAGCGAATTGTGTACTTCATCGTGCTAAAGACTTGTTTAGAATTATTACAGCCTTTGTTCCCTGTTTGTGAGTTATTTGTACAACCGTTCAAATAAATTCGTTACTAAAATCGTGTGTTTTAATAAAATAAGAGCAAATTAGTTAAAAAATATCGTAATGAACGCGAGTAATGGCTAATGAAGCTTACTTATAGTAAATAACTAACTAGCTTCTGCCCGAGACTTCGACATATATAAACTTTTCTCTTGAATCACTCTATCTATTAAAAAACTGCATCAAAAGTTGCGTAGTTTTAAAGATCTAAGCATACATAGAGTCAGATAGACAGACAGCGGAAAGCGACTTTGTTTTATACTATGTAATGTAGTGACATTTATACAGGATCTCTTTAAATTATTCTAAAATTTTCCAGCACTTTGAGATAGTTTGACTAAAAAGGCCGCTACCATCTGCGCGAGAAGAGAAGCAACTGGTACATTCTATGTTTTTCTAACTCCCACAATGCGGTGCAAATCCTGAGCCCCGAATATCCTACTTACGAATTCTTGTTCTCTCTACTGTTGTAATAAATTTTGGTAAGCAATATTTAAAATTGGTAGTCAAGTTTTTCGGCTCAGTAATTAATTTTCGCGGTGATTGATTATACGTTTTACCTCGCCAGTAGAAAATGATATTTTCCAGTAGTAAATAAATAAGCGTTAACGAGCTTTACTTGCCTATCAATTATTATTTTTGACACTTAATTTTCCTAGGAAATTTAATTGTGAAACGCAATGATTCGTTTTCATTTTAAACATATTGCATTTTGTTTTGTTTATAAACCTACTTAACTTGGGGACCCCTTTTATTATAATACGTAATTTAATTTAATTTAAGTAAGTATTGTTGTAAATTTATTCTATAAAAAAAACTGCCAAGTTTCTTGCGGCGCATTCTTTTTGGCAATGATGGTCTTTCCGAATGCGCTGGTAGTTTAAAAAAAAAGACATCTAAAAATTTGCAACATTTACTTTTTTTTTTGTTTTAACATGATAAAACTGAAATAGATCAGGTGAACATTTACCTAAACTCACGTGCAAAAATAACTGGTCAATCTAACTAATATTATAAATGCGAAAGTATGGATGGATGGATGGATGTTTGTTTGTTACTCAATCACGCCAGAACGGCCCAACGGATCTGGATGAAATTTGGCACATAGATAGAGAAAAGTCTGGAATAGCACATATGCTACTTTTTATCCCGGAAAATTGCTTAGTTCCCGCGGGATAGCGATAAACGAATTCTTTGCAGACGAAGTCGCTGGCAACAGCTAGGTTTCATATAAATTTGTATGGACAGTGACCCGTTATTTCTGCTAGTCAGTGTATTAGTAAATCACATGCAATGATATCACTTGACGACTCTCCGAGTACCTATATCAGCACCTTCCTAGCACTGCGCGCGCCGCTGAGGATACTCGCTGCCCTTCAGTGGCCTTACCATGACGTCTTAATGCGATTCAGTTTAGGTTCGCTCGCCGTCAGATTCATACTAAAAGTGACAGCTAAAACTTGAACTAAGTCGGAATTAGGACGCCATGGTAAGGCCACAGGTGGTGCTACACGTTCGTGTTGATGACTAGTATGGTAGTGCCGCTGTCGGTGATTGGGACTAGTGTCGATATTTAGTGGCTCCACGTACTAACGACTTTCCCAGCATGTTTGAAGCGAGCTGGCGGTAAGGTCACTGTTTAAACAGGTGTGCTCAGCAACTGACCTTCTATTTGCTCCGCAGTGGCGCCTCGGAGTGAAGGCTTGCCGAGTATGTCAGCAGCTTCCTGGCACTGCGCGCGCCGCTGGGGATACTCGCTGCCCGTCAGCTGGTGCTTCACGTTCGTGTTGATGACTAGTATGGCAGTGTCGCTGTCGGTGATTGGTACTTGTGTCGACTCTAAGGATCTGTGACATTTTAAATACGAATTACCTACAAATTTAAATGGAATCTATAAATTGCCAAATTGTTTAGCAAAATTTAACCGATAGGCCTTTTTGTTTTCAATAGACAAGGATCCTCTTTGGTTCCAACTTTTACTATTACTACTGCTACTTTAACTAAAGTTAACTAGACTTGAAATATAAGGAACAATATGAAACATCATTAAAACTTAAGAAAATGTGTTTAATTGGAACAAAATATCCGTCTTTCTTTGGAAAGTCAATAAATAAGTAGGCACCGACAGCGAAAATAATGAGAAACAAAACACCAACTTCGTTTCTTTACGAACACTGCTTGTACGAAAATTAATGAAATTAACTAATACACACGTATTTATTTCTCTCGATGTAGTCAGAGCCTAGTGTAATAAGAGCTAAAGGCTACGTTTAGCGTACACCTACTACCACAGGCGCTCAAGGCGCTTACAAAAAAAAATGCAATAATTCGGTTTTTCTTTAGTTTTTTTATGACACCAAAAAAAAACTTCTAGCTTCTACACAATTATCGCTCGGCCTGGGGCCTTACCATGACGTCTTAATTCCGACTCAGTTCAGGTTTCAGCTGTCCTTTTTATATTCTGTATGGATCAGACAGCGAGCGAACCTAAACTGAATCGCATTAAGACGTCATCACAAACTACTAAGGGATACTAACGTATCAGACGACCCACTTCCCTACAGTCAAACTAGCCAATAAGGAAAAGTCGGGTTTAGGTTATGACAGCTCTTTTTTTTTTTAATTTAGCATTGGCATATACAGGCAAAGGCGCAGTGTTAACAGCCGATTTGCATGAGGCTCCTTAGCCTATAAGTATTATTTTCATTTTATTTATAGTGTATTCCCAGTATTTCTACAAATAGGTAGTAATACTTGGAATACACCTACTTTATTCATAAACTAAATTGTAAAATAAAACAAACATTAATTATTTTATATTTTTATTTTTAATCTCTTCCTGCATTTGTTTAACGCTTTTTATTGCATTTGTGGCAAAACTTTATTTTGTAATCGAAGTAACGTCTGTCCTTTTGTATTTTATTCATAGTATTGCACCAATTACCGCACTGCAAACGAGACGTGGTTGTAATTGTTGTAATGAATCTCGTTTCAAAATGCTTGTGGCACACAAACATCTTACGAAGTTCCTGCAAACTACGGCTGCGAAGGTGAACACCGCCAATGCACTGTAACCACTTTTGGAGTCCTATCTCAGATAGAAACTGATGCATTTTAACGTCCTGTCGTATGCTAGCACAGTTTTCTATTCAACACTTGTTGTACATGGTAATAAATACAACACGGCACAACGAATTACTGGTTTAGCTGAGAGGATAAGCACGGATAAAATTCAACGCAACGTAACTTCACTCGATCAACGTAGGTAATGAAGTAAACTTCAATCAAACTAAAACACCGGTGTCAAAATGTCAATTCGAAAAGTTCATGGGCGTGACGGCCATTTTGAATTTAAAAAAAAATGTCACGTCATATTCTATTCTAGACCATAGACATAAGGCCCAAAAAATGTCTTTGAAGATTAACAGCCGTGAGTGGACGTCATGTTAACCCCCCTGTTTGTTACACTCCGTATAAAAAGTTAATTTCAAAAAGAGAACACGACCCCACGTGCTTTATTCTCATTACGCGTCGCCGCCGATATAATGCTGTTAGGAAAACTCTCGCAGATTTCAAAACGTGCTGCAGAATATTACAAAACAAAGTTACGTACACGATAATTTAAATTAACATCGTAAATTTCTTGTGCTTTTAGACGCTAGTATAAATTCTAAGGTCTGATGTTAAATCTTAATAAAACAGAGTTGTAGCGCAAATGTGCCTAAGCACCGGACTGCGGCATTCCGAGGCAGTTTCAAGTTTGCGGCGTCCAAGTGCTGGAATGATATTCCTCCCCCAATCCAAGCCAAGGAGCGTCAAGTAGTTACACCTTCAAGCGCAAGCTGAAGGATCACTTGTCTTATCGACGCTCCAAAAATCCTTGCAATAGTCCAGCACTAACTTGTACATTGGTATGCCAGCCTGTTGTTTTTAAACAATTTCGATTTCCCTTCTTTTTATTTTTGCTTATCGTAAATTATCTATTTAATTTATCTACTTTTAGTTACTCATATAATAATATCGGTTCCATTAAATTTATTATATTTATTAATTTAGTTACATATAGGTTATTAGTGTATGAACTATAATATTAGATTATGTATATATATCTGTGTATCGTTCCGTGAGTCACAGACGGTTTTGGCTGAAAATCAGTGCTGCAGGTGTCTAACACCTCAGCGTAATGCTGAGCCAGCGACCGTTTCACTTTTGCGAAGACACACACACATTAATACATTGCTGATCTATTTTTATGTCTGTGTTTTATGATTCATTTTTGTACAATATTTGTATTTCTGTGTCTTTCAAAAGAGAATAAATGTATTCTTTCTTTCTTCTTTCTTTCTTTCAAATGGTATTTAGTTGTATTTAGTTGTGGTAGCCTAGTGGTTTGACCTGTGGCCTCTCAAGCAGAGCGTCGTGGGTTCAAATCCCGAGCACCTCAGAGTTTTTCGGAATTTATGTGCGAAAATTACATTTGTAATTTTCCATGAGCTTTTCGGTGAAGGAAAACATCGTGAGGAAACTTGCACACATCTGCGAAGAAATTCAATGGTACCTACACTGGGCGCGCGTGGGAACTATAGCCCAAACACTCCAATACACTGAGAAGGCCTATGCCATAAGGCACGCCGAATTACGCGACAATTTAATAAATAAACGACAATAACAACAACAACAACAACAACAACATGTAGGTACTTACTGAAATTTTAGCGAATTCGGAATAAAAAAAGGCTTATAAAAAAAAAATAGTATTCACCTATAGGCACAGGAAGTTCTGTAAGTAATACCTACGTCAGACTTAAGAGGGAAACACGTGGGACATCTGCCAAGTAGAGATTAATGTTAATCTCCTGACTTAAGTAAAAGTGTCACCATTTCGAGATTTTTAATTATAATTTTTCCTCTCATATTTCACTTTGTTCGCTTTGATTTCTCTTGGGGAATCAAAATTGATGACACTTTTATTAGGAGCAATTTATATATATTTGATATATTACCGGGGCCACCTTCATTCCCCTTTCCACTTATACGCCCACAATCATGCTAAGCGTGACCTTTGTGTCTTGTTACCTTATGCTCTGTCTACGCCGTAAGGGATAATGGCGTGATTTGTGTATATACCGGGCCACCTATTTCCCCGTAAGTTTATCTTACAAGTTACTGATGAACATACAACCTGTATGTACAATAACTACGTTTGATTAGATGAGCGTTGAAATAACTGAGAGATAAAAAAAAATTACAGCAGTCATAGCTCACAGCATGTAAGAATAATAGTTTCTTATATTTATACCTATTTTGCTGTGACATTATGCGTATTAGATAATTTAAATAAGGTATTTGCATTCTTACCTGTCCTATTATCCTAACAAAATTCTAACCTCAATGTGCAAATTTTTGTAAAGAATGAGGCGTATTATGTTATCAAATAAACATGAGGCAATATTTTGTACATAATTTTGCTGATATTTTATCTCCAGTTCCTTTATTTACGATGAAATAGTTAAAAAACAACAAAAATGAGACGTTTTGAGGTTAGAATTTTGTTTACCAAATAAGACAGGTAAGAATGAAAATACCTTAAGTATAATTATAGCTATTCATAATTGTCATAAATAACACTGTTTAACTGTTTTCATTTGTATTTTATGTAGGTGCTACTAGCTTCTGCCCGCGACATCGTCTGCGTATTAGGTATGCATAATATAAATTTTCCTCTCGAAGAACTCTAGGTAAGCATCTATTAAAAAACCGCATCAAAATCCGTTGAGTTAAATTTTAAAGATCTAAGCATACATAGGGACAGACAAACAGCGGAAAGCGACTTTGTTTTATACTATGTAGTGTTAAAGAGATGTATGCTATACATACAAATAAGCTTTTTCTTTCTTGCTTCGCCCATCTACATAAAAAATAAAAAATAAATATCATGGGACGAATTACATCAATTGACCCAGTCCCAAACTAAGCAGAGCTTGTGCTATGGGTACCAGCACAAGCTATATGCATGTATGTATGTGTATGTATGTGGGGTATGGGGCTTGTGGTATGGGTATGGGTATAATTACAAGGTACTTTAATCTATGTCATAATGAGATAACTTTGGTTATTTTTTCACTCAAGCTAGCAGCGGTAAAAGCCGTATCATAGGAGCTTAGATAATAAAATTCTTGGGGCAATTTTTAAGACTGGTCATTTCTTAGCGAGACGTCTCTTTTTATCAACCTTCTGTAATTTTATGAGCAGCTTTACATCCTTTTTAGGGTCGCTTCGTCCTATCAACGGAAGTCTCTGGCTAACTGCTAAGTGGACTTACATATAGAGATCTATGTGTACATATTTTTTTCTGATATACTACAGGGCCCTGTAACTGGAGCAAAAAATAGCACACTGCTAGCCGTGCAGGGGTCTTTAAGATTTAACCCAGTTTTTACTTGGTCATGTTTGAGCGTATTTGATTATTAAAAGTAATTATTTTAAAATATTATAGTTTACATTGATCATTAAAGTATTTTCTTGCCTTTGATTGATCCCGTTTAACTACTTATTCGTTTCTATATTCTTACACGCTGAATAGTAAAACCATTCGTATTCGTAAAAACATCTTCGTTACATCACTGGATGGAAATATATGTATGTAGGCATGTAGGGAAAAAATTTACTCCTGACCTATTGTGGAACCTTTTCGGAGTAAAAAGCCATAGTGACGATACATATTAAACACCACATACACACAAATCACGTCTTTATCCCTTACGGGGTAGACAGCCTGAGGTAACAAGACCTAAAGGCCACGTTTAGCAAGATTGTGGGCGTATAGGCGGAAAGTGGAATCAATATAGTGATGGCTAGCCGCATCGCCAATAACGATGACTGCTATGTTTTTGCCCGTTCCCTCGATGGGCTTTTATCACCTGCGCGGAAAGAGAAGCAACTGGTATATTCTGCTATTCCGTTGCTCCCATATCAGCATGGAAGAATTACATTACGTTGAATTGACAAGGGAAATCATGACGTTTACTATGAAAACGTTCTACTGCGGGTCAGGAATAATGCTGTAAAAGACTCGATTTGTGGAGTCCTCATTTTGTAGACTCGACTCGCTTAATAGAGGACTCGGTGAACTCGAAGAGTCCGAGTCACGAGCCGTGTCGATACGGAGCAGCGAGTGAACCTAAACTGAATCGGAATTGAATCGCATTACGACGTCATGGTAAAGCCCCTGGAATTATCTTCTATCTATGGCTCCCATTAGGACTCCCACAAAATTAGGACTCCACAACTCGAGTCTTTTACAACACTAGTCAGAAATCAAATTGGTGGTCAATTGACAATATTTCAATTTTTCAAGTGCTACTTTTTATTGTCTGACTGGAAAGAGCGCACAATTTCAAGACACTCGTATTTTTTTATATTTGTGAAAATCTTGTATTTTCGTGGAAAAATCCATTTAAATCGTTGCTCAAGCAGAAAGGACGTAAGTAACAAACGTCAAGCATTAGCGAAATGACGTCACTGCTTTGTTTCATACACTTAAAAAAACGTGGAAATAATTACATTAATTGACTGACAAAACCTGTGCTTAAATAGTTTGACAGTGAATGCAGTTGTCAATGTCGATGAACGTCAAAACGAGCTGAAAAACTCAAACAGAATCTCCTCACAAAAAATATGATTTTAAATAAAACCTTGCAAAAACATTAGCGTTATTGCCCGGCAAACAGTTATCTAAGTGTTCCCGATGGTAACAAAGCCGAGTGGTGTGCGAATAAATTAACCGTCAGCTGACAGTAGCATTTTGTTGTGAAAGTTGTAAATGTCAAAGGGAAACCCGAAAGACAAGGTTTATTATAATGGCAGTATTGGACCGGCCGCCGGACGTCATTTCCCGTTTTACATATTTTGTTAATTTTTCCAAAAAATACTGTACGAATATATCCAAAAATATTTTTTTTTGTTTTCTACAAGTGTTTCTCTCGAAATGGTTTTTGATTTATGAATATAAAGAAATTTGAAATATTGTCAATTGTTCCTCGTTAGTCTGTAAGCGGTACTAACCTACAATCTATGAGCAAGGCGTGGTCCCTCTTCGCCATGGTGACCACGTACTGGTCCATAATGCCGCATGGCATGCCAGGGAACTCGTGCTCGGCCTTCTGGCAAAGCTGGGCCTTCCGCACTGGACTGAAAAGAACGAGTCTTTTAAACAATATTCATAACCATTCCAAAATTCAAAAGTTTATTTTGCAAATAGGCCGCCAAGGGCTCTTTTACATGTCTCTTTTTGCGCCGTAAGAAACTTGGCAGAAAGTCATTCGTTCTGAATAAAATACATTTACAACATTACTTAAATTCTACTTAACTTATACCTAATAAATTAATAAAAGGGATGTATAAGATCCCCAAGTTAAGTAGGTTACCTTGAATTATATTAGTCTATAGTAGAGAAGTATAAAGTCTACTGGTCAACTGGTTTCACTTACTAAGACCTAGTAACAAGTAAAGTCTGAGTTCCTAGTTATCATCGTCTCCAGCCTATAATATGTCCCACCGTGAGGCACAGGTATCCTCTCATAATGAGATAGCTTGGGCTATAGTTCGGATTGGAAATTTCACACACTGCTTCGCAGGTATCAATTATTTTTCCTTCACCGAAAACTCTAAATGCTAAATTTCAAATGCAATTTTGCACATACCTATTTTGCACAGGCTCTGTTATCTTGCACAAAAGTAGCGGAGTAGCGGTAAATATTTTTAGTTAGGTAGGTAGGTACCTAATTTTAATGATACTATGATACCTACTGACATTTAAATCCTTTACAATGTGGCGGAACATGCATTCATGTAATTTTTACCACTGACATGATAAACTGTACCAACTGTGTGTTTTGGCAAAATAAATAATATGAATATATGAATATGAACTTAGGGGGATTTGTTTGTTTACAAAATAGAATTTATAGTCTTTTTATTAATGAACCCTGTGTAACTTCTGACCGTGAATTCAAAAACAAAGCTGATTCATACAAAATTAATGAAATACGTGGAAGTCATTGAACAAAACATGTTTACAACCGGTCCCTGGGGGCGATACGTTCACACAACCGTTGCAAACAAAGCACTCAACCAATCCCCTTATCACACATGGTGCGTAAAGACGGAATAACCATGGCCTGATAACACAGGACATCTTAATGCGACTCAGTTCAGGTTTTAGCTGTCATTTTTAGTATGGATCTGACAGTGAGCGAGCCTAAACTGAATTAGAATTTTATCGCATTATCGCATTCACTGCCATCGACGCATATGTGCGTTTTCGTGGCTTTCGCCCAGTGCCAGTGCTAGACAACGATATACATACTTATATAGAGTAATACATACTTAGGTATATAGATAGAAACATCCATAACTCAGGAACAAAATATTCGTGCTCATCACACAAATATATGCCCTTACCAGGATTCGAAGGACGCTTGCTTTGCAGACAGGGTCACTACTAACTAGGCCAACCGCGTCTTCACGCACATGTGCGTCAGTGGCACCTAAAGAAGTCCCGGGTTTGGCAGGTGGCAGCGAATGGGTTAACACGGAATGGTAAAACGCCTGGGATGTTATACATGTTTATTCGTTCCATTTCGTCTATTGTTTGCTTCAAATATTGCAAGTGAGTAATGATCCACTTAAAGTGGATTGACTTAAAGGCACATGCATAGAGTTCTACTCACACAAACACAAATCACTCCTACCCTTTCGGGGTAGACAGAGCTTAAGGTGACAAGACCTAAAGGCCACGTTAAGCATGATTGTGGGCGTATAGCTGGAAAGGGGAATCGAAATAGTGGAGAATTGATAGCCGCATCGCCTATTATGATTCGCACATTCCCTCGATGGGCTTTTACCATCTGCGCGGGAGGAGAAACAACGGTACATTCTATGTTTTTTTTCTTAGCTCCCAGACCAGAATAAAGACTTCTAATATTGCAAGTGCATAAAGTTCTATTATTTGCCAGACTCAAACGTCTTGACGGGTAGGTTTTCAAAAATCGTTCCACGGCTCTTTTTTAATAGCAAAAACGTGATTGTCAATAGCTTTTTTTGGTAAGGCCTTGGTAAATGTACCGGAGCGGTCGTTGTCACCAATTTTGTATACGAAATGGGATCTTTATTAATTGTTAAATTAAAAAAGCGACGGTAGCACTCCGGGAATGCCGGCAGAAGTGAAAACAGCAGCTTAGCTCCATGACGCTCAAGACGCGTACGGTACTGGCCACTTACAAAAAAAACGTACGTATTACCTATATTGACAGACCTCTAACAATGTGCTGATGCCCTAGTACTTTTGCTCCACGACTCAACAAAAAAAAAATTCAAAAATCGAACGCGTTTCATTCGTATGCAAAAAAGCTCTTAGAGGATCTGATATCCTGGTAACTAAACTCTCCCTCCGTCTTACACCTGACGCGAGTTTAACATTTTTTCCCATCCCAAAAAGTGTTTAGCGCCTCTAAAAGAAGTTTTCACTTCAAAATATACGGGACTGTCTTATAGGACCATGGCAGTTTTCACGTGGAGCAAGGTGTCTTGTATTTCGTACATATTCCTGCCTCAGGGGGCTCTGAAATTCGAAATTTGAATTTCGTATCATACCGTTCTTTTCACTCTCCTATCAGCGTCCATTAGTGGGAGTGGAACGGCACGTAGCGAACTTTGAATTTATAAACAAGAAGTAGATCTGCACTGCATTGACGGATGAGACTTGGTTCAGCAGAGTCAAGGTTAACCACAGTAAATGCGTTAACAGTACGTCAACCCTATTTTCATAGTTAAAATAATTTCCCCTTATTCATAAGCGTTCTGTAGGCCTCTGCTAACTTAGCAATCGTTTGTCCTTATCTGTCACTTTGACATTTACCTTTCACAGATAAGGACAAAAGATTCCTAAGTTAGCAGGGGCCTATAGAGCGTTTATGAATAAGGGAGTTAGACAGCAAAAATAAAAAGTAAATTAAGACCGGGTTTTAGGGTAGGTTTCTATCCGCCATTAAACGTTTATTGGGGTCGTTTGATATGAATTTTATTCTGTTTTTACGGGAAAGGGACACATGGCGAGTAATTTAAAATTTAGCATTTATATCGTCAAGGATAACCCGAAAATTTTTAAATGCCTCTCTTGGGCGTAAAAAATTATTATCGATCATTTCAGCTATGTTGTGGTGATTATTGTCCTTTACCAAAAGCTATGGCTGTTCTTCGTTTTTTGATTAAATTCTGACACTGAAACGTGTCGCTATATCGATTCTAGCTCATGCAATTTAACAGTTCTCGAAGACGCTATTTTCTGCATCTCACGAGTGCAATGTTATTTTTAACACTAGTAGGGCACATAGTCAACATCAAACTCCGTACTTGATGTGATGGGATTGTCTAGACAACCTTTAAGCATTATTATATAAGCAATCCGACCAGTGTCAATTGGACCGAGCTTCTATTTTAACTGAACGAAATGAAGTTTGAAAAGTGATATCTTAGTCATGTAGGTACTGTAGAGCAACTCTTTGGAGCACTGTCTAGTACGGGAACCGTGTTAAAGAAATAAGTGGCAAACTGACATAGCAATAATATTGCATAGGCCTATATCTAACTAATATTATAAATGCGAAAGTATGGATGGATGGATGTTTGTTTGTTACTCAATCACCCCAGAACGGCCCAACGGATCTGGATGAAATTCGGCACATAGATAGAGAAAAGTCTGGAATAGCACATAGGCTACTTTTTATCCCGGAAAATTGCGTAGTTCCCGCGGGATAGCGATAAACGAATTCTTTGCAGACGAAGTCGCTGGCAACAGCTAGTATAATATAAGATAAAAAGGTAAGATAAGATACCGTTTATTGCTATTAAAAATAAAAATAAAAGAATACTGATTGAAATGCAATTATCAAACGAACGAGTGTTAGATTTATAATAAAACTCGAGCACACCCACAAACCAGCCAGTTCGTAGACTTATAAAACCTAAGTTTACGTACTGAGAAGAGTGACTTCGCAAAATAAAATTTAGTGCGACTTTTAATGCATTATAATTGATTTCCTTTCTCGGATAGAGTTGATTGTAATAAGAAAACTTAGTGCTTATTCTTAACAAAGTAACGATTTATAATAACATGGGACAATTGACACCGGTTTACCTAGTCTTAAATTAAGCAGAGGTTGTGCTATGGGTACTAGGCAACGGTTAAACAATACTTACCTACATTAATATAGAGACATACAATACTTAAATACAAACTTGAGAAAAAATATTCGTATTTTTACATACCATAATATCTGCCTCATCGACATGGTAAAATTGGTCACTTAAGCAGGCTTGTGCTAACCAGAGTTAACTATGACTATACTATAACTATAACTCTGAGTTAGCCGTCTCACCCAAGATAGTAGAGCCAAAACGAATGGAACTGCAGGGTGTCACATGTAGACCTAATTAGAATATTCCATCTTATACCTGTAATGTGATTCGCAATAAATTATTTTGATTTTGATTTTGATTTTGAAGAAACTGTCATGGCTACCAATTTAACGACTTAATTTTTAACCCTAGGCTGTAAAAGTGACCAGTATAGCCTTACTGAAGTAATGAGAAAACCTGTAGTATTCAGGTTTTAATAAACATAAAATTGTACGACATTTGACAATATAATACGGCGCAGTCTTGATTGACAATGACATGAAAGCAGGAGTAAAGATAGAGGCTGAAGGAAGGAGGTTGGAGCTTTCAGCAAATAGATCATATCACGTCACTTACCTATCAAGAAAATGTATTATTTATTATGCAATCAACTTGCTCTGTTTTACTGTTATTACATTCACTGTTACCGTGATCGGTCATCGAGCACGAAAGCCTGTCCAGAAGAAATACTGTAAGCCACTTTATATTCATAAATCACCCCAAGATTATTTAACACAATGTCTATTATTCTGAAGGAAATTTTCCCTTCTTTTAAAAATATATTCACTCTGAAGAATAAAGAGGCCACTTGAGTTTCTTTTTATAATTAAAGTAACAAAATAATATTTACTTTTAACTCATCAAATCCACTAATAACTAGCTGTAGCTCTCGACTTCGCCCCCGTTTTCTTTTTCTTTTTTTTTTTCTTAAGAACTTCTAGTGACACTAGTAAACGCAACAAATCAAGAATTAGCGAAATTGGACCCAACGTTCACGTCTGATGACGTGACCAAGTGAAATATAGATTCAATGTATAAATATACCAACGATCATAAAAATCTGTGCGGCCGGTCTTGGATTATACATAAATGCTGCAAAACACGACTTTGTTTTACATAAATAGATGAAGAAAATCATCAGAGATTATCAGGATGCCTTTTTTGTAAAAAGACATGTCATTGCACATATGTATAACTTGAAAGCTCTTGTAGTAGGCACAATTGGAGAAGCGGTCCTTACTCAGTCTTCACGCCACTGAGAGCCTCCAGAAGGGTGAAGGTGACGACTTCCACGGAGGCACTGCTGGACAGCCCCGCGCCCATCGGCAGGTCCGACACGATCACAGCATCGAAGCCTTCCATAGGTCCTGGAAAATTCCACCGCAGTGAAAAAGTGTTCTCTGGCTAAATATAAAGTCAAGTCAGTACAAACGATGACAGGCCGGTTTATAGGCCTTCAAAATAATAGTAAATTGAAGGCCTATTGCAGATTTTAATAAGCATTACTGTGTTTATCTATGTAAAAAAATCCAATCCATGTCGAATTACTCTTGGCTTGGCCTGGAAGTTCGTCATCATCCCTTTGACATAACTACTCACACGGGATCCCCTGGTGCCAGAGGGCTGACCGCCGTCGGGGCCGACAAACTTCCTGTCGCACCGAATCCTGGACCGACACGACCCGATATGTGCCGAGTAACTTGGGAGCTCCCGCCATCACAGTTAGGAACGTTACATGTCACTCTTGACTTAACTCACCAGGGAAGTTCGCCACCACCCCTTTGACATAGTTAGCCCACGCGGGCTCCCCCGGCTCCAGAGGGCTGGCCGCCGTCGGCGCCGGGAAACTGGCCTCCTGTCGCACCGAGTCATGGATCGACACGACCCGACACGTGCCCGAGTTGCTGGGAGCCCCCGCCATCACGGTTAGGAACGGAAGAGCCTGCGTGTGGAGTTTCACGTGAGAATAAATATAACAGAAATATTTTTTACGGGACAATACCCGCAATTACCTTTTATAAAGTAACAAAAGCTCATCACTGGTATTCACGACAACATTCTAAAGAAAATATCTTAAATAACTAATTAACCTTGGATCTTTTAAAATTGTACTATAAAGAATGCTCAGTGAAGAAAGAAGTACCTAATTAACAATTTATAAATGGGTATTTACTTCGATCAACAGGGTATTTACTATTAAATCTAATAATAAAGCTGAAAAGGGTTGAAAGTCTGTACATGGAAGATAATAAAAAAAGATTGGCTGGGGATACTTAAAACAATCGATTATAGAACACTTTCCAACAGTTTTTAGTATTTTTGTCTGTTTGTCTGTTTACCTCTTTGTCTGTATATTTTCGATGTATATTTTTTTTAGGTAAAATTAATTATGCATGTAGTTTTTTTAATACACGATCATTTAAACTCTGCAATGTCACAAACTAAGTAACCTTTTTAGGACCTTTCCTGGCAACTCCCGATGTTATACCAAGATTACCAAGAATATCAAGATCCTTCGTTATTCGATAACTTGAACTTGAAACGTCAAATTCGTATCCGAGACTAATTGTTTTCTACAAATCTAATTTCATTCCAGTGAAGATGGCCGATGGCCGCCATTTTTAATTGAATTTTGTTTGATCAATGAAAGGATTATCAAAGTCAAGTTAGAGTTCGATTCCATTAGATCTGCGAACAGCTGCGACGGATCAGTTATCATCAATCTTTATTTAGTTTGTTTACCAGAACAAGATGGAAAATTTTGATACAATACCCTCTGGGCAATACTTTCGTTTATAATGAAAGTTTTCTACAATGGATGTTGTTTCAGAGCAAGATGCCCCGGCAAAAACTCAGGAGCCTTAGCATGTCGTACTGCTATTTAATGCGCCTTAAATGTTTAACGGGGCCCAAATAAACTTTTCCCATTTCCGAAACTCTGAAATGAACTAGAATCATTTTGCGTATTAGAAGCACAACACAACCAGGGACGAAAGAGACTTCTCTTCCAAGTAGTCGCATCTTTTACGTTGCGTGCAATGGGCCATCAGGGGCTCGATTTTTAATATCATATCACTCGAAAGTGGTATAAATCTGTGTAATAAACTCGCAAGGGAATCAAAACCTACGGGGTACTTCCCGTGAACTTAGAATCTTGAAATTGCAAAAATCGTAAATTTTCAACAGGTTGAGGGTGCGACCAAACCGCCGCGTATACGCAGTGACGTGTCGTATGCGTCACGTTTTCTCACCGTTTCTTCATACATTTTGTTGTGATTCCGTAACGTCACCGTTTTTTAAGCGACGGTGTGGTCGCACCCTTACCTATACGGAAACGTCGGTGCGCGAATCCGATTTACACTTGACTTGACTTTTTTGTATTAATGTTAAGAATTTATGTATTTTAATTGATTGATTTGGTTTAATTTTAGATAAATATTAATTTACCTACTCACCATTTTGTAGTACCTACTGTGTGTGCTTAGCAAAATATTGTACGCCGCAAGGCACGACATGAAGGACTATTTTTTTTTTCTCTGCAACATCTCTATGTTTACACTACTCATGTTTATCTTTATCTTTATCGGTTTTTTTGGTTCAAGCTTACCACGGGCAGAACGTATCCCTCGCAGTAATCCACGTGGTCGCCCATGAGGTTGACTCGCCCCGGAGCAGCCGCTGCGACGGTGGCGCCGCGGCGGAAAACGGTGGCAAACTCGTCGCGCGCTCTGCGCAGGAGTGCTGCCTCTCCTACCGGTACCGCCTCTGTCAGTGCTGGCATCTAGCGGCGAACGAAGTTATGATAGAAGAGTATTGCCATACGTGCCGGCACGTAAGTCTAGCGATGACGAACCACGTTGAGGGGATCTGCGCACCCACGGATACCGTATTTTATACTTCTGCGCATACAAGGTCATCGCTAGACTTACGTGCCGGCACCAATTCACAACACAAATGACAATTCGAATGCCGGTGTAGATTCTCGTCGAGGTTGTAATATAATTAGAATTGTCACTGGGAACTCTTGGGTCTCAATTGTTAGCCATAAGGGATAAAGACGTTATGTATGTATGTATGTGTGTATACAAGAATGCTGCCTCACTAAGTGGGCTTTCATCGTTTATAATGTTTTTAGCGGCTATCCAACATGTGTTTGACCTGACAGTGCGACGCTAGCCATCTGGACGGCCAGCATGAGGGCGCTCGACACAGCTCTCGCACGGATTCGTGCTAGCCGTGATGCAATACAATAGACAGGTACTTAGGTACGTTACATAAAACCAAACGCATTATTAAATCTGCATTGTAATTTTTTCATCATGCTAAACGTGGCCGTTAGGTCTTTTTACCTTAGGCTCTGTCGACCCGATACGGGATAAACGCGATTTAGGTACGTAATTTTATTACTTAACATTACAACGTGTTATAATACGTTTCCATATCTCTGTAGCAATAATCATATTAAGAATACCCACTAAAGAAACGTGATAAACTATCAGTTAATCTTTTCTTAATTCCTTTAAAGATACTCGGAAAGGAGTTGTTGTAATTGCCGACTGTAGGTACAAGATTATTTTTATGTACGCTCAGGGGCTTTACCATGCGATTCAGTTTAGGTTCACTCGCTGTCAGACTCATAATAAAGGTGACAGCTAAAACTTGATCTGAGTCGGAATTAGGACGTCATGGTAAGGCCCTAGGTCGTAAATCTACACTTGATAATATCACAGACTAGCTTCTGCCCGCGACTTCGTCTGCGTAGTAACCTACATTATAAACCTTCCTCTTGAATAACTCTATCTATTAAAAAACCGCATCAAAATCCGTTGCGTAGTGTTAAAGATCTAAGCATACATAGGGACAGACAGACAGACAGGAAAGCGAAAGTTTTGTACTATGTAGTGATGTAGTGATTATGAACACAATACTATAGAAATAATAAATATTATTTTCACACTACTTGCTCGACAATGGCTAATTATATAGCATGTAAATCTTACTCAAATTAACTCATTATAGCCCTTGGCTCTAGCCGGGTAGTAATATTGTACTGAATTTCATTATAACCCGCCGGTTAGTAATATGAATCTCACTTCTCTTAGTTCTAATTGTTATACACTTAATAGTAGATTGTACACCGAGGGGATAAAGCACTGTATGTATTATGTCACGGGCGCGATATTGAATCCTGAGCGCAGCGAAGGACTCTAGATTTAACTCCCGAGCGAAGCGAGGGTGTTATGAGTTAATTCCTGAGCGTAGCGAGGGAATTAAGATTGAGTCCTGAGAGGAGCGAAGAATTTAAGCGCACCCAAGACATAAACAGTTTTATCTCCGAGGAGTATACTCTACTTTTCTCACCTTTTGCGAGACAATAAAAACCAAGGCAACTAGAGAAAGAATTTAATTTTAACAACTGTAGGTAAAACAAAATTAAAAGTAAAAAATATTATTTGAGACATTGGTCCATTTGTAATATTTTTATTTGGAATCTTAGGAGTTCTAATGCGTACCTAACTATATCACAGCGCCAGCAAACACTCGCGGCTTTTGTTTTATTTGAAATTTGTTTCATTCGTTTGAAAATCGAACGCCGCCGCTTGCCGTGGCGTGGCCATCTCGATTTTCGGAGCCGTGCGATTTTTACGAAATTAGACTTTAACATATTACTAACCGGCGGGTTATAATGAAATTCAGTACAATATTACTACCCGGCTAGAGCCAAGGGCTATAATGAGTTACTTTGAGTAAGGTTTACATGCTATATAATTAGCCATTGTCGAGCAAGTGGTGTGAAAATTCTAATTTCGTAAAAATCGCACGGCTCCGAAAATCGAGATGGCCATGCCACCAGCACGACGACGACCACCACCACCGAAACAAATTTCAAATAAAACAAAAGCCGCGAGCCTTTGCTGACGCTGTAATTACAGTTAGGTACGCATTAGAACTGCTAAGATTCCAAATAAAAATATTACTTATCATTACACAACTGGACCAATGTCTCACTCGCTACGCTCAGGAATTAACTCATAGCACCCTCGCTTCGCTCGGGAGTTAAATTTAGAGTCCTTCGCTGCGCTCAGGATTCAATATCGCGCCCGTGACATAATACAGTGCTTTATCCCCTCGGTGTACAATCTACTATTACTTAACTGTTTTTTACAACAAGGAAGGACAACATACGAGCAAGTGGGTCACGTAATGTTAAGTGAGCACTACCACCCATGAACATCTCCAACACTAGAGGATATAATATAAATATCTACCTACTATCATAACATAACATAACATACCTACCCACAGCAATCGAGAACATTATCAATAGAGTTATAACTGAGAGGATTCTAATCTACATAGCGCCATTTTCTGACCTCTTCTGATAAAACAAGATATTATTATCTATTTGACTTTGACTTTTGTTATGTAAAAAATTATGCGTTACATCACGATACTTTGCCACCCTTTTATATTTAAAAAGGCCAAGTACAAGTCGAACTCGTACACAGAGGGTTCCGTACAAATTCAGTGTAAATTAAGGTAAAATCTGTACTTTAATGTTAGTACAGTATATAGATTTTCGTAAGGTTACATACAGTGCAGGTGGTGGTGATAAATTAAAGTAAAGAAACCTTATTGTCTAACTCGCTCGCAATCGCTATTGTGTTCATTTTGACAGTTCTTGTATGAATATGACAGCTAGCTGATTCCGAAGCCAATTGTCAGCCCATGCATGAACTGTCAAAATGAACACGATGGCGATTGCGAGCGAGTTAGACAATAAGCATACAGATTTTTGTACTGTAATGTTATTACAGTATAATTTTAAGGGTGTAATAATGCTGATCATTTCCTACGGTTTCGGCGTAGATAAAAA
This sequence comes from Pandemis heparana, assembly GCA_963854515.1. Taxonomy (NCBI): domain Eukaryota; kingdom Metazoa; phylum Arthropoda; class Insecta; order Lepidoptera; family Tortricidae; genus Pandemis; species Pandemis heparana. The sequence continues at coordinate 14,048,361 of OY978013.1, read as the reverse complement.
AAGTATATAGTTGCCATAAAATAACAAAATTACACGTTATCAGCTGTGTCGTCAACAAGCGAACTTTACTGCGCTGTAAAGAAGATATAAATAATGAATTGGCAGCACTATATTTATCCTCAATAGTATAGGTTGGAACCATCTTTAATTGACCAGAGCCTCTAGTGTAAGTTTTCTCATATAAAAACGTCTCGAACGCGTTTACGTTAACGTCTCAATTACTATGGAAAAATGAACAGCGCCACTTGCGGCACGAAACGACAGCTAAAATTTCTCATCTCAGTCAAATACTTTTGACATTTTAACTCAGACGCGGTCGAGTAGAGATGGTGCGTATTTACGTTACCAGGTTTTGATACCAGGTATTTCCTTGCAAGTATACCAACCAGGTACGACCCGAAATACTTGCAAGACTTGAAAGTATTTTCCCATTAAAGTATACTGTCCCTTCAAAGTAAGTACTACTACGTCGAACTCGTACGTCGAACGAATTGAATGTATTTTTCTTGGAACTTGTCTCGCTCGTCGTTCGGTGCTATTCGGCTGGGCTCGGGGCGTGCGCCGTGCAATGGCGAAGCAATGTATATCGGTCTCGCCTCGCTCAGTGTTTTCAACTTGATTAGAGTTTGGTAAACCTTAATTATATGAAAAATAGGGTACAATAATGCATTTCGTTCATGTTGCTTGACCTTGAATCATTCAAGTTGTAATTGCATTAAGATTGCATTAAAATTCGTACAGCTTTACTGGAAGGATTACAAGGTACATATTTGCGTGTACGTTCGGCATTTTTAATCTTGCACAGTTTTGAAGTTCTTGTATTTCTGAATTTTTTTGTTTACGTTGTGCTTGCGCTCGATTATCATCGCAAATAATCGCAATTAGTTGTTCTTAAACTGTGTGTGTGTGTGTGTTTTAAGTATATTGTGTTGTAATAAATTTATTGTGTTTAAATATGGCAGCGAAAAAAAGTGTGGCGTGGGACCATTTTATAGATAAAGGGAATAATATTGGGGAGTGCAAAATGTGTAAGGCAAAATTGACATTTAAAATCGGGAGTGTCCAATCTGACAAAACATATACAGCGAAAACATCTCGCCGTTAATTTGGTAGCCCGGGCGGGTGGCCGTTAATTTGGCGGTAAGGAACAGAGGCCTATGCGAACTGTAAAGCAAGTACTTAAATCAAAATTTCAAAATGCAAAATTATATCTTGTATTCATACACATATGGTTCAGATTATGCTTATACGTGAAATAAAATACTTTCAAAGTATTTTACGTCTTGATTGGAATATTTTGAATCTTATCTGTATAACAACAAGGTTTAAACTTGCAAGTCGAATACTTACAAGTATTCGAGTCTTCGTTACGTTGGGAAGAAAATACCTTGAAAGTATTTTGATACCTGGTTTCTGCACCTGGTATGAGAAGGTGGACGTACTTTTAAGCCCTGGTACGCGATACAGCAAGTATAACCCATCCCTACGGTCGAGGCGTATTTTGTGACGGAAAACCTACACTAAGCATACTGTCCTTTCTTTGAACCAAGGTCGTATCGCGTAATTTAAATTATCTTCGATACTTTTTTAGGTCTTGCTCAGTTGTTTGTGAAGTAAAAGGAATACCACAGAAAAGGGAAGGTTTTAAATACCTAACTCAAAAAAAATACAACCGAATTGAGAACCCCTCCTTTTTTTGAAGTCGTTGAAGTCCTTGCTGGCTTCGCCGCAGTCGGGGAAAACATAGGTTTCCATTTTTAGCCTGCTCTTGGATCTTGGTGCTGAAATTGCTGCAGACGTAGGAACCAATTTAATCCAGTTATTTCAGCAACCATCTTTTAAAGCGTAAGGGTGCGACCACACCGCCGCTTAAAAAACGGTGACGTTACGGAATCGCAACAAAATGTATGAAGAAACGGTGAGAAAACGTGACGCATACGACACGTCACTGCGTATACGCGGCGGTTTGGTCGCACCCTAAATCTTAGGAATCATGTCATACCTAGGCGATGTGGCTAGTAACCCATTACTATTCCCCCTTATACGCCCACGATTATACAAAACGTGGCCTTTAGGTCTTGCTACCTTAGGCTCTGTCTACTCCGTAAAGGATATAGACGTAATTTGTGGATGTTGTGTATATAATATATTTTAAAATTTCCGTACAGATCGTCATCGTCATCATCATGTCAGTCATGGGATGTCCACTGTTGGACATAGGCCTCCCCCATAGACCTCCAGTTGCCTCGATCAGAAGCGGCTTGCGTCTATACAATCTCTTTGGTGGAGGTCCTGCGCTGCGCTTCCCGATCCGGAGATTCGTAGAGACCTAGTTAAAGATAAACTTTGGGCTAATGTGACAACATGTACAAAGCCTGTTTAAAAAAAACAACTTATTGCCTTAAAAATCGAAGCACAAAAAGTAAATTTCATTGAAGCAGTTCTGAGATTTCAAAATGTATGTGACCTATATTACAAGTAGGTAAACATACAAATATTTATTACGTGAACTTTTTGGCCGCCACACTACAAATGAAGTGATAGTCTCTGTATGCCACGGGAAAAATAATCACGACTTTATCCGTTACAGGGTAGACAGAGCCTAAGGTATCAAGACCTAAAGGTCACGCTTAGCGCTTGTGGGCGTATAGGTGGAAATAGGGGAATCAAAATAGTGATGGGTCACTTGCCGCATCGCCTATAAAAATAATTCCTAAGATTGTTGCCCATTTAGTAGGTAAGTACCGTATCTATTCACAAAAGGAGGGAATTAAAGGGATTATAGACGCCGTTTTAATTATTTTGAAGTGCCTCGCCGTTTCTCTTTAAGGAAATAATTAAGAACAGTTAATAATCGCAATCACTCGTCGTCCCTAACATAAGGCATAAGCCCGCCTTTTATCTCAGTGTTTGTCAATTGTATATAATCTTATGTTTATTTTGCAGAATAAAGAGTTTACTTTACTTACTTAATAATGTAGGTAGGTACTAAAACAACAGAAAAAAAACCTTTATTTTTTGCTCGGGATTTTATTGAAGTAAATAAACACTACTGTATGGTATGTGTATGAGAAACAAGCGTATCAATTTTCAAGGTTCCGTGCCCAAGAGTAAAAACGGGACCCTATTACGAAGACTCCACTCTGTCTGTCTGTCACCAGGCCGTATCTCATGAAACATGATTAAGCAGACAGTAGAAATTTTCATAGATATATTTCTGTTGCCTCTATAACAAGAACACTAAAGCGGAATACCTATTTTCATGTCTGTCTATGCAGATAACCAATATAAATGACCTCACACTGCCTGCATTTTGCTTAGGAGGCAGGGCTCTGCTAACACTGGATTTTATATTCATTTGCCGAATTTGTGCAAAACCCTCTTTGCACGAGTCCGACTCGCACTTGCCTGGTTTTTTGGACATGTCATCGGCGTGTAAAATAAAAACGTCTCTAACTCGTTCACGATAAAAGTTTTGATCACTGAATACTAAAAATGACAGCCAAAATCTGAACTGAGTCGGTATTTAATGGCATTAAGACGCGGTAAGGCCTTGGCGCCATCCACTTCCATCCTGAGTTGAACAGTTAAACAGTTCTTTTATGTAAAAATTATAAACGCTAGTTTTGTTCAGTTTTAAACGTAGAAAGAAAATGCAAATTGCCATATTTTAGTGTCATACCTGTGTATTGTTTCTGTTTTCATATGACTGTTTTATATTCAATCATCAGTTTTAAATAACTACCGTACGATTGAATACGATCAGTCAGCAAAATATTTAATAATTATTTTACCTTACATCAACATAATACAGAAAACACCTGAGTAAATAAATAATTAAGTATATTCCTCTCTACGTATGAAATCCGCAGAACTGTCTTTAGATATTTTATTGATTTCACATAGTCAACATCTGTTTAGCTGAAATAACTTAGGAAAGTACCTTAATACTATAAGTACTTTAAAAAATTTAATTTTGTAACAAGGTAACAGTATTACCTACAATATGTAAGCACTTGTACACACACACGCTGGTAAACTTATTCAAGCAAACCCAGATAATCAGATTTATTAGTCTAAAGAATACCAAGCGTGTTCCGTTAAAGATACGTAGGTACACTAAAGAGGTTAACCTACCTACAGGAAAGACGCGCGCGCCAAAAATTAAAAAAAAAAACAGTTGAAATCCTGCCTTACACAAAGAGCATAACATACCTTTTTGTTGCAAAATCCAGTTGTTTTAGCACAGTATGGAAGTATAGAAGGTAGAACGGTAAACTTGCACTTCACTCGGTCATTGAAGCAAGACTGGCGGTCGCTGTAATGAATGGGCTTACGCGTTAAGGGGAATCACGAATTGTGACTAATAAAATAATTCATTGACAAAATTATCCTGCCCTGTTAAAACACAATATACACTGACGGGCAGAAATAACCGGTCACTTTTCATACAAAGTTCTATGAAAAGCGACACGTTATTCTTCCTCGTGAGTATAATATTAATGTGCGATAATAAAACAACAAATAAACAGTTAATTATTTATTGTTTAAAGTGTTTAAACAGTGCAGTTAAACAATAAACAATTATCGTATTTTATCTTATCTTATTTTATCTTAAATATTTAAAAGACCTTTGGGTCAATCTTGCTGTCTCGCTAACTCTTACATAATTATACAGGGTTTGATACTACATATTTCAATGATCTGATTGATTTGAAAATTGGTGTTTTAACAAAAACTTATCAAACAAAAAAAACTTATTTAAATACTAGCTGGTTGCCCGCAATTCCGTCTGTGGAGAATACATTTATCGCTATCTTTTCTTTTCCGTCCCATCAGAGCCTGTAAGTTTTCACACAAAAAAACGTAGGTATAGGTGATCACTAGCCGAATCACCCACCACGCGTTATTGGCCCCACGCATTATGAACGCCTTCCTACTGAACTGAAGAACGACCCATCTGACGAAGCATTTAGATCCAAACTAAGAAACCTTTTGTTGGATAAACCACTATACTCTGTTAGTGAATTTGCGGATATATTGACATGATGTGCACTTCTTTTTAATATTTTAATGTTATTTGACATTTTTGTTTTGACACTGAAATTGTAGTCTTGATATTAATTCTTATTTTATTTGACATTCTTTTCCTAATTATTTTAATTACATTTTTAATTGGACGATCCCTGTTGGGTGACATTATTATTGTTATAAATGATTCGATTTTTTATTTTTCATAAGTAAAATGTAATTATTTGTTGCTTATTTATGATTGACATCCAATTATTTTTAATTTAATTTTACTTGTTCTTTGACGATTTCAATATAAGTTCTCGTAACTTGACATTGTACAATTTATGATGTAATTTTATATTGAATGAATAAATAATCTAATCTAATCTACTTAATCTAATTATAACGTGATTCCTTAGTTTTTCGCCCGTTCCCCCGATAGGCTTTTCCCCTGCGTGGGAAGAGGAACAACGTTTTTTCTTTGCTCCCAGACCACATGGATGTTTTACTTATAATATTACAGGAAATACTAAACTCACTGGGCCTTAACAGTTTTATCAACCAACGGTTTATTGTTTATTACCCTCGCGGTTGATCTTTGATAATACTGAGCTCTTTATACACACTCGCTGATACTGTTCGGGTTTATCAAATCATGGTCAGAGGTCAATGCGCTATGCCTTGTCATCGTTATTATAGTATAAGATAGATGAATGTAGGCTAATTAACTCAATGTTATTAGTCTTCTTCTTATCGTGACATCTCCTAAAATGTCCCTAGTTCAGTGGTGGGCAAACTTTTTTCATGGCGGGCCAGAAAATCACAGATATTTTAAAGAAGGGCCAAAATTATACTAAAATGCAATTTTTTTGACACATGACGCATGAACTACGTGGCTAGTCTAGCTGGCTCCTTTGCCTTCGCATCTATTATTCTATTTTATACAGCAGCACCGTCTAAATATCGTCATCCTGTGCCATAACACTCCAATTCGAAGGAACGCCGGCGGGCCGCATTAAATTCTTTCGCGGGCCGGAGTTGGCCCGCGGGCCGTAGTTTGCCCATCACTGCCCTAGTTAGTTGTAGGTAGTACTTATTGTAACCTATTGGAAGTGCATTGTTTGTTTACCGGGTGGCTCCATCCCCTACCATCTTCTTCTTCTTCTTCTTTTATTTGTGGCGTTACAATTCGTTATAGCGACGACAACTTCGCCAATGTCAGGGTAAAAGTTTTATTATAAAATCTTGTGACAAAATGTCGGCAACGTTGTACGGTAATATAGTCAAAGACCCCCTCCCCCTGTCGGGCTTTTAGCCAACGGTCAATGATATCCCTCAGATACTGCCAGGAACGTATTAGCCGTTGCCCAGGGTGCACCGGACCAAGCACTGCTCTTCCCCCCGGACGGATCCAGAAACGAACCGCTGCTCCTGGCCACACGTGGAGGCCACCCGACACGCACCCCATCCCCTACATCATAAACGTACCTATATGCTAATTTTTGGAAATAAAACATTTTGTATTTTGTATTTGTACAGTCGCCATCAGATATATCGTAGCGGGCGAGGTCCTCAAATAATTCGGAACAGCCTTAAATTTCAATAAATTCGTTACACTAGATATGGTTAATAACATCGGAACACGCAATCCGTCATAAACATAAGAACAGCGATTTTTCAATAAATTCGGGACGTTCAATGAGCTAAAAATATCAGGAAGCACATATCGTCAAAGGTATCGACACAGTCAGGCTGATCACAAATATCGGAACATATGTGGAAAATAAACCTAACGCATATAATAATAGATTCGAATTTCAAATAAAATACAAATAAGGCTCAAACGTCATGCCAAAATGAAAGATATGTCACCTAAATAGTGTACGCGTCTGCATACATAATTCACTGTGTTAGTAACATAAAACCTTTTTTTGTTGTATAAAGTGTAAATTGTCACTGGCCACTAAATTGCCATATACTTTTTTTACGAATAAAATTTGTCCTCTTCTGCTGTTATAAGTCAAAGCATGTAAGGTCAATGTGGGTAAGACCGTCTACAAGGCAAGTCCGTCAACACGTTATAACTTTTGAATTTGAAAGCGTTTCCCGCTTTAGCGTCCAGTATATAAAGCAGTTTGTCGCGCTAGTTCCCTCACTTTAATTTAGATGACGCTGTGACAATAAACTTCAGAGAAATCCGCCTAAACAAGTCATCACGTGTATGGAACTCGAAGTCATAGTATGACATAGGGAGGTATACTGTCATTAGAGTTATCTCTTGGACACTGCTGCCCGGAGCAGAGATTATACTCCCATGTTCATAAACGCTCTATAGGCTTCTGCTAAGTTAGCAATCGTTTGTCCTTATCTGTGAAAAGTAAATGTCAAAGTGACAGATAAGGACAAACGATTACTAAGTCAGCAGAAGCCGCACGTTTATGAATAAGGGGGCTAGTGTCAAATTAATTGAAACACGTTCTTAGCTTTTTGAACGACGAGGTACGTCTTCTTCCTGGTTTTCTACATTTGGTCTTCAGCGTTTTGAGTCGTGTAATTCAACAGAGTCACTTTTTTTATACGACAAGGACGGAACCTAAACGAGCAAGTGGGTTGCCTGATGGTACGTAAGCAGCACCACCCATGGACACCTGTAACACTAGGGGTTGCCGATGCGTTGACAGCTTAGCGGCTGAGATGGAACTCGCGTGCCAGTAATTTCACTGGCTGTCTTACTCTCCACGCAGAAACACAGCAACGCAAGCACTGCTGCTTGGCGGCAAGATTAGCGAATAGCAATCTGGATTCGATCCTTTTATCATACTTACCAACCCCAATGGACTAATCCCTAATGGATAGGAATCGATAAACGTGGCCTGTGGGTCTTGTCTACCCCGTAAGGGATAGAGACGTGATTTGTATAATTATGTATGTACGTAGGAATCGATTTACATATTATATACTTTCTTTCTTTGTCTGGCTAATGAAAGTTGGAACGGGAATGACAGGACATTTTTAAAAAATATGTCTGTATGTGCAAATTTAATACTGCATTGTTTGTTAGAGGTACTTTATTATAAGTAATGATAGATATTGGTATTGAGAACAGTATGAACAATCAATACAGTATCTGAACTTAAAAGCATTATATTCTGCCCCACTTTCACCACCACAGACAACAGAAATTGAAAATTATCCATGAAAATATTTTAGTTCGCAATCACATTGTATGACGTCCGCCCTTTGCCTTTCCTGAAAGCTAGAGCTTCTTCTTCTTTTAATAATATGGCCCCATCGATCGATGCGATGATTTCGCCAATGTCAAAGTAAAAAATACAGTATTCAAAAATCTTGTGACATAAAAATGTCGGCAACGTTGTACGGTAGAACACGGTCAAACGACCCCCTCCCCCCCTGTCGGGCTCTTAGCCAACGGACAATGATATCCCACGGAGACCGCCAGGAAATCATTAACCGAAGCCCAGGGTGCACCGGACTAAGCACTGCTCTTCCCCTCGGACGGATCCAAAAACGAACCGCAGCTCTTGACCACACGCGAAGGTAACCCGACTCCAGTGTTGCCACAGCTGAGTTCCCAAAAGGTACATATACAGCGCTGAAAAGGTACATTTTGGGATAAAAAGGTACATAAGCATTTTTTTACTCAATTCTTAACACAGGTTCTATCGCTCTCAGTTTTGCCACAACTGTTTGGCGGCGGTTTATAAAATGTTACACATAGTTTTGGAGTTCAAGAAAAGGTACGTAAAGTGGACCCCATTACACATAACACATTGGAGGCTAAAAAGGTACGTCAAATGTGAAAAATGTACGCTAATGGCAACACTGCCCGACTCGCACCCCTAGAGCTTCGAAAAAAAAAGCTGAAAAACTGTCAATCACTGACGTCTGTCACTGTCATTCATTCATGTCAAAGTCAAAAGTCTAACCAAACCAAAACCAAACCAATTTACCAATCCATTATTTATTTTATTAGACGACCGTAATTGGAATAATTTAAAATAATAAAAACAATGTCCTTTACGAAAAAAGATGTCGTTCTCTCTGACGACCGGCCAAAAACTCTACTGTTGCAAAAACACTCCGACTATTTAGCAGGATATGGCTTAAACAAGGATGACTTCGAATATTGTATGACTGAATATCTTCGTATGTCCGGGATATATTGGACCGTGACTTCAATGGAACTGATGGGACAATCCTCCAGGTACCTCTTTCATTGCTATAACTCAAACAAAAAGCATTTTATCGTTAAAAAAATAGTTCTCAGTTAATCTTGTCATAATACGTATATTTCTTCATCATTAGAATAGTAACTACACTGGGTGATGCTAATGACTCATCTTGATATACAATCTAATAATGCATCACTACATTTACAGTACCATTTATTCAGACAGTAAATTCCATTAATTTCAATGTCCTCACTGACAATAGATAAATTCAGTTGCATCATACTTATAGCATTACTTCAACAATATTTTACTAATTTCAAACATTTCTCGCTTCCAGGATGCCCAAAGAAGAAATAATCGAGTTTATTACATCATGCCAGGACAGCGAGAGTGGGGGTGTCTCTGCTAGCATAGGACATGACCCCCATATGCTATACACATTAAGTGCAGTACAGGTATAATAAATAAAACAAAAGTATTATACAAAATAGAATTATGTACCTATAGTGCGGACATAACTAATGATAGGACACCATAATTCTCAATTGTTTTTCTTTTTGACCTTGTGAGCTGTCATAATTTATAAGTGGCCAGTTATAAACGTATATTAAATGTACAATAGATGCTGAACACTAAAAGTTTTCACCATTTGATTATTTATTTGAAATCAGTATGTTTTCTCTATTGTCATCATAAATTTTAGAAGCTGGCATGTTCATTTAAATGATCTAAGCTTGTAAATAAAGATTAAAAAAAAATACTGTGCTGTGTACTATTTAATACTACTGTTTTGTTTTCAGATACTAGCCTTATATGACAGATTAGATGCCATAGATGCAGAAGGTGTGGTGAGATTTGTCAAGTCTATGCAACAGGAGGATGGCAGCTTTGTTGGTAATATATTTTAGATTTGTAGGTTTTTCGTTTAGTTTATTTTATCACCTTAAGTAGTTAAAATTGTTTGTACATGTAATCCTTATCTCCTCTACTGCCAGATAAAAATACATAAATCCCACAAACTCACCCCCACACAACACAAAACACTGACCCATACTGATCCCTCTCTCTACGGGATCATTCTCAAAGTAACAGTATGAGCACAACTGTTAAACATGTCAACCAATGACGTCATTGAAACTGATTGAAATATGAAAATGTTGTATCTATACATACAGGTACAACATTTTCATATTTCAGTGCTTACAACTTAAAGTATCTGAAACGTAATGAATATTTCAGGTGACAAGTGGGGTGAAGTAGACACACGGTTCTCGTTCTGCGCTGTCATGTGCCTGTCACTGCTGCATCGGCTTGATGCCATCAACGTGAACAAAGCTGTGGAGTTCGTGCTGAGCTGCATGAACTTTGACGGGGGGTTCGGTTCCAAACCTGGATCCGAGAGCCATGCAGGTATAAACTTATTATCTCAATAAACACATAATTGTTTACTTACTGCTTTAATGTTACAGGGCCCGCATGGAAACTGCAGTCCAAGGATGATCCATGTTACTAAAAGTGTTGAGTTTAAAAATCCTGTCAGATAATGGCCAATTTATATGCACAACACACACACACACACACACATACAGAGAGAGAGAGAGAGAGATCTACGTCAGACTTATAACACCCCTCTTTTTGCTTTAAGGGTTAAAAACGTAAACAATCTCAACTAGTTTTTTGTTTTTTACCCAGTAACCATTACAAATGAATAGCTGTATCCCATTGGTGTTTAATTGTTACTTACTATTACATCTTTTGTAACATAATTCTTTAGCAAAATGACTGTTCATTATTGTGATGTAAAATAAACAAAGTAGGTATAGTGTAGATGACACAAACTTTATTTAATTTTTGATTTATTTGTGTCTGTGTAGCTGCAATTTAATCCACTTTATTTTTCAGGTTTAATCTACTGCTGCGTGGGCACATTGTCAATCTGTCGACGGCTGGACGCGCTGAAAGCGGACGAGCTGGCGTGGTGGCTTTGCGAGCGGCAGCTGCCCAGCGGTGGGCTCAACGGCCGCCCGGAAAAGCTGCCAGACCTCTGCTACTCCTGGTAACACTTGCCACAATACATTTAAGACAGGAGTTGTATTTGGCTGAACAATTCTCAGAAAATGCCACTTTAAATTCTGCCATTGTCTACAAAATTTTATATTTTTCTTACCTACTCAGAATCGCTGGCTCTTTCAATCCTTATTGAGCAAAAAATATTCCATACTTTACTGTACTGTATATCAACATTTTGTACTTTCATTCAATCTGTATTATGACCAAATTGAGTTGGCTATTCAATAACACTCAAAAGAAATATCCATTTTTTTTCTTTTTTAGGTGGGTAATGTCATCACTGACTATGCTGAACAGAATACACTGGGTCGACAAGAAATCCCTAGAGCAATTCATCCTAGCGTGCCAGGATGCAGAAACCGGAGGCTTTAGCGACAGACCTGGCGACATTACAGATCCATTCCATACCCTCTTTGGTCTTACAGGACTTTCGTTACTTGGCAACACTAGCATCAAAACTGTCAACCCTACATATTGTTTGCCTCAAGAAATCATAGATAGATTAAGGCTAGAACCCCAAGTTTTACATATTTAGTTTTAAGTGAAAGTTAGATATTTATTTATGCACGCTTTTCTATATTGAATGGAATATTAAATCATTTTATTTTTAAAACTAGTTTGCTTTCAACGTTTTTTATTTATTTTACCTAATCTAGAATAAATGGACTATTAAATTTGATGATGATTAATCACTATAATAAAATTATTAACAACCCTCCTGTCTTGCGGCATTCGGGGAGAATTTATAGGAGATGTTTAGCACACGGGGTGGAAACAGCCATACATTTGTACCGACCGTAGAGATGCCATATTTTTGACAAACCAAATATCAAACTTATGCACTTGACATAGAGTTCTTAGTAGTTTGAAAGGTTGTTGGGAGCGTAGGCCATGACTGAAAGTTTTTTTTTAAATCACCACAGGATATAGAGATATCGTAATTTTAGAATCAAACGATCGATAAAAAACATTAATGGATTATGAATTTACAATAATTTGGATATGTTTAAATGAATTATTAATGAGCTCTATTTAGGTAAAATAAAAATTAACACAATATTCACATTTTACATATTTTTAAAAAACCGTTAATTTTCGGTTCACTTTTGAATAAGTATTTGACATTTCACTTACTTTCTGTTTGAATGTTTCTCTTGCGCTTTGGCTTCGAGAGAGAAATATTTACTTTACTGCGAAAAAATACTAACTTATAATATTATATTGTTGCAGAACCAGAAACAACAAGCGACTGGCTGCTTACGATACGAAAAGTGTATTTAATTAATTTCTGTTGTGTTTTGTGTGTTTGTTTTTGTGTTTTCAGGCATGTCTCCTGTAAGAAAGTGCCTCGTCAACGGCTGCACATCTACGTCGGGAACAGCAAGCGTGTGTTGGTGGCCCCGCAGCAAGCAACTGGAACGGGTGTGGATCGACCTTTGCGGCTGGCCCAAGGTGATCCATTCTCACCTTTACTCTTCAACATTGTCACAATGGATAGTTGCAAAAATATAACTAATGTATCGATTTCTCAATATGCAGACGATTTTGTCCTGTATAAGATTGTGGATGGAAGGTTTAGTTCTGTTGTTACCAGTGTTAATACTAGTTGGGAACTTGTTATAAAGCTGCTAAATGATATGGGCTTGTCACTGTTGGATAAAAAATCAAAAGTCTGTATCTTCAGCAGAGGTAGAAAACAATATGAAAATTTGGAAATAAGAATAAATCATAATTTAGTTAATGTAGTTAAGAAAATCCAACATCTTGGCCTGTGGTTAGATTCTTCACTTCGTTGGAGTTTGCACATTAAAGAAAGTTGTTTAAGAGCCTACAAATACATTAATATTTTAAAAATCCTGGCAGGCACTTCTTGGGGCGTTCACCCAACACACTTTAGACGTTTATATATCTCTTTGATCAGAAGTAAAATAGACTATGGTGGCTTCTTATTTGGTTCATGTGCAAATTCTCACTTAGATAACTAAATGTTTTACAAAATCGTGCGCTGCGAATTTGTGGAGATTTTATTCGGAGCACTCCAATTCATGTGATGCAGAACGAACTGTGCTTGCTGCCTCTATGTGTCCGCCGACAGTGGCTGGCGTCTAGGTACCTTGTTAGTACCCATAGTAGTATTTGCTTAGTTTTGGGACTAGATCAATTGGTGTTAAGTGTCCCACAATATTGATTTATTTATAAAATTTATTCATGCCACACATTTTGAGAATGAGAGAATGAGAATGAGAATTGTTTATTTAGCTCACAAAAATTAAATACAGATACACATGCAAATTACACAGCTAAAACGTACGCCACTCAGCTTTGTGCCAGGAAGATCTGGGGATCATTTGGTGACGCCGGTTTTGAAACACAAGGGAATCAAAACATAATACTTCCCATTGAACTAGAATCATGAAATTTGTGAAGAAGCAAGGCACACAAACATACACGCACGCATACACACACGCACGCACACACACACACACGCACACACACACACACACACACACACACACACACATTTATTTTATCTGTAAGATAGGATTTAAAAAGTATTTTTAATACTTTTCAGCTGTCCAGACAGTAACAGATCATTCATATGCTGTCGCAGTACAGATAAATGCAGACTTGGTACACCAAAAAAGAAAATGGTCCCAGGCAGACGGTAGGTTTATTAATTTTTATCCCATTAATTACAGTAAATAACTTGTCACAGACAGACTTAAAAAAAGGGCGAGCAATAAAACTCAGGAACGCATGCCGGGCACAGCTAGTAGGTACATACATAAACCTACTATCTACGATATAAAAATTAAAATTTGGTTTGTTCATCTGCTATGTGCTCCTCCTAAAACACTTTAGGCTTATTGTCTTGTCTAACTCGCTCGCAATCGCCATCGTGTTCATTTTGACGGTTCAGGTATGGGCTGACAATTGGCATCGGAATCAGCTAGCATCATCTGGCGAGCGAGTTAGACAATAAGCCTTCTGATCTGATTGCGATGAAAATATTGGAAGTTGTTGAGAGTACTCCCACAATAGTTTCTGTGTGGAAAGAAACAGGCAAGCAAAATAGCGGTAGGGCAGCAATTTATTTGTCCCTAAACCAATCTGATTGATATGAAACTTTGGTTATTTGTTGATAGTTTTTGAGGTGGTAAAGATCAAGATTGGTCAAGATCTGATGATGGGATCTTAGAGGAATCAACAGCACTCCCAAATCTCAAAGGAAAAATCTCCCTTTATATGTATCACAGAATACATAATAGTAATAACGTGCAGAACAGAAGCTTCTTTCCGCAAACCCATTAAAAGCTACAAACCGATTTTCGGAGTCGTACAGCACCTATCACTCGGACTCGCAGAAGAGTCAAGAGATACGCGATAGAAAGAGAGACAACTAGGACTGCCGGTAAATTAGCGCTGTGCCACAGATAAGATAATTGTTACTGTTGTAACCGGAATTGCGCTTTATTGTGTGGTAGCAAGCGTCGCTATTTATTTAATCTTAAATGCGGAGGTGAACTGAACAGTCATGCTTATACTGTATAATTAAGACTTACATTGTATAATAACTATGTTAGTCCCATTTTAATGATACTATTTTTATATTTTTAATTACCTTTGCAGTTGAGATAGCAGTCAATGTAAAAAGCATAAATCATGACCACAGTTATGCGTTTAATCCCAACAAAACCATGAAACTTTTTAGTCAATCTGGTAATTCTGGTCAAATTAGTAGGAAATTAATTTAGACTTAGAAAAATATTTAGAGATTGCTTGCGCACTTTTATTTTTCATGTAATTTGGAATATAGTTTGTAGACTTGTCATTTGGCAATGGAGCCCTAAAAACATGCATGTAGTCTGTGACCCATACATAGGCAGACATGTAGCGCAAATAAATGAATTTGAAACCAACAAAAACATGGAAAACGTGCAAAGCGTGGTTAATATTTTATTACTTTCATCATCTTCCTGGTGTTTTTCCCGGCATTCGCCACGGCTCAGTGAGTCTGGGGTCCGCTTTGACAACCTAACCCCAAGATTTGGCGTAGGCTCTAGTTTTTACAGAAGCGACTACCATCTGACCTTTCGACCCAGGAGGGTAACTAAGCTTTATTGGGATTGGTCCGGTTTCCTCTTGGGAATTGTTGGGAGTTGAGATGTTTTCCTTCACCGAAAAGGTCATGGTTAATTTCAAATGTAATTTCGCACATAAATTCCGGAAAACTCAGGTGCGAGCCCGGGATTCGAACCCGCGATCCTCTGCTTGAGAGGCCACAGGTCAAACCACTAGGCTACCACGGCTTTTTTTTATATTTTATTTTATTACTTTATTTTATTTCAGGTGTACAAAAATGATTGTGAAGTCGGAGAAATACGTATGCTTCCTAAATTAACGGGTGTGTAACTGGTATTTATAGTTTCTTACCCTTTGTTATCAACGGGCATTTCTATGTATACACCGTGTTTTTTTTTAAATTCCGACAACTTTGGCATATGGCTTTGTACAGTTAAAGAAACAAAGTATGTAGTAAAATAATTTTCAAAATAAAAATAAAACAAAAAATTCACGTCCATTCAAAATAATTAAATCTTACGTGAACGGTCATTCCGAAAGGACCTTTAGAACCAGAAGTTAGATCAATTATGACAAAGTTCGAAGCACATCACATGTACACATCCACGTCGCCTTGCCATAATGACACTTCTACCTAAAGAAAATAACCCTTTACTCTTTAGCTTTATAAAAGAAAATATTTTTTACATATTGAGAACCTTTTACAATAGTGTGAGCAAAACTGATTAAAATGAAATATTCAAAATCTCATAAATAATGCAATAACTAGAATACAAGTATCTTAGAGAAAATAACTTTATTTGACCTAATGAATGCTTCCTTAAAATTATTGGAATTCAAAATAACTCTGTGTATAAATCGTTACTGACGAAGAGCTCACAACATCTGATGTTACTGGTAAAGGTTTCTAGATGCTTTTTTAAGGATTCTCACATTGGTTTATAATTTTAACAGATGAACATGTCATCCCAGCGAAAATTAAGAAGATGAAAGTTAAGAACTGCACGCAAGTTCTCAGCGAGAGGACAGCGGGATTGCTAAACTACACATCGAAATATGGTAATTTTAAGTGTCTATGCATTATATCTATACTATGACTGTGACTGATATTACTATTTGTTACTTTATTTTATTTGTAATATAATATCAGTCATTATAATGGTAAAAGAAAATCTGTTTGTTTCTTAGCTTATCAGGACAAAACTGCTGGACTGAACTTAATGGAAATTATCTATGTTAATTAGTGGTGGCCCATTGAACTAGTCCCAAACCAAGCAAAGCTTGTGCTATGGGTACTAGACGGTTTTTCAGGACACATCATTTGGCAAACAATTTGTTTGCGAAATTATACATTATTTTTCAAATTTTCGTTTTGTAAATATTTACTCTCCGCCGTAACATTTTAATTTTCTTGTGGCCTCAAGTCTAACCTAACCTCAAAACACATGTAACAGTTTGAGAACGGTATTTACGTTGTGAAAATAAAACTTACTGTACAAAGTGTGCAAAGCGTACTGTCGGTCAAATGACAGGGTGTTTAAAGGGTAGACTAAAGAGTAAGCAGGTCATCTGGTCACCCCGCACTCCAACTAGGGCATGCAACCCGGTTCCATTTTGTATGGAAATGCCCTCACTGCAACCATCAACCAACTACAGTGTGTGACCTAATATTAAAAATGTAACTTGTATATTATTGCGTTTAGCCGCTGGTCACGTCGAAACAAAACAAAGTATCTCGAGAAATAGACGTTCACGCTATACGACACGCGAATTTAAAGAAGACTACGGCATAAATAAATAAAAAACACAACATCTCTGAGTGAACTGTTAATTATAATGTTTCAGCTACATACGTCGACGGCACGGCCGTCAGCGAGACTCTCAAGAATACATCGGAGGCGGTCCTTTTCTTCGACCGACTGTTCGACAGCGTCAACGGGTCTCGCAGCGGCGCCGCCCCCGGCAAGATGAGAGGACCGGTTAAGGAAGTTAACGGCACTTCCAAACATGTATCGTTTTGGAAGGATGCCATCA
Source organism: Pandemis heparana (assembly GCA_963854515.1). Lineage (NCBI taxonomy): Eukaryota > Metazoa > Arthropoda > Insecta > Lepidoptera > Tortricidae > Pandemis > Pandemis heparana. Next base: position 14,030,968 of record OY978013.1, on the reverse strand, counting down.
AAATTTTAAAAGATATATATTTTATCGATTCGTGCAGTAAAGATTATTTGAAACGCGGCCACCCTATCAATAAACGCATCCAGACTATTGACAACTGGATAACAACTTTGGAAAGTTTCATCAAAATCTGGACTGACCTCAAAGATATTGATATAAAATTCTTTTACACTCGTAACCTAAATCAGGATCCTTTGGAAAATTTTTTTGGTCGCATCAGAGCCCTCAATCATCGCAATAATAGACCTGATCCGTACACCTTCACTTGTTCCTTCAAATCTTTGATGATCAGTGATGTTTTAGGCCCTCATTCCTCCGGCTCTAACTGTGAGGATGACGTAGGAGAGACGCTTTTGACTTCAGAATTATTGGTGGCAATACCTTTAAATTCTGAAACAGATAACGCTCAAAATGCTGCCGATACATGGTCTCCTGTTGCAGGCACTAGCAGCGCCCCCCCCGCGCCGAGCCACCCCGCCGCCGCGCACCACCCCCCGGCCCCCTCACTGCTGCAGCAGACTCGGAAAGAAAGAATCAACGTGCATTCATCAGCGTTCAATGCAGGATTTGTATCCAGGAAACTGTTACAAAAAACTAAGTGCCAGTCTTGCAAAAACGTGATTCTAACTAGCCAGCATGGCGATATTCACTCGTGGATAGCTGCCCGAGAAAGAAGTCTCTTAAAAGGTCCTAACCTTAAGTATCCCACGTCGCGCTTTGTTATACTATTCAGGGATTTAATTAAAGTCATTAACGCGAACCTAGACGCCCACTGTCATTCGCAGTGTATAACAAAAATTATTAGAAGCGATTTTTTGCGGACCGCAGATGTCAGTTGGCTGGGGTGTGAACTGCATCATAAGGACTTACTGGAAAGTTTTATCACTCTCGTTTGTCGTGTCCAAATTCACAATTGGTGTAAGACTATGAACCAAATACTCAAAGGAGCATATTCAGAAAAATTATCTCGTCATGATTTACCGTTTATGCAAAAACTGGCACTTAAGAAGTATCAAGCTACCAGAGTAAAAAGATAATTTGTTTTAGATAGCGGCATCGGTGCAGCAGGATCAGCGCACGCGCACGCGGGCTCGGGCATGCGGGCAGCGGCAGCGGCAGCGGCAGCGCCGCAAGGAGACGCCGCGTAACGGACGCACTCAACCTATTTAACTTGAGGTTGGAAATTATCCCGACTCGTATATTCGTACTTTGTTTTGATACTTCATTGAGGTTCTTACCGGTTGTCAGTAAACCTGACCACGAAGCTAAAAATTGCGAATCGAATCCCGCTACGAGCAGACATTTGTGTGATAAACAGTATCGAACAGCTCGTCTGTGATCTAGTGGCCCAAATATAAGAAAAGCATTATCGTCTAGGCACTAGAGAAGGCACCGCGTGGGCCACTGAGTAGTTAACAGCTCTGCCTAAAATATGTGTCAGGTTGAAACCTTCCTTTTAGTAGTGCACACGATTTGAGAATCATGTTCTGCTGTTTACTGTTGCAGGTTGCAGGGGTTCAGCTTATCGGACTAGAAGTGATGTTCGCAGCGCAAAACATTTTAGGGTGCGACCAAACCGCCGCGTATACGCAGTGACATGTCGTAAGCGTCACGTTTTCTCACCATTTCTTCATACATTTTGTTGCGATTCCGTAACGTCAGCGTTTTTTAAGCGACGGTGTGGTCGCACCCTTATTCTGTCTGTCGTTTCGCAACTAACGTTTGGCAGCCTGATTCGTTTCGCAACTTAACATTTCACAACTTTAATATTTATGAAACTGTAACACAGTATCAGAGTTTGCGAAATGAATCAGGTTGCCAACCGTTAGTTGCGAAATGAACGGATCCCTAAAATTACATTATTATTTAGATTCAACCTTATAAGATCTTTGCGCCATAGCTAAGAAACTATAAACATATGATTTTTGCAATTTTTCGGTCCAATTATACTTAGAACCAGGTCCTGTTTAAAGTAACTATAGACTATGTTATTTTAATATACTATCTATCCTTTCAGTAATTAATAATATGTATCAATCAGAACATAAAACACCCAATTAAAGTAGTTTTCCATCTGTTCCTAGATAAAAGGATAGCACAGGCATAGATTAAATACAGAGATCTAGTAATATTATGAACCTGGTTCTCTTATTATCCTCTCACCCCTTGCAGCACTGTAACAAAGACGTACTGACCGCTGACAAGTTCAATCTACTGTCTCGTGTTGGAGTCCCATAGGGTCTATGGTATGTGGGACACAGCTACTGGCAATTGTCCAGGGATAAGGCCAGGGCGGAGGCGGGGCCCTTAGCTATAACACAAATCCAAATTGCTTACCTACTAATTAGAATAAAGTCAAAGTCAAAAGTATTTATTTGCTAGAACTAGTAAGTATTTAACAGGCAGGTGTTACATGAAAAAAAATCTATGACCATTACAGTTCACCATAACAGTGGCAAGCAAAAAATCAAAATAAATATCTAATAAATTCATTTAAATCATAAAAACATTTTTCTATTAGCCATTTACAAATACTATCTTATTTGATTTTTTTTATATTTGCCTTAAATACCAGAGAGTAATCATTCCTATTACAGTTATATTTACTCGGCTCCCCATATAATCAACACTCATTAATCTGTATTTGCAGATAATTTATTACTAGCAAGTTGAGAGCTTACTTATATTAATATTTTTTTAGGTTCAGGTTACCTCCTAGGTATGCTAGTTAGCGAGAGTTTATTAAATATTTTTAGTTTAAATATTTCTTCTTAACAATTTGTATTGTACTTTAAGTTTTGTGCTCTTTGTTCGTAAGTTTATGATTTTTTATGAGAATCTTCCATGAGAATATGACTGTGTTGTATTTGTATATGTTTTGTATGCGGCACTCGCGGCGGGCGTTCGCGTGTAGTGTGATGTAAAATGTAATGGCTCAGATTCGAGCATTACAACCCAGCATTAACTTTATCGTTCATACAATACAATTCCAACGTTCGTGCTTGCTGCGAGTGCATCGAACAGCCCGAGCGAGCGCCAGAACTACACTCAGCGGCATATTTAGCGGAACACAAAAAAAGTGTAGGTAACTATTTATATTTTTTCTATATTTTCTGGTCAAGCATCCGCTAAATATGCCGCTGAGTATATTATCGGCGTTGCACATTCTGTAGTCCATGCATATGATGATAAGAATTAATTAATTTTGTAATTATTAAAATGTTTTCCTGCTGAGTTTCTTGTTATTATTAATTAGGACATAATTACGTTGTTATGCTACTAATAAAATATTCGATACGGTATTTTATTTTATTTATAATAGGGGAATGAGCGGAAGGTCTCTGTTATTTGGCTTTGACGCAGGGGCCTTTAGCTCATTTCTAAACCTACAAAACATTTCAGCATTTTGAAACTGACGAGTACCATTATTACCGGTACTTTTTACGTAAAACTACGATATGAGACCTCACTATTATCGACAAAAACGTCTAAACCGATCCATAGAGGTACGAGGCGCATCACTACCGTACAGTGGCGCCCCCACGGTGCTGTGGTGCAATCTTCAACTATCTCTACGAACGGACCGTTATAAGGCCTGTTTCCCATCTGTACTTGTACTATATCTTTCTAATCTGTGGTTTAGCAAACGAGTAAGTGGGGATGTAAAGGTTTTCTATAATTTGGTTGGCAAAATAAACTTGCAGTCAATAAACAAATCAGCTGATTCCTACATTAAAAAAAACATTGACATAACAATGACAGCTGCTTTTAAGGTTATGTTATTTGATTGACATTCAAAACATGAAAAATGAAAACATTGGTTAGTTTTTTGTTTTAAAATTTAACCAAAGAATGTCGCCGGTGCATTATTTTCAATTGTTTATTTTTAGTGTTTGTATTAATTCATTTTCTTTATTCGTTTATTTGTTCTACTATGGTGACGTTATGATATCCTATAATGATATAGTTGAACCGGAATACGACTTCATTATTGGTAAGTCGTGTCGAGACCCTTTACCCCATGTAATCAGTACGTGTACCCCATTCCAGTTCATTAAATAGAACAATTCGCAAGAAATAAGTGTAAACCTTTTTTTCTAGTCGGATCGGGAACGGCCGGCTCTCTGATAGCCCATAGAATAGCAACGGAAACGAACTACACTTTTCTTGTACTCGAAGCAGGAGCTAAAGGAAATGTCCTGTTTGACATCCCAGTTCTTGGGCCTCTGCTTCATGGCTCCATTTACGATTGGCAGTATGAGACCGTGCCACAAAACAATGCTTGCCTGGCTATGAGAAATAAAGTAGGTTATTGTCATTTAATATTGGTTTTGCTGTAGCTATAATAATGATGTTTCAATCATTTTTTGCTTTCATCTTAAAAAAAACAATCTTTCTTCAGTTATGTGCTTACACATTTATTTAAATAGATAAAAGTCTTCATGCACTAAGCTATAAATCAGACAGGCATAATAATAATAATAATAATATAGCCCTTTTCTTCCGAATTCGCTACAATTTCAGTACATGTTTTTTTATACATAAATTATCGCGTAATTCGGTGTGCCTCATTATTGGAGGGTTTGGGCAGTTCCCACGCGCGCCCAGTGCGCACAAGCATATAAACTTAATTATTATTCTTTTAGAAATGCAAACTGACCCAAGGAAAGATAATTGGGGGATCATCGAAATTGAACAACATGGTGCATGTCCGGGGCAACATATCACACTATGTGAACTGGTTTCACGGAAAACGCAGTGCCAAATACATAGCAAAACAGTTTGAATTTGTAGAGAAACAATTGTTACATATCAATAAGTTATTGTACGAGAGTGAATTAGCTGAAGCTGTGATAAAAGCTTCAGAAGAGTTAGGGTATAATATTAAGAGTTATGGAAATTATTTTGATAAAAGTATGTTAAGTCAAAGAAAAGGTGAAAGATGGTCAATGTCTGATAATTTGAAACATGAATATGTTATCAGAAACGCTTTAGTAAATAAAATATTAATTAAAAACAATGCAGCCTATGGTGTTCAAGTATCGAAATCGGGCAAAGAAATTGAATGCTATGCCAAAAAGGGTGTTATTATTTCCGCTGGGACCTACAATACACCTAAAATATTGCAACTATCTGGAATCGGACCAAAGAGTTTGCTTGAATCGTTAGAAATACCTGTCATCAAAGATTTGCCAGTTGGCGAGAATCTACAAGACCATGTAACAACTGGTTTGGATTTACTGTTGTTTAATGATTCATTGTCCGTTAATGCTTTGAATGTACTTAATTTGATGAATATATTTGATTATTTTGTGTATGGCCGAGGGGCATTTACGTCCCCTGGTTGTGAAGCAATAGGTTTTTTATCCACCAAGAATGACTCACTGCCTGACTTACAGTTCATGGTGTTGCCAGTTGGAATATCATCTGACCGGGGTAGCCACCTTAAAAAAACTTTGGATATACCAAATCATATTTGGAATAACTATTTCGAAAAAGTATTTGATAAGCACACTGCTACTATATTACCAATAGTTTTACATCCAAAGAGTAAAGGTAAAGTTTATATACAAAGTAAAAATCCAAATATGCCTCCATTGATTGATCCCAAGTACTTGTCAAATGAAGAAGACTTGGTTGTGCTTAGAAATGGTTTGAAGATGGTTTTCAAATTTGTCTCTACTAAAGCTATGAAAGATATAGGAGGATTCATAAATAGAACACCTTTTCCTGGATGCGAAAAATATGTTTTATTCTCTGATGAGTATTTAAATTGTTATATCAGGCATCTAACGCTCACTACTTATCATCCTATAGGTACTTGTTCTATGGGGTTGCTAGATTCGAATTCTGTAGTTGACACATCATTCCAAGTTTATGGAGTAAACAGGTTGTATGTAGCAGATGGGTCAGTGTTGCCAACATTGCCTAGTGGAAATATAAACGCTGCTATTGCTATGATGGCTAGTGTGTGCTTTGATACAAATATAGGCAGTATTAGAAGAAATAATGAGGTTTGTTATGTTCCTACAATGTATGAATACATTTACAGTATTTGTATTGATGATAAACTGTGATATTAAATAATACAAAAATGAATGTTTTGATTCTTTATTTGAACTAGTTAAGGACACTTCTAACATGAAATATTAGACACAATATTTATGACATTTTGAGCCAGATCCAAAACACCTATTTCAATCTCATGCAAGATTTCCAACTACAAAAGTTATTGCAACATGAAGGCCCTTTCCTGGCTTATCTTAAGACATTCATTTATTAATGTAAAATATTTTACGTCGCCCCGGGCCGTAAGTAGCACTTTACCACCCGCCACGCGAGCGTAAATTTCCACTTCCCAGCCAGTGGAAGACGTAAAATTGTGTACACAACTCGGGCGGTGGTAAAGAAAGCCTTGGGTCGCATGTTTATCGCCCTCGCCTTTGGCTCGTGCGACAAGTTCCTCCGATCTGAAACATTCTCTACTTCACCACCCTCGGGGTGTAATGTACTATATTGTTTCACAATTTACTATATTAAAGTAAACATACACATATTGCGATGACTAGACATTAAAGTTTACTAGTATAGGTAGTTATATACAAAAAAAATGCAAATGCTAATTTTATTTCTCAACACGGCTAGTCGTACCGGAGAAAAATACTACTTGCCAAAATGAGTATCGTTTCATACGGCCCTGTTGTAACTGGGCACAACTCGTACAGGTAGTTAAAATAAAAGACTTAATTGTATGTAATTTAAGTGCCTAAGTAAGATAATAAAACGATACATTTACCACTCGAATATTCCAATACTAATCAATCATCTCTTTGAATCGTGATTATAATACTCTCCATGATAAATCACAACTTTCTAAAACTAATAAATTATTATTCACATACGTTTTCACGTATTATTGTATACTATATTGAATACATACATATACGCATAATTTGTTTACGAATCCTTATAGTGCAAAAACACGTGGACGGAAGATATATCACTACTAGATATATAGGTACACACTTAGGGTACTTAAAAAATTGTGCCACAATTTTATTTACATTGAATGTGAAAATTTAACCAGTAAGCTATGGTACTTTGCCAATAAATAATGAATACTGCAGATTCTCTTCACAAAATGTGTCACTTTTCATATAGTTACCTACCTTTCACCTATTTTACAGGATCATCTTAAAATTCCATGCATGGCGTGAAGAACTTGATAAGTCGAAATGTAACATCATCGTCACACAGGCACAGGCCTCCTTTCAGAATAAGAAAGCTTTGGGCTTATAGTTCTCACGCGGGTCCAGTGCGGATTGGGAACTTCACACACACCATATAACATATAACGAAATTTGAACTTAGGACATAAGTCTTATGGTTTAGTTTCGTTCAGATTTTACTGGCGACTTAGGTATCAAGTTTCTCACGCTGTGCCTGTGGCTATGCACGGAATTATTCCCGAATATTTAAGCAGGTAGCTAGGATTAGTTAGAATGAGCATCTTTTAAGATTTATCATCGTAATTGTTGATTCAATCAATCATCGATCAATGTATGGAAACATTTGGCTATACCATGAAAAAGAAATCCTGAAAAACAAACAAATGTGATAGAGTCAAACGAATGTAAAGTTAACATTATTTTTAACCAACGTTTATAAGTACGACTCAAAGTATGTACCTAGTTGTGAAAGCACAAAAGGTGTTAGCAACATAATTTACATACACATTAATACTGTATAGATACTTTGTAGCATATTTTGAGCACGACACAATGAAATAATTAACAACTCCTAAGCAACTTTAAACACTATTTAAAACAAACATAAATTTAAATATTGCTGCAATAATTATTCAGCTATTTGTAAATATATCTTAATATACTTATATATGTATATATACTGTGATTTGTATACACGTAGTGCTGAGCAAACTTTAATGCGCAGTAGCTGCGACTAACACTGGACGGATTTACTGATACCGAAGGCCTAAAGTAGGTAATTAAAACACCCACATGGTAACACTAAAATCTAACTACATTAAATTGTACGTCATAATACTGAGCGGTAAAATTGTCATCAATAATACTCGTCGTTAAATTAAACACATTTTTTATTATTATTTTAAACTAGCTGCTCAACGCGGCTTCATCCTTTATCCAATTGTTTTTTTTTTTTTATTTTGTTTCACACCAACCATGTCATTTGATACAGTCGTTCAGGAATTATGTACGTAGGTACATACAAGAATATAGATTTCATCTTAGTCCATCGCTGCAAAACCCTATCGTCATAGATTGCGTTCAAAATCAGAACGCATCTTTTCGCTTTTTACTGTTTCAATATGCTTTGTACTTACTAATTTGGGGCATAAGAAAATTACCTACATTTATTAACTGTCTTTATTTCGAGAGACTTCAACTAAACTCTGCTTAATGCCTTTATCTCACGTACCAAGTAGGTGCAGTCGCGAGAGAGTGCGCGGTCCAGTGCTCGGCCCAGCAAAATAAGCGTGTCACTCGGACATGCTCTTGGTCTAGGCTAGTTCCTAACACGCCATTGCTGGGAAAAGGAGACCAAGAAGGGCCTCCCAGAAGATGAATCCGGACACGGATACCCGCCTTCTGGCGATGTAACAGGGTATACCGTTGAACCGTTGCGTGGCCAGAATGGCGACGAGGGAAGGAACAACCCGGGGGTTTTAGTGGGTAAAAACCCCACATACCCGTGGTATTTGGCTACAGTAGACTTCCCAAAAAAAAAGGCCGAGTGCCCACTGACCTACCTACCAGCAATTAGTACTCGGCCGAGTACTATTTAATTGCTGTCTCGCCCCCACTGTACTGGATGCGTGTGAACAAGGCATAACATCAAAAATGAACTGTAATCCTTAAAGCTCGTAGCGCTTCAAATCCCATTAAATCCTATCATTCAATATAAGTATTTAGAGCGTTAATAAGGATTCTTAATCCGTAGCCAATCGCAGTAAACAGACTTGATAAGTTTACATAACCCGATGCGTCGACGCTGATTACGATCTACGGCGTAGCGCCTCTACGCAGTTCGTAGCGTTCACCGGGGTCCGGGGGGTAAACATTATAAGAATTAACCAATAGAGTTGAACTGTTAAAAATTTGTTAAATTCTATATTCTATTTCCGGCTCTATAAATGTCTACGAATGCAGGCAATGTTAATACTTATGTTAAGAGCGACGCAAGCAAACTTTTTGAACATTCTTCGTCTAAAGGGAAAAATAAACAATAGAATTGACGATGTAAGACCACGGAGATTGCGAAAAGTACAAAAGAAACGGCTTCTAATATTTTTAGAAAATAAATAACTTACAACAAATTTGTAACTTTTTAGGTACCTACTAAGGCTTTTGCCTTAATTTAAAAAGTTATCATACCTAATTGTACTTTGTTTTATAAAAAAACTACCGGGGTGTGACAAAAATCACTAGTGATTTTCAAAATTGCCACTCTACTGGTTAATTCATAGGGATAAACAAAGTTAACATGTCTTAAATTAGACATTGTGTGTTAGGCATTAAGGTGACCCGAATTAAAAGGGACATCAAAGGTTGCGTCTTTTATCGATGATTAAAGTACGCAACGCAGTGACAGGTCATAGAGCCTTATGCCGCGTGCGTTCCCCTCTGCCTCTACCGCAGACAACCACCTCGGTCATGCGTAATTTTAATCTTGTGTGCGTGTTTATTTGGGGAGCAATTTTGTTTTGAAATGAGTTAATTTAGGACCCTGATATACTGCTATCAAGTCATCGAGATATCATGAAAAGTATGTAAGCAGTGTAAGTTTTCACGCAAAAAAACTATGGTAAAATTGTCAGCGCCGCTTGCGGATCGAAATGGCAAACGCGGTCGAGACGTATTTTGCGACCGAAAACTTACTACAATGTGCATTGCTACAGCTCGTAAAATTTTCGACGGGTTGATAAGATTTATTAGGTGCTAGTAGAGCTGTACTACCGTCCTTAAAGGACGGATCTCCAGTTTAAAAAAAAACAAAACATGCGTCCTTTTGACTTAAGACGGCAGTCTAATTTTGTCTACTCTTCACGTATAATTTCAGCACATTTTTTTAGAAAAGTACTTTCCTCCCATTCGTTCGAGCGAAAAATGTTTTACGCTAACTCCCTATTTGAATACTGATTTATATTTGTAAATATAAACTCTTAAACTCTTACCAAGTATAACTTTGTGTTATGAACTTAAGCATATTAAAAACATTTATTATACCCTCTGTTCGATACTGAGCGATTTCGTAGATCTTCGATCCTTTGAGCATGAAATGAGCGTTTGAAATTTTCTGACCAAGAATAAATATCTCCAGATCCGACATTCGGACGTGCTTAAAAAAGATCCTGCCACATAAAAGCCAAATTAGGCAATTAGCGACTACTTATCGATATTATACTGGATATAACTACTCACGGATTAAGATAATCTTTGACTGAATCACGACATTGATTATTCGAAAATATTACCGTTTAAGTAAATGGAACACACTACTGACCACTTAACATTCATTTTTAAAACATTTGGACGGTATAATGCATTTTTGAGCTTATCCTATTGCCGTCTAGAACTTCAATTAATACTAAATTTGTGCTTTATTGCATTTATACAAGCGTAAACAAACTTTTGACTTTAACAAACATTAATATTAACAATATAAAATAAGGCCCGTTTATTAAGGCCAAATAATACTTTGCTTGACTAGTCCGAAACTTACTTCGACATTGATGTCTATTCTAGACACATATAACTAACTAATTAAGGCCCAATGTCAATACATTTAACACTCGCACGAGTACGTACAATAATATTCGCGAAGGCACAAACATCAAATCTCAAGGAAACTTGACTACAGTAATGCAAACACGTTAATGAAACATTATTATAATTTGAAATTCCTAGCCGGCTTGTCGCTTTCATCGACACATTTTTTCAAAGGCCAAAGTAGAAAACGTTTCCAAGTGGCCGCGGCCTCATTTTCTAACGTGTAAATTGCAACCCTAGTTAAAGATGAAGACAATATGATCTATTAAAAAACCTTGACCTAAAAAAACCTAGTGTCAACGCCATAACCGATAAGTTCTCGTAAAAACCGGCTTTAGGATTTATTGCTTTACAATGCAGCTTAATTCAAAATTGTACCTCACTTAAAACACGAATCCAGGTAGTTGTCCAGCATATCCAGCTGTAGATCATCCCAATCTGTGGGGTTCAGGAGAAGGGAGCTCAGATCATCCTCGGGGATCAGCGGGGGTGGAGCCACGGGTTCCACTATCACGTTGGCCCCCACGTGCGGGTCCAACTGTATGTCTGGTAGCGGTTGGAGGTTGAATTCTGGCAGGTGTAAGCTCACCGTATGACCGATGTCGGTTGATATTACTGAAATTAATGTAATTTTAGAGAAAAACAGTGACTCAGGGCTGGTCTAGAGTGTTATTGCACAACCGAAATATTATAAACGGGATGTGAACCGCGATTACCTTTTCCCGTTCATAATATTTCGAATGAACTTAACCGTGAATCATTGAAAACTCTTATTGTTATTGTACAACACTCATTATACTGCATATTAATAATTAAAATAGTGATAATTAATAGTAATAATTAAAATTATTATATTTAATAGGCAAAAATAATACAGCATCAAGTAGGTACGTTAAAAAATATCAAACAAGTTGTTATAGTAATTCACGAGAATATTCTACCAGTGCCAAAAATAAATGTGACGAAAGATAAAACATGACGGGTAAACATGTGGATAGAGCTTTTTAAATCCTAGTTTCACTTTCAAAGGAACATGTATCGATTTACAAAATACCTATCTAAGTCGGCACTGCATTTCCTTAACTCGTGCTGCTCTAATTCCAGTGCATTTTATTATTCATAAAGTATGCAGACGACCTTTTGAAGTGAATTTAATCGCGAATAGAATGATGATAGAAAATCTTTTAAAGCATGAATTTTATACAATAAAATAAAGTAGTATCTCTTACGTTCAACAGATTGAGGCTCCAAAATATTAGCGACAGCAATACGTTCCTCGGTCATTTTCGGCTCAGATTTGTTGTCCCCTTTCTTCTTCTTATGAGGCCTGTTGGAAATACGCTGCGTCCCTTTTAGATGAGCCAGATCAAGTTTCCAAAAGCCACCTTTACCAGGCTCTTGCTTCGATCGGGCGACTTTCACGAACACTTTGTTTAGTGACAAGTTGTGCCTTATTGAATTCTGTAAATGCAAATAAGGCCAATTTTAATGTTTATTATTATGTAATAACTCTGAATAAAACAATTGCTCTCATTTCTGGCCATTACCAGTTTTCTAACTTAGTTTGAAGTACCTATGTTAAAATGTTAGTTTGTAGGGGAATACATTTGACAAAAAAAATCCCGCAACACAAGAGACACCTTTGCAAAATGTCAACTATAACACAGTTAGATTGTTTAATCTATTCGGTACAAAATTTTCTAATAAATGGCGCCACAGTAAAGTTATCGCCCCAACCAAACCACTCCACAAAATAAATCCATTTTCTGCATATTACCAATTAGCCGTAATCTTATCTTCCGGATTGCCGTTTATTAAAGGGCTCCCGAACCGATAGCAGCAGGCAACCCGTCAAGGGAATTGATTCAATTTATTACCAAAACAAAACTAGTCGAGCAAGAATTTTGATTCTGCTTGAAGTACCAAGTCAGTAGATAGTCCATGTGGATTTTAACGACCTTTTTAGGGTTCAATAGCCAAATGTCAAAAAACGGAACCCTTATGGATTCGTCATGTCTGTCTGTCTGCCTGTCCGTCCGTATGTCACAGCCACTTTTTATTTAACTTGCAATGTCCGTATGTCAGTTCGTAAACAATTTAATAGCTGTAGTTTTAAAATTTTCCAAGTCTAACAAAATAACACCAAATAGCTTAAGTACCTAACCCCCATTTCTAGCGATCAAATTATCTTGAAATTTGATATGGATATGTAGATGACATTGCAAGTATAGTCCACAAAAAAAAATGTGCAACTTATTGCAATGGCATAAAATTTTAATTACCGACTTTATACAACTTAAGTAACTCCCTTAACTTAGCTCCCTTATTCATAAATGTTTCATTATGATTTTATGTACAACGGTAAACTACCATCCACCACCAAGTATACAGTTTATACAGCCACATTATTTATCGGCCACACGGCATTTTTCCTTTGCCAAAGTGCTCAAAGTCAGAACATAAATGAGCTCTAACTGGTCTGTTATTGTTTATTAAAAGAGGGCATGTAATTACGTAACCGTTCGTTGGATGGCTGGGTAGTTAAGAGTATACACGATCGGGGGTTCGATTCTCACGGCCTAAACGAACAGTGTAGTCTCGTTAGAGAACTAAGTTGGGGTAGATACTAGATATACACAAAAAGTATACACCTATCTACATGAATAGCAATAGATATCTACCCTGAAACATGAAGCGGGATGGTATAAAAATGTAAACTGTAATAAATCGCGAATAGGAGAAACAATAATGGCACAAACGTAAAAAAAATTCCATCGTAATAACCGAATACCGCACCTACAAGCGTAACAATTCGAAATACTTTAGAAAACCGCACTGAACTCACCTGCCAAGTGGGATCCGCGTTTCTATAATACTTGAAATTCTCTTTTATCCACGCGTAAATAGCCGACAGCGTCATCTTGTCGTTGTTGTACCTCATCGCCATGCATATCAGCGTGCTGTAGGAGTAGGGAGGCTTCTTCTCACTGCTGCACTGGTACTCCTCCCTATTCTCCATAAAGTCTTTCTGACACTTCGCTATAGTCTGATTAAACTTCTGCAACCTCGTGTTCTGCGGCTGCGTCTTCACCGGCGGATTAGGAGAGACCGGAGGAATCGGGAACTGTGGGATTGCCATTATATTCGTTATGTTCTGTAGCCATGTTAGATTTGTCAAGTCTGTTTCTGGTTCGTCTTCAACTGGTATTTTCTCCTTCCTTTTCGGTTCCGGAGGTTTCGCCTCTTCAGTTTGCACGTAAGTTTCTGGCTGCTCGTACACGTATTCTATTTCGACGGTGTGCGAGGATTCTGGGACGGTGTGGTCGACCGCGAAGAACCCTTGATCGCCTGCATCCCCGTACAGTTGGAGTACAGATGCGTCCAGCATCTCTCCGGACGCCGGCGATAGGCCCGATGTTATATGCATGGCGACTTCACATCACTGGAACTGCGACAAAGAAAACCGATGAGTCATTGACGGCGGTGAATCAGCGTGTTGCACATTAATAAGTAATCCGAGTGTGATTGTGTTCACGATCATACCATGAGTCCCGCGAGGACTAACTTAGAAGTTACTTAAATTTTCTTGGCATTACTCAACAAGATAATTCTAAGTCTTATTCTTGACCTGACCTCATAAAAATAACAAATGACGCTCCGCATGATTAATAGAAGATTTAGGTAGTTGTTTAAATAAGAGATCGCAACGGACGTCTTTACTTTTAAACTTGAGGGGTACACGCTTTAGAAATTGGCATGTTAGTTGATGGCGACTTACGTGGGTGGTGGTCAATGGTGGTGCGATCGATATGGCCGGCGTGACGTCGCAGCGGTCAGGGAACCGCGCGGGCCGGCGGCGCGATGGCTTGTGTAGCGAGCGGGCAGGTGCGCGCTCCCCATTGTACCTCGAACAGGTGTTTCGAACGATCGATATTTTTCCGCTTTGAGGATAGGGGTGGCTCTATAGAAATTGTAGAGGCTAGTTCAATGGCAACGTGTGTCGTCTTACCTCTGCTGTGCGAGCTACAAACTGAAACACCGCGCGCTGAAGCGATGTTTACTTAATCATGTTCAGGCGCGGCCTGGGTTTGAGTTGTGCAGTCGCTACTGACTTGTAACCTTTGCCTGTAATCGTGTTACATTACAGCTTCGCGGCAAACGCTCATCCTACACCCGTCATTGGGTTTATCTGTACAGTCCGTGAGCTCTTAGAATGCCATTCGGGTTTATCTAGCTGTCTCACTCACTCTCACGGGTTTGATACTTTAATCAAACAAGTTAGCGAGTGAGACAACGAATGACATGAGCTTACTGACTACTTGTAATGTAATGTGCTCAAAGGGGTTCATATAAAAACCGACAGGCTCGCTGCACTGGTAATACTCGGGTTGTGTCGTGTTACACACATACATACCGTCAAGCCTCTTTCCCATAAGGGTAGGCAGTGACTGCTTTGTTCCACTTGCTACGATCCTGTCATGCCTCTTTCGCGTCACGTTACAATACACCGAAATGTTACAATTACAAGTCGGCGTTTAAATCGGATCAAAGCGGACAAATCACGTCTTAACCCTTACGAGGTAGACAGAGCTAAGGTAACAAGACAAAAAGGCCACGTTTGGCGTGATTATGGGCGTATAGGTGGAAAGGGCGATCAAAATAGTGATGGGCTGCTAGCCTATAACATGATTCCTAAGATTTTCGCCCATACCCACCCAGACAGAGAAGCAACTACATTGTATGTTATTTCTTTGCTCCGAAACTAGCCCGGCTAGCAAGAAAGCGCGCAAGAGTCGCGTCGCGGGCGAGATTGGATACCCGTCTCTTTCTAAAACGAAGGGTAAGAAAAAGACTGGCAATCTATCTCGCGCGCGACGCGACTATTGTGCACTCTCGTGTTTTATGTGCTGTATATAGTAGGGTTTTGTGTAGTTTATAGTCGGTGGATATGCCCCGCCCGCATGTTCGCAGTCTGTCACGGTTATCGTCTTATCGCCGAGACGCTGCGTACTGCGGGTAGCTTCCTCGAACTTTTAATGTTCTGAAATTACGTTAAGTTGTTATCGCTGCTCAGTTCTTTGCTGTACATTACTTGAAATTATGGGGCTTTCAGGGCGTGGGTTGTGATACCCCGTAGAGTCTACGGCGTAGACCAATTGCGGATTGGAAAATACATACATATCTAACTACATACATAAATCAGGTAACAATGTGTGAGTGTTTTGGTTCTGTACTGTGAAACTTGCATGTGTTTTTATCAATAAATAAATAAATAAATAAATAAATAAATAAACAAGACCTAAATAAATGCCACGTTTAGAATGATTGTGGACGTATAGGTGAAAAGGGAATTCAAAAAAGGATTGGAAAACGTACCTACACAATATTGAGCTGCTTCGCGATGTACAGGTTTCGTCACGATGCTTTCTTTTAGAGAAAACACTTTTCAATCTGTCTTCAAACCATGAGGGAATGAGCATTTACTTTAATGCGAATCTTGGGCCACATTCTGGATATTATCAGACACACACGCAAGCCTATTTTTTATCAAATTTAAATAACCATTTTTGACAATGGTGTGCTACACCACCCATAACAGGTAAAAATGAAGCTATGGCCGGGAACCTGGATCCTCATCATCTACTCATTATTTACCTACTATGGGTGGTGTAGCGGTATACCATGCATCACGGAACGAGGATCCAGGTTCGATTCCCGCAGGGCCGGATTTATTTATTTATTTACCATAGAGGCTAAAAAGGCGGCAAAATTAGGGGGGCGGCAAAATTGGCGCAAATAAAAAATTGCAGAAAAAAAAGTAAGGCTGCGGACACGAGTGGAGCAGCAAAAATTGAATAGCTTTGGGGCGGCAAATGTGTAAATCCAGCACTGATTTTTCTGTGTTCTAATTTTCAGTGTCGTTTAGAAATTTTCGTGCTCACATTGTCATCTATACTAAACACATAGATATAGGTACCTAATTTCAAGTCAATCCGAAGGTCTATTTGCAATATTTCTTGTGTAAAAACTTGTAAAAACTGGTATGTTTACGCATAAAGCCATCCATTGGCTGCTTCAGTACAATAGCTTGGGTACCTCAAATTAAACAAGGTCTCGACTCCAGTTCATTGCCCTTCATATACCTACTGGTAGAAAATGGGGTTAACGACTCGTCCTGCGGTGTCCGCGGTATACTTGCGCCGCACAAAATTCAATTTACTTACTGTTCATTTGATTTGTAATTTTCTTTGTCCGGAACTCGAAATAAAAGGCCTCTTGAAATAATTTAATTCTTCCACGCTGGTCTGGGAGTAAAGAAAAAACATAGAATGTACCGGCTGCTCTACTTCCCGCGCAGATGGTAAAAGCCCATCGAGGGAATGGGCGAAAATCTTAGGAATCATGTTATAGGCGATGCGGCTAGCAACCCATCTAGTGATTCCCCTTTCCGCCTATACGCCCACAATCATGCTAAACGTGGCCTTTAGGTTTTGTTACTGTAGGCCCTGTCTACCTCGTGAGAGATAGACATGATTATCTCAGAAATTCCTAATTAATCAAACCGTAAATTTAACAAAACTATTTTTTGACAAAAAATGCCTTACATCACTTTGGAAAAGAGCTGATATTCTTCAAAGTGCGGGACCGATTTTTACCAAACATGTCTAAGAACGATCGCAAGGAAACTGGCTTTTGAATAAAAAAAACCGCATCGAAATCGGTCAATCGGTTTGAGAGCTATGATGACACACACACCAACATCGACGTCATACTTATAACACCCCTCTTTTCGCGTCGTGGGTTAAAATTTACAAAGAATACAAAGTTGTTCGGTTTGATATTACATAGAATGTACCATTTAAAGTGGCGAATAGTGGTATTGAGTGGTATTGCTACAAAATTACTACATTAATTGCCCTGTTGCGTTGCCGAGCGCATAATGCGGGCGAGAGCGAGGATGTGTACGCAACTCTCTACCTTATTCGATTGCAATAAGGACAAAGAGTGCACTCTGCGTTATCTTTGTTGGCGAACGTATGCGGTTGGCGACTTGTTTTTTGTATAAAATAACTACCTTCTACTATTTTTGTGTTTCGCTCTCAACCGACGGCCATAAATTTACTAAGTTTGTTATATGTTCTCATGTAAGTGAATTATTGTATATTCTTATGAGAAATAGATTATCTTAACCAGAATTACAGGTCAAATAAAACTTTCGACTAGTCGACAAGATTCATTAGAGCTGTGTCTTTCTTCTACACTCGTATTCCAAATACAGCAGTTATTTACCACTCTCGAGTGACGTGCTTCCGATAATAGGGTCCCAAGTTCTTATTAAGAAGTCCTGCACATTTACAGCCTTATTCATAAAAAGTTAGACGCTCGCTAAAAGCTCGCTATAGGACCGATGCAAAAAAAACATGATTCATAAACGTCAATTAGCGCTAATCAGTCCATCAAGGGTCTGTTAAGTCTTCCGAAAGTTAGCGGACCGTAGACCCTACTTTATCTCTCTGCTAACTCACAAAATGGCCGCCACACATGTGAACAGCTGATTTTGGCAAGAGCAAACCATACGCAAGATAGTTTTTTTATTTTAAGTTTTTATTCCCCCCGGGAAAGGTAAAGAAAACTAGATCCACACTGCCTAGTCTGTCGTGTTAATTCGCTGGTTTCCCGCTAATTCGCTACCACTGCTGTCAATTTATTTTTTTTAATTCACTAAAAGGCCATTTTTGGTCTATGATTTGTCAAGGTGACAACATAACGCGTCTAATCCATCCATCAGCAGCTCATTAGCTAACAGACTGCTAGCAAGCGTTTATGAATCATACTTTTTAACAACTGTCAAATAAGCTTAATCAGTCTGTTAACTAATCGACTGATCAAACCTCAATTAAGGATTTTTTATGAATAAGGCTGTTACTTTTTATTACTTAGACTTTTATACAGAAGGGGCTTATTCGGGAGCCGGGCGGCTGGTACGGTTCCGCCCCGACGCACAAGGGGGAAGGGAATGCAACATCACGACTGCAACGGTTAACGGGGTGGGCAGGACATATCCCCTACCTAACGCCTGTACAGTTCATGAGCTCTTTGAACGTCATTCGGGTTTGTCTTACTCTCTCACTCGGCCGATTCAAGTGTCAAACCCTTAAGAGTGAGTGAGACATCGGGTTATCATAGGCTGCTAATTTCACACCGGCAATTAGAACTCGTGACTTTGAATAAAAAAAAGCGACGGGTACAATGATATTTCATAGTATAGATATGTTACGTTCCTAGTAAATTGCGTTTGAAAAACGTTCCCTCTGTCAACTGTCACATTGACTGTCACGGACTACTCACTTCTGTGGCTTGTTTGAGGTAAATATCTACTCCCAGTTTATATGTAACTAGCAGCCCGTCCCGGCTTCGCACGGGGTAGACAATTATTTATTTTTGGAAATTTGGATATAAAACACTCAATTCAATATTGTTGTACATTATTTTGTTCTATCGCTAATAGTTTCGGCAGCGCATTCGACGAAAGACATTTTAAGACTCATTTTTCTACACCTTCGGTTACATTGTTCAAATTTTACCAAGGATCCCTAATTTTTTTCAAAATGAAATGTAGCCTATGTCAAATTGGAAGAATGTAGCATTCTATTGGTGAAAGAATTTTTTAAATCGGCCCAGTACTTTTTGAGCCTATTCATTACAAACATACAAACATACAAAAATAGGTACAAATCTTTCCTCTTTATAATATTAGTGTAGATAGTGTAGATATCATTGGACGGGTAGCACTCCGGGAGTGCCGGCAGAAGTGAAAACTGCACACACGCACACTCGCGCTAACGAAATAAAGACTTTTTCTATACGAGATTTGAACTGGTTACTTGAGAGAACGCACTGTTATTCCACACCTTATACCACTAGGCCAAACGCACATACGTTAAAGCGACGAAATCAACGTACACTTCAAAAATCGAACGCGACTCTAGCTTCATTCGTATTTCAAAATAAACTCTAGAGTTTCTGATATCCTGGTACTTAAACTCCTCCCTCTTACGCCTGAAACATTTTTTACCCATCCCAATAAGTGCCCAGCGCCGCTAAAAAACTTTTCACATCAAAACCCAAGTAAATCTCATTTTGGAACAACTGAAGTTTGAAAGTGATAATGTTGGAATTAATGACTCCCCCGGGTCGCGTAGATAATCGGTCGGACTTGACAGCCCACAGTTGGGAGTAATGGGAGTGTAATGTCTAATGTGTTTGAACACATGCTCGAGTCGCCCGTCTAGCGTGTAATTAGGGTAGCAATTTGAATTGTTTTTATTGGCTTAAGCTGGGCGAGGGTGTAGTCCGTAAAATTTTATGGACACTACTTTTTCCACTTATCTACTTGCAGATCCATTTTTAAACGATTTCAAAAAAAAGGAGGTTCTCAATTCGTTTGTATTTTTTTTTATTAATCTTGTCGCCGCCACGTGAAATACAAGAGACTTCAACCATGCGCCAGGCTTTATTGCGATACCTTAAGTTGAACCTAAACCCAATTGGACGAAGGTCGCTTTTGATTTGAAGTGATGGACGTATAATATATAGGTAGTTGGCGTTGAACCTGAGGCGCTGATATATGTGACGATTGCGTCGAAAAGGTAAATAAATAGGTACTTTACATACTCACTCAGTTAAAATAAAAAGTAAAGACTGAGTTCAGTGGACGGCACACTGAGGCCGGTTCAAACTACGCCTTGCTGTGTATACTTCATTTAATTTAGGATGAGAAACCACAACAACATTATATTGCGGCTAGTGAACTGTAATCTCTTAACAATTTGTACTAGAGTAATAACGATATTACGATTACGATATACGATTACGATATTACGATTTATTTGTACGAGAGTAGTACTGTACCATATTTTATGTGAATAAAGAATTATGAATTATGAACGACACGCAAATAAAGTGACATTAAAACAATTTTATTTTGCGGCTGCCAAACTATTGCACTATACTATTTGCTAGGTACAAAATAGTTGACCAGACGCAATATAATATTATTGTGGTTTCTCATTCTAAATTAAATGTAGCATAGTCAGCATCAAAAGTTGATAAACAGTCGAAGAGCTCAAAATATATACGACTCTATCATGATGGTAATAAGAGCGTGTGTATATAATTTTGAGTTCTTCGTTTATTCATCAACTTCTGATGCTGACTGTATAGTTGCACGCACACAAACACAGCCACACTCTGCTAAGCTAAGTCGTGCAACGCACACGGCGACGGCGAGACGTAGTTTAAACAGACCTCACTTTCTTGTTATTTCTGACAATCATATATTCGCATGACAGCACGCGTAATTTTCTCAGTGCATCCCTTTCTTACTGGGTGAGATAGAAAAAGACAAACGTTAAAATAGTACAAATTTATTCATAAAAAATCTAGGTTACATATTGCTCTTACTCGACTACACATATACTTAACAAATTGACTGATACATTTTGAACTTTAAGTCTTGGTATTAAGGCCTACTCCAGGTGTTCCATGAACCAGCTAGCACCGTTGATGAGGTTGTCCATTTCGTTAGGAAGGGACGACAAAGAGTGGTTGTCGTCGTACATGTAAATTCTGGAAAAAGAAAACATTATAGCATGTTTCGTACTACTTCGTGTATGCGTTCCGTTATACAAGTATCTTAAGATTTATATTTCATTAGGTGGTTGAATTAGTTAGTAGAACACCCCAACAAAGACTTAAATTTTTTGATTCAAAATTACTGCCTCCGCGCAGAATTCCCTTATCGCTATCCCGCGGGAACTATGTTGTTTTCCGAGATAAAAACTATCATGTCCTTCCCCGGAACTGAAGCTATCCGTGTAGGTAGGTACAGTATTTCAACAAAATCAATTCAGCGGCTTAAGCGTGAAAAGGTAACATACAGACAGACAGTTATTTTCGCATTTATAATATTAGTAGAGATGGTATTGTATTTAATTTTTTATTTATTTATGTATGCGTGTAAAACTCTTTGTTGTACTTATTTGTTATTTAGTTTTAAATTTGTGACATTTAACATTTATTTCAGTATTTTAAACTGTCTATTTCTATTTCTATATAAATTCGTTGACATTTAATAAGTTATCCATACAAATGTATGACTTATTTTCGTGTCACAATGGATAAGTTAGTAAAAAAAGCTGCGGTAGCCTAGTGGTTTGACCTGTGGCCTCTCAAGCAGAGGGTTGCGGGTTCGAATCCTGGGCTCGCACCTGAGTTTTTCGGAATTTATGTGCGAAATTACATTTCAAATTTACCATGAGCTTTTCGGTGAAGGAAAACATCGTGTGGAAATCGGACCAATCCCAATAAGGCTTAGTTACCCTTCTGGGTTGGAAGGTCAGATGAGAGTCGCTTCTGTAAAAACTAGTGCCTACGCCAAATCTTGGGATTAGGTTGTCAAAGTGGACCCTAGGCTCACTGAGGCGTGGCAAATGCCCGGAAAAACGCTAGGAAGATAATTAAATTAGGAAGGTAATTTTAACTAACTACCTACTAACGCAACTTTGACGGTGTGTAACTTACTGCTCTTAATTAAACCCATTCATGCCATCGACTGTATATTACTCACCTAGTCTTAACGCCGTTAGCTTTGAGCCGCCTAGCATACTCCAAGCCCTGGTAGTGCGGCACGCGCTTGTCCCCGCGGCCCAGCATGAGCGCGGTGGGCGCCTTCACCTTGTGCGCGTGCACCAGCGGCGAGCACCGCCGCATGGCCAGCAGCTCCGCTTCCGAGGGCCCACCGACCTCCGAGAATTGGAAACCGGCTTCCACTGCACACCTGGAAGTAAGGACCGGGACCGGTTACCATTAAAGGGGTTGGATAGGGTATTTCATAGAATTGTTTTCACAAACCCTATCAATTTGGTAAGCATATAATCGGGCTACCCGAAAGAAATTCTGACCGTAATAAATAACAGTTAATTCTATAAGCGATTACCAAAACTAAAAACCCGGTTACCGTATTAGAAAACGGTTATAACCATAGTAGAAAACGGGTAACCAACGGTTAACTTTATTCAAACCGGTTTCCGTAATGATAGGCTTAGCACAACGATAAGCTTACCATATCATAGGGTAACAGTTTAATAGGGTTACCCTATGAAAAGGCTTAAGCTAATGAAGGGGTTTTCCGGTCCTTGCCTGGAAGTTGGTGTGGCTAAGTTAGCTAATTCGCGGTAGGCAGCGCTTACGAATTGTGTCGCGACGCCTTTCTGCTTCCTACCACCTGGATATCGGTGGGGCTAACTTAGCTAATTCGCGGTAGGCAGCGCTTACAAATTGTGTCGCGACGCCTTTCTGCTTCCTACCACCTGGATATCGGTGTGGCTAAGTTAGCTAATTCGCGATAGGCAGCGCTTACAAATTGTGTCGCGACACCTTCCTGCTTCCTACCACCTGGAAGTTGGTGTGGCTAAGTTAGCTAATTCGCGGTAGTTAGCGCTTACAAATTGTGTCGCGACACCTTCCTGCTTACTACCACCTCGAAGTTGGTGTGGCTAAGTTAGCTAATTCGCGGTAGGCAGCGCTTACAAATTGTGTCGCGACACCTTCCTGCTTCCTACCACCTGGATATCGGTATGACTAAGTTAGCTGATTCGCGGTAGGCAACGCTTACAAATTGTGTCGCGACACCTTCCTGCTTCCTACCACCTGGAAGTTGGTGTGGCTAAGTTAGCTACTTCGCGGTAGGCAGCGCTTACAAATTGTGTCGCGACACCTTCCTGCTTCCTACCACCTGGAAGTTGGTGTGGCTAAGTTAGCTAATTCGCGGTAGTTAGCGCTTACAAATTGTGTCGCGACACCTTCCTGCTTACTACCACCTGGAAGTTGGTGTGGCTAAGTTAGCTAATTCGCGATAGTTAGCGCTTACAAATTGTGTCGCGACACCTTCCTGCTTACTACCACCTGGAAGTTGGTGTGTCTAAGTTAGCTAATTCGCGGTAGGCAACGCTTACAAATTGTGTCGCGACACCTTCCTGCTTCCTACCACCTGGAAGTTGGTGTGGCTAAGTTAGCTACTTCGCGGTAGGCAGCGCTTACAAATTGTGTCGCGACACCTTCCTGCTTCCTACCACCTGGAAGTTGGTGTGGCTAAGTTAGCTAATTCGCGGTAGTTAGCGCTTACAAATTGTGTCGCGACACCTTCCTGCTTACTACCACCTGGAAGTTGGTGTGGCTAAGTTAGCTAATTCGCGGTAGTTAGCGCTTACAAATTGTGTCGCGACACCTTCCTGCTTCCTACCACCTGGATATCGGTATGACTAAGTTAGCTGATTCGCGGTAGGCAACGCTTACAAATTGTGTCGCGACACCTTCCTGCTTCCTACCACCTGGAAGTTGGTGTGGCTAAGTTAGCTACTTCGCGGTAGGCAGCGCTTACAAATTGTGTCGCGACACCTTCCTGCTTCCTACCACCTGGAAGTTGGTGTGGCTAAGTTAGCTAATTCGCGGTAGTTAGCGCTTACAAATTGTGTCGCGACACCTTCCTGCTTACTACCACCTGGAAGTTGGTGTGGCTAAGTTAGCTAATTCGCGATAGTTAGCGCTTACAAATTGTGTCGCGACACCTTCCTGCTTACTACCACCTGGAAGTTGGTGTGTCTAAGTTAGCTAATTCGCGGTAGGCAGCGCTTACAAATTGTGTCGCGACACCTTCCTGCTTCCTACCACCTGGAAGTTGGTGTGGCTAAGTTAGCTACTTCGCGGTAGGCAGCGCTTACAAATTGTGTCGCGACACCTTCCTGCTTCCTACCACCTGGAAGTTGGTGTGGCTAAGTTAGCTAATTCGCGGTAGTTAGCGCTTACAAATTGTGTCGCGACACCTTCCTGCTTACTACCACCTGGAAGTTGGTGTGGCTAAGTTAGCTAATTCGCGATAGTTAGCGCTTACAAATTGTGTCGCGACACCTTCCTGCTTACTACCACCTGGAAGTTGGTGTGTCTAAGTTAGCTAATTCGCGGTAGGCAGCGCTTACAAATTGTGTCGCGACACCTTCCTGCTTCCTACCACCTGGAAGTTGGTGTGGCTAAGTTAGCTACTTCGCGGTAGGCAGCGCTTACAAATTGTGTCGCGACACCTTCCTGCTTCCTACCACCTGGAAGTTGGTGTGGCTAAGTTAGCTAATTCGCGGTAGTTAGCGCTTACAAATTGTGTCGCGACACCTTCCTGCTTACTACCACCTGGAAGTTGGTGTGGCTAAGTTAGCTAATTCGCGGTAGTTAGCGCTTACAAATTGTGTCGCGACACCTTCCTGCTTCCTACCACATGGATATCGGTATGACTAAGTTAGCTGATTCGCGGTAGGCAACGCTTACAAATTGTGTCGCGACACCTTCCTGCTTCCTACCACCTGGAAGTTGGTGTGGCTAAGTTAGCTACTTCGCGGTAGGCAGCGCTTACAAATTGTGTCGCGACACCTTCCTGCTTCCTACCACCTGGAAGTTGGTGTGGCTAAGTTAGCTAATTCGCGGTAGTTAGCGCTTACAAATTGTGTCGCGACACCTTCCTGCTTACTACCACCTGGAAGTTGGTGTGGCTAAGTTAGCTAATTCGCGATAGTTAGCGCTTACAAATTGTGTCGCGACACCTTCCTGCTTACTACCACCTGGAAGTTGGTGTGTCTAAGTTAGCTAATTCGCGGTAGGCAGCGCTTACAAATTGTGTCGCGACACCTTCCTGCTTCCTACCACCTGGAAGTTGGTGTGGCTAAGTTAGCTACTTCGCGGTAGGCAGCGCTTACAAATTGTGTCGCGACACCTTCCTGCTTCCTACCACCTGGAAGTTGGTGTGGCTAAGTTAGCTAATTCGCGGTAGTTAGCGCTTACAAATTGTGTCGCGACACCTTCCTGCTTACTACCACCTGGAAGTTGGTGTGGCTAAGTTAGCTAATTCGCGGTAGTTAGCGCTTACAAATTGTGTCGCGACACCTTCCTGCTTACTACCACCTGGAAGTTGGTGTGGCTAAGTTAGCTAATTCGCGGTAGGCAGCGCTTACAAATTGTGTCGCGACACCTTCCTGCTTACTACCACCTGGAAGTTGGTGTGGCTAAGTTAGCTAATTCGCGGTAGGCAGCGCTTACAAATTGTGTCGCGACACCTTCCTGCTTACTACCACCTGGAAGTTGGTGTGGCTAAGTTAGCTAATTCGCGGTAGTTAGCGCTTACAAATTGTGTCGCGACACCTTCCTGCTTACTACCACCTGGAAGTTGGTGTGGCTAAGTTAGCTAATTCGCGGTAGGCAGCGCTTACGAATTGTGTCGCGACACCTTCCTGCTTACTACCACCTGGAATTTGGTGTGGCTAAGTTAGCTACTTCGCGGTAGGCAGCGCTTACAAATTGTGTCGCGACGCCTTCCTGCTTCCTGCCACCTGGAAGTTGGTGTGGCTAAGTTAGCTAATTCGCGGTAGGCAGCGCTTACAAATTGTATACCTACCGCTGCCTACCCTGGCGACCCCTCGTTGCACGCTACTGGCGGCAGGTAGGGTTTTGGAAAATTTGTATACCTGCACGTCTAGCACGACAGCGCACAAGAGTCGCGTCGCGCGCGAGATAGATTGCCCGTCTTTTTCTTACTGTTCGTTCTAGAAAGAGACGGGTAGTCTATCTCGCGCGCGACGCGACTCTTGTGCGCTGTCGTGCTAGACGGGCTGTTGTCAAAAAATATGCTTTTAACGAGTTTTTCATAAGTTTGTCTAGGTATTCGATATGGACCCTAGCAAAATATGGGGCCCGCGGTTAATTAATTGACCCTTTAATGTTTAGATGCATTTCAATACTACGCACTCAGTGTATTCTTTTCATTCATGACAGGCCTATAGGCCGACCGCTTAAAGGAGTCCTCGCGGGCGCGGCTGCGGGGCGCGGGGTGGGACGATCGCGGGGGCCGAGAGGTGCGGGCGGCAGGCGCACTACCCGCCCGCACCTCTCTCGATCCCCTGTGCCGCGCGGGCGAGGGACTCATTTAAGCGGTCGCCTATAGAAACCGTTATACTAAAGCGCGACCACGCAATATTAATTACAAGAATCCCCGAAAAATGTCACTACAAGTATCAATCAACAATGTACGAGGAGTTAGGCGATGTCACTCGAGTTTTAATTGGACTTTCGTAGCTATCGTGTTACGTTTCCGTGGTCATGCTATTGTAAATAAATAATAATAAACAACTATCTTTGGACAATTGACTTCATCTCAAACTACTTAAGCAACACTTGTAATATTAAATATTTATTTATTTATTTATTTATTTATTATAAAATGACTTAAATCTATCATTTATATATAATTTATATCATTTTGGGTACTAGAAGACGGATAAACATACTAATTTATCAAACACTAGCTGTTGCCAGCGACTTCGTCTGCAAAGAATTCGTTTATCGCTATCCCGCGGGAACCACGCAATTTTCCGGGATAAAAAGTAGCCTATGTGCTATTCCACACTTTTCTCTACCTATGCGCCGAATTTCATCCAGATCCGTTGGGCCGTTCTGACGTGATTGAGTAACAAACAAACAAACATCCATCCATCCATCTATCCATCCATCCATACTTTCGCATTTATAATATTAACTAGTTAGATTCTTGAATGTCTTGACTCAAGAAGAAATATGCTCATTTTTCACACATAATATCTGCCCCGAACGAGGACCGAACCCAAGACCTTAAATTTCATAGTCAGGTTCTCTAACCACTAGGCTATCCAGTCGTCCGGTTTCTATTGCCTGTATTTCATATTCATACATACACAAATCACGCCTTTATCCCTTACGGGGTAGACAGAGCCTAAGGTAACAAGACCTAAAGGCCACGTTTAGCATGATTGTAGGTATCTAGGTGGAAAGGGGAATCTCATTCATGTTATAGATAAGATACATAACATAACCTACTGCTTAAAACACAAACAGTCATAAAAATCGGCGAAAATCGTAAAAAATCATGTTATAGGCGGTGCGGCTTGCAACCCATCACTATTTTGATTCCCCACCCATACAACTATAATTATGTTAAACGTGGCCTTTATGTCTTGTCACCTAAGCTCTGTGTACCCCCATAGGGATAAAGATGTGATTTATGTATATCCTACTTCCTACTAATATTATAAATGCGAAAGTTTGTGAGTGACGATGTGAGTGAGTGTGTATGTTTGTTCCTTCTTCACGCTAAAACTACTGGACGGATTTGGATAAAATTTGGAACAAAAATAACTGGTACCCTAGATAAACATAGGCTACTTTATATCCCGGAAAATTGCATAGTTCCCGCGGGACAGCGATAAATGTTTTTTTTTTGCAGACGAAGTCGCGGGCAACAGCTAGTATGTCATAAAAACTTACCCATCGTAATTGTCAGCATAGTTCCCTTTAGTGGCCATATCTATCAACGGATTCCTCAAGACAACACTTCTAAACGCCTCAGGCCTTTGTCCCGCCAAATGTGCCGCAACGAAACCACCGTAACTCCCACCGTAGACACACACTTGCATTTCTCTTTCTAACACGTCGGAGAGAGCGAGAAGGCAATCGTCGACGTCGAACCGTCCCGCGTTGGATAGCAAACAGCGAACGCCCGAGTCCCCGTTACCGGTTGAACCGCGAAAGTTTATACGAAGAGTCGCGAAACCTAAGGGTTGAGAATAAGTCTACTTTTAAACTAAAACTAACTACTTTTTTTTCTTGCTTTTTTTATAAACTTTTTCTTTCTTTTCTTTTTCTTTTACCTCGGATACTAAATTGACAAGTGCAAATGTCAAGTTGTCGAATAATACCAGATTTTATTGTTTAGTGGTGTACTCGAAACTATCGACGATGTTTGTGGCCTGGATACAAGTGGTTTGGCCATGTTATATTTTAAGACGAAAAAAATATTATCATAATCAAGCTGATTTAAAGGTTTATTAGTTTATTACATTAACTTATAATGCTGACTATAAAAAAAAACTAAACATAGGTATCCTAAGTTATACTGAGATTAAAATTATTATTTATACATTTTATAGGATAACTTACAAAAATCTGAACTAAATTTGATTTATCGTTAACTTTGAATAGTGATGGCGCATCAATATTTTTGGATTGCAAAGAATATGCAACACTGGTAATGTCATTTTAGTGTCCGATATAAAAGGATAGACTAACTAAATCCACTTTCATAAAGCAAGCTTTTATGTTAGTATAGCTGTCCCTTTCTGGCATACAAATACCTATTCTCCGTTCCAATCAATTTTAACGCCTTTGTAACCAATCACTATCTTTACAAAGTATAAAACAGTCGCTTTCCGCTGTCTGTCTGTCCCTATCTATGCTTAGATCTTTAAAACTCCGCAACGGATTTTATTTTATTTTTTAATAGATAGTGTGATTCGAGAGGAAGTTTTACATATATAATACGCAGACGAAATCGCGAGCAGAAGCTAATATAGTATAATAGTATAGCTAGTGTGTAGCTAGTATAGTAGTAGGAAGTACTAATTTAATTTAATAATGTAATCTAATTTAATAATGTGATTTAATTTAATAATGTAATTTAATTTAATAATGTAATTTAATTTAATAATGTAAATTTAATTTCATTTCAATTTATATTGAGATTATTGCCCATATTATTGTAATTTTTGACTGTAATGTAATTTATTTATGTATGGATCTTTAGTTATCCGAAATAAATGATTATTATTATTATTTATTATAAAACAAAGTCGCTTTCCGCTGTCTGTCTGTCCTTGTGTATGCTTAGATATTTAAAACTACGCAACGGATATTGATGCGGTTTTTATATGTATGGCTGGAGTGTGTTAATCCGTCGCCTAGTACCCATAGCACAAGCTTTGCTTAGGTTCAACTCAATTGATGTCAAAACAGTCCCGTTTTTAATCTACTCACCAATCAGGTATATCGCTGCAGTTGTACATACTAGCAACATCTATAACGGGATTCCTGCTCGCCACAGCTTTATAGGTATCCGCGTATTGCCCGCTCAGATGTGCGACCAAAAAGCCTCCGTGTGAGCCCCCGGCCAGGAATATGTTCTTTTCGTCCACGCTAAAGCTCTTTATGGCGTCGTCGGTGGCCAGCTTGCAGTCTTTCACGTCTGCTGAACCGATGCGCTTGGGCAGAAATGTAACGGTTTGCTCTCCAGAACCCGTGGAACCGCGATAGTTTATTTGCAGCGACGCGAACCCTGAAATATTTGGCTGTTTTGAACGTCATTTCGCTACTAAGAAAAAGAGATGTAGCATGTGAAGGAGAGACGCGTGCCACCTATATGCGGAAAATTGCATCACTACATAGCAGGGATGTTATGGATAATATAATTTTGGATCCGGATTTGGATATGGATATTGGTAAAATATAATATCGGTTTCGGTTACGGTTATGGATATTAAATTATTTCGGATTATCCGATAGTTTCAGTTACGGATATGGATATCCAAAACAACACTACTCTAAAGTTGCCGGCCGGGCAAAAACAAAAACTTGTCACGACGTGTCATATTTACTATAAAGTATAACCCGTACGAATTAGCTGTGCACCTCGCGCTGTGACGTCATTAGGTAGCGGGAGAGGTGTCGCATTCCAGCGGAGTGCACAGTTAATTCGTACGAGTTGTAGTATTTAGTTAGACTCCGCCCTATCCGAAACTATCCAAAACTTTTATTTCGGGTTCGGTTACGGATATTTTTTTATTTCGTATATCCGATAGTTTCGGTTACGGATATGGATATCCATAACAACACTGCTACATAGTATAAAACAAAGTCGCTTTCTATGTCCCTATGTCCCTATGCCCCTATGTATGCTTAAAACTTTAAAACTACGCAACGGATTTTGATGCAGTTTTTTTAACAGATAGAGTGAATCAAGAGGAATGTTTATATGTATAATACGTGCATAACATACCGTGCGAAGCCGGAGCGGGTCGCTAGTAATGTATAAACGTCAAATTGAATTTGACGGTTCGAGTAGCAGTATAATTCTGCCAGAATCAGATTTTCTCGAGTGTTCCGCTGTCATCAGTTAGATTTTCAATCACGTAAACCTAAATCCCATTCAGCAGAGTACATTTTGCAACGCAGTTATTTTAAAAAAGCGGCAATTTTAGTGTTGTGCAAGTTTTTTGGGGACAACTGCAGAACGACAAATTGTGTACACTGATTTAATACATATTATAGGGTGTTTCCCTGTGGTATCTAACCTTCGGAAATTATTGAAAATTGATCTAATTTAGGAGATACAAGAACATTTCCGATGTGGCGCTAATTACGCCTTAAGTTTCCTTGTAATTTTTTCTTACATATGAATAAATACCGGGCAAAGTGGCGTAAAAAAGAATAGGTCTTTACTCAGCAGTGGGTGGATGTGGGCTGATTAGAGATAGATGAATAAAATATTCTGACACTGTGATGCGTAATTTACGCGTTTATCATTTTGAACAGGGTGAAAAATTAAATTACCCGCGAAATAAAATTTACTCTTTTCATTATAAAATCTTCATAAAAAGTACCAGAAAAGGACAGCAGATTTAGTGTTAGGTACAATTGAGAGAGTCAATGTGACATTTGAGCATATTAATAATTTCGGAGTGTGTAAGAATAAAAAACCGGCCAAGTGCGAGTCGGACTCGGGCACCGAGGATTCCGTACAAATTGGGCAAGTGAATAGAAATCCAGTGTTAGCAGAATCCTGCTTCTAAACAAAATGTAGGCAGTGTGAGGTCATTTTATATTGGTTACAGACAGACAGACATGAAAAAAATAGATTTTTAATATTTGCTGTTTTAGCAGCACCAGAAATACATCATCTGTGAAAATTTCTATTGTTCATGAGATACAGCCTGGTGATAGACAGACAGACAGCCGAACGGTGCCGTGGAGTCTTACCTTCTTATTCATAAACGCTCTATAGGCTTCTACTAACTTAGCAATCGTTTGTCCTTATCTATGGTAAAGGAAAGGTAAATGTCAAAGTGACAGATAAGGACAAACGATTGCTAAGTTAGTAGAAGCCTATAGAGTGTTTATGAGTAAAGGGGTTAATAATAGGGTCGTGCATGGGGGATCGTAGCAAGGGGAACAAAGTAGTCTCTGCCTACCCCAGTGGGAAAGAGGCGTGACGGCCCCAACGGAAGACCAGCGTTGGCCGTAAGGCCAGCAAATGCTGAGTTGGGGCCATTTTGTGTCAATTTTATGTAGATTTTAATATGTTTTTGTTTTTTAATTACTGTGATTGTCATAAATAAACTTTTACTTTCTTTCATTCTTTCTAACGGTATGTATGTATGTGTATGTATCGTGCATGTATTAAATATGTTACCAAGCAAGTTGAACAGCGCTGCCTCCATACTGTAGGCGTTGACGAAGCCCGAGTGGGGTCCTCCGTGGGGCCACACTACCAGCGCCGGCTTCTTGTCCCCCGCAGCCCTAGCCGGAGCGAAGTACAACGACGTGAAGCTCTCTACAAAAAAAAAAGATGAATTAAAAATTTAAAAAGTAAACGCACCGAGTATAGGGCAATTATGCCATTTTCATTCTTACCTGTCCTATTTGGTAAACAAAATTCTAACCTCAATATGCAAATTTTTGTAAAGAATAAGTAGTAAGTGTAGTTTTTTGTGCTTAGACAGCTGTCTAAGCACTCTTTGGCCCGTAGTCGCCATATAGGAGCTGTCAATATGATTTACGACGTGCTGACAGTTTAAATTTTAATAATGTCGTATATTCCCTACACGTGCATTTGAAATAAAACTGTAATGTTTGTGTTATACAGTCGTATTTCGAATATTTTAAAACGTGGTTGAAATATCATTTGGCATTTTGCGCCTGGCATTAGGTATCTTTGGAATGTACTTTTAGGACAAGTTTTGGCGGACATTTTAAATACGGCGGTGCATCTAAGGTTTATAATATCATTGTACAAAGTGATACTTACTGACTTCGTCATTTGTGTCGTATTGTGTATGGGTCAAGTACTGGGCGCTGCACTTTGCCAGCGCCTCGGGCACTTCCACTGGACTGCTGACTGGCTTCCAGTGCACCTCCTTGCCCTCTTCAGGTAGCTTGCCTACGTATAACTGTAACAACAATGCCACATATTCTGAAATACTGATATGGAGGTCGAAACATATGTATTATTTGCTTTTAATTGCGAAGTAGGGTGGAGCAGCATTTTTATTTTCATCATTGGGAAATCATAATTGTTTACCATCTTTCTAATGTGAAACAAACAAACAACCTCTCACCCTAAACAAATATGACCTTCTCCCTTTTTTTCTATAGATTAAACTATAAGTACTTAATCGTGTCGTGTTTCGGAAAGGGATTATTTATAGAATGAAAAAAAAAAAGAAAAAACAAAAATGTTAAACAGCGAAAAATAACTACATCGTAGGTGCCAGGTTTAAGTCCGTATCCGTAACCGAAACTATCGGATAATCCGAAACAATTTAATATCCATAACCGTAACCGAAACCGATATTATATTTTACCAATATCCATATCCATATCCGGATCCGAAATTATATATCCATAACATCCCTGCTTTATTGTACAAATACAAAGAAACAGACACAAATCAAAAAGAAAATCAAAAAAATAATTGGTTAAGTGGTTAGTGGTGGTGGGTGGTGAGTGGTTTAAATAAGTGGTCATTTTAATAGGTAAAGTTGAGTAGAGACTGTGTATGCGTGTGGCATTACCTGGGCAGGACGGCTCATGTTTGAGAAGGCGGCCAGGATGACGTCATTAGTCACGTCCAGCACCGAGAGGGAGCCCTCGCCCGGGCTGGCCAGCTCGCTGATCTTGCCGCTGTCTGCCACAATAGCTCAATCAAATAAGAATCCGATGTGTGGGAAATCCGGCAAAATATATGGAGAACATTTATCTATGGGGATGGATACCTTATGGGGTGCAGTCAAAATTTATCAACTCTCCCCCCTCCTCGGGGTGTGCGCCCCCTTCCCCCCACGCCACCCAAAGTGTCCTGAAATGCGGTTTTTTGCAGTTTTTGAGAAAACTGTTCGCGATACAGAAAAAGTGTGTAGGAATGAAATAATGTACAATAAATCGACCATACACATGAAAGCGATATCTCTTATGGTTTGAAGCAAGAAGACGCTGAAAATGATAATTTTTGTTTTTTTTACAATGCATTTTATTAAAACTTCAGTTTTCTCAGAAAATACTCATTTTACATCTAAAAAATGTACGACTAATATAAACAATGGAATATTTCCTTTAAAAAGAGGTATCATTTATTTATATATTAGATTAGTTAAACTAACATTTTATGATAGTTTAAATATAAAATTTGTGATGAATGCTCTATAACTGACTCTGTGGTCTGAAACAGACAGGGATTCCTGCCTCTTTCCGCGATGATCGTATTAGAATACAGTCGATCAGTGCTGTTATTTGTTTAACACTTACCAATATCAACCGCGTAACTCTTCACCTCGAACTTGCTGGGCGTGCTGAAGACGACCCTGGAGCCGTCCTTACTGAAGCAGTGCTTATTCAGGCCCTGGCTGAACACCCCGTGGAACGGAGCACCCTGTACCGTCGCCACTTCAGTCTGCACTATGCCTATCACGGTCGATACTTCGCTCTGAAAAAAGTCATTACGTTTAATGAGTAGTTTTCTTTAAAATAGTGCAATGAATTTAAAATAAACAGCAGCTTAGATTAGATTTTAATGTTGTAACCTCCATGATGCTGAATACGTGTACCGTACTGGCCGCTTACAAAAAAACGTACGTATTATCCATATTGACAGACCTCTAACAATGTGCTGATGCCCTAGTACTTTTGCTCCACGACTCAACAAAAAAACACTTCAAAAATCGAACGCGATCCATTCGTATTTAAAAATAAGCTCTTAGAGGATCCTGAATCCTGATATCCTGGTACTTAAACTCTCCCTCCGTCTTACGTCTGTCGCGAAATTATCATTTTCTTACCCATCCCAAAAAGCGCTCAGCGCCGCTAAAGAAGATTTCACTTAAAAAAAACCTTGGAAAAAAACGTATTTTTTTACCATATTTCAAGCGAAATAAAGTTATTTTCATTTGTACATGTACATATAACTTATTACGTCTTTTTATTCGAATTAATGCGATCAATCTAGGAAAATCTTCAAGCGCAGCAGCGGAATAGATATGTAAATCGTCAGCATACAGGGGGCCTTACCATGACGTCCTAATTCCGACTCAGTTCAAGTTTTAGCTGTCACTAGTACGAATCTGACAGCGCGCCAACCTAAACTGAATTGCACTAAGACGTCATGGTAAGGCCCCAGGTCATATGTCACGTACCGATTGTTTTTTCTTGATGGCCAGCGCATGGCACGCGTGGTGCGGGCCGCCGGCGGAGCGCTGCAGCCACAGCACGTCCCCGTTCGGCCTCACGCGCGGAGACCGCACCGCCAACCCCTCCGCGGAAAGCTTGGCTGAAAGGAAATAATTCTTGAGAACTAAAAAAGCCGTGGTAGCCTAGCTAGTGATACTTTTTTGAACACCGCAAATCAGTAAGATTTTTTTTCACACTTCTCATTCAGAAAAGTAAGCTATGCTTGCTGTCGAGAGGGATCAAAGTGCAACTTTTTTGTTCAAGGCTTGTCTAAGTGTTTTTTTGCGAAAGCAATTTTTTGAAGTTGATAATTGTAAAACTACGCCATTTTCTATGCTGGTAGCTCTTTATTTACTTATGTTTAGAATTATTTTTCAAGTTTTTTAATGTTCGGTGTGAAAAGTTGTATGAGCCACTCGGGAGCAAAATTATTTTCATCTTAGGCGTTAACAGGATAAGGTAAGTGATTAAGACGCGATTTGTGTATGTATGTGTGTGTGTACACATATATTTGTCATGATGGCTGTATCGACATTTATGCCCTCGACTGTGCTTGTAAATAACTTACTGAGTTGCCCGTCCAGCGTCAACTGGAAGATGAATCCAGGCCTGTTGGTGCAGAAGATAAGCCCGAGTCGCCGCGGCTCCGTCTCCCAAGCCACGCCCACCACGCTCCCGTCCGGAGTAAAGCTCACCTACAAATAATACATTATTGCAGGCGCCTGCTCGAAGCCTGGTCGAGTAGTGTTTGAAGGCCGAGCACTAGCGAGGCCATCTATTCTACATACATACGGTGACGCCTCTTTCAGATAGGGGTAGGCAGAGACTACTTTGTTCCAGTTACTACGATCCTGACATACCTTTTTTGCTTAATCCACTATCTTTAATATATAATGTGGCTATTCAAATTCATCTATCCTACTAATATTATAAATGTAAAAGTTTGTGAAGATGTGTGTATGGATGTTTGTTACTCTTTGCAGCTAGAACGGCTGAACATTGTGTGGATGAAATTTGGTGCGAAGATAGATTTGTGTTCATTACAATGTTATTGTTTTACCTAGAATATTATTAGATTACCTGTCCCGGGCAGCAGCTCTCCGGGAGCCCCTCCAGCACGGTGAATGTCTCCGACTGGATCTTGCACACGACTATTACGGACAGATGTTTGCCCAATAACTGCTCACCCCATTCTTGTCTGTAGACATACTCTTCACCCTGAGACGAAACAAAATATGAACGATAGAAAGAAGTATTCATGATGCTTACAGTAAAAGAAACTGATAAAACACGATAGTCCCAATTGCAATGTATAAGCAACCTTCGATCAATTGACAACATTTCATTTTTATAACACCTGAAAATGTATACATGGTTCGAAAGCATTTTGCCTCCTGATCACTGCAATCTAACTAATATTATAAATGCGAAAGTATGGATGGATGGATGGATGGATGTTTGTTTGTTACTCAATCACGCCAGAACGGCCCAACGGATCTGGATGAAATTCGGCACATAGATAGAGAAAAGTCTGGATTAGCACATAGGCTACTTTTTATCCCGGAAAATTGCGTAGTTCCCGCGGGATAGCGATAAACGAATTCTTTGCAGACGAAGTCGCTGGCAACAGCTAGTATGTTTATAATTTTAATATCGCTTATTATAAATAATAAAAAAATAATTAAAAATATGTCCTAATTTTACCATAACTACCACAGGATAGGTATAACGCCTTTGCTTTTTTCACGACAAAATATAAGCGATCATAATTTTGTATTTTTGACAACTTCAAAAGTACGAGGGAGGCAACTCTGAAATTCTATTTTCGAAGTTCGTTGCATACCTTCTCTCTCACTCTCAAGATAAATTGACTATTAGTATGAGCGGAACAACACGAAGCGAACATCGAAAATCGAATATTGGAGAATAGGGCCTGTCATTGACAATTTGCAATTAACGTCATTTTTTTTTCTATAGAGAAAAGACAAAGGGATAAGTGCGTATTCTGTGATAGTATCGGAGTTACGCCCTTTTAGAATAAGCACAAATTAATAAATTAATTATAAATTAATTACAAGCCCTAGCGAAAAAATTAAACTGTCAGCATGTTCATCTTTTCAAACAAAATACAGAGAACCATTAAAATTATAGGCTCAGAAATATGAAATGTTGTCAATTGGGTTTAGGTTCAACTTAAGGCATTGCAATAAAGAAGTCTGGCGTATGGGGTGACGTCTCTTGTATTTGACGCGGCCGCGAAAAGGTTTGAAGCAACTATTGTTCAACAAATATTAGTAACATACTAAATATACAATATAGTAGATATTAAGCAGCCAACTTGCCAACTTTAATTACGAGGGGCATGCCAAAAGAAATTAGATACTCCATGCTCATTTTGATTGATACTGGCCAGTTATACACCATCGTAAAGGCTGGTTATCTAATCTAACTTCTAACTAATATTATAAATGCGAAAGTACGGATGGATGGATGGATGGATGGATGGATGGATGTTTGTTTGTTTGTTACTCAATCACGCCAGAACGGCCCAACGGATCTGGATGAAATTCGGCACATAGATAGAGAAAAGTCTGGAATAGCACATAGGCTACTTTTTATCCCGGAAAATTGCGTAGTTCCCGCGGGATAGCGATAAACGAATTCTTTGCAGACGAAGTCGCTGGCAACAGCTAGTTTAGCTATAAATTTAAAAATGGAACACTCCGGAAATATGCGTAATATTTTTTTAAATATTTTTTATCTGTTCGAATCCGGCGGGAATTTGCGATCACGATGGAACTTAGTCGACGAGATTTTCGAGTTATGATTTATTATGACTTTAAAAATGGTTTAAAGCCACAAGAATGTTTTGAACTTTTAATCACGACTTTTGGTGAGTCTGCTTGTTCTCGTGCAACTATCTTTAATTGGTTTGCCGAATTTAAAAGAGGGCGAGGGAGCTTTGAAGATGAGGCGAAGTCAGGGCGATCGCCAACAGCAGTTACTCAAGAAAATGTGCAAGCCGTGGAAAAAATTATTCGCGAGAACCGACGAATTACATATTATTATGTAGAGCTTGAGCGAGATCTAGGCATTGGATCAGCAGCCCTGCAAAGCATAATTCATGGACACCTGTCCCTCCATAAGCGTTGTTCGAGATGGGTGCCGCATAAACTCAACGATTTGCAGAAAGAACGTCGCGTGGATTGGTGTAAATTTATGATAAATAAATTCGACGCTGGCGAGAAGAAAACTGTTTATGATATACTGACAGGTGACGAAACATGGTTGTATAACTACGATCCGGAAACAAAGCGGCAGTCAACAGTATGGTGCTTTGAAGATGAGCCGACTCCAACAAAATGTCGCCGAGCACGAAGCACACAGAAACAAATGGTTGCCTCATTTTTCTGCAAGACGGGGCATATTGCGACTGTGGTGCTAGAGGATCAAAGGACTGTCAACTCAGAATGGTATGTGACAGTTTGTGCTCCAAAAGTTTTATCAGCTTGGTGTGACAAGCGGCCAAAGTCAGGAACCCAGCATCTGCTCTGGCACCACGACAATGCCGCTCCGCACACTTCTGCCAGAACACTCGACTATTTTAGTTCGAAAAACGTTAATATACTCCCTCACCCCCCATATTCTCCTGACCTAGCACCCTGTGATTTTTACCTGTTTCCGAAAATAAAAGAAAACTTAAGAGGAAGTCGATTTGAAAGCGAAGAAGATGCCCTAGCTGCCTATAATTATGAAATTTCTGAGGTACCCAAAGAAGAATGGTCATTGACATTTTCCAAGTGGTTTAGCTGGATGAAAAAGTGTATACGTGCTCATGGTGAATATTTCGAAAAAATAGATATCAATAATAAAGAATAAACTGTGTAGTTTTTGAATATCTAATTTCTTTTGGCATGACCCTCGTATATATTGCGTGGCATAGCGACACTCGTTTTATTTCATGAAAAAAAATCACAAGTTTAGTTAAAGAATAGGAGAAAAACTGTCGCAAAATAAATAGTGCTAGCCTCCTGAGGCCTGAGATCTTACCTATAGTACCTTACCTTTATTCAGACCCAGGTCCTTTAACAGTCGTGTTGCAAATAATGTCTTAAATACTTGTAAATGATTACAAAAGTTATGACTATCCTATGCGCTCCATTTTTCGCCGGGCGTCAGGAGGTATCAGTACAAATCTATCTAGTATTATAAAGAGGTGAAGTTTGTGAGGTTTCCAAATTCGATGAAGTGTAATAAGTTTTAACCTTTTTTGGCAAAGTTTCTCCGCCTCCAGACTTAGCCGGATCTTCGGGTTTGTTCCTTTTGACATACGGCTCTGATTTCTTCAACTTTCTTTCAGCAATATAAACAACCGCCGACTCATCGTGGGCCCAGTCCAAGCTACCAAATTCAGCTGCCAAAAATATATTGCATAAGAAAGAATAAGCACTAGAATTTTCTTTAACATTTTGAGACAACTTCTGATGTGTTTTCTTAGATGATTGCTACCGATTTTGAAAATTCTTTCACCTATAGTAAACCACATTATTTGCGAGTGTCACAGGCCATATTTAACTCTGCGCGGACGAAGTCGCGGGCAACAGCTAGTATATCGTAGGCAGACAAAATAATAACAATGATTCTGTTTACAAATTCGCTAACGATTTGACCTGCTAATTCATCACTAATAATCTAATGTTAATTTGTAATTTAATTTTTCAATACCTGGATGATCGAGCTTTGCTCAGTATTTTTTTTTGGTACATTTTCTAAAAATGAAACCTAGCCAGATCGATTTATCGTCCTCGAAACCCCCTGCGTACCAAATTTCATGCAAATCGTTGGAGCCATTTCCGAGATCCTGATTATGTATGAGTGACACTATATATACAAGAATTGCCCGATTAAAGGTATAAAATATAACAATAATTCTTACAGTCCGCATAGACATCCCCGTGTATATCTAGAGCCGTCAGGTCGATGCAGTTTGTGAGGCCTGCATCGTTCCTCCAAATTTCAAGGTACTGCTTCTTGGCGTCTTTGCTATCCTTTTCCTCGCGGATCACTGCTTTAAAAGTTTCCTTAGGTGACACTGCTGACAGCAACCTGAAAATTCATACACACAAATCACGTCCTTATCCCTTACGCAGTTGACAGAGCCTAAGGTAGCAAGATTGTGGTATGGGTGGAAAATAGAATCAAAATAGTGATGGATTGCTAGCCGCATCGCGTATAACATGATTCCTATGATTTTGATTATGACTAGAAAATACTAATGTCCAATCTAGATTTCACACTTAACAGATTGAGCTTTATTTCTAGCATTCCACCGACCCATTGCCAAACTCTCCAGATGAGCTAGTTTTCAAAAGTGTTTATCGATAGTAACTAGAAATTTCAACATTAACTTTGAGTGTGAGGAATTTTTCACATACAAAAAACATACATAAATCATAGACAGAGCCTAAGGAACAACACCTAAAGGCCACATTTAGCATCGCATTTCACATGTGAAGGAATATTTTCATTACATTAATAAAAAATTGTGAACATGAGTGGTTGTATCTATATAATACACAAATTACATTCTGTTCTGAGACCACAATAAACCTTTAAATAAATAATTGCCCGACCACAATGGTTTCAGGCCACATATCTTATCATTTGTGTTATCTTTATCATTTATTTGCACAAATGTTTAAAGCCAGCCATTGTTTCAATACCAATTTTATTATGGCAATTACTGTAATGTAATTTATGTTTAATGTAGGAGAATATAATAAAAAAGGCTTTCTAAGGTGGGTTTAGATCAACTTACAGTACAACCACATCCTAACTTCCGCAGCAACTCGGTTAACCCTTCACATATTTAATGAACATAAAATATGTATGTTGCTACTCCGCTACTCGGAAAAAAAATCCAAAAAAAATGGACCTCCGCAAAGTAACGCCTGATTCAATAAAATCTTCACATAGTTACTTAGTGATTTCTTATCTTATAATAAATAGGCTTAAAAAAAAAAAAAAGTATTTATTTGCTGGAACCATAAGTATTTAACAGTGTTGTCTTCTTTTCCTGTAATAAGCTTAGACCGGGGTCTATGGACCTATTGAAATTCTAAAAGTGGTCCGTGACCACAAAAAGTTTAGGAAACACTGATATATAGGTAAAAAATGAAAGATTAAACTTACTCATTAGAAACATCTGTACCGAAATCACTTCTACTAATAACATTCAACTGGTCATCAAGAACATAGTTGTAGGCATATTTAGTGTTCTTCCCTTTGTCTATGTTCCGCACAGATTGCTGGCTAGTTATTTTGTTGCCGGCGTTGTTAAACCTCCCCCCAACAACGGAAGGAATCTTTGATAGAGTCTTGTATGCATTTATGATATTCTCAATCTGAAAATAAATGTTAATTTAAGCATGCTTGAACTCCTTTCTGTGTTGATTCGGGAAAACACCTGCTAATAAAGAAACTAATCAACTGAACGACAAGATATCATTCAAAAACAAAGGTATCAACAGATTCTAGTTTTGTTTTTAAATACTTATTGAGTTCTTGTATAATATTCTAGATGTAAGTGTAACTAGATAAGAACAAAGAAATTAATAAATACCTGCGAAGACATCTTAAGCATCCCAAAATAGCTGAGGACTGTAGTAACCTGAAAATTGCTCGGCAATTAGCTCGGTAATCAGCAGAGAAAATGTTACTATCACTGCACTGTAGCCGGTTCGAATTCAAAACAAACTTGACTTGTCAGTT
This sequence comes from Pandemis heparana, assembly GCA_963854515.1. NCBI lineage: Eukaryota > Metazoa > Arthropoda > Insecta > Lepidoptera > Tortricidae > Pandemis > Pandemis heparana. Next base: position 13,988,987 of record OY978013.1, on the reverse strand, counting down.
GTCAGTTGCGTTGCGCCTTGTCACTGGTTAAGTTAATGATGGGCGACTGAATAATACTAATTTGATTAGTCGATTATTGTAATCATTCGACTTAGTCGACTAAATATTAGTAGTACTCAAAATCCCCTCCATCCAGCCCAGTCGAGTTGACGTTGATACAATTATTAACAAGCTAACAACTAACGCGAGCACCGCGCCGAGTCGACACGAAGATTCCCGATTCGGCCCGAGCAGTCCAAATCGGGAATCTTCGTGTCGACTCGGTGCGGTGCTCGTGTTAGTTGCCGCGACCGATTAGTTACTAATATTAGTAGTCGTTATTCGATTATCGGCATTAGTATATTACTAATTTCAAATTCGAATTATAATATTAGTAATGAATAATCATTCGAATCAGCAAATTAGTCGAAGTGTGGTCGAAGTCGCCCATCTCTATCACTGGTCACGTCCCTAGTCCCTCCACATTAGCGAGATTCGGCGAAGGTTCGCCCAATCGCGGCATGTGTGGACAGACAGTTCGCTTTATCGCGAATCATTCGGGCGAACTCGAACTGTGTTCGAGCTCCTGTCGGTAACTAGCGCAGATCAAAGGATTTTATCGCGACAGAGTTCGTGTTCGTGCAAGTGTCTACACTTCGTACTTTGAAATTTCTGAAATGTACGTCAATTTTGACAAGTGACATTTCAATAATAATTTACAGACATATATTACAAAGCAAACGCTTCCTCGTATCTTTTTGTTTCTTTGCGCTATGGTACATTTTCCCACCAAATTCAGTTGCGCGACATAGTTCGTCCGAAGTTTTTATCGCAATAATTTGGTCTAAGTGTGGCCACGTAGTTCGTGGTTACACGAATTCGAACTTTTTATCGCCACAACGTGACACGAACCTTCGCCCGCTAATGTGGCCCGGGGGTCACTGTCAAAGTACGATACGATACGATACGGTGCACAGATTAGAAAGATACGGTGTCAGTCAAGTAAGGGTGCGACCATAACGCCGCTTAGAAAACGGTGACGTTGCGGAATCGCAACAAAATGTATGAAGAAACGGTGAGAAAACGTGACGCCTACGACACGTCACTGCGCATACGCGGTGGTGTGGTTGGATCTTTACTGTCGAAATACTTTTTTAGGTATAATATATAATATATTCATCCTTTTAAAAAAGACAAAGAGAACAAAGCCCATAAAGCAACAAATTTGATATAACTTTTCTATACTATGCATGCGATGCAATAGATGATGTAGAACTGAAGTTAGAATGCATGCTATCTTAAATAAGTAATTGAAAAATTATTAGTACCTAAACTCAAACTTAACAGTTCGCGTTTTTCAGGTATGACTATTCAATTCAAAGGTTATAGCTCCATCGAAAACTAAAACTTTTTAAGAAGATGCCAATTTTTTTTTTTCATAATAAGTTTCTAGGCGGCAAAATACAACTTTTTAAACAAATGACTGCGCTTTTCGGTTGCTGCCAACAAAAGGCAACTAACTTTTTGACGTAGGTAGACAGAATAAATTTAATAATCATTAATCATACTTACTAAAAGCTTACCTTACTAGATTGAATTTTTTATAATTCAACGCTAAAAATGTGTGCGTTCAAGTTTGAAGGCTATGAAAAAACAAATAAGTACCAGTGACAGTGCATCAAAAAAATAACTTTTTATTTGGTATGGTGTCATGCTCATGGAGGAGTCAATTTATGTATATTGACGACATTTCTTTCGCTTATATTGACGACCATTTAACGAAATTATTTTGATTGTTTTTTGCCAGAAATTAGCCTTGGTACCTACCCCGTACGTAATGAATGTAAGTAAAGTTTTATGCTTATTCATTACATTGAAAATGTCTTATCAACCGCTTTCTTAATTAGATACATTTAAGTAAATAATATTTTTTCGAAAATGGTAAGGGTCAAAGAAATTAGGTAAGTACCTATTCAAAACTTCAGTGAATTAAAGTTTAGCTTTTTGAATATACCTAACCTACCTAAGTAGGTAGTACAGTGAAATATTTGCCATGTGCACAATGATATATTGCATGTGCAGAAATATTTTTGACGAGTTCAGCAGCTTAGCGTTATCGTTATTGCGCCATAAGTACACACTTCACAGGTATAGGGTTTCAATTACCATTGTTTCCCATACAAAGTTCGTAAATAACGTCGCGTTCGTCAATTTTTTTCAATCATTTTTTGCAAAGTATTATTGTATTTCAGAACAATCCAGTAATTTTAATCGAGAGAACGAATATATTTCCATGCCAAACATGCTCAAGGGCTTTTCTTCGTCAAAAAGAGCTGGACAAACATGTCGCAAGACATGTTAATCAGGATTCGCTCGTATGTATTAAAAATCTATTTACCTATTGCCTTCGTTGCTTGAGGTGATAATTAAATTGTAATTAACCCCGCAACTTTAGCGAGCTTGCATTACTTATTGGAGATAGTTTACGACACCGCGCAACCGATGGCGCGGCGAGCGTTTTATCTGTTCATTGCGCGGTCGACACGCTCGCCAGTGAGTGGTTACCAGGCAGCACGCGCAATGTAAAGAAAACGATCGCCGGCATCGCAGTGTAGAAAGAAAACCGGGGTGCGGGTCGGGTTACCTCCGCTTGTGGTCAAGAGCTGCGGTTCGTTTTTGGATCCGTCCGAGGGGAAGAGCAGTGCTTGGTCCGGTGCACCCTGGGTAACGGCTAATGATTTCCTGGCAGATTCTGAGGGATATCATTATCCGTTGGGACAGGGGGGAGGGGGGTCTTTTACCATATTACCGTACAACGTTGCCGACATTTTGTCACAAGATTTTTGAAATTTTTTATTAGGTATACTGACATTGGCCCAAGCCTTACGGCCGCCATTAAAGGGAAGAAGAAGAAGAAAGAAAACTTTTAGTACTTAGTATACCTTACCTACAAGATTATCATTAGTTCCTAGACTTCATGGACCCAAAAAATTACGGTAGGTAGCTTGGCTACCTATCTGTTGCTAATTTTTGAAAGCAGTTAACTTTCTTCTCCCTACCTATTTAATTCTATAAATCCCGTCTGCGTCACATACGTAGTTACGGCTTACGGCCTGTTTGGTTTTCAGGAATTCAAACATCGACTTTTTCCTGGTTGTGATAATGATGAAAATTGCGTGAAAAACGAGCCTGCAGATTCCGAGTAAGAATACTTATTATATTGTTTTACTAGTACTAATAACGTCTAGTTTCCTCATTATAATTATGTACCTATTAAATAAATGTGCATACTGCGATCTGGCGCGTATTTCACCAACATGACATTGTCGGTGACAAGCGACAATTGTGTTTACATTACAAATTCGACCACTATCTACGCACGTTGGCTTCATATTGACTACCGCCTTACATTTCGAATTGTCATTATGTCGCCGACAATTGTCAAGTTGCTGAAATATCTGGCGATTGTAGGTTTGTATTAGTAATAATATTTAAAAAGCTCAACTGTACAATGTGGTCGGTCTGATGTTGATTATGTTGTGTAACAATTTTAGTAATTTGTATCTTATTTGTTAATGTGAAATTACCGGCACGTGAGGTATTTCATTTTAGCCCTCTAGGCTGACTACGCATCTGTAAACTTTGATGTTGCTTGTGTCCATGGGTAGTGAAGCTCCACCATGTAACACACTAACTCGTTGGCCAACTGTTTTCTTAAAAAAAACGGATAATTATTTACAAGGAAACCACTACCTAAAGATTGACAAATAGCAAAACAGAGCGTGCGGGGACTAATTAAATCTTTCGTCAGTGTAGATAATGTTATGTGTGTCTTTTGTCTGCTATCCTCCTCCAAATCTATCTATCTAAATATACGTAAACCAGGGTGACTTTGATTGACAGCGCGACTTTAAAAATTAATTACAGTGACGAAATCATTCATTTTTATTTGCGTTTACTGCTTCCAATCGATGTACATCGATTGCCTTTGCGTCTACATGCTAAACATTCGCCGCACGAGGACAATATCGATTTTATAGTAATTTAAAAACTATCAAAGTGGCCCCAAAATTATCAAAGTCACCCCGGTTTACACGAGCAATAGTTCATAGTTCATAGTTATTTATTCATAATAATTCATATTACATGTCATCATTGCGTTCATCATAATAGATTTATATCCATTAATAAAATACCAAAAGGAGTTTTATACACGGTAGGATTTTTTTTTAAAATAAGTACAGAATAATAATTACTTATTGTAGGTACGCAGGTACTCTACTTCAGTGTAAAAATAAAATAATTATAAAAATATAAAAATAATACCAAAAATATAAAAATACTACCCAAAAACTGTCAGGGAATCACACAATATCAAAATAATAATTCTTGTATAATCTGAATCTCGGAAACGGCTCCAACGATTTTTATGAAATTGGCTATGCAGGGGGTTTCAGGGGCGATGAACCGATCTGGCTAGGTTTCATTTTTAGAAAAAGTACCAAAAAAAACGAGCAAAGCTCGGTCATCCAGGTACTACTACTTTGTACTTAATACACATATTTTTATACTTAACTCCATACAGTGTTACCTATTTAAGTGCATATACTTATTTTTTGTTTTATTCACTAGCATCCAGAAAAGAACAAACATTGTGAAAAACAAACACAACATGAAGCGTTTGAAACGCGAATCTAGTGGAATCAAGATTGAGGACGAACAGGATATACTGTCACACCCTAGTGCATCTAAGAACAACAACAGTGAAAAGAAAACCTCGGATCACGCGTTGAAATCCGAACCAAAAAGTAAGAAGAAGAAACAAACAAAAGAAAAAGAATCCAACGAAGTCGAACAGAAAGTAACTGCGCGCTCAACTGGTCCTGGTGACTCAGGAAAGCAGCAATTGAATAAAGAAGAACTTAAAGGCGTTGAAGATTCCGATGAATTATTGACATGTGGCCAATGTCCGAAATCGTTTAAGACCTTAAGCGCCATGACTAACCATTTGCTAATGCATTTGCAACCAACTCATCAATGCAGCAAATGTCCCAGTACATTTCCAACAGCTCAGAGACTGAATAAGCACATGACGACCAAACATGCGGACAAGTATAAAGTGCAATGCGACATATGTCACAAGGAGTTACTCAGCAATGGAAATTTGAAAATTCACCTCCGAACCCATACTGGAGAGAGGCCATATCCTTGCATGGAATGTGGTAAAAGGTTCACGCAAGCTGCCGCCCTTTACACACATACGAAGATCCACTTGGGTATCAAGAAACATGTCTGCTCCTACTGCAGCAAGCCATTTACAGAATATCATAATATGAAGAATCATGAGCGGACACACACCAATGAGCGGCCACACGTATGCAAACACTGTAATAAAGCTTTCAGTGATCCGTCAGCTCTGAAACGACATATTCGCACGCATACAGGAAGTAAGATATACGAGTGCCAACAGTGCCCTATGAAATTTAGCGATGCGAGCGGCCTCATCGCCCATAGAAAGAGGCATAGTGGCGTTAAAGATTTTGCATGCAAATTTTGCGGTAAGAAGTTTTTCGGCCGTTATTATGTATTGCAACACGTCACGGCGATGCACACGGATGCAAAGGATTTCGAATGCGACTTGTGTAAAAAGAGGTTCGCGCTGAAGCAATATCTGAGAATACACATAATTAATAGCGGGCACTAGGAACTTGTTTTTTAAGATTATTATGAGGAAGAGTTGTATTTTTTAAGAAGGACTTTTTCGTTATTTAGTTTCGTTACTTGTTCAATAATTTTATTTCCTTTAGTAAGTACCGAAGCTGGTATTTCTGTTGTTTAAGTTTGTAGAGAATAATAATATTTTTAAGTTTAATTATCATTAAAACCTTCAGAGAATCGTATAAAAATTCACTGGCAGGTAGGTATTACCTGTTATTTGAATATCTTCTTTTGATTTCAATTATGCTGGATTACTTAATAAAACTGAAGTGAAACGATTAAACCATTTTCATTTTCATTCGAAATACCTATTATAAACGGGATATGAACCGCGATTACCTTCATATCCCGTTTATAATATTTCGATTGAACTTAAACATGAATCATTGAAAACACTCATTATCATTTTTATAAAAAATCTCTAATCTAATAAGTACGTTTTAACGAGCAATAAGTAATTAAAACTGCCTCTCTCTATACCTAATCAATTCATAAAATTAAATACTTAATATTTTCTTCGTACTAGGTAGGTACCTAATTTTCATACCAAATCGAAAACAAATCTGAATAAGAATGGCCGAAAGACGATTTGCCCGATATCTACATCAGGTACTATTGATGGGTGGAAGTAGGGTAGCCTTTTTAATTAAATTTAGTGTAAGTGTAAGTACCAATTTACAATTTCCCTTCGTAGTTACCTACTTAATTATAGGTATGCACTTGTAGTTTAGTTACCGATCCACCATTTTGATATAATAATTAATTCTCTCGAGCATTGCTTGTTTAGTGTCGTGATTTACGATATTGATCAGAATTTCTCTATCAACACACCTACATGCACCTATACAAGTAATAACAGAGACACACACCTACGGGTAGCTATACTAGCTATAGGGTTATCTGTCGCACGGCAACGCGGCGCCGCGCGTCGCCGCTCGATACGCGCGGCGCGCGCGTACCGTGCGGCGCTCACCCCTCATTGCCCATATGCTGGCCCTCCAAATAACACCCTTGTCGCAATCCTGCTGAACTAACAGCAAAACTTAAAGCTAGTGAAAAGTGCGACGGCAACACTAAGAAAAACGATTCGTCCGCGCGTTGGAAACGAAGTAAGTTTAAATAAAACCTAATCTACTAAAGCACCAGATTTATTTTGAATTATGCCGTTTTTATAATGTTAAATTGTGACTGTAGTCGTAATAATAAATAATTCACGCTACAATGCGCCTGTTGTAACCTTTCTACGGTTGTAACTTTTGGTTTGACGTTTGACCCCCATTTTGTTTTCCCGCGCTCTTTTTAAAAAGTTGACAATAGTTTTTGCTTTTCAGCCAGTGCTTGTAAACAATGAATGAACTGGATTTGATAAAAGAAGTTGAGAAGCGGCCGATTTTATACGACAAAACTGTTAGCGGTTTTAATAAAACTAAATTAAGGGATGATGCGTGGAAAGAAGTCCAGGAGTCTCTCAATGTGTCAGGTATTTTTTTACTTTAACTAATAATACATACTTACATATTTTTAAACTGTTAGATCCTCTTTTCTTTTTTTAACTTGAGGACTGAACGTCACTCCCTCGACCACCTTCACGACCACCCCAAACCTTTTCCGGGAATCATCGCCGATCTACACTTCGTCCCTTAGACCTCAGTCTCGACTCGAGAGCTTTCTCGCACCTATTTTACCCTGCACATTGCCTTATCAAATTTGCATCCTTTGATGGATGCTTTTATAATTGGCACGATAAAGTCCTGGGGCCTTAACATGACGTCTTAATGCGATTCAGTTTAGGTTCGCTCGCTGTCAGATTCATACTAAAAGTGACAGCTAAAACTTAAACTGAGTCGGAATTAGGACGGCATGGTAAGGTCATCCTTAAGAAAATCATGGAATCATAACCGCGCCCAGCATCTTCAATCCCAGTTCTGCTCCTCATAATTCTAATTTTTCTGGTGTCATATTTCTCTGACAGTTATTTTTATAAAGCCCTCTGTCCACATAAGCAGAAGCAGAGTGCAAGAAGCGCTGGCGCTCGCTGCGTGACTCGTTCATCAAGCTGCAGCGCACGCACGGCGGCCGCACGCGCTGGCCGTACCACCAAGCAATGCGGTTCCTACTGCCGCACCTAGAGCCCAACCACACCAGGTATTTATAATAATAATAATATAGCCATTTCGGCGTGCCTCATGGCATAGGCCTCCTCCATTTATTGGTACCAGGCATTTATCAACCATATCTATTATTATAAAGGCCTCTGTCTGTCCACGCAAGCAGAAGCAGAGTGTGAGAAGCGCTGACTATAAAGGTAAAGGTTCCAAAATTGAATTCCGGTGTGAGTAGTAATACGAACTTTTGTACCTACTTGAGTTATGTATGTTACTATTAGCAGTATGCACAAGCGTTGCTTACTCTGGGATTTAAAAAAATAATTTTATTGGTGAGTACTCTCAAAAAAGTCTGAAACATGAGTCAAATAAAAACCTAGTTATTTCGGCCTATTCCAGCACATCAAGAAAAGAAGACGACTCAGACACCGAAGAAGAGACACGCCGCCCACAACAGTCGCTGCCTGATCTCTCTTTCCACGACAAATTCGACTACGATGACGATTCACAACCGGCCACCAAGAAATCCCGCCTCAACTCCTCAGAAGAAGAAACGCAACGTACTGACCCAGACGAACTCTTCCTTCTGAGTTGCGCGCCCATTTTGAAACGGTTGAGTTCGAAACAAAACGCGGTCGCGCGTTTAAAAATTCAACAAGTTCTGTATGAAGCGGAGTTTGGAAGCCAGATGGAGCTGCCGTACGTGACCCCGGCGAGCGAGTGCGGGTTTGACAATATAGATGGCGCTATAGAGTCAATGTCGTCCACTGGCTGCTCTGATTTGACCAAAGAGGTCAAACTAGAATTGTGGGATGATCAAAAAAGCGGCACGGCCTTAACATCCGTTTCTCGATAGAACTTAATGCTTCTAATTTATTGCTACCATGGTAAGTTAGACTAGATCAATCTGAATACAATAGAGTTAAACACGATTATAACAACCGGATAACTCATGTATAAAAAGCCGAAAGAATGCTCCGACAATTGTTTCGGACTATTCCGTAGTCCTTCCTCAGAGAGCGCTCGCCCCGGCGGCAGCGACACGAACACCCGGTTATCCGGTTGTTATAATTATGTTTGAGTCTCGCGGTAGTTTCATGTTGAAAGTACAATAGAGTTCATCTTGTCATATTCGTTCTTTGACGTAAGTACCTTCAACAAGTCTGTCGTTAGACGCGTCATTGTGTTAGAGTAGGTAGAGTAGACATAGCTACACCTGTCTTAGGGTGCGACCAAACCGCCGCGTATACGCAATGACGTGTCGTATCCATCACGTTTTCTCACCGTTTCTTCATACATTTTGTTGCGATTCCGTAACGTCACCGTTTTTTAAGCGGCGGTGTGGTCGCACCCTTATTCTTTCATAATGACTGCGTCCAATGTATTTAGGGTTCGACCACACCGCCGCTTAAAAAACGGTGACGTTACGGAATCGCAACCAAAAGTATGAAGAAACGGTGAGAAAACGTGACGCATACAACACGTCACTCCGTGTACGCGGCGGTTTGGTCGCACCCTTACCTACTGATCCTTCAAACGTCAAAAATCAGAATTGCAAGTTAGGGGACACTTATTTCTCTTATGATGTAATTTTTAATCATTGCATTGATTTTAGATTTTAGCAATGTTTCATTTATAGGAATAATTGCAATTAAGTAATGGCCAAATATTTAGCTGCACGCTACACCCCACGCCGCGAACACTATCGGATCTTCTTCCAAATTCGAAATTGGAAGTTCGTATCATACCCTCCCTCTCACTCTAATAAGTATCCCATTAAAAACATAAATGTGAAATGATAGCCAAGTTCAATATTAAACGTATACATTGTTATTGACTTCGCCGACAAAAGAAATGATAACTTTCTATGCAACTATACCTGAGTCAGTGAGCCAGTCACTAAATCGCCGGTTTTTGAACGTTAATATAATCAGTATCTACTTGAGCTACATTTATAAAATTTTGCATTTTAGGCAAGCAGAGTCTAAATACCTAAATGTGCCTAATTTCATGCATGTAGGTTATATAGCTTTCCAGTTGTGAAGGATTCAGAAGTAGCTCGAAATGGTTCGTGTAAATATACACAAGGCTGCGTCGCCAGTTCCTTTTACTTTGAACTTGGCTGACACTCTCCCGCGTGTCTAGATTAAATAAATTAATGTGAGCGGAACGTCCCATACGAATTTTGAATTTCGAATTCTGGTAGACGTTAAGGATAGGTAGTTCAAACTTAGTATCTACATAGAAACCATCACACTTTTCGATTAAAGTAAGTAAAGTAAAATCCCGATCGTTCAATAAAATGTACCCACAGTACCCGGCCATAAAGACTGTCCTTCGGTCATTGGAAAGAGACAAATTGACAACATTTCATTTTTATAACACCTGAAAATGTATATATGGTTCGAAAGCATTTTGCCTCCTGATCACTGCAATAAATATGTTTATATAATTTTAATATCACTTATTATAAAAAATAAAATTAATTAAAAATACGTCCTAATTTTACCAAAACTGCCACAGGATAGGTGAAACGCCTTTGTTTTTTTCACGAGAAAAAATAAACTATCATAATTTTGTATTTTTGACAACTTCAAAGAACAAGGGGGGCAACTCTGAAATTCTATTTTCGAAGTTCGTTGCATACCTTCTCTCTCGCTCTCAAGATAATGATTATTAGTATGAGCGGAATAGCACCAAGCGAACCTCGAAAATTGACTATTGGAGAATAGAACCTGACATTGTCAATTTGAAATTAACGTTAGTTTTTTTTTTCTATAGAGTAAAGACAAAGGGATAAGTGCGTATTCTGCGATAGTATCGGAGTTACGTCCTTTTAGAATAAGCAAAAATTAATAAATTAATTATAAATTAAATACAAGCCCTAGCGAAAAAATTAAACTGTCAGCATGATCATCTTTTCAAACAAAATACAGAAAACCATTAAAATTATAGACTCAGAAATATGAAATGTTGTCAATTGGCTTCACGTCCTAAGTTCGAGCGAAACAACGCTCCACGAAACCGAAATTAGCCGAGACCGATGTGCAATCTTTATGGCCGGGTATTGCTATACTGTTAGTAGGTATGAATGAGTACTTATAAACTAAATTCTGCTTAGAAATAATTATTAGGTATCTCACATGACTTCCAATTTTACAAACACACTATTCATTACTTAATAAACTTTTTAATATCTGATGTGTTTTAATCAATTAAATATAATAATAACAAATCTAAGTAAATTGCGCTCTTAGTAGGTATTATACTGTACAGGGGCCTTACCATGACGTCCTAATTCCAACTCAGTTCAAGTTTTAGCTGTCTTCGATCTTCTTTGCAACTCTGTAAACTTCTTTACAATAACTGTCATAGTTACTACTTATAACCTAAACCAAAATATCATTTTGTATACAAGCTTTTTGGTGACTACTTGCATTGTCATCTGTCCTGCATATGTGAACCAAATTTCAAGTCAATCGGACCAACCGCTGAAGAGTTCCCTCCTGCCGAGACGGTCCTGGCTGGGTCATCAGAATTTTCTTAAGCAATTTTGAATACTGCCATGTTTTGCAGCCTCACCAACGAACACAAACGTTAGTAAGAAATAAATAAAATAAATTAATAGTTAATTTTAACATACATGTAGGTAAATGTATGGCTATGGTTTTCCTTAAAGGATTGAGATTTTATTTGTAACTTGTACGTTTAGTTGGCTTATATACTTATTCTTTTGAATAAAATACACTGAAGAGCAAAAATAACGTGTCACTCCCGTACAAAGTTGTATGAAAAGTGACCCGATATATTTGCTCTACAATATACTTGCCGTACGAGCGCGTGGCAAAATATCAACAAGAACACGTGACATTGAATTTTATAATTATTCACCTCATTGTTTTGCTTTAATTATTTATGCGGAAGAATTTAGTTCCGTTGTATAAGTTTATATCAAGAGTAGGTATATTGCAGTCGTAAAGGGCAACCGGAAATAAAAAGGCACAAGTAAAGCATTCACTCTTAAATCCTGTTTGAAGGATTTTGCTCAAAAATCCGGCTCTAAGGACCAAAGTACGTAGTGGTTTTGATGTCGGTGACTTATCTGACTTATCTGTCTTTGTCGGTGGCTTTTTCGCGGTGACATCCGCGAGTGGACGAGCATTGCCAGCGTACAAGAGCTGTTTCGCCTGGCACAGGACAGAGATAGGTTCGCTAACCTAACGGCCAACCCCCAGTAATGGAGAGGCACCATGAGAAGAAGAAGAAGACTTATAAAGTAACTTGTTTAATCTTACTAATCTTACTAATATTATAAAGGTGAAAGTTTGTAAGATTGTAATTTTGGATGTTTGTTGCTCTTTCATGGCAAAACGGCTAAGCCAGTTTTAATGAAATTTGGTACAGTGATAGTCACAGGCCCGGGAAAGGACATAGGATAGTTTTTGTCCCGGAATATCGCAGTTCCCGCGGGATAGCGATATGCGAATTCATCGCAGACGGAGTCGCCGGCAACAGCTAGTTAAATATACGAGTATATACTATTAAATTGAGATATGATGAGCCATGGTATACAAGTGGAATGATATAAGTAGACGGTCATCGGTTAGAATCCGGATTTGCGCGTCTGAATTTCTTTAATTTACGTGCGAAATTGCAATTCAAATTTATCATGAGGTTTTAAAAGAAAACACCGTAAAGAAACCTGGGGCACCTGGGGCCTTACCATGACGTCCTAATTCGGACTTAGTTCAAATTTTAGCTGCCACTTAGTATGAATCTGACAGCGAGCGACCCTAAACTGAATCGCATTAAGACGTCATGGTAAGGCCCTTGCACACAATCTGCAAAGTAGATTAATGGTGAATATGAAGTTCCCAATTAATCTGCGTGGGAACTATAGCCAAAGTCTCAGCTTGGAGAAGCTGTCCAGCAGTGGGTTGTAAGTGTATGTAGAGGCTGGAAATGTAAATAGAGATTATTGCCCAAGCAAATAAGACGTTAGATTTAGACATTTATTTACAGCACCTAAAACAAATAAAATTAACATCGAAACCTAAAATTAGATAGTTATTGTAGTTGTCAGTGCAACGTACGTTTAACTACAAAAAGTCACTATTGAACTCTCTCCAAATTTGTTAATGAAATTAGTCGACCTCACCTAGTGCAGCACTTACAAACTTAGTTATGTCTTGCCTAAACCACTGCTTTACTAAATAAAACTCTATCTTCAGGATGTAAGATGCAAAACAAGCAACTAAATGCAGCTCTGACGGCAAATACAACGTGATAGAGAATTGCATTTGCATACAATCTGCGGCCGTAACAGTAAGTTTGAATGGAATTTTCGCTAAACTGATTTACAAGTTGTTACACAGTATTCGTCACAGGTCAGGCAAAAAAGGCAAAATACAGTAAATAGACTGTCAGAAAATTCAATAATCCGTCAAGTTGCGGATGTCCGTTTCAATGAACTGCGAAATATAATGTTTTTCATGCAATGCCTCCTTCCACTACTGCCACATACCTACAAATATCAAAATACATTAGTACCTAACTATATGCCAGAATAATTATACATATACTTTACTTATGTAGGTATATGCACCTAGGATATGTAGCTAAGTAGCCTTTTTAAGCCCAAGGAACGTAATTTAATACAACTTTATATACGTTAGGTATAAATTACAAACATAAAAGTGAATAGGTTTCTGCGCCACGAGACACGAGACCGCTCGTATTGCGAAATCACAATGCCGGTGTCCATTACGTACATTACTATAAAGAATTTATAGTGATCCTTGGTAATTATAATAATTATGGATGTACGCAAAGGTCTCTCAAATATTTTCCGGAATATTTCGACTTGATGTTAGGTAAGTTCGACTGAAGCCCTACAAAGATCATTTAATTTTTTGATTCAAGATATTTGCCCGCTTATAAATTCATAAACGCTCTATGCTTCTGCTAACTTAGTAATCGTTTGTCCTTATCTGAGAAAGGTAAATATCAAAGTGACCGATAAGGACAAACGATTGCTAAGTTAGCAGAAGCCTATAGAGCGTTTATAGTATGCTTGACGCAGTATGCACCTACGCGATTATCTTTCTACAAAAAAGTGTTTGAAATATGAATTATATTCATGAGTAACCCTGACTGGCTAATAAAAAAACGCTAGCCCTAAGAAAAACTCGAAAAAGGTAATTTAAAGAAGTATAGGTATCAGTGGCGTGGCGTCAAGTAAGTACCTATATCAGAAGGCAAGCCGAAGGGAACTTGACTAGCCTTTTCCTTTAATTCTGCACAATAAATTGCTCCACTGCCTTAAAATAAGCAAGCCAGTGGGAATCGAGTTCTATGGACGCCACGCCACTGATAGGTATACTTGTAAGTTACTTAAGTAACTCAAGTATACTTGTAATTTTTCTTTTTAATACTAGACTGGCACCTGTTTTTGAATTCACATTCTTGAAAATGTCATGTAATTTTGTGCAGAACTTAATTATACTTCGTATACATATATTTTGCGGTTTACGCATTTTATTATTTTTCTGTAAATATTACAATAAATCGATTTTATCTACGTTAAACACACACATTAAAGAATCTGGATACCTAGTTAATATACGTTACGGACTGTCCATTCCCACGACTAGGCTATTATTCAAAGTAAATGTAACACGTGAGGAATAAATGTGATAAATTACAAACTAGTACACAAGGTATACTAATTGTTGAAATAGATTAGATTGATTTATTAAGTAAATAACAATTTAAAGCTGAAATAGTCAAAGCAAATTTAAAAATATATCTTTCCAAAAAAATGAAAGTAAACTACTTATAGCGGTTTTGATGCTTGCTATAAGAAAATTCGATCGAACTATAATAGGTATAATTTGTGGCTAAAACGCTTTTTACTAAATTTAATTTAGCAAATATCGAGCTCCGTCGATAAAAGTAGAAAACTAGGTACGCAAAAAAAAAACATCAGGGGTCTTCCAAATCATGTTTTCTCAGCGACTGATTTGGTAGTTTAGTAGGTAGGTACCTAAACATTCATCACACGTTAATCCAAAGTAAGCTTTGACTCTATATCGACGGCACCAAAGAGTAAAAGGTTATGTAAGTACAGATTTGTAATTTTACAGTACACCTGTTTTAAGGAAAAAACTTTTTTTTTTTATAATAATGAACAAATTTACTTCAAATTTGGCAAAACGCTCAAGAAATACAATACAATTTAAATGTTTTGCTATAATGATTTGGTGTAGGGGTATAGCACGCGTCACGGAATGACGAGGACCCGGGTTCGATTCCCAAGCCATAGCTTCACTTTTCGGATTTTTCTATGTGTTCTAATTTTCAGAAATAGAAATTAATTTTCTAACGGTAAAACGTAAAAAGTAAACATTAAGATCAAGAAGTAAAAATTTCTTGATTCATTTGATATTTCCTATCATTTGAAAAACAGCGCCTTCTCTCGTCCCTGGTGACCTGGTGAGCAGTACATGTTCCACGGGAGTTTGTAATTGTGTCGTACAGACACATCATTCAAACAGAGGACGCTTAGCGACAAATATTCGCATAGTAACAAGGTAACGTGACAGTTGGTAACAGATAGAAAAATTCGGAGGCTTATTCACCTGCTATGGGTGGTGTAGGGGTATAGCACGCGTCACGGAATGACGAGGACCCGAGTTCGATTCCCGGCCATAGCTTTACTTTTCGGATTTTTCTATGTGTTCTAATTGTCAGTGTCGTTTAGAAATTTGATTTGCTATTATTAAAAGTGTAGATATTTCGAAACTATTATTTGTTTAAGTAGGTAGGTAGGTAGTCTGTTAATTCGTCGAGTCGTTGTTTACGGATTCAATTGCATTCTTACATATTTTTTCTGCCTCACGTGCATACTTGTAATTGCATAGTCGCTCTAAACTAAACTAATGGGCCGATTTTTAAAAGCAACATAATTAATATACATGACAAGGGTCGTGGGTTCGAATCCCGGGCTCGCACCTCTGAGTTTTTCGGAATATATGTGCGGAATTTACATTTGAAATTTGCCATGAGCTTTTCGGTGAAGGAAAAACATCGTGAGCAAACTTGCACACATCTGCGAAGCAATTCAATGGTGTGTGTGAAGTTCCCAATCCCAATCAGCTCCTACAATAAATGGAGGAGGCCTATGCCATGAGGCACGCCGAATTACGCGATAAGTAATTTATTAAAAAAAAAGACTACATACTGTACTGAAATTATATACCTAGCGAATTCGGAATAAAATTATTAAGTGAAAATACAAGTACTTAGACTAGACTTAAATTGTTACTCCAACTAATGTTGTCAACTATACTCACCAGCAAAAATAACTGGTCACTTTTCATACAACTTTGTATGGGAGGCGACCCTTTATTTTTGCTCATAAATGTAGTTGAAAATTTTACTTGAGCCTGTAGCTTTGTAGGCAATCTGACAGATTTTTCCACCACCTACCTACTTTCGAGTGATAGCATCCGCAAATCAACCCCCAAAACCCAAAACTAGACGTGTGGTGTGACACATTAAAAACTTATATTATACTAGCGGTTGCCCGCAACTCCGTCAGCGCAGAATTCGCTATCCCGCGGGAACTGCGCAATTTCCCGGGATAAAAACTATGCTATGTCCTTCCGCGGGATTCAAACTCTCTATTCTTTTTGCTCTTTTTTAAGTAAGTTAAGCAGATGTAATTTAATTAAATTGGCACACTATTGCATTGGGGTTCTTGTAATGATAATGTTAAGTTTGTTCATAAATAAATAACTAAAATAAAATAATACCAAATTTCAACTGAATCGGTCCAGTGGTTTAAGTGTGATAAAGGTAACAGACAGACAGACAGAGTTACTTTCATATTTATAATATTAGTAGGGATTGCACAGACTGCGAATTGTATTGAAAATTAATTAATTTGAACTCCCAATTCAGGTCATCATGTTATATCAGCCTGTCGAAACTGATTCACTCGCTGCCGGAGTTCAGTTTTTCATAGCGATAAGATTATGGCCGGGAGTTTCCTGCAACGCCCACTTAGTAACACGAACCCAGCGCCCATTGACATGGTACACTTAGCAATAACATAATAATAATTTAATTAATAATGAGGTGGGGCTCCTTGTTAGAGGTCGGCGTGGATCGAGTGGAGTGGGGCTGTGCAGCAAAGGAGATAAAGAAAACGTAGCACGTCCGTAATTGAGATGCTTTATAATCCTCAGAATTACATACACCAGAATATATCGTCAAATGAGGTATTAAACTAATACTTAATAATAAATTGGAAACGATGTACAGAAAGTCAACTTAGTCAACCATCGCCGTACGAGGCTAGAGTAGGGATAGGGAGGGGCTGGCAAAAGTTGCCATCGTCAAAAATATGTAAAGCGTCACACACACACTGGGGCTCTTGTTAACTGGGCCTTAGACTCTTAGACTGTCCAACACTCCTATTGTGTGTCCGTACCGTACGACTGTTTTGGTGATCAATTAAATTCTCATGTCGATAGCTATGGTCATGGATCACAACATTTTAAACAGTAAATTAACTGAAACAAAAACCTATCATTAAAAACCGGTTCGCTGATTTGATTTTAAGTAAACACTAACATTAGAATGACGAAATATTTGACTTTTTGTTCGCTTTGAATAGGCTCTGATACTACTGTATCGATTTGAAAAATTCTTTCACCATTTGATTAGAATCCTGACATTATCTTTGATGAACATGGGATAATTATATTTAATTCTGCGCAGACAAAGTCGCGGACAATAGCTAGTATTTAATACTGTTGACGCAGTCCATCCAATAGCGCAATTTTTTTCTGTAGGATCTTTTTTTCCTATGGTCTCTACCTTCTATTATTGTTTATTTATGGCTAGCTTCTGCCCGCGATTTCGTCTGCGTAGAATCCGACTAATATTATAAATGCGAAAGCTTGTGACGATGTGATGATGTGACGATGTGACGATGTAAGTGAGTGAGTGTGTATGTTTGTTCATCCTTCACGCTAAAACGACTGGACGGATTTGGATAAAAATTGGAACGAAGATAGCTGGTACCCTAGATTAAAACATAGGTTACTTTTTATCCCGGAAAATAGCATAGTTCCCGTGGGATAGCCATAAACATGTGAATTGCTAATTCTACGCAAACGAAGTCGCGGGCAGAAGCTAGTTATACATATAAACCTTCCTCTTAAACCACTCGATTAAAAAAAACCGCATCAAAATCCGTTGCGCAGTTTTAAAGACATCACAGACCGCGGAAAGCGACTTATGTAGTTTTTTATACTATAATTCGATTTTTATAGCATTAGAAAGAAGGTAAACAATTTTGGCATGTCTTTTTATTGAAAAACAGTTTTAAAAAGAAATAACAGCACGTTTAAATTTAAAATCCCTGGAATAGTGTCATTGTTTTGATATGGTTTTATATTTTCCAGTTACCGATTTTTAAAAAGTGGTTTTCAATAAAAAGACATGCCAAAATTGTTTACTCTTTCTAATGATAAAATAAACGAAGTATACAGGGTGTATCAGATAGCCCCTTACAATAATCAACTGGGGTATATATATAACCATAGCTACAGAAGCTAAAAAAATATTTTAAAAAAATTGGAGTATGTTTTTTTTTCTATAGGAATGGTAGTATTAACTGTAATCATTCCTATAGAAAATATAAGAAAAAAATTACTCCAATTTTTTTTGAAATATTTTTTTTAGCTTTTATAGCTACGGTTATATACCCCAGTTGATTATTGTTAGGGGCTATCTGATACACCCTGTATGTAGTGATGATGATGTTGTAACTCGCAAAGCAAGGTCCCGGAATAAATGTTGTTTGATTACTTAGAAATCTCAGCAATGACCTTACAAAAGATAAGGAATCTTACTAGAAGCTACATAACTTAAGGATAAATATAGCTAATGTAATCTAACTAATATTATAAATGCGAAAGTATGGATAAATGGGTGGATGGATGGATGAGTGGATGTTTGTTTGTTACTCAATCACGCCAGAACGGCCCAACGAATCTGGGTGAAATTCGGCACATAGATAGAGAAAAGTGAGGAATAGCATATAGGCACATAGCTACTTTTTATCCCGGAAAATTACCGCGGGATAGCGATAAACGAATTCTTTGCAGACGAAGTCGCGAGCAACGGCTTGGTATTATAAATGCGAAAGTATGGGTGTTTGTTACTCAATCACGCCAGAATGGCCCAACGAATCTAAATGAAATTCGGCACATAGATAGAAATAAGTCTGGAATAGCACATAGGCTCCGTTTTATCTCGGAAAATTCCCGCGGGATAGCGATAAACGAATTCTTTGCAGACGAAGTCGCTGGCAATAGCTAATAAATTAATAAACGATATCGATGTAGGTTTATGCATGCATTCTTAGGAAGAAGTAAGCGACTGAACGGTCCGTGAGTTCACGGAGATCAACACTTTTTTTCCCACCAGAATATTATGATGAACAATGATGTAGGTATATTATAAGTAATTAAGAAATGGTAAACTAAAGGTAAATATTCTCCTTTGGAGGTCATTCGGAATAAAAGGCGCAAATGTTCAACAGTCATAGTTTAATTAAGTAGGTACCTACCTATCGTCTTAAAACTACGCCACGCAATACAACGCCAGCGTCCCATATCACAACAATTTGCAATATTTGCATCCACGCGATTGACTATGTTTATGTTTAAGTTGTAATAAGTTTAATTTAAATAGATATCACGCATCTTCTTCCACTTTTAATAAACAATTTTCTAATAGATTATACCTAATAATACCGTGTTCTGTTTTACTGTTTGTTTTGTCAACAAAATGTACAATTTTTGAGGTCACGGGATCACTTTACTTGCCTAACGTACGGAAGCGAAGCACCTGCATTTTCGTCAAACAACTCATTGCCATATTTAGCTAACATTTCTAATATTACTCCATTGGTCCACCCAAAGCCCTCTTGTACCCCGTACTCGCCGCCACCCCCCTGATGCCCAGGTTGCACCGCACTGTACTTCTCAAACATCTTGTTATACGTGTTGTATCCTATATAGTTTGAACGGATCCATAGTTTCGCTTGTTCTTTTGCTAACTTCACTGCTTCATCGTGACCGCTCTTTTCCAGGCCTTCTATTAGTATACTTTGCAGCGGAGGCCATGCGTTGGGATAGTCCCATTGCTCTCCTGAGTGTAAAACTGACGCCGGAACACCTCCAGGGAAGTCTAATGCTCCAGATAAATGTAGGTATCTGACTAATCTCGCAGCGTATTTTGGTGCATCTACTGGCTCCACGGCCCGCGCCCAGAGTGGTGTCGCGCAGCTCGGATGGAAATGCCTCCTTCTAGTTCTTGCGAGGGAATCATAATCATACCACGTCCCGTCTGAGGGATCCCAAAGTACATTTTCTATTGAACTTCTCCAATACTTCGCTAGGCTCCACCATTTCTTCGCTTCGCGCCTATCATTCAGTAAGTTTCTGAATTCGCCAGCGAGTTGAAGAGCCTCGGCGAATATGGAGTTAAGATCCACTGGCAGAATACGGGTAGCGTGAACGTCTGTTAAGTTTCCGACAGGTTCAGAACTTGGCGTCACAAACCAACGTGAAGAAAAATCCCACCCACTTTCAGCTGCACTTTTCATTTCTTCGTAAAACTCCTGTCGTCTTTCTTCTGTTGGTAATCCTCTGGAGTTTGTATAGTCTTCGTAATACGACTCAGGGCGTGGACCTTTAGAATTTGTGTCTGAAATATAACGGAGCAGAACGTATTTGTCTCCATTTAGTTCAACAGTCACCTTCTTCTTATCTAGCCAATATTGCAGCTCTTTCTCAACTGTTAAGATATGACGCTTCAGCCAAACGAGGTCTTTCGTAACAGATAAATAGCTTGCCACCATTGCCGTCAGGAGAGGCGGCTGACTTCGGCCCAAGTAATACAGTCGACTGCCGTTCGGAATGTAGCCATGTTTGTTCACCAGATACAGGAGATTTTCGATCATTCCTTTAGCAGTTTCAGTCATATTACTCAGTAGAAGGCCACGTACGATCCAGAATGAATCCCAGTAGTACAACTCCTTAAAACGACCCCCAGGCACGATAAATCCATTGGGCACTGAGATAAAACTGTAAAGCTCTGGCTGCTGAGCGACTTCGGACTTCACTCGTCGTCCCAATTTGGCCCAAATACCGATCACATTTTTAGCGAACTGTTTCAGTTTAGGATCTGTTATTGTATCTAAGACGGGGGGCGACGGGTTGAAATCCGGAGGCATCCAGTTCTCCAGCTCGTTTCCCAGTTTGAAGTGTTTTCCCACAAAGGCCGTCAACTGTTCTCGGGACGGATTCCGCTTCGTATCGTGCATCAACAGGGCGAAGTCGGCTAGCGTATGATTCGGGGAGAACATTAGTTTCATATCAACAAAAGTTTTCGAGTCGGGGAAGATCCTCGCCAGCTGTATACGGTGTAACATTTCGCCGGAGCAGTACACTGAAGAGTTGCATGCGGGGACCAGCGTCTGCGCGTAGGCGTTTAGGAGGCCCAGCACGGGGTATATCTGCATTTGGCGTATTGCAAACATTTTTATTGTTTTTGTTTTTCCGTCGGACCGTGTCGGCGAACGCGACGCGCGATAAACATAACCTCCGCGCGGTGAGCGTATGACGGCGGAGGGTCGACTGGGCGTCCGTCCGGCCCGCGACCGCTATTAAACTACGAGCCATGGCCGATGTGTGCCACTCAGTGCTCGTGTCCCATCCCGCCTGGAATTCCATCCATCCCAGCTGACGCAATTTACTATCGCGGATGCGGCGCGCACTTTCACTCGCTCCCTAAACGATCTGCAGACTGATCGGCTGTTGAACTAGGCCACACTCAGCGCCATGACCTCGACTGAAACTGGAGCAATTTAGAGTAGAGGAATGCGTGGCGTCTCGACCACGGAGACTGTCAAACTGACGTCGCCAGTCGCCAGTCGCCAAATAGATAAGATAACAAATTCGAGAGGAACTTAGTCTATGCACGTCGTGACCAATAAGATTCTGTAATGGACTGAAAATACCGAAATCACGTTGGTGTTGCTAGCATAGATACAGTATATAAGATCAACTACGTTTGATTACACCGACGGAGATAAATAAAATCAGCGCTGTAGCAGGCACCTACTGCAGCAATGCTGAGTCGAATTTCTTTTCGGCATCATCAACTCAGTATGTTTTTAGCGTAGGTTTTTAGTGTTATGTAGTTTAAGAGTCTAATTTTGATGTCAACTATATAAGAAAACGGGACGACACTACTGTTACTACTACTAGTTTTTAATTTCTACTCTTTTATGCCAGGCTGGACCTATGTCTAAAACGAGACCGAAGAATTTTACAGTTGTCGAAGTGTGTCAAAGAAAACGAAGCATAAAACTCTTTTCAATAAATTTAAGAGTGTCACTCCGAGGTGTTAGCTGTTAATGGATCCACTTAGACATAATTACGCGTATTTCATCGCTCTTTCTCAGGCACTGCCGGTCTATTAGAGTAGTGATGCGCTAGGTTTAATAATAAACTATATTTATTACCCAAATTTATCAGCTCGTTCAGTTATGTTTGCGTGCTAGGTATGATGATTGCGTCTGCAGTTATCAGCTGATGTTTGCGTGTAAATGCTGTTAATGTCCGTATTACCTTACATTCCACATTTAGATAACTGTAATCCTTACGCTAATCTAAATGGGAAGCGTCAATGAGTCTAGTGCGTTCTAATTCTAATCTAAATGACTTTTCTTCGTAGGACACAAACATGTAATGTAAACAAAATTTTACAATACCTAGTTTTCTTAAAAAAAAATTGTAAATGGAGCCAATTTTGAGACAGCCTGCAAATATTAGTAGTATAACTGCAAAATATGAATTGCTGTACCGATTTGAATAATTTTTGTTTTGAAGCATTTGTGCAAGTCCAGGGAAGGTTTAAACGGTAGAAAACATTTAAAAAAACTTTAACAGAGTGAATCCGCGGGCAACGGCTAGTGTATAATAAATTTATTATTATAGTTCTCCGGCAAACAATTCTCAAAGTCGCTTTGAGAGCTGTTTTAAGCGCAGTTGCGCATGTACTGAAGCCTGAAAATATAATATATATATATATTGCATGCAGTTTTGTATCTAGAACAAATTTAATAACCGAAGGAAAGAAATTACTCAGCTCCGGATTTATTTACTGATTTCTATAAACGAAATAATAAAACTTAAAAAAAAAATAGCAAAGTTTGGTGTTGCCGAACATTTAGTTGTGGTAAGTAGGTAAAATGTTACAGGCGTTAGTATTATCTTTTTTTTTTTTTATGAATAGAATAGAAAGGCAAACGAGCAAGTAAAGTAACCTGATGGTAAGTGATCACCACTGCCCATAGACACCCGCAACCCCGGAGGGATTGCAGATGCGTTGCCAAATCTAGATCTAGGATCTAGAGTCATGCAGTGTCAACTATAACGTCGGGGGCCCATGACAAATTCATCAGATGGGGGACGTTCCTCCATATAAAGAAGTGCATCATCGCCCCTTCTCTGCTCTAGGCCCAGCCAGTCCAGGGCCACGTAGAGCTGGGGGACCGTGTCGCTTTTGCCAGTCCTGTCAACCTAATTACGCCACTGGATTTGTCACTGATAGGTACCTAGACAAAAATTAAACGGTCACAATTACAGCCGGGGACGTTCCGACTTCCTTCGATAGTTTCTTGAAGAACGCATCTGGGTCATACACAATTTTTTGTTCGCGTCTCTACTGTGGACATGGCAAAAGTTAAAGATCTATAGACAATATTTTTAAGTCAAAGTCTACATCGGCGTGCGGGACGCCTGGCCAACTTTCGGCCCATTTAAATAAACCTTAAGTTTACCGACTCGGAGTCGCTAATTTTATGTCCACAGGAGAGACAACTTTTATTTCTTACGGCGTGTCCCAAGTAACACAGAAAGCATTTTAACAAACGAATAGTACACTTATGTAGAACTTAAGGTCCGTATAAACTCTTATATAAGTTCACCGAGCATCTTGACGCTTTATATTGGCATTTCAAAACCATTATGATGCTTTAGACGGTATAACGGTTAGATAATGGCATATCAAAATGCTTTTGTAAAGCCTATAGTTTTAGTGCAGCAAACCACAACGCAGCTGTACAGCTTTCCGCTGTTTTTAGTGCATTTGGATCTACAATAGCATTTTTAAGTAGTTAATAAATGCCTAATGCTGTTTAATAGCATAAACATGAACCATTATCATGCCACGTTAATTCGCTATACAGCTTTCAGCAGTTTTTAGTGCCTTAGGGTTTATAATAGCATTTTTAAGTAGTAAGATATTGCGTAATGCTGCTTAATAGCATAAACTTGTGCCATTATAATGCACCTTAAATCCGATATACAGCTTTGAGCTGATTTTAATGCCCTTTGTTGTATAGTAGCACTTTTAAGTCATCAGTAAAAGCCTAGTACTGCTGAACAGCATAAACGTGAATCAATGTAATGCTTGCATTCGAAAGATCAACTGAGTTCTGTTGTGCGGCTAACAGCTCTTTAATCAAATACACGTGAGTTATTGTAATGGGTAAAGCCGTATATACATTCATTTTAATGCATTAGTAAAACCATTTGTCGGCCATATTTAAGAAAAGCAACTTACGTTAGTATTATAATTATGTGATCAACAAAACAAAAAATAGACCTATATAATAACTATATAATTTTACTGAATACTGTCCAACCACTACTATTATGTTAATTATGCAAAATTCGTTCTATACTAGGAATACACAATTGTTTTGGTTATTTCACACATAGATTTATTTACCATATTATATCAAAACTACAAAATATCGAAGGCGCGTGAAAATTTTCAATGAAACTTGTATAGACATTTACAGTAAACTACATTGCGCAGTAATAATTGAAGGCATGAAATCACAAAAGAGTCAAAAACTTATTACCCTTGCAGTATTATACAATTTTCTTTGACGCTAACCTTTATGTCACTTCATTCTATATTGTCAAAGTATATTGCGAAACAAGTAGTTTATAAATTCAACGTTAATAAATTATAACGTACTGTTTGGTATTAGAGATGTTTTTGCAATGATGTAGGGTTTATTTAAGTTCTAACTGTGAACACTTCAATAGCTCTAATCATTCTTTTACTACATTCGAATGCTAGTCTAATGCTTGTGTAATGCAATTAACATCTTCATTATCAATAATATTGCTAGTATAATGCTTCTGTAATGCACTTGGCAACTTCATTGACCGTAATAATGCTTCTTTAATGCGATTGACACCTACTTTGACCACAATAATGCTAATATAATGCTAATATAATGCGATGTAATGCAATTATACAACCTATGTAGGATCTAAAGCTGTATAATTTGTGCCCAAATAAGCACTACAGTAGCCGTATAAACGTTTATAATGCTACTATATAACTAACTCAAAATGCTAAAACGATACAGAAATGCTGTAAGTCGGCCGTTATACTGCTTTGATGTGTTACTTGGGGTATGACGCATCTCCACCATGAACGCACTCACCTTTGAAGAAGACCTTCTGAAAAGATCGTAACTATACGGATCGTCCCTGACTCATAAGCTAGCTAAACCATTCGAAGTTTAGTTCAACAATCGAGTTAATTTTTTATACGGGTCCACTAGCGACATCTATAACGCCATTTTGGAACTACTTGAGTGATAAACTCCACTGTAATGGCGACGCCCCAAAGCGCACATTATGCACGGACACGCTATAAACGTTACCCACGTGGGTCCATTGGTCATTTCGTGTGTAGCGTATGCGTGCACTAAGATAGAATACCTCAGAGCCAGTCATTTCAGAGGAACACAGCAGAGCAAGCGCTGCCGTTTGGCAGAAGGATTCTGACCCTCCATTCGTTGTCGTAAGGACTGTGAGAGTTGGCAGCAAGCTCTCTATTGCAAAATGCAAAATCTATCAAAAGTTCTATTCAGCGTATAAGGAACAGAGTTAATACGAGTATTGTCTGCATAACCTGTGTCTTGTACGCTGAATAGAACTTGGCACGCACTAAGCGATAATGATAACCCCCTGCACTGCGGTGTGGAATACAAGGGTATACCACCACACTATTTTCCCAAGATAGTCGTCATGTAGGTTCAAACACTCAACTAAGGCCTCGACTATCACCTAACCTTCAAACCCAACTGATACAAACCAACTAACATACTCACTTATTTATAATTTTGAATACGGGAACAGAAGAGGAGAGTAGAGTAGGGTGTTTACAAATAAATACGCGCAAATAAAGACACAGCCTTTAATTTCAAACGCTAAGTAACTAAATTAAATAATGCAACCTATAGTAGGTTATAATTAACTTCATTCGAAATATTATAAACGGGATGTGAACCGCGATTACCTTTATTGAGTCTACCCGTGATCATGATACATGCAACTGTATCGAAATATCGGGAGCTCAATAAAGGTAATCGCGGTTCACATCCCGTTTATAATATTTCGAATGAACTTAACCGTGAATCATTAAAAACTCTTATAATTAACTTATTGATCATACGTTAAAAATTGCACTTAATTCGGTTGGTCGTCTTAATAAAATATAAATAGTAATTAAACTTATAACAGCAAACCGTGTAGACATACTTTAAGGGTTTTTTCGGATTGAATTCTCATATTATTTTTTTTAAGTATAAATTAAACTGTACAGAAGTGTAATAAACTACCTAATTATATACATGTTATTACTCTGACCCTGAAAGCACCTTTAAAGTTACCGTTTCACAGGCATAGATATATATACCTAATAATTATAAATATATCTCTTACGTAGTAGGTACCTACATTACATCTCTACATTCACAGTTATGGACTTATGGAGCTTCGTAGCTTGTCTACTACGAAGTGTAGGCATTTTAATCAACTAATTATGTAATAAGTTTGTATATGTATATTTATATTAAACAATGTCACTTTTCGAAAATGTCTTCGAAAGGGTCCACAAAAATTGGAATGTGCTGCGTTTATAATAAATATAGGTTAACACAATAAGTTTAGTGTTATGTTAACGATGTTAAAACATCATATTTTAATCATTTACGTAGGTACTAAACAATTGAATAATATGTACTACCTACTTAAAGGGAATTTTTTAAAAAGGATGTATTTATGGATGACATAATATCAACTTAATTATCTATTATGTTAATAATAATAACTATTTTAATGACTCATAACAAATTGTAACAACAAATGCTTAATAATTGGTATAATCACATTGTTTAGGTAAGTACTTAGCCGACAGCTAATTGTTAAAAAACCTGTATACAGTTTCTAAAAGTAACTGCCACTAAAAATCAGGTCCTTGACAAATAACGAATTATTATAATAATTAATAAAATTTATTCTTTATAAAAATAATATGAATAGCTAGCGACCCGCTCCGCCCGGGAGTAATAAAAAAAAGAGGAGAAAAAATGTGATGTCTTCCTTTGAACAGCTGACTTTTCTTAAGCCTTCGATTTCTTATAAAGAACCTATTCATTGCAATGATATACTTACTGCAAAATACATTTAATATCATCATATTTATTCGGATGTATAATACTGAATAGGAGTAAATAGCATTGCAAGTGACTTTTATCGAAAGAAATGTTTACTGTACATACAACGCGGAGTTTTCTTTAATTTTTTTGCAGAATCACATTCCTCTGGTACCATCAGCCAAATATGTAGTCTACCACCCTAACGGTAAAAATACTTTGCACGTTACAATATTATAATGTCGATAAGACGTAGCTGTCAACTTGAAATTTCGACTTTAGCGACAATTTTGTTTGATAGGAAGTTGAACGAAAAGTGGTAGACCACTTTTTTGGTCGACTGTACATCATTTATAAGTATCTGTTAAGAGTAGATACGTTAAGCCATGTAAATTTATCTTTCACGACTTGTTTGTAAATTATAGGTTTTTTTCTACTTACATAATAACTTAATTAGCTTTATTCTATTTAGGTATACAAAGGTGTAAAGTTATCCAAGTGATGGTAGAAGCCGGATTATAACCTATTGGCAGGTTTAGGAATTAGCGGATATACAGACTGCCGCGGATAGCGATTTTATTATAAACTGTGTAAATATAGATATTACGCTTAAAACATTGTTCGAGGTAAATATAATTATAAATTGCATTTATATTTGCCATCGTTTTAAAACGTAACGCAATTTGCGCTTGGTTAATATAGCTCCTAATATTTCGAAAAAATAAATAATGCATCTACTTTTAAATGAGAAAAACCTGTTCACCTCTGTTCACATAAAAACTTGATTAAGTTTCTACATTAAATCGCTCGACGTCTGGCTTTGCACAAAACATAACAATAACAACCTTTGCTTACTTCTATAGTATAACTCATTTCTCTACACTATCCTCTTCATCAGAGGCTACATTTCTGGAGCTCTCAGGAACTAATTTAGTGGTATCACTCGCCGTCAACCTTTGACCATACTTAGCCAGAAATTCTAATACAACACCGTTAGACCATCCAAAACCTTCTTGAACATTATATTCCCCACCTCCTCCGAACTTGCCCGGCTGTTCCGCATCATATTTCTCAAACATCTGCTTGTTAGCTTCAAAGCCCTTCAAACAAGCCCGTACCCATGTTTGAGCCACATCGAATGCAGCGTCTTTGGCTTGCTGGCTTCCTAGAGCTTCCAAAGCGTTTACCACGATGCTCACTAGAGGAGGCCAAGCGTTGGGGAAATCCCATTGCTCCCCACTTTGGATCAGAGATGTTGGCACACCACCAGGGAAGTCTAAGCCGTGGGACACCCTCAAATACTCCAAAACACGGGCAGAGTGCTTCTTCACCTTCTTCTTATCAACAGCCCCTATCCATAGAGGAGCAACATTGCTAGGATAGAAGTATTTCCTGTGTCGGTGGTTGAGCATGTCGTAATCATACCAAATACCGTCTTCTTCGTCCCACATTGTCTCTTCAACCGTGCTCCTCCATTGCTTAGCAAGGAAAGACCAATGCACAAATTGACGGAGGTTACCGAGTCTTGCCTGGAAGAACGCGACGTTTTGAAGGGCGTTCGCGAAAATGGCGTTCAAGTCAATAGGCACTATTTCTTTAGTGTGGATATTTCCTAGATGGCCAGTGTTATCGCCTTTCTCATCGATATTCCAGCGCGAGGAGAAGTCCCAGCCGCTCTCAGCGCCGCTTTTTATATCGACGTAGAACTCCGTCCGTCTTGCGGCAGTGGTAAAGTTCTGATGAGCAAGTGAGTAGTCTTCGTAATAGGATTCCGGTCGCGGGCCCTCGCTTGGCGCGTAATACCTAAGCAGAGTGTACACTTTGTCGTCCTTATCGAATGTTACGATTTGTGACTGCAACCAATACTCCAACTCCTTTTCTAGATAACCGATGTTGTCTTTCAAGAATTTAACATCTTTTGTCTCCCTGTAATACAGTGATACCATAGCTGTGAGCAGTGGTGGCTGACTACGTTCCTGGTAATACCATCGGCTCCCGTTTGGAATGTGTCCCAGCTTGTTAAGCAGTTCAATTAGATTTTCGATCATCCCCCTCGCAGTGTCCCGCATGCCGCTGATTAGGAGACCTTCGATGATCCAATAGGTATCCCAGTAGTAAATTTCTTTGAACCGTCCTCCTGGTACGATGAATCCCTGCGTGATAGGGATGAGACTATGCTGGTTGGGTTGCTCGAAAACAAACGGTTTGACTTTCCTGCCTAATGTTGGCCAGATACTATTGATATCTTTGCCGTATTGCCTTAGTTTCTCGTCGCGGATTCCTGCTAAGAAGGCGGGGTTGGTGGTGTAGTCCGTCGGGGTCCAGTCCTCGAGTTCACCTTCGGAAACAAAATATTCGTCCACGAATGCTTGAAGCTGTTCTCTCGTGGGGTTGTTATTCGTTGCATTCATCAATTTATCGAAATCGGATAAGGTCGTAGTTTCGTTTTGTTTCATCTCAAGATCGACGAAGGTCTTCGAGTCAGGAAAGAGACGGTTCATTTGGACCAGATGCAGCAGCTGGCTGTTACAGTAGACTGGTTTGTCGCATGACGGAGGCAGATCCTCGGCGAGGACGCTAGCGGCCGCAACCGCCAACACGAGAACTCGCCACATCTGAAAAACAAAGAAAACACGTTTAAAACGTTGTTCAAATGTTTACTCTGCAATTTCAGACAATTTTAGTGTTATTATCATTATCATACATAAGTATTTGTCGTCGCGTAACTCATTATGACTTCACAATGAAAACACTGTGTGTAATCATCGTAGCGTTTTACGCTTGTTCAAAAGCAATTATAAAACCAAATGTGGGAAAATAACACACTTTAAATGATTTAAGGAATTAAATTGTTATGAGGCTTTGGATTGGATAACGCGCGATAAAAAGAACTGGCCAAGAGTGAACTTGATTAGCGAACCGATGGTTCTTTATGTAAGCGTCATAGATAGATCCATCATGGTATTTAAAGATCACAGAGACTAACTTGTTTGTGTCTACCAATCATATTAAAAACGAAGATTGCCGAAAGGCATTAGGATGGAGCACTGTACAAAATTAAATTAAAAACAAAAACTCAGGGGACGATTTTTGAAATTAATTACGAGTTACTAAATAATTGAAATCCGATCTAAAAAATGAAAATTGTCCCGATATATAGACGACCGGATAGCCTAGTGGTTAGTGACCCTGACTATGAAGCTAGAGGTCCCGGGTTCGACTCCGGGTAAGGGCAGACATTTGTATGATGAATACGAATGTTTGTGCCCGAGTCATGGATGTTGTATGTATTTATCTACATTATATACGTATGTTTATCCGTTGCCGGGTACCCATAGTACAAGCTTTGCTTAGTTTGGGACTGGGTCAATTGGTGTCATTCGTCCCATGATATTTATTTATTTATTTATTTATTATACAGGGTGTATCAAATAGCCCCTAACAATAATCAACTGGGGTACATAACCATAGCTATAGAGCTAAAAAAATATTGAAAAAAAAATTGGAGTAATTTTTTTTTTATGTTTTCTATAGCAATGATTCTATAGAAAACATAAAAAAAAAACTACCATTCCTATAGAAAATGTTAAAAAAAAATTACTCCAATTTTTTATTTTTTATTTTTATTAGCTTCTGTAGCTATGGTTTTATACCCTAGTTGATTATTGTTAGGGGGTATCTGGTTCACCCTGTATGCCCCATGTTCATGGCAACCCAATTTGTGAACTTGTGTGTGACTAACCTTAACTCCGAAATTCGAAGATCGTTTCGTGCGTTCCTTTCATACCAATGGTCATTGGTTAGAAGAATGAGAAGGACCGAACTTCGAATTTCGGAGTAACAACTCTGCCGCTTGGTCGGTGCAAGACACGACGGCAAACAAGTACCTACCTAAGACTATTAATTAAAACTGGTTTAAGTTTTTTAATAAAAACTAGTCGTTGCCCGTGACTTTGTCTACGTATACCTGTCTACGGAATAAAAATCTATCTAGCCGTTTTAGCATGAAAGATATGTACCAATTACCAAACATACACACGAACTTTTCAGTTTATAATATTAGAAGAAATTTACAACAAAAAAATATTTTAATGTCTTAAAACTGCTGTTAATGCGGACATAACGACTTCTAATAAACGATCCGACTTATGAAATAGATGCTAAGCCTGTTTCTAGACAGATAAATAGAATTGACCGTGACCCACGCGATTCCTAAAGCGTTATAATCATTCGCATATTGTTAGCACACGCTGTTTTAACTTTATTCGCCCCTTGACCTGTTTTCAAATGTCTTCTGTTTTGTTTTTGGCAAAATGTGAATGCAACTGGCCAGTTCGAAACTGACATTTGTTTTTTTTTCTTTTGGGCTTTAGAAATGTTTCCAGCCAGGTAGAAGCAGAATAATAATTTACCTTACAAAATTCATTTTAGCTGTTTTATTTTGGTTAGTGTCTTCTAAACAGTTGTTTTTGAATTGAATATTAATTCATAAGTATGTTTATTAAGTAGGTACCTAAGTAGCTGGCGCCTGCGGGTTCTTACTTGTAACAGATATATTTTTTCCTTGGAAATATCGTACAATCCATCCTTATTCCTTGTTTAATGGGCATACCTAAGGCCTAATTAGACTATCATAATAAATATGATCATAGATGTAGAATATGGGATCCTGTTTCACAGCATGCGTACAATTATGATCATATCTATATGATCTATGATCATATTTATATGATAGTCTAATTAGGCCCTAAGTCATGGTTTTCAAATAAGTGCTGAAGTTGCAGTGACGTCAGAATTATATTGACCTAGGATTTTGCGCAAAGTAGAGTGAAAAAATGAAAACCATGAAGCTATAAACCATCCATACGCACAATACAATAGGTATATCAATTATAGGTCAATATCTCTCAGTTCGTTCGCGTGATAATATAACTCAGAATAATAATGGACTATGAAAATTTTATGTTTACTTAATTACCTACGAATGTACACAGTCGAGGGCATAAATATGCGTATAGATCTTTTTGGCGTCTTGGTAACGTATATATTATTATATTTATGCCCTTGACTGTACTTTGTCTAAATACTTAAGTAGATGTCTTTATCCGTTACCTGCCTAGTGACCATAGCTACCTAGCTAGTTGCATGTCAGTTATTGTCCTAAGATATTTATTTATTTATCTTCGGTATCTTTTTCTCGAAGCGACTCAGCTCTTTTGACCCCCCTATGTTATTTACACGTGCACTTTGCTATTGTAATCCATGTTTCACATGTAAGATTAAAGATATTTGAATAAAGATTTACTTGAACAAACTATTACTTAACCTCTAGACGTGATAACGCATTGAGGTCACAGACACCATTGGTTACGCAAAATGACAGAAACCAGTGCATTTTATATAACACATCGGTTCCGATACTCTTAAAACAATTTTTTATAGGAAGTGTTGCAATGCATGGCGCCAATCTCGACGGGATCGTAACTTGAGATTAAGATCAATAAACAAATTAACCGCCAAAAATGATTGTTCGGAGATATAACACCACGTATGTAACACTGGAGTGTGTTTTCTTGCACCGCAATAAAATTAAGTTTATTATTTCACCTTTTGAAAGTGTATTTTTATTCATATCGTGGAATTTAAACCTATAGAACAGTTCCACTTCCTGTTAACAATAGTAGATTGATAAACTAGGGTTGAAATATACCCATTTCACCTGAGATATTTCTGGCACCCGAACGAAGTGAGGGTGCCAATAGTTCGAGGGTGAAATGGGTAATTTCATCCGAGTTGAACACTCTACTTTTCATTTCGAATATGAGGAAATTAAAATTTCACTAACGTCGCATGGTCGCATTTAATATTTGTTACGTTTGTCATTCTCTTCCCGCTCTTTTTTCTATTGCGCGATTTGCGCGCATTGCGCATTTCTTCTGCGCACCAATGGCGGCCGGCTAGTTTTTTTTTAAACTTGCAGACACGGAGGTCGCTATCAATTAATTGTCGACTTAAATATTTCAAGCTAAAAAAATTACCGAACGTAATAATTTCTACTAATTCTCGTTGTAATACGCTTGCATAAGCTAATATATAGCGGGAATGTTATTTTAAGATTATTTTGCCTTTTACAATTAAAAAGGAACTATTAGTATAGATTATTATTTTAAACATAGATTACATGGCTGTATACGTATTTCCATTGCTATGTACCTCATTTGGATTAGCTAGAAAAAAAAAATACTTTCAACCCAAGGGTCGCAATGAGTCACTTTCAACCCTACATCCAGATAATTAATGACCTACTTTCAGAGTACGAGAGATGAAAAGAATTATGCAGTTTAGCAAAGAGGCCTCATTACACATAAAGGAAGAAGCCCGAGAATCGCCGATTCGCAAAAAAACTTTAATTTCATAGAAAACATAATATAATAATTGTTAAGATAATTTTTAAGAAAATGTTGAAAGCAACATTTTAAAATTAAACTAAAACTACAAGGCAGATAACTCGCCAAGATATTTTGACAGAAGCATAGACTGCAAATTGATAGGTAACTATAGAAAGTTTTTTCTTAAGAAAAGCTTATTTCTGTATAAAAAACCGGCCAAGTGCGAGTCGGACTCGCGCACCGAGGGTTCCGTATCATTATCGATAAATATCTTAAACCAGTGTAAGCAGAGCCCTACTCCAAAGCAAAATGTACGCAGTCACTGGGGTCACTTTATATTGGTCACTGATATATACAGACGTACATACATATTTACGGTTTTCGCAATTATTTCTTAATTTGTGCTATAAGACCTACCTTCATACCAAATTTCAAGATTCTGCGTTCACGGGAAGTACCCTATAGATTTTGATTCCTTTGAGAGTTGCGGAAATTTGCGGCATAAATGGCTGTATCTTTTGAGTGCGTTGCCTTAGAAGTTTGATTTTTTCACAGCTCTAAGGGGCAGTAGACTAGAGTATTTGATATAAATTTCAGCTTGATACCTCCACGCGTTCCTGAGAAAAAGGGTCTTGACAGACGGACAGACGGACGGACAACAAAGTGATCCTATAAAGGTTCCGTTTTTTCCTTTTGAGGTACGGAACCCTAAAAACAATCAATGATAGCCGGACCAAGGAACGACTCCGCGCGACGGTGCGACTCTGTTCCCTAATAAAGAAACTCTTGACGCTGCAGTCTTTAAATCGTTTATTATTATATTTAAATGAAGTATCGTGGTTTCACGAAGCCTCATTACATAACAACGTCACAGGCTTCTGGTCACAAATCGTAAAAACGGAGTAATCGAAACCATAATCGATTAGGTTGTGCCTCAGCGAGCAAGGCCATAGTTTTTGCACCCGTTTAAATTTCCGAGCGAAACAGAAATCCCGACGAATGTGAAAAGCAACTTTTAGGGTTCCGTACCCAAAGGATAATAAAAACAGAACTCTATTACACACCCCCTTATTCATAAACGCTCTGTCAGCTTCTGCTAACTTAGAAATCGTTGGTCCTTATCTGTGAAAGGTAAATGTCAATGTGACAGATAAGGACAAACGATTGTTAAGTTAGCAGAGGCCTATAGAGCGTTTATGAATAAGGGGGTAAGACTCCACTAGCCGTCTGTCTGTCTATCACCAGGCTGTATCTCACCGTAGACAGTTGAAATTTTCACAGATGATGTATTTTGCCGCTATAACAACAAATAGTGTGTTGGTCTTAACTGTAAACTTAATACCCTTGTATTATCTAATCTAACTAATATTATAAATGCGAAAGTATGGATGGATGGATGGATGTTTGTTTGTTACTCAATCACGCCAGAACGGCCCAACGGATCTGGATGAAATTTGGCACATAGATAGAGAAAAGTCTGGAATAGCACATAGGCTACTTTTTATCCCGGAAAATTGCGTAGTTCCCGCGGGATAGCGATAAACGAATTCTTTTTGCAGACGAAGTCGCTGGCAACAGCTAGTAAATAAATAAATACTAAAAACAGAATACTTTGTAAGTCAGTCTGTCTATGTGAGTAACCAACATAAAATTACCTTACACTACATTTTGCTTAGGAGCCAGGGCTCTGCTAACACTGGATAAGTATTATATTCACTTGCCGAATGTACGGAACCCTCGGTGCGCGAGTCCGACTCGCACTTGACCGGTTTTTAGAACACCATAACGTTTACAAATTTGTGTCTATGTTAGAGGTATTGATAGTAATGTTGGACATTGGGAAAACTATACCTAATTAGTTAAGTAACCGTGATTCTAGGCCCCATTTTTGAAAGATGTACCAAGCTAGTAAAATCTTTGTTTACCGTCAGGCGTGAATTTGCTAAAAACTCAAACCTATTTTTTACTTTAAAATAATTTATCAGCGCAACCAATTGATGAAAAACGAGCACTCGGAAATCCACATTTATTCAAATAGTTTAACGAGATTTCGAAGGTTGCAAAACGCAATAATGCATTAGTATTTACGTTTTTATTTCGACTTAGAATAAAATTTACGTGTTGATTGAACATTTGTTGCATTGTCGTTTCAGACCGGTCCTGGGTTTTAAAAGCATTATCACTAGTGGTACATATACAGATACGAGTACACTCATCAAAAAGCTCTTTGCTCTGTATTTTAAGTTAAGAGTTAGGATGACAATCTTTATTCAAAGAAAAACAAATAATAACAAAAAAAAACAGTCTGAACTTAAAAATAACTTAAACCTACTTACCTAAAACTAATAATAAATTAAAGATAAAAAAATATTAGGGATATTTTTTATCCCTAGTCAATTTTGAAAATTTCAATATACTACTACCGCGTCAAGTTTTTTTTTTTTTTTTTAGTATGGAGGAGACTGGTGCCCTAATTTGTCTAGGGATATTTCATATCCCTATCAATTTTATATCCCATTTTTGATGTCTGTATTTGTGTATTGCTACAAAATTAAGGTTCAAAGTTAATACTTAGGTACATATTCGTGTATTCATTCGACTATAGCTAATCTATTCGTAATTTACATTCAGCACAATTTTTCACCGCTTTCGAATTGCATTTTCATATATTCATCATCATCATCATCATCATCATCTCCAGCCTATATACGTCCCACTGCTGGGCACAGGCCTCCTTTCAGAATGAGAGGGCTTGGGCTAGTTCCCACGCGGGCCTGTGCGGATTGGGAAGTTCACACACACCAATGAATTGCTTCGCAGATATGTGAAGGTTTCCTCCCGTTTTTGTAATTTATCAAGACGTTAAAATCGAGGGAATGGGCGAAGTCGTAGGAAGCATGATATAGGTGATGCGGCTAGCAACCCATCACTATTTTAATTTGATTTCCCTATCCACCTATGGCCCTCACAATCGTACTAAACGTGACCTTTATGTCTGGTTGGAAAAAGACGCGACGTGACTTATGTACTTTAAAATCGCTAGTGTACATTCAAACTTACTTGCGAAGTTTGTCGGTATCTGGGGGGCTACTCCGAAATTCGATTTTCGAAGTTCTTGTCATACCATTACCATCCCTCTCACTCTCAAATGAATGTCTATTAGTATGAGCGGAATGCCACCAAACGAACTTCGAAAATCTAATTTCACAGTATTAAGACTGTACATTGACGTAGCCGTGACGATGGGCTGACATTGAGGTACTGTCGATATTAGGCAAGGGCAAGGCCCAGCTCTTGGTCTTTGGGAAATCGTGACACTTACCAACACAATAAGCTGATGAGTCAGCCATCCTATTGAATGAAGTCAATATTGTTTTAAACCACAAACAAAGACATGAATGGGACCAATTTGTAGATCAATTTCTGAAAAACTATTCATAGCGTAACGATATGTTCATCTATAGTACAAACAAGCTACCCATAGTTAGTACAAGCTTTGCTTAGTTTGGGGCTAGGTCAATTTGTGTAATTTGTCCCAAGACGTTTATTTATCTATCTATTTTTTAAGCTTTTGTGTCTATTTATACAGCCGAAACCGGAACTAATTAGAGGGCGATTCCAGTTTTTTTTTAAGTAGCTTTATATTTAGCTGTTATAAATATTTAGGTACCTATTGCTATTGATGTTTTCATAGCATCGATCACTTGTCTTGATAAGTTTATGCTAAAAATAAACATTCTTAATATGCCGACACAAAACGGAAGCCCAGTTTTATTTCACGCCGAAACTCGCTGAAATCGATACCGAAACCGAAAGTTTGGTCGAACACTACTTCGTTTTTTCGTATTCACGTCAAAACGTGCAAATACCAAAGGCCAATTTACAGTAATAAAGTTGTGTAGGTGATAACATAGCTTGCCTGACTCTATCACTTAATAGGTTTTCTTTTTCCTCTTATTACATTTTTTATTCAGTTATGCAACGACATTGTCGTGTTTTTCAGAGCTAAATTCTCATTTTTAGAAGTCTAGAAAGCAGTTTGAAGATAAAAGAAATCGAAATGTAACGTGATAACAGTTTTTGTTACAATGTCATTGACCGATACGGAAAGGCTTTCGATTCTTTGGATCGAGCCTTGCTCAAATTGATTTTCTTTGATAAATTTCCTTTTTTTTCCCGATCGATGTCGACACAAGCTTGCAAGTATGCTTAGTGTAAGTTTTCGGTCACAGAACCAGTCTCGACCGCGTTTGCGTTAAAATGTCAAATACTATGGGAACAGTTTGTTGCCGTTTCGATCCGCAAGTGGCGCTGCCAATTTTTCCATAGTAATTGAGACGTTTACGTGAACGCTTTCGAGTCGTTTTTCGTGTAAAAACTTACACTAGAGGCTCTGTGGTATTTTTTTCGCTAGATCACGCGGTTTTTCGTAGGCCTATGTCAATCACATATGTATTACATTCCATCCTCTCGGCGTTATCGACAGTCGAAAGTGACTTTTGTAGTTATTTTAATTATTGCGTTGTAATTCAACCGCTTGCCTATTTTTGAAAATTGTTCCTCTACAATTAGGTTAGGTGGAGGAATTAGAATAAAGAGTGTCTGTACCTACGTGTACTCTTGTAGTGTCATCCATATTTAGTCCAGATTCGGTTTCTTTAATAAATAGTTTGTTCTGTCATCCGCGGATTCTTCCAGAGAATATAGCGGAACTCGATCTCTATTCTCTTCGCACCAAGTTTGAAGAACGATGATTGATGGCGACCGTCACACCATCACCACTGTCTTATAAGTACAACAATGATGCCATAAGCACCTATTGTAGTTTTATTATATTGCTATTCTATAACGGGGCTGTACCTTGCAAATATACTTCAGTAGACATAAAATAGATTGTGAAGTTTTATGATGACTCGTTTGACTTACAGTATCTTAGGTTTATCTATATAATATATGAGTGAGTAATTTATTTTAAGTGTGAATTTTGTCAAACATTATGTATGTACTTGAGCGAAGAGTAGTTAACAATTCTTATATGATTTTTCATGAATGTCATAAACAATTTTTTTACGTTCAATTACTGTTGTCCACTACGCGTGTTATCATTCGCTATTTACGATTGTCAAGCCTGTAATACACACGCCTTTACAGGCGCACATTTTTGCGCAAGCTACTTGCAGTAAAATGTGCAAGCTACAGGCATGTGATTGTGTATTCAAGGCATTATGTTTATGTGCTTTTACAAGTCTAAATGAGTTTCGGTTTCGGTTTCAGCCGAAAGCCGAGATTAGAATTATTTTTTTTATGTGCAAGGAACTTTTTACTTTTACTAAAATTTACTTCCTACTTGTATCCGAGAAATTTAGCCGACTAGGTGACGAACAAGCAGTATTTACTCAACGTAGCTACATGTTAAACAGATAAGCATGAAGCCTTTCCATCGAGAAGCGTGATAATACCAACTTCAGATAAGAAGACATAAACACTTCAGGTGAAGGCTTGTTGTTCTTCGAAAGTTGCTTGACATGATTGATTCGTGTTATTCTTATTTTTAGATATTATTATGATAATATTTTGCTATTTGTCTTAACTTAACACCACATCATTAGTTCTAATAATAATAATAATCGAGCTTAATTATGCCTTGCGTTACATGCTGATCTGAGAACAACGAAGTTAAAATATAATGTACCAGTTGCTTCTCTTCCCCCGCAGATGGTAAAAGCCCATCGAGGGAATGGGCGAAAATCTTAGTAATCATGTTATAGGCGATGCGGCTAGCAACCCATCACTATTTTAATTTCCCTTTCACATATGCCCACAATCGTGCTAATCGTTGCCTTTAGGTCCTTAGCTTAGGCTCTGTCTGCCCTGTAAGGGATAAAGATGTGATTTATGTATGTATAGATGTATGTATTTACATACTACCTTTTCAACGCTGCTTCACCCGCATAGGGGGTTTTTAACAAATTCTTTGACTTACACTGTATTGCAATAATTAGGTCGTGTTGTACCCTCAACCTACGATTAACCATCGATTGCAAATAATTATAATTGTTTAATTCACAATATGATATCTCCGTGTGAATAATAGGCAGTGAAATAATTGCTTGATCCATATAATTTTCAAAATTACTGCAATTATAGTCTTGAGCAGTTAAATCATACCCATAAATTACCTGCATACTTATCATCGATACCTACTGAGAAATAAATAACTTAGTCACAAATTACGGGAGTACTTTGTAATTTTTTTTTTATTTTTAAAATCGATTGTGTTTTTCATAAATAAACTTTTTTCTTTCTTTTTCTTTCTTTCTATAAAATGGTTACCTATCCTACCGTTACCATACTGCGGAATTGACTTTAAGGTTAGGTTTATTTTATTTTGTTAATTTGATGTAACACAAACTTATTGTAATAAAAATCAAGCTATACGTTTATTTGGCGAAACAAGTCCTTTGTGACAAATCTACGGACTAGTGATGAGGACGGAGAGAAGTTTCACATTATGAAGAAAATATGATCTTGATATGAATATTTTTTTACAATTTGTTTGTACTCGTTTTGTAAACGGTTGTAAAACAGTATTTCCTGAACATACCGTTTGTTTAAAAGACTATAAAAACGAACTAACAAAATGCAGACTCGACTCTTTGTTTAAAGAACGTACCTAGTTAACTTAGGGCACAAGGAAAATGAGATTTTCCTCAATGACAGCGATAGCAGTTAAGCATTAATTAAATTAAATTTTCTTTTGAACAAAGCTGATTCTGAGTTCTTCATTATCTTAATTTAGATGACCAATTACAATCAATTGGTTTACTTTTGATTGTTAAGTAACAACAACAATAGAGCATCGGCCTTACTAAGTATGTACTTGTGTACCTACTTACTTAGTTTTTTTTTTAATTTTCTGCCTAATTCGCCTCTCGTGACTGTACTCATTTTAAGTAACAAGGCTGCTGGTATTCTTGGAAATTGTTCAAAATCAATATACTTAGGTACAGTCACCAGCATAAATAAGTGATCACTTTTGTACCTTGTCACTTTAAAGTCATGTTTGAAAAACCATGCGAAATCATGTAACGACTGAAAGCGACAAAGTACAAAAATGATCACTTATTTATGCTGGTGACTGTACCTACATAGTTTTTTGACACCCTTTTTATTATGAGCTTATATTTTACAGATGTATGGTTTTTTGTTACATTAAGGCAGTCAGCTCCTTAAATTTATTTACTCCTGTCCATAGCTAGTCTAAATAGTTGCTCCTCTGTCTTGATCGTTTGCCACTCTTTAGTTTAAAAAAATAGATAGAATTGACATTTAAGAAATGAGGCGCTTAGCAAAGAATGATAAGACGGATCTTTATTTTACAATATTATAGTGATTAATTTTATTATTGTGTTTCTTTGCTAAATACTAACGGACTCAAGTTAGGTAACGCAAATTATATAAGTATTATAGAATGGTAAAGAAAATTATATAGAACTCTAACATGTTGAATGTTCTTGTAAATATTATTAATGCGCACTAAAATGGTATTTGCTATTTTTTTTATCAACGCTTGACCTCCGATTTACAATGCTAATTTGGCAAACCCAGCCAACGTTCTAGACAGGTTCAAATTCAGATAATTATAAAAAACTTGACGAATGCTCAAACAACTTTTTGTCCGTCGTTTGCCCGGTCTGTATGCATGATATCAGGAAGGTTAACAATATTTGTTTTATTTAAAAAAAATATGTTTTTTTTTTTTAATTATTAATTACCAGGGTTGTTGATTGTGTGTCAGATTGATTATCTACAATGATTGCATCTATTAGGTTCACTAACCAGCTTTTGGCAAATGCATCGTTCCACAAACTTATAATTTGACAAACCTTTACTATCTGCTAATTCGGAAGCATTAAATAAAACCTAGTCGCGAAGTTTGCTTTCGGTTCAAAATATCACACTACCTATTACACTAACACACTACATCATACTAACACTGACTCGTTCCGATCCCTCTACGGGATCATTCTCAAACATATCTACAAACATTCATATATTTCGAAACTACCCTTTTATTTATCGTTTACATCAACTACCTTCAAAGGTTGAAGGCATGAAAAACATAAATATTTCGCACAAGCTTGGCTATCTTGCTCGTAAGTAGCGAAGTGGCAAGGTAAATATTTTTCGTTCGTTGCTCTTAGTTATTAAAATATATCTTTGACCGCGAAACTAATTTTTAATCATCTCTCGCAACACTTAACTCGTGTTTCGCGCCTATTCGTAATTGAACGCGTCTGTTTGTCCAACTGTTGCAGTTCAAATATCTGATCACAATAGAATTATACTGAATGTGTGCTCGCACCGAGTTAACGGCGAAATTGCCAGATAATTAGTTAAAAACAAGACAAACACTAATATAACTCATAAAATATCACACTACCTATCACACTAACACACTACATCATACTAACACTGACTCGTTCCGATCCCTCTACGGGATCATTCTCAAACATATCTACAAACATTCATATAT
The DNA here is from genome assembly GCA_963854515.1 of Pandemis heparana. Classification (NCBI taxonomy): domain Eukaryota; kingdom Metazoa; phylum Arthropoda; class Insecta; order Lepidoptera; family Tortricidae; genus Pandemis; species Pandemis heparana. The sequence continues at coordinate 13,946,648 of OY978013.1, read as the reverse complement.
TTCGAAACTACCCTTTTATTTATCGTTTACATCAACTACCTTCAAAGGTTGAAGGCATGAAAAACATAAATATTTCGCACAAGCTTGGCTATCTTGCTCGTAAGTAGCGAAGTGGCAAGGTAAATATTTTTCGTTCGTTGCTCTTAGTTATTAAAATATATCTTTGACCGCGAAACTAATTTTTAATCATCTCTCGCAACACTTGACTCGTGTTTCGCTCCTATTCGTAATTGAACGCGTCTGTTTGTCCAACTGTTGCAGTTCAAATATCTGATCACAATAGAATTATACTGAATGTGTGCTCGCACCGAGTTAACGGCGAAATTGCCAGATAATTAGTTAAAAACAAGACAAACACTAATATAACTCTTGATAAAAAAAAATAGCGCAAGCATATTTTGCTGTCGGAAGTAACTTAATTACGGTAATAACATAGGTACAGACAGACAAAAATTATCGAAAGCATTACCAAAATCTCAACATCTCCAGCCTTTATAAGTTACGTCTCACTGCTGGTCACAGGCCTCATCTCAGAATAAAAGGGCTTGGACTACAGCTCTCACGCGGGCCCAATGTTGACCACTGAGCCATGGCCCTTTTGTGCTACTGTAGCGCACACAAACAGAGGAAATGTTCTAGTTTTAAGTTTTGGCTTGTTATGTTTATATTTTATGTAACCTTGATTGTGTGTGTTGGCAGTACCAAATAAACGTTTTATCTATCTATCTATCTATTAGGAGACACGCCTTTGAATTGCTTGGAAAGGTTTCTTCACGATAATTTTCTTCACCGAAAGGCTCATGGTAAATTTCAAATTGTAATTTCGCACACAATTTCCAAAAAACTTCCAATCGTGGGATTGTACACACGAGTAATTTTTCAAAAAAAAATATCTCTACTGTTTATTCTACATATTGTACCCTCTATGTACCTATGTGTTTGCACACCAGCCCCTATTTCCTATTACAAGTGACAATTTGACATTCAATGCGTAGTCATTATGAAACCAAATGGCGCAGAATCTTGGCGAGTTTGTAATGGAAACAGAACTGTCACATGTCACCGACAATTGTCACGTTTGTGGAATAGGGGCCAGGTTACAGATTACTTAAGTACTTAGTCATCCATCTTTTAAGGAAGGTCTAAATTTAGCTTTGGTCTAGAAATATCAATGACTCAGAATTGAAAGTGGCTTTAATATCCTAATAAGATACACCTAACCTAATACGACGAGTTTCTGCGGCAAAAACCCTTGGTATTTACTCTTAAGCGTATAAAATGTAGCTAATTGCCACCGCGAGTTATTTTAAGTGGCGATAAAAACATAAGTCTAGCCATGTAATTAAGAGGTGAATCCGGCGTGTTCAAACCGCAAAACAATAATGAACATTCTTAATAGTGATTGCGGGGGCATAGGTCACTAGTATTCGGGTTTCATTAAACTGAGCGGCAAAAACCTTGCGCTTAAAAAAAAAAAAAAATTTAGCCCTCGTACATATGTATGCAACAATATAGATAATTTTCAAGCTTGTTATGTAGGTATGGGGAACAAGCGATTGTTTTGTCAGATTGAAACATGTTCTTTTCCGAAACCGAAAGTTCGGTTTTGATTGAAGTTTCAGCCGAAACCGAAACCGAGCCTTTTATAAATGTGATTAAGGGTGCGACCAAACCGCCGCGTATACGCAATGACGTGTCGTATGCGTCAAGTTTTTTCACCGTTTCTTCATACATTTTGTTGCGATTCCGTAACGTCACCGTTTTTTAAGCGGCGGTGTGGTCGCAGCAAATGACAGTGGGCCGTTTTTTTTTTCAGATATAGGCACTTGTCCCACCGGCGGCGAGTAGCGAGAAGCGAGCGTTTTTTAGTATAGAAATTTTGTCGCTTTTGTCGCCGGGCGACAAAAGTTCCATACTAAAAAACACCGCTTCTCGCTACTCGCCGGCGGTGGGACAAATGCAATATGAGTAACTAAACTTCTCACTGGTCCAATACTACAGGGTCCTGCGATTCACTTTTTTCGGATTGAAATTACAACAGTATCATACTAATTCTGGGTCTAAATTAACTATCCTAAAAAGAGAAAATTATACATGAAAGTGCGATATTTAATTGTAAGTTACGGCGCTTAGTTCGGCTGTTTTTGGCCGAAACCGGCCGAAACCGAAACCGAAACTTCTGTCGGACTCTAGTAATTTGGTATGAAGACTGGGCCAAATTTTGTGCCGCTGAGTGTATTTTGCATGGGTCTTACATGGGTCCCTCAAGTTCCTGCTACGTTTATGCATTTTTAATTTTTTACCCGTTACCTTATTCTCATACATGCATAAGTCACGTCTTTATCCCTTGCAGGGTAGACAGAGCCTAAGGAAACAAGTCCTAAAGGCCACGTTTAGCCAATTGTTTAGTCTTTGGGAACACCAGCATGGAAGGCAATATTAACCTAACCAAAACTTATTTGTTTGATTGAACTTATTTGTTTTTCTTCTTTTTCACTTTGCATTGTCTTGATTTGTTTTTTTATCTCGCGGACAGGCAAAAGAAATTAACACTGAACAGAAAGCATCAAAAGTAGCTAAATATGCACCAAATATTTACATTCAGTGATTAGAAACATTTCAAAGTGTGTTGTTAAACTGTTTATGTACTGCGACAAAGTACTAAGTATATAGTATTCAGTTACTTTTGTGCTTGGCTGTTACATTACAAAAAAAAGTGCTCAACTTATTTCAAATTACTTTGTACACCCAATTATATTTTATGGCTATCTTAATAGAACAAACATGGCGTATATGTTTTCAATATTGTAAACCAAGTTGTTTTCTTTTGTCCGCTTAGTTGTGATAACAGATTAGATAATAAAACTCTACCTACGTTGACAATATCGTCTGTAATAAATTTAAGATAATCGCGTCAAATGATTAAAAATACATGTTATTACAATAATCGCATAAAACATATTTAATTTATATTTATTATGATAGAATAAAATATTCAATAAACTTATGAAGTCTACACTAAGATTATAAAGCGCAAATATTTGATTTGTTTGCATTGACAGGCTCCAAAGCAACTGGACCGATAAAAAAAAAAATCACCATTAGAATCGTACATTATCCTTGATGAACATAGGATATATTTAATTCTGCGCGCACGAAGTCCATCTAACCAGCCAGCCATTAATTTAAAAAATGTCGTATTGTTATAAACAGACTATAAGGGGATGTACGAATCTGATTCGATTCCTAAAGTTTTCAATTACACTGAAAAATATAATTTGCTACTTATTTGCTAAATAAAACCGAATTTTCGTCAGCCTGTAACTTAAAAAAAGTGACCACATAACTAAGGCAAACGCAAAATCTTTGGCTATATTTCGTTCTTTATAGAGGTAAACCTGTTTATTAAAACAAATTAACTTTAATAACGCCTTACCGAATTATGGTTATTGATGAAATAGCCGAAGTAGTTTGGTTAAATATTTTTGTCAGTGTAAATATAAAAAAATACAATAAATTCTCAAGCTTAAAAGGCTTAGACTCTTAGAAATTATCAAACCTACCTTGCGTTTTTTTCTTTTTCAACAGTATCACTGGTATCACTGTCACAACTTGGTCTCGTACTCGTACGCGTATCACGATACCGCGTTCAATTGTTTTCGTTCGATCAACTCCCACGCAACCGCGAGCCGCGAGCGTTCCAACGCAACTGTCTCGTCTGTCCCTCTGCGAACGGATGCTGCCCGGGCGCATCTTTTATACGTAAGCTCGTTTCAGGCTGAAACGTGGGTACAGGCTCAACATTTGATAAGTGTGTTAGAGTGTGTAGAGTGCTAGAGTGCTTGGGCCTTACCATGACGTCTTAATGCGATTGAGTTTTGGTTCGTTCGCTGTCAGATTCATACTAAAAGTGACAGCTAAAACTTGAACTGAGTCGGAATTAAGACGTCATGGTAAGGCCCCTTGCCTTTTTCCGAAAATTACAGCACACAATAAATACTAATTTACAGCACTTTATATTTCAAATAACACAATCGTTAATAATGTAACTTTATCGATCTACAGTGTCATAACAGTACATTACTTGCCGAGGGTGGTGAAATAAAGAACGTCTCAGATCGCAGGAACTTGTCGCATGAGCCAAAGCCGAAGGCGATAAACATGCGACCTGAGGCTTTCTTTATCGCCGCCCGAGGTGTGTACACAATTTTACGTCTTCCCCTAGCTAGGAAGTGGAAACTTCTGCTCGCGGAGTGGGCGGTAACTTGACACTTACGGCCCGGGGCGACGTAAGACTAATTTGGAATACTTTATCAAGTGGTAGGTTAGTTTGACAATCTTGCAAATCTTTTTCAAGATTTTTTTAATTGTATTTAGTTGTCAAATTTTTTCTATAGTTCAAATTTAAGTGTACGCCGGTGTCAAAAGGGGTGACTTATTTTGAATCAAAGATTACGATGAACAGCCAGGCCCCTATTCCACCAAAGCGACAATTGTCGGTGACGAGTGACAATTGTGTTTACATTACAAACTCGACGAGAATCTACGCCGGTCGGCTTCATATTGATCACGCATTGCCAATCGAATTGTCACTTCTCACCGACAACTTTACTGTTGAATTGGTGAAATAGGCCTGCTAGAATATTCCAGAATAATTTAGGACACCTTGTATTTTTTTTAATAGCCTTGTTTGGTGTCCCGCGGCTAGGCAAAGGCCTTACCTTTCTCTAATGTATAAATACCTAGGTCCCGAAAACTTGCTAGTAGGGTAACGGCACCAGTGACCAGTCCGGATCCGGGAGCGGATCAGAATATATAAAGTTTAAAATGTATAATGGGTTTTAACCTTTTTTGCATTTTAATGCATAATAGTTCAAAATATATAATGCCATTTGCAGTGAATTTATTAGGTATATGATTTTTTTATATAGCGTGATCTATAGATTGGTTTAGGTTAGGTTGGCAGCCGGGGGGCGTCGTCGGCTCGAATCTTCGGGATCCCACGGCGCCTTCCTAAACCCGGCGGGCGGACAATGCCGTAGTGTTTTTAGTGGGTATGCTCCCCCCTCCCCTTTCCGCAGGGAAAGAGGACGGGGGAGAGAGTCCCACATAACCCCCGGGCCTCCCCGGGCCCTGGGGTACTCGTAAGGAGTTTTCACTACGTTAAAAAAAAAAAAAAAAGTTTAGTTTATAGCAATACTGTTAATTTGCAATTTTGTGAGTAAATCGCATTATATATTTTGAACCATTATGTATTTTATCCCATTATACATTTTAAACTTTATGGATTTTAATACTTACCCGACGGGTTGCTAGCCGACGCCTTTACCTAATATGACTCCTAAGATTTTCCCCCGTTCCCTCGGCTTTTACCATCTGCGCGGGAAGAGAAGCAACTGGTACACTCTTATGTTTTGTTGCTTTTGTTTTTTATTTTGGTGTTGTTACGTGTTTTATATTTTACTAGCTGTTGCCAGCGACTTTGTCTGCAAAGAATTTGTTTATCGCTATCCCGCGGGAACTACGCAATTTTCCGGGATAAAAAGTAGCCTATGTGCTATTCCAGACTTTTCTCTATCTATGTGCCGAATTTCATCCAGATCCGTTGGGCCGTTCTGGCGTGATTGAGTAACAAACAAACAAACATCCATCCATCCATCCATCCATACTTTCGCATTTATAATATTAGTTAGATTATGTAATTTTGTGATAAATTCGAAAGACTAAGGGCCTGTCTCACCACTCCTTAACTGTCAGTTATGTATGATGACGTCTCTGTCTGTTTCGTAGTAATAAATAGAGACGGAATCATAGATAACTGACAGTTAAGGAGTGGTGAGACAAGCCCTTATTCTTGGAGGTCATTATTTACGCAAAATTAACATTAAATTCTTATAAAGTTACGTTCCAAGCGGTTATCAATATTTCTTAGGACGTTCGTGTCATCATCTCAGTAACTTAGTTTTTAAGATTAGTTGTTAATTGGAAGGATCATAATAGAAAACCGGGGGCCTTACCATGACGTCCTAATTCCGACTCAGTTTAAGTTTTAGCTGTCACTTTTAGTATGAATTTGACAGCGAGCGAACCCCAGAGCTGCAACATGCTGCTGTTTCATGCTGAATGTGGCCCAACTCAGGACTCTATGTTTTATTTAGGTACCTACTTAACTTACCTACAGTGTATCTATCTAACTAATATTATAAATGCGAATGTATGGATGGATGGATGGATAGATGGATTTTTGTTTGTTACTCAATCACGCCAGAACGGCCCAACGGATCTGGATGAAATTCGGAACATAGATAGAGAAAAGTCTGGAATAGCACATAGGCTACTTTTATCCCGGAAAATTGCGTAGTTCCCGCGGGATAGCAATAAACGAATTCTTTGCAGACGAAGTCGCTGGCAACAGCTAGTTATTTTATATATACCTACCTTACATATATATTCTTTTATGTTTGTAACTTGTATGGCGTTTTGAAGACCATGGAAATCTTCAATCCATTTTAAAAACAATACACAATTGTTTTTCTCGCAGTGATTTTTGGTATTAAATACTGAATACAATCCTAAACGGACAACAAAATGATGTTGGTGTCCGATTCGATCCGTGCTTTATATGATGCTAATAAATTAATGAGCGTAAGACAACTTGAATAACGAAAAGAGAACAACAAGATTCGGTCATTTTGGTCCATTATTCGATTTACTGAAATAACTAAATATTCGTAGCAAGCTAAATTTGATTCTTACAATACAATAGATTTAGAACACGCTAGCGTTAAAATAGATCGACTCGGAAATAGCTGAGATGAAAACAATAAGTTACTTCTTTCGTTTATGTGTCGTTTCTCTATTCTACTCGTAGGTCCATACTCTCCACGCAGGAGCACTATTTTTTAAAGTACATCCCGTTCAAAAACATAACTTGTAAAAAACACTAAATCTCGTCGGTTAATTTATTCAGTCCCTACTAAACATATAATGACCGTGTCAAAAATAAAAATCTTTTATGTTTAAAATAAATAAATTTACTTGGCATTAGCATTATGTATTTACTTATCTCCAATCCCAATAGGCTTAGTTAGTAGTTACCCTTCTGGGTTGGAAGGTCAGATGGCAGTCGCTTCAAATCTTGGGATTAGGTTGTCAAATCGGACCCTAGGGTCACTGAGCCGTGGGAAATACCGGGAAAAACGCTAGGAAGATGATGAGATGGGTTCACTAACGTTTGACCTAAAAATTATTAACAAATTGATCATTTGACAAACTTTAAATATCCGATAAACCGTAAACTTTTTTAAAAACTTATAAAACTAACCTAACCTAACCTAATGTGGGCCACGCATAAAGGTTTTTAGATTTTTAAAAAAGTTCAGGGTTTATCAGGTATTTAAATTTTGACAAATGATCATTTTATAAAATGATGCTGTTGTCAATAATTTTTAGTTCGAATGGAAGGACACCGATAAGGTTGATGAAGACCATACTAAAAAAAAATACTTATTTATGATTTTAACGAAGCGCTCTTTGATGAAGCGCTTCGTAATTTGATCTGAAGCTGGGTAAAAAATAAAACATTTTTCAAAATAAACCTTTGGAACCAGTCAGGCATTGAAATAAGTTTTTTCTCAGTCCAGCAAAAAGTCGAACATGCAAATTCGTAGCATTTATTTTTGAAGATAAATGACGAGAGCCTAAAACGTCTGTCCAGTTTTTCTGATGGACATAGTGATAGCCATTTCGGCTTTTTGTGTACTTATGTATAAAAAGTCGGTTAATTTCAGACCTTATCGATCCATAATATATTTTTTTAGTTGCATTCCGTCATCACTTTAATTGGTGTTTCGTGTTTTACTTACGCACTAAAAACGCATTTTTAAGCCCGTCTTAGACATTATGATTTGTAACCATGTTGTACATGTATATGGCATTGATAGTAGGTATCTATGGTATTATCATTCTTACCTGTCCTATTTGGTAAACAAAATTCTAACCTCAAAACGTCTCATTTTTGCTATTTTTTAACCATTTCATCGTAAATAAAGGAACTGGAGATAAAATATCAGCAAAATTATGTACTAAATATTGCCTCAGGTTTATTTGATAACATACCTATACACCTTCCTTATTGTTTACAAAAAATTTGCATATTGAGGTTAGAATTTTGTTTACCAAATAGGACAGGTAAGAATGAAAATACCATAACTAATTGACAACATTTCATTTTTATAACACCTGAAAATGTATATATGGTACGAAAGCATTCTGCCTCCTGATCACTGCAATATGTTTATATAATTTTAATATCGCTTATTATAAAAAATAAAAATTAATTAAAAATATGTCCTAATATTACCAAAACTACCACAGGATAGGTGAAACGCCTTTGCTTTTTTCACGAGAAAAAATAAGCGATCATAATGTTGTATTTTTGACAACTTCAAAGTACAAGGGGGGCAACTCTGAAATTCTATTTTCGAAGTTTGTTGCATACCTTCACTCTCACTCTCAAGATAATGACTATTTGTATGAGCAGAACAGCACGAAGCGACCCTCGAAAATCGAATATTGGAGAATAGGGCCTGGGGGGCTACTCCGACATTCGATTTTCGTAGTTCGTATCACACCGTCTCTCTCACTCTCAAATTAAAAACTATTAGTGAGAGCGGAACGGCACCAAACGAACTTCGAAAATCGGATTTCGGAGTATAAGGCCTAACATTGACAATTTGAAATTGACGTCAGTTTTTTTTGTCTATAGAGAAACGACAAAGGGATAAGTGTTTATTCTGTGATAGTATCGGACTTACGCCCTTTTAGAATAAGCACAAATTAATAAATTAATTATAAATTAAATACAAGCCCTAGCGAAAAAATTGAACTGTCAGCATGTTCATCTTTTCAAACAAAATACAGAGAACCATTAATATTATAGGCTCAGAAATATGAAATGTTGTCAATTTGCAGTACCTAAACGATTGATGGAAGGCGCTGGGTCCATATTAACTTCGCAGTGTGCAAAATAATTAGAGACGTCAAATAAAGACTAAATATAGAGTTCCTGTAACCAAAGATGCACGAGTCACACTCGCACGTGGCTGTTTTTTTTTACAAAGTCCTCAATCAATATTTTTTAAAAGAGATAATGTTCGGACTTAAATTTTGTGGTTCGGATCGTTTCACCAAAGTTATTACGACTCGTCTTTCCGTTGTGGTTATAATCTTGGGGGTAGAGACGTTCAAGACGAGCGATTCCTGCATGACCCATCGTGGAACCCTTTCGCAGTAAATTTCATAGTGACGTTACATTAAATGGACAAGCAAAATCACTATCAATTTTGGTGTGAAAATGTTCTACGGTGGGTCAAAAAACAATTTGATCGATAGTACCCAAGGCCTTATACTTCGGACTTAGGAAATCACGCGGAACGCTGAACGCTCTTTGTCTGCGCGTACACAAAGAGATTATCTACCTAAATATTCGCAATGCGCGTAAATCAAAGGCGATCTACTTTATTAAACGTAAGCGTATAATTAACAAGGAAATAAGTACCTAATTATCATCAAAAAAAAGTTTATATTGCAAATAGGCCGCCAAGGGCTCTTTTAAATGTTTAAATGTATCAGTTTTTTCAAAAGACTTTAATTTGGCGTCAGGTCAACCCTACTGATAGTTAACGCATTGCGTAGAAACCATGTATCTCCCATATTAATGTTTCCTGGGTAATTAATCCAGTTGCTATGTAACTGGGGCACAGTTTGAATTGCAATTTGGAACCTCATCGCTTCAAGGCTTTCGATACTCAGCCAGCACGTCGTTTTTGGCATATTCATTCTTTGAAAACGACAAGGTGCTGTGTAGGTGATTAAATACCCTTGAATTGGGCAAAAGCGCTTGATAACGGTATCACCTTTATTGAGGTCTCATTATTTTGCAAACGCTACTGAAAATACAATTTGTGACCTGTATTAATTATACTTCACTTACCTATGGCTTTGCTCGTTTTTAACTGAAGTTTATTAGAGTCTGACACACAGTTAACAAATATTTTAATTTGGCCAAGCGGCTACTCCTTAATTGCTGGCTGTATGGATATTATTTCCTTTGCCTACCTCTGGAGGGATAAATCGATTAAAAAGTCAAGTCATATAGCGCGAAGAAAAATTTGCAACGTCGATCGGACATTAACTTAATTTGAGCAATACATAAATCAAATTAAATACAAATTTAATGGTTATTGCTTATTAGGAAGATTCTCCATTTATTTCTGGCAAACCGTATCGAATGAGGGCAGATGAGATGGTGAATGTGATTCCATGCTAGACGATATGGTATGGTCTATCTCTCTCTCTCTTGCCAAGGCTCGTTTCAATAAACCAACAAGTGTTTTAAGAACCCTCATTATGCAACCGTGCATAAAATACTATTGACAAACCTAAATTAAAACTTTTATAGAGTCTGTCTAACCAAAGTTGAACCTGTAAAAGCGCGGCAATTTCAAAAAATCATGACCGGGTAACACAGGATCACTCACACAGCTGCAATTTTCTTAGAGAAATGTCAATTTGACATACAACATGACACCTCAGATAGACACACTTAAAGACAAAATGTTGCCAATCAAATAACTAGTGGGTTCAGCTTTGGTTAGGCAGACTCTATTACATTGTATGCATTTCCTCACAGTTTTAACTAATGATAACACTAATAAACCCAACAACCTTGACTCGCATGAGGGCGCGAAAGGTCACATTGTCAATTTATTATAAATTCTTATTTAAGACAAGTGTGGGCTCGAACCCCTATGTTTTATATTTACCAGTGACGTCCCATCTCTGTAACGTCAAATAAGGATATGTAGGTACTAGATTTAGTGTAAGGAATCGATGGTGCCTCAGCACGGGGACACCCCACCCCACGCTCTCACAGCATCGCAATGTGTGCCGAAGCAAGAGTGGACCTCGTCTATAGATGTATGTACCTATATATTCATACATAAATCAGGTTTTTTCCCCATGCGGGCGTGTAGACAAAGCCTAAGGTAACAAGACCTAAAAGCCACGTTTAGCATGATTGTGGGCGTAAAGGTGGAAAGGGTAAGCAAAATCACTATTATTTCGTTGCCAGTTGCATTCCTAAGGGGGCGTCCATAAGCTAACCCCCTATATAAGCTAAACCCCCTAAGATTTTCGGCCAATCCCTCGACGGGCTTTTACCATCAGCGCGGGAATAAGAGAAGCAACTGGAAGGTCTGTACATTTTATGTTTTCTCTTTGCTCTCACACCAGCATGGAAGGAAATCGCAATGTGTGGTAGCCGTTGCTTGAGTGGACCTCGTTCAACTACATACATAGGTACACTAAAATTGTGAACGCGCTAATCACAGGAAGTAGGTCTGATACTTTAGTACTCTTACTTATTCTGTGATCTGATTTCAAAAATTGTGACCCACTCAAACACAGCAAGGCGGCATTTAACAAAAGCTTGTGAAAATCCGCAAAATGCCAACTGCAAACGGAAAAATCCAGATTTTTTTTTTATTTAGGTACAGTAAGTGTAAGTTTTTGAAGTGAAAACTTCTTTAGTGACGTTGAACACTTTTTGGGTTGGGTAAAAAATGTTAAACTCGCGTCAGCCTAAAGACGGGAGAGTTTAAGTACCAGGATATCAGGATCCTCTAAGGGCTTATTTTGAAATACGAATGAAACTAGAGTCGCGTTCGATTTTGAAGTGTACGTTGATTTCGTCGCATTAACGTATGTGCGTTTGGCCTATTGTTATAAGGTGTGGAATAACAGTGTGTTCAAGTGACCGCAGTTCAAATCTCGTGTATTTTTTCTTTTTGCTCTTGTAGTTTTCACTTCTGCTGGCACTCCCGGAGTGCTACCCGGTGTTTTTATTATTCGTTGATCCTTGAACTTTTCTTTAACTAATGTGCAAGGGTCTTGCTTATTGTCATATCGCACACCAACGAAAAATACCCTGGAAGTAGGTTCTGATTTGCGTTCCTGGGAAAAAAAGATCTTGATACTCTTAATAGACACAATTGACAACATTTCATATTTCTGAGCCTATAATTTTAATGGTTCTCTGTATTTCGTTTGAAAAGATGAATACACTGACAGTTTAATTTTTTCGCTAGGGCTTGTATTTAATTTATAATTAATTTATTAATTTATAGTTATTCTAAAAGGGCGTAACTCCGATACTATCACAAAATACACACTTATCCCTTTGTATTTTCTCTATAGAAAAAAAAACTGACGTTAATTTCAAATTGTCAATGTCAGGCCCTGTTCTCCAATATTCGATTTTCGAGGTTCGCTTCGTGCTGTTCCGCTCATACTAATAGTCATTATCTTGAGAGTGAGAGAGAAGGTATACAACGAACTTCGAAAATAAAATTTCAGAGTTGCCCCCCTTGTACTTTGAAGTTGTAAAAAATACAAAATTGTGATCGCTTATTTTTTCTCGTGAAAAAAGCAAAGGCGTTTAACCTATCCTGTGGTAGTTTTGGTAAAATTAAGACATATTTTTAATTATTTTTTATTTCTTATAATAAGCGATATTAAAATTATATAAACATATTGCAGTGATCAGGAGGCAAAATGCTTTCGAACCAGATATAAATTTTCAGGTGTTATAAAAATGAAATGTTGTCAATTAAGACGTGATTTAGACGTGATTAAGCGACGGCGACTTCCTTTAGAAGTACGGAACCCTGAACACAATGAAGCTGAATCCCGGGGAAATTTGCCCGCCAGCGAATCTCCGTTTAAGTGCCCTAGTTTCCTCTTGACGTCATTCGTCTGTATTTTAATTTACCTGCCATTAGCTTGCCGTGTAAAAGTGCGATGAGCTAGTGTAAATCATTTACGCGAAAAATTTGACGTAAATATCAAATGCTTTCGTGTTAACTTATGAATTCACGCGTTCAAATTTCAAACACTTTTTTTGTGACCGAAAACTTCGTCTAAGCATAACAACTCTATCTTATCGTATCTTACTAATTAGGGGCCCTTACGGATACACTTCGACCCATCTGTGGATCTTTTGTGTAATTAACCCTCCTTCGCACTATTCCATTGCTTTTACCACCTCATTCAACAACTCTATCAACTAGTCGAAATTTTAATTCGAGCCATAGTTTTGTAGCGGTACCTACACTTTCAAATGGCACCCGAAAGCAATATAAACCTATGTATTGCTACAAAATGACAGGTTCAATTAAATCGTCAACTATATAGTTGACTAGATTACTTAATGTGAGCTACAATTTTCTCCTAATCTATTCGTATTTCAAATAAGCACACTTTTTCATCACTTTTGAGTGGCAATTAAACAAATGCACTTTCAAAAATCGGGCCCCAGACGTAACTATTTTCTGTCAAACTTCATCATCATCATCATCTCCCTCTTATATACCTACGTCCCACTGCTGGGCACAGGCCTACTCTCAGTGTGGATCAAACTTAAATCTCTGAAATATCAAGGAAAACTGTTACCGGGGGTCATGTCGATATCACACGATGGGATTTTCACAAACGTACCTTGATAAGGAAGTTGTCCTCACGCTACTAATATAACTATTTAGTTATCTTATCCGCGTACTTTTTTGTTTTGAATAAACTACTTACATGCCAAATGATAATCATAAAACCCAAATAACTATAATTTGGTTAGGTGTACAGCAAGTTTCCTTAAGCAAACAAACACAATTTTAGTAGGTATATAACTTAGGTCTAAACTTGCATGTTAACTTTAATTAAGATTTTATATATTCTAGCATTTTCTCAATAAGTGAAATGTAAATTTCTTTGAGAAATAAAGTTCTTTTTAACCATATTTAAGGTACCTATTTCGTCACTAACAAGCACATGTTAAATTCCTATATATTATACTTCCAATATAAATTCCAATTGAAATTTCACACATTTCTAGAGCCTCGGAGGTGCGAGCCTGGGTTCGAAACGTAAACGTAGCCCGGGCTTTTTGTACATGCAGTGTTTGTTATAAATACGTGAGTTTTATAGTAGATTGTACACCGAGGGGATAAAGCACTGTATTATGTCACGGGCGCGATATTGAATCCTGAGCGTACCGAAGGACTCTAGATTAAACTCCCGAGCGCAGCGAGGGTGTTATGAGTTAATTCCTGAGCGTAGCGAGGGAATTAAAATTGAGTCCTGAGAGGAGCGAAGAATTTAAGCGCACCCAAGACATAAACAGTTTTATCTCCGAGGAGTATACTCTACTTTTCTCACCTTTTGCGAGACAATAAAAACCAAGGCAACTAGAAAAAGAATTTCCTATAAACAACAGTAAGTAAAACAAAATTAAAAGTAAAAAACCGGCCAAGTGCGAGTCGGACTCGCGCACGAAGGGGTTCCGTACCAGAAAAAAGGCTAACAACTACTCTGTTAACGTCACTCTGTTAAAACGCCAACAACTACTCTGTTGTATGGGAGCCCCCCTTAATTATTATTATTGTTTTGATTTTAGTATCTATTTGTTGTTGTAGCCACAATAAAAATGCATAATCCGTGCAAATTTCAACTGTCTAGCTATTACGGTTCTTGAGATCTAGCTCGGCGAGTGGTAGCCATGAAATAGGGCTAAAATATCACGTTTTTTGTCTGTGAGCCCCTTAATTATTATTATTATTTTGTTTTTAGTATTTGTTGTTATAGCGGAAACACACAATCTGTAAAAAATTCAACTGTCTAGCTATTACAGTACTTGAGATACAGCCTGGTGACAGACGGACGGACGGACCGACGGACAGCGAAGTCTTAGTAATAGGGTCCCGTTTTTACCCTTTGGGTACGGAGCCCTAAAAATTATATTTCCAACATTGGTCCAGTTGTAATATTTTTATTTGGAATCTTAGCAGTTCTAATGCGTAACTATATCACAGCGCCAGCAAACACTCGCGGCTTTTGTTTTATTTGAAATTTGTTTCATTCGTTTGAAAATCGAACGCCGCCGCATGCCGTGGCATGGCCATCTCGATTTTCGGAGCCGTGTGATTTTTACGAAATTAGACTTTAAGAGTATAATAATAAGAACCATGAGAAGTGAGATTCATATTACTAACCGGCGGGTTATAATGAAATTCAGTACAATATTACTACCCGGCTAAAGCCAAGGGCTATAATGAGTTACTTTGAGTAAGGTTTACATGATATATAATTAGCCATTGTCGAGCAGGTGGTGTGAAAAGTAACTTTAATTTAGTACGGTAAGCATCAGATTTCTCACTAGAACCACGGCATGCTACTAAATGTCCTAGCCCTAGCAATTGCCCTATTTGATAGTGGATACTGACACCTTTTTAATTCTTTATAGATCGATTAACTTTTTTCCTGCAAGGTGTAGGAAATCACAACGGCAAGGTAGCACGTATTCTGTCGTACGCAATTGAGCCTTACTCACCGAGCAACACCCGGCCTTCCGGCAGTATTTGTGTCAAATCTGTTTACTTCCTCCTTATTGGTATTCAAAAAGTCATTGATCGACATTCGCGATCAGGGGGGCTACTCCGAAATTCGATTTTCGAAGTTCGTATCACACCGTCCCTCTCACTCTCAAATTAATAACTATTAGTGAGAGCGGAACGGCACGAAACGAACATCGAAAATCGGATTTCGGAGTATAAGGCTTATTGTCTAACTCGCTCGCAATCGCCATCGTGTTCATTTTGACAGTTCATGTATGGGCTGACAATTGGCATCGGAATCAGCTAGTTGTCACGTTCATCAATGATATTACATATAAACAGGGAGTAGATATGTTACTACCGCGCCTGAGTCATCGACTCATAAATGAGTCAATCGACACATGTCACATCAATTTACCTCAAACAAGCCATAGTATGAGAAGTCAATGTGACAGTTGAACAAATCAATATAAAATGCCGTCGTGTGTATTTAGAAAGTGCACAAATTATGTTGCTAAAGCTAATAAAGCTCAAGGAATCACATATCACATGTAAGTATAAAATAATATTTGTATTTTACTACGTATTTTTAGTTTTTCGCAAAAAATACAAGTCCTAAGACGACAACATAGATTAAAAAAATCAGATGCGACAACGTAGGTATCAATATGGCTAGGTGAATCATTATCATAGCACACATAGTGGTATTAATATTATTACTATTGAACAAAATAAAGTGCTAAAGTTCCTTCGTCTAAAAATATTATTATTAATAATATTATTACTATTGACACAAAGTGTGGGCCTAACTTTGGGCATTCTCCTTTGGTACAGAGATGGTTTGTACCGTGATGTTGAAGGTCTGAGTAGTTAATGTGGAACGTTAGTACCCCGTCAGTGTTAAAATTTAACTAAGTATTCACAACTTTTTTATAGATTCCCTTGTAATGAAGTACGAAAAGAAGAATGGATTGCAATAGTGCGTAGGCAACGAAGCGAATTAGACTGGATGCCCTTTAAGGGTGATGATATGTACACATCCAAAAAAGGCCGAACACTGTTAAAAAAAATGCTCTCCCTATAATTGAGGTACCTACTTATCTAAATAGTATTTTATGCAACAGTTGTATTAGAGGTGTCAAAAAGGCGAGTGGTGTGGGTTAAGCAGTTATTTTATCAAGTCGAAATGAATTCGGAGGGTCTCTGCCGTTTTACCTAATTTATTTCTCTGAAGCCTCGATTTTCTCTGAAGCCATATATTTTTAAGAATTGTCACAAGACAACCCTAACCTAACCTAACTACTGTATTCTATAAAACCAGTAAGAATACACCGAGGAAATTTTTTTTGGTTTCGGAGAAAATCGAGGCTTGGGAAATGAAGCATTTGACTAAAATAAATTTGGTAAACAGCAGGATCCGGAATTCGGAAGCTATAGATAAAGTTCCAAAGTTGTTTAATATACTTTTGTGAAAAATGTACATAAAATATTTCTGCTCGAAATTGTGACTTGTGTAAGTCACTCAATTTAAATGTATATACAAAATTAAAACATTGTTTCATTTAACACAAACACAACCTGTTTTATTTCGGTCTGTTTTCTACCTACTTTACAATATCCGTTCTGTCTGATTTCGGTTATTATTTTTAATCTATGTCCCTGTCATCAATGTCATTATACTCGAAGCGCAATGGCTTAGAGATAGCTATCTCTTTTACTCTCGCCTTCACCGTATCTTTGTTCGTCATTCATTAGTGAATCACGAGACCATAAAGTTTTATAGCTATCTGTAATGCAGCGGGAACGTTTTTCAAACCCAATTTACTAGGAACGTAACATATCTTTACTATGAAATATCATTGACGTTCATACAAAAACTTTCAAAATGAACACGATGGCGATTGCGAGCGAGTTAGACAATAAGCCTACAGTTTCGATTGATCTGTGAGTAATAAACAGAGCAAGAGCAAGTCTTTCCTGTGGCAATGAATGACATATTATAAGGTATTTTCATTCTTACCTGTCCTATTTGGTAAACAAAATTCTAACCTCAAAACGTCTCATTTTTAATTGTTATTTTTTAACTATTTCATCGGAACTGGAGATAAAATATCAGCAAAATTATGAATTAATTAAATTATGAATTTGATAACATAATACACCTTATTCTTTACAAAAATTTGCACATTGAGGTTAGAATTTTGTTTACCAAATAGGACAGGTAGTAAGAATGAAAATACCTTAAGTTAGCGATGGTTCAATCAATTTAGGTTAATTTGGCACGACGTCCATGCTTTGGATTTTAAACTTTACTTTCGCTGTAGGTACATGCGTTCTAGTAACACTGAGGAAGTTTTTATTACTTAAGTACCTACTTACCTATGCGAGTGGTTAACATATGACCATAGAATATAGACATAGCATTAAGCTCGTACTACGTTAAATTAGATCGGCAGTAATTGTTCACTTAATGAATAATTAGGACAAACTGTAATTATTTATGAATAAAAACAACGTTATCTAAGGCAAATTAGCCTTTTGAATAGAACGTCCTTGTATCGCCTGAAATGATTTACCTTGGCTTATTTGTTTAGCCTGATTCGGAATAATCTTTTAATCTTATGCCCGAGCTGTATAATTTAGGAGTACCAGTTGGATCATTAAATAGAGTAATTTTGCACTGACTTACTCGTAATTAAATGTGTAAAAATAAACATTTATCTTGGTACTCCGCTACCACAAGTAGTACATGATAGAGTAGTAGCGAGGCAAATGTTTTATACGACCTCCGCAAAGGAACGCCTCATCATTTATGAAAGCGTCGTTTTTTAAGAGTTAAGGATATGACACCTGTAGGCTTTGTCTAACTCGATCGCAATCGCCATCGTGTTAATTCTGACAGTTCTTGTATGAATGTGACAGCCAGCTGATTCCGATGCCTATTGTCAGCCCATACATGAACTGTCAAAATGAACACTATGGCGATTGCGAGCGAGTTAGACAATATAATATAATAATGATAAGTAAGCAGCACCACTGCACCACCAATCAAATCATGCTAAAGGTTTTGCTACTTTAGGCTATGTGTGGGCTCTGTCTATCCCGTTAGGGATAAAGACGTGATATATGTATGTATGTACCACCCAAGGTCACCCGCAAAACCAGAGGATTGTAGATACTTTACCAGCCTGGAGAGCTAAGATGGAATAGCTAGTGTGTAAGTAATTTTACCGACTGTCTTGCTTTCCACGCCGGAGCACAGCAGCGCATGCACTGCTGCTTGGCGGCAGGATTAGAAGTAAGATGATGGTAGCGATCCGAGGTCTTTACATAAGGCCCTACCACCATAAAATATGTATGTATGAAAATAATTTAATCTGTAGATTAAACAGACCAAGAAGTGTGGTGGTAGAAATCTGACGGCGTAAGCAAGCTTTCCGATAGGTATTCTGTTTACATAAAGACTAAAAACGTCACAATATACCTAATTCAAGTATTTACCTACTTGTAATAGATTCCAGGTAGGTACAGTCAGCATCAGAAATTATACTTACCGGCAAAAAAACAAGGTTTTATGTCAAGGGCTGAAGAAAGTTTTCAATATATCGTCGGCTGTAGGTCTAATTGGCGTAACTGATATAATACGTTTTTTCAGGAGAGCCAATCAAAGTTTTTTTTCGGAGTAAATGGCTCATAACTTTTTTTATAACGAATCTTTTTTAGATCGGGTTTCACAAATAATCTTAGATTTTAGTGTTCTATCCTTATGTGTAAGTAGTTAGTAGATTGCGGCTTCTGCGGCACTCACCGGCACCTTTGCGGAGCAAAAAATTTTTATGCGTTTTTTGCTGCGGCAACGATTAAATGCCTTTTTTTTAACCTAACCTAACCTAACCCAAATAACGTACGGGTTTTTATGGGTTCCCACGATGATAATTCTGTTGACAAAGTTTTTACGTATTGATTTTCGATCGCCTACTCGCTATTAATGCAGGTAGAGATATGTGTGATAGGTGTGTTCTATTGTTACTGTTTTTCACATACATTAATTTATTGGGATGGCCTGTATATTTCTTTGAAGTGGTTTATTTGTTTTTAAGAGCGTTGGCTGTTTTTGCTTTTTTCTCACGCAAAATCTATCGCAATTTCGTTGAAACAACAATTTATGTAGGAATGGTAACTTTGACATGGGTCGTGAGAACAAGTAGAACAGTAATAATTTAAGAAAAAACGATAAATATCTTATTTATTATGCATTGTAATGGTTTTTGTATATTATGGAAGATAAAAATTAGATAAGAATAGGTCGATCAAACGAGTTATTTTTTTTATTTTAACTGGAAATAATCCGAGAGTTTTATACAGACCTACAGCGGTTAGAAAACGCGATCTAACATGTCGTTTCATGAAAAAAAGGCGTTAATTTTATAAGTTAGAGGTAAAGCTAAGCAGGATCAAACATGTTGCATTTTTTTTTTATATTGAAATATTTCGAAGGTTTATAAAGACACAGCTGCGCATAAGAAACGTGTTCCGACATGTTGCATTAAACAGGTGTCTGTTTTTATAGTTAGAGACAAAGCTGTGCATAGGAAACGTGTTCCGACATGTTGAGTTAAACAGGTGTCTATTTTATAGTTAAATACAAAGCTGTGCATAGGAAACGTGTTCCGACATGTTGCATTAAGCAGGTGTCCGTTTTATAGTTTTTTTGTCTTATCCTTAACATTAGTGTGTGTGTGTGTATGCGTGTGGCTAATAAAAGCGGCACTCCAATAGACAGGACCGTCATTCGTTCAGATTGGTTCGCTTAAAAAACAGTATCTAACTGGAGCGGAAACAGTGTCGCCGGTGTACCTTCTGAATTGTTGTCAGTTTTAAGTTTGGAACTCTCTGTCTACGTGCTGTACTGCTACGTGCTGCTGCTACAAGATAAAATGGAGGTAAGCTTTAAACATTATGTATATCCGCCTTTGTACTTACATCCTTTTGTTCGCAACTTGTCTGTTTATCCTAATTTTTGTACAATAAAGTGTTTACTTACTTACTTATAAGTATAAAGAAATTTCTATTTGTAACAAGCCCCTCATTAATATTTTCTTTTTTGTTTTAGGCATCAAATGAGGACTCTGTTGATTACACTTTGAAACATTATTATTATGCCCATTTGAATGATGATAATGAAGTCCAGGACCCAAAACCACTAAAAATTCAAACCCAAAAACGAGCTAACAGCATTGATGTATTCTTTGATAAGCCTAAAAAGAAGCAGGCAACGGAATATTCGTCTACCGTTGCCCATACTACTAATGGAGTTACCAATTATATATCTTCCCGCGTAGACGATGTTTCAAAGAGCACTCACCTTGTCAAAATCGATGTCTACGATATGAAAAAGTTGCGCGGTGTACCAAACGATCAACATTGGAAGTTCGCTGATACCAGAATCAAATACTACACGCAAACTGAAGACGATGACCATTATTCTAACACAAAGGAATTGATCTACAAGATTACAAAATATATTGCAGCAAAAAACGACTGCAAAAAATATTTCTTCGACGCAAAGAAATAAAAAAGGCCGTAAGCCATAACTTATTTCCAACTCCACCCACATCGAACCACATCCCCCACCATGGAACAAATGATTTTTGGGCTATATAAGAAAAGCAAAACGAACCATAGAGCATCAGTTTCAACAGTCGTCAAAGTCAATCTACAACATGGACCTTCAAAACTCATTTTACGATGAAGACCTTTACGAACGTTGTGAGGACCTTTCGGATCTCAATAAGTCCCTTCTCGATAAGGAACTCTATGAACATTGTGAGAAATTCGAGAATCAGTCGCCAGATTTGTAAGTATTAATATTTTAAGCATGTTTAAACAAGTTTTATTTTGATTTTTTAGCTAGTAGTGGGGTGGTGAACCCAACCCAATATAAGTAGCATTCTTAAAGAAATATTTTTATTCAACATCATGATGTCATTGACTAGTGAGGATATTAAAATGTTCAGTAAATTAGTGTTATTAAAAAGTTTTCATAAATATCTAAGATTGTGGTACATAAGTGGAAAACTTAGTGCAACGATAGCTTGCGATCCGGATATCAAACCGTATATCACCCCTTGCAATGGACATTTTACCGATTTTGCATTGTCAACTTCGCAGTACGATGAGATAGATGGTGTATTACCCATGGAAGCGTATTGTTCTATTTGTCAATCAAATAAAACAGGTAATTCCTTGCTCCAAGTGATGAGTAATAGTTGAAAAATTCTGGTAAATATGTATTTATGTATAACTTTCTTTTTTTTTTTTTTTAGAACTGTAACACGTGGAGTTAAAAGAAAACGCGTATCCGAAGAATCTTCTACACCTCGTGATTCGTCGCCGGCTTCTGCAGTTGTCATAGAACCAATACAAATCGTTGGGTCTCAGCAACCATCAACTTCTCGGACGACAACTGAACCGCCGCCTTCTCCTATTGTTGGTGACACCGTCGAGTGCAAAATCTGCCAACGAAATGTATCAAGAAGGTACTATACACAGCATTTAAAAAGTAACTTACATAAAAATAACTGCGTAAAATTTCAACATTCTAAGCCCAATGTTGAATTAATTGAAGCTGCATTTGGAAATAGGTTATTAACTTATAGGATAGTGTCGGACCAGGGAAAAACAAATCATGAATTTGAAACACCTGAACTTTTTTTTGAAAGAATTAAAACATCTGTCAATCAATTAATAGACGAGACAGTTACTCAGCTAACCATTTTCAAAGTTAGTTTTATATTGCATGCAGAATTTATACAAGAATCTAAAGGAATTATAAATTTTTTTGATTTTAATGTTTTGAGTTGGACCATTTGTAAAGGTGATGACAAAGAAACTTTTTTCGAAAATTTAAAAAATGCATTAGTTAATAAAATATCAAATTTTGAAAAAAAAGATAGTGGGTGGAGTCTAAAACATATTAAATACATAGATATGAACATTAACCAATTTAATCCATTGCGTGGTTCTTCATACATTGATTTACCGCACGATATTAAAACCAAAAAAGCAATTATTAACGTGCAAAACTATGACCACGAGTGTTTGAAATGGGCACTGCTATCGGCGTTGTATCCGGTTAAGGATAGTTCCCAGAGAGTGTCGTCATATATTAAAAATCAAAACAAATTAAAATTTGCTGATATACCATTTCCAGTTAAATTGACAGATTTACATAAAGTTGAAAAATTAAATGATTTAAGCATCAATGTTTTTGGACTTTGTTATAATGAAAACTTAAAATCACATGAAGTTAACGGTCCACTCTACTTTACTAAATGTCGTAAATCAACGCATATAAATTTACTCTTCATATCTAAGGGTAGCCAGGGCCATTACTGTTACATAAAAAATTTATCTCGATTAGTAAGCCGTCAAATATCAACAACCAATTGCAGCTTTCACATTTGTGATGGCTGTTTACTAGCATTTTATTCAAGTGAACAATTAACCAATCATCAAAAAAATGACTGCGGTCATGTTGTTGTTGAATTGCCAAATCATGAAAAGACAAAAAAAAATTGGTTTGGCGATGAAATTTCATGTGATAAGCTTATTTTTGATAAATATCAGCGAAAGCTTAAATTGCCATTTGTTGTGTATGCAGATTTCGAAGCCTTTTTAAATCCAATAGCATCTTGTGACCCAGATACATCTAAATCTTACACAAAAAACATTCAACAACATGAAATGTATAGTTTTGGTTATTTTATTAAGTGCTCATTCGATGATAGTCTTTCGAAGTATTGTACATACACCGGCTCAGATTGTGCTAAAGTATTCATGGATTCCCTTTATAGTGACTTGGAAAAATTAAATAAATTAATTCGATTTCGGAAAAACCCGATTCCATTAAATCAGGATGATTTAAATAATATTTCAAATGTTAATAATAAATGTTTTATATGTGATAATGACTTAAAATCTCAAAGTGTTTTCAGTTATAACTGGACTACAGGTAAATTTCAAGGAGTAGCTCATAAGGTATGTGATAATAAATTCACACCTCCCGCACACGTTCCCGTATTTTTTCACAATCTTTCTAATTATGATGCACATTTCATTGTAAAAGCTTTGAATTTCCGTGAAGGAGCCATCGATGTCATCCCCCAAAATAAAGAAAAATACATTTCTTTTAGCAAACAACTCAAATTTGATAAGAGATTTTTGTCACTGAGGTTTGTCGACTCCTTTAGATTTATGTCGAGTAGTTTAGATAGCTTAGCTAGAAACCTGCAAGAATATCAATTTATTGAACTGAGAAAGCAATACCCCAGGGATGAAGATTTTAAACTTTTAAAGCAAAAGGGAATATTTCCCTATGAATTTATGAAATCGAATGAATCACTTGAAGCGTCATCGCTACCTAAAATAGGTGATTTTTATAGTTCTCTAACAGACAGCTGTATAACAAGTGAAGATTATCAACATGCACAAAACGTTTGGAATAATTTCAATTGTAAAACAATGTTGGATTATTCCAACTTGTATTTAAAAACAGACGTACTTCTATTAACAGACATCTTTGAGAATTTCCGTTCTGTGTGCATTGAAACTTATGACCTAGATCCTGCACATTACTTTACCGCACCTGGTCTCAGTTGGGATGCTATGCTTAAAATAACTGGAGTTCAACTTGAACTTTTAACTGACTTTGATAAAGTTTCGTTCATTAAAAAAGGACTTAGAGGTGGTATATCACAATGTAGTAATCGATATGCTAAATCAAATAATCACTACATGCCAGACTTTGATTCTGATCAAGCGACATCGTATCTAATTTACCTCGACGCTAATAACTTATACGGTTGGGCGATGTCTCAGCACCTTCCTGTTGGTGAATTTGAATGGGTTGATCCTGATACTGATTTTAGAATCTCAAAAGATGCTAATTATGGATACATATTAGAAGTCGATCTAGAATATCCCGATTCATTGCACGATTCCCATTCAGATCTTCCATTTTGCCCGGAGCACATAATAGTTGATGAAAGTAGACAAAAAAAATTGGTTCCAAATTTAAACAATAAAACAAAATACATTGTACACTACAGAAATCTAATACAATGTTTAGACAATGGATTAAATTTAATAAAAGTTCATAGAATTTTAAAATTCAAACAAAGTAACTGGCTTCAAAAATATATAGATTTAAATACTACATTAAGAACAACTGCCAAAACGGATTTCGAAAAAGACTTCTATAAGTTAATGAATAACGCAGTTTTTGGAAAGACTATGGAAAACATTGAGAAAAGGGTTGATGTTAAATTATTAACGCATTGGACTAATCACGGTCACATCAAAGGAATTCAAAGTTATGTAGCTCGTCCTGAATTCCATAGTATTTCAATTTTTTCAGAAAGTTTAGCAGCGGTACAGTTAAAAAAAACCAAAATAATTTATAATAAACCTATTTATTTAGGCTTCTGTATATTGGATATATCGAAAACCCTAATGTATGATTTTCACTATGATTACATGAAGCAAAAATTTGGAAAAAATCTAAAACTGTTATACACAGACACAGACAGTTTGATTTATCAAATTTTTACGGAAGATTTCTATCATGACATAAGACATGACCTTAAAAGCCGTTTCGATACATCCGACTACGAGTCTAATAATATTTACGGATTTCCGTGTATTAATAAGAAAAAAATAGGATATTTTAAGGATGAAAATAACGGAAAAATTTTAAACGAATTCGTAGGCTTAAGATCCAAAATATATGCCTTAAACGTTGATAATAATATCGTGGCTAAGGCTAAAGGTGTAAACAAATGCGTGACTAAGAAGTTTCAAATTCATGATTACAAACGTTGCCTAAATGAAAAAGAATATATATTATCAGAAATGTGTCGATTTCGATCCATTAAACATGTAATTTTTACACAAAAAATAAACAAAATCTCGCTTTCCCATTCTGACACTAAACGATATCTTTGTAAAGATTCGTTTGACACTTTAGCTTGGGGCCATTATAAATTAAGGTAACCTAGATAGATAACTTTCAATAATTATTGTTATTTTATTTACTTTTTTCAATTTAATGTTATATATGTGCATGTTTAGAATAAGAAAAATGTAATACCTACTTAAGTTCTTGTATTTTTACTAAAGCAAAAATAAATTTATTAAAAAAAAAAGTTTTTTTTTTTACATCACGATATATATATATATACATATTTTCATATTTGCGTTTTATTTTCGTAATAAACTTGAAAGAGGAAAGACAGATTTTTTGTTAATAATGAACCATTTTATCCATCCATTTACGGCTATTATCGCAGGTCCGAGTGGTTGTGGAAAATCAAACTTTGTTACAAATTTTTTGAAAAATGCCAGTCAAATGTGTAATGTAGAGTTTAAGCAAGTAGTGTGGTGCTATGATGAAATGCAACCGCTTTATAATTTGAATGGTATTGATTATGTTCAAGGCATTCCTGATTTAAGTATGTTTGATGGGGAACAACCTAAACTTCTTATAATCGATGACTTAATGAGAGAATCAGATGGACGTATTGTTGATATTTTTACGAAGGGCAGCCATCACAGAAACTTAAGTGTTTTTTATATAACTCAAAATTTATTTCATCAAGGAAAAGGACAACGTGACATATCTTTGAACTCCACCTACATTGTTTATTTTAAAAATCCTAGAGACAAAACTCAAATACGCTACTTGTCTCGACAGGTTTATCCAGAAAATTCAAAGTTTGTTGAAGAAGCCTACAAGGATGCAACTATGTCAGCACATGGTTATCTGATGATTGATTTGAAACAAAGCACAGATGATATATGTCGTTTTAAAACTAAAGTGTTCCCCTTTGATAAATATTGTACAGTATATATTCCAAAAAAAGGCTTTAAATATGACAAAAACCAACCAGTCTTAGTCAGTAGTAAATGATGCCTGGTAGAGTAATCACACATCAACATCTACTTCAAGCTTTGCATACGCTCAAACCAAAATATCGTAAAGCCTTACTTAAAGCTTGTGACGAAGACGAAATAAATATAATTTGTGAGTGCATTTACAACGTGTTAAAGGGTAAAATTCCATTAGAAAAAACAGAAAAAACGAAGTTAAATAAACATAAAAATATATTACGTAAATTAGTTTCAAAGGGAAAACAGAAATTAAGGAAGACTATTATAGTTCAAAAAGGTGGTGCATTCTTGCCAATTATACTTGGAGCTGTTTTAAGTAGTTTGTTAAGCTCATTAACATAGTTAAAATGGAGAACACAAAGAAGATGATTTTAGTAGAACCAGATTTTATTGAGAAGTTTAAACACAGTGAAAAAACACCTTTAAATTCCCTAACGCGTTTAGACGAGGATATGCAAAAAATACTCGCAAGTAAAATAGAAGATCGTGAAAAATGGGCATTATATTCTCAAGCACTGCAAAGATTTTTACATTTAACTGAAACAGATCGGAAACCGTTCAAGATACCAATAATTTTTGATAGTATGAATAATCCTCATGAGGATTATGAGAAGTTAATGGTTAAAAAGGAAAAAAAAGATGATTATGAGAAGGTAATGGTTAAAAAGGAAGAAAGTGAAGATAAAACGACATTACTAAATCCAACACGGCCTGAAGGTGACGCTGCTAATAGTACTCCTTCGAATCAGTCTTACCCTGTGCAGTTTACTCCATCTCATATCATAAAATTAATTCCAAAAACTTATATGAAAAAAGGACAATCTTTACTTGATAACATTTTGAAAAATAAACAAAAGATTTGGTGGAAAGAAGGAGGAGAAATCGTAGTGGATAATCAAGTTATCTCAGATAGTAATATAATTGATTTGATAAGTGACACGTTGCGACCCCTCAAACGTGCAAAACCAATTGGTTGGAAACAATTTGCTTCGACTTTAAAAGATATCGGAGTTCCTGCATCTTGTATCGGTAACCCAACTAACCTAGAATATATAAATGGTCTTCAATCGAATGAGGTCCAGAAAACCCCAATATATGAAAACACTAGATCAAAATTAGTCCAAGTAAGAGGACAATCAACACCAATTTCGAACAAAGCAGCCCAATTATCAAAAAAGAAAATAGATTGGGAAAGATGGAGTCCTTATTAGATATCAATAGGATTTACTACGATGTTTCTAATCCAGCTGGATATAGTAGTATTGATAAGTTAGTTAAAGCAATGCATGGTCGAATGGACAAAAATGAGGTTACAAACTGGTTGCGGTCTCAGGAAACATACACATTACATAAACCAGTTCAAAGACGTTTTACACGAAACAAATATATCCTGTCAAACTACAATGAACTTTGGCAAGTAGATTTAAGTGACATGCGTACTTATAGTCAATATAATGATGGTTTTAAATATATACTGTGTGTCATTGATGTATTTAGTAAGTATGCTTTTGCTAGACCTATGAAAAAGAAGGACTCGGACACAGTAAAAAAATGCTTTGAAGATATATTTACTGAAGCTAAGGCGACTCCGCGTCACATTCAGTCCGATAAAGGTACTGAATTTGTTTCTAGAGAAGTAAGAAAGTATTTTGAAGGTAAAAAAATAAACTACTATACAACGAATAATCCTGACATAAAGGCGAGTATTGTAGAAAGATTTCAAAGAACATTAAAAATGAAAATGTGGCGCTATTTTACCCATAAAAATACTTATAAATACATTGATATTTTACAGGACCTCCTGTATTCATATAATCATAGTTACCATTCAAGTATTAAAATGTGTCCGATAGACGTTAACTTTAATAATATTATGACTGTTTGGACTAATCTTTACGATAAACCACGAAACGGAGTGAAAACATTTACTAATACTAATTTAAGTGTTGGTGATCACGTAAGAATAACCAAATATAAACACATATTTCAAAAAGGTTATGAAACCAATTGGAGTGATGAAATCTTTGTTATAGAATCAATCATTAACAGATCACCTCATCTCGTCTATACCTTAAAGGACTTACAGAATGAACCAATCACTGGCACTTTTTATTCTAAAGAGTTACAGAAAGTTACTTATAACCCCACCATTGCATATAAAATAGATAAAATAATACGTTCAAGACTAGTTGGCAACAGAAAGGAGGTGCTTGTGAAGTGGAAAGGTTATCCGAATAAATTTAATAGTTGGATATCGGCATCGAGTTTAGAAGAAATATGAGTGACGATAGTTTTTATTTAACTTTGTTAAGCAACAGTTCGGTGCTGTATTTCCCCGAAAATACAACAGCCAATTTTCTAACAAAACTACCAAAGACAGTGAAATTAGAAGGAGAATGGGTCGTAGGATTAGTGGAATTTCACTACCCATGTTCAATGTACAATGTTCAAGAACATGAAAACGTAGTGTATGTAAAAAAAACAGTGACATTAGCAGGCGAAAACAAACCTGTTGCCATTGAATATAAGTCACATATCCCTGCTACGACTTATGATGATATTGAACAATTTTTATCTGCTTTTAATGAAAATCCATTATTGAAGAATAAAGTGAATTTCAGATATGATGGAATTTCGAAACTTGTTAAGGTCACTTCTGCACATAAAGACATAATTTCTGTACATGCAACACCAATACTAAACCTTCAGCTAGGTTTTAAACCGAATACGAATCTTATTCAATGTCAACTTGGGAAATACCCTACTAATTTATATTTGGGGCTACCATCACAATTGTTTATATATTCAGATATAGTTCAACCTCAAGTGGTAGGGGATGTTATGACATCGTTAATAAGAATAATACCACTTGATCCAACAAAATACATTTATGGAGCATATAAAATGCATAGCTTTTCTCCTGCACATTACGTACCTGTTTTACGTAGAGAGTTTGATACTGTTGAAATTGATATAAGAACGCATACGGGAGGAAAGATTCCATTCCAGTTTGGAACTTCGTGCGTGAAGCTACATTTTCAACGAATAAAATGAATCATAGACGAGGAAATAATCTTTGTCCATACGAACATTATTATTCTCATCAAGCTGGTTCTGGGGTAGGAATCATTTACAAAGGTGTTCCTCACCAGCGAGGACATGGTATAGGAAGTTTTTTAGGAGGACTGTTTAGATCTGTTTTTCCTCTATTATCTAGTGGATTTAGAACAGTTGGAAAAGAAGCATTAAATGCAGGTGTTGGTCTATTGTCTGATATGATGAATGCGCACCCTATGAATGAATCCATTAAGTCTCGTTTTAAGAATGCAAGCACTAATTTAAAAAGAAAAGCTGATGAAAAAATCGACTCTTTAATGTCAGGATCGGGGTATAAAATGAGTAGAAAAAGACGAGAGCGCACCATTACATCCAAAGCATTGCGAGGGAGAGGAACAAAAAAAAATAAGAAGAAAATAAATATTAACGATATCTTTTCCAACTAAACCATGTCATTTTTACATAACAATTCGTGTGAATGTGCTAAGTCGGAGTTAGATTTGTTTGCTCTTCCATCAACGCAAACGAGTATAGAAAATGGACAGTGGATACATTATAAACCTATTTCGTCTTTGACTGACGATGGTCCGATTGAATTTCAAGTTCCAGGATCAGGTGATGACTATATTGACCTGTCTCACACTTTACTCCATGTCAAAGTCAAAGTATTGAATCAAGATGGTACTAACATCAAATCAGCAGACACTCATGTTGCACCGGTGAATAATTGGTTACATTCACTTTTTAACCAGTTGGATGTATATTTAAATCAAAAATTAGTATCACCACCTAATAATACATATGCGTACCGTGCATATATGGAAACTCTACTGAATTATGGACCAGCAGCAAAAGGGTCTCATCTTACATGTGGGCTATGGTATGAAGACACTGCGAATCATATGGATTATACTGATGCAACTAACAAAGGGTGGACTAAAAGAGAAGGATTTATTAAAGACAGTAAGGAAGTTGAAATGATGGGTCACTTACACGGTGATATATTTAATCAAGAAAAGTTTTTAATAAATGGCGTTGAAATCCGTGTCAAATTAGTACGGTCAAAAGAGACCTTTAATCTCATGTGCAGTCAAGATAAAAAACTTAAAGTTCGAATAACGGATGCTAGTTTAATAATTAGAAGAACAAAAATCAATCCAAGTGTTTTGCTGGCACATCAGAAGGTTTTAGCTTCAACGACTGCAAAATATCCTATCACAAGAGCAGAAGTTAAAGTACTTACAATACCATCAGGGGTACAAGGCAAAACGCTTGATAATATTTTTCTCGGGCAAGTTCCAAAAAGATGTATTATTGGTTTTGTTGATAACACAGCATTTAATGGTAGTTTAAAGTTTAATCCTTTTAACTTCCACCACCACAATATTAACTTATTCAGTTTATATGTGGACGGTCATCAGATTCCTTCAAAAACATTACAACCATCTTTCAGTAATGGTTTAATGATATCTACATATCACACCTTATTTTCTGGAACTGGTATTCATTTTCTTAATGAAGGCAACTCAATAACTAGAGATGATTATGGAAATGGTTATTGTTTGATGTGTTTTGATTTAACACCTGATTTATCAGCGAGTTCTACTTCTCACTGGAATCTTGTTAGACATGGCAGTGTGAGGTTAGAAGTTCGATTTGAAAGCGCCCTTACTACAACCGTTAATTGCATCGTTTATGCAGAATTTGATAATATCATTGAAATAAATAAAAATCGTGATGTAAGTGTAGATTATAATAGTTGAATGGATCATATATAAACATAGGATTATAAGACATTATATCACTAGTTCCTAGACTTCCGTAACGATTTCATCAATAAATGTAATAATTTGTAATGGATACTGAGGAATTGCAATTATGCATGAAGCGAATTTGTCCCACGATTGAATCAAACGTTTTCCCAGCTAATCGAATTCCTGTTTTTGTGAATCTTCCGGGTTATATCATAAGCAATTTGGATCCGGACTCAAAACCTGGCTCTCACTGGATAGCAATTCATATTGATATAAATGGCAACGGTGAATACTTTGATTCATTTGGTAGGAAGCCTTCTGGTTATCATGAGCTTTTTTTAAAACGAAATGCAAAGAAATGGTTTTATAATCATGTATCAATTCAGAACCAGTTTACTTCAGTTTGTGGAGAATACTGTTTAGTTTATATATATTTTAAGTTTAAAGGTAAAACTATGTTTGATTTTTTAAGTTTATTTTCCGAAAATACCATTTGTAATGATTTGATTGTAAGAAATATGTTCAGATCAATTTTTAAGAAATAAAACATAATTTCAAAGAATTTTGTATATTTATTTTCATATTCCACACTTATACCTACACACGGGATATAATAACAATTAAAATGCCAGAAACCCATTAAAACAATTTTATTGAAAAAAATACTTGTCTTACTAATATTACAAAACATCTTCTTTAATTGAAATTTCAGTCGGTTTCTTATCAAACTTCTTGTTTTATTCTTGCCACTCCATTATCCATTCATTTTGCGACACAGGCGAAAAGCATAATTCATGGAGAAGTAAAGGTTCATATGCATCATCAGAAATAGAAGCCGCTTCAGTATTATACATTTCTGTGTCCTCTTCATCTTCCCACTCTATTAACAAAGGGTTAATACCGGAAAAAGTGAAATATTGAGCTTGCGAAGCAGGTGAATATCCATTTGACGTTTGGTGTAACATCTCAATCTCTTCACAATGTTCATAGAGTTCCTTATCGAGAAGGGACTTATTGAGATCCGAAAGGTCCTCACAACGTTCGTAAAGGTCTTCATCGTAAAATGAGTTTTGAAGGTCCATGTTGTAGATTGACTTTGACGACTGTTGAAACTGATGCTCTATGGTTCGTTTTGCTTTTCTTATATAGCCCAAAAATCATTTGTTCCATGGTGGGGGATGTGGTTCGATGTGGGTGGAGTTGGAAATAAGTTATGGCTTACGGCCTTTTTTATTTCTTTGCGTCGAAGAAATATTTTTTGCAGTCGTTTTTTGCTGCAATATATTTTGTAATCTTGTAGATCAATTCCTTTGTGTTAGAATAATGGTCATCGTCTTCAGTTTGCGTGTAGTATTTGATTCTGGTATCAGCGAACTTCCAATGTTGATCGTTTGGTACACCGCGCAACTTTTTCATATCGTAGACATCGATTTTGACAAGGTGAGTGCTCTTTGAAACATCGTCTACGCGGGAAGATATATAATTGGTAACTCCATTAGTAGTATGGGCAACGGTAGACGAATATTCCGTTGCCTGCTTCTTTTTAGGCTTATCAAAGAATACATCAATGCTGTTAGCTCGTTTTTGGGTTTGAATTTTTAGTGGTTTTGGGTCCTGGACTTCATTATCATCATTCAAATGGGCATAATAATAATGTTTCAAAGTGTAATCAACAGAGTCCTCATTTGATGCCTAAAACAAAAAAGAAAATATTAATGAGGGGCTTGTTACAAATAGAAATTTCTTTATACTTATAAGTAAGTAAGTAAACACTTTATTGTACAAAAATTAGGATAAACAGACAAGTTGCGAACAAAAGGATGTAAGTACAAAGGCGGATATACATAATGTTTAAAGCTTACCTCCATTTTATCTTGTAGCAGCAGCACGTAGCAGTACAGCACGTAGACAGAGAGTTCCAAACTTAAAACTGACAACAATTCAGAAGGTACACCGGCGACACTGTTTCCGCTCCAGTTAGATACTGTTTTTTAAGCGAACCAATCTGAACGAATGACGGTCCTGTCTATTGGAGTGCCGCTTTTATTAGCCACACGCATACACACACACACTAATGTTAAGGATAAGACAAAAAAACTATAAAACGGACACCTGCTTAATGCAACATGTCGGAACACGTTTCCTATGCACAGCTTTGTATTTAACTATAAAATAGACACCTGTTTAACTCAACATGTCGGAACACGTTTCCTATGCACAGCTTTGTCTCTAACTATAAAAACAGACACCTGTTTAATGCAACATGTCGGAACACGTTTCTTATGCGCAGCTGTGTCTTTATAAACCTTCGAAATATTTCAATATAAAAAAAAAATGCAACATGTTTGATCCTGCTTAGCTTTACCTCTAACTTATAAAATTAACGCCTTTTTTTCATGAAACGACATGTTAGATCGCGTTTTCTAACCGCTGTAGGTCTGTATAAAACTCTCGGATTATTTCCAGTTAAAATAAAAAAAATAACTCGTTTGATCGACCTATTCTTATCTAATTTTTATCTTCCATAATATACAAAAACCATTACAATGCATAATAAATAAGATATTTATCGTTTTTTCTTAAATTATTACTGTTCTACTTGTTCTCACGACCCATGTCAAAGTTACCATTCCTACATAAATTGTTGTTTCAACGAAATTGCGATAGATTTTGCGTGAGAAAAAAGCAAAAACAGCCAACGCTCTTAAAAACAAATAAACCACTTCAAAGAAATATACAGGCCATCCCAATAAATTAATGTATGTGAAAAACAGTAACAATAGAACACACCTATCACACATATCTCTACCTGCATTAATAGCGAGTAGGCGATCGAAAATCAATACGTAAAAACTTTGTCAACAGAATTATCATCGTGGGAACCCATAAAAACCCGTACGTTATTTGGGTTAGGTTAGGTTAGGTTAAAAAAAAGGCATTTAATCGTTGCCGCAGCAAAAAACGCATAAAAATTTTTTGCTCCGCAAAGGTGCCGGTGAGTGCCGCAGAAGCCGCAATCTACTAACTACTTGTGTAACATTTATTAAAGTATTGCGGCTATTTTAGAAATTAGATTTCCCTTACGTCAATTTGTTTCGACAGTAACGTCCCTTACATGCCAAGTATTTTGCAGTCTTGCCCCTTACGTGGAATTGACCTCCACGTTGGAACCAACAATAATGACAAAAACAGGGTAAAGGACTAGTTGGAGAAATGCATGAAATACAAAATAGTGTACAGGGATTGTCGAAAAGAAAGCATTGAATACAAAATGGTGCATAGGTGTTTATGAAAAAAATGCATGAAATACAAAGTAGTGTTTGACGATGGTTGAAAAAAATAACATGAAAACAAAATAATATAAAGGGATTTCTGAACAAAAAAGATGTACACCCTTTTAGTGTAAAGCGATTTTTAAATTGTTTTTTGGTTTTTTAAACCATTTAAGACGTATAAAAATGTATTGGAAGAGTGTGTGTGGTTGTTTTTGCCCCTTACGTGCAATATTATTGTTTGTATATTATAAGAGTTGACTTCTATTGATTGGAATAAAACAATTTATTATTATTTTTATGGTTATCAAATAAAACAATATGTATAAATAATTTACCCATACCGCATCATTGGCGGTAAATATTTTTTACCTACTATCTATTGATCAACAATACGGATGTAGTGAGATGTAGCGAAGTAGAAAACTCTGATCTCAATTGGAATACGATGTCACCCGAACTGTCACTCAATGATTTTATTAAATGAGTGACGTTTTCATATCCATTAATATGGAACTTTACTTTACTTGTTTGATTCACTCTATCTATTAAAAAAAAACTGCATCAAAATCCGTTGCATAATTTTAAAGATTTAAGCATACATAGGGACATAGGGACATGTATGTAGTGATGAAGTGATGTCAAAGTGAAAAATGTTATTGTGTAATATAGAGATGTTACAACACCTTCAGTAACTTCGAACTTTTTTTTATGCGAATAGGAAGGCAAACGAGCAAGTGGGTCACCTGATGGTAAGCGATCACAATTGCCCATAGACACCCGCAACCCTGGAGAGATTGCAGATGCGTTGCCAACCTAGAAGACTTAGATAAAATGCCTCTTGTGCCCATAATTTCCCCGACTGTCTTACTCTCCACACTGGAACACTGTAGTGCAAGCACTGCTGCTTAGCGACAGGATTAGCGAGTAAGATGGTGGTAGCGATCCGGACGGACCTTGCACAAGGCCCTACCACCCGCGAATATTCTATTGTCATAAGTATAATTATAATAAGTATTATTATAAACAAATTATAATTAAAGCATTTTATCTTCGCTTTAAAACAAAGTAAGTATACAACAAAATAAAGCTTATTGGGAAATATTTACAAGAATAAAACTCAATACTTGCCTACTTAAAAACAACATGTACTTATGGGGCTACTATGAAAATTTGTATGTAATTAAATATGCATTTGAGAGGGATGCAAACGACATGAAGGTTTTCATACTAGGCCCGTTAGTATACTACTTATAGGTACTTTACATTGTTATTTTATCTACTGGATTATTTGGATCGATATTTTCAAAATTTTCCATTTCATAATCTGAGTCACAGTCAGACATATTATCGTTAGATTCGTCAGTGCTTTCATTAACATTAATTACAATTCTATCAATGTGATCATCCATCGAGTGTTCCGGTGACCGATATTTTTGCACTATAAATCTGTACACACAAGTAACATTCTTATATTGACTTGCTGTTGTCCGAGGCTTCGACCCCGTTTTGTTTATTTTTATTTTGTTTAATACCTATTGTTTCATCAGAAAGGTCTTAACGATAACGAACACAGAAAAAATATTTAGATATCGTTAAGTAATTTTTTCCGTGCATGGTGTCGTAAGAAGGTAGGTTGTAGTTAATAAACCAAACGACAGGTGAACATGCACTGAGCTTAACGAATTACGGAGCTTTGTTTTGATGCCCGTGTGCTGTGTGTCGCATCCTCCCTTTCACACTCAAAAGACGTTGTGGGATAGAAAAGAATAACAATAATGTAAGCACGTCCGCTCTTATCTTGTGTTATGAAGTATGATGTGCTTGTAAATAAAGGTAACGGATAAAATATTCATTAGTTTCACAATCAAATTGGTTTAACGTAAAATGAAACTAAATACAATTCGCATCAAATTAGCGTAACAGACAATAAACTCAAATATAATTCGAATCAAATTGGTGTAACGTTAGCACTACTTAAAGTATGGGAATGCAAATCGGTGTAAGGGACAAATATTTCGAAACACTTGCAGTCCGTTTGATGTAAAAGCGATGCGTATTTTTTTTAATAACTGAGACATTAGTGTAAGGCAAGTTTCATTATGTTTTTCTTCGATAATTAACCATGTAAGGGTAATTCGTTGATTGAAAAGATCCTTACCTTAATCAAAGTGGGTTGGCGGCGGTAAATACACCATTTTTTGTTGCTATATTTAATATTTTTTCAATTACATTGTTTTTGTGAGGCTGATCCGACAAGAACCCCTTGAAAAAAATTAGAGTAAGGGACATTTTTTTAAAGCTAGAATTTTTTCAATAATACCATTCGAAAGAGCGGAAAATTCTGAACAAAACTGTATACTCAACTCATTTTGCGTATTTTGTCAGTTACGCCAATTAGACCTACAGCCGACGATATTATATGGCCTAAACGCTGCGATATATTCGACGCTGACTCAGTCAGCCTGACTGTACATTATAAAACATGTGACTTGAGCTGGAAAGTAACTGAAGTATTTTCTGACAGCCAGGTAGGCAAAAATAACCATTATAAACATAGCAGGAAGGCTTAAAATGGGGAGAGAAAAACTTCACTCTTGAACTTGATGAGTAGTAGATAGATCCTATTGAGTTGAGTAGCCATCAATGTGATATAGGTATCCATTATTATCATTATGAAGTACCCACTCGAAATGCTTCTGACTGTACCTATGACTAAATCAATTAAACGAAATGAACCGACTCTATCAATTTCCGTTGGATATTTATTTCAACATAAATAATTAATAACTTTGCTTTTCTTCGATTTAGCTTTGCTTTGCTTTATATGTATGTATTGCTGTGTAGGTTGAAAAGTGAAGTCATCTATTTATTTTGACATGGATACAAAGTAACCCCCGAATCTATACCGCATTTAATTCAACGT
The DNA here is from genome assembly GCA_963854515.1 of Pandemis heparana. Lineage (NCBI taxonomy): Eukaryota > Metazoa > Arthropoda > Insecta > Lepidoptera > Tortricidae > Pandemis > Pandemis heparana. Next base: position 13,909,243 of record OY978013.1, on the reverse strand, counting down.
AAAACTTACGCCTATGTTACCAAATAATAAAAATCCTTTATGTTCTATTCATTATGTAAGTGTGACTGACTAACAGACAACACAGGTTACAGCTTTCACTTCAGCATGAAATGATCACACAGCCATACACTACACTTGGAGTAGGTATTCTAATTTAGACACATACATACATATCGTCACGCCTCTTTCCGACAGGGGAAGATTATCTAAACAGATTTATATGGGGAGTGTGAATGGGTGCGTCGGAAGAGGAAGGCCTAGGCGGACGTTCCATGTTCAAGTTGGGGACGTTTTGGAAAAAGGCCAGGTCAAGAGTGCCCGAAACCGACGAGCATGTATGAAGAGATTGATGAATGTGGATGAAGCGAAAGAGGTATGTCAGGATCGTAGCAAGTGGAACAAAGTAGTCTCTGCCTACCCCAGTGTTCTAATTTATAGGTGTAATAAAAAGGGATCTTTAGAAATTCTAATAATGACTCTATGACAAAATCATCTTTTTTAGGAAGGCAAACAAGCGAGTGGTGGTTACCTGATTCTAAGAGCACCACCATGGACACCCGCGACACTAGAGGATCGCAGATGCGTTGCCAGCCTAGAAGGCTAGGATAGAATACCTCTTGTGCCAGTAATTACACCGACTGTCTTACTCACCACGCCGGAACACAGCTGTACAAGCGCGGCTTTGACGACCGGATGGCCTAGTAGTTAAATAACCTGACCATGAAGCTTGAGGTCCCGGGTTCGATCCCCGGTCGGGGCAGATATTTGTATGAAAAATACGAATGTTAGTTCTCGAGTCTTGGATGTTAAATATGTATTTAAGTATGTATTTATCTATATGAGTATGTTTATCCGTTGTCTAGTGCCCATATTACAAGCTTTGCTTAGTTTGGGACTAGGTCAATTGGTGTCAATTGTCCCAAGATATTTATTTATTTATTTGTTTATTTGCTTGTCGGCAGGATTAGCGAGTAAGACGGTAAGACTTGCACGAGTCATCAAAATGCCAATCAAATCATGCATGAATCTTGTTTGTTATTTGCACTCGACGCACCTAAACTCAACTAAAACGTGGCTCTACCACATGTCAAAAAAACAACATGCACACAAACAAAATAGGCATGTTCAAAGGCCTGTGGAAAAACAGGAAAATGACCAATCAGCCTTGAGCGTGACGTGCTGGGGGCTTGACTACGTGACCTAGTCAAACATTAGATCGACTGGCCAATAACCACAAACCACACCTCCGATACACACCTAAGTATCCTACGTCAGAAAGTTCCCCTGAAGTTTTCCCCAGAGATTCATTGCAATTGTTTAACTCCGTCGCACTAGCGACCCGTGATTGTTTTGTAAATTACAATAATATTACAACAATTACACATTTTAATAAAGCTGAAGAGCGTCGAAAGTCTGTCTGAGAAACTGCTCAAACGATTTCATTAAGATTTGCTAATAGGGGTTTTTGGGGGCGTAATATCAATATCAAGTTCGATTAAAGCGTTTTTTTCGAATACGGCGTTTGTGAATCTTCGCGCCTTTACCACACTATGAAGTATCTATGACGGAGGACTGTTCTTGCGTTAAAAGTCCGCATTCGCAGCTATCCTGTCTTATCCTCTCCTATTCCTAACTCCACTACCTTTGTTCACCGTAAGAGATGATTGTATTGTGTGATGACATACCTCTTTCGCTCAAAATATATACTTAGTGTCGAAACTATAGGGTGGCAGGACTCAAAATTCCACGGGTCCTTAGCTCCACGGGGTTGAACTGGCTTGGCCTATAGAGCACGTGGGATGACGATGCACTTCTTTGTATTGAGGCAGGAGCACTGATGAATTTGGCATACCTAGACGTTTATTGTTGGGCAATGCTCACATGGTAACATAAAAAGGGGCCCAATGTCTTGGATGGTCAAGGCCACTTCATACTCGTACTGTTGACCCAGTTCTTCAATACGATTAGATAAAGATGCTGTGTCAAACGCGAGAATGCAGTAGTGTTGCCGACCGGTAGTCCACTATCGATAGTATAGATAGTTTTGGCAGACTACAATACTATCGATAGTATAGATATTATTGATCTTTGACGTCGAACAAACTATCGATTGTATCGACACAATTGCTTTTCAATATTACATAAACTATTGATCGTATTGACATTAGGTATCGAATAGAATTTAAGTACTTACTGTTGTAGATTTATTTTATTCTGAAAAAAAAATGGCTTTCTGCCAAGTTTCTTGCGGCGCATTCTTCTTGACAATGATGGTCTTTCCGAATGCGCTGGTAGTTTAAAAAAAGACATGTAAAAGAGCCCTTGGCGATTTGCAAAATAAACTTTAGACTTTTGATAGTTTTGAACAATTTGTTACCTTTATTTCAGTAGTATCAATAGTATCGATACTATCGATAGTGTCAGTTGTTCTCGTAACTTTCTGTACAAATACCACCGTCAGCATCAATAATATTTGTCGATATTCTGGCATTTTTCAATTGAAACTATCGATAAGGATACTTTTGATTTTATGGCAACGCTAATGCGCAGCTATGCAGAAGTTGTAAAACCAATGCCTTCAATGAAACTATTTTATCCTAACAAGGTAGTTTAAATTGTAGAGATTAATTTTATTGGTGTAACTGTCACACTAAATAATCGCTTGATGGTGGAGGTAATTAACATGCCTGACCTTTGAATAGGCGTCTAATAGTATGCGGGATATTTATCAGACAATCGCATTTTACTCCATTTGCATTAAATTGATTTCTTTGCATGAAGGTTACCGCAAATTGTTTCACTAAATGAACTTCGTAATGATCGTTATTTGTTTTTATTCCTTCAAGATAATATTACAATGGACATTTCAAATTCACCGGATGCAGGTCAGGCGACTAATGTACCCGATACATTTACAGATATTCGTCACTTGCTATTGCCCGCGACTGCATCTGCAAGGAATTCCTTTATCGCTATCCCGTGGGAAATACGCAATTTTCCTGGATTTCGTTCTGGATTCATCCAGATTTGTTGGCGTGAAAGAGTAACAAACATCCATACATACATTCATACTCGCAAACTTTTGCTATTATTAGTAGGATTCTACACTGCGAGTCCGGCAAAAATAATGGTCCGTTGTCCAGTAAAAACAACGGACATAACATAATACAATCGGCCAAATACATCGCGAATCGAGGCGGTGCGGTGAGTACCTAGTGTAAGAACCAGGGGCCTTACCACGACGTCCTAATTCCGGCTCAGTTCAAGTTTTAGCTGTCACTTTTAGTATGAATCTGACAGCGAGCGAACCTAAACTGAAACGCACTAAGACGTCATGGTAAGGCCCTAGTGCGGCGCAAGAGGAATTGATCAGTACGTACTTAAATCTCGTATTTATCCCTTACGGGGTAGTCAGAGCCTAAGGCAACAAGACGGTGAAAAGAGGAATTAAAATAGTGATTCGTTACTAGCCGCATCACAAAGGCGCAATCTTAAGATTTTCTCCCATTCCCGAAATGGGCTTTTACCTGAGCGAGAAGAGAAGCAACTGGTACTTTCTACGTTTTTTCTTTGCGTCTTTTTCTTACTGTTCGATCTAGAAAGAGACGGGTAGTCTAACTCGCGCGCAGACTAGCATGGAAGGTAATTAATTAGGTTTCAAGAAAAACTTTTCTAACTCCATCAAAAATATTTATTAACTTAGTAGCTTACGAGTACGTAAATAATATAGTTATTATTATAAGTTGTCAGGAGTAGTGGGTGTGCTGGCAAGCGGGTGGTTGATTGTCGTAGCCCAGTCTTCTTAAATCCTTAGACACCATTGACGTCTTCACATCCACTGTTCCATATGACTCAGTGCGTAACACTAAAACAAAGTGCAGCTCTATTTAGGGTCTGTGTCTCTCTGTTAAGTTCCAGTTATCTTAACTGTCAGTTATCTATGATTCCGTCTCTATTTATTACTAAGAAACAGACAGAGACGTCGTCATAGATAACTGACAGTTAAGATAAATGGAACTTAGTGGTGAAACAGGCCCTTAATCTAGTCAATTAGTCGAAAGTTTAATTTGAGCTGTAATTTTGTAAGCATACCTATACATTTTTTCCACTTTCCTGTGAAATGCTTTCAAAAATCTGGCACTCTGGGGGTCTACTCCGAAATTCGATTTTCGAAGTTCGTATCACGCCGTCCCTTTCACTCTCAAATTAATAACTATTAGTGAGAACGGAACGGCACGAAACGAACTTCGAAAATCGAATTTCGAAGTATAAGGCCTGGTCCCTCTGGAATGCTCGGAGAATACCATTTCAAAATTATTAGGGACCTATTGAATTTTAAATTAATCAATCCAACGGTAATTTTGTAGCAATAACTACATAGATTTTTACAACTTCGTATGGTTCTTTACCATAATAAAGGCGACGCCGCACTGCTGCGCACGCATTGCACGGAAACGGAAACGCTATACATGTCACCCACGTGGGTCCATTGGTCATTTCGTGCGTAACGTGTGCGTGCACTGCTGTGGAAACGACCGCCTTCATTTGATACGGAGCGAATATTGTACATACCCACGTGCGTAGCGTTACCGTGCGCTGGATTGGGGGGTCCCCTTAATAAATGAATTGGCAAAAAACGAAACAACAAAACTTCCTGAATAAGTAGGTAGGTACACAATACATTATTTTACGAATGTTTCCTTCATAGAAACAACTTTTTGTGCGCAGGTGCAAGGTCAACCACAAGATGTGCTGTTGTTACATTTTCCGTAAATAACAGTGTTTTATAATCTAATAATAAAGGTACAAGCCGACAGACCCTATGTACGAGTAAGTATCACCTAACCTGCGGTTCCGCGCTCATTTCACGTTTTTATTAAATATCTCCAACTTTTGTATCCTGGCATACGCTATCTCCGAAACTCGAAATCTCTGACACTCCGAAATCCGAAATTTGGTATTTGTATCTTACCGTTCCTCTTACTCTCCTATAATGACTATTAGTGCGAGTGGAATGGCACGAAACGAACGTCGAATTTCTAAATTCGGAGTAGGCCTGCAAGTTCCTGATTTTCGAAAGTACCTCCCCATCATTCGAGGTGAAATTTTTGAAATACGAGACATAAGAATAGATTCAATAGAATTACAGCTCTAATAATCTTGTGTACTACTCAAAAATTTTATTTACTGTATTTTTAGTAGGTATATGATTTTAGTATATTATGAAGCCGTGGTAGCCTGGTAGCCTAAGTAGTAGTTTGACCTGTGGCCTCTCAAGCAGAGGGTCGCGGGTTCGAATCCCGGCCTTGCACCTGAGTTTTTCGGAATTTATGTGCGAAATTACATTTGAAATTTACCATGAGCTTTTCGGTGAAGGAAAACATCGTGAGGAAACCGGACCAATCCCAATAATGAGAGAAACTTCAATATATGTTGCAATAAAATAAATACACGTTTCAATATAGTTTTATTTCGCAACTGACTTGCGGAGCCCGTAACTATGATTAGTTTTCCTCAAGGAAAACAGCATGGGTTTGTTGAGATAATACTGTCTTCAAATGTGCCAATTCATGTCGTATTGTCTTATGTGAGTTAGTCGTACTTACTTACTTGTCCTACTATACAATATACCTAAGATTTATTTACTATGAGTACGATCAGCCTTTGAAATGGGTGCGCATCAGAATACATAAAGTTTAAAATGTATAATGAGTTGAAATACAAAATGGTTCATAATATACATATAATGCTATTTTCTCTGAAACTATTAACAAATTTAACTTTTTTGATATCGTAATATATAGATTGGTTTAGGTTAGGTTAGGTTTGTTTTATAACAATCCTGTTAATTTGTCACTTTCTGAGAAAATCGCATTATATATTTTGAACTATTATGTATTTTAACCCATTATGCATTTTAAACTTTACGTGTTTTAATACGTACCCCTCTCTGCACAATAACTCGCTTTAGAGCAGGGATGGCGAACCAACGGTTCAATGGCAATGGAATGTGTTGGCACGCGACAACGTTTAAGGCACGCCAATAATAACGACTATACACTTGATTCATAGTTTTATTTTATTTCACCTTAGACAAACTGTTATTGTTATGTTTATTATAAAATGGCACATCCCCCGCAAAAGGTCGCGACCCCTGCTTTAGGGCATGCCTTGTCATGTCAGCAATTCATTCAACGAACGACTTGAGCTCACCCGTGGTAGACTATAGCCTTAAAAAATTTAAAAAGTTACCTAAATTGCCTAAAATAGTGTAAACGTACGGTAATTCTCCTTCCCGCTGGCGAGCATTCTCGGCTCCGCCAGTTCGGGGTGGCGGCCAGTCAGCCAGGCCAGCCACTCGCCCAGCATAGTGGCGGCCAGCGGGCGCAGCAGTGGCGCCGCCACCCGCCGCTCGCCCGCGGTGGCCGGCATGAGAACTAACCCGTATCCTCGCAACGCGTCCCCTCCTATTGCGTTCTGAGCTCGAACCGTTATTACTAGTTGCGGCCCTGAATAAAAAAAAAGAATTAAAAAAAATCCTTAGATTCTAATTGTTTATGGACCAGTCATAACTCCCAAACTTCTCGGTTGATTTCTCAAGGTCAAGCTTGTCAATGGCGATCGCATCGCGCCAATGTCGACCTTGATTAAGGTCAGAATCAGGGAACTTGAATTTAAGTAAGTAAATGTAAATAAATAGTTAATGAAATTGGTATTGCGATGAAATCGTTTAATAAATCAGAAAAATAATCTCGGGACCAATCAATTAACCCGAATCACTACGCGTGTGCTTGTAATTAAACATGAATACCTAGAAAAGTATTGAGTAAACACGGTAGGTACCTAACCTAAAACCTAAGTAAGGAAAATGCTTTGATTTAGACATATTTATTTACCCATGCTATACTATGTAACTATTTTATTAAAAAAGATTAAGTAACTTACATCCAGAAACATTAGTGCTGCTAAAGACCATTTCTAAAGGCATGTTGAAGACTACCCTCTCAGGATCATTACCGGAACGAGCCATTTGGCTGGTGCCCGAGGTCAAGCCCGAAACAGGGCTCCAGTCCGGGCCCCATACTGTCTCATACTGAACATACAATAACTCGTCAAATATACCTGCAGGGAACACAACATTTTCAATTTGACCGGTGAATGAAACAAGGAACTGTGTTAATTCTATTTCCTTCATTGAGATTTATGATGTATTCAGAAAGAGCAAAAACTGAAAAACTCCCGGTAAACTGTTGACAGCACAACGTAACGAAACGAACGAAACCAAAACAAACGTCGCTATAGCAACGAATGTTGCCAGTACTAAATTAATTATCGATAAAAACCGGAAAAGCGCTTCCGAACAACAAAAAGCTTTAAAATAGATAAACCAATAACGACGAATATTGTATATTAATATATACGAGATTAACAGTTGCAATTTTATCATTATTCATTAAAAATAAATTTATACGAAAATGTTTGCAAAGTTACGGTTTTTTTTGAAACCAGAGACAACACGAAAACACACTTCCGTTAAACTGCTTTACCGACACGTTTTATAATTTTGCCACTAGATGGAGTTTCTTTCAAAATTTGAGCAATCGGCCACCATTGTTGGAAGTGATTCTACTGCATTTTGATGAAATTCGTATTATTTGTGATAGTTCTAGGCAAAAAATTAAGTTTTAAACATTAAGACACATTGGCCGATATTGTGCACACGTGGTTCAAGCCTTAATTTGCCGTGTAAGTGGTTAATTTCCAAATATAAATGCGTTCAAAATGTCACGCGAAGTGAGCATCAGATCCGTGAACACCATTCCACACGCGAAATAAGTCGGGTTTTCTTTGATACAAGTGTTGTTGAGCCCTGTGAGAGTGTTGTCGGCGTCGCGGGATAGTGTTGGGCTGTGCGGTGACGTTCAAAGATTAATGTGTTCGCATGGGAACGTTTCAGAAGCATCTGCACACGTCGTAAGGGCGCTGAGTTACGCGGGCGAGGGCTTGAAAGTTGCCGGCATCATTATGGTGGATTGAGAAGGTGTTTGTTGTGCGAGTCAGCTGAACTGGTGTCGCGAGAGGCGCGATGTCCGGCTCGCAACACAACCCGAACGGCCGGCAGGCGCAGCTGGGCTCTGGATGGAGCCCCCTGCAGGTGGTACTTTATATTCTTGTTTTGTTGTCTCACGAGCATTCTTAACCTATCTGCCTGGTCTTGTTGGAAAATAATCAAAAACTATTACAACTTTGTGTTGAATTTTTTAAAGTTCAAACTGGCTTCACCAAGGAATAGAAACTTCTAAAAACCGATTCAAACCTTGGCTTTTGATGAATAAAAAAGGCAAAAGTTTTTATTAATTAGCTACTTTTCGCCTTTTCAAAACTTTAAATCAATGTTTCTTATATCAAAATTATTATCTATTATCTGACAAAATCTGTGTAAAATTTTCCTGTGTGCTATGTACTTGTTATCACAGCACATGTGCATGTCAGCTGATTGACATGTTTGAATGTGTGTTAGTGTCACACTTTACAAGAGTTAAGTAATCTTAAATTACAATTATAAATTTATTTCTCTATTATTCTAGAAATTATAATCTCTTATAGCCTTCATTGTTTCTTTTTCATTTTATCTGTTACAGAACAACAGATTAAACATGACCTATATTGGATGAATGATTAATGTTACTACAAAGTACTTGTACAACCCAAAATACTTGGTATTGAGGGGCATCCCCTGATGATAATAAGTCTGCACTATGCAACTTACTACCACTTTGAGAATTAGTACACATTTGCCCCCTTATTCATAAACGCACTATAGGCCTCTGTTAACTTAGTAATCGTTTGTCCTTATCTGTCACTTTGACATTTACATTTCACAGACAAGGACAAACGATTACTAACTTAGCAGAGGCCTATAGTGCGTTTATGAATAAGGGGGTTGGTGTTTAAACGTACATACATGAATCATCTCTTTATCCCTTATGGGGTAGACAGAGCCTAAGGTAACAAGACCTAAAATCCACATTTAGCATGATTGTGGATGTACAGGTGGAAAGGGGAATTGAAATAGTGATGGGTCGCTAGCCCCATCGCCTGTAACATGATTCCTATGACTTTCGCCCATTCCCTCGATGGGCTTTTACCATCTGCGCGGGAAGAGAAGCAACTGGTACATTCTATGTTTTTTCTTTGCTACCAGACCAGCATTGAAGCAGAATGGTGTTTAAAAACTAGGTATGAATACTATGAATGAAGGAATCAAACAATCCAGGACATATGTACCACTAGCTGTTGCCAGCGACTTCGTCTGCAAAGAATTCGTTTATCGCTATCCCGCGGGAACTACGCAATTTTCCGGGATAAAAAGTAACCTATGTGCTATTCCAGACTTTTATCTATCTATGTGCCTAATTTAATCCAGATTCGTCGGGCCGTTCTGGCGTGATTGAGTAACAAACAAACATCCACCCATCCATCCATCCATCCATCCATACATTTATAATATTAGTAAGATACACGAAAGAATGCACAGATGAAAGTGTGTGCTTACACATGTATGTTTTAAACATGTATAATGTTACAATGTAATGCATTAAATTTTCATTTTAGATTTTAAATATAATGAAAATTTAAATTATATGAAGTAAATCTAGTAAAATGCTTATATGTGTGCAGTTGAAAAACTTCTTTACCTAATTTTTACAAAATATAGGGCCCCAAACTGCTGAAGAATGAGTGTATTTAATAATTATATGATGATGTGATGTTGGACTTTTATTACTATATTTTATTTTATTTGTTTGATTTAATTTGATTTAATTTTGTGTAATTTAATTTAATAGATTGATTTAATTTAATTTGATTGACCTCATTTAATTTTATATACTTTAGTTTGATTTAATTTGAGCAAATTTGACATTTAATTTTAATTTTTCTTTCTTCTTTCAAATATTCTGTTATATTATGGACGTAAGTCTGGCAATAAACATTTAATTTCATTTCATTTTCATTTCATTTCATTTCATAATTAATGTTTTATTCGATCTCTAACACTTTCACAGTAAAATTGTACAGAAGCAATCAACAGTTTCAGCAATTACAGCTAATTTACATAGATAATTACTTTACTAGAATTTTCCTATAATTATATGGTTAGTTGGATGTGGAACATTAATTATTGTGAAATTTACTTCCTTAATTGTTGCCAGGTGTGTAATTTGACATAAATTTGAAGTCAAGGATATATAAATGCGAAAGTATGGACGGATGGATGGATGTTTGTTTGTTACTCAATCACGCCACAACGGCCCAACGGATCTGGATGAAATTCGGCACATAGATAGATAAAAGTCTGGAATAGCACATAGGCTACTTTTTATCCCGGAAAATTGAACAGTTCCCGCGGGATAGCGACATACATGTCATAGGTCGTAGCTGCGTAAAGTTGCAACGTAAATAATTTTAACTACAAACATCAGTTTTTCAACCTAATTCTACGCGGACGAAGTCGCGAGCAGAAGCTAGTATTTTATAAAGCTACAAGTTAAAATTTTCAAGCGGAAGTCTCTTTCTGACACTATGTATTAGATAGAGACTTCCGCTTGTAAATTGTAACTTGTTAGCTTTATAAAATAGGGCCCGGTGCTAGTTTACATCCACCATCTCATTCTATCCTTGCCTTAGGTACATGTAATTTGATAGAATAAAATGGCGATAGCACTATGTGTCCTGTATTTTTTTTTAAATAGGATTGACTGGTGTTTGACCTCTATCTCACCAGATGAGAAGTGTAGATGAGGTAGACAGTGGAACTCACTGGTTCTATCCTATAAGACAACACTCAGAATTATATTTCAGCATTTATGGCAGTTTCACTGAACACCTCCATGGCCGAAACTGAAACCGAAACTGGTTGGCCACTAGTTTCCATACATTTGTCGATGTTACCTCCAAAACTCGAAGAAAAATCAGTAGGCTTATTGTCTAACTCGCTTGACAGCATCTCATTTTGATAGTTCATGTATGGGCTGACAATTGGCATCGTAATCAGCTAGCTGTCGCATTCATACAAGAACTGTCAAAATGAACATGATGGCGATTGCGAGCGAGTTAGACAAGAAGCCTACTGCTCAGTAATCCAACCACCTGCTGCTGTGATACTCCGAAATGATTCTGGGACCTCGTATGTAAATTGTCAGTGTTAAGGTTAACGAGCATTGCGTTAAGAACTGCCCTGCTCAGTTACAGATGGCGAACCTGCTGGCCCGTGCCCCGCAGGCGCACATGGCCTCGGAGCGAGGCGTGACGTGGCACACGCCCACCCCCCCGCCCCACCTCTACCACGTGCCCGCGCCCTCGCCGCCCGATCCGCTACAGGTTAGTACCATCTTCAGACTATATACGTCCTGTACGTTTAGCGCACAAGAGTCGCGTCGCTCGCGAGATGGATTGCCCCATCTTTTTCTTAATGTTTGTTCTAGAAAGGGACGGGTAATCTATTTCGGGCGCGACGCGACTCTTATGCGCTGTTGTGCTAGCCGGGCTGGGGCCTTACCATGACGTCTTAATGTGATTCAGTTTAGGTTCGCTAGCTGTCAGATTCATACTAAAAGTGACAGTCTTGAACTGAGTCGGAATTAGGATGTCATGGCCCCTGTTCGGTACAGGCCTCTCATAATGATGGCCCAGTGCGGATTAGGCACTACTTACACACCATTGAATTCCTCGAATGAACTTAACCGTGAATCATTGAAAACTCTAACAGCCTTATTCATAAAAAATCCTTAATTGAGGTTTGATCAGTTCATTAGTTAACAGACTGATTAAGCTTATTTGACAGTTGTTAAAAAGTATGATTCATAAACGCTTGCTAGCAGTCTGTTAACTAATGAGCTGTTGATGAATGGATTAGACGCGTTATGTTGTCACCTTGACAAATCATAGACCATAAATGGCTTTTAAGTGAATTAAAAAAAATAAAATTGACAGCAGTGGCAGCGAATTAGCGGGAAACCAGCGAATTAACACGACAGATGAGGCAGTGTGGATCTAGTTTCCTTTACCTTTTTCGAAGGGGATACAAACTTAAAACAAAAAAAACTGTCTTGCGTATGGTTTTGCTCTTGCCAAAATCAGCTGTTCATATTTGTGGTGGCCATTTTGCGAGTTAGCAGAGAGATAAAGGAGCGTCTACGGTCCGCTAACTTTCGGAAGACTTAACAGACCCTTGATGAACTGATTAGCGCTAATTGACGTTTATGAATCATGTTTTATTGCATCGGTCCTATAGCGAGCTTATAGCGAGCCTCTAACTTTTTATGAATAAGGTTGTAAATGTGGATGAAGCTAAAGAAGTATGCCAAGTAGAACAAAGTAATCTCTGCCAGTTATTTACACCATTTATAACTCAAAAACGGTCGCACCGATTTTTACGATCGTTGATTTATTGGATTTTGCTTCACCCTGAACAGCAAACTTATGAAGGATAAGAAAAATTAACAAAATGAAAAAATATAGTATGCTCCACTGAAGGACTATGATCTAGTCTGAAAAGTGAAGTAATTGTCGATTTTACGCAGTTCGTCCATTTCAAAAATCTTCATTACGCATTTCGTCCATTTCGAGATTCTTCATTATGCAGTTGGTATGTCTGTTAAGAGGCTGACAACACCTAATTTTGTTGAAATTTATGTTATTTAAACACTTTTTTAAGAAAAACTGCACACAAAAAAAAATACAAAAAAAATATTATGTTAATTTTCATCATATTTCAAACACGCTAGACGGGCTCGATACATAATTGAGTAAAATCGGCTCGATAGAAAATAATTGCAAAGATTGGTCTAAAAATCACCATTAAACGGTTCTATGTCTTTATTTTTTCGACGTATGGGTCTGCAATTAAAAACATAAAGTCAACATATTTATACCTAAACGGCTAACGAGTCATATTTCACAATTAATCCATAATTTTGTTTATTTCTTATGATTTGTGTCTTATTTGCAAGATTTTAGACGCGCGCCAAGCTGCCGGAATAGTTTCTTCTCTTTCACTAACAGGCACGTGAACCGTATGTGTGAAGAGTGGCGCTGCTCCAGGTCATTTGCTGTTGACAGCGCCTTAAAGAGTCTTTAAGCCGTTGATTTCGTCCATTTAGTTAAATTATTGTCTCCCAAATTAATATTATCTGCTATAGCTAGAATCAACAATGAAGTTCCAGACTTCCAAGTTTGAGGGGATACTGATTGGCGAAGCTTTATTATATTTTGTTACATTATTATTATATGTATGTATGTATGTAAACTCTTTATTGCGCAAAATAAGCAAGACAAATACAATATAATGCAATATAATAATATAATGCAATTTATGCAAATCACATGCAAGTGGCATTCATTTCCCACAGCCAATATGCTTTGTTTAATTTCGGTATGAGTTGCTGCCACAAATGACTGTTTTACATAAATTTGTAGTAAAAATAAATCTCAACTCATATACTTTATATATTTTCATGGGCATGTGATCAACTCAAGAAATGATACAACAAGATGTTGCTTAATTCATTATTACTGTGATTTCCCCCGCAAATGGTAAAAGCCCATCGAGGGAATGGCAAAACTATTTTATTTCCCTTTCCACCTATACGCCCACGATCATGTTTATCGTGACCCTCCGCTCTTGTTACCTTAGGCTCTGTCTACCCTATAAGGGATAAAGACGTGATTTATGTAAGACCAAAAAGACCACATATACATAATATGTGGTCTTTTTCTCGAAGGCCTATCAACCAATCCAAACCAAGTTTAGACTATTAGTAAATTTGTGACTTTGTATTGTAGCTTCGAGAAACCGGCGACAGAAAATACATATACCATTTCGTAAATATTTATATTGATATGTTTAACACTACACAATAACCAATTGAGTAAATACTATAACTAAAAGTATTTGTGTCTAGAAGAGACACAAAGTAAAATGGATCCAAAACAACAAAGTACAAGAAACATTTTCGATATAAATGTGGAATTTTTGTTGAAATTTGAAATGTGAAATAGGAGACAGGAAGTATAATTTTCTTTATATTTCAAGATAAATTACAGCTGTTCAATTACTGAAACGAGAACACAGAAATCAACAGAAGAATATTCCTCTGCTTGGTTCAAAAACCAGTTTGCCTTATTACAGAGTGATTTCAAGATTCAAGTGTCGGGGCTGAAGATCAGGCTAATATTATGCGTTTTTACGGCTTCATTATCTAATTATCAGCAAATGTTGATAAAGGAATGATGTTCAGTATTAACATTTTATAATATCGATACAGTATGGATACTGAGTCGTAGTTTGATCAAAGTTGTTGCGCTTTGTCCGTGCGTTATGGAAATAATCCAAGACAATAAAACAATACAAATATCTCTTATTATTCTTATTAAACACTACAACTCAGTACAATGTTATAAAAATTTAAAAAGACTAATTAGAGGTGGTCTTATTGTTCAAATTAAAAGCGATCTACCAAACAACCGTTTAAATACAGCAATGAATTTGAAACAGCTTAAGGGCCTGTTTCACAACCCCCTAACTGTCAGTTATCTATGATGACGTCTCTGTCTGTTTCGTAGTAATAAATAGAGACGGAATCATAGATAACTGACAGTTAAGGAGTGGTGAGACAGGCCCTTAGTATTTTAGTATTGTATCAGGGGCGTAGCGTGCCTTGGTGGGGCCCCGTATAAAAATTTATTTGGGGGCCCTTATGAAAGGTAAAGATTTCTCATAAAAGAAAAAAAAATGTGTGCATAAATTTTTGCTTACGCACGTTGGGGGCCCCCGTGGCCCGGGGGCCCCGTATAATTGATACGGCAGATACGGCGGTAGCTACGCCCCTGTATTGTATTCGTACAGACACATTATTCAAACAGATGACGCTCGACGACAAATATTCGCATAGTAACAAGGTCACGTGACAGTTGGTAACGTTTAGAAAAATTCGAAGGCTTCCTCACCTGCTATGGGTGGTATAGCGGTATAGCACGCGTCACGGAATGACGAGGGTCCGAGTTCGATTCCCAGCCATAGCTTTACTTTTCGGATTTTTCTGTGTTCTAATTTTCAGTGTTGTTTAGAAATTTAGCTTAAGTATTGTCGTGGGAGGATGTTGGATATTCGTTCGACTATCAGTTAGTCTTCTATGCTGGTTTGGGAGCAATAATAACATAGAATGCACCATTCCTCCCGCGCAGATAGTAAAAGCCCATCTAGGTAATGGGCGATTTTTTGCGATTATTTCACAGAAATTGAATGAAAGTATCAAATATCCGTCTGTAGTGCACTTCGTTTTTAGTGTATTAATGTGTCCAATGCAATGATTAATGGTGATGGACTTTTATTTTCCTATTAAAGCGATAAAATACTATATCTCGTTTAATAAGAAAATAAAAGTCATTCACAATAAATTATTGCATTACACACATTAATACCCTAAAAACGAAGTGCACTACAGAAGGATATTTGATACTTTCATTCAATTTCTGTGAAATAATCGCAAAAAATCACCAAAAATGCGACGTTGCGAGCTCAGCACGGATGCGCCCTCTTAATATCTTGGAAATAATATATTCTTGAATACCGGTGGTCAGTGCTTTTATTCATTTAACAATATGTATCAGTTATAAGTAAATGTTGCAGGCTATGAAAGGCGCCGGCAACTCGGTGTTCCGACACACGGCGACGCCGCCCGAACTCTACCGACACACCCCGACGCCGCCCGACAAACATCTCCTCAGGTATGATTGGTTCAATCTAACTTGTTCGTCGAGACTGCCTGTGTATTTTGATTCATTGTTTTTTTTTTGCCAGAGATATAGGTGAAAAACGTGAAAAACTTAAGTAAATGAGCTGTTGTATGTGATTCAGTTTCGTCGACTGTATGTAAAGAAAGTACAGCAGGGCTTAAGGTCTTTTCATTCTTAACTGTACTATTTGGTAAACAAAATTCTAACCTCAATGTACAAATTTTTGTAAAGAATAAGGTGTATTATGTTATCAAATAAACCTGAGGCAATATTTTGTACATAATTTTGCTGATATTTTATCTCCAGTTCCTTTATTTACGATGAAATGGTTAAAAAATAACACAAAAGATGTTTTGAGGCTAGAATTTTGTTTACTAAATGGGGAATTTCAGAAATAGGGTACAATTATGTATACATATTATTTCTTTTTCCGTTTTTTTTTTTTTTGCACTGGTGTAAAAAAAATGTCTCTAGTTTTTCCTTCAAAAATTAGTGTCGGTTTTGTTACCTTCAATTCAAACATTAATGTATGAAAAGTAACAAAACTGACCTCGGGACACTTCTTTTCCCCTATATAGAATCGCTAGTGCTATCGATTCTGAGTAGATCCAATCAAAAAATTCTAAAATCAAAGAAAAAAAAAAGTAATTGTACCCTATTCCCTAAATAGGACAGGCAATGAAAAGACCTTATAGTTAATAATCTGTTTGTAGACACACCCCGTCGCCGGGTGACGTAAAGTCCGGCGCTGCGCTCCCGCCCGCCGATCTCTACGCACATTTGGGACCCGGCAGAGGTACGCACTGTAATAGAGAAAGGGAGAGAACATTCTTGAACATAGTGTAGCTACAAGGTTTATTTAAAAAGATTTTTTTGATGACTGTGTTTTTTTGTTTATTGTAGTTGCATTGTCGTCCAACGTACATAATGTAAGGCAATCGGATAGTGGAAGAGGTTTATATTTCTCTTGTAAGATTTGATTACTAACAAGCACTGGGACACCAAACATTAAATCTCGCAAGAGAAATTTGAACCTCTTGCAAACTTCTTTTGTACTTCTTCACCTGTTGGTGAAAGTGGCTTAGAAATTCATTAAATATTATAAAAATCGCATTTGTTTAATCTTTTTTGCTTTACTTAGGCCAATAAGATTTTGAAAGCACTTAGGATATTATCCTTATGTATTGGATTCACTTGCACCGTCAAGAGATTCTCAATTGTCTGTAACTCGCAAGAAACAAAAAAAAATTCGGCATTGCGGACATTAAAAAGTAAATAACTAACATTCCAACCGAACAGCGATATCTTATCTATTCAAATTAATCACACAGTCTGGCAAATGACGCTGCATTTTATTCGCAGATAAGCTAGTGCGGCCGGAGGATTTGCTGACGTACGCGCGAGGCGTGGACTTGTCCCTCAGCTCCCGCAACGCGAACGGTGCGCCCGCGCACGCCGCCTCCCCCGCCCTGTCAGTCCGGGACGCGCCCACCATAAACAGCCTCATCGCGCGCGTGCAGCCGCGCCCGCACCACGCGCGTGTAGACTCCCTCCTGGAGCGCCTCGTGCCCTCCCCTGTGTCCCCCCACTCGGTCATCATGCACTCCCGCGCGGCCCCCACCCCCTCGCCCCCCTCCTCTAACGAGGACTCGGCGGACTCCTGCGGCGCGCCTCCAGGTTCTAAGCGGAAGCGGAAACCTGAGCGCACCATACGAGTGTCCACCCTCCCGCCGGTCCCTATAGCGATCCCCCCTCCTATGACCAGAATATCCCCCCCCAAAGAGCCCGTTGAGAACGGGGATGCGCACGTCAGAAACGGTCCGGAGACTGAGAAGCCCCCGTCGCCGCCGCCGGAGCCCCATGCGAGGAGAAAAACGCGGTCGGGCTCAGCGGAGACGATAGATGATATCGCGGCTATGATCGCGAGCACTGACGATAAGGAGGGCGCTAAGGAGCCCCCGAAGGAGGAGCCCGCGCCCGTTGAGCCGCCCGTGACTATTGACAAGTTGAAGAGCGTGCTGGCCAGTCCTGACACTAAGGATGATCATGTCGAGGAAGCTGTCAAGTCACCGCCTAAGGTA
The DNA here is from genome assembly GCA_963854515.1 of Pandemis heparana. Classification (NCBI taxonomy): domain Eukaryota; kingdom Metazoa; phylum Arthropoda; class Insecta; order Lepidoptera; family Tortricidae; genus Pandemis; species Pandemis heparana. The sequence goes on along the minus strand of OY978013.1, from coordinate 13,891,364 downwards.
TGTTATAAATTTTGATCACAAGCTATAGATCCTTTTTACATTAAGGGCCTGTTCCACCACTGTTAAGTTGCAATTATCTTAACTGTCAGTTATCTATGATGGTGTCTCTGTCTGTTTCGTAGTAATAAATAGAGACGGAATCATAGATAACTGACAGTTAAGATAACTGGAACTTAACAGAGAGTGGTGAAACAGGCCATAAAGATAGTGCAATATCTTGAAATTATTAGATGTACATATATTGGCTTTGAAATATGAAATGCCAGAAAATATTCATGTGTATCCAGCGAGCAATAAATTCGTGTCAACGCTGGGATAAACTAAATCGGCGTTCGAGCATTCCCATATTATCCGATTCGATATCGGTGTCGGAACACGATAGCCGATATCCGATAACCGATCCTATAGTACCTTTAACTAACATCCGACAGCTCATGGACGTTCGAAGGTGCCGCCAACGGTCAATAACCGAGGTCGAAGGCACCAGCAGTCAGCCCAGAACCTATTGTCAGCCTTTCAAGGAAAGTTTTGAGTTCAAACTCTTATGATGTTTTTATTCGAGGATCAATTAACAAAAGCAACCCGAGGGCTGAAGTAGAAACCAGTTTTTCGCTTGATATACGAATCGTTCCTCTATTTATCTTACTAATGTTATAAATGCGAAAGTTTGTGAGAACGGATGGATGTACGGATGTAACGGTGTGAGTGTGTATGTCTGGTCCTTTTTCACGCTGAAACGAAATTCGGAACGGAGATAGCCGGTACCCTAGATTAACGCATAGGCTACTTTTTATCACGGAAAATTTGAGTTCCCACGGGGTAGCGATGAACATGGTCAATTGCTAATTCTATGCGGACGAAGTCGCAGGCGGAAGCTAGTAACGAACAAATGACTTTCGGTGCCTTTACCCGATATCGTATCGGATAATGCGAAAACGCTCTCCACGTTGGCGAGGTTCTATACTGTATTTTTTTGGCCCGTAGAATTCTGACATTTCTCAGTATTACCAGTCATACAAACGTTCCTTAAATCCGTGGTAATGAAAAGGAAAAAATAAAAAAATGTAGAACATTATGTTGAAGTTGAAATACTTAAACTAACAATCATTTTTACATATTAGTAATTAACAGATATTTGGTTTAATTTTAAATTGCATAATTTAGACAAAATTAATAATCTTTTTATTTTTTTGGGAGAATATAAATTGTTTGGGGTATCACTTTGAGTATTGTCATATATTACAAACCTTCGGTCTACGATTATAATATATTGATTTATTTCGTAATATTTAATAAAAAGAATGAACAGAACGTAAAACTTCAGCAGTCAACTGTCATTCTTCCGGTAAAGTATAGGAAAATATTTTAATAGCTCCTCCCCCATTATCAAAATTACATTAAACCGAACAATCTCCTCACGTGTGTAATGTTATGTCACTACGTCGACATGGCAAAATATGCCTTGCTAAAATAAAGACGTGAGTTATGTATGTACGTACGTATGTGATAATAAGGATGACTTTTAAAGTTTTCAACTTAGATCTTCTGTACTCTAATTGGCCAATTGTCGTTAAAATAAAAGCTGCCATTAATTTTTAGATCCATTATTTGAGTACCTAATGTTAGAACGTCACCGTATTTCATTATTTTTATTTGTTAGTTAAAATAACGAAAGCTTAGTGTGACAATTTATTTGTTCAGCAGAAAAAAAATGTTGGTGTCCCCTGAAACGTCTAATTCTGACAGCTGTCAGAATTCTACGGGCCAAAAAAATACACTATAGTTGTAGCGTAAGTTAATCTTTTTGTTTGTAGACGGAAGAGAAGACGTCCCCCTTGCCGGAGCAGGGCGCGGAGGCGGGCGCGTGGCGGCGGCTGCGCGCGCGCGGCGCCTCGGGCGGCGGCGCGGGCCTGCAGCCCCCCGCGGGCCTGGAGTCCCCCGCGGACAGCGCGCGCCTGCAGTCCCCCGCGGCCGGCGCGCGCCCGCAGTCCCCCGCCGAGGCCAGGCCCGCCCAGCCCGAGCCGCAGCCCGCGCCGCCCACCGCCGCCAGCTTCAAAGAGGTCGAGAACCAGCTCGAGAAGATGTTCGCCGGCATCGAGGAGGAACCCCTCGCTCCGGAAGGTGACACCACATTATTATTATATCTTAATTCTTGATTAAATTACATAAATGCAGTAGTAGTAGTACAAATGAGAGCGTTAATAATTATGGAAGGTGTCACTGAAATATAGAATAAGGAATAGCGTGATAAGGGAACGTGCTGGTGTGAAAGAGGATGTTTATAGTGACTAGGATAGAAAAAGGTATGCTTAGTTGGTTTGGTCACGTAGAGGCTGGATGAAAGAAGATTAACTGAACAGATTTATATGGGAAGTGTGAATGGCTGCGTTGGGAGGGTAAGGCCTAGACGGACGTTCCGTGATCAAATTGGGGACGTTTTAGAAAAAGGTCAGATCAAGAGTACCCAAAACCGACGAGCGTTGAAGAGATTGATGAATGTGGATGAAGCGAAAGAGGTATGTCAGGATCGTAGCAAGTGGAACAAAGAAGCCTACCCCAGTGGGAAAGAGGCGTGACGGTATGTATGTATATAATTCTTAATTAGCCCGTAATGTTGTCCAACTGCTGGGCAAAGCCCCTAGATTTCCAACGCACCCTGTCCGCAGTTATTTCCGGCCAATCGCTCGAGAACGCGTCCAAGTCAGCTTATGCATATTTAGCGGAACAAAAAAAAGTGTAGGTAACTTTTTATTTTTGTTCTGGTCAAGCATTAAGTATGCGTTTTTTTTGTGTTCCGCTAAATATGCCGCTGAGTATATGAATATTTTTTTTTATCGTGGTATTGTTAATTTTTTCATTTGTCGCCCGAAATGGTCATTCTACAGCACTGAATAAAATGACCAATCATTGTTAAAATTACTTCTAAAATTAAAAATATCATGCCAAATACTAGTATCGAAATTCTTGTTGACTGCCATTACCGATAGTCCAGTTTGTCGCGTTTTCTGGCGTTGAACGACACAAACAAAATAGAAGCACGAGAACTTGTTGAAATACTAACAAATACCTTTTTCCTAGCACCACACACATTTTTAACTAAACTTAACAATCATCCAAACAGAAATCTAAAGCATATTCTCATGTATTTCAGGTGAACAACAAGTGGAGAAGGAGAAACCCCAGACCACGAAAGCGAGGAAACGGAGAAAATCGGCGCCGACTAAAGGCGAGCGCAAGGCCGCGAGGCGTTGCAGCCGCGCGTCCACCGGAGATGACAAGAAGAAGGGGAAGAAGGCGGGGAAGAAGAGCAAGGATGCTGCCAAGGACGCTTACGACTCGGGGAGTAACGCCAGCTCGGGCCGGTCGCGGGGGCCTTACATACAGGTATGTATGTATATAGGCTATTTGTGTCACAAGGGAGCAAAATGATGTATTTACGGCGAGGGCGCTATATTGAATCCAGAGCGTAATGAAGAGTTCAAGTGTTAACGCCCAAGATGAAAAAAAATTTGCTCCCGAGTGGCTCATACACTTTACATAGTTTTCACACGAACATTAAAAAACTTGAAAAAATAATCTAACTAATATTATATAGTAGATTGTACACTGAGGGGATAAAGCACTGTATTATGTCACGGGCGCGACATTGAATCCTGAGCCCAGCGAAGGACTCCAGATTTAACTCCCGAGCGCAGCGAGGGTGTTATGAGTTAATTCCTGAGCGTAGCGAGGGAATTAAGATTGAGTGCTAAGAGGAGCGAAGAATTTAAGCGCTCCCAAGACATAAACAGTTTTATCCCCGAGGAGTATACTCTAGTTTTCTCACCTTTTGCGAGACAATAAAAACCAAGGCAACTAGAAAAAGAATTTCATTTCAGAACGCGGATTTTGTACGTCGTGGCCGCCGTGTGGCCAGGTGCAAAGCTTTAAGAGAGTGATAGCCGAGGTATTTTTGAACATTTTGAGCCATACATGTCTTAGCCGAAATTTAATATATTTTTTTTTAATTGAAAATTTAGAAATTTTATGAAAATACCCAGAATTTGATAGAAACGAGTCAATATTGCACCAATGAGCGTTAATTTGTAAACAAAATCTTTTATTTCGGATAGTTTAATGTGTATTGGGCCAAATGAAATAATTTTTATGCCACAGAAACAAAATGGAGGCATTCGAAATTACTAAAAATGACTTTTTTTTGGAACAGAGTCATTTTTCAGTGCCATAAAAAAACTTGAAAAAAAATCCTGGAAATGTTCAAACATTTTTAAAAACATGTCTGTTTATTGCTCTTTCTTTTAAGGTATCACTCATTCACATTGCTTGCTAAATCTGAGATAAAAAGTAAAAACCAAACTCGGGGAGCACTTGCTAAGAATGCACTAGTATTGAAATTTCGCGTTAAAAGTAGGTACTTTAGTAGTAAATTGACAATATTTCAAATTTCTTTATATTCATAAATCAAAAACCATTTCGAGAGAAACACTTGTAGAACACAAAAAAAATATTTTTGGATTTTTTCGTACAGTATTTTTTGAAAAAATGAGCAAAATATGTAAAACAGGAAATGACGTCCAGCGGCCGGTCCAATACTGCCATTATAAAAAACCTTGTCTTCCGGGTTTCCCTTTGACATTTACAACTTTCACAACACAAACACTACTGACAGCTGACGGTTAATTCATTCGCACACCGCTCGGCTTTGTTGCCATCGGGAACACTACATAACTGTTTGCCGGGCAATAATGATAATATTTTTGCAAGTTTTCATTTAAAATCATATTTTTTGTGAAGTATTCTGTTTGAGTTTGTCAGCTCGTTTTGACGTTCATCGACAGTGACAACTGCATTCAAAGTATTTAAGCACAGGTTTTGGCGGTCAATTAATGTAATTATTTCAACGTTTTTTTAAGTGTACGAAACAAAGCAGTGACGTTGTTACTTACGTCCTTTCTGCTTGAGCAACGATTTAAATAGATTTTTCCACGAAAATAAAAGATTTTCACGAATATAAAAAAAATATGGGTGTCTTAAATTTGTGCGCTCTTTCTAGCCAGACGATAAAAAGTAGCTCTTAAAAAATTGAAATATTGTCAATTACATAAAAAAAAGGTAAAAAAAGAAACATTAATCTTCACTTTGTTGTGATTTGAATAGTAAATGAATTCATTTTACAATTGTTTTTTTACCTTTTTTCATGTAATTTACTAGGTAAGAGTAGGTACTTACCTAGTAAATTATACGAAAAAACGCGAAATTTCAATACTAGTGCATTCTTAGCGAGTGCTCCCCCAAGTTTTGTTTTTACTTTCTATCTCAGATTTAGCAAGCAATGTGAATGAGTGATACCTGAAAAGAAAGAGCATTTTGTTTCTGTGGCAAGACAGACACTTAATAGTAGATTGTACAACAAGAGCATAAAACAAGTCATTTTAAGTCATTGTAAGGAAAAATGGGTTTTATGAACGAGTTATACACTCTGCTTTTCACTTAGATTGCGAAGAAACAAAACAAAAACATTGCAAAAAAATATTAATTAAAATTAAATGTGACATTGGAACAATTCGATATATTTAATGGTTTTTCCTGGCAAATTGACTGTTAAGTCAGTGTTATTTCCTCTTCACTTGACGAAATTATTGAATATTAATCGTAAATCAGTAACAAATTGCAACATAAATCCTACAAAGAGAAAATAGGACGTTGCCGCCAGAGTTCCCGCCAATTAACTTTTTTTTTCTTTTTTTTTAAACGTGATACTGCGGTAAGGTTCGAGTAGGCAGGTGTTGATTTATATTTTAAAAAGTTTTATTTCTCATGTACTCATTTGTTTCAATAATAACTTGTCAAATTATTGTTACCTAGTTTTAGGTACTAATTAAACAGTTTAATAGACCGCAGATTACAATAAAAAAACTTAAGTAAAAAAATAAACAAAATATGCCGTCGTAAAGTTTTAGTGATTGTTTGTGGCTGTTGGCACCCGATTGTCTTGGTCTTAGACGAAGATTTTACTTTATGCACAAGAGCATAAAATGCCATTTTATGCAGCCTACATCCAGCATAAAGTCGAACTTTTTGAGCATGAGACGTGAAAAAATTATTTCATTTGGTCCAATACACATTAAATTATCCGAAATAAAAGATTTTGTTTACAAATTAACGCTCATTGGTGTGCAATATTGACTCGTTTCTATCAAATTCTGGGTATTTTCATAAAATTTCTAATATTTCAATAAAAAAAAAAAAAACAAATTTCAGCTAAGAGATGCTCAAAAATACCTCAGCTATCACCCCCTTAAAGCTTTGTACCTGGCTACCGAACACACTGTATAGCGATGTCCCGTTCGCTGAACTCATTCCGTACAGAAATCGTATGAAAATTCTGTATGTATGCGGCCGGCCTACTGGGCCACTGTGGTCACTCGCTACCGTTTCGTGTCAGATCGTGGGGCCGCGAGACTCGCCGCTGTCGGTGCTGGTGGTGAACGCGGGCGCCGAGGAGGAGGGCGGCGAGGGCGGCGCGGGCGCGGCGCGGCGCCGCGACCACTTCCGCAACGGGCTGCGCGCGCGCGGCCTGCACTGCAGCACGCTCGGCCTGCGGTAACCACCACCCCCTGATACTGACAGGAGGAGGGCGGCGAGGGCGGCGCGGCGCCGCGACCACTTCCGCAACGGGCTGCGCGCGCGCGGCCTGCACTGCAGCACGCTCGGCCTGCGGTAACCACCACCCCCTGATACTGACAGGAGGAGGGCGGCGAGGGCGGCGCGGCGCCGCGACCACTTCCGCAACGGGCTGCGCGCGCGCGGCCTGCACTGCAGCACGCTCGGCCTGCGGTAACCACCACCCCCTGATACTGACAGGAGGAGGGCGGCGAGGGCGGCGCGGCGCCGCGACCACTTCCGCAACGGGCTGCGCGCGCGCGGCCTGCACTGCAGCACGCTCGGCCTGCGGTAACCACCACCCCCTGATACTGACAGGAGGAGGGCGGCGAGGGCGGCGCGGCGCCGCGACCACTTCCGCAACGGGCTGCGCGCGCGCGGCCTGCACTGCAGCACGCTCGGCCTGCGGTAACCACCACCCCCTGATACTGACAGGAGGAGGGCGGCGAGGGCGGCGCGGCGCCGCGACCACTTCCGCAACGGGCTGCGCGCGCGCGGCCTGCACTGCAGCACGCTCGGCCTGCGGTAACCACCACCCCCTGATACTGACAGGAGGAGGGCGGCGAGGGCGGCGCGGCGCCGCGACCACTTCCGCAACGGGCTGCGCGCGCGCGGCCTGCACTGCAGCACGCTCGGCCTGCGGTAACCACCACCCCCTGATACTGACAGGAGGAGGGCGGCGAGGGCGGCGCGGCGCCGCGACCACTTCCGCAACGGGCTGCGCGCGCGCGGCCTGCACTGCAGCACGCTCGGCCTGCGGTAACCACCACCCCCTGATACTGACAGGAGGAGGGCGGCGAGGGCGGCGCGGCGCCGCGACCACTTCCGCAACGGGCTGCGCGCGCGCGGCCTGCACTGCAGCACGCTCGGCCTGCGGTAACCACCACCCCCTGATACTGACAGGAGGAGGGCGGCGAGGGCGGCGCGGCGCCGCGACCACTTCCGCAACGGGCTGCGCGCGCGCGGCCTGCACTGCAGCACGCTCGGCCTGCGGTAACCACCACCCCCTGATACTGACAGGAGGAGGGCGGCGAGGGCGGCGCGGCGCCGCGACCACTTCCGCAACGGGCTGCGCGCGCGCGGCCTGCACTGCAGCACGCTCGGCCTGCGGTAACCACCACCCCCTGATACTGACAGGAGGAGGGCGGCGAGGGCGGCGCGGCGCCGCGACCACTTCCGCAACGGGCTGCGCGCGCGCGGCCTGCACTGCAGCACGCTCGGCCTGCGGTAACCACCACCCCCTGATACTGACAGGAGGAGGGCGGCGAGGGCGGCGCGGCGCCGCGACCACTTCCGCAACGGGCTGCGCGCGCGCGGCCTGCACTGCAGCACGCTCGGCCTGCGGTAACCACCACCCCCTGATACTGACAGGAGGAGGGCGGCGAGGGCGGCGCGGCGCCGCGACCACTTCCGCAACGGGCTGCGCGCGCGCGGCCTGCACTGCAGCACGCTCGGCCTGCGGTAACCACCACCCCCTGATACTGACAGGAGGAGGGCGGCGAGGGCGGCGCGGCGCCGCGACCACTTCCGCAACGGGCTGCGCGCGCGCGGCCTGCACTGCAGCACGCTCGGCCTGCGGTAACCACCACCCCCTGATACTGACAGGAGGAGGGCGGCGAGGGCGGCGCGGCGCCGCGACCACTTCCGCAACGGGCTGCGCGCGCGCGGCCTGCACTGCAGCACGCTCGGCCTGCGGTAACCACCACCCCCTGATACTGACAGGAGGAGGGCGGCGACCATCTTCAGCGAACGTCTTCTCTGCAAATAGTCCCTTTTGAGAAAGCCCCTTTCGCTGAAAGTCTCTACTGCATAACGCCCCTTTCGCAAAACGTCCCGTCTGCGAAATGATCTATTCGCAAAATATCCCGTCTGGGAAAAGCTGGTTTCAGTAGAGACTAGCCCCCTTATTCATAAACGCACTATAGGCCTCTGCTAAGTTAGTAATCGTTTGTCCTTAGCTGTGAAAGGTAAATGTCAAAGTGACAGATAAGGACAAACGATTACTAAGTTAACAGAGGCCTATAGTGCGTTTATGAATAAGGGGGTAGGAGTAGTCTTCTCATGGATAAGAGATGGCCATTTTGCGAAAGGGTCGTTTTGCGAACGGGTCATTTTGCGAAAGGGACGTTTTACGAACGGGGCTTTAGTTATGTGAAGGAACGTTTTGCGAACGGGCCCTTTTGCAGAAGAGTCGTTTTGCGTGAGGGGCATTTAGGTAAGGGACCTTTCGCGAAAGTGACAAAGGGACATTATGGTAGTGGAACGTTACGCGCCTAAACCCATTGCTGGACGGGTAAGGGGATCTTTTGACCGTGTTACCGTTAAAATAGAGTATAAAGGTGTGCGTGCGCGTTGCAGGTACGACGCGACGACGCCGGACGCGACGTGGCTGTGCGCGTTCTGCGAGCGCGGCCCGCACGCCGCCGGGCTCGGCGACCTGTTCGGGCCCTACCCGCTGGAAACCGACTGCGACGAGTACAGGCGAGTCTTGTTTAGCCACGCACTTTTAATAATGCAGGGTACTGCTAAATTCGAATGAGCATTAGACCAGTGTTTCATAACCTGTGATCCGCAGACTCCCTGGGGATCCTTGAGTGTAAGTGTGGGGGTTCGCGGTCTTATCGCTCATTTGACAATCTAAATGAATTGAATACCATCAAAAAATGTTGTGATGTTGCGATTATAGGGGGGTCCTTGAAAGGCAAGGGCGATAAACATGCGACCTTAGGCTTTTTTTTATCACCGCCCGAAGTGTTTAAAAATGAGTATTGTCTTACGGGAACTAGTTAAATATCACTCAGCATAGCTAGCTAGAATGATTGTCCAATCGTAAAATTTAGTCGAATAAAACGACGATTGATCAATTGTTATTCGAATACTCCGTCGTCGATTAATTTAATCGCGACTAACCCCCTTATTCATAAACGGTCTATAGGCTTCTGCTAACTTAGCTATCGTTTGTCCTTATCTGTCAAAGGTAAACGTCAAAGTGACAGATAAGGACAAACGAGTGTTAAGTTAGCAGAGGTCTATAGAGCGTTTATGTGTAAGGCCCATTTGCACAGTCCAGAGTTAAAAAATTAAATCGCTAACTCGGGGTTAGGTTTGACAGTTCCATACATTTTGACACTACCCAGCCCCGGGTTAGCACCTGACACGGGATTGAGTCGTCGACCCTGGTCCGTGCGAGTGGCCCTAAGGGGGTAAATCTCTCTCGGCCATCTCTGATCGTATTACTACGATGTAAGTCATAGTCGTAATAATGTATTACCGTTCGTGTTGCAGAGCGCTGGACGAGGCGTCGCGGCGGCGGCACGAGGGCGCGGCGTGGCTGCACGAGGCCTGCGCCGTGTGGGCGCCCGGCCTGCTCGCCGCCGGCGCGCGCCTCTGGGGACTCGCCGGTACGCGCGCACGCACACGGACACGGACACGCACGCACACGGACACGGACACGCACACACACACACACACACACACACACGGACACACACGGACACGGACACGGACACCGACACGGACACGCGCGCACATGATCGCTGTAGGATTGTATAGCCTTGTACATTAATGCAGAGGCAGATTGCTGGTCTAGTAATGTAACATTACGTACTAAATTAGTAATGTTGGAAGACTCGAGTGGCGGCGTTCGGTTGCCTTCCATGTCGGATAAAAATACCGGCCAAGTCCGAGTCGGACTCACGCACGAAGGGTTCCGTGCCATTATCTATAAATATCTATAAACCAGTGTAAGTAGAGCCCTGCTCCAACGCAAAATGTACGTAGTGTGGAATCACTTTATATTGGTTGTTGATATATACAGACATACATACAGATTTACGGTTTTCGTAATTTCTCCTTTATCTGTGCTATGAGACGTTGCTTCGTACCAAATTTCAAGATTCTGAGTTCACGGGAAGTATATACCCTGTGAGTTTCAAAAATTTGCGACATAAACGGCTGTATCTTATGATTGCGTTGGCTTAGAAGTTTGATTTTTTCACAGCTCCAAGGGACAATAGACCTGAGTATTTGCTATAAATTTCATCTTGATACCTCCACTCGTTCCTGAGAAAAAGGGTCTTGACAGACGAACGGACGGACGGACAACAAAGTGATCCAAAGGGTTCCGTTTTTTCCTTTCGAGGTACGGAATCCTAAAAAGTATCGATATTGATACTTTAACGTAAACAAATACAACCACAGATAAAGGTTACTTAATGTAGGCCATTTGCTAATCGTTCCTGGACCGTAAACAGAGCATAGAATAGACCAGTAGGCTTATTGTCTGACTCGCTCGCAATCGCCATCGTGTTCATTTCGACAGTTCTTGTATGAATGTGACAGCTAGCTGATTCCGATGCCAATTGTCAGCCCATACATGAACTGTCAAAATGAACACGATGGCGATTGCGAGCGAGTTAGACAATAAGCCTACAGGCCCTTGATCGGTAATACATTTGAAGAAAGAGACGTCTTTATACAGAATTACCTATGTGTAGGCGCGACGCAATTATCCTTTTTTGTCCCTTTCTCGCGAATTTAGTATTTTTGTCGGTCACACTTTAAAACTGTGGAAAACATAACCTGTGAGCGGAAGTTATCGGTGAAAATATAATAACTTTTTGAGTTTTTAAGTGAAAAGAGTTTTATATTTATTTTATTTATTTATTTATATAATATTTATTTAATATATGACGAAGCTTGTTGCGGATTTCACTTTGGGAAATTATGACGAAGCTTGTGGCAGATAACACTTGTTTATTTTGATGAAGTCTAGTGTGGATGTTTTTTTTTGTATTGTTATAAAAAAAAAGAGTTTTAAAATATGTTTTTGAGGCGGTAAATTAACGTTCCGTTATGGTGAATTGTACTTTTCTCTCAACTCAGGCTTGTAGTGCACTATATGGTCATAATTACGATACGGACTCATAGATACTATCTCTGTCTCAAAGTGTTACGCGAGCGCCTGATCTATTCTATGCTCTGTCTGCGCTGTGGACATATTGTAGGGAAGTTGTGATATGGATGTATATAAAACGTTGTATGTTTCTGCAGGCGCGGTGTGGTCGTGCCGCGGCGCGCGCTGCTCTCTGTGCGCGCGCGGCGGCGCGTGCGTGGCGTGCGGCGCGCGGGGCTGCGGCGCGCGCGCACACGTGCCCTGCGCGCGCGCGCACTGGCTGCTGCGGGACGACACGCTGCGCGCGCTCTGCCCAAACCACACCAAGCACGCCAAGCACAGCTAAGACTGCCCGCGCTGATGTGACACGTGCGAGGGATTGATAGCTTTTGAATGCGTCATGCTTTTTTTTAAATGAAGGTCGAGTTGAATATTGGCATGACGAAAATGGTGCACGTCGATTCCTGACCCCACCACGGAACCTTTGTGTGTCGTGACGATTTTCCTTGAGTGATGCGATGTCACTATGAAGTTTTATGTGAAAAGGTTCCTCGAGGATTCGATTCGCTCGAGTGTACGTGGGGTTTTTAAAACTTATACTATACTTGAAACTTTTACTTGTGGGGTTTTTATTCTTCCGTTTTGGATATTTATTTCTATTTTTATCTCTGATGGCTTAAAGTGCCCCTAGAAAATGTTCCATTTCTGATGCTGTGTTTATAAACTCGTAACCCGACTTGATTTTATATGAATCACGTGTGCCAGAAAACTAGCAAGTCTGTTGTGGTTCGAGTTGAAAACATAAAATTTGTCATGCAATTTTATTTTATTTTAAAAATCGAAACTGTCCAAATGCAAAATGAGCTCGCTATTGCAACTGGCACAAAATAAGCTTCGATTATGAGGAAAAGGGTTCCAATTTCGAATGTTGCCATTGACGACTTTCAAAAGCTATTACCACAAACTTATCGAGTGGCCAGTGTGACTTTATTGAGGCTTAAACATAAAAACTATGATTTAAGTTTTAAGTGCGACTACGAACTATCTTGAGCGTGTGAGTCTTGTGATATGATTTTACTGCAAACGATTACCCTTTTGATGTATTTATGTCGTCTTAGATTTATTTTTGCGCTCCCATTTTTTTTTTTAAGTTTCTTTATGTAAATTTTGAGAGTACTCGTGGCTATCTGATGATGGAATCTCTGTTACCTACGTTTGACGTTGATATTTATTAGATGTTATTCCAAATAGCAGGGCACGTCGGGCACCGGTTTAACGGTGTCTCGTGTTCTGGTGTGTAAGTACATCTAGCAATGGTAACTTAAGACAATTCACTCAAGTGGACAAAGGTATAACCGACGAAACATTACAGTAAGGCCAAGGATACGAGATAAATAATGTAAACAAGGGTTCAACCGTTAACAATTGCTACTGACTGCTTTCCTGTGCAACGAATCACGCAACGACAGCTGTCATAGACCAACTGACGCCATTATTACAACTGACAAATCAGAAGTTGGTAAACAGTCGAAAGAGCTGAAAATGATTGCACGTCCTCTATTCGCCCTCTATTAACTTTGCGCTAGTCGTGTTATGATTATGAGCTCTTACTCGTAGACCATAGCTTTACTTTTCGGATTTTTCTATGTGTTCTAATTATCATCGTCGTTTATAAATTTTATTTCTGTCGGTAAAACGTAAAAAATCAAGTAAAATGCTTGATTCATTTGATAGTACCTATCATTTGAAAAACAGCGCCTTCTCTCGTCCCTGGTGAGCAGTAGATGTTCCTTGGGAGTTTGTAATTGTGTCGTACGGACACATCATTCAAACAGATGACGCTTGGCGACAAATATTCGCATAGTAACAAGGTCACGTGACAGTTGGTAACGCATAGAAAAATTCCCGGCCATAGCTTTACTTTTCGGATTTTTCTGTGTTCTAATTTTTAATAGCTTTATAACTGTTTATCAACTTCTGGTGCTTACTGTACCTATGAGAGTTAATGTTAGAGATAATATTCCGCTATCGCAATATAACTCGGTAACGGTCCGATTGTTTACGTATTTTATCTCGACTCTTTGGCGTTACTTTACTTATTATGAATTATGACCATGTGGGGAGAGCTTATGTTCATTGTTGTTGATCATTCCTTCTGATAAGTATTTTGAACAGCTTGTAACATTTAGCTCGATAGCTGGTAACATTGTTTGAAGGCTCATTGCCGATATAGGTGTGTGTTTGTCCACTTGAGCCTTTATTTAACGCCAGTGTTGAGAATGCTTTTAAAGCAAGTCGGTTTGTGTATCACAGTGGTGTCTAAATTTGTATTTAGATGTGGTTTTATAAACTTTTGTTCACTCATTTATGGATGGGGGTACCAAAATTCAAGTCAATTCGGACTTGAATTTTGGTATACGTCATTGTAAGATGGATGACTATGACTATGGATTTAGAGTCGACAAAAAGTATTGTGAGCGGAAAAACTTGTATTTTTTTATCTATAACTTGTTTTGCTCGTCGTGTCCAATTTTTAAGCTTTCAAAAAATGATGTTCAGATTTTCTTGTCAGAGTATCAGGAATTGTATAGGACTACCTTGAGCCCGCGGTTTCGCTTCCATTGCAGATTTTGCATCCCAAAGGAATTTAAAAAACTTGAACAAATTATAAAAAGTTTGTAGTAGTTAGAACCGTTCTCCAGTTTTTCGCTTAGCAATGTACTTAGCGATTTTTTTTGTATAAGTTTAACTTCAATAATTAGGCTACTTACTGTGATCCACATTCCAAGGCCAGGCCACACTAGAGGCGGCACTATTATACTACAGACAAGAATGTCACTAAGCGTGTGACCAGCGCCTTAGTTCATGTAAACTGCATCTCGAAATTAATCCGGAATTTTTCAGCAGGCTCCTGTTTCACCAATTTGACAATTGTCGGTGACAAGTGACAATTCGAATTCCAATGCGTTGTCAATATGAAGCCAACCGGCGTAGATTCTCGTCGAGTTTGTAATGTGAAGAGAATTGTCACATGTCACCGACAATTGTCGCTTTAGTGAAATAGGGGCCAGGTGGTTGGGTTAGTTGACTTAACACTCCTGTAAATATCTTTCAGTGTTGATTGTCGTTGAAAAATGTTTCCATACATTGGTTGATGCTAGTACAGTCAAGGTCAAAAATATGGATTCGCGAAAAGTTGCAAAAATATGTAATCATCAGCGTTAACGCCACTATAATAAGGTATGTATACATATTTTTGTCACTTTGCTGGTATGCATATTGGTGACCTTGACGGGTAAAATTATCGATTCAGCCATGATGCCAAATATATGTCACCGATCTTATTTTTTGTGGCATAAAAGAGTGTATAGATCTTTTTGACGTCTTGGTAACGTGCATATATTAATGCCCTAGAGTATACAGCGTCCGGGGGTGAATTAATGACTTAATTTAGACAGCAAAATTACGGTGAAAAAACTAGCGTTCAAACTATCCCAACCACATAAATTACTACTCGGATTATTTCTAAGACATTAAACTATTATTATTATGAATAAACTTTGAGCACGTTCAGTAAATACATATGTTCTAAGCAAATTATGCCTTAGAAAGTGCCAGTGTGGCCTCGGCCTGAAAGCACTTGGCTTTATCCAAGTATCGCACTGTCGTTTGATTCGTGAGCAATAAAGGTGTAAGAGTTTATTTTTTTAATGGTTCAGGCAGCGCTTGCCGCTTCATTGATAGGCGGCAGCGTCAGTGGCTTAGGGAAAGGGAACCAAGTAAAATTACATTATAACTAATTACTAAAGTTATAATGGGAACAAAAATACTTGATATTTGGTAGTGAATTTGTGGCTATAAATGTTCAAAGAGTGTGCCTATGCACAAACCTTTTTGTGTGGGTAAACTGGCTACTACCATGGTTTGGTTTGGTAGTAAGGATATTGGTTTTACCCGGGTCCTGACTGAGCGAGGCAGCTATTTTCGGTTCGATTTTGTCTTGTGTCAAACGAAATCATGCCTCATGCGGTTGACTCGCGAGGCGGCTCGCTCAGACAGCTGGGTATATACTTCGTCGATTTTCGTAACACAACTTGCGGCTGAAATGCTTCGAAGATTTATTCTTGCAGCTGCAAATGTATTTTGAAAAATACTCCACAACGAATGTTGTCTTTAGTAATGCGTATGTTTGTACGTTTATCATTGGCAAACATACAAACACATTACAGTTTTAAACGTAAAAGGAACTTCTTAGTTTAAGTTCTTTTTTTGAACTGCCAGGTTGCCATGGCGACCTTTCGCTCCGCCACTGGACGCGCCCGCGCATCTCGCCCCCTAGATGTTAGGATTTAATATATTTAGAGACAAATTGTAGATACCTGTTAACAATATTTTACCCAATTTTCGAAATCCGCGGAATAATAAAAGAATATGTACAGAATATTTTACATATACATTAAAAATTAACAGTGAATAGATGTAATTTTTTTAGCAATCTGAATTTTAGAATGTATGTAAATATAACATGTTTGCAGCTCCGTATGGGACGGCCGGACGCGTTTGTAAATATAGTTTTAATGTAAATAGCAGGATTGAGCATCAGGACACCAATTATGAAGATAATTGTATGGCAAGCGTAACAAATTGATTACAGTATTTGAAGCTGACAGCGAAATGAGGTTTACATTATTTGCAGCTTTGAAAAGTGGCCTTGAGGACTGCTGTGGCCGTTATCAAACTTGTTTCCATATAAATTTATGTATAATATAGATAATATTGTAAGCGATGTATTTGTATGGCAAAGTTTATAGATCAATTTGAATATTGATTTATTTTTCAAAAGTTTCCGAGCCGGAGACGTAATTCAAGAAGCAATATGTGATGGTCTTCCTAACCTGTTGATGCAATTACTGCTTCCGTACATTCGTTTCAAAAATGTAAACCTCATAAACGGAAACACTATGAATTGTTCACATAGATTTGTAACAATATGCAGTGATATTAAAAAGGAATAATAAAAGCATTACATTCGAGTAATGTTTATATATTTTATGTAAATCATACAACTGTTTTGTTGCCATTTTAGAATCAAAACTAGTCTAATAAATAGTATCTTGTGATTTAAAAAAATTATAAAATTTCTGGGGGTCTATTAAAATTTTACAATTATCTTTTTAGCTTCATAATAGGTATGTCGGTCGTATGTTGTTGAGGATAAAGTAAATACACGATAAAGTGTAGTGATTATACTTAATGGTTATTTGTACCAAGAATTTTACGCTTAAAATGTAACAAAAATACCTGAAACTCTACGCATTCTGATTATCAAAGCAAGGCACTGTAAGCTTAGTATGTTATGCCTCTTTAGAATCGGTTGAGAATAAGATCGTACACAACATTGAGAACTTATACGTGTAACTATACTACTGGCAACATGCAAAGTTGTTGACAAGAACGAAATGTAGCTGAAGTTTTAAAATGTAACCGTGTTTAATCTTTTTGCTTTTCGTAGCAGTACGCCTTAACATAGTGCTATTTTTAATTTATCTTTTTCGGGTCACTAACGTTTGACCTAAAAATTATTGACAAAATGATCATTTGACAAACTTTAAATATCTGATAAACCGTTAACTTTTTTAAAAACTTATAAAACAAACCTAACCTAACCTAATGTGAGCCACGCATAAAGGTTTTTAGATTTTCAAAAAAGTTCACGGTTTATGAGATATTTAAATTTTGTCAAATGATCATTTTGTAAAATGATGCTTTTGTCAATAATTTTTAGGTCAAATGGAAGGACACCATCTTTTTCTGTAATACAACGACTAATCTGCGATAGGTAGTACCTAAATCAACAAATCACTAATAGGGTCATCTGGCCCAATAGCAACCTTTTCCATGTTCATTGATTTCTTTAGTTACATATAATGAATCTTGTCTGTAGTTACCAATTTATTATGCAGTTTAATGTTACGGGTACAGTACCTGGCCATAAATATTGCACTTCGGTCTTGGGAAAAAGACCAAAGGCTTCACGTAATTTAGAGTGAAACAACGCTCCACGAAGCCGAAATTAGCCGAAGACCGATGTGCAATCTTTATGGACGGATACTGTAGTAAAATACATAGCTAAGCTTACAGTAACCTCCAAAATCAGACGCGCTAAAGTAAAAGAAGGCATTTTCGTATAAGAGGGTGTAAGGAACTATCTTCTGCCTGCGTGCACGGGGTGCGGTGAAATTATAAATTAATCGTGTACTTTAATTCCAGTGAATAGAAAATAGACTGTATTTAGAGAATATTAAGGTACAAATTTACGGTAGGGAGAATCGGCCAGTAATAGAGTTTTTAAAATTTACTCGACGCATGGACAGACAAGATCAGAGCATCCCAAAAGCCTTCGTTTTGTAAATGGTGTAAGTTTTTTTTTCACTTACGGCAAATTATTACTTTATTAAGTATGTAATTGTTATAAATTATATTTATCATGACATTATAAGCAAATTGAAATACAACATGTTTAAAACGAAACATTATTTTTATTTAAAAAAATATTTTGGTTAAACCACCTCGGAGGTAAAGTCGATTTGACCAATATGCATACTACAATCGTAGAAGGAGCATGTGGCCACCAAACCCGACTGGTCGAATTTCCAATCGGCTCCATAAGCGATGCTCTCGTGTACTAGATATTCGAGAAGCACTGATACCTCGGGGTCATTGACACGTAGGACCCGGAATCCGCCGTACATGCAGGCTGCTAGGACAGACCCGGCGTCGGTAGGGTGCCACTTTAGACGCCACACGCCGCCGCCCACAGAAGTTTCTGTGAGGCATCGCTTGAGGTTCCTGGTGTCCCAAAGACGGACTTTTTCGTCGTAGCTGCAACAAAAACTTACTTCAAGCATGTCGGTCCCAGCCCCAGCAAGGTAGAGGGCTAGAATATTTTCTTTCAACGCCCTTTGTTCTACAGTTTCTAACCCTCATCTTTTCCCCAATTACAGATAAATTGTGACAGTAGCACTGGATGAAAGTCACCAAAAAATATATGTATACATACTTAAAGGTTGTCTTAAAAATGTTTCAGC
Organism: Pandemis heparana; assembly: GCA_963854515.1. Taxonomy (NCBI): domain Eukaryota; kingdom Metazoa; phylum Arthropoda; class Insecta; order Lepidoptera; family Tortricidae; genus Pandemis; species Pandemis heparana. Next base: position 13,872,719 of record OY978013.1, on the reverse strand, counting down.
AATGGTTGGGTTAGTTACTAAAGCCCTGTATGTTTTTCAGGATTAAATCATATGACAAATCTTTCCATACATGTATGGTCAAAGTGAACCGTGTCAAGGGCGGCACTTAATTTTGAATCAAAAATTTAACTGAACAATCTTTGTAGGGGTTCAGCCGAAATAACCCAATCACGCTGCTGAAATTCCGGGCAAGGTCCGAGACTGTATAGGCACAGAATATATAATAGTACTAACGTACAGAATGGCCACGCTCCGCCCCGCACCTATTCGAGTTACCCCACCCCTCAAGCGCAGTCTGCCGGAAAGCTGCTGGCAACAAGTAGGGCTCGCGACGCGATGTATGTCGGCCGCACGTCACAAGTTCGGGAACCTATCCTACCTACTTCATTTTATAAAACATTAGAAAATTAATGCTTTCTGAAATTATCGCGATTAATACATGAAATAACTACAGAATCATTCGCTTAAGTTTGTTGTCGTACATCTATTGTAATTGAAAATAATAATGCTTAAATACACAGACAGACACATTTTAAGTAAGTTTAAATAAATAGATATCACTATTATCACTACTATTACTATATTAAAGAAAAAGCCGTGGTAGCCTAGTGGTTTGACCTGTGGCCTCTCAAGCAGAGCGTCGTGGGTTCAAATCCCGGGCTCGCACCTCTGAATTTTTCGGAATTTATGTGCGAAAATTACATTTGTAATTTGCCATGAGCTTTTCGGTGAAGGAAAACATCGTGAGGAAACCTGCACACATCTGCGAAGAAATTCAATGGTGTGTGTTAAGTTCCCAATCCGCACTGGGCGCGCGTGGGAACTATAGCCCAAACCCTCCAATACACGGAGGAGGCCTATGCCATGAGGCACGCCGAATTTCGCGACAATTAAAAAAAAAAAAAAAGACTAACAACAACAACAACAACATGTAATTACTTACCGAAATTGTAGCGAATTCGGAATAAAAAAAAAAGTCATAAAAAAAAAAAAAAAAAAAAAAAAAAAATAGATAACGATTAAGTACATTTATTTGCACACATCTAAGCCATATCTTTAGTATATTTATGTCATTGGTAGTACTTATAGTACCAGGTTTTTGCGATAGACAGCCCTGTGTATCTTACGCACACATTGACGCGTGTACAGACGACGTCGTGCCTGTGTTCATTTCAGAACGCAGATTTTGTACGTCGTGGCCGCCGTGTGGTATAGGTACAGTACAGTCAGCTTCACAGTGTGAAACATCAAAGGTGACCAAAAAGTTCGACACACCCAGTGGCGTAACTACAACGTCAGGGGCCCGCGGCAAATTCATCAGATGGGGCCCTTCCTCACTATAAAGAAGTCAGTTTCCCTTCTGTGCTCAAGGCCAAGCCAGTTCGGGGCCCCGTAGAACTGGGGGGCCCCGGCATTTTGACAGCCACCCTGTAGTTACGCCACTGGACACTCCATACTATTTCTATGAACTATTTGGCCGACATGGATGCTTCAAACTATCTGACGCTGACTACGTTGCCGGCAGTGAAAATGATATTATTTACCTGCCAGTAAGGAGCTGACACTCCAGGTCAGCGTGACTCCTGATGGTTGTGACGCCGGCTTCGTGCTCTCTGTTTGTGGAGAGGGCTGCGTCTGGGATTCTGACGTCATAGCTCTTGAAGAGGCAGTCGTCCCCACCTAAAAATGTATTTTAAGTCGAATCTTAATTTTTTTCTGACTTAAAACGAAAGATGAGATATTTATGGGTTTATGGCGCCGTAGCATAGCTCTTAAATGGTTGAACTGATTTAGATGCAGTTTTTTTTTCTTTTATAGGTTTTCTAGGTTATTTAGACATGTTTTGTGAAAATTGGTTCAGCCGTTTCATTGATCAGCTTTTTTAGCTGCGGCTGGATCTATTATTTTTTGCGTTAGAAGTTTTTTAATTAATAACGTGGATCTATATCCACCACTATATGCTAAAAATAAGTAACGATACGCCTACCGCCTACCTGAGTAGAACACGTCGGGATTCCAATAATTAAACGCAGCAATCCACGCTTCGAACCCGTGACTCTTCCACGCTCCAATATTCTGCAATCCAGCTCCAATTATTTTAAACAAAGCCACGCTGCCTGTGGAATCGCTTACGACCACCATTGGCTCGTCTGACGCAGTTTTATTCGTCGACCAATCAACGGACAGCGCCAAAACGTCTGGACCAATGGAATCCTGGATCCACAATTTTAAATAAGATCCGTTATTTTCAAGCAGCTGGTACAGCTGGAGTAGCCCTTCTGATGTGACGACAGCGAGAACCGGGTGTCCATGAATGGTGTGATAGCACCATTTTTGGTCCAAAATGCCGGATGTGTCGACCGTTTGGATTGGATTCAAATCCTCGGTGTCTTGATTAATTTTGAAGAGATATATCCTTCCAAATCTCTTTTGTTTCGTCGACTGTTGGTCTGAAACATAAACATACCTAAATAGCACAACATAAATGGCTAGGTGCCCATTTAAAGCATGGAAAGAAACCACAAAAGAGCTCTCTTCATAGGCAGACATTTTTTTCTAGGCACCGAATTCCGAAGGAGGAGAATCGGTAGTTGTATTACGTATTATCTATTTATGTGGATCGATAGCGCGATGCAGAGCACGAATGAGATCACAGGCTCGTCCAGCTACTCATGTGTCATAATAGTTTATAATTGTCGATGACTAGGTGGCGCTAGGGTCTCTACAACAGTATCCAGGATGGTGAAAAATACACAGATGGCGCCACCGTCTTTGCAAAAAATCGTAACATGTGCATGCAATAGCTCGAATGCTATGTACAAATAGATTTTTACGTGCGCCACGTGCGTTTTTTACCACTTTTGTTAATAAAAGTTAAACGGTCGGAAAATAGTGTAAGATAAGATATACATATAGACATCTACCTCCTTCATCTTTCTTCTCCAGTTGGTAAGTCCCGCACACCAGCACGTCCTGGTAGGGCTCCACGGGGCACCACTCCACCGAGTCGGCGCTGTACCCGGTGTTCCAGCGCCATTTGCTGACCCATCGCGCCGCCATCTTGTCCTAAAATACAAACTACACCGAAGAAGAACGTCACTTGTTTTTTGCCAAAACGCGTCCTGGGCTTCTCGTTCTTTGCTGAGAGGCAATCACGGAAGCAATATTAAACATTTTCTAATTATTTAGTAGGGCAGGTGCCCCGTTTCTGGACACTTTAAAACTGTAGATCTTAAAAATACCTTAGTACCTAAACTCGAATTAAAATTGAAAATGGCCAATACTAGCCCATGGCCATAATTGGGGCACCATGCCCTATCCACCGAACAAACGCTCGGTGTCTGTCGAGGTGGTTTTGCTATTCGCTACGAGATGATGCAACATGTTCACCCAGCAATGAGGGCCATCAAAACCGTTAGACCCTTTTTCACGATTCAAAAGCATCCACGCACATCAATTATTTTTAATGTGATTGATGACATAGGAAGGGATGATAAATGAAAAAAATAGTACTATTTTAAACCCATTTATTAATATTAATATAATAATAAAAATATGTCCATACATGAATAAATACAGCCGACTAAAGCTATTTCTCGTAAACTGTAATGAATTCAACATTTATTCCACACTTCTTTATATTTAAATTGCTAAAAATTTGTACTGTTTCATGGTTCATTACTTACAAATACGTTGAAAACTTTGAGAAGTCATAAAACAGCAATAACTTATAATAATATCATAGGTGACATCGATATAAGATTTAATTTAAAATGTGAAAAAACATACAGAAAAAATCTATCTATAAAAAATATCGATTGAAATGGACTCGAATTACGATTAGTAAGTATAACATTCAAGTAAGTACTTTATTCTTTAATGGTAACTTATGTTATAAATTTAAAAACTATTTCGTAATTTCTCCTTACATCTAGCGTTATACTAAAAGGTATACATATTTACGGCAGTTGGACCAAAATGTTTCCTGCGGCTCGTACTACCAGATCTTATTACAGCCGGCCAATTTTATAAACTGTAAATACCAACGCTTTCAAGCCTTCGTGACTTTCAAAAAAACTCCAATTAAAAACTCTTTTCATTGCGCGGTCGTGACACTCGCCGACAACCAATGAATCAACGACACGCAATGAATAAAAAAATGCAACCCACTCCGTCGGTCGCACATAGTCGGGGTAAGACCGTATAAGCGAGCCGCTCGCGTCTTGCTTGGCAGTAGATCCGCCGACATGTAAGCAGACTTGTGACTTTATTTGATGGAATGCATACGGGTTGACGGGACCTCTTTTTATCAAAACAAAGGATTCGCGCCTAGTTTTCTTTCGTAGAACGTGCGTGTAATATTTAAGCGCTTGAACTTTTGATAAACAGGCCCCCAAACCATTGGGCTCGTTTGTCAAAATGCATAAGTGTCGTACGAAAAAACGCTACAATGCGTCCCATGTGCTTTAATAAAAAAGTCCTAGCACTAGTATTAATTAACTTTTTACTGAATAATTCTCAGTAGCGACAATAAAATTTAGTGTAGGTAGACCGTAAAATTAAAAAAAGAGAAATTTTTGATTTAGTTGCAACAAAACAGTTCAGAAATAGCAATTAAAATATAAAATATATACAACTTAACGCTAATTCAAAATTATCAAACAATGAGCACTTCATCTTATAATATGTTATCCTAATTTGAGGTCACATGATTGGCTTTAACATGCTAAGCACAAGTTACCTGAGCAATGACTATGGGAACAAACTTATGCTTTTAATACTACAATTTTAAGATAATTGCTTTTTAATTTGTTACTAAGCATAGGAAATTTACTACAGGTCAATCAACAGCAGCAATCAACATTAGACTCAGCTTTGATAACCTGTCAAATTTGTGACAACTTACATACTTTTACTAATAGATATTAACTCAGTTATGTAAGTTCATTAGTTGTTAACTATAACCAGACCTCTTTTCCAGTGGACACTGAGCAACTGTGCCTAGGGCCTTGTAACCAAAGGACTCCCTAGTACCTAACAAGGGAGTTAATAGTGGGCCTAATATGTAGATCAAAAACGGTCCTAAACATAGCTTACTCTTTTTTTAATCATGCTCTATTAGATGTTAACAAATGTAAATTTGCGATGTGACGTGGACGTCATTAACAGGGAATAAAACACCTTAGGGAAAGTCCTTCTATAGTTATAGGAGTCTTTTGCCCAGCAGTGGCTAGTGGGACATGCATGACTGAGCTGGCTTATGAGGGAGTTCTTGCACACAGACGACAAAGTCGTTGCCCTGAAATTTCCATACAATAGTTGTCCTATTTAATTGTTTGCTTGTGAAAATGTAGCCAAAAATGACATTTAAAATGTTGATGTAAATATTGTTGATCCGAGCTCTAATCAAATAATGGCAATCGAAAAATTATTGTTAATCCATTAAATTAATTTCGGGCACGGTGTCTGATTCATTTAGTTTATATTTTGGTGCTGTAAATACTTAAAACCGTTGTTGTTAACACTTTAACAGCTTTACTAAAGGACTATGGTACTCACCCAGAGACCATGACCAGAGCAACTCTGTCCAGACATTTTGGCCTTAAGGAAAAGGTAGATTACTGTTGTGAAGTCCTTTTATAATGCTATCTAATCTATTTGAACATTTCAAAATACCGCGAATATCAATCAGTTTCTCCATCTAATACTAAATTAGACCATTAAACATTTTCATTGCGCTAAAAAGTATGAAGTCACCCAATCAAGTCATAATGAGTATCTTGCGAGTTACTTTAGGTAACATAGTTATGGCTGCATTGTTATTTCCTGACCAGAAATATTACGAGGGTACAACGAGAACGCGAATAATATTGCCAATTAAAGTATTGATTTAATTTAACCCCCGTAAAGCAGAATACGGGAAGAAGCCAGTAAGTTTTCATCACATATGTCATGAATGATGTAAGACTGGGGCAATTTTTGATGCCTGGTCATAATTTTTTAAGGCAATATCCGACATACCCCCTTAGCATGCTGGCCAGGCTTAATTAATATCATGAAACATCAACATCACAAAATACCAAAGGATTATCTTAAAATATGCTTATTAAACATTAATAATATTTTATTTTATATATTGTTTCGTCTGAGGTAGATGTTCACAATAAGTGTTGCGATCACAGCCTGGCTTTTCAGGACAGTTAAACAGAATTATCTTGAGTCTTAAATAATTATGAATAAGATTGTTTTGTAGGGATAAACACAAACTACATCCCAGTTATCTCTAAAACTGTTATGGTTTGTCACTAATTAGTCACAAAGCATTTTTGATCTCAGTAATCAATAGGGGCATTTAAGTGTCAGTTGTCTAAACGCACATGTGTAATGTAAACGCTGCAACTGGATGTTAGCATTGAACAGACTCAAGAATGTGCCTGTGCCTTAATTGTTATTCCTATTAACTGCAGATTAACTGCACTTTTATATTTACTGCCAGTTGCCAATGTATATTTGATGTAACAGATATTTTAACTACACAAACGATCCTGTGCTATTGACTTTCAAATCAAAGATGCTAAGTACTAATAGGAAACTATTATAATATAAGCTATTTATGTTTGTAATAGGAAACAACTGCCAGATTTCTTAATTTACTTATCACTACTCAACTAAACTGCATTTTTAAAATGTTAGTTAGACATGTATTATGAAGAGTTAGTGCTTAGTGAAAATTCCATTGGCGGTTTGAGTATTTGCTCCGCCAAGCCTCCCTCAAAGCACTTTAACTCTTTTCTGACAATAGATATTACACCATGTCAAACCGCAAGCTATAAATCATATATAAGAAGTCTGTTATTTTATTTTATTTACCTTTTGACTCAAGAACTGTTGTATTCTGCATCAAACATTCAACCAGACAAAGTTAAAATATTGTTACAGCAATGCTAAGTGCATTTACATTTCTTACGTAACTTCCAGATATTTGAAGAATTGAAGACTTTCCATCATTGAATGTTTCATGCTACTTGAAATTCTATATCAAATAGAAAATACAATATGTCACTTTAATTTGAACCATATACAAATGCTGTGCCTAACTTTTTATGCACTGAAGTTAAGAAATCTAAGAGGTAAATCACATTTTCAAAATTAAATCTCTTAAATTTAGTCTAAGTACCCTGAATTATATTTTCCTTTTACTTCTAATAAATAAGACCCTAACATTTTTTTAGTAGTGGCAGCATTATTCTTAACTCTGCAACACTAAAAACAAACTGCAGCTAAAATATATGTTCACTTGATATGAATACACAACATATTGAAAGAACTTTACTATAATATAATCACCAAATATATCAATGCAATATATTCTTTTTAACTATTACTTGTGGTAACATACTCATTTAAAATAATTGAATTATTGGAGAATTAGAATACTGCTGCAAAATACATCTATTAACTTTACACGTTAGGGACACATTACCAGAAAGAAGTATTATTATTAGTATACTTGAGACTTACACTAATATACTTTGACTGCTGCATGAGCAATAAATAACCATTATTTCTATGAGACTGAATTGGGCATTGTGTGGCCTACAATCTCACACCACTATGAACGCTGTATTACTAATAAAATCATTCATTTAAATGGCCATAGAGATCTGCCTGTAACTGCCTTGATTTGAGTTAGTGATCAATTAAAAAAACAGAATTGGGCTGCAAACATTTTCCTCTGAAGTCAAGTTTGACTTAGCTCAATTATAAATTAAGAAAAAAAAATATTTCACCTTTGAGAGTTATGGGCTGCGGGTGCACTTTCACACCCATTCCCTTGGAAAGCATCAACATGTTTCAGCTTCATCACAGGAAAGTAATAAGCCCTGTGAATTTGTTTTGTTCTTACATTATAATTTATCCATTGCAGTCACAAACAATTTGTTCCTGAGGTATTCTAATAAATTGACTGTTATTTCGGCCTGTAATGGCTTACTGTCGTGCTGAGCGTTCTGTCTCAATCAAACATTCCCTGACAAGGATGCGGGCGTGAACGATGCCGCGTTTCAGGCGCTCGGCTGAGCTGCGGCTGCCTGAGTAGCTCGGTCTCACTTCCTTACCCATCTCCTCAATTACAGCCAGCAGCTGGGCATACTTGGATGTGCCGTTGTCCTTGTCTTTCCCGTTGGAGGAGGGCGACGCCGCCGGCACTGTGGAGATGGTCGCGTGGCTGCTGCCGCCGTGGCCCAGCTCTTTGTGCACGTTCTTCCCGCTCATCGGTATCGCCGTCACTGTCACGTCGCTCAGCTTCGACTCCACCGCCTGAATATCCATAGCCTCCATTGCGCTGAAAGTAACAAGCACGACACTTAGCAAAACAATAGAGGCAGAAATAATCCGCCGCAGAAACGAAAAACTTACCTAGCTAACTACCAAACAACACAATCGCACTCAAAAACATATTCCGAAAAAGTGACGACGCGCATAACAATGTAATTCTAGTCTACAATGAAGATAATGTAGGACATACCTAATCCGAGCACCTTCGGAGTCGATGACAAGGAAAGAAACGGCTGTTTTCTTAGCGACAAACCGCAAAAGCTACAGCGGTTATAGTTAATTCTAACGGAATGTGATAAGGTTTCTGTAAATGGCAATTAGTTCTTACGGTAAAACCCGTATTTTATTAATTTTTATAATAATAAACAACTCCACAAAATTATCACCACATTGACAAGATAATGTTTTTTTTATTAGCATTTATAGATGACAGGTGACTTACGCTCAAAATTAAAACAGCCAGGCGTATTCTTTACTAAATAAAATAACATCAAATTAATAAATTAAATTTAAAACAAAAAACACTAATGTAAATTTATGTATGTATGTGATACACGGTACTGTAAAAACCAGTTTTTATAAAATTTTATACTGAAAAGCGTTTCGTTTTGGCTTTCTCAATGACTGTTTTCTTATTTGTTAACCTTGTGTTAACCGTCACAAAGTGAAACGGAACGGAAAGCGACCCGAGCCGAGCTGTCACGAGTGTCACGTCTCACGTCACGTCACGTCAAATAATTAAGCGCAGGGGTACCGTCGTTTTCTCCCTCAAGCTTTTTCTTTTGTCCAAATCCTGTTTGTGACGAAAGCAAATAAAAACACAACGGCCTCCCCGTATCAGATTGCCCGACGGAAATAAATCGTCAGCTGCGATGCGCTCATCTATCATGTCGGGTTGAAATTGGAATTGATCGAATAAAATTGTAATGAAACAATGATGGTTGGGATTCTCCGCCCGCAGTGGCGATCATTATGCGATTGAGTTATGAGTGGTGAAGAGTGTCGTGTGGGGTTTGTGGGGGTTCAGCGTGTGGTGAGATAGTGGAGGTTTGGCGGGTGTATCGGTGGCATGGCGTCGGAAGCGGAGCGGGCTTCGCGGCCCAACTCGCTGCTGCTGGAGACGCCGCCGCCGGAGCGCGAGCCGCTGCGTTTCGACGTGCAGCTGGTGGGTGCCCCACCCGAGGTCGAGCAGCTCGTCAACAACATTAAACAAGTGGCCGAAGACTTCCTGTACCATTGGAAAACTTTTCCCATCGGTGAGAACTTATTTTCATGATTTTGTTAGCATATATGTGGGGTATTGGTTTCTTCTCTACTAAACATAGTTCAGCTGGGTTCTGGATAATTATGCTAATTACTGGGCAAAAAATCTTGATTTAAAAAAAATTTGGTATGTTAGAATAACAAATCAAGCCACAAAATAAAAGTCCAATATCATATTTTAGTCAGTTCAAAATTATAGGTTCTTTGCTTGCTACTAATTGTCAGCTTGGGAATGTAATATCCAATTAGAAAAAGAATGTTGTCTAACAAAACAATGTCAGTTTTCTTTTGTGAGAAAATGTTTTCACTTTATTATTCAAGAATTAAGTCAGAAGAAAGCAATGCTTTACTTTCTATTTGGTTCCACAATTTTCTTTTTCTTCTATGATATGGTGTTATAGAGTTATTGTATTGTAAAAATATTTGATTAAAATTTAATTTTTAATACAAGCTTTTTTGCTGAGTGTATGTTTCATTGACTGTACTTGCATTGTCATCCATCCTACATATGTGCACCAAGTTCCAAGTCAATCCGACCACTCCAGTAGATGTTAGTCTTTTGAAAGTCAGTCAAAAAAAACAGGTCAAATTAATTATTTATATTTATTATTATTTACTTTATAGCAAGTATTTATTCCATCAAATTTGGATTATACCTACTCAACCTTTTTTTTTGTTTGTTTTTGTCCAAATACCAAAAATGTTGTTGTAATGTGTGCATATTTCTACAGTTCTGCCTTCATCTCGGTTCACGGGTCCCGGTAACCGACCCTCTGACATCATCATTGCCCCTCCTTGTGACGAGCTTGATGCAGCAGCCCTAGATGCAGGGGTGGAGCCCCATCCTTTGTCTCCAAAGCAGCTGCATGCCATCAGAGAAAAAGGGTAAGTCAGGGAATATTCATTATGTTTACTTTTATAGTACCTATAATGACAAGCTTATATCATTAAATCATTCATTCAGTTTAAACAGGATGACAGTCTTTATTTTTAAACTTTATTTTTTAACAAACCCTGCTGTCTGTGATACATACATATTTAATAACTACTATAACTAGCTGTTGCCCCCGTCTTCGTTCGCGCAGAATTAAATATAGCTTATGTTCATCAGGGATAATATAGCATTCTAATGGTGAAAGAATTTTTAAAATCGGGCCAGTAGTTTCGGAGCCTATTCAGTGCAAACAAACAATCAAATCTTTCCTCGTTATATTATTAGTGTGGATGAGTTTTAGTCCTAATGGAGGCATCAGACAGTCGAAGACATGCATAACTAATTAATAAAGATAAAACAGGAAGAAACTTTCCATTTTAGAAAGAGGAGTATGAAAATCTATTAAAATTATAGATCTATGTAATGTTGACCATAGACAATTTAATTGCCTTTCAGTTGTAAAATAAAAAAAAAACCATTTTAGAATTTCACTACTGTTTGACTCGAAGCTGAACCACCAAAAAAGTTTAATATTTCGCATAAATAAAACAATAAACATAACAGAAGAACTTGTTTGGAAATTATACTTATCCACAGCAGTTTGCTTAAAATTTTGCCCTCCAATGAACAAAACCTTTACAACTGTCACTCTTTAATCAAGGACCCTTTTCAAACGCTAATCCATCTTAATTATAATGTATATCCAACTGCCGCGTTTTTATTGAGTGCTTAACGCGGTCATTAACTTTAATTATGACTGAATTCGAGAGTACAAATGCCTAGTGTTTGTTCTATGTTTATATTTTTAGTAGTGTATTCAGAAATCACAAACTTATTCCTTTTATGTTCCCCTGCCTTTATGTATCTGTGGCAAATACGTAAGAGTAAAAGAAGTTTGTTTATAACACTGCATCTATCTTGGCTACAAAGTATGTCTCTTTCATGTTCGCCAACTAGTTAGAAAGAGATATTTGCTTTATATCCGCGACTATACTTCATTTAATTTAGAATGAGAAACCACAATAATATTATATTGCATCTGGTCAACTATTTCTTACCCAGCAAATAGTACTACAGTGCAATAGTTTGGCAGCCGCAAAATAATAGTAGATTGTACACCGAGGGGATAAAGCACTGTATTATGTCACGGGCGCGATATTGAATCCTGAGCGCAGCGAAGGACTCTAGATTTAACTCCCGAGCGAAGCGAGGGTGTTATGAGTTAATTCCTGAGCGTAGCGAGGGAATTAAGATTGAGTCCTGAGAGGAGCGAAGAATTTAAGCGCACCCAAGACATAAACAGTTTTATCTCCGAGGAGTATACTCTACTTTTCTCACCTTTTGCGAGACAATAAAAACCAAGGCAACTAGAGAAAGAATTTCATTTTAACAACTGTAGGTAAAACAAAATTAAAAGTAAAAAATATTATTTGAGACATTGGTCCAATTGTAATATTTTTATTTGGAATCTTAGGAGTTCTAATGCGTACCTAACTATATCACAGCGCCAGCAAACACTGGCGGCTTTTGTTTTATTTGAAATTTGTTTCATTCTTTTGAAAATCGAACGCCGCCGCTTGCCGTGGCGTGGCCATCTCGATTTTCGGAGCCGTGCGATTTTTACGAAATTAGACTTTAAGAGTATGACAATAAGAACTATGAGAAGTGAGATTCATATTACTAACCGGCGGGTTATAATGAAATTCAGTACAATATTACTGCCCGGCTAAAGCCAAGGGCTATAATGAGTTACTTTGAGTAAGGTTTACATGATATATAATTAGCCATTATCGAGCAGGTGGTGTGAAATAGTAGATTGTACACGGAGGGGATAAAGCACTGTATTATGTCACGGGCGCGATATTGAATCCTGAGCGCAGCGAAGGACTCTAGATTTAACTCCCGAGCGAAGCGAGGGTGTTATGAGTTAAGGTTGAGTCCTAAGAGGAGCGAAGAATTTAAGCGCACCCAAGACATAAACAGTTTTATCTCCGAGGAGTATACTCTACTTTTCTCACCTTTTGCGAGACAATAAAAACCAAGGCAACTAGAGAAAGAATTTCATTTTAACAACTGTAGGTAAAACAAAATTAAAAGTAAAAATTATTATTTGAGACATTGGTCCAGTTGTAATATTTTTATTTGGAATCTTAGGAGTTCTAATGCGTACCTAACTATATCACAGCGCCAGTAAACACTCGCGGCTTTTGTTTTATTTGAAATTTGTTTCATTCGTTTGAAAATCGAACGCCGCCGCTTGCCGTGGCATGGCCATCTCGATTTTCGGAGCCGTGCGATTTTTACGAAATTAGACTTTAAGAGTATGTCAATAAGAACTATGAGAAGTGAGATTCATATTACTAACCGGCTAAAGCCAAGGGCTGTAATGAGTTACTTTGAGTAAGGTTTACATGCTATATAATTAGCCATTGTCGAGCAGGTGGTGTGAAAAATTGTTTTAATGTCACTTTATTTGCGTGTCGTCAATTGTTACTCTAGTACAAATTTTAAAGAGATTACAGTTTACGAGCCGCAATATAATGTTGTTGTGGTTTCTCATTCTAAATTAAATGAAGTATAATCGTGGCATACTATGGTGCTAGGCCGAATGAGGAATAATCCTACCGCAAGGCACTTAAAACAGGGAGGTTAATTGCAACAAGTATAAAAAGTAATTAAATAAAATAAAACTAACGACGGATTTTGAAATTATTGAAATATCTCAAAAAAATGCACAGCTACTCCTAGAAAGTTACATTTAGGACCTGTTTCATCACTCTCTGTTAAGTTTCAATTATTTTAAGTGTCAGTTATCTATGATTCCGTCTCTATTTATTACTACAAAACAGACAGAGACGTGAAACAGGCCCGTAGAGTTTTTAGTGATGAAAAATGTTTCGTGCTAACATTGCTCTCATGCTCATGCTCATATTAAACTTATAACTCTGGTTTTTAAGTGTAGAAAGTTAATCCACTCTTAAGATAATAGATAGATACACCAGTTGACTTAAATCATTGATTGTAACATGATCTCATGTATCATTATTGCATGTGGAGACTAGGTTTGTAATCGCGCATAGATTACGTGCGTATCATACATACGCATCTCGGTAGTAAGCAATTTATAGGCGAGAGAGTAGCAATCTAAGAAAAACAAAGATAAATTCATTTGTTCACAATTTAAAACAGTCGATATTGAGATTATAAGCTAGTTTTCACCTGTGGCTTCGCTTCCGCGAAGTTTGATGTGGCAGTTGAAATTCCCGGATTCAAAATTAGAATTGCTCGGGAGTTTGCAAAAATATGTGATTGTTATGTGTATGTACATCTAGTTAGTAAATAACACATATTTTTACTAAAAACCTAAAGGTTTTTAATTTATAAATAACTAGCGACCCGCCCCGGTTTCGCACGGTAAATTATGCATGTATTAATATATAAACCTTCCTCTTGATTCACTTTCGCTCTATCTATTAAAAAAACCGCATCAAAATCCGTTGCGTAGTATTAAAGATTTAAGCATACATAGGGACATAGGGACATAGAGGGACAGAGAAAGCGACTTTGTTTTATACTATGTAGTGACATGTATACTACACAATTATTTTACTACAAATCTTCTTCATTATAAAAAAATATAAGTTTATACTACAACGACAGCAACTTGAGCAGTTTAATATTTTATTACGATAATTATTTTAAAAGCATGTGTTAACTGTTATCTCTAGGAATGCAAAACAAAAAAATAATTATTTTTGCAGTCATTAGACATTATTGCGAGCGATTACGCTGCTCCGCTCCGTGCGATCTAGTAATGAATCTTGCAGGATTTTTGTTACAAGTCTAAACCGGGCATTACTGATGTGTCCGCCATTCCTGCTACTTTGTATTGGGGTATTGTAGCGTGTACGCATTTTATTCAATTCATTCAACTCGAACGTGACACAACTGTGAACGGGGAGCGTTTTATGAGCGCTCTACTTTATTATGGAACTGTTAACCGCAGAAGCTAGATATTTCGAATATATTGATGTACACACAGCAAAGCTATTCGGTAAGCAGGTTTAAAGCGGCGCCTGCATACAAAGGTGCTTACCGAATAGCTTTACTGTGTGTACCTACGTGGAACGACCGCGGGGGCCGAGAGAGGTGTGGGCGGCAGGCGCACTACCCGCCCGCACCTCTCTCGGTCCCCTTTGTCGTCCCACCCCGCGCCCCTGTGCCGCGCGGGCGAGGACTCATTTAAGCGGTCGGTCTATAACGCTAACACGCAAGCGATATCCCGGCGTTCTGTGCATTTTTCTGACTGACTTTGTAGAAACAAATCCGAACCATTTTTTTTATAAAGAGACCGGTCATGATTGTTTATCCTCCCTCTTTGCTAAAAAAAATACTGTTGAAATCGGTAACGAACAGTTGGTGAAATTACTGGCACAAGAGGTATTCTATCCTAGCCCTCTAGGCTGGCAACGCATCTGCAATCCTCTAGTGATGCGGGTGTGAAGTGTCCATGGGTGGTGGTGCACGCTGACCAGATCAGATGACCCACTTGCTCGTTAGCCTTCCGTTAGTTGGTATAAAAAATTACGTATAATTAAGTAAAAACGACATAATAAAACTTTGTCGATATTTATTTACAACCTCATATTTCATACATGAATTTTAGATATATTGCATGTGCCAAGAATTAAAATGTTACATAGAATTTGTTTTTCTTAAGCTTGCACAAGGACAGGCTTATGCCGAAGAAGCTAAATAGTAAACAGTTGGAATCTATTCGCGAATGGGGGTATGTAGCGCATATATATGTATGTTGTACTTATGTGTATTTTATACATTGAAAGTTGGCGGCAATGTTTGGCGAACATTAACTTTGCGGCGTTTGAAGGGCACTCGGGGACAGTTGGGCCAAGGTCGAAAGATCGCTATTCGAGTGTTTATTGTCAAAGGTTAACGGACTATAGTGAACAAATCAAGTAGGTGTGTGCGATAGATAGCGCTATACGCGCGAGCTCGCATCGCAATCGCAATTCAAATAACTAACTTTTGGTATCATTATTAGCTGTTGCTGTTTGTTGTCAGTCAGTACAATAACAAACAAGGTAACTGAGCGTTGTTTTGCTTTTGTTCCCGTACGTTTTTATTACGCTGCGATCGCGACGAAATAAGTATAACAATTATTTAATAATAAGTTCATTATCGTTTTGTAAAACAGCAACATAACAGGATAACAGACAATAACAGTTATTTAAGAATAACACAACACTGTTATTCATTATTGCAAAACAGCCGTTATTGCCACCACTATCAGAAACGTGTCGACAAGCCCTACTTTGATACGTGAGAAATATTATTTATTAAAAAAAGTTTCAATCGTACGTTTTTGTCAAGTAAGGTTGTGTATTTGTATATTATGAACCAACATTGGTGCCAATGCCGCCCCCATGACTAGCATGACCCCACGAATCATTAGCTATGCTTAATATTTGTTTACATATTGTATGTATAAGTATGTAGTTATCGCTAATTCTTAAATACATATATCCTCACCTCAGTATAACCTAAATACCCTATAGTATTATTAAAACCGTTTTCGTATCTGTTAATTTAGCTACATCACCAACAGTAGCATAAACTCTAGAACATTCTATATATACTAAGCGATAGATATGGCTTTTAAAAGCATGATTATTGTGTCAAATGTAATTTGTACGAGTATATATAATATTAATGTAACTTTCTCAAGCTCGTATCTGGCTTGGAAAGTTTTATTCTATGTATCAAGTAACCACCCTGCTCATTTACCCTATCTAACATATAAAGAATGGATTATGTCCAAACAAAAAATAGGATACGAGTTTCAGAAAGTGTCGTAGCAGTTATGTTTCTTACAGTTATAGAAAATTATGATTTAGAAATAATCGATGTAGCTTCTAAAATATGTACCTAAGCAAGAATGAAATTTCTAGTCTGAATCTAAAAATCTTTTTCTTTAGTTATTTCATTTTATCTGGATGCAAGTACAGTGCTTGTAGTTTCTTGATGTGTTTGACAGTTACCGTTTTTTGAATAAGCTCGAATGAAAATAATGTTGTTAAGATCGAGAGCTAATGCAACAGCTGCGTCGAGCATCTCTGTTCAAACTACTCGTTCTCATCCCCAATGATGTACTTTTTCATTCATGTTTATTCGAAACACGGATTCGAAACACCAAGTTACTCGAAAACGACACCCATCAACATTTTTGTGTCAATATGCCATCCGCCATCTTGGATCCAAAAGCTATCAAATTACTCGAAAATGACACCCGCCATCAATATTTTTGTGTCAAAATGTCATCCGCCATCTTAGATCGTAATCAGTAATGTCTGGCGAAGTTGTCGTCGCTATAACGACTTGTAAACGCCATTATTAAAGAAGAAGAAGAAGAAGTAATTGAAAGTTTTAATAAAATTGGTTCGTAGTTTTTTTTAATATTAAATAAATCTGACTGAACTGATACCTCCTTGGTCTGAAATGACGTACAATGAACTTTTAATTTTAAAACTAAACTTTTCCTCCCGAGGGAATTATGAAAATCCATACAAATATAACTCCCTCGGGAGTAAAATATTTGAAATTCCCGCGGGAGGTAAATCAGCCACTACGGCTCTATAAGCACGCGTGTTATAAAACCCTTTACGAGCAAGTGTGATGAAAAGAAACTAGAAGCACTGTACAGTCAGCGTCAAATCGTTCGTGACACCAAAAGTAGCCAAATAGTTCGCAACACGTCAATGTTACAGTTGGAATAAGGTCGGGTTGCTAACTTTTTGGCCATTTTGGGTGTCACGAACTATTTGACGCTGATTGTACCTATGGTATTTGTATTAATATTCTAAGTGCTGCACAGAGGACTTTAAATTGGCACATTTTTAAATGGTTCGGAAAATCGGACCACATGAAAAAATTCGTAAAGTAAAGCTATATCTCCCAATTATTCAGCCTAGCCTAGGCCACACTGATTCGTCCAACTAGAATGACCCAAGCCTATCTCTACATAGAATCTCACTGGCAGTTTATAATTATACTATGCCAACTGCATCAGCATCATAGACCAGCACGGCTAGCACCCGTCCCTTTCTAGAACATCATCATCTTCATCTCCTGCCTATACGTCCCACTGCTGGGCACAGGGCTCCTCTCAAAATGAGAGGGCTTGGGCTATAGTTCCCACGCGGGCCCAGTGCGGATTGAGAACTTCACACACTCCATTGAATCGCTTCGCAGATATGTGCAGGTCCTCTCGATCTTTTCCTTCACCGAAAAGCTCATGGTAAATTTCAAATGTGCGAGCTCGGGATTTCAACCCACTTCCCTCTGCTTGAGAGGCCACAGGTCAAACCACTAAACTGCCAAGGGTTTTTAGAACGAACAGTGTGAAAATGACGGATAGTCTATATCGCGCTCTCGTCCAACTCGTGCTAGCCGTGCTGAGCATCTAGTCTAGTGTATGTTGTTGACAAAGAAGCATCGAGCGCGTTCGCGTTCGCGTCTCGGAGCGCTTACTGTGAGCTGCACCAAGGTACTTTAACAATAACATTGACCATAACCCGACCAACGATTTTGATATATATTTCGTAGGTTTTTTGTCAGATATATGTATCTATCACATTTCATTCCCTGTCACTACAAAACGTTTGTCAAAAAAAAATGGTGAATTTATTCTGAATGCGTTGAACCTTTGCAGCTTGTAAGAATTGCTCGCAATGGAGATTATAAGAAAAAACAGAATGTGTCAGTTGCTTCTCTTCCCGCGCACCAAAGTTTTTTTTTTAATAGCCTTGTATAGTGGCAAAGGCCTCCCCTTCTTTCTGCCACTCGTCCTTGTCAAATGCACCAAAGTAATAGGCGAAAATCTAAGGAATCATATTAAAGGCGATGCCCATTCCTTTACGCCCGCAGTCATGCTAAACATGGCATTTACCTCTTGTTATTTTAGTATGTCTACCCCTGAGAAAGACGTGATTTATGTATGTATACAGTGAATTCGAAGTGCCGTCGCGACATTTCCCGGGCCAGACACACGTGTGGCGTGTGGCGGGGTGGCTCCAGCGCGGGCATGCGCGCGCGCGCGAGGAGTTGTACGGGCACGTGGCGCGCGCGTGCTGTCTCATCGTGCTCGTCGCGCGCGACCGCCTGCTGCGCGACGAGCCTCTGTCTCTGAGGAGAGGCGGTGATGCAGCGCTCAAGGGCTTGCGCAGGTGAGCAATAACCATGGAGTGAAATGAATTCGCTTATAACTTTGAGATTGAATAATTAAATGAAGTGGCTTAAAAGACACGCATCCAGCCACTACAAACAATTCCATCAAATGTTCGAATTGTTTTTATGTAACAACAGCGAAGGCTGAGTCGCAATTTTACAAGAGAATATTCTTGGTTCTCTGCATTACGATGCTCGAATTCGTTAGGTTCGAGGTGATTTTGAGGTCGCACGCGGTATTAAAACTTAAAACTATCCTCTCCTGCAGACTCATGGATCTCATTTTCGGGATGCCTTCGCTGGAAGCTAAGGACTTGGAGAAGAAGATACGCGAGGAACGTTCGAGATACTTAGTCGCTGAATTGATTTGTATGGTAAATACTTAAACACTTCAACGCGTTGCAATTGTATGTTGTACCTTGTTTTTTGTATTGTATATTGTGGTTGATCAATAGAGTCGTTGTATAGTCATAAGAATAAATAATAACAGAGTAGAACGGAATCACTTTTGACCGCATCCAAAACGCCGGCATTTATATACTTACTTCCCCCCTCACTTCGTTACACCCCTCTGTCGATCAGACGTGTTGCTAGAGTTGCTTACCTGTTAAATAATACTTACATCTAAAGATAATATCGCTAAAATATAAGTTTTTATTTACTTTGAAATCATTATTTTATTCTAGTTTTACAAAATATGATATTTAGAAATCATTAGGTGCGTTCCCAAGATGAAGGTATGGAACGCGCAAACAGCCAAAGGCGCGTGCGGCGACGCCGGCCGCGACAGCCTGACTAAGTAGCTCGCTTAGCGAGTACTCTAATATCGTGACCTTGAGTCCGGCCGGAGCGGGAGTTTCCGTTCTACTATGTTCTTATTTATTCTTATGGTATAGTGTTGTTTGTGTGTGCAGCCTGAACACCAGGAGGACATAGCGGCGCTAGCGGCGTGGGTGACGCGCGCCATGCGCAGGGCCGCCTCCGAGAAGACCGACGTGCGCGAGCCGCCGCGCGTGGCTCCGCGCGTGCCTTGTATCTACACCACGCCGCAACGCACGCAGGTGACTATACCAGCAAGGGCTATAGTTCCCCGCGAACATATTGAGCCTTTGCGGTGGGAAAATGCATTACGCATACCGTGCCGTATCTCCCCAGCCCTCTCGAGCGGAAGGAGGCAAGGGGGGCATACTCACTAAAAAACCACCGTTATTCCCTCGCTGCCGTTGTGTTTGACCTTGAACAAAAAGTACATGCGCAAAGTTATATCAATATTATTATGCAAAAAATTACGTAAATTTATTGAAAATATGATGATTTCCATAATGATCATTTGCCATACTTAACTATTTTTTTCTCTGAAAACTTAATTTTTTCAGGAGAATTGAAATGGCAATCCTGTAGAACTCTATAAGTTAGATTAGGTTTGTTCCCAAGTAACACATCAAAGCAGTATAACGGCCGACTTACAGCATTTCTGTATCGTTTTAGCATTTTGAGTTAGTTATATAGTAGCATTATAAACGTCTATACGGCTACTGTAGTGCTTATTTGGGCACAAATTATACAGCTTTAGATCCTACATAGGTTGTATAATTGCATTACATCGCATTATATTAGCATTATTGTGGTCAAAGTAGGTGCCAATCGCATTAAAGAAGCATTATTACGGTCAATGAAGTTGCCAAGAGCATTACAGAAGCATTATACTAGCAATATTATTGATAATGAAGATGTTAATTGCATTACACAAGCATTAGACTAGCATTCGAATGTAGTAAAAGAATGATTAGAGCTATTGAAGTGTTCACAGTTAGAACTTAAATAAACCCTACATCATTGCAAAAACATCTCTAATACCAAACAGTACGTTATAATTTATTAACGTTGAATTTATAAACTACTTGTTTCGCAATATACTTTGACAATATAGAATGAAGTGACATAAAGGTTAGCGTCAAAGAAAATTGTATTAATACTGCAAGGGTAATAAGTTTTTGACTCTTTTGTGATTTCATGCCTTCAATTATTACTGCGCAATGTAGTTTACTGTAAATGTCTATACAAGTTTCATTGAAAATTTTCACGCGCCTTCGATATTTTGTAGTTTTGATATAATATGGTAAATAAATCTATGTGTGAAATAACCAAAACAATTGTGTATTCCTAGTATAGAACGAATTTTGCATAATTAACATAATAGTAGTGGTTGGACAGTATTCAGTAAAATTATATAGTTATTATATAGGTCTATTTTTTGTTTTGTTGATCACATAATTATAATACTAACGTAAGTTGCTTTTCTTAAATATGGCCGACAAATGGTTTTAATAATGCATTAAAATGAATGTATATATTGTATGTAGGCTTTACACATTACAATAACTCACGTGTATTTGATTAAAGAGCTGTTAGCCGCACAACAGAACTCAGTTGATCTTTCGAATGCTAGCATTACATTGATTCACGTTTATGCTATTAAGCAGCATTAGGCAATATCTTACTACTTAAAAATGCTATTATAAACCCTAAGGCACTAAAAACTGCTGAAAGCTGTATAGCGAATTAACGTGGCATGATAATGGTTCATGTTTATGCTATTAAACAGCATTAGGCATTTATTTACTACTTAAAAATGCTATTGTAGATCCAAATGCACTAAAAACAGCGGAAAGCTGTACAGCTGCGTTGTGGTTTGCTGCACTAAAACTAGGCTTTACAAAAGCATTTTGATATGCCATTATCTAACCGTTATACCGTCTAAAGCATCATAATGGTTTTGAAATGCCAATATAAAGCGTCAAGATGCTCGGTGAACTTATATAAGAGTTTATACGGACCTTAAGTTCTACATAAGTGTACTATTCGTTTGTTAAAATGCTTTCTGTGTTACTTGGGTTTTATAACAATTCTGAACAATTAACAGTTAAATAGAAAAAAGAGTTATGGCAAATGATCATTATGGCAAACAATACATTTATTGCATATAAAATTCGGGCAAACGATAGAGAACAATGGTATTGATACTATTGAAATAAACGTAACTATCGATCGTTCAAAACTATCGACGTCAAGAATCAATACTATCGATAGTATAGTCTACCGAGAATATCGAGGCTATCGTCTTTGCTGAAACTATCGATAGTGTACACTCCACTAGCGAACGACAGCACTGAGTGTATTGTGCGCCCCGCCAGGTGGACCTGCGGTTGTACCGGCGCGAGCTGGTGCGGCGCGCGGCCGGGCCGCTGCAGGCGCTGCTGGAGCGCGAGGCGCGCGGCTGGTTCCTGCACTTCCGGGAGCGCCGCGCCGCCAGCCTCGCCAGCCAGAAGGTGCCGCCGAGGGACATCGAACAGGTAATACTAGTCCGCACATCAACGTTTCTAATACTTGCAAATTTGGTAGCAGAACAAAATGCTGTTGCGAATAGAAGAAATCGGGTCCAGCGATAAAAAAAATAATAATTAAAAAAAACATGTGAAAACGTTTTAGGAGCTCGGAAGCCGCTACCAAAGCGTAATAATTACTAATAGTGAGCGTACTTCTTTGCCTCAACTCTAATTATTAACGATCAGCTTCGGTTCGCAGGAGGTGCGAGCGGCGGCCATGCGCGAGTACGTGTCGCGCGTGTGCGCGGCGGTGGCGGCGAGCGAGCAGCTGCGCGCGCTCGGCCCCGGCGTGCCCGAGCTGCTGGCCGACCAGCTGCGCGCGCACGCCATAATCAGCAGGTCGGTCGCACCCGGCCGATTCGAAACCTCTTTAGTCCGAAATGACCTACAATGGACCTACGTAGTTCTCAATTTTAAAACTAAACTTTTGCTCCCGAGGCGATCCGTACAAAAATAATTCCCTCGGGAGTAAAATATCTAAAATTCCCGAGGGAGGCGAACAGGCCACCGCGGGTCTATACGCCTGCGCGTAATAAAATAACACCCGTTACGAGCGAGCGTGATTAAAAATAAATGCGTCGGTGCACCGCAGGGCCGAAGAAGGCGTCCGCAACAAGATCGAGGCCGGGCTGGCGACGGCGTCCGCGCGTCTGGTGGCCGCGCACCCGCTGCTGGCGGCGGCGGGCGCGTGGCGGCGCGAGCGGCTGGCGGCGGCGGCCGCGCGCCTAGAGGCCGGCCTGCGCTGGGCCGCGCTCGAGGCCGCCGCGCAGGACATGCTGCAGCACAAGCTGCCGCAGCACCGCTACTTCCTGCTGCGCGACCTCGCCTTCCTCAGGGACCGCGAGCCGCTGCTGATGAAGGTGGGACGGGCTGCGGTGCCAGTTTGAGTTCACGTCGCCCCGGGCGATAAGTAGCGATTTACCGCCCGCTATGCGAGGAAAATTTCCACTTACCGGCCAGGGGAAGACGTAATAGTACATTGTGTATTAAGGGCGGTAAGTAAGGAATTACGATCGAGGCTCGTAATTCCCGTACCGCCCGTGAAACATACAATGTTTTTCATCACATTTGCGAGTAAATAAATAAAATGAAAAGGCAGAAAAAACTTATTTATTAAAATTTATAGTGACTGTACAATTATTAAAATTAAGGCATACATTGCCTTTTTAAAAATGCCGTCAACTTCACGTATTGTATTCTTTTATGTTGACACAATCTTTAGATCGGAGAGTGGTTTTCAACATAGAGTAAGTGCTCCACAATGATGATGGTTTGTATTTATTCGCCAATTCACCAAAATATGCCAGGAAAACATTTTCAGAAAACGAACTTGTTTTCTTTTCGCGTTTCCATTGTATAAATTGGTCGTACGCAGCTAAATACCGCTCCTTAGACTTCGCCGGTAAAAGATTTTCGTTAATGGTTTTTGCTGCGTGGATAATATCCAGTGGTGTTGCATTTAAATCGCACTCTTCAGACGACGACGACATTTTTAATTACTTTTATTAGGTATTAAATAACTCAACAAATCAACACAACAATTTGTAGAAGTTCGGGAATGTTTTTTTTTTAAGCGGATGGCGCGCTTTCAGCCACAGATAATACAAATGTCGCGTTCAAGAACGTTAAGTTAAAAGCCAAGACGTTTACAACCATGGCATATAATAAAAGAAAATTCAACGTTTTATACAAAAAAGTATTCAAATTTTTATCATAAATATTAGTATTGTATTTATCTAGCGAGATTTCAATTAAATTTCTGTTTAGATATTATTTTTTAGATAAAGTTTTAATTTCGAGCTAATGCACCTCTTTGGTTGTACTTGAACCTGAATTGTAAGGCAGTGCAAGAAATTAAAAAAAAATTACTTACCGCCCGAGGGTTTCATGGTAATAAAAAAAGCCCGAGGGTTTTATATGGGGCGTTGCGGCCAAGTTAACCTGTATGTTTTGATACCGTTTACGAGCAAGTGTGATGAAAAGTTGTGTACGCACCTCGGACTTGATAAGGTTAAGGCTTTATTTGTGTTCTTAATGGTTTTATTCGTTGGGCACCCACCAGGAACTCCGTGCCGCGAAGACGCCCACGCGCGAGTTCAGCTGGGAGACTCGCATATGGCGGCCGCACAACTGGGTGATCGTGCGGCACTTCCGCGGCCGCTCGGAGCGCATCCCCACCGTGCTGAGCACGCGCGCCACCTCCATCGTCACGCCGCGCTCCGACCCCAGCCAGCCCGTGTTCCTCGTGGACAAGGTGACTCGCACATGCCATATGGCACACGCACAACAATAAATATGTATAACTGGGTGATCGGGAGAGTAGCCCGTGATTATCATGTTCTTCGTAATTTTATTTATTTTTTCTTTTGAAGGAGATTGTGCGACGGACGAGCACCCGTTGGCCCGGCTGGCGGCTCGTCAACCTGGCGCACAGGTAATAAAAAAGTGTTAAAAAAAACATTGTGTGGTTTTATGAAACCACAAAGCAAGTGAAACTTTGATAGGGAAAATTGGAAAATGGGAATAATAATGGGAAATCAATAATAAATACACAAGTTATCATACTCTCAATTTTAATTGCATTCTACGTATTCAGAATAAGTTAGTATGTAAATGCTACACGGTCAACTGAACCGAGCTGTGGGCGCCGCCATATCGGCCTTGGCTGCTCTGCCGAGCGCCTGTCACTTTATCCCTACTCCGTGGCCGACTGTAATGCGACTTGCGATAGATGAACGAAAAAAAATTGAGGCAATGGAAAAAGATTCACTTTAAAAAGCAAAGGCTGTATTTAAGATCTACCTCCTCATTGATAAACGCTCTGTTGGCTTCTGCGAACTTAGCAATCGTTTGTCCTCTTGTCACTTTGACATTTACCATAAGGACAAACGATTGCTAAGTTAGCAATCGCAAACATAAGTTAGCCTATAGAGCGTGTACGAGCTCCTAGTAGCTCGTGTGTTCTTGATATGATGATAAGTGACAGGAGAGGGTATTTCTTGATAAATACGATATTATAATCTTGCTAAATATGTGTGCACACTTTATTGATACTGAACGTGAACTAACTTATAATAATACAATTTGCATTAAACGCTAAAATGAGGTCAACCGCTGACAGCGCGAGTTTATAATGTACGGTTACTCGTACAGAGCGTTTATGAATAAGGGACTAGACTTTACAGTATTGATTTATGTGTGTAGGTGTTGGAGCTGGAGCTGGAACATGATGTTCCTGCTGGGCGTCGTGGTGGTGTGGTGCTCGCCGCTGTCGCTGCGGACGCTACTGCGCGTGCGCGCGCTCGTGCCCGAGCTGGAGCTGTCGCAGGTGAGGCAGACTGCTCGTGTCCAGGTGTGGAGCGTGATGTTCTGCTGCTTTCAACGTAAACAATCTCTTATCCAGGTCAACGGCACCCTGTTTCCGAAGCGCAGCAGCGAGACGCAGACGATGTGGTCGCGGCTACTCAAGTTGTGGCGGCACGTGTCCAAAGAGAGGACGCGCTTCGAAACCGAACCAGACACTGGTCAGCGCACAATTTTTACCACTGTAGAACGACCGCTTTAATGAGTCCTCGGCCGCGCGGCTCAGAGGCGCAGGCTTCTGTGCGGGCGTTTGGCGCACTCCCCGCCCGCACCGCTCTCGGTTCCCTTTGTCGTCCTACCCTGCGCCCCTGTACCCGCGCGGGCTATGACTCAGTCTAGCGAAAAGCATAGGGATATTATAATAGGGTTATTTAAAATCTTTCCCCAGGTCTCCTCGGCAAGGGGCTCAGCCGTCAAGCGAATCGTATATGGAACTACGGCGTGGTGGGCGGGCTGGGCTCGCTGTGCCTGCTGCTGCTGTTCCCTATAGTGGCCTTAGTCACGTGCGCGCTGTCGCTGGCCGCGGCCGCCGCCGTGCCGCTGTGGATGCCGGCGTTGACGCTCGCCGTGTACGCTGGAAACGCACTCGTCTACGACCTGGACTGTCCTGACCCGCCGAGACTCAACCGGTGAGCTGCTATACCTTGTCGCGTGAATGGGCGAGTTGCTGTCTCGTCGCTTTTGTCGGTTGTTTATACACAGTGTCCCGTACGACAAACTTAGGAGATAGGTGGGCAGGTCATGTACCAAATATAGAAAGTTACCTTAGTAATAGTGTCACCGTTTTCGAGATGTTTACAAATTTTAAGTTTAATTTTTCTTCTATTTGACTATGTTTAAGTTTTGAGCTCTCTTGTTGCACTAAATTATATGAAACTTTTACTAAGGTTTGCTTTCAATCAAAAAAATATAATGTGCGGTCGCTCTAAATACCTGTGTCGCTACACAAGTACACATCGTGTAAAACATATTATTAGAAGTGGGCGCCAAATTTTAATATAAGCTACAATACCAACTGTCACGATCGAGTCAGTAAAATTTAATTTTTCTAAAGAAGTTGACATTTAACGCTGTTTTTCTAAACCTAATAAAGAAACTCACATTTATACTACTGAATTGATGTGAATAGCCACCTAAAAAACAATACCTTAGTTGTGTTTCTGTACAGGTGGTTCGTGCTGTTCGAAGTGTTGGTCTGGCAAATAGCCGTACTGGGAATTTTGCAGCCGATAGCTGCTTTGTTCGTAGCCATCGTAGTGTGCCCGGTGTGCGCGCTGCTGCTACTAGTTGGTGAGTTACCGTCGTATTAACATTGTGTCTTGAGTGTCTTAGTGTAAGGCCTGAGTGGACGCTCGAGTTAAATAAATGAAACTCATACTGGGCCCTATTTTATAAAGGTACACGTTACAATTTACAAACGAAAGTCTCTATCTAACACATAGGGTCAGAAAGAGACTTCCGCTTGTAAACTGTAACTTGTAGCTTTATGAAATAGGGCCCTGGTGTCCTGAGTGCCCGCACAGAGCCCGCCGCCGCTGCCCGCCACGCTACCCGCCCCGCCAAACGCTCTGCTTCGAGCGTCCACCCAGGCCTTACCGACGCTTGTCATTGGAAATTGATGGAATAACAAAGGATAGCGCAGTTAAGCAATCACTCAGTGTGCACATCTGGCAGTGGTGACCGATCTCGAGGCTGCCTAAACCGTAGCACGTCTCGCATCGTTGCCAGTAATGGCAAACTTTTTTTATAACTATCGTTGGTCGATGTTCACTTTACGACAAAGGGTGTCTGAGATACGCATCTTGATTTTGATGCCTTGGAAGTACGTGGCCACGACTGGCTGTCTTATATACTACAGATTGGGACATTCGCAGGAAATGTCTGTGCCTCGCTCTTACCCCGCACCGTATCGCTCTGTGTTCGCGGACGCTCGTCTAGTATTTGTTTCATTCATCTTAGAAGTGGACTAGTCAGGTGCGCAGATACTTTCGACAAGGCCGCACTGGCAGGATCGCCATGTGGTGTCGGACGTTATGTGATACGTTAGCCTTGGTTAAAGACTCCTATTACTCCTCACTTACGCTGGGGATACATGCATATACAGGGATGGACCGAAGGTGTGTGGGCACACTTAGTGTTATAAATAGTAGTTTAAAGTAAGGCCAAGGATACTAGGTAAACACGCGTTCATTGATTCAAAATATCTTTATTTCAATAAATTAAATGTAAATTTTAATCATCTTTGTCGCCTGTACTAGGAAGAGTCGAAAGAGTCCGAATCAGCCGTATTTATGATAAAACTATCTATTGTATCGTTTTGAAAGCAATCCAAACACAAATGAACTTGTCCAGAAAATAGCGTACGTTGACAGCTGCGGTTTTCCTGTGCTACGAATCACGGAACGACAGCTGTCATCAACCAACTGACGCGAGTATTGCGTATGAGAGTTAAGGATGGATAATAATCTCTCTCGCTATCGCAATGTAACTTGGTTACGGTCGGATCGCTTAGGGTGTTACCACACCGATCGATCGATAATAGAATGGAACAGTCGACGTCGATCCATAGTTTCTACTCGACCAACGCTACCACACCAAGCCATCGAACAACGTCGATCGATTAGTTTATCCGTCAATCAGTCAATGCTACATGGTCGATCGATTGGTGTGATAACACCCTAACGTATTTTGTCTGGTCTCGTTGGGTTTAGTTGAGCAGTGAGTTGTGTGCAGGCGGCGTCAGCTGGTGGGGCCTGCGCGCGCTGTGGGAGGCGCTGGCGTGGCGCGCGTTGATCCGGCGCATGGCGCGCGTGCCGGCGCATGACTCCGCCTTCTGCCGCCGCGTCGACGGGCCCGGCCTGCGCTCCCGCACGCACTACCAGCTCACGTGAGTATCCGACTGGCCTACGAACTGAGGAATTATAGACCGACCGCTTAAATTAGTCCACGGTTGCGGGCCGCGGGGTGAGAAGACCGCGGGGACCTCTCGGTGCGGGCGGGTAGTGGAATACCACATGAATCAGTAATTTCACCGGCTGTCATGCTCTCCACGCCGGACCACAGCGGTACAGTCAGCTTCATATGGTTTGAAGCATCCGAGTTAGCCAAATAGTTCGTACAGTCGCCATCAGATATATCGTAGCGGGCGAGGTCTAAACTGTTTGTCACAAAATTAAGGTATATTTTCCAAAAATGTTCCGATCTTAATGGTCAGCCTGTCTGCATCTATATCTTTGACGATCTGTGACGTCCCGATTTTATTGAAAAGTCGCTGCTCTTATATTTATGACGGATTGCGTGTTCCGATGTTATTAACCATATTTAGTGTAACGAATTTATTGAAATTTAATGCTGCTCCGAAATATTTGAGGACCTCGCCCGCTACGATATATCTGATGGCGACTGTACACTATAGAAATAGTATGGTGTTGCGAACTCTTTATTGTATTTTTAGTGATTAATATTGTTTTTGCTTTTTTTGAACTCTTGTTATGTCTTGTCAGTTGGTTAGTTGAAGAAGAGCAGTAAAAGAGGCGATCAGTTTGCTGGTGTTTTCATTTATCCTTTAATTATTTATTTGATTTTCCTTAAATATCATACAGTCCACATTTAGTACGCTTCATATGGTCGAACTTTTTGCGCCTTGGATGTTTCATACTACATTATATAGAACAAGCTATTGCGTCAGCAATGAGTGTACGTGTGTGTATACGCGCTGCGCTTCAGGGAAAATAAATAAATAATCCAGCAGTTGACCGCTCGCAGCTGAGCACTCTCTGGCTTTGTCACATTAACACATTACTTCTTAGTATATGATGATGATTTTTTCCATGCTGTTGTAGGCTTATTGTCCAACTCGCTCGCAATCGCCATCGTGTTCATTTTGACAGTTCATGTATGGGCTGACAATTTGCATCGGAATCAGTTAGCTGTCACATTCATACAAGAACTGTCAAAATGAACACGATGGCCATTGCGAGCGAGTTACGTAATAAGCCTACTGGTCTGGGAGCAAAGAAAAAACGCGCAGATGGTAAAAAAAGCCCATCGAGGAAACGGGCGAAAGTTTTAGGAATCATATCATCGTCAATGCAGCTAGCGACTTGTCACTATTTTTGGCTCTGTCTACAGTTGCCGGCAAACATCTTGAGCATGACCTTGAACGCGCAGAAGTGAATTTAGAGTCTCTTTGGTATAAAAGTACATGCGCGAACTTACCCCTACGTTTGCCGGCAACTATACCCTGTGTGAGATATGTGATGTATGATGTTGATGTTTGTTTGTGTGTGTGTGCAGCTGCGCGCAGGCGGTGGCGGCGGTGGCGGCGCGCGGCGAGGCGCAGGCGCTGGCGGAGTGGGCGGCGGCGCGCGAGCGGGCCGTGGCACGCCCGCTGCACGACTATCAGCACTTCGTGCAGGCCTGCTTCGGGCCCTTCTCCGTGCAGATAGCGCAGGCGAGTGCCAGTAGTGCACACTGACCTTACCCAACCGTAGGTGGTGGCAAAAAGAATGTCGTCTCACTTGCTCGAGCTCGACTGTGGAATGGAAACATCTATTAAATATGTGATCTTAGCCGTGCCGAATCTCATTCAATTTGGGAAATGTGGGAAAGGGGATAATTTGGCAATAGTGCCTTATAAAAGAAACTGAGATGGCGAGAGGACTGAATTATATTAAGTGAAACGGGAGCGGATCAAAATATATAAAGTTTAAAATGTATAATGGGTTAAAATGCATAATAGTTCAAAATGTATAATATCATTTTCTGCGAAACTATTAGGTAAATGGATTTTTTTATAGCGTAATCTATAGATTGGTTTAGGTTAGGTTCAGTTTATAACAATTCTGTTAATTCGCAATGTTCGGAATAAATCGCATTATATATTTTGAACCATTATGTATCTTAAACCATTATACATTTTAAACTACGTACCCAAGTGAAACACATTATTTGAATTAGAAAATGGCTAAATCTTACACGTTAATAATACGCCGCTATGCTAAAGAATTGTTTATTAAAAAACATTTACCCTAAGAAAATGCATTTTTTAAACTACACAATAGGATTATTAAATTTTCATGCAAATGTCGATTAGAATGCGGGCGGCGTGTACGCACAGCTGGAGAAGGAATGCAACGAGCTGACCGCGTCGCTGCGGGAGAAAGTGGAAGCGAGACGGCAGGAGCTCGCGCTCGGGCTCAGCGACGCCGCTAGGGCGAGAGTGCGGATGAGTGCGCACGACTTGAGGGTGAGACAAGCCCAACATTCTAAGATCTATAAATATGAGAGTGAAAGGAAGGGTGCGATACTAAATTATAATTTCGAATTTTAAAGTAGCCCCCTGAGATTTATCTATTATAAGATGGTTTGTTCTGATTAGCCTGTCACCATTCTTTCTATAAGTGATCTTTGGCAGAATTTACCTAGTCTGGTTCATAACGCTTTTATTAATACTTTTATATTCCAGGGCATTCTAGTGCTTAAATTCCGTTTCACCTAAACACCGGTATTTGTAATCTTGAAATGCATTTTGTTATTTTAACACGAGCTTCCAACATTCCACCAAAATGAGGCGAACGTTGGGTCTTGTTTCAGAGAGCTGTGCAGGCTGCGGCGCTGGAGCTGGCGCGGCTGTGGGGCTCCGAGGCGCGCGGCGACGACTGGTGGAGCACCCGCGGCCTGGAGCCGGGTGACTGGCACGCGCTCGCCGCCAACACGCTCGGAGAGGTCACTAGATCACTGACATTGTTCTATTATTATACATCATATACTATATTATGATTAGATTGTTTTCGTACTTGTGGCAGGTCTTAAGAGCAACATACTGGTTACAACATCAGCTTGATATCTTTATTTTAATCAAACCGCTCTCTATCTGCGTGCATGTATGCAGATAAGCTTAGATCTTTTAAAGTATGCAACGGATTTTAAAGCGGTTTTCATTGATAGATAGACTGATTCAAGAGAAAGATTGTAACGTATATTTTAATGTTGTTTTATATTAATTTATCTAAATGTGACGATAATTGTTAGGCTCTCGGAAAAAATTGGTTATTAGTCGCTAAAATGGGGGTAATTTAAAGATTGGATCGCCTGGACGTATTGGCTGTTTAAAAAAATTACAAGATCTTTCTGGTCGTTCAGGTGTTTGACCCGGAGATTCTGGTGGCTTTGGGGGACAACGAGGCTCGCCTGCCGCTGGAGAGCGGCGAGGGCGCGCGCGCGTGGGCGGCGCGCTGCGGCCGCGACGAGGCGCCGCCCGACGTGCTCGCCGAGCGGGACGACTGGCGACGCGCACACGGTATACTATTATAGAACATTTGGCCCTATCTCCATTACAAAATTTCCTGTATCGCGCACACATGTGAGGGCCACATTTTTTACCGCGGAGTATATAAGGTGCGCGATACATGTGCAAATAAACTCGTTTGCATAAAAGAACGCGTACTTTTGTATCATTTTGATTTTTAGGAAATTACTCAATTTGAAAAAAAATATGTAATTTCAATTGATTTTCTCCTTTATTTAGTAAAAACTACAAACAATAAAATAAAAATAAAAGTTGTCCTCTTACTAAAATAACTGTTCAGTTTCAAATTGTTCTGGAATGTCTTAGCAGCTGGTTAAATTACTTATCGTGGACAAATGTATCTGTACTTTATAAAAGTGTTTAGCTTTTAAAGTTAGCCAGTAGTGCTCCGGCTTAGGCAGTCTCTAGATCGGTCACCACTGCCAGAAGTGCACACTGAGTGATTTCTTAACTGACCTATCTTTTGTTATTCCATAAACTTCCGGTGTCAATATCCGCGTATTTAACTGTTTCCGCGTCAATCTGTCGACTACAAACCGACACCGGTTGACTTTTTATTATAACGATGAAAATTTTTAAACAAGTGTCGCCATTTAGATATATCGGAACATTTTATGTGCTATAGATATCTAAACTTGGCGTATTGTCATTCGTGTAACGTGTTTTAGACGTTTTTAAGCAGCTAGACAGCTTCAATGTGTCTGATGGGGTGTGTTTTGGTTTTGTGCCAGGCATATGGGGCGAGTGGGGCGGGGCGCCGCCCCTGCGCGTGCCGCCCCCGCAGCTGGAGCTGGGCGCGTTCAGCCCGCGCCCCCCGCCGCACCCGCCGCTGCCCGCGCCGCCCACCGTCGCGCTCGTGCTGCACAACAGGTACACACGGGGCCAGTGGGGCGGGGCGCCGCCCCTGCGCGTGCCGCCCCCGCAGCTGGAGCTGGGCGCGTTCAGCCCGCGCCCCCCGCCGCACCCGCCGCTGCCCGCGCCGCCCACCGTCGCGCTCGTGCTGCACAACAGGTACACACGGGGCCAGTGGGGCGGGGCGCCGCCCCTGCGCGTGCCGCCCCCGCAGCTGGAGCTGGGCGCGTTCAGCCCGCGCCCCCCGCCGCACCCGCCGCTGCCCGCGCCGCCCACCGTCGCGCTCGTGCTGCACAACAGGTACACACGGGGCCAGTGGGGCGGGGCGCCGCCCCTGCGCGTGCCGCCCCCGCAGCTGGAGCTGGGCGCGTTCAGCCCGCGCCCCCCGCCGCACCCGCCGCTGCCCGCGCCGCCCACCGTCGCGCTCGTGCTGCACAACAGGTACACACGGGGCCAGTGGGGCGGGGCGCCGCCCCTGCGCGTGCCGCCCCCGCAGCTGGAGCTGGGCGCGTTCAGCCCGCGCCCCCCGCCGCACCCGCCGCTGCCCGCGCCGCCCACCGTCGCGCTCGTGCTGCACAACAGGTACACACGGGGCCAGTGGGGCGGGGCGCCGCCCCTGCGCGTGCCGCCCCCGCAGCTGGAGCTGGGCGCGTTCAGCCCGCGCCCCCCGCCGCACCCGCCGCTGCCCGCGCCGCCCACCGTCGCGCTCGTGCTGCACAACAGGTACACACGGGGCCAGTGGGGCGGGGCGCCGCCCCTGCGCGTGCCGCCCCCGCAGCTGGAGCTGGGCGCGTTCAGCCCGCGCCCCCCGCCGCACCCGCCGCTGCCCGCGCCGCCCACCGTCGCGCTCGTGCTGCACAACAGGTACACACGGGGCCAGTGGGGCGGGGCGCCGCCCCTGCGCGTGCCGCCCCCGCAGCTGGAGCTGGGCGCGTTCAGCCCGCGCCCCCCGCCGCACCCGCCGCTGCCCGCGCCGCCCACCGTCGCGCTCGTGCTGCACAACAGGTACACACGGGGCCAGTGGGGCGGGGCGCCGCCCCTGCGCGTGCCGCCCCCGCAGCTGGAGCTGGGCGCGTTCAGCCCGCGCCCCCCGCCGCACCCGCCGCTGCCCGCGCCGCCCACCGTCGCGCTCGTGCTGCACAACAGGTACACACGGGGCCAGTGGGGCGGGGCGCCGCCCCTGCGCGTGCCGCCCCCGCAGCTGGAGCTGGGCGCGTTCAGCCCGCGCCCCCCGCCGCACCCGCCGCTGCCCGCGCCGCCCACCGTCGCGCTCGTGCTGCACAACAGGTACACACGGGGCCAGTGGGGCGGGGCGCCGCCCCTGCGCGTGCCGCCCCCGCAGCTGGAGCTGGGCGCGTTCAGCCCGCGCCCCCCGCCGCACCCGCCGCTGCCCGCGCCGCCCACCGTCGCGCTCGTGCTGCACAACAGGTACACACGGGGCCAGTGGGGCGGGGCGCCGCCCCTGCGCGTGCCGCCCCCGCAGCTGGAGCTGGGCGCGTTCAGCCCGCGCCCCCCGCCGCACCCGCCGCTGCCCGCGCCGCCCACCGTCGCGCTCGTGCTGCACAACAGGTACACACGGGGCCAGTGGGGCGGGGCGCCGCCCCTGCGCGTGCCGCCCCCGCAGCTGGAGCTGGGCGCGTTCAGCCCGCGCGCCCCGCCGCACCCGCCGCTGCCCGCGCCGCCCACCGTCGCGCTCGTTCTGCACAACAGGTACACACGTGTTATAGATGATGTACTTGGGTGGATAGGATGGTGGAGATGAATAAAACCTCAGTCTATGGGATAAGAACGTGTAAAGAACACTTTTTATTCATAAACCTTACCTTATACGCAGTAGGATTGTCGCTGACACAAGCAATATGCGTTTATGTAGCACTAAACCATTGTTACTGCTAAACACTGAAAGTGGCCAGTTGCCATACTACACATGGGGCCAGTGCAGCGGTACATGCCCCGACCCGGCCAGGCTGCTATCCGCAAGGCCGAATTACACGAAACTACACCCATGGGCCGTCAACGCACTGGCATCGCGTAAAGCGCTGCGAGTGTCCATGGACAGTGGTGACCATTTAACATCAGGTGACCCACTATTTCGTTTGTCTGGCCTCTCTAACATAAAAAAATTAAAATTGTTATACCAAAATTGTCAAAATGTCATCCCACGTGACGGATTCAAATCAATGTCGAATTCGAACTTAGCGCCGTCAAATTATACGAAATGGACAGCCAAATTGCCTCCAAAAATGAGAGCGGTAAAATTGCACGAAATCAACACACATTGGGCGCCGTCTAGTTTCCAAAAAATACTGTCGAATTGAAATTTTAACTGTTTTTGCCGCCATTTCCTCGTTCATTTTAAACAAGGCAATAAATACAAACTGTGGGTGAGTAAGTATATCTTGATTGTTTCTGCGCAGGGAATCTGACAACCCCGTGCCTCTGGACTCGGAACTTTGCGCAGAGATCTTGCGCAGCTTAGAAGACGCGCCAGACTGCGACGACCGACGAGGTAACATCACACAATACCATTACTGCTAAAAAAAACTGCCTCCTAGAATCATTATGATATCACCACATGTTTCATCTCTATATGAGTTGTCTAGGCTTTCCTAAAGCTTGCAATGAACCCTGCAAAAGTCGCGTTTAGTATTATAATTGTGTTGCATACTTTTACGAAAAGCACTATAAAGTAGCTCAACGTGAAAGAGATTGCCAGCCTCCAACTATCCAGCCTCGCTCATACTCGGCCATCTACATGTCTTCAACCGGCAATCCCTTACTTCCCAGCCTCTGTAGTAATGTACTATTGTTAGATGGTGTGGAGCGATACCGCGGCGGAGGCAGCGAGGAGGGGACCAGTGACGGCAACAGCGAAGGCACGCTGGACGACGATGCCAGCTCGCAACACACAAGGGAGGCTGAGGGCGCGCTCTGCAGGTAAAGAGAGGGGGAGAGAGTGAGGAAGAAAGGGGGAGGGAGTCAAAGAGTAAGGGTAAGGAAGGAGAGATGTGAAAGGTAAGGTAGGAGGGAGGGAGAGAGGTATAAGGAAGAAGATAGAGAGTGGGGGAGGAAGGAGAGAGTGAAAGGTAAAGAAGGAGGGAGGGACAGAAAGTGTGGGCGAGTGTTCCTTTTTGTGTCATTTGTCTATATTATTTTAGTGTGAGAAGTGCATAGTTTTTTGTTGGAGAAGCTGCAGCGAAAGCTCGACGAATAAATAATCGTCCAAAAGGACAAAATGTTGACATTATCACTCCGTCAGACTCAGATCTAGTTTGAAATTGGAAAGATATGCTCAAATTTGATTTAAGAAATTACTTGTTTCTGCCAAAAACCAGTCTATATCAGCAGTTTTTTTTTTCTCATTCCAGAGTAATGCCCAGCACAGAGAGAGCGGCCTGTCGTTGGACGCTAACGGGCCGCGGCGTCCGGTTGCGGGCCGACTTGGCCAGCCCTGAAGACGTCACCTTAGACACGGATCGCTCACACGGCACCTCCGTTTGAACCACCGATGTAAAGGTACACAGTGGCTCAAGGTGGTCCACAGTGGCTCAAGATGGCCCACAGTGGCCTACGACGAACCATTACCATTGTGCATTGTGCATTGAGCAATGGCGCTTGATGGCGGACAATTATTATTACCAGTTAGCAATGACCGTGGCGTGATGGCCGTGCATGGTCCATTGTGTACCGAGGAGACACGACACTAAGTCACTTTAGTTAGGGAATGCAAACTGTCCGAAACCATTTTGTGTAAGAAATAACCGGTTTGATCTTATTAATATTGATGCTTGGGTGGCTTGAGCTTTGGTTTGTTGAATATGGTAACCACCATACTCGGGTTTGTATTAACACTTACTTTATAGGCTGTACCCATAATAATGAATCGTAGCTGGTCGGTTAAGTTTTAATTGACATCACTGAGTACGGTTGTTGAATAGCGATAGGTTTGACAGTGCGTTTTATTTATTTTGCTGTTTGAGAGGCTTAAAATCAAGCTTGAACTTGAAGCCGTATTTTTGCTCGTCAGTGTATTTCTGATACTAAGTATAACATATGTTTAATGCGGCTAAGCATTAAAAAATCAAGACAAAGTTTTAAGGCATAATATTGATTGGCTGTTATCAATGTCTGTCTTCTTTACAGTGAATGATTTTAAATT
Source organism: Pandemis heparana (assembly GCA_963854515.1). Taxonomy (NCBI): domain Eukaryota; kingdom Metazoa; phylum Arthropoda; class Insecta; order Lepidoptera; family Tortricidae; genus Pandemis; species Pandemis heparana. The sequence goes on along the minus strand of OY978013.1, from coordinate 13,835,871 downwards.
CATTCTTCTTTTTCATTAAGTTATGTACTCGTACGTAATTATTTAACTCGTACCAAAACAGTTGGTGGGAATATGACATATATGACAATTATGAGTAATATGCGTAATGTTATGAATGGTCGATGAGGAATTAATACAAAATATTACATGTATATTGAAAATGAAAAAAAAAATGTGTTTATTCCAAAAGAAAAATTACAGAACCATACAACTATGGGTCCTGTGCTAGGATACCCCGTGTTACAGGACACTGAATATTGAACCTTTAGGACGAGTTTATAAAATTGACAATTATATGCCGCTGGTTTGATGAAAAGCCTAAGTATGACTGAATTTGAATGCTAAAGTTGATAATGATTAATTAAAAATTTAAGTTAACTCTAGTTTTGGCGAAAAAGCTGTATCGACTCAACATTAGTAGCTATAAGCGTAAATTAATTTCGACCGTAAGACTTGATAGATAAGATTGTTTTATTTTAAAGTTAACTTTCCCTAAGTAATGTTAAGATCACTTACAAAGCTTTGTAACACGTTTTGTCACTGCTTCAGGCAAGCACGCAATTTTGCACCCTATGTGCATTGTGCACCTTAAAAGCAGATCTTTAATAACCGTTATTTTTGCATAACGCTATTTTTCATAACATAACGTTATATTCTTATATTACCGAATAGTGTTTTTTTTAATATAACGTTTTAAATTTTATGGCGCAGGCGCACTACCCGCCCGCGCCTCTCTCGGTCCCCTTTGTCGTCCTACCCCGCGCCCCTGTACCCGTGCGCGTAGTTCATAACTTTATTATAACGCTATTTCATAACGTCATAATTTTCTTTCCGTTATGATATGATATAACGTTATGAAGGAATATAGAATTTGTTTGAACGAAATTTTAAACACAAACTACATATACCGGTATTATATCGTTTTTTTTCACAACGTTTTAAATGTCTGCATAAAAATGAGCTTTTTACTTTTGTGTAAAAATCATGTTTTCTTGACTTCTGTATCGAATACTCTTTATTTTAAACTTAATAAAATTGCCAAGAGTGATTGCAAAAAAAGGTTTTGCGTAGTAACCTGTGTTCAAGCCCTTTTAAGGGCAATACGGTTTTAAGAGTCGGGGATGTTGGTTATTTGGAATTGAAGACTTATTCGTACCTCAGAACAAGTGCACTTGTACAACACAACGATAGTGCTTAAGCGGTAAGGGCTAATGACTAGATTAACACGCATAGGATAAGACCAAAAATTATTTATTCGCATTTCGGAGTGGGCATTAAATTAACGCATTTATCTCGATCTCTCTAAAATTTTTTTACTTATATTTTTATGTGTTAGATTTTTAAAGCGGCGTTTTTTACATACAACATGAAATTGAGGCAATTATTAGGATATTTTTACTTAAAATGCGAGTGAAACTGGACACAATGGCTAATTTTTTTGCATTAGTTTTTTAAATTTATTTCGTGCCATTTTTACTTGCCATGATATACGAAAGCAATCAATGAATTTGCCTTAAATTTTAAACTAGCCAAGAGAATGTAATGTATTTATTTTCTTTATAATTTAGAACTAATAATCTTCGCTACGGAGTATGGTCGTCGTGTGAAAAGAAATAGGCAGAGATAATATTGTAAAATTAGAATATAAAAGCGGCCTAGAAAAACCCCTACAAAGAACAGATACCTCATGATTTAGTCAAAGTAATATTGCCGCACATACACACACACACGTCACATCGCGACTTCTTTTGTCACTAATTTCTAACAAACTACGTGGAGTCCGTTTATAATGACATCGAAGGGAAATGACAAATACGTCATAAGCGGACGTCATATAAAGCATTTTGAGAAATAAACAATCTCCTGTTTTTTTAGGTAACTATTTAGTTACTTCTTTAGCGGCGTTGAACACTTTTTGGGATGTGTAAAAAATGTTAAACTCGCGTCAGCCGTAAGACGGAGGGAGAGTTTAAGTTAAGTACCAGGATATCAGATCCTCTAAGAGCTTATCTTAAAATACGAGTTTGTTGGATTTGTTGAGTCGTAAAACAAAAGTACTAGGGCATCAGCACATTGTTAGAGGTCTGTCAATATAGATAATTACGTACGTTTTTTTTTAAGCAGCCAGTACGGGACACGTCATGAGCGTCATAAAGGTTACAACATTTAAGTCTAATCTAGATAAGCTGCTGTTTTCACTTCTGCCAGCACTCCCGGGGTCCTACCCGTCGCTTTTTTTATGTAATAAGTGCGATTATGTAGGTGTGTATATTTTTCATTTCAAAACAAAAACAAGCTACGTGCCGAACGTCACTAAAAGGTGTAAAGCATTATGTCGGTCATTATAACCGGACATAATTGATTAAAAATGGATCATAAGCGATGTCACTGTAAGCGAAGTCATTGTATCCGACTTTGTTATAAATAATTTTATATGAAAACCAAACTTTGTTGTGTAATTTGTAATTACGTCATATGAGGCAGAGTCATATTAAACGGATTCTACTGTAGTTGGTTCCAATGAACGACAAAATGTCGAGCAAAGTTGGCCTGAAATACGAAAAGATCAATGTGCAAATACGACAGATGTAGGCCTGATACCTACGTTGTGTGTGCGGTAAGCCTTAGCAGATGTTTCGGTGAAAAAAAAAGCGATTCGGGTAGATTATAAAATTTACTTTGTGAATCCACTGCCATTGGAGCAGTTGTGTCCGTCTCTGTCACAATACACTAATTGGAACGGGATGGATGCTGCTCATGCACAACGATATAAAGCAATGTTTATCATGAAAAACCAGTAACAGAGTGCAATATGTAACAACTAAACATTTAAGAATGGTTTTAGATAGATCTTTTGAATTTTACATTAATAAATAGATAGTAGACAGGAATCAATAATTACTTATGAATCATCAGATCATGGCGAACATTTTAATAAAAGTTGAACTAAATATATTATTCCGCTCAGTAGCAATATCCGAGAGCGAGGCTATAGATGTTATGTTTGATTGAACCAATGTTTGAGGCGTGAATGGCGTTGGCTGTAAAGGCCCCAGTACACAATGGCGTATGCTGGCCCATTTCAGGCGATCGCCATTGTGTACCGGGGTAATGGTATATAGTGGCGGTTAATTTACCCCCTGTACACAATGGCGATCGCCTGAATAGGGCCAGCATACGCCATTGTATACTGGGGCCTTAACGTTGGCAGCATCGAACGTATTTACAAAGGGGCCAATGTCCAGAACGTTGGCGCCATGTTTGAGCCAACTCGACATAGTTGTAGTGCACATTGCCTTGTGTTAGACGCACGTAGTTCACAGTCTGACCACTAGATGTCGCACGTTGACGCATACACTTATAAAAAAACTGTTTCTATTTAATGAATGAGCTCGGTTATATTATTGAGTGTATGCGGTTATTCTTAGACTAGTTGTAGGAGGTGTTCCAAAGCCTTTAGGCTAAGTGTATTACGCTTGGCACGCTCAAACGTAAGTAAGAATTCTAAAACTTTACAGTAGGTACATTTTTTGTAGATAACTTGACGTCCGATTTAGTTAATTTAATTATAATTCTAATGCGTCCCTTACACAAGTATGCATTTTTAATTTATATTGATTATTTTGAAGAGGAAATATAATTTTTAATAGGAGCTTAACTATGACTGTTTTAACATTTGTTTTAACTTTCCAATGTGAGATTTTCGACAGCTAAGTTATAGATAAGTTATAGATATTTTCGTATGCCATCTGTGCCCATCACTTTCCAAAATACATACAAAATAGCAAACTGTAAATTTAGGCTGAAAATCTGGTATAATAAAATAAATAATTTATCAAAAGCATTTGGGTATCTGTACAGTACTTTCTCCGGTGAGACCGGACCGGACCGGACCTCGAGAAAAATCTCAAAGCAACAAATCATTTAAGTAAATTTAACGCATTTGCTAGAGTAGCGTTTTAATGTTGCAATATTTTAAGTGACCATGACAGTAAGCTTTAGTTAGGTTACATAGGCTAAGAAATATATTTATTGCAGTATAAAATACAAAATTAGGTTGACAACCCCTGCAAAACATCCAATTACAACCTACCAACCAATATTACATTGTCGCGTTTGCTTGTTGACGGGAATGAATTGACGTGGATTGTCAACCTTTTGTAAGAATTATATAAAAACATATTGTAATTAAGTATGTAACTTTGACACTCTCTCTTAGATTCTAAAGCCAAATAGGATTGAAAATAATATTATATAGGTATAATTATGTTATTTATTTTACACAAACTGAGTCATTGGTAATATTAAGCTGAAATGTATTATTATTGTTGTTTTATGTACATGTCACGAACAAAACGTTCAGCACGATAATCAAAGTATTAATCGATTTATTGGTTACAATATTAACTGCTATTTTTTTACTCGCTTGTGCTCGTCTTTTGTGGTTAGTTAACTTTTTTGCTGTGGACTTTTTTAACTGAACTAGTTAACATACAGACAGATTATCAACTAAATGTGGCGGTAACCTAGTGAGCATGGATGCGCATGCGCTGTTCATTGAAATAGTTATACTTAGATAGATTTTTTTAAACAATGTAACTTACTTTCAACTTTGAATGTCAGCAACAACAAAAAGTTAATTTGTCGTCTTTGTTTATTATTATGTACCTAGTCTAGACTTAATAGCCACGTGTTTTGTTTAGTATAATTTTAAAGCACAACACACTTTATCGTGATACTTTTAAAGCGTAAATACTGACTAAAATGAGGGTAGATACGACATACCGTTCAAAACAAATTAATAAATTATTATTTCATCACACTTGCTCGTAAACGGTGTTATAACACGCGTGCTTACAGAGCCGTAGTAGCTGATTTACCTCCCGCGGGAATTTCAAATATTTTACTCCCGAGGGAGTTATATTTGTATGGATTTTCATAATTCCCTCGGGAGGAAAAGTTTAGTTTTAAAATTAAGAGTTCATTGTACGTCATTACAGACTAAGGAGGTTTCAGATCAGCCAGATTTATTTAATATTAAAAAAAAACTACGAACCAATTTTATAAAACTTTCAATTAGACATTACTGATTACGATCCAAGATGGCGCATGACATTTTGACACTAAAAATATTGATAGCGGGAGTCATTTTCGAGTAATTTGGTGGCTCTGAGCCCGATTTTGGCATATTTTTTTTGGATCCAAGATGGCGGACTACATATTGACACTAAAATGTTGATGGGTGTCATTTTCGAGTAATTTGGTGACTCTGAGCCTCATTTTGGCATAATTTTTTGGATCCAAGATGGCGGATAATATGTTGACACTTGACACTAAAATGTTGATGGGTGTCGTTTTCGAGTAATTTGGTGATTCTGAGACCGATTTTGGCATATTTTTTTGGATCCAAGATGGCGGATGACATTTTGCCACTATTGACACTAAAATGTTGATGAGTGTCGTTTGCGGGTAATTTTGTGATTCTGAGTTTATTTATTTGATATTTTTTTTTATTTCCTCGCAAAAGTGATGAAAAACATTGTGTGTATCACGGGCAGTAAGGGGATTACAAACTCGAGTCATTAAAAGCCCTCCGCCTTCGGCGTCGGGCTTCTAACAAACTCTCGTTAGCAATCCCCTTCTTACCGCCCTCGGTGCACAATGTACTATAAAAGGGGCTGCGGTACCTTGCTCAGGCAGCAGGAGCCCATTTTATAAAGCTACGAGTTACCACAACTACCTACAAGCGGAATTAGACACTAGACAGAGACTTCCGCTTGAAAAATGGTAACTTGTAGCTTTATAAAATAGGGCCCATGTGTCACGCTTTCTTACTTCAGTTTAAAAAAAACTCGTCACAAATTAGAAACATGTCAATTGGAAGTTAATTTTGTTTTATACCGTTTTATCATCCGTCCCACTAAATTTCCATATTTTCAATAAATACTGTTTTTTTTTTCGTATGCTTTATTAACTTTTACAAGTATGTCAACGCAAAACTTTGCACCTATTTAATTATTTCAGAGCCTCTAGCGTAAGTTTTTATCACAAAAAACGTCTCGTACACGTTCGTGCAAACCTTTCAATTACTGTAAAACGTAGTGGTTATATTCTCTTTGGAAAAATGTACAGCGCCACTATTTAGCGGCACAGAACGGTAACAAACTAATCTCAAAGTATTTGATACTGCAACGCTATCGTGTTAAGAGACTTTTTTGCAATGAAAAACTTACACTAAGCTCACACTTAGAGCGGCTCCGCGGTAGTCAAACGCAAGTGAAAACGACTGTTGTCAAAAACGGTGACGCGTTTTCAGATATTTTTGACCAATTTCTGACGGAGACTGTACTATCCAAGTGTTGCAACTTTTTACTGTTGCAATTTTTGTTTTAGTAATAATTTTATCAATGCAATGTTGTGAGATTTTATTTAAATAAAGCGTTGAGATAAAATTGCACCATGTTTCATTCCAAATACCTAATGTAGAGTCCCTAAACGTCATCTGACTATCTTCGGATAGTGGCGAATGATTATTTACTGGGAAAGCGCGAGTCGTCCAAGTTCCATCTTCGACCCCATTTTTGCTTATCATTAATCTAGACGTGATGAAATGTGGTAAAACGCTTTCATGATTAGATTGCTCATTGTTGAAAAAGATTAGGCGTTATTCACCAGATAGTTGTTATTTATGACGAATCTATTACTCCTTTTACCTTTTTCCGCTACTTCTTGCGTACTTTCTTTGCACAAGCACATTTACCATATTTCGACCAAAACGGTATTATTTTCTGTTAAAATTTGCATTCAGATAACTAGCATGAATTTTAAGGACAGCAAAACATGGCACCATGCTATTGTGGTGTAGAACTCTTTTCTTTGTCTGGTTTGCCAAGTTCATGTATGTATGTATACACAGGCAAAAAGATGTATCAGGTATTTTTTCAAATAAAACACTATTTTATTGAATGGAATTGAAAATTTATTAAACCTACCTACCTAGTAATAATTATAATCTTCACATCTCTGTTACACATATGTATCACATGGATTTGAAAATTACTTGATTATAAAATACTATGACATGAAGCCTGAATGCACGTTTCGCAGAATAATAATAAATATAAAAAGTTGAAAACATAATTCATTTGATCTTCTTCAGCGTGAGAATCGCAATTTGTTTTCTACTACAATATAGCTATTTCTAATGTAACAATAATAATTTTAAAGAATTTGTTGGAGCTACCTACCTAAAGATTAAATAATTGAAAAAAAATCAAAACATATAAAAAGTGTTTGTTATTATGCGTATGCGACAAACTTGAAAGATTATTGAAACAAAAAAATGCCTTTTAACTACAGTAACTAATGCAAAATGCAACATTTAAAACGGACTCGTTTTTAATACAAGTTGAGTTTAAAACATTTGCTTACAAACGAATATAATAAATGATAGATAATTAACAACAACAAGAACCACAAGCGCCTGCCGCAACACATACATACAGACTAATGCTCTGCATTCATAGTAAAATAAAATAAAAAAATAATTTTGAATATATTGCATCATTGCACACAATATTCGAAAGTGACGGTAGCCACTAGCGACATTTTGAGACTCCTGCTAACTGCGGCAATAACTTAAGCGTCACTTTACAAATAATTACTGTATAATTTTTTATGGATACGTTTCTGTAAGACCAAAAATTTATATAAATACTCCAAATTTATTAATGAAAGTACTCTCTCCATGTGATAAAGACTCTATATAAAAATAAGTGTGGCTCTAATACTATCTAAATTTTTAAATCATTAGAAATATAAATAGCTAAAAGCTAGAATACTAAATATATGCTATGGCCACACAGGACATTCTGTACCGACAATCAAACGACACAGTGTGATTTCACACGAAATTTTGAGACTCCACCAATGAATATTAATTTATTTGTGACGATTTAGGCCTGGTGCGGGTAGGCAGTGCTACCGAACGGCCGACACAATTTGAAAACACACCAATTTTAGAAAATCACGCAAACTCGTTATCGTATCCGATTACCATGAACACCACATCAAAACGTACCGTGTCGACATACTATGTTATAATAGGTAATATGTATATACGTAATATATATTTGATTGAGTAAAGGCGGCTGTGGTCATATTGCTTAAGAAGATACACGACGGCTCGCAACTACACACTTAAAAATAATGTCCATTACAATTTGAAAACACTACTTAAATCTATTCCGTATGTCTAGGTTAAATTTGTTAATATTATATACCGATACAAAACTTTCAAGATTTTCAAAATATATAAATAGTATTTTTAATGTACTAAAATCGAAATAAACTTTGTATAAAATGCGTTTGTATAATGTAGTAGATTATAGCGTAGTCAGCATACAGGCTCGTACCGTTCATAGACAAATATATATATCTGTAGGAGTATCGGATCGTATTGACCCAAAAGACGGTACTCGTAGTCGAAGAGGCTACAACTATGTAGAGGGATAAAACTAAATGCGAACCGTAGATGCGAACCTGCACCGACAGAGAAATAAAAATATAAAACTTCTAATAGTTAATTAGGAATGTAAACATAAAATGCACTAAGAACTAACTCCAGTACCCTCGTTTGCATCAATAACGGATCGCTAGCATTGGTCCGACGCGGCGGCCGCGGGCCCCGGGAAGCAAACTTTACCTTACGAATATCATTTTAAAAAATGTAGAAAAAATTAACAACTCTCAGATTGTATTTTTTTAATTACTACTAGATATCCTAATGAACATGCAAAATGACGTTTGAATATCGATATAAAACTAAAAACTACCTTTAATATTCATCAATTATATCATAATATAATTTCTAGTTAGCGGTCGCGGCCGTGCTTCCACCGCATCATGTCGAGACGCCTTTACTTTACCGAACAAGCAATTACTATAAAATTATACTCATTTACTATCCGATGATCGGTGCAAGCATGACCGGCGACGGTGTCTATAAAACCTCGTTAAATGCCTATAATATGTGTATGTTCAGTAAAAGCAACAACTCCACTAGTAATGATCTAAACGAAATAACATCAAAAGCATATTATTTTATCATGTAACATTATAACTTTCTACTGTGTAAACCATGCACTAAATAATGTCTATATGTATTTATGAAAATATCATGCATGTCCGAGGGCACGGTGAACGCAGCGCGGGTTCCGCCCGGTCGAGGCGTTCCGTGCTGGCAGGACGCTGCCTGCCGCGTGACAACCACTCTATGAAGAGACCACGCCAGTTACAGTGGACTCCGTTACTAAGTTTTACTATTGCTTCTCAGGTATACAGTTACAGACTCTACCCTATGTTGTAATGAAGTTGGCAGTTGATTTGAGAAACCCTAGTCCATGTAATATAAATTCATTCGATAAATTTATTAGAATAAGTCTTGCTCTTCACTAAAATTAAATATTCTATCATTATTATCAAGTGATATAACACGTTACACCCCATCTACCCATATTATATAAAAATATCAAGGAAAGTATTTACTCGCTCCGCTCTCACCGACCGCGCTATTCGAAAGACTAAATGAGTAGAGAGCTCTGGCGGCGACCGGTCGACCCCGCCTCTCGTCCTACGCAATCTTCTTCATATATATTGTTTCAAAATATTCATCTCATTATTTAAATTTGTTTCGTCAAGTTTATTCGTTACATCTAATTAGGAGCAGATCATCGCAGCGAAGAGCGGCGCGGTCAGCGGACGCAATCCTAAGCTGCCACACACTAACCTCATCACCCAAAGAGAGGAAATGTTTGTGAATAGAATACGACCCTCCCGTTGGCTGATGCTGGGCCAGTTGGTGTAGCGTCACCGAGAGACGACCGATGCGACGTCCGTTACTGCAAAATATTAAGGTTGTGAACGTAGATTGCAAAAAACGGGGCGTGGAGCAGGCACGTCAATGGTCGAGATGTGCAAAAAGTCGGTAGAGTCTGCTTTATTATTGAAAACAATAGCGGAACTCCACGGTACAGATGTCTTCGCAGCGCGCTGCGCTGACATTCGAGACGTGTGGACGTGTGGAATCAAGTTTGCAACTTTTCGATGCGAGATACAAACATGTACACACATTTTCATGGACTTCTAACTAAAGTCTGTGCCGTGTCGATCCGCTACTATATAAGAACTTGAGAGGCGAATTTGGCGTCGCAATACCACATAATGTTATGTATCAGTGTTAGTAATGAGTTTCAACGAAAATCTACAACACGATCGCACCTCACGTAATAGTCAGGCTTTATTAGGTGTAACCCAGTATAAATACTGAGTAACGATACTTCACCTCGACCTCTCGTAAACCAATCGACTTTTCTTGCACGTCTCACTCGTCGACATGCCCGTTCATCGCCCCGTCTCGTGATTTTACGAGTGTGATCACACCGTCTCATCGGACTGATGAAAGCATACGTCGATCTATAACATCGGTAACGGAGCGGTCGTCTCTCCGGGCGCAGCGCGGGGCCCCTACTGGTGTCTCTGCACGGGCGTCTGGCAGTAGGGGCACTCGTCGGCGGCGCGCGAGCAGGTGTCGCACAGCACGTAGTGGTTGCAGGGCGCGAGCGTGACGGCGCGCGGGCGCTCCTCGCAGGCCATGCACTTGGTGGCGGTCTCGAGGTAGAGCACCTTCTCGATCTCCTCGAGGTCGGCGCGCGCGGCCGCCTGCAGCTGCTTGAGCGCGGGCAGCGGCAGCGCGCGCAGGTCGCGGGTGCGCGCGGCGGCGCTGGCGGCGCGCGTGGCGTCCAGCTCGCGGCGGAGCGCGTGCGCGCGCGCCACGGCGTCGTCCCGCTGCCGCTCGGCGCGCGCCGCCGCTCGGCCCGCCTCGTCCGCCTCGCGCTGCCAGGCGCCGCACGCCGAGCGCGCCTGCGAGATGCGCTCGTCCCAGCGCGCGGCCGCGGCGCGCGACGCGACCACCTCGTCGCGCAGCCGCGTCAGCTCGGTCGGCGCGACCGGCGACGTCGCCGCGAACTCGAAGCCGGGCCCGCCGTAGCTGCCGCTCTTGAGCGTCGCGTGCGAGTTGAACAGGCGCTCGGCGTCGTGCGCGTAGCGCAGGAAGGGCGGCAGCGGCTCGCCGGCGGCGGGCGGGCTGAAGGCGCGCAGCGAAGGATGCGCGCGCGGGATGTTGACGGGCGCGGACGGCGGCAGCAGCGGCTCGCCGTCGGCCAGGTCGCGGTCCAGCGCCGCCACGAGCGACAGCGGGTCGTCCAGGTGCAGGTCGTCGAGCGCGTTGCCGACCACCTCCTGCAGCATGGCGGCCTGCGCCCACACGGAGGGCGGCGGCGCGGGCTTGTCGGGCGGCGCGCCGGGCGCGCGGTTGCCCGCGGAGCCGCCGCTGGAGGTGGAGGCGCACTCGGAGTCGCCGGAGCCGTTGGTGGCGGGCGGCGGCGGCGAGGCGCGGCGCTCCAGCAGCGCGGCGCCGGCCAGCGCGCCCGGCTCGGCCGCGTCCGGCAGCGCCACGGACAGCAGCTCGGCCAGGTTGGTGCCGCACTCGAGCGGCGCTGGCAGCTCGCGCGCGCCGCCGACCTCCTCCGCTGCGAGCCGAACGGAAACGTTAATGATGACCTCCCGATCTTTATCGCTACCGAAACGCAAAGTGTCACTCGGTGTCGCGGTACTCACGTTCGACGTGCGCGAACGCGCAGAACAGTCCCCGGGGGCAGTAGCCGGCCTGCTGCACGTCGTTGCACTTGGTGCTCTTGTATATCTCGGGGTGGAACTGCTGCTCGGTGCGCGTGTGGCAGTAGCCGCAGCCCTCGCCGGCCTCGCAGTTGCTGGGCTCGCCCCACTCCTCGCCGTGCTTCACGTTGGGGCACGGCGTGCTGCGGTATTTGTATTTGCGCGGGGATCTACGTTTATCCTGGAAACACGTTAGGGGTGAGTCGTCCGTTGATACATTTTAGAAACGCTTTGAAATTATGATAAAAAATAGTACATATAGTGTCAAAAAAGAAGCATAATCGGTATTTGACACATTAGTCAGATTAGCCAGTCTGAACAAGACTGCAAGTTTCGTAATTATAATTTTTTAAATGAACTTACTATGGAAATTCAACATTTGTAAGCTGCAAGGTCGGTAGTAAAAAACATGGTTAGAAACTTTGCAGGGGTATTAAAACGGCCTATCCTGATGGATACGTCAAATACCTATTGTTAATGCTTTTTGTGACAGCCTATATATTTTATTTCCTATGCGTTAAATTTGCAGCACTGGTGCAAAAAAATCTTTATAGCCAATAGAAAATGAAAAAAAGTGAAATCAATGTAATTAGCTAGTATAATGTGATAAGAAATATTTACCTTACTATTGTGATATTGCGGGCAAGCATACCCTTGTCTACATAACCTAGGAGGTCTTTTACACGGCTCCGTTTTATATGATGATAACACATAATTTGTATCTGAAATATAAACAAAATTCTGATTCCAAAAAATTTTAACAACACTATTATTGTTTGGCGACAAATATAACATTGCTCAGAAAATGTCGCTTAAAAATTACCACAAAACAATGCAGTAGGTATCGGTACGACAAGCGCGCATGCAAAGAGATAATGTTAGTCAATAAAAAGCATTTTTATAATTTTCTACTACTTTGTTTATATTTACTTCTACCCCACCCCTCAACAAATGCAGATAGGTTGAGTTATACGATCATCGAAATTATACCATAAAAACTAACCATAGCAAAATATATCTTAAAATTAAGCTGTAATACTTCAGCAGACAGCGGACTTAGTTGTCTGAACCACATCAATATTTTTTAGTTTTTTTTCTATGTGGTTCCGGTACATTAGCCAAAGTAAAGTGTACAAACATGGCGTCAACGCAACTTAATTCTAAAACAAATATTACGATGAAAAATTCAACCATCTGCTAAAATATACTCAAACAATTAAAAGACATCCTGTACAGTGAAAGAAACTGAATTGCATACCACTGTGGAACCCTTTCACTGCAAATGCCATAACAACTCATCATACAACTGCCAAAGAAGTTATAGCGAGAAAAGTTTTCACATAACATTCAGTTTCTTCTACCGTACACTTGTAGACTATTACCTTGCCACTTAGGGTCTTCATTCATCAAATTCCGTTCCCTATCTAAAGCATTAGGCGCGGCGGCGTCACCGTCTGCCGCGTCAGGGTTCTCCATAGCCTGGAGCTCCCGGACGTCCAGCACAGGCGGCCTGAGGTCCGGAGCGCCGTGCGCAAACGCACAGTGCGCGCCATTCTTGGTACAGAGCCCTCTAGTGTCCGTATCGTGCACACACATGCACGTCTTGTAATACCGGAGGTGGTAGCGACGCTCCGTGTCGCCCGCTGTCCGGTGCAGGTAGGGGCATCTACGGGACAATTATGAACATATAGCGGCAAATAGTTTATAAATTAAAACCAGAGTATTGTAAATTGTAAAACATAGCACTGTAAAAATAACGAATGGGACGTTTTGACGACTTTCAGAACTTATAGGCTCATAGCTCTTATATTATATTTACATTATATATTTTTCAAGACCTATCCTTTTACAAACACTAGGAGGGTAATTTTTGAAATCACATCACTCAAATCATGTTACTCACTAATCCTACCGACAAGCAGCAATGCTTGAATTGCTTTGTTCTAAGATGTAGAGTAAGACAGCCAGTGGAATTATTGGCACACAAGGCATTCTTTCTTAGCTCTCTAGGCTGAAAACACAATACTCCAGTGTTAGGGGTGTTTCATAAAAAAAGTTTACAATATTTGTTAAGATTTGTAAAATTTATTATAATTAGACGAGTTTTTCGACACTACCAACACAATAACATACTTGTCAAACATACATAATACACATCAACATCATTAACTGCTAAAATCATATTCTTTCCAAATGGTTATCTAAAATACATTATACCTTCTTAGTATTAATTACTAAATTATAGCAACTGATTAACGACAATATGACTATGAATACAGGGTGTTTGGTAGCCAGGTGCAAAGCCTTAAGGGGGTGATAGCTGAGGTATTTTTGAGCATTTTGAGCCATACATGTCTTAGCCCAAATTTGATATATTTTTTTTTTAAATTGAAAATTTAGTTTACTCAGCTATCACCCCCTTAAAGCTTTGCACCTGGCTACCAAACACCCTGTATAACAATAACCTCATTTTATTCACCTGTAATTAAGTTATCATTAAGGTATTTTTCTCCCTAATTACCTAATTATGATTTTAACTCATTAAGAGGATGTTTGCCAATTACATTAAGTAATGGATTCATAACATATTTAAAGGAACATAATTTTGATTTTGAAAATCAGTTATTGTTCATCAGGCAAGGACAGGAGATCTAGCAACAACACCACAGGTAAGTAGGTACCATAATATTAAGTATCTAAATATCTGCTTCTTGAATATTTCTATCTGCAGTGGTGTAACTATAGGGTAGCAGGACTGGCAAAATGCCACAAGCCACTAGCTTCTCGGGACCCTGAACTGGCTTTGCAGAGAAGGGATGATGATGCACTACTTTATATTGAGGAAAGAACCCCATCTGATGAATTTGCCATGGACCCCAAACATAGTTACGCCACTAGCTGCTTATTACTTCACACAACACTTCTGAATTATTACTAAAATTATGTGCAGATGTTTTCTCTTTTTTCCCAGTCATGTTCAATTTTAACAAAAGACCATTAACTTTTAATTGATAAACATTTATATCTAACACCATGGTGTTAAACATGACATGTCAGTTAATTTCATAAAAATCTGCTATTTTTAATTTTATTTCTAATGTACCTAGGCTTATATTTGCTTGCCTGCAACTTCATGTGCAAAGAATTCGTTTATTGCTATCCTGCGGGAATTTCCCGGGATAAAAAGTAGCATATGTGCTAATCCAGACTTTTCTCTAACTATGTGATTAATTTCATCCAGATTCGTTGGGCCATTCTGGCATGATTGAGTAACAAACAAACATCCATCCACCCATCCAAACTTTCGCATTTATAATATTAGTTAGATTTTTTTTTTTGTGGTAAAGACCATCACAGTTTATTATTTCACCATATCATTTACATCATATTACAGATGCATCATAACAGAATGTATGTTTTGTCTGTCTTGTCTGGCATAAGCAAATATTATAAAAGTGATAAAGCAAAACAAATGTTAACAGAAGTTTGAAATGTTTATAAATAATGGGCCTTTTTTAGCAACTAACACTTTTGTATGAACAAATAGGTTAATTTGATTACAGTAGAACAAAATAAAAATTATGAATACTGAGTACTGTGGATGGAAGAAGGCTACTTTCTATCACATTAAAAACATTGAGGTTATAGGATTATCCAATACCAGGAGTTTACAGCAAACAACATAAAATCTAGGTTCAAAACAATGATTGTTTGTTTTAGTTTCAACTCATTATTTGAAACTATTGAATGAAATTTAAATATTTTTTCCAGTTTTAGTATTCTCATATTAAGGTAGAATTATAAGGTTTGATAAAATCATACCAGGGTAGTAGAAGTTTTTGACTACAACACAAGCATAATAATCAAATATGGGCTAAATAGGTATAAAGTTTTAATTCTATGCTCATTTTGTGCCAATCCACTCATAGTACCCATTAGAGAAAGTACCCCTGTACAGTCTACGATTTTAGGAGGGTCAACTAGGCTTGCGAAGGGGGTGGGGGGAGTTGTCTGAACTAAAAACACATCCTTATGCTGAATGATGGTAATAAAATAATAATAACTCAATTTATGCAGACAGTTAAAAAATATAATTTTAAAGCAAATTTGGCCTGGTCTGTTGTAATTGTTTATAAATTTCAATAGAAAATGTGTCTGATTCATGTAAACATGAATCATTTAAAACCGTAATAATAATTCTACTTAAGCGTAATCATTAAGCCTTAATGGCTCTTTTCATTATTGATCCTAGATTGCTATATCAATTAATGCATTTTAGTTACTGTATAGACAAAGAGAAACTATTCTAAATATGAGTATAGCAATTATGGCAAGAGAAAGGATAATTTTATTTTAACTTGTTTGAATGTATCAAAATCTTGCTGCTGATTGTTGGAATATAGCTGGTTTTTTTGGTTCGCATGTTCACAATTTGGAGTTTGGCCAGGCTATGTCACATTAGCAGTTTAATTATTACACCAGTTGAACAAACATCAATTAGTAACAGGCTAATCATATAGTTTATAAAACCAAGCTGTGAAGGTTATGTTACAGCTGGTATTATTTAGGATATTTATTACAACTTTCAAAAGCTCAACTACCATAAATGTTACCAAATGAATACCTTCATTTTTAATTTTTACACACCAAAGAATTTTCAGGATTCAACTTTAAATTCCATATTATCTTGTCAATTCTTACAAGAATCTTATTTATCACATCCATTTGCAAAGCTACTAAACTGACTGGGAATAAGAGAAAACAGCTTCAATGCCTTCAATATTGAACAATGGGCTTGCTTATTACCCTACAAAAACAAGGAGCAACCAAAACAGCCAACAAGTATATGATACATGTACAATCTCAAACAAGTAGCATTATATTTTACTATTGGTAAACAAGTTTTTTCTCGTAATTTACGACATTTACAAGAGTACTGGCATGTAATTCGAGTGTAAAATAGCGTCCTGGACACATAATCAGCATTGCCCAGCGTCTGATGCCACGAAGGCAAGCCATGGTCGAAAACAAAGTAATGACAATACTCACTCGTCTCCATCCTCGCAAATACCCGAAGTCTCATTATATTTCGTACAATAGTTATCGGCGCTATAGTTGAAAGATCCGTCTCTTTTTCTAACAGGTCTTCTTCTTCTTTGGTTATTGAAATGCCAATGAAAACATGTAAAGGGTCTATGTTGTGTACATTTGTGTTGTAAGAAAGACGGGCACTGCTCCACTCGGAATTCCTTTAGATATCTGCAAGAATAGACCACGGGGCTGAGTGAATGGCACACCACTAGATACTACATTGTTTGCACTTTCACTTCACAAAAACGAGGCATTTTATTATCAAACTTACTTATAATGATTTGGTTTTTCTGTTTGAGCTGTCAACAAAGGCTTCGATTCCGACGGCATTTTGGAAAACTATTATTGCGTTGCGCTTCTCGCGTCGCGCAGGGCACGCTCACCGACGACCAATTAAAATTCAATAAGATCACGTGATGCAAAATATTTTGGAAAGGTTTAATTTGTAAACAGTACACTAAAATAATGTTATTTTCGTATGGAAAGTCACACTCCATTAGGGTTTTAATGGCCTTGAACTTAAAATAATCTTATCTTCACCGAACCGAAGTAACTTTCCAACAAGAACAAAAGAAATTAATAAACTAAACGCAAACTATTTTTGACAGAATTGTCGAACTGTCACGTCAAATGTTTTCTAGCTATCTCTCTTTTGCTCTAGAGATTTTTATACTGTATCTAGTTGAAACAAAAAATAGGTCGTTTCTGTTGTTATTACACTCCAAAACAATATTTTTATGATATTTAGGCGTATCGGTCAAAAGAAGGAATAAATGAATATTATTAGCTTTCAAACCATTAAGTCTATGTTCTTTGTTATCTTTTTATACAATAAATGAATCAAATTGGGAAATGTTTTATCGTTAATACATGTAATAAATTCATTCAATAAGTACTAAAAACGTTGACAGCAAAAACTATACGTCATTATATTATATCATTTAAGATTTATGGGTAAATTACTTTAAAATGCAAAACTTATATTTCTAAGCTGTGAACATTTTTGTAACAGGATACATTTTACAACCAATAAAAAATGTTACACAAGACAAGTCGCGGTTAACCAATAGGAGGCCCTACATTTCCCGCCAATCACAAGCCGTGAATCGTTGCGAGGGAAACCAATGAACGATCATTGAACTAGCGTCACTGAACGTTAACCCGCCATTCTCTCGGCGCCATTTTGAGCATATGATCATTGTTGTGAAGCTCCGTGTGTAAATTGTGCTAAAGTTCGCTAAATCTTGATAAATTAACTCAAAAGGTGAATAAAACGAAGCATTTTTTATTACTAATCTGTTTTATCATAAAATTCGTAAGTATAACGTTAAATAATGAGCTATTTATTTAGCTCAAGCATCGCCCGAGTTGCATTTTGATGCAACAACAATTTATGATGTGCTAAGCTCATTCTTCTTTTCCTTGTAGTGAAAGATGGCACGTACCAAGCAGACTGCTCGTAAATCAACGGGAGGAAAGGCTCCCCGTAAACAGTTGGCTACCAAAGCGGCGCGAAAATCTGCGCCCAGCACTGGTGGAGTGAAGAAGCCCCATCGTTACCGCCCTGGTACCGTGGCTCTTCGTGAAATCCGTCGTTACCAGAAGTCTACTGAGTTGCTGATCCGCAAGCTGCCATTCCAGCGTCTCGTGAGAGAAATTGCTCAGGATTTCAAGACTGATTTGCGTTTCCAGTCTGCCGCCATTGGCGCTCTCCAGGTGGGTTTCGAAAATATATTTGTAATTACCACATGGTTTCTATTAATATACGAACTTTACGACCTTTTCTTTGTGATTGAATGAAGGCAGGTTTAAAAAAATCATGATTAGAATTTTTAATTAATAAACAGTATTGTAAATTCTTAATTAGTTGATTTAACTACATATCATGAGTCATCAGTGAGTTATTAGTAGAATTCTATAAATTACGCAATTTGCTGAAATTTTTCTTTTCATTGCAGGAAGCGAGCGAGGCTTACCTCGTTGGTCTGTTTGAAGACACCAACTTGTGTGCTATCCACGCCAAACGTGTGACAATCATGCCTAAAGACATCCAGCTTGCCCGGCGAATCCGTGGAGAGCGTGCTTAAATTAGTCTTAGTACTTTATCATAAATTATTTGTAATTCAAGTATAATTAAATTCCATAACATTTTTCTATAATATCATCTTACATTTAACTTGTCTAACGTTCATAAGTAAATTATAAGAGGCAGAACTGAATTTTTTTTATACATACATTCTTATTGTGTAAGTACTATGTGTTCGCATTAGATACTGTTTGTTATCATTCGTAGACAATGAGTTTCTCTTTACAAATCTCTAATTATTTCTTGATTTCTTTCAATGAGTTCACTAACAGTATCCTGTGCGAGACTAGTTTTATTTTTTAGTGACTGTAGCTATAACTATTAATTAGTGTAAAAGCAATGTGTTTGCTGTGACAGTACGTGAATAGCAGTAATTTTGATGCACTTTAATGTATGTGTAATGAGAAAATTGGTGTTGATTAAATATAATTAGAACCTATAACTTGTTTTAATTAACCTTTGTTTTAATTTGTAACAATAAAAAAACAATTAGTGAATAATCAAACCTAAAATAGCAAGTTTAGCATTTACATTACACCCATTCCACCTTTAAATAGGTTAGTTCTCATGGTCCCACTGTTAAAAGAAACCTCACTAGAGATTATAAAGTTAGGTTAGGTTCGTTGGGTGTCTTCAAATGCCCGAAGGGAAAACTGAATAGAAATAGGCACCCCTATTATAGTTATGTAATTAATTCGAGTTTTTGATAACAGGGGCCACGAGAACTAAATTGTTTAAATTAATACAGATTGATTATATATATAGTAACTGAAGGTAGTTAATATACTCCGGAGCAAAGAAACCAGGTCAATTCCCATAGAAAAACGTAGGTATGAAAAGTAACCTAGTTTCTTTGTTGCTCCCGAGTATAGATTTATTTCTGTAATTATCTTAGGTTTCTGTTGGGACACCAAAGTGATTTGTACACCTGTCTGCTGGAATAAATAGATACGTATGTGTAAATGGTGCAATTGTGGTCTGGTGGCGCCATCTAGATATAACAATTTCATGAAGTGGTATATCCATGGTATATTTATATGAAAAAGAAACCAATATTTTTTTTCAACTCCTCAAACAAAAGTATTAATTTTTAAATAAAGAAAGCGTCGTTTATTATCACTGTCACCACCTGTCACCACCTATAAAATATTGTATTCTGCCATGCAATTAGCCTGTAATTTTATGACACTTATTATGGTAATTATGCTGTTACCAATGCAACTGTAATCAACATATGGGAGTGTAGCATATTGGACATATTGTCAGTCTGTTTATGTCAGGTAAGTACGCGTATGCTCCCGATTTTCCTAGTTATTTCGCGATATAACAGGGAGCAAAGCAATCTATATCCACCCTAGGGAGGGAATATATATATATTTTTTTAAAACAAGCATTTAATGGTAATTTATAATATAAATTATAAAACAAAAGACAGGAATGTCTGATGTTTCCAAGAACTTTAAAAAAGCGAAAATTATTTAAAGTATTCAATAAGATGTATAGCGCATTTCCCCTACATTTGTTGTCACAATATAAATATCTATTGTGAAATTGGTGGCTTTCCTCCCTCATTGAACAATCTACTAAAATAGCCTGGCAAAGTGGTAAAACTCACTTTGTATAGATCTAGGGCAATCAGACAGTTACTCAGAGAATTTAGGCACTCCATTAGTCTGAGAGAACTTCTAAGAATGTTTCTGCAACTATCAATTTTTTAACTGTTGTTAGTGACAACTTCTATACATCCCTAGATGAAATCACTCAAGAGTACAGCTACAAGAGGGGAAGCATCAATAAAAAACGAATAACTATAAGATTTGATTGACTTTTATTTCAACATAAACACTACAATAAAATAATTTATACAAAACAACTACTTATACTATGCCAATGCCTTCGACTCCTCATTTTCTATCTCTTTAAGCCTAATTTCGATGTCCGTAACACTCAGGCCATTTTCTTTGTTATACCTATAGGTTTGTAGTAGCTGTTCCTTCTCCAAGCCTTTTATTCTTTCATAGAGGGTTTTGTCGAATTCCAAATCCAGATCGCTTTCTTCTCTCAACACGCAGAAATATATTAAAAATACGGTGACACTGGCCAGTACTGAGTATGGTTGGTACCATGGCATATCTGTTGGCTTGTTTTTGATAATAATCGGCCTTATGGTCTTTCGGGCCGCAGGACTCGTTGAGAATTTGACGGGCTCATTTTCATTTACTTCTAGTTTGTTGCTAAAACCTCTGCTAGTACGTTGTTGCTGTATACAAGCCCTAAAAAATTAGACATCAGATTGAGATTATACATTGATTTGATGACAGACAAAACAATCACTACATATTTAAAAGAATGTTTGAGAACGCTGTAATTATGACTTGAAATACTACATAAATAAAACTTAACTTTTAAAAGTTTTATGTAAATAAAACCTAAATTAATGTTTATATGCTAATGATTAGTCTAGTTGCATAACAATTAACAATGGAAACTAAATTATTGTAAAGAAATATCAAGAGCTATATTCACCTCAACAGTCGAAAGTATCGAACCATATTCAGTAGTTATTACTAAATATGTATGTAAAAGAAACCATACAAACAAAACCTGAGTATTTTTTGAGAAGGTAAGAACGACGCACGGCTGTTAATCTTCAAAGACATTGTTTGGGCCTTATGTCTATGGTATTTTGGTATTGTTTATGGTCTAGAATAGAATATGACGTAACATTTTTTTTTAAATTCAAAATGGCCGTCACGCCCATGAACTTTTCGAATTGACATTGACATTTTGACACCGGTGTTTTAGTTTGATTGAAGTTTCCTTCATTACCTACGTTGATTGAATGAAGTTACGTTGAATTTTGTCCGTGCTTATCCTCTCAGCTAAACCAGTAATTCGTTGTGCCGTGTTGTATTTATTACCATGTACAACAAGTGTTGAATAGAAAACTGTGCTAGCATACGACAGGACGTTAAAATGCATCCAGTTTCCCATATCTGAGATAGGACTCCAAAAGTGGTTACAGTGCATTGGCGGTGTTCACCTTCGCAGCCGTAGTTTGCAGGAACTTCGTAAGATGTTTGTGTGCCACAAGCATTTTGAAACGAGGTTCATTACAACAATTACAACCACGTCTCGTTTGCAGTGCGGTAATTGGTGCAATACTATGAATAAAATACAAAGGGACAGACGTACTTCGATAACAAAATTAAGTTTTGCCACAAATGCAACAAACAGCGTTGAACAAATGCAGGAAGAAGTTAAAAATAAATAGATAAAATAATTAATGTTTGTTTTATTTTACAATTTATTTTATGAATAAAGTAGGTGTATTCCAAGTATTACTACCTATTTGTAGAAATACTGGGAATACACTACAAAAAAAATGAAAATAATACTTATAGGCTAAGGAGCCTCATGCAAATCGGCTGTTAACACTGCGCCATTGCCTGTATATGCCATTGGTAAATTAAAAAAAAAAGAGCTGTCATAATCTAAACCCGACTTTTCCTTATTGGCTAGTTTGGTTGTAGGGAAGTGGGTCGTCTGATACGTTAGTATCTCTTAGTAGTTTGTGGAACGACGTATGGTATGAGTATGTATGACAATGACACTGTCACTGTCACTGTCAAGTCAAGTCATAGTAAAAAATATGAAATTATTGTTTTTTTATGCTTTGGATTCTAGCGTTATTTTTATTTGTGAAGTTAGTTTTAATTAGTACTATTACTTATTCTGTGGTTTTAAATGAAAATTTTGTGGTTTCTAAGCTTTCCGTAGATTTGCCGTCATCTCCATCGAGTATCGTAGAGCGTTTTTAATCCTAAAAGAAAAGAATAACTGTGCTTATCCCAAATTAAATTTAACTTTAGTCGTCTCCCACTCAGTTTCGACGATCAGTCCGACAAAGACAGTGCCTTTGCAACCTATAACTGAGATCATGTTGATCTTTAACGAGAACTTGGTCAGTTTTGTAATTAAATTTGGTCTGAAGCCCTCAAATTAAAAAAATCCCTGTCGGACATGGACGTCACCCTTGGTTTGAATATGTAGGAGTTCCAGTATGTCGTTCAAATACAATTTGCAAATCGGTTTCGAATTTAGCAAATACTGTTCAACATATTGGAATGCAATAAAGTGAACCTTTTTTCACTTAAGTATATTATTAGTATTATTTAGTAGTATTATACCTACCTGATGAATTCTTCCCCCTTCTCCGGCTCGGCTAACAACCTCTCACGTTCATTCATAGCCCTGTCTAGTCTTTCCTTCGCACATTTGAGGCGTTCCTCACCTGATTCCTCTTCATTATTGACTATAGGTTTCTTTAGTACGCGGTGTAAAGGCTCAGAGTTCATAGGCTTTGCCAGCAGAGCCCAAATATCACACTCATCGGAAACATTCTGTACTGCAGAGCACAAAGATGAGCGAATTTCCCAAACTTGGGATATATTCTTGTCCTATATAATAATCATAAGTTATCAAAATTGTAGTGGCATGGAAAGTAACTACCTACTTACATGATATGATTCAGATTTAGGTAAACTTACTGATTGCATTCTAAGTGTTTCTATTTCTTTATTGCAAGCCTCTAATTGTTCAGCAAAGGCATTTCGTCGAATTCGTTCTACTTCCAAATGAGCTTGTAAACGATCGTTTCCTTTTGACAATTCTTTTATTTCTTCTTGATACTTTTCAATTTGTGACGCCTCGTCACGTATGGCGCGGTTCAGTGACATTATTGTTGCTTCGTCTGTTCGAGAAAGAATAAAGTAAATTTAAAAGATTCTCCTCCTTTTTTTGAAGTCTGTTAAAAATTGGCGACCGTGCTTTCACTCAATGTCTTTCCAATAACTTATTTCAAATGTTTTATGTAGCAAAAAAGCGTTTTCGCGATAAAAATAAAACTTAAGTAGGTACTTATCTAAATTAACTCAAAAGGAAAAAATTAGGATAGGTTAAATTCTACTAACATTCTCGTTTTTCTTTTAGTTTGGCTTCTTTGTCTTGTTCTTGGAGCTTAATTTTTTCTATGGCAGTGCCCACTGATTTTTCCATGTTGATAAACAAATTATAATAATTTTATATTTATATTTGTATTATATTCGTCGGCTCTAAATGAAACAGTTTTCTTTCAGTTTCCCGCCATTTTTTTGTTTTTGTTTTAATATCTTATGTTAAAGTTGATTCGGCTGATAGCAGTTTAAGAATTTTAGTTTCGTTTATAATTTACATCATTTAAATAGACACAAATAAGATAAGTAGGTAAGGTACACGTATATTTACATTTATTATTTATAATAATATATAAATATTATTTTTGGTATTATTCACAAAAAAACGACAGTGCTATTTTTGCATGGAACGAAACGGGTTTGTTGCCCGGGTAATATTCAAACGTGATTCAAACAACCCATGATTCCATGACAATTCGCTGGGATGTGATGGCAAACAATGTAAATTTTGATCATTTTATGTGAATTATCGAACAAACAGATTTAGAACGCTCAACAATGCAAACGCCGGACGCGAACGGTTATGTTAATGTCCAGTGGCCTAGCAAGAACATCCCACATGGTGGCTTATTCCATACAAGAGTTGTGGAACCTTCCGCTGCGCAACAAGAATTCTTAAAGGGTAGGTATAGAAATACCTAGGTTGGTAAATACCTATTCAATATGAATTTGCTTAAAAAATTAGCTAGGTAGTTACCTAAAAATACCTAGTGGCTCTGTAGTAGGTAATTTTGGATATTATTAGGTTGATATTTCGTTGTTTTATTTTATGTACTTAATTAACGATAGGTACAGTCAACACTGTTTTTCTCCTGCTACAGTACTCCTCGATGAGCAAAAGTTGAGTATAGCACAGCGGCAGAAGGCGCCATGGGCGTTGCGGCAACCGGACGAGCCAAAGGAGATCCGGCGGCCAGCACGGCAGATACCAGTAGCGCGCCCGCGAACCTCGCGCCGGCGCTCGCTGTCCGCCATCAGGGAGTCCGGGGTGTTTGAGCTAGACCCGTTAGTGTCAAGACTCTTTCGAAATCTACATTAATCAGTCAACAGGGCGAATAAAGCTAGTTAACGAAACGAATTAAAACATTTGAAACCCTGTTTAACTAGAAACATTATAATCTGTTTTGGAAATTAATACTGTAAACGATGCAGAGTTTGGAAATATTGTCAATTCAGCGATCTTGCGTGGGTACTTAATTTGCGTATTAAGTAATTGTAACCTTGTGCAGGTACCAGCCATTGAAACGAGGTGAAGACCGTGAGTTACTGAAGGCAAGGTTAGCGAACAGCATGGAGCATGGAGACACTCCAGAACAGCAGCCACCGCCACCCCCACGGCTGGCTAAACCAAAGGCAATACTACCCACAGACAAGGAGAAGAGAAACGAATGTGAGTCGTCGAATGCTTTTAATCTTGCTGCAACCTAAGAACGAGTAAATAGGTTGTTTATTATACCTTTGTCCACTTAGCGAATGCCGTGACATGTTTTCATTCATCAATACGCTAGTGCTAAATTCGGTGGTATCCACTATGCTCCACTATTTGGAACCACCAGGTATAAAAAGGGGGAGGATCCAAATGGAGCCTAGGCGACACCAGGTTAGATTCCCATCTAGAAGCAATGGAAAACTAGAGAGCAACAATGCAGATACCACGATGCCACCTTCTAAAAGTATTGGAGTTTTAGAAGAGGAAATAAGCGTTAAATCTCACAAGAATCTCACGGGAGTTGATCATTGGTCTCGCACTAGTATCCTAATCCTGATTTCATTTTTCGACAGTGTTAACACAGATACGCGAGCGCGCTGAGTGGCTGGCGGAAATGGAAGACTTGGGCCATGCCGAAGCCCATCGGGACATCGTGCACGATCAGATAGCGGAGCGGTTGCGCGCTCTGGATGCGCTGGGAATCGATAGTCAGTTATCCAGCGCCAGGTCCACGGATTCCGGGTTCAGCACCACTGGGGACAACGTGAAGACGGCGAGTGGGAGGTCACAGGGAAGCGCTGCAAAGTCTAGTCAGTATCTGAGTTCTTGAGAGGATAATGTAGGTACACACCGCGCGCGAGAACTAAGATCGATTAAGCGTGCTGTCGAGTGAAGGCAATGAAACTCAATATACTCGTAATGGGCGAGAGCGGGGTATGAAGCGACGCTCTGCTGCGGCGCATCCTATCTGCTTCCACAGCCGCCGATTCTTCGGAGCTCGCGGTTGAGTAGATACTTGTATGACATAGATGATGAAAAACTTAAGTGTAACCACAAAGGTTGGTTCTTGATTCTAAGTAAACGGGCCTGGTGGGGTGAGGTCTAGGAATGTGGTGTCGTGTGCCCTAAAGCTAAAGACAGCCGGATTAAAGCTGTGCTTGTTGATACGATGCACAATGCCGGATTTAGAGGTCTGGAGCCCTCTGGGCAACAAAGTTGTGGAGGCCCCCTGGCCCTAAATTATTTTCCTTCCCAAGTTGTTTACTTTTACTAGTCTGAATTATTTTTTCCGAAGTCTATCGTGGGGGCCCCTCTTTTGTGGAGGCCCCGGGGCTGTAGCCCCGGTTGCCCTCCCTTAAATCCGGCCCTGACGATGCAGAAACAAAGAGTACTTTGGTGGCTTTGACATGTCAAAAGTGTATAAGTAATAACATATTGTCGATCAAATATAAACGAAAACCGTTTCACTGCCTATAATTCAATCAAACTAATTTATTGTTTACAGTAAGATCGAATCGCTCGACTGGCTCACAACAAAAGCAGAAATCAACGAGCTTGACGAAAGAACGCGCAAAGAAGGAGGAAAACGTATTTGCCTACAACAATTTTCCTACTCTACAATATTCTCCCAGAAGAAGAGTATGAGCTTTATTATTTTTGTTATTTTCTGACTAATAATCGACAGGGTATTTTGTTTACAGTTGTTCATGTACAAAATTATTAAAATATTGTTTCATTTATTGAATTGTTTTAATTGCTTAGTCAGTATAATCATCAATTACTATAGTTTTGCTTTTCTTTGTCTTAGAGCCATCACTGGCTGTAGATTTTCGTTTCTTACTAGTTTTTTCCTTTTCTTTTATTTCAATGCCATTTGTTTCAAGATTTATTGGTGCTGGTCTGTCAATTTCAAACTGTGTATATTTTCTTACAGGCATTTTTAATGTGAAATCTGGATCTTGCACCAAATCTATGTTTGGGCCTTTCTTTATGTAGCTGATAGTAGAATATGCAGTGAAATGAAAGTCTTCCACAAGATAATTCTCAACTAATAAATAAGCAATTACATCTTCACCTACAGCACGAGAAACATTTGGTTCTTTGCCTTTATGCCTCAAATTCACTGGTCCTTTCAAAAACCAAGCATCTAGTAGTTTTTGTGCAGTTAATTTTGTATCCTGTTTATCAGCATTTTCGATAATGCTACCTAGTGTCCTGCAGTGAGATTCAAGATTTATTTCTTTGATGTTGGTGTTGGGATTGGAGCAAATATCACACATTTTGTTACAGTCTGCATTGCCCCAGTCCTCATCAAAGTGTTCAGCTATGAGCTGCCTCCTGCATAGTGTTCCATTGAGGCAGTATTTCACCATGCCATAAAGGTGGTCCAAGCTCCCTACTGAAGTGAATACCATTGTGCTAACCTTGAATAGATCTTGCATTCTGTAGAGAGTGACACATTCTGCTCTGTTGCCATCTCTACCTGCCCGGCCGCTCTCTTGGTAGTAATTTTCCATAGATTTGCTTATTGTGTGATGAATAACAAATCGAACATCAGGCTTGTCTATGCCCATTCCAAATGCCACTGTGGCTACTATAGCTTGGTAGTGTTTATCATGCCATTTTATATGGACATTAGACCTCGCATCAGCCTCTAAGTTAGCATGGTAACTTGCCACTTTTAGCCCTCTCTTGCGTAGACCATTAGCAATTTCTTCACAATCTTTTATACTGTGCGTGTAGACTATACCACTCTCTCCTTTGTACCTATATTTGATTAATTTTTCAAGAATGGTCAAGCATTCTTCTTGTGATGTTGGTTTTTCCAGGATCTTATAAAATAAGTTAGGCCTATTAAAAGTAGACTTTATTACTAAACATCCTTGTATGTTAAGAATCTTTTGTACATCAGTCAAAACATGGGCCGTGGCTGTGGCTGTTAAACCTAAGATAGGAACTTGCGGAAACATGTTGGATAATATTCCAAGGAATTTATAATCAGGCCTAAAGTCATGCCCCCATTGCGAACAGCAGTGTACCTCATCAATAGCAATCCGTTGCAATCTGCCATCGGCAAAGCATTTCTGCAAGTTTGCCATGAACCTTTTGCTCTTTGCAAATCTTTCTGGTGTTACATAAAGGAGCTTGATAGGCGAGTTTTTATCCTTCAATATGTTTAAAGCAGCATTGGAGTCTTCTCTTGAAGTGTTGCTAGTTATGAGTTGTGCGGGAATGTCTTTCTTAGTGAGTGACCTGACTTGGTCTTCCATAAGAGACACAAGAGGTGAGACAACCACAGTGAGCCCTGGTTTGATTAAAGCTGGTAGCTGGTAGCAGAGACTTTTGCCGGCACCAGTTGGCATCACAACTATAGCATGTTGCTTTGACAAAGTACAATTTATAGCACTCAACTGATGCGGCCTGAAGGATTCCAGCTTGAACACATTCTGCAAAGTCGCCTTAACATCATCTGACCATACGTAGCTTGTCCCTGCCCAATCAACGCTTGCTAGGCTGTCCGATTTTAATTTGTTTATGGAATTTTTAAGAGAAGTTTTCTTTTCGTGTAACTGGCGTTGATGATTTTTAAGCTTCGCTATTTCGGCGTCAACTTTGGATAACTCTTTGTCAACGGTTTTTATTTCCCTCTCTAATTCATCAATGGTCTTCATTTTAGTTCATTATAGGGGAAAGTACCAAATAGAATCGTATTCAATAGTAGAAAACTCTGCTCTAAACGTATAAGTATAACACAACGTTAACTGTCAGTCGAATTTGTCAAACTAACGCTGACGTTAAATAGTTTTTTTAGTTCACCGGTAAGGAATGGGTAAAGAAATCGAGAACCATTCATTATTTCACATTTACTTTCATAAGTGAGACTGAAATTATAACTTCAAGAACTAATATCATTACTTAAATACTGCGTAAGTTATATACGACGTGTCCAAAATATACTTACAGCCGGACTTAAATAGACACAGCCATCATGTCAAATCTTTGTCAAATATATATCTGTCACCGACTTTATTGTTCGTGGCATAAAAGCTCACATAAAAGTGTATAGATGTTTTGGTAACGTGCATGTTCCGCGGTACTTCACTATAAAAAAAAGTATCATTATTTCGTAAAATGACATTTGGAAGTGTCATCGGCTGCAGTGGTTTTGGTTTATCTGCCAGACTATATCATGCACTTTTGGCGGGAAGACTCCTATCTAACTGCGTTTTGATATTGCACCAATACTTCATAAGTTGGAACAAAGATTAAAGCTACTAATATTTGAAATTTATTTTCAGATTTAATTTAGATATACATTTACATATATTATAACGATACTTGAAACTAGGAACAAAAAGTTCATAACCAAAAATAGTATGCAAAGCTCTGACGTAAAGTACATATTTGGAATCGAAGAATTAATGCATGACAAAGCTAAGGCTAAGATAAAATTATTTAATAATTAATAACGTTTATTATTTTATCCTTATTCTCTTCATTTATTATGATACCTATGACATTATTTCGTTTGGCTGCACGATAAAGTGCATGAAATCATGCTTATTTATTTGATTATCCTATCAATAAACAAAGAGGAAGTGTCAATTACGGGGTCGAGCTATCAACTGCGCGCTACTCGTGTGTGGTGGACTGTTTCGTAAACATGCAAATTGCGGTTTTTCTGGTCATAAACATGTGAGTTTAAAGTGAGAACATATATATCTACAAATGCGTTTAATTTTAAAATAGATATTCGAGTGATGATCTTGTAGTTTTACAGTTTTAATCAAAGGCGAAACAGCGGTATTGATTCTTGCTAGAGGCGGTTCCAAGGGAGTACGTTTGAAAAATCTTCAGACTGTTGGTGGGTCGAGCTTACTGACTCGTGCAA
This sequence comes from Pandemis heparana, assembly GCA_963854515.1. Taxonomy (NCBI): domain Eukaryota; kingdom Metazoa; phylum Arthropoda; class Insecta; order Lepidoptera; family Tortricidae; genus Pandemis; species Pandemis heparana. Next base: position 13,805,845 of record OY978013.1, on the reverse strand, counting down.
TACATACAGCTAGGTCTGCAGGGTTTAACGATGTCACTGTATCTACCGATCATCCATTGATTGCACTGGAAGGCATTAAAAGTAAGTAGGTATATATATATTAGGTAGGTACCTATCGTTGTTGTTGCATTACCTAAATAAACTTTATTTTGATGCGATACAATAACAAAAATGTACATCTCATTATTTTTTCCATATTATAGCAATGCTAAGGTAAACTACAATAGTACATTGTGTATTAAGGGCGGTAAGTGAGGAATTACGATCGAGGCTCTAGTATAAGCCTGAAGTCGAAGACTGAGGGCTTTCTGAGTCGTGGTTCCTAATTATCGTACCGCCCCCGTGAAACATACAATGTTTTTCATCACATTTGCAAGTAAATAAGTAAAATAAAGGGCAAAAAAAACCGGCACACGCCAGAGACGCGGCGTTTGGTCTGACGGGGCCGCAGGGGGTGGCGGTGCGCGGGTGTCTGGGGGGAGGGGGTGTCGTCACGGTGGTGGGCTGCTACGCGGGCTGCGGGGGGCCGCGGCCGCTGTGGGTGTCGCGGGAGCGGGCGCCGTTGTTACTGCCCTAGGGTTTCATGGTAAGAAAAAAGCCCGAGGGTTTTATATCGGGTATTGCGGCCAAGTTAACCTGTATGTTTTGATATTGTTTACGTGCAAGTGTGATGAAAAATATTTTTTTATAATTATTGCTAAGAAGCCATTAGGTAATTTATTTTTAGGTTTTGCTCATTACAGGCGGCGCTAAAATTTTCCAAAGAAGCCCTGTTACTGCTACTGACTGGGCTCCTTCTATATGGGGGGCAGCTGAATTTTTAGATAGCAGACTGGATGTTGAGGTTCTCGTTTTAATCCAAGCAACGTCACCATTCTTTCAAGCAAATCATCTTAATGGGGCTTTGCAAAAGATAAAGGTTCCGAAACCGTTTGATTGTGTCTTTTCTGTTACAAGGTAGTATATAACTTACATTGATTAAATGTGAATGGTGCTACAAGATAAGTATTCGCTTATTAAAAAGATTTTGGTTTTAGAAGTTATAAATTACGCTGGAGACCTGTTGAAAAAGGCATCGTACCAATCAATTTTAACATTGGTGCAAGGCCAAGAAGACAAGATTGGAGTGGGGACTTATTAGAAACTGGAGCATTTTACATAGCAAGAAGAAATATCGTTTTGGATGGAAGCTTTCAAAATTTTAAGTAAGTATCTCGATTATGTATTATGTAGTTATTTTTTTGCAAAGAATTTGATTTATGACCGTGTTTAGACTTATCATTTATTTAAATAAAATTGCTCAACCGAAACGGAATAATAATTAACTATGCAATTTCCGGGATAAAAATTATTTTATGTTTTTTACCAGGACTCAAACTATCTCCATGTTAAATTTCATCTGAATCAGTTCAGTGGTTCATAGTGAAGAAGTAACAGACAGACAGAATTCTTTTCGCATTTGTAATATTCATAGGGAAGAAGAGTAGCGGTGTATATAAAAGACGACGGCTCTCGACGGCTACAATAGTTTTCACTAAATAAAACAAAAGCTTTTAGTTGCTAGAAGTAACGAAACGCAAGCACGCAACATGGTTTGATTGACGTCACTGTCCTGTCCTGTCACTGTCAGTCACCTCACCACACTTCACTCGCTTAGAGTAAAGTTGAACTTTTCTATGACTTTTCTCGCGAATGGTAATGAGTTTGGTAGTCATGATTGTTTACGTGTAACTTATATTTGCTTTGTTTGGTATTCAAATAGTTTGGCTACATTTTATTTGTTTTTCCAGTTGTACAGTGTGGGAAGTGTCGGTAGCGGAAAGTTTTGAAGTGGATTCGGTTCACGATCTTCAAGTAGCGAATGCCTTACTTAATTCTAACTTAATATAAACTTTTGATCTAAAGGTATGTATAATTTAAATATATGTATATTGTTTATTTACATTGCAAGTTTACGTAGGTATTTACTTGGGCTGTCGTTGACATCACAATACCATTTACTTTATTAAACTTTATATGCCGTCATACTTAAACTCGTCCCTTATTTTTTAATAGCCTAATGGCTTTATGTACGATTACTGATATTTTATACCTATGAAAAAGTACTGATGAACAATTTATGCCTCTATATTTTGACTTATGCTGTCCAATATTTTTTTAATAGTTAAGGTTTTTTAAAGAAGGTTATCCCAGAAATAGTATAAAGAGTATTATTGTGTAAATTATTGAGTGTCTAAAATGATGTGTTTTTAACTTAACCATATCTGTTTGAACAGATGTGCACCATGTGCATTCCATATCAATTTATCACATTGTCGCTAATTTATGATTTCAAAAACTTTAAAATGTAATTAAATATCATCATGGATGAACATTGAAACCCTCATCCATACGTTTACCATTGAATAAAATATTTTGTATTGCTCCCATAATAGTAGTTTATGCAACTAATACATAATGAAGGTCTTTAAAAAACTCCTAATTATGTACCGTTGCATACTGTAATATTTTATCTACACACATAAATTATATGTACAATAAAATGGGATGGCAGAAAAAACTAACTAATAGATAGAGTTCACTGATTATTACATACAGTTTTTGAATAAATTATAGAGGACTTATGATATTGTGTGTAGATAAAAGTGATTATTAACATACAGTTTTGATGTTGTCAATAATTTTTTTATTCAACTCTAATTTCAGTAACAGCTATGTCCAACGCAGAAATCATAACATTTGAGGACCTGGAAGCCACCGATGTGATCAGCGTAGAACTGGTGCCAGAACGGAAGGGTCTCATTCTGAAGCACTGCGAGTACTATGTCAGCTCCAGGAGACACGGTACCACGGTCACAAGGAGATACAATGAATTTGTGCAGCTGTATGACGTGCTTTACGCTAAGTATCCTTACCGGTATGTACTTTAGTGATTTTCTTAGTTTTAGCTGCGGCATAGTTTGTTCTTGATGAGTGCCGTCTATATCAATATTTGTGAGGGACCCTTCTATCTGATTGAAATCACTAGATGTAGTTTTTACAAGCTTTCATCATCACGCAAAACAGGCGCAGTTCATGGATGTCGAGTTGCGGAAATCAGCCCGTTACAACATAACATACAAGCTTTCATCTAGCAACTCAATTTTGAAGCAGATAACTTCAACAGATTGAACTTGCTATTAAATAAACTAGTTAACTGCTGTTGCCCAAGGTGCATGGTGTCAGACACTTCTCCTTTAAGAGGGAAACCATAACTTGAGCATGCATTTAAAAAAAAATTGAAAATTGGTTATTATTTTATGATATTCATTAGATTAAGATTGGGTTTAATTGTGTCTATGTTGATTAGGAACAACCTTGTTATTACCGACATTTTAGTTGAATTGCTGTCCTCTAAAATGCTCAATTAATTAAATTATTTAATTTTCACACGTGCATACATTAGGATATAAGGTAAGAGGGTTTGGTGAGACAAGCTTTGAATTATTGTTTCTTTAATTGAGAGGAAAAAAGGTTTGTTGGGCAAATGAAACCATACTGGTTCACAAAAATTAGACAAAGCCAGAAATGCAGTCAGCTCAGCAATGATATAATTATAGGATATTTTTTTTGTTCAACCTGTTGTCCCACTGCTGGGCAAAGGCCTGTCCAAAGATGCTAAACCAATTATGCAAATGCAGGTATATATACCTGCTGGTATTGATTTTGTCTATATAGAAAACTAGCAGCTTCCCGCGACTCCGTCTGCGCAGAATTTGCATATCGCTATCCCGCGGGAACTGCGATTTTCCGGGACAAAAACTATCCTATGTCCTTCCCCAGGACTGAAACTATCCCTGTACCAAATTTAACTACAAATTACAATCGGTTCAGTGGTTTAGGCGTGAAAGCGTAACAGACAGTTACTTTCGCATTTATAATATTAGTAAGGATTAACGCGTGCTGCCCTTCATTTTGTGATGAATGACTGTATTTTACAGTTAATCTACTTATCTTTACGTTACGCTACATGACTGATCGAACGTATAGACTATCTTATCTAAATCTAATTAATTATAATTATAATACAAGCCGCGGTAGCCTAGCGGTTTGACCTGTGGCCTCTCAAGCAGAGTGTCGCGGGTTCGAATCCCGGGCTCGCGCCTCTTGAGGTTTTCGGAATTTATGTGCGAAATTACATTTGAAATTTACCATGAGCTTTTCGGTAAAGGAAAACATCGTCAGGAAACCGGACCAATCCCAATAAGGCTTAGTTACCCTTCTGGGTATCACTATCTATTAAAAAAATCGCGTAGACTTAAAGATCTAAGCATGTGTACGTGACATTTAACGTGTGTCTTGTGCTTATTAGTGTTAAGAACTTATTAATTGTGGACCCTAAATAAAAACGTGTTTGTTTATTAAAAACTTTATTCATTTAATTCACGTTAGTTAGGGTACCTATACATACATAGGGACAGACAGCGGAAAGCGACTTTTTTATACTATTGTAGTGATAACGACTAGTTTTGGTGCCATGTGGCATGCGGGCGAGAGCCTAAAGGATACACGATAAACCATTCATTATTATTAGCTAACATTTGCGGGTTCGAGATTACAGTGCAGCTAGCGTAAGTTAAGTGCGGTAGCGGTAACGAGTTAACTTTAACGCTACTGGGCCTTTACTCCTTCGTTTTTCGAAGTTCTTTGCGTGCCGTTCCGCTCGCATTAATAGTTATTATTTCGAGAATGAGAGGGACAATCAAAGTTCGGAGTGGCCTCCTGAGGGCTACTCCGAAATTCGATATTCGAAGTTCGTATCATACTGTCCCTCTCACTCTAAAATGAATGACTATTAGTGTGAGCGGAACGGCACAAAACGAACTTCGAAAATTGAATTTCGGAATTCGGAATATAAAGCCTGATTTTGCTCAATCTACGAGCCATGTCAAGCACGCTGGAAATCAAAAACGTACTCTGTTTCTTTTTACCGCAATCTTATACCGTTGTTAAAAAGATAAGTGGTGTTTGTGCACGCGTTAGTTAATGTCCCCGTGTGTATTACGGAATTTCCGATCTAGTCGTCTACTGGATCGGAAATTCCGTAATTCCGAAAAGCCGGTGTCACTGGAAAACGACTACGTATACGGTAACTAAACTTCACAACGAACAATGTTGCCTACTTGATTTCTATTCGAAAACTTACTCTTACACCTTTCAATATCCAAATTTGATTAGTTAGTTTTCTTAAAGCACGTCTAGTACTCGTATTTGTATTCTTTTTTGGTATATATACGCCTTCAAAGTAACGCCTGATACGATGAACAAATGCGTAATTAGTAATCATCATTCATCACTACCTGGATCCTCTGGGCTAGGCACGACATTTCACTGGGGGAGTGTCAAGTGTCAGTAATTTTTGACGAACCATGTCGCGTATATTTGTCAATGTATTTTTAAAGTATTTATTGACATCCCTGAGTGACGAAGATCGACGACTGAGTGACTTTTTTTGAATAGTCTATTTGGTGTCCCACTGTTAGGCAAAGGCCTCCCCTTCTTTCCATCCGTCTATGTCTGTTGCAAGATTTGCAAGGCTTCCCCAGTCCAGCTCAAAAAACTCCAAATCGTCCCGCCACCGTTCTTTTTGGTCTGTCTCTGCTCCGGTGCCCGTCGCATGGAACCCAGTGGTAGTAATTTTTGCCCAGCGATCCGTATGCATTGTAGTGACATAAAATAGTGATATCGCTCGCCTCCTGCCTATGAACCATATCGTGCATACCGGCTGCTAAACAACTGTGGCAATCCGAGCGGGTGACCTCGGAGATAAAATTCAATCAAAACATACTGTTGCAATATTATGCTATTTAATGCCTATAGTAACGATAAGGTTACTTGCATTACGTATACCTATTATGAAGGGGACTTGTAGCACAGAATATATAATAGTACTAACGTACAGAATGGCCACGCTCCGCCCCGCACCTATTCGAGTTACCCCACCCCTCAAGCGCAGTCTGCCGGAAAGCTGCTGGCAACTAGTAGGGCTCGCGATGCGATGTATGTCGGCCGCACGTCACAAGTTCGGGAACCTATCCTACCTAAGTACTTCATTTTATAAAACATTAGAAAATTAATGCTTTCTGAAATTATCGCGATTAATGCATGAAATAACTACAGAATCATTCGCTTAAGTTTGTTGTCGCACATCTATTGTAATTGAAAATAATAATGCTTAAATACACAGACAGACACATTTTAAGTAAGTTTAAATAAATAGATAACGATTAAGTACATTTATTTGCACACATCTAAGCCATATCTTTAGTATATTTATGTCATTGGTAGTACTTATAGTAACTAGGTTTTTGCGATAGACAGCCCTGTGTACGCACACATTGACGCGTGTACAGACGACGTCTTACCTGTGTTCATTTCAGAACGCGGATTTTGTACGTCGTGGCCGCCGTGTGCTTGTAGTTTGGAGTACGGTAATAAATAGAGAACGAAATAACTATTTTTTTGAACAAAATTGTTTCTCCTCCTTCTTTGAATATACGAGTAAAAAAGTGCATATATGTCCCGCCGTGGTTTATTTAACGTGGTTTATGTATATACTGCACGCTTTGTTTGTTTCAATGCGAATCGATAGGTATTTTTGTAATCTATGGTGTATCTTTTCTGTGGTCGTCACATAGTCTACCGATTGGTCATTTGTGACTGCATCCTTGTTCCCAGTGCCGTCTGCCGTCTGCCTCCGAAGCGAGTGGTGGTCAACGGCGGCAGCCCCCTGTTCCTGCAGCGGCGGCGGGCCGCCCTCCAACGCTGGCTAACCCTGATGGCGCGGCACCCCGTCCTAGCCCACGACGCTGACCTGCGGGTGTTCCTGTGCGAGACCAGCTGCAGGCTCGAGAAGCCGAAGCACGACGAGTTCACGCTGGCCGGCACGCAACAGAGCAGCACTGTGAGTAGCTTGAAGGTTCGGAGAGTGTGAAGTCTTGAGCCTTCCTTGTTGAATTTTAAGCCGCGTCTACGCTAGGCGAGCCGAGCATGAGCGGAACACGAGCCGAACACAAATTCTTCTAGTGAGGACTGACTTACAAGCCTCGAATTTCACACTTGACGCCGCGCCGAGAACTGTGCTCGCGCTCGGCTCATGCTCGGCTCGCCTAGCGTAGACGCACCTTTAAATTTAGAATTCAACAAGGATCTGTCATAGTACAGTGCTTCTAATTTCTTAATGTGTATGGCAGCTGCCGTGTTTCGAATAAACATGAATGAAAAAGTACATTATTGGGGATGTGAGCGCGTAGTTTGGTTCGACAGTGATTGTCAATGCCACCCCTTCGACGCGTAACACTAATGTATGGAAACATTTTTTCAGCCACCATTTAAAAAATCTTTCGAAACATTCACTAGGGTGTTCAGTCAATTTTACCAACACCTGCTGCACGAATGCTATGAATGTATAAGTATTATGGATAATTAATTTTACAGAGAGATATGACGACCGAAGAGATGCAGGCAGCGTTTGTATCAAGCCAAGAGCAACTCAGGCTGGTGCAGCTCGGTTTGGACAGACTATTCCAGATATTCGAGAGAGGTTGGTCCTTCGAACCAGATTTTTGATCCTGTGAACCGGATAAGTTGGTCCTTTGAACCGGATTTAATTATTTGTTCAATTGTAGCTGAAGGTCGTTGCGAGGCAGAGAAGGCGGATATAAGGGAACTGGGTGCGGGATTGAACGCGCTATCCGCTACTAATGTATCTGACACCACCCGTTGGACTCCTGTGAGAGAAGCATTGAAGGTTGCTGCTGAGTAAGTAGGCCTTGGAAATATTACATATATTTCTCTTTTGCCGGTAGTGCCGGCAAGCAGCAGTGTATGCGCTGCTGTGTTCCGGCGTGGAGAGTAAGACAGCTGATGAAATTAGTAGCACATGTCTCTGTTGGTTCTATAATCATTATGATGCATATATCCATTGTCTAGCACCCAAAGTTCAAGCTTTACTTAGTATGTATTTATGTAAACTTTTTACTGTGCAAAATAAACATAGAAAAAATAAAATGGACAAATACTGAGATACATGCTCAAAGGCGGACTTATCCGTTTAAGGGATCTCTTCCAGTCAACCTTTGAGAGGGCCTTGAACCTTAGTTTATTTATTTTATTTATTTTTTTATAAGCCTATTTATTCCGAATTCGCTACAATTTCAGTAAGCACATGTTGTTGTTTTTGTTATTGTCGTTTATTTTTTATTAATTTATTAAATTGTCGCGAAATTCGGCGTGCCTCATGGCATAGGCGTCCTCCGTGTATTGGAGGGTTTGGGCTATAGTTCCCACGCGCGCCCAGTGCGGATTGGGAACTTAACACACACCATTGAATTTCTTCGCAGATGTGTGCAGGTTTCCTCACGATGTGTTCCTTCACCGAAAAGCTCATGGTAAATTACAAATGTAATTTTCGCACATAAATTCCGATAAACTCAGAGGTGCGAGCCCGGGATTTGAACCCACGACGCTCTGCTTGAGAGGCCACAGGTCAAACCACTAGGCTACCACGGCTTTTTTTAACCTTAGTTTGAGACTAGGTTAATTGGTATTCAGTGAGTGTCCCAGTCGCTCAATGCACTCGTATCGTAGCGTCCCACAATGGGCAAGTCCATTTTGGTGTTAAATTGTGTCGCTTTTTGTTTTCAGACTGGCAGTGGAGATGGGGGAAGCCACGGATGAGGTGACGGACTTCACAGAAGACGGCATTGGGGGGCGACTGTTGCTAGCTCTGGACGCTCTAAGTGCATACAGGTAAGCGAATAGAACTCCTCGCTGTAATGTAATTACAAAAAGTTAACAAAGATGGCCGAATGTTACACTCACAAATGTCATTGTCATTGTTTACCATCTGCGCGGGAAGAGAAGCAAGTGGTACATTCTATGCTTTTTCTTTACTCCCAGTCCAGCATGGAAGAATTTGATCTTTAAAATAACAAATTCTTAAAAATGTATGTAGGTACAAACATATTTGTCACTAATTGAATCCACTTCTTGTCTTTAGTCCCATTTCTTTTCTTTTGCTTATGATCTTCCTTTTCTGTTCTATGGCCTTCTTATACTTTTCGTTATTACATTCTCATATTTATTTTATTTTAAGTATTATTATACAATTATGTTATGTGTGTATGTATGTGTGTATTATTTTATTTATTTAGCTATGTATTATATTTATGTAAGTATTGTTTTATTATCCCTGCGTTTCTCCTGTCTATTTGTTTCCGCCACCTACTTAAACTGTCTCCAACTTATTTCTCTGTCTCAAAGGTTGTCTGGTAGAGATCGCTACTAAGCGATAAGACCGCCTATTGTATACTTTGTTCTTTGTTTCTGTATTGTTTTGTACTGATTTGTGGAGTTCATAAAGAGTATTTGTATTGTATTGTATTGTATTGTACATCATTAAGAAAGTGAAAATTTGTTGATGTAAAACTATTTCATTTTAATGGCAACACATTGGTAGTTTTTTTTTTAATTTAATTAAAGCGAAGCTTTATGGTGCGACCACACCGCCGCTTATAAAACGGTGACGTTACGGTATCGCAACAAAATGTATGAAGAAACGGTGAGAAAACGTGACGCATACGACACGTCACTGCGTATACGCGGCGGTGTGGTCGCACCCTTATGCAGTTTGTGTATATGACTTGGCACTAGGGTCGGTACATGTTCATTGACGACCGGGTGGCCTAGTGGTTAGAGAACCTGACCATGAAGCTTGGTTCGATCCCCCGTCGGGGCAGATATTTGTATGAAAATACGAATGTTTGTTCTCGAGCCTTCAATGTTTAATATGTATTTAAGTATGTATTTATCTATATGAGTATGTTTATCCGTTGTCTAGTGCCCCCATCACAAGCTTTGCTTAGTTTGGGGCTAGGACTATTATAATTGGTATGAATTGTCCCAAGATATTTATTTATTTATTGTAGCTCAGACGATTGTTATAGCACTGATTTTAATAAGTACAATGAAAAGGCCTTGATAAACAAAATTAGTTTTAATTACAAATTTAGAGTGTACAGAGAGCCCATGGTTGAAGCAAGAAGGGGGGGGGGGGGGGGCAGTGTTGCCGCTCTTAGCTACTATTTTATTGATTAATTTCTAAACGACACTGAAAATTAGAACACATGGAAAAATCCGAAAAGTAAAGCTATGGCCGGGAATCGAACCCGAGTCCTCGTCATTCCGTGACGCGTGCTATACCCCTACACCACCCATAGCAGGTCATGGCAGGTTTCGAGGACCCGGGTTCGATTCCCGGCCATAGCGTTACTTTTCGGATTTTTCTGTGTTCTAATTTTCAGTGTCGTTTTGAAATTAAATTTCTAACGGTAAAACGTAAAAAGTAAACATTAAAAATCAAGAAGTAAAATTTCTTGATTTATTCGATATTTATTTTATTGTTGGTGTTGCCAACATTTATTGACCCCTTGTTCGTGCAGGGATCTCTGTACGCGTCTGACGCGCGGCCTGCACGCCGAGCGCGCGGCGGCGGCGGCGGCGGCCAAGCACTCGGCCGCCTCGCAGCTGTTGAGGGAACGGCATCGGTACGCCCTCTGTTGCGCCTCGCAGGTAATGCCGAGTGTTGCCTCACCTTTTCAGTTTCGTTACCTTCATGACCTAAGGGCATTGACGTACAAGAAACAACTAGATTCACGCTCAAAAATGAAATTTTTCTTTCTCTTGAAAAATTATTTACTTTTTATAAAATACGTCCCTTGTGGGATAATAGGTAAAGGAATTATTGTCCATTCAGCCATATTAATGGTTGTAATGCCGGTGCCGGTTCACTTTTCTGAATATTTTTGTTTATATGTGCTTACAGTAGCACTTGATGGTCCCAACGGAAGACCAGCGATGGCTGTAAGGCCAGCATTATGCTGAGGTGGGACCATTTCGTGATGTATGTTCTCATGTTTTAATTTATGCTATATCACGAATAAATGTTTTCTTTATTTCTTTCTTAAAAACTGTCGGCAGCAAAAGTCTGCAGTGCAGAGTTTTGTACCAGTTGTATTCCGACCGCGCTTTGGTAACAATGTATATGTCTCTTTCGCACAGTAATCTCAAACTATTGAGAACAAAGAGTCAGACAGGTTTCCAGCGCGTGACGTCGTGTCATTACTTCTCACGATCGTATGCAATAGAAATTAAACATTACTGCCACGAAATAAGGTGTTAATTTGAACGAGTATGTTAATGTTATCTGTATACACACAACATTCATTCCCTTTGTCGTCCTACCCTGCGCCCCTGTGCCCGCGCGGGCGAGGACAGTTAAGCGGGCGGTCTGTAGCCTATTCGTGGTATTCCAGGAGGCCCTCCTGTCCCGGGCCTACGCCCTGGCCGCGGTGGAGTCTCTCCCGTGCCTGTTCCGCACGCAGGGCTCCACGCATGCGCGCGTGGCGACGCTATGGGCGGACTTGCACGCTGCCCTGAGGCACGCAGCCAAGCACAAACAGACCCGTTAGTATTGTATTAGTGTAAGGTCTAGTGTAAGGCCTAGTGTGGTCGCAGCTCAAGATCTGGGAAAAAAGGGGGGGCTATTTTTTATGTCAAGTGAGTAAGGTTTTGGAGGGAGTTATGTACCCTCCTTGGAACTCTATACTAATGTAAAGCTAAAGCAGTAGGGAAGCTAGGATTACTTTTTGAAATAAGCACCTATGCTCCAATAAAGCGTTAGGGTTGTCGATTTAATTTTTGTTAATTTGAAAAGTTTTTTGTCTAGTTAGCGTTATAATCTCAACTGGTAAGGCCTGTTTTAGAGTAACTAGCTACACTTAATAAAGAGTATTAGGGTTGGCACCCATTATTTGTGTAAAAGAGAAACAAACGTTTATATGGATTCTGTATTAATTAAATAATAATCGAACGAAGTAACTATTTTTTAAATAAAATAGGGTATTTAAAAAAGACTTCAACAGTTTAAGATTTTTATTTGTCGGTAGGTAAGTATTATATATTACTTACCGAAAAATACTTTCGCCTGCTACGACACGTTCGGAAAGCTCTGTTATTAAATTTTATTGTATAAAAAAATCTCATCCGAATGAATAGCTTACTTAAATAAACTATTGGGAAACATGGACACGGCACTATAAAACTGTTTTTTTTCTAGTTCTTTGTAAATTAATAAAGCTAATTTGCAATTTATTTTTATTTCGGTTTTGACGAAGCCGAGTTCAAGCAGCTGTACACTGCGCAATACGCTCTTGGCATATTTAAAACGAAAAAATGGCCGCTCGTCTCAATGCGCCACTCGCGACTGACAGCACCGCGAGATCCGCTTAGGGGCCGTGCGTTCGTTTCGACCGTTTTGTTCGTAGATTCCCTACTGCTTTAGCTTATATATATACTGTGCTCGCGGTCTTTAACTGTTGAGCCACGATAGAACCTTGTTGCAAAATGTCAATGTCAAAATATTATTGAAATTTGTTTGTCGATATGGCGTTACTTCACTATGACAGCGTTCCATGTATGCTCATCAATTAAAGTCCTCGAGTGTAAGTCGCAGCTCAAGATTTCGTAGAGAAAAAGAGGGGTTATTATTTTTTGTTATACAAGTGTGTCTTGTACCTCTAATCCTTTCAGTTGAAGATTTGGCGGGGGAAGGGGTAATTTTTTTTTGACATACAAGTGAGTACGATTGTGAAGGGAGTCTTGGCCCCCCTTTTCCCCCTATTCCTTTTGATGTAATGGACAGTCGCAGCTGAAGATTTGGCGGGGGAAGGGGTTTAAAATTTTTTTGGGGTGAGGGGGAGTCATGTTCCCCACTTGGACTTCAACTGGTGAGAGTAAAATGAATCAGAGGCTACACCCGTTCCCTAGAAAATGTTTGAACAGATCTTTTGGAAACAGTTTTATTAAATTTTATAAAAATAATAACGATAGGTAGCCATAGGCGGATGTATATAAGACCCCGTGGAAATATGGGGTCCCCAGCCCCCATTGAAGACCTAGTACATTGTAGTTTTTGACAAAATAGCAATTACTATAGTTGCAATTAGGTGGGCCCTAAGCCTCTCCGCTCCTGTAGAAGGGGGGAATAATAATAAAATAGATTCCTTAAAATTACTCAACTATAGTCCAAAAGCTCCCAAATATTTTCGTTTAGGTGTGACTTTTATTAGAACGAGGAAGTTCAATGGTTAATATGTTCATTAAAGGAAGGAAAAACTTATAAAATGAAATGAAATTTATTTTTGGTAACACAAAACAAAAAAAAAATGGTACGCATACTTAAAAGTCGTCTTGAATTTTATGGACCATAGATAGTTTATAGTTGGGTCGTTTTACGGTTCATCTTTATTTATTATTTAATGAATTAACATATTTGGCACATTTGAAATGCAAATATTACCGTCTACCGTCATTCCTAGATTACAGTGGCAATACAACGCACCTACATGATGACAAATTAAATAATCTTACTTACCCTCGCTTTTGAAAATTATTATAGACATAAAATCTGCTCAATACGCATGGACCATATGATAATTATTATTATACTAAATATTACGTAACTTAAGTTAACAAATGTATCATATTAATAACAAAGGATTGATATAGAAATTAACTAATTAAAAAACGATATATATGACGAAATCAAGTCTTCCATAATATGTAATAAGATAAAAAAACACCACTAGATTTACTTATTGTTTTTAATAATAATTTAACTGAATTATGTGTGTGAACATATAAATGTTTACCCCCTTATTTTTAAAAAGCTACAAGCTTGTTGTAAAAGTAATGTTTTGTCTCGGTTTCAAGACAAATGTCGAAGAGACAAATAAAGACAAACCGATAGTTAATCTCAACAGAATTGTAATAGCTAATAAGCTTATATGAATAATGAGTTGTTTTCTGTGGCCCGTTTCTCGAAGCTGCAACAATTTATAATTTTACGACTCTATAGTGGCAATATTGGGCCAGTGTTGCAAGTTTACACTGGAAAAATTGTAACTTGTATATTTGAGAAAAGGACCACTGGTTTTTAAAAAGCATACAACTAGAAAAAATATTATAAAATAAAATAATTATAATAAAGTACCTAAACATAGAACTCTGCATATAATGTAAGCAATAAAAATTATGGACCAAATTATCTAGTATTCTGTGATAAAATAACGTAGCTGTATAGCCGTAGGTATATTATAGTAGTTTAACGTTGACTTTCGTACGTGTAAAATAACTATGTAGGTAATTAGTGAACCGAATTTGATAAAATATGGGAACAGCTACCACTTCCTTTTTTGAAGTCGGCTAATGACACTATATTACTTGCTCATAGACTCGCGTTTTGTTTTGTTATTTGTATATTTGTGTTTTGACTTGAAGTTTTGTAAACTATAATGCAGTAGAAGATAGAGATTTAAAATTTATTCTAGGGTTGTTAAAGATTGTGTTGAGTGTACCTTTTGAAAGTATATATCATTATTATCCATTATTATGAAATTATAAAATAAAATTAAATAAATCAATATTATTATTCTAAACAGGACTATTATTTTGTTAAACCCTTGTTTAAACATACATTTGTAACATAAAATTAGGCCTGTCCAGTTCCAATAGTCTAATATAAAACGTCAAGTACCTAAATTAGACTCTTTGGTTTGTGTACACGAGGCCGATGACAAGTCAAGTAGGTAGGTATCGGGTGTACAATAAATTTGAAATTTTCAAAGTTTTTGAAGCAAAGTTCAAAGTTTGCTGGCTTCTAGCTCTTGCCGGTAATTACGTTCCGTAAGCACATAGCGACATCAGCGACTGTAGGTACCTAGTGGATATTAAAAAATATGAAGGTTGTAACAGTAATAGGAAGTATACTTCATTTAATTTAGGATGAGAAACCACAATAATGACTGTTATATTGCGGCTCGTGAACAGTAATCTCTACGATTTGTACTACAGTAACCATTGACGCCACGCAAATAAAGTGGCATTAAAACAATTTTATTTTGCGGCTGCCAAACTATTGCACTGTACTTTGCTCGGTAAGAAATAGTTGACCAGCCGCAATATAATGTTATTGTGGTTTCTCATTCTAAATTAAATGAAGTATAGTAACGCCAAATATGTAAGAGTTTTGTAAGCAGATATTGCGTTGCGTGTTAACAACGGATTGTGTACAATAGTTTGTTTTTGTTTTCACTTGAAATTGTCGCGATTTCACCCTTGCTTTAGACTAAATATAAAATAATTGGTCCAATTGTATGCAAAACCAGACACGTTTCCATTTCTATTGAGTGTAGGAGATTATTTACTCAGTTATGTATAAAATTAATACAACATAGGTAGATTTGGCGAAGTAAGCTGATTTTTGAAATCACACAATTGAAAAATTATAAATATCGTTTGCAATTGGTAAAGGAATATCTTGAACTAAGCTAACGTTACCGCCCTTTTTTAATTTTCTCAAGTAGTCAGAAAAAAACTAGCAATAATTTAGTAGGCTATCTATCCATTTTCACCACTTCCGAATGGTATTATTTCACGGATGTGATCATAAGAAATGGCTCTCAGGCCTTGGTATTACTTTATTATGAGCTCAAAAGTCCGGATCCAATCATAACATCGATTGAATTCTGTTCAGCTGTCATGTCCGGTGTCGCGATTAGATCACCCTAATTGTATATTTCACTAACAATGCTCTCCTTGCGGATGGCACTTGTCTAATTATTCTTTATTATTACTAGTCTATGAAGTTTACAAACACATTTCGATGTTCTAGTGTCATGCTGGATGAGCGATGAAATCATACTTTTAGATCAGTCCTTTAGTTAACGCCTAAGCGGATGGAGGTCGTCCTTTGGCTTATGGGCCTTTGTTTGGCGTCGGCCGAGTTCGCTCACGACTATGCGCATATCGAAGCATTCTTGGAACAGAAGAAGTTTCCGGTCAAGAGGAAATATAGACCGATGTACCACATCGTGGCGCCCGTCGGCTGGGTCGGCTATCCCGCAGGGTTTGTGTTCTACAAATCTTTGTTCCATGTGTTCTATCAGTACCATCCCTACAACGGAGCGTGGGGCGCGACCCACTGGGGCCACGTGGCCAGCAAAAACCTCATCGACTGGAAGCACTACCCTGCCGCCCTCGTCCCGAAAGACTACTACGAGAAACATGGCTGCCTCGCCGGCTCTGCCCTCATCCACAACCGCTACCTCACCCTGTTTTACTCCGGCCACGTTATAGCTAACAACGCCACGACTCAAACTCAGAACGTGGCCATCAGCGCCGACGCTATCATGTTCCGGAAATACCTGTACAACCCCGTCATAAGAGTGTCACCGTTCGGCGCCGGCGAATTCAGGAATCCCAAAGTGTGGAGATACAGCCAGCACTGGTACATGATGGTCGGATCCACCACGAACGAACATCACGGGAAACTAGAACTGTACACCTCCTCAGACATGTTCAGTTGGAAATTCAACAGAACCTTGGCACATTCGTATGGCGACATGGGTTACATGTGGGAGAGTCCGGACATTATCGACGTCGACGGTCTCGACGTGCTGATAATGTCCGTGCAGGGCATCGAGCCGGACGGCTACAGGTTCCGGAACAAATATCAGTGCGGCTACCTGGTCGGGAAATTCAACTACAGGAACCTGGAATTTGAGGACATGGAGATATCGACGACCACGTTCCACGAGATGGACCACGGGCATGATTTTTACGGGGCGAAGACCATGGTAGCTCCGGACGGGAGAAGACTTTTGATCGGTTGGGTAGGCTCGATGGATGTCGAAGCGAAAGAAGCTAAAAATGGCTGGGCGCACATGCTCACGCTCGTACGTGAGATACATTTGGACCGCTACGGCAAAGTACGCATGACCCCCGTCAGAGAAATGACCAAATTGCGGACCGAGATCCTTGAGTCAGCCTGGTATTCCCCTGGAGAATCATTTACAGCTGGTTTTAAATCCTTCGAGGTAGAACTCAACGCCACCACAGCGCTAAGGGACATTAATTTGAGTTTCGAATGGGGGATCGGGAATCAGTTTAAAATTGGATATTCTGCTGATCATCGCTACGTAAGTATAGATCGAGGAGGCCATGATGGAGTTAGACGAGCAGACTGGTGTCCTTTGGAGTCGGTCAACATCCGGATTTTCATGGACTCTAGCTCCGCAGAAGTGTACTGTGGGTTTGGGGAAGTGGTGTTTACTAGCAGGATATACCCGTATGGTCTGGTGAATGTGCGGATAGGTGGCGAAACCAATGTACATATCACGCAATACAGACTGAGACGCAGCATAGGCCACGATAAATTCTTGTTAAAGGAATTGAGAAATCATTATGTTAATAAATACAAAAGTAAAAAAGTATAGCTGAAATTGTTTGTTGTTTTATAAAAAAACGACCACCTTGCCCCAAAAACGAGGTAGGATTTGTGTTGGTTCTGTGCATTATACCTATTCGCAATCGATTTACTGTTTCTCAAGCAAGACGGAAGACTTTAAGTCTTTAAATGGATGTTTTAATAGATTACCATCCTAAGCCTAAAACTAGAGGTAGTTCGCAGTGCGATTCTATGGTGGCTTATGAATCAAATTGGTTGACCATACAACGCAATTAATTAATTAATGCTACACGTGCCACCACACACTGAAGTCTGTAAATAATTGATTTTATTTTTCAATTCTCTTCTGTTTACGAACTTAACGAACAGTTGCAAAATGAAACCTAACAACAAAATTGAGTGTTTTACCGCAGTTACATTTCCTTTTCCCAGCACATGAAGCACTTAATGACGGGAGTTGCCTTTTTAAAGAGTGCTTTACAATCTTGCAACCCGCTTCCCAAATTCCCCCGAGGCGTGGAGAAAAACGTGGTATAAACTTTAGGCTTTTATAATTTGAGTACAAGTTAGTGAAGCTTTAGGTAGGTACATATTATGTTTTTTCTGTCGAGCAATGCTAAAATCATACATTTTTTAAATAAGTAGCCAATATAAACAGATCATCAAAAACAAAGTAGCGACCTAATTCGTAAAAAGTTAGTAGTGGTCAAGCAAAACAAAAGTCTTCTTGAGACTTAAAATGTTGTCTTTTTGTTAAGCTCCGCCTTGTCGGCTGTTGGTTAGAAGTTTCGCAGCGTTTCTGTGATGCTATCATTGAACTACTATTAGGTAAGGTAAGTACTACGCAGGCCCCTCTTCTCCACTGGGCACTATGGGCACGTGCCCAGGGCCCCGCGATCGAATGGGGCCCCCTAGTTCCTGCCAGATTACCAAATGATAACCGATATTTAGGTCATAGGGGCCCCATGATCCTAATGTGCCCAGGGCCTCAAATAGTTTAAAGACGGCCTTGGTACTACGTTACGTAGTAGTTATATCTCGCTGGAGGCTATGTATTTTCCATCGTATAGTTTGATAGCTAGGTACCTATAGCTCACAGCTTGCTGCTCATTTCTCTAGAGACAAAACAGGCTGCTAATAATGCCCACACAGTGTCAGGTCTTGTAATTTGACGACAAACAAGACATGGACTGAGACCCCGTGGGTGTCTCATACGCCTACGCACTACGTAACAATTTGTTCAGCTGAATGAAGTAAATGTCCGTTAAGATAAGAAGTGACTTGGAAAAGTGACGAGATATTTATAAGCTAGAAACAAAGTCAAGAGAATTGGACCTAGTGACATAATGTTTCGGGTTGGATCAAATTTCTGTGATTTTACGGTAGTACGCACGCAATATGTAGGTACCTATCAACAAAACTACTTAACTATACATTCACATCGGTATACGTGCCGGCACGTAAGTCTAGCGATGACGAGTCACGTGGAGTTGATCTGCGCACCCACGATACCGTATTTTACACTTCTGCGCATACAAGG
Organism: Pandemis heparana; assembly: GCA_963854515.1. Classification (NCBI taxonomy): domain Eukaryota; kingdom Metazoa; phylum Arthropoda; class Insecta; order Lepidoptera; family Tortricidae; genus Pandemis; species Pandemis heparana. The sequence continues at coordinate 13,786,958 of OY978013.1, read as the reverse complement.
TCATCGCTCGACTTACGTGTCGGCATTTATACTTTATTTACAAATAAGTTTATGTCATCATCATATCAGCCGGAAGGCTCACCGCTGGGCACAAAGCCTTTCCCAAGGATATTTTATTGACGAGCGTTACTTTGCGGAGGTCCATTTCAATGAACAACCTTGCTACTCCGATAAGTACTTAAGTAGTATAAGTAGCGGAGTAGCAAGGGCATTTTTTTTTCATTACCCCAGGATCTCCACGACGATCACTTTTGCCAATGATTTCCTGACTTGTTTAAGGCAAAAGTTACTTAATTCAAGTTTTTTTTTGCTTACCGGACTTGCTTTATTCTAATGTAACTACTAATGTATACCAAATTTCAAGTTAAACCCACTGAGAGTTCTCAAAAAACGGTTTACAAAATTTTGAAGTTAATAAAAGCTTGCAATAAAGATGGGTGCCGTATTGTATCTCTGCCACCTGTAATCCCAGCTATAATAATATAAAAGTAAGTATTAATTATTTCAGAATTTTCAGATCCAAGAAAGTGAAACGATTTCCACAAGTACCTACTTACCCGACTTTCTCAATGAAACACGAAACAACCCGGGTGAACTCGCCAAGAAATAAAAGCCTTTCATTGAAAGAACCTTTATTACTTTGATCCGAGTCAACTTGACCCGAAATTCTGCGTCTTTAATAAGTGGGTATTTCACGCCTCGCGTCTCCCGCCCACGCACGGCCCGGGTGTGCATACGTCACTTGAAGCTTGTGACGTCATCAGGGGCTTCCCGAAGAATAATACATCAGACGAGATACTAGATAGATTGTATGATATTGCTCGCCCGAATAAATAATTCGTTATTTGGGATGTACGTTCTGGGGCTCGATTTTTGAATTGTGCTGAATTTGAAATACGAGGAGCCTAGAATATACGAATATACTTACGGCTCTCATTAATCATGTGGACTAGTCAAAAGTTTGATTAGAGCTGTAGTTTTGGAGATATAAACAGATTTATACCACTTTCGAGTGATGTGCTTTTTTAAAATCGGGGCCCTGGCTCGTTTAATAATTACACTCATATTCCCACCGAGTTACCTCATAAATAACCTCGTGTTATTTTATGTCCTATATTAAGATAAATAAATAATAGAATATTTCGGATAATTAATAAGTATTCCTATCAACACTTGTTGCATATTTTATACTAGCTGTTGCCTGAAATTTCGATTACATAGAATTTTGTAATTTTCAGGGATAAAAGGTAGATAATTACTTACGTTAACCACGCATACTCTAGTTACCTAACTTTCTGTATTTTAAGTTTCAAAGATCACCATCTAGGTACATAAACACAAATAAAAAAATCCAACTAACCTAATAGTAGTCTCTTGGTGAAAACAAGGTGAAAAAGTGTGTCTGGTGTCTGCTGTCTGATCTGAAGTAATCACTCTTTGATGAATCATACCAGCTTAGAGATATTTCCCCTTAAAGCGGTGAAATTAAAATATATTGTGTTATCCTTTACCTACATTTCGATAAAATTAAATACTTATTTGTAATTAAATGTATGATTCAAAATCTTTATATATTACTTTACTGTTTTTTCACTACTTAAAGCAAATTGATATTTGCTCATATGAGATCATTGTAATATTTTATTTGTGCCCTTCAATCTATTTTGTTAGGATCGTGTCGACAGTGGATGACTCGATTTTTAGTAAAATAAATTAAACTTACATATAATATTGTAAATACTACATTGGTAAAGAAAACTTTTACATGGTATCCCTAACTTGACATTTTGTTTGACGTAAAGGGGCAGAGGGCAGGGCAGGTTGGTCGGGAGGAGGGTCAGTCAAACGAACGAAGGATTTCAATGAGCGAGTGTGTTGTGTTGTATTGTATTGTAAGTACATAACTGAGCGGAGTGAGTTCAGATCGTAAAATCACGAAGGGTTGACGGCCGGATGGGACTTTCTGACATATGTTTACCCAATAAAAACTATAAGTTTTTTTTTTAAATCAAGCGGGCTAAGGCTGTAGTTAAAATGGGCCGATACATCGCGTATTCTGCAATCGTAGTGCTATGTTTCGCGTGCGTAAACACGGATAATGCACTTAAATTTTACCAGGAAAAGGTAAGTTTAAAATCTTAAGCCTTGACACATTCACTTATTTTCTTAGAATTAAGTTATGTTTGACCAGCAAGGTCAGACAACAGGAAATGATAATGTTAATTAACAGTAATGTGACCTTTCACTTTCTCTAGTTTTAACGTTACTGAAAATACAAGTTTGAAATTGTGACTATATTGTTTGAGTGTTTGTTTGCAAAGTGATGTAACTTTGCGCTTGTTGCTGGCTGTAGAGAAACTTATTTTTATAAAAGTTGACATTTTGAATTTGGAAAAAAGTGGCTTTATTTTTTTAATTGCATTTTAGTTTTATGCCTGCCAAAGACATGTTATGTATACATCCTCTGAATACATGAAACTTTTTTTTAGAATTTCCATGAAGCTCAGGAATTGACCGACCAGGATATCACAAATCTGGCAGCCATGTCGGACATGACACATTTCAGAGCTGTACTAGATGAAATCCTGATCCCTAGGGTAGTGGGGACCCCGAATCATGCTAAAGTAAACAAATATATCAAGCAACAAATGAAAAGTTTAGGCTGGGATGTTACGGAGGATGCATTCCAAGACCAAACGCCAGTTTTTGGAAAATTGAAATTCAAAAATATCATTGCCAGGCTGAATCCTAATGCAGACAGATATTTAGTTTTAGCTTGCCATTATGATAGTAAATATACAAGGGAGCATGTTTTTGTTGGTAAGTTTTTAGTGATCAGTTATATTAACTCAAGTGAAACTGCTTTTTGTACTGAAACTAATGAATATAGCTATTGTTTCTTCATAATAATAATATGTATGACTTAAGAATTTAACATTAAAACTAACTATATTTTTATTTTATTTAAATTGACTTGACCAAGGTACATTGGTGAAACCATGTAACTCAAAAAATCTAATTTTCGACAGGTGCCACAGATTCGGCAGTGCCATGCGCCATGATGATAAACTTAGCCAAAGTTATGTCAACAGAGTTAAATAAACTCAAGGACGCTCATTTAAGCCTTATGTTTATATTCTTTGATGGAGAAGAAGCCTTTAGACAATGGGGGCCTACTGACTCTATTTATGGGGCCAGGCATTTAGCTAAAAAATGGCAAAGCACATCTTATAAGGACGGTGCCAATCATTTGCAGAGGATGGTGAGTTTTTTTCTATAATTTTACCTAAGTCACCACCATAAATAACACATCATCACATACAATTAATCTAAATAATGCGCCATCTTTTATATGGCTATGGTTGATCTCTGAGTTTAATTTGTTCTTTTTAAATCCATTTTAGACTAAAGTCAATTTAAATAGGTAGGTATGTTAAACATGTTCGTGTGCTGAATCATGTAAATATTTATTTTTAATAATATGTAGTCAAGCTCCACTCCAGTCCGATTTTTTATGTTTTGTCTATTCACATCTCAAGTTTTTTTATAACCTTGAGATTACTTTGTGTTCCTTTTAGGGCACTACTCAATGATTAACATTCAAACTTCGTTTTCCTCTTCAATACAATCAATACATCATCACAGCATAGTATAAAACAAAGTCGTTTTTCGCTGTTTGTCCCTATGTATGGTTAGATCTTTAAAACTACGCAACGGATTTTGATGCGGTTTTTTTTTAATAGTTAGAGTGATTCAAGAGGAAAGTTTATCTAACCTAATACCTTCAAACGAGCAATAATCTAAATGTCGGAAACGGCTCCAACGATTTTCATGAAATTTGGTATGCAGGGGGTTTCGGGGACGATAGCGATTTAGCGATACATCGACCTGGCTAGGTTACATTTTCGGAAAACGTACCAAAAAAAAAAAATTACTGAGGAAAGCTCGACATCCGGGTCAGGGTACTATGTATAATACATGCATAATATACCGTGCGAAACCGGGGCGGGTTGCTAGTGCAATATAAATCAATCAACCTTCATTACATTGATTTCTTGATAGTTAATTAGGTATAATATTTAACAGTCTTGAAACACATTATTAAAACATGATGACCATTGTGCGTTAAAGAAAACTAACTTTGGTTAAATTTCCACAGTCGTTTTTTTTAGTTAGTTATCCGTTGTTGCCGAAAGTGCATCAGCACAAACGCTACTTTACCCTTAACGTAGAGGCGTCTTTAGCTATGGTGCAGGGTGTGCGGCGCACACGGGCGCCGGGTCTAAGGGGGCGCCGAGCGCCCTCTAATGCGACACCTCCAAAGATGCGTCGCTCGCGGCGCCGGCGCTCTCAAAGACCCTGCGCCCGTGTTATGGCGTCAGGGTACTGGTTGCACACGGGCGCCACAAGGGCTAGAGACGCCTCTGCCTTAACGCTCGAGTTGGTTATTCGCAATGCACCCAGAAATTTTATTAAAAAAATTACGCAGAGTTACGGTCCGTCACTTACGTAAAATTAACTACCATCCTGTTTTAAAATAAGTAAAAATAAAATGAGACATGAATATTACTTATTATTTAATGAGTATTATAATTAATAATTAATTTTCATTTATCAAAATCGCATCAAATGTTTACGTTCTTCATATTTTGGGCTTATCCCATGTTTTTTTCCTCAAGTTAATGACATGCTCTAACAGCTTTTCGAATGGTGTTTATTAGTAATTAGTAATATTAAATATGGTTTAAATTCCAATATTAGCAATATTAATGTTATTGTCATTCTCATTAGTTATTTGGTGTTGCTAACGTGAGCTAAGAAAATGTATGCAAAGATAATCGGGTCTATATTTTGTCCCATAACATTAAAGTTCCGAATGTAGGGTTTGTCATAATTTTCCTTAGTCATAAAGCGTTTTGTTTCTGAAACAGTAAATATTTTTTTCAGAATTGATAGTAAATTAACCTATCCTAACCTACTACGTTCTGACGGATTTTCCGAAGTTTCTGAAAAATGCACGATTTCATGTGTTATGACCAAAAAAATTATGACTAACGAAAATTATGGGACAAAAAGGGACCCGTTTTGATAAGTCTATGCATCAATAGGTCGTCTAAACTTTTATTTCACTCAACCTAACAGGCCGTAGTAGGTAGTAGTACATTGTTTTTATTTCAAATCTAGAAAAATGACACTCAATCACAATAGGTACTATTGTTATATTATTTAAAGCTTGTCTGAAAGTGGAACATTGTTACCTGTTGAATTAATGAATAAATAATCAATTAACTACGGCCCAGATGTTTATCGATGGAAACGTGGGCGCTTTTTGGTTCAAGGGAAATTAATCTTACGCTCGAGTTAGAAGGATTTGATCAATTGTGAATAAGAGGAAAACACGTAAACGGTATCAAGGCAAAAGGGCCAGATTTAGTTTTCTTTTTGTCCTATTATATGGTATTGTTTATTATATCTGGCCAGTAAGCTTTGCGAACCAACCCGTCATTTTCATGAGACCTGAAGACAGCATCTTTATAAAGAGAGTAAAAAGTCAAGTGTTTTATTGTGAGTTGTACTATAAGTTACTTCAACAATAATAACCGACGCTTCTAACATATTTTATAGATTTTTTAAATAATTTGGTGCAACTTACGCTAAAAAATTTCGTGAAAAATTTCCCAGTTGCAATATCAAGAGTCCTAATTCTCTCTTGACGCAATATTTATGAGAACATTCAAATCCGGGATTGAGATTGCGGATCCAATGTATGTATGACTAACTTCTTTTTCAGGACATACTAGTGCTCCTAGATCTCCTAGGTGCGCCGGACCCAGTGTTCTATAGCTACTTCCAGTCCACTGAAAAGTGGTACGTCCGACTCGCCAGCGCGGAGCAGAGGCTGGCTGAGCTAGGCCAGCTCGGGGCTTACTCCAGGGGCAAGGCTGAACAGACGTACTTCAGGCTGAAGAGCTCTGGTGCCTTCATCGAGGACGACCACATACCATTTTTGAGGAGAAGTGAGTATAACGTAGAAACAGAGACGGGATTGATATCAAATCTACGTGCTATAACACCAGCACGTCTAGCAAGAGAACGCACAAGAGTCGCGTCGCGCGCGAGATAGATATTGCCCGTCTTTTTCTTACTGTTCGTTCTAGAAAGAGATGAGTAGTCTATCTCACGCGCGACGCGACTCTTAGGCGCTGTTGTGCTAGCCGGGCGGGATAGGATAGAGTGAGGGCTTTAGGCCCTTATCGTTTTAAATGTAAAAGTGGATATTTCAATATTGGCTACTCGTGAATGGCTAGAGGAATTTCGAATGGGGAAACAACGTGTTCTTCTAAATTAGAACATGGAAGAAAATAAAATGCAGTCATAATGCGGTAACTATGACGAATTAGCAATAGCAAGCAAGTCGCATTCTATAATAATATTATTAATCCTTGTGGTCATCTCGTTATTATGATTTTGAAGTGAATTGATTGGATACATACATACATACCGTCACACCTCTTTCCCATTCCCCTCTTTCCATTTTGATTGATTGGATTCATTATAATAATATTGAAATAGACTGAATCTTGCTAGGTAGTCGTCGTAGCGGTATCAAGAGAGTCCGTCACTTATCTTATCTCTACTATCTCGATATCGCCTTATTTCTATACTTATGTTAGTTACCTAATGAAAACATAAGATTTCCGTTAAGATATCGCTTTAATAGAGCTGTGGAGACGAAATTCCATATAAATAAAGTTGCTAGCTTGTAGAATTACTCAATGAAATACATAGAACGGTACGTATTTAGGCTACGGTCCTAAGAAATATTGCAAGAAATTACGTTCTAAAGCTATGACCTAGACTAGAACATTCTTTCATGTCTGTATGAGAAAATATTATCTGATATATGATTTGGTTTCTCATAACGCCCGGAAAATCAACGTTCTAAGATACGATAACTTCTTATCTACTTATGTGTCACCTTAGGGAAACACTAATATTAGGGTTCCATAGTCAAAATAAAAAAAATGGCGTAAAATGAGAATCTTATTTTCACCACGTCACACACATAAATAATTAGCGGAAGAATGGAACATAGTGCCATCGAGGACTACTCATAAAAGTACTAAGTTTTGTGCGTATATGTATATTCAGCGGCACAAAATTAGGCCCATTCTCCATGTAAATTACCAACATTGAATAGATACATTGCATGTGAGGGCCAAATTTTTTTCACACCTCTCATTCAGAAAAGTAAGCTTTGCTCCCTGTCGAGAGGGATCAAAGTGCAACTTTTTTGTTCAAGGCTCTTCTTAGTGTTTTTTTTGCAAATGCAATTTTTTGAAGTTGATACTTAATTGTAAAACCACGCCATTTCCTATGCTGGTAGCTCTTTAATTATATTTAGAATTCTTTTTTCCAGTTTTTTAAGGTTCGGTGTGAAAAGTTGTATGAGACACTCGGTACCTTCGCTACATTTTGGATTCAATGTAGCGCCCTCGCCGTAAATACATCATTTTGTTCCATTGTGACACAAATAACTATTGCCGCTGTGTATATAATACTCGTATGTGTAATATAACCATGTTTGTGTGGTGTTAGTGTTAGATAAATGCGTGGAATGGAACGTGAGTAATCGCCAAACGTATCGGCACTCGACTTGATGAACATAGTGATTGCCGTTCATGAGACCCAAATTCCTGATAAGCTCTTATCGAGTGTGAAATTTTAGATAAGCTTCGATGCCGCACTGTGTTCCGAGAGTGTTCCAATAGGTACCTTTCGAATTTCTTTTCGTTTTTCATTTTAAGAGGGTGCATCCCTACTGAGTTGGCAACGTCGCATTTTTGATGATTTTTTACGAATATTTCTCAGAAATTGAATGAAAGTTTCAAATGTGCGTCTATAGTGCACTTCGTTTGTAGTGTATTAATGTGTCCAATGCAATGATTAATCGTGATGGACTTTTATTTTCCTATTAAAGGGATAAAATAATATATTTCGTTTAATAAGATAATAAAAGTCAAGCCGACTTAATCATAAGATGTATGGCTTATAAAATAAATGAGATTTAAAAAAAAAAGATAATAAAAGTCCATCACGATCAATTATTACATTATATATAGACACGTTAATACACTAAAAACGAAATGCACTACAAACGCACATTTGAAACTTTCATTGAATCTCCGTGAAATCATCGTAAAAAAACACCAAATATACGACGTTGCCAGCTCAGTAGGGATGAACGCTCTTAAAATGTATTTATATGTATACACTTTGAGGAAATGTAGCTTCATGTTATTTAATTCACACGTAAACTACATCGAATTTAGTAATTATAGTACACTGATAACAAAAATATAGTACTATTATATATAATATTGCACTTCGGTCTTTGGAAAGAGACAATTGGCGTCATGTAATTTAAAGCGAGACAACGCTCTACGAAGCCGAGCCGAAAAGACCGATGTACGTACACCAGAAAATTTGTTGCGAGTGTAGTACACGAAAAAAAACACTTTTAGATAATTATGTGTGTAGCTCTCTATTGTCAGAAATTGAATAGGGTAGATTTGTGGTACTTATTATACTTTATGCATTTTATACTGCTATAAAAGTAAACCGAGAGTAGCAAATTAATAGTTAGTTTGTCGCGATTCTGAATGAAAATCACGAATGATTATATGAAAACGCAGACCGTGATTTCCTCCCGTCGCGTCGGCGGACTGAATCGGACCAATTATAAACATTAAATATGTGGCTGTATGTAGTTTTTACGCAATTCACACGTACAATTTTATTGGTATAATGATGATGATGAACCTATATTTTCGGCATATTCAAAAATCTTACTTACTACGTTTCGCCGTGTGACCCACCTGCTGAAGTATTTTTGCTAGATGCAGTCCTTTTAATGTTAAGATCGGTAAATCAAAAATCAAACGTAGTTTGCTTGAAATATCGAAACCAAAATTGATACTCTAAATGAAAATGAGCATCGGAGATTAGGGCACAAATACGAATTATGATGTATATGAAAAAAAAGAGTAGGTACGTTCATAGTCATTATAAATGCGAATGTGTCCTTTTCTATCTGTTACCTCTTCAAGCTTAAACCACTGAACCTTCTAACTGAAGTTTCAGTTCAGGAAGGACATTGGGACCACATTGGGACCTTACCATGACGTCTTAATGCGATTCAGGTTAGGTTCGCTCGCTGTCAGATTCATACTAAAAGTGACAGCTCAAACTGATATGTGAAAACTTCTTTAGCGGGGTTGGGCACTTTTTGGATGGGTAAAAAATGTTAAATTCGCGTCAGACGTAAGACGGAGGGAGAGTTTGAGTACCAGGATATCAGAATTCTTTAAGAGCTTATTTTGAAATACGAATGAAGCTAGAGTCGCGTTCGATTTTTGATGGCCTAGTGATATAAGGTGTGGAATAACAGTGCCTTCTCTCAAGTGACCGCAGTTCGAATCTCGTGTAGAAAAAGTTTTTTCTTTTTTTTGTGTTTTCACTTCTGCCGGCACTCCCGGAGTGCTGCCCATAGCTTTTTTTAATATACTACTCTTTTTTCCAGACGTCGACGTTCTCCACATGATCCCTTCGCCGTTCCCGCACGTGTGGCACACAGCGGGCGACGACATGACAGCACTAGATTTCAACACCATAGAGAACCTGAATAAGATCATGCGGGTGTTCGTCGCGGAATATTTGCACATGCAACCCTAGCGGTACCGGGGGCGGGGCTGGCAACTCTGGAAGGTCATTGTTACTTAATGTGTTCTGCCGAATTTGAAATTTGAATATGGAATTTTAAGACCGATTTTAAGCGTCGCCATAACCACCTTATTCATAAACGCAACGCTCTATAGACCTCTGCTAGCTTAGCAATGGTTTGTCCTTATCTGTCACTTTGACATTTACCTTTCCAGATAAGGACAAACGATTGCTAAACGATAGCTTATAGAGCCTTTATGAATAAGGGGGTAAAGGTCCGACCACACCGCCGCGTATACGCAGTGACGTGTCGAAGGCATCACGTTTTTTCACCGTTTCTTCGTACATTTTTGCTGCGTATACGCACTGTCAACGCCTTTTACGTACCGGTGTGGTCGGCCCTTAAGCGTAAAGGTGGATTTAGACCAAACGAGCGAATGCTCAAGGTGGAAACACATTGTTAACACGCGACGCGACCCGATGCAACGCGACGCGTGTTGAGTCGAATCAAATTGTATTATTTTCTATGACCAGAACCACACTATGAACACCCGACGCGACGCCATGCGCATACATTCGTTGCATCGGGTCGCGTCGCGTGTTAATAATGTGTTTCCACCTTCATTCTATACAATACAATACAATACAAATACTCTTTATTGAACACCACAAATCAGTACAAAACAATACAGAAATAAAAAACAAAGTAAACAATAGGCAGTCTTATCGCTTAGTAGCAATCTCTTCCAGACAACCAATACGTCAGAGAAATATGTTGGAGACAGTTTGAGTAGGTGGCGGAAACAAAAAGCCAGGAGAAACGCAGGCTAAATAAATAAAACAAAATAATACATACATACATACCTACTGTCTGTGTACATCAAAAATAACTGGTCACTCTCCATACAAATTTGTATGAAAAGCGACTCGTTATTGCTCGACACAATAAATTTGGCAGTGGGGATAGAATGAGCGTTCGCTCGTTTGGTCTAAGTCCACCTTAAGGGTAAGGCCTCAGTGGCGAGCGCTCGGCGGGGCGGACAGCGTGGCGGGCAGCGGGAAAGGGAGCTGTGCAGCGCGTACTCAGGACGCTCACGTACATTTGCTTGTGTTTAAGAGCGGTTATCCCTTACATTTGTAATTTGCCATGAGCTTTTCGGCGAAGGAAAACATCGTGAGGAAACCTGCACACATCTGCGAAGAAATTCAATGGTGTGTGTTAAGTTCCCAATCCGCACTGGGCGCGCGTGGGAACTATAGCCCAAACCCTCCAATACACGGAGGAGGCCTATGCCATGAGGCACGCCGAATTTCGCGACAATTTAATAAATAAATAAAAAATAAACTACAATAACAACAACATGTACTTACTGAAATTGTAGCGAATTCGGAATAAAAAGGCTTATAAATATAAAAGAGCGTTTATCCCTACTGAGCTGGCAACATCGCATTTTTGGCGTTTTTTTTACGATTATTTCACGGAAGTTGAATGAAAGTTTCAAATGTGCGTCTGTAGTGCACTTCGTTTTTAGTGTATTAATGCATCTAATGCAATGATTAATCGCGATGGACTTTTATTTTCGTATTAAAGGGATAGAATAATTGAATATCTCGTTTGATGAGAAAATTAATGCTCAGTAGGGATAAATGCTCTTAACAAGAATGCCGCACGCCCCGCCCCGCCGCACGCTCCGCTCGAGCGTCCGCTCAGGTCATACACTTAGCAGCTTAGCCTCATTAAAAAATAACTATACTCACGTGCAAAAATAACAGGTCTTCATACAACTTTCTATGGGAAGTGACCAGTTATTTTTGCTGGTCAGTGTAGGTAGATTGAGATTAGCATAATGTCATTTTTAAATTATAAGGTAATTGTTATTGTTACTCTACAGTTGCAACTTTGAGCGTGCAATTTTCTTTGACTTAGTTTTAAGCAACTGCAACTCAGACCAAATAAAAAATGGAGACGGAGTTAGGCGAACGGCAAAGTGAAGCCTTTGCATTATGCATTCCTGTGTGCATACAGCGCACACAAGTGCAACTAATCTTTGCTCAGGAAACGACTTGTATGCGACGTGCATAAAGCGTGGCGTAGTTTAAATAAAACTGCCTCACTCTGTTGAAACTCCGCCTTTAATTTTTATTTTAGGCCAGAGTCTAGATCAACAGGCTAAGGGCAGGCCCACTCCTTAACTCCATTTATTATTCCGTCTCTATTTACTACTACGAAATAGACAGTGACGTCATCATACATAGATAACTGACAGTTGGAGTGGTGAGACAGGCCCTAAGTGCGGTATTTTTGGTCCTTGGTCTATAAACTAATTGTGTTAAAAACACATTATCAACGTTCGTCCAAGATCGCGTATTTTTTTAAAGTGACACATTTAATGCAAAGTTGAAGCCGTTTTAAACGTAGCCAAAAAAAGCTGCTGCTGCTTGGAAATTTGCGTTACCATTGGATTGTTATAATTTAAATATGTATTTTTGCAAAAGACGCATTTGTAAAACAAAATTATGAGTATAATCAAGTTTTAGTTAGGATTAAATTGTATTGTTAATGGTGCCTCGGGCCAAATAAAAAGTAAAGACTGAGCTTTGCGAACGGCTAAGTTGTTTAGGTTTAAACTATGTAAGATTTCGTGTACATATGTTTTCACGTGCACAAACGCAACCAAAGCAAACAAGGAAGGGCCTAGTTTAAACTGGCCTAACTTTGGCGTTCGCAGAGCTCTGTCTTGACTTTTTATTTGGTCTGTAGTTGATGCTTGCTCGCGCAAGTACTTGTTACATTCCGTGTATTTTAGACAATTTTAAATAGGTCACAAAAGTGATCTGATCACAATCAATATTGTTAAGAAATTATTTTATATGAAAAATATTTTAAATATATTAAATGAATTATATAAAAATATTCTTGAATCATATTGTAATAACTATTCATTATTCATTATGTACCTGCATATGTAATGTAAACGAAAGTTGCTTTAATAGTAGTATATTCATGCTCTTCTAATTGTGTATAGGTAATCAATCTGTAGTCGCCATCAGCAGGCTTTTACGTAACTCGCTCGTAATCGGCATCGTGCTCATTTTGACAGTACTTGTATGAATGTGACAGCTAGCTGATTCTGATGTCAATTGTCAGCCCATACATGAACTGTCAAAATGAAGACGATGGTGATCGCGAGCGAGTTACGTAATAAGCTACCAGGTCCCTATTCCACCAATGCAACAATTGTCGGAGACGAGTGACAATTCTGTTTACATATTGACCACGCATTGCAATTCGAATTGTCACTTGTCGCCGACAATTGTCGAATGTTTGAAATGGCGCCTGGTATATCAGAGCGGCCTGGGTTCTCAAAAATTCACACTAAGTACCACCAATCATGTTACTTGAAATTCAAGTCCCGACTTATTCTAGTCGTAGTGGACGTACCTGTGTGTTACGAAAATCGACGAATGTGTTCGTGAAGTGACCATTACTCGTAAACTCGTAATCACATACAACACGCTTGGCGAGTAGCTTATAGGTTTTTGTTTATGTACATACTAGCTGTTACCTGCGACTTCGCCTGCACAGAATACGTTTATCGCTATCCCGCGGGAATTTTCCGGGATAAAAAGTAGCCTATGTGGTATTCCAGACTTTTCTCTATCTATGTACCGAATTTCATCCAGATTCGTTGGGCCGTTCTGTCTGGCGTGATTGAGTAACAAACAAACATCCATCCATCCATACTTTCGCATTTATAATATTAGTTAGATAACGCACGGGATATGGCGATCGAGACTCTTCAATCAAATAGGTGTACAAGTCAAGAAGTTTGTGTTTTGTTTTACAAATACTTTTGGAACCCCGGTCGCTCTTATATAATCTGATTCGATTAATATGCATTTGACTTTTACAATTCATGTGGTTGTATGCGTGTTTTAATATCAGCGATTTTCGCTATTTGTATACGATATATTGACGATAACTATGTATGTACCTACCGTGAAATATTTCAATTGCGTGTACTATTGAGATTATTGAAATTTACATTCCTTACCATTTGAACGCCAAGCTTAACTAAATAGTAAAGCTACGAATCTTATGTCTTTTCGTAGAAATAACTTTTATACTTCTACTCTATGGTATAGTCGACATTGGTGTTCAAACGTCCACTCATGCGCATAATAGCGTATGACTTCAACTTAGGGAATGCTTTCTGGTATGGTGCAATATTATAATATACCTACCATCATAAGTAACTCTCAGCGTCAGATAAGTATATCATAGCAGAGAAACTGACCAAAATAGAAAATAGGCACAAGGCTTTATGTCAAGGGAATTTATGTTAAGTGCATGTTCTCATACATTTTGACAGTTGATGTATATGACTATGACGATGACTAAGTTACAATTCTAGTTTGTTAAATGTTCCTAAGCGGTTGTGTGAATAAGTGTAAATGTTGGTTTTAAGTGAATAAATTCATATTTTGTGATATTTTACAATTCATAAATATTTATAGACATGTATATTTATGTATAGAAAAACGAACATAGTTACTTAACATTTTATTACAAATCCAATTCCGCTTATACGAAGTTACGTACTTAATTACAAGGAACACGATATTATTCAGAAACATGTATTTTATTGCTATTTATTATAAGCCAGTTTGGTTTAAAACAAAGAATTATTTACAAAAATATACATAAAATCGATATTTTTAACATTTGAAATAGCATTTCGAATAAAAAGGAATCACATAGACGACAGTTTGTGCTTGAAGCATTATCGATAAAATAGAAAACGTATTAGACAAGAAAAGACGGATTATAAAAAGTACCAAAATTCCGATATTATCGACCTTGTTACTAAGGTTACTAGGGTGTTACGTTAGCAATTCAAATATTTCAAATAGTACTGTAATTTACAAAATGACAAAGACTTGCTAACTTATTGTAACCCGGATAAGATAGAGCAGGCCCCTATTTCACCAACAGCAAGTTTAGTTTACATTACAAAATCGACGAGAATATATACCATCGGAGCCCCTATTTTGCCTGAATTTCATATGCCATAATGTAATGTTTGCCATAATGATCATTTGCCATAACCCTTTTTTTCTCTGAAACCGTAATTTTTTCAGGAGAATTGCAATAGCAATCCTGTAGAACTCTATAGGTTAGGTTAGGTTTGTTTCATAACAATCCGGAATAATTAACAAATAAAGAGAAAAAAGAGTTATGGCAAATGATCATTATGGCAAGCAATACATTTATGGCATATGAAATTCGGGCAAACGATAGAGACCCCATAATAATACACCTTACTCTTTACAAAAATTTGCACATTGAGGGGAGAATTTTGTTTACCAAATAGGACAGGTAAGAATGAAAATGGTTTATGCCGGTTGGCTTCATACGCATTGCATTTAGAATTGTCAAAGGTCAGCGACAATTGTCGCTTTGGTGAAATAGGGCCAGATGAAACTGAGATAGAAGTACTCTGTTACTTGTTATCATCCGTCCATTTTCATCTTTCCTGGCTGGAAAACGCCTTCTGACCGTTTATTCACAATCCCAAGAAACTTAAGAGTCGTTCTATTGAATGTCTACCTAAACGAAATGTGGCCTAATTTCTTGGTAGAGTCTGTCTAACCAAAGCTGAACCTGTAAAAGCGCGGCAATTTCAAAAAATCATGACCGGGTAACAGGATCACTCACACAGCTGCAATTTTCTTAGAGAAATGTCAATTTGACATACAACATGACACCTCAGATAGACACACTTAAAGACAAAATGTTGCCAATCAAATAACTAGTGGGTTCAGCTTTGGTTAGACAGACTCTATAATTATGAATCAGGAGAAATCTCTCCCACACACACATATATCATCATATCCCTCTGACACGCTTGACTTGAACCGATGAAAAGGTTTACACGATATGTTTCAAGTTTACTGTGCTGTGACCCTTTTTATGATTATAAAATGTTTGTGGTTGATTATACCTTGCGCCTTGTCGCGCGTGGTTTCGTAAGCTGTCGCTCCCTCTATTGGTTATAGTGTGGGAAAGGGACGTACGATATTTGTCTTCGCGTACTTCTGCGATTTCACGAAATCTCTTGAATCTTGGATTTGACATTTGGATTTTGGCTCTACAAGATGAACCTTGCGTTTATAATTATAGCAGTTTTGGCTTCAACTAAACTTATTATTGAGCAATGAGTAGGGTTGCCATTTGCCTGAAAATCTTCTTACTTTGGGAGGCATGTTTTGTGTCGAAGTGAAACCATAACTATCAGTAATGTAGTTAACTGGCCGTCCAGGGTAAATATCGGTTGTATGCAAAATGTCCGGAGTTTTTGGAGTCGTGTTCGAGTGACCACAATTTTGATAATGACAACCCTTTACTGAGCTTAATTTTAGCCAATCAAATATTTTCAGACAGAAATGTAAAATAAACTAGTTAAGGTTCAATCTTGTATTGTACATAATTCGTTAATGTATGGTTAATTTGATCATGTATTTTTATTTTGCTTAAGTTGCGTCATACTAAACATTTTAAAACTTAGGACCTGCTATGATACTGTCATATTATTATTTAGAAAGGAATTAAACTCAATCCTGGTTCTAGTTTGTTTAATTAGAAATACTTCACCTTATTGAGATTATGATTCTAATAATCACTATTAAGAAGATAAAATAAGGTTGAATAATAAAATAAACAATACAAAAATATTCTATAAATGAATTAAACAATAATTGCGTTAAAAAAATAAAAAAATAAAATGTATTTTACAATCAACTAAGCCAACATTTTTTTTAAGATATGCTACTTTAAAAGGAAATAACTTTCCGTTGGATGTTTTTGCCATGACATAATTCTCGGTCAAAATAAAATATAAAATTATTGAATTTAATTTTTTCATAATTTCAATATTTTGGAATAAAAAATTTCATTTATTTCCACTAATGGAATAGGTACAAAGAGTTAAAAAAAACGAGTAGGCATTCAACAGCGTATTTAAAACATGCATCATAAAAAAATATTAATTTTATGTTTAAATTTATCAATAAAAGTGATTGTAAAGTTTTAATATTGACTTTAAAAGTACCCCATATCCATATAAATAATAAAGCTTTTTTTATCTCTGCTCATTTACTATCAAAGCAAATAAAACCAAAGATCGGCAAGACGCGTACAAATAAGTACTAGGTATAGTATCTTTAAAGAATTACGTTATTTTTAAATTTACCCGCTTTTTTGTCATGATATCCAGTACCAATAGATTTTTGATCGACAAAGCTCCTTGGATCGGTTACGTTCCACAGATTCCAAATTTATTTCAATTACCATCATAAAAATGTATGAATCTGGGCGACTTTCGAATCTTCCCCACCATGTTAGTTTTCATTCATCATAGAAGGTTTCATGAATTGTGCAAGTCTACAAATACATTACCTTCTATTTAACCGATCAGTTCTGATTGACTTATTCTTTAAAGCAACCTATCGTGATTTACTTTACATAATACTTCAATAGTTATTTAAAATATGCTATCTAAGAGCGATCCCTTGAATTTATTTAAAGTTTTCTCCTCCAAATCGTTTAGTTTAGAATCAAGATCTTTTTTAGATCCATTATTTACTAAATCTTGTATTGTCTCAACATTAGGTTCTTCTAAAACAGATACATCTAAGCCCTTAGAATTACTTTTACCAACATCATTCTCAGTTGCCTCCTCGTTTTTATTATTGCCAGTCCCAGTATCAATACTTTTATCCCCTTCATTTTCATTTCCCACACAATTATCATCATCATTTTCATTGCGAACAATATCATTGATCGCATCTTGAAAATCAGCCGTATTCACTTCAGATACACTTTCACTCATGTCATCTGTCACAACATCATTAACCTTAACACCATTACACGTAGCACTATCATTTTCACTTTTAACTCTTATTATTTCATGGACAGTTCTATCATTAGAATCAGACTTTGACATCAACGTTTGGAAATCCATGAAATCTTCAACACCATCAGACTGTACGGGTTTTTCGTTCTTAATGAAGCTTTCTATGTCCATACCTCTTTCTTTATAGTAATCCTTGGAGGTTATGGTGGAGTTTCTTTCTGGTGGATCTATTCTGGGTATTTTCGCCGCGTGGTTGGTCTCCGCTTCTATTCTAGCTTTGGACCTCTTTATCTTAGTTCCGGTTGCGTCTTTGTTTTTACGCGATATTTTCGGAGGTTCAATTGCTAGCGATGTATATGTCTGAAAATAAAGGGAAATTGTTAGATGTGGATTTGAAATGTCAAATAGACAATTACGATTCAATTCAATAGTAGGTAATAAAACTAATGCAGCTATTGAAAAATACATTGTTTTTCCTACTATTAGTAGCATTTCAAATTTCACAGAAACTTAACCAATTGTGCTTTATTAATTTTATTATTTGAGTAGGTACCATCACAATCATACGATTCTGGATTTGAATCCAGTATGCTTATTACGTAACTCGCTCGCAATCGCCATCGTGTTCATTTTGACAGTTCTTGTATGGGCTGACATTTGGCATCGGAATCAGCTAGCTGTCACATTCATACAAGAACTGTCAAATTGAACACGATGGCGATTGCGAGCGAGTTACGTAATAAGCTAGCAGGACCATGTGAAGTGTCCACGATTTTAAGCGAGTAATTTTTTTTCTTCAATTCACTGAAGTAAATTTTTGGAGAAGTTAACCCCAGTGATCTTCTTAAAATTTTCGACATGTAAGCAAAAATCCGATCAATCGGGCATTTTCATTCCCGTACATTTAATTATTCACTGTACGTGCACAGGGGCCTTACTATGACGTCTTAATGCCATTCCATTCCAACTCAGTTCAGGTTTTAACTGTAATTTTTAGTATGGATCTGACAGCGAGCAAACCTAAACTGAATCGGGATTGAATCGCATTAAGACGTCATAGTAACCCCCCAGGATACTAGGGGTCCCTAGTATGGATCTATCCCTAATCCTGCATCCTACACACACGGCACACATTAACAGCCTTATTCATATAAAAATCCTTAATTGAGCTTTGATCAGTCCATTAGTTAACAGACTGATTAAGCTTGTTTGACAGTTGTTAAAAAGTATGATTCATAAACGCTTGCTAGCAGTCTGTTAGTTAATGAGCTGTTGATGGATGGATTAGACGCGTTATGTTGTCACCTTGACAAATCATAGACCAAAAATGGCTTTTTAGTGAGTTAAAAAAAAAAATTGACAGCAGTGGCAGCGAATTAGCGGGAAACCAGCGAATTAACACGACAGACTAGGCAGTGTGGATCTAGTTTCCTTTACCTTTCCCGGAGGGGATAAAAACTTAAAACAAAAAAAACTGTCTTGCGTATGGTTTGCTCTTGCCAAAATCAGCTGTTCATATTTGTAGCGGCCATTTTGTGAGTTAGCAAAGAGATAAAGGAGACTCTACAGTCCGCTAACTTTCGGACTATTTAACAGACCCTTGAAGAACTGATTAGCGCTATTTGACGTTTATGAATCATGTTTTTTTGCATCGGTCCTATAGCGAGCCTCTAACTTTTTATGAATAAGGCTGTAATTCCGCACTTTCCTTATGCGCCTGGATTCCTACGATTCAGCTCACCTCTGGTTTCTTGAAAGGCGTGAAATTCTTTCGTCTAAGCACTTTGTCCTCGAAGAATGCGTCCAGCAGCAGGGATTTGGCGACTACATCCTTCGGATCGCCCTTGTTGGGTTCGAAGTCTCTGACGTTGAAAGTTTCCTTTGGGTTGAACCACTGGTATATGGATGAAAAGGAGTACAGGTCTTCCTGTAAAATTGAAGACGTTGTTCTTTAGAGAAAATATATCCCACTTTTGGTTTCGTCTCGATCTAAAAATAGCATTGGTGTTTTGGAGAGAATTATAGGAATTATATGTATATTTCAGATTAATTTTAAGACACTGAACGAAATAATGGCAATATTGTTTTGATCGTTAAGGGCTCGTCCAGAAATCATTTGGCCAAATTTTGACCCCCCCCCCCCCCCCTTGGTGATATTTGGTGATTATAACGCTACCCCCTCGCCCCCATTCAAGATCACGTGTATTTTTCGGACTTAGTATGAATTAAGTTAGTTAATTAAAAAAACAGCAATAACTTGATTTTATACATTATTTTTTGATTTCCTGCTGTGTAAAAAAAATACACGTGATGTGTTCTCGGACACCCCCCTCCCCCATCGTGATCATTCGTGATATTTTGCTGAAAATAAACGATCACATGATTTCTGGACGAGCCCTAATGTGCTTACCTTTAAAAGGTCACTCAGTATTGTGAGTATGCGAGGCAGTATCTCGAGATCGGTCACCAGTGCCACTTGTTTGTGCACACTGAGTGATTTCTTAATGTCTGATTCTGAAGATATCTCGTCCTCCGAGGTCAATAACCGCGCGTTAACACTCCATGATTTAAGACAGAAGATAAATAAAGGTCCGACCACACCGCCGCGTATGCGCAGTGACGTGTCGTATGCGGCACGTTTTTTAAGCGGCGGTGTGGTCGCACCTTAAGTTCTAGACAGTCCTTACCTTCATGTCATTATGCGTCATCCATATCTTGAATGCGGCCAGCGGTCGGTCGCGCAACGTGCCTGCGTCGTCGACAGCCACGGCCCACTCGCGCCGCGCGAGCGCCGCCGCGTGCGGACGCGTGCTCACGAACACGGCCTTCTTCACGTAAGGGTTCGAAGACTCGAAGATCACGTCTAGAACAATGGAGGCAGGTATATTACCACGGTTTAATCGTATAAGGCAGTGTTTTTTAACCTCAGGGCCCTGTTTTATAAAGCTGCAAGTTACAATTTACAAGCGGATGTCTCTATCTAACACATAGGGTCAGAAAGAGACTTCCGCTTGTAAATAATTGTAACAGGTACAGGTTATAATTACTGGAAGCTAAATAAAACACGATTGCTGGCTTCAAAAATATTTATTTACTAGCTGTTGCCAGCGACTTCGTCTGCAAAAAATTCGTTTATCGCTATCCCGCGGGAACTACGCAATTTTCCGGGATAAAAAGTAGCCTATGTGCTATTCCAGACTTTTCTTTATCTATGTGCCGAATTTCATCCAGATCCGTTGGGCCGTTCTGGCGTGATTGAGTAACAAACAAACATCCATCCATCCATCCATCCATACTTTCGCATTTATAATATTAGTTAGATGGATTGCCAGCAAAAAAAGTTATGAACCACTGGTCGACCGTCACCGTGAGCTTTTCGGTGAAGAAAAACATCACGAGGTAAGCTGCACACATTTGCGAAGCAATTCAATTGTATGTGAAGTTCCCAATCTGCACTGGGCCCGCGTGGGAACTATAGCCCAAGCTCTCTTATTCTGAGAGGAAGCCTGTGCCCAGCAGTGGGACGTATATACATATTTTTAATAGCCTATTATAGTGTCTTATAGTGTACTAGCGACCCGCCCCGGCTTCGCACGGTATATTGTTCATATATTTATACATATAAAACTTCCTCTTGATTGCTATCTATTAAAAAAACGCATCAAAATCCGTTGCGTAGTTTTAAAGATTTAAGCATGCATAAGGACATAGGGACAGAGAAAGCGACTTTGTTTTATACTATGTAGTGATTATATTATGTAGAGGCAGACGAAAAAGGAGATGGCGGGACGATTTGGATGCGTATCGAAAAGGGTGGCAGGAGCATGCATTTGACAGGGACGAGTGGCAGAAAGAAGGGGAGGCCTTTGCCCAGCAGTGGGTGGGACACTATAATAGGCTACAGTAATAATAGTAAATAAATAATCGATTGTTACCTTTATTTCAGTAGTATCAATCAATACTGTCGTATTGATACTAATCAATTAATTTAATTTTCTGTACAACACTATCGATAGTTTATGGATTATTAGTTCCTACCAACATTGCGGTAGGACCGTCCGATCGCTACAACAGTCTTACTCTCTACCCCTGCCGTCTAGCATGCTCACGCTGCTGTCTTAGGACGTGGAGAATAACCCCTTATCATAAACATTCTATAGGTCTCTGCTAACTTAGCAATAGTTTTTTCACCTCACTAGCTCGGAAAGCCCTTTTTGTTTGTTTGACATCTATTGAGAAAATCGCTTTTTATCCACATGTGGAGAAAGAGTTTTGACCACAGACTATAGAGATATTTTGACATTTGAAGGCACACATCTTTCCCCCCTTGTATAACAAATAACTATTGTAGCGAAAGTATTCTATGATTGACCACGAGCGAAGCGAGTGGTTCAAAAATAGAATCCTGAGCGTAGCGAGTGTTTCAACACAGGAGACGTAAAATAACTTTTTCACCCGTGTATAACACAAAACTTTTTACCTCACTACAGCGAGGAAAATATGAAAAAGGGTTTGAACAATTAATTATTATTTATTTACCTCTTTGTCAATACAATAATTTTGAAGTATAGAAATATTGGTAAAATCAAAAACAATGCAAAACCGCCTAAGCGTATCCAGTCTTTATGGAACTACTCCCCTTTTGACTTAAGTTTTTTTTTATTATTTCGGATGCGTTTTGTTCGCACATCAACCTACTTGGACTGACAGAACATTTTATCCGTTTTTACAAGAAGAATGAAGGTTAATGTTGAATGCTGATATTTTAAAATAAAGTTGTAAGACTGTATTTAATGTTTTTTACTCGATGCAATTCGTTATTGTGATGTTAAAAATTCAGCACTCTTAACGTTTTACGTTTTGTTAGCTGTCAAGTATCACTTAAGATTTTATTGGCCTTTTTCGAACTACCATACCAATACTAAAAATAATGATAACGAAGACTTGGCTGTATGGTTCTATACCTTTGCCTTTTCCCTAGTGGAAAGAATTGAAAAAACAATATTAAACTGCCTTCAAATGTCAAAACTCTTTCTCCACATGTGGATAAAAAGCGATTTTCTCAATAGATGTCAAACAAACAAAGAGGGCTTTCCGAGCTAGTGAGGTGAAAATAACTATTCCTTATCTGTCACTTTGACACTTACCTTTCACAAATAAGGACAAACGATTACTAAGTTAGCAGAAGCTTATAGAGCGTTTATGAATAAGGGGGTAAGACAGCCGGTGCAATTAGATTCCATCAGCAATTTATTGTCCATGGTGGCGTTAACTAACCATCAATTGACGCACTAGGTTGTTTGCATATTACATAAAATCTTGTTCTCCTTTAGAATAACATCTGGCAACCATAAACATGCCAGACATAAGTTCAAGATGTTGTCTTCAAGTCAAAGGTCAAGTTGTCAAAACAACAATGCCAGTTACAAGTTTAGTAATGGTTTATACTCGTAAATATTACATTTACAAAGATTGGGTGAGAGTGAGATTGATTGAGTGGCCTAAGGCCTAAGCCTCAACTGAATTTAAAAAATTACTAGATTTTTTTTTCTCCGATTTTGGATATTTTGGGTTATATCTGCTCAGGATCAAGTACACTTTCGTTGTTTCTCATACAAGAAAAAAAGTGGCCCCAATTTTACATAGTAATTTTCGCTTTCGGTTTTGTTTTGTCACCTTTTTATCTATGCAAAGTGACAAAACACTGACCTGGGGACACATTTTTTCTCATGTGAGAACTATAAGAATCAGTAGTGTTGTTAAATAGTAAAAAAACAAAAATTACAAAATCTGTCTTGGCCCGCCTAGATGTTAGGTACTCATCATCTTCTTCTTTTCTTCTTTTTCATTTGTGGCGTCTCGGGTCGTTATAGTGACGATAACTTCGCCAATGTCAAAGTAAAAAATATATAAATATATTAAAAAATCTTGTGACAAAATGTCGGCAACGTTGTACGATAACACGGTCAAAAGACCCCCCTCACCCCTGTCAGACTCTTAGCCAACGGTCAATGATATCCCTCGGAAACTGCCAGGTAATCATTAGCCGTTGCCCAGGGTGCACCGGACCAGGCACTGCTCTTCCCCCCGGACGATCCAATAACGAACCGCAGCTCTTGATCACACATGGAGGTAATCCAACTCGCACCCCACTCACCATCTTTAAGCTGGGTCCATCGCTGCAGGTGGTCCCGCCAGTGGGCCAGCTCGCTGTCCTTGACCAGCACGAGCGCCGGCGCCGGCAGCAGACGCTTCACCGCGCTCAGGAACAGCACCACTTGCAGAGTCTTGCCATAGCCCGACGGGTCGTTCAGGATAACACCCGGTTTCTTCTGCAAGTATTAAGGCAATGAAACATGAGCGGATAGCTGAGTGGTTAGAGAATCTGACTGAAGCTTGAGCTCCCAGGTTCAATTCCGGTTGGAGAAGATATATATGAACAGTATTAATGTGTGTATTTATTTGTGTTTATAAAGTATAAGCAACAATAGCACAATCTGTGCATAGTTTGGGATCGGGTCAATTTGAGTTATTTGCCTAAAGAGCTGTGATCAAAGTACTTAATCTAAATCTTGTTTTTTTGGCGGCAATTGTCTATCGACACTATTTTTTTGTATTACATCTCTTAATAAAAGTAACTCACATAAAATTATGTTTATTTAAATGAAATTTAAATATGATTACTCTTAGTGTCTCCTAAAAAGATCCCAGTCAGTCAACAGGGTAAAAACAGTTGAACATTACGAAAATACAAAACAAAGAGAATAAAAATAATGAACACAAAATATTTACCTTGCTACTCCGCTACTTATGTGCAAGATAACCAAGCTTGTGCGAAATATATACGTTTAGCATGCAAGCCCTCCCACCACTACTACCACACAAAACGCACACAAATCCCACAAACTTAATTAATCCTAACACCACACAAACACTGACGCGCGTTTCGATCCCCCAACGGGATCATTTTCAAAGTTAGAGCAAACCGATGCACATGCGAACCAACATCACCACACCATGCGTCAACAATGCTTGGTTATCTTGCACATATGTAGCGGAGTAGCAAGGTAAAATATTTTGTGTTCATTGAAATGGACCTCTGCAAAGTAACGCCTGATTCAATAAAATAAAATAAAAATACTTTAATATGTAGGTCTAAGAGTTTGGAGTAATTTTCAAGATTTTACAGTTCCAAAGTGCAGTGTTAATTCCAATAAAATATACCTTTTTGAATTGTGCATAGAGAAATCGAATGCCATCAATCTGGTGCTGCGGCAGTTGGCAGTGATCCACGAAGACATCATCTTCCCTCGAGAGGTACAACCGCTCCGTTATCTTAATATCAGTCATTGTTTATGATTACCTGGAAGAAACAGTTTTGTTGTAATTAAAAACAAGATCTCAGTCTACGTAAGTTTAATGCTTGAAGAATAATAAGAAAAATATGTGGCAATGGCAGTTGAATGCTGTATGTGGGTATTTTTAGAAACTTTGATACCATGAATGAGTCAGTCATTTGACCATGCCAGTTCTACATCCATAGGAGTCCCTCTAAGCTTTATAAAGAAATAATTAATGGCAAGAATAGCTACCAAAATATTTACTATGCAAAGAACAATTTTTAATAATCTGCAGAATTACAAAACAAGCAGTAAGTAAGTAAATGCTTTATTGTACAAATATAAAGAAACAGACACGAATCACAAAAAAAAAATACATTAGATAATATGCACAAAGGCGAACTTATCCCTATAAGGGACCAGTACCTATGATAAAAATGCCCAGAAGATAGGAGGTTAACCATAGAACTAGATGTGAATTATGGCAGTTACACCGAACTAAAACCAACTTAGTGGTCGGGCAACACTAAGATTAAGCAAAAGATTAGTACAAGACCAGGGTAAAATAAATTAATCGAGATTGATGTTATGCATCTGACTAAAGAGGACTCCATTTTACCTCAAAAACTTGGGGTTTAGAGGCTAGGTGATGGCCCTCACCTTACACCGCTTTTGGCCAAGATTCTTATCATAGTCTTATTGGAAATTAGAAAGCATGAGTAGGTGTCTGTTACTACACAATAAACAGACAAATAGTTCGTGTTAGTAAACTAAACTAATAAGTTTAATGAACACGATTACACGACCTTAGAAGTGCGGACTTGTTTCTTGCCCAATAGTATTCTAAGACAGCCAGTACGAGAAATAGAAGTTTTAACCGCTCATTCAGTAAAACCGTAATGACGAGTCAGGCAATTAACCTAAATGTTAACTTACTGTTAAGGAAGACGGAATAGTCTTATCATTTACGATGGCATATTCTGGTTCAATCGGTTCAATATTGAAAGAGTCATGATCAAAATGTATAGCATCTCCAAATAAAACAAAGCGACGAACACGGACACGCTTGTTTTGTGCACTTCTATGTCTTCAAACTCCTGCATGATATGCCTGTTACGGTAAACATGATCCCAAAACATGGACACTGTTTCTCTAACATTCAATATGCGCGAAACACGCTCGTTAGTGGTGGAACTTCGCTTATGACTAAACTTTTGAATACATTTTGTATTAAAATGCGATGTATGTAAATGAATTAATCTACAAAGCGAAAACACGTCGGTTCCGATTAAATATTCTCTCTCGCACATTAATTAAGTAGGTATAAGCTGCAAATTTGACGAGGTATACACTGTGTAATGTTGGCGCTAGTGTGCTACGTAAAAATGATGTTTATAATGGTTGTCACGACTTTCTAATTTTGCCGTTTACGAATGTGACAGCTGCCAGCTGATCACTACCAGCATTAAAAATAACAGTGTGACCATAGAAAACACTAAAGTGTTCTATGACATTATAGGGTAAAAAACAACGATAAATATATGTAAAAAAGTAAAAACGGATAAAAAAATCATACAAGATACATTTATTTATTTATTGGCAAAGATTTTATGAAGAACAATTATGAAGTAAGTGGCACTCTTATTCATTTCTTCTCTTTGTCGGTTCTTGTTACAGGGTTCAGAGTACATTTGTATATAAGTAGGTATCGACAGGGTTCTAAGGTATACGGGTTGTGGAAGTAAAAAGTGATCCCTAGTTTTATTATTATGCATGATATGAATTACTCATGCCACCATGGTCTATACATTTGATTTTGAGATAGGTACTCCAGCCTCAGAAGGAAGCAAGAGTCCATGATTTGGACATAAAAATGTTTGATCTAACATTAATGTTCCCTAAATAAAAAAACCATATAAAAATAAAAGTTTATTAAGAAGTAAAACATAGTAGAATTTGATTTTTACAAAAGTTGATTGCACTTTTTCTTAATATATGACCTATATGATTTAATAACGGTTTGATAACAGAATTAATTGTTCTTGAAAGTAGGTGGCCTCTTCTCGACGAAAGCTGTCATGCCTTCTTTGCGGTCCTCCTGTAAAATAAAATTATTATTAAAATATATACATATATGTGTATTCTTAAAAAAAACAAGCTCTTGCATTATAATCCAAAAAAACCATTTCTATTCAGCCATAAATTAAATACTGTCTCGAAGTTTAAAACACTTTTATCCACAGATGCCGATAAGAATAAGATTCCCATTGCAGTGTCGGTAAGGATGTTACCACAGCAATCGATCGATTGTCAATCGGCCATAGAATAGATGGATCGATAACACACGGTGCTGCTCGCCAGTTCTGTCAGATTGAACTTGGCTTGACCCGCTGCCGCGTGTCTAGATTCATTCACCCAAAGTACGATCGCAGGCCTTATACTCCGAAATTCGATTTTCGAAGTTCGTTTCGTGCCGTTCCGCTCTCACTAATCGTTATTAATTTGAGAGTGAGAGGGATGGTGTGATACGAACTTTGAAACTTGGTAGATCCAACAAAACACATGTAAAAGAGCCTTTGGCGGCCTATTTGCAAAGTGAAAATCGAATTTTGGAGTAGCCCCCCAGGTCACGAAGAACTTTGTACAATGACCTTTCACTACGTCTCTGTCGCTCATGCGTGATTATTTCCCATCCTATCACTGTGTAACGCTTTGCGAGCGCGAGAGCAAATAATTACCCAGGAGCAACAGAGAGTAGTGACAGTTCATCGTACCGTGCCCATACACACGGATAGATCTTTCTAGAAAGGCAAGCGTACCGTAGCGAAGGTTCCGTAGAACACGGACTTCTCGAACTCGAGTCCGGAGCGCAGCGTGGTCTCGTAAGCCTGGTTGACAGCTCGCTTCGCCATCTTGACGATGAGCGGCGAGTGCGTGCCAATCCGCTCAGCCAGCTTGATGGTCTCTTCCAGCAGCTTGTCGACCGGGAACACGCGGCTCACGAGGCCTGTCCAAAACATAAACCACTTCAGATTACCAACCCTGAAGCGAGCCACATAGTTGATTGTAAGACCACGTAGACATTGTTGTCAGCCTAGAAGACTAAGGGCCTGTTTCACCACTCAGTCAGTCATCTATGATGACGTCTCTGTCTGTTTCGTAGTAATAAATAGAGACGGAATCATAGATAACTGTCAGTTAAGGAGTGATGAAACAGGCCCTAAGTGGGATTACCTAACGTGCCAGTAATTTCACCAACTGTCTTACTCTGAACACAACAGCGCAAAGATAAGCTGCTGCTGGCAGAACTGCCGGTAGCAATCGGACGGACCCGGCACGAGGTTTTTCGTGCAACGACCGCCTAAATAAAGATTTATCTTTTCCTGCAAGTGGCTGTACACCAGTGGCGTGGCGTCAAGTATATCAGAAGGCAAGCCGAAGGGAACTTAACTAGCCTTTTCCTCTAATTCTGCACAATAAATTGCCCAAATGCCTTAAAGCCACTGGGAATCGAGTTCTATGGACGCTACGCCACTGCTGTACACATTAAAGGGGTATTGGATAGATTTCATAGAATTGTTTTCACAAACCCTATCAATTTGGTAAGCATATCATCGAGTTACCCGAAAGAAAGTCATAACATAGTTAATTCCATAAGCGATTACCAAAACTAAAAACCCGGTGACCGTATAGGGTTACCGTATTAGAAAACGGTTATAACCATTATAGAAAACGGGTAACCAACGGTTAACTTTATTCAAACCGGTTTCCGTAATGATAGGCTTAGCACAACGGTAAGCTTACCATATCATAGGGTAACAGTTTAATAGGGTTACCCTATGAAATGGCTTAAGCAAATAGGGGTTTTCCGATCCTTGGCTGTACATGGTTATACGCATACCCATCTTCTCGGCTTCCTGCGCGTCGATGAAGTTGCCGGTGAGCACGATCTCCATGGCCTTGGACTTGCCGACGTAGCGCGGGAGGCGCTGGGTGCCGCCTGCGCCGGGGATGGTCCCGATGTTGATCTCGGGCTGGCCGAACTTGGCCTTCTCTCCAGCGTAGATTATGTCACAGAGCATGGCCAGCTCACAGCCGCCACCCAGCTGTTAATCGAACAACGTTCTACTCTGGTATTACCGAAGAACAAAGGTCTTGCGAGATGATGTAATAAGGGCATAGCTGCATAGAGTGGCATATTTAAAGTAAACTTACAGCTTACGGCCTTACAATAAACAACTAGACTCCCAATCACGCTCAAAAACTGTCGGAAGCAAAAGTCTGCACGACGCGTCTATTGTGCAGAGTTTTGATACTTTAGATTCAGTCGTGTTTCGACCGCGCTTTGATAACAATATACATGTCTCTTTCGCACCGTAATCTCAAACGCTTGAGAACAAGAGACAGACAGGATTCCAGCGCGTGGCGTGCTGTCATTACTTCGCACGATCGTATGCAATTGACATTAAACATTACTGCCACGAAATAAGGTGTTAATTTGAACGAATATGTTAATGTTATCTGTGTAACTTGATGTGTTGACACACACAACACATAGACAACGCCGCTCGGACGTTTCTTGAGTAACTTTTGTTTGCGATTGGGAGTCTAGTTGTTTATTGTTAAGTCAATGCTTACGGCAAACTTCTTGAGTAAGAACGACGTGGAAGGGGTAAGGTCGCGCATGTACTTTTACACCAGAGACGCTAAATTCACTTCTCCGCATTCAAGGTCATGCTCAAGATGTTTGCCGGCAACTGTACGAGAGGATGGACTGTAATGAGAAGGGAACGTTATCATATCAGTATCCTGTCGATAATGAAGAATTGAGGTAGCGGTCCGGCCGGACCTTGCAAAAGGTCCTACCACCTGCAAGAATGAGGACTTCGGCTATAGTTCCCACGGGGGCCCCGTGCGAATGTAACAATACATATTTCCACTTAATGTGTACTCACAGCGAACCCGTTGACGGCGGCGATGATAGGCTTTCCACAGTTGGAGATGTCCTCCCACTCTCGCAGGAATCCCGCTTTCTGGTTGTCGGAGTATGTGTTGTTTTGCATCTCTTTAATGTCAGCCCCCGCCGCGAAGGCCTTCTCGTTACCTAAATAATAAAGTAAATGTATCAATGTAATGTTCATTTTGACCGACCATATTTGATCGACTAACTCTCACATCTTTTAGGGAACACATTTGCCCTCTTTAACTGACTTCAAAAAAAAGGAGGAGGTTCTCAATTCGGTTGTATTTTTTTTAGCTGTTTTAGATTCTCTAGCAGTTTCATTACTAGCGTGTTGGGTGGGATGAAGAATGAAACATTCTCTATAGGACTTGTACCTACTGGTCTATTTCCATTTATATTGTTTGTTGGCATTTCAAGGTAGGAGTGATTTTCTTAGTTCCGAGTAAACCAACCTCCTGCTAACTCTCACTCACCAGTGATGATAATGGTGTTGATGCTGTCATCACCATCGAATAACTCTCACTCACCAGCGATGATGATGGTGTTGATG
The DNA here is from genome assembly GCA_963854515.1 of Pandemis heparana. Taxonomy (NCBI): domain Eukaryota; kingdom Metazoa; phylum Arthropoda; class Insecta; order Lepidoptera; family Tortricidae; genus Pandemis; species Pandemis heparana. The sequence goes on along the minus strand of OY978013.1, from coordinate 13,756,466 downwards.
CTGTCATCACCGTCGAATAACTCTCACTCACCAGCGATGACGATGGTGTTGATGCTGTCATCACCGTCGAATAACTCTCACTCACCAGCGATGACGATGGTGTTGATGCTGTCATCACCGTCGAATAACTCTCACTCACCAGCGATGACGATGGTGTTGATGCTGTCATCACCGTCGAATAACTCTCACTCACCAGCGATGACGATGGTGTTGATGCTGTCATCACCGTCGAATAACTCTCACTCACCAGCGATGACGATGGTGTTGATGCTGTCATCACCGTCGAATAACTCTCACTCACCAGTGATGATGATGGTATTGATGCTGTCATCACTGTCGAATAACTCTCACTCACCAGTGATGATGATGGTGTTGATGCTGTCATCACCGTCGAACTCCCTGACAGCCTGGCCCAGCTCCACGAACAGGGGCTTGCAGAGCGCGTTCAGAGCCTTGGGCCTGTGCAGCTGGATGAGCCCCACATTCTTCTTGGTGCCAACCACTTCTGTTTTGATGTTCTCATATGCTGGAGCTGAGTGGGACAAACGAGAATTTTTACATACATCCATACCGTCACGCCTCTGTCCCGCAGGGGTAGGCAGGGGGGGGGGGGGGGGGGATGAGCATTTTCAGTTAGGAAAATAGTAGTGCCCGACCGAAACATGTTCTTTTGCCGAAACTGAAACCGTTTTTTTTAATGTGATTAAAACGATGTTAGTGAGTTTGAGTTTGAAAGCGACAATAATTCGAACTCGTTATACGTTGTTTGTACTCAACTTTGATATATGTTAGTGATTCTTTTATAGAACTAAACGTAATATTAGTATTTCATCTGATAAAAATTAATAACAGTGCAAATTCTTGTAAAGTTGTTGCCACCTTGTTTAGTTATATAAATTTCAAGGTAAACAAGATAGTTGCGAGTGAAAATAGGTATCATTACGCCTTTTTGTGTCAGAAAATACCAGATAAGATAAACAATATGTGACTACTTTAAATTAATGAAAGTCACGGTCCAACCATTTGGTTGCTCAAGGCAATCTATTTCGGGTTCTATTTCATGGGCATAAGAAACATAATTGGTTGCGTGTCTGAGTAAAATGGTTTTATCATATTACAGTTTGCTTGAGGTATAACAATAAGGCATTTATTGGACCAGTCCAATGTCTAAAGTTTAATTTGTGATTTTTTTTTTATTTAGCTTTAGTTATTGAAATGCAATTTATGATAGATAATATGATAATTTATGATAGATAGGAGGAGGGGGGAATGAGATAGTGGGTATTCATGTTAAACCATATACTCAAGCCTGAAAAAAATTATTAGACATTGTTTGAGTCATTGCCCTCTCATTCTGAGAGGAGGCCTGTGCCCAGCAGTGGGACGTATATAGGCTGGGGATGCTTTGTTTTTAAGATTTTTTTAAATATGTCTTTTTACATTTTGTTCCAACTGCAAATGGTATTAGGGACAATAGAATGAAAAAAAAAAAAAAGTTTTTGAAACTGTTTAAAAAATACCGGTAGATCTTGCAAAGATTTAATGGCAATGCAAAAATTAGGAAAATTTATATTGTTAATAAATAAATACAGGTGTTGCTATTATGAATAATTAGTTTTTTATTTATTTAATCACCTACATAGGTAAACATTGTATCATAAAGTTAATCTAACATCACAGTAACAAAAAAGTATAGAATAAGGGTAGAAAGAGATGGCAAATGTGAATCAGAATATGTTACAAAAAAAAACAATAGTCTGTTTATCAACAAGGTATACAGTTCAGCGTATTCCTGTGTCTCACAGACTTCTAATAAGGCTTCTCGATTGCATGCCCCAACTGCTAGCCTACCAATTAATTTGGCCTCAGCAGTTCCCTAAATAAATGTTGTATTGAAAGAGACTAAACACTTCCATTTACATCTGATATCAATATGCTAGAGGGTCTCAAATTAATAAATTCCAGGGACTCAACAAAATAGATAAATCAAAGGCAGCCCATCCCCATAAGTTACTAACCCATAAGTGACTTTACATAGAGGAACGTTATTGTGTCATGTCTGAAATACGAGTCTCGAATAACAGACTAGTGTAAATAAGTAAATACCAGCAGCGTGTATTTACACCATATGCTAGGGTTTGAACTAAATGTTCGGTTAATCTTAACAACGTGCATTGGTAACAGTGTAACTGCCTACTTGTTTGCGGTAAACGCGATATCATTATTAAACTTTAATATAATTCATTACCTGCACTGTAGAACTTTACGAAACCGGTATTGGATGCCGCCGCCAATCGTCCTCCGAAAACATGCTTGCCGACCAAAACACGTGTTACAGCACCGACTGAAGCCATTTTATGTAATAGTTTACAACTACTAATTCTGCCGGCTTCTTTAAATGTAATGGACTGATAAATAAAGTTATAAGAGAACTTTGCTGAACTTTGATACAGTGATAAAAAGATAAGAAATTAAAAAAGGAATGTGTCAGTGAACTGTCAAACGAAAGAGAGATAATGTAAAAAAAAGAGATACAATAACTATATAGTGGCAAGATTACAATGTGCTCTACTATACTGCATAATTCAATTGCGTAAATATTTTCCGCAATTTGTCGGATTATAAAAAAAACGTTCCATTTCACTTGAAAGAGAAATATATCAATCACACCACTTTTTGACGAACATGATTTGAAAATGTGTAAAAAACATTTTCCAAAATAATATTATTAAAATAAGAATTATATTGCTCTAACAGAAGAAATTTCAAAGTCAGTGAAGTGGTGGCTCCTGATAGCTGACTGCAAAGAGAATACAATCACTACCGTTTTATGTTTTATGCACTGACTGCTCTAAAGTGCAAAAATCTTTGAATCGGAACGTTATGAACAGGAATTCAAAAAGTAAACAAAACAATTGCGGATTGCGGATTGCCGCGACAAATTGAGATTGAAATAATTTAAAGATATTCTATTATTAAATAGCGATGTCCAATAATAAAGTAAAATACTTCATTTTAACCGGTGATCCTGGTTAGGTATCAAATTTATGAGATAACCTCTAGTTAATTCGCTGTTTTTATTTCTTTAATATTATTTGTTTGTCGTGTTTTACAGGAGTTGGTAAGACAACTTTGGTAAAGAAGCTATGCGCGCTGGTCCAAAAGTGTGGTGTGCAACCCTCCGGGTTCTACACAGAAGAGGTGCGGAAGGAGAGAACCCGTATGGGGTTCGACATTATATCTTTGGAAGGCGAAAGAGGCCGTTTGGCGCGAGACCAGAGCCTTCTAACAAACCCTGTTAGTCATAACGTTGGAAAGTATGGAGTGCTGGTACCAGAGTTTGAAAGTATTGCACTACATTGTATAAGAAAGGCAAGTCTATCTTAGAAATACCACTATCACAATCACAATCGCAATCGGTTAATTTATTGTTTTTAAAAGCTTTGGCGTCAAAAATTTCCGATAGGTATTTTGACTTTGATGCATAAATTTGAAAAAATATCGAGTTTAACTTGAAATAGGTATTTAGATTAATTTGTGCCATATGGTGTGCAGCAAGCACCTGTTCTTAAGCACCAATTAAAATTTAAACCTTTTGTAGACCATATAGAAAATAAGTCTTGGATTCCAAGGATTTAGATAGCTTTTGTCATTTTTTTACTTTTTCTTTACAGCCAGCAACATCACCATCCCTTCTTGTGCTAGATGAAATAGGCAAAATGGAGTTTTTCAGTGTACCATTCAAATCAATGGTGGGAGGGATCTTTAGCCCTGCATCTGATAGCTTTGTCCTAGCCACAATACCAGTGAGGAAAGGAGACCCCCTTATTGAGTCCATAAGGAATAACAAACAAGGCAAAGTTTGGATGGTTAGTACAAAAAAAATACATTTATTTTTTCTTTCCATGGCACCATAATATAGCATTGAATGGCAATAGAGACACCTTTTCATGTCTTTTGGAGCTAGCCAGAGATAGCCAGGTTTAGTCTTTACTATATACAATGAGGTCAATGAGCTATATTCTATTACCACTATACAAAGCTATTGTTTTTATACAATACTTTATCTGCTTTTGTTCTTGTAAACATGCACAATCAGAGTAATTAAAAAAGTGAGCTGCATGAGGTATGATCTTGTTTGACAGACTGTCAAATTGCTGAACTGCTAAATGAAACTAACTGGCTCCTTTGGGCAATATAGATAGTGCCATCCACAAAGACTCATGAATTTATCAAAATTAATCTTTAACTCAATAGTAATAAGAACTACAGTGGGCATCATCACAAATTGCACCTAATAAACTCTGATTTTTCATTCTGTAGAATTCTGACAGCTGTCATAATTAGATGTTTCAGGGGAAACCAACATTTTTCTGCGGGACAAATAATTGACAGACTAAGCTTTCATTATTTAAACTAATAAATCACAGAAGCTAAATAAGGGTTAATTTAAGTATTTCAACTACAATCTTCATGTCCTACATTTATTTATTTTTGGCCTTTCTCACCACAGATTTAACCCCTCGTATGAGACCCTGTAAAATTTTATCATTTGATCATATGGAGCAGATCTGCTCCTAAGCATACGAAAGGTTAAGGAAGGTTTTTTTGACTGGCAATACCAAGAAGTGTCAGAATTCCAGGGAACGAAAAATCAGAGTTTTTACAGACAAGCAGGGTAGACATAGACAGAGCAATGAAAAGACTAATTGCTTGCCCTGTCATATTCAAAGTTTAAAGTTTGTATCATCCAACCCCCCTCCCTCTAATATTAATGATTATGACTATTGTGTGATCAAAATGGCACAAACGTAAACTTTGAATTTCTAGCTTCCGACTTTTACACTAGGCCAGGCCGTAAATGTATGATACGAGTATGAATCCGTATTTTACTAGTCTATCTGACTGCAGCTGCAAGCTTTATGTAACAATCACCTTATGATAAATTAAGTATTTGAATTTATTATTTCAGGTAACAAAAGAAAACAGAGACCTTATTGAAGACGACATAATGAGAGAGTTGAAATTTTCACTAAGTATTTCACAATGAACTTGATTTACTAAGGACATACATAAGAAGTTAGTAATAAAAATACTTAAGTAACATTATTATGCTTTTAATTTTAACCCGACTGCGCTACAGGGAGGGTTGTTTCTAGAGTGTATGTATGTATGTGGTCTTTGGCACGCTATAGAACCTAAACGGCTTGCCGTGTCGCATTTGAGCTAGAGAAGTAACATTAGATATTTAGAGTCGTTTTAGTTGTGAGAATGACACCGGGTACATCAAAATTCAAAACTATTAAAATTGACGCGGTCAGGGTTTTTTAACCCTTTGACCGCCAGAGTCATCCAGTCGTGACAGCCAATGGAATGCCTCGCACGCCACGGTGATCAATACATGACCAACGCTCTAGTCCAGGGGTGGCCAACAGGTCGATCGCGACTGTTAGTCCAGTCGATCGAGGCAAGGCAAAAAATATTAATACGTAGACCAGACTACCCAACGTATTTCATTTAAGGTTTCATGAAGTATGTAATTGGTAGATCGCGCAGGGTTATGTTAATAAACAGGAGATCTTGGGTCTAATCAAGTTGGCTCTCTTCTTCTTCGTTACACTCTTGACAGAGTGGTCGTGGTCGTCACTTCTGTACTCGTGACCCGCCTCACAATACGCCGCCACTCGTCCCTGACAGCTGCCCTCCTGGTACATGTGTGCAAGGTACCGTCCACGGCTGCTTTGATCTGATCGGTCCATCTCATAGGCGACCTTCCGCGCGCTCGAGTACCTTCGACTCGACCCTGAACCACCAGTCGCTGAATGGACCCATCATCACGCCGGGATATGTGCCCAAAAAAGGTGAGAATGCGCGCCTGTACGATGGATGACAGACGCTGCTTAATGTTGAGCTCCTGCAAAATGGACACATTGGTGCGGAAATCCGTCCATGACACTCCGAGTAGCCTTCGCCAGCACCACATCTCGAAAGCGTCGATCCGTTTCCTTTCGCTTTCGCGCAGCGTCCAAGTCTCCGCGGCGTACAGAAATATGGGAAACACTAAAGCTCTTACGAGCCGGGTTTTAGTGGTTTTAGTGATGTTACGGCTCCTCCATATTCTCTTCAGCTTGTCCATGGAAGACCTAGCAATCGCCATTCGTCGTTTGATCTCTTCAACACTTCCGCCGTTATAACAGATCAGCGCTCCAAGGTAGATGTATGATTGGACTACGTCACAGTTCGCAATTTGGGTGACTTCTGGCGAATTGTTGTTGGTACGATCAACAATCATCATCTTTGTTTTACTGCGATTTATTTTGAGACCAAATTGGAGGCTGACTGTTTCCATCCTGCGGAGCAAATCCTCCATGTGATCTATGGTTGTGGCAAACAAGGTTGTGTCATCTGCGTATCTTAGGTTCGAGATTTTCAAACCACCGATCGAAACACCATCCTGCCAATCATCAAGAGTAATCCTCATTATAAGCTCTGTGTATATATTGAACAGAAGCGGAGAGACTATACACCCTTGACGTACTCCCGCACTGGGGTGGAAACTACCAGACATCATCTCGTCTGCTCTCACTGATGCTGTTCCGCCTTCAAAGGCTCTTCAGAAGATGCACAAGATGTTTCGGTGTTCCCATTTCCAGCAACGTCTTCCACAGTAAAGGCCACCTCACAGAGTCAAATGCTTTCGAGAAGTCAACGAAGCAAATATAAGTCGGTTTATTGAACTCTCGGGCCTTTTCGATAACTTGGCGCACCGTCAGGATTTGCTCACGAGTACCTCTACCTATAACGAAGCCAGCCTGCTCAGGAGCAATTTCTTTAGATAAGAAATTCTTAAGGCGTTCGATCAGGATGTGCAACAAAATCTTGCTCGCATGCGAAATAAGGGCAATGAGGCGATAATTGCTGCATATTTTTGTGGAACCTTTTTTATGCAGCGGAACGAGGACAGTGTGGCTCCATTCCTTCGGCCATCTCCCCGTCTGCCAGATTATATTGCATAGAGCGTGGAACATCTTAACTCCGTACTCCCCCGAAGCTTTGATGGCCTCTATCGGAATAGCATCTCCGCCCGTTGCTTTACCATTCTTCAGATGTTGGCTACCCCTGCTCTAGTCGAAACAAATCCTTCTACAATGGAAATAAAATCCATATTTCCCTACTAGACGGTTTGTTCTGTGGCGTACAGAGCACGTCACTTCATTCGTAGTGTGGCGGTCAAGAGGTTAAATAGGTAATTAATTTATAGCAATAAGTAAATCAATAGGAATTTTAGGCACTTGTTCCACCGCCGGCGAGTAGCGAGAGGTGTGTTTTTTAGCATGGAAATTTTGTCGCCCGGCGATAAAAGCGACAAAATTTCCATACTAAAGAACACTCTTTTCTCGCTACTCGCCGGCGGTGGGACAAGTGCCTTATGGTTTAACAGTCAGCGTCAATCATATCATAGCAAAAAATTAGGTTAGCTGGAAGAGATCCATTTTTAGGGATAAATTATGACCTTGGTACTTCTTTCTTTTTGCTGTTGTTATTTATTTATTTTTTGATTTAATATGCATAAGTTTACATTGTCAGCGTCATATGTACTATGACACAATTAAGGTGGCCAAAAAGGCACACCATACTATTTCTATGGTGTACTGAAGTATTTGGCCAGCTTGAATGTTTCAAACTATATGATACTAACTGTAAATACATGCATTGTCTTCCTTATACATTCATATACGAAACTTTGTGGGTCTAAGTTTACTTGCACAATTTGAAGAGAACAAATTAGATATTTTATTTGTTAACAGTATGTCTGCTTAGCGAAAACTAAATTTTATATAAACAAAAAAAAATCGTGTGCCTTGTCGTTTGCAATAAAATTTAGAAAAAACCGGCCAAGTGCGAGTCGGACTCGCGCACGAAGGGTTCCGTACCAGAAAAAAGGCTAACAACTACTCTGTTAACGTTACTCTGTTTAAACGCCAACAACTACTCTGTTGTATGGGAGCCCCCCTTAATTATTATTATTATTTTGATTTTAGTATTTGTTGTAGCCACAATAAAAATACATAATCTGGGTAAATTTCAACTGTCTAGCTATTACGGTTCTTGAGATCTAGCTCGGCGAGTGGTAGCCATGAAAAAGGGATAAAATATCACGTTTTTTGTATGGGAGCCCCCCTTAATTATTATTATTATTTTGTTTTTAGTATTTGTTGTTATAGCGGCAACAGAAATACACAATCTGTGAAAATTTCAACTGTCTAGCTATTACGGTTCTTGAGATACAGCCTGGTGACAGACGGACGGACAGCGAAGTCTTAGTAAATAGGGTCCCGTTTTTACCCTTTGGGTACGGAACCCTAAAAAAATAGACTCCCAAAGAAAAGTTAGCAAACGGTTTATAAAAAAGTATTGAACTTTTATTCTTAAAACTATCTTATACATATATTACTACATACATTTTCCTTACCATACCAGATTCTAAGACAATACAATATTTTTCTCTATCTACATATTACCTATATGTACTAAAATTGTTTATGGTATTTCATTCACATGTAAATTTATTTTTACTAACAAGAAATCATTTTGTTGCATTCAGATCAGTAGGCTTATTGTCTAACTCGCTCGCAATCGCCATCGTTTTCATTTTGACAGTTCATGTATGGGCTGACAATCGGCATCGGAATCAGCTAGCTGTCACATTCATACAACAACTGTCAAAATGAACACGATGGCGATTGCGAGCGAGTTAGACAATAAGCCTACAGCTTCTCTCAAATAAAGAATGAAGCAAATTGAGAATTGAACGAATAATGGATAAATTAATGTGATACCACATGGTACAATAGTAGATTGATTCTTGAATTCAGAGATTTTCAAGTGGTTATTATTGGTCTCATGCATGACCTTCAAATCCCGGAATCCCCCCTCCCTCTCAAGTATTCCGTGATGGATACCCCCCAAAAGTAAATAAGTTTAAAAAAACGTAACACACAAAATAGAATTACTATTTAATAGCATTATAGCAGCCTCTCGGCCAAGTATTATATTGAAAACAAAAACCTAGTACCTATTCGTCTGCGTAGAATCAGACATGTAAACCTTCCTCTTGAATCACTCTATCTATTTAAAAAAAATCGCATCAAAATCCGTTACGTAGTTTTAAAGATACATACATACAGGGTGTATCAGATACCCCCTAACAATAATCCACTGGGGTATATAGCCATAGCTATATAGAAGCTAAAAAATATATTTAGAAAAAAATTGGAGTATTTTATTTTTATTTTCTATAGGAATAGTAGTATTAAGAGGGTGCATCCGTGCTGAGCTCGCAACGTCGCATTTTTGGTGATTTTTTGCGATTATTTTACAGAAATTGAATGAAAGTATCAAATATCCGTCTGTAGTGCACTTCGTTTTTAGTGTATTAATGTGTCCAATGCAATGATTAATGGTGATGGACTTTTATTTTCGTATTAAAGCGATAAAATACTACTACACTATTTTAACTAGGCTTACAATCAACTGTCATCCCCAGACAGATCATCAAACTGTCCATCTGACTCATACTCCTCTTGTGGGTAGCATTTCTTGTCATATTTCACCTTGTCCATAACGGGAACAGTGTGATTATCCATCGGACATAGATTACCATCCTTCATCTTCTGTGTCACGAAAGACAGCCAGTATGACTGCTGTTTTGGGGGCATGTATGCGGTAGGGTGGGGCTCCCAGTGTGAGTCAGAGTCCCAGTCTTCCGGAGAACTCGGCGGCTGGTTTTGTGGGGGATTTTCTGTAACAACAAAGTTTTAGTAGGAGAAAACAATTTTTTCAACTTATCAAATTGTAATTATTTAAAAAAATGTTCACATCTTTTTGTAGTTTAGTTGAAGGAAAGATATTAAATTTTTTATTTTATTCTTTTTTGGTGAAGTATTTTATATACCTACTTGGTATTTTTTAAATATTTACCTTCCGTTTGTACTTTGCATAGGCTTCTCATAAACTCCTCATCATCAGTTGTGTCAGGCGAATGCTCACGTTCTGGTTTTTCTATTTCGTATTTCCTGTAAATTACATAAAAATAAATCAATACATATAACACCAATATTTATTGAAGATTGGAGTAGGCAAAAACATGGTAAATGAAATAATCTTTCTTTTTTAAATTGAATGCTAAATAAAACCCAGATGTGCTGGTAACATATTATTTTTGTTCAAGCTTTAAATCTATTTTACCACTTAAAACTTAAGGAATTTGTAACTTAAAAGTATGGAAATAATAAAGAGGTATACCTTCCACTCTGCCTGTCCTCTTTTTTACATCTCAACTTTTCTCTCTTTTCCAAATAATCTTGGTCATCAGGCTCTTCAAAATAATTTTGTGCTAAATCAATCTCGGGGATGTCTTTAATCCCGTCTGGGAACTCGTATATGTTATTGTCATAAAGATCCAACATTTTCAAATTTTCCAAGTCCGTTATGTTCTGTGGTATCATGCAAAGTTCATTGACATCCAAACATAAGACAGATAGCTTTTTCAATTTGACTATATTATCTGGTAAATATAACAAGTTGTTGAATGACAACAAACAAATCTCAAGGTTTTCCAACTCACAGAATTCGTTAGGAACACCATTGAGATTGTTATGGGACAAATTTATTTCTATCAAGTTTTTGAACATGTTTATCTTAGGCAGCATGGTGTAGATATGTGTATTGGCTAAGTTTAAGCGCTTTATATCACAACATTTATCTAGGCCTTGGCATGGGATTTCTTCAAGGTAGTTGGCAGCATAGCAGCTCCAGTCTGGCGTTCCCAAATCTATAATTGAAGCCTTAGCTAAAGTGCCAAGAAACTTCAAGTGCTTTCCTAATCTACAATTGTACAAAATAACATGCGTGACTAGAGTATTATGTCGCAGAATTTCATCAATACGTGTTTGTATTGAAATCGATATGTTCACATTACAGCTTATGTCTAGTTTTGTTAGGTTTGTCGGCAATTCTGTCCACACCCACAATGGAGGGCCTTTGAGAGCATTATTAGAAATGTTACAGGTTTCTAAAGCTTGGCAGAAGCTCGGCGGATCATCAAAATATTCAATTTTGTTGTAAGACACGTCTAATATTTTCAAGTCTTGGATTTTCAATACAACTTTTGGAACCTCTGTAAACTTATTATGCGATAAGTTTATGTTCCGTAAACACTGCGGAAGTTCGATACTCGCATCAATATCTTCAATATTTTGATTGCTGAAGTCTAATTCCGTGGTGTTTTGAAAGTTTTGTGGTAAATTTAAAGCAGCGAGCTTAATTAATCCGTTGCGAGCACTCTTATCTCCTAGCCTTTCTTTTTCTAACTTGGATTTATCCATAATTTAAATTAAAATGAGTTTAAGGTTATTGCAACTTTTTTTGTTGTACTTTCCAATTATTTAGGAAGGAATTGAAAGGAAAGGTACTAGAATAAAATCTGCGCCAAAAGCCAAAATCGAACGAAATGTGCCACTATGACAATGACAAGACAACAAACTTCAAAACGGTATTTTTTAAATTTCCTTGCAGGTAAGACATAGGGATCTAGCCCATACATTTAGCCATAGTATAATCATTGGTGAGTTCTTTTGTATTCCGCTGTAAAATGGAACGGATGTACCGTTCCATTTTACAAAACAACTCAAAAACTCTAACTCTAAATCGATCGGAGATCAAACGTTATGCTTTATTTCTTTTATCAGCTCTTGCTCGGAACTGTTTGCTGGTAGATCTAAAAATAGCCTAGGGGAATCAGCCGAGTGAGTGAGACAGCAAGATAAACCCGAATGGCATTCTAAGAGCTCAAGGACTGTACGTTGATCAAGGATAGTAGCAGTTTTCTATAAGTAGTTTTATCTTTTTAGAATTAGAAGAACTTATAGTGATTATGATTACCGCAAGATTATCCCCTAACCTGCCACCCCGTAGGTATGAAATGATATTCGTAACTGTCAGGCTGTCAGTTCAAATATTCTAGGGAACGATTGGGGACGATGTGTTTTGTAAATTTTAAAAGTACCTAAAATGAGGAATGATGGTCGTATCTCCTTTTACACATACCTAATCGTTGCTTACTTTAGTTAATTTAATTTATTTAGCAACTCGCGACTTCGTCCGCGTAGGATTAGCAATTAACATGTTTATCGCTATCCCGCGAGAACTATGCAATTTTCCGGGATAAAAGTAGCCTATGTTTCAATCTAGGGTACCAGCTATCTCCGTTCCAAATTTTATCCAAATCCGTTCAGTCGTTTCAGCGTGAAGAAGGAACAAACATACACACTCACTCACATCGTCATATCGTCACTCACAAACTTTCGCATTTATAATATTAGTATGATTTATTAAGCCTAGTCGCTTACCCATACAGCGCAAGTCACGCCATTCGGAATTCGGACTTAATTAAGGTTTAGTTAGACCAAACGAGCAATTGCTCATTACAGCAAAAATAACGAGTCACTCTCCATACAAATTTGTATGAAAAGCGACCCGTTATTTTTGCTCGACACAATAAATTAGGCAGAGTGGGGATAGAATGAGCATTCGCTCATTTGGTCTAACTCCACTCCACCTTTACAATAGCATTCTCTTTCTACGCTTACAAGTGTAACAAATGCAGTTTTTTGTCTCTCCAGAAAATTAAAAACAGACTTGGCGCTGTACAGGTGGCGGCAAATAAGTAAAACGTGGAGGGGATGCGCAGTATGAAAATGATGTTGTTTTTCATACTGCGCATATTTATCCCCTCCACGTTTTACTTATTTGCCGCCACCTGTATTTTTTGACAATATCAAATAAAAATCAGAAAGAAAGTATAAACAAAAAGAGTAAGAGTAAGAGTTATTGTATTACAATTTAGTAGGTCGTGTTTGTTCCACCTGCGCGGAGAACATATTTAACTTGTAGTAGGAAACTTGTGCTGGGCCACTAGTGCGTCAGCTCCAGCTTTCTTATCAACTTCCATGTTTTGTAATCATTCATCTTGATTTCATAAACAATAACAATGGCAAAATTTCTTAAGGTACGCAGGAAAAGTCTCGTGTAAACAGAATTATGTAAACTTTTGGCACGTTGCCTGCTAATTTCCTTTATTGCTTAGCGTTAAACGAGACTGGTCGTCTACAAAATGATTTTTAAAAAGTATTTTGTTGCTTTTTTTTCACTAACTTTTATAGTATTAGTAAATGCTGCCAAGAATTCAGACGAGAGGCCGGATATTGCTAGGGTGGGGAAAACAAAAAGGGCTAAAATGGGTAAGTTGGAACGCCTGCTAAGTTTACACGAAATTTAAAATGAGTTTGCTATGGATTTTCTGCAGGAGGTACTACGTAGTCGTTAATTGTTTATTTCAGCTCAGAAAACTGCGGTCGGTACCTTGTCCAACGTCATAACTCAAATCCAGAGTTTGCCTTCGATGGATATGGGCAGAAGATTTAGGTCGCCTTGCAAAACTGGAAATAGGTGCGGGAAGGTAATGTCATAGAAAAATATGCATATACTTTCTTAGATACGTTAGATACAATACCTTTTTACACCATTGAAATATTGTCAAGGCTTTGTTCGTTCTCAACCGCCACCCGCGGCGTCTATATGTATATATATGTATGATGTGTCTGTGTGTATGTATGTATATAGTCGCTAATGTTCAGGGAGCGGTCGTTGTCGCCCTCCGCGTGCACGTAAAAAACGCGGCAGGCGATAACAACAAGACCCTAACGTTATTCAATTAAAATAAAAACAGCCGGCCGTATCGGGGATAGCTGTTGAAAAACAAGCAATTATATGTACATACCTACTTTGAAAGCTTTAATACCTTCCTATATTCATCATATCAGCCGAAAGACGTCCACTGCTGGACATAGGCCTCCCCCGATGCTCCTATACCTATATTAATTAGATTGTAACATGCAGATTTAAACCAAATGCCACATGGTTGCCCTCTCTGGTCAACTTTCTAGCTTTTTACGCTTCATAAAAGGCAACCAACCTTTTTCCACATATATATGATGACCTGGTTAAAATCGCGGGTTCACGGTGGATGCAAGCCGCTTCCAACCGAGCCAACTGGAGGTCTACGAGTATGGGGGAGACCTATGTCCATCAGTGGACGTATATGATGATGGTCAACTATCTTCAAATTCTTGCACTTGGGTTTCAGGTAATTAAGAGGCTCATGGTGCCAAAGCTGGCGCAGCTTGAGAACACCATCATGGGCATCATGAAGGAGCTGGCCAAGATGCCGCCGGGCTCGCGGCTGCCCGACAAGTTCACCAAAACCGAACCCATCAAGTTGATGCTGGATCAGAATTACAAGTGAGTGAAGGCAGCCTTTTTTTTTAATTTTTTTATGTTATGGAAATACTGCTTATCAGTCGTCATGGGGCCGCCGAGAGATTGAGTTAAATGTTTTTATTTTTATAAAATACTAGCTGTTGCCCGCAATTTCGTCTGCAAAGAATTCGTTTATCGCTACCCCGCGGGATTTTTTCGGGATAAAATAAAAAGTAGCCTATGTGCTATTCCAGACTTTTCTCTATGTGCCGAATTTAATACAGATTCGTTGGGCCGTTCTGGCGTGATTGAGTAACTAACAAACATCCATCCAGTTAGATATGGCTCGACGGAAAAATGTGTAACTTTTTTCTGTAGCTAAGGATAGTTATTCCTATCAATAGAAAAATCAACAAGCACATTTAAAATAATCATCCATTCCCAATTTGTTTGCAATGATTATACAATAAAATCTCTAAAAACTTGTCCAGGCTGTTTGCATGTTTTACTGTAGCTTAGCTTTAATGTTCTAGTAGCTCTTCCATGCTGGTTTGAGAGTAAAGAAAATGCATAAGAATGTGCCAGTGCCTCTTCCCGCGCAGATGGTTAAAGCCCATCGAGGGAACGGGCAAAATCTTAGGAATCATGTTATAGGCGATGCGTAAACGTGGCCTTTAGATGTTGCTACCTTGCGCCCTGTCTACCCCGTAAGGGATAAAGACGTGATTTATGTAGGTATGTACTATCTGTTGCCAGCAACTACGTCTCCGCAGAATTCGTTTATCGCTATCCCGCGGGAACTATACAATTTTTCGGGATAAAAACTAATGTATGTCCATTACCGGGACTGAAACTATCTCTGTACCAAAGTTCATAAAAATCGGTTCAGTGGTTTAGGCGTGAAAACGTAACAGACAGACAGAGTTACTTTCGCATTTATAATATCAGTAGGGATGTTAGCTTTAGTGTCTCTGGTTTTAAAGGCTGTATGGACGGGGTTCCCTTAGCCTTCCCCCCGAAAATGAAAGGGGCAGAATTACAAAAAAAATGTCTTTGGTTTTAACAATGCTCACCGTTTTCAGGGAGGACGTTTGTATGGACAAGCTGGAATCCTGTCTGAAGGAAGATAAGCGTCGAAAGAGGATCCTGAAGAAGCTGTTCTTTAAGAAGTACAACGGTCTAAGACAGGACCTGATCGGCTACGGCGGCCGAAGACTTTGGGGCGGCGAGGGCAACCTCTTTTATAGGAAATAGGCTTTATAGTGTTGGTTTAAGTTGAGGAAATATAAATTTTTTGCTATACGAATTTTTCTTGATTAATCTAGCATTAAATAAACGAACTATTGAACAATTAAATACCTAACAGTATTCTTAATAATGACCTCTAAAAACCTTTGAGTAAAAGCCCCGCCCCTTTATTCATAAACGCTCTGGGGCCTTACCATGACGTCCTAATGCGTTTCAGTTTAGGTCCGCTCGCTGTCAGATTCATAAAGTGACAGCTAAAACTTGAACTGCGTCGGAATTAGGACGTCATGGTAAGGCCCCTGTAGGCTTCTGCTAACTTAGCAATCGTTTGTCCTCATCTGTCACTTTGACAGTTACCTTTCGCAGATAAGGACAAACGATTACTAAAGTTAGCAGAAGCCCATAGAGCGTTTATGAATAATGGGACCGGTGCCGGTGCAAAATCATTAGGTACAGTCAAGGGCATAAATTATGTATGTTACCAAGACGTCAAAACATTTATACACCTTTATGCCACTAATAATAAGGTCGGTGATACATATATTTGACATATTTGGCTGTATCGATATTAAATTTATGCCCTCGACTGTTCATACCTAAGGTCTTTTCATTCTTAACTATCCTATTTGGTAAACAAAATTCTAACCTCAAAACGTATCATTTTTGTTATTTTTGAACTATTTCATCGTAAATAAAGGAACTGGAGATAAATATCAGCAAAATTATGTACAAAATATTGCCTCAGGTTTATTTTGATAACATAATAATTAAAAAATAACAAAAATGAGACGTTTTGAGGTTAAAATTTTGTTTACCAAATAGGACAGTTAAGAATAAAAGGACCTTACATAATTATACTCGTAAAACAAACTCCTCCGCTGCTTCTGTCAGTTCTCAATTATCTTAAAAACTGCTTGACGGATTTTCATACTGTTTTCACCGATAGAGTGATTCACGAGCAACATGGGATCTAGATCCTAGGGTAAAGATACAATTTACCGAGGTTTTGTGTATTGTTGGAAATTCCACCGGCTGTCTTACTCTCCACGCACAACACAGCTGCGCATGCACTGTTGTTTAGCGGCAGGATAACGAGTTACATGGTGGTAGCGATCGGGCGGATCTCACACGAGGTCCTACCACAGGATTACGTTTGTAAAGCTCTCTGTTGCACACATTTTACCTACCTATAACTACCTAATGAAAAATGAATGAAATAAAACAGGAAAACAGTTTTATTCCGACCTCACGACCCTTTTAGAGATAACTACTTAGCTTCTGCCCGCGACTTCGTCGTCGTAGAATTATAAATCTTATATAAACCTTCCTCTTGAATCACTCTATCTATAAAAAACCGCATCAAAATTCGTTGCGTAGTTTTTTTATGTGAATAGGAAGGCAAACGAGCAAGTGGGTCACCTGATGGTAAGCGATCACCACTGCACATAGACACCCGCAACCCCGGAGGGATTGCAGATGCGTTGCCAACCGAGAGGACTTAGATGAAATGTCTCTTGTGCCCGTAATTTCCCCGGCTGTCTTACTCTCCACACCGGAACACAGCAGTGCAAGCACTGCTGCTTAGTGGAAGGATTAGCGAGTAAGATGGTGGTAGAGATCCGGACGGACCTTGCACAAGGCCCTACCACCCGCAAGTAGTATTAGTAGTATTAAAGATCTAAGCATACATAGAGACTGACAGCGGAAAGCGACTTTGTTTTATACTATGTAGTGATGATATTGAGAAGTCAATGACCATCTACTCATAGAGAGAAAGAGAAGAAGCAAGGATAAGTCACCGAGTATATGACGACGGTATTACCACGAATTTCGAAATTCGTATCATACCATCCCTCTCTCTCTTAAATTAATGACTATTGGTGTGAGAGAAACGGCACGGAAACAAATTCGAAAACCGAATTTCGAAGTTTAAGGTCTGGTCACTCCCTTCCGATTTATTCGTCACTGATAAAAAACCGGCCAAATGCAAGTCGGACTAGCGCATCTAGGGTTTCGTACGAATTCGGCAAGTGAATAGAAATCCAGCGCTAGCAGAGCCTGACGTCTTAATGCGAATTCCGAAAAAAAGTTGGATCGCTCGCTGTCAGATCCATACTAGAAGTGTCAAAAATGACAGCTGTAACGTAAAATTGAATCGCATTAAGACGTCATGGTAAGGCCCCAGTATGTAGGGTTTTAAACAAAAATTACAATAAAAAACTTAAACCGGAGTGTTGAGCCAAAATAACAAACCACCTGTTGAAATATTCTACTACAGACATCTTAGTATAGGGAGTGAGACATCTCCCGAATTGGATGTAGGTTTTTTATAGGGAACATGTAATACTTACCTAATGTAAGGTAATCTACGGGAGGGAGGACGTAATTTTTTGCTCTATCGCTAACCATGTAGCTTTGTTACACAACCTGCTCAGTAAAAATCAACACGATTACTCCACAATAGGGCTTTGCGATAAACAATAAATATTTTCCAAACCTCTACTTTTGCCACCGGAAATTTCAAAAACTAGAGTAGATTCAAATCGACTCTACAGTACAACGGCGAAAAACGTCTCTGTTTTATAAAATTATGTCTTGCTAAAAGCGTAAAAGGGTTAACGAAATTTATACTTCAAATTAAGTACATTTTATATAAGAACATTTTAATAGAACATTTAATAGTGCACAAAAATGAGTGAAACGAAGTTAAAGCTGCAGATTGTTTTAATAGTTCTAAGCGTAGTTTGCAAAGGATTTTATTGCATAGACGATAGTAAGTGCCTTCTTTTTTAACATACATTTTAAAGTTCCTCCAACGCCACTTTGATTAACTATGTTAACTCACTGTGTAATTAAAAGGATGCTGGAGGTAAAACAAAGATGTGTAGGTTATATCACAACAAGAATATCTAAGGATCAAACTCGAATGAAATTTATTATTTAATTGAAATCCTTAAACTATTTTGATGTCATTGTGTGTATTTCCCACGAGATTCGTCTGTGGATTGTGCCCAATTTCACTTCTACGACAAATACATACATATTAAAAGTAAAACCGAAAGAAGTTCGTTTTAGATTAGGTATCTTGATCCACAAATCGTTGTCTTTTTATTTCTGTAATATTATTTTACTGATTAGTACCTAGTGCTAATACTAAAGCTGACAGCGAGCGGGTCCAAATTGGAGAAGGGTCGCTAGAGACAGGAACCAGTGGAAAATGTTAGAGGCTTTTGCCAACAGGCACACTGAGCGCAGAGATATTGTGTAAGCTCAGGATAACAGGCTATGATGATGATGATGATGAGTGTTCAATCTAATCTAATTATATAATTGAACTAATCTAACTATCTAACTAATATTATAAATGCGGGAGTATGGAAGTATGGATGGATGGATGGATGGATGTTTGTTTGTTACTCAATCACGCCAGAACGGCCCAACGAATCTGGATGATATTCGGCATATAGATAGAGTAAAGTCTGGAATAGCAGATAGGCTACTTTTTATCCCGGAAAATTCCCGCAGGATAGCGATAAACGAATTCTTTGCAGACGAAATCGCTGGCAACAGCTAGTAAAGAATATTTGTATCGTAAGACGATAGAGTTAGTGTTGTATTACCGTGCTGCTCTTGACAATGACTGCATTTATGATAAAGTTCACGATATTTTTCAGATCTTCTATTCACTGTGACGCGTGCGCCGCGCTACTTCGGCATCCTGCAAGATCACCGCGGCCAGCCTCTTTCCGTCGAAGTGTCTGAAGAATACATGGACCAAGACTACATAGCAACTAACAGGTAGGGCTACTCCCAAATCTGTAGTTTGAAATTATACTGTCACTTTCACTTTGATGTGAAACATTATTAGTGTGAGTGAGACGGCGAGATTTGAACTTCAAATTAAATTTGGGTACATGTACACGTAATTTTTAACGAGTTTTATTAGAAGTCACTTCGCGTCAAAAGTTATAAGTCGATTTTAAGATAATTTTAACCTGTTGCATTGGTCGAATTGATAGTATTAAATTTTATAAAGTTCCGATGACATTACAATATTAGCGTACCGTTAGTGAAAAAACTAGTATTCAATTCAAAATGAAACTGGCGAAATGCTCATTGAATTTTTTTGAACGGCCATAACAATAAATTCGTATCTTTTGTTTCAGGAAAAGACATAAGATTAATTGGAACAGGTGAGTTCGTCAAACCTGAAAATAAATACGTTTTCAGAAGCTGACTGAAGGTTATTTTAAAATGCGTTCTGTTATATTTTTCAGAAATCCTTTGGACATGGATGATTTTGAAGACGACGATACAGAAGAGATATTCGATGAAAAGGACAAGGATGTGAAAGTACCCAACAAATTTAATTTACAAGCCGGGCCCGTGTAGAAAGTTAAGCTACGAACGTAATAATAAGTTTTTGTTAAAAATTGCATATTTAATACAAGCTTTTTTTACTTGTATTGTTGTATATCAAATGTATGCCAAATTTTAAATCAATCCTAATAGAAGTCGGTCAAATGTGACTTGCAACACGACTCACACATACATACATAATAATTGGTAAAGTTAAATAAAGTGCTTGTGAAAATCACACACACACAAACAACAAAAGGGAAATGTCGAGTTAAAAATAGCTTTTAAATAGGTTTAAGAGTAGAATGTAATGTGTATGAATAAAGAGACTGTAGAATGGTTTGGTTTTATTTACCCCAATTTAATCAGTTGAAGTTTCAGTTGCAATGTTTTTATGTTGGAGATTTTACGTTTTCCGTAAACTTGAAATGCCTTGTTAGTTTTTAGAGGTAGGTTATGTGAGAGTTGCGTGTATAGATATTTATGGCTTCCTATTTGCCTACATATTTATTTGACTGACATTGTACATTTATTTATGACCATGTCTAGTTTTTTTTGACTAATTAAATGATCACATAATAATTGACCTGATTACTGTACAGATATTTCTGGCTAATCAACTGTACAGTTATTTTTGACGCCTTGGGAATGTATATATATATTTATGCCTTTGACTGTAGGTACCTACTTAGATTGTGATGATGTCCTATGGTTTATCTCATTACAAATTGGGATTGTCTAAAAAAAAATACCTGTCCTTTTTATATTTTTTTTGGATAGCGAAGTCAATTAGAAACTAATTTCAATATTTTATCATATAACTCACAATTTTTTTTAATATTAATTATTGAAAGTATTTTGGTTGACGACGTCATAGTTTCCTATGCCCCTGCCACACATAAGCTTATTTGATAAATTGATCAGAATAATACGTATGTGTAGCAGCGGCATTAATGTATTTTCTATCTGTGGCGAAGTTGAGAAACTGTCATTAGTGCCAATGTCATGTCACAGAATTTGGAGTTTTTCGGGTACCTACCTACTTCTGCTCAGAATAAAAAAAATTACTTTGTATCCGTAATTAAGGCGTTAACTTGGCGTTAATGATTGCGGAAAAAGGAAATTCCTGGACTTCAATTAGGTTTTAACCCAATACGACATGTCAGTATCTAATAGCAATTTTTGCAATTCTGTGATTTTAGGCTCTCGCTAGTTTTTTATATCTTACAGGGCAAGCGACTATTCAGACCAAAGTATGATAACTAGGATACATGAACAGGAGCTGTACCATGACGTCTTAATGCGTTTCAGTTTAAGTTCGTTCGCTGTCAGATTCATACTAAAAGTGACAGCTAAAACTTGAACTGAGTCGGAATTAGGACGTCATGGTAAGGCCCCAGGGGCCTTACCACGGCGTCTTGATGCTTTTCAATTCCGATTCTTTAGCTGTCATTTAAGGATCTGACAGCAATCAATCCAATTTTGATTCGATATTGAATTGCATTAAGACGTCATGGTAAGGTCCCAGGGGGGTTACCATGACGTCTTAATGCGATTCAGTTTCGGTTTTCTCGCTGTCAGATCCATACTAAAAATGACAGCTAAAACCTGATCAGAGTCGGAATTAGGACGTCATGGTAAGGCCCTGTACTTTTCATTTTGCAATATTTTTGACTGCTTACCAGACATGCTTACTATACGGATAGTTAGCCACCAAAGAGATCATATTTAATAGGAACCACCGAATCAAACGATAAAAAATAAAAACAAAATAAAAATGTATTAGCAAAAGTAAAAAATGACAATATTCTAGTGCATTTCATCGCTGTAGAACTGGTCGATATGCTTCAGGTCTTCAGGGGCTGGCCGGTCATTGGGGAACATGGGCATCCTGGCCATTTCTAGGGATTCCTCGGAGTAATCCGTCGTTTCGTCAGAATACAGGTCATCCATGTGCTCCTGGTAGATCTTTTCGCATTCGGGAGGATGATCGCTTTCTAAAGTGCTGGGGTGGTAGCCTATAGCTTCTATTGGTCCAAGAGTAAGATACGGGACTTGAGTTGTCACCTCGAAATGTTTTCCTGTCGGAAGGATTAATAAATTAATTACAACAATGAAATAACAACGTTTCCTCACCGGGACGCTATGGTGACAGTATAGCCAAACAATTCGTAATAGAAATGTATCGTCTGTCACTCACTTGGCGACGTCAGAGCCTCTAGTGTAAGTTTTCGCATATAAAAACGTCTTGAACGCGTTCATGTAAACGTCTCAATTACTATGGAAGAATTAGTAGCGCCACTTGCGGATCGAAACGGCAACCAACTGTCCTCATAGTATTGACATTTTAACGCAAACGCGTTCGAGACGTATTTTGTGACCGAAAAGCTACACTAAGCATACTGATTTATATAGGATACGCAGATGGCGACGCCGCCATGACGTCCCGGTAAGGCAGGGCTTTGAGTGGACCATATTTTTAGTTTATCTAAACCCAAGTTACGATGGAGAAATAAGTAAATGCTTTATTGTACAAATATAAAGCAATAAACACATTTTACAAAAACCAATTGCCTAGATGTAGGCACAAAGGCAAATTTATCCCTAAGGGATCTCAACTTAGTTAACTTTTGAGTTGATGAGAGGAGCATTAAACTAGAAATATTGCGAGTGACACTTTAAAACCTTCTCATATCAAGTTGTATGTATATGTACGTATGTAAACTCTTTATTGTTCAAAATAAACAAGACAAATATAATTGACAAACACTGAGATACATGCAAAATAGTGGACTTATCCCTTTAAGTGATCTCTTCCAGTCAACCTTTGAGTGGATGAAGAAGTATTAGAGTTGTATGCGTATGACTAGATTATATATAACGCTCCCATCGTCAATGTAGAGGCGCTTATGTAAATACAACTAAAAATACAAATGATTTATTTCTCAAAGGTATAAAAACATTTTACATTACATTGGGTAAAGCGAGTGTACCCTTAAAACTAATTTGGTGTTATAAAAGCGAAAGATGGATTGGGTAAATTGGCAAATGACGAATATGTGATGGACTATCTTGATCTGAGGTTATTTAAGGTTAAAATACACGATACTCCTTAATTCCTTAACCGCATTTCAGTTACTTGAGGCCACCCTTCAGGACCTTGGACGTGACTTCATTAAAAACAAACACATGTACCTAGATTTCGTGTTTTCTGTGAAATGGCAGACCACAAAGGGCCTCCGGCGGGTTTGACAAGTGTTCTTACGATCAATATGCTCTGGTATGATGACGGTCGCGACGGTCTTGGCCACCTTTTCGTCGTAGTACTCTCCGAAGATGTCGACGGTGCCGGTCTCGACCATGTCGACCCCATGGGGCCGCGGGGAGCAGTCTTCGAAGTGACGCCGGCCGTCTATGTGCACGTGGGGCTTCTTTGGCGGCGGGATTTCAGTGAGAGGCACGAAGTTCCGTTGGACGTTCTTACCGACAGGTTTTATTTTCACTAATCTGTGGGGTAAGAACGTTTATAAGTATTGGCTTAAAGGACTTAGCATCCAGGCCATAAAATATTTAAAAAAAATATATATATATTTATATATGCTTAGGGCCTGTTTCACCACTCTCTGTTAAGTTCCAGTTATCTTAACTGTCAGTTATCTATGATTCCGTCTCTATTTATTACTACGAAACAGACAGAGACGTTAATTTAGATAACAGACAAGTAACAGTTGTCTTAAGTAAGATATCTAGATCTTAACAAAGATTGGTGAAACACCACTGACGGTTCTGGCTGAAAATCAGTGCTGCAGGTATCTAACACCTCAGCGTAATGCTGAGCCAGCGACCGTTTCACTTTTGCGGAGACACACAACGCTGATGATCTAATTTTCATGTCTGTGTTTATTTGTTGTTTCTTTTCTATCAAATTGTGTATATGCTCTTACATTTGTGTGTCTTGCAAAATGAATAAATGTCTTCTTTCTTTCTAGTGGTTGGAGAACCTGACTATGAAGCTTGAGGGCCCGGGTTCGATCCCCGGTCGGGGCAGATATTTGTATGAAAAATACGAATATTTGTTCTCGAGTCTTGGATGTTTAATATGTATTTAAGTGTTTATTTATCTATATAAGTTTGTTTATCCGTTGTCTAGTACCCATATTACAAGCTTTGCTTAGTTTGGGACTAGGTCAATTGGTGTCAATTGTCCCAAGATATTTTATATTAATTTTTTAGTGGTTTTAGTGCAAGTTTCCAGTCATAATACGTAAGTTTCGACCGCGTTATCGTTAAAATGTTAAATACTAAAGTCCTGTTTCCCCACACTCTGTTAAGTGTCATTACCTATGATGACACCTCTGTCTGTTTCGTAAAGTGTCATTCTATGGAGCTTGCTACTATGTAAACAAACCGCCATATTGAAATTGTTTCTGAATGATGAATTTACTAGTGATGTTTGTTTACATAGTTAGCCAAGTTCCGTGGAATGACTCTTTAGTAATAAATAGAGACGGAACCAAAAATAACTGACGCTTGAGATAACTGGAAGTTAACCACACCGCCGCTTAAGAGGGTGCATCCGAGCTGAGCTCGCAACGTCGCATTTTTGATGATTTTGTGCGATTATTTCACAGAAATTGTATGAAAGTATCAAATATCCGTCTGTAGTGCACTTCGTTTTTAATGTATTAGTGTGTCCAATGCAATGATTAATGGTGATGGACTTTTATTTTCGTTTTAAAGGGATAAAATACTATATCTCATTTAATAAGCAAATAAAAGTCCATCACGATGAATTATTGCATTAGACACATTAATACACTGAAAACGAAGTGCACTACAGACGGATATTTGATACTTTCATTCAATTTCTGTGAAATAATCGCAAAAAATCACCAAAAATGCGACGTTGCGAGCTCAGCACGGATGCACCCTCTTAAAAAACGGTGACGTTACGGAATCGCAACAAAATGTATGAAGAAACGGTGTGAAAACGTGACGCATACGACACGTCACTGCGTATACGCGGGGGTTTTGTCGCACCCTAATGAAACAGGCCCTGAGTACGAGATTAGTTTATCGCTGTTTCGCGCTGTTAATTTGCCCATAGTTAATGAGGCGTTAGGGCCCTTCACACTATTCGAATGAGCAAATCTCTGTGAAAAAGGCCCGTAACGCGAAGTCGTTCGAGACGTTCTTTGTGTCAAAAAGTTACACTAGAGGTGCCACTAGCGGGACGTTACGGCAACAAACTGAGCTTCTAGTGTAAGTTTTTGACACGAAAAACGTATCGAACGCGTTCACGTAAACGACTCTATTATTATGGGATAATTGACAGCGCAACTTGCGGATCGAAACGGCAACAAACTTTTCTCATAGTATTTGACATTTTAACGCGAACGCGTTCGAGACGTATTTTGTGACCGAAAACTTACACTAGGCATACTGCTCTCATAGTAGTTGACGGTTTGCAAATGCATTCGACACGTGTATGTAGGTTTTTTCTCTGAAAACTAAGAGTATTAGGGTGCGACCAAACCGCCGCGTATACGCAGTGACGTGTCGTATGCGTCACGTTTTCTCACCGTTTCTTCATACATTTTGTTGCGATTCTGTAACGTCACCGTTTTTTAAGCGGCGGTGTGGTCGCACCCTTAAGCGTATTATGTATTTGTAGCTGAAAAAGTCTAAAATGTGTATAGATTGTTATGATTAGTGTCTATTAATTTACGCGATAGAAATTTCAAATCAACCCACGATGAACAATCAGTGACGAAGCTTGTGGCAGATTTCACTTGTTTATTTTGACGAAGCCTGGTGCGGATATTTTTTTTTGTTTTTTTTTTTTATCTACCAATTAATTTGTAACTGTTGATTGTGAATATTTTTGTGGATTAATAAACGGTTAATCAACCCAACACTATTTTGATTCCACTTTACATCTACATATACACAATCACGCAAAACGTGACCTTTACTTGTTTACCTAGGCTTGCCTAGGCTCTGTCTACTGCGTGAGTAGTGAGTAATATCATAACGAAGTGATTAATAGTATGTTAAATTGTATTCACTGCAAATTTTACTCACTTGTTTACTAGAACACTCTGCCTTATTTCACACAACACATACATTGCGTTAAACAACAAACACAATATCACTCTCATGTTGGTGGCCAGCATTACAAACACGGAACATTAGCAATACGCTCTTTTAAAGCATGCCTTCTTATCTCGATGAACTGAATGGGTATTGTTGTTCTACAATGAAACAGGTGCAGAGAGTTCTTTTATTGCATTCTTATTTAATAGGTATAGATTGTACTGGCTTAAGCATTATTGGCATTTATACTTAAGATTTACTTAACACCAGCAGCAATAAGTGTGACGGAAAAATAATTCTCAAAGTCTACGAGAGCTGTTTTCAGCTCAGTCGCGCGTGGACTGCCGCGAAAATTTTTTAAGAATTAAAAAAAACAACAATCGAACTATAATGCTTCTATTTTCAAAACGTCGCAGGATTATCATCGGAGTTTTAAAAATTTTCTTAATGGATCCTGTTATTAAAGTGCAAATCCCGATCTATGATAATTTGAAAATTAAAAATATGGATTAAAGAAATTTTAACCAGCAATTTTATTGCTTTGAGATTTTCAATAGTATATATTCATTCTTCGTCCCCGATAATAAAGCATGATACTTACATATAATTACAATAATTAGTTATATTTAAATGAATTGGATTTTTTGTGGTGTTAGTATGAGGCTAGTCTCGTGACATATATAATATTGATTGATTGATTGATTGATTGATGACACATTATGTGTTGTGTGTCACATATGCGTAAAGGTAAGAGAAATGTAAGGGTAAATTAAAACAAAATTCAGTTAACCAAACAAAGTTCATCAAGGTTTATCTAGGTCAGTAGAATCTGTTCTTCTTCTTCTTGTAGGTGACAGTGTCCAGCGTCCAGGTCTGGTTCCCTCCGCAGGAGACGAGCGTGAAGCAGCCACCGTACACTATAGGCGGGTCTGTGTCCGGCACGCAGATGTTGTCCTGGCAGAATGTCGCCGTGCCTGTGCCAAAAAAACGTGTTATTTTGAAATACAAATGAAGCTAGAGTCGCGTTAGATTTTTGAAGTGTAACTTAATTTCGTTGCTTTAACGAATGTGCGTTTGGCCTAGTGATATAAGGTGTGGAATAACAAAAGTTTTTTTTTTATTTATTTTTTTGCGTGAGTGTGCATGTATGTAGTTTTCACTTCTGCCGGCACTCCTGGAGTGCTACCCGGTGTTTTTTAATTTGATTACAGAGTTACAGTCGAGAGTACGGAGCTGCGGTGTGCGAACATAACATTAAGTTTTTAAGAATGTTCATGATAATGCTACCCATTTTTTGGAATAAATTGATCGATAATTCTTTTTAAAGAGTTCTGAGATTATAGACGTTTATTCAAAGATTGTTATAAATGATTTAGTGATCAAGTTGTCGGCCTATCCTCATTGGAAAGCATGAGAGGGAGAGTCTACCCATGACCATGATGCACGCATCAAAATATTGGGAGCTCGTTAAAGATAATCGCGGTCTACCTCCTACAGAAAATATGTCTTATATTAACGGCGAATTGTTTAAACTATTGTATTTTACGTACCAACGTAACCAGGGGGTCGGGCCTGCCTCTTATTCTTCACATAGTCCACGACAGCCTTGGCAAGAGCGTAGAAATGTTTGCTGGCCTTGTACCGCATCTTGGCTAGGGCCGCATCGCAGTCTCCCTGGTCGGCGCGGCAGTGATAGACCAGGTTACGCGTGTTGGCTTTGACCATCTCCTCGCGAAGCACCTGGTATTTGCTGTCGGTGTGCAGCATTTGGGCGAAGCGGACGTTTACTGGAGAGGGTAAGGTGCGGAAATGATACTGAATGAGACGCTGAGATTACTGAGCGAGTCAAAGCTGCGAGAGTCGCTATCAGGGAGCATAGAAGTGTGTTATGTTTTTACGAATAGATACATATGTAAGTGTGCAATTAAAGGTAAGAAGTAAGCAAAAACTAACTCCATAAGGACACTGTCAGTCGGCGCTTGCCTACCTTCTCGCTACCTTATTGCTTAAAAATGAATTAGAACATTATGTAAGAACTAATATTATAAATGCGAATGCGACTTTGTTTGTTCACGGGTAAACTACTCAACCGATCGTGATAACGTTTGGTGTGGAGATAGTTTGAAACGTTGGAAAGGACATAGTCGCGGGAAAGAGGCCAGCTAGTTACTGATTATAATCCTAATGGCAACACGTCAACTTTACTTACACCCGGCCCCCACGAGGTATCCATCCGTCTGCCCTCCATAGTACACCACCAAACATAACAGGATTGCCCTCATCCTACCTACTACTGAACTTCTAGCACAAATCACAAATGCCCCGCTTACCCGCCACACGGCCATTTTATCACCAATTAAAACCTTTACGACTGAGAATTAATAGCGTAGTTAACAGCCACGTTAAACTAATTGAGAATGCCGTAAGAGTTTGTGTAAACGCATTTGACAGTTTGATCTGAATTTGCTTCAGTACGAAACATAAAAAAGTATCTAGGAACTAAGTACCCGCACGCTAGTTCTCAGGTGACCCAAGGGCTGGCGCTCAACTCCATCAAAGACTAGGAATATTGGTTCAGAGATGTGTACTTACAGCGTTTTGAGGTAGATGCCTGTGGCGCAAAATCTTGACGACATATTTTACTTTGTATTTTCTTTTTGCCGTAAAGAAGGAGGAAGGAAGGATGATGTGTCTTATTTAATAAAGCCCTTTCGGATGCCGTTGTCTAAGCGTCTGGGAGCTCCACAACTTAAACTCTCTGGAATCCCCTCGCTGGGAGCTACTCTCGGGATGCCCTTCGTACATACAGCAGGGATGTCGGTGCACTTATTTGTAAGAAAGAACTCGATGAATTGGAACCGGCCTACGGACACAGTTACGCCTCTGGCTTCAGGAATACCTAACAATAACATTGCGGTTCTAGAATGCCTCAGATAAAGGTATTAGGAACAATTAACAATAGCTGTTGCAACATCGTGAGTCATGATCGGTACAATGCAAGTAATTGCTTGCTGAAAGATAGCTCCCAATTAAATGCGATATTATAACTGGTTTTCACGCTTCAACTCGTATCTCGAACTCTTGACATGGAGATATTGAAGTACGAAGTCCCGTAGAGGCATCAAGCCCAGTGGCGTATACAGCCAAATTCCTTGGCTTCATACTGTGAAATTCGAGTTTCGAAGTTCGTTTGGTGCCGTTCCGCTCTTACTAATAGTCATTAATTTGAGAGTGAGAAGAACAAAGAAAATTCGAAAATTGAATGTCGCAGTAGCCCCTCTGGTGTAAAAATATAAACTGTCATAAAACTAATCCGGAATACTTCACCAGGAGAATGGGTTAGCTTAACTGAACATCCCTGTATATGATAGGGGAAAACGAGCAAGAGAGTCACCAGACGGAAAGAAATCACCGCTGCTCTAGACACTCATACGGCTCTTTAAGAAAAGAATAGGCTCGTTTTTAAAAGATCCCTAAGTCGTACCGGTTCGGGAAAATTGGTGCCTCTAGCTAATTCCAGAGTTTAACCGTTCGTGGTAGGAAGTTCCGCGAAAAACGAACGGTCGTGGACTGGCAACTGTTGAGGCGGTGAGGTTAAAATGAAAGTCGGTTACGAGCGGTATGTTACAAAAATTTTGCAGCAGGCAATAAGCTGAACAAAATTCAAATTCAAATTCTTGTCAAAAGGGCGACTTATCTTCTAATTTAACAACGTCACATGCGGGTGGTAGGGCCTTGTGCAAGGTCCGTCCGGATCTCTACCACCATCTTACTCGCTAATCCTTCCGCTAAGCAGCGGTGCTTGCGCTGCTGTATTTCGGTGTGGAGAGTAAAACAGCCGGGGTAATTACGGGCACAAGAGGCATTTCATCTAAGTCCTCTAGGTTGGCAACGCATCTGTAATCCCTCCGGGGTTGCGGGTGTCTATGGGCAGTGGTGATCGCTTACCATCAGGTGACCCACTTGCTCGTTTTCCTTCCTATTCACATAAAAAAAAAACATCACGACATAATACCTTAATAGGAGTATTCAATGGAACTAACTCGACCACCAGCAGAATTATTCCGGAATATATTGGGACTCTATCTAAACTGCCTAAAGTTGGGAGTTATTGTGGCAAGTTCAGTTTGAATTTTGCTGGTGAGGCCCAGGTTTCACTGGGCATGGGGAAATGCCAAAAAGAAAAAAAAATGTTTGCCAACCTAAATAATAATGTTGCCAGCCAAGCGACTAGCTAAATAAGGGCACAACGTGTCTACCGCACGTGCTATCTCTATGATCGTCTACAATATTGTAAGTCGAGTGCTCGAGAATAAGAGCGCAAGATCATTTCGTTGGTGACGGAAACTCACAAACGTGGCTTGTCCATTAATGCTCTCAGTTACAGGGACACAATCAAAACTTGACTCGTTCGTTTGGAGAAATTACAACGGAGTCAGGGCTCTATTTTATAAATCTACAATTTACAATTTACAAGCGGAAGTCTCTTTCTGACCATATGTGTTAGATAGAGTCTTCCGCTTGTAAACTGTAACTTGTAGCTTTATAAAATAGGGCCCAGCTAGCTTATTACGCAACTCGCTCGCAATCGCCATCGTTTTCATTTTGACAGTTCTTGTATGAATGTGACAGCTAGCTGATTCTGATGCCAATTGTCAGCCCATACATGAACTGTCAAAATGAAGACGATGATGATCGCGGGCGAGTTACGTAATAAGCATGCAGGTGTCTTCTGTGTAGGGATTGCAATCCGGATAATCCGAAATCCGAAATAACCGGATAAATCCGGATTTTTGTCGCCTTTTATAGACTCGGATTTTTAGCATAAAAATCCGGTTTTTTCGGATTTCAAGTACAGTTGACAAAGTTGACATTTAAGCAGAATTTCCTATTGAATTTAGTTTCATTTCATTCATTCATGCGTTCGTTTCGTTCCCCGCCACGTAGCACTATCTATCCCTCTCCCCTCCGCGCTTTACTGGCTACCTCATACCTAGCTTTAGATCTAGCTAGTCGGCCGGTCTGATAGTACTGTACTGCAGACGCAGCAGTACTGGACTGATTAAACGCGGATTATCAAGATTT
This sequence comes from Pandemis heparana, assembly GCA_963854515.1. NCBI lineage: Eukaryota > Metazoa > Arthropoda > Insecta > Lepidoptera > Tortricidae > Pandemis > Pandemis heparana. Next base: position 13,725,359 of record OY978013.1, on the reverse strand, counting down.
TTGCAGTTTTATTTTATATATTCTTAGGGAAATTTTAAAAACAATAAAATTGAACACCATTAGGTTTCAAAAAACATGTAATTACATGAAAATTTCAAAATATTAATAAAAATCCGTAAAATCCGGATAATCCGGATTTGTACAAGTTGATAATTTGTAAATCCGGATTTGAGAAAAGAACCGGATTTTGCAATCCCTACTTCCGTGTTTTGCCGTCTGTCGTGCGCCAAATAGCAAGACATCTGATTCCGATAATGCCTACGAGTGAATGGCTCACGTTATGATGGTCTCCCGAGTTCCCTGCAGCTGCTTGGAACGCCGCAATGCACGCGATCCACTGCAAAATTTTGAACAACAAATTGGCTGCTTCGAAAAGGACACACTAATTGTCGAACAAAATAATACATCACGTTATCAGCTGGCAGGGCTGGCAAGTTCGAATTTTTTAGAATTACAAGATACTTATGTACAAGCTTAATAAATAATTATATCTAGGTGTCGAACTTAGAGTTCCGGTGAATTATTATTATATCCACATCAACCTTTCTCTATCTGACACATTATCATTCTGATTGTAATAAAACCGGTTACACAATAGTACATTACTGCAGAGGCCGGGAAAGAAACGCTTGCAGGCTGAGTAACGTATATAGACGGCCGAGCTTTGCAAGGCCGGATAGGAGTACGAAGCCTGCAAGTTCTTTCACGCCGAGGGTTGTATAGTGCTTTTCTCAAACATGCAATGAAATAAATAAAAAAACTCCAAAAAAACCCTTAGAATGTTGCCGCTAGCGCGTGCATTAGGCGGCGGACGAGCAGCAGCAGAGCATATCCTCCACGTGCATGTCCTCCAGCAGCGTGCCCCGCGCCCGCGCAACGAACGATGACGACGACCACAAAACATTTAAAACAAGAGATGATCGCTTTGCAGGCCAAGGCCTGCAATTTTGTATGAAAATCCATTACATACCACTTGTCTAACCGCGCCCGCAATGTGATACGTCCCGGCTTATTATTTGGAACGTAAGGTTAACATTTCATTGCATCTTTGAGAAAAAATATTTCGTTTTAATTTTTTTTGCATTCCACAATACTACAAAAAAGGGGCATTAGTAGATCTAAATGTCAACCACCGCCGTCCACGTACATCAGCAAGACAAGGGGAATTACTTGCCGGCCGCTAATAAATGTGTCGGCTTGTTCTTTAAAGATCATTAAGCTGTATCGGTCCGCGAAACCTTACCGTTTAATTTAATTTACGTTTTCCACAATTATCTAACTAATATAACCCCCTTTAAAAAAAAAACGGGCACCCATGGTTTTCGAATTTTATGTGCATAAAAGCTTACTTTCTAAGCTTTAATGCCTAAAAATCTGAAAAACCATAGGTGCCCGTTTTTTTTGCAAAGGGGTATATTATAAATGCGAAAGTATGGATGGATGGATGGATGTTTGTTTGTTACTCAATCACGCCAGAACGGCCCAACGGATCTGGATGAAATTCGGCACATAGATAAAAAAAGTCTGGAATAGCACATAGGCTACTTTTTATCCCGGAAAATTGCGTAGTTCCCGCGGGATAGCGATAAACGAATTCTTTGCAGACGAAGTCGCTGGCAACGGCTAGTTTTTCATAAGTTGGTAACCCTGTCGAGACGGCACCTTGGCGCCGAACATAAATAATTATAGCAACATTCTATTGTTCCAAAGTGTCTAGTGTCAGATAATATTATTTAATAGGTGGTAGCAGTGCTGCCTCACGTACAGATAACTCTAATTGGTGTTGCCTAACGCTAATAAATGTGGATTTATGTCGTACCCACAACTCTCAGCAAAAAATTATGTCAGGCTTAAGTCGTTATACCTGGTTTATGTTTGACAGTTCTGTACATTATGACAGCACTCTCGCTTATAATTAAAACTAGGCTTATTTTTCTTGCTAATTAGCTACAAGATCGCTAGTCAACCTAACCTAACCTAGCGATTAGGTTAGATCTTAAGATTTTAAAATACATAACCGTCCTTCTGGCGCAGTTGGGTAAAAAGTTTACAAATTGACATAGGTATGGTCGTTATAGGTATCGTTATAGGTCGTTATAGGTATAACGAAGGTTTGCCAAATAATGAGTTTTGAAATGATGCATTTTTAAAATAGTTTGATTGTTGTTTTATTTTCAGTACGATCTAGAAAAAAACTGTCAGAAAAGCCAAAATAAGAACAGTCAATATTCTGATACAAAAACATTTGAAAAATGCTTTAGTGCCCATAAAAGTGACATAGTACTCGTATGTCAGCCTTAATGGCGACTGTTCAGACCTAAAAGGGGTACTGAGTGCGTAACGCGATTTACGCGTCCCACAAGTGGAAAAAAAACGTGTCAATTAGATAAAGTCCACAAATTTTCAGAATTTCAAGATTTTTCTGATCGTCGGAGTTTCAACAATTGCTGAAGATGCCTGGGAGAGAGGTGAAACGGAATATTTTATGAGGTGGTTTTGATTGTCATTTTGGTTACATTTTCGTTGATTATTGTTTTTTCTTGAACATGAAATGTATGAATAGAAAAGATTCAACGGGAACGTGAATGTTTTGTTTGATTTGGACTTGACCTCACTACAGAGTAAAACTTAAATGGTAAACAAAAATTAGTGTTTTATGCTCAGTTAGTTCTGGATAATGTAATGCATTGACCCATTTGTTGAAAATAGTCAGAGAAAATTTGCGTTTCCCATTCACTGATCAAATTAAATCACGAAGTCAGTGTATTATATTTTCTAAGACAAAAGTGAGCATGAAACACTAACTTTTATTTACGATTTTGACTCAGACCTTCGGAAAGTGACTCAGATCTGAATCTAGTTTTTTAACTATTTTTAGTAGCCTTAGGTCCAGCCGTCATGTGTCGCGTAATGCTCATGGTATTCTCCTAATGAATTGCCCGTATCGATATAGTCCATCGTACACGACCCAGTCGGCAAATCCTAACATTATTCTTGGTGTCTGCGCCGGAGTTATGACGGACGGATCGCGGGCCACAGAGGTTGTTGCAGGTGAATTTATAGCCTGGATACCTATTAAACTTGTAGCCTGTGTTATCCTTTTACCACGATAAAGAACAGCCAGCAAACCAAACAGTAAAACAATATGCACCTTATTGAGTAATTATAAATGCTGAAGTTCGTTTTGAGGGATGAAGTGGTAACTTTGTAATTGTAGTCGCATTTATAGAGGGTGGTCACGTCTGTAAAATTGTTTTATTAGCGTATTTTATTATTAAGTTGTGAATTGTTGGACGTCAAAAGATCTGTTGAGTGTTTGTTATGAATTTGTTTTGATTCTTGTTCACTTAGATCGAGTTAAAATGGTGTAAAGCAGTGGCGTGGCGTCCATAGAACTCGATTCCCACCGGCTTGCCTATTTTAAGGCAGTTGGGCAATTTATTGTGCAGAATTAGAGGAAAAGGCCAGTTAAGTTCCCTTCGGCTTGCCTTCTGATGTACTTGACGCCACGCCACTGGTGTAAAGTAAGTAGTAATGTAACCATCTGATGATTACTGGAAATTTATTTTAATTGCGTAATGTAAGCAATTTATATTTCATAGAGTAACAATCATGCTCCCCAAACTGTCTTCCGACAGAGGAATTCCACCAATGACAACTAACCAATAAACCATTTCCTCTTTCAAAAACCCACTGCTCTCTCGAGTCTGCTCAGACTTCGTGTACGGTCGGCTGTTTCCGCCGGCGCTCGTGCCCGCAGTTAATTCGATTGGCGGAAACAATAGTTATAAAATGGCTGCCATCTGCTAATGCGACTACAATGGTGAGATAACCGTCTCACCCCATTAGGGCCGCACGCTTAGGAACACCAGTTTTATTAGAATGGCTTTTATCTATATGTGTTCGAGAAGATAAATGGTAATAATAGGATTCCTTAGCTGGTTGGGTGGCATTTAGGAGTTATTAGAACCGTTGGCTTTGATATTACACCAGGTCCGCTGAAACATTTAGGATGGGATAGGTTCACGTGTTATCTACCTCCAATTGTCTGTTGTCGCTCATTTTGCGCGTAAACACAATGGCGAACTGCGTAGTAGTGCTTCCAGTATGTACTTAAGAGTGAGCGGGGACTAAATGAGTTCAAAGAGTCACAAATGTGTTCGCAGAGTTGAGCAGATTCCATGCCGACTCCGCTCGACTCGTAATCATTAATTTTCACACACGCACACACACAAGGTGGAAACACATTATTAACACGCGACGCGACCCGATGCAACGAATGTATGCGCATGGCGCTCGGAGGAATAACATGGCGTCGCGTCGGATGTTCATAGTGTGGTTCTGGTCATAGAAAATAATACAATTTGATTCGACTCAACACGCGTCGCGTTGCATCGGGTCGCGTCGCGTGTTAATAATGTGTTTCCACTTTTAAAATGCATCCGCTGTGTCGTAGAGTTGCCTGTTATGCTAGTTTTTAACTGACTGTCTCATCTGCTCATCTTACTTCCCTCCTCGCTCGCAAAGTCTGCTGGCAATGGAGGGCAAATGCTGAAACTGAAACTCCTTCGCTATGCCTAAAATGTACCTACAATAACCAAATTTTAAAAACGCTGAATATGAACGTTGTGACTTTGTACGTGTCAATGCGATTCCTCAAATTACTTCAAGATTACTGCAATAGCAACACAGTGCGGGAATGCCGTCTGCGTGATGGGAGTTCCTACAATCCTACCTAAGGGTCTATCATCATCATCACCAGCCAGAAGACGTCCACTGTTGAACAAAGGCCTCCCCCTTAGAACGCCATCTCTTCTTCTTCGTTACACTCTTGACAGAGAGGTCGTGGTCGTCACTTCTGTACTCGTGACCCGCCGCACAATACGCCGCCACTCGTCCCTGACAGCTGCCCTCCTGGTACATGTGTGCAAGGTACCGTGCAGAACGCCATAATGAACGACAAATCGCCACCTGCTTCCACCGGGTTCCCGCAACTCTCACGATGTCGTCTTCCTGTTCATGGTCGCCACTCGAGAACTTTACTCCCCCCACGGTTGTCTGTTCTATGAGCGATGTGGCTTGCCCATTGCCACTTTAACGTACATAATCTTTGAGTTACGTCGGTGTGTCTGTAGTTCTTCGGCGAATTCCCGTATTCCGGATTCTGTCGTGCGAAGAAACTCCGAGCATAGCTCTCTTCGTAGCTCCAAATTCAAGGGTAAATAGAATTCCAAATTTATTGTAATTTTTAGCGTTAACTTTATTTTTGGTAAGTTGGTTTTAAGTTAGCTTTAGAATGTGTTAATATTTTTTGTAATTATTTACAAAACAAAGAAATCGGGCTTTTACTTAATATTCAATTGTTATTCTGATAGGTCATAGAATGTTAATGGTTCTGCTTCTTAAGGTAAGTAGTACGTAAATGTTCACCGTGTATTTACGACGGTTGGGTCTGGAATGAATCAGTTTTATAGCGCACTTCTGGTTTTAATGAAATATTTTAACGCAGTAGACTGTTTTATGCATCAGTTGCAGCATTAGAGCACAGTTCAGGGGGGTTATCATGACGTCGTAATTCCGACTCAGTTCAAGTTTTAGCTGTCACTTTTAGTATGAATCTGACAGCGAGCGAACCTAAACCGAATCGCATTAAGACGACACGGTAGGGCCCCAGTTATTTGGTCCCTTAATTTAATGGACAACTTATAGCTACAGTTTTGTACCTAATACATATTTTACTCATTGGATTTTTATGTACAAATCCAAAATTAGGACGAAGTTTTAATGAAAAACTTTTAGTTCATGATAAAGTACCTAAGGATTAAAATAATAATAAATAATTATCATGGAACATTTTACACTAATTTGCTTGTGCTATGGCTAGGTGTTATGCAATACATACCTATAATAAGAGTTTTCAATGATTCACGGTTAAGTTCATTCGAAATATTATAAACGGGAAATCGGGAGCTCAATAAAGGTAATCGCGGTTTATATCCCGTTTATAATATTTCGAACATCATACCTACAATGTCAAATTGTTACGTATTTATCCTTTACGTGGTAGACAGCATAAGGCAACAAGACCTAAAACGAAAGGGGAATCAAAACAGTGATGCTAGCCGCATTGCCTTTAACATGATCCCTAAGATTTTCGCCTATTCCTTCGATGGGCTTTTAACATCTGCGCGGGAAAAGAAGCAACTGGTACATTTTATGTTTTTTCTTTACACCCAGACCAGCAGGGAATCATATTGATGACACTCTATTAGTTATTATATCTATTCAAACAACCCGTTACTGTTTACTCTGCAAATTGTGCAGCCGTACAACGACAGAAATATCTATAGTATAATAATATAGCCTTTTTATTCCGAATTCGCTACAATTTCAGTAAGTACGTTATTTTTTTTTATTAAATTGTCAGGTAATTCGGCGTGCCTCATGGCATTAGGCCTCCTCCGTGTATTGGAGGGTTTGGGCTATAGTTCCCACGCGCGCCCATTCCGGATTGGGAATTTAACACACACCATTGAATTTCTTCGCAGATGTGTGCAGGTTTCTTCACGATGTTTTCCTTCATCGAAAAGCTCATGGCAAATTTCAAATGTAATTTTCGAACATAAATTCCGAAAAATTCAGAGGTGCGAGCCCAGGATTTGAACCCACGACGCTCTGCTTGAGAGGCCACAGGTCAAACCACTAGGCTACCAGGGCTTTTATCTATACTGACGAGCAAAAATAGCGGGAAACTTATACAACTTTGTATGGGAAGTGACACGTTATTATTTCTCGTCAGTGTATTTTCCTTGACATCCTCCATTGATAAGTGACCCGCTATAAGATAATTGTGTGATTGTAGTGTTAGGTTATTGATTATTATCCATTTAGTACTATGGAAGCACTACTAAATTCAGGGCGGTCGGCGGTCTAAACACAAGAGATAAGAGTTTTTGAAGAATTTTTAGTGTTCCGTTTTCGTAACCAAAATCGAATAAAGGTCCGACCACACCGCCGCGTATACGCAGTGACGTGTCGTAGGCGTCACGTTTTCTCACCGTTTCTTCATACATTTTGTTGTGATTCCGTAACGTCATTTTTTTTTAACCCATGCGCCAGACTTCTTTACTGCGATGCCAAGTTGAAACTAAACAAAATTATTAGATAGTAGGAACTTTGGAAACGATCAAGAGGGGCTATTAGTTTAAAAATTGTAAAAATGGTGCTGTCACTGTGATTTTTAACCACAGGAGGTATCATAAAATTAATAATATAAATAAGTTTAATAATATTAGGTAGTTTAGCTATGCAATAAATAATCCAAAAAAAAAACGTTACTATGAATTAGCTCTTGTAGTTTAGGAGAGACTATGAGATGGACCGATCAGATCAAGGCAGGTGTGGACGGTACCTTGCACACATGTACCAGGAGGGCAGCTGTCAGGGACGAGTGGCGGCGTATTGTGAGGCGGGTCACGAGTACAGAAGTGACGACCACGACCTCTCTGTCAAGAGTGTAACGAAGAGGAAGAAGAGTTTAGGAGAAAAACTGCCCAAAAATCTGTACTTACACAAAAGGAGCCTTGATTTCCCTATATAAAGATGCGATCTTTAGCATTAACGGCTCAGCGATCGTTGTGGTAACATTGTCATTTTCGCTTACTCCAAGCACACTTAGTTTTTTTAAGCACCGATGTTCAGTGGCTGCTTCAGCGAGCGTCAGCTCTTGACTCGTGCCATCTCACCGATACGATCCCGATCTCGCCCGAACAGATCCGAGCGATTCCGAGCAGGTTTCAGGCGAAGCCTTCGAGAAAGTTCCACGAAAGTGGCTGCACTGAGCAAACAGATGCAAGAACTCCCAGATTCGATAACGCAGGTTGCTCCGGGGAGCCGCTACTATTGGTTGCAGGTTGCATTTAAGTGTAAGGTATTTCCATTCTTAACTGTACCCTACCATACCAATACTAATAATACATAATACCATAGTATTTTCATTCTTACCTGTCCTATTTGGTAAACAAAATTCTAACCTCAATGTGCAAATTTTTGTAGAGAATAAGGTGTATTATGATATCAAATAAACCTGAGGCAATATTTTGTAAATAATTTTGCTGATATTTTATCTCCAGTTCCTTTATTTACGATGAAATAGTAAAAAAAAACATCAAAAATGAGACGTTTCGTGGTTAGAATTTTCTTTACCAAATGAGACAGTTAAGAATGAAAAGACCTTATACACCAAAAGCCGTGGTGGCCTAGTGGTTTGACCTATGACCTCTCAAGCATAGGGTCGTGGGTTCGAACCTAGGCATTTCACTTCTGAGTTTTTCGGAATTAGTAGCGAAATCTCATTTGAATTATCCAAATGATAAGAGGGCAAATGAAATACATTCTTGATAGAAAAAAAAAACATTTATTTCAGGACCAAAATCCCATAGAATAGAGATATATAGATATATAGAGTGGTCGTGGTTGTCGGTTAAACGCCTCTGGGGGTTAACACAACCGCTTAGTGAGTGATAAGTCCTATTCAGCGTAAGTGATACAGTTATGCAGCCATATAGTTCTGTCCCTTACTTTGAATAGAACTTGGCACGCACTAAGCGATTGTGGTAACCCCAGTTCGGTCCTAAAAAAAATCTACTTGTAAAAACGTCTTGTGCTGTCTGAACAATCCTGTCTATAACATTACATGGTTATGGTGTCCATGGGTAGAGTAGATGCTCCCCATACCATCAGGTGACCACTTGATTGTTTTTCTTTCTTGTCTTGTCTTATAAAAACCTTTTAAGTACAGGCGTAGGTCCTACTCTGACACAAAAAAGAAAAAGCAAATACGAAGAAAATCATAAATCAAAGTAAAAAGTCTATCTCGGCGAGACCTCAATGTATTTAATTTGAATCGTGCCTCGCCTATCTGGGGGGCTACTCCGAAATTCGATTTTCGAAGTTCGTGTCGTGCCGTCCCTCTCGCTCTAAAATGAATGGCTATTAGTGTGAGCGGAACGGCACGAAACGAACTTCGAAAATCGAATTTCAGAGTATAAGGCTTGGTTCGAAGGAGCATTCGGAAGCAACGTTAAATTTTATCGATGCCGCGAATGGTTCGCAGAAAATCGATTGCGATGAGCTCTAATATTGGCTGTTTCTGGTAACTAGTGTGTACATTATACGGTACATTATGTTATTTTATTTGCTGACAGATAAATCATCAATTGTCGGGCTATGTTGAGAATCTCTACTGGAAGTCAATGTGTTACAAATTGTATAGCTCTCGTGATGATGGGGAGTGAGCTTTATTTGTGGTGAACACGTACTAGCTCTTGGAATCCATCCGTGTTTCGTGTACCATCGGCCGAATCAAGTACCAAACCTATGCGTGAGTGGGACAGCAAAACAAACCCGAATGGCAGTCCAAGATCAGTAGGCTTATTGTCTAACTCGCTCGCAATCGCCATCGTGTTCATTTTGACAGTTTTAGTATGAATGTGACAGCTAGCTGATTCCGTTGCCAATTGTCAGCCCATAGACGAACTGTCAAAATGAACACGATGGTGATAGCGAGTTAAACAATAAGCTTACAGAGCCTCTAGTGTAAGTTTTCGCATATACAAACGTCTCGAACGCGTTCACGTGAACGTCTCAATTACTATGGAATAATTGGCAGCGCCACTTGCGGATCGAAATGGCAACTAAAATTTCTCATAGTATTTGACAGTTTAACGCAAACGTTATCGAGACGTATTTTGTTATCGAAAACTTACACTAAGCATACTGCATACGCGGCACCCCAACTGCTTTACAAAATCAGTCAAGCGTTTTTTAAATCCGTGTATAAGTGCGTTAAGCGTTGCATTATTTGCTACATTTAGCATGTATGCATTAATAGCACAGAACACCCCGAGGGTGGTGAAATAAATAATGTCTCTGACTGATCGCAGGAACTTGTCACGAACCAAAGGCGAGGGCGATAGACATGAGACTTGAGGCTTTCTTTATCACCGCCCGAGGTGTGTACACAATTTGACGGCTTCCCCTGGCTAGGAAGTGGAAATTTCCGCTCGCGTATCTGGCAGTAAATTGCTTCTTAGTTAGGTACGGCGCGGGGCGACGTAAAATAAATGGTGGAGGGGGTGAAGGTATCTTTCTGCACAAAATATTTTTAGCATTTCAGTGGGTAGTGTAACACATTGTACCTATAATGGAATTTCTTTTTTTATTATTTTACTAGCGACCCGCTCCGGCTTCTTACGGTATATTATGCATGTATTATACATATAAACCTTCGTCTAGATTCGCTTTATCTATTAAAAAAACCGCATCAAAATCCGTTGCGTAGTTTTAAAGATTTAAGCATACATAGGGACATATGGAATAGGGACAGAGAAAGCGACTTTGTTTTATACTATGTAGTGACTTGCTTCTGTCCGCGACTTCGTCTGCGTAGAATTATACATACAAACCCTCACTCTATCTATTAAAAAAAACTGTATCAAAATCCGTTTCGTAGTTTTAAAGATTTTATGCATACATTAGGGACAGACAGACAGCGGAAAGCTATAGTGATGTTATGTTTTCAAAATAGTGGTGCCACGTGGGTTGTAACATAAATATAAAAAAGGTCGCGAGGTTTTCAGTCCACAGAGCCACTGGCCAGTAAGTCGAGTTCTCAGGGTAGGAGCCGCGGTATCGGGCCGAGGGCCGAATCAGATATGAGCTGTTTACATCCCGTCGGGAGTTTAAATGTACCGATGTTGTCTGCGACCCGAGGTCAACCTCAGCGATGCAATTGAGAGATTCCTATTGTGCATATTTCCGAGGGTGACAGTTAACTTAATAAATACCACAGGTACCGTAAAACGAGCCTTTGCGCCCATGTTTGCTCCAAATTTAGTAACCTTCGTTTTTTAAATATTATACTGTGGTATGTTCATGTAATGTATTTTTGTAAAGTCGATCTTCCTTCCTACAATGCCGGATAGCTTAAATTAATTGTACATACTAAGTATATACCCTATACTAAATATCATCATCATCATCCTCTACATCTATGACAGATGATTTTTAAACATTGTCAGCGGCAACTCCGTTGATGGCTATACAAGCGCATGCAGGAGCGGCATATCCAACCGCGCAATGCTGCCGTCCTAATGAAAAAAGACGTATATACGTTTCATATGACACACATATACGTCTTTTTTAATTAGGAGGGCAGAATGGGCATGTGGAAGCGACCGAGAATACTAAATATACTTACACCATAAAAAAAGGATTGTTTTACAACTTTTCCAAAAAGTTTATATGTCAGCAGAAAGCGGTTTGACAACTAAAGTGTTTGTGCAAGAAGCAAAAAGAAAAAACATAGAGCGTGCCAGTTGCTTCTCATCCCGCGCAGATGGTAAATGCCCATCGAGGGAACGGGCAAAAATCTTAGGAGTCAAGTTATAGGCGATGCGGCTAGCAAGCAGGTTATCACTATTTTGCTTCCCCTTTCCCCTATACGTCCAAAATCATGCTAAAACGTGGCCTTTAGTCTTGTTAGCTTAGGCTCTGTCTACCCCGTAATAGATTTCGCCGTGATTTGTGTATGTGAATGTACTGGGCCTAATTTTGTGCTGCTGAGTATATTAGTAATGTCAAGGAGCTTGCCGCAAGCGCTTAAACAGCAATAATGCGCTATTACCACGTTCACCACGCACGCGCATGCGCACTATGGCGGTGCATGATCTGGCCACCCTCTAAATAAGACATCAAGCGTACACACGGCTTATTATTGTGTAGAGAAATAACATTAAATTAAACAAAAATGCCCCCTCCCCCCCGCGCACTAATTGAATAATCATCTACCTAACTAATATTATAAATGCGAAAGTATGGATGGATGGATGGATGTTTATTTAACTCAATCACGCCAGAACGGCCCAACGGACCTGGATGAAATTCGGCATAGATAGAGAAAAGTCTGGAATAGCGCATAGGCTACTTTTTATCCCGGAAAATTGCGTAGTACCCGCGAGATAGCGATAAACGAATTCTTTGCAAACGAAGTCGCTGGCAACAGCTAGTAGGTACGTAAATAAAAAAATGATTAAAGGTGGAAACACATTGTTAACACGCGACGCGACCCGATGCAACGCGACGCGTGTTGAGTCAAATCAAATTGTATTATCTATTTTCTATGACCAGAACCACACTATGAACACCCGACGCGACGCCATGCGCATACATTCGTTGCATCGGGTCGCGTCGCGTGTTAATAATGTGTTTCCACCTTTAATTTTATGCCAAAAATGCCTTACATCACTTTGTAAAAGAGCTGATACTCTTCGAACTGCTGGACCAATTTTTAACAAATATGGCTAAGAACCACAACTAGGAAACTGGTTTTAAAAAAACTGGTGTAAAAAACCTGCTACACACTGGCGTCCATGCAGCCGCTAAGTAGCAAGGTAAGGTTTTATGAGATTAAAAGGATAGTATTAACTTAGTACTAAATATCTATAATCAGTGCGTATTGCCAGTGATGACACATTTTGGCCTTTTGGAGAGGCTCAGAATCGCTCAATGAGCTATGGAGAGAGCTATGCTCGGAGTTTCTTTGCGCGACAAAATCCGGAACACGGAGATTTGCCGAAGAACTAGAAATGAAATGAAATGAAATGAAAATGAAATGAAATGATCACCTCTGAGTCACCGACATAGCTCGAAGACGTACGTTGAAGTGGCAATGGGCAGGCCACATCGCTCGTAGAACAGACAACCGTTGGAGGAGAAAAGTTCTCGAGTGGCGACCACGTGGACTGACGTTATCGTGAAATTTGCGGGAAACCGGTGGATGCAGGTGGCGAGTTGTCGCATTATCGCGTTTCGCGTTCTAAGGTGGAGGCCTTTGTTCAACAGTGGACGTCTGATGATGATGATTATGATAAGTACCAAATAACTAATCGTGTTACTTATGTAACTAGCTGTTTCCCGCAACTCCATCTGCGCCGAATTGGCTTATCGCTATCTCGCGGGAACTATGCGATCTTTTACATAAATTTTTTTCGGGACTGTAACTATCTCAGTACCAGTTCCAGCTAAATCAGTTCAGCGGTTTAAGCGAGAAGAGGTACCAGACAGACGCATCGCATTTATGATATTAGTAGTGTCCGACCGAAGTTTCGGTTTCGGCCAATTTCAGCCAAAAAAGTGATTTCAGCCGAAGTTTCGGTTTCGGCCAGAATCCGGCCGAATCCTTCGGCCGGGCCGAAATTTCTTCGCGGCCTCTCGCGGCTCTCGCATCGGGAGCGCTCGGCTTAATTCGGGCACGCTCAGCCGGGTAGGTATAGGTAATGCACAGGCGGTCGGCCCAGCTGGGACCGGCGACAGTAGTATGCATGCAGCTTTTTTATTTTGTTTAGCAAAAAAAGTAACTGTTATCATGTAAGAAATCCTTGCAATAACCTTTTCCTTACGATTTGTACAGTAATTTTGAATATTTTGTTTGATATGATACGTCTCCAAAAATTTCGGTTTCGGTTTGGGTTTCGGCTAAAAATCGTGTTTTGGTCGGACACTAGATTTAGTATGGATAGTGTTTCATTTACATCGGAGTTATCCACCGTGCGTTTTCAAGGCAAGACTTGGACTAGTCTTTACAGATCAGTTCCGAGCGCTACTCCGGTCGAAAAATACACCCAGAGGCTCTAGCGAAGACTGTGTAAATCAACCCTTATTATCATCATAACAGGAGCGAAAGTGCTATCCGGTCGAGTTGTTAATTTAATGGGTACGACCGGTCGCGACCTTTACCCTTTTGGCAGTTGTAACCAAAACCATGTTGAAATTTAGGAACGATAGGTTGGCTGAGTGTATGGGTTGTGAAACTACGTGAAAGCGTTAAAAATGTATTATATGTAAGTTATTATTACAATATTTACAACCGTTTGGGTTACAGTTCAAAATAATTATTTGACTAGTACAATTTTTCCTAAACTTAACTATTTTGTGTTTTTCTTACTCAGAATCGATTACCCTATCGTATATCATACAAGAAAAAATGACACTAGATTTTACTATGGATTTTTTTCCCTGTTCGTCACGTTCCATACATATTTAAAGAACCAATGAACAAAAAAGTGACGAACTGGAATCGAGGTATTGGGACACATGTTTTTTTGTATAAGGTTCGATAGAGTAAACGATTCTGAGTAAGAAAAACCCAATAGTTAAATTGTGGAAAAAAACATTAGTAGACTTTATTTGAAAAAGGCTCATTACCTCAAACGCGGTCGAAACATATATTGTGATCGAAAACTTACACTAAGCTTGTAATGTAATAATTAAGTATCTACGTGTTTAGTGCGTGTTAACCTCTTATTACAAATTCTGCGCAGACGCAGTCGCGAACACAAACTAGGTAGCATTCCATAGTGCTTTATATACCTGTTTGATTTTGATTTATCCAATCCATCCACTGAATGGGTGCATCACGACGCATGCGTATCGGAGAACGTGAGCATTAAGCTAAATAAATTGCTCATTCCAAGGTACGCTATCTCGCTCATTTCAGCGTCTTGTGAGAAGGACCGCGTAGCGACGTGCGCAGTGACAGTTTACAAATGTGTCCATTTGGTTACTGGATTAAAACGCTTGTAAGCGCATGCAATATTTTTCATTCAAGTTTGCGGAAAACACTTAAGTACCGTACTTACATACATACTGGGACAATTAATATTTGATTTAATAATCGAGACGTCCCGCAAAAATCGGCACGTCTGGCAAAGCCGGTCAGGAATCAATTTGATCAATAGTACACTTAAAAAGTTATATATGTACGGTCAACCAAAGAAGTGGTCTACAAAAATGTCGCTAAAGTCGGACTTTCAAGTTGACAGCCACATTATAATTGTGACGTGCGTCCGAGGGGAAGAGCAGTGCTTGGTCCGGTGCACCCTGGGCATCGGTTAATGATTTCCCGACGGTCTCCGAGGGATATCATTGTCCGGTGGCTAAGAGCCCGACAGGGGGGGAGGGGGTCGTTTGACCGTGTTCTACCGTACAACGTTGCCGACATTTTTGTCACAAGATTTTTGAATACTGTATTTATTACTGACATTGGCGAAATCGTCGCATCGATCGATGGGGCCATATTAGGGCAGTTCTCCGAGATGAGCTGTTTTAGGTGACTTCGGTGGTCAATTTTTCTACTAACTTTTTTATTGTATCACCTCAAAATCTAAATACAGGCCTAAATTTAAAAAATATTAGTACTAAAGGCCTTCTTGTAAACCTGTTAGTTAGTGAGATATTTAAATCACCGAAATCAAACATACTCACCGAATCAAAATTCAATAAGACACTTTCAAAAGCATAAACAAGCGACAACTTGACTGATACATACTTCTTTAATTTTATTATGTGCGTGGAATAAGTATTCGTGTAAAATTTAAGAATACTTAACGTTTTTCTAAAATAAATACTGATATCTGTGTGTGGCTTTATTGATTTTGGTGGCAGTTTTATTGATTTCAGTGGCAGTTTTTTTGGTTTCAGTGGCAGTTTTAATGATTTCGGTGGCCCGAAAACCCACCGAACCCGCGGAGATCATTGCCACTGAATTCAAAATTAAACGTTGTTTTTCAAATAACAGAAAATATAGGAATAGTACATGAAAGAGTCACTTAATAATGAAATCGCATACCCTTAGAGAGGACTTACTTATATACTTAGACTTACGTATAATTCTTTTTCTTCGCTTATCTGCATGTGGGACACTACCACCGAACGTCTATTTTCAAATGTAATATTTTTTTCTTTAGATGTATAAATAACTATGAAGTATTTTAATACTTTCCTAGGCGGAACTGAGCAAGTATATGTCCGATTTTTTTCAGTATTATCTAGCGACGAAATCTATTATTTTTTGCCCCGGACACGTAAAAATGCCACTCCGGAGAACTTCCCATTAACAAAAGAAGAAATGTGACGTGCAAAGGATTTTTAACCTTAGGGTGGTAGACCACATATTTAGCTGATGGTATATATTATACTCGGGCTGTAAACAGAGCAAAGTATAACTTTTAAATACGACACAAGCTCAAGCGTATAATATTCCTGCCACATTCGCCGTTACCTCAATATACGGGAACCGCAACGTCCGTGCCAGTTTGTCACGTCGTCTGACAGGCTGTAACTTCCGAATAGACTAATTGGTGTCAACTGTCCAAGCGGCCGTAGCGCTGACGCTGACAGTTAATATCCTGGATAGATTTAACACAAACCTATTTCACTAATTGTTCACTCCAAGGCTGTATTTAGGTAGGTACATGAGAGTGCTTTCAAGTGTAAAGACAAATCATAGAATGTATCAGTTGCGTCTCTTCACACGCAGAACGGGAAAAAAGTTAGGCATCATGTTATAGGCGATGCGGCTAGCAACCCATCACTATTTTGATTCCCCTTCCCCTATATAACGCCCAGAATCACCTTGTTACCTTGGGCCCTGTCTACCTCGTAAGAGATATAAACGTGATTATATATGCATGTAATTATGTATGTGTTACCTATAAGCAGTAAATGCAAATAAAAATTAATGATTTCGTCATTATAACAACTTTTTAAGGTCAAAGTCCCGGTTTACGGTAGTCGATCGACACAGATCTCGCGCGCATTTGTGCTAGCCGCGCTGAGTAACTACTGCCGCTCCTAAGTAAATCGATACTATTGTAGCTCAGACAAGTATTGTATCCTCGCTAGCAAATAATTGGCAGTGTAGCTCGTAATTCCATAGTCTACCCGTAAAGCATCGCCCGATGCCGTGTCGACTATGAAGCTATGATACTGGGTTATGTTATGCTTAATGAGTTGGCTGTTAGGGTTCCGTACCCACGGGTAAAAACGGGACCCTATTACTGAGACTTCGCTGTCGCCGTCTGTCACCAGGGTCACCACGCTGCATCTCAGGAAGCTTGATACCTAGACAATTGAAATTTTGACAGATGAATTTCTTTTGGCGCTGTAACAAAAAATACTAAAAATCTAACAGTTTTATGTCGTTCTGTATATTTGAGTAACCAATATAAACTGACCTCACACTGCCTACATTTTGATTAGGAGTAGGGATCTGCTAACACCGGATTTTATAATAAATTGGCGAATTTGTACGGAACCCCCGGTGCGCGAGTCCGACTCGCACTTGGCCGGTTTGTTTTGTTTAATGTAAGAATAAAACATGAGAACAACAAAAATAACAAGAAATATTTATTTCACAAATAAAAGGATCAGAAGCTCGACATGCAAATATTGAAAAACTTGTACAGTTATTGTGAAAAAGGAATTGACTCAGCATTCGTTATGTCACGGTGGGTGGCTCGACACTGATATCACGTGGCTCCTAGTTAGTAGAATCAATATTTATTTATTTATATTAATTTTGTATAAAATTCAAAATAATAATGAATCATTTACCTCTAGGTTACCTTGTTTTTCTTGTTTAAAAATCAAATATACAAAATCTTAAAAGTCATCAAAACTGATCAGATTTTTTTTTTCTTCTATCAGGATAGTGCTCGTGATTTTGAGTAGGAATCCGAAAAAAGAAACAGAATCCCAGAAAAAAGTTGGCGGTACAACTTTTAAGAGAATGGCCCAAAAAAATAAATAAATTTTACATTAAACAACCCGATTCACAATTACTAAACCCTTCCGTTCGAACACCGCCAGCCTTTTGACGCATTAATATGTAACAACATAAACATTAACAATAAGTACTAAAACGTAATTCAGTCCCTTAAATTTTGCCTATAGACCGACCACTTAAATGATACTTCGCCCGCACGGCACAGGCGCGGGGTGTGCCGAGTGAGGTGCGGGCGGGTAGTGCGCCTGCCGCCCGCACCTCTCTCCCCCTTTGTCGTGCCTCCCCGCGCTCCTGCGCCGCGCGGTCGATCTATAGTGATAGTGACATTAATTGACGTGATTCGATTCAATAAAATGACAGTATGTCATCATCATCACAGTGCAAAATTAAACTGATCACAAGGTTTTCTTTTCATATTGCTTTATTATTCACGTTTATCTAATTCTTAATGAGGCTCACTTGTAACTCTGTAGCCCGCGCGGCGTTGTAACGTGCAATCTTCAGCACTAGCGTACAGAAGTGATTCTCGTTTTCGATCAGTTTTCGAAGTAAACGTAATCCTGAAATTAAATAACAATTTATTTGAATTAATGCTAACAGTCAAGGTCACCAATATGTATACACCCCAAAGTGACAAAAATATGTATACAGATGTCGTGCAAAATCCTTTCTCATCGTAATATGACGGCCGGATGGCCTAGTGGTTAGAGAACCTGACTATGAAGCTTGACGTGCGTTTGGGAGTCTAGTCGTTTATTGTACGTCAATGTCTACTTACTATAAGGAAGAGGGCCCCTAACAGTATCGCCTTAGTCTTGATATCGAAGGGTTCGCCGAAGGCAATGCTGAAGTAGTCAGCGTCGGTCACAAACTCGCGCGCCCCTCCCCACTGCTTCGATATTACCGCGACTTCTTCCTGGTTCAGATTCACCTGGCAAATGCATGGAAATGTGCATTGTATTGCATGAAAATGTGCATTGTATTTTATTATTCGTTAAGGCGCTGTCATCAGCCAATGACCTTGAGCAGCGCCACTCTTCACACATACGGTTCGCGTGCCTGTTAATGAAAGAGAAGAAACTATTCTGGCAGCGTAGCGTGCGTCTAAAGTCTTGCAAATAAGACACAAATAATAAAAAATAAAAAAAGAATGGATTATTTGTGAAACTCGTTAGCGGTTTAAGTATGAATATGTAGATTTCATGTTTTTAAGGGTGCGACCACACTGCAGCTTAAAAAACGGTGACGTTACGGAATCGCAACAAAATGTTTGAAGAAACGGTGAGAAAACGTGACGCCTATACTGTATTTTTTTGGTCCGTGGAATTCTGACAACTGTCATAATTAGACGTTTCAGGGTTCACCAACATTTTTTCCGGCTGGACAAATAATAATAATAAATTATGTCTAAATTATGCGATTTAAAATTAAACCAAGTATGTGTTAATTACTAATATGTAGAAATGATTGTTAATTTAAGTATTTCAACTTCAACATTATGTTCTACATTTATTTATTTTTTGCATTTCTCACCACAGATTTAAGGAACGTCTTTTTGACTGGTAATACCAAGAAATGACAGAATTCCACGGAGCAAAAAAATACACTGTACGATACGTCACTGCGTATACGCTGCGGTTTGGTCGCACCCTTATTGCAGACCCATACGTCGAAAAAATAAAGACATAGAACCGTTTAATGCTGATTTTAAGACCAATATTTGCAATTATTTTCTAACGAGCCGATTTCGTTCAATTATGTATCGAGTCCGTCCACAGTCTTTGAAATATGATGAATATTAACATTTGGAAAAAAATCTAGATATGTAAAAGTACGCAATGAACGTGCTTATTTTGGGAAAGTCCATTTTACTATACTTGTACTCTCACCACTTGAAAAATCACTTCACCAAATAAGCTGCACGTCAATAATGGACCTTTAATTCTCAAAATAACGTCGCCGCTAGCATTTTGGACGTCGTAGCGTGGTAAAATGTGGGCGTTTTGCTTGACGTATCCGAGCACAGTGCCGGAGGGCAGCGCCACGGTCAGCAGTTGCAGGCAACAGAAGCCGCAGATGTTGTTGCAACGCACCGGACGAGACAAGACAAGAATCTGTGAATTACAATGACAAATAAAAAAATATCGGCAAGTGATTATAAAATACAGTGTGGCAGAGCTCTGCTCTTAAGCAAAATGGAAGCAGTGTGAGTGAAGTCATTTTATATTGGTCACTTAGGGTGTTAACACACCAATCGATCGACCATCGCTCGATGTCATCGACCAACATCGATCGAGTACTACCGGTTGGTGTGGTAGCGTTAATCTAGTAGAAACCATCGATCGACGTCGACTGTTCCTTTCTACCATTGATCGATAGGTCTAGTAGAATCTATCGATCGAAGTCACATCGAAGTCGATAGTTCCATTCTACCATCGATCGATAGGTCTAGTAGAAACTATCGATAGAAGTCACATCGAAGTCGATTGTTCCATTCTACCATCGATCGATAGGTCTAGTAGAAACTATCGATAGAAGTCACATCGAAGTCGATTGTTCCATTCTACCATCGATCGATAGGTCTAGTAGAAACTATCGATAGAAGTCACATCGAAGTCGATTGTTCCATTCTACCATCGATCGATAGGTCTAGTAGAAACTATCGATAGAAGTCACATCGAAGTCGATTGTTCCATTCTACCATCGATCGATAGGTCTAGTAGAAACCGTTATTTAGTCTCACGGAAGTTTCATGATGAAAGAGATTTACTTCTGTAACCGGAGGAACGAATGAATCAACTCAAGAATATCTGCAACCTGAGTAGCGCCACAAAATCAAGAACCTGATACAAGTTCTATTTATTTTTAAAGCGAAATAATCAACATTTCTTATCACTAGTCATTGTCTATTAGGTATCACTTTTGATGTTACGTTTGTTTACATGATATGACCACGTAAGGATGAATTGACCTTAGTAATAATTCAAATTCAATTCAAATTCGTTTACTCATTTAAACAAAGTGGTTACAAACAAGGCAAGGTTGAGGCCTCTCAGTAGGTATATATGTACCTGTATTGAGAAGTCTCGCTCTTCCAAATATAGCACGATTTGACAATATGTCCAGATTCAGGGCCGTCTTAAACTAGGCTGGGGCCCTTGGGCACACAAGAATTTGGGGCCCTTATGGAAAATAAGGTTACTGATTTGTGAAAAATGGGTAATGAGCCCGACAAAAATGTTTTGAGAATAAATGTGTGAGAGAAATTGTCGGTACTTCGGGGCCCCCTGAGAATGGGGACCCTGCGCACGGGCCCCGTGTGCCCTTATGGTGAAGACGGTATTGTCCCCAGTTTTAGAAAATAAAAGTTTATAAATGAAATTATCCTAACTTAAAACTAAGTTTATTATTGTTAGTGTTGTAATTGTACTTACTTCAGCTCGGTTCTCGTTAAAAATGGGTAATCTGAACGCGCGGTAAGGACCCAAGATATTACGTCTGACAAGGCCCGTATCTTCCATAGCAAAATAAACTATTTCTTCGTTTATGTTCTGGATTACGTATTTGTTTTGCATCTCTATATCTAAAGCTATTTCTAAGAGTTCTAATTGTTGTTTCACAAGCACGTGATCCATCTTATCCAGCAGTTCTAATTTCTCAAGGCCTTCATCAGCGCCCGTAGATGGCTGAAAAGTTAATTATATCCTTACTGCCCTCGTCCGCGTAGAGTTCGACTTAAGAACTGATGTTGAGTTTTTTTTTATGTGAATACTAGCTGTTGCCAGCGACTTCGTCTGCAAAGAGTTCGTTATCGCTATCCCGCGGGAACTAAGCAATTTTCGGGGATAAAAAGTAGCCTATGTGCTATTCCAGACTGTTCTCTATCTATGTGCCGAATTTCATCCAGATCCGTTGGGCCGTTCTAGCGTGATTGAGTAACAAACAAACATCCATCCATCCATCCATACTTTCGCATTTATAATAGGTATTACTTAGAAGAAGGAAAACGAGCAAGTGGGTCACCTTATGGTAAGCGATCATCACTGCCCATAGACACCCACAACCCCGGAGGGATTGCAGATGCGTTGCCAACCTAGAGGACTTAAATGAAATGCCTCTTCTGCCCGTAATTTCCCCGGCTGTCTTACTCTCCACACCGGAACACAGCAGTGCTTGCACTGCTGCTTAGCGGCAGGATTAGCAAGTAAGATGGTGGTAGCGATCCGGACGGACCTTGCACAAGGCCCTACCACCCGCAAATTAGTATATTCTGCAGCAATTATTTACGTTTAGACTCTAGGTAGCTACGACCTTTGAGATGTTTACTATCCCGCGGGAACTATACAATTTTTCGGGATAAAAAGTAGCTTATGCCTTAATCTAGGGTACCAGCTGTCTCCGTCTCAAATTTGATCGAAATCAGTCCAGTCGTTTCAACATGAAGGAACAAACGTACCTCCACGCGTCCTGAGCAAGAGGGTCTTGACAGGCGGACGGACGGACGGATCACTTTGTTGTCCAACAAAGTGATCCTATAAGGGTTTCGTTTTTTCCTTTTGAGGTAGGTACTGAACCCTAAAAACACCAAAAATGTGACGTAGCGGGCTCAGTAGGAATAAGCCCTCTTAAACTAGCCCAGCCACCAGCTGAAGTATTCCGGACCAATTTCTAAGAGACCCTGATCCTGATCCTGTCAGGTGTGAAATAAAGATTTCTTATTCGTACTACACGTCTACATCTAACTAATATTATAAATGCGAAAGTATGGATGGATGGATAGATGGATGGATGGATGGATGGATGGATGGATGGATGGATGGATGGATGGATGGATGGATGGATGGATGGATGTTTGTTTGTTACTTAATCACGCCAGAACGGCCCAACGGATCTGGATGAAATTCAGCACATAGATAGAGAAAAGTCTGGAATAGCACATAGGCTACTTTTAATCCCGGAAAATTGCGTAGTTCCCGCGGGATAGCGATAAACGAATTCTTTGCAGACGAAGTCGCTGGCAACAGCTAGTACATTATACAACAAGTACATCATCATCTTCCTAGCGTTTTTCCCGGCATTTTCCACGGCTCAGTGAGCCTGGGGTCCGCTTTGACAACCTAATCCCAAGATTTGGCGTAGGCACTAGTTTTTACAGAAGCGACTGCCATTTGACTTTCCAACCCAGAAGGGTAACTAAGCCTTATTGGGATTGGTCCGGTTTCCTCACGATGTTTTCCTTCACCGAAAAGCTCACGGTAAATTTCAAATGTAATTTCGCACACAAATTCCGAAAAACTCAGAGGTGCGAGCCCGGGATTCGAACCCGCGACCTTCTGCTTGAGAGACCACAGGTCAAACCACTAGGTTACCACGGCTTTTTTACACTTAATATTATTTTTAAAAGTTATAGAACTTAAAACCGAAGTTACAATTGTTGATGGGCCACTGGTGTCTGCGGCCATGATGGCTTAAATGAACGTAATCTTGATTCAATTAACGTATTCTCCTTTGCTTGGAAAGAGTTAGAGATTTTGGTCGAAAACTCTGATGAATTATTTGAAACAACGTATTTATTTTACAGATTGGACACATACAACTGCCATTGTCAGTGATCCGTCATAATCTTCGCTAATCCAAAGAGTATTGTAAGATCGATGTTTTTTTTATGAGTTCCGCTGTCACAGGTATTAACCCCATTCAGCTGGAATACGACCAGAATGAAGTAAAGCTTGACCAGGAAAATAAGAACCTGCTGTACCACTCTGTCGCAGTGAGCCACCGCTGTACTTTTCAAGGAAACCACTGTGACGTGTATTGTAATATGGTTCTACTGCGTGTTCTTATTTTCCTGGTCGGGCTTTAATAACGGTTAACATTGTGTGAAGATCTAAGATCTTATTCCTCCGAGAGATCAAACGCAATGATTTGATTTCCTCGCTTTAATACCGTGATACGTTACCTGAAACTGTTAAGTGTAATTATAATAATAGATTTTCCTTTATTGTTATTTCCCAACGCCGGTTTCTCCACCCCCCTAACACAATTATTTGCGTCTTACTTATCGGGACGCCAACAGTTTGTCCAATACGCAGGATCGAGATCGAAAACATATGATGTCACTTCTGGAATTGGGCAGGGAAGTAATCTTGGCCCGTTATTGTTCCTTATACTTATCAACGATCTACCTGACTCAGTAAGACATTCTACCTGTCTCTTGTTCGCCGATGACCTGAAGCTGGCGCTCTCCGTCAACAACATAGATGACTGCAGAAAGTTGCAGGAAGATATCGATACTGTCCACGCTTGGGGCATTAAGAACAGCTTGACCCTTAACATGGACAAATGCAGTGTGATGATGTATACGCGTGCACGCCATCCTCTGACATTTCAGTATTCTGTTGAGGGTGCATCCCTAAAGCATACGACCTCAGTTAGAGATCTTGGTACTTGGTTCGACTCGCGTCTCACCTTCAGCTCCAATATCGCGAAGATCTGTGGTGGTGCGCGGAAATGTTTGGGTTTCGTAATCCGGCAGGCGAAATCGTTTACAAGCCAAACAGCCATCTCTATCCTTTACAATGCCTATGTTCGCAGCCGCCTAGAAAACAATTGTATTATATGGAGTCCCTACGACAAAACCCATGTCCTAAAGATCGAAAAGGTTCAAAAAACATTCGTTCGTTTTTTGTTTAATAAACTACATGGATATTATCCATATTTGTATCCCACACTCTACATACTTGGAATGGTTAACTACAATTCTTTAGAGACCAGGCGGAATCTGTACTTAATCAAATATTTTTTCCAAGTAATACGTGGTCACCTTGGGAATCCATCTCTTCTGGCACAAATGTCGCTACGTGTTCCCCCGATTTCCCACAGGCTACTCCGCTCGCGCCGCCGCCCCCTGCTCGCTATCCCGGCCGCGCGTACCAGGACGCTGTCCCACTCCCCGCTCCACCGAGCGTTGACTCTCTTAAACGATATCCTGGACAGTGACACTAGTCTGGATTTGTTTTTTACCTCTGAGTCGAGGTTTGTTGCATCGGCCAGCCGACATTTGGAGTCAATAGTGACACCGAGCTCAATAAATGTATAGCATAGACATTTAGTTTATAAGTTCTATGTATTCATTCTCTTCTCTTGTTTTATATAATTAGCATGTGTGGCTTGTCTGTAAGTGTTAATTATGAGATTAAATAAATAAATAAATAAATTTTCTGTGCTGTGTTTTTTGCAGTGATTTTCAACTTTAAAAGGATGAAGGTAAGTATAGACAATTTTACAAATCTGTGGCACCTGACCAACAAGTCTCAAAATGATTATAAATACATAGAATAAAGAAAGTTCGGGCGTCCGAATCCGACCGAGATTTGAACCCGCGCTTCTAGGCTATTATAAACGCTATGACAACTTTTCCGAGTTTCTTGTTTACTTATAATAAAACTAAGTTTTTACCTACTATGCAAGCTTACTATGCTATATAAACTAATACTTGAGTAATCTCGTAAAAATGTCGTTAAAATCACTTCGACACACCTCATTACAACAGACGTGGTCACGAGTAGATTGTATCGATTCAAACTTTCGTGA
Source organism: Pandemis heparana (assembly GCA_963854515.1). Taxonomy (NCBI): domain Eukaryota; kingdom Metazoa; phylum Arthropoda; class Insecta; order Lepidoptera; family Tortricidae; genus Pandemis; species Pandemis heparana. The sequence goes on along the minus strand of OY978013.1, from coordinate 13,700,140 downwards.
TTTTCACACATTATTATAAGAAAAACGGGATGTTTCGTACGTGACTTGTTGATACGCCCGCCTCTTCAGTCCTCTCGAGACCATGGATGCAAAGTCGCGTCCGAAACGTCGAGGTGTTTACAAAAATACTTTTTATTTACGTGATTAAGTCCCGTTTTTCTTATAATGACGGGTAGATAGATCCACTTTAGGTATTACAAGAGCAGCCATACCATGTAAGCACTTTTCCTGCCTACCTACCATTAACAGGCAAACATATTCGTTGTCCCTTTTTCCAGACATACAAGCTCTATTTATCCCATTCGAGATATTGAGCGACGATTTACATGTCCATTTTCGTCTATTTTTTCCCGTAATAGCACCCTATTACGGTAAGTCTTTATCAAACGCCATCAGCTCGCGGGTGGCGCGTACGAAAACCAAAATAAAAGCCCCATTACAAAAATAACCCAAGCTTCTATTATTACACACAGAAGAACTAAATCCGTCTAAAACCCAATGAATAGTCAGCAAACTAAATTTACATTTGCTAAAAGTGATTCATACGATATTGGTCCGAAGTCCGAAATGTCCCTTAGCTTCGACTATTAAATTCTAAACACTAAGGCCGAGAACGGCGTGACTAATTTCAGTTTAAATGACGTAGTCTGTTTGGAGGTGAGTGTTGAGTTCAGAGGGATTTGGACCTTGTTGTTTTAAGGCAGTGATAAGTGACTAACGAAGGCGATTGGTTGGTAATGGACAGCCTTCACGCCACAGATGACATCTCCTTAAATAATCCTGTGGAGTCGCCTGGCCTTAAACTCGGAAGTTACTAATTCCAAGTTCGTATTGTGCCGTTCCACTCACATTAAAATGCAAAGTTAAGAACTTCGACATCGAATTTCAGAGTATAGCCCACAGTTTTGTAGTCGTGTTCGAACATTCGTTATAATTGCCGGCACGTAAGTTTAGCGATGACGAGTCACGTGGAGAGGATCTGCGCACCCACGGATACCGTATTTTATACTTCTGCGCACACAAGGTCATCGCTAGACTTACGTGCCGGCACTTATACCCCCTTATTCATAAACGCTCTATAGGCTTCTGCTAACTTAGCAATCGTTTGTCCTTATCTGTGAAAGGTAATTGTTAAAGTGACAGATAAGGACAAACGATTGCTAAGTTGGCACAAAGAGCGTTTATAAATAAGGGGGTTACTGGTTTTGATGTCCGCAGAAGCTCCATAGGCCCTGTTCGACAGAAGAATTACGTAAGGCGCTGGCGCAGATAAGCGTTCATTACGGTTGAGGTACAAATTGTGTAAACACTAGTGTTGACTGCCTGCCGGTTACCTACTGTGTGTTGAATAAATACTCTGTGTTAATCCTATTAATATTATAAATGCGAAAGTTTGTGACGATGTGACGATGTGAGTGAGTGCGTATGTTTAACCAAATCTGGTAACAGTAATGTACTTTGTGCTTCAAATACCATCTAAGGAGGAGCGGTGTCTCTTAACACAGGTTTTTAACAAACTTGAGGCGCCAAACAATTGTTAAACATACCTAGTAATTTAAGATACCGAAATAAAAGTTTTTTATTTTATTTTATTTTTATTTTTATTTTTATGTTTGTTCCTTCTTCACGCTAAAACGACATCCCGGAAAAATGCATAGTTCTCGCGTGATAGCGATAGACATGTCAAAAAGTCGTAGCTGCCTAGAGTCGCAACGTAAATAGGTAGGTACCTAAATTGTTGTAATGCCGAAAAGCGGTTCAATCTTATGGATAATGAACGTAAGGCTTCCTGGATTTGTATGACATGCAACAGAACCCAAAAATATCGTAAATCGACACCTAAGAATCAGAAATCAAATGTTAAAACAATCCCGATGACTTCAACGCCGAAAGAAACTAAATGCGAGGAGGAAAAGGGCCAGTTGTTAAATACCACAACATCGCCTGAAAACGGAGAACAGACAACCTCAAAAGATCACTCAGTTTCACCAGATAGGGTCACTATAAGGAAGCACAACTTATCAAGACACAATAATTCATTTCACTCACTTTCCTATGATGATACCATTGAAGACACACCAACACATAACCGCACTAAATTAAGCAGGAGTCACAATGATATTACTGAGGTTGTAAACGGGCTTGATCAGTCAATACGGGACACTAGTATTCACAGTTTGCCGAATTTGGACCCGCAAGTTGATAATTTGATTGTCGAGGAACAATAAAAAAACTCAAAGAACAGTTATTAGGGGCAGACTGTGAAATAGGAAAACTACTCGGGGAAAATTACAAGCTGCAGGATGCGTTACTTGAGATCCGCAAAAAATGTGACTTTTATAAGAGTTTATTATTAAAAGGACATACACGTATACCTGGCACACCTACTGGAACACCCAAGTCTGCAGCAAAGAAAAAGGGATTCCAGAAGTCGACCTCGAAGGCAGCGTTGCCTGATAGTTTTCCAAACCAAACTGTGCATGAAGGCGAATCGACAAAACTATCTGGCCAATTGAGCCCATCATCATCACCCGCAGGCGGCGACCAGCCTGCTTTAAAGCCGACGTCAGCTGGATCTTCAGATGCTGAAATCGTAGATAGGTCATCGAAGGATAGACTGCTAATTTTAAGTAGTAATAATAAAAATAGCTTAGTGAAAACCATTACTAATGAGATGTACTTTAAATTTTTTTCTTACTGTCATAATATTTCACCTAGAGCAGGAATAAAGGATTTAATTAAGGACCTACCGAAAAAACTTAATTGTATGACTCAACAGGATTATTGTGTAGTAATGATTGGAGAGGACGACTTTCGTCATTCAGTCGATCTAAATAGTTTGGTGAAGCACTTACTAGATATTCTAAAATGTATTTCTTTTACAAATGTTATAGTAGTCTGCCCGACGTACATATGCGGCAAACCTTTATATAACGCTAGAGTTGAACGATTTAACTATTTAATACAACAAGATATGAATAATGATAATACATGTTTCTTTGTTTATGAGCCCAACCTAAATCTGACCTTTGATATGTTTTCCAAGAGGTCTGGGCGAATTAATAATTTGGGTATGAGGAGTATTATTGAAAACTTGGACTATAATATAAGTTGGACCTCACAAAGTGGCACTATTGCGTTGCACGCTGATAACGCACACACCAAAAAAAAAATAACTGACTACTTTGCTAAAGCTATTGATTCAAAATCCAACACAATCCAAAATGACAATGATATTTTTCGACCAATCGGTAGACAAAGGCCTATACTTTAGAATCATGCATCAAAATATAGCCAGTGTCCTATCAAAAAAATATGTGCTTGAAGCGGCATTGGATGAGCTAGCAAGGAAAAACAATGAACCAGATATTATATGTCTCACAGAAACTTTCATTAAATCTGGAAATGAAAAAAATATAAAAGTTCACAATTACACATTGGTCAGTAGCTATTCCCGAGATCAAAATAGAGGCGGAGTCTGTATCTTGGCAAAGCCAGAGATTACTTTTAAGGAGCTCGATTTTGTGCGGAAAATGTCGGTATCGAGGATCTTTGAGTGCTGTGGTATCGAGGTACCCAAACACAATGCTGTCGTCATTTGTTTGTACAGAGTTCCAAATTCTTCCGCTAACTTATTTCTTGACAAGCTAGATATTTTACTACACGAATTGAACACTAAATCTAAATTCAAAAAAATAATCGTATGTGGTGACTTCAACATTAATACACTAGCAATTAGTAACGACTGTAACAGACTAATAGACATATCGAACAATTATAATTTAACAATTCATTTAAAAGAACCAACAAGGGGCAAAACTTGCATAGACAATATATTGAGCAATGTAAAAAGGGCCTCTGCTGCCATTTTACCTCTCGGCATTTCAGATCATGACACTGCTCAAATGTTGAGCTTTACGGTGAAATCAAAACAAACCACTCTTAAACAATATTTTAAATTCAAAAGAGACTATAGCACTGAAAACATCAACAAATTTCAGGATTGTTTGAATAAACTGTCATTCTCAGACATATATTTACAAAATGACTTTAATACAGCCTTCAACCACTTTCACAGCTTATTATCACTTCTTTACAAGCTTTGCTTTCCGATATTACGCATAAGAGTAACCAATGTCAAGTACAAAAGTCCAAAATGGATGACAAAAGGTGTGAGAATCAGCTGCAGAAATAAAAGGCGACTTCGGTTTCAATATTATAGGGATAATAATAAAACAGAGCAAAAAAACTGCATACTACAAATATGCACGATTATTAAAGAAATGCATAGATAAAGCGCAGAGAATTAGTAACGGTAAAGATCTGATTAACAGCAAAAATAAGTGTAGAGCATCATGGCAAATAATAAAAAAAGAAACCGAAGAATTTAAACTACCTCAATATATTAATGAAATAGAAATAAATAATACAGTGGTAACTGACCCAGTTGAAATAGCAACCTGTTTTAATAGATACTATGTAAATCTTACGAATTCGACAAAACATCATAAAAAAACTCAACATCGTTTACAGGTGGATGCAAACCAAAATAGCATTTTTCTAAAACCTGTCTCTGAAAATGAAATGGGTAAAATCATTATGTCATTAAATGATACACATGCTGTTGGGTACGACGAAATTAGCACAAACGTAATAAAAACATGTAGAAAACAACTTATTCCTATCCTTACCTACTTAGTTAACTGGTCTTTCGAATGCGGATGTTTCCCGGATGTACTAAAGTTATCTATAATTAAACCACTTTATAAAAAGTGTAATAAAATGCACATAGAAAACTACCGGCAAATTACATTAGTGCCTATTTTTTCCAAAATATTTGAAAAGTGTATGAGCAATCGCCTAACTGATTTTTTCAATAAATTTAACGTTATTAAAGCGGAACAAAACGGATTTCAAAAAAATAAGTCTACTACATTGGCTGGCTTTAACCTGGTGCACCATGTAGTTAGAAGCTTAGATGAAGGGAAACGGACTACAGCAGTCTTTCTAGATATGACCAAGGCGTTTGATTTTGTTAATCATTCGCTATTATTAACTAAATTAGAAAATTATGGGATTAGAGGACCTGCGTTATCTTGGCTGAAAGAATATTTAGAAAAAAGGAGTCAATGTGTACAAATAGCTAGATTAAATGAATACAATGAGGAAATCTTGTATCAATCCGATTACAAGTACAACGAATATGGAGTTCCCCAAGGAAGTGTGCTTGGCCCGCTTCTATTCAACATCTACTTAAATGAGTTACCTGACATAATTCCATGTAAATCAATTTTATTTGCAGATGACATCTCAATAATAATGACCGCAGAAAAATATGAAAATAATAATGAATATGAAAATAGAATTAACAAGATAATAGAAAAAGTTATTAAATGGTTAGAACAGAATAATTTAAGTATAAATATAGGCAAAACAAGTTATGTACAATTTAATATGAAACGAGGATTTAATAACAAAATTACCCTACATTATAATCATGTAAATATGAATGAAAATGACAATGTCACATTTTTAGGATTTAAAATAGATAAGTACTTAAATTGGGAAACACATATAGAACATGTATGTGGCAAGGTCAACAGATTTGCTTATGTTCTGAGTAGACTGAGGCGCACCGCCACCATGGAGGCCACCCTAGCCGCCTACCATGCTTATGTGGGGTCACAATTAAGATATGGTCTTGTGCTATGGGGCAACTGCACGAAATTTAATAGGGCATTATTAGCTCAAAAAAAATGTTTGAGAGCGATATGTGATATAGCTCCATACGAATCTTGTAAACCTATATTTAAGAAATTGTGCATACTACCATTACCATGTTTATATATTTTAGAGGCTTGCATTTTCGTTAAAAGGCACATGCACCTATTTAAAACAGCAAAAGCTGTATTTCCACGTAATACCAGAAATCCTGGAAAGCTGGTCCATGGATGCGCCCCAAGAACATCATTTTACTCGAAGCACTGCTACACGATGTGCATGAAGTTGTTTAACAAGTTGCCTGTAGACATGCAGCAGTTGCCTTTTAGTTTATTCCGAAATAGCCTAACAAAATTGTTACACGAAAAACAATATTACGAAGTTAAAATATTGTTGCAGAACTTACTATCCACAATCTGTTCTTAAATCTACACTGACGAGCAAAAATAACGAGTCACTTTTCATACAAGGTTGTCACGTTGCAGAATAAATATAAAACTAACAACAATGATTAATTTAGAAAGAATACTCACAAATGTGCCTTCAGCAAACACAATACACAAACTGTCAGAGTAATACTTAGAAATGAAACTTGAATCAGAATAAAAATATTTTGCAAGCCGACACAACTGCGCGCCAGCAGATCAGGAGAGCGAATGAATCCAAACTCCGTTGGATCGAAAAGACGAAATCATTGCAAATTTGAAATAAGAGCCGAATACTAAATTATATGTTTTCTTTAAAAAGTTAAGTCAAAAAGGAAAAGGTTTGTAACGAGCCTAGACAGCCACGTTACAAGGTTCTATGAAAAGTGACCCGTTATTTTTGCTCCTGAGTATAATTTTAATTACTCGCGGACCAGGTCGCGCGCAGAAGCTATATAGATAGAGGTGTATTGGGCTTCTAGGATTAATATCACAAGTGTTTAGTTTATTTGGCCACATTGTGGCCCTTGCTTGCCAAAAGGTTGCCGACCGCTGAGTTAGACAAAACTGTGTTCGACTGTACTTGTTGCATTGTAACGACTTGTGGCGCTCGATTAACGTAAGTGCTACAAACCGCTCCTGTCCACGGAGGACCAATTAGAATACTTTACAATGCGCACGCGCTTTTATTCAACCACTTTATGAGAGGACGCGGGGAACGCGAAATCTTACTTAGAGAAAATTAGTTAGCTACTTAACGGGTAAAAATAAATACAAAAAAACACCGGGTAGCACTCCGGGAGTGCCGGCAGAAGTGAAAACTATACACACGCACACTCGCGCTAAAAGAAAAAAAAGAAGAAAAAAAAAAACTTTTTCTACACGAGATTCGAACTGCGGTAACTTGAGAGAACGCACTGGTCAACACCTCACTAGGCCAAACGCACATACGTTAAAGCGACGAAATTAACGTACACTTCAAAAATCGAATGCGACTCTAGCTGCATTCGTATTTCAAAATAAGCTCTTAGAGGATCCTAATATCCTGGTACTTAAACTCTCCCTCCGTGTTACGTGTGACGCAAGTTTAACATAATATTAGTAGGATAAGTATAGTCCGTATAAGCTATAATATTAGAATACCATTTGTCTTGCTGTCTTGCTTGCGTGCTTGTCTTTATGGGTTTGAAATTTGAATTTGTACCCGAAATCCGGGTGGCATTCTGAGAGCTCACGGATTGTAATCCGAAATTCGAAATGAACTCCACATCATACCGTCCCTCTCACTCTCTTATAAACGACTGTTAGTGTAAGCGGTATGGCACGAAACAAACTTCGAATTTATAACTGCTGTGTGCCGGCGTGGTGAGTAAGTCGGTGAAATTACTGGCATAAGAGGTATTCTATCCTAGCCCTAACTGGCAACGCATCTGCAATCCTCTAGCGTTGCGGGTGTCCATGGGTGGTGGTGCTCGCTTACCATCAGATGACCCAGCTCGTTTTCCTTCGGTCGTATAAAAAAAAAAAACCTCGGAGTAGTCCTGGGTTATGATTGGTCCCAGTATTTTGTTACAGCATATGATCTGGTACAAATAAAACGTTTTCCTTCAACGAGCGCATTATCTTTACAATTTATACCATCTCCTGATAAAGACAATCTATAGTTATTATTGCTCAAATAAATACTGGATAATAGAAATGCCTGCTCCGTATTTGGGCCGCGCTCGTAATAGTATTGTTTAATTGTGTTCCCGGCGTTGTAAAGAAAACTTATCTGCGATCTAACTAATGCGAACTAATAACGTGCGTCCGTGCGTCTGTTGCTATAAAAGGATAATTCTATGAAAAAGCCGAGACCAATTCTTAGGCCGGCCACATACATACGGAATTTTCATACAGTTTCCATACAGAATGACGTCAATTCGTTCCGTTATATAGCGATGTCCGTTTTGGTGACGCCTTATAGCGATTTTCTTAGCATAATTAGACGTTTCTCATACCCCCGAACCCCCGTTATTATCAAAAACTTACACTCTGCTGTAGAAAACCGTGTGTTGTATGCTTAGTGTAAGTTTTTAGACACAGAACACCGTCTCGAAAGCGTTTTCGTTAAAATGTCAAATGCTATGAGAACAGAGCCTATAGTGTAAGTTTTCACACGAAAAATGTCTCGAACGCGTTCACGTATACGTCTCAATTACTGTGGAATAATTGGCAGCGCCACTTGCGGATCGAAACGGCAACAAACTGTTCTCATAGTATTTGACATTTTAACGCGACGCGTTCGAGACGTATCTTGTGACCAAAAACTTACACTAAGCATACAGTTTGTTGCCGTTTCGATCCGCAAGTGGCGCTGCCAAATTTTCCATAGTAATTGAGACGTTTACGTAAACGCGTTCGAGACGTTTGTTCGTGTGAAAACTTACACTAGAGGCTGTCTGTGTCTGTCAAAAGGCAAATGTTTAATGGCGCTCCTGCACTACTTCAAGTTAAGTCGTTTCAAGTGTCAAAAATTACTCATCTCATCCCCTCCCTCGCCACCTAAACGTCAGTTTTTGACAGTTGAAACTTGAAGTACCTACTGTAATGCTACGGCCACATTACCGGGATTCGGCGAAGGTTTGCCCTATCGCGGCATTGTGTGGACAGACAGTTCGCTTTATCACGAATTATTCTGGCGAACTCGAACTGTTTTCGGGCTCCTGTCGGTATCTAGCGCAGATCAAAGGATTTTATCGCGACAGAGTTCGTGTTCGTACAAGTTAGTGTCTACACTTCGTACCTACTTTGAAAGTTCTGAAATGGACATCAATTTTGACAAGTGACATTTCAATAAATATTTACAGACATACAATACAAAGCAAACGCTTTCTCTATTTTTTTGTTTTTTTTTGCGCTCTTGGTTCATTTTCCCACCAAATTCATCAGAGTTGCGCGACATAGTTCGCCCGAAGTTTTTATCGCGATAATTTGGTCTAAGAGTGGCCACGTTGTTCGTGGTTACACGAACTCGAACTTTTTATCGCGACAACGCGACACGAACCTTCCCCGGGGCCCGGGGGTAAGGCATAGCTGTAAGGTGTAGGAGCGCTGTAAAGTGATAGAAAAAGAGAAATGAATATTATTCAGTAAGCAATGGTTTGGTGGTCGCTTTTAATAAACAATAATAATAACTATAACACAATTAGAAAGTCAACTATATAGACCAACCGCTTATATGAGTCCTGGCCCGCGCGGTGCAGGGGCGCGGGGTGGGACGACAAAGGGGGCCGAGAGAGGTGCGGGCGGCAGGCGCACTACCCGCCCGCACCTCCCTCGGTCCCCTTTATAACTATATGGCTTTGTTAAGATTCAAAAAATTAGTCAAAGCTCACCTTTTGCAAACGCAAAGGCAAATTTGACCCCACACAGAAACATATCTACATCATGCTACTGATTTCTTGTTTAGCTCATTCACACATGCATATTACACTCTTTCACACACACACACACACACACACACACACTTTTTTTTGTAGTTAGTTACGGCTACCCTTGCCAAAGGGACCGGGTTGAAAACCAGCGCTGGAAACTTAAACCAGCATTTGCTGAGAACGGTACCCATTGTCAAAGTGTAGTCCTAATTTTATTATTTTGTAATGTCTTGATTGTACCTACACTATGGCAATAAAGAGTTTTATTATTTTTTATTATTATTATTATACCCTTTGCATCGCGCGGGCCAAGACTCATTTAAGCGGTTGGTCTATAATGGGAGAGTAAGATGCAAACTTCGAATTTCGAATTTGGCTATAGACTCTATGAAAGTGGCGCCCTCATTTAATGTCCATTGTATTATTACTTTACTACTTTCCTTAACCAGCAGTATTTATGCAAGCAAAATTATCATAGCATTAAAGCTAAGTGGGCCCAGGTGTGGGCACTAGTGGCGTCCAATTGAATTGTAGATCCAACAATGGTCATTGTGGCAGGATTGATGCGTGCGCGCCACCAAGCAGGTGACTCACACAAATGCGTTTGATAATTTTATTTTTAAGTTTTTTATTTTTTAAAGCATTACAAAGAAAGGAACATAATTAAACAGAATATTTAGAATCGCACAAACAAACAAATATATGTACATCAATGAGTAACTTAATTTCACCATAGAAGCGCACAGCACAACAAATTACTAAATAAATATACATCGATAAAGATATGAAATTAAAGTAGAAGCAGAAAAGTTATAATAATAATGACGTGGTTGCATAGATTAAAATTGTTATGGAATGAATAAAAAAAAATAACCGTATCGACAGCGAGAGCTGTGTCGCGCGTCTCTTTCTAGGACGAACAGTAAGAGAAAGACAGATAGTCTATCTCGCGTGCTCTTGTGCCGTGCTGAGACAAAGATTGAAGAAAAGAAAGAGTGAATTTGAAAGAAAATCATGAAAGGAAATTCGTGGAACCTAACATGAATTAAGTTTAATTTAGTTTTGTATGGTCTCCCGGAATATACCTTGTTGGGAATAAATTTACCACAGTGCATGTGGGGCGCTCGTGCCCGATGTTTAGACGTTCAAAACCCGAGTTGAAAACGAAAGAGCAATGAATGGAAAAATAATTTAATATACATATTAATGTCGATAGCTAACCCGATGGTCTCGACTGTTGATCCAATTGATCGTAGCGAAGCAGAAATAAATAATGTTTGAATACTGATAGTTTAATTGGCGGATGGCTCAGAGTAATTGTCCGGGGCCAAATTGGGGACGTTTTTACAAAAGGTCAGGTCAAGAGTAGGTACTCTAAAGGTGGAAACACATTATTAACACGCGACGCGACCCGATGCAACGAATGTTATGCGCATGGCGTCGCGTCGGATGTTCATAGTGTGGTTCTGGTCATAGAAAATAATACAATTTGATTCGACTCAACACGCGTCGCGTTGCATCGGGTCGCGTCGCGTGTTAACAATGTGTTTCCACCATTAACGTATGAAGAGATTGATGAATGAGGATGAAGTGTCATTCTATGGAACTTGCTAACTATGTAAACAAACCGCCATATTCGGGTGCGAGTCGAGTTACCTCCACGTGTGATCAAGAGCTGCGTTGCGTTTTTGGAACCGTCCGGGGCGAAGAGCAGTGCTTGATCCGGTGCACCCTGGGTAACGGCTAATGATTTCCTGGCAGTTTCTGAGGGATATCATTGAGCGTTGGCTAAGAACCCGACAGAGGGGAGGGGGTCTTTTGACCGTGTTACCGTACAACGTTGTCGACATTTTGTCACAAGATTTTTGAATATGTCGGAGCGTCGTTACAATAACTAAACTTATGATAGTTAAAGTACTTTGTTGAATTTACCCTCATTAGTTATTGCTTTTATGAAACGTCAAGCGATGACAACTGGTCGTTGTCGGGTATCGCTTGGGGGCGGTCTGTGCTTGGCTCAGTTGCAACTACCTACAATGTTAGTAAAATGACAGGAGTTACATCTGATGACGGTGAGAAGGAGAAGGCATTCTTGATCGAGACTCGGTGGATCTCAGACGTCTAAAGCCAGTCAGTGGGCGCAAGCACAGAACTCTCCACGTTTCGTCTTTTAGAGTGTGTGATAGTCCTGAGTCCTTTGTGTAAGCGCTATTTGAATAAAGAATGGCTGTACGAGTGAAACACGTATGCTGTTATTTCTATCTCAATTAATGTACCTACCTTGAAGATGGTCGAGATGGTGACCTAAGCTCGGCTACGCATAGAGCTCGGTTGAATCCTGACCGAACAGCCTGACAGTTCCATCCAATCCTTTTTGTTCTTCGACAAATATATATTTTTACTTTGACATTGGCGAAGTTGTCGTCACTATAACGACTTGATATTGATACGCCACAAATAAGAAGAAGAAGAACCGCCATATTGAAATTGTCTCTGAATGATGAATTTATTAGTGATGTCTGTTTACATAGTTAGCAAGTTCCATAGAATGAATCTTTAAGTGATTACCTACTTTTTCCCCTATGTCACGATCGTTAGCATGTTGAACAAAGTAGTCTCTGCCTACCCCTGTGGGAAAGACGCATGACGGTATGTATGTATGTCATCATCATCATCATCATTATCTCCAGTCGTCCATACGTCCCATTGCTGAGCAGACAAAGTCGTGGGCAGCAGCTACTTCTATATAAATCAAGATTGAATCAGCCTCCAGGTCTTAAAGGAACGGCTATTTAATTATAAACCGATGTCGGCTGCCATTATTACGCAAGTTATTTCGCGTTAAGCACTGACTCTGTCATCGGGTATTAATTTGAACGATCTCATTATAAGATAACGAGATTGGCTAAGGACAGCGCCAGCGGTAATACGAGCGATACAGCGTGTGCTAGCGTTGCCCATGCTTTGCTTGGTTTTCCAGGGAGGTTGTACTGAATACAACAACACCCCGTACGATATTTTACATACATACATACATACAGTCACGCCTCTTTCCCACAGGGAACAACAGAGACTACTTTGTTCCACATGCTACGATCCTGACATGCCTCTCGCTTCATCCACATTCGTCAATTTCTTAATACATGCCGTTCGGTTTCGGGTACTTCTGACCCATTCTTGACTTAACCTTTTTTCTGATATTTTACTAGAGTATAGAACCATAGCTCTAGAAGCTAAACAAAATTAAAATAAATAGCACTATTAATTTGAACACCAAAATATAAGTCCTCAACATTTGAAAGTAGAATATGATCTTTAACAAAAATGAAATTACGTTCGCTCTTTATGATCTGGTGATGGCTGGCATGAGTGAATGAGCGGTCACTAAATACTAAAAATACGACCCTAGGTGAAGTGCACAATTTGTCAACCTCAATGAATCGGAATTGAGTCGCATTAAGGCCTTACCATGACGTCTTAATGCGATTCAGTTTAGGTTCGCTCGCTGTCAGATCCATAAAAAAAATGACAGCTAAAACCTGAATTGAGTCGGAATAAAGACCCCAGCTAATGCAAATTCAAACACCAAGATTGTTCTTGGCTAAAAAAGAATCTCGCTAAGAAAAAGGAAATTGCGGTTAGAACAAAAACTTAGTAAGTTAATCTATCGTCCGACAGCTAAGTGCCGGTTAATTCTGCGGGACAAACTCCGAGGCGTTTCTTGGTTGATCGATCACTGTAGTCATTTGCTTACGCCAATTTTAGGGTGCAAGTTATAGACTTTTATATTTATTTATTTATAAGCCTTTTTATTCCGAATTCGCTACAATTTCAGTGAGTACATGTTGTTGTTGTTGTTATTGTCGTTTATTTATTAAATTGTCGCGTAATTCGGCGTGCCTCATGGCATAGGCCTCCTCCGTGTATTGGAGGGTTTGGGCTATAGTTCCCACGCGCGCCCAGTGCGGATTGGGAACTTAACACACGCCATTGAATTTCTTCGCAGATGTGTGCAGGTTTCCTCACGATGTTTTCTTTCACCGAAAAGCTCATGGCAAATTACAAATGTAATTTTCGGACATAAATTCCGAAAAACTCAGAGGTGCGAGCCCGGGATTTGAACCCACGACGCTCTGCTTGAGAGGCCACAGGTCAAACCACTAGGCTACCACGGCTTTTTTAGTTATAGACTTACAACTACGCAAATAAAAGTTGAAGATGGATGAAACGGAAACCAAAATTTCTCTTAATCTACCCAGAAACTGAATTATTTAAGTGCATTCTCCATTCCAATCCAACTTAACGCCTTTCTAAACACAACAATTTCATCTAAATTCACACACAATCTTTCATTTTGTATAACAAAACATTCGATTCAATTTTTGGTAATATAGCTCCATTGATACTATAGATGATTTCGCCAATGTCAAGGTTAAAGAAGACAAGACAAGTTGTAAATTAAATACAAACTTTTGTTAAAAAAAGTGCAATCGCTTCTGAATGTAGCTTGGGTCACCTCAATAGAACCCACTCTATTCAGTGCACAATTCAGTACAGATTAAAACGTTGGTCCCTACTTCTGATAGCATAATTTGTCTTATTACTTGGATCAGTTTCGCAATCTAGGTTTGAATCCAAGAATAAATGAATATGCATAAAACACTTTGTTTACTTACGATCTAGCAAGTGGGACATTTGATGGTAAGCAAAACTCCACCCCCATGGAAACCAACAGCATCGGAGAACTGGATTGGTGTAAATTTTCCCGCTACATTGATTTACGAATTTTCATATTAGACCATTAGTGTTCTTTGTTAGGCACAAAAGTAAAAAATATGCCTCTGCTAACTTAGTAATCGTTTGTCCTTATCTGTCACTTTGACATTTACCTTTCACAGATAAGGACAAACGATCACTAAGTTAGCAGAGGCCTATAGAGCGTTTATGAATAAGGGGGACATAGTTTTGAATATTAGTGACAACCTACCTACCCTACCTACCCCCTCCTACCTACCTACCTCCTACCTACGGCTACCACTATCTACCTTAATAATATCTACCCTGAATCCTCAATCCCCTAATCCTACCCTACCCTACCCTTAATCCTTTATTCTTTTTATTTTTTTTCTTAATGTACCTACTCTTTTAGCCCTATGTTATGGGTGTCCATGGACGACGTTGTCATTGCTCTCCATTAGGTAAACAGCAAGCTTGTTTGCCCCCTATCACATAAAAAAGAGACAGACGCGGCGGAATACTTTGTTTTTATGTAGAGATTTAAAGTAAACTGGCTTATTATCTTATTAAATATTTAATTGGAATTCTCGGCCTTGCTACCTCATTACCGATACATTCCGTAAGTTAAAAACAGTTTAGGACCTAGGATTAACCCTTGAGCAACCACCTAGCCAGTATTTATGCAGCTCACGCTCCAATGCACTTAAATACTGAATTTTGCTTCAAAATTATAAAGGTTCCGTGATTTAGCACCTTTTGAGCAAAATTCCAGAGAAATCGATCGTAGAAATAGGTAATTTCTGATATTACTTTAATTGCTTAGACTTGGAACGATATAATAATTAGAAGAAAACAGGGCCAACAGTGGGACTGGTAGGTACATTAAGAGTTATGTACTTATTCATTTTCCAACTTATTGGCTACGAATGTAAAACATTTTAAATAAATAAATAAAATATCTCCTCATTATAGTTTAGTTCATTATTCATTTAATACAAAAAATACATTGGTTTACATAAAATGTCAAGCAAAGATTTATAATAATTAATCATTCATGTTGAAGTTGCCAGAAAATTAATAAAAAAGAATACTAAATGTCACAAAAATAAAGAAATACCAATGCAAAGGTATTTAGCATTATCTGAACTCACACATTATTATTTTCTAAATGGACATAATGTTATGCAAATAAAGAAATTTCATTTCATTTCATTTTTGCATTAAACATAAAAATATCAAATAACACATAATATCTATACATACACCTACATAATATCTATTTATAGATTTATTTTAGATATCTCGTTTTGTTCAATAATATCTTATTTATTCATCAAGTACTTTTGTAATCATTTACTAAAATAAATGTTACTTATTTAGGACCAATGTCATAAAATCCAGTATCATACATAATTTCAAGTATCCACCGTCCACTTCCTAAACCTCAAAGATTAGGTACCTAGTTATTAAAAACCAAAACATTAACTGGAAGAGATCCCTTTTAGGGATAAGTTCGCCTTTGTGCATTTGTGTTTTTCTGTATTAATCTTTTTCATGTGTTTTATGTACAAAAAAGAGTTTTACATACATACATTGCCATCCAGTCTCGAGAAAGCCTCTACCCTTGACGTTATAGTATTTTATGCAACAGTTGTATTAGAGGGGTCAAAAAAGGCGAGTGGTGTGGGTTACGATGTGAGCGTAGCGAACATCGTAAGAAATACGCCACGAGCTTCTTTTGACTTGCTAATACAACGTTGCATACAAAAAAATTTCTACGACTAAGTAGATAGGTACCTACTTACTAATTTAAAATAATACGTTCTCCAAAAATGAAGTCCAGTATTCCTCGCCATGAAATTCTCGAAGGCTTTATCATTGCCGCGATTTTTTAGGCAACAAATTTTCCATTACTTCCTGGGCCGCCGCGGATATTTCTTCCGGTGTTAACTTAATTTCGTTTTCATCGATGCTTTTTTTATGATACGTTACAAAACTTTGTGAAAACAATTGCGATCAAATAACAAACAAGACAAGAGCGGGAAACATGAAAACGACAAATGACAAAATTGGAAGTTTGTTTATAGTAAACTTTGTTTTTAATTAAGTTTGCTTTTTATAGCCTTGCCTTCTTGGCGCATTTAGCCAAAACGTTTACAAACTTGCCAGTGACGTTATTAAAATATCTTGTTTGTTATGTTGGCAGCTATGCATTTAGTTCAGAAAGTTTTAGTTTTATAAAAAACCACATGAATTAAATAATTTGTTAAGTTGGTAGCCATGCATTTTTATCGTAAATTTTATGTTAATCGTGTAAAAGTTTTACATAGGTCTGGCAGTCTATGGCTGGCAGAGTTAACGATGGAGCACTTTTAGAGCCATAAGCCAACAAGTGCTTTTAGAGGGAATAGACAATATAGACTTATCCAAAGTCGTATTATGAGTGTTCTTATAGTGGTGCTCGTGATAACATAAATCACAGATAATAGTACAGGAGTAGGAAAAGATTTTAAAAGGTTCTCCATTGTTGTTAACCTAGCTGGAATTTAGCCACGAACATGGTGGTTTAAATTCCCTGTTTGTAGTTTACCCAGCGATTTCTCTAAATTAATTCAGTGGAAATAGTTTCGTTGCTAGAGTTGCAAATATTATTGTGTTTATTGAGACATTGGAGCACCGCCGCCGACATTAACTCGTTCAACTAACATACCGTCTCTTATGTGCAAATTAAGCGAAATAAGCCACGAAATAGTTGAGAAAAGGTCACGTTTTAGTTCCAGGGAAAGGGTCTTTGAATTCTAATTTAGTACCCTAGTTGTTCTTGTGTAAACTGACCATTTTAAATGGTTAAATTTTACATACATACGTACACAAATCACGTCTCTATCCCCCATGGGGTAGACAGAGCCCAAGGTAAGGTACCAAGGTCTTGTGAGGATGGGCGTTAGGAGACAATTGATAGTCCGAGTTTAGAGTTATACTGTCTTTATTTAGTAAGCGCTTACTATTATATAGGGTACATAATTGGGAGAGTGTGAGTGTGGCACACTACACCTCCCCCCTTGAAAAAGAAAAAAAAATAGATACACAAATTTTTTTTCACTTAAAAAAAACATCTTTAAAAGTTAAAAAAAAAATCTTATAACTTACAGCAAAAACATAAAAAAAAAATCACTTAGTAGGTACTAACAATCATTTGCTTATGTCTAAATTTGTACGCTTTGTTGACGAGATACAAAACAAAAGTAATATAAGACGCAGTTTGTTTCGTTACCTATTTAGTTTGTATCATGTGTCACTCTTGAAAAAAATATCTTTAATCTTTTAGTTACCTAGATGTACAATATTTGTTTAAAATTTTGCTTAGTATATTACTGTATTTCCTATCTTCTTAACTTCAGAGTCTTTCATTTAATATATCTTCTCAGTATCTAGTGGCCTTTCTTTTAATCTATTCTTTTATACACTTCTACTTTTATAATTTCTTTATCTTTCTTCAATAATACTTCTCCTTAGTAAGCAACTTTGGCTTCACTTTTTGGCATGGTGCACACTACCCATATTATTTATATGGTCGGCCGACCTTATGTCACATATTTATTTATTTATTTATTCAGGATACAGGTATTTTTTATTTACTTTCGTGCGCGCACATACATTAAACCATTTATAACATAATACACAGGCAGTTCATTTAACACTTCCATACTTAATTTGCATTCCTTGTGTCCAAGAGTCCCCACGAGTGATAGCTCGACCGCCTCATGGCCGAAGTTCAAGGATTTCCTACCTGCCCTGTATCCTGGGTGCACCTTGCTACCAGCTCGCTCAACAGCGCATCTCGTGCTATACTGTTGATAACGACTGATATTTTCCTACTATTATTCTCACACAGCCCATTACCTAAATTCTCATTCATAAACTATACCTTGCCATACTTAAACTTTTCCTGTCTAACTCTACGCATAATACACTCTTCATAATCCCATCCACAATATTAACATTTCCATTTAATTCTCAATCAAATCATTACATCTACATTTATTAAAACCCTAATCTCTCCGTTAACTATAATCTTTACGTATAAAATCTTTATAAATTTGACTGACTACATTTTAAAATTGACCTATTTGTATTGTCTGACTCAAAAATTTTACTTGTACTAATAATTTGAAATGACAGCTGGATGATCAGTCCAACGGCAATGACATATTATTTTCGAATCATCCTTCTTATTCATCTGCAGTTAAATAAAAGGGACAATTTGTGTTTTATCAAAATTTCTGCAAAATAAAACAAATCTTTAAAAAAAAACAATCCATAAAATCCAGCTTTCATACTATACTATCGTTTCCTAGGTACTCATCTTCAAACTTTCTATAAAAAAAATCATCACAAAAACTCCATAGTGACTAATATCTACTTCCGATCATTCAATATAATTCTAAACCGTTTCATTACTCAATAATATTAATGTCGTTTAAAGAGTGCACAGTACCTGTCTTACCTAAAGAAATTTGATCTGTAATAACAGACGCGGCATACCAATCCTTTTCTGATGACCTGTGTGAGATCATCCTACTTATGACTGTTAATATGAACAATGATTGTCTATTTTTAGAAAGCAAGTTTAGTATAATTTAGTAAAATATCAATAATAAAAAATCAAGTAATCATTTAAATTTGCGTCGTGAATCAAAATAACTTATTATTCTCAAAATTAATATTCAAATCACAATTCCGTTCTTAAATCATTAAAATTCCATCAAAATCTCAATTTACCTACCATAACTTTTAATTTACTTCTAAAAAAAAATATAATTAAAACTATTACCTCGTCAACAAGCGGCACTTACGTACACATAACTGTAAATACGAAACATTTTAATTAATTAATTCATAACGGTTATTTATTAAAAAATGATTAATTTTAAGCCAAAAAAACCTAAATTTTTTGCAGTTGTTATAGTATTGCTCCATCTTGTCCATCTTCTATCACTCTGCTGCTTTCATCAAAACCAAAACGACACCATCAACTCCCCTGCAGCCTCCTGATCTTTTCCTCTGCTCATCCTCTAGACTGCTACATCTCCCGGCAGCATCCTTTCAATTCCAACTCTTTTTCTTTTAATTAATTTTTTATTCCAATTTCTTGTTCTTCATTTTCGTCTGTTTTTGTTTTACGTATTTTATTCTTCGTGTTTCAGTATTTTTTAACCTCAGTTTCTTCCTTTTGTATAATTCTATTTTCATATAATGTAGATGTGTATTATTATTATTTAATCTTTATAAGTATTATTGTAGTAATATTATTATAGTTCTAAATAATTTTATATAGTGTCTATTTCACTTGTCACTTCAGTTCACAATTTATTTGTCCTTCCTTTTTTTTTTTAACTACCTATTTATTGTCTTTTCATTTAATTTTTAATCACTGGTGGCGCGGCGCGCCGCCAGTGCAGCGCCAAGGCCGCACTGGCAGGGTCGCCATGTGAGGATGGGCGTTAGGAGACAATTGATAGTCCGAGTTTAGAGTTATACTGTCTTTATTTAGTAAGCGCTTACTATTATATGGGGTACATAATTGGGAGAGTGTGAGTGTGGCACACTACATCTTGTTAAAACGTCAAATGTAAATAAATAAATATCGTAAGACAAAATTACACCAATTTGTCCTAGTCAAAAACTAAGCGAAGCTTAAATATGGGAAACAGGCAACGGATAAATGTAACTCATATTATAATGTACATAGATAAATAAAATACAACATCCATGACTCGGGTACAAACATTCGTATTCATCATACAAATGCATGCCCCTACCGGGATTCGAACCCGGGACCTTTAGCTTCATAGTCAGGGTCACTAACCACTAGGCTACGGTACGTCGTATGAAAATACTTTGTATGTACCTAGTTGATACACTCCGCTAAGGGTGCGACCACACCGCCGCTTAAAAAACGGTGAAGTTACGGAATTAACAAAATGTATGAAGAAACGGTGAGAAAACGTGACGCATACGACATGTCACTGCGTATACGCGGCGGTTTGGTCGCACCCTAAAGGCGCTGCCTATTTTTCTTTAGGGACGTTCACTTGAGACGAGTACCAGACGTTTTTTGTTTCATAAACTTACACTAGACGCTCAGGAGGGTTACTCGGGGTTCGCTCGCTGTCAGATCCATACTAAAAATGACAGCTAAAACCTGAACTGAGTCTGAATTGAACCGCATTAAGACGTCATGGTAAGGCCCCTGTACTTCTGTGAATCATTACGTTTATGCATATTCGGTTGATACTTTAGATTTCCTAGTAAAATGCTAGCCTAAACTAGGTACTTATTTTGCGCACCACACTCAGACCACAGGCGTTAGCGTTAGCAGGAAAGGCAAATATCAAAATTTGCATCGCGACAGCCATTCAGGAATTAAATGAGGGCTATAAACCGGACCACACGCCTTGTTGGGTTCCGCTTTTAACTATAATAGTGCTAGCGGTACGCCAAAAGCTGCAAATGGCGTGAAAAGGCCATACGAACCAATTTGATCCGCAGCACGGAAAAAATTTAAAAAAGGAGAGGAGTTATGACGTCATCTTTTTTTAGGGGATATTTTTTTGTTCAGAAGAAAGTGTATTCTGGCTTAGTGTCATTAGATTGTTAGATTTTGTGTACCAATTTCTGATTTATTAGTGGAAACTTTACTGGCTTATGTTTCACCCTTATGTGTTAATAATTAATGTATTATTGTAGGCTGTTTGCTTTCCCAATAAAGAAAATAAATAAATCAATAAATAAATAAACCTATCCTGTGTGTTATTTAATGAAAGGGCTTAATATTGAAGCCGATTCCAAAAATATATCACATCATTATTATATTTCAGTCAATTGTTTCAAATGCAAATAAAAATCGTTTTCAAAACATAGGTACCAAGTTCGGACTCCTCCAGATTTGATACGGTTAAATAATTATTTATAAAATATGCCTAAAATGATATCCAATCGCCTCACATCCAATCTCAAGAAATAATTTTTTATTATTTTATTTTTTAATGTTGTTTTTTATTGTTTTTTAACATTAAAAAATGTGATAAAATCACAATTAGTTGAAACATGTATACAAATTTCAATTTTGGACACTGAGGAAGTTAAATACTAATGCGAGAGGGGTTTTCAACCATATTTATTGTATTTATTAAACATATTTATTTTTATTTGAAAAATTAAAAAAACCTTTTCAATTTTCTGTAATGTACCTCCTCTTTAGATGCAAGATCGGCGTTCGTTGATCTCCTATTATAGCAATAGCCCTTGTATTTTTTGCAGGTGGGCGCACAAGGGAGTTTATTGCGTCTGCATATTATGCATGATCTCTGGGGGAAACTGTACCTAAATACTTGAAAGTTTAGTTCCAAAGACCAGATCAAGTGATAAGATAACCTAAATATGACAACATAAATTTCGCTGTATACATATTGCAATCAACAGAATCTAATAAATCAAACTCACTCATTAACTGCAAAAGCTGGTAAAACCTTCAACCATTACTATTCTTAACGGCATCCCAGAGACATAATTTACCCACCATGCTATCATTCCATCGGCAAAATAAGGTATGCAATCAAACGAAGCAAGCACGCGACTCGGAAGCTAACAATGTCCAACAATTTATTTTAATAGGCATTTATTAAGTTGGCCATATAATATCTGAGGGCTCGGCGGGTGGTATTGATAATCTATGTCATGCGCACGAGTGGGAGATGCGTATCGGGCGTGTTCGGGCGGATTCGGGCTCTCTCGGCTATCGATGACAATGGTAGAACAAATGTGATCACGTTTCGTTATGCTGTGTTCGCTATTTTTGTCATATTTCCATTTGGTTATGGGAAGGCTGGATCCTTATATCTACATCTGCATTAATATTACAAAGAGAGAATTTGATTGTTTGCACCGAATAGGCTCTGAAGCTACTGGACTGATAAAAAAAATCTTTCATCATTAGAATTCTACACATTATTTAATTCAGCGCGGGCAACAGTTAGTTTACAGATATAACTAGTTATTTAACTCATGGAAGTAATCACTACTAATCTTACATACAACATACATACAGTCACGCCTCTTTCCCATAGGGGTAGGCAGAGACTACTTTGTTCCATTTGCTGCGATTCTGACATACCTCTTTCGCTTCATACACATCCATCAATCTCTTCATACATGCTCGTCGGCTGGTACTAATCTTACTAATATTATAAAGGGAATCCTATACGAGTGGTTTCTCCTGTTCAGATACAGAACCTTAACAATTTCTTAATTACGAGTATTAGCGGTTGCCCGCGAGTCCATCTGCGTAGAATTT
The DNA here is from genome assembly GCA_963854515.1 of Pandemis heparana. Taxonomy (NCBI): domain Eukaryota; kingdom Metazoa; phylum Arthropoda; class Insecta; order Lepidoptera; family Tortricidae; genus Pandemis; species Pandemis heparana. The sequence continues at coordinate 13,677,485 of OY978013.1, read as the reverse complement.
TCTCATCGCTATCCCACGGGAACTATGCGATATTCCGGGATAAAAACTATCCTATGTCCTCTCCCGGTACTGTGACTATCATTATACCAAATTTCAATAAAATCGATTGAGCCGTTTTACCATGAAAGACCAACAAACATCCAAACATCCAAACTTACAAACTTTCCCTTTATAATATTAGTAAGATTAGTACCAGCCGACGAGCATGTATGAAGAGATTGATGGATGTGTATGAAGCGAAAGAGGTATGTCAGAATCGCATAGGTAGGATCTATCTGAAAATTTGTCACAGGCTCACAGCCAATTTCCTTCAGTCTACTGAATCAACAGAATGTAATATACACCTCATCTAGTTTCTAGTTTGTAATCCTTGTTACTTTAGTTTAGTTTAGTTGTAGTATGTACCTATTATAATCTACGGAAGAGCGGGGCTTCCCAATACAGGCATTGTTTGCTTACAGGGCGGCTCCATCCCCTATATCATAAATGTATGCATGTAGTTATGAAATAAGGAATTTTGATTTTGATTTGATTTTGAATTTATAGAATTCGACTCACACTTGACCAATTTTTAGCTCTGATAGTAAAAGCACAGTTCTTTATATACTAACCTAACTTAACCTACGATCTTTATATTTAAAATTACTCATGTTTTACAAATAAATAAATGAAATGAAATGAAACTTTTCCTATATACCTGGTTAGAAGTTCTTAAAGTGCAATGTTTTGAAATAAATGTGCAATAAAAAGTAAGTTCGCACTGTACCAAATACAGCCTGCGCAAACGGGCACCGGCAAGCGGTTACGTTTAAAATCTAACAAGGGATTCACAATTCGTGGCATTATTCCATCCCATTCAGCCAAGAATGGCAGCAATTTCATAAAAGCAAACGATCCGCCTCGAGCCCTGTGTATCAATCAGATTGAAATATATTCCTGTGAGCCGCGCAAACCCAACTTAACATGATATGGCTACATTGTGCAATTTGTGCGAACTCAACATCTCCTAACACTGTGCTTAGCACTGCGGAACACTGTGTCGATATTTTCACTACACGTCCTCGAGTCAGATCTTTCTCCAATTACTGTTGGAAAGCACTCGCTGATCGGCAATTATGTAAAGCCATAAAGCGGCTGTTTAAACGTGAGCTGTGATTTCTAGTAACCCGTAGGAGTGGGTGTTCCTTTTTAAATTGGTTGCTTCGCTTGTGGCCGAAGTCAGGAGAGTTAGTGTTAAAAAAAATTAACGGGAGTTCTATAAGTAGATAGGTAGTTATAAGGTTTTATTTTTAAGTTGCAATGCGTGTTTCTCGCAAGTTAAATTTAATCGTCTAGTGGGTTAGATTGACTTATGGTTTATGTTTTATGTCGTACAATCAACAAAAGAGCTTGTACTATTTTTTTGCCAATACAAAAACTTGATTTCTTGTTTTTTTTTGCCATCATTACACCACTTCATACTGCCATTACAAGCTCTTGCTGATGGACGTACATTCTGTATTCTATCTATTTCTCTGTTGCATTTTTTATTGCAGCGCCCAATAATCAGGGATTGTAAAATGCAAGCAAAGTTCATTGAAGTACTAGGGTTCTTGTTGTGTTTGTTCAAATTCATCAGTAAAATAATATTTATTAATAAATAATATTTATTTTAGTTCCTAATATTTTCGTTCATCGGTTTAGTTAGAACCATCGCCAATCCTAACTGGTTGTCATACGTCATTTTGGCTTTTGCTCGCCTTTTACGATTCATGCTAAAATCTTTGCGAGCACCTTAATTTCATCTCGCACACTGATTAGCGACGCCTAACTCATTTAAGCGATCTGGTAATAAAATTTATGTCACTACAAATAAGGCACCTTCATCAGAATGTAAGCAATGATAAAGTTGTAGAAATAGCAACCTCTGTACCACCTAATGACATTGTTAGACCTACTTATTCTTTGCAAATAAATCTATTTTCTATTCTACCTACATGGGTTACATTTCGTTTTCGCCTTAGCTTACAACTGGCACCGCCGACCAACCGCACAATTTAAAGCTCCTGCGCAGCGTAACTTTGCGAGGCGCTCTAACTCATCCCGCCCGGTCAATGGCGGAGCATAACTCAGGGACAAAGGGCGCGTGCGCTCATTCACGCGATCCCGCCGCTAATTCATGCCACTAGGAAGCTCCGAAGCTCTGTAACTCTGTCTGCCATTGTGGTTGCTTGATCTATTGACGATGATCAGGGCGACTAGATCATTTCTAAAGACGCCATCTTTAAAATTCCACAACGCCCAGCCCAAATCCTTAGCCGGGTGGATTTATGACGTTGTAATTTGTGTGCCATACTTTAAAGTATGTTACACAAATTACAACGTCAAAAATCCACCCAGCCCTAGAATGCTGAAAAGTTTGCGAAGAGACGGTCTGATATAAGGAATACGGAAGGATTTTGCGAAACTCCCACGGGATAGGGAATTCTGCAATCGAGAAAAGGCGATGGCGTAAGCCGTGTTGTTTCAAAAGTAGAATGAAACTACAGTCCGTGAGCTATTAGAATGCCACTTAGGTTTGTCTTGACCCGAATAAGGACTATATAATATTCATAAGGACAACACAAGATGACAAAAACTAGACGGATGGCATTACTGATAACAAACAATTATCTAACTAATATTATAAATGCGAAAGTATGGATGGATGGATGAATGGATGTTTGTTTGTTACTCAATCACGCCAGAACGGCTCAACGGATCTGGATGAAATTCGGCACATAGATAGAGAAAAGTCTGGAATAGCACATAGGCTACTTTTTATCCCGGAAAATTGCATAGTTCTCGCGGGATAGCGATAAACGAATTCTTTGCAGACGCAGTCGCTGGCAACAGCTAGTTATTCAATATGTTCAGAGATAAAGAGCTTGCAACATTATAACACTGCAAAAGCAAACGGTTCTGCAATGTCAGTCATGATTGGTCCTTAATCAGCTGATACGACCGGATGATTGGTCCTTAAGCCGATGGGACCGCATAAGTCTACGCATTACAATGTTAACATGTTCAATTCGCGATCGTTTACCCCGCTGCCGACTGCCCACAGCTCTGACCTTTAATAAGGCAGAGGCTATAGTGAGACGCGACGCGATTTACCTTTAGGTTTCACTGCTGCCTGCAAAATTATTTTCTGCGTCCTGTCATGGGAATTTCACACTCTGATAGCACGTGTAGCGTGGCAGTTGATATGAATAAAAATCGTTTATTTCAGATAAACATACCTTATTGACTAACGTACGTACAAAAAACCCAACATAAACAAAAATCAAAGAGGTGTAAGTAAATAAATAAATAAATATCATGGGATTGGGATAGTCTATTTGTTTACAATGCATGGTATATCGAAAACCATTTCGAGATAAATGCTTTTTATATCGTTTTCTGTATTTACTTTATTTTATTTTACTATAATGAATTTATTACATGAAAAATAAGCAATGACCTTCATTTGACATTCCCACAAATTACGTAGACGGTCCAAAATGTACTTTATTTGCTAAGTTTACAAATTATTCACTATTTACGCGTCGATTATACTACGGAGTTCAACTTGGACTCGCAATCTGACATTTCATTCATCTTATGACATGACAGATGACAAACAAATTACAATCTTATTATGTCATTCTTGTTTTACAACGAATGTGAATTTACCGTATTGAAGATTGAAATACTCTAGCTGAGTTTATACTGGATTCCGATAACCCTTTCTGAATAAATATTACTTTTGCTTAACCCGTACACCGATCAACCTGCACGAACGACGACATACGCTTCTCTCCTGGACAATCAACATGGTTTGACCACGGACACCGATCAGCCTGAACGAACAGGACCTACGCTTCTCTCCTGGAAAATCGACTCGGTTTGACCCGGGATACCGCTCAGCTTGTACGAAAGACGACATACGCTCCAGTAGAATGGCTGCCAACACCCAGTTTGTTAGAGCTGATTCAACAAATCTTCCCAAAATGGAATCATGGATGACGTTACTGATAAGCTCGTCAAAAAGTCCTTAGTTTTGGAAAAAAAATACATATTTCCTAAACTACTAACAAGTGCTCTATCTAAGATTAAGTGAAACCTGTTGGATTGTATTTTCATATGAGTGGTCAGTCACTATAAATCGTATAAACTATTAGTCTATTAAATAAAACAAATTTTATTCTTTATTCGCTTTTTATTACATATACATAGACTGATAGATATTATTTCTTAACCCACACACTATTAGAATGATAATAGTCCATATAACTTCAATAGTCAATTTAAGACACCATGACCTCTTCAAACGGTTGTTAACATGTACAAACACTATTTGTTTGTTATTGCGATCAGTATAACTTGCAACCAACCAACTTGCAACTTGCAACCATACATTTTTTTGTCATTTCGGAATCCGGGAGGCAAGCGAAGTTCAATTTCTAAGCAAGTTCAGTTCAGGTGACTAGCACAGGTCGTCGGGTACGTTGGGGTAATCGGAATCCAGGTAATCGGAATCCAGGGGAAAGGCAGTTCAAAAATATGATAATAAGAAAGAATGATACACTCGACGCGACTTGAAAAACTGGGAACGTTGTGACATGACATTGGCACTAATGACAGTTTCTCAACTTCGCCACAGATAGAAAATACATTCATGCCGCTGCTACACATACGTATTATGATCAATTTATCAAATAAGCGTATGTGTGGCAGGGGCATAGGAAACTATGACGTCATCAACCAAAATACTTTCAATAATTAATATAAAAAAAAATTGTGAGTTATATGATAAAATATTGAAATTAGTTTCTTATAATTGACTTCTCTATCCAAAAAAAATATAAAAAGGACAGGTATTTTTTTTTAGACAATCCCAATTGACCCAGTCCCAAACTAAGCAAAGCTTGTACTATGGGTAGCAGGCCACGGAAAAACATACTTATACATATTATGTAGATAAATACATACTTAAATACATACAATAGCGGGTGGTAGAGCCTTGTGCAAGGTCCGTCCGGATCGCTACCACCATCTTACTCGCTAATCCTGCCGCTAAGCAGCAGTGCTGCTGTGTTCCGGTGTGAAGAGTAAGACAGCCGGGGAAATTACGGGCACAAGAGGCATTTCATCTAAGTCCTCTAGGTTGGCAACGCATCTGCATTCCCTCGATGATCGCTTACCATCAGGTGACCCACTTGCTCGTTTGCCTTCCTATTCACATAAAAAAGAACAGCCATGACTCGGGCACAAATGTCTGCCCCTACCGGGATTCGAACCCGGGACCTCTAACTTCATAGTCAGGGTCACTAACCACTAGGCATGTCTTAACACTAATAACTTATGGTGTTTATAGTGCTTAAGCGTATTAGGTACGCCAAGAATTTTAAGTTAGTAGTTTCAGAGATTACCTCCGAGATAGAAGTAAGTCTTTGTTGCTTTCACCAAAACTGTAAACGTAGGTACAAAGTTATAATCTTATAAGATTATATACGCTCGCGTTTTACTACTACATTCTCACCCACCGACGTGTGCGCATGATCGTTAAGCGGAATCGGCAGGCGTCCTAGGCAAGTTCACCCGTATTGCCTCGCAAATGATATTATACAATTTTATGAGCCCGATCGAACCAATAACCGATTTCATGGCTAATACTGTATTATAAGTTGACTTTTTATGACTTCAGTTTAAATTCAAGTCATAATTGGTTCCCTCTTTTGTCTATTAAGATACTAATTGAGTAAACTTTTCTTTTCGTGTAAAATAATATTCAAATATCGTTATAATCATTATAACACCAACGCACTTCTTTTCAATACAACTGGGTGAGAAAGTTAATTGAAATAATAACTGCCGTCCCAAAATAGCGCCTTGAGGTATACTAAAGTCCAAAAATATAATTTGACGCAATTATTGCAAGCAAGCCAGTGATTTGCTTAATCCTTTAAACATAGACATATAACTAGAGGAAACCAATTACAACCAGTCATTCAGTTCCTCGATCTGTTTGCTTAACATTTTAATATTGCATCAAAGGCAACTCTAACATCTACTTTGCAAGGCGTAACAATAACAGATTAATGTTAGTGTCAGAGGTCTAACGCGCCTCCGGCACACTTGGCCGTTTCCTGACGCACCTTCTCATGTAGTACTCACCAACTTAGTTATTGAAACGCTAAATTGTAATGATCTAGCCTTTCTACCTCCCTCAGCTGGGCAAAGGCTCTTTTTGTTTCGAACTATAAATTAAACGTTTTATGACTTACAGTGCTTCTATTTTATTGATATAGTTAGTAATATATTCGTCTGCGAGCTGTAAAAGGAATTGTTGCACGCACAGGGGCCTTACCATGACGTCATAATGCAATTCAACTCCCATGAAGTTCAGGTTTGCTCGCTTTCAGATCCATACTAAAATGACAGCTAAAATCTGAACTGAGTCGACATTGAATCGTATTAAGATAAGACGCCATGACGTCATGATGCCATACCATGGTAAGGCCTCAGTAATCAAAATGGCTCGGGAGCCTGCACTGCACACATCACATCCTCTAGGGGTGTAGAAGTCTAAGTAGCGTCTATCGGTAAGTCCAACATTTTTTTGGATTCTTTAAGAGTTAGCAGCAGCCCCTTGCTTTTAGGTTCTCAAAAAATATCTGCCCACGATCGTATTGTGAATCGCGCAAGCGTGTGTTCAGACATTTTTGAGTATTTAAACAGGGGTGGCTACTCCGAAATTAGATTTTCGAAGGTCGTATCACATCGTCCCTCTCACTCTCAAATTAATTACTATTAGTGTAAGCGGAACGGCACGAAATGAAATTCAAAAATCGAGTTTCGGAGTGTAAGGCCAGTCCATGCATTCCCACGGATTTCAACTACTGTCCTCTGTACACACCGTACATTATAGACTCGTCTTCGATCCAGCTCATAAATCGCGGCACGTTCACACCGATATTGAATCGGTCGGTAAATCTGCGCGTACGCATTGTGGAGCGTTGTCGCGGGGTTACATGAAATATAAGCACGCTTTATAACTGGACGTATGATACTACCCTGGGACTGGGACCGCGTGTTTAGTTACATTTTCCGTTTAGAGAATATTAAATAAATAATTAAATAAAAGTTCAAATAGGTACCTGTTTCATATATGTAAATAAATATATGCGGGATCTTGAAAACGGTTCTGATTTCAATGAAATTTGTTTGAGGTTTTTGTATAGCGATATTAGCGATAAATTGAACTAGGTAGGTCTCATACCAGTCATACCAGATTTAGACAGATGTTTTAATGTGTAACATGTAGCGCCATCTTTTGAGAGACACTGGAGACACTGAGCAACATCCGGTTGCCCAAATACCCCATATGACCGGGGTCACCAAATAACTAAATAAGGGTGCGACCAAACCGCCGCGTATACGCAGTGACGTGTCGTATGCGACACGTTTTCTCACCGTTTCTTCATATATTTTGTTGCGATTCCGTAACGTCACCGTTTTTTAAGCGGCGGTGTGGTCGCACCCTAATGAATTACCGATACTAACTAGGACCAAATACTAAAAACGTTCAAGTACAGTCGAACCATTTGTTTCCTGACCCACCGTAGAACGTTCTCACAGTAAACGTCACATGATTTTCCTTGTCGATTCAATGTAACGTCACTATGACAGTTACTGTGAGAGGGTTCCACTGTGGTTCAGGACTCAGTTTGTTCGATGGAAAGAACTAGCTGTCGCCCGCGACATCACCCGCACATAATTTAAATTTGTACCACATGCAGCTCAACCAATTTACACAAAATCTTGACAAATCATATGCAGGTATTACTTATTTAGGTAAACCTTCTTAGTGAATCACTGTAGTTATCTATTAGTGATATCCGTAAAATCTGTTGCGAAGTTTTTGAGTTTATCGGCAACAGACAGGCGTCGGAGCTCTTTAATTTACAATATGTAGTGGCTTATTTATCGAGCCACCAGTGTTGCCGTTAGCGTACATTTTACACATTTGACGTAGTACCTTTTTAGCCTCCAATGTGTTATGTGTAATGGGGTCCAGTTTACGTACCTTTTGTTCAAATCCAAAACTATGTGTAACATTTTATAAACTGCCGCCAAACAGTTGTGACAAAACTGAGAGCGATAGAACCTGTGTTAAGAGTTGAATAAAAAAATGCTTATGTACCTTTTTATCCCAAAATGTACCTTTTCAGCGCTGTATATGTACCTTTTGGGAACTCAGTTGTGGCAACACTGCGAGCCACATTGATTAAAACTCTAAATTTCCTCCACTCAAGACAGGAGACACTGGCGAGGTGAGTCCCGGCCACAAACCTTAGTGCCGCGCGTAAATCCAACGCTTACGACCCTGCCTTTTCAAGTGCAGACCAGTAATAGACAATTAAATGTGTAAAATATATATTTACACCGACTTTAACTATCTCATGAATAAAGTTATCTCCGATTTATGGACAGCTCGGAGAAGTATAGACGGGACGCTGCATTGCGTTCATTTTCCTACAAACATACTTGTCACGTGACAAATGTTTTTGCTCCAAGTGACATTGACTTTGCCAGAGTCAGACCTTTTAGTCAATTACTAATATTTGAGCTAATATTATTGCAGTGAACTTATACATAGTAACATTATAATATCATTGGCATGCGATAGTAACTGAACAATGCACTGTCTACTTATTTTCTGACTGAAAGGGCGGTGAAAACGGGTGAAAAAATAATTAAAATGGTTCGAGGTGATAGCAGCCGTGTAATTGCTTGGTGTACGCACACAGGAAGAGAGCGAGATAGGTACAGTGTTGCCCTAATGCAATATTGTTGACAGTTTGGTGTTACTGTTATATATAATTAATTAGGTACTACGATTATTGTAAATAATCGATATTTGTGTTGTGCATCCAACATGCTGCGGCCTACTAAAAGAAACTAAACATACACATAGAAACATTGGATGATCTATCTATCATTATCATAGTACACTTAAAATGTACTTAGGAACATTAGATAATAAATCTATCTATTATCATCATAATACACTAATTAAAACATTGAGTTTAAGGGTACAAATTACAAGACAAATTAAATGTCAGATACCTTGACTTAAATCTTAAAATCAACAAATTAAAATTAAAACGTATTAATTATGCCTCTATCGGCAGTACACATATCTTATGAATAGACCTTTTGTGAGTATGACCGTTTGCCGTTCGCACTTCGACCGCGCGCACTAAGCCATCTTTCCCTGGGAACAGGTTAATGATTCTGGCCATAGGCCACTCGAGAGGAGGTGAATTATCATTACGTAAAATAACCAAACTACCAATGGAGACGTTTGGCTTGATCGACTGCCATTTTGGTCGATTTTGCAGTTGATTCAAGTAGTGCCTACTCCAATACTTCCAAAACATCTGTTTCATACTAGTTGTAATTGACCAAAATTTTAGCAAGTTTATAGATTTGTTACTTACATTTTGTTCTGGGTAGGTATTGAGAGGGGCACCAGTGAGAAAATGGCCTGGAGACAAATAAGACAGATCATTAGGATCTGTTGTGACAGCGGTGAGTGGTCGCGAGTTTAGCACGCCCTCTATTTCCACCAACACGGTGTTCAGCTGTTCGTATGTGAGCAGCGCTCTCCCAACGGTGCGCTTCAAGTGGTGTTTTGTAGATTTGACACCACTTTCCCAAAGAGAACCGAAAATTGGGCTATAGCTAGGTATGAAGTGGAAATTTATGCCTTTTTGGGAGGCGTACGACTGTACAGCATGCTGGTGGTCTTGGGAGGCGTGTAAGCGAAACAACTCGTCTAATTGATTGTTAGCGCCTTTAAACGTGGACCCGTTGTCGGAGTAGACGTCGCTGGGCCTGTTACGTCGCGCCATGAAGCGCTTAAAACAGGCAAGGAAGCACTCGGTTGTCAAATCGCTGCAGAGCTCAAGGTGGATCGCCTTTGTGGCGAAACACACGAATAGGGCTATGTATCCTTTACCAACTACAGGTTTTCTAATGCGACTGTTCTTGACTGATATCGGCCCGGCGAAGTCGACTCCGACTCTCTCGAACGGGCGGCATGCTGCGACTCGCGCTGCAGGCAGAGAGCCCATTAGCTGAGTTGTCGCAGCAGCCCTCAATCTGAAACATATTACACATTTATGTATTATGTTTTTAACAGTGCGTAAACCATCATTTATCCAAAACTTTTGTCTCAAAGAACTCAAAACTAGCCTCTGCCCAGCATGCAATAGACCTATGTGCTCGTTTCTCACAATCAAGTCAGTAATTACTGATTTCCTTGGCAATATGGCCGGGTGCTGTGCAGCATATGGAAGCGGCGCATTTTGCAGGCGACCACCAACTCTCATAATGCCTTCACTATCGAGGAAGGGAGTCAGCGTTTTTAAGTCACCTTTGGCTGGTTTGTGAGATTGTAGCAATTTTATATCTTCTAGGAAGAAATCAGCTTGTTCTTGCTTAACTATTAGCATGAGTGCTTTATTTAGTTCCATTGTAGTGAGAAAACCTTTGACCTTTATAGAAGTAGGTTTTATATTGTTGCAAAATCTAAGAATGTACGCAACGACGCGAGTCATTTTTCCTATAGTAGAAATGCCTTTCAAAATGTCAAATATGCTGGAATTGTTGACTGTGGTTGTCAAGCACAGAACGTCAACTTGCTCAGGCTTAGACTCGGGTAAATCTATGGGAGCTATTGTCTCATCTGGAAAGCTATAGTCTTTGTCATGCAAGAAAAATGGACCATGCCACCATAAGGAATGGCCGTTGATTTCATGAGGCTGAAGGCCCCTGCTAAGACAATCTGAGGGATTGTCATTAGTGTTGACATAATGCCATCTATAACTCTTTGTGAACTCGCTTACTGATCGTACTCTATTTGCGACATAAGTTTGTAATTTTGTTATGTTGGTCCTTAGCCATGCTAGAACTATTTGGGAATCAGAGAATAGATGAGTTGCATCAATTTTTAATTTTATCTCAAGTATGTCATGTACCCGTTTTGCCAAACTAGATAGTAATAGTGCTGCATTTAATTCAAGTCTCGGGGTGGTAAGCTTTTTCTTACAGGGGTTAATGCGAGACTTCGAACACAACAATTCAACGCGCACATGGCCGTGCTCATCTATGGTACGTAAGTACAAACAGCAGCCGTAAGCGACTGATGACGCATCGGCAAATCCAATTAGTTGGTTGACTGTACTTTGCTGCGGTTTGACACAACGTGGTACTATTACTGGCTGCATTTGGGGAAGTTCTTTGGTGAAATCGGTCCACATGCTACGGATATCATCTGGAGGAGTTGAGTCCCAGCCTACATCAGCTGTCCATAGTTTTTGCATAATTACTTTGGCACGAACAAAAACTGGGCCAATTAATCCCATTGGATCGTAAAACTTGCTTATGTAGCTTAGAATATCGCGTTTAGAATCATTTCGGCTGATATAAGGTTCGGGACAGGTTCCCATGAAGACATCAGACTTCACATCAAAGTGGATATCTAGTGTCTTCACAAGAGTGGTGTCTTTCTGGAGTTCAACTTCCCCTATGTGATGAGTATCTTTGCGAACATTCTCTAAAACGGTCTCGCAATTTGAGGCCCATTTGTGCAACTGAAAACTTCTCATACTGAGCATTTTAATTAACTGTGATTGTGTTTGAGTTAAATCCTGTTCTGAATTGCAAGATACTAAAATATCGTCAACATAAGTATTGTTTTTTATAGCAGATGATGCTAGCGGCATTGAGTTTTCGTGCTTCTCAGCAAGATCACTGAGACAGCGAGTAGCCAGATATGATGATGGCTTAAGGCCATAGGTTACTGTTTTTAACTCTATGCATTTAATGTCTTGCTCTGGAGATTCTCGCCATAAAATGTTTTGTAATGATCTCTGAGCTGGGTCTAAATTTATACAGCGGAACATCATTTTTATGTCGCAAATAAAAAATAATTTGTCTATTCTGAATAGAATGAGAATATCGAACAGGTCTCTTTGTACCACTGGACCGTTAAGCAACATATCATTCAATGATACCTTTTTATTCGTTCGCATAGACCCATCAAAGACAACCCTTAGCTTAGTTGTGCGACTGTCTTCTTTAATTACAGCATGGTGGGGTAAAAAATATACCGGATCTTTATTTAAATCAATTTTGTCAATTTCGCGGTACTCACCATGTTTTAATTCGAGATACTGGTCTATGAATTTTTTATATTCGTTGAAAAGATTCACATTTTTGTGCAATTTCTTTTCTAGGTTGAGGAACCTATTTAGTGCTAAGTTGAATGATTCCCCTAGCTCAGAGTTCATTTGCTCCAAAGGCACTTTTGTGGGCATTGAAACTTGGTACTTATTATTCTCAAGCTTAGTAGTTTCCTTGAAGAGGTTTTCACAATAATCTTGCTCTGGTAGCTTTTCTGGGAATATTTCAGGCACTTTTTCAGCTTCCCAAAATGCACTCATTTGATTTGAAATAGTGTTGTCACATTCTCTACAAAATAAAGACACAACCTGATTTAAGTTTCCTGCAGGCAGCTGCGTGCGGCCGGCGACGACCAGGCCGAATGATGTGTGTACTAGCGATGGGCTCCCAGGGCTGGCGCTGCACGATGCTGCAGTGCTCTCGTTGCAGGCAGTTGCTGGACTCTGGCTGCAGGCTGCGTCGACTGCATTAGATTGCGGTTGCGGCAGCAGGACCTGGAAAAATACATCAGCTCCAAGCAACAGATGCACATCACCCGGTTTATCAAAGCTTTCATCGGCTAGCTTGCAGTTAGTAGGGAACACCATGCGTGACATATCAAATTTAGTTTGTGGCAATTTGGTTGTTATTGTTTTTACAATATGGCAATTGACATTTATTTTGAATGGATAAACTGTAGAATGCACATCAAGGTTTATACATTTGTCAATGGCTTGCTCTGCATTTGTAATGCCCATTATAGTAGTGTTAGTTTTTTGCGGTGATTTTCCTAGCATATCCACCACCTTCTGTGTTACAAATGATGCTTGTGACCCGCTATCAAGCAGTGCTCTGGCATAGATTATCATCCCTGACTGTGCTATCAGCTTTATGCGTGCAGTGGGCAATAAAACTTGACCCTGGTGAGAAGTTGCAGACAAGGTTACAGAAGGGCTTGCATGTTGGGTGGATTCATCTCGATGCAATAGAGTGTTGTGCTGTTGCTTACACACAGCACAGCGAAAGTGAAATTTACATTTCTGCTTGTGTTGGGACAAACAAATGTTGCACAAATTGTTTGTTGATGCAAACTCCAAGCGTTTGTTAGTTGCAGCCATTTTAAAAGTCTGGCACTTAAATAATTTATGTTCAGATGACTTACAGTAAATGCAGGCGCTCATTTGACGGCTCTGCGCCGCTACAGGGTAGCTGGCCAGACGTTGCGATTGCACCTTTTGCACATTGCAGTCGGTGTTCTCGATGGCCAGTGCACGCCTCTCGATGAAGTCAATGAACTCTTTTACCGTGGGAGGAGTTGCATTGTCCCGCTCCATTTGAAATGCTCGATATGTCATTGTGTCAAGCTTCCTTGACAGAATACATATGATGATGGAGTCCCAGGTCTCGACCATCTCACCTAGATTTTTTAATGCTGCTAGGTTTTGCTTGACCACTGAAAGAAATGCGCGTTAGTTAGTGACATTTGAGCGATTTATTGTGGGCATGTCGAGCAGTACACCAATGTGTTCGTGAGTTATTCGCACTTTATTGTCATATCGCTCTTTTAGTAATTTTAATGCTTCAGAGTAGCTATCATCCTGCAGTGGGAGGTTATTAATCAAGGCTAGTGGTTCACCACTCAAAAAACCTTTTAAATAGTACAGCTTTTGCACTGACGAGAAGGTGGTGTCATTGTGAATCATTGCTGTAAACATACTCATAAACTCGTAATATTCTGTGTACTTACCAGTGAAAGTTGGTATAACAATGCTGGGTAATTTAATTTTGCCCGAGCCCGTCGATGGTTTCGAATCAGGCGGCGGGGTGTTACCTTCCTTCTGCCTTTGAGCGTTGATAATCGCATCGAGTTGAGAAAGTAAGTACAAGTAATTATCCTCCACCTCTTCATCAGTGCGGCCAGAATCTGCCGCTTCAGGTTTCAGTGCGGAAATCCGTGCCGACAAACGCTCATACTCTGTGTACGCGGCGATTAACCTTTCCCTTTTTACTAATATCAACTCTAATGGCGACTTAAGAAGTGCATCTTTGTTAAAAGAGTTTTTAAGTCGTGTTATGGAGGCTTTGGCGCGGCCCCTTGCCGCAATGCTCTCATTTACTTCAAATTCTGACATTATTGTACACACTAAACACTTTCAATACTTGTATACAGAATTACAGAATTAACAAAGAACTACTTAAAACTTATTGTCTTTATAAACAAAAAGGAACATGGCGAATATAAACGAAGTAGAAGTAGACGAGAAATGTCACGGCGTCACTTCGTTTTTTGTATGTTGTCACTCACTGGATACGCGATCGCTGTCAGTATCAGTGTTGCCGTTTGGTTCCGTTTCTTCCGTTTTGCGGAACTTTTGACACCCCCGCGGAACTTGGAAGGAACTTTTTAAACGGTGTGTATTTAATTATTCATAGGTATCTAATGATTTTAAATAAAATGGAACTTTTCTACCAAAAATGGAACTTTTTAATGTAATTTTCAAGGGAAGTGACCTGGCAACACTGGTCAGTATTGCCCGCACAGATAAGATTTCGCTGGCGGATCGATGTTGTTTTGCTCCAAACGGCGCTCCGTAGCGCTAAATGGCGCTAGTTTCGCAAACTTGACTATGTTGCGCTGCTTGTTGTGGCAATAGCCAATAAGGTTTCTGCTAGCGGATGTCAAGTTTGATTGTCTTCCGGCCTTTCTAAGTTTCTATGGCCTTTCTTCTGGCGTTAATAAAATAAGATGGCTGACCTCGTTTTTTCTTGCGTTATAATGCACCGGCTTAGTTTTCAGTCTTCAGATGTTTGTAGGCGATTCTTGAATGTTGCTCGCTCGAAGGACCACTGAACAATGCACTGTCTACTTATTATCTGACTGAAGGGGCGGTGAAAACGGGTGAAAAATAATTAAAATAGTTCCGAGGTGATAGCAGCCGTGTAATTGCTTGGTGTACGCACACAGGAAGAGAGCGAGATAGACATGGGGGTTAAATAACGTCACGGTGACAAAGTCACCGTGACTCGCCTTCAAAACGTGTCACTGTGACTTTTCACAAAATAACAACGTTACAAAATCACATACGTTCCTTACTGTTCCTTCCTAGCGCCTAGCGCAAGCAGTGACGAGACGCGATGCAGTGACAGTGACTGACTGTGACGTGACTCGGCTCTAATCGGGCTTAGTCGGGAGTGTTCGGATTCGGAACTTCGTGGCGAACATCGGATGATGCCTGCTGGCTGAGAGCGAGTGAGACAGCGATAAAATTATGAATGCTTGCACACTCATCCGTGTCAAAGAGTTGTTTTAATGAAGCATTCTCGTAGAAAAGGATGTATGTTATGTATGTATGTATGTATAACTCTTTATTGTACCTACATAAAACACAAAAAAGATGAACACCGTCCATAATGATGATGATGATGATGATGGTTATGACGATGGTGATGATGATTATGACGATGATGATTATGATGATGATAATGGCTATGTTGATGATGATGATTATGACATGATGATGATTGTGATGATGATTATGATGATGATGATGGCTATGATGATGATTATGATGATGATGATGATGACATGATGCTGATTGTGATGATTATGATGACTATAAACTAATTTCCCAAATGTATTTATTTTTTACTTATAATGTGCGACAGTTCTAAGCCTGTAAAAGTGTAAAGGTTATTTTGGATCAACTACTTGTGTGATAACGGTGTGACAAAATCACGTCATAATAGCACTGCGACAATATCATATGGTGATATGAGTAACCGGCGTGACAAAATCACGATGAAATAACAGTGTGACAAAAATAACGTTGACACAAATATCATGCAGTGACACGAGTAACAGGCGTGACAAAGTCACGGTGACTTTTCACGGTGACTTTTTTGGAACGGGATCGTCAGTCACTGATATCAAAAAGTAACGCTTTTCCCCATGTCTAGAGCGAGATAGGTACAGTGTTGCCCTAATGCAATATTGTTGACAGTTTGGTGTTACTGTTATATATAATTAATTAGGTACTACGATTATTGTAAATAATCGATATTTGTGTTGTGCATCCAACAGTAACATATATGTATTATAAAATATCATTGGCCTAGCCAGTTTCTCATGCTTCTCGTCACCCTAAATAAGTGAAGAAGTTCTGGACAAAATTTTTTTGGAAATCTAAAAGTTCATCTGCGATTCTAGGGGCTCGCATAACGTCTTAATGCGATTCAGTTTAGGTTCGCTCGCTGTCAGATTCATACTAAAAGTGACAGCTAAAACTTGAACTGAGTCGGAATTAGGACGTCATGGTAAGGCGGGGGTCTAAGAGTCTAATTTAAAATGATACGTCGTTTTATTTGTCAATAAAAGAAAATAGCATTTGTAATTCGTACTTTAACATCTAGTTTAACAGTCATAAAACTTAACACTACACTGTGTTATTAAATATGTTATTAACCAGTAGTCTAACAACGTATCGACAGTGTTTTACTGCTTGCTAACTAGTTATCGCTTCTAGGAGTTTAACGGAGAAAATTGGACCGGGATAATCGGGGGCAATCTTAATGAAGGCATTAAGTACCTACAGTCGGTTACGTATCGCTACCATCTTGAGATGGCGGCAATTGGAAGTGTACCATTATGCAGCCTAAGTCGCGGTACATGAATACAAATATCGAGGACCTATAAGTACTTACCGCACTCCTACAATATTTCAAGTTTCGAGTGTAAAAATATGATTAGGACCACCTAATTGAGCAGAGAATTGAATTGAGGCAGATGGTAGTGAATTTTTGACTAGTGAGGGGCGACTGCGACTAATTTGCTGATTCGAATGATTATTCATTACTAATATTATAATTCGAATTTGAAATTAGTAATATACTAATGCCGATAATGGAATAACGACTACTAATATTAGTAACTAATCGGTCGCGGAAACTAACGCGAGCACCGCGCCGAGTCGACACGAAGATTCCCGATTCGGACTGCTCGGGCCGAATCGGGAATCTTCGCGTCGACTCGGCGCGGTGCTCGCGTTAGTTGTTAGCTTGTTAGTTATATCAACGTCAACTCGACTGGGCTGGATGGAGGGAATTTTGAGTACTACTAATATTCGAATGATTTTCGAATTAGTCGAATGATTACAATAATTGACTAATCGAATTAGTATTATACAAAGTCGCCCGTCATTATTTTTGACGCTTGAAACTGAAAGTGGAAGAGTGCCAATATAGACCTACCGCTTAAATGAGTCCTGAGACACAGAGGGGATCGAGAGAGGTGCGGGCGGGTAGTTTGCCTGCCGCCCGCACCTCTCTCGGCCCCCGCGGTCGTCCCACCCCGCGCCCCTGCACCGCGCGGGCGAGGACAGCGGTCGGTCTACACTCGTAGTCATAAAAACGTTCAACTTAGATTTTTGACCAAGTTAATTTTTTTGGCGGTCTCACATTAGCGGAGGTTACGTAATGTAGTGAATTTGCGTTCACATATTATAACAGTCTCAATTAGGTAGGTAAGTACTATGAAAACAAATTCAGCGCCAATAGCGGCACGGCACGGCAGCTATTTATTCTCAAAATATTTATTAGATACTCCGACACTAATAAATAAATAAATGTTAAGTAAATATTAGGGAACATAATTTACACAAATTGACCTAATCCCAAAGTAAGCGCTAAGGCTTGTATTATGGGTACTAGTACTAGACTACGATATGCAATATTTAGAGAAATACATACTTGAATAGCTAAAAACATCCATGACTCAGGAACAAGTATTCGTGCTCATCACATAAATATTATGCCCTTACCAGGATTCGAACTCGGGACGCTTGCTTCGCAGGCTTCACTACCAACTTAGCTAACCGCGTCGTCAAAGTACTAATTAATGCCTTCGAGACGTTTATTGCGACAAATAACATTGAACGGTTCGCAAAAAAATCCTTTGATTCGTGTTTAAAGATGACAGTTATTCAACTATAAGTGGATCCTAAATCAAAGAACGTGACAAGCTCTTTCAGTCGTTTTCGATTCGTCTCTCGACTTTGTCATGTCTTTCGAATTTCATCTGGGGTTTACTCTAAAATTTGAAATTCGAAGTTCGATTGTACCGTCTCTCTCACTCGCCTTTTAATGACTGTTAGTGTGAGCGGTACAGCATGAAGCGAACTTCGAGTTTTTAACTCCAGAGCCAGCACTAAGTAAACGTGATTGTGAGTTATGAACTAGGTACAAACTTATTGGATGCTAGTCGCCATGGAAACGGGGTCATCTCGACTCAAACAGTCGTTCGTAGTGTGGAGGTGAATAGTTTAGATAGGCTAAGTCACTTGAGCATTCAAGAAATACAATGGGATTGGTAGAACTTATAAGTTCATGTTTTGCACTGTCGCTGATGATTAAAATGGGATATTTATATTATGATTTCATTTAAAACAAAAAAAAAAGCTGCACTCAACAGGATTCCATATGTTTTAATGTGTATATTGCCATCATTCTGCTGTACCTATGACATGTAAATTGCAATAAATTAATAAATAGATAGTCTACGATATGTCTAAAAAAATTTCAATGCTTAAAAAGCATTCAAAAGCTATATATCTAATATGTAGGTACCTACCTATTACGTTACTAAAATAAGTAGGTCTGTACAAGTAACATGCTTTAGTGCTAGTAGGTATTTAATTTTACTTGTTGTTGCTTTAGTTGTTTGTTGTGATTGTGTGTTATTTTGTGTTGTTTCTTAAATTACTTAAGTAGGTACCTACTTGCGAAACGCCAAGGCGGGCAAGATCAATAATGAGATTGAATACTATTATTGATTTATAATATCTTTAAACAAAATAGATATAGTTACTTATTTATTTATTAGGTACCTACGGGACTTTGGAGATAAATATTTATTTTTCCGAATTTATCACACACCGAACTTCGCTCGGTCAGCCAGGTACTTTCAGTTTATGCTTTATCACTACTGTGGAACGTGTTTACTTGATGCCCGAGTGACTTGGTAAAAGCTGACCGGCTTCCCTACTATCGGACGGTGCACAATATTTCGTGCACGCACGACAATTAAATTATCATAGGGAAGTCACCGCACGCGACCGAGAGTTATGGAGACGGGCGCCTAGCCTACCCGGGGGTAGACATGGGTAAGTCTCATTTATTTATTTTTTAATATCAGCAATTAAAAATACCTATAGTCTTGGTATATACAAACCTGTCAGTCTTCCATAATTTTATGGTAACGGGAAGTTATCGAGAAAATCCGGTTTTGGCAGAAAATACGCACAGATCTGGGTTACCGTGACGTCTTAATGCGATTCAATTACGATTCAGTTTAGGTTCGCTCGCTGTCAGAGCCATACTTACTAATAATTACATATTATAAAAAAAATGAGAAATTTTTGCATGGTTCAATTTCTGCTCAGGATCAATCGATTATAATGGCGTGAAAATATGTCTCTAGTTTTTCCAACAAAAATTTGTGTTGGTACCTTCAAATATTAATGTATGAAAAGTCAGTCAGGTCACTTTTGTTGACCTCGGGACACTTTTTTTCCCCTATATCGCTAGTATTACTGATTCTGAGTAGATGCCATGCAAAAAAAAAAAACAAAAAAAATGTATTGTACTGTACCTTATTTCTGAAATTCCCCAGTTATGCCTGTTCACCGTGGCGCATCCTCGCTGGGTGGCGCATGTCAATTGGCAGAGTTATGGCCGCGACAGATCGTGCGCCCGCGCTGTCGCGAGCAAGGTGCGCGCGCAGACGATCATCCACGGAAATCGTAGCTTACCTTCAGAATACCATCTTTATACTAACTTATTGCCATACCTAAAGGCCCTTGCACACAAGAGCCCTAACCTAACGTATGAATCGCCTGATTGATTTGACTCAAACTTAAACTACCGGTGACACTTGCGTCATACTCGTGCAGAAGTATCTCTAAGCCTTAGTTTTGTTGTAAACGAGCGTTTTCTATCAAAATGAAATAAAATTTGAATACAAAGCTGTAAAATAAAGAAATTCTGGATTTGTACGAATTAAACCCCAAATTCTATATTTTCATTTTTGTAACGAAAAAAGACCGTGTCCCTATTTTTTTTTCTGTTTTCCATTTTTTTCTTACAATTTAAAAAAATAAATTGGTTGTCACTAAAATGACACAAAAAAGTTGTAGTTATGGAAAATTGACGTAATTTTGCTGGACAAAATGATAACACTTTCAACATGAACATCACTCGACTTTTATACGTGAGTTACCTATACGGTTGTATAACTAAAACGGTACCAACACATAATTTGAAAACTCAAACTTACCGAATTTCTGAAATACACCCCCTTGCAAAAAAAACCTATGGTTTTTCAGATTTTTAGGCATTAAAGCTTAAAAAGTAAAACACATAGGTACACATAAAATACAAAAACTATGTGTGCCCGTTTCTTTTGCAATTTGAGAGAGAGAGAGAGAGAAACATTTATTTACACACATTCGATACACGTAGATTTAAAAATATAAGAAATACAATATACTTAAGAATAGTACCGATATGGTGTAAAATGGGCCCCACTCAGCATAATGTTGCGGCAGACCGCAACGCTGTTTTTCAGTGGGACCCAGATAAATTTAAAGACTAAACACAAAAACAAAAACATACACTGTGGCGACACAAACGCCAGTGGCAAGCACTTCACAAACAAGCTGCCAAATATACGGAAGTATGTATGGCAACACTCGATCAGTTTAATCGCATTAAACCAATCAAACCGAAACAAGTCACCCGTATTTGCCCGGTGTATTTGGGTTTCAGGGATTTGGTATGGTTCAAGTCTTTGTGGCCAAGTCTCCCAGAGGTCCCCTAAATGATCGATGGCTGTTCGAAAGGGAAGCATTGCATCTTTGTCCCTGACCTTTCTCTTTTATAGGCTCAAATTGTGGGCCTCGAGATTGGGAGGCGGCGCGCAATCGCCTGCTAACATGAACGATTATCTGCAATCTAAGGCTGAGCCAGGAGTGGTGCAAATTACAAGTCTATTTTTACAAGACTTTTGCAAGCTCTTAATTATTTCGAAATATTTCGCGCACGTGATAGACTACCCGTCTTTTTCTTACTGTTAGTTATAGAAAGAGACGGCGCGAGAAGGCGCGTCTGGCTGTCCACAGAGGGGTACTCCAACATTAATGTACGGTAGCAAAAGTTGGGTATGGCAAAAGAAGCATTAAAGTAGAATAAATGCGGTAGAAATGAAAGCGTTAAGAAAAATGGAAGGTGTATTCCTGAAAGATAGAATAAGGAATAGTGTGATAAGCGAAAAAAGAAAGAAAGAAAGAAGGCGCGTCTGGCTGTCCACAGAGGGGTGCTTGTTCTAACATTAATGTACGGTAGCGATAGTTGGGTATGGCAAAAGAGGCATGAAAGTAGAATAAATGCAGTAGAAATGAGAGAGTTACGAAAAATGGAAGGTGTATCCCTGAAAGATAGAATAAGGAATAGTGTGATAAGGGAACGGGCTGGTGTGAAAGAAGATATAGTGACTAGGATAGAAAAAGTATGCTCAGTTGGTTTAGTCACGTAGAGCGGATGGATGAAAGTAGACAGATCTATATGGGGAGTGTGAATGGTTGCGTTGGGAGGGGAAGGCCTAGACGGAAGTTCCGAGACCAAATAGGAGACGTTTTGGAAAAAGGTCAGGTCAGGAGTACCCGAAACCGGCCAGCATGTATGAAGAGATTGAGGAATGTGGATGAAACGAAAGAGGTATGTCAGGATCGTAGCAAGTGGAACAAAGTAGTCTCTGCCTACCCCTGTGGGAAAGTAGGCGTGACGGTATGCAATGTACAGAAAGAGGCGGGTACTCTATCTCGCGCGTGACACAGCTCTTGCGTGCTCTTCTGCTAGCCGTGTTGGTCTTATAACTTAGACCGGATCGTAAATCAGGCGAGGGTGTCCGCGGGTGTCGGCAAGTTACGCTAACGGTCCCCCAATTGATGCCGTGTTTACTTAGCTCCACATTTTATAGTTTTATTACATCACTAGCTTCTGCCCGCGATTTCGTCTGCGTGCGTAGAATTAGCAATTGACATGTTTATGGCTATCCCCGGGAACTATGCTATTTTCCGGGATAAAAAGTAGCCTATGTTTTAATCTAGGATACCAGCTATCTTCGTTCCAAATTTTATCCAAATCCGTCCAGTCGTTTCAGTGTGAAGAAGGAACAAACATACACACTCACTCACTCACATCGTCACATCGGCGCAAACTTTCGCATTTATAATATTAGTAGGATACTATTTTTGGAACTGTAGTACATTTTGAGATCACATGACATTAAGTTTGATTCTACATAATTATATAGTCAAAATAGACCATTTTGTGTTTTTATATAATTGTAGTTGGTAGATAAAATTTTAGGACAATCCTAAAAAACCGGTGAGAGGTTTTCATTCTTTTTTGCATAGCAGTTGTCAGTCTCCCAGCCACGTTTCATATCATAAATTTATGGTAACGGGAAGTTATCGAGAAAATCCCACGGTTTTGGCAGAAAATACACATTCAAAAGCAGACTACTTAATCCTTTATCATGATGTTATATTTAATCTATTTATCTTTTGATTTGAAGGTCTATCGCCAAAAGATGCAGATAAAAGGAACCTTTCACGCAAAGTGTAGACAAAGACAGAAATGATAAATGATGTATTTCAAAAGCGTAAAAATTAAAAATAATTTTAGGAATTCTATCAAAGAATATAAATACTTATTCCAAATTGAGCATCACTGAAACAGTCCATTATTAAAAATAATTTAGGAACACTGTTACAATTTTATTCGTATCAACAACCAACTACAACTCTAAACATAAGGTATTTTCATTCTTACACCTGTCCTATTTGGTAAACAAAATTCTAACCTCAAAACGTCTCATTTTTGTTATTTTTTAACTATTTTCGTAAATAAAAGAACGGGAGGTAAAATATCAGCAAAATTATGTACAAAATATTGCCTCAGGTTTATTTGATAACATAATACACCTTATTCTTTACAAAAAATTGCACATTGATGTTAGAATTTTGTTTACCAAATAGGACAGGTAAGAATTAAAATACCTTAAACATGGTGAAGAATCATTACATTACCCGACTGCGGCGAAGCCCAAAAAGAGGGTTATGATTATTGTCATCTAATTACTGTTCTGGAACAAGTCGCTCATACCTTACTCTTAAATACGTTATACGTGAGGGGAGCGGATCAGAATATATAAAGTTTAAAATGTATTGGGTTAAAATGCATAATAGTTCAAAATATATAATGCCATTTCTGTGAAACTATTAGGTTTATGTTTTTTTTTATAGCGTTAACTATAGATTGGTTTAGGTTAGGTTAGGTTTAGTTTATAGCAATTCTGTAAATTTGCAATTTTCTGAGTAAATCGCATTATATATTTTGAACCATTATGTATTTTAACTCATTATACATTTTAAACTTTATGGATTTTAATACTTACCCATACGTGAGTGGTCTTATTTGAAATGAAGTTGGTGTTAATAAAAATAATACAGTAACAGCTGCGTAGTGACTTGTATAACAACACAAGTCCGTCAACTTCTGTGGATCAGACCATTATTCTGATACCAGATGCGTAATGATCGATAAAACAACAAATGATTATATTTTTTCGATCAACTTAAGTTATGATGGTTTACAAATATAATGAGTTTCAGACTAAGGCAATTAATTAAGCTCCGCAGCGGAGCTTCTCTTCCACACGTTTAAAGTGCTTTGCACAAATCAGTTATCAACTAAAGTTTAATATAATACTCGGGAGCAAAAATGCATTCAATTAGATAATGTATTTTGAAATTTATTATTATAAATCAATATGTTTATTATTATGTATGCATAAAAATTATATCAATTGTTGTTTCTATCAAGTGGAACGCACCCCTGCAGGCATATTCCTATTGTATAGATAATGCCATCCACGAAGACGCGCGGATTTATCAAAATTAAACTTTAACGATATAATAACAAGAACCACAGTCAGCGTTGTCGTGAATAGCATTTATACAATAATACTATAACTAATCTAAAATAAAAATAAAGGCTGTAAAATTAGGAGTATAAATTTCTTGTGCCATTTAGGCCGTAATGTTATTGAAAAAAGTAACGAGGAGCTACTTCAAAATTCGATTTTGAAGATCGAAGCCTACCGTCCCTCTCACTGTCGAATTAATGACTATGAGTTCAAGCGGAACGACACGAACCGTGAATCTTTTAACCTTTTCGCCGGCACGTCAAATACAAGAGACGTCACATGTACGCCAGACTTCTTTGTTGTGATGCCTTAAGTTGAACCTAAACGCAATTAAACGAAGGTTGATTTTGCATTGAAGTAATGGACGTATATATGGGTCGTTGGCGTCAAGAAGGTTAAATCTGTCATTTTAACTAGAAGTGCTGTAGGTTGCAATAAAGGGACTATCGTATTGAGAAGCCGTGAATGCTCTGGTCGATGAAGGAAGGAATTGCGGAGAACCTTCTTCGCTTCGTCCTGTCGCTAGTCTCATTGTCTTTGGGCAGAAAGTTCCAGATTACCAGGTCTTCATCAGCAGTCGCTGTCGCTACAAAAAAACGGTTAAGTGCGAGTTTGACTCACGTACCATACTAGGATTATTATGGATAACTAGCTGTTGCCAGCGACTTCGTCTGCAAAGAATTCGTTTATCGCTATCCCGCGGGAACTACACAATTTTCCGGGATAAGAAGTAGCCTATGTGCTATTCCAAACTTTTCTCTATCTATGTGCCGAATTTCATCCAGATCCGTTGGGCCGTTCTGGCGTGATTGAGTAACAAACAAACATCCATCCATCCATCTATCCATCCATCCATACTTTCGCATTTATAATATTAGTTAGATTAATTTGCGGATTGTTGGTTAATTGGCTCTGTTGACTTATTTTAAAAACAAACCATGTTATAGGTGATGCGGCTAGCAAACCATCACTATTTTTAATTCCCCTTTCCACCTTACGCCCACAATCATGCTAAACGTGGCCTTTGTCTTGTCAAGTTGTCACCTTAGGCTCTGTCTACCCCGTAAGGGATAAAGACGTGATTTATGTATGTATTGTATAATTTACTTTAATGCTCTCACTATTTATCACTTCTAATAGAAAATTTCTTTAATGAATTTATACTCGTACACATTAATTACAATACGCCAGGTTTCGCACGAATAAACATATCGGACAATTATTCGAATCGATAGCTTCGGATCTTACCAAGTTTGGTCCCATCCGGACTGAAGACCATGGTCCTGACACGGTCCATGCGCTGCCGACCCTCGCCCCACTGGTCCACCACCGTCTCCGGACCACTCAAGACCACCAGCTGGGAACTGCCCTTAGGATACGGCTGGTTTTCTGAAAATAAATAGCTAAATAAAATTCACCCTTGTGGGATAGGTAAAGGAATATTGTCCATTCAGCCATATTAAAGGTTGTTGTAATGCCGGTTCACTGATTTAGATGTTTTTAATGTGCTTTTGTGTTTACATTACAGTAGCACTTGATGGTCCCAACGGAGGACTAGCGCTGGCTTTTAGGCCAGTATTATGCTGAGGTGGGACCATTTCGTGACATTATGCTCTTATGTTTAACTTCTTTTTTTGTATCTTACTTATGCTTGTAGTGTCACGAATAAAATGTTTTCTTTCTTTCTTTTTTTCTTTTCTTTAAATATAGCACTGGTCTCTAATACAAAGTGTCTTGGATTGTCATGGAATATTACAGCATAATGGTTGAGTTATTTTGAGTGAACACTTCTGTATAAGTATGTCTGATTCAATGTTAAAACATCCCATTGATGTCGTACGCATTGAACACCGACCAATGTATGAAAAAAAACATAATATAAAAAAATAGATGCTAAGGAAAGCGCTTCGCCGTGAGTGCCAGCTTTGCAATTTTTCTCATCAATTATTTCATTTTATTTTTTGTCTTTCTTGCATTCATTTATTCAGTCGCTACCATTTTGTCAATGTGATCACGTGCTTTCATTGTGCGTGATTATCACCGCGAAGACCGGCTGCATAACAACATATTGCATATTGTTTATTGCTTAACAATAGGTTAAGGCAATGTATGTAACGAACATTTTTATATGGATCTCGGTCTGAAATATATATTTTTTTTTATAAGTCTTTTTCGGGTGCACGAGCGCCAAAGAGCCAAAGACCGCTTAGCTCAAATGGGACAGGGCTGGTCATGTTTTGCCGCATGAATCTAGAGCGATGGGCCTTAATCGCAACCCATTGGATTCCGCGAGATGGCCATCGAAGCGTTGGCAGACCCAGAAGAAGATGGCGGGATGACTTGGACGCATTTTTTTTATGTAAATAGGAAGGCAAACGAGCAAGTGGGTCACCTGATGGTAAGCGATCACCACTGCCCATAGACACCCACAACCCCGGTGGGATAGCAGATGCGTTGCCAACCTAGAGGACTTAGATGAAATGCCTCTTGTGCCCGTAATTACCCCGGCTGTCTTACTCTCCACACCGGAATACAGCAGTGCGAGCACTGCTGTTTAGCGGCAGGATTAGCGAGTAAGATGGTGGTAGCGATTCGGACGGACCTTGCACAAGGCCCTACCACCCGCAAAAATATCAAGTAGATATCGCATATCAAGTAGAGTGGTAGGAGCATGCCCTCGACCGGGACGAATGGCGGAAAAAAGGGGAGACACTCAATTAGGCTAAAAATAAATTAAATAACGAGCGTCAAACTGACTAGGAGAAAAATTTATCGCCATGGCCGGAGTCGGTCGGAAGGATCATCACCACCCGCATGTTCTCACCTGTGTTCCACAAGCTCATGACCAGTTCCCCGGTCCGATGGCTGAAGAGCATCGTGTCGAGCGTGTAGTCGCTGTTGCTGACCCTGCTGGTGACGCGCACGGCTGCGCGGGCGGCGTCCCACAGCGCGACCCAGGATTTCTGTTCCGCCACGCCGCCGATACCAAGAAGAGCGCTGCGCCATGGGTGCCAGGCTATTGTCTACAAATAAAATTCTAAATAACCTGGGGCCTTACCATAGCGTCTTAATGCAATTTAATTCCAACTCCGTTCAGGTTTTAGCTGTCATTTGTTCCGTACCTCAAAAGGAAAAAAGGGACCCTTATAAGATCACTTTGTTGTCCGTCCATCCGTCCGTCTGTCAAGACCCTTTTTCTCAGGAACGCGTGGAGGTATCAAACTGAAATTTAATATCAAATACTCAGGTCTACTATCTTTTGGAGCTGTGAAAAAATCAAACTTCTAACTAAGCCAACGCAATCAAAAGATACAGCCGTTTATGCAGCAAATTTCAGGAAATTTTCGAAACTCGCAAGGGAATCAAAACCTACAGGGTACTTCCCGTGAACTCAGAATCTTTAAATTTGGTACGAAGCAACGTCTCATAGCACAGATAAAGGAAAAATTGCGAAAAAGACCCCAGTACCTTCACGATCCAATCGGAGCCAATGGACCTGGAGTCATACAGTGCGGGCCACAGCATGATGAGGACCTGGGAACTGTTCACAGCTGCGACGGCCACGTACCTGAAGATGCCAAATTTACCTCGTTCTAAAAAGTTACAAATCATGCAGAACTAGAGCTACAATACAATACAATATACAATACAATACAAATACTCTTTATTGAACACCACAAATCACCTACGAGATAACGAGAAGAATTGGAAGAATGTAGTTAACCTTGCGTCAGGAGAGATGCGGACGAGGAAGATGGCGTTGGCGGTGGCAGGACGAGAGCTGATCAGCTCGGCGTCACGGTCGTATGATGTCACCGAGCCCCGGGAACACCCACTGGGGAACACAATTTTAATACCCTTGAGCTTACATAGCGCTACGTCATTATCACTCTCTTCATCATTTTTTTTTGTTTGTACTTGAATTTGTCATCCATCTTACATTATTCCGGAAAAAAATTGGAGAGAACCTGTATTTATACTCGTGCCAAGCCAAATTTTAAGTTTATCAGACCGATCTTTGAAGAAGTCTCTCCTGCGGAGATAATCCTAGCCAAAGCACTTCTAGATCACTGCCAGACTACTGAGGCAGCACCAGTTGCCATCCGCTGGCTTCAAGAACTCTGATGATGCAGTGCACTTACATGACAAAAGAATTGCCAGTGGGGCTCCAGTCCAGGGCGGTGACGTGGTGCGCCTGAATGCTGCAACGGCACCAGTTGCCAGCCACCTGCTTGCCCCAGGAGTTGTGGATTTCTACTCGCTGTATGTCAGTTCCTAACTGAAGATAATAAAATAAATGTTATAAACATTTCATCACCTTCCAGCTTAAGCTATGGAACCTAAAATACTAAAATTTTACATGAAGGTTTCCTCTATACATATAAAAATTAAGGACGGATTTTGCGAAATTTCTATAGATTTTCACTGAACAACCTATAGACATAGCGATAAAATTGATAAGATTGCTCACAGCCAACTTCTCTCCCGTGGGGTCGAACCTGCAGCAAGCGGTGCTGAAAAGGGTGAAGCCTTTGCTGATGGGGCTCTGGGAACGCCAGCTCCACTTGTAGTACTTGGTGCCGAGTGCCGCGACCAGGATGTTGTCGTTGCTCCAATCAAGCAGCTCTGGAACTATATGGAAAATGCCTTAATAAAGTTTTTTTTGTCTGACCATTTGTACCATTTGTCAGTTACTCGGTATCAAAGAAAGAAAGAAAGAAAAGAAAGAAAGAAGACATCAAGAGTATCAAGAAACAAAGTATCGAATTGATCAAGTGCAAGTCTTGGCTGCGGACTACAGAGCTGCTGTACTCATTGGGGGAGGAGATCTATGTGGGCAGGTCGAGCACGTTGTCGGCGGAGCTCAAATGTGGGCGGCGACACGCATGGCTAGCCCTGCTCCGTGCAAGACTTGGCTGCGGAGTACAGGTAGCACTCTCAGGGGGAGGAGCTGTATGTCGTCAGGTCGAGCACGTTGTCGGCGGAGCTCAAATGAGGGCGGCGGCGCGGAACGCACGGCCAGCCCTGCTCCGAGCAAGACTTGGCTGCGGAGTACAGGTAGCACTCACAGGGGGAGGAGCTGTATGTCGGCAGGTCGAGCACGTTGTCGGCGGAGCTCAAATGTGGGCGGCGGCGTGGCAAGCACGGCCAGCCCTGCTCCGTGCAAGACTTGGCTGCGGAGTACTAGTAGCACTTACATGGGGAGGAGCTGTATGTCGGCAGGTCGAGCACGTTGTCAGCGGAGCTCAAATGTGGGCGGCGGCGTGGCACGCACGGCCAGCCCTGCTCCGTGGAAGACTTTGGTGTGGGCTCCAGGCCACACGCCTTGTCGATGTGTTTGGCGTATTTTTGTTGGTTCACGTATTTGCTGTTCTGAAATAATCGATTTTTTAACGGAAATACGATTTTTAATTACTGTTATTCTTGACTTAACTTAAAAGGGATTGCAGAATCGGGTATTTGTTTAAAACGGGGGTTTTGATAGGCGGCCAGATGGAATATTTTATGTTATTTTGAGCTTGATATCTCCACGCGTTAGGTACTTACTAAGAAAAAGGGTCAACAGACGAGCAGACAGACGCACAATAAAGTAATCCTATTAATGATTCCTTTTTTTGAGGTTCTGAATCATGAAATATTACATGGATATCACATAGTTGTATATTTTCGTTTACCCAGATAACGTTGGGGCGTGGCCGCGGTGCGAGCGCGTGGTGGCGCCTGCGCAGGTCCTCGAAGGCGGCGCGCGGCGCCACGAAGCGGTCAGTGCGCAAGCGCTGCGAGCTCGGCTGCAACAATCAACAGATGAATAAAGAATAGTGGTGTTCCGCGAAAATTTTCTTTAATATCTTCCATGTACAGACATCGACCTGTTACAATTTTATTATGATTATGTCTTCGCTCCCCAAATGTCATCCTTCATTAAACACATGGGAGAAGCCATTGCTGATCGCTGGAACCGATCCCTGAGCACCGTCCTAGGATGGCTCAGAGCTCGAATATGCGTCGCCATTATACGTGCCACAAGCATGTGTGTATTCGCGGCACACGCTATAAATTTATACCTGTGGCAAGATGGCTACACTATATTGTCTTAGGCTTAGTTCCTGTAAAAATTCTGTTAAATTTAATAATTAATTAAGAATAAATTAAATTTCGTTTTTAATAGTTTTTTAGTCAGTTATAGTTTAATATGTTTTTTTTTATTCATAATCTTATGTTTATTCCAATAAATTTAAAATTTAGCAATTTCACTTTATCCACATAATTAAATCAATTTCTTTACACAATGCTCGTCGACTTACGATACTCTTGACCTGAAAAATGTCAAAACGTCCCCAATTTGGTCACGGAACGTTCCCCTCCCAACGCATCCATTCACACTCGTCAAATATATCTGTTTAGTCAATCTCTCTTTAGAACATTATGTATTTAATAACAGAATTATTTACAAACAGAAAACAAGCCAGTTTTAAAACAACTGTTACTAAGTAGTAAACAATGTACTTACGGTTTTTTTACCAAACGCACAGAAATCCATTTCACTTAAATATTTTGCGATAAATTAATTAGATAAAAGGAAATAGATAAACACTTTTTAACACGCTTTTGTAACTAAAATGAGAGTTAAATTGAATAATAAATTAAATTTAAACCGTCTGGCAAAAGGTTCGGTTGAAAATAAAGTTATGTGACAGCATGGGGTTGGTAGTTATGTCAATTTTTATTATCCTACCCCACAATGTTAACAGATTGTGTTCTATTTGCGTCGTTCTGAGTTTGGTTGCGTTGCGGAGTGAAGTAGTTTATGTTTATTTATACGAACCTCCGATAAACGCGCTCATGAATCTAGTCTAACTATCTAATCTAACTAATATTATAAATGCGAAAGTATGGATGGATGGATGATGGATGGATGTTTGTTTGTTACTCAATCACGCTAGAACGGCCCAACGGATCTGGATGAAATTTGGCACATAGATAGAGAAAACTCTGGCATAGCACATAGGCTTCTTTTTATCCCGGAAAATTGCGTAGTTCCCGCGGCATAGCGATAAACGAATTCTTTGCATACGAAGTCGCTGGCAACAGCTAGTTTGAAATATAGGTACTAAACTAAGAATCTGACACTCATAATCATAAGAGATTTCTATCGTTCTTTAATCAAATCACTCATTACGTAATCTTAGCCAAGCACTAGTTAAATTTTTGGTATAATAATTTCCTTCCAAGCTGGCCTGGGAACGAAGAAAAAACATAGAATGTACCAGTTGCTTCTCTTCCCGCGCAGTTGGTAAAAGCCCATCGAGGGATCGGGCGGAAATCTTAGGAATCATGTTATAGGCGATGCGGCTAGCAACCCATCACTATTTTGCTTCCCCTTTCCATCTATACGCCCACAGTCATTCTAAACGTGGCCTTTAGGTCTTGTTACCTTAGGCTCTGTATACCCCGTAAGGAATAAAGACGTGATTTTTTGCATGTATGTATTATGTATCATTATTTCGTAAAATAAAATAATTGTCTAAGCAATAATAATAATACCTAATAAGTTTATTGCCAGAACATAGTCAATATAGAAAGGTCTTAGTGTTACAAGATGTTCTGTGCCGCTAAGCAGCAGTGCTTGCACTGCTGTGTTCCGGTGTGGAGAGTAAGACAGCCGGGGAAATTACGGGCACAAGAGGCATTTCATCTTAGCCCTCTAGGTTGGCAACGCATCTGCAATCCCTCCGGGTTTGCGGGTGTCTATGGGCAGTGGTGATCGATTGCCATCAGGTGACCCACTTGCTTGTTTGCCTTCCTATTCGCATAAAAAAAAAATGTTCTACCCGAATTGAGCGTGCAATATTAAAATTATTTTCTCTCACAAATACGGCAATACAAAAAAATACGACAAACACGACACGATACGGTAAATACGACATTTACCTTTCCCTTGACTACAGTGGGGTATTATACGAGTACGTAATGGATCCTGTGACATTCATTGCGTGTTCTGATCGCGTTTATCAGCGGGGATCGAACCCTGATCACCAGATAACGCGTAATGTACACCGCTTGTCATTTCGGAAGTTAATCACCGCCCACTATGAGCAATAATATATAGGTTTGTCTGTTCGCCCTGATTGAGTTACTAATAAACATAATTATATACTCGTAGAACCAGATTATTGACTATTTTTAGAGTTCAGTCATGACAAATGTGACCTGTAGGTCTTGTTACCTTAAGCTCTGTCTACTCCGTATGGGATAAAGACGTGATTTACGTATATATGTATGTATGTACGTATTTTTTTTATATGAATAGGAAGGCAAACGAGCAAGTGCACCTGATGGTAAGCGATCACCACTGCCCATAGACACCCGTAACCCCGAGGGATTGCAGATGCGTTGCCGACCTAGAGGACTTAGATGAAATGCCTCTTGTGCCCGTAATTACCCCGGCTGTGACACTCTCCACACCGGAACACAGCAGCGCAAGCACTGCTGCTTAGCGGCAGGATTAGCGAGTAAGATGGTGGTAGCTATCCGGACGGACCTTGCACAAGGCCCTACCACCAATATAACTGTACAAATATATAATAAAATATATTACATTGTTTGTATGCTGGTCAGGAAGTAAAGAAAAAACATAGAATGTACCAGTTGCTTCTCTTCCCGCGCAGATGGTAAAAGCCCATCAAGAGAATGGCGAAACTCTTAGGAATCATGTTATAGGCGATGCGGCTAGCAACCAATCACTATTTTGATTCCCCTTTCCACCTATACACACACAGACACACACATCACAATCATGCTAAACATGGCCTATAGGTCTTGTCACCTTAGGCTCTGTTTACCCCGTAAGGGATAAAAAAGTGATTTATGTATGTATGTATCAGTGTTGTTATGGATATCCATATCCGTAACCGAAACTATCGGATATCCGAAATAAAAAATATCCGTAACCGTAACCGAACCCGAAACAAAAGTTTTGGATAGTTTCGGATAGGGCGGAGTCTAACTAAATACTAAAACTCGTACGAATTAACTGTGCACTCCGCTGGAATGCGACACCTCTCCCGCTACCTAATGACGTCACAGCGCGAGGTCACAGTACATATAAGCACAAGCAGTAGGGAATCTTCGAACAAATCGGTCGAAACGAACGCACACATAAACACGCGCTTTTACACGGCCCCTAAGCAGATCTCGCGGTGCCGTCAGTCGCGCGTGGCGCATTGAGACGAGCGGCCGTGTTCGTTTTAAACATGCCAAGAGCGTATTGCGCAGTGTACGGCTGCTTGAACTCGGCTTCTTCAAAACCGGAGCTTTCGTTTTTTAAACTTCCTGCTGATGTTGAAAGGTAAGAATGATACTATATTATTATGAAATAAAATGTATAATATTATTTTTATAACGAGAAATGTCAGATGTCACTTCTCCGACAAATGCTTTTTCTGTTAAATAAAACGTTTGGCTGTTTAGATGATAAGTAAGTAGTTGCCGTATATTATAGACCGTGTTTTTGGTGAAAAAAAATTCTACGGACTTTCATTGTTATCATCTTGATCTATAGTGTATGTACTAATATATTATAGAAAACTACACTTGAAGGATAACTTGTCAAATACCTATAGGTAGGGCAAACCTTGGTTAAAAAAAACTATTCAATTTAACAAAATTTAAATCGACAACCCTAACGCTTTATTGGAGCGTAGGTACTTATTTCAAAAAGTAGGCCTATCTTCCCTACTGCTTTAGCTTATATATATACTGTGGCGAGGTGCACAGCTAATTCGTACGGGTTATACTTTATAGTAAATATGACACGTCGTGACAAGTTTTTGTTTTTGCCCGGCCGGCAACTTTAGAGTAGTGTTGTTATGGATATCCATATCCGTAACCGAAACTATCGGATAATCCGAAATAATTTAATAACCATAACCGTAACCGAAACCGATATTATATTTTACCAATATCCGTATCCGGATCCGAAATTATATATCCATAACATCCCTGGTAGTATGTATGCTAAAGGCAACTCCAGTGGCAACTAAACCGAACAAAAGCGTGATCTACATACTTTAATAAAAATAACCGTTCGAATTACCCTCTAACGCACACACCCACAAATACGCCCATATAACGACACTTTCCCACCACAAACGCACGCTCACTCAACAACCGCCTTTGATGAGGCGTGATAAGGTCGGAAACGCTTTAACTGCCGCTCCAATAGAACCCTCCTTCGTCACCACCTACAAAGATGGTTTATGTAATCATAATAATAAAGTTAATGTGAAAGTTTACTATGTATGTTCGTCTGTTTATGCGGGAATGGCATCACGGATTTAGATATAAATATGGAGACCATGACTCGAGAAAACATCTTACTCAGTAATGCCGCCGCCAAACAGCAGTGCTTAATCTGCTGTGTTCCAACGTAAAGAGTGAGATAGTCATTGAAATTACTGGCACATGAGCTTAGCCCTCTGGGCTGGCAACGCATCTGCAATCCTCTAGTGTTGCGGGTGGCCATGGTGGTGCTCACTTACCATCAGGTGACCCACTTGCTCGTTTACCTTTTTTATCTCATAAAAAATATATACAAGCAAGTCCTATTGTGGGCTCTTAAGTATATACACCAAATTGACGACGCGGTTGGCCTAGTTGGTAGTGACCCTGCCTACGAATCAAGCGTCCTGGGTTCGAATCCTGGTAAGGACATATATTTGTGTGATGAGCACGAATATTTGATCCTGAGTTATGGATGTTTTCTATATATATAAGTATGTTATTTTATATATAAGTATGTATATCGTTGTCTAGTACCCTTAACACAAGCCTTACTAGCGCTTACTTTGGGACTAGCTCAATTTGTGTGAATTGTTCCCTAATATTTATTTTATTATTATTTATAAGTGGAAACTCTCTTTAAAAGTCAGGAATCGAAAATACATCATCATCATCATCATCATCAGCCTGAAGACGTCCACTGCTGAACAAAGGCCTCCCCCTTAGCACACCATAATGAACGACAAGTCGCCACCTGCATCCACCGGTTTCCCGCAACTTTTACGATGTCGTCAGTCCACCTAGTGGGAGGCCTGCCAACACTACGTCTCGCCACTCGAGAACTTTTTTCCCCCAACGGTTGTCTGTTCTACGAGCGATGTGGCCTACCCAAAATACATACGCAAGCAAAAATAACGGGTTACTTTACAAACAATATTAAAATAACCCCTAAAGTATCGTTTTATTTTTGCTCGTCTGTTTAGCTTTATACCATTCGTTTACTATGGAAAACAAGTTTTTTAATTAAGCATTTGTGAATCTCTTTCTCTCTTCTTTTTTTTTTCTCTTTTCATCTTTAGGTACTCGTTACAATTAAAATCTCCCATTTCACCAAAATTGGTTTAGCTTTTTTTATATCGAAGCTGAATCGAATGCAATGGGTATTTGTAATGGGATTATGACAAAAAGACATCCAGTTCGATTCATTGCAGAACGTTATCAGTATGATAGATCTGCAGTGATTTGCGACAGTTGCGCATGCGGCTGTGTTAGTCATTTCTAGTTTTTAACTGACTTCAGTGGAAGGTTTTATTTTCCATTTTATATGGTTTTTAAATTTTATCAAAATCGTTATAGCAATCATAATATTTACAACTTTGCGCATTTTTTTCTTTTATTTCCTCTAAAGTGTATTTTTACTTAGGATCCGATATAATAGCTAAATAAACTAAAACAAACAAATATAAATAAATATTATGATAAATGAAAGCCTTTATGTATGTAGCTGACAAGAGAAAATATACTGTTATAAAGTCATTTAAAAATTCGATTAACTAATTAATAAAATAACATTGCCAATTAATTAACACAAATGAATTATCTTTTTCAATTAAAAACACGGAACCTTGACCTTAAACTGCAGCTGGTAAAACTTATTTCGTTTATTTATAATCAGCTAACTTGACAGATGACGTTCTGTCAAAAACTATTTTCCTTACATTTTATTGAAATTAAATAATTTCAGATCGAAAAATCTCAGAAAAGCTGTTGAAATATTAGAAAAACATTTTCAAGAACTGGGTGTGAATACGTGAATAGCTCTTTAAACGAAATCCAATTAAAGATAAAACAAAGTCACTATCTCTGTCCCTATGTATGCTTAAATCTTTAAAACTACGCAACGGATTTTTTTCTATGACCAGAACCACACTATGAACATCCGACGCGACGCCATGCGCATACATTCGTTGCATCGGGTCGCGTCGCGTGTTAATAATGTGTTTCCACCTTTATGTATGTAATACATGCATTATATACCGTGCGAAGCCGGGGCGGGTCGCTAGTAGTTCATAAAAAACTTTTAATTTAAAATAAAAAGAAATCACAAGTTATATTTTTTTATTGACAAAAACATTCAATTAACTTTCTTGTATAAGACATAAACGCGCATAAGTTCAAACGCTGAGCTCGTTGAAGTCTTTTACTCACAAACCTCAATAAAATGCTAGCACACTTTTTTCAATCCCGGGAAAATTTTGTGCAACAAAAAAATAGACAGCTCTCGAACGGTTCTCTATTGATTTGCAGAAAAAAATATTGCCGAATTTCACTTCCCAACCAACGTTTGGCCGAATTTCATTTTGCCGAATCATCAATGGCAACTTGTAAAAATGATTAGATTAATTTCCCAAAATCACGATTGCCAACTCAACGTTTTTTTTTTTTACATGGACACCTATTAAAATGACTTTTTTCATATAGCCAAATGGTACTACATAACCATATAAATTGAAACGAACATGTTCGCGGCTTAGGAGTGGCCCAAGGGCCACCCCGCCGCACCTAAACCTAAATTACTTAATCCAAATTAATCATAAGAGTTTTTCGACCTAGTGTAACATTTGCCATGTGAAAGATATTCCAAAAGTTTAAAATCAAAATAATATTCGTTTTCATAAAAATTCGACCAAATGAGAGGTCGGCATACAAAAATTTGCCAATAAGTAGTTGTCAAAGTGAACATTCGGCGAAATGTTGGGTGCCAAATGAAATTCGATCAAAAAAGTTCGGCGATAAGGCAGAACACCCTCTCAAACCCGTCAATCAAATTTAATAATCTAATTTGCAAATGAACGCGTCGGAAGCGTTAAAACGCCATAAAACTAAATAAACCAATTAGTCCAAATTAAATGATAGCGAAAAAATTTTAACTAGAACCGGTACAATTCTAACCAACCAATTAATCAGGCTCAAACTTTTATGCAAAATAAAACTGACGATTAAATTGATTAAATTTTAATCTTGCGCACGGAACGATAACCCCACTTCCGTTACTCACACAGATGCGAGGAAAGATGTTTGAAACAGTTCTTTGGCTCCCCATTCGTTGCCGAGACAGCGGCGCGGGCGCACCGCACCAACCGACCGGACGATCCAAAACGAGAAACCTAATCGAAAGTGTACGATTAATTTTCTAAGATACCGATTAATTTTTAAAAGCGCCGATAAATTTTTAGAGCGATTTGCAGCAGTGACGATTAATTTTTGAAAGTGACGATTAATTTAGTTTTTTTGTAGGTATTTGGAGTGCGTTGACCCGTGGTTTTTGGACGGCCTTGCGAACAGCTGTGTTGTGTGTGTAGTGATGTGACGTGATGTGATATGTGGTTATGATGCAGGTGAGTCTTTTATTATCATTTACAGATGAGAACAAAACAATGAGCTAATTAAATTGCATGTACTATTAAAAGAAATTGAGGCCAACTGTTTCTTAGGCAAAATGGAAATATAATGAAAGTATGTGTAACTTATTTATTTCAATGAGAGTTTTAGTAATATAATAATTCAGATTTCTTATATATTCTTTAATGAATTGTATGTGTAGTGCCTCTTTCCAACTATACGTCCACAATCACGCTAAACGTGGCCTTTAGGTCTTGTTATCCTAGGCCCTGTCTACCCCGTAAGGGATAAAGACGAATTAGGTAATAATAAACTATATACATATTTTCTTACTTTACACTACCGATAAAATTCAAGTGGCCCTTAGTTTCTTTTCAGTAGTACCTATGCATATATTTACGCATTTAATATCGTTATTAAAACTAATACGTTACAATAACAAAAACATAGAAAAAGAATCTGTTAAGTAAGTAGTTTAAATTGCATTAAAAAGTTAAACAATTATCTTTGTCAAAACGTTAAATAATGCGCATTAAAAATACATACAATTTTTCGAGAACATATTTCAAAAAGAAAAGCAATTTCTCTAAAACATCAAGTATCTTATAACTTAGTTCTTAAGTTCATTTATGAGACCGTTTTGAAAAATTTGCAGGCAAGGTGAATGAGTCTTTATAATTATAACGTAGTCTTCCAAAGTATTCTAATTAATTTGTATGGGAACTTCATTTTATATCATCAACATTTTTTAGGTTGTCGTTGTAAACGTAAAAAAACAATCTTTGAAAGAAACTACAAGTCCAAATATGAAGTTGCAATCAAAGTTTTCAGTACGTTTTCGCATCCCTTCTAATCTCAGCTTCTAGTAAAATGCGGATGTAACTGTGTCTCTTTGTTACCTCTTCACGCTTAAGCCGTTGAAAATCTAACTAAGTAATAAACTAATATTATAAATGCGAAAGTATGGATGGATGGATGGATGGATGGATGTTTGTTTGTTACTCAATCACGCCAGAACGGCCCAACGGATCTGGATGAAATTCGGCACATAGATAGAAAAAAGTCTGGAATAGCACATAGGCTACTTTTTATCCCGGAAAATTGCGTAGTTCCCGCGGGATAGCGATAAACGAATTCTTTGCAGACGAAGTCGCTGGCAACAGGTAGTAATTAGATAAAATAAGACAATGAACTTAGTTTGAGTCCTGTGAGACATTGGGTAGTTTTTATCCTGACAAATGCCAAAGTTCCCGTGGGATAGCGATAAACGAAATCTTTAAAGTCGAAGTCGCGGGCATCCGCCAGTAATATATGTTCCAAGTTTCACTTGCAGAGCTCGTTGAAGTTTTTTGCTCAAAAATTTCTATTGAAATGTTAGCACAATTTTTGCGGCCGAGAAATTTTTGTGCAAAAAAAAAAGTTATAGTACTAGATTCAAAATAATATTAGTTCGCGATAAGTATTTATCTATACAAATATGGTAAAGCAATTCATAGTTTTAATCACGTTTGAATTCGCCGACGGTAAAAATAATAAAATATTGATTCATTTTTTTTAAACTAGCACAAGCCTCCTCTCGCAGTCAGAGGGCTTGGGAGTTCCCACGCGGGCGCAGTGCTGATTGAGTACTTCACAAATACCATTAGATCATTTCTCAGGTGTTTGCAGGTTTCCTCGCGATATTTTCCTTCACTGAAAGTGTGGTAAATTTAACATGTAATACTGTTTAACACGTGGAACTGGGCTGCGTTTTCTATACATACATGTGTGTATACGATTAGGGGAGAGGAATGAAACACAAAAAAGTAGATTTTATAATTTTTGTCTGTCTGTCTGTATGTATGTATGTGTTCGCTAATATCCAAAACTACGCAACGGATTTTAATGCGGTTTTCACAAATAGTTAACACTTATATCAAGGCAACCTTATAGGCTTTATTTTATTAAAATCTAGGTCAGAAAAAAAGTTATCGTCATTTAAAGTTTAAAGTGTTAAGTGCCTGTTCAAATTATGCATAGCAATTTGTGTCTTTTGTCAATAAATGAACTTTACGCGGATGAAATTGCGGGTAATTTTTAAGAAACAAGCATGCGGGTCACCTTATGGTAAGCAATCGCCACCGCTCATGTACATTTATAATAATTTGCTTTTGCTCGCGATTTCGTTTGTGTGGAATTAATATTTTGGGTAGGTTATTTTTAAAGGCAAACATTTAATTAGAGCACAAATTATCGTATCGCATCTACGTAGTAATACTAGTAATGCAAAAGTCAAAAGTCAAAAGTTTATTTTGCAAATAGGCCGCCAAGGGCTCTTTTGAATGCACACTTACAATAATGATATTAAACTCACTCTGTCTGTCCCTAGTTTAATGCTCCTCTCATCTACTCAAAGGTCAGCTGGTACTGGTAGGTCCCTTATAGGGATAAGTTCGCATTTGTACGAGTATATGTATCTAATCATCTTTTTTTGTCAATTGTGTTTCCAACAAAGTATTCACTTAAATAAATAATAATAAATAAATATCATGGGACAAATTACACCAATTGACCCAGTCCCAAACTAAGCAAAGCTTGTACTATGGGTACCAGGCAACGGATAAACATACTTATATACATATTAAACATCCAAGACTCGAGAACAAACATTCGTATTTTTCATACAAATATCTGCCCCGACGGGGGATCGAACCCGGGACCTCAAGCTTCATGGTCAGGTTCTCTAACCACTAGGCCATGCGGTCTTTAAACTTACTTAGTTACTTACCAGATGAACCAGCTGTCCGCGACTCCGTTTGTGCAGAAATTCGGTTATCGCTATCCCACGGGAACTATGCTATATTCCGGGATAAAAACCATCCTATATTCTTCTTCGGAACTTAAACTATCTATATACCAAATTCCAGCTAAATCTGTTCAGTGGTTTGAGCGTGAAAAGGTAAGACAGAGTTACTTTCGCGTTTATAATATTGGTAGAGATTTATTAATAACTGGCTTCTGCCTGCGATTTCGTTCCCGTAAAATTAGCAATTGATATGTTTATCGCTATCCCGCGGAAACTATACAATTTTCCGGGATAAAAAGTAGCCTTTGTTTCAAACTAGGGTACCATCCTATCTTCGTTCCAAATTTTATTCAAATGCGTCCAGTCGTTTTAGCGTGAAGAAGGAACAAACATACACACTTACTCACATCGTCACTCACATCGTCACAAACTTTCACATTTATAATATTAGTAGGATTCAACTTTATGAACTTACCTACAGGGGCCTTACCATGACGTCCTAATTCCGACTCAGTTCAAGTTTCAGCTGTCACTTTTAGTACGAATCTGACAGCGAGCGAACCAAAACTGAAACGCATTAAGACGTCATGGTAAGTCCACTGAACTTTATGATTTTACTTTTATTTTTGAGCTTTATTACTGCGAATAAACTATTTTGATTTGATTTGATATTGATAATTGTAGAAGCATGGTAGGCCAAGTACAGGAACTAATTAAATGTTCATACAAATATACATTACATTGTGTATCTTTTTACTTTGCACTCGACGTATGAGATAAAAACGTGGCTATGAAAAAACACCTTACTCGAGCAGATGCGTAAGAGGGAAAAAATCAGACCACTTGACAACGCGTAGATGAATTATAGAATAGATACGTGGGCATTTCCAATTAAATCTACCTACCTTGGGTTTGTTACCTTATTACTTCTGCATACCTTTTTTCATTTCAATTCAAACATGAGTAATTCCAAATACAAAGATCGTAGGTTAAGCAGTCCGTCATGTTTTGCCGTTCGGCATACAAATTCGGCATACAAATAAAAATAAAAAATAGCAATAATGCTCCTAATCGAAAAAATAATTGAATTAAATATTATGTATTTCATTAATAATCAAATCAAATTAAATTAAATTATTATCTTTTCTTTCTTGATTGTTGTATGTGGTGTTCAATAAAGAGTTATTGTATTGTAAAGTGTGATATTATAATATGTGACTTTAAGGTCCTGTTTAACCACTCTGTAAAGTTTCTGTTATCTTAAGTTTCAGTTAACTATGATTCCCTCTCTATGTCTTACTACGAAACAAACAGAAGCCATCATAGATTACTGACACTTAAAATATCAGGAACTTTGCAGAGTAGTAGTAAGACAGGCGCTTAATAACATTAAATTAATACGTTAAGAATTATCGAGAGCTTGGAATTGCATATGTAGTGGTATTATGCGTTTATAGGCATTCCACTTTAGTGAGAGAGAGACAACAATAGAGAGATCTCTCTCCCTCCAATGCCTATAAACACTCCATACTACTATACATGCAATTCCACGCCCTCGGTAATTTTCGCAAGGTAGGTAAATGTTTTTTATTCATTGAAATAGACCTCCGCATAGTAACGAATCCTACTAATATTATAAATGCGAAAGTTTGTGAGTGACGTTGTGAGTGAGTGTGGTTTGTTCCTTCTTCACGCTAAAACGACTCGACGGATTTGGATAAAATTTGGAAAGAAGATAGCTGGTACCCTAGATTAAAGCATAGGCTACTTTTTATCCCGAAAAATTGTATAGTTCCCGCGGGATAGCAATAAACATACCAATTGCTAATTCTACGCGGACGAAGTCGCGGGCAGAAGCTAGTGATTTAATAAATTACGAATAAAACTGCACAATACTGTTAGAAAAATACCCTTTTTTCACCTGGATTCTAATACAGTTTACCATTGACTCAAATATCTGAAAAATAGTGTACCTAATAGTGCCTCAAAATATTGTGTGTATTACTTTAACTTTTCCAAATGCAATTGTATAAAGGTATGTGTATAAGGGGTCAATCAACTATTTCTTGTTTTTGTGTGTCACCACTGATGAATCTATTTTAAGTCTCAAAATATAAGAAATATAATGATTCTAATATATTAATCATGAAATTAGACTATTAAAGGACAACCGATCAAAATATAGAAAAATACATTTTATGATTTATTTACAATTTAATGGTTTTCCAGGAGACACATTTTCACTTCCATACAAAAATTTCGTGTCCCTGTGCCTATATTAAATGTTTAATTCCTTCTTGGTGTAAAAAAATCCTTTACCAGTAACTAATGTTATGGGTTATTTAAATGCAACACTGCATTTAGTATCTCAAAACGTTGAGTCAATCTAAATAAGTTAAATAGTTTTTTTAACAGACCGGTTTTAAAAAGTGTCCCCGTGTAAGTTACAAATTCTTGGTCTCCTAACTCACCATTCTAAAATAGGTAGTAAATGGCATGACGCCGCACGGCCTTAGCTTGACCAATGGACAGCCGATCTGAGTGTCACGTGGCTCGGGCCGCCGTTGCTGCGGCATTTCGTAGCATCGGTTATTTCGTCCGGAGTTCTAACACAGCTAAGGTGTCTTTATTCCATTTCTCCTGACTCACTGCGATTATTCGAAAGTTTTTCAAGATTTTTGTTTCAAACTAGAGCTTAATACATGGCACAGAGGTCTAATATCCTTAAGTAACTAATTTCATTTCATTTTTTCGATTATGTTTTGCTTTTAACTGGTTCTAACTAGAATTTGTCTCTGGGGTCACCAGTCCCCTGGCTGACTTTTTCGGTGACCCAAGAGAAATTCTTGGTAAGCCATGAGACATTTACCTGTTTGTTAAAGCAATCAGTAACTGATTGCACTAAAAGCTATTAAATTGTTATAATTATTACTTTGTAAATGTGTCGTATGCAGAAAGATAAAAAAATTCGCTAAAATTTAAATAAAGAGAGTCTGTTTAGCAACATTGAACAATTTAATTTAGAACTGAAGAACTCTTTCGCCCTCCTCGCCACTGATGGTGATAGATTGCCAAATGCCAAAGATCAGTACGACAATATTGTCAAGAGTATTATGAATGCCAGCAGAAAAATAAAACAGAACAAATCTAAAACTAGAAAACTTTCAGATAAATCGTTAAAATTAATAGAACTTAGAGAAACAGTCAGGAGGAGCAATAGTTTGTATAGAGAATATTGACAGAAAAGTAAAGCGTAGCATAAGGAAGGACATTCGAAATTTCAATACAAAATTGGTGGAAATAGCAATAAATAAACAGACGTTCCTAAGGGTTGCTAGACAGGGGATTACCAAGGAAAAACCTTGGATAACCGCCTTAACAGATGAGAAAGGGGAAAAACAATCCAGCAGAGTTAGAGTGACGCAGATTGCCTCAAAGTTCTATAAATCTTTATATTGTGATCCATCCCGCGATACGCAAATTTAGCACCACCTATAATTTCTCTGAGAACATCACTCCAATAACGGCATATGAGATTAATGACGCCTTGAAAAGCATGCCCTACCAAAGAAGTCCTGGAGAAGATGGCATCACAACTGAGGCATTGAGAGTAGGCAAAGATACCCACCTACCTCATATATCAAACTTCTTTAATTATATGTTACACACTGGCTCTATTCCGCAACCACTATGTCATTCAAATATAATTTTGCTGCATAAAAAGGGTGATAGGACAGACATAAATAATCACAGACCGATTAGCTTGGTATCTCACTTATATAAACTTTTCACGAAAACTCTGCAGAACCGGATCGCCCCACTACTAGATCAACACCAACCACCCGAACAAGCTGGCTTCCGACCGTCGATTTCCACGATTGACCACTTACACTCTCTAAACCAAGTAATGGAAAAAGCCAACGAGTTCAACAAGCCTCTTTACTTGGCATTTGTTGACTGCAGCAAAGCTTTTGACAGTGTTAAGCATTGTGCAATACTGTCGGCATTGCGCAGTCAACAAATAGATTCAACTTATATTGAACTCATATGCAACATCTATAACAAAAGCACAGCCAACATAAAATTCCATAATCCTGGTCCCCAGTTTGCCATAGAGAAAGGAGTAAAACAGGGTGACCCGCTGTCTCCTAAATTGTTCACCAGTTGCCTCGAAGAAATTTTTAAAACACTGAAGGTCTCTTGGCAGAATAGTGGAATCGATGTTGGTGGCAA
The DNA here is from genome assembly GCA_963854515.1 of Pandemis heparana. Lineage (NCBI taxonomy): Eukaryota > Metazoa > Arthropoda > Insecta > Lepidoptera > Tortricidae > Pandemis > Pandemis heparana. Next base: position 13,632,507 of record OY978013.1, on the reverse strand, counting down.
GAGGCTGACTAATCTTCGTTTTGCTGACGACATCGTTCTCTTCTCTACTTCGGCAATAGAACTAGAAATAATGCTCCAAGAACTTAGTATGGCAAGCTTCGAGGTTGGACTTACAATGAACCGGTTGAAGACTCAGTTGATGACGAATAGCGTCAAACGTAGGGTAACGGTAAATGGGCAGTTAATACAATATGTCGACGAGTATACTTACTTGGGCCAGATAGTCTCCTTTGAAAACAGACAAGGTAAGGAAATTAATAAACGCATTGAAAATGCCTGGAGGAGCTACTGGTCCATGAAAGAACTAATGAAGGGCAAACTTCCCTTAACTCTAAAGCGCAAGCTCGTCGACGTGTGTATTCTGCCTATCCTAACCTACGGCGCCCAGACCTGGTCTTTAACTGAGGCCCAAAAGTCCAAACTCAAAGTTTGCCAACGAGCCATGGAGCGCAGCATTCTAGGTGTTCGAATAACTGATAGAATCAGAAACACTGATCTGCGCTGCATGACTCGAATTGTCGATGTGGGGGTGAAAACCGCAAAAATCAAGTGGGACTGGGCGGGACATGTCTGCTGAATGCATCCGGATCGCTGGGCAAAAATTACCACCGACTGGGTTCCATGCGACGGGCACCGGAGCAGAGGCAGACCAAAAAGGAGATGGCGGGACGATTTGGAGTCTTTCGAGCCGGACTGGGGAAGCCTTGCAACAGACAGAGACGGGTGGAAAGAGAGAGGGGAGGCCTTTGCCCAGCAGTGGGACACCAAATAGGCTACAGAAAAAAAAGTATTTAGTCCATTCCACTTTAAAAGTCTCTTGGGTTACCATTTTGTCTCTTGACTGACCAACTTGTCCCCAAAAAAAAAGGACGTAATTTTTTATTTTTTATATAGAAGATATATGGTATTGGCCTTGATTTTACATGAATTATGTTTAAATCAAAGAGAGAAATAAAACTTATGACGTATGTTTTACTTGGATTAGTTGTTACTAATAATAAGAAAAGTTTTTGCACCGTTTTTGTCACCAGTGACTCAAGAGACATAATTAGTAGTTGTAACTTTCTACATATAACGTGTTTCACAATATTTCACATGTGTAAGCAACATGAATGTGTTTATTTACCTATTGTACTGACTACATCTTTGTTGACATGCTGTATTATTGAATTATATCATGGTTACCCAGGGGACCACTTTTGAGCTTGAATTCTGTTTATAGCTATATAAAACATATATTAATCATACAAGTCCGTGGCAACTCTCGCAGCTTGAAAGATTAATATTTGCTCTACAATAAAAGCATATAATAATGCTAAAAATTTAACCTTTTTATTTTGATTTGTTCTTTTTCGTTACAACAAGAAAAAGTTGATTGACCCATTTAAAATAATAATATAACATACATATTATAAATTAAATCAATTTATTTTATATGAAAGAATAAAATAATTTTGTGTTCAGACTATATTTTTTGTTGACTGTACTTGCATTATCAATATCTTGTATGATAAATTATACCTGTGTATACCAAATACCAGCCCGTTGGTCTGATGACATCTGGCATTCAGCTGGAAAACTGTGGATGAGACTGGCACAGGACCGGGCAAAGTGGCGTGAAAATGAAGAGGCCTTTACTCAGCAGTGGGTGGATGTGGGCTGATTAGATAGATACCAAATTTCAATTCATTCGGACAAACCGTTTAAAAGTTCCCTTGTTCATTTCCCTGAGACGGCCCTGGCTAGGTCACCAGAATTTCACATCAAGATTCTCTTACATAAGTGCCAAATTTCACGTCAATCCGACCACTGGTAAAAATTCACTTGCTAGATTAGATTAAGTACACCAGGACTGGTAAAAAAAACCTTATAAAAGGTAATGTCACTCGCTGTCGCTTTCTCTGTCCCTATGTCCCTATGTATCCTTAAATCTTAAAAACTACGCAACGGATTTTGATACGGTTTTTTTAATAGATATATATGTATAATACATGCATAATATACCGTGCGAAGCCGGGGCGGGTCGCTAGTTTTTATATAAAAGGCTTGTTAATAAAAAACAAGGAATAAGGACTCTACGGGTAACTTACAACTTTCCGAATCCCTGAAAAATCAGTAACTTTTTAAATTTACTGTCGCATCTATATTAAATTGCATCGTTATCCAGGGTTGCCGCTAGCGAAAGGTTATTTATTAGGGTTGTCGTAAGCTCCGCACGTAAGCTTTGTATTAATTAATATAAGCTTAAATGGCAAGTTGGATGCTAGTTACGTGCTTTATACATTGTCGACAGTTTTTACGTAATTATTATAAATTCATATGACGATGTCGACTTACTACAGGAACAGTAACCTCATACCGATGTTATAATATTTTTTACTTTATGTATCCTTGTTGGGATTTCTAGTATTTTCTTGTAGATCCTATCAGATATTGGCGAGCTTGAAGTGTGAATCTTTTAAAACCGTTGACGGGAAAGTGTGTATCTATGTAGCGTGTGACTACGGATTTTCAAGCTTGAATAATGATGTATCTCTACATCTCTCTCAAATCTATTTTCATACTTTTTTAGCGTCATTTTATTTCGTAGTTGGGGTTTAATTTTCTGCTTTTTTAGGGTTCCGTACCCAAAGGGTAAAAACGGGACCCTATTATTAAGACTTCGCTGTCCGTCCGTTTGTCACCAGGCTATCACAAGAACCGTAATAGCTAGACAGTTGAAATTTTCACAGATTGTGTATTTCTGTTGTCGCTATAACAACAAATACTAAAAACATAATAATAATAATTAAGTGGGGCTCCCATACAAAAAACGTGATATTTTAGCCCTTTTTCATGGCTAGCACTCGCCGAGCTAGATCTCAAGAACCGTATTAGCTAGACAGTTGAAATTTGCACAGATTATGTATGTTTATTGTGGCTACAACAACAAATACTAAAATCAAAATAATAATAATATTTAAGGGGGGCTCCCATACAACACAGTAGTTGTTGGCGTTTTTTGCTGTATTATATCTCATGAACCGTAATAGCAAGGAGGTTAAAATTTTCACAGATGTTGTATTTTTATTGCCACATAATAACAAATACTAAAAATTAAATAAACATAATATTTAAGGGGCATCCATACAACAAAAGTTTTTTTTTACCGTTTTTTGTGGTACGGAACCCTTTGTGCGCGAGTCCGACTCGCACTTGGCCGGCTTTTACTATTTTAATTGTTTTGGTGTTTCAATGTACTACGGATGAAATGCGAATGAATAAGGACAAAGTCACCAGCAAATGCTAGTAATGATACCAAACACGGTATATTTATCTCATTTTTTCCATTAACGTAGTACTTTATGCCCGCTAGAGGGCGCTACATTAGATTTAGTAACACTTCATAGTCTATAACCAGCGGACGATCAAGATGCTTCTAATGATACCTCATTTGTTCTGTTCTGATTATTAGTTTAGGAGCTATGAGGGAACAGATGAACATATATACATAGCCTGTCAAAATCATAACCCTCCTTTCGTTTTGCCGTAGTCGGGTAAAAATGGATTGGAATGGACCATGGTTGATCATGAAAGCCTTCCATAAACGCCTCGGTAGCCCACAGAGTAAATTAATACGTACGAAGTCATTAGCAGCCTCGTGAATATTAATGAGCACCAATTAAAGAAGTGTGGGCGTGGGCTTTGGGACTGCGTCGCCCACTATGGGGTCGGGGTGAAGAGCTGTCGAATTCTTTTTTTTTTAATATAAGAGGGGGAAAACGAGCAGAGGGGTCACCTGATGGAAAGTAATCACCATCGCCCATGGACACCTGCAAGACTTGGGGAATCACAGGTGCGTTGCCGACCCTTTCAAGAACAGGAAGGCTCGCATTTTAAAGATCCCTAAATTGTACCGCTCAGGGAATGTTGCAGCAGGAAGTTGGTTCCAGATCTTCGTCGTACGAGGAAGGAAATTGCGTTTAAAACGCACGGTACTTGACTGCCAACCATCAAGATGTTGAGGATGGAAGGACAGACGATTCCGCGAAGTGCGGTAGTGGAATTTAGCCGCAGGCAACAATCCGAAAAGCCCGAAAAGAATTCTTTGAAATGTAAAATATGATTTCTAAACGACACTGAAAATTAGAACACATAGAAAAATCCGAAAAGTAAAGCTATGGCCGGGAATTGAACCCGGGTCCTCGTCATTTCGTGACGCGTGCTATACCCCTACACCACCCATAGCAGGTGAGTAAGCCTCCGAATTTTTCTATCTGTTACCAACTGTCACGTGACCTTGTTACAATGCGAATATTTGTCGCTAAGCGTCATCTGTTTGAATGATTTGTCTGTACGACACAATTACAAACTCCCGTGGAACATGTACTGCTCACCAGGGACGAGAGAAGGCGCTGTTTTTCAAATGATAGGAAATATCAAATGAATCAAGAAATTTTTACTTCTTGATTTTAAAATATATTGATGTAAAATAGTCCATCGCATTAGCACGCTGAAGTGGCAATAGGCCGGTCATCTAACCCGAAGAACCGATAACCGTTGGGGTAGACGAGTTCTTGAGTGGAGACCACGGATCGGCAAACGTAGCGTAGGACGTCCTCAGACTCGGTGGAGCGAGGATCTTCGCAAGGCGGCTGGCAAGAGCTGGATGAGAGTGGCCGAGGATCGTGCTCAGTGGCGTGCCGTGGGAGAGGCCTATGTCCAGCAGTGGACGAATATAGGCTGATGATGATGTAAAATATGTTCCTAATTTTTTGAACATTTTATAAGCTTCAATTTAACTCATAATACTGCAAGTAATATAAATGGGCCGATTTGGCCCGCGGGCCGTAGTTTGGCGGCCCCTGATTTAACCTCACGTATCAAAGGGGGCTACTGTTTGTCATTTCTAGAATTCCGTACCCGAGAGTAAAAACAGGAGCCTATTACTAAGACTTCGCTGTTCGTTCGTCTGTCTGTCTGTCCGTCTGTCACTAGGCTGTATCTCATGAACCGTGATAGCTAGACAGTTACAACAGTTGAAATTTTCACAGATGATGTATTACAGTTGCCGCTATAACAACAACTTCGCGAATTTGTACGGAACACTCGGTGCGCGATATCGACTCGCACTTGGCCGGTTTTTTATATATACGACAAGGAAGGCTTATGAGCAAGTGGGGTCACGTTGTGGTAAGTGAGCAACTCAGACAAAGAGATGAAAGAAAAAAGACATTTATTCATTTTGCAAGACACACAAATATAAGAGCATACACACAATTTTATAGAAAAGAAACAAAAAAAAAACATAGACATGAATTTTTTTTTTTTTTTTTTAATGTGAATAGGAAGGCAAACGAGCAAGTGGGTCACCTGATGGTAAGCGATCACCACTGCCCATAGACACCCGCAACCCCGGCGGGATTGCGGATGCGTTGCCAACCTAGAGGACTTAGATGAAATGCCTCTTGTGCCCGTAATTTCCCCGGCTGTCTTACTCTCCACACCGGAACACAGCAGTGCAAGCACTGCTGCTTAGCGGCAGGATTAGCGAGTAAGATGATGGTAGCGATCCGGACGGACCTTGCACAAGGCCCTACCACCCGCAAGTGTGTATTAGATGGGGTAAGAAATAAAGAGTTACTAATTGAAGCGAGAGGATGAGATGTCACTCTGACGTTACCTGTGCAAACAAAGCCGCGGGGCAAAGCTAGTATTCTATATCTATGGAATACTCGTAGCTAAGTGAGAGAAGCCCGCAAAACGGTAACGCAACCTTTAACGATTTTATTAGCAAAAAGCATAATTGTTTGGACGGATGCTAATAAAAGTATGAATACTTAGTGCGTGCGCATGCGCAATGTTCCGTGGTCAATTTATGATATTTCCGGTGCGAAACGTTGATATGCGCCGTTATTTGGATAACGAGTTAATGTTAACGATAAGACCTTTCCACGGTTAGTACAGGTGGCGGCAAATAAGTAAAACGTGGAGGGGATATTATGCGCAGTATGAAAATGATGTTGTTTTTCATACTGCGCATATCCCCTCCACGTTTTACTTATTTGCCGGCGGCCGGGTTTTGTGGCGGCAAATAAGTAAAACGTGGAGGGGATATGCGCAGTATGAAAATGATGTTGTTTTTCATACTGCGCATATCCCCTCCACGTTTTACTTATTTGCCGCCACCAGTACAAGTGCACGCGATAGCTTTATCGCGCACCCTTGTGATGCGATACGCGAAACGTTAGACGTATGTTAATTGCCAATACGACCATTACACATATTGCAACGTAAGTAAGGGTGCGACCACACCGCCGCTCAAAAAACGGTGACGTTACGGAATCGCAACAAAATGTATGGAGAAACGGTGAGAAAACGTGACGCATACGACACGTCACTGCGTATAAGCCGCGCGGCGGTTTGACAAACACAGATAATGTCATCATCATCATGTCATGCACATGAGTTTCTCTATTGGTTAATTCATCTGTGCACGCAATAGATTTGCTTAATGCGGTTAACACTCTGACTTGCAAATATTTGCTTGTATGTTTTGCTTAATGCGTGGGTCTTTGTTCTATTAATATATTACCCGACAAGGGTATTAAACCAAGTTTTTTGTCTAGGGAAAACAATGGTTCGTATACTCATCCGTGTCCCTCCACTGCAAAATGCAAAATCTACATTATAAAATCGATATCATATACTGAAATGAAATGAAATGAATATTTATTTTGCTGGAACAAGGGTTGTTTTACATGCCTTGTTACAAAATATAAGTGCCTCCTTATTCAGCCATTATCAACAGCATACAAAATATTTATATAGTTAAGTACATTATATTAATTGAGATAATTTACAATTTGTTAACAAAAATCTAATTTTCTACATGTACATCATTATTCAAATTTTAATAGAATTAATTTTATATAATTATGATTAATGTCTATGTAAAAATATTATTCAATTACATTAAATAAAGTGGTCAAGGGTCAATTCAATATTCTTAATATACTTATTCTAGTTACACAATAACTATTTATGTTATATATAATATTATATGTATGTCAAATCCTATTAATTATTTTATTAAATTATTACTTCGTATAATTAAAAAAAAAGCATTCAAAATAATCACTTCTAAGTGGCATATAAACGAAGCCAGTAGATTTATTGAAATAGTACCGTAAATCGGGGTGACTAATCATTTTGGGGCTACTTTGATATTAGGGTGCGACCAAACCGCCGCGTATACGCAGTGACGTGTCGTATGCGTCACGTTTTCTCACCGTACGTCTCTTCATACATTTTGTTGCGATTCCGTAACGTCACCGTTTTTTAAGCACATCGTCACAAACTTTCGCATTTATAATATTAGTAGGATAACTACTTTATGAAGTCACCCCGGTTTACTTAATAACACTGCCATATAAATTATAGATCAAAATATATTTCAGTGTGCTAATTGTTACTACTTGTGTTTAAGAGAGACGTAACCGTTACTACACTGCTACCAACCAAGTGATAGGTATAGTCGCCAATGTTATGCAAATTGCATAAATTTATTTGCTGGCCTTAAGATTCTAAATTAATCTGGACCGAAAAAAAAACGGCCAAGTGCGAGTCGGACTCGCGCACCGAGGGTTCCGTATCATTATCTATAAATATCTATAAACCAGTGTAAGCAGAGCCCTGCTCCAAAGCAAAATGTACGCAGTGTGTGGTCACTTTATATTGGTCACTGCTATATACAGACATACATACATTATTACGGTTTTCGCAATTATTCTTTAATCTATGCTATAAGACCTACCTTCATACCAAATTTCAAGATTCTGCGTTTACGGGAAGTACCCTATAGGTTTTGATTCCCTTCCGAGTTTCGAAAATTTGCGGCAAAAACGGCTGTATCATTAGATTGCGTAAGCTTAGAAGTTTGATTTTTTCACAGCTCAAAGGGGCAGTAAACCTAAGTATTTGATATAAATTTCAGCTTAATACCTCCGCGCGTTCCTGGGAAAAAGGGTCTTGACAGACGGACGGACGGACAACAAAGTGATCCTATAAGGGTTCAGTTTTTTCCTTTTGAGGTACGGAACCCTAAAAATTACAACTTTGTCGATTTGAACGAGCGAGTTCGTTGCCCTGGCACCGGTTTTACCTTTTACTCTCTTAATAAAGTATGTATTTTCATGTTGACCGGGGAGTTTTATATTATTGTTATCGACATGTCGGTTTTATTTAAACGACTTACTTATTTACCGTAAGTTAGCAGTCGTTTATGTAAAATCGTTGTCATGTAATAAGCAATAAACCTAACTTTATTTCAGTATTTTATTTTATTGAGTAATGCAATATTTTAATATTTTATTGTATTTTAATCAGGGATACTGCTATTTCCTGGTAGGGCATGCATTTTGTGAATTGGTCCATTAGTACAAACACACAGACAAATATGACTACAGGGTGACATCGGACGTGTAATCAGAAGTAATACGACTTAAAGCATTAAGGCTTTGGGCTTACAACCACTAAATTTCATAATACCTTATTCACTAATAAAATAACCCTAATTTTGAAATTACCATGGGCTCATAATACCTAAAAATACTTAAAACGTCAAATTGTTATAAGGGACATTTTGACTTTACAGGTATTTTTTAGGTATTATGAGCCCATGGTCATTTCAAAATTAGGGGTATTAGTGAATAAGGTATTATGAAATTTAGTAGTTGTAAGCCCAAAGCATTTAATATACCCGTTAGGGTCGATACGAATACCTCTGCAGTATATCGTACTATGCAAACAAGGAGGCCTATTGACACCACCGAAGACTGAAGGAATGGCAGCTTCCTCGCACAACGTATCAGCATCGCGATACGGTGAGGAAATGCCAGCGTCGGTGGGTCCATGCCACGGGAGAGCTCTTTTCACATTTACTTTATTTTTTATTTTGTTAAAATTTCTAGCATAATATACATAGGTGTATTTTACTATTATAGTAACTACGTTCTCAGTGAATGTATTATTATTTATTTGTATTTTAAACTTACACATTTTATTTATTTTATAGTTAGAGTACTTAATATACTTTTTGCGCGTCTCGATACAGATAATTTGACTTTGTCCTTCTGTTATAAAGAAAATAAACATCATTTCACCTCATTCTTAACACGCCAAAGTGTACAAACTTCCAATAAAAAGTGAATCAATTTTAATTTGTCTGCGCGCGTCTAATTCTAACTAATTTTTTGTTGTCCATTGAAACATGGGCCTTTGGTATCGTTGGCAAAGAAATAGTTCGAGTTTTTTCTGCGACGCGAATAAGAATGACAAATACACGCCTAAACCTGTTTGCTTGCTCGAAATGCGAGTTGAGATGAAACATAAAGACACGTAGAAAATTTAGCTCTAGGTGACTTTTGTACCTACTTTTAGACGAACGGTATATTGGTAAAGAAATATACACACATCAAAAAAGCCTTGGGATAATCACTATCCCTAGAAAAATTTGATGTTTTGACTCTGTAGTAATATGCCTATATTAAATTGTTCCAAACTGTGTAGGGATAAAAAATATCCCTAGAAGTTTTTGATTAAGTTGTGTATATCAAAGGGGTGATTAACTTTGAAACCAAAAGACAGATTAAAAACTTTTCGATTGATCCATTATGCTCGTTTTCCTCACATCAACTTGTAAGTTAAGGCAATTTTGGTAAAATTTTGGATAAAGTTATGCCTAAACTTTTAGATTATTATGTTGTGGGATTGTTGTTTAAAATGAAGAATTCTACCGTTTGTTCTAATTGTTCTAACTGCGCGAGTAACTGCGCATCTCTAGTTCGATTCCCGGCCCCGGCTTTACATTTCTGCAAGAGCATAGTTTAGCAAAAAAAAGATTAGAAAACCGTAAAATATCTCCGATTTAGAAACTTTAGGTTGCTACCTTTATATACAGACCACCAGACCACCAAACTTACATACTCCCCGATTTATGAGTAAAAATGTGCCACCCTGAGTAAAAGCACATACCTACAAATAGCTATAGACCGACCGCTTAAGGGAGTCCTCGCCCGCGCGGCACAGGGGTGCGGGCGGGGTCTCATTTAAGAGGTGGGTCTATAAAACTACTGATGCGCTGAAATTAGGCACCGACATAGTTAGATGTGAAGCATCCGCAAGAAAGGATTTGCGGAGAATAAGAATAAGAATAAGAATAAGAACAAGAATAAGAATAAGAATAAGAATAAGAATAAGAATAAGAATAATAATAAGAATAAGAAATTTATTTAATTTCTCCACCACCAAGTACATTGAAATACATAACACAATTTACTTAATTTGACAGACTTGTGTGGGGGAGACTGGTGCCCGAGCTAGGAATGTCCTGTGTGTCAGGTCACCAGGTCTCCGGCCCTCAGCCGTCCACAGCCGTCAGCTACTGAATGCTTAAATATAAACGAAAAGGGAGAGGGCCGGATTAAGGTGGATAAAGGAGATTTAAGGAGCGCCGCTACAAATTTTGATTCTGCGTAGACGGAGTTACTTTTTCAATTAACTAAACATAAAAAAAAAGTTTTTTTTTTGGGTTCCGTACCTCAAAGGTGAAAACGGAAGCTTGAAGGTCTTTGCCCACTACACAGTGTCATACTATTACCGTAACAAACACCCAGTACACGTTGCCTTGTCTCATTAGTACGATTAGACAAAGCAAGGTATACTAGTGACGGTTACAGTTATAGTATGGTACGGTGTAGTGGGCAAATACCTTTATAGTGTATAGTGATCACTTTGTCCGTCCATCTGTCAAGACCCCTTTTCTAAGGAACGTGTTAACGCAAAAAGTTGAAATTAATACCAAACTTTTAAATCTGCCATCCCTTAGAGCCGTGAAAAAATCAACCCTCTAAGGCAGCTCAATCAAAAGATACAGTGAACACAAAATATTTACCTTGCTACTCCGCTACTTACGTGTAAGATAACCAAGCTTGTGCGAAATATATACGTTTTGCATGCAAGCCCTCCCACCACTACTGCCACACAAAACGCACACAAATCCCACAAACTTAATTAATCCAGAAAAAAAAAAGATACAGTCATTAGAAAATTTGATTCCATACAAGTTGCAATGCTCCCACAAAATAGGAAGTATAAGTGAAAAACGTAAGTAAATGACATGATGTATGGTATGTGTTAGTAATGTGTGTGAATAGACAAATTGACGTTCCAAATTTGAAAAATGACTTAAGACCCACACTATCAGTTCTGTACATTACTACATACAACAGGGGCCTTACCATGACGTCTTAATGCGTTTCAGTTTAGGTTCGCTCGCTGTCAGACCCATACTAAAAGTGACAGCTAAAACTTGAACTGAGTCGGAATTAGAACGTTATTGTAAAGCCCCAGGGGCCTTACCATGACGTCTTAATGCGTTTCAGTTTAGGTTCGCAAGCTGTCAGATCCATACTAAAAGTGACAGCTAAAACTTGAACTGAGTCGGAATTAGAACGTCATGGTAAAGCCCCTGGGGCCTTACCATGACGTCTTAATGCGTTTCAGTTTAGGTTCGCGTGCTGTCAGATCCATACTAAAAGTGACAGCTAAAACTTGAACTGAGTCGGAATTAGAACGTCATGGTAAAGCCCCAAGGGCCTTACCATGACGTCTTAATGCGTTTCAGTTTAGGTTCGCGTGCTGTCAAATTCATACTAAAAGTGACAGCTAAAACTTGAACTGAGTCGGAATTAGAACGTCATGGTAAAGCCCCAGGGGCCTTACCATGACGTCTTAATGCGTTTCAGTTTAGGTTCGATCGCTGTCAGATCCATACTAAAAGTGACAGCTAAAACTTGAACTGAGTCGGAATTAGGACGTCATGGTAAGGCCCCTGTAGGCTTATTGTCTAACTCGCTCGCAATCACCATCGTGTTCATTTTGACAGTTCATGTATGGGCTGAAAATTGGCATCGGTATCAGCTAGCTGTCACATTCATACAAGAACTGTCAAAACGAAAACGATGGTGATCGCGAGCGAGTTAGACAATAAGCCTACTGGGGCCGTACCATGACGTTTTAATGCGTTTCAGTTTAGGTTCGCTCGCTGTCAGATCCATACTAAAAGTGACAGCTAAAACTTGAACTGAGTCGGAATTAGGACGTCATGGTAAAGCCCCAGGTCATTTAACTTAAAATGTTCACCTATACTTCCAGTTGTCCTAGAAATTTGATATGAAGGTAGCTCTTATAGCACAAGTAATGACATGACACGTCTGTCTGTCAAACCAACCTTTACCTTACACTGCATTTGCTTAAAAGCAGGGCTGGATCAGAGCACTGTATTTTATAGTCACTTGCCAAATTTGTACGGAACCCTCGACGCGCGAGTCCGACACGCAGGCCGCTTAACTTGGCCTAAAGTCTATTTATTTTAGCTAGATACTAAAATGACATTACCTGTGTTGCCTGTTTTTTGCAATTCGAAAATAGTGATGTGCCACCACTATCGAAAGTTAACGATAAGTTAAATTTGGTATAGATTTTTGTATGTATAAGCTAGTGTAACAAACTCATAAACCTTTAAATTTGCTTGATTATGATACAATTGTATTTTTTTTTCTTAAAATATAACATAACCAAACCTTTTGAATTCAGACCACAAACATTGTCGATAGTTTCGAGTACACCGCTAAACAATAAAAGCTGGCATCATTATTTCACAATTTGGCATTTGCAATTGTCAATTTAATATCTAGCTAAAATAAATAGACTATAATTATACTTTATTATTGACACCTCTCAGCTCTCCAGACTTCATTAAAGGGACACGAGGCGAGTGTGAACTCTTTGAACTACATCCGTAGTGCAAGTCACCGAAGAATTCCGAATCATCTTTTTTTAATTAAAGCCGAGTTGGGGCTAGCTGTTCGTGCCGGTAATACTGCGCTACTTACTCTGTAAATTAGATGTTAGGAGTTAACTTGTTTAGGTGCACTCCACTTGGACCAGTAGGCTTATTGTCTAACTCGCTCGCAATCGCCATCGTGTTCGTTTTGACAGTTCATGTATGGGCTGACAATTGGCATCGGAATCAGCTAGCTGTCACATTCATACAAGAACTGTCAAAATGAACACGATGGCGATTGCGAGCGAGTTAGACAATAAGCTAGCTGGACGAGATGTTTCGATCTACTATAGCGACCACTTAGCAATGAAAAAATAACATTGTGTGGTTTTTTGAAACAACCAAGCAGTGAATTTTAGGTATTTAACTGAAAATTTTCGGATTATTATTCGATTTAAGACCTGTCTCACCACTCTCTTTTCCTCCTGCTATTAGGTGTAGTAGGTATAATCCAATACAATTAATCTTTATGGAAATAGTAAAATGAAAAAACAGACGCTTAAAAGCGATCTCTCCCAGACAACCATTTAAGAGACAAGAAATAAAATTGAGTAGATAAAAATAGGTCTGACTAAGGACAACCATTATTAACCATAATTTGATTCTTACGTAAACTTAATTTAATCCAGCCCAGGCAATGTTTTGGTGTTTTGTGAAAAACGTTGCTCAAATAATCACTGGCCAAACTATTTTACTTAAATTATCATTTGGCAAAATAACTTTTCGCACACAGTTTACAAGTTTCATAAATAATTACTGCTGTACGACCTGTTGCTTATCATATTATATAAAACGTATTTAATTACCAGCTTTCTTCAAAAAATTACAAATGTGCGGTGTCAAGAGGAATATACACTTGTTTTACATTAAATTAATCACTACATAGCTTATCTGTATTTTGTACCACGACGTTGTAGGTATTTCTCGTGAACGTGTACTACATATTTGAGATATTAAAACGATTCGATAATTAAATAATATAAATAGCTGCAAGTATATCTCTCAATGCGGAACAAAGTAGTCTCTGCCTACCCCTGTGGGAAAGAGGCGTGACGGTATGTATGTACGTATTTCTATCAATTTAGACCTACTTACCATGAGTTTAAACTAATTTACATAATCGACGGTCAGTAAAATAATTAGCTAATTAAAAAGTAATTATTACTTTATAGGTCTTAATCGTGTAAACTTTAGGTGATTAACTAAAAGTTTGCACGATTAAGACCCGTATTGTTACGGTAAAATGAGTGCAAATCGTGGAAGTTGAAATCAGTCAGGTAATTATCTAACTAATATTATAAATGCGAAAGTATGGATGGATGGATGGATGGATGTTTGTTACTCAATCACGCCAGAACGGCCCAACGGATCTGGATGAAATTCGGCACATGGATAGAGAAAAGTCTGGAATAGCACATAGGCTACTTTTTATCCCGAAAAATTGCGTTGTTCCCGCGGGATAACGATAAACGAATTCTTTGGAGACGAAGTCGCTGGCAGCAGCTTGTAGTTTTATAAGCGGATTTTCAGAAATTTTACAAGATCTCTATTTGATGAAGGAAGATTTTATAAAATATTTTTTTTTTTACAACTTTGTGCCTATTACTTCAGGTTTAAGTAGGAAAATAGGATGGAATTCGGTTCAATATAAAATTAAAAGAACCAGTGTTGGTAAAATAAGTTAAAATATCAAACATTTTTAAAACAAATCATAAGGCTATCTTTAGGTGCTTTAAGGGGCCAAGCGTAACGAACGCACAAGTCGGTATGCAGATCTGGTGCCCAGCATTGATTTACATCCCATCTTGTTACCAGCCCGCAGTGGCCTCGAAAAAACACCTCGCCCTGAGTACAGTGACAAAGAGATGTCTTACTCAAAATCACGTCAGAACTGTAGCTAAAACTTGAGAATGAATCGGTTGAACCCCGCTAAAAATTAAGGTCATGGTTCGGCTATTACTTCAAATAACTATTTTTAGGGTTCCGTACCTCAACAGGAAAAAACGGAACCCTTATAGGATCACTTTGTTGTCCGTCCGTCCGTCCGTCCGTCCGTCTGTCAAGACCCTTTTGCTCAGGAACGCGTGAAAGAATCAAGCTGAAATTTATATCAACTTAACTGACATCCGGGCGATTTTCAACTTTGAATGGTATAGTAATAAGAAAAAAAATCTCTATCGACCTATATTCGCGGTTTTTTGATATGTTGAATAGTTTCGGAAATAATTTTAGTAAAAATGCCGTTATTTACCTCTTTTTCTCATTTGTAATAAGCATAACTGCCGTTAAGTAACATTGCGAGTTAATATAGCCGTTAAAGTTCATTAAGTTACATTTTTGTTTTATTTTTTCCGATGATTCCTTCACTAGATTGCCGTTATTCGATCTTTTGCACACTGTAAAGCGGTTAAAGTACTTTAACTATTTTATTGTCATTATTTTTTTACAATTTTGTGAAGCTACCACTAGACTTAAATGTGATTAAAGCGACTTAACGGCATTATAGATTAACATTTGGGACACTTATCTTTTGACTTTGTGTACGTTATGAGCCAGTAACGGCATTTTAAAATAAAACTAAAAATAGTTTTGTCTTGAAAATTAGACTAAAGTGCCGTTATCTCACAATAATACGCTATTATGCCGTTAAGGTATACTTAGCGGCATTTTAGTTAATTATCCTTGAGAAATTAGAAACATAAATGATTCAATAAAACGAAAAAAGGGTATTTTCATATAATTAAATTATATTTACAATATGATAGAAATACACTTAAAAAGTATATTACTTGATATATTTTTTGGTGCTTTTAGGTCTCAAATCGGTGTTGTCATCGAGAAGTTACATAGGTTTAAATTTTTATTGCATTTTTCGCTCTTAACTCAAAATTGGGTTTAGGTAGATAACGGCATTATAGATATACCACGGCAGTACTGTCCCTTGGAGCTGTGAAAAAAATCAAACTTCTAAGCCAACGCAATCAAAAGATACAGCCATTTATGCCGCAAATTTTCGAAACTCGCAAGGGAATCAAAACCTACAGGGTACTTCCCGTGAACTCAGGATCTTGAAATTTGGTACGAAGCAACGTTTTATAGCACAGATAAAGGAAAAATTGCGAAAACCGTAAATATGTATGTATGTCTGTATATATCAGTGACAAATATAAAGTGACCCCACACTGCGTACATTTTGCTTTGGAGCAGGGCTCTGCTTACACTGGGTTTATAGATATTTATAGACAATGGCACGGAACCCTCGGTGCGCGAGTCCGACTCGCACTTGGCCGGTTTTTTTTTTAAACTTGACTTTTTTTTACAAAAAAGCCGGCCAAGTGCGACTCAGACGGCAGGGCAGAAGGCAGGGCTTCTAAGCAAAATGTAGGCAGTATGATATTATCATTTTATATTAGTTGCTTACATAGACGAACAGATATAAAATATTCTATATAACGGTTCATGAGATACAGCCTGGTAACAGACAGACAGACAGAAAGTGGATTCTTAGTATTCAGTCATAATGATTGCACTCGCAGTCGTCTCGGCTGATTTCGGCTTCGTAGAGCGTTGTCTCGCTCTAACTTACATAACGCCATCTGTCTCTTTCCAAAGACCGAAGTGCAATCTTTATGGCTGGGTACTGTAATAGGGTCCCGTTCTGAACCTTTGGGTATCTACGGAACCCTAAAAAGTAAGTTTTTAATGATTCACGGTTAAGTTGCCTTCCTATTCTTATAAAAAAAAAGTTCATTCAAAATATTATAGACGGGATATGAACCCAGTTTCTTCAGTCTACTCGTGATCATGATGCATGCAACTGTATCGAAATATCGGGAGCTCAATAAAGGTAATCGCGGTTCATATTCCTTCTATAATATTCCGAATGACCCTAAAAAAGTGTTCAAATTATCACCATTGAACATTCATGCTTAACGTGGCCTTTAGGTCTAATACCTTAGGCTCTGTCTACCCCGTATGGGATAAAGACGTGATTTATTTATGTACAAAACATTTTGGCGCGCAGTGTACTCGCAGGCTCCGATAGAGTCATACATATCTTTTGCTGAGAATTATGGGAACGAACAGGGATATTTATAGTTCTGTTAATGGTTCATTTGTTTTGTTTGGATGCTATATGCAATAGTTATGATGTAAATATTTTATTGGATCAGGCGTTACTTTGCATTATATGCAATAAAACATTATATATTTCGGACAGGCTTGGCCACCTTGTGCTCGGTTGTTCTCTGTTGGCTTTAGTTCAAGCTCATCTTGAGTAAGGACCACGTATTGGTCCGAAATATGTTTGGCATTTCTTGACTAACCTTTACGTGAGTAACCTGTGTATCTTATTTAAATAATTGTCTGACCTCACGCTAGTTTTATATATCAAAGATTTCACATTTATACATATAATAAAGAAACAGTACAGTAGAAAGTTCGTGCCTGTACAGTACATGAAATAAATTAATCAAAAATAGAGTGCTAACAATTAGGAGAGAGGCATAATAGGCGTTCGTGTCGTCGTCGGAATTTTTAGTTTTTAGGTTTAGTTTTAGGCAAAAGGGTCACACTGAAAATCAGCGCTGCGGCCTGCCGCAGCAATATGCTGAGTGTGGCCCTTTTGGCACTTGCGGCACAAGATATATTTTTTGAAATGTTCTTTTTTGTTTTTTATTTTATTTTTTATGTGTCGTTTTGTGTCAATAAATGTTTTCTTTCTTTCTTTCTTTCTTTCTTTCTAAAACACAAAAAAGTAGATTTTATAATTTTTTCTATCTGTATGTGTGTATGTATGTATGTGTATATTTATGTTTTATGTATTTATCTTCAAAACTACGCAACGGATTTCATTGCGGTTTTCAAGAATAGTTAAAACGTATATCAGAGGAACTTATAGTTAGGCTTTATTTTATTGAAATCTAAGATCAGCTAAAAAAGTTATCGTCATTAAAAGTTGAAAGTGTTAAGTGCCTGTTCAGATATGCATAGCAAAATGTGACTTTTGTCAATAAATTAATTCTAATTTTTTGTCAATAAGTTTATTACATTAATAGCATTATAAAAACCAATAATCCATTATCAACTATTAAACCTTTAGGTCACTGTTGTGTGGAGAGTTCCATACAAGGTGCCCTGTTATTTTTACCCGCCAGTGCAAATCTTTAAGACCAGAGTTTAAGCTCTGGAACTGTTATTGTGGCCACTAAAACCACTTCCCTGAACACCTATGGACTTAATTCATTTAGTATTTAATTAGAGATATAAAGACCTAGATTCATTTAAATCATCCCAATGAACTGTAAATATATAGTAAAATAGTGAGTTAATTGTCAGTAAAATTGATTGCGGTTTAGAACTAAATTAAATTATACCTTCAATTATACCTCCTTCTTGGCCATTATTGGTGCGGTCACTCTACAATAATCGAGTATCGCCAAAAATCCAGAAGGGTTCAGTTTTTCTCATTGTGTTACGGAACCCTAAAAAGTGTGCAGCAAGACAAGAACTTATTCAAGTATTTATATGAGACCTAATTCTAGTTCTTAGCTTATCATACGCCCTGTCAGGGTTATATATTAATTATTTTCCAGTTACATAAGTTCCTATTATACGTTTACAAAGAGCAGAATTTGTATATTTTCAATGCGATTGTACCTACACGTGTGCAATTTTAATTTATTGTTGCAAAAAACAAGAAACAATAAACTGTTCTTTGACTTGGCATCGCTTAGAAAACTATTACATTAATATTGATCACTAAGCGATGTTTTTATATCGCACATACCGTGCGTTTACTGTTAAGTTTTATTTTCGAACTAGCGACCCGCCCCGGCTTCGCACGGTATATTATGAATGTTTTATACATATAAACCTTCCTCTTGATTCACTCTATCTGTAAAAAAAAACCACATCAAAATCCGTTGCGTAGTTTTAAAGATTTAGGCATACAATACATAGGGACATAGGGACAGAGAAAGCGACTTTGTTTTATACTATGTAGTGATATAATATAAAATGTTGTAAGTACGTATATACAAAGTTCACTATACTTGGCCACCTCTTATTTTTGATATTATTTTTATTCAATTTTTTTAGGATAAAAAACAAAAGAAGCTCATATTCGATGTTACTTTCTTTTAATTCGCGGAATAAAGGGCTTGCTCCAGCATAAAGTAAATTGTGTAATAAGAATAAGTAATAAACGCAAATTATCTATTATCATAGTTAATTTTAAAACTTCATAACTTTGCATTATTCAATAGGTATTCTAAATGAGTTAGTATGTATCAACTTGGTATTTTGGGGTTCATTATAGGTATCTTCAACTCAATAAATAAATATCATTTTATCATTCTACGATATCCTTGCGCTGCTAAATAGAAGCTCGAAAATACGCTAAAACGCTTCCAAAAAAAGGATGGCACAGTTTGCCTCGCTCAACTTGGCGGGGGCACTACCGTGCCTCCAGATCTCACGATATACGTTACCACTCATTGTTTTTCTGCAACTCGATCGCAAATAACATACCATAAAATCATCCATCAGACAATTATTCGCTAGTTTTTAACTTAAATGCACAGACACGCATATTAATTAGAATGTACGTAATTAAAACAGTGTCAATTACGCTTGTAGTCGTACATGTAAGTACAGACACGCCATTAGACGTTACAATGTTAATAATTATTTTTTGATAAACTTTAATTACTTAAATTGGATTGTGGCTTAATTTATTTATAATTCAATGAAATATTCGCAATTAAATTTTATTATACGTAAAATATTTAATTCATTCAGACATTTTTTGTTTTTTGTTTTTTTATTCTTTCAATGTATGATAATTTATTTAATTTGACATTGCTTATTTTTCTGTTATTATGATTAATTTAATTTCAATTACCTGATATATTCTAATTTTATTCTGATATTTTTTGACGCTTTATTTTTTTCTAGGCGGACGTTCCATGATCAAATTAGGGACGTTTTGGAAAAAGGCCAGGTCAAGAGTACCCGAAACCGACGAGCATGTATGAAGAGATTGATGAATGTGGACGAAGCGAAAGAGGTATGTCAGGATCGTAGCAAGTGGAACAAAGTAGTCTCTGCCTACCCCTGTGGGAAAGAGGCGTGACGATATGTATGTATGTATGTATTTTTTGACGATTGTAATTTTGTATTGAGCAGATTGAGCTCATTATTATTATCAAGCCAAATTATTTGTACGCCTATGGGCGAAACATAGTGATACCAAATATCTTAATAACACCTTTTGTATACTATATAGTCAACCTATGTTTACAAATAAAGATACTTTGACTTTGACTTTGACTTTGGAGAGAAATTGTCAGTTCCTCTTTCCAGCGTTTAGTTACTCCTTAACTTAACATAACACAACATACACACAACACGGGGAAATTACGGGCACAAGAGGCATTTCATCTAAGTCCTCTAGGTTGGCAACGCATCTGCAATCCTTCCGATGTTGCGGGTGTCTGGGCAGTGGTGATCGCTTACCATCAGGTGACCCACTTGCTAGTTTGCCTTCCTATTCACATTAAAAAAAAACAGGGTGGAAGATATTTAGAGACTGAGCTAGAAGTAGTGTCATCTCAAAATGCTCACACGATCACTCACGGCTTGCCGCAACATTAATATGCTGAGTGGGGGCCCATTTTACACCATATCGATACTATTCTTAAGTATATTGTATTTCTTCATTTTTTAAATCTACGCGTTTCGAATGTGTGTAAATAACTGTTATCCTCTGTCTCTTACTCATTGTATGCAATTGACATCGCATACACCGGAAAGTTAAAGGATCATACTTGCCATCTCACGTCATTTTATAACAATTATACTATGATTCATCATCATCTCATCTCCAGCCTGTATACGTCCCAATTGCTGGGCTCAGGCCTCCTCTCAGAATGAGAGGGCTTGGGCTATAGTTCCGACGTGGGTCACGTGGGCCCAGTGCGCATTGGAAACTTCATGCTCATAGCTCATGGTAAATTGCAAATGTAATTTCGCACATTATGATTATTATATTTAAATTTTATATGAACATGGGGGGACTTGTTGTTTTACAAAAGTGTTAAAATGGACTGGAATGGACTTTAAGTAAGCAATCTTCAATTGACTTATTGTAATCTTAAAGCTAAACTGAAAAAATACTTAAAATAAAAATAAAAACAGATCTTCCGTCACATAATCATGCATGTACAGTATAGTAGAGATGGTGCGTATTTACGTTACCAGGTTTTGATACCAGGTATTTCCATGCAAGTATACCAACCAGGTACCGACCCGAAATACTTGCAAGACTTGAAAGTATTTCTCCATTAAAGTATACTGTCCCTTCAAAGTAAGTACTACTACTACTACGTCGAACAATCAGATTGAATACGTGAAATAAAATACTTTCAAAATATTTTACGTCTTGACTGGAATATTTTGAATCTTATCGGTATAATAACAAGGTTTAATCTTGCAATGAAGCAAGTATTCGACTCGTTGCGTTGGATAGAAAATACTTTGAAAGTATTTTGATACCTGGTTTCTGCACCTGGTATGAGAAGGTGGACGTACTTTTAAGCCCTGGTACGCGATTTAGCAAGTATAACCCATCCCTACAGTATAGTATGAAACATTCACGGTTACCATAAAGTTCGACACACCATACTATTTCTATGGTGTACCTGCCGAACTATTTGGCCGACTTGGATGCTTCAAACTATATGACGCTGACTGTACGTTGCATGTGTATAATGCTTTCAGTTCGTCAATCGACAGACCCTACATTTTTCCAGTAATTGTTGTATGCCAATTGCAATAACCATCCAATTACTACATTGCTTGAATATCTTTTGAAACCGCAACTTATGACGTCATTACAATGTTGCAAGCGATGTTCTGCACCTCTCTGGTGTTCTTCATCTTTCTTCTATATATCAATTATCTATATATTATATTCTATATGTATAAATGTAAAACACAATCAGGTTAAATATTTACATCGTTTATAGCTTAAGAACGGCTGCACGGATTATTATGATGTTTAATTTGTTGGATTTGACTCATTGACTCCACCCCGAATTCAGAGTAGGTAACTACCTAACGAAAAATATGAAAGAAAAACAAAAAATAATATTTCGTTTGCAAAATCATTTAGCCGGGTCAGCTAGTCTACACTAATATTATAAAGATGAAAGATTCGATTACCTATTTGTTTATACTGAATAGGTTTTCGATTTGAAACATTCGTTCACCATTAGAATCCTACATTATCTCTGATGAACATAGGCTATATTTTAATTCTGTGCGGACGAAGACGCGGGTTACAGTTAGTTTATTAATAAATTCGTTTTGCCTCTGCCAAGAAGGCGTACATTTTAAAATCACGCCTTTCACATCATGATAACAGGTAAACCATTTGTAGGAATTTGTCATTAACAAAACGAAAAAAAAAGAAAAAAAAACCGGCCAAGTGCGAGTCGGACTCGCGCACCGAGGGTTCCCTATCATTATCTATAAATATCTATTAACCAGTGTAAGCAGAGCCCTGCTCCAAAGCAAAATGTACGCAGTGTGAGGTCACTTTATATTGGTCACTGATATATACAGACATACAAACATATTTACGGTTTTCGTAATTATTTCTTAATCTGTGCTATAAGACCTACCTTTATACCAATTTTCAAGATTGTGCGTTCACGGGAACTACCCTGTAGGTTTTGATTCCCTTGAGAGTTGCGGAAATTTGCGGCATAAACGGCTGTATCTTTTGATTGCGTTGGCTTAGTTAGAAGTTTGATTTTTTCACAGCTCCAAGGGGCAGTGGACTTGAGTAGTTGGTATAAATTTCAGCTTGATACCTCCACGCGTTCTTGAGAAAAGGGGTATGGACAGACGGACGGACGGACAACAAAGTGATTCTATAAGGGTTCCATTTTTCCTTTTGAGGTACGGAACCCTTAAAAACAAAAATGCAATAGTAAATGTTCCTGGCTGATGAGACAATAGACTAGCCTGTCGATGTATGGTAGTGTCGGCGTCTGCGTGGAATGCGAATGTGTGCTCCCGTCTCCACGGCTAGGCGACACACGGCCGGTGACACCGACCAACCTATACTCAGATTTTTTTAGAATTAGAAACCTCAATTACGTTAATATTGCGTCTGGTCAACTATTTCTTACCTAGCAAACAGTACAGGGGCCTTACCATGACGTCTTAATGCGTTTCAGTTTCGGTTTTCTCGCTGTCAGATTCATACTAAAAGTGACAGCTAAAACTTGAACTGCGTCGGAATTAGGACGTCATGGTAAGGCCCCAGTGCAATAGTTTGGCAGCCGTAAAATAAACATTGTTTTAAGTCACTTTATTTGCGTGTCGTCAATTGTTACTCTAGTATAAATTGTAAAGAGATTACAGTTCACGAGCCGCAATATAATGTTCTTGTAGTTTCTAATTAAAAAAAAACGGAGTATATGGAGCGATCATCATCATCCCCAGCCCATTATACGACCCACTGCGGAGCACTCTTCTCAGATCGAGAGAACTATGGCTACTGTTTCCCATGTCGGCTCAGTCTGTGCGGATTGGGAACTACACAAACACCATCGACTTTTGCAGGTGTGTGCATTTCCTCGTGATGTTTTCCTTTACCGAAAAGCTCATAGGTTCTTCGCACGTAAATTTCGAAAAACTTAGAGGTGCTCGAGATGGACACTAGGCTTCCGCGGCTTTTTTTGGGTCTCTAATATTTATGCCTTAACGGACAGATGAATATAGGCATATTAATAATATTGTATTCCGTCAAAGGTTGACTTAATAAAAAAAATACGATGAAAAATCTTCATACAAGTATTCAATACATTGGTCGCACCCACCGCCACACAAGAATCGTGACAACACAAAGGGTGTTCAAACTGTTGTCAAATAAACGAAGTTATCATATCGTGGTCGTTTACATCATCAAATTGGTTCCATCACCTGCTGGGAGGCTATCCGAGATATAGATCGCGAAACTAATTAACCGAAGAAAATGGATAACGGATAACTCTTTATTAAAATTTAATGAACTTCATAATGTTATTTCGACAAAATTAAAACGAGAATAATTAAAAGTTGCTCATAATTGTGGGCTTAATGTCTACTAAATATATTATAAAAGGGTGCAAGTTTCATAGCAAATATATAAGAAATTATTATCTACTAGCTGTTGCCAGCGACTTCGTCTGCAAAGAATTCGTTTATCGCTATCCCGCGGGAACTACGCAATTTTCCGGGATAAAAAGTAGCCTATGTGCTATTCCAGACTTTTCTCTATCTATGTGCCGAATTTCATCCAGATCCGTTGGGCCGTTCTGGCGTGATTGAGTAACAAACAAACAAACATCCATCCATCCATCCATCCATCCATCCATACTTTCGCATTTATAATATTAGTTAGATTAGATTAGATTTACCCCCTTATTCATAAACGCTATGTAGGCTTCTGCTAACTTAGCAATCGTTTGTCTTTATCTGTCACTTTGACAGAATTACACCTACTTATCAACCTTCCTCTTGAATCACTCTGTCTATTAAAAAAACCGCATCAAAATCCGTTGCGTAGTTTTAAAGATACATACATACATACATAGAGACAGACCGTGGTAAGCGACTTTGTTTTATACTATGTAGTGTAAGTTTGTATTTCTATAACCTCGTATGTCACGTAACGGGCGCGACGAGCTAAATGCCTGATAGTTGACAATCTCACAATATCGTGTCATGAGGTTTTTGCGCGTCTTTCTCAACGTGCTCTGTCACAGGGAACGTCTGAATAGAATTGATAAAACCTACCTTCAGTCCGTGAACTCCTACAACGACATTGCCTGTAACTTAGGCTGAGTTTAGCTGGTCTAGCTAGACGGACTTTGCACAGGGTTCACCACCCTCCACATTTCTAAGTGATCAAAAAATTCAAGAAAAACCCACGCTAAAACTGCTGGACCGTTTTATTTACCAAAAATGGCGAAGAACCACCTCAATTTAACTGGCTTTTGAAAGAAAAACCGCACTGTAATCGATCCATCCGCTTGAGAGCTGCAATGTCACAAACAGAAACACACAGACATCAAAGTCTAACTTATAACACCCTCTTTTTGTGTCGGGTGTTAAAAAACGACCAAACAAACTAAAACCTTCACGTGTTTCGATGAAAGTGTAACGTTTTAATGTTACACTAAAATTTTATGAACGAAATTACGAGCCGATGTTCCCACCGGGGACCGGTAATGCCTCCGCGCAACATGGAGTGTGAACTCGCGGGACAGGTTGAGATTAGCCCTCAACGCCATAACTAAGGTTAGGGGGGACGCCCACTGAAATTCAAAGTTAAACACTACGAGTATGAGTTAAAAATAATTCAGAATACTGCTGTATGTGGTTAAGTTGCTTTGACAGAACGGTTTCAAAATTTTTTTTCGGTATCGGGCGTTTTTTTTTAACAAACACTCGTCTTTTTCTCGAATGATATTGTCAACTGTTGATCTGTGATGAACTTCGATGGCGGTTCTGTTCGAAATCACGAGCACTATTGATTTTAGCATAATACAAAAAGTGTCCCAAAGTTTTCATACAATTTTCAACTTTCCATTTTGTTACTCTCATTATGTGTCTATGGAGAAGTAACGGAATAGGAATGAATAAAATAGGACACCTATTAATTATTTACCAATTAAAATAAAATCAACAGTGCTTTTCGAGAAAAAAAGGTTGCGGATCCGTTTTCAGGAAATTATCTCATCATCTCCAATTCTCCAGCTATACGTCCACTGCTGGGCACAGGCCTTCTTTCAGAATGAGAGGGCTTGGGCTATTAGTTCCCACGCGGGCCCAGTGCGGATTGGAAACTTCTCACACATCATTAGGATACAAATATTTTTGTAGGACATTGGTTGTTGGTCAAAGTTTACCAGCCTAAATCATAAAAAGTTAGAGGCTCGCTATAAGCTCGCTATAGGACCGATGCAAAAAAACATGATTCGTAAACGTCAATTAGCGCTAATCAGTGCATCAAGGGTCTGTTAAGTCTTCCGAAAGTTAGCGGATAGACCCTACTTTATCTCTCTGCTAACTCACAAAATGGCCGCCACAAATGTGAACAGCTGATTTTGGCAAGAGCAAAACCATACGTAAGACAGTTTTTTTTGTTTTAAGTTTATCTCCTCCGGGAAAGGTAAAGGAAACTAGATCCACACTGCCTCGTCGGTCGTGTTAGACTGAAGCCATGTTTTCGGTTTTCCGCTAATTCGCTGCCACTGCTGTCAATTTTTTTTTAATTCACTAAAAGGCCATTTTTGGTCTATGATTTGTCAAGGTGACAACATAACGCGTCTAATCCATCCATCAGCAGCTCATTAGCTAGCAGACTGCTAGCAAGCGTTTATGGGTCATACTTTTTAACAACTGTCAAATAAGCTTAATCAGTCTGTTAACTAATACAAACTTACTTGACTTGATCAAACCTCAATTAAGGATTTTTCATGAATAAGACTGTACGACGCCAAAGGGGAGACTGGACTGAATTTGAATCTTGCAATGAAAATCCTATAGGTAGGTACTGTCAAGAAAGACTGTTTTTTTTTATTCTAGCAAAAAAAATACAAAGCAGTATGTCGGAAATAGCGGAAAAAATTACCGCAGCAAATACTGTTACCGCAGCAAATACAGTCTTATGTCTTTATCTGTCAAAGGTAAATGTCAAACTGACAGATAAGGACAAACGATTGTTAAGTTAATTTCTAAACGACACTGAAAATTAGAACACAGAAAAATCCGAAAAGTAAAGCTATGGCCGGGAATCGAACCCGGGTCCTCGTCATTCCGTGACGCGTGCTATACCCTTACACCACCCATAGCAGGTGAGTAAGCCTCCGAATTTTTCTATCAGTTACCAACTGTCACGTGACCTTGTTACTATGCGAATATTTGTCGCTAAGCGTCATCTGTTTGAATGATGTGTCTGTACGACACAATTACAAACTCCCATGGAACATGTACTGTTCACCAGGGACGAGAGAAGGCGCTGTTTTTCAAATGATAGGAAATATCAAATTAATCAAGAAATTTACTTCTTGATTTTTAATGTTTACTTTTTACGTTTTACCGTTAGAAATTTAATTTCTAAACGACACTGAAAATTAGAACACATAGAAAAATCCGAAAAGTAAAGCTATAAGATTGTTAAGTTAGCAGAGGCCTACAGAGCGTTTATGAATAAGGGGGTTACTCTATTTATAATAATAATAATAATAATTTATTTTGTACATACATTTGGTGCGTTACAAAGAGAAAAACATTATTCAGTTGTACATTGGTCAGTTGAAATTGTGGTCGAAGCTTTCGACCCCTAAACTAGGTGTTAAACCTGTGCCTTAGGGGCTTGAGTTCGCCGGAAAATTCAGTGTCGAAACAACATGGAATAGTACTGTGTAACAGCAGATGAGAACTGACTCTAATTAGACAAGCAAATATTTACTTATGATGGTCATGAAAAATAAAATTTAGAACATGACATCTGATCTGATATCTGACATCAAACTTGTAGATAGTTAAATTAGACATATCACTTTATCCCTATTCGAAAAAGCGTTTAAAGCTATTAACCGTTAGCAGCATCTTCCAGACCACCTACGATTTATCGATTATCGGATCGATTCGATTGATAACGATCGAATGATGCCGCACTCGAAGCGTTACGCCATAAACGAGGAAATAACAGTTCACTTTATTGATACAATTTCCGTTTTATGTTACAGGATAAATTAATTAGTGTAATTTAATTACATGAAGGTAATTTGATATAAATTAAGTATCTGAGTACGGGAGCTGCATCATTTTGGTAGGAGATGTATTTTAAAACTATGATTTTTATATTTTAGTCGATAATTTTTTATTAAAAAAAAAAAAAATAACAGCTTGCATTTTGAATAGTAGTTGTGTTCGCGGTAGACGTAGAAGGTGTGCTCAACTTTGAGGATGGACCCATACAGGGCTTAAAACGCGTCGGTTTTTTGCGCGGAGTTGGTGTAGAATAAGCTTGGGTGATATACTGTATGAATTATATGGAAGCAGAGGAAAATGGGTTTGGTTTGCATGTAAATACATACACTACAATACAATACAAAATACTCTTTATTGAACACCACAAATCAGTACAAAACAATACAGAAACAAAGAACAAAGTATATAATAGGTGGTCTTATCCCTTAATAGCGATCTCTACCAGACAACCATTAAGACAGAGAAATAAGTTGGAGACAGTTTAAGTAGGTGGCGGAAACAAATAGACAGGAGAAACACAGGGATAATAAGAAAATAAAACAATACTAACATAAATATAATACATAGCTAAATAAATAAAATAAAATAATACAAACATACATACCGTCATGCCTCTTTCCCACAGGGGTAGGCAGAGACTAATTTGTTCCACTTGCTACGATCCTGACATGCCTCTTTCGCTTCATCCACATTCATCAATCTCTTCATACATGCTCGTCGGTTTCGGGTACTCTTGACCTGACCTTTTTCCAAAACGTCTCCAATTTGATCAATATAAACATATTTGACGCAGACATAGCTATCCCGCACGTACTGTGGTAGAGATTAGCAAGAAACGTCTTTTGTTCATTAATATGGACCTCAGCAAAGTAACGCCTGATTCAATCAATCAATATTGATTGCATTAGATGTGAAAACGTAAAAAAACGGAGCATAGAATTAGAATGCTAAACGGAAAAATTGAAATTTATGATTTCCCATCATAGCATTAATAATGCAACTTCCACAACATACCGCATAACACCGTTATTTGTGGGTTTTACTAATTTAAACATTGGTACAGTCAACGTTATAAATAAGTGATCATTTATGTACCTTGTCGGTTTCAGTCGTTACACAATTTCGTATGGCTTTTCAAACATGACGCTAAAGTGACAAGGTACGTAAATGATCACTTATTTATGACGTTGACCCTACAAAAAGATTCGACATTCAATTGTTTTTTTTTTATTCAATTACTACTGTCGCTCTCGAGTTTGTTCACTGAACGCCGCCCCTTAGTCTGTGTCGAACCGAACTTTATGATCTAAGAAATCGAAGAATGCTGTATTTATGCATCCAATGCGCACTTTATGAGCCCTGTCCCTTTATTTCTCACCTCGCAACAGTAATGGACACTGTGCAGAATCTAATTAATTTCATTACCCTTCGGGTTACTTTAAAATAAATAAGTAATGCTTTATAAATAAATACATTGTAAGAATTAATTAGACAAAATAAGTCGAGGCCTACTCGTAGAATGACAATTATAGGCTAAATAAACTACATTATATTCGATACGAAACAACAAACTAGAGCTTCATTCGTTTGTTATCCCTAATAGTTAAAAAAATTATATACCAAATCGAATCAAATATATTTTGCATGTGATTATTTAAATTAGATTTTTAAGTCCTGATACACCTGAGACACAAGAACATTAAGTAAGTTCAGGTATTACAATATTTTTCTCTTTCGCTATGTTTAGCCTGTTAGTTTGTTATTTATGTAAAATCCTACTAATATTATAAATGCGAAAGTTTGTGAGTGACGATGTGAGCGAGTGTGCGAGTGTGTATGTTTGTTCCTTCTTCACGCTGAAACGAATGAACGGATTGGGATAAAATTTGGTACGGAGATAGCTGGTACCCTAGATTGAAACATAAGCTACTTTTTATCCCGGAAAATTGCATAGTTCTCGCGGTATAGCGATAAACATCACGTCAATTGCTAATTTTACGCGGATGAAGTCGCGGGCAGAAGCTAGTAAATATATATTCTATTCTATTCTATTCTATTCTATTCTATTCTATTCTATTCTATTCTATTCTATTCTATTCTATACCAGTTCTGCCTTCCTGACTCTAAGCGTACTACGGCCTGAGCGGACGCTCGAGCGGAGCTTGCAGCGGGGCGGGGCGGGCAGCGTTCACGTTAAGCACAAGCAAATGTATGTGAGCGTCCTGTACTGCTCAAAGCCTTTTGTTGCTGCCCACCCCGCCTGCCGCTTCACTGGACGCGAACCACTCAGGGCTTACACTAAGAATTAATAGGCGGTTAGAATCAAAGGCCATATTTGTGACCGTGTCTCGATCATGTAGCAATAATTGTTATCAATAGCTGGGCCAATAAACGTCATCTCGCTTGTTTAGCTTAGTGCAGTTGGTGATAGATTAACTTTAAGAATAAGGCTTTGCCATTTCATAAACGTTACAAGCGACTAGTGACTATGACAATAGGGAATATGTATTAAAAAAGCTTATCACATTTCTTAATAAAATATGAAAATATCGTAAGAGTGGCAAAGTGAAGTTAAAAGTAGTATCGGTCAAGAAATACGAAAAACATAAGAGTTTTTAACTAGTACATAATTAGTCAGGAACATGTGACATCATAATGTCACAACGCACAAAAACTCCATATTGAAATTCAGTTTTTTAGAAAGAATTAGAGACAGATCTTTGATAGTAGATCTCGGTTATTTTGATAGTTTTTTGAAAAGTATTTTTATATTGTTTGTTACATAAAAGGGCTTTTAATGAAAGCAATGAAAAAATCATGAATATTCCCATACATTTGGCTTTTGTTCGGTGCGCTTCCGCTTCGTGGTGTGTGAGTGGTCGTTCATTTTCTACTGAAACTTATCGTCTCTCCAAAGACCGAAGTGTTATCTTTATGGCTATACCTATAGTATGGGCCTCATGAGGAAGCTCAAGGTCACTTAGAGGGCTATGGAGAGGGCTATGCTCGGGGTTTCTCTGCGAGATAGAATCAGAAATGATGATATCCGCAGTAGAACTAAGGTTACCGATTTAGCCCAAAGAATTGCGAAACTGAAGTGGCAGTGGGCGGGGCACATTGCTCGCAGGACCGATGGCCGATGGGGTCAGAAGGTTCTCGAATAGCGTCCGCGGACCGGGAGACGAGCTGTCGGTAGGCCTCCAACAAGATGGAGCGACGACCTGATCAGGATCGCGGGATCGCGGTGGATGCGGAAGGCACAGGACCGGTCCGAGTGGAGAGCCGTGGGGGAGGCCTATGTCCAGCAGTGGACGTCTTTCGGCTGATATGATGATGATGATGATGAACAGGTAGCTTATTACGTAACTCGCTCGCGATCACCATCGTTTTCATTTTGACAGTCCATGTATGGGCTGACAATTGGCATCGGAATCAGCTAGCTGTCACATTCATACAAGAACTGTCAAAATGAACACGATGGCGATTGCGAGCGAGTTACGTAATAAGCCTGCAGTATGTAGGCTATCTAGCTTATATTATAAGTACCTAATCAACGGACTATTCAATATAAAACAACAAATTATCTCCTAATGTGGTAAAATGGGCTCCTTCCCTCCCTTACACCCATGTTGAGGCCATAAACAATTTTCAGACTCAATTAAGTTATTATGTTTCTAAAGTGGGATGAAAAGGGTATATTAAGTAGCCAAGCACAGCTGTATGTTAGTATTATTTATGTCACCTTTACGAAGACATAAATTACACATAATTAAATACTCGTAACCTTTATGTAGGCGTGTGGCGTTCCAGCCACTTAGTGTCGTGGAACATCAAAATTGTAAAGAATGCAAAAAAGGTGGTCAAGTGAGAGTTGGATTTGCACACTGTAGGTTCCGTAGGTTCAATAATGAGATTTTTTAGGGATAAGTGCGCTATTGTGCTTTTTTTCTATTTTGTTTTCATTTTATTCTTCTTCTTAAACTTAAGAGACCTTTCCAGGGCCTTTTCTTTGACTTCCTGATACGACACGACTTCTACCTTCATTTTATTATTTTATGTTAATACTTTTCCTTTTAATGTGTTGTAAAGCATTTAGTTTTTACGAAACTTCATCTATATGGATATGGGTGGATGGATGGATGGATGTATGTTTGTTTGTTACTCAATCACACCAGAAGGCCTATCGGATCTGGATGAAATTCGGCACATAGATAGAGAAAAGTCTGGAATAGCACATAGGCTACTTTTTATCCCGGAAAATTGCGTAGTTCCCGCGGGATAGCGATAAACGAATTATTTGCAGACGAAGTCGCTGGCAACAGCTAGTTATTTATAACAAGAAAAAGTACCTGCCCATCGAGGGAATGGGCTAAAATCATAGGAATCATGTTACAGGCGATGCGGCTAGCAACCCATCACTATTTTGCATCCACTTTCCACCTTTGCGCCCACAGTCTTGCTAAACGTGGGCTGTAGGTCTTGTTATCTTAGGCTCTGTCTACTCCGTAAGGGATAAAGACGTGATTTGTGTATATGTGTATGTCAGTAAAAGTATCTAACTACCCTCGAAGGAAGAATCCTCCGAGTAACTACCCTATAGGTTTTGACTCCTGCAGTTTAACTTTGTATTCTTGTTTCGAGTAAACTTAAATACAATTTTTTTAGCTCTACATATTTGGTACCTGTGATAAATGTTCTTGACAGACAAATATACCTACATAGGTACAAGTAGACGGACAGTGAAGTGAACCTGCCTGTGTTTCCTTTTGAGGTACGGAACCCTAAAAATGCTGCTTAACATTTAACTCAAAACCGCCTGTAAAAGTTATGGAAATAGTACATTTTAGAGGTTTGTTACAAGGTAATGTTAAAATAAATACCATTTTCACCTCACTTGCTCGAAAGGGCTGTCTTTCGCCTTCAAAATCTGCGTGGAAAAACGCTTTTTCCCCTCTAGCGTGGATAGCGTGTATAAAACTCAGTTTTGTATGTATAGTATGTATTGTGAGGTAAATATTTATGTATGTATAAAAGTGAAATACCTAACTAATTACTATTTTATTTATTTTTCTTTTTCTTCCATCCACCATTTTTCTCGCTGTATTGAGGTGAAAAATTGTGTGTTTCGCTCGGCAGCAAAGTTGTTTAGAGTCTCGTGCCTTGAAACCGTCGCGACGCTCAGGATTCTTCTTTTGAACCTCTCGCTTCGCTCGCGGTTCAATCATAGAATCCTTCGCTTGCTCCGGTTTCAATTCAGGCACTCGTGCCAAACAAACACTTTGCAGCCTTGCATAACAAATAACTATTTCATTCTTACCTGTCCTATTTGGTAAATAAAATTCTAACCTCCAAACGTCTCATTTTTGTTATTTTTTAACTATTTCATCGTAAATAAAGGAACTGGAGATAAAATACATACATACATACATACATATCGTCACGCCTCTTTCCCACAGGGGTAGGCAGAGACTACTTTGATAAAATATCAGAAAAATTATGCACAAAATATTACCTTAGGTTTATTTGATGACATAATACGCCTTATTCTTTACAAAAAATTGCATATTGAGATTAGAATTTTGTTTACCAAATAGGACAGGTAAGAATGAAAATAGTATAGAAAAAGGTATTTTTTAACGAAACTTATTCGCTTACAAAGCTTTCAAACTCTAAGGCATACTTTACCTAGTCCAGTTATTTTTGGAAAATTATTGTTAGTAATAAACCCTGAGGTTTTCAGTGACTTGAGTCAAAAACTGCGTTAATAACGTTAAATTAACGTAACGAAAACTAGCTTTTTTTTTTTATGTGACGTGTGATGAATACTTTTTGTACTGCGTCAGTATTTTTTTGGGGTTCCTTACTAAAGGATGACAAAGCAAAATATGGAATATTTTATACTTATGTGTATGTATTAAAATAGTTCCTGTAATACCTAATAATTTCACCGTAAGATTGCGTTATTTTGGATTTTGGTCCATTATGCATTTTAAACTTTATTGTCTAATTCGCACCCGTACATACCTAATGTAGAATGGAGGATAATGCAAATACAGTCAATAGAGTTTAAACAAAAACTTTCTGAATAATCTAACTAATATTATAAATGAGAAAATATGGATGGCGCAACGGATCTGGATGAAATTTGGTACATAGATAGAGAAAAGTCTGGAATAGCACATAGGCTACTTTTTATCCCGGAAAATTGCGTAGTTCCCGCGGGATAGCAATAAACGAATTCTTTGCAGACGAAGTCGCTGGCAACAGCTCGTTTAACAATAATAGCAAAAACGTGAAAAATATTATTTTCGGGACTTAACCGCGTACCGCGTAATAAGTGTGCGACCACACCGCCGCTTAAAAAACGGTGACGTTACGGAATCGCAACAAAATGTATGAAGAAACGGTGATAAAACGTGACGCATACGACACGTCACTGCGTATACGCGGTGGTTTGGTCGCACCCTAATACTTTAAACAAATATGAGTGAAAATCGCGGAAGTTTAATACATTAGGTACCTATAAGAAACATGAAATTGAGACACAATCACTGCACGTTTATTTGATAATAATGTACGGAACACTTATTTAATAAGAACAGCTCATTGTTTCCTCCTTTTTTCTCTGATTCATTTCACGCGTTACATTGACTGAACGAATACGATAAATATTCATATTTTGATCACTCGTAGCATACCTAACACAGTACCTATACTATACATATCATGCTAGCAGCACGCACTGATAGATGGGAGCCAAAACCTAGCATGCCCGTATATATTACACGATGAATTAGG
The DNA here is from genome assembly GCA_963854515.1 of Pandemis heparana. NCBI lineage: Eukaryota > Metazoa > Arthropoda > Insecta > Lepidoptera > Tortricidae > Pandemis > Pandemis heparana. The sequence goes on along the minus strand of OY978013.1, from coordinate 13,597,988 downwards.
TATAGGCCGACCGCTTAACTGAGTCCTGGCCCGTGGGGTGCAGGGGCACGGGGTGGGACGACAAAGGGGGCCGAGAGAGGTGCGGGCGGCAGGCGCACTACCCGACCGCACCTCTTTCGGTCCCCTTCGTCGTGAATAAATGAATAAATAATTACATTTTCGCACAAATTATTCGATCAACCTATAAATACGCTTAAGGTACCTACTTAATATAATGCGGTACCTACTAAAGAACCAGTGGCAATTTTATTTCAAGATGTTAATTCGAATTTAACTAGACAGATGACGCGTCCTGAAGTCATAAACTGTGCCCAGTGACCACATAAATATTACTAATTGGCATGTTTTGCCGCTTCAACAAAAATGTCACCGCGAACGCGACATCAACACCACTACTTAAATAATAATTCAGCCAATTTCACTTACAACGCGCACAGAATAGCAAAATAACCCCAGGCTATGATTAACGTAAAGATCTCACAAACGTTTTTTTTTAAACCCTAAATTATAAACCGAACACATAATTGCAAGCGAATGACACTGGCAGCTGAATTGACACTTCTGTACGCCGTCACTTACCTACCAATTATTTTAAACTAGGAACTTTATTTTTAAATATGACAACGTTATCTGTTTCATTTGAAAAAATACGGCGAATGGAAGATTCTAAGGCGGTATCGTTTTCCGAACTGTTAGTGTAACTTTGTTGTTAAAATCGATCCTGCCGCAGATAAAATAAATGAACCATCGATTTTGCGTAACCAGCTTATCAACACGTATTTTTAATTCTAAACCATTTGATATAAAACGGAACGAAGTAATAATGGAGTGTGCGTACTAATTAAGGCATTATGTCGTTCAAAATGACATTTTTATTGATCAATATCAATGACACGTCGTGTGGCTCGTTATCTTCTGCCTATTTTATTACAACGTATACTTAACGTAAAACAGAATTAAAAGTAAAAAAATATATTTGAGACATTGGTCCAGTTGTGTAATGATAAGTAATATTTTTATTTGGAATCTTAGCAGTTGTAATGCGTACCTAACTATAATTACAGCGTCAGCAAAGGCTCGCGGCTTTTGTTTTATTTGAAATTTCTTTCGGTGGTGGCGGTCGTCGTGGTGGTGGCGCTGCGGCTGGTGGCTTGGCCATCTCGATTTTCGGAGCCGTGCGATTTTTACGAAATTAGACTTTAAGTGTATAACAATAAGAACTAAGACAAGTGAGATTCATATTACTAACCGGCGGGTTATAATGAAATTCAGTACAATATTACTGCCCGGCTAGAGCCAATGAGTTACTTTGAGTAAGGTTTACATGCTATATAATTAGCCATTGTCGAGCAAGTGGTGTGAAAAAACTATTATTTTGAGCCAGTTCCGATCCTACCAGTGTAAATGTTCAGCTACAATGTATAACAATCGTAGTTAAAAGAACCTATGTAAATATAAATAATTACATATTATTTCGCTAAATTTTGCACACTTAAATACCTTTTTTGTATTGTAGATGTCTCAATCGCCCAGTCGATGTAATAACACGTATTGTAGTAATAACAGAGGCAAAGGTTTCAATTACAGATGTGCCACGGAGCCATTTTCCCGTTCAAGGAATAAGGGTAAGACACCATAAACACGCAATGATTTTGTTTTAACAAGATCAATGGGTATAGTATATACACTGTGTTTTAGAATTAACCTGGATTACATCAGTAGGTGCATGAGTTAGTTTAACTGTGTTTTGTGATACTTTAATCTTAAATTTCTAAACGACACTGAAAATTAGAACGCATAAAAATCCGAAAAGTAAAGCTGTGGCCGGGAACCGAACCCGGATCTTCATCATTCCGTGATGCGTGCTATACCGCTATACTACCCATAGCAGGTAAAGTTAAAGCTATGGACGGGAATCGAACAAGGTCACATGACAGCTGGTACTGGGGCCTTACTATGACGTCTTAATGCGATCCAGTTTAGGTTCGCTCGCTGTCAGATTCATACTAAAAGTGACAGCTAAAACTAGAACTGAGTCGGAAATAGGACGCCATGGTAAGGCCTCAGATAGAAAAATTCGAAGGCTTACTCACTTAAATATAAAAAATCACGAAGCAAAATTCTTGATTCATTTGATAGTAAATACCTTAATCTTGTTTGACAAATGTTTTTTACATACTCGTAGGTCGATGTTAAAAGTAGGCTTCGTCAGGGGATGAGTTAATCTTGAATTGAAAATTACAAAGCCAAACAGGAGTGTTCAATCATAGCGCTTGCGCTGTGTTCCGGCGTGGAGAGTAAGACAGGCGGTGAAATTACCGGCACAAGAGGCATTCTATCCTAGCCCTCTAGGCTGGCAACGCATCTGCAATCCTCTAGTGTTGCGGGTGTGCATGGGTGATGGTGCTCGCTTATCATCAGGTGACCCACTTGCTGGTTAGCCTTCCTTGTCGTAAAACCACCTGCAGAAACTGTTACCGAATATTTTCAAGACACCTTGCAGAATCCTATGTTACTTACCTATGTATCAGTGGCGTGGCGTCCATAGAACTCGATTCCCACTGGCTTGCCTATTTTAAGGCAGTTGGGCAATTTATTGTGCAGAATTAGAGGAAAAGGCTAGTTAAGTTCCCTTCGGCTTGCCTTCTGATATACTTGACGTCACGCCACTGCTATGTATTAAAATTATTGTTCTGATTTGAATGATATTATGATATTATCCAATACTATACATGCGAAAATGTGTCTGTTACCTCTTTTAAAATCAGACGCTCGGCTGAGCATTAGGCACTGATAGATTCTTGCTAATACCTAATTATGGGAGGGGGATCCTATAATTACTTTAGGGCTGATCAAGGTAAAAGCGATTGAGCATTAATTGTGTACTTACATAGCAAAAGAACTTATGTCTTCTATGTAAACTTGCTAAAATTGATTTTATCTGAAGCCTTATAAGGTTGAGTTTCTAACTGGCACTTGAGTAAAGATACGCTTTGCTGTTTTTGAAAAATCGCTCCTTAATAGCGGATGTGGCATAATCCATATGGATGTCCATAATTTGCTCGAAGATATGGCTTAATATCCTTACTACGGTTTTCTTTGAACATTGAACGAACAGCGAACGAATTTATAATAAAACGGTAAGCAGTCAAAGTTTCTTTGTGTGTTTGTTTGTATATTGGGTATATCTAAAACTACCGAACCAAATCTACTTACCCTTTCCCGGAATAATAATGCGTCAAGATAGAGTAGATTTCTAATAGTTAAAGATTTTTAAAACTAATTTTAGTAGTATCAAATATTATACGAACTGTATAGCCTCTGGAGACCTCGTGTACCTACTTTATAAAGAACAAAGTTTTCAACGAATAATGAATTGTAATATGCTGAAATGACCTTAAAAAATTCCAAAAAGTAGCAAGTGTATATTTAGATCTTAATCTCTTAAAAAAATACGGGAATCAAGAGTTAGAAGATTAAAAATAGGTATCTTATAGCACACTATAATTCAACATTTGAGAGGTTGGAATAGAAACTTCACTAGATGCAAACCAGATATTCAATAACCATGTACATATGATAAATATCGTAAAATCCGCACGCTTACGTAAACGTTTTAAATTTACGATCGTACGACGTGATAATACCCCTATAAATAAGACCTAAGATGAGTTATAACGACAGTACGGTACAATAGAGATTATTATCTCGAATCTCGACCGGCGCGGGATCACAAATGTGAACCCAAATTGGCCGGGGTTACACAGTGGCACTGGCTGGTAACAACCGGTCGTGTTCTGTTTTCAAATTGGCTGTTTACTTTGCGAATTAAAAAAAAAAGTTACAAATGCGTTTGCAACAAATGGCAACACAAGAGTCAAGTTAATTGATCTGGATTCTGGAAGAATCGAAGTTCGTATCGCACCGTCTCTAGCACTCTCAAAATAATAACGGCTAGCTTCTGCCCGCAACATCGTCTGCATAGAATTATACTCCTTCTGAATGACTCTATCAATTAAAACAAACCGCATCAAAATCCGTTATACTTATTATACTATACCTACTATACTTCATTTAATTTTATTTAGAATGAGAAACCATAATAGCATTATATTGCGTCTGGTCAACTATTTCTTACCTAGCAAATAGTACAGTGCAATGGTTTGGCAGCCGCAAAATAAAATTGTTTTAATGTCACTATTTGCGTGTGGTCAATTGTTACTCTAGTACAAATTGTTAACAGATTACAGTTCACGAACCGCAATATAATGTTGTTGTGGTTTCTCATCGTAAATTAAATGAAGTATACACTCAGCGGTATATTTAGCGGAACACAAAAAAAGTGTAGGTAGGTAACTATTTTTATTTATTTTTGTTTTTTTCTGGTCAAACATTAAGTATGCGTTTTGCTAACTTTTTTATTTGTGTTCCGCTAAATATGCCGCTGAGTAAAAATCGAATTTGGGAGTAGGTATAAGGCCTGCGCGAGCGCAGGTTCTTCTCCAAGCAATATGGCCGCGGAGTGCCATAAATATCGCGGATGAGCTACAGCTAACCCGAACAATGCTGATGGTTATCTCGTATCTATGTACACGCTTTAGCGGGAAGCGGTTGTAATTCATGCCACTTCAAACGAGCATTGAAGGGTTAAGTTCGCCTATACATGTATAGATTTTTTCTCCGAAAAATTATAATCATTGGGAGCCGACGCAGCGTAGTGGTTTGACCTGTGGCTTCTCAAGTGGAGGGTCGTGGGTTGGAATCCCGGGCTCGCACCTGTGCAGCTGTGGATTTTTCGGAATTGATGTGCGAAATTACATTTGGAATTTCTCATAAGCTTTTCGATGAAGGTAAAACACCGTAAGGAAATCTGCACTCGTCTGCGAAGCTCCACGCCCGCGCGTGCATGGGAACGATAGCTCAAGCCCTCTCATTCTGAGAGGAGGCCGGTGTCCAGCGGAAATTTCTTTCCATCAGGTGACCCTCTTGCTCGTTTTCCGTCTATGATATAAAAAAGTGGGATAATGGGCTGGATATGATGATGGTGATGAATTAATTGTCATTCATCACCATAATCATAACCCTACTTAGACTTAGTAGTCGAGTAATAGTATAATCTCTACAAGTGCTTTTCGTATGGTCGAATATTTTATTGTATTGGTATAAAAAAATCGGCCAAGTGCGAGTCGGACTCCCCCACCGAGGGTTCCGTACAAATTCGGCAAGTGAATATAAAATTCAGTGTTAGTTGAGCCTTGCTTCTAGGCAAAAAGTAGTCCGATTAAATAAATTTTATATTGGTTACGTACTGTAGTTACCAACATAGACCGACAGATAAAGTGATCCTGTAAGGGTTCCGTTTGTTCTTTTGAAAGAAAAAAATAACAATATTTTATTTTATTTCCAAAAGTCCCACCACCTTAAAATAAAATTAGGTACAAATAAACTTAAAGATATAGGTGCTGAAGACTTAAGAGCATCATTTACTCCACTGGTCATCTCCTGTGACGGAGCCCTGGGCACTGAATATAACAGCTTCCTAAAAAAAACTGCATCAAAATTAAATTAGAAATGGGGAAAGGCATATTCTCAAGTAATTTATTGGCTCAAAGTAAAAGTACAGATCTCAGTCATAAGAGCAGTGTCCATAAGATTGAGAGGCACAAGGAGGCACATTAAGGCCCTTGGCTGTGAGGACGGAGCTGGGATTCTGTAAAGAATAGGCTGCCATTGCCACCAACATTATTGCATGTTATTAATGATACATCTTATTGCGCCGCCAGTCGTCACTTTGGTTTTCAACAGCTTTCAAATTCTACAACAGCCGAATGTTCACGTCGGTGGGCACAGTATTCGTGCTCTCGACTGCTATGCTGGTTAAATCGCTCGCCAAGAACGTCACTGCTAGTGCTAGCCCGTTGCCCGTCAAATGGTGTCCATGAAGAAGCCCATATATATTGTACCTATACATTGTTTTTAATAACCACCATCGTTTTATCACTAATAAACAAAGCTATGTTACAAATAAACTTAATAATTACATTTGTGGTGACACAAAAAGACACATAAAGACGGTCCACTCAGCATGACTGAGTCGCTATACACATCAAGTACATGCTGGTTTTCTGTGAAGTTTGCAATTGAGCTGAGCTAATCTTTTGAGGTACGGAACCCTAAAAATCAGTTACAACAACTGAACATATTTCTCAAAGTCTTTTGCACGCGTTATTGTAAAAAGATGTCTTGCTGAGTAAGATGTCAGCCAGAAAATTCGGAAACCAACGATTTTGAGCATTTATTCTCATAAATTCCCAAATAGCGGCTAGTGCTGCACCGTTCTCGTCGATACGGAATATCGATTGTCCACCGCCGCGATAACTCATCGCGGGTTATTTATCGACCATTATCCGACGGGGCTGAGACGAAACGGTAGCTTCAGGCGAGACCGTAGCGTAACGCGATCCAGATTTACAATACGAACAGAGCAAGTATGAAAATTGAGGGAATAAAAGTTGGTTTGTAACCATTAGTAGGCATAAGTGTCGGCACGTAAGTCTAATCTGACCTTGTATGCGCAGAATTATTAAATACGGTATCCGTGGGTGCGCAGATCCACTCCACGTGACTTGTCATCGCCATCGTCTTTATTTTGACAGTTCATGTATGGGAATCAGCTAGCTGTCACATTCATATAAGAACTGTCTAAATGAAGACGATGGCGATTGCGAGCAAAATACGTAATAAGAGTGCTGTAGGCTTATTGTCTAACTCGCCCGCAATCGCCATCGTGTTCATTTTGACAGTTCTTGTATGCATGTGACAGCTAGCTGATTCGGATGCCAATTTTCAGCCCATAAATGAACTGTCAAAATGAACACGATGGCGATTGCGAACGAGTTAGACACTAACCCCCTTATTTATATACGCACTATAGGCCTCTGCTAAGTTAGTAATCGTTTGTCCTTATCTGTGAAAGGTAAATGTCAAAGTGACAGATAAGGACAAACGATTACTAAGTTAACAGAGGCCTATAGTACGTTTATGAATAAGAGGGTAAGTCTACAGGTATCACTTGGGTAGAAACACTAATAATTAAAAATATTTGTGTATTGAATTGAATATTTTACTCTGAAAGCTTAATACAATAAGTCAGTTCACTGTTGTACTTTATTTGTATTTATGTACGCGGGAAAACGCTTCATTGAACAAAAATAATGAAACAAACATAATGATACTCGTAGGTACAATCTACAAAAGCAAAATTATCCTTTTCAGATATGCTGCTTATACTTGTTTGCGTTTTTGTTTGTTTGCTTGCTTATGCTTGTTTTTATGATATGGTGCTTGCACTGCCTGTGTTCCGGTGTGGAGAGTAAGACAGCCGGGGAAATTACGGGCACAAGAGGCATTTCATCTAAGTCCTCTAGGTTGGCAACGCATCTGCAATCCCTCTGGGGTTGTGGGTGTCTATGGGCTGTGGTGATCGCTTACCTTCAGGTGACCCACTTGCTCGTTTGCCTTCCTATACACATAAAAAAAAAATCCTAACAGTTAACCTTTTAGTGGCTGCAGGTTTCATCTAGTGTCGCAATTAAAAAAAAAACTTAATTAGCCGGTTAGACTAGATTAACTGAACACCGAATGGATGTGTTCAGTTAAATCAGTAGTTCCCAAAGTGGTCTAGGTGGACCCCCAGGGGTCCACGGACGACTCGACGGGGGTCTACGTTGGGCGTGACCAAAAATGGGGGTCCACAATCGCAAGCGGGGGTGCATGAAAATTGAATAAAATCTGTGAGAATTGATTGGTTCTTGTGCTGTAAGTCATTGTAGATTTCAAGAAAGTAAAGTAGGAGCAGCACAAAAATATAATTTAATTGAAAATTTGTTTAGTCGACTTTATTTCAAATAATTAAACCCTATCAAGCAATCAATTCCAACCAATTTTTTCGAAAACTGTTAATTTATCGTTGAAACTCAGCAACAACGCAAGTTTTCATAGATTATAGAGCTAATCTTAATTTTTTTTCGAGATTTAGTTTAGAAATTAGTGGTAATGTAGCTGCAGGGGGTCCACCGGATCCAGCAAAATTTTGAAAGTGGTCTATGGAACAAAAGAGTTTGGGAACCTCTGAGTTAAATAATCTAGTTAAGAAATTTCATCAAAATAGTTTAGGCTTTTTTTATTTCAATTAAATTAAAAAAAAAACTTTTATTTTTTAAGTATGTAACATAACTAAGACACTCCTATTTTACGGAGTGCACTGTTATCGCTAGGCTGCAGCAACGGGTTTTGCGATTGACACGGAAATTGCAAGGAAAAGTGCGTAAGTTGAGAAGTTGCAATTTGTGTCGTCCCCAGAACTCGGCCCCGGACTAAATTAGAGCCATTCGCAAGACTGGAAACTAATATTTTACAAGATAAACAGCGCTCGTGGCCTTACGCAATTTCGCTTTATTATTGTTTATAAGAGAAAATCAATTAGGATGATCCAAATGATACAATACAATACAATAACTCTTTATTGAACACCACAGAAAAAAGGTACAGAAGTAATAAGGTAACAATAGGCGGCCTTATCGCTACAGAGCGATCTTTACCAGGCAACCATAACGGACCGGAGAAAAGAACAGGGGCCTTACCATGACGTCTTAATGCGTTTCAGTTTAGGTTCGCTCGCTGTCAGATTCAAACTAAAAGTGACAGCTAAAACTTGAACTGAGTCGGAATTAGGACGTCATGGTAAGGCCCCTGATCTGAGCAGGTGGTGCAATTTAGAATATATATTAATATACCTAAGTAGTGAAAATACATACATACTAATACACATAATACAATAGATAATACATTATAATGAAACACAAGAGAATTATGGTGTAAAATACAATGTATCTTGCAATTCAGGTATCCCTTGACAGAGTATAGGCCTCCAATTTCTTCCATTTTTATCTATCTTGCTTGTACTCATCCATTATTTCTGAGCCACCGCTATTGTACTCACTTACATACTAACATTACGTTAAAACAAAATTTTAAAACTAGCTGTTGCCCGTGACCCCGTCTGCCAGAATTCGCTTATAGCTATCCCGCGGGAACTACGCAATTTTCCGGGATAAAACTATCCTATGTCCTTCTACAGGGCTCAAACTATCTGCATACCAAATTTCAACTAAATCGGTCCAGCGGTTTAAGCGTGAAAAGGTAACAGACAGACAGTTACTTTCGCATTTATAATATTAGTAGGGATTATTCATGTTACACTTACCTTATACTTTATACAATACATCTAACTAATATTATAAATGCGAAAGTATGGATGGATAGATGGATGGATGGAAGTATGTTTGTTACTCAATCACGCCAGAACGGCCCAACGGATCTGGATGAAATTCGGCACATAGATAGAGAAAGGTCTGGAATAGCACATAGGCTACTTTTTATCCCGGAAAATTCCCGCGAGATAGCGATAAACGAATTCTTTGCAGACGAAGTCGCAGGCAACAGCTAGTTTATGATATACAGAGACCTTACCGTGACGTCTTAATAAGATTACATTCCGAAAGTTGGATGTTGGATCGTTAGTTGAATCGAAAGTTGGATCGATCGCTGTCAGATCTATACTAGAAGGCACTTGTCCCACCGCCGGCGAGTAGCGAGAAGCGAGCGTTTTTTAGTATGGAAATTTCGTCGCTTTTGTCGCCGGGCGATAAAAGTTACATACTAAAAAACACTCGCTTCTCGCTACTCGCCGGCGGTGGGACAAGTGCCTAAGTGTCAAAAGTTTCAGCTAAATTGTAGCTTGAATCAGAATTTAATAGTATGTATTACGACGTCACAGTAATGCCCTGGATACAGTTTCAAGACTAGGCATAAACCTTTTGAGCCCAAGCTTTTGTCTCGCCTAATTATGCCGTATTTCACTCGATCGTGACACTAAACCCCGTTATACACCCCATTGAATTTCTCAAACGTCATCGGCGTTGCTAAAGCTCTCATAAACACACGCCAAGATCAATATTACTCCATTAAAGTCATCCGACATACATTAATGACCACGCTAGTGTTGTAGCTGTCATCGTTACAAGTCCCAAGACTTATGGTGCCGTAAACAGTCTGCCACATGTCATTGACGCATCGACTAGTGACGCGACGCTGTCTATAAAAGCGTCGATGAAAAACGCAGAATTTGCATAATTTCCTCGTAAATACTTGCGTTTAATTAGAATTGAAAATAGGATATCGAACACTTAATGCCTAGTTATAATTTAAGCGAGCATAAATTGACCGATTTTTGTATAAAATTATCATTAACGTTTGTAATGAAGGAGTGCTTTCACATTTCAATGATGAATGCGTATTTGCTGAATTAATTTAAAGTAGTATTTTTTGTGCAAGTAACATCATTATACGTTGAAAAAATACCACGGTAATTGTGTTTGACTTATAAAGTGGTAATTTAGTGTTTTATTGGTGTTTAAGCTTCCGTTCTTTTATTGCATTCTAACATTATAATTGCGTTTTCTTATTTCAAATTCAAAAATAATAAAGACCGTATCAAATAATCCATCAACGGTTCGCTCGTCATGTTAATATTGGTTGGTTTTTTAACGAGTAAATACGTACATACACTTTTGGTGACGACGAAACTGCGAGTTCCCGCGGTTTCGAATCCAAGTAGGGACGTACGTTAGAGTTCTTAATATGGTCCTCCTCAAAGTAACGTCAAAATAAAACATAGTAAATGGAGTAAATCGTTTACTCGAAGGGTTTAAGGAGGTTTAAAAGTAATTTAAATCTAATTTCTGGGAAATGCGATGTTTGATTTTGATTCTACCAGCGCTTTCAGAAACACCGTTATTATAAAAAAAGAAACTTGAATAAATATTAAAAAACATTACAATTTACTTTACTCAAACAAATGAAGATATTTTAGAAAATTTATAAAAATAAAAAATACAAATTTAATTACACACATTGTACGTATTGGGTTCGTAAGTTAAGTACTAAACTGATCTAAATAAACGTCTAGAGATGTGCAAGTAGTAGGTAACAACGGAAACCCGGTTACTTTAGCGTGTGAGCACAAAACACCAGTTTTGATAGCTATAATTAACTAGAATAGCTTGTATTTTATTGTTATTTACTCCCGCCAATCACGCTTGTCAGTACCTTACTTTAATAAGCAATAGTGCTTATGCACGCAATAATACCAGAGCAGTAAATTGTGTCTTATTATATCTTCCACATCGTAAATCATACATCAAATCATCAGTTGCCGATCAATAATATTTAAGTGAACGGAAATGAATGGTTGTATTACGTTTGAGAAATATTATACCTATTACCATACCTTTACAAACATAATTGGATTCGCGTGGCTAAATACGGCAATAAACATGGTAGTACGTAAGAAACACTTTTACTATTAGCTGAATCGTCAAGAAAGTTATTTAGAAGGAGAATAATCTAGAAGAGTACTGTAAAACAACCAAATGATAGTGTGAATGTTCCTAGAATCCTGGATACACATTTATCTACTTCGGCTGTATATATTCCTATGCTTGTTGGTATTTTGATGTATACACAATGATGTTCATTACTATACAAAGTTTTTCACAATTTTTCTAAAAAGTATGCAAGTAAATGCTTTATTGTACAAATATAAAGAAACGGATACAATTCACCAAAAAAAAACATTAATACATGCACAAAGGCGAACTTATCGCTATAAGGGATCTCTAGCAGTTAACCTTTGAGTAGATGAGAGGAGCATGCACATGAGAGTTAAAAATTCCAGATATTGAAAGCCACAATAGATAGAGCGTACATACAATAAACAATTCATAAAAATACACACTAAATATCATTATACACGCGCAAATATACAAATTAGAATAAAAGTACTTATCTAGACTATACCAAGATGCTTTAATTTTATTATCAAGTTTAATGGTTACTTATAATGTGAATATTAAGTTAAGACATAAATAGCAGAAGCTGTTTTCTTATCTCGTTATTCATGGGTTTACTGTACTTACTTTTTATTTTAATATCACATTACCATGTATGTAAGTCGGTACTTGTAACAGCTGCATTTTTATGTGCTTGCAACATTTTTTTACAACTCAAAAATTGCGAAAAATTTAATAAAATACATTTGTGGCGTAAATAATTAAATTGTGTAGGAAAAATTTTTTTTTAACAAGAACTACCGTGAGATTTATATAGGTAGGTATTGAGTTGTGCCGAGTGACCGTGCAAGCAGAGCATTGGCGCGTTATGTCGAGCAAGTCTCGATCGGAATTACGTCAATTATTCGTATATTTTAACAAAAAAATATCGATGTCGAATTCAAAAATTTATCGACAATTGCCAGCCCTATTGCAAATCACACAGCGCCTAGCACCATTGTCACCGCATTATCACTTCATTTGGCGTACGCCGAGATTTAGGGCTGCCAACAATAGCCCAGTATTTCACGATACACGGAACCCGATACGGCCCAGTTTTGTAAGTGCTATCGTGATAAATTGTTCCAACGATTCTATCTATTTCTATTTAAATGCAGTATTTGAGGGTATAAATTTCATGGCGAGATTAACCTTTCACATGCAGACAATAGATTACTGAGGAAATGGCAAATTGTTCTAGATCTTAGAACTTTGACAAACGGGAGTTTGACCGAGCGCGCCAAGTTTTTAATAAACTTAAAATATATATCCCAGCCATTTCGAAAAATGATCATAATGCCGACTTGCAAAATCTACAGCTTATGGAGCCACTGGTAATAAGATGCTCCAACTTTCATCGATACTACCGATAATTCCGCCGAGGTAGGAGACTCTCTAAAGACCGCGAGAGTCTAGGCAATGGCTTAGCTGTTTGATGCTTCAAAAAATAGTCTCTACAACTTGCAATTCTCGTAGTTCGTTCGACACGTTTATCGCGATAAAAGACTTACACCAATAGCTCTTTGGCGGAATTTACTTTCATTTGTGCACACTTACCCGTCTTTTTTTAATGTTCGTTCTAGAAAGAGACGGCGACACAGCTCTACTAGCCTTGCTGTGACTGTACAAAAGAGCAACCGTGGAACCTTTTCATAACAAGCGTTGTAACAATTTTCCTTGTTAAGTAATGCGATTGCGGGTAGGGAATTGACTTGATTGTACACACGGCGAGGCGTAGTTTCACCGGCCTCACTGAACCCCGTCTTTACTTTTAGCATAGTTTCTTAACATACTTCTTGACAATGATGGTCTTTCTGAATGCGCTGGTAGTTTCATAAAAAGACACCTAAAAAGCTCTTGGCGGCTTATTTGCAAAATTATCTTTTGATTTTGTTTTGATCTAACATTGTCTTTTAACCTTTAATCTTTATGAGATGGAGCAAGTATTAATTTAGCTCATAATTAACAGTAAATTGTAGCAGCATTCTTGGACACGAGCGGTAGTGTTTAACAATTATCTAATCAGCGGCTTGGGTGTAATTTCATTTGTTGGGCATCACATCGGCGATTGCTTCCGCGCAGGAATGGCGTCGCACGCGCATGTTCTCATTATGAACGCCCCGCGCAATGTATAAGCGAAAGCGGCATAGTAATAAATATACCCCCTTGCAAAAAAAACGGGCACATATGGTTTTTGAATTTTATGTGCATAAAAGCTTACATTCTAAGCTTATTTAATGCCTAAAAATCTGAAAAACCATGGGTGCCCGATTTTTTTGCACGAGGGTGTAGTTGTAAGGGTGGATATATAAATAAATAAATAAATGATAATATGTAATAACTACTCAGCGGCAAAATATGTGGCCCTCACATGTTCGCAAATGTATGTAACTTTGTAAAGCGAATGGGCCAAAACTAGCCATAAATTATATGACAGGACCTCTTAAAGTTTTTGGGTTAGTTTGACTAAATAGCCCTATAGGTAAATGTTTTCCAGGATTCTTGAACCATAGTTGACGAATGTTTCCATACATTGATCGATCTTCAAAATGAACCGCGTCAAGGGCGGGACTAAACTTTAAATCATAAAGTCATTCCGGGTGCAACATTAATTACGTATTGAAAACAAATAATGTTATCCGTTACCAATCACCCATACTTCAAGTTTTCGCTTTGTTTCGAACTAGGTCAATTATTATTTTGGTGCCGCCGGCAGCGAGACGGGGCCTAAGCTGCCGGTGGTCAGGGCGACAGACAGAGGAACCTCCTGACTATCCGAGCCGTGTCCAGGAGTACCGCCTTCCGTATCTGACCCTTGACCCAAGCACCTAGCGAGAGCTATTATTATTATTATTAGGTTAGTTATTATTATTTCGGTACAATTTATTAGATATAAGTAGTTTAGCATAAAATATTTTCTGCTTGCTTTCTGTTTGTCAAATGTACTGTTTGCATTTTCTCTCTATGTGTATCGAATGTGCGTGAATGAATATTTCTCTCTCTCTCTTTGTCTCGGTGTCAAATGCCCGTGATATTAATTTATTATTCAATCGCTCATCACTTACACCATGTTAGAAAATCGTTGCGCACGCACTCCCCACTTTTAAAGACCTCCCACTCATTAACCAGAGGTAGGCCTCCATTTCCCTCCAAGCTGGGAGGAGGTACTAGTTGAATGGGTAATATAATCAGTTAGAGAACTATGTGTTTAGATTGTTAACAGTATGATAAATTCCATTTGTAATATGCCGTTTGGAAACGTAATGGTTAAGTCTATACTATAAACTAGCTGTGACCCGTGGCTTCGCTTGTGTAAAAATAATATAATAATATAAATATCTTGGGACAATTGACACCAATTGACCTAGCCCCAAACTAAGCAAAGCTTGTGATATGGGCACTAGACAACGGATAAACATACTTATATATATAAATACATACTTAAATACATATTAAACATCCAAGACTCGAGAACAAACATTCGTATTTTGATACAAATATCTGCCCCGACCGAGGATCGAACCCGGGACCTCAAGCTTCATAGTCAGGTTCTCTAACCACTAGGCCATTCGGTCGTCGTAAACCTTCAGAAGTGGTAGTTGAAATGTTGTAATACTGAGGTTTCATGAAAATTCCGTGAGAATCTCCAAAAATTACATACAAACATACATAAAATCATGTCTATCCCTTACGGGGTACACAGGGCCTAAGGTAACAAGACCTAAAGGCCACGTATTTTTTTTTGTGAATTGTATCTATTTCTTTATATTTGTACAATAAAGCTTACTTACCTACTTATTTCCTTAAAATATACAGTGTAATAATCTAAAGTCAACTCCCGTAGTCAGTGTTTTGTGGTACGCCCTATTAATTTCGATAGCTCACCGCTCAAGATCGCGAGATACATTCCGTCTAAGCTAATTATAGTGGCTATTAAAAAGCAGCAAAGCATAATAGGCTTTACGGCTTTACAATACGGCGTATAGTCCTGTCGTTTTGGTGAAACTTACTATTGTTGTTGTGATAGGCGAGTACATTAAAAGCTGAACAGATATGATATTATGATATTAAATAGACCTGGGGCTTGTTTCACAACTCTCTGTTAAGTTTTAGTTATCTTAACTGTCAGTTATCTGGATTCCGTCTCTATTTGTTACTACGAAACAGACAAAGACGTCAATACTACATCACAGTAAAAAACGAAGTCGCATGCCGCTGTCTGTCTGTCTGTTCCTCTATATTATTATACTAGCTGTTGCCAGCGACTTCGTCTGCAAAGAATTCGTTTATCGCTATCCCGCGGGAACTACGCAATTTTCCGGAATAAAAAGTAGCCTATATGCTATTCCAGACTTTTCTCTTTCTATGTGTCGAAATTCATCCAGATCTGTTCATCCAGTTCTGGCGTGATTGAGTAACAAACAAACATCTATCCATCCATACTTTCGCATTTATGGGTCGTTCTCGTGAGTCGTTCAAATCGCTATTCCAGGCGACGAATCGGTACAAAAAAAAAATTTTTTTGCAAACGTTGTATACAGAAAGAACGGTCTCAAAAAGATAGCAAAGGAGTATTTTGCCTTGAAGGCCTTTACCTATTATTAAACTCACGCGGTTAAAAACATAGTGTCAAATCTCATTTCCTTCCCGTTCCAAATTACACCTTTACAATTATTACTGATAAATTGTTCGATGTATTTAAGCACTTTTGAAAAGAAAACCTTCCAATTTTTTTAAGCGATATGATTAACTAACTATTAAGGAATAAATCTGTAAGTTTGCACAATTTTAAAACTACTTCATACTAGAAAGAATGAAGATTATGATTTTGTCCAGCGAAAACTATCATTTCCTTCCGCGATACTAAAACATTAAATAAATGCCCAAGTTCTTCCCTGTGTGGCGGTAGTAAGTATACAGCTCGCGCCCCGCACCGCTTGAGTGTGCCGCCGCATCTAGTCGAGGGAGGACATGCGTTCCGCTAGCAAGGAATTTTGGATTTACTTGCACAAAAAGTACTTTGTCACAGTTTGGTCGTCATTACCTTCCTGCGTTTTATGCAGTAAGTACTATTTTTATTTTTTGTTTAATATCACATTTGAATGCTTTGTGATTACTTATTTAATGATATGATTATACAATTTTCAAATTACATTTGGTATTTAAATTAATCGCGAAAAACTGCTGATATCTCATTCCTCTCCATGGCATTACCTTCCTTACCCTCCTTTTTTTTGCTGGATGGTAATGAGCATGTTTGGAAGGTAATGTTTGTTGAAGAAACATTTATTTTTATAGCTCTGGTAAAGCCTATTTTAATGAAAAACTTTTAATTATAAAGATATGTTGTTTGATAGTTATTAAAATTTTGTATTTCTTTTCAGACTAATAATGGCTAACACAGAAAAAAAGCTGATCAGGGAAGAAATTTTAGCAAAAGACAGATTTCGCAAAAAACAACAACAACATATATAGATAAAAAATGATCCCGAATCATATCAAAAAGAAAACAAAAGAAGGAAGTATCTCTTGAAAAAACAAAAAAATCTGAGTATCGAAGTGAGTATCAGAGCATAAAGAGAACAAAGACGAAGATGGCGTATAAAAAGTCGTAAACGTACAAACAAAAAGAAGGAACAACGAATTTTGTTGGAAAACACCACCATAGAAGACCGCATGAAAAAAAAAAAACGAATTAGGTAATAAAAGACTTGCCAGAAGAAAAAGTTTAAGAAGCTAAAAAAAAACTATTATTTGATGAAACTTTATCAAGAAAAATACAACACAAATATGAAGCTCTAAACAAAACAGAAGAAAGATCATTTGTAGAAGACATAATTGAAAGTGACAATTCGAGATTGAAGAGATATAAAATCAAGGGCAAATTACCCTTCGCTATTTGTGGTCCTACTAATATTATAAATGCGAAAGTTTGTGAGTGACGATGTGACGATGTGAGTGAATGTATGTTTGTTCCTTTTTCACGCTAAAACGACTGGATGGATTTGGATAAAATTTAAAACGAAGATAGCGGTACACTAGATTAAAACATAGGCTAATTTTTATCCCGGAAAATAGCAAAGTTCCCGGAATATAGCCATAAACATGTCGATTACTAATTCTACGCAGACGAAGTCGCGGGCAGAAGCGTTTTTTATAATAATTAGTGATATTTTAAGTATTAGTATAATATCTAAGGTCTTTTCATTATTAACTGTCCTATTTGGTAAACAAAATTCTAACCTCAATGTACAATTTTTTGTAAAGAATAAGGTGTGTTATGTTATCAAATAAGTCTAAGGCAACATTTTGTACATAATTTTGCTGATATTTTATCTTCAGTTCCTTTATTTACGATGAAATAGTTAAAAAATAACAAAAATGAGACGTTTGAGGTTAGAATTTTGTTTACCAAATAGGACACTTAAGAATGAAAAGACCTATCTTGTGTTGATTTTGAAGAGACTTTAATTTATGATATAGATCTGATAATTACTAATTAAAACAAGTTTTATTTCATAAAAACATCACTTCACACCAAATAGTTAGTTTTTATATGTATAAATAGCTCTATTAAAATTAAATCATTAAAAACTATTACGGCAAATCTCATTACTTTCCATATATACTCATACTCACTACCATCTAGGCATATTTCAGTAAATTTGTAATAAATCTCATTACCTTCCAAACGCACTCATTGCCATCCTGTCATATTTCATTTCCATCCGAGGCTTCATTACTTTCCTTCTAGAAAATCCTAAATCAGAACCTGTACAATGACGCCTTTACTCATATCTTACTCTACGCGGGTATGTGAAACATTTAAAAGCATAAAATTCTCGAAAATCGTCAATATTTTGAAAATTGAAAAAATGACTCAATTTGAACGACTCGCGAGAACGACCCTTATAATATTAGTTAGATAATTATGCTTAGATCTTTAAACTACGCAACGGATTTTTAATGGTTTTTTTTTTGATAGAGTGATTGAAGAGGAAGGTTTATAAGTATAATACATGCATAATATAGTAGAAAAACACTGATTGCACCCGTGCGAAGCCAGGGCGGGTCGCTAGTCGTAGATAACTAATAACTAACTAACTAGGAAAAATTAAACTTAAAAGAGAGTGGTGCAACAGGCTTCTAGAATGGAACTTAAATTTGACATTTGTGATGGAATTATTGGCACGTTATAAAAACATACGAATGATTCTAAGAATAGAGCGGTTCTTTTTAAGTGACTGTCGAAAATCGATAATCGTGAACCGACACAGTATGAATCAAATTCGATGTTTATTTATACACGATGCACGTTAAAAAAATCTTCTTAATGATGATGATGATCCTTCCGACCGATTTCGGCCATGGCGACCACTTCGACTCCTAGCTCAGAATATTTAATAGTACTAGTACTAGAAGGCTCACTCTCTGGAGCCGATTAAATAGATAAAAACTCTAGCCGCGTACACATAAAGCACAATTTAGCTCGCTCCTGTTATATTTACCTACAGCGAATACGAATCCACGAATTGCCGTTTCCGCCGAGGCATGTATAGTGCTTTTCTCTAATAATGCGAGGAAATAAAATAAAATCGTCGGCTGTAGGTCTAATTGGCGTAACTGACAAAATACGTTTTTTCAGGAGAGCCAATCAAAGTTTTTTTTTGGACTAAATTGCTCATAACTTTTTTTATAACGAATTTTTTTTTGATCGGATTTCACACATAATCTTAGATTTTAGTGCTCTATCCTTTTGTGTATCATTTATCAAAGTATTGCGGCTATTTTAGAAATTAGATTTCCCTTACATCAATTTGTTTCGAAAGTAACGTCCCTTACATGCCAAGCATTTTGCAGTCTTGCCCCTTACGTGGAATTGACTTCTACGTTGAAACCAACAATAATGACAAAAACAGGGTAAAGGACTAGTTAGAGAAATGCATGAAATACAAAATAGTGTACAGGGATTGTCGAAAAAAAAGTATTGAATACAAAATGGTGCATAGGGATTTATGAAAAAATGCATGAAATACAAAGTGGTGTATGACAATGGTTGAAAACAATAACATGAAAACAAAATAGTATAAAGGAATTCCTGAACAAAAAAGAAGTACACCCTTTTAGTGTAAAGCGATATTAAAATTGTTTTTTGTTTTTTAAACCATTTAAGACATATGAAAATGTATTGGAAGAATGTCTATGGTTGTTTTTGCCCTTTACGTGCAATATTTTTGTTTGGATATTGTAAGAGTTGACTTCTATTGATTGGAATAAAATAATTTATTATTATTTTTATTGTTATCAAATAAAACAATACGTATTAACAATTTACCCACACCCATACCGCATCATTAGCGGTAAATATTTTTTACCTACTACCCATTGATCAACAATACAGATGTAGTGAGATGTAGCGAAGTAGAAAACTCTGATCTCAATTGGAATACGATGGCACCCGAACTGTCAATCAATGATTTTATTAAATGAGTGACGTTTTCATATCCATTAATATGGAACTTTACTGTTTAGTGTCAAGTGTCAAAGTGAAAAATGTTATTGTATAATATAGAGATGTTACAACCACCTTCAGTAACTTTGAAAATACAGATTTATTGCCATAAGTATAATACTATAAACAAATTACAAACAAAGCATTATATTCACTTTAAAATATAAAGTGTACAACAAAATAAAGCTTATTGGGAAATATTTACAAGAATAAAACTCAATACCTGCCTACCTAAGTATGAAAATTTGTATGTAAGTAAATATGCATTTGACAGGGATGTAAATGACATGAAGGTTTTCATGGTAGGCCCGTTTAGTATACTTATAGGGACTTAACATTGTGATTTTACCTACTGCATATTTGGATCGATATTTTCAACATTTTCCATTTCATAATCTGTGTAACAGTCTGACATATTATCGTCAGATTCGTCAGTGCTTTCATTTAAATTAATTACAATCCTATATCAATGTGACCATCCATCGAGTGTTCCTGTGACTGATATTTTTACATTAAATCTATACACACAAGTAACATTCTTATATTTACTTGCTGTTGTCCGAGGCTGCGCCCCCGTTTTTTTTATTTTATTTTTGTTTAATATCTATTGTTTCATCAGAATGATCTTAACTATAACAAACTCAGAAAAAAAAATTAGATATCGTTAGGTAAGTATTTTTTTGCGTACATGATGTCATGAGAAGGTAGGTTGTAGTTAATAAACCGAACGACAGGTGAACGTGCACTGAGCTTAACGAACAGAGCTTTGTTTTGATGCTCGTGCGCTGTGTGTCGCATCCTCTCTTTCACACTCAAAAGACGTTGTGGCATAGAAAAGGATAACAATAATGTAAGCACGTCCGCTCTTATCTTGTGTTATGGAGTATGATGTGCTTGTAAATAAAGGTAACGGATAAAATAATCATTAGTTTCACGATCAAATTGGTGTAACGGAAAATGAAACTAAATGCAATTCGCATCAAATTAGCGTAACAGACAATAAACTCAAATATAATTCGAATCAAATTGGTGTAACGTTAGCGCTGCTTAAAGTATGGGAATGCAAATCGGCGTAAGGGACAAATATTTCGAAACACTTGCAGTCCGTTTAATGTAAAGGCGATGAGTATTTTTTTAATAACTGAGATATTAGTGTAAGGCAAGTTTTATTATGTGTTTGTTCGATAATTAACCATGTAAGGGTAATTCGTTGATTGAAAAGATCCTTACCTTAATCAAAGTGGGTTGGCGGCGGTAAATACACCATGTTTTGTTGCTATATTTGATATTTTTTCAGATACATTGTTTTTGTGAAGCTGATCCGACAAGAACCCCTTAAAAAAAATTAGAGTAAGGGACATTTTTTTAAAGCTAGAATTTTTTCAATAATACCATTCGAAAGAGCGGAAAATTCTGAACAAAACTGTATACTCAACTCATTTTGCGTATTTTGTCAGTTACGCCAATTAGACCTACAGCCGACGAAATGTTAAAATATTCCACTGACTTGCATGCAATTGAACAAAATTGTCGCAATGTTCTACTCCCGCAACACAGTACGTAGCTACACTGTAATTTCACATTTTTCTTCTGATAACGCCATTTCATTCTAAAGTATATTTCTGTTTACTATAAAATTGTAATAAATCAACTAAAAGTGCAAATTTAAATGTTATAAAGCTATTTTAAATTACAATACATTGGATTAAAAAATCAGACACCACCACAGATTCTGATCTTAAGGTAAAAAAAAAAAAACTATTTAAGACACTTTTAAACGCACTGGTTCCATATGATTGTACGAGCATTTGGCTGTTTGTGGTGAATGATCTTAGTCATAACATATTAAAAAGTTAAATAGTTGTGCAGTTATGAAAATTTCCCGGCCGCTTCCGCTATTTCCCGGCCGCTACAGCTGTGTTTTTTTTTTCTAATGTTGCGCCAGTAACGGAGACCTTCCTGGAAGCTGTTTTTGACAGTAAGACCCACATTTCCGAGCAGGTTGGAGAAAACTTATTTTTCAGCCTGGATTGATTTGTCTAGGTACCTACTCTTGTTTCTTTAATTTAAAGTGATTCAATCTAAGAATCTTTAACTAGCTCATTTATTCTTGTAACTCGCCGGAATAAGCCAGTCGACATAATAAATTAATAATTTCACTTTATCTATGCAAATCTTAGGAAAACTAAATTGCTGGTCTAAAATTAGATCTTGATTAGTAATAAATCTAATTTTGACAAACAACATTATTTGTATTCATTAGACGCAGCGTGCGTTCAGATCACTATTCAAATTTATGACAGGGTACACACCAACCACATAGGCATACAGCGAAATAGACGCAAGCAGCTAACATACATTACTTTTACATTTCCCTGTATCTATTAAGCCGGGGCTACCCTCTTAATATAATTAAAAAGACTATTCCGAAATCAAAAAGCGTTAAAAAGTTATAAAGACTTACTCATAAACGCTCATAAATTATGAGTAAATGATGTTGTTGTTAAGCTTTTGCTGATTATTTCTTCTTTAATAGCTTTAACTTTCATAAGGAGAGAGCTGTCTAGCCAAAATTATAGCAAACTTTTATTGACAAAAAGGCAAGCAGCTCTGCATGGGCAGAGCAGCTTGCCTTATGGGTCAATGTTTGGGCCAGATTCTGGGCAAACTTAGGGCCTGTCTCACCACTCCTTAACTGTCAGTTATCTATGATGACGTCTCTGTCTGTTTCGTAGTAGTAAATAGAGACAGAATCATTGATAACTAACGGTTAAGGAGTGGTAAGACAGGCCCTTATACTTTTAAATTAACAATATGGACGATAATATATATATGATTTCAGACAACTTTTTGTATTTTTTACATGGATTTATTTGAATTGAATCACGACTTTTAATATGTGCGTGCGTAAGCTGCAGCCTGGTCGGTTGGTCTGAGCCCGTTATAAAATATTTAATTACGGGTTCTTAGCGACCACATGGTGTTTCTCTCACTCGAGACTCATGAATAACCATTGGGTGCTAACCGGTCCAATTTTACTTTATAAAGGGCGACAATTACAAATTTTCTGTTCCCATTTCTACTGCGTTTTCATCAGTTTTGTGTAGATATATTTCCGGGCTGCAGTTGTCTCTTTCACGCTCTTTCCGGAGGGATTAGATGGAGGAACCGGCGATACCTTTATTCAAATACCTACAGTCCGTAAGCTTTTAGAATGCCATTTGGGTTTGTATTGCTTTTCACTCACTCTTATGGGTTTGATAGTAGAATTGGCCGGTCGAGAGAGACAGAAATACAAAACCGAATGGCACTTTATCTCGGTGACCGCATTTCATCTTAAGTCAAGTTATTGCAGATATTAGTTCACGTTCATAGGGAGCGGAAACGTCTAAACTCTAGTCGTATTTGACACCTCAGGATGTTGTGTCGTGTCGCATCCGTCCCGGATGCTATAAAGTCCGTAGAATTAACTCGTCGGCGGGCGCGCAGCGGCCACGTAATTGAACAGTTAATTAATATGGGCAGATTGCTTGTTGACTGGAAGATGCTGAGATAGTAAGGTCGCACGACTGGGTTTATCGGGGATTGAACTATGAGGTAGATTTGTAGGAATAATCAAGGACATTCTTAACGGATATTAAAGACTAGCTGTTGCCAGCGACTTCGTCTGCAAAGAACTCGTTTATCGCTATCCCGCGAGAACTACGCAAATTTCCGGGATAAAAAGTAGCCTATGTGCTATTCCAGACTTTTCTCTATATATGTGCCAAATTTCACCCAGATCCGTTGGGCCGTTCTGTCGTGATTGAGTAACAAACAAACATCCATCCATCCATCCATACTTTCGCATTTATAATATTAGTTAGATAGATTCAAGTTGTTTATTCACTTGTTCGAGTTTAACAGGGTTAACAATTTAATTAAAGTTTATGACGTTGTATCATAATGAAGGGCATTAAAACACGATTGTGGGTTTGTAAAACGAACCGAAAGGTGAGTTTCATAATAATATTACACGAGAGTTTTAATGCCTGGGGATGTACCGTTACATGCATTGCTTTATCTACACACATAGGTATTATAAGCTCTCTTGATGCACCGCAGTTACCGGCATTGCAGCATTGATCTCTGATAAATCTGGTCTCATCTATCGCTCAGTTTATACGAAAATGGCGTGAGAATTATTTTATTAATGGCAAAATAATCTGAACGACAGGTGGCTGTAAATATAAACCTTTTTGAGGTAGGTCATGTAACCTCAGTTTTTTTTTCCAGAGACAAACTAGATTTGGTCCCAACTGCCGTAACGTTCGATCAAGTAACTTGAGATTTGCCAAAAAAAAAAACAATTGACATTCATCTCAACTCAAATTGGAATGGACGTCGATTGTTTTGTTTTCTAGAGATGTTCAAAATTTGAATGTCATAAAATCGGATTCGATGTTATTATGAGTTTATGAGGATTGTTTATAATAACTTTGTTCGAATCCTACCCCCCTTATTCATAAACGATCTATAGGCTTCTGTTAACTTAACAATCGTTTGTCCTTATCTGCGAAAGGTAAATGTCAAAGTGACAGATAAGGACAAACGATTACTAAGTTATCAAAGCCTACAGAGCGTTTATGAATAAGGGGGCTATTCTTTACATTAAAAAACCAATGGCGCCTATTCCGGCACCGGTTGAGCTGACAGTTCTATTTTAGTCCGAGATCTTCATGCAATTTGAATATTCTCACGACTCAGAGTTCTAGTGAAGAAAGGTCAACAGTAGTCTCACTCTGAGTAGCGTTTAATTATAAGCTTGAATGCCGCGCGTAGCAGACGTCTCTTTGGAAACGGTTGATCTGTAGGCACGGACAAAATATCCATGCAGTGGCTTATTTAAATTTTGTTATTAAATTTAAATAAAAGTTTAAACTTATCTATCTATATAAAAAATGAATGTTGCTAAGCGCAAAACTCGAGAACGGCAGGACCAAATTTTTTTTACATGTCTTAAGGTCCACGAGTTTTTATGGAGAAAAATAGAACGGGGGCGAAGCCGCGAGTGACAGCTAGCATAAAGTACAAAAGAAGCAAAAACACTCAACGACATGATAAACAGAAAACGGCAGATTTAAGAAGTTAGTTTGAAGTTAAGGAACGTAACGTTAGATAATTATACCTACCTACTTTTCAATGTGAAATAAACTGCGACTAAACTTGATGAGCTCCAGATATTTTATACATCGTGACCAGTGGCAGACCGTGAATCGTTTTTATCAGGGATGTTATGGATATATAATTTCGGATCCGGATATGGATATGGATATTGGTAAAATATAATATCGGTTTCGGTTACGGTTATGGATATTAAATTATTTCGGATTATCCGACAGTTTCGGTTACGGATATGGATATCCATAACAACACTGCTGTGTACCTCGCGCTGTGACGTCATTAGGTAGCGGGAGAGGTGTCGCATTCCAGCGGAGTGCACAGTTAATTCGTACGAGTTGTAGTATTTAGTTAGACTCCGCCCTATCCGAAACTATCCAAAACTTTTATTTCGGATTCGGTTACGGTTACGGATATTTTTTTTATTTCGGATATCCGATAGTTTCGGTTACGGATATGGATATCCATAACAACACTGGTTTTTATCTGTTAAAACAGTTTCTTAATGTTATTCGCCGTTGAACCCCTATGAGATTTATACAACAAAGAAGGTATGATATGAAGGTAAATAAGGTAAAGTATGGAATATAAGCGCTTACCTGCAGTGTGAAAAAAAATGCAGTTGCGTATTTACTTATGCAGTGCAATGACAACTTAAAAATAGGTAAGTTTTCGTTAAAAAATACATTTTGAAAACAAGGTTTTTGCTCAGTTTGTTTTGTTGCCTATTTTACGTTGTAATTTTTTATTTTACATTTATACACAAAATTTCCAGTCGATCCGAGCACAAAACTAGGTAAAATGTCACTGTCAAGATTTAGTTAGGTTAACTGGTTAAGTACAGACAGATACCAGGACAGGTGAGACTAAATAAAAGCGGGTAACTTCCGTTACCTAGTGCTTCGTGAAAACAAAAAAAACCTACTGTATTTTAAGCACTAGCACAGGTCCACGCCTCGCGCTGTGCTCACAAAAAGCGCGATTCTCTGATGTTTTTCGTGAACACAAAAAGCCTAGCATGAAACTGTCGGCTCACGGTGTGATTGAAATTTATCTGGTCCACAGTTTCACGGAAGCGGGGTCAACGCCCGTCTGCTGGCCGTCTGTTGAGTTACTAATAGGGTTACCTACTACGAAATCTAAAGCTCCCGATAAAACGCAGGTTAGGCGCAGTGTTGCCAATGTAAAAATGTTGCAAGCAAAAAAACTTCTACTTCAACTTGGTCAAGAGTACTCGAAACCGACGAGCATGTATGAAGAGATTGATGAATGTGGATGAAGCGAAAGAGGTATGTCAGGATCGTAGCAAGTGGAACAAAGTAGTCTCTGCCTACCCCTGTGGGAAAGAGGCGTGACGATATGTATGTATGTGTATGTAAGTTAAAAACCGGGCAAATGCGAGGTGGACTCGCGCACCGAGGATTCTATACGAATTTGGCAAGTGAATATAAAATCCAGTGATACTCGTAGCAGAGCCATGCTCCTAAGCAACTACTTCTTAGATAGCTGGCATCCTAAATTAACACATAGGCTACTTTTTATCCCGGAAAATTGCATAGTTCCCGAGGGATAGCGATAAACATGTCAATTTCGAATTCTACGCGAAGTCGCGGGCACAAGCTAGTCTTTAATAAAACCACGCTAATTGATTAAAAAGCGTTTTATGGAGCAGTAATTGAGGTTACAAGTCTAACAACAGCATAACCGAGGGGGCGAGAGCATCAGAAGCGAGCGGGACAGCGATCCACATTGCAGCATTCCATTCCTTACAATAACAACTATGGCACCCTAATTAGAACCATTTTTCCCTCGTCATCCAATGTCCTTAGCTTTATTATTTTGTAAGGTGTTCCCTATAATATATTGTCAACCGACTTTACACAACTACACAAAATTTCCACTCAATCGGTGGATATATGCTTTAAAATTGAGTTGCAAGATTCAACTCGGGTAAACATACATATATACATACATACATACATTGAAAGTTAAATAAAAGCTTGTAAGGAACTCAAACGGTAGACAAAACATTGATTTTTGTGTCATGGCAGAATGTAAACTATTTCAACGCAAAAAACAAAACCGCTAAGCTTGTTTATAGAATAATTTAAGCTAGCTTGACTTAATTTTGAATACAAAGGCCATTCGATTAACCACGGGACTTAGTCAAGCCCATCCCACCATGCATCAATCTGGCTTACGTATTGCTTTGTGCTGTATAATAGTGTTACAAGAGCTGAAATCATTTAGTATGTTTAGAGTAACTTTTTGATCACAAAATACGTCTCGATCACACATACATATGTACCGTCACGCCTCTTTCCCATAGAGGTAGGCAGAGACTACTTTATTCCAGTTGCTACGACCCTGATCTTTTTCGTTTCATCCACATTCATCAATCTAATCTAACTAATATTATAAATGCGAAAGTATGGATGGATGGATGGATGGATGGATGGATGTTTGTTTGTTTGTTACTCAATCACGCCGGTACGGCCCAACGGATCTGGATGAAATTCGGCACATAGATAGAGAAAAGTCTGGAATAGCACATAGGCTAATTTTCATCCCGGAAAATTGCGTAGTTCCCGCGGGATAGCGATAAACGAATTCTTTGCAGACGAAGTCGCTGGCAACAGCTAGTCCTTCATACATGCTCGCCGGGTATTCTTGACCTAGACTTTTGTCGAAACGTCCCCAATTTGGCCACGAAAAGTCCGTCTAGACCTTCCTTTCCCGCTGGGTTCACATTCGCCATTTAACTCTGTTTAGTCACGTCTCTATCACATTTGTCAAAATATAAAATACTATGAGAACTGTTTGTTGTCGTTTCGTCCCGCTGGTAGCGCTGTCAAGTTTTCCATAGTAATTAAAACTTTAAACGTTTTCGAAACTTTTTCGCGTTGAAAATTTAAACTAGAGACTCTAAAAGCTGGGTCGATATGGCTTTAAAGGCGATCTTATAGCTGGTACGCTGGTCCTGGCTATTGTATCTGCAATAAGCGACGCGGAGAGCGTATTACCTGTTCAACGAACGTCCAGAACCCTGGCCACACAGCGCGATATGACAACACCCGCAATGGATTATAAAATAGCACGCTGCATCATCAGTCACGTATAATCCGACATGGTGATTACAGAGGAATTAGCGAATAGAGTAGAATTTGTAGATCAGTTTGTAAAGAATATTTGATAAGCATTGCAGCGTCGCTATACTCGGATTAGCTAGCTGATGGTCAAGCAGGGCACTAAATATCGGCAAGCGGATGTTACGATTGATAGGTTAGACTAGATTAGATAATGTTTTCATTCAATAAAAATTACATCATAAGGGTGCGACCACACCGCCGCTTAAAAAACGGTGACGTTACGGAATCGCAACAAAATGTGTGAAGAAACGGTGAGAAAACGTGACGCATACGGCACGTCACTGTGTATACGCGGCGGTTTGGTCGCACCCTAATACCGTTATTGTGCCGTTCGATATCGATAATAATACGATTCATTTGTCTTTATGAAAAAAAGTAATATATCTGTGAAAATGTATTCATTCAATAAAATATTTCATTTCCATTAGACAAAAAAGTAACTGTTGAATCGATTTAAAACTAATAAAAGCCCAGAGCCAAAATGTTGTCAGATGGTTGTTTACGCCAACAATACTTTTTACAATTTTTTTTATATAAGAGTGAGCAAACGAGCAGACGGGTCACCTTGCTGACTTGTGCCTAATCTGCGCGCCCGTGTTACCACTGTTGGTTAATTATTCTGTAGGCTGTATAGTAGGGTTATAGCATCGGATGGCCGAAGTAAAGTGAGGTGTTGTAATATAGTAATTATGCTAATCCTACCCGAGGCTCATGCTAATCTCGTCGCGATTTGACTTGCTGTGCCGATCTGAGATTATAACACAACCTGACAGAGCGAACGCCTAATGTCATAATATTGCATATTAAATTTACATAGAGAACGCCGAAGTCATTACAATATCTTGAGAGCTTTATCTACGATAGAGCGTATCGGGTTGAATAGGGCTGAAGTGATCCAATAGGAAACACTTTATGAGCAAAAAATGTATGAGCTATTTTTTACTAGGTATCTAACTAATATTATAAATGCGAAAGTATGGATGGATGGATAGATGGATGGATGGATGGATGTTTGTTTGTTACTCAATCACGCCAGAACGGCCCAAGGGATCTGGATGAAATTCGGCACATAGATAGAGAAAAGTCTGGAATAGCACATAGGCTACTTTTTATCCCGGAAAATTGCATAATTCCCGCGGGATAGCAATAAACGAATTCTTTGCAGACGAAGTCGCTGGCAACAGCTAGTATGTAAATATACAGTATCTCAGATTTATTTCGGATACTACAGCGAGTGGTAGAGACAGTTTAACTGAACAACCTTGTAATGATAGGAACCCTTGTAATTTTTTTTTTCATGGTTTTTCTTCTTTTTTTGTTTTTGTAATGCACATATCACGAATAAATGTTTTCTCTCTTTATTTTCTTTCTTTTCATCGAAATTTTAAATTTTAAATTTCAAAGAGGCGAATTGAATTAATTTATTTCAAAGTTTACGGTGTCAAAGAGGCGAATTAATTCAATTCGCCTCTTTGACACCGTAAACTTTGAACATCGACAACATTTGTTAACCACAATTGAAAAATCTTGAAAATTTACAGGGGTGCTGACAAACTAAAGGTCCGAGCACACCGCCGCGTATACGCAGTGACGTGTCGTAGACGTCACGTTTTCTCATCGTTTCTTCATACATTTTGTTGCGTATACGCACCGTCAACGTCTTTTACGCACCGGTGTGGCCGGACCTTAACCCAACATAAAAAGTCAAGCGGCCTAGGATACAAATTTTAAATTTGCGCGAACGAAGTCGCGGTCAATAGCTAGTATCTACACAACCACTACATAGTATAAAAAGTCACTTTCCGCTGTCTGTCTATCTGTTTGTCTGTCCCTAATATGTATGCTTAGATCTTTAAAACTACGCAACGGATTTTGATGCGGTTTTTTTAAATTAATTAGTTTATATAGTATGTATAATTCTACGCAAACGAAGTCGCGGGCAGAAGCTAGTATACTTATACAATAAACAAGAAAACTTTGCTTTATATATTTCTATACGTAGCTTTGGTGAACCTCCAACCACCGCACCGATTCTAAATATAGAAAGCTACGCAACCCCCGTAATTAATTAGGTATCTATAAATTCAAAACTCTCGCAAAACGCAAAGTATAACTTTTAATTTCAATTCTTCATTATTCGATCCAAATATCCTCAATATTTCAAACAACATCTAAGAGCAAAAAATATCCGATATTTCTAACACAAAGTAAGCAAATAAGAAACAAATTGAAAACCTTTGCAAAAAGAGCAAAAGTACACCGACTCCCGCAGTGGGCCGCAGGTCAAGTTAATTTATATCCCCGACGTTGCACTACTTGTGCTCACTACCGTACCTGAGCGTATCAAATCGTTATCATTTACTATATTAATCGGCTATTTTGTACAGAAATGTATGCAATAAATATGGGTTTTGTTGGCTACATTGAATTAATGGGTGTTTTGAATGCTGGCTGGCCTGCTACTAGATTGCGGGAAGCAGGCAATGAATGGGAGCATTTTATTTAGAGCGTCTGCAAGAAATGATAACGTTTATATTCAAAACTAGCTTCTGGCCGCGACTTCGTCTGCGTAGAATTAAGACTTATATTAGGCAGCTATGACCCGCTTTAACATGTATATCGCTATCACGCGGTAAATATGCAATTTTCCGGGATAAAAAGTAGCCTATGTTTTAATCTAGGGTACCAGTTATCTTCGTTCCAAATTTTATCCAAATACGTTCAGTCGTTTTAGCGTGAAGAAGGAACAAACATACACACTCACTCACATCGTCACATCGTCATATGGTCACAAACTTTCGCATTTGTAATATTAGTAGGATGAACACAAAATATTTACCTTGCTACTCCGCTACTTACGTGCAAGATAACCAAGCTTGTGCGAAATATGTACGTTTTGCATGCAAGCCCTCCCACCACTACTACCACACAAAACGCACACAAATCCCACAAACTTAATTAATCCTAACACCACACAAACACTGACGCGCGTTTCGATCCCTCTACGGGATCATTCTCAAAGTTAGAGCACAACCGATGCACATGCGAACCAACGTCGTACTAATTTGTAAAACTATAAATAAACTAAATGTACCCACATTCGTATATTATCAAACTACCCTCTTATTTATAATTTTAATTAGCCATCAACAACTACCTTCATAAAATTTTCCGACTACAACAAAAACAAAGAGGGTTATGTATTTAACAAAACAATTTTACTATTCATCAAAATGGACACGCAACAAAGGTGACGACACCAAGTTCACCTGTTCGTTAATTATTGAAGCACTATTGTTGCAAATTGCAGTTTCAAATGGTTACAGTGTAGCAATGGTTAACGGTTTAGTTAGAAAGAAGCGGAAGCGGATAGCGGATAGCTTGCTTTACGCCGCAGAACCTACGCAGATTACTGACAATTACAGATCTAGTATTACTTATGTAGGTTATTTGTCAGATAAGATCTATAGTGTTATGAAGTCAAAAAACATTAATGTTGCCTTTAAGACAAATAATTCTTTGCGTGCGAGGCTATGTAATAACAAAGAGAGGGTAGATAAAGGAAGTAGATCTGGGGTCTACAAGCTAACATGTAGTGATTGCAATAGTGTGTATGTGGGGCAAACGGGTCGTAGTTTTAGTACAAGATTTAAGGAACATGTTGCCTCGTTTAGGCTTAATCATCCAGATAGATTAAATTTTGCAAAACACTTATTAGAATCAAATCATTCATTGTCAGATTCAGCAGCATTTGATGTTTTGCATTTTTGTGAAAAGGGTTTACGGTTGGATGTTTTAGAGCAGTTGGAAATAATTAGGTACAACAATAGTGCTTCAATAATTAACGAACAGGTGAACTTGGTGTCGTCACCTTTGTTGCGTGTCCATTTTGATGAATAGTAAAATTGTTTTGTTAAATACATAACCCTCTTTGTTTTTGTTGTAGTCGGAAAAATTTATGAAGGTAGTTGTTGATGGCTAATTAAAATTATAAATAAGAGGGTAGTTTGATAATATACGAATGTGGGTACATTTAGTTTATTTATAGTTTTACAAATTAGTACGACGTTGGTTCGCATGTGCATCGGTTGTGCTCTAACTTTGAGAATGATCCCGTAGAGGGATCGAAACGCGCGTCAGTGTTTGTGTGGTGTTAGGATTAATTAAGTTTGTGGGATTTGTGTGCGTTTTGTGTGGTAGTAGTGGTGGGAGGGCTTGCATGCAAAACGTACATATTTCGCACAAGCTTGGTTATCTTGCACGTAAGTAGCGGAGTAGCAAGGTAAATATTTTGTGTTCATTGAAATGGACCTCCGCAAAGTAGCGCCTGATTCAATAAAATATTAGTAGGATGTATTGAAAATTCTACGAAGTTTGAAATTCTGTATGTAATGTTTTGCTTACAATACAATACAATACAATAACTCTTTATTGAACACCACACCCTCCTACTACTCCTATTTCCCGATGCTATTGCTTGCTATAAGTATAGCAAAGTTTCACCACTCTCTGTTAAGTTCCAGTTATCTTAACTGTCAGGTATCTATGATGACGTCTCTGTCTGTTTCGTAGTAATATAAATAGAGACTTGAGATAACTGGAACTAACATTAAGTGGTGAAACAGGTCCCAAGAATAGTGATTGTTTTGTTTGGGGGGGAGGCGGCGTAGATTAATCTAGCCTCACTTTGCCGGTTGCTTGGTCCAAGAGTTACCCTTTTACGTTATGTTTCAGGTGTTTATCATCATTGATCTCTGTTATAATGACATATCTATTGGCTAATAAAAATATTTATTGAATCAAGAGTCACTTTGCGGAGGTTCATTTTAAAACAAAAAACATATACCTTGCTACTCCGCTACCGCAATACTCTGCTACCGCTACAGTATAACAGTGGTAAGGTCAAATGTTTTTTGATTTATAAACAAAAATAAATGTAACTCTCCTTTTTGACAATCAAGCAAAAATAACTTCAGTGCGAAGCGAAGTTGGTTTAGCGGTACTAAAGAACACAGGAACCTCCATAAATCATATTCTAGAAAATTCCTTAACCCCGTCCGTCGGCCCGACGTTGGTCGTGAGCGGCCGGCAGTTAAGAAGTTACGAGGCGAGAACCGAATGAAATTATTTCGCCTCTATCGCCCATCTTTATTTCGCGAGATCACGCCAGGGTTGTGCCAAAATAAATACTAGTTGGCACTGTTGCGCACTGACTACTTAGAAGCAGGTGCGATGCATTTCAAATTTGAGTTACATACATAGATACTGACACATCTCTTTTGCTTCATCCACATTCATCAATCTCTTCATACATGCTCGTCGGTTTCGGGTACTCTTGACCCTTTTTCCAAAACGTCCCCAATTTGATCACGGAACGTCCGTCTAGGCCTTCCCCTCCCAACGCACCCATTCACACTCCACATATAAATTTGTTTGGTTAATCTTCTTTCATCCAAATTTGAGTTATTCGAAGAGTTTTCGAATAATTGTCATACGGTAGACAGACAGTTGCCGTGTAGCTACGTGATGAAAGTAAATGAAATTTGTGACTACTCAAACAAGATTTTTATTTTCCAAGTTATAATAGTACCTAGTTAATTGTCCGAACGTGTTCCGCTTCACTTGGGAACATGTCGAAGGAATTTATTGCATCGTCTCCAGCTTATGTCCCACTGCTGACAGGGGCCTTACCATGACGTCTTAATGCGATTCAGTTTAGGTTCGCTTGCTGTCAGATTCATACTAAAAGTGACAGCTAAAACTTGAACTGAGTCGGAATTAGGACGTCAGGCTTCTCAGAATAAGAGGGCTTGGGCTATAGTTCCCACGTGGGATCAGGTCGAATCCGGATTCCGGAACTAACACACGCCACAATATATCTTCGCAGGTGTAAACATAGCTATTTTGGTTTTAAATAATTAATTGAATCAGACGTTCCTTTGCGGAGATCCATATTAATGAACGAAAATTACCTTGATACTCCGCTACCACAGTTGCAGTGTGGTAGCGGTAGCAAAGTAGACATTTAGCCACTGTTACGCAACAAAAAAAAAAATTATTAGATTAGATTTTAATGTTGTAAACTCCATGACGCTCAAGACGCGCACCGTACTGGCCGCTTACAAAAAAACCTACGTATTATCTGTATTGACAGACAGACCTATAACAATGTGCTGATGCCCTAGTACTTTTGATCCACGACTCAACAAAAAAACACTTCAAAAATTCAACGCGATTCATTCGTATTTCAAAATAAGCTCTCTTCGTACCCGGCTTTTATTGTTTATTATTTATTACAGTTTTCTTTGCCAGCCCTAGAGCAACAATCCGACAGTTTGCCCTCCGTTATACGCTCAGCAAAATTCCAGTGAGTTGAAAATAATAAAAAACGGCGCCCTCGTACAATTTGCCGATCATATAGAGATCTCATCGGTCTCTAAATTGAACTAACGGCACAGTAATTTGAAGATTAGAAAATGTTTACTTATTGTTTATATGAGAAGATGGAAAATTATAAAGAATGGGTTGTTCGACGCGAAGTAAATTGACTGACGGTAAGAACATCGAGTCATCGAAAGTGACTCATCGAAACGAAGACTATTCTTTCTTGATTTACTTTTGTTTGTGTACGGTTTTTGGGAAACTGTTTCGTCATAGTGTGTTATAATTGTAACAAAAGGGCTACTTCCATGCTTTTCTGGGAGAAACGAAAAACATGGAATGTACCTGTTGCTTCTCTTCCCGCGCAGGTCATAAAAGTCATAAAAGTCCATGGACGGAATGGGCGAAAATCATAGGAATGATGTTATAGGCGATGCGGCTAGCAATCCATCATTATTTTGATTCAATTTTCCATATATACTCCCACAATCTTGCTACACGTGGCCTGTGGGTCTTATTAATGTAAACACCGGATTACTCACGTTTTATTAGGTACGTCGGAAAAGGTCCGACAGTTTCCGTAGGTGTCAGTTTCTGTAGGTCTTGTCACCTTAGGCTCTTTCTACACGGTAAGGGTAAAGACGTGATTTGTGTAAACATATTCCTTACCTTATAATTTTGTAAAACCATAATTTTCTAAGATGTACATACTGGCCATTAAAAGATACCCGATAGGTACCAGATTCGTACGTTACCTTACCTTACGGCGAATAGCTTCTTGTCACGAAGATCGGGCGAATTTACGACGCTTACCGCACTGCGCCGATTGCTGATTATGCTGTAACCAGACACAGGCGCAAATTGGAAACGACTTTTTTAAATATTATACATACATACACTATGTACGATAAAAGCGTGACCGATAAAACTTCTAAAAAGAAAAGACTTGGGTATCATGCGAGATTCTAAAATTTTACAGTTACTTTATTACACTCATGCTTTATCCTACCAATATTATAAATGCGAAAGTTTGTGATGATGTGAGAGAACAACTGGGGGGTTACTCCGAAATTTGATTTTCGAAGTTCGTATCACACCGTCCCTCTGTATGCTTAGTGTAGGTTTTCGGTCACAAAATACGTCTCGACCGCGTTTGCGTTTAAATGTCAAATACTATGAAAACAGTTTGTTGCCGTTTCGATCCGCAAGTGGCGCTGCTAATTATTCCATAGTAATTGAGACGTTTACGTGAACGCGTTCGAGACGTTTTTATATGCGAAAACTTACACTAGAGGCTCTGCTCAAATTAAAAACTATTAGTCAGAACGAAACGAACTTCGAAAATCGAATTTCAGAGTATAAGGCCTGGACGGATTTGGATAAAATTTGGAACGAAGATATAGCTGGTGCCCTAGATTAGAACATAGCCTAGTTTTTATCACGGAAAATTGCATAGTTCCTGCGGGATAACGATAAACATGTGAAAGGTCGTAGCTGCCTAGAGTAGCAACATAAATACTTATTGCAGAATGTACTAAGTATGAACATTAGTTCTTAAGTCTAATTCTACGCGGACGAAGTTGCGGGCAGAAGCTAGTTTTTAATGAGAGAGAGAGAGAGAAACATTTATTTACACACATTCGATACACGTAGATTTAAAAATATGAAGAAATACAATATACTTGAGAATAGTACAGATATGGCGATAGTGTTAATAAGGTGTCCAGTCTCCTGAATTGTCTATAAACGATTGGCATCTCTGAGGCATACTTTCAACTAAGTTTTCAGTGTAATTGCGAGGTAAAGATCACCATAATGGACTTCAGTTCTCGACAACGCTAACAGTATTTTTTTTATGACAAAAGTCGACATTTATTAGGTACTAGCTGTTGCCTGTGACTTCGTCTGCAAAGAATTCGTTTATAAATCGCTATCCCGCGGAAATTTTCCGGGATAAAAAGTAGCCTATGTGCTATTCTAGACTTTTCTCTATCTATGTGCCGAATTTCATCCAGATTCATTGGGTTTCTGGCGTGATTGAGTAACAAACGAACATCCATCAAACCATCCATACTTTCACATTTTTAGGGTTCCGTAACCAAAGGGTAAAAACGGGACCCTATTACTAAGACTTCGCTGTCCGTCCGTCCGTCTCTCACCAGGCTGTACCTCAAGAACCGTAATAGCTAGACAGTTGAAATTTGCACAGATTATGTATTTTTATTGTGGCTACAACAACAAATACTAAAATCAAAATAATAATAATAAATAAGTGAGGCTCCCATACAAAAAACGTGATATTTTAGCCCTTTTTCATGGCTACCACTCGCCGAGGTAGATCTCAAGAACCGTAATAGCTAGACAGTTGAAATTTGCACAGATTATGTATTTTTATTATGGCTACAACAAGAAATACTAAAATCAAAATAATAATAATAATAATTAAGGGGGACTCCCATACAACTCAGAGTATTTCTGGTACGGAACCCTTCGTGCGCGAGTCCGACTCGCACAAATACAAATACAAATACATTTTCACTTGCACTTGGCCGGTTTTTAATATTAGTTAGATTTCTAATGTTATTTGTAGCAAATTCACATTAAATATTTAACAGGCCTTCCTTGTTTCCAGATGGCTGGGCCGAGAACCGAGATTGCGGCTGTCGGTGAGCAATACTTCATGCAAATCTTAATCTAGAAAATAACTAGTGTAAACCAGTACTTAAAGTAATTACCAGGTAAGTACTAAAGCAATCGAATTTTCATGGACGTCCGAAAGAGGCGAAATTTGATAAAAGTCACTGATAATTATAACAATTAATTTATTACTTTAAACTTGATAAACTTAAGGTAAAATGATACTGCTGCCTTGATCACCGAACGCGGACTGGCTGCTTTAGTGCAATTAATAAGCCGATGGCGTGAATTTAATGAGTTAGCTTTATATGAACGTGCGTAGCTCGTACGGTCGCCCAAATAAGTGGTCTACCACTTTTCATCCAACTTCCTATCAAATGAAAATGTCGCTAAAGTCGAACTTTCAAGTTGACAGCCTGTCTTATCGACGTTATATACTGTGTCGTGCAAAGGAATTTTAACCTTAGGGGAGTTGACCACATATTTGGCTGATGGTACATAGGCCAAGTGATAGTATAAATCAGTTGCAGAAATAATGGGACGCTATCCAAAGTTGTATGAAAGTAGCCTATTTTTTGCGTATGTGCGTAGCGTCAGAACCTTCCAACATATAAGTCTCACTAAGGCCTAAATTTAAAGACATTATTAGACGTAAAAATTGCCTTACTAAAAGTCTCACCGTTTTTGAGGCATTTCGATTTTTAATTTTGATTTTTCCACTTCTTTTTGACTGTTTAAGCTTAGTCACTACCAGAGAAGTCCACCTCTTTTGGGAAGTAAATATGGAGGTCATTTTAATTTTTTGTGTGTTAGCCGACTAGCGCACCAATATCTCTTCCCCCCTCCTACGATTGTATTACTACTTACGGAACACTGTATAATAATATTTATAACAAATCGAAAACTACTTTGAGATTTTAGAATTTAAATAACTTATTAGGTATGTGTGCGTCATATCTGGCAAATTTTTAATCCACTGTTACTCGTAGGAGTCAGATTGACTTGTTGTACACATAATGTAGGATGGATGACAATGCATCTATTGCCAGCAAAAAGTACAACAAAAAACTTATAGAAAACAAAAAAACGATAAACTATTAACAAAAGCTTGTTTTCGACTTTAACCTTTGTCGACTTTAACTGTAATTAACTACTCTTTAACTCGTAACGTGTTATAGCAAGCTACCGGACTCTATCCCTTTACTTAACGCTAATTAAGTCGTAATAACTCATTTAAATAAGACCATCGATGCATAAAAGAGAACGATTAATAAAAAACCCTAGCCTCCGCTATTCCGTCTCACTGTGTAAACAAAAGCCGGCAGCAATTGGAATTATTCTTATGGAAAACTAGATGTGGCCCGTGACTGCGTCTGCGCGCAGAATTCGCTTGTCGCTATCCCGCGGGAACTATGCTGCTTTCCGGAATAAAAACTATCCGTTTGTTTAAATTAATATATCCTATGTCTTTTCCCGGGGCTGAAGCTATCTGTATACCAGATTTCAACTAATTCGGTTCAGCGGTTTAAGTGTGAAAAGGTAACATACAGACAGAGTTACTTTCTCATTTATAATATTAGTGGGGGTTATTCAGTTTCAGTGTAAAGTCTCGAGTCGAGACGGACTCGGTGAAATAATTACCAGACGACAACAAGTCAATTATACATTTTCAACAAAAAACATAATCTAACTAAGAGTATATCTAACTAATAATTATAAATGCGAAAGTATGGATGGATGGATGTTTGTTTGTTACTCAATCACGCCAGAACGGCCCAACGAATCTGGATGAAATTCGGCACATAGATAGAGAAAAGTCTGGAATAGCATATAGGCTACTTTTAATCCCGGAAAATTGCGTAGTTCCCGCGGGATAGCGATAAACGTATTCTTTGGAGACAAAGTCGCTGGCAACAGCTAGTGATCAATAAAATTAAGGTTGATATTAAATTAGCGCCTTCCTAAGTGGCTCGCGTTGACAAGACGAATCTCACGAATCTAACGTACACACACATACTCGTACTTACATACGTATAAATACGCACGAAGTCGGGTGATAAAATAAAAAATTGGAGTCCTACTCTTTCACTAGATTGATGTATCGTTTCGTGCGCGTGGCAGGCGAGTATTCTACTTTTCTACTACTAAACCATGGTCGCAGTTAACTTGCGCTTTTTTAATTGGAAGTCGTCATTCGCTCGATTAGCGCGTGCTGGGGCCTTACCATGACGTCTTACTTAATGCAATTCAATTCCGAACCAAAGTTGGATTGATCGCTGTCAGATCCATACTAGATGTGTCAAAAATTACAGGTAAAGAATCGGAATTGAGACCTTAGGTCCGTGGGGTCCCAGCGCGCAAATGTTGATCAAGGTAAT
Organism: Pandemis heparana; assembly: GCA_963854515.1. Classification (NCBI taxonomy): domain Eukaryota; kingdom Metazoa; phylum Arthropoda; class Insecta; order Lepidoptera; family Tortricidae; genus Pandemis; species Pandemis heparana. Next base: position 13,558,321 of record OY978013.1, on the reverse strand, counting down.
CTCAAAGAGGCTGATCGACTGCAACGGAGACCAAAGAGCTGGCAGCTTTCTCGCTCAGCGAATTAGTATTTAGAATTAGCGGGTAAATGCTGCCAGCATCTTTGACTCAATGCCGCAGGGGAGTACTTTTTTAGACTTATTTTAGTTTTAGTTTAATTAATTGCGGTACGTTTTAAGCGGTCTTTTTTGCCACGAACTTGCAAAATCTGGAACGAGCTTCCCGCTGGGGTCTTCCCATCGAGTTACGATCTGAGTGCCTTCAAGAGGCGAGTGTACATAATTCTGCTGGGCCGACAACGCACTGGCATCGCGTAAAGCGCTGCGGGTGTCTATGGACAGTGATGATCATTTAACATCAGGTGACCCACTAGTTCGTTGGTCTGGCCTCTCTAACATAAAAAAAATCTACATTTATTTTTCAATACTTTTTTGAGTGTCATCTTAATGTTTTTATTGGTAAACTCGCGACCCGCCCGGCTTCGCACGGTATACATATTATGCATGTATTATACATATAAACCTTCCTTTTGATTTACTCTATCTATAAAAAAAAACCGCATCAAAATCCGTTGCGTAGTTTTAAGGATATAAGCATACAAAGGGACATAGGGACATAGGGACAGAGAAACCGACTTTGTTTTATACTATCTAGTGACTAGTGTCTAGTGACTAGTGTCTAGTGACTAGTGACTAGTGACTAGTGACTAGTGACTAGTGACTAGTGATACTTTGTGTTTTGTAAATAAATTAGTATGATTGATGAATAACATTAAGACGTCATGGTAAGGCCCCTGTTGCCAACTCCTGAGTGCTTCGTGTTTCGTCTCGGCTACTGCGGTCGGTGTGGCTTTTGGCCTTTGGAACGGTATGGCATTTAACGTTTAAAGGAAATTAACAATAGCTGGGATAGGATTACATTATAATAGAACAGGTCTCGAAATCGGAGCCCTCTCATTTTATTTAATAGCTTTATTGTCACGATTTTGATTGTTACCTACTGTTCTGGCTAGCCAAGAAAATCTATTTCATGGCATTTTTAATAGTGTTTTAACAATATCTGCTTATACTAGCATCGAAAGACTAGATACAGGGTGACTTCAAGTTGGTAATGCAAAACGCTCGCTTGTTGTCCAAGTTAGTAATCAATAGTACCCATATCCATGTCCCTCGCGAGAGATAGGGAGAAATATTCAGAACTGACTGCCAACCTTCGCTAGTCGGAGGTCGGAGAGGCATCTACAGAAGAAGAAGATACCCATATGACATTGATTCAATTGTTAAAATGACTATCTTTAATTAGTCGATTGTTTTCCAAAGCGATTGAAGTACCGACAGGTGGTCACCCCACATTCAGTAATAAACTTTCATACCTGTCACTTGGCAATTTGTGATCATTTTTTTTTACTTACTTTTTTACTTAATCTACCACTATCCAGTTGTAACTATGTTTACAATTAAATCACTTTGACTTTGACTTTTTTTAAACCAGTGTACTAGTAGTACCTAACTAATCGTAATCAGCCCAATAAATTAAACAATTTAAAATTTATATTTAACATACCTACTGTCTTTTGATTAGGATTTAGTAGAAAACATTAATTTTCAGTTACCAATTTGAAGTCACCTGTAGATAGAGGGTAGTCGTCTATCTATACACATACCTATATCGATACTACATAATCTATCTCGATAGTCCGAGCGGTAACTCTACTTCTTAGATTCTAGACTAGACTGTTCTATCACTCTTCTAGACCTTAGTAGGTATTAATTTTATTTTAATTTCCAACTAACATGCCTGAAGCAATTAAATGCTATGCCGGCTGCAGACCCAATTATTGCCGACCACGAGCAAATTTAAACGGCGGATCCACCGTAGCAGATAATTACAAGATTCAATCCACTCCGAACCCAACGATAACACTATCTAGTTAGGAATTTACAAATCGTTTAAGTCTTCAAGAGTCAAGCGGCTGAAGTCAGTACCCTCACACAAACGTCTTTGTTCCGTTTAAGCTCTTTCTCTTGCAATGTCGATCCATTACTACTATATCGTGTATTTTTGTACGAAATTGAACCATCAACCAGAGACAATCTTGCAACAATGTAACTTTGAAAGCGCGTTGAAATTAAATTAATTTTTTTATTTTTATTTTTTATTTAAAAAAAATTAATTGATAAACGAAATAATGGTATCAAATAACACAATCATGGCAAATTTAAATAAATGATCCGTTCATTTCTGAAGTACAGTCCAACATACCACGGTATTTTTACATGAAAAATACATAAAAAAAGTTTTTTGACTTCTTTGGCGACAGCTAAATTATGCTTGTAATTGGAAACAAAAAAACCTTTATCTCTGCTTATTAAATTAGCTGCAGAGCCTTATTTGATACGCGATAACGTTTGTGCATTACACTAAGTGTTATTTAAGGACCCAATTAGAGTATCTAATTTAATTTTACCATAATTGTATGGCTGCCGCCGCACGATCTTAACTCGATAACTGGCTGCAAATAACTCCAAAAATCAGATAAACAACATTAAGGCAGCAATATCTTGGATCACTTAATTAGTAGGCATTAAATCTGTCATTTAAGCTATGCTGTGCTGTGTAAACGTCCCTCAGCCGCGTTAAGCCTTATCTAGAGACCATTATAACCTTAATAGCCCTTACTTTATGCCTATAGTGGCTTGGAGTGGAGCAGTTTTATGTTTTACGTCGCCCCGAGCCGTAAGTAGCAATTTTCCGACCGCTACGCGAGCGGAAGTTTCCAATTCCTGGCTAGGGGAAGACGTAAAACTATATGCACTCTTTGGGAGTTGATAAAAAAAGCCTCAGGTTGCATGTTTATTACCCTCGCCTTTGGCTTGTGCGACAAATCCCTGAAAGAAAGAAAGAAAGAAGACATTTATTCATTTTGCAAGACACACAAATATAAGAGCATGTACACACAATTTTATAGAAAAAAAACAACAAAAAAAAACCAGACATGAAAATTTGATCATCAGCGTTGTGTGTCTTCGCAAAAGTGAAACGGTCGCTGGCTCAGCATTACGCTGAGGTGTTAGACACCCTGCGATCTGAGACATTCTTTATTCCACCACCCTCGGGGGTGCAATGTACTATTTCGTGTAATATTAAGGATTAAGGACCGACCACATGGCGCGTTTACCTACGCAATGCGTAAGCGTCACTTTTTCTCACCATTTCTTTACACTTACGTAAACGCACTGTCAACGTCGGTTACGCACCGGTGTGCTAGTAGAGTCGCTAGGGTAGGCACCAAATTATTCTTTGTTTGGTAACAATGAAAAAGTAACCGAGAAATTTCTTCACGCGTTGTTCCACATAAAACATCTGCAACCTTGACCTTTAAAGTACTCTTGAAAGGATCAAGATTTTATCATCACTAGACTAAGTTCACTCGTCAACGTCTTTACGGGGTTTATAATAAAGAAGAATTTTAATGAGAACAGCTGTATTAGAGCGGTATATAGTACTGCAGGATAGAGCAACACAGGTGTTTATAGACAAACGTTGAAGTTCATTTGTATAGTTAGGAAGACGCCCACTAGATGCCGTAATTTTTTTTTTTTTTACGGAAAAAAGAAACTAGAAAACTGTTATAATTGAATCATTAAAATCATTTCAAAATGTTTCAACATACATTGACACTTAGGAAATTTTGTTGATCATGGACCTATTTTGAAAAAGCTGTACTAAGTGCTGTCAAATTAATGTAATAAAACTGGGCGTGTCGATTTTCGAATACGTCAAAAGCATGAAACTACTGTGAGACTCACACATAATTACAACACAACTGATAACTCACGTATAAAAGCCGAGTGTTCGTTTCGCTGCCGCTGGGGCGAGCGCTCCCTGATGAAGGGCTTCGAAATAGTCCGAAACAATTGTCGGAGCAATCCTTCGGCTTTTATACGTGAGTTATCCGTTGTGTTGTAATTACGTCAAAAGCATAATTTTCATCCATTACATACGTCATGTCTTGGTACAATTTTTATTTTGTAGTGACGTCTCTTTTCCATAAGTCAGACGCGCTTTTTCTTTTTTTATTAAAAGAAAAAAATACGCGTGCAATATTTTTCGATAATTCATCATCCCTATTATCAGTTTAAACAAGATACAATCTACATTCCAACTATACCTAGTATTACAAACGATCGAGAGTCCATTTCCTTTTATTAATGACACTAATGTTACCCGCTATTTAATTACTACTATCCATAACAAACAAAAGAACTTTAAGTAGATTAAATAGCTGTCCATTTTACAAGAGCAATTCGAACAAATGCGATTTCCAACTATGTATAATTGTCTTATTACGTGCTATAAACTCTGAATGTGTCTTTAGTGTCTGCGTTAGTGCTACTTTTTGCTTAGTTTGAGAGCTACAGGTATTTAAGAATACATCGATTGCTATCTTCTCGTTTATCGGGACATTAGTTATATGGGAGGTAAGCGCAAACAGCCGTTTCTTGACAAGGGTTCGGATTTTAGTTTTCTTCAGTTTACCCCCCTCTCCGTCCATCTGACTATCCATCATATATACCATTCCGTTAAACACTAGTTACCAGTCACCATGACGTCTGAATAAGATATCATTCCGATGTAGTTTAGTTTCGCTCGCTGTCAAATCCATACTAAAAATGACAGCTACTCGTAAAACCTGAACTGAGTCTGAATGGAATTGCATTAAGACTTCGGTAAGGCCCCTGAACTATAGTAGGAAAGTTATGATATGGATGTAGATAATATCCTGTAAAAAAGCCGTGGTGGCGTGGTTTGACCTGTGGCCTCTCAAGCAGAGGGTCGTGGGTTCGAATCCCGGGCTCGCACCTCTGAGTTTTTCGGAATTTATGTGCGATATCTCATTTGAAATTCACCATGAATTGAGCTTTTCGGTGAAGGAAAACATCGTGAGGAAACCGGCACACAACTGCGAAGCAATTCAATGATGAGTGTGAAGTTCCCAATCCGCACTGGGCCCGCGTGGGAACTATAGCCTCTCGTTCTGAGAGGAGGCCTGTGCCCAGCAGTCGGACGTATATAGGCTGGAGATATCCTGTAAAACATTTAACTGGATATTCAGCCAAACTAACCAAACCTGTCAAAATAATAAGGATTAATTTTAAGACATAATTTAAAATGGTCCCCTAATTCTCAGTGTTAGTCGACCAACCATTATGCAGGCAACAAAGTACTATTTTTAAACAGAAAGTGCAACCACCAGTTAATATTGCCATTAATGGACTATAGACATTCCATTCGTAGGACGGCATCTTAAGCGGTACCAAACTAAGTGAAATTACTGAGAATTCGAATTAAATATATTGATTTAGATCTGGACTACCATGTATGAAAGAAGTGTTCTTAGTACCGGGTTACAAGTTTTTTAAATAAACTGTGCTTGGTATTGACTGCAAGCTGGTGCATCCGGGACGTCTTCAAAAACACCGAAAACGCTCATGTGCGTTCGAAAACTGTGGACCATGGGACCCAATTTTTGAAAGCGCATTATTATGTTACTATTAATGAAACAAGATTCAAAAATCCTGAAAACATATTCTGCAACAATTTGTAAATGAAACCATTTTTAATACCTATGCAACCAGAATAGCACGCAGCGTGGACAAGAGCAAAAACATGAGAACAGACTTTCAATTGTTTCTTTGCGCGCTGCGAGCATTCGAAATTTATTTTTCATCACACTTGCTCGTAAACGGTATCAAAACATACAGGTTAACTTGGCCGCAACGCCCCATATAAAACCCTCGGGCTTTTTTTATTACCATGAAACCCTCGGGCGGTAAGTAATTTTTTTTTAATTTCTTGCACTGCCTTACAATTCAGGTTCAAGTACAACCAAAGAGGTGCATTAGCTCGAAATTAAAACTTTATCTAAAAAAAAAGATCTAAACAGGAATTTAAATGAAATCTCGCTAGATAAATACAATCCTAATATTTATGATAAAAATTTGAATACGTTTTTGTATAAAACGTTGAATTTTCTTTTATTATATGCCATGGTTGTAAACGTCTTGGCTTTTAACTTAACGTTCTTGAACGCAACATTTGTATTATCTGTGGCAGAAAGCGCGCCATCCGCTTAAAAAAAAAACATTCCCGAACTTGTACAAATTGTTGTGTTGACTTGTTGAGTTATTTAATACCTAATAAAAGTAATTAAAAATGTCGTCGTCGTCTGAAGAGTGCGATTTAAACGCAACACCACTGGATATTATCCAAGCAGCAAAAACCATTAACGAAAATCTTTTACCGGCGAAGTCTAAGGAGCGGTATTTAGCTGCGTACGACCAATTTATACAATGGAAACGCAAAAAGACAACAAGTTCGTTTTCTGAAAATGTTTTCCTGGCATATTTTGGTGAATTGACGAATAAATAGAAACCATAATCATTGTGGAGCACTTACTCTATGTTGAAAACCACTCTCCAATCTAAAGATTGTGTCAACATAAAAGAATACAATACGTGAAGTTGACGGTATTTTTAAAAAGGCAATGTATGCCTTAATTTTAATAACTGTACAGTCACTATAAATTTAAATAAATAAGTTTTTTCTGACTTTTCATTTTATTTATTTACTCGCAAATGTGATGAAAAACATTGTATGTTTCACGGGCGGTACGGGAATTACGAACCTCGACTCAAAAAGCCCTCAGTCTTCGACTTCGGGCTTATACTAGAGCCTCGATCGTAATTCCTTACTTACCGCCCTTAATACACAATGTACTATTACGTCGACCGAACCGTAAGTAGCAATTTACCACCCGCTGCGCGATCGGAAATTTCCACTTCCTGGCCAGGGGAAGGCGTAAAATTGTGTACCGTAGAGTTAGGTTATGCTCGTTAACGAGCTGGCAGGTTTGCGTTCTGGCAGCTTTGCGGTTTGTTAGAAGTTTCAAGAATCGAACACTAGTTCGATTCTTTTAAATATTTTGGTTTTGAAACTTGACAGCGAACTCAGATCCCGGATAAAATAAAGCAGAGTAATAACGTAATATCTGTATTTACATTCAGTATATAGGCCTTAAGCAACCAAAGTTAGTTTAGGCACACGAGAACCGTACATTTTACACCGTCCCTTTTAGGAAGTGCTCTAAGAGCTTCTCAGTACACACCTGGGGCGGTGATAAAGAAAGCCTCAGGTTCCATGTTTATCACCCTCGGCTTTGGCTATCGTGCGATATGAGACATTCTTCACCACCCTCGGCATAATGTACTATTCGACCATCTTAAACCGTAAACCTTTTTACACGCAGTTATGCGTCGCCTACGCACTAGGATTGCACCTCCACGGTATCCTAGCTCCGGGTTAGTGGTGCAATAAACTCGTCCGTCTGATTGTGTCCGACAACCCCCGCCGTCATTCTCGATCGTCATGCCGACCTGGTGGCCCTGAGTTAGGGACTCGCAGTGATTAAGGACCTAAGGTCTTTTCATTCTTGACTGTCCTTTGGTAAACAAAATTCTAACCTCAATGTACATTTTTTGTAAAGAATAAGGTGTATTATGTTATCAAATAAACCTGAGGCAATATTTTGTACGTAATTTTGCTGATATTTTATCTCCAGTTCCTTTATTTACGATGGAATAGTTAAAAAAATAACGAAAATGAGACGTTTTGAGGTTAGAATTTTGTTTACCAAAAAGGACAGTTAAGAATGAAAAGACCTTTGTCCTACAGAGCTACAATTCTGTGAACGAATCTCGACTGCTATGTGGTTGATGCTCTCGAAGGATAGTCTTTAACATTTTTATTTATTTATTTACTGACTAGCTTCTGCCCGCGACTTTGCCCTCGTAGAATTAGACTTACATTAGGCAGCTACGACCTTTGACGTGTTTATCGGTATTCCGCGGGAACTATGCAAGTTTCCGGCATAAAAAGTAGCCTATGTGTTAATCTAGAATCTAGAATACCGACTATCTCCGTTCAAAATTTTATCCATATCCGTCCAGTCGTTTCAGCGTGAAGGAACAAACATACACACTCACATCGTCACATCCATCCATCTATCCTCACAAACTTTGGCATTTATAATATTAGTAGGATTCAAACTCTTCTAAGTTGGTCTGAGAGCAAAGACAAAACGAAATGTATCTACCAATTGCTTTTCTTTCCACGCTGATGATACAAGCCCATCGATGAAATGGGTGAAAATTTTAGGAATCAAGCTTTCGAAAGTCTCTAGTTTATTAAGTACCTAACAAGAGAACATTAAAAAAAATGGACACGTCGTTAACAAGCTCCATAAACAGCTTGTTGTATATCAATCAATCTATCACTATAGAGTGACGAGTCAATATAGAATACAGAATTGCAGGAAGCAGCGAAAACTAATGTATTCCTTTCGCACAAACGATATTTAGAGCTCAAAATGCCTAGTTATCCCTTAACTCACTCTTGACTCTAATTCTCACATCTCTAGGCTATTAAGATATCGGAGGTAAGATCTCTAGGGTAATCGCACTAATTTGTGGCATCATAAACAGGGCCCTAGGGTAAGAGCGCCGGTTAGCGTTCAAGCGCCTCGAGAAAACATTATCTGTCCCTTGTGTTTAAATCATAATGTTATTAGGAAGCAATTTACGCTGCTTACAAAGCACTATGACAAGAGAAGTCAAGCTAGTTTTTCCCCTTAGCTAAAAAATGGTCATGGGACCGCTGAAGTATAAACCAGAAGCCACGTTACAATATTATCCATGTACTGGTGGCAAGTGGGCATCGAAAAGAAAAACGCGTAAAGTAACGGTACAAAATTTTGACAACGGTACAAAACTTCGGGAAAAGTGGCTGAAAAAATTATTGCTAAGATAAACTAGAGGTTACTCCTGTTTTAGGTGCTCTATGGTATTTAACATCGCGTGGCCTTAATAAAAGTACTTGCTTGTTTTTGTTACTAAATGTAATTACAGTTGTTAGCAGTTTATTCATTTATTATGCAGTCCATATGAATTGTATGTAGATTAACTAGATTTTAAGGTTAAAGTTCGAGCCCTTCCAGCTGACAATAGGATAAAAAATGTTTAAGCCAAAAGTAGAGCAGTGCCATCTGTTATTGAATAGCTATTACTAATACAATTTACATACTTACCAAAAGATGGCGCCACAAGTTCAAGACTGTACAGCGATATCTGGTAGTTTACATACATGCTCGGCAAAATTAAAGATTGCACCACCATTACCAGCACATACATACATACCTACATACCGTCCCGCCTCTTTCCCACAGAGGTAGGCAGAGACTAATTTGTTCCACTTGCTACGACCCTGACATACCTCTTCCGCTTCATCCACATTCATCAATCTCTTCATATAATGCTCGCCGGTTTAGGGTACTCTACAATACAATAATAATAATAATAATAAGTGATTGCCCTTCTCTTGACATTCGCCTATGCTACACATACAGAAATGAAACACATAATTCGAAATATTATAAACGGGATGTGAACGGGATATGTGTGTGTGTGTGTAATATTTCGAATGAACTTAACCGTGAATCATTAGAAACATACCTAATATTTATCCACATAGCATATTATGCTAAACATACTCGTCACCTTTAAGTTGTGTCTTAAAAATGTGTCATTTTTAAATCCACAATTTCCGCTTAATATCAAATAAAATTTTATTCAGAACAGAAAAACATTGAGAAACTGTTTATTTTGTCCCTTTGCTTATTAAGGCTACTTTTTGCGCTTCAACAATTAAAAACAATTACCATTTCGTTTCTCCGTAACGACTTTGCGTGCTAAAAGTTTTATATCTGACAGCAACCCTTCTGCCTTTAATATCCATTGTACTTTAATGATACTTAACACAATAGGAAGAGGTGATAACATTTAACGATAAGATGTTCGTTTCTTTATACGGCGACTTTAACAGGCGGTTCGGTAACAGTAGCATTTTGACTCGATTGTAACTGTTATTATAATTACGTTTCAATTGACAGCAGCGTAATTTTTATTAGGTATTTGCAGGTGGATAGCCTGAGGCAGTGCTTAAGGCGCTGTCAACAGCAAATGACCTGGAGCAGCGCCACTCTTCACACATATGGTTCACGTGCCTGTTAGTGAAGGAGAAGAAACTATTCCAGCAGCTTGGCGCGCGTCTAAAATCTTGCAAATAAGACAAAAATCATAAGAAATAAACAAAAGTATGGATTATTTGTGAAATATGACTCGTTAGCCGTTTAGGTATGAATATGTTGACTTTATGTTTTTAATTGCAGACCCATACGTCGAAAAAATAAAGACATAGAACCGTTTAATGATGATTTTAAGACCAATCTTTGCAATTATTTTCTATCGAGCCGATTTTGTTCAATTATGTATCGAGCCCGTCTAGCGTGTTTGAAATAATAATATGATGAAAATTAACATTATAATTTTTTTTTTCTGTGCAGTTTTTCTTAAAAAAGTGTTTAAATAACATCAATTTCAACAAAATTAGGCGTTGTCAGCCTCTTAAGGCGACGGTAGGAGATATAGATGGGTAGCCTCGCGAGTCCCCGAGTACTTTATAAAGAACAAATTATTCAAAGAATAAACGATACACACAAGCAAAGCTTCAAAAATATTTTTTTTCAAGGGCTCTACGTTTTTACTCATTCAACGTCACCAACGGCCATTATTAAAAAAAAAATATAGCTCGAAAAGGAAATTATAAATTGGCAATTTTAATGCCTCATAAATGCTTAATTAATGGGCAAGCAAAAGCTGCCAGCATTAATCCAATAACTGGTGTCTGCTTCAAACTGTCACCTAATTTACATTTAAACTAAATGATTTATTATTCCTATAACACTAAATTGTATATTGCGATACCGATAATCTGTTGATAGATTGCCGATTTGATATAAATTGAGTGGGCGTTCAAATCGATACTCCATTTAAGTTTTAATCACAAGTAATTTTACAAAAAATAATTCCGCTGTATTTGCTTACCCCCTTATTCATAAACGCACTATAGGCCTATGTTAACTTAGTAATCGTTTGTCCTTATTTGTCACTTTGACATTTACCTTTCACAGATAAGGACAAACGATTACTAACTTAGCAGAGGCCTATAGTGCGTTTATGAATAAGGGGGTTAGTTTTTAACCGCAAAAGTTAGCTAATGTCTTAAATTTTACGTGGCTTTTACTTTTTCTGAGCAATTAAAAAAAACCTTTCATTCATTTTGCTTGGGTACGTGGATAGATAAATCATTGATTCATTGCAAAACAAAGGTCTTGGATTAAAAATTTTAAATAAAAAACAATCAAAATAGAAGCTATAACTGACAATGAACACAATCTTCCAAAATTAAATATTAGTTTTAGCTAGGTTTAAGTTATTTTTAAGTTTGGTCTGTTTTTTGTATTGATTTGTTTTTCTTTTTTACGTTAAATAAGTACCTATAGCCCATTCCAACCCATTTTTACGCCTTTGTAAACAAACCAATTTCATCTAAATTGTCACACAATCACTCATTGTATACAATCAGCATCACATGCACCGGAATGTTTAATGATCGTGGTATCTCACGACATTCCATACCAATTATTCTCGGATTATCATATTTTAATTTTATATGAACATGGGGGGACTAGTTTGTTTACCAAAGCGTTAAAATTAATTGGAATAGACTATACATAACTCTTGTAAGGAGCAACCAGCAAATATCAATTGCATTCTGCTTTCCACTCTCTTGCTAATTACCACTCAGGCCAGTCACGAGGCCATTTACATAAGATGTGCATTATGTATCTTTAGCACGTTATAAAGTTGGCAGCTCACCTTCAGTGGCCTTTGCCTCCCGCTGAGTGGAACGTAGGGTGGCCAACGTGGCAAACTTGTAAGAAATATGATGATAACGACCGGAGCACACAGGGAATAGTATCGGTTTTTTTTCCGTGCAGGAAAGGCAAGGGATCGAGACCCATACAGCTTATATTGTTAATAATGTCTTTCTAAATATTATGTCCTGTCGTAATCAGAGTTATCTTAGTCTATCCCAGTCATGATTGTCAGCTTCTCAAGTGTATTACAGTGAGCTATAGACGAAAGTAGTTGACGGCTATATGGGGTTGATAAAACAACGTTTTCACTTGAATTCATCATTAAATTTGTTGGGAAAAATCAGGTCAAATTAGTTTTTTACACAGTTTTAATAACGATAGTATTACATGGATAGATAAAGTGATTACTCACTAGTTTCAGTAGTTCAGTAGTTTTTGAGTTTATTGCGATCAGATAGATAGACAAACGCAGCGGATGACTTTTTTTAAATTATAATAATGTAGTGATGTCCGCCCATTGCTTGGGCACAGCGTATGCGTGTCCGTTTTCCAAAACGAGCGTAGCGTTAATTCCCTTTACCTAAGTTGCCAAACAAAAGATAAATTCAGTGTCTACGGTACTTTCAATCTAGCTACTATCTTACACTTGTCAGGGAGCTTTCTTCTCGGCTGTCAGGTGCCTCGGGGGATCGTCGGACTGGTGCTTACCTCGCACGCACAGCGCTGAGCCTTGCCATCCAAAGAGGTATAATGCTGCCAGCCTCTTAGGAACGGCCCCCCAAGGCCTGGAGAATATTTTTTATCTAGTATGAGTTTTCATTTCGTTCATTGAATAATAATAATCATTTCATTATCCTTTTGACATTTAAATTGAATAATTATTGCATGTGAATATGGTTTAGAATTTTTTAACATGATATTGTTATGACATTAAACTCAATGTATTATTAAGTATTTAATTGTTTCAAGTAAATTTGTTTTGTGATAATGATCGCTGAATTACTGCTAGAAATGAAAGGCTTTTTTATTTTTATATATTTATTTTTTTCTTTCTTGCTTTTAGATATCAGGTATTTTTTATATATTATTATGATTGTTGTTTGTTTATTTAATAAAAACATATGGATTTTGTAGGTTTGGTATTTGCTGGCGGATGCCCATTTTAAAACTCCTGAAAAAAAATCTGTTTTAGATAAAAAAAAACATTCAAACGAAATTCAGGCAAATGAAAGTGAGCAGTTACTTTCATATTTACTACTACATGATTCAACAATTTTACTTCTTGTTTTTTTTATGTTTACTTTTACGGTGTTACCGTCTGCGGTGGTGTAGTGGTAGAATCCGGATCCTGGTTCGAATCCAGGCCATAGCTTTACTTTTCAGATTTTTCTGTGTTCTAATTTTCAGTGTCGTTTAGAAATTTTGTTAGGTACCTACTTAGGTACATTTCATAATTCGTTGCAATGTTAATATGTGAGTATTTTATAGGTCGGCATTATTGGCAGACAAAGTTGCAAACGAAAACCAGTATTTGTTCTATAATAATATTATGTACGAGTTAAGCCTAGGTACTTTATAAATTCAATAATCTAGTTATAGATTAATACTCAAGATTTATGTACAAGCCGTAAATTGACAAATTCCCATGATAAACAAAACGTCAAGTGAACGGTGATGGTGCGATAGCGGGCAACATAAATTGCTATTAATATTAGTTGCTGATACCTATCGCTGGATTGAGAGCGATTGAGTTATCTTAGTAAATAATTCATAATGGACTGTTGCTCATTGATAGGGATCAGCTCGAGGAATGGGTGCGGGTCAGGAAAGGAAGTTAATGTGCGTAGTAACCTCCGACGGAAAAAGTAAGTAAGTAATGCTTTATTGTACATATAATAAAGAAACAGGTACAATTCACAAAATAATACAAATAACAATAATATATGCACAAAGGATATAAGATTTCGATATAAGTTCTCGTAACTTGACATTGTACAATTTATGATGTAATTTTATATCAAATTATTAATATCAATTAATTATTATTATTAATAATTAATTAATATTATTATTAATATTAATTATTAATATTAATTATTATTATTTTTATTATTATTTTTATTAATCTAATCTAATCTAAGGCGAACTTATCCCTATAAAAGATCTCTACCAGTTAACCTTCGAGTAGATGAGAGGAGCATTAAACGAGGGACCGACAAAGAGTGAGTTTAAAATTCCAAATAGTGAAAGCCACAATAGAGCGTACTATATCTAATAACACATCATAAAATAAACTATTTACTAAATATCATTACACACATGCATACATACAAAATACAATTAGAAAAAAAGAGGGGTGTCATAAATTTGACGTCGATGTGTGTGTGTGTGTGTGTGTGTGTGTGGCTATCTGTGGCATCGTAGCTTTCCAGATGATAGACCGATTTCGATGCGGTTTTTAGCAAGATTTTAGAATCGAAAGCAAGGAAACTTCCTTGCGGTGGTTTTTAGCCATGTTTGATTGAATATTTTTTATTTTTCAACTATTTAATGTAATTATAATATCACTAGCTGTTGCCAGCGACTTCGTCTGCCAAGAATTCGTTTATCGCTATGCCGCGGGAACTACGCAATTTTCCGGGATAAAAAGTAGCCTGTGTGCTATTCCAGACTTTTCTCTATCTATGTGCCGAATTTCATCCAGATCCGTTGGGCCGTTCAGGCGTGATTGTGTAACAAACAAACATCCATCCATCTATCCATCCATCCATACTTTCGCATTTATAATATTAGTTAGATTAGATGTTTTACCGGCAACGTCAACCGCAACTTTGTCTGTATCCCGTTCTAACTGTGCCCTTTCCCAGGCAGGATGAAAGTACTTAGGTATATGACATTCATTATTCATTACCATTGTCATCTTAGTGATAGCAGTACTGATCTCGATTGATCTTTAGACTATAAGAATCAAATTGACCCGAGGAAAAAATAAAAAAAGGGGAGGAGAATAACGTAAAATTTTCAAATTCTGAAAGATAAGGAAGATGGAAAGTAAAAGGTAATCGTGCTATATCCCTTTGATTATGTGCCTATTATGTTAATTCTTAGACACTTTGTACAGGTGGCAATCTCGAAGTATCTAATGCAGTGAAATCAAATCCACTAGATAAACTAATCCGTATGATGGAGGTTTGACAGCGCAATAAACTCGCGCGCCGCGTGAGTGACCGCTGATTGGTTGCGTTGCCGCGCAGACGATAGTTTCCCTATCGATAGTTCTAACAGAAAAATGGCAGTAGCTCGATAGGCATATTTAAGGCAATTTATCGATAGTATTGATCCTTGACGTCGAACAAACTATCGATGGTATCGATACCCACAATTGCTTTCAATCTAACTATAATAATATAAATTCGAAAGTATGGATGGATGGATGGATGGATGGATGGATGTTTGTTTGTTACTCAATCACCCCAGAACGGCCCAACGGAACTGGATGAAATTTGGCACATAGATAGAGAAAAGTCTGGAATAGCACATAGGCTATATTTTATTCCGGAAAATTGCGTAGTTCCCGCGGGATAGCGATAAACGAATTCTGCTGGCAACAGCTAGTATTACATAAACTATTGATAGTATCGATAGTTTTGAACTATCGATTGTTACATTTATTTCAATAGTACCTGTCAATAGTATTGAACCTATCGATAGTATTGTCTTTGCTGAAACTATTGATACTATCGACAGGTTCGATACTATTGATACTATTGAAATAAATGTAAAAATTGATTGTTCAAAACTATCGATAGGTACTATCAATAGTTTATGTAATATTGAAAGCAATTGTATCGATACTGTCAGGTTAGCTGGAAGAGATCCCTTCTTAGGGATAAGTTCGCCTTTATTGTACTATTTTCTGTATAGGTACTTTATCGTTTTTAATTTTAATGTGCATAAAAGAGTTAAATAAAACATTTTTCTTTCCTTCCTTCTTTCTTTCTTTACATATATACATACTATCGATAATTTGTTCGACGCCAAGGATCAATACTATCGGCACTATCTATAGTGATCAATACTATCGATAGTATCATTTTACTCAAACTATGGATACCTAATTTATCGAAACACTATCGATAGACTATCAAGCAGCAACACTAGATACTCGTAATGCTATGCAAATGGATCGCTTCGCACGGCTCCGCTGTATCCTGCTCGCGTTTGCTATTTCAATACCTACATACATACATAAATCACGTCTTTATCCCATACGGAGTAGACAGAGCCTAAGGTAACAAGACCTAAAGGTCTACGGTAACGTCTAGCATAATTGTGCGCGTATAGGTGGAAAGGAGAATGCGGGGAGTTTCAAAAAATACATTGTAAAAGAGCCCTAGGCGGCCTTTTTGTAAAATAAAGTTTTGTTTTCGATATATTTTTTTTAATAAGTAACGATAAAAATTTTACTTTAAGATGTTTTCAATGATTCACGCTTAAATTCATTCTAAATATTATAGACGGGATATGAACCGCGATTACCTTTATTGAGCTCCCGATATTTCGACGCAGTTGCATGCATCATGATCACGGGTAGACTCAATAAAGGTAATCGCGGTTCATATCCCGTCAATAATATTTAGAAATTTTTACTTGTTTATAAATATCATAACGTCTCCAACAAGTTAGCGTTAGGTTAATTAGTATGATCCTTCAACCCCAGGTAGCAATTTGACGGACCAGTGACGTCCTATTTAAGTCTTTTTTGACGTAAATGACGTCAATTACTGACGTCATTTTATCCTTGAGAGGACGTCCACATGTCACAGCCTGAAGACGTCGTTTAAGAGACTCTAGTGACGTCTTCTGAAGGTTAAATTTTAACCCAATTTCAACGTCAATCCAGGGCTTCGATGCTAATTGCATACAATGAGTGATTGTATGCGAATGCAGATGAAATTGGTTGTTTACAATTACTTTAAAATTGACTGGAATAGAGTATACATTGTTATGTCCCGCATTCCAGGCCATGCATTCTTGAGGTCGTAGTTGTACATTGTTGCACCCATTTTGATACTAATGAAGATATAATGCTTCAATTTAATTGCTTCGGCTCATACCCACGCCCGTCATATCAAAAGTTAATGACACATTTACAAAGTATAGAAGTTATTATATAAATTTAGGGTTGTCAGCAGCAAAAAGTCACCGTGGAAATGCTACGAGTGTTTCCAGTTATCGGTGGCATTACCTCAAAACGATACCCTCTAGGTATGCGATGATGATTATGTTGAAATACAGTCGCGCGCAATTTTGTTAACTTTATAACCAACCACAAGAAAGGTACACCATTTTTTTATTTCTAGTATAATTATATCACAGAACACAGTTTATCTTATCCTGATAATATTATACACTAGCTTCTGCTCGCGACTTTGTCCGCGTAGAATTAGCAATTGATATGTTTATCGCTATCCCTCTGGAACTGTGCAATTTTCCGGTATAAAAAGTAGCCTATGTTTCAATCTAGGGTACCAGCTATCTTGGTTTCAAATTTTATCCAAATCCGTCCAGTCGTTTTAGCGTGAAAAAGGAACAAACATACACACTCACTCACTCACATCGTCACATTGTCACATCTTTACATCGTCACAACGACGTTACATCGTTCCAAACTTTCGCATTTATAATATTAGTAGGATGCGAAAAGTTTGTGACGATGTCAAGATGTGAGTGAGTGTGTATGTTTGTTCCTTCTTCACGCTAAAACAACTGGACGGATTTGGATAAAATTTGGAACGAAGATAAATGGTACCCCAGTTTAAAACATAGGCTACCTTTTATCCCGAAAAATCGCGTAGTTCCCGCGGGATAGTGATAAACATGTCAAAGTTTGTAGCTGCCTAGAGTCGCAACGTAAAAAATATTGCAGAATATACTGTCAACATCAGCTCTAAGTCGCTAGTAAGTCTAAGCTAGTAAGTAATACTTTTAAATAATTTCCGGGGATTTCCGCCTATCTCCAAAGGTGCGATTTGTCAAAATACGCTTTTTGTCAAAGGCTCGTTTGGTCCAAGATGTGGTTTTGCCAAAGTCGCGATACGTCATGCACTTAAATGCATGGCGTAAGATGCAACCTACATGGCCAACACACTTAAATAATTAGTTTAATCCAATCATATTTATTTGTTTGAGCGAAAAAAACGTGCATTTAAGGGTTAAAAAATAAAGCTACTAGACCAATAGTAATTAATTTTAAAGTTTATTTAGTTATATTGATTTAATAGTCGTTTAAATTTTGTACTTAAATTTTAAGTATCTGTTTTTTCATATTGACATGAAATAAATTTATTTCACTAGACCAATTAATAAAACCAAACTTATGAAACGTGGGATATAAATTGCACGTGACTGTACCGTTGTTAGTTAGTTGTTCTTGCAAAATTCCTGCCGCGTTCCAAAGATCTTTTCGAGACATAAATATTACAAAATTCGTATGAAAAGGCATAAAAACCGAGTACGTATCAATTTCATTGTAATTCACCGCTGCAACTGCCATTCGGCCTCGCCTCGACTTGAATATTATGAATTCTCATCTACGATCACTCGATGCCTCACTTTTTGGAATTCGAATCAATTTAAAGCATATTTATTTAAGCTAGATACGAAAATGACATTATTACCTGTGTTGCCTGTTTTTTGCAAGTCAAAAACAAAATAATGATGTGCCACCACTATCGAAAGTTAACGATAAATTTAATTTAGTATAGATTTTTGTATAAGCTAGTGTAATAAACTAATAAACCTTTAAATTTGCTTAATTATGATACAAGCGTATTTGTCGATGGTTTCGAGTACACCACTAAACAATAAAAGCTGGTTTTTATTTCACAATTTGGCATTTGCAATTGTCAATTTAGTATCTAGTATGAATAAATAGACTATACAGTATTTTTTAGACTTCCGCGATTTTCATTCTTAACTATAAATCTCGGGACTTGATCACAACACAATATTATTTTTTAAATAATTTACCACGATATTTCGGCCCCGATGCAGCTGCAGTGTTAGGTATAGGTAACACAGGTAGGTAGTAATTTTCTAAACGACAGTGAAAATGAGAACACAAAAAAATCCGAAAAGTAAAGCTATGGCCAGGAATTGAACCCGGATCCCGCTACACCACTCAAAGCAGGTGAGTAAGCTTTCGATTTTTTCTATCTGTACCATCTGAACCGAAACAATTACAAACTCCCGTGGAACATCTACTGCTCACCAGGGACAAGAGAAGGCGCTGTTTTTGAAATGATAGGTACTATCAAATTATATCAAGAATTTTACTTCTTGATTCATTTGATAGTACAGGGGCCTTACCATGACGTCCTAATTCCGACTCAGTTCAAAGTTTTAGCTGTCACTTTTAGTATGAATCTGACAGCGAGCGAACCTAAACTGAATCGCATTAAGACGTCATGGTAATGCCCCAGGTAGTAGTGTCAAAACGCACGAAAAACCCATCCCAGTTTTGTTTAAATAAAGCTGCAATGACCTTTAACCTAGGCATAAGAGAATTAATTAAGAAAAAAAAATCTGCTATTATTAAGCAGTCTCAACAACGTATAATTACACAGCAAAGTTAAGAAAAACATTAAAACTATGCAAAAATATGTACGTCTTCATTGTAATCACATGAGATCATTCGTGCAGTCTTACTTACAGTTAAAATATGCAGTAAATTAGTTAACAAAGTCACACGATGTCAGTTTTTGTTAACTATACTTCGTTTAATTTAGAATGAGAAACCACAACAACATTATATTGCGGCTCGTGAACTGTAATCCCTTTACTATTTGTACTAGAGTAACAATTGACGACACGCTAATAAAGTGGCATCAAAACAATTTTATTTTGCGGCTGCCAAACTATTGCACTGTACTGTTTGCTAGGTAAGAAATAGTTGACCAGTCGCAATATAATGTTATTGTGGTTTCTCATTCTAAATTAAATGAAGTATAATAGATGGATATTTTTTATTCGTTTTCTTGCTAACTATAGACCGACCGCTTAGCTGAGTCCTCACCGCTGAAATAAATCTAAAAATGTTTTTTTTTTTAAGTCTTATTTTTAATTAACCGATATAATAAGAGTTTTTAATGATTCACGGTTATCATGATACATGCAACTGTATCGAAATATCGGGAGCTCAATAAAGGTAATCGCGGTTCACATCCCGTTTATAATATTTCGAATAACCGATATAAATTACCTCACACTCCCTAAGTTTTGCTTAGGAGTAGGGATCTGGGAACACTGGATTTTATATTCACTTGCTGAAGTTTTACGTACAGAATCCTCGGTGCGCGGGTCCAATTCCGAGTTGCCAAACTGAATTTTCACGAAACGCCACTGTTAGCTAGTTTCCCCGGTTTCGCCTCTGTTACAGATTTTCCTATCCTGTGAGAATTTCGAAATTTCCGCAAATTCCTGATTTAGAGCACAAAAGAAATGTCTAGGACAACATTCAGCCTTTTAAGCTGGGAAGTGAGCTGAGCGTACAGTAATGCAATAAAATACAGTAAATTTCATTAGTCCTTTGTCTTCATTCTTTCTATTGCGAATTGCTAAGGAATGTACCGGCCTTTAAGGGAACCGTATACTCCTTTTTAGGGTTCCGTAGCCAAATGGCAAAAAACTGAACCCTTATGGATTCGTCATGTCTGTCTGTCTGTCTGTCTGTCCGTCCGTATGTAACAGCCACTTTTTTCCGAAACTATAAGAACTATACTGTTGAAATTTGGTAAGTATTTTGTATATGTATTCTGTGAACCGCATTAAGATTTTCACACAAAAATATAAAATAAACAATAAATTTTGGGGGTTGCCCATAGTTAGAATTAGAACTGAAACTCATTTTTTTTTCATCAAACCCATTAATCGATAAGGTCTTCAAAAATGACATTGAGGTTTCTGATATGTTTTTTTTCTAAACTGAATAGTTTGCTCGAGAGACATTTCTAAAGTGGTAAAATATGTCCATCCCTGTAACTTCTAAAATAAGAGAATGATAAAACTAAAAAAAATATAGGTATGATGTACATTACCATGCAAATTTCCGCCTAATTTTTTTTTAATACGTCATAAATCGTAAACCGCATCAAAATTATTAAAATTACTACAAGAACTTTGATATTTGGGTTACTTGCTGCTACGGAACCCTTCATGGGCGAGTCCTACTCGCACTTGGCCGCTTTTTTTTGAGGACTAAAATACCACAGCTTGTCTTATTCGTATAACGAATGTAACGTAACCTCTCATTATAGAACAAACCCTCATTTCCATTCTTGTCAGCTAAAATGACAAATTACAATGGTATGATAATATTTTTTCTACACACTTAGGTTATTCTAACAACTGTAGCGCCCAAATATGGCAGTCCCTAATGAACCCTGAGTCACGTGACCTATTGCTAACTTACAACCCCACTAACCCCCGGGCCACATTAGCGGGCGAAGGTTCGTGTCGCGTTGTCGCGATGAAAAGTTCGAGTTCGTGTAACCACGAACTACGTGACAACACTAGACGAAATTGTCGCGATAAAAACTTCGGACGAACTATGTCGCGCAACTCTTAATTTGGTGGGAAAATGAACCAAGAGCAACAAAAAGATGGAGGCAGCCTTTGCTTTCTATTGTATGACTGTAAATAATTATTGATATGTCACTTGTCAAATTTGACGTACATTTCAGAAAGACACTTGCACGAACACGAACTCTGTCGCGATAAAATCCTTTGATGTGCGCTAGATACCGACAGGAGCCTGAACAGTTCGAGTTCGCCCGAATGATTCGCTATAAAGCGAACTGTCTGTCCACACATGCCGCGATAAGGCGAACCTTTGCCGAATTCCGCTATGTGGCCGTAGCATAACAATTACTGGGCCATAGACAACATACCTGTACCGGTGGCGCCACCACGCATTGACAAAAAATCGAAACTTCCGAAGCGAAACTGCATATTTCTTATTGGCGGCGCCAGTACGGATGGCTTAACTAATTTATCCATCATTCCAGCCTAGGATTGAAAAACGCCGCGGTTTTTTCTAGCGTTATTTAAAACGCGCTAATCAACTCAATTTCTAAGCCATAAAACAACTTGAGAATTTTGTAACAAGCAAAAACGACGGAAAATTACTTTAAAACAATATGTGCAAATTGTCTCTGTAATAAGTTAGGGCGTTAATTAGTACTGTATTAGTAGTGTTTTTACTTTTTTGGTACTAATTACGAACGAAGGGACGCCTTTACTTTTTAAGTAATTATGAGGTTTCAATAGTTTGTTAACATAATTTTACATTGACTTAAGGAGACCGTGCCATGTTACTTTAAACCTGTTTTAAACGATGCAGTAGATTCAATAATTTTGTTCAGACTGTATTAATTATTATAGGTATGAATGATGATTGTTAATGCAGCGAATATTATGCATGTATTATGCATGATATACGTTTATGTATTTTACGTACAATTTTATGTTCTAAGAGAATGAGAAAGCCATTTACCAAAAATAATTATTTTTTGAAAACCTAATTAAGCATTTTTACAGGGTAAGTACTGTCTTCATCAAGAACGGAGACCTACTTTCGGTCTCAACAAAGCACACAGGTTGCAAATTTTATGTTACTTGAAATAGAAAATAAAAACAAATAAAGCTATTTTTTATTTTATTTTATTAAAATCAAATTTACAACTAAACTAAAACTAATATTTAAAAAAACAAACAATAAAAAAAATGGTTGCCCCTGTGGCATAGTACCTACACAGATTATGATCAATTAACTAGTAAGAACTGCGTGTGTATAAAATTTAACCATGACATTACGTAAGTTTGATTCAAAGCATTTAAACATATTTTATTTTATTATTTTTATTTTTAGTTTTATCTGCTCACTGTATATAATGATTATGAAAAATATAATTTAAATTGGGCAAAACTTAAATAGGTACACCACGCAGAAATTGTACCTAATAACCTCATTAGGTATGGATTAAATGACGCAATTGCACAAGTAAACTTAAACATCATTTTTAGCTAAGTAATTTTGACACACGAAAAGTAGTACCTAGTACCTAGTAGTAATGTATAGTTTCCGCAGTTTGGTATAGTTTTGAAACTGTTCCATATAAAAATTATGAGTTACACGAATAATAAATAGTACACAAGAATTTTCTAAGTCTACAAAAAGATGACGCCTGTAATCAATTATCTATAAAGTTACGTTAAGGCGAAGGGATAGGCAAATGACCTTGCCCGTTCGTGACGTGGCAAGCAGTCCGATCAACGCGACATCTGTTAAATAATCGACGCGTGAACTCGATGCGAATGGGCGCGTGCTGATGATTGAAATATTGCACTGCGATGTTAGTAGATGGCGCTTGCTTTAGTTTTCCGATTGCCTACACAGACACAGCATAATGTTCAAATCAGATTTTGCAAAAATAATAAAAAAAAAATAACATTTCGGCATTCGTAACCTGGCCTTTAAGGTCTTGTTACCTTGGGCTCTGTCTGCTCCGCAAGGAATAGAGACGTTATTTATTTATGTATGTATGTGATATAATACATGAGAAAGTTTGTGACGATGTGAGTGAGTGTGTATGTATGTTTGTTTCTTCTTCAAGCTACAACAACTGGACGGATTTGGATGAAATTTGGAACGAAGACAGTTGGTACCCTAGATTAAAACAGGCTACTTTTTATCCCAGAAAAATGCAGTTTCCGCGGGATAGTGATGAACGTGACGTCAAAGGTGTCCAGAGTCTGTTTAGAGTCGCAACGTAAATTATTATGGCAGAATAAAGTAAAACTTGAACGTGTGCGGGAAAGATACAGAATAAGGCATGGTTTTTCCAATGATTATCTTCAAAACCGATATCCGAGGGTCCGAGAGGTCCCCAAACATAAATCCGTTATCAAAAATGAAAAAGGTGGCCGCCATTTTGAATTCTTTAAGTTTTGGACCGATTATTTTCAAAATCGATATCTGAGAATCCGAGTGGTCGTCAAACACAAATCTGCTATCGAAAATGAAAAAACTGGCCGCCATTTTGAATTCTTTAGTTTTTGAACCGATTGTTTTCAAATTCGATATCTGAGGATCCGAGTGGTCCCCAAACATGAATCCGTTTTTAAAAATGAAAAAAGTAGCCGCCATTTTGAAAACTTTTGTTTTTCGACTGATTGTTTTCAAAATCGATATCTGACGATCCGAGTGATTCCCAAACACGTATCCGATATATAAAATGAAAAAAGTGACCGCCATTTTGAAATCTCTAGTTTTTGAACCGATTGTTTTCAAAATCGATATCTGAGGATCCGAGTGGTCCCCAAACATGAATCCGTTATCAAAAATGAAAAAAGTGCCCGCCATTTTGAAATCTTTAGTTTTTGGACCGATTATTTTCAAAATCGATATCTGACGATCCGAGTGGTTCCCAAACACGTATTCGTTATATAAAATGGAAAAAGTGGCCGCCATTTTGAAATCTTTAAGTTTTGGACCGAATCTTTTCAAAATCGATATCTGAGGGTCCGAGTGGTCGTGAAACACAAATCTGCTATCGAAAATGAAAAAACTGTCCGCCATTTTGAAATCTTTAGTTTACCGACCGATTGATTTCAAAATCGATATCTGAGAATCCGAGTTGTCTCCAAACATGAATCCGTTTTTAAAAATGAAAAAAGTGGCCGCCATTTTGAAATCTTTAAGTTTTGGACCGAATATTTTCAAAATCGATATCTAAGGGTCCGAGTGGTCGTGAAACACAAATCTGCTATCAAAAATGAAAAAACTGGCCGCCATTTTGAAATCTTTAGTTTACCGACCGATTGATTTCAAAATCGATATCTGAGAATCCGAGTTGTCTCCAAACACGTATCCGTTATCAAAAATGACAAAAGTGGTCGCCATTTTGAAATCTTTAGTTTTTGGACCGATTATTTTCAAAACCGATATCTGAGGGTCCGAGAGCTCCCCAAACATAAATCCGTTATCAAAAATGAAAAAAGTGGCCGCCATTTTGAAATCTTTAAGTTTTGGACCGATTATTTTCAAAATCGATATCTGAGAATCCGAGTGGTCGTCAAACACAATTCTGCTATCGAAAATGAAAAAACTGGCCGCTATTTTGAATTCTTTACTTTTTGAACCGATTGTTTTCAAATTCAATATCTGAGGATCCAGGTGGTCCCCAAACATGAATCCGTTTTTAAAAATGAAAAAAGTAGCCGCCATTTTGAAAACTTTTGTTTTCCGACCGATTGATTTCAAAATCGATATCTGAGGATCCGAGTTATCTCCAAACACGTATACGTTATCAAAAATGACAAAAGTGGCCGCCATTTTGAAATGTTTAGTTTTCAGACCGATTATTAACCGATATCTGAGGGTCCGAGAGGTCCCCAAACATAAATCTGTTTTTAAAAATGAAAAAAGTGGCCGCCATTTTGAATTCTTTACTTTCTAGACCAATTGTTTTCAAAATCGATATCTGAGGATCCGAGTGGTCCCCAAACATGAATCCGTTTTTATAAATGAAAAAACTGGCCGCCATTTATCAACCCGTTATCAAAAATGGAAAAAGTGGCCGCCAGCTCAGATATCGATTTTGAAAACAATCTATTCAAAAACTAAACATTTCAAAATGATGATGACTTTTCTATTTTGTATAACGGATACGTGTTTGGGAACCACTCAGATCGTAAGATATCGATTTTGAAAACAATCGGTACAAAAACTAGTTTTTAAAATGGTGGACACCTTTTTTTATTTTTAAAAACGGATTCTTGTTTGGGGACCACTCGGATCCTCAGATATCGATTTTGAAAACATTTGGTCCAAAAAGTACAGAATTCAAAATGGCGGCCAGTTATTTTTATTTTCGATAGCAGATTTGTGTTTGATGACCACTCGGACCCTCAGATATCGATTTTAAAAATAATCGATCCAAAATTTTAAGATTTCAAAATGGCGGCCACTTTTTTCATTTTTAAAAACAGATTTATGTTTGGGGACCTCTCGGACCCTCAGATATCGGTTTTGAAAATAATCGGTCCGAAAACAAAATATTTCAAAATGGTGGCCACTTTTGTCATTTTTGATAACGTATACGTGTTTGGAGACAACTCGGATCCTCAGATATCGATTTTGAAATCAATCGGTCGGAAAACTAAAGATTTCAAAATGTCGGCCAGTTTTTTTCATTTTTGATAGCAGATTTGTGTTTCACGACCACTCAGACCCTTAGATATCGATTTTGAAAAAAATCGGACCAAAACTTAAAGATTTCAAAATAGCGCCCACTTTTTTCATTTTTAAAAACGGATTCATGTTTGGGGACCTCTCGGACCCTCAGATATCTGGTTTGAAAATAATCGGCCCAAAACTTAAAGATTTCAAAATGGCGGCCACTTTTTTCATTTTTGATAGTGGATTTATGTTTGGGGAGCTCTCGGACCCTCAGATATCGGTTTTGAAAATAATCGGTCCAAAAACTAAGGATTTCAAAATGCTTTTGTCATTTTTGATAACGGATACGTGTTTGGAGACAACTCGGATTCTCAGATATTAATTTTGAAATCAATCGGTCGGTAAACTAAAGATTTCAAAATGGCGGCCACTTTTTTAATTTTTAAAAACGGATTCATGTTTGGGGACCACTCGGATCCTCAGATATCAATTTTGAAAACAATTGGTCTAGAAAGTAAAGAATTCAAAATGGTGGCCAGTTTTTTCATTTTCGGTAGCAGATTTTTGTTTGACAACCACTCGGACCCTCAGATATCGATTTTGAAAATAATCGGCCCAAAACTTAAAGATTTCAAAATGACGGCCACTTTTTTCATTTTTGATAGCGGATTTATGTTTGGGGACCTCTCGGACCCTCAGATATCAGTTTTGAAAATAATCGGCCCAAAACTTAAAGATTTCAAAATGGCGGCCACTTTTTTCATTTTTGATAACGGATTTATGTTTGGGGAGCTCTCGGACCCTCAGATATCGGTTTTGAAAATAATCGGTCCAAAAACTAAAGATTTCAAAATGGCGACCACTTTTGTCATTTTTGATAACGGATACGTGTTTGGAGACAACTCGGATTCTCAGATATCGATTTTGAAATCAATCGGTCGGTAAACTAAAGATTTCAAAATGGCGGCCAGTTTTTTCATTTTTGATAGCAGATTTGTGTTTCACGACCACTCGGACCCTTAGATATCGATTTTGAAAAAATTCGGTCCAAAAAGTAAAGAATTCAAAATGGCGGCCAGTTTTTTCATTTTCGGTAGCAGATTTGTGTTTGACGACCACTCGGACCCTCAGATATCGATTTTGAAAATAATCGGCCCAAAACTTAAAGATTTCAAAATAGCGGCCACTTTTGTCATTTCTGATAACGGATACGTGTTTGGAGACAACTCGGATCCTCAGATATCGATTTTGAAATTAATCGGTCGAAAAACTAAAGATTTCAATATGGCGGTCTTTTTTATTTTGATAACGGATCCATGTTTGGGAACCACTTTGACCTTCAGATATCTTTTTTTTTCTTTCTAATGATAGACTATACATTGGAGTACTACTTGCCTCATTATCAAAATTTTTCATGCAGTAATTCCAACCAAAATCCTATTTCCCATGCTTGTTCGCTAAGCAGCAAGTAAGTATCAAACCAACCTGCCACTAAGTTCCCAAAAAACGGATTGAAAATAATAACTTTTAACTTAATATAGGTATTATACGTGCGAAGCGAACGAGTACGACTTTTTGAAGCACTGTTTCGCGCCTATTCTGTGACTCAAACAACATGCTTAGCCAAACCAATATGAAAAAACGCGAAGCGAATATTGGCAACGTCGCGTCGCTTACGCACTGCCGCCACCGAGCGAACATGCGACGTTGCTTTTTCCTTATTATTTTCATACGTCTTATCCAAATTATTTTTTTATTTATTTATCTATTATTTTTTTATTATTTTTTTATGAACATTTTTGGTTTTATCTTAATAATTTATTTCATTGTATTATCTTTTTAACATTTTTTTGGTTTCCGAATTTTTTTGTACATTGAAAAGCGCCTGATTGAATGTGCGGGCAAATATTGCGTTCGCCCTTTTCACAGGATCTGGGCAGTACTACTCTCTAAAGCCTTATTTGTTGGCTAATTGAAGCAAACGCACCGTGGAATTTTAATTATGAGTTACTAGAGTGACCTCGTCGAGATTGGTAGCAAACAGATTGGTTTCACCCGAGCAAACCGCGCACAAAATATTTTCGAGACTCTTAGAGCAAACGAATTTTTGTACTAACTACGACATTAAGGAATATGTTTTCACCGGTGAATTCTAATTCAAGACATGTTTTATAGAATGTGCAGTTTTCGAAACTCCAAATTGTGTATTATCGCCATAAAAAATGCACAAAAACAACCAATTTATGAGTTTTTGCCTATCCCTTCGCCTTAAAAAACGTGGCGTGCTAAATGCTAAAGCGCCGGTACCTATATCGCATTCTAATTCCGTCAATCCATCAAAGCGTAGAAATTACGCTTAACCAAGCAGATGCAATCATTCCTATTAAACGTGCTCATATGAAATGCTGAATGCCCCGTTCTTTGCTTTTTTCGTTAATCAACAATCACCAGACCGATTTGGATGATTTCTAAATATGGATAGAAAATTATCTGGGATGTTGGATGTTACCGAAAAATTACATTATGTATGAAACGTACGGGCACGCGCGTATAATTGCCGTATAGCTTATGGCGGTAATAGCGGTACCGTGGCGCCAGCGAGAGCTACTTCGCATACATACCTACATATATACATCACGTCTTTATTCCTTACGATGTAGACAGAGCCTAAGGTATCAAGACCTGAAGGCCACGTTTTTTTTTTATATTAGAGGGCGTAAAGGTGGAAAGAGGAATCAAAATAGTGAGTTCACTATCTTTCCGCTCGCGGCAGGCTCGTGTCGTGAGCCACTTCCACACTAGGGTATTTGGTTACTGTAACAAGTTGTGCAACAGTTACGGTTACAGTTAGCAGGTACCCGGTTAAAGAGGTGTCAAGGGAAGCAAGATAGATATAGATAGATAAATAGGTAGATAGATAGATACATGCATACATATAAGTATTTATTTGTCACCTATGGATCGACAATTGGAATAAAAAAAAAAGAAAAAAAAAAATAACAAACGTAAAACTAAATAAAATGTCAATTCACAAAAAAATCGTCATAGAACAGAGTGAAGCAAGTGGGAAAAAAGTATTTTCACACCTCTCATTCAGAAAAGTAAGCTTTGCTCCCTGTCGAGAGGGATCAAAGTGCAACTTTTCTGTTCAATGCTTTTCTAAGTATTTTTTAGCAAATGCAATTTTTTGAAGTTGATAATTGTAAAACCACGCCATGTTCTATGCTGGTAGCTCTTTAATTATATTTAGAATTCTTTTTCAAGTTATTCAATGTTCGGTGTGAAAAGTTGTATGAGCCACTCGGGAGCAAAATTATTTTCATCTTGGGCGTTAACACCTTGAATCCCTCATTACGCTCTGGATTCTACTTTAGAATCCTTCGCTACATTCTGGATTCAATGTAGCACCCTCGCCGTAAATACATCATTTTGCTCCCTTGTGACACAAATAACTATTGCCTACCCCTATGGAAGAGAAACGTGAGGGCAGATATATGTACGTGCTAGCCTGTTGCCCGCGACTCTGATGTCCGCGCCGAATTCGCTTATCGCTATCCCGCGGGAAATACTCAATTTTCTGGGATAAAACTATCCTATGCCTATCCCTTATGGGGTAGACAGAGACAGGGCCAGGTAAAGCCCTGTCTACCCCATAAGGGATATAGACATGATTTTTGTATGCATGTATAAACTAGCTGTTGCCAGCGACTTCGTCTGCCAAGAATTCGTTTATCGCTATCCTGCGGGAACTACACAATTTTCCGGGATAAAAGTAACCTATGTGCTATTCCAGACTTTTCTCTATCTATGTGCCGAATTTCATCCAGATCCGTTGGGCCGTTCAGGCGTGATTGAGTAACAAACAAACATCCATCCATCCATCCATCTATCCATCTATCCATCCATCCATACTTTCGCATTTATAATATTAGTTAGATGTATTGTACGTGTATGTGATGGCGACTGGGCCTATAAACTTGTTCAATCAGCGTCTCCCGTTGTACTATTTTAACGTGATTCCCAATCAACTTACCATAAAATTCTTCCATCCATTTTAATTACAAAATCAGCAGCATTTTGACGAGGCAGTTTCGCTGCGAGCCAGCATTACCAGTGCATAATGTTAATGGTAGATATTTACAAGCAATCTGGAACTCTATCATTTGCGCACCTAGCTGGTAAGGTGTCCGTCGAGCGGGCTGGAGGACCGAGTGACGAGCTACGAGCGACAGGTAATTGTTTTGTGGCACACTTCAGTTGTTCGCACTACATACATACATTGTATCTTCACGTTTCTGTTGAAAATCAAATTAAACACCTAGTCAAGTGCCACGTTCGCGTCTACTTTTAAAATTAAACAATTCCTATTCCCAATACCAGTGAGACTCATTCGTATTTTCTATTGCGGAATTCCACAGCGCTGCCATTGATACTCTTATTTATAAAGTACTAGCGACCCGCCCCGGCTTTGCACGGGTGCATAAGTGTTTTTCTACTATATTATGCAAGTATTATACATATAATCCTTCCTCTTGAATCATTCTATCTATTAACAAAACCGCATCAAAATCCGTTGCGTAGTTTTAAAGATCTAAGCGTACATAGGGACAGACAGAGAGCGGAAAGTGACTTTGTTTTATACTATGTAGTGATGAGTTTGTGATTGTGAGGTTATAGGGGGTAGTATCTGGATCTACTAACTGATTTTAAAACTTCTTTTACCAATAGAAAACCACATTATTTGTGAGTGTCATAGGCTATATTTAATTCTGCGCAGATAAAGTCGCGTTCAACAGCTAGTGTATATTATAAACGTTGAGCTTCAAATCGCTCTCGCTACCGGCTCCGCTACCTCTCCGCCAAAGCCTGGCCTTAGCACGGTAAGCAACCGCTTAAGAAATTGATTTAATCAGGCCTCGACGTTGACGTCTAAATTGTACCCCACGAGAACAACTATCTGTCTATCTATACTGATGATTTTATAATTGTTAAATTGTCCCGAGTCAAGTAAGTGACACCAGTGAAGCAATATAGGTTTCGCTAGATTAGTTGGAATCTTAAATGATAAGCTGGTTGCGCTTTAGTAACATTTACTGCGGATACTAAATTAAATAAACGTTTGCGGTTAATTCGTGTAGCTAGTACGTGGCAGTAATACCGCTTTATATCCTGTATTTATTTACAGTATTTGTTAATCTGTCAGTCATTTACTTCCTAAGTGCCACCCTGTATAATAGCCGTGGCATTTGACAGATTACTCAATTCGTTAACAACCACGTGCTAAAATATTCCGGAAACATTCTGAGGACCTTGGACCTTGTATATACGTCCATGCATAGGTGGCAAACACAACCCTCCATTTGGGTTTCGCCGCAGTCGGGTAAAAAAGAATAGGATGTTTTGAGTCTTTGATTGAATGAAATAAAAGGAAATAATTTATTTCAAGAAGCACATATCATTTAGTGTAAGGCCTGAGTAGCAGTGGCGTAGCGTCCATAGAACTCGATTCCCACTGGCTTGCCTATTTTAAGGCATTTGGGCAATTTATTGTGCAGAATTAGAGGAAAAGGCTAGTTAAGTTCCCTTCGGCTTGCCTTATGATTAACGTGACCATACGTCCCGCTTTGGGCGGGACAGTCCCGCTTTCAGGCAGTCTGTCCCGGTGTCCCCCGCGAGGCTGAAATTGTCCCGCTTTTGCAAACACACCAAATAATAATTTAAAATGTATTTTTCTCGCTCGTCACCCGCCGAGCGGTGTCGCGCTATCGCGTGCGAGCAGGATAGATAAACCCCTTCTACAACAAACTAGAATTCACGTCACTACTTATTTGCTTTGATTATTTTGAGTTATTCTATGTTCTATATTTAAAAAACTTGTACAACACTAATACATAACTTTTTTTATTACTTAATTCCGCAGATGTCCCGCAAAAAAAAAAAATGGTCACGTTACTTATGATATACTTGACGCCACGCCACTGCTGAGTAGTAAGCGTCCAGCGGAGCGTTTAGCGGGGCGGGCAGCGTGGCGGGCAGCGGCAAAGGGCTCTATACAATGTGCACTCGGGACTCTGACAAATACTTGCTTTTATTTAACACTAGCTTCTACCTGCGACTTCATCCGCGCAGAATTAGCAATTGACATATTTATCGCTATCCCGCGGGAACTATACAATTTTCCGGGATAAAAAGTAGCCTATGTTTTAATCTAGGGTACCAGCTACCTTCGTAACAATTTTTTTCCATATCGGTCCAGTCGTTTTAGCGTGAAGAAGGAACAAACATACACACTCACTCACTCGCATCGTCACATCGTCACAAACTTTCGCAGTTATAATATTAGTAATTCAATTCAATTTTTAAAAAGAGATAGCGCCATCGATAATATTAGTAGGAAGTAGGATGAACGCCGCACGTCCCGCCCCGTTGCACGCTATGCTCAGGCGTCCACTTAGTTCGTATACCACACCTGTAAAATAAATAGTGAAATTTCTAAACGACACTGAAAATTAGAACACAGAAAAATCTGAAAAGTAACGCTATGGCCGAGAATTGAACCCCTAGCCTCATCATTCCGTGATGCGCGCTATACCGCTACACCACCCATAGCAGGTGAGTAAGCCTTCGAATTTTTCTATCCGTTAGGTACGAACTATCACGTGACCTTGTTATTATGCGAATTTTTGTCGCCAATCGTCATCTGTTTGAATACCTGTACGACACAATTAGGTACAAACTCAAAAGAGACGAGAGAAGGCGCTGTAAAATAATGAAATGAATAATGAATGTAAAAAATAATGAATAAATTCAAATCAAACATATTAATGTAAATAAACGGCCGGACAACGGGCGGACAGAGCGCGCGAGCGCAGTGCCCGCGCCTTGGCCCCCGTCGCACCATGATTAAGAATCTCGGATGATTCGAAACTGTCGGACCTTTTCGGACATAATAAAACGTGAGTTATCCGTTTATCCTCACGGTAGTTTTATATTAAAAATTCAAATCAAATCAACGGCAAAATTTAATCAATATTAAATCTAAATTCAAATTTAGTCAAATATCAAAAAATAAAAGGTCAGCCGGATCAGACCAACTTCGCGGGTTACCCCATTCCTGTAACGGTAAAGCTTAGATAGCTTCGCCGGTTTCTTTTTGTTCAACAAACCAATGACAAGTATTACCTGCAACGGCTGACTTTTTATTGCGTCCAATAAAGGCGTTAGAAAATCGCACACAATTTCTCCAAACCCAGAACAATCCATCTATATCCTTTCCGGGTATAGTGATCCCTTCGGCGCCATTATTTACGATTCCACTATAACTCATGCCGCATGATCACATTTATTAGCAGCATTATAAGACAATTAGGTCCCTGGAGCGGCTGTCATTGTTAGCTGCATAATAGCTGCAGATTTATGCGCAAACAAGAAAGATAGTATAACGTGCATTTCCTCGGTTTGTCGCTTTCGTGTCGCGAAAATAGCCTGCCTATTAAATAGCTTCCATTCTAGTCCTGGGAGCAAAGAAAAATATATAATGTACTAGTTGTGTATCTTCTCGCGCAGATGGTAAAAGCCAATCGAGGGAATCGAGGGAATGGGCGAAGGCTAAGAAAAGAACGCATCAATATTTTGATTCCCCTTTCCACCTATACGCGCCTTAGCCGAGGCCTTTAGGTCTTGCTACCTTAGGCTCTGTCTACACCGTAATTTATGTATGCACCGCGGAAAGAGAAGCAGCTGGTAAATCTATGCTCGCCAGCGTGAAGAAATCGTGCACGTTGATAATGTCTGATGTTATTAACCGTTTCACCTTGATGTTAAACAAGTGTGGACTAAGCTTTAGCATCCGGCTACCCGCATCTAATGGTCGCGACAACCGGCACTAACTCATAGCGCCGCTTGCGCATAAATCTGCGCAGGCGACCACTAATTATTCCTAATTCACGCTCATACAAAGTTATATACGTCACTACACATTAAAAGACAAAATCCTCTGTCGCGTCTGTCAGTCAGTCTGTTTGTGATAAACGCAAAACTACCGAACGGATTTTCATGCGGTTTTCATAAGTTACATAGAATTTACGAGAAAGGTTTTGGTACTTATATCTAATTTGTCAAGGTTTTGGACGAAGACGACAACGTTAGACGAACAGAAGATATTCAAGACAGCCGAGCTACTTTTGGCTGTCTTGTACGTGTGATGGTAGTGGTGTAGCAATTAACTTGTTTTTTTTTTGTTTATTAATGTGGTCCATGGTTTTAGGCGATGCGGCTAGCAACCCATCACTATTTTGATTTCCCTTTCCACCTTTCGCACACTTCGAATATATCTCGTTTAATAAGAAAATAAAAGTCATACGATTAACTATTTGCATTGGACACATTGACACACTAAAAACGAAGAACAGAACAGATAGACATTTCAATCTTTCATTCAATTTCTGTGAAATAACCGTAAAAACAACAAAAATGCGACGTTGCCAGCTCAGTAGGAATAAATACTCTTAATTCACCCGCAATTGCTTCAGTCTACAGTATTTCGCGCGAAGCCTGCACGAAGGGGGCTAACTATATCGTCGGCTGTAGGTCTAATTGGCGTAACTGACAAAATACGCAAAATGAGTTGAGTATACAGTTTTGTTCAGAATTTTCCGCTCTTTCGAATGGTATTATTGAAAAAATTCTAGCTTTAAAAAAATGTCCCTTACTCTAATTTTTTTCAAGGGGTTCTTGTCGCATCAGCCTCACAAAAACAATGTATCTGAAAAAATATTAAATATAGCAACAAAAAATGGTGTATTTACCGCCGCCAACCCACTTTGAATAAGGTAAGGATCTTTTCAATCAACGAATTACCCTTACATGGTTAATTATCGCAGAAAAACATAATAAAACTTGCCTTACACTAATGTCTCAGTTATTAAAAAAAATACGCATCGCTTTTACATCAAACGGACTGCAAGTGTTTCGAAATATTTGTCCCTTACCCCGATTTGCATTCCCATACTTTAAGCAGTGCTAACGTTGCACCAATTTGATTTGAATTATATTTGAGTTTATTGTCTGTTACGCTAATTTGATGCGAATTGTATTTAGTTTCATTTTACGTTAAACCAATTTGATTGTGAAACTAATGAATATTTTATCCGTTACCTTTATTTACAAGCACATCATACTTCATAACACAAGATAAGAGCGGACGTGCTTACATTATTGTTATTCTTTTCTATCCCACAACGTCTTTTGAGTGTGAAAGAGAGGATGCGACACACAGCACACGGGCATCAAAACAAAGCTCCGTAATTCGTTAAGCTCAGTGCACGTTCACCTGTCGTTTGGTTTATTAACTACAACCTACCTTCTTACGACATCATGCAAAAAAATTACTTAACGATATCTAAATATTTTTTCTGTGTTCGTTATCGTTAAGACCTTTCTGATGAAACAATAGGTATTAAACAAAATAAAAATAAACAAAACGGGGGCGAAGCCTCGGACAACAGCAAGTCAATATAAGAATGTTACTTGTGTGTACAGATTTATAGTGCAAAAATATCGGTCACCGGAACACTCGATGGATGATCACATTGATAGAATTGTAATTAACGTAAATGAAAGCACTGACGAATCTAACGATAATATGTCTGACTGTGACTCAGATTATGAAATGGAAAATTTTGAAAATATCGATCCAAATAATCCAGTGGATAAAATAACAATGTAAAGTACCTATAAGTATACTAACGGGCCTAGTATGAAAACCTTCATGTCGTTTGCATCCCTCTCAAATGCATATGTATGTATGCATGTATGTATGTATAACTCTTTATTGTACATAAAACACATGAAAAAGGTAAATACATGTCGGCGCGATTGATATTAACGCCATCTAGTGGTGGCGCTATAAACCTTTGTAGATTGTTTGAATCATAACAGCAAGCTCCTTTCTTACGACGCCATCTAGCGATGTTTGCTGTAATTATGATTGGAATTCACTCCCTGGATCAGGGACGCTGGGCGACCGTGGTAGGGGGGTTCTCACGATAGCGTGACCGAGTTACTTTTGGTCCGACCGCCGAGCCGCCCAGTCGTCGAACTGGTGAGCGTATCCTCCTGAACCACTTTTACTATGTTGAGCTATTCTTGTTGTCCTTTGTGTGCCTACCCTCTGTCTAGGCTGGTGAGTGTGTTGGCCCACGCTCGAGCTTCAACCACGAAGAACCACCGGGCCGCCCATCCATCTAATTGGCTAGTGAGTGGGTTGGCCCGCGCTCGCGATTGAGCGTATCCACCTGAACCACTTTTACTGTATTGAGATATTCTTGTTGTCTTTTATGTGCCTACCCTATATCTAGACTGGTGAGTAGGCTGGCCCACGCTCGCGCTACGGTATGATCCTATGAAGAAACCTGTGAGTTCGTTCCTTAATAACTAATTCTTACTGTTCTTACTGTGTATTTTCTATCACTGATACAGAATTGTACTAGTGCACTGTCATTTGTAAGCGCCGTTGTTAGCGCGTAGTCAATACTATAATACTTTCCTCCACGGAGGTTCGTATTAGCAAAGGTGGCGTGAGGAGAGGTCGTGGGGAAGGATACGGAGGACCTCCCGGGGTCCCTTGGACCCCGGCTTTCTTATGAGTCACCTGTACAGTTGTGTAGTCAAAACTAGGCTAAGGAGAATCTATGTGGTTACGCGATAATGCCCTACGTGCACTGTGTTAGACAGACTATCGCGAAGTGTATCTAAAGGTAATTAACGGATTGTGTCAAGGAAAGTGAATCATGCGTTTCCACTGTAACAATAAAACGAGTCACGTCTTCATATGTAGTGGTTGACTATTCTGGCCCTGACCCACGCGCCAGCCATATACAGACTCACCTACAGCTACCTCATAACTCCGACATCGGAAGTGAGAATCAGCAACTAGAATCGCCCGCTAATATGACCCCGCCAGTATCTGACTCAACGAATAACCCTCAGTCTGGTCGCGTTTTGTCGTCGTTGGCAGTTATTTTAGAAAAATTGACAAACCAACAGCAAGTGAATTTAAACGCGAATAACGAGCTTTGGGCAGGAATATTATTAAAAGTAGCGACTTCGAAACAATGACCAAGGTGACGTTTACATTGCACCGCTTAATCCCGATGGCGATTGGGATCTCATTGATTATGAGAACGACGGAACCTGAAAGTCACTATTACTCTTAAGAATTAGAGTTTCGCCACTGCCCGAGCCCTCAAACTACTTGTAACACTTTCAACTGTAGACTTTTAGCTTACCATTTTGTATTCTTCGCACTCAGAATTGTGAAGATAGACTTGCTGTTTACGTTCTCTAAATTATCATACTTTCACAGTAATTTCTTTGTTGTCAACACTATGAGAGATACCTTGACACATGTGTTCTCCATTTTTACCCATAAAAACTCCTTTAATAGCGTAATTATTAATGAACACAAAATATTTACCGACAACCGTAAGCGTAATTATTGCTAAAACTCATAATTAAACCTAATTGTCATGTTATTGTGCTGTGCGGTCATTCCGTATACTTGGCGTTTGACAGCTGCCAAGATGTTTCGTTTTTAATATTGCGTTCCGTTACGTGCCATAAGCTCGTAACATTGAAGTCAACTGGTTCGATTAGTTTAAGTATTTGCAAATTTTGTTGCTATGCCTAATTTACTAACGCTTAATAGTTCTACCGCGTCTTACACTGATAACCACCGCACTTACTAAGGTACTGTACCCTTGACCCCATCTGGACATTTAAATGAATTCGACTCTTTGGGCCGTCTGTATTGTGCTTCTGCAAATTTAATTTTATTTAAACAAGACTAGTCAAATTATTTTCAACCCAATATTTGACATCGAGTCTTCGGAATGTTATTATATCCTTCTAAATAATTATTTTTAACATCTGAACAACGGACCGGACGCGTTGTGTTACCGAGATTTCGATATCGTTGGTCTACCCTCTAATTCAGTTTCCCTAATTCCTAAGATGTACCATTGCTTTGCTGTTTAATTTTGCAACTTAAATAAATAATCGTTAATCCATTTTATCGTTCTTTTGACCATATCATTCGTTTGTCAACGGAAGCACCTGGCGCCTTTGATATAAATTCTTTTCGGCATTTACTGCTGCTCCGAGATTAAGCCGTACCTACGCCCTAGATATTTTAGAGTCTCATTCGTTCTCTTTAGCCGGATAACTCCCATTAATGGTAACTGGTAGTTTCTATCTTCCATCCATACCAGCCATCCGGTTTCAAACTTAAATCAGCACCTGAACTGAATGCGACCTGCTTGCGGAGCAATGGATGGCTGTGCGGAATGAATGCTCGCGGTTTTGTGAGATGAAGGACGACAGGACATCAAGAAGTGTTCCGATTCGAAATTTTTTTGTTTTAATTATTGAAAACGTTATCGTTTAAGTTATTGGGAACGTTATCATTTAATTTATTTTATTGAAGTTTGTTATCGTTTACTGTTTAGTTTAACGTACCTAGTCTTGTAGTTGGTTATTTAATTTTCATGATGCGCTAGTCGTAAGTCTGCATTATTGTTAATAAATAAGTAAATAAATTATCCGTAACCATAAAACGGATGACTGAAAGAAAGGCCTTGATGCTTTACAATTTTATTAGCCATGAATTGCACGAAAACAAGACTACCAATGTGAACCCACTAAGGGCTCTGACAGGCGGAACATGTGCTGTTCTTGCTGAACTAGTATGCTTAATAGACGTAGCAAAACGCACTGTAGATCGTACACAGCCGTATACCTACGTTCGCAAGAAAATAGATAAGCAAGGCTTGGAAGATAAGCAGAAATTCGACCAGGGCAAAGCATGGGTATTTAGATTTCAGAAAGGTGAAAATTGTATTGTTTAAAACGAACCCAATAACTCAAATTGGGCTAGATTTAAAATACCCACAAGCTTACGAAATTTGGAAAATAATTCCCAATGCAATGAACACTACCAGATTAAGAAAGTGAGCGGCAAAGGGAAACCGAAAAAGGTTGCCCTTGACCAGCTCCGCCTCGCACCGAAGCCAGGAATTTGTGATGGCCAAATAACCGTGTCGGCGAGTCAAATACTCAATAGAAAATGTCGATACGTGTGAAACGCCAAAAAAAAATATTACAGAGGTAGGTGTTCCAAGTGTTTTGAAAAGAACGTGCTTTTGTTACCTACAAATTTTGCGATACCTGATTAATACCTATTAAAATTATTTACGCGATTGTTGATTGTCTAGTAACATGGCAAAAGAAGTCAAAATGATAAAAACAAGTTAATCGAATGTTTGGTTTTCGATTTATGACTTTCTAACATTCAAATTTTCAGATTAAAAACGAGAGGATAAACTTTTCGTTATAAACTGCGCATTCTTAAGTGATTAAAAATTTATACCGTGAATAGATATTCGAAATATTTAACTGTAATTCAATTTGCTAGTATTGTGGAAAAACATAGTTTGAATAGATTCGTGGCCAGATTAGTAATGTGATGAATAGAATGATTTTCAGATTCATTCACAAATCTCAGAACGTCGATTGCTTTGCTTTTAACGATAGTCAGTTGTGTGTGATGTGTTAAGAACTTAGAGCTAGACTGTGTTAAAAGCATGATTGGTTAAATTAAACGAGTGTTTTACTTTTGCTTTATTGAATTCAATTCCACTATTACAGTGTTATTGCAAATGAATAATCGATTGTGTAATTTGATTTGATTCGATTTGATTTGAATGAATGTACGGTACAAACAGATCACTAAAAGTTAAGGAACTGACAAATTACCTATCGGTTGTTCTTACTTACGATTTATCTGAGTAAATTTTACTGTTGTAGCACGCGTCAAGGACAAGGGCCCCCACGCTGTTGGTTGGAACATGAACGCTCGAGGTTGATTGCGGACGGGGTTCTGCTTCCTTGACATTCCCTGCAGTCACATAGTCGGTTGAGGCAGGTGTCTCCTTCTATGAACACGAACGTTAGAGGTCGATCGAGGACGGGGTTCTCCTTCCTTAACATTCACACAGTCATGAACACGAATGCTTGAGGTCGATCGAGGACGGGGTTCTCCTTCCTTGACATTCGCCACAGTCACATAGTCGGTCGAGGCAGGTGTCTCCTTCTATGAACACGAACGTTAGAGGTCGATCGAGGACGGGGTTCTCCTTCCTTAACATTCACACAGTCATGAAAACGAATGCTTGAGGTCAATCGAGGACGTGTTTCTCCTTCCTTGACATTCACACACATAGTCGGTCGAGGCAGGTGTCTCCTTCTATGAACACGAACGTTAGAGGTCGATCGAGGACGGGACTCTCCTTCCTTAACGTTCATACAATCATTGAACACGAATGCATGAGGTCGATCGAGAACGGGGTTCTCCTTCCTCGACATTCACTACATTCACTACAGTCACATAGTCGGTCGAGACAGGTGTCTCCTTCTATGAACACGAACGCTCGAGGTCGATCGAGGACGGGGTTCTCCTTCCTTGACGTTCACACACATAGTCGGTGAGGACAGGGGCCTCCTTCTATGAACACGAACGCCGGAGGATTGGTTGAGGACGAGGTTCTCCTTCCTTGATGTTCATTGCACACACACTCACACATTTAGTCGTTGAGGACAGGGGCCTCCTTCTTTGTGATCTTGATGTAGAATTGGCCGAGTGGCTAATGATTGATTTTGTAAATTATGATTAATGATTAGTTCTTACATTCAGTATTCAATACTTATTCAATACTTGTTCAATATTCAATTGATCTGTATTAGGTATTTAATTTGATTTGATTTTATTTACTCTTGACGATTTTAATCAAAATTCTTCTAACATGACAATGTACTATTAATGATGTAATTTTTACTGAATGAATAAATAATCTAATCTAATCTAATCTACAGTGCCTGTCGAGCGCGACATGTTGCAGGACGGCCGTGTCGGCGCGATTGATATTAACGCCATCTAGTGGTGGCGCTATAAACCTTTGTAGATTGTTTGAATCATAACAGCAAGCTCCTTTCTTACGACGCCATCTAGCGATGTTTGCTGTAATTATGATTGGAATTCACTCCCTGGATCAGGGACGCTGGGCGACCGTGGTAGGGGGGTTCTCACGATAGCGTGACCGAGTTACTTTTGGTCCGACCGCCGAGCCGCCCAGTCGTCGAACTGGTGAGCGTATCCTCCTGAACCACTTTTACTATGTTGAGCTATTCTTGTTGTCCTTTGTGTGCCTACCCTCTGTCTAGGCTGGTGAGTGTGTTGGCCCACGCTCGAGCTTCAACCACGAAGAACCACCGGGCCGCCCATCCATCTAATTGGCTAGTGAGTGGGTTGGCCCGCGCTCGCGATTGAGCGTATCCACCTGAACCACTTTTACTGTATTGAGATATTCTTGTTGTCTTTTATGTGCCTACCCTATATCTAGACTGGTGAGTAGGCTGGCCCACGCTCGCGCTACGGTATGATCCTATGAAGAAACCTGTGAGTTCGTTCCTTAATAACTAATTCTTACTGTTCTTACTGTGTATTTTCTATCACTGATACAGAATTGTACTAGTGCACTGTCATTTGTAAGCGCCGTTGTTAGCGCGTAGTCATTACTATAATACTTTCCTCCACGGAGGTTCGTATTAGCAAAGGTGGCGTGAGGAGAGGTCGTGGGGAAGGATACGGAGGACCTCCCGGGGTCCCTTGGACCCCGGCTTTCTTATGAGTCACCTGTACAGTTGTGTAGTCAAAACTAGGCTAAGGAGAATCTATGTGGTTACGCGATAATGCCCTACGTGCACTGTGTTAGACAGACTATCGCGAAGTGTATCTAAAGGTAATTAACGGATTGTGTCAAGGAAAGTGAATCATGCGTTTCCACTGTAACAATAAAACGAGTCACGTCTTCATATGTAGTGGTTGACTATTCTGGCCCTGACCCACGCGCCAGCCATATACAGACTCACCTACAGCTACCTCATAACTCCGACATACAGGACAACACAAATGTACAAAGGCGAACTTATCCCTACAAGGGATTTCTTCCAGTTGACCTTAGAACGATTGACAGGACACAGGTATTAAGCAAAATATAAAAATATTTACTTACATACAAATTTTCATAGTAGCCCCATAAGTAGATGTTGTTTTTAAGTAAGCAGGTATTGAGTTTTATTCTTGTAAACATTTCCCAATAAACTTTATTTTGTTGTATACTTACTTTGTTTTAAAGTGAAGATAAAATGCTTTGATTTTAATTTGTTTATAATTATACTTATTATAATTATACTTATGACAATAGAATATTCGCGGGTGGTAGGGCCTTGTGCTACCACCATCTTACTCGCTAATCCTGTCGCTAAGCAGCAGTGCTTGCACTACTGTGTTCCGGTGTAGAGAGTAAGACAGCCGGGGAAATTACGGGCACAAGAGGCATTTCATCTAAGTCCTCTAGGTTGGCAACGCATCTGCAATCTCTCCGGGGTTGCGGGTGTCTATGGGCAGTGGTGATCGCTTACCATCAGGTGACCCACTTGCTCGTTTGCCTTACTATTCACATAAAAAAAAGTTCGAAGTTACTGAAGGTGTTGTAACATCTCTATATTATACAATAACATTTTTCACTTTGACATCACTTCATCACTACATAGTATAAAACAAAGTCGCTTTCTCTGTCCCTATATACCTATGTCCCTATGTCCCTATGTATGCTTAAATCTTTAAAATTACGCAACGGATTTTGATGCAGTTTTTTTTAATAGATAAAGTGAATCAAACAGTAAAGTTCCATATTAATGGATATGAAAACGTCACTCATTTAATAAAATCATTAATTGACAGTTCGGGTGACATCGTATTCCAATTGAGATCAGAGTTTTCTACTTCGCTACATCTCACTACATCCGTATTGTTGATCAATAGATAGTAGGTAAAAAATATTTACCGCCAATGATGCGGTATGGGTAAATTATTTACTTATACATATTGTTTTATTTGATAACAATAAAAATAATAATAAATTGTTTTATTCCAATCAATAGAAGTCAAATCTTACAATATACAAACAATAATATTGCACGTAAGGGGCAAAATCAACCACACACACTCTTCCAATACATTTTTATACGTCTTAAATGGTTTAAAAAACCAAAAAACAATTTAAAAATCGCTTTACACTAAAAGGGTGTACATCTTTTTTGTTCAGGAATCCCTTTATATTATTTTGTCTTCATGTTATTTTTTTCAACCATCGTCATACACTACTTTGTATTTCATGCATTTTTTTCATAAACACCTATGCACCATTTTGTATTCAATGCTTTCTTTTCGTCAATCCCTGTACACTATTTTGTATTTCATGCATTTCTCCAACTAATTCTTTACCCTGTTTTTGTCATTATTGTTGGTTCCAACGTAGAGGTCAATTCCACGTAAGGGGCAAGACTGCAAAATACTTGGCATGTAAGGGACGTTACTTTCGAAACAAATTAATGTAAGGGAAATCTAATTTCTAAAATAGCCGCAATACTTTAATAAATGTTACACATAAGGATAGAGCACTAAAATCTAAGATTATGTGTGAAATCCGATCTAAAAAAGATTCGTTATAAAAAAAGTTATGAGCCATTTACTCCGAAAAAAAACTTTGATTGGCTCTCCTGAAAAAACGTATTATATCAGTTACGCCAATTAGACCTACAGCCGACGATATGTGGGCGACGCCTCAAGGTCATTCGCTCGGGGGATCGCCTTATGCAATGGAAATGGCTGCGCACGCGTCCTTGCGAGGATGCGTTACGCAAGAGGTCAACGCACTGACACTTCGCGGTCGGAGGTGTTACGTCATCGCTACGATAAAGATGGGGTGCACTGAGTGCTTAGTACTATTAGTGCTAGTTTTTTGTGACAGGAAAGAAACGTCTCCAGCGCAATCAGAAATCCAATAATAAAAACTAGAAATAAA
Organism: Pandemis heparana; assembly: GCA_963854515.1. NCBI lineage: Eukaryota > Metazoa > Arthropoda > Insecta > Lepidoptera > Tortricidae > Pandemis > Pandemis heparana. The sequence goes on along the minus strand of OY978013.1, from coordinate 13,514,264 downwards.
TGTCGAACTGATTAAAAATAGAAACGAAACAAAACTATGCAATAAAATGCGATAAAAATGTCACACAATAAAAAATGAAATCGGTTGCCAGAAATTGAAGCGGTTGACGTGTAGTATGAAAACATAATTATACGTGGCGCATAAACGCAATAGTCTTGCATGTTTAGTTGTGGAACAGCAAGGCTTTATTTCATACAAATAAAACGAACCTTCACAAAATAAAGAACTAAAGCAGTCAACATGTATTATATAATATCAAAGACGTATAACTTATACTCATCACAGCTACCTCATCACATAGCTATAACATATCACAGCTAGTGCACTGGTAGCAAACGCTACTAAATAACGCTACTAATTGGGCTGAGTAATAGCCTGACTGGGATCACACAGCGCTCATATCTCATGCAGCTAAACCACTTCCAACGACGGTCATTTCAAATGATATTTTTTTTATTCATCACCTGATCTGTTCAAAGTTTCACTACTGTGCTTTAATTCTGTATTTACTTATATATAATTATATTATGTATACATAGAGCAATAATTTGCAGTACAAAATAAAAAATCAAGTCAAGGCGAAATAGTTCCATAAAGGGACCTTTTTCAAATAACATTTAGAGAGAATAGTAGACGGAAAGAAAATGTACAAAAACCCGGTTTAAAATTTGCTTAAACGCCTAAAAAATATCTTAACAATGATCATAGAAAAACGGATAATATAATGAAATTAGGTATGTGTATGCGTATACTTTGGTACATAGGTAAGTATGAAAAAATATGATGGACTATTACATAATTAAGATAGATAACTGACAACTAATTTGTTACACATTTCAGGAGAACGCGACACGGTAAGTTTCTATGGGACGGAAATAGCTTAAAATGGAGTTGCAATGTTTTGTTCACATCATTAGTTGCTATAGCTGTACCTAGTAAAGTTATAAATATAAGCTTGTTAAAAAACGGCAATAACGTTTTCTTTCAAGATTTTCAAGATAAATAAAAATCTGAAAATAATTAAGAAAAATTAGGTACCTACCTACTTAAGTACTTAATGAAATAAGTAATTTAATTTAGTACATTGAAGGTTAATTATGCTTAAAAATTGTATTTGACAGCTAGAAAGCGGCTAAATCCGGTTCAGACTAGACGAAACTGGATTAGAAACGGACGCTCCCACCCCGCCCGGTGGGCTGTCACTAGTAAATCTCGGGCGTCAAATGAATCACTCACGCGCACGCCTAGTTTCGGCACGCGATCCCTGTTCAAACCGATACGACTGTGACACGGAGGCATGCTTTAAATGCAAATAAATAGCTTTTAAGAATTCGGGCACTCCGCGGAATTTAATTAACGAAAAAAATTTACCTTAACTACCTACTCCGCTGTTTCTACCGTCGCTGCTTGCTAGGTAAATAATTTTTGTTCAAACATGTAGGTAAGTAATTTCCATAAATAAACAATATGTTAATCCTATCTCTGGCCATGGCCTATCATTACATTTGCTTGAATTATCGCATAGTTAGTAAATAGTAGAGGTATCATTGTATCAAAATGTTGACCTTATTCAAATGTCATGCGTGAAATTTCCATATTAAAACGAGTGTATGTATCTCATTTAGCAGTTTAAGAGTGTACACTGCAGAGGACAATAACAATGTATACAATATCTTCACATTATTATAAAGGAACTAGCTTTTGCCCGCTACTTCGTATGCGCAGATACCGTTAGAGGACATGTCACCTATATTCACTCATGTTTTCAATTATTAACTCTTTATTTCCTATTTTATATTTCGAATAATCCCTTTTTAGTGCATATAAGTAGGTACATGCTCGTAAAATTTCATTGGCTCTAGTAATTATAGTTACGGAGATAGGTGTAGTGAACATAATTATAAATCGCATTTTCCGTGTCCCTTAGGAATTTTAACAAATCCCTTCTTGTGCACTTCTATGGTACTTAAGGAATATGTCTACCAAATTTCAAGTCTGTAGTTTTAGTGGTTTAGGTTATGCGTTGTGCGTTACTCAGTCACCTAACTCTTTTACAGGTATATAAGATACAAAATGTCTAAATGATACTAATAATATTATAAATGCGAAAGTTTGTGAGGATGGATGTTTGTTACTCTTTCACGCCAGAACGGCTTAACGGATCTGGATAAAATTTGAAACAAAGATAGATTATGGTCTGGAATAACAAATGGGCTACTTTTTGTCCCGGAAAATTGCTTAGCTCCCGCGGGATAGCGATAAACGAATTCTTTGCAAACGAAGTCGCGTGCAATAGCTAGTGACTCTATATTTAACTTAACTTGCAACAAAGTGCTTCACCCAGCTTATAATGCGTTTACTTAACAGAGATCGCCACATTACTTCGAGTTATAACCTCTTTACTTGTTATTTACCGGGTCCATGGACCCGGTAACAGGTAACGTCGCTGAAATCTGAGCGGTCTTGAAATGCCAGTGGGTGGGCTTGAATGATAGGAATCGTATCAAATTCTGAAAAGAAAAGGAGCTCACTATAAATTGTACCAAAAATAAAATTTTAATAAATTTCGCAGATACTTAATCATAATAAGGGTGCGACCACACCGCCGCTTAAAAAACGGTGACGGTACGGAATCGCAACAAAATGTATGAAGAAAAGATGAGAAAACGTGACGCATACGACACGTCACTGCGTATACGCGGCGGTTTGGTCGCACCCTAATACTGTGTTAGATGAGTGAAGTTATTTTACATACCTACTACATACATACATTAAATCACGTGTTTATCCCTTACGGGGTAGACAGAGCCTAAGGTAACAAGGCTTAAAGGCTACCTACGTTTTGCATAATTGCGGGCGTGGGTGGAAAGGCGGGGAATCAAAATAGTGATGGGTTGCTAGCCGCATCGCCTATAAAATTATTCCTAAGATTTTAAAAATGATTTATGATAAATGTTTAGCTATAGGTATGATTTGTTAAGGTTTTCTGTAAATTGCTTAACACAAATAATAAACAAAGCCAAGGCCATCATTTATTCATCCTCTTTGAACCCACATGCTTCCGTGCAATTAACAAGCTACCAATCGGATAATAATTTGGTACCATATAAAGTATTATAGAAACAAGATTATACGTTTTGCATTGGTCTAATTTATGACTTTAATAACCTTTACACAGCTTTAATGCCGTCGGCTTACAGTGGGCATTAGTATAAGACTGACTCGGATCTGGCAAGAGCATTGTTCGTAATCATCTTACGGCTTGAAGTTTATCTCGGAGTTATTGTTCGGATTCTAACAAATGAACGCCAACGGCGCAGGCACAGCGTTCATAAACAGCGTACCTAATAAAATAAAATAAAATATCATGGGACAAATTACACCACATTATTATTAATTATTATTTATTATTATTATTGTTATTAATAATAAAATTTGTTGTCATTTTTTGTACTTTAGTTGATGTAATTTAGATTTTTTCCTTTGGGATATTATGCCATTATTTTTAGGTCTTTTAAGCTGAAAGGATTTCCTAGTTCATCACATGATTTTGCGTTTTTTTAAACGGCACAGTAATTATTTGTATGTAAACAGAATTTGGGATTACAAATGAATAGAAAAACAAATTAAACTATACACATAAATTAAAAACGAATTAAAAACTAATCTGAAAATAAAAACAAAAGAACACAAAATATTTACCTTGCTACTCCGCTACTTACGTGCAAAATAACTAAGCTTGTGCGAAATATATATGTTTTGCATGCAAACCCTCCCTCCACTACTGCCACACAAAACGCACATAAATCCCACAAACTTAATTATCCCTAACACCACACAAACACTGACGCGCGTTTCGATCCCTCTACCCCTCCCTTTCCCTCCTCACCCTCCTCCCTCCCCTCTCTCCCTACGGGGTACGGGGTTTAAGTTTGTGGGATTTATGTGCGTTTTGTGTGGCAGTAGTGGAGGGAGGGTTTGCATACAAAACATATATATTTCGCACAAGCTTGGTTATCTTGCACGTAAGTAGCGGAGTAGCAAGGTAAATATTTTTGTGTTCATTGAAATGGACCTCCGCAAAGTAACGCCTGATTCAATACAATACAAACCAAAGTTTTTTTTTTATTTAAGTACTTACTTATACTTATTTAGATTTATTAACCAACTTATCGAATTAGTTATCTTTAGAATTAAAGTCGGCATTCTCAGCAGTAGATGTCACCATTTCCATTATGAAAAATGGTAAAAGTATTATACGCAAAACGAGCACAAAAAACTTTATATCCCACACTTTTGTATATTTAAAAAGCTTGTAAAACATAAAGTAGAAACTAAACTGCGACCGAGAATAGTACTTTATTTACTGTTGAACTTTCATAGGTAACACCGACAATTATCCTGCAATAAAACCAGGCGAATTAAGTTTTACTGTCACTAGAAAGCTCTCGTTAAAAGGAGCTAAAATTATAACTATAAAAGTCGCAATAATACTAATCAGGTGTACCTACAACTCCATTTAGAGAACATTCCGTTGAGATGTACCTACTTACTACGGCCAACCAATATTTTTTGTGAAGTAAAAAATTTCGAAGTTAATTTCGTGCTGTTCCGCTCCAACTATTGGTCATTAATGGGAGAGTGAGAGGGATGGTATGACATGAACTACGAATTTCGGAGTAGCCCCCTGGAGCCCGATTTATGAAATGATGAAAAGCAAATTCACTTTCTTTTTGACTCTAAAACTTTATTCTTCATAGCTCGTGCTCATTTAAAGAACGCCTCCCAACTGTACGGATATAATAAGGCGATAGAAATTCTAAAATTAATTAGTTACTTACCAGAGACGTAAAATTAGCACTTTATTCTAGGCGAAGAAACTGTTAGTAACGTATAATGTTACCGCACTTAAGCGGTATCTGCTCATAACAAGATAACTTTTTGTAAATAAACATTAAAACGTATAGTCGTCACTCCAAATAGGTGTAGCGATCCTGTATTTTAATTAAGACACTTATGCAACATTAGCATAAAACAGTGCGACGAGTTTGGAGCGGCCGGCCAATCAGGGCGTAATGTATCCCCGCGCCCGCGCTTCTCTGCCATAAAAAGACTATTATAATTTTAATCCTATCACTCTAATGCTGCTAAGGAAATTGTTAAAGCGCCAGTCATAGCTGTCTGTAAAAAGTTGCAAAATTCTCGCATTAATTATGTGAATAATTACGAGGAGCCATGTTGGTTCCGACACGTTTTTGCGCGCGGCCGGGGCATGCAGTAATTGCGGCTGCAACGTGCCCAGCTTGTGTATTCAGGGATTATTACAATGTCGTAAAGTATGGGAAATGATAGTTTGACGCCTGGATGATATGGATAGACTGGGGGACACACTGACTGTACTATACGCTTCATGGGGAAACAGGAAAGATAAAAAGTAAAGGCGGAGTTCGAACGGTGCGGCCGGTTAAGGTTGTCGCTGACTTGACCGCTCGGCACCGGATCGGCAGCTCCTCGCCTCATCGGCTCGCCGTCAACCAGGCGTCAACCATACGCAAGCTCGTAACGGAGGCGGCACGGTGCCTTCGAGTCGTCCGTGCGGCTACAGCGCGCTTACCTCGAGCCGGCGACTGGTTGGCGGCTAGCGGTCAACGATGACAGTAGGCGATGTCAGAGAGGCAAGCGGCGGGGCGTTCGCGGGGGAACCACCCGAGGCCCGCGAGCCGTCCCCGCGGCGGCGACGAGACGTATAAGCGCAGTGACGGCTAATTGCCCACGCACTGCTAGCTTATGCCGAGGCGAGGCGTTGCCGTTCTGAAGCCGATAAGTGTGCGTTGAAGTATGAAGTTTCATACAAAGAATACTGAGCGGGTGCTGTGCCGGCGCTGAGCGGTTATGTGTACTTGACGTGTAACACACACACAAATCACATAAACAAACTAGTTGTTACGCACACACGCACAAGATGAGGCTTAGTTTAAAGGTAACTAACTCCGGCTTTTTTTGGTCTAAGAGGTAAAAAGGGAAAGAACAAGTCCTTCATAATAGATGGGTGACAAAGTGATCATCTAACGGTTTCTTTTTCCTTGAGGTACAGAATACAAAGGGCTGAATCAATTGGAATAAAATTTAAGTGCGACCACCTGTAAAACCTACCGAACAAAAACCATCAAAAAATCAATTTCTAATTGATAGAGAATCGCATATCACATACCTACTATAAAATCGAGAACCCCTACATTTTTAAAGTCGCTTAAAAATGGAACGAATGAAGACCTCAAACTTAGCAGTCACCCCGTGTAAAGGTTTCAGCTAAATTTGTTTTTTTTTTCTAAAAAAAGTACAAGAAGAGTTTTCAAACATTTTAATCAAACGACCAAAAACTTAAACTTTCCCGTTAGTAAAATATTTTTCGGAGGTTAGTGTGTCTTCGCCTTAAGGCTGCATTGAGGAGTCCATATATCTAGTAAGAAAAGGACTGCGCGATTGATCCCTTCAATTGTCATATACGTAAACAGGAGAAAAACGCAAAGATCTCTCACCTAGACAATAATTGTGCATTTTATACTTGGCATTAGGTACGTGCGATGTGATTTTTTTGTTTATTTATTCTATCACAAATTACAATAAAAAGAAAACGGAACAGTGATGGTCATGGTGCCTTCCAACGGCTTTATATTTTATAATTGGGTTTTTCATTTATTTTATCGCGATAAAATCGATTTAACACTTAGATTCAGACTACACATTGGTAAATTTGGTAGCAAAAAAACAACGACACTTCTCTGCCTTTTTGCGTGATATTTTGAAATAATACAAAATTGGTTAGTTTCTTTTCGAGTATACTCATAGCTCCTGTGGTTTCGGTGGTTGTTCTTCGTCTGCGGAGGATTCGTTTATAATACGAGTATATTATTATAACAAATTTTATAAAATATATCCGGGATCATCAAAGGCTGGACCTTTTCTATGTCCTCCTTAGGATCTCAAACTATATCCATAGGTACCAAAATTTAAAACGATCGGTTGAGCAGCAGCTTACGCGTGAAAGCGTAAAAAAAAACAAATAAACTCACATTCGCAATAATATTAGTTACGAGGTTAGCTTTAGGAATGTGTTCGCACTAAACCACAGATAAACAATCGGGTCATGTCCCCTCATAATTCAAAAACAGAAACACTCCCGTTAATACCATCGGCTTCGGCCATACCTCAGCGGCCAGGGGCGATCCATAAACTCCGCCCGCACTTTATGTAAAATTAATTGATATTACGCCTCGAATGCGACGACCGTAACTAAACGCGGTGCGATAGTTGTTTGTTTTTGATGCTGGCAATGACGCTTCGGGCGAAGAGAGCGGCAAGAAGACTATTACAAGTACCACAGATAAAGCGGCTCTGCTGTGAGCTGGGGGGGCTGCTTCGAAATTCGAAGTTCGTAGCCTACCGTCCTTTTCACTCCCATATTAATGAGTATTAGTGCGAGTGGAACGACACGAAACGAACTTCGAAGTTTGGAGTAAGGCGTATGTAGACCACACGAAGATTAAATTTAATAAGTGTCACACACCGCGTCTCTCAAATAGAACTTTTTCCTTACATGGGGGTTCAATGGTGTGTGTGTAGTTCCTAATCTGCACTGGGCTCGCCTGGGAACTGTAGCCCAAGCCCTCTCGTTCTGAGAGATGATGATGATGGGGGTTGATTCTTATGCTCTCAAAATAGTGCGAAATATTAGAGTGACGGGGACGATCATAGGAGCTTCGAATTTCTGATTTCGAAGTAGACCCCCGACTACGCGAGAACTGTAATAGCCTGTCAGTGTCAGTGAGTATGAAGTTTTACCATATAAGCGCTGAGGCGGATGAATAATTATTTCCACGTTGTAATCCATAATAGCATATGTTAGTGTATGTCCCACTCTCCTAGACTTGCGGCTATCGTTTATAAAGACGGGATATGTGCAGGCGCGTGCAACATACGGCCCGCAGAGCGAATGCGATAGTAATTTTCATGCTTTCGTTAGCTTCATTTACTTCTAATAAAAGAACCGTAAAAACTAATAAAGTGAACAAATTCTGGAACTCGTATGTTGTTTGTTATCCCTATTAATGTCATATTGGAGGAGGGGGAAAGGGCTGCGTTTAGTTACTACAACTATATCAATTTAATGAGTACTTAGGAATGAGTAATACGTGACATTAAAAAAAAATATTACAGGAAAACTTATAGTTGTTACAGGATAGTAGCAAGAGAACTATACAGACTAAGTCAACAGCTGGCACTTGACGATGTTTCTTCGCACAAATGAGAAAATATATACGAAACTAGTCGTTGCCTGTGATTTCGTTCACGCAGAATTAAAATTTGTATCCGGGGCAGCTTGATTATGTATTCCCGAAACTTCCAATATTTATCGCTATAATTTTAACCAATTTACTAATACCTTGACACATTATATACTTAAAATAAAACTTTCTCGTCAAATACACTATCTATTGGTGAAAGCCACATGAAAATCCGTTCATTACTTTTTGAGTTTATGGCGAACAGGCAGAAAGACAGACGCGCCAGAGATTAAGAACCCATGAGAGCCTCCCTCTTTAAAAGTGCGTTAAAAATTAATCTATTTTAACTAGATAGTTCACTTCACGACACGCTACAATGTAAGCGACTTACATTTTTCTAAACCAGAATAGCAGCCTTCATACTTTTATGCTTGCCTCCATAACCAAGCTTAATTTTATAGTATCTAATAGCTTGTCATTTGACTGATTATCGTCATTGGATACTGTACCAGAAGAGCCCGCTTTTAACAACATTAAACTGTGCGGTCAAGAAAATAAAGTTGACGGAATTATGAGTTTAACCTGGTTGGAATAAGCTTTCGATGTTTTGAAGGGAAGGTTGGATGATGTGGTGTTGTTAGGATATTTTGTTGTAAGTGCCGTTTATGGGATATAGTATTTTGTCGGACCACACAGATCGCAGGCAGTTACGCGATGCTATGGTTCCTGTAATCGGTGCTAATGACGATATTTACACGGGGAACTGTGGAAACTATTACTATCAGTGAAATAGATAAGTAGACAATAATATAGCACTACTTTTGCGGGTAGGATCATGCAAATAGTGATGGGACTCGAGTGTCATTTTTTCACTCAGTTACTCGCTCGAAAAGTAGACTCACTCAAGTACCACTCGAGTGAAGACACGACTCGAGTGTAAATTTTTTCACTCGAGTGATGATATGCCCAAAGTCACTCGAGTGAATTTGTGATTCGAGTCGCGATTTTTCAGTCAGCTGGCCGTCATCTTGTAAAATATCACGTCATCATAGCGTAACTTGACTTTCTCACTCGAGTCAGTACAGGCAACTCGAGTGGCCCGAGTCAACTCGTGTGGTCCGAGTCACTCGCCGGACGAGTGAATTTTCCGAGTCCGAGTGACAGTAAAACTACTCGAGTGACTCGAGTGAAACGTGATTCGAGTCCCATCACTACATGCAAACACCATTTCCTACGCTGCTGTGTTCCGGCGCAGAGAAAGGCAGCCGGTGAAATCACATGGAACAAATTGATTCCTAACCTACCGTAGAACTGTCTGTCTGTAATAGAGACGGTAATAGATAACTGGCACTTAAGATAGCAACTTAACAGAGAGTGGTGAAACGGGCCTTAAGTATTTAAATAATTAGGATCAAGCTGAAACCTGAAGCTGAATGTAGACGTCAAAACTCTCAAAGGCAAAAGCGTAACTTTGTTAAAATTTTCTTAGTGTAACCTTTGACTGTATCAAGAACAAGCCAGCAGCGGTTAGAAGTGAGAGTAAACAAGAAAAAAAACAACATAAATTTTGGTTATGGTCAAGCTTTGATAATAAAACAATATTTATCGGCCCTGCTGATCATAATATGGCAAACGATAGCCAATTGAATAAATTATGCATTCGTTGAATTAATTAATCCGGAGCCTATTTCACAAAGGCAGTTCGCTCCATACTCCATAGATATACCCTGAGGATATATATGTATCTAATCCGTTTTAATTAGTGCCAACAACAACAAAAGTACTCATTGCAACAGAAGTTCAGATCAGGGGGGTTATCAATGACGTCTTAATGCCGTTCAATTCCAATTCAGTTTAGGTTCACTCGCTGTCAGATCCATACTAAAAATGACAACTAAAACCTGAACTGAGTCGGTATTGAATTTTATTAAGACTTCATGGTAAGGCCCCTGAATGTTATTAAGTAGGTACTAGCTGTTGCCAGCGACTTCGTCTGCAAAGAATTCGTTTATCGCTATCCCGCGGGAACTACGCAATTTTCCGGGATAAAAAGTAGTCTATGTGCTATTCCAGACTTTTCTCTATCTATGTGCCGAATTTCATCCAGATCCGTTGGGCCGTTCTGGCGTGATTGAGTAACAAACAAACATCCATCCATCCATCCATCCACCCATCCATCCATCCATCCATCCACCCATCCATCCATATATTAGTTAGTTAGATGTGACGGTATTCACCTTAGTTGGAAATTGGATTGAAAACCTTGGTTACGATCAGCGGAAGACGCCCGCGGTCAAGCTGCAGTGCTGTTCGCTGTTTGGTAATACTTAAACTAAACTTAAGCCTATTGTAGCACGTTTTCACATTAAATTTATAGTGAAGTAACATTGACTTCGTAAGAAAAGTCATGTTAGTTTTCTGTGAGAACGTTCTACGGTGGTTTAGGAATCGATTTGATTGATAGTACATGATCTTATGAACAATTTCGTTTAAAGATTGTAAAAATCAGTAGGCTTATTGTCTAACTCGCTCGCAATCGCTATCGTGTTCATTTTGCCAGTTCTTATATGGATGTGACAGCTAGCTGATTCCGATGCCAATTGTCAGCCCATACATGAACTGTCAAAATGAACACGATGGTGATTGCGAGCGAGTTAGACAATAAGCCTACAGTTCCCATCCGAAGCAATGCGAGTCATTTGGTGGAAATCATGCCTTAAGTTCGATGTAGGTAGGTACTTAGGATGGAACCCGGTTACCGAGTTTTCTGAAAAGTAAGTAGGTAATTAAAGTGTTGCCGATTCTTTCTGTTTAATCACTCATTAAAAGCATGAAAGGGACAACTGCAGCTCAAAATGATATTACTTACCGAAAACTGATGACAACGGCCTTTCCTTCCGCCCTCTGTTTCCTTTTTCAAAACTGAATCGAATTGGTTTTTTTTTCAAGTATTTGGCTATGCTTCTGGTCTCTTTTTGTTTATTTTATTCGTTAAAATAATTAGAATTAAACGTTTGAATCTTAGCATCGTATTTATGTGATTTCCGAAAGTTACTAGTATTTTAAATACCTAATCTTAATTGAAAAAAATTAAAACATAGAGATGATTATCCAGGGAGAAAACAGGGGATTACGTGTGTATGGAGATACGGCCACCCGTTGGCCGCGAGATTTCCTCTTAAATATTCTAGCATGCTTGAGTCAAATGTTTCTTGTGTTGTTATAAAATTATGTTTATGTAGATTCTATACATTTCGCTACGAAACTAGATCTGGCTACATTGTCCGCTAAAGAATGCTGCAGTCAAGTCAAACTACTAAATATTTTACACCCACTCCTGCGCAGCATCTGTATCACATCCGTGTATTGAGATGACACTGTTTGTTAAGTTTGAGAACGACTAAATCAACTCTAAGGTTTAGCAAATAAAGGTTTTTATAAACGCAATTTGATTTTGTGGACGTTTATAGGCAGATTTCGATAGTTTACCTACTGAATTTTGTAGAGCCGTAAACGAAAATGGTGTAAGTAAATATTCTTTAGTGAACACCACAAAACTTAAATAAAATGTGACTAATGAAATTTATTGAAAAACCTAAAACTACCTTACCAGATAGAAAACTACACGAATCGTAAATAACTTCCGTAAAAAGTGTCTCTTTCTTGTATCTTTGACGAGACCCTTTGACCTCTTAAGGGTGCGACCACACCGCCGCTTAAAAAATGGTGACGTTACGGAATCGCAACAAAATGTATGAAGAAACGGTGAGAATACGTGACGGATACGACACGTCACTGCGTATACGCGGCGGTTTGGTCGCACCCTTAGGCCAAAATTTAATGACATATGGTTTTAAACAATCACAACCGATTCTTGTTAAATTCACCTTTGCGATTGTTACATCTACATCTTTTTTTTTCTAATCGATTGGACGGAGACAACAATAAGCGCTCGATCACGAACTGTCAACCTGGCCGTCATTGACACGCGCCGGCTTAAAAAAAACCTTTGAATTGATGGTTTATCTGTGGCAGGCCATTTGACTACTATTTGAGGTCTGTGATGCCTGTGATCTTTCGTGTTTTGTTTGTTGATTATAATGTTAATGACCTTTTGATGAACGACTCGTAAAGACACGTGCACACGGGTATTTAGTGATACGTGATGTTAAAATAAAAAAATAAAAACCATTTATTTTACCAAAGGGGTAATGCCGCTAGCGTCCTGGGAACCCTGCCACAGCCAGCAGGGCTAGACGGGGTGTTCTTTTTATAACTTATAACTTTTTATAGTTAGTTTAAGCATAGTAAATTTCTGTTCCTATTAAAATAACCTTCATTTATTTTATTTTTATATTTTTTAAACGTGTATTAACTGTTATGAAGTGAATACTTTGTCTATTCATTTTAGGACGTCATCACGATTTAGATGAAAGGGATTGTACATTTTACAAAAAAAAACATAACTTCCATATTATATTTTGAAGGCAAATTACAGTTAAAGACGAAACAACGTTTGAATGTCACTGTTTTGCAAGCATTTATGAATTAAGGTTATTTAATAATAATATAGTACATTATGATACAAGTGTGCTATGTTGATCATTACACACGAGGCATGATTGTACGCGCGAGCGGAGCGAGCGCGTTAATGGTGCCAAGTGTGGTAATGATCAATGCACACGCGTTTCATACGACGTTTTTCAACACATTTGCGAGGAAAAACAAAAAGAAATTCTTAATAAGTAAGTATAAAAAAACTTTACTTTACCTTTGTTGCCAAACATTGCTTAACTGGAAGCTTTAGAACTTTTCTTTGTCATTTGGCAATTAACACCTTGGATTTCTTACTGACATAACCTGTCCGAACATATTTTAGTATTTCCGGCGACGGACACTATTTACATTTAGTTTTTCTTTATTATTTCTACTAGTAATTTTTAAACTAATAACAAGGTAAAATAATCAATCTGTGAGTGTGAAAGATGGCGGCAGATATCATTTGTCCGCGCCAATCCGCGCGCAGCACTCACGCATGCTCGCTGTGCACTTTGCACGCGGGCAACGAGGCACTGACAAGACTGCTAAACAGCCTAATATTAAAATAGTAATAAAATAATTAATCATTGTCTTAAATATGCAAATTACGGTCACTTCTCAGATAAAAATTAATACTTTGTCGAAATTAACTGTTTATTTATCATCTTTAACCTAAAATAGTTTAATATTCACGAAAATATTCCTTGTTCCTATACATAACTGAACTATTTGCTGATATTAAAAAAAAGTTTACATTACCGCACTCGTGCGGTAATAATATTACGGCACTTGTGCGTAATAAGCTGAATTATGAGCTTAAATGCGGTGCAATAAGACTCAATTTACGAGCAACTGTGTTGAAAAATAAATAATAAATATTATCATGGGACAAATTACACCAATTGACCCAGTCCCAAACTAAGCAAAGCTTGTAGGTACTATGGGATGAGTATGTGTATGGGTATGGGTGGGTATTTATGTTACTGAAGACTAAAAAGCAAGTGAGTAAATAGCTTTATGAATTTATACCGTAACAAAGTAACAAGAGCTTTCGTATTTATTCGAAGAGTTCATAACATTCTTGATATTCATCAGCATCCAGTAGTAGAAATGAAACCTGTCAATCTAGTAGGAAATGACAAAGCCATTTTTGCCGTCGAATTCATTTCCACCGTTGTTACCGTTAAATCAGAAATGATTATGCCTTATAAAGCGTTGCCACACGATCAGTGTCAGAAACAGAAACGGACCTCCATCATAGGCGCGAAATCAGATATGCTGTTTTGGTTGGCTATGTTGGCAGACAACAGAAGTGCGCCGCTTTGATTTAACACGCGCCGGTTTTGTACTGTAAATAATGGTTGCCAACATGCAGAAATTGGCGAAGCCTTTTACGTCGGTTAGGAGCAATGCGCACTGGCCGGCAACAGGTTACAAAGGAAATAAAATAATGAATCCTTTTATTCACATAGGTACCCTATGGTTTAATTTTATCTAATACTTAGATATTTTTACCCAAAAACAGACGAAAAATACATTTTCTATAGCGGTTTTGCAACTTCTTTATGATTAGTGGTTTATGTACAATCAGCGTCATATAGTATGAAACATCCAAAGTGACCAAAAAGTTCGACACACCACACTATTTCTATGGTGTACCGAACAATTTGGCTGACTTGGACGCTTCAAACTAATATCACGCTCACTGTTCTTAGTTACAGCTGTCAAACTTCAATTTAATCTTCTTTTATCCGTAGCAGTATAACCAGCTCGCATTCGCCATCTCGCTTTACCCTAGTCTTTTATCGTTTGACAGAAGGGAATGGTAAATGTGATTGTGATAAACGATTGCTAAGTTAGCAGAAGCCTAAAGAGCGGTTATGAAAAATTGTGTGAACAGTTAGTTTTATTGTATGAGCGGTTATAATATAAATTGTATGAACAGTCACGCAATAAACACGTTCTGCAAACCGTTTAAATATTTGAAAATGGAACGCGTTCAACATCTTTAAACGTTAATAAATGCCTCTGCGTGCCGTTACTGTGAACTCGGCCCAAAGATCTGCAATAGCAAGACAAATGCGGGTGATAACGAAACGATACCGCCCGAAGAGCGATTTAAGGCGCAATGAGATCGTGAATAGCGGCTTAATGTCGAAATGTGTGTTATTCCGTTAGGATACGATACCCCGGATGGAAATGTCAATTTTAACTATTAAGCTGCCAGTACTCCCACTCTTAAGCCGGCCACATACGTACGGAATTTTTATAAGGTTTCCGTACGGAATGACGTCAATTCGTAGCCCTGTCCCGTTCGCTGACGTCATTCCGTACAGAAACCGTATAAAAATTCCGTATTGTATGTGCCCGCAGCCTTAGACCGAATAAAATGTCAAAACGGTTTAAACTACGCCTTAGGGTGTACGCACACAAGTGCAAATTTACCAAGCGTAACCCGCAAAATTATCGCTGGGCTTGACATGCCATCGCAACTTGAGACTTGTATGTGAATATAAGAAATCACTAATGTTTTGACACTTGGATAATTCGTGTTACCGCTCTATTGTATAACCAAACAGTTTTTACAGAAATATAAAATCAACAAACGCTTGTTGCTGGTCAACGATACTCGTAAATGTAGAGCGCGCAAAACATAACCCTCATCTCCGTATTCGGGTAATAAGGAAATTTATCCAGTCCATTAATCACATAAATAAAACTAGTAGGCCATAAATTGTAAAACCATTACAAGCTCATTTAGAACTAAGAAATTCTCATTATGGTACAAAGTAATTAAATTGTTTATTAAATAAAGGGAGTCAATATTCCAGCAATAGAATAGGTCGACGACAAACGGCGAGTATTATTTTATTAAATTAGAATTCAATGACACAAATTACCTTGATGATTGTTTTATGTTGACCTTTGATCCATTGAAAGCCTAAAACTATGTCTGTTTAGTGGTGCGAGTTTTTTAACCGACAATAGCCGATTTAAAACTGTTCTGTTCCGTTTTCTAAATTGGCCTGAAAATTTAAACGGGGAAATGGGTAAAATATTAAAAATAGGGAGGAACGGAATTTGGGATGTAGTTGCTGTATTTTTTAGTTTTTAAATGCTTATTCCTTTAAAAATGGCAACATTAAAAAAAATAAGTTTTCCTCTGAGAACTCAAACATTAACGGTTTTGTGCCAGCTTCACACCAGTCAATAACTTTTTAATTCACCTTAAACTGGTTGAGCCCTCGGCAATCCATTATGAGGATGAATCTCAGCGTGTCACAACATTTTAGCGCCCATTAGAGATCGATCAATCGCCTCTCCCACCGGGTGGTAAGCAGGTTCGTTATTACAACGTCTCGCCGTCTAATGGAATGGCTGCTGACTTAGAACTTTGTAGTAATGAACAGTAACACGGCGAGCAATCAACAAGTTATTAGCGGAGTTTTTACTCTGATTTATTTTAATACTGTTTTAATTGTAGAGGTGTTTTACAATTTTTATATGACACTCCATCAATCAGGTTAGTAGGCGCATTGAGTTTTAAGTGAGTCTTTATTGGTTTCATCCCAACTAACATTGAACCTTAGAACTGAGTCTTAGAATGGCAAAGGGATTTTCAAATGCGTTGCAACTCTACGCTCCATCCCGCGGGACCAGTGCAATTTTCTGGGATAAAAAGTAGCCTATAACCTGGCCGGTGATTTTCTCAACAGATTAGTAAAGTTTCCAACAAAATCGTTCAGCTGTTTTCGCGTGATGCGCGCACAAATATACAGACAAACAGATAAACAGACAAAAATTCTAAAAACTGTTGAAACGTGTTCTGTTATCGATTCTAACTATCCCCAGCCTATTTTTTTTTTAATATCTTCCATGTACAGACTTTCGACCCTCTTCAGCTTTATTATATGTATAGATTTAAAACTTACTTTTACAGTTTAAATCGCAAAATTTAGAATATGCAAGACTGTTCTATGTCAAATTTATTACAGTTAAACTAAAATAATTTGTTTCCAATAATATTATGACTATCGTTGCAACACTACAAATTCTAATAACCTAAAACCATTACATTAGCAGCTGTATACCTACTTTTATGTTGTTTTGATGGAGTCATTATTTCTACATATAATCATAACTGACTTACATGATACTTAAATAGGTGATAAAAAAGCGTTTTATAGTTAAACTCACTCGCCTCACTGTCACCAACGCTCAGACACTGTTCATTTATGGTTGTTTTAATGGGCATTTATAAAGTAATTAAAATTAAAATATAACATTATAGCACAACGAGTATAAAGACCGTATTAGGGTGCGACCAAACCGCCGCGTATACGCAGTGACGTGTCGTATGCGTCACGTTTTCTCACCGTTTCTTCATACATACAAAAAACGCACTTGTGACTCTTCTGGTGTTGCAGGTGTCCATGGGCGACGGTAATCGTTTACCATCAGGCGATCCGTCTGCTTGTTTGCGATTCCGTAACGTCACCGTTTTTTAAACGGCGGTGTGGTCGCACCCTTAGTCTGTTGTTTGACGCGGACTTGCGTTGAAGTAAATGATATAAGCATCCATTAATATACATCAAAATTATTGGTTATGGTTAAAGTTATTGTTAAAATGACATGGTGCACTCAAGCTAAAGAAACTAAGGATTTATATAATGGCCAGTAAACACCGTGTTAATCGCGATATTAGGTTATCGCGCATCGGGGTACTGGCTATCTAGTTCGGGAGCTATCGGAGAATCGGACTATTTGCATACTAGCTCGCGCCGTCGGCTCCGCTCGTGATTATTATTATTTATATAATCGGAGATCGTAGCGACGATTGCGAGATTATTCGTGGCCTCGGGGTTAAGTCTGTGGGTTCGATTCCGGATAGCGCCGAAAGTTTATGGGTTCAATTTACATTGAGACAGGATATATTAATGCAGCTTGTCACGTATTTATCTAAGCGTTAAACGTTAGGGGGAGATAAGTGGCCAGGTAAATGTAGAAAAAGTATCTACCTTACCAAAAGTATCAAAAGTATCAGAAAATTTTGATTTTGATCAATTGGTAGGTACGTATGAAGAAAGGCGCTACTCGAGCTCTTCGACGCTTAAACCTCCCTTTCGTCATCAAGAAGAGGCATAGGCACCAAAGTTCTATGAATAAAATGATTGATGAGTCATCCATAAACATATTTGCATGCCACACCGCCATAAAAATAAAGAATGTTCGCAAAACCTCAGTTATGTTTAACCGAACGTTTCAGTAGATCGCTCCGACATACTTGGCACTTGGCGTATATCTAATACACAGAGCAATCATACAATAGAGTGTTAATACAGACTATCCAAAGCAACACTAATATAGTAACTAGAAATATTATTGCATCCCAACTAGCAAACAGGAACTAGATTTGATTGTATATCAGTGATATAAGAAGTCATATATCCATGATAGAAACGTCTCTATCACTGGAAAAAGGCCCCAGTTTTACAGCTGTTTGATGGTATATCATGTGTATTTTGGTACCGCTTATCACTACTTTGATGTAAATCCGTGATAATTCACTGTTGTACGAATCTGTTTGGTGTTATATCAATGATGATGGGATCACTATATCACAAAATGATGACATAGTAATTACAGGGATGGTGTTAGTAAGCTATTTGATGTTATATTGTTGGTAGATATTCGGTTATATCACATACCGTTAGTGCTCGACTAAGTAACTAAGTAGGCAAACCGCGTGTGCCAGAAAAAAAAAATAGTATCTCAGGCATGGTGTGTCGTTCTTTGTGAAGTGAAAAAGATAAAATATTACATCATATTGGTAAGTATTAAATGTTAATGTTTTTAACTCTTAGCATTTAGTACCTGTGCGTGTATATAACGGTTAATAAACTTGCGCTTTTAATTTTATTGATGAACTGATAGTACATTATTAGTGTTTTTTTCAAGCCCCTATTGAATTTTGATTATTTAATTAAATAAAATATTAAAATTGACATAATATACCTAAAACGTGTTCTGGTTACCGATATATCACTGATTTACAGTTCCCTTATTCAGTATGATAATGGCCGCGTAGTTGTAGTCCGGGAGCCGACTGCAAGAAACCCTACCTTATAAAAAAATAGAAAATACCTACTCTTGGTAAATTTTACGCAAATGAAAAAGTGATGCAAAAATTGCAACCCACACATACCTATATGATGATGAATGTGGATGAAGTGAAAGAGGTATGTCAGGATCGTAGCAAGTGGAACAAAGTAGTCTCTGCCTACCCCTGCGGGAAAAAGGCGTGACGGTATGTATGTATGTACGCGTATTTATTTATATGTTATTTTATTATAAGTATATTTGAGAAAGGTCTTGACCCCCGCTCCTAGTCGTTTCTTGTGCAAAGGTTGTCCGTCGCGGTAGAACGTGGTAATGCTGCGAGTGTGATGGGCACATTTACGTCTGGTATGGCGCGGGGCGGGTTGTTTGACTGGTTGTTTTTTATTTATTATTTTATTGCATTTTTTTGGCGTTATTTGTATTATTTTTGAATTAAAAATATGATTATAATACAATTTTTAATAGATAAATAAATTTATTAGTGCAGTATAAGCAATAAAGAAACCATACTTTCAATAACCTATTAAAATATAAACAATATTTTTGCACCCCTTTTTTTCATTTACGCAAAATTTGCGAAGTTAAGTCGCGACCGACCAAGAGAAGTAGTAGGTATTTTCTATTTTTTTTATAAGGTAGGGTTTCTTGCAGTCGGTTCCAGGACTATCGTTGTATCTAGATGATCTCTTTTAGAGCAAAATATTTTTATAATAGAGTTCATAACAACTGTTATGCGATTCTTTAGCTCTATATAAGAGAATATAACATTTATATGTAACTGGTGGTATATAAGCACTTTCAAAAGTAAATTTACGACTACTTAGTGTTACTATAGATCCCAAATAGACACTTTTGTTGCTGGCGTTAAGAAGACGCTATTATACGATAAATTAGACGTATATCAGCTGTGGTATGTTCTTATATATCACGGGTTAGCTCCATTCGTCGCAGATATATCACCAGCGATATTACAGTGACTTAGAAACCACAATAGAGCAACATAGCTGTATAAAAGTACCGTTTATATCTGATATACCACAGATTAGCCCTAAATCGCTGTTGCGAACAAAGTTGTACAGCTGTGTTATATGTGCTATATAAAGCAGTCGAGTAAACGTTTATAACATCATTTATTATCACTATTTGGCTGTAAAAGATTATACAGCTAAATGATGATACAAGTCGCCAATATACAGCAAGCAGTCACCGCGTTGCTTGTTTATGACTTCTTTAACACTGTTTAGCGTTAATAAATTGCCTTTTATCACTACTTTGTTAGTTGGGATATTAGCTGTTGTCCGCGGCTTCGCCCCGTTCACTTTTTTTTTTCAAAATATTATTTCCTAAGAACCTTCTCCTGAAAATAATAAACACAACAAAAAAAGTAATCCGGTGCCTTGCTTGAGTACGTTTGGGCCAGAGAGCAGCGATTACTCTAAACGAGCTCGCGATATTACAACTGTTGAATGCGACATGACCACGGATGTAGATCCGGAATTCCGAGATTCAGATAATGTTGAATCTACTCTGTTGTTCATTCCTCTCTGGCGAAATAAGACGATTCATATTCAGCTCGTACAGAACTGAGCATTTCGTACTTTTTTGTTCATCGCGTAATGCTCTGTCGGATAAACTACGGTCATATTATGGAAACGACCGACTTGCCCCATAAGGATTTTACACGCATATTTCTTCATTTCTTTTTCACCTAGCTCACATTGTAAATGATATCTATATCTTTATTGATTGGTTGACTTTTTGCGTTTGGTTTACCGAATTCCCGTGAAGCCTAGAAGTGGTTATTTTATGGTCTGAGAAAAGGTCGAACTTATTAGGTGCTTTGGTATTTATTGTGTTTTACCTCGCCACGCATTTGAGCTGGTAGCTTAGTGTATAAGTGGATACGATAAAAGCAAACCGACCGATAAACGGGAAACGGTAGGTCGTGCTAGATAATGTTTATTTTCTAGTCAGCTAGCAATTTTTATTCAAATACATATCACATTTAAATAAGTATACTTATAAATATAATAAGTATTCAAGGTGTTTTTTTTTTTTTTTAATGTTAATAGGAAGGAAAACGAGCAAGTGGGTCACCTGATGGTAAGCGATCACCACTGCCCATAGACACCCGCAACCCCGGAGGGATTGCAGATGCGTTGCCAACCTAGAGGGCTAAAAAAATTCGAAATACTTCAAAATAAAATAAATAACTTGAAACAATTGACACCAATAATTGACCTCCCAAGCTTAGCATAGCTAGTTATATGGGTACTAGTCAATGGACTACTTACTTAAACACATATTGAACATTCAAGACTCGGGAACAAGTAGATCGTATTTTTCATACAAACGTGTACTCCGACCAGAAATCAAACCCGGGACCTCAAGCCTCAGGTTCACTAACCACTAGACTATCCAGTCGTCTTCAACAATTGGTTGGCTTATTTTGACGCCATACCTACGATGAACAACGATCAAGATCAATGTACGGAAATATTTTGTCAACCATAATTTTAAATCGAAAAGAATTTTAGCAGTGTTCAGCTAAACTTACCCAACAACCTGATTTTAGTTTTTAATTTAGTTTTAGTTCAATTTGTTTTTATTTTTATTTGTATTTGTAATGTCATGTTCATTATCTTATCTACCAACGAATAAAGCTCTCTCTTGTACACTGCTTTAAGTAGGTATTCTGGATTTAATGTTATCGTAAAGTTTACAGTAATAAGGTACCATAGCCGTTCTTTGCGTACTGTTTCCTAATCTCACAAAATACTGTAACACCTTCTTATTTATCACCATCCAAGTATTTAGTACGCAATGTCCGCGTTCAGTTAATATCGTTAACAACAATAGAGTTTAAATTAGAAATTTGTCGACGCAATGGTCAAGTCTCTTGTTAAACGCATTGTTAAAATGATAAGCGACAACATTACTTACAATTATAATAAAAGTAGTCGCTTTATGTACCTAAAGAAGATTTATCCGTTATCCTACTTAACCTGCATAATCAACACCGTATTATGTAAGCAGTAAGCACGAAATTAGTTTGTGAGCAATTCAAAGACAGATAAGTATTTAATACTAACTTATTGGCGACCAAATAAGACTAAACGGTATTCAAATGTAAACTAAGTTGGGACGAGAAAGCCATCGTTAAGATTATCAAGGACGGCTGCCGTACAAATAGTTTACTGAACGTAAAATATTTAGGGAGTTTTTACACGCACGGTTGAACCCTGGAAGCAACTGGCGACACCCAATTTTACCGGACCGGTACAACTTAGGGATCTTCAAAAAACGAGCATACTCTTTTCTTAAAAGAGCGGCAACCTTCCCATATCGTAAACCAACTATGTTATGTGCGGTGATTGTTTTCCATGAAGTGACCCACGTGCTCGAAACCCGTTTCACATTAAAAATTTAATTATTTCTAGTTCTTCTTCTTATTATTTGTGGCGTATCAAGTCGTCATTGCAACGACAACTTCGCCAATCTCAAAGTAATAAAAATATACTCAAATCTTGGGACAAAATGTCGGCAACTTTATACGGTTATAAGGGTAATACGGTCAATCCCCCTCCCCCGTGCCGAGCTCTTAGCCAACAGTCAATTATATCCCTCAAAAACTGCCAGGAAATCCTTAGCCGATGCCCAGGGTGCCCCGGACCAAGCCTTGCTCTTCCCCTGAACGGATCCAAAACGAACCGCAGCTCTTGATCACACGCGGAGGTAACCCTCGTACCAAGTATTTTTAGTTACAGTTTGTATTAATGATTATTTCTATGGCTACCGGCATCGATCGAGGAAATTCAGGCAATTGCAATACCGCGAAGCGATCGCGAATAGCTGAATTCAAATGCGCTTGCGTGAGAAAAGGTGGGATCGGTAAACATTTGAATGAGCAACCTCATTGGTCGATTATTAAGTGAGCAGTGGCTGATTGGTCGATTGAACGCGGTGTCTTTAACAAGTTGCATTAAAAAACACGCGGGCGTGAATTACTTTCCAATATTCATGCTTGCGTGTACTCCAAACTTGGTATTAACTGACTCTCTATAACCAACTTGGTGCACTACCGTACATATGAACGAATAATTTAGCTACAAAGTTGCTACAGAAAAGTCAGTAGACATAGACAATAGTAGGTACCTATACGTTGTGCTGTAACGTTGGATTTTAACAATGTAAACAAATCTTACGTCGAATTTAATCCACTCGCAATAGATTGACTTGAAATTAGGTATGTAAACTTTACGACCTCCCACTTCATGCCTTTGCTATGACGATACTATATTGCTAAATGTAACCT
Organism: Pandemis heparana; assembly: GCA_963854515.1. Taxonomy (NCBI): domain Eukaryota; kingdom Metazoa; phylum Arthropoda; class Insecta; order Lepidoptera; family Tortricidae; genus Pandemis; species Pandemis heparana. The sequence goes on along the minus strand of OY978013.1, from coordinate 13,491,005 downwards.
AAATGTTTTTTTTCTATTTTACTTGAGTAGCTACCTTTTTTTTTAATTTATATAAACCAATAGTGCGAAATATACATCAGTGATGCTCATAGCCGGTATTGATAACCACTTACTGTGTGGTTATGTAATAGCCGGCGAACCTAATACCTAGTTCCGATTTATGTCTAGACATTCCAAAGTACAGTAATTTAAATTTTACTACCTACAACCTCGAATGTACGCGTTCTTAAAGTAAATACAATTCTCCGTAGTATAAAATAATCATAAATCCCATATGGTATAAATATAAAAGCACTACTTCGGGTTTTGCGCGCATGCTCCGTATCTCTAAGTAGAAGTAAGGAATATTTTTTACGGAGTTGCTTTTAAGATGTGTCATATGATGTAGGTACATACATGTACAGTTGTTATGTTGCATAAATGAAAAGTAAGTAAGTAAGTAAGTAATCTTTATTTGCAATTAAATATGAAATACCTATAATATAGTGTGTGTGTGTGTGTGGGTGTGCACTCTAGCCAAGAAGGTCAAGAAGGTCACTAGAGTTGTCCAAGCAAGTAATATGACCAATAAGAATAATTATTAATGTTTACTCGTTGCGTGACAATACATAGAGTATGAAAGTCACTTAATTTTTATGAAAACAAAAAATGTATTACGATCGTGATCATAATTCTAAAAAAGGAAAATTTAAATGAAAAAAGGAAAATTAATCGCAAGAAAAATGTTTTCATGTATAAGCGATAAATCATTACCAGTGTACTTCATAATTGGATACCACTCTGACCATTTCTTCCAAGGTACATGTGACGTACGTGTATGGATGTTAGGTTGCAAGATAAGCCCTTATTATCTGTCGGATCAGTTTTTCCCGAACGATAACGATCGCGGAGCATCGCCCTGTCACTCGTAATCACTCGATCGCTGCGCCGTTTTTAAACATGCGATATAATAATCTAGTTTTCGAGTTGATGTAGGGTTGGCACATGAAAATATACCTGGGACCTTACGATGACGTCTTATTGCGATTCAATTCTGATTCAGTTTAGGTTCGCTCGCTGTCAGATCCATACTAAAAAACCGGCCAAGTGCGAGTCGGACTCGCGCACCGAGGGTTCCGTACCATTATCTAGAAATATCTATAAACCAGTGAATACAGAGCCCTGCTCCAAAGCAAAATGTACGCAGTGTGGGGTCACTGATATATACAGACATACATACATATTTACGGTTTTCACAATTATTCCTTAATCTATGCTATAAGACCTACCTTCATACCAAATTTCAAGATTCTGCGTTCACGGAAAGTACCCTGTAGGTTTTGATTCCCTTGAGAGCCGAAATTTTGCGGAAATTTGCAGCATAAACAGATACAGCCGTATCTTTTGATTGCGTTTAGCTTAGAAGTTTGATTTTTCCACACCTTCAAGGGGCAGTAGACCTGAGTATTTTATATAAATTTCAGCTTGATACCTTCACGCGTTCCTGAGAAAAAGGGTCTTTACAGACGGACGGACGGACGGATAACAAGGTGATCCTATAAGGGTTCCGTTTTTCCTTTTGAGGTACGGAACCCTAAAAATGACAGCTAAAACCAGTCGCAATCGCCATCGAGTTCATTTTGACAGTTCATGTCATTGTATGGGCTGACAATTGGCATCGGAATCAGCTAGCTGTCACATTCATACAAGAACTGTCAAAATGAACACGATGGCGATTGCGAGCGAGTTAGACAATAAGCCTACTGAACTGAGTTGGAATTGATGGTAAGGCCCCTGTGCTCCGAATAGCTTACGAGTAACTCATCGCGTTCTCATCGCTTATGCTCGGCTAACTGTCATTTTTGGCGACGCCGACCGAATAGCATATTAAATCTTAGGCTCTGCTAATAGTCGGTATTATCGCTCACATGCCAATCCCGAATCTTTCATCAGAGCATCCATTGTAACTTGACACGAAAACGCTTCGAACAAGTTTGCATTAACGTCCCAATTACTATAGATAAATTGACAGCGCCCCTAGCGGAAGGAAACGACAACAAACAGTCTTTATAGTACATATTTGACATTTTAACGCAAACACTACGGATTACGGAGGGTGACCAAAAACTGACACTGAACATACTCGTACTGTTTCTACTTTTTACTGTGTGCTGCTGCTGTGTTATGTTTTCCGTTGTTTTTATTAAAGCTGATTTTTACTTTTTGACAAATCAAATGTTTAAATATTTTATAATTTAAACGGTTTTTTTAACAACAAAAATATGTAAGTAAGGTATTTTCATTCTTAACTGTCCTATTTGGTAAACAAAATTCTAACCTCAATGTGCAAATTTTTGTAAAGAATAAGGTGTATTGTATTATGTTATCAAATAAACCTGAAGGCGATATTTTGTACATAATTTTGCTGATATTTTATCTCCAGTGCCTTTATTTACGATGAAATAGTTAAAAAATAACAAAAATGAGACGTTTTGAGGTTATAATTTTGTTTACCAAATAGGAAAGGTAAGAATGAAAATACCTTATATTTTCATTAAAACCATATTTTTCATTGAATTTTAATATATTTTAGGACGTGGGTTAAATGAAAAACCAAAATCGCCCATTATTCGAAACCCACTGTGCAATGACATGCGTTATTATGAATTAGGACGGCAGAGCAGCCCTAACCTCCGCTCTAGCAACTTGATTGCCTCTAGAATGGTTTCATAAGAGAGTCTTCATACAATTTATAGGCTCACCCAGCTTATACGGAACATGTTATGATAATTACGCATTACAGCATGATGAATATTTAGACGATCGACGTAAAGCTGAGAAGGAGCTGTGTTATGTTTCTTTTTATATGACAACGAAGGCAAACGAGCAAGTGGTTCATCTGATGTAGGGATTGCAATCCGGATAATCCGAAATCTGAAATAACCGGATAAATCCGGATTTTTGACGCCTTTTTCGGATTTCAATTACAGTTGACAAAGTTGACATTTAAGCAGAATTTCCTATTGAATTTAGTTTCATTTCATTCATTCATGCGTTCGTTTCGTTCCCCGCCACTTGGCATATCTATCCCTCTTCCCCCTTTACTGGCTACCTCATACCTAGCTTTAGATCTAGCTAGTCGGCCGGTCCGGTAGTACTGTACAGCAGACACAGCAGTACTGGACTGATTAAACGCGGATTATCAAGATTTTTGCAGTTTTATTTTATATATTCTTAGGGAAAAGGCCGTAGCAGGATAAGGGAAGAAAAAATGCCCTTTTATGATTAAGAGCTGGTTTTTTTTCTATGCGGAGTAGCAAGGTAAATTTTTTGTGTTCATTGAAATGGACCTCCGCAAGTAACGCCTGATTCAATAAAATATACAAAATGTTTGTTGTAATATAATTCATAATTCATAATATTTATATTAATGTATGTATGTATTTATCTACATTATATAAGTACCTATGTTTATCCATTAGGTCTATTTTATTCAAAATGGTTTAGCTTTACTTTTCATAAGCGCATTCCAGTTGAACTGAAATTGGTGAAAAATTCTGCTGAATTGGTAACGAGTACGGAACAAAATTAAAGCTCTATATAATTAATTTGAGTCGTAGACTTGTAAAAATAAAAATATTTTGACCGCTTTCGAGTGATGTCCTTTAAAAAATCGGGCCCAAATAAAAAAAATCAGCTACCTAGTCAACAAGATCAATAATATCAAGAAATAAAATTACTATTATATTAATATACTACTCCAAATTCTGCTCAATATTTTTTCTTACAACTTTGGAATAGAAATAGACTTATTGTCCAACGATGTGCTTTCCAAATGAGAGTTCCAGTGCCCAATTAGGGGTACCTCGTCTTTTTTCATTTTAATTAGTTATGTATTTATCTTTAAACGAGCTGTTGGTTCCTTATTACATGTATGGCTGTTACAGAGGTCCGTAGCGGCGAGTTTGACGCAGAGATACTATCGCAGTAATGATGAATGCATACGAGCACTGCTCATAATTTGTACTAACCGTATCTGGAATCCATTCGAAGCTGCAATATTTACAGCGTTCATGAGTGCGACATTAAAGAGGAGAAACGGCTTTAATTCAATCGTATAAATATGCATGTGTATTATACGCCCGCAATCATGTTAAATGTGGTGGGTCTTTTTACCTTAGGCTCTGTCTATACCGTAAGGGATAAAGACGTGTACATAATGTTTTTATGTATGGGGTATATGTACAAAGGTGATCGTTACCCCGTTTATAAAGACTTTATTCTAACTTTCTTGTATTTTTACTTGTCCTACTACTATTATAAAGGCGAAAGTTTGTAAGTATGGATGTATGGATGTATGGATGTTTGTTACTCTTTCACGCCAGTACGGCTTAACGGATCTGGATAAAATTTGGAACAGACATAGTTTATGATTTGGAATAACACATAAGCTACTTTTTATCCCGGAAAATTGCGTAGTTCCCGCGGGATAGCGATAAACGAATTCTTTGCAGACGAAGTCGCGGGCAACAGCTAGTTTTTTATAAATTAAAAATTGTTTACAGGTACGCAACATGAGATATGAATGCAAAAAGTGATACGAATATATCCTAGAGTTCCGGTGAGTTTTAACGGTTTCATTTTTTTTCACATCATTAAAATCATCATCTTCCGCAGCCTATATAATAATATGTACTTCCCACTCCATTCACAGGCCTACTCTCGAAATGAAAGGATTAGCAATGCGGTTATAGTTCCTTTTATGGTATGATGTATGGCGACTGACAAAAGACGACTTACAGTGGACTGCTGCCACTCTTCTAAAAAAAAAAAATATAAAAAAAACTTTTATTTCGGTATCTTAAGTTACTATGTTTAACAATTGTTTGGTGCCTCTTTTTAAGTTTGTTAAAAACCTGTGTTAAGAGACACCGCTCTTCCTTAGGCGGTATCTGCCCGTCTAGCACGACAGCGCACAATAGTCGCGTCGCGCGCGAGAAAGACTACCCGTTTCTTTCTAGAACGGACAGTAAGAAAAAGACGGGCAATCTATCTCGCGCGCGACGCGATTCTTGTGCGCTGTCGTGCTAGACGGGCTGCAAATTTCAGGATTTTTTAATCATAAGTAGTAGATAAAATGTTTCCATTTAATATCTATGTTCAAAGTAAACCGCGTCAAAAACAGGGGCCCTACCATGACGTCCTAATTCCGACTCAGTTCAAGTTTTAGCTGTCATTTTTAGTATGAATCTGACAGCGAGAACCTAAACTGAATCGCATTAAGACATCATGGTAAGGACCCAGGACTAAATTTTGAATCGCAAATTTAAATGAAAAATCTTTTCAGGGGTGTCCAGTCAAACTAACCAAACGTACTCAAATATTCCGGAAAAAATCAGAGAGATCTTGTAGAGCTGTGAATTCCTGACTCCAGTACTAGATTTATCATGAAATTTCGGATCGTTAATCGCCACCACGACCGCAATTTTAAGGGTGTACAGAGAAAATACGTACGCAGTCTCTCCAAAGTTATACCCATGTATAAAGTAAAAACGTCATTCTTTATGACGTATTTGCGTTACATGGTGTACTCGCAATACCAAGTAAGCACAGCGACTCCGTGTGACCGATACATATCGACCGATGATTGATGCGGACGCCCATTTGCCAGCCGTCCTGTCACACGCGGGCCACGAAACTAGCAAACATTGAAGTGCCTTTTCACTCACACTTTAGCCATTATTATGAGAGTGAAAGGGACGGTTTGTTACGAACTTAGGATTTTGGAATAAACCTCGAGTGTTTAAGCTGTCGGGCTGGAAAAAGTGATATCTCGATTTTAACAGTTTTAAAGTCGTTTTAGTCGTAGTTAGCTAACGTGTAAAACGTGTCGCATTGAAGTATTAAATGCTATGAGATGAGTTTGTTGTTATGCGCCGCTGGTGGCGCTGCCAATTCTTCCAAAGTAATTAAACCTCTAGCCTCTGTCAAATCACATAATTATGCTTTTGAGTATACCTCTGTAATAATAATTGTTCATTATTTTTCCCCACTTCAATTAGTAATGACTATGACACTCAATTTGTCAGTTACTATCATTTTATGTCAAAAACAATGTTGTTAAGACGTCCATTCACAGTCAGTTAACTAGAAGCCTATCGTTACGGACTGCGAGGTGACATTTCAACTACAGCATAATAATAACCGCGACTTCACGCAGTAGCGGCAATGTGACTCTGTGTCACTCAAACGTAACAGGACACTTACCCACCCCTGCATCCTCCCATGGGAAACGAAGTACGGTACTTGTTTGACATTAATAATCAAACACGTCTTTAAATGTAGCTGGAAAACTGGATTGTGACGGAGCAGGCTTACTTTCAAAATGAGAGCTGTGCAGGGCGAAAATCATTCGTTATGCCACTGAGAAGTTATGACGAGAGTACCATTTAGCTTTAACATTCACGTTTACAATGGTTTTCCTTTCGTGGGGAACGAGGTCACTCACACAAGGAAGGCAAAAGAGCAAGTGGGTCACCCGATGGTAAGTGAACCCCACCACCCGTGGTCACCAGCAATATTAAACCAGTGTATAATTTCATGGGCTGTCTTTCTCTTCACGCCGGAACTCAACAGTAAGGCGATGGTAGCGACCCAGACGGACATTGCACGAGATCCTACCACCCACAAATTAACGTCTACTTAATTCAAAAATTTGCTAACCACAAACTAAATACCAAATACGTCACGCAACGATCCTGACATACATCCCTTTCACTTCGTTCATTTTCATCAATCTCTTAATACAAAACCTATTTGTAACAAATATAAGATTTACCTACCACCTGGGGACCTTATTCATCCCAGAAAATAGATGTTTCCGAATTCTTTGCATGAATAACTGTATCAGTAGCTAAGCAGAATTTTACTATATATGTATTTGTTTGGAAAAAATGACTTTCTGCCAAGTTTCTTGCGGCGTATTCCTCTTGGCAATGATGGTCTTTCCAGATGCGCTGGTAGTTTCAAAAAAAGTCATAAAGTTCTTTTGCGGATTTTTGATTTTGATTTTTCTTCCCCGCTGCGCTAGTGGCCTCCGCCAGCGATGCGCACTGCCTCCCGACGGTCTGCTTAAATCTTGATTAATGCGACGTCTGCGCTCCAACTTGTCCCGGAACTGCCGCTAATCTGTGCCCACTGCACTGCTCCCGCAAAATAAACAGTCATTGCTTCTAATCAATTGAAAATTGCAACAAATTAAAGATGTAACTGGGCAGTTCTCCACAAGGTTCATTTTTCGTATGACTGGACATTAGTTGTAACTGACTGATTATTCAGTACACCAAAATCATTATTTAAGCACGTTATTAACCAATGCAAAAGGTGTCCTAACCATTTTTAAGCTTAATCCTCTATAAATCAAAATATTTGGCAAAAAAGTGGAAAACAAGCCGTATTTTACATGCGGCCAACCTAGTCACCAGACTTAGAAGTTGATTAAAACATAGAGTACAAACAAACCATTGAATATTATTTTTATACATAAAAAACAGATAAAAAATGCTCAGTATTAAATAATAATTACGCTTGTAAATTAAATGTAACATCAATAAAATTTACTTCAAACAACGTGTAAAAAAAATACGTCATTGTTGGATGCAGCTATTGTTTGTGAATTTTCTTAAAAACGAAACGCATTAAACGGCCAAAATACAGCCCCCAGCGTTCGTCTCCCGCCCCTCCGTCAGCTCACGGCACGCGGATGAGCAACACACGCCGCGTTACGGCCAGGCAAACACCGAAAAAAGTTCTTCCATCTTTGTAAATATTTTCGTCATTGTTATTTTAAACTATTTGTCGATGATAATGCATGATATTTAAGTGAGTCCTTAACTATGTTTAAGCAAATTTAGGTTTGATGCTGTCGAAATAAATATTTTTAGTTCGCATTAAAAACAAACGAGTTCCAAGAGGTTTCATTGAATTTGTCATTGTTGGCTGCGTCATTGTAAGCGAAATTGAGAGGGATGACAATGACCCGTTTCGCCTCCAATGATAAACCGCAAAACCTACAATGACATTCGTATCCAACAATGACGTTTCGATATGACATATCATTATAATGATGCTTACGGGATCCCTCCATGTCCCATAATTTCATTTGTACTAATTTCATTTGCCATAATGGTCACTGGCTATAACCTTCATTTGCCCTAATATCACATGCCATAATTTTTGAATGCCATAATACTCAAACGTCATAATGTTCAACATCCTTAATATTAGATACCATAATATCACTTTCCATAACGTTCAAAATCACTAATATTTCATGCCATAACAATCATTTGCCATAATTAAGGAAAAAACAGATACAGACTGTTGAAACTTACTGCTACCGAAACACGGTAGGTTCGTTAGGTTTCTTGCGACCCTCAGAGCAGAAATAGAAGCATCCGTAAGGGCTCGGGGGGCTCGGGGGGCGGAGCCCCCCGCAATATCAAATCACAGGCCACACGACTGGTCAATTAATATACAGGTTAGGTTAGGTTAGAATGGCGTCACGGCGCGAAGCGCCAAAACTTCGCCTCAGGGTCATTCAGTTCATATTAATATTTGGTTTCTAGACATAACATCTGTAAAACGTACTTAGATAATAGATTATCGCAATACTTAAAATTACAAGAATCAAAATTCTGGGTTTTTTATGGCAAATAATTATTATGGCGTTTGAATTTTATGGCAAATGATTTTAGGACACTTGATAATAGGAAAAATGAAATGTATGGCAAACGTATCGTTATAGCACCTAAAAATTATGGCAAATGAAAATATGACCAATGATCATTATGGCACAGTGTTGGCATCAATCTGAACTAAATCAATCCGGATTGATCAATCGAATTGACGCGTTAATCCGAATTGATTAATTCGAATTGATTCAATTCTGATTAACGCGTCAATCCTATTGAATCAATTGGAATTAACGCATCAATCCTCAACTCGGATTAAATCAATTCTCAATCTAGATTAACCATTAATTCCCTAAGATTACTTTTCAAATGTGTCCTTTTTTGGGACTTACTTACTGGACTTAAAGTCGATACCTGAGTTTCCCAGAGGTTCGAAAACATGTTCCTGATGTCAGTATTTCTTGAAATGAAACCAACCGATTGCGTTCAAATATCTGAGGTGCCCAAAGGTTTTGAAACATGTTTCCAACGCAATATTTAAGCCCCTGTTTTGGGTTTGGGACATTTTGGTGACTTTTCTTGAAATCAACCAATTGAGTTCAAAATCAATATCTGAGGTGCCCAAAACATGTTCCACATAGGTATTTGACGTTTTTACGACGTAAAAAGGTCTTTTTTGGACGTGTTTTGTAATCGATAAGATGTTTAGAAGGACATTCTTCATATTGCCGTCGGAAACATGTTTCGGATCCTTTGGTAAACTCAGACACCGCTTTTGAACGCATTTGGTCAGTTTCGAAAAATGGCCTAATTAAAAAGGACATTATTAGGTAGGTACATACAAAGTAATCGTCAATCCAAATTGACGATTGAGGATTGAGGATTGACCGATCAATTCGAATTAACGATTAGTAATCGTCAATCCTCAATCAGTAAGTTTAGAATTAGTTTCGTCAATAGCCAATTCGAATTGATTTTTCGCTAACACTGTTATGGCATATATATCTTCATAAAATTATGGCGAATGAAATTCCGGCATGTGAAATTAGTTCATATGAAATTCGAGCAAACAATAGAGAACCCCGGATTTTTATTAAATATTTCGCAGTGTAGAAATAGGGACATAGACAAGTGGGAATAGGCTTATACATTTCGAATCATATAACTAGACCAGTACGATTCGAAATGTATAAGCCTACTAGCTTCTTAATTAGCAATTAATATGTTTATCATTATCCCGCAGGAACTATACAATTTTCCGGGATAAAAAGTAGCCTATGTTTTAATCTAGGGTACCAGCTATCTTCGTTTCAAATTTTATCCAAATCTGTCCAGTCGTTTTAGCGTGAAGAAGTAACAAACATAATACACACTCACTCACTCACATCGTCACATCGTCACATCATCTCATCGTCACATCTTCACAAACTTTCGTATTTATAATATTAGTAGGATAACTAGACCAGTTGTAAAATTTTATAGCGGTTGATTATTTATTAAACAAATCACAAAATCATAAACTTTTATTATCATTTTATTCAGGTTATTTAAAAACGACAGTTACTGGTAAGTGCTTACTATGAACATAAGACCTTCTTACTTACTGACTTAAGACAATCGTCATTGGGGCCTACACCACGTCATTGCTGTTAGTGAAAATGTCATTGTGGATACAGTTCGTCATTGTAGGTCACTACTCTTTTGTTTTAATCTCAAATATCTAGCTAAATAATGTTTTTCATGAAGTGCCTCCCATATAAAACTTTAATATTAAACTTAAAGTATCATTTAAGTGTCATAATGAAGTCCTAGGACTAAGATAACTTTAGGCACAAAATTTGTTCGGGGAGAATTTTTCTGAGGAGAACTGCCCTAACCCTTCGTTTTGTACTCGTAACTTAACGCGTAACGGAGTAGGCTTATTTGTTTTTATTTGAGAACTAACTCGTTCCCGAGGCTTCTCTACCGTAAAAGTTAAAAAAATATGCTACATTATACTTCCTTCGGACTTTAGCAAAATAGATAGAAGGTAGGATAGTTTAGTATATTTAAAGCTTGGACAAATTGAAGATGAAGAGAAATTATAGTTCCATTGCCAAGTTCATTCAAGTGTATTCATTGTTTCGTAATTTCACCAACTAGCGTACATCACCATCACCATCACCATCATCATCAGCAGAAAGACGTCAGATGTTGAACAAAGGCCCGTGGTCGCCACTCGAGTAGGTAGGTACCTACCTATCTTCCCCAGGAGTTATGTTCTACGAGCCATGTGGCCGGTCCATTGACACTTTAACATACCCTAAACCAACGAGTATGTTATGAACCATTAAGTAAATACCTATATATTTTGACCCATTATGCATTTCAAACTTTATGTGTTTTGACCCGCGCCCTCTATCGATACAGAAAGACAACAGTCAAATATACGTAGCGATTAAGATGACGACAGGGTAGCTGCCTAAATGGACCTTGAAGAATGGTGATGCCAATGGAAACAAAGTTGTAATTAACCAATTCCCTGCGCCAGATTCAGAGATCAGCCGATAACGGCTACACGGTCAGATGGCCGCTGCATCTACCTTCAAATAATCTGCATCTTGGAAGCAATTATGGCGGAGACGGTTTTAATTAGCAGCTGAAGGAAATTATGTGGGTAAATGGACTTAGGGCCGCATTTATAAATTGCACGAGTTCGACAACCCAAGCGTATTTGACGTTTGGAGAATTTAGTATAAGTTTTGAGTGAATAAAACGTCTCGAACGCGTTTGTGTAAACGTCTCAAATACTATGGAAAAATCTTAAAGTTAAGGCAAAAGGAGAAGGAGGAAAATTTATTATAGGGATCATGATAAATTACGACTCTTCGAAGTCTCGGAACTTTCGTAGAAAAAGAAAACTTTTTCATTTGCATTTTCTTTTATTTAAATAGGTATATAATATTCTAGCAACATAAAAAAAATCTTTACTGGCAACTCGTGACCAAACACTCGTGTAAACCGTCTCATTTATATGTTTTGAAGTGGTTTGTATTAACGGACACTCCATAATGTATACCTAAGTAGGTACATTTCACGCTTTAATATTAACTTTCCGTCATTATACTTCGTAACTAAAGACTCAAGTATGGGCATGCTGAAGTACGATTTTAGATTTAACGACGTGGTGTGAAGGGGGTATTTGGTTTGTTTGGTTTCTGGGGTTAAAGCGTTTTGGTTCTGAGTGGACGGAGGCTTCAGTATTAACTCTTCGCTCGAGGGTGCGCGCGCGCAGGACAGCTCAATCGGCGCATTCATTGCGTCAACAATAACATATCGATGAGCGATAACCTTAGAAAGCAATGGGCGCTGGCACCATTCAAGTCTTCTGAATAATTCACTTGTTTTTTTCTAAGAAAGTCCAATTCAGAATCCATTCGCATCTTAAGAACTTAAGAATTCAAAAATGTATCCTTCTACACGGTAAATGAAAACAGACTTTGGTTTGGAGTAAACACACTGGTTGAACAGAGTAGTGACGTTGACAGTTGACAGATGTCAACGTCACGCTTTGGCGCGAAGCCCTGGAGAAGAGATGCTGAGATTGTTGTTGAGAGAAGCTAATAAGCGTAGTGATACGTTCGAAAAGGTTCGAAGTGTATTTCTGTACCTAATATAATGTTGATTAGAAGAATTGACCAAGTGAATAAAACCATATGCGTCACTAATCTGACCTTCAATGGATACAATACAAATATTATTTATTGAACACCACATATTAGTACAATAACATTACATAAATAAAGAACAAGGTAGACAATAGGTGGATATAAGGGAGAAACTTAATAGGTAGGTACGCATTTTCTTGTTATGAAAATGGATCGGGTGGCTTGGAAAGAAAATTTCCGATATAAATTTGCACTTGCTGCCAATAAAGACAAATCCTTAACTGCTCTAGAATCAGAGGCCTACCTGATGCATCAAGTTTCTGGTGTGCATCAAATGCAGGCTTCAGTTACTGTCACATAGTTACCGCTACTTCTTATATTGAGAAGCAACCGCCTTGCGGTTCACCTCGCCTCAAGCTACCAGAGAGGCATTTATCCGTCTCATTAATTTCGTATAACGGCCGACGATAAAAACAAATCGCTAAAACTACATCAATTGAGCTCACTTAATAAATATATCGCCAGCGAAAAAACGCCACAAACGATGCTTTAACTTAATCTTATTGAAGTGTATCCCTTGTCCACACGTTGAATGAATAATATTGAAGAGTTTTCTTTAGGTGTCCACAGCTTAAATATTTATGTACTCCGACATCCGACGAGACTGGTTATTTCTTACGAGCTGACATCGCTATGCTAGGTAATACAGGCACTTATAGAATACGAGTTGCCATGACATCGCAGAACATTCATCTGTAGTCCTTTAAAAGGTGTTTACACTGGGTAAATAAATACTACGATTGCGAACAGTTAAGCCTCATGCCAGTGGAACTATTAGGACGATGGCCAGAATAGTCTAGTAAGAGAGGCTTTAATAACTGTTTCTAAGGAATAATCGCAATAAAACAGATACTGGGGTATTTTAATATAATTAAAATTGTCTAAAAACATAAAATTGTTATCACTATGACTGAATTAAAGTAATGTTTGCATAATATATTTTAACAGCATATAAATGAGACTACTTCGAGCGTAGGTTGGTATGTAATATAAGGTACACATTCAAACAAAAAATATATACAGACGATTTCTTTTAATATAGCCAGTTGAGGGAACATCCGTATACTAACCCAACATCGTAGCCAATAGGTACCTACTGTACTTCTTAAACCTAGATTTTTGCACAAATTCTACATCAACCAGAAAATTGTAACCGAAAGTCCGAATGTTGCAAGGGGAAAATAAATTTGCAACATTTAGGCGCTGGCACCCAGCTGGGCACGTGACACAGACTAACAAGGAAAATTACTATACACTCACATATTACGATATCGCGTGCTAAATTAAGTACAGTCATCAACGAACTAAAGACAGTAATTTAGGTACATTGTATGTTACGTTAACCCTTTGACTTATAAAGATTATTTTAGTGTGGCTAGATTATTAAAAATATGAATACTTAGGTGGTCCATCTCGATATGTCAACACCTGCCAAGCGCAACCTGAACATAATAATATGGTTATATGGAATGTAATTTTATGACATGAACATAATTTTGAATGTATTAATCGACCTGCAAGTCCAGAGTTAAAAAATTAAATCGCTAACTCGGGGTTAGGTTTGACAGTTCGGACAGTTCCATACATTTTGACACTACTTAGTCCCTCGTCGTTAACCCTGGTCCGTGCAAGTTGCCCTTAATAGATCAGTCATAGGCTAAATAAAAATTGATTATTTCGAAACAAAAATTATCAAAAATTACATCATTGCGACCAACCAACATTGCGACTGAAGAGTTTAATCTACACAATTTCATTAATAAAAAAAACTATTATCTTAAGCAATTTACACCTATTGAAATAATCAAAGCTAGGACAATGGAAAAGGACTGCAGATACAATCATACTGAAATAGGTGCATATACTTCTTCTTCTTCTTCTTTTATTTTTGGCGTTCCAAGTCGTTATAGCGACGACAACTTCGCCAATGTCAGGGTTAAAAAATTTAATTATAAAATCTCGTGACAAAATGTCGGCAACGTTGTACAGTAACACGGTCAAAGACCCCCCTCCGCCCTATCGGGCTCTTAGCCAACGGTCAATGATATCCCTCAGATACTGCCAGGAAATCATTAGTCGTTGCCCAGGGTGCACCGGACCAAGCACTGCTCTTCCCCCCGGACGTATCCGAAAACGAACCGCAGCTCTTGTTCACGCGTGGAAGTAACCCGACTCGCACCCCTCTAGGTGCATATATCAGAGATGTTCGCAGTGTCTTTTTAACTAAATATTCTGTCAGCAAGATGGACAGACCAGTTTATTGACACGTCAATTTACTCGTAGATTGTCTCTCGTACATAATAACCAATCTACATTACCAGCACTGGTAAAGCCAACGTAAGATGATTAATTTGGATTAATTTAAATATAGGTGCGGTAGGGGTGGCCCCAAGCTTCGAACATGTTTGTTTTACTTTAGAAATAGTCTTTGTTTTACCTTAGAATGTCCTAGTAATGGAACTTGGTTATGTACAGGGATCAAGGAACAATTTCGCCGATAAATAAAAGTAGGTAACACGTCGTAAATCAACGCAGGCTGAACTATAGACGGTTTATCGGACGTGAACTTTAAGGTCGATTTACTAGGTATATTAATTCGAACACGGCAATTGGCGGACAGTAAATACGTCAAGTCATTTAGCGGTCACTCCCATTTGTATATACCGCGCAGTCGAAAGAGCAACATTTTGTGACGTCGCATTAAAAAAACACCTGCTACATTGCATTGAGGTGATCATTACCGCATAAAAAACCGGCCAAGTGCGAGTCGGACTCGCGCACTTAGGGTTCCGTACAAATTCGCTAAGTTATTATAAAATCCAGTGTTAGCAGAGCCCTGCTTTTAAGCAAAATGTAAGCAGTGTGAGGTTATTTTATATAGGTTACTTATATAGACAGACAAATATTAAATAAAAAAAAACTACTTACTAGATCTCGTTCAAACCAATTTTGGGTGGAAATTTGTATGGTAATGTACATCATATATTTTTTTTAGTTTTATCATTCTCTTATTTTAGAAGTTACAGGGGGGGGGGGGCACATTTTATCACTTTGGAAATGTGTATCGTGCAAACTATTCAGTTTAGATAAAATGATGTTAGGAACCTCAATATTATTTTTGAAGACCTATCCATAGATACCCCACACGTATGGGTTTGATGAAAAAAAAATCAGTTTCAGTTCTAAGTATTGGGGAACCCCCATAATTAATTGTTTTTTTTTTATTTTTGCGTGAAAATCTTAATGCGGTTCACAGAATACATCTACTTATTTCAACAGTATAGCTCTTATAGTTTCGGAGAAAAGTGGCTGTGACATACGGACGGACAGACAGACAGACAGACATGACGAATCTATATAAGGGTTCCGTTTTTTGCCATTTGGCTACGGAACCCTAAAAATGACGTTTGGCCGGCGAGGAAGGAGTTAAGGTGAGGTAAGTGGGGGTGACGTTTTGACACTTGAAATGACAGTGGTAGAAGAGGAGCGCCACTGCAAGACCTTCCTTGGATGTTAAGGTTATAATAATTTAATTCTTACTTTAATAACTTAAAAAATATTCTTTACAGTCATTCAGGTTTTGCATATTAAATAGATAAGTGTACCTCGGAACTATTATTGAAAAGGATTTCTTTAATTAAAAAATAGATAAAATTATTACATTAAACAAGAAGAGCGGATACAGGATTATTGGCCCAGAGCATTTGCTTGGGAGCAATAACAGGCAACCAGATAAGCCAATAACGATAATTGCAATGAAAGACTTTACTACGTAACTGTCATAAAGTCTCGAACAACTTACTCCAAACAAATTATCCGGTAAACCTTTAAGTGTGCGTTAAACAATGTCAATCCATTATTATTTTTAATGGGCAATTTTCCACAGGTATTTCAGCGTTTTAAATTTATGTTCGCCATAAAACACACGGAATTATGTTGGATCCATTAAATTTATTGTAACCGATTGACTTGAATGGTATGGCGGCTTTTTGTACCTGCCAATGGATTTTGCAGCTGCGCGGATGTCTCCTGCGCCACGCGTCAAATTTATCATAAAATGATAAATGGTGCGCAGACGCGACTGCTTTTTTTGTCATTGTATCGATACGGTATTGACAGGAAATGACGCGGATTGTTGCCATACTCAATTATTCCGAGATCCAGCATTTTTTATACAACTAGCGACCCGCCTCGGCTTCGCACGGTATATCACGCATGTATACATAAAACTTCCTCTTAAATCACTCTATCTATTTAAAAAAAATGCATCAAAATCCGTTGCGTAGTTTTAAAGATCTAAGCATAAATAGGGACAGACAGTCAGCGGAAAGCTACTTTGTTTTATACTATGTAGTGACACTGAAAAAGGCAAACGAGCAAGTGATTACCTGGTTGTAAGTAAACAACACCAGTGACATCCCCAACACCGGAGCATTGCGGACGCGTTGCCAGCCCAGAGTTCTAAGATACAATACCTCATGCGCCAGCAAATTCACCGGCTGTTTTACTCTCCACAGTGGAATTCAGTAGCGCAAACACTGCTGCTTGGTGGCAGGATTAGCGAGATGATAGGCATGAAGACAATGATAATGGAGTGAATGGAATATCAGGTGAGGCAATGTTCTAGTAAGTTTATTAAAGTAGGTAAGTAAAGTAAAGTAAAAAAGTCTTTATTCATAATGCAAAAGATTACAAAGAGTTTGTTCAGCAGCCTCCGCACTAGACTCAGGGCCTGGTTCGCGAAGACTAGAGACAGTTATAACTCATTTAATATAAACAATACAAAAATTATGTGTGTGTGTTTGTGTGTGTGTGTGTGTGCAATTAAATAAATGCATTTATAAACTGGAACACCGCGAAAGTGTCGATTTATGTCGCTGTCTTAGTATAGAAAAAGACAAGATGATGGATCGATATAATCTTTTTTTGGTGGGACGAGTTTGTAATTAATTTCGCCGATGAAACTCAACAAACTGATTTAGAACGAATTATTTGTTTCTTAATACAGGCATCACTTTTTTTTTTAATAATCAAAGTCATTACGATGTGTTGCTAACCGAAGTTTTTTTAAAATTTTTCGCGAGTGTCGTCAGCATACCGATCGCGAGTGACGTTTCCTCACGTCTTGTGCAGAGTTACAGCTGCTCGTTAAGATAATCGTGCTGATGGAATTGTTCCAAACTCGACTACTAATATATCTTATGGGTTCTCGTACTGAAAGGGACAGGACCCTATTAGCTTACTTCCATCTGTCCTACCTTTATATGGCTTTATACCTACTCAAATACTGTAAATGTATATTGTTTTTGTTTTATGAAGTCTATTCGAAAACGAGTCGGTTTTTGAGCATTTTTTCATATTATTCCTGGTTCGCGGATGTATTTGTATTTGGTTAAATAGGTTTCCAGTTGTGAAGGGGACAAAATCAAAAGTAGCTCGAAATGGTTCGTTTAATATACACACGGCAGCGTCGCCAGTTCCTTTTACTTTGAACTTGGCTGACATACACCCGCGTGTCTGAGTATTTACGTATCCAATCCCAGTGGATACAATTATCGAATCTGACAGCAAAATTTTCACGGAGACGGTTCGTGTTCGCGTTGAAGTGTCAAATATTATGGTAGGTACTAGCTGTTGCCAGCGACTTCGTCTGCAATCGTTTATCGCTATCCCGCGGGAATTTTCCGGGACAAAAAGTAGCCTATGTGCCATTCCAGACTTTACTCTATCTATGTGCCGAATTTCATCCAGATTCTTGGGCCTTTCTGGCGTGATTGAGTAACAAACAAACATCCATCCATCCATCAATACTTTCGCATTTATAATATTAGTTAAATTAAATTAGTTTGTTGCCGTTACATGCCGCTAAGGGCGCTGCCAATTTTTTCATTCGGGCGCTTCCCACATAATTTTCGTGCGATTTATTGTTACAATTCCCGCACTGTCTCAAGCAATAACTAGTTTAGTATTTATAAAACACATGCTAAACAATACCAGCGGCAAGTGTTGCGTCTCATAACATCTCGATGTTATCGCAATCTCAGATGTTATCGGCCGCATACATCAGCCGACGTGGGCGCGATGTCTGCGGACCTGTCGCCGTTGATAACTTACTGTCATTTGAGAAAGTTAACTCATAACACAATCCTTACTAAGACATATAAGTTTGTTTGTTCGTTCCGCTAGTGAACCGATTGCGATGAAACTTGGCGTACATTAGTCTAGAATAAATAATAGGATAGATTTATCTCAGAAAATTGTTATGCTGTTAGCAATTAATTATTATCCACAGACGAAATCGCGAGCAACAGCTATTAAACCTACTAAATTTCATGAAAATCGTTGGAGACGTTTCATACAATACAAGAATAGCTCATTAAAAGGTATTAGATTGCTGATTAATACTGAAAATTTCGGTATCGAAGATAACAAAGTAACATGAGATCAAAATAGTCCAATGTAAAGTTTAAGTGCTCTCACCACACAATGTAAGGGGCCATGTTCAAAGTACTGCTACAGAATATATTGTGTGTTAATGCATTCAAAGCCCTCACTGCTGCTGAATAATTGCTTGCTTCGGCAATCAAGTGCTGTGTGCTGCGAATACGAATCGATGGTATAAGTTTTGGAATTATAACTGAGCTGCGGTAGGCCAACTGTTACTAAAATTAAGTTTTTTTTTTTGTAAAGAAAGGTTGAGTCGCCAATCAACAAGTAAAGTGCCTGGTAATCAAGAATGTAAAATAGATAAGTAAAAAGTTTATTGGCACTATTGAGACCAATTGACCTAGTCCCAAACTGAGCAAAGCTTGTGATTATGTTTGCTCGACAACGAATAAACATACTGTTACGCCGGTGGGTTAGGAAAGTGCTATACCTTTTTTTTTTGTTTTTCCGTGACTTAGGGGCGTTTTCAGCAGGCTGTAATACCGTTTCAAACTTTTTTTATTCTGTCGGGAAAGCAAGTTCCTCTTGTTTGGAATCTTCGGTATATCGTGCGACATACCCCACGATACGCTTATCGCATGAATCTATGGGGTAGATTATCAACATCGTGAGAACATGCATTGTGGCTGTACGCCGATAGCGGGTACAGGGAACGAGGATTTAGAATAGGGTTTATCGGTGTGCGAAATTCGTTGGCATTTGGAAATGTTTGAAACAGGTGGTTGCTTGGTTCAGTGAATGTAAAATAAGCTGGTTGGTTTTTTAACAAATAGTACTTGATCGGCTCCTTTAGCGACGTAGTAATGAAGAGAAAATGTTTACATGAATGGAATTATTCAGTTTTTAATCCTATTAATATTATAAATGCGAAAGTTTGTGAGTGACGATGTGACGATGTGAGTGTGTGTGTATGTTTGTTCCTTCTTCACGCTAAAACGACTGGACGGATTTGGATAAAATTTGGAACGAAGGTAGCTGGTACCATAGCGTAAAACATAGGCTACTTTTTATCCCGGAAAATTGCATAGTTCTCGCGGGACAGCGTTAAACATGTCAATTGCTAAGTTTACGCGGACGAAGTCGCGGGCAGAAGCTAGTACCTAAGTTTCATAAAACTAATCGTACCAATTTATAAAGTTCAGACTATCTAATGTTAAACTCATAATCATAAATTGCTGTCAAGGAATGGCTAATATTGATAATTTTACCTTTGGCTTAGTCATAATAAAAAATAAAAATAAAAGGAATGTCAGCGTAGCGTGTGGCACCCTTAATTATCAGGGTTCATACCAACCATATGGAAGCAATGCTTACATGTCACATTGAATTCTTAGTCTCAATTATTCTCATTTCGATTTAATGAGCACTGTTGAAAGAAGTCAGATAAGTTTTTGACAACAATTACCTAATGACATTTTGATTATTAAAAATATTATCAAGAATTTTACTATTGCCGTTTACTTACATTAAGTACACATAATAAATCCAACTAATATTATAAATGCGAAAGTTTTTGACGATGTGAGTGAGTGAGTGTGTTTATTCCTTCTTCACGCTGAAACGACTGAACGAATTTGGACAAAATTAAGAACGGAGATAGCTGGTGCCCTAGATTGAAACATAGGCTACTTTCTATCCCGGAAAATTGCATAGTTCCCACGGGATAGCGATAAACATGTCAACTGCTAATTTTACGCGGACGAAGTCGCGGGCAGAAGCTAGTAATAAATAAAAATAATAAAAACTCAGGCGTTACGTTACTTTCGTCCCTAACTGTCAATACTAACCATACTAATGGAGCTAGACAATTCTTAACTGCAGCTAGCTTATTAAGTAACTCGCTCGCAATCGCCATCGTGTTCATTTTGACAGTTCTCGTATGAATTTGACAGCTAGCTGATTCCGATGCCAATTGTCAGCCCATACATGAACTGTCAAAATGAACACGATGGTGATCGCGAGCGAGTTACGTAATAAGCCTGCTGAACAGCTGACAGATGTTCAAGACTTCCCCAAGACACTTTAGGGTGCGACCAAACCGCCGCGTATACGCAGTGACGTGTCGTATGCGTCACGTTTTTCTTCATACATTTTGTCGCGATTCCGTAACGTCACCGTTTTTTAAGCGGCGGCGGTGTGGTCGCACCCTTAGTCTGTATCGTTATGCCTTTATGTCGCTTCAGGTTGGTTGGTCTGAACCCGTCAGGTAACCAATTGAGATGTTCACCTGTTAATGATTAATCAATCATTGTTAGCCGTCTTGTTAAAATATTTAAAGATGGTTAACTTTCCTGTTACAATTATTAACAATATTATTCAATGTTATTAACCCGTCAGTACGGGCTGAATTGATTGAAGTGTTAAGAGTCAAGTTTTTACAGTTATAAATTTAATTAATTGTGAAATTACCAGCCATGTTGTGAATTATTACAATTAACTTACAAAACCGGCCAAGCTCGAGTCGGACTCGCGCACCTGTGATTCCGTAGGTACTAAATCGGCAAGTCCATGAGCCCTGCTCCTACTTAAAATGTAGATATTGGGCGGCCATTTTATATTGGTCATATTAAGTAGAGAGGCAGATGTAAAAAAAATTGATTTATTTCATTAGTTATGGTATAAAAGCTACCTTCATACCAAATTTCAAATTTCCAGGACAGCAGAGTACAAGTTTTGTTTACCTTTGCGAAAGTATTGGAAATGCGACAGAAACGATCATATCTTTTGATTGCATATACTTAGAAATTTAACTTTTTCACAGCTCTAAGCGACCGCAGACTTAAATTCACTGTGTATAGAAATGTGGGTCTTGACGTATAGATAGACAGACAACAGAGTTAGGTACCTTATACGGGTTCTTTTGTTCCTATAAAGGCACGGAACCTTACAAAAATTACTTAGCAGAAACATAATAACCCTGATTAACATAGGCTACTTGTTATGCCACGAAAGTGTAAAGGTCCTTTGGCCTGTTGCTAAATAAATAGCCTGTCAACCCTACTTGTATAAGAGATCAATGATCTACAGTCAAACATAATCAGCAGCGAGCTGTCACAGTAATAGATCTATTTATCGGCAGCGCTTAATCTCCTGCGCAGTGCCACGCAGGGATGCCAGATGTACAATAATTTCGACTCCGGTACTATTGACCGTGTGAAAAAAGCCGTGGTAGCCTAGTGGTTTGACCTGTGGCCTCTCAAGCAGAGCGTCGTGGGTTCAAATCCCGGGCTCGCACCTCTGAGTTTTTCGGAATTTATGTGCGAAAATTACATTTGTAATTTGCCATGAGCTTTTCGGTGAAGGAAAACATCGTGAGGAAACCTGCACATATCTGCGAAGAAATTCAATGGTGTGTGTTAAGTTCCCAATCCGCACTGGGCGCGCGTGGGAACTATAGCCCAAACCCTCCAATACACGGAGGAGGCCTATGCCATGAGGCACGCCGAATTTCGCGACAATTTAATAAATAAATAAAAAAAAAAAAAAAACGACAATAACAAAAACAACAACAACATGTACTTACTGAAATTGTAGCGAATTCGGAATAAAAAGGCTTATAAATAAATAAATAAATAACAAAAACTATTGACCGTCCACTTAAATGAGTCCTTGCCCGCGCAGTGTAGCTCATGCTTAAGGTGCCAGCACACGAGGTATTCTACGTACTAACATATATCTTAACCTCGTAGTGAAAAAAGATTGTCGTCAATCAAGATTGACTTTACTCCATTCGTTTATGTATTTAAAAAAAGGTAAACAATCTTGACATGTCTTTGTATTGAAATATACACTTTAAAAATCTAAATCTTTTCACTTTGCAAATTAATTATGAAATAACAGTGTAATTTCTTAATTAATTTGTAAAGTGTAAAGATTTAGATAAAAAGACAGGTCAAGATTGTTTACTTTTTTTAAATAAGTACCTAAACGGATGGAGTATAGGTACGTTTTTTTAAGTTTTCTCACTCGTGGCCTTGTGGCATCTATCCCCACTGCCACGGCTTAGAGAGTAAGACAGACGCTGTAATTACTGGCACACATACTACGTACATTATATTTTAACCTCGTAGTGAAAAAAAGACTGTCGATAATCAAGATTGACGACGTTTTCACACGTGGCATCCCTATTGCCACTGCCACGGGATATAAATCAGCCGCACTATGATACAGGATGTCCGAAATGCGCCCGTGGCACGCAACGCACGCGCACCTTAATCAAAGACGATGCCCGCGTGAGTTATAACGCCATTAAATAGTGCTGGGGGTGTATTAGCTGAGTATGAGTATGAGTATTCAAAATTTGAGGACCGGTTTTCCACCAAAGCATTTAAATAGAGCTCAAAGAGTACTTTTTGGACTCTTGACGGTCCATTTAAGGCACATTTTTTTTAAGGAAATTGCTATGAAGTCGTTTTGATGATGATTTCTTTTTGTATATAATTTTTAATTTATTGACTATTTATTTAAGCTGGATCCCTCTGAAGTTATGCAAATTTTCGGATATAAATTAGCTTTTTATTCCTCAATGGCTGAACTGTATTATTTCTTACAATGTTTTTTCCGAAAGCAAACAGTCGACAGAGAGGCAGACACTTTCATATAATGCTACGACGAAATTGATATTTTATTTTAATTCAAAATTAGTTTTAGCAGCATCTGACTGCCAGAAAATTTGGCGAAAATCATAGCGTTGAAAACAATTTCACAGCATGTACTGAATCGATTTCCTCATCAAATAATATCTCCTCACCTATATAATACCTCATATACTGGTATAAGTAATAGCCATTTTCAACCAAAATCTATTGATGGGATTCGATCTTCCGATTTCACTCGACTGCCGCCAGCGCTTGCACTATCACACCATTAATGCGTCATGATGGTATAAATGCAAATGCGTGCAGTTTCTATGGGTTCAGATAAAAGCTAAATTCATTTGATGTTCGGGTTTGATTGTCAAAGAGTAATGGTTTGAAAGGATTCAAGTCGTAATCGATAGACGATAATAATGACAATAAATAAATGATACTGAAAATAAAATCTAAATTCTATCTGAAAAGTAAAGCTATGGTCGGGAATCGAACCCGAATCGTCATAAGGTCTGTGATGCGTACTTTTACCCCTACGCCACGCCTAACAGGGTAGGATACCCGAAAAAAAAAAAGTATTTAAAAGAAAAATACTAGGTATTCAAATCTTCTACGTTAAAAGTAGATCTGAGTGCTTGTGATTATTTTAAAATGAGGATTAAAATCTGCTGTAAACTTATTGCTGTCACTAGAATCGCCAATTGAAACGCCTTTTCCGTTTGCGGCTAACTTTAAGCCTAGTTTAGGCTTACAAGAAAAATCCTGCAAGTTTTATTACATTGCCAGGCCGTGATGCGAACGGATTAGAAGTCGTCGACCCAGTGGCGCAATGTACTGCGACTTCCAAATTTTTTCCAGCGAGTCTAAATTGGCCTTTAGATAGTACTGTGCTGCTTCAAAAACCGGCCAAGTGCGAGTCGGACTCGCGCACGAAGGGTTCCGTACCATTATCTATAAATAACAATAAACCAGTGTAAGCAGAGGCCTATCCCAAAGCAAAATGTACGCAGTGTGGGGTCACTTTATATTGGCCACTGATATATACAGACATACATACATACTTATTTACGGTTATTGCAATTTTTCTTTTAGCTATGAGACGTTGCTTCGCACCAAAGATCCTGAGTTGACGGGAAGTACCCTGTAGTAACTTTTGATTGCGTTGGCTTAAAAGTTTGATTTTTTCACAGCTCCAAGGGACAGTAGACCTGAAGTATCTAACTAGTATTATAAATGCGAAAGTATGATAGATGGATGGATGTTTGTTTGTTAGTCAATCACGCCAGAACGGCCACACGGATCTGGATGAAATTTGGCACATAGATAGAGAAAAGTCTGGAATAGCACATAGGCTACTTTTTATCCCGGAAAATTGCGTAGTTTGCGCGGGATAGCGATAAACGAATTCTTTGCAGGCGAAGTCGCTGGCAACAGCTAGTTTGATATAAATTTCAGCTTGATACCTCCACGCGTTCCTGAGAAAAAGGGTCTTGACAGACGGACGGACGGACAATAGAGTGATCCTATAAGGGTTCCGTTTTTGCCTTTCGAGGTACGGAACCCTAAAAATGAAAATTAATGTGCGTAATACATAACTGACACTTAAGAGTGATTAAGATAACTGGAACTTTAACAGGGAGTGGTGAAACAGGCCCTCACTGTAAGCCTGTAAATTTAATGTAAGTTAAACATTAATTAAATCAATAAGTGATTTCCTTTTGTTTATTTAACTGTTAACAAACATTAAACCTCTTCCTTTTTCCTACCTCTCATCTGCTAATCAGACCGCAAGCGCAATTATATCTGCAATAGGAACCAGATCCTCGAGCACCTTCAATTAATGAATTTTAAGTACCACTGAACAGTTTCTCAGGCCATTAACGGCCACAAAAAGAGATTGATCAGGTAATTAAACATTGTATAGAGCTGGGATTAAAAGACGGCAAAAACTTTAACTCCACGCGACTTCGATTACTTGATTACAAATCAATTGGATGCTCCGAGATTGGATGCCAGACGTAGAATACGTAATACTAACGCACTGATAAAGACAACAACATAGACTAGCAGCTCATTTTGGCACAACGGCACAAGTTCATTTTGTGGAACCACTATCTCATTAGCGCCTTGTATAAGCACATCACATATCTATAAATAAACACACATGTTTGGACGCAAATTTGGCGTTCGGACAGTTGTTTTTAATTTAATTTTGCTGTCTAGTTAAACGTTGGGTAGGTACTAGGTACTGATGATATAAGCTTTTGCGGTAATTATATGATTGCTTCACGGACGGTTCTCTATTGATTTGCCGAAAATTTTATTGCCGAATTTCACTTCCCAACCAACGTTTGGCCGAATTTCATTTTGCCGAATCAGCATATGGCAACTTGTTAAAATGATTAGATTCATTTCCCAACCTCACGATTGCCAACTCAACGTTTGTTTGTTTTTTACATGGACACTTATTAAAATGGCATTTTTTTTATATAGCCAAATGGTACTACATAACCATTAGTAAAAAATAAGACATTCTAAGGTAAAATAAAGACTGTTTATAAATTAAAACAAACATGTTCGCGGCTAAGGGGTGGCCCAAGGGCCACCCCGCCGCACCTAAACCTAAATTAATCCAAATTAATCATAAGACTTTTTCGGCCTAGTGTAACATTTGCCATGTGAAAGATATTCCAAAAGTTTAAAATCAAAATGATAATCGTCTTTATGAGAGGTTGGCATACAAAAATTTGCCAATTGTCAGTTGTCAAAGTGAACATTCGGTGAAACGTTGGTTGCCAAATGAAATTCGATCAAAAAAAAATCGGCGAAAAGGCAGAACACCTTCACGGACTCGTGCGTAGGTGCATTGAAAACGATATTTAAGAGGGTGCATTCGTGCTGAGCTCGCAACGTGGCATTTTTGGTGATTTTTTGCGATTATTTCACAGAAATTGAATGAAAGTATCAAATATCCGTCTGTAGGGCACTACGTTTTTAGTGTATTAATGTGCCTAATGCAATGATTCATCGTGATGGACTTTTATTTTCGTTTAAAAGGGATAAAACACTATATCTCGTTTAATAAGAAAATAAAAGTCCATCACGATGAATCATTGCATTAGGCACATTAATACACTAAAAACGTAGTGCCCTACAGACGGATATGATTCATCGTGATGGACTTTTATTTTCTTATTAAACGAGATATAGTGTTTTATCCCTTTTAAACGAAAATAAAAGTCCATCACGATGAATCATTGCATTAGGCACATTAATACACTAAAAACGTAGTGCCCTACAGACGGATATGATTCATCGTGATGGACTTTTATTTTCTTATTAAACGAGATATAGTGTTTTATCCCTTTTAAACGAAAATAAAAGTCCATCACGATGAATCATTGCATTAGGCACATTAATACACTAAAAACATAGCGCCCTACAGACGGATATTTGATACTTTCATTCAATTTCTGTGAAATAATCGCAAAAAATCACCAAAAATGTGGGATGCACCCTCTTAAGGTAAGGTAAATGCTGCAAAAGTCTTTTTCCTTCCTATAATGTATCCTGCATTTAGTCTGTGTAATATCATTGATGGCATTTGCGAATTGATACTGGCTCGTTGACGTAGATTGGCCGCCGTATAAGGGCATATCTGCGGATGCGGCAACACTAAAAAGTGATGAGTTGCGATCCTACCATAAAAGGGATTAATGCCTTTATAGTTCGCTGTGTTAATTGATCTAGTAATAGAATAATTCATCGTTATACGCTCGTATAAATTAATAGCAGATTAATTACTGTAGTTGTACTTGTACTGTACTGGGAGCAAAGAAAAAACAGAATGTACCAGTTGCTTCTCTGCCCGCGCAGATGGTAAAAGCCCATCGAGAGAATGGGCGAAAATCTTAGGAACCATGTTATAGGCGATACGGCTAGCAACCCATCACTATTTTGATTTCCCTTTCCACCTACGCCCACAATTATGCCAAACGTAGCCTTAGGCTCTGTCCACCCTGTAAGAGATTAAGACGTGATTTATGTATGTATGTAATAATACCTACTTGTTATTCATGGTTCAAGGCAAAATAACAGTGAGTGAAATGATTTAAAATTTACAGCAAAATGGACGAAACACTGTTTTTATAAAAAGAAACGGTACGGCTGTATTCCGCCAATTGGAAATCTTCCTTTGACTAATAAAAAGTATTTACGATAAAATGAATAGTTTTCATTTCAAAACTAAATAAAAATCACTGCTGAACGTAACTTTAAAAACCCACGCGTACACAAACAATAAAGTGACACACGCATAAACATCCTTAACCTTAATGAAGTCTACTTTAAAAGACCTTTTTAATTACCCTGCATTTCCAATCCAGCTTAGTCCCAGTGTCCGGTCCGACAAGGACCATTTGAAATAACCCGCGTTTCTTTATTAGGCAACAGTGGCATCAAAGTCGTGTTCTATCGTGATTTATCTGCTCTCGAACGTCCTTAATTGATCGGACGTATATAATCAGAAATTCATTACAGTTGCATACAGGGCTGGCATACGTTTCAACTCAATTTGCTATATCATGGGACAAATTACACCAATTGACCCAGTCCCAAACTAAGCAAAGCTTGTACTATGGTACCAGGCAACGGATAAACATACTTATAAGGTGGATAAATACAGACCTTATTATGCCTGTAATAACGTTAACTTTTGAGAATAGGTACTATGAGTACCTAGTTAAGCGCAAAAAGAACTTTATGCCTTCAACCACTTCAATAGCATCCACGTATGAAGCATAAAGTCGGAAGTCGATGTTTTCATACAAAAAATTGTTTTATCGATATATTTCAACCGCAAAAAGAAAATTAATCATCTATATGAAAATATAGGTACAAGTAATCTTCCAAAGATGCAAAAAGTTTTGTGATCCTAACTATAATAATTTAATAATTATAAGCAAAATCATTTATCAATTTTATTTCAGCTCCCCTGAAAAGTTAAGAAATCATACATCAGACCTTATGCCACTCGAGTCGAGAATACATACAACATCCATGACTCGGGCACATACATTCGGATTCATCATACAAATGTCTGCCCCTACCGGGATTCGAATTCAGGGTCACTAATCACTGGGCTATTCGGACGTCAACGGTTTCACGACAAAAGTAACTGTCTCTTTCACGCATTGATCATTTACCTACCCCCTTATTCATAAACGTTCTGTAGCATAGCATTCTCTATTGTCTGCTACAAGCTATTATGTTTCGCTTAGGTTCACAAGCGACGTTGCTAAACCGCTACGACATGGCTGTACAGCAGCTTAGGCGAGGGTACCCCTTCATGTCCTCTGGTGTTTTCGGTTTCATTTGACGACCGAATGGCCTAGTGGTTAGAGAACCTGACTATGTAGCTTGAGGCCGGATATTTGTATGAAAATACGAATGTTTGTTCTCGAGTCTTGGATGTTTAATATGTATTTAAGTATGTATTGATCTATATAAGTATGTTTTTCCGTTGTCTAGTGCCCATATTACAAGTTTTTCTTAGTTTGGGGCTAGGTGAATTGGTGTCAAATTGTCCCAAGATATTTATTATTATTTATTATTTATTTATTTTCAGAAAAGCAAGCGGCAACCCTATACGAGATTAGGACAATGCAATCCGTTGTCCATAAAGGCCAACTAAGCGTGGTTCAAACACGATGTGCAGGTGACTTTAAATACGAAGTTGGAACATTACGTTGATCCTTAGGTCAAATATAGTCGGAAGCAAAAAAATCGGGTCGATTCCCGTAGAAAGTGATCCGGTTTCTTTGCTCCGGAGTATAGTAGACGGAGTTTCGCAAAAAGTAATGTAAGGCTAGTTTAAACTACGCCTTCGCGTATGAGTCTTGCATAGTTCATAAGAAAAATTAACTAAGGTCTGTTCATTCTGTATTTCATATTTGGTAAAAAAAAAACTAACCTCAATGTACACATTTGTAAAGAATAACGTTATCAAGTAAACTAAAGGCAATATTTTGTACCGTTCAGTTCTTTTATTTGCGATAAAATAATTAAAAATAATTAAAAAGAGACGTTTTGAGGTTAGATTTTTGTTTACCAAATAGTCTTATTAGGAATGAACACACTTTAGGTAATTCAACAAATTGGTTCGTCCTTTTATTTTGTAGCTTAACTTAGCAAGGCGTGGTTTTAACTTGACTTGTACGTTGAACCTTAGTAAGTATGGTAAAGGAATTTCTTGGCCAGCTATACCTTTTTTCTGTATGTTTATCTGTTCAAGAATTCAAATTCTCAGATTATTGTAGCGATAGCGACAGAACACTTTGAGTCGGACTCGCACTTAATTTTTTTGTCAGTTCAAAATGAGTACTGAAACTCGGCGTAAAAACTGTCAAATTGTCAGGCACTGTGAACATTTTTTGAAGAGAAAAAGTCACTTGTCAATGTCCCTGGTGGCATTTTAATTGGATGCATCTGTCAGTCGCCGGCGCGACAGACCTCACAGTTACATGCGCTTGCCACTCATTGACAGCAAGTATCCTGGTGAAGGCTCCAGGGAGCGACGAACCTTTCACTTTGGACGTTTCCTGCCTATAAACTGAAACCAAATAGGTATTCTTTTGCTGCCAACTATACCAAATTTTATACGAGTAGGATATAGGTAGCAAATCTATTTAATATTTTTTAAATAAGCAATTCTTGTATATATAATTTATTATGCTTATTTCAGGGATGTCGGAAACGGCTCTAATGATTTCGATTAAATTTGCTAAATAGGATTTTTTGGGGGCGAAATATCGATTTAAGTCTCATCTCTAAGAAAACCTGCTGCACGAGTTTCACGAACAAAACCCTGGAGTAAAATTATTGCAAGATATAATAAGGTTTACTTTAATGAAAATGATTTATTATTACTAAATAGTATACTTAGATGATTCACGGTTAAGTTCATTCGAAATATTATAAACGGGATGTGAACCGCGATTACCTTTATTGAGCTCCCGATATTTCGATACAGTTGCATGCATCATGATCACGGGAAGCTATTTGCGTTTCACATCCCGTTTATAATATTTTGAATACTTAGATGGCTCTATTTATTTAACAAAATTCCTAAAATACAACTTAAATATAAATAACAAGATAAATTAATTTAACGAAAACTAAAATAAATCTAAAACCGTACTCCCCCGCGGCATTGAGCCAAAGATGCTGGCAGCATTTCCCCGCTGTATTGCAATACTGATACGCTGAGCGAGGAAGCTGCCAGCTCTTTGGTCTCCGTTGCAGTCGATCAGCCTCTTAGTCATTTCCTTCATGAACACATGCGCGCTGGGACCCCACGGACCTAAGGTCTCAACCCCGAATGGCAGGAAGTAGTATTCGGGGCCGAGACCTTTATATTTGTTTGTTTTTAATTTTTCTGCCGCCTCTGCTGCCGCACCTGCTCTAATAGCTGTTCCGTGGACGTGGGAAGGGGCCAGTGTATCTACACAGGTAGCGTCCTACACCAGCACTTGACCCAGCTTCCACGGAATCCATGACATGCCGTCTGGTCTCTTGCCGTCGTCTCTGGCGATACCGGGTGGCTCAAGTAGCGCCGGCACGTTGACGGTGGCAAGAGAGCGACGGATTATGTCGTTAAGTGCGGCGTGCCTAGTGAAGCGGCCTGCACTTTAATTGGATCTTCTGAAATGTGATTATCGCAGAACTTTTATTGTAAAATACATCCGTAAAAATGCCATTTTGATCGATTTTAAAGACCATAAAATTAGAGTAGTACAGCCCTAATTTATTTTGCAGACGAATCAACAATTTAATTCGAACTAACGAATGTGTGCGATCCAAAGCATACGCAGGGTACTGTCCAACTAACTACAACTTTGAGATGAACCTTCCTTTTAATCCTTAATATCGTTCGTTATTCGTATTCCGCGCAATTTTATTTCAGTCATTCACTTTTCTTGAATTTCACCTTAGTATAAACGCTCGTCAAAACGTAGAGTGTAAAGGCTTTTTCTCTCTGACAGGTGGCTACAGAGCATTGATGAAATTATGATTGTTCGGTCGTCACGCTGCCGGCTCGTTAGTCGTAAGGTGGTCGTGAGTCCATGCGAATCTAAAAGGTCGTAAGTCCACTTGAACTCCACCACACGTTCGTCGTTTTACATCGGGTTAAGTGGTTGGTCACGGTGATTTATATGCGTTACTGTCGCGGTTTGTTAGTTATTTATTATTTAATGCAATTCTGCGCTAGATCTATGCGTAAGGATGATAGATCGTTTATGTGGTTTGCGAGGCGCGTTTACGAGTAGACGTCATGTAATTTGAATATACCTGCGTACTGTGTAGATATGGGGCATTTTTCGAAAATTTTAGGCTGACAGATTTTATGACATGCATGGTTGTTGAGCTCAGACCCCTATTACACCAAAGCGACAATTGTCGGTGACAAGTGACAATTCTGTTCACATTACAAACTCGACGAGAATCTACGCCGGTTGGCTGAGCCAAGTTACAAGAAAAAAAAAAAGCAAGCCAAGTGGCGTGCATATGTTAGCATGCGACTGACTTCAGTACGTTCACGTAAGCGAAAAAGATTTCTTGACGACCGTCCCACAAAAACTAAACTCTCTATTGCCTCTTGACCACGACACCACGCGAACGACGGCACGCGCAAGTTCTCTTTTCATCGCATGTTCGAGACTACCACTCCTCAGAGGTCAGTAGGCAACACACGCAATGTATCACAAAATTATGGGCAGGTCGTTACGCACCAAGCTGTAACGGTGGCGCCTCACGCATCCCCCTCCGCCACTGACAATGTAACCGACCAATCAGAGAAGAGTTTTTGAAATTAGAACCTCACACCTTCGTGATGTATGAAACGGTAGCCATATTTGCGTGCACGTCTCAATGAGTTTACGGAAAAATATGCTTTAACGATGATATTTACAACATGATTAAGTGACTTCACTGACTTCCATTTGGTAATGAGAGTAAAAAATAATCACAATTTTCTTTTAATTTCTCACTTGATTGGCACCTGATTGGCTTTTTATAAATCTAAATTATACTGAAAATAGAGAAAAATTAGAGGCCGGGATTCGAACTCGGTTCCTCACCATATCCCACTCCAATATCAGCGACTGATCAAGAGTTCTGACCGCCCTAGACTATTTTTTTTCTCAGTGTAGGGTAAATGGCGATGATATGCTGGATTAATAATGCATGCGATGACATGATTTCAGCGCCCCCCTCCCCTCCCCCCTCCGATCCTCGCGCCCTAAGCTGCAGCCTATAGTCTGGCAGATAAACCACTGCAGCCAGATGACACTTTGAGTGTTGTCAGTTTTTGGCAAATATTAAATAGTGATGTGACTTAGTGAGTGAATGAAAGAATGAACGATGTAATAAAATTAATTTGCGTCATAAATGAGTATTTTCAAAGCGTATTTTAATAAAATGGTTTGTTCAATAAGGTTTTTTTGGATGTTTTCTAGTCAAAAGTGTAAGAGCGCGAATTGGAAATGTGCGGAAGCATGTCAAATCAGTTACCAGTTTTCAACTCATTCCCCATTTTGCCATAAATAAAACAACAATTATCACATTAATATTTTTTTCTACCTTTGTACTTTTACTAAAAAACTTAAATTATTCCGAATCAGTTTCACTGCTGCTGTCTCTATTTACGTGTATTACAAAGTCATCGCACATTTTATCTACTATGTTAATATGAACCTTGAATGCCTCAAAAGTATCGCGCTTATTTTGAAATATACTAAACTACGAATGTGACATTCATTAAATATTTCGTTCGTTCAATAATCAAATCATTCATTACGTGACCTTAGTCGAGCACTAGTGAAATAAATGTGGTATCATTATTTCGTAAAATGACATTTGGAAGTGTCATCTGGCTGCAGTGGTTTAGCTGCCAGACTATAATTAGCATAAGGGTTAATCAGGCCCTCTTCACTTTTCTGATCATCCTTTGTGATTATAATTTTAACGGGAGACCCACAAAATGAAAACAGGTGAAATTTTAAAAACATAACCCATCCTCACCCAAAAAAATAATAAATAAATAAAAACCATTTATTGCAGACCAGTGATCCATATGGTGTTAATACAATTTTAACCATTAATTATACCATCCGTCAATACCGTCAACAATTTTGTCATTCAAAATCAGCGAACCGGTTCCCCGATATGGTCTCACTTAATTAATGTCTAGTGGTCGCCCGTGGCCATAAGCCGATGTAAAGCGCCTGTCCGTCCCAGGGGCTTAAGAAAAACTATGATGCTCATGTCCTGGTGACTGCATCAGTCAAATCTGCGTTGATATTCCAAGGATAGCTCTCGTTACGGCAGCTATGTTCAGATCATTTGTTGAATGCATGATGGCCGACCTAGGATTAATGGGTGCGCTGGGCTTTAACTGCATTGTGCTTTTATTTCTGAGTTTTAAGTCTGTATTTTGTTTATATTAAGAGATTTTTGAGAAAACACCATGACGTCTTAATGCGGTTCAGTTTAGGTTCGCTCACTGTCAGATCCATACTAAAAATTACAGCTAAAACCTGAACTGAGTCGGAATTAAGACCTCATGGTAATTAAAGCCCCTGTTCACCACAATTACGCGTGATGGTAAGTTAGATACCCATTCACCCAAGAGTTGAAGACGGCCAGAATGAATTCAGGGAGCACAAACGCAGATAGGAAATTCCAATCCTTAGCTGTTTGAACAATGAAAAGTAAATGAAAACGCATTGCTGAAGATGAAGGCGCCGCGTACCTCTGGTTCTCCAGTGAAAGAACTGTGCCGGTGGAAACTAAGCAAAGCTTGTAACTACATTCAGTAAACAGATAAATTTATTAGGTTTTCTGACAACTAGGCTGTCTGGTCGTCGAATTTGCAGTACAAATGTGTTTTCAATTAAAATAGAATTATTTTTAAACTTATAGCAAACGGTAGGTCAAGAGGCTGGCTGAGGACCGAGCGGAGTGGCGATTACTCCACCGACAAGAGCCTGGCTCTTAAATGCAAGAAGAAGAAGCAAACGGTAGATTATTACGCCAGTCACATGGTTCTGCGAATGCTTTGGCTATACAGGGCGGCTTTAATGTCCAAATTTTGTATAAATTATCTACCTGTCTGGTTGTAATATGTATTTATGATTTCATTTGTTATTTATAATTTAGGCAGGCGATATTTAAGCCACTTTTATACCCGACTGTTGCCAAGAAAAGAGGATTATTTGCAATACAGCTTTCTCTGGTACCTTTCTTCTGTATATTTGCGTAACGGTACTAGAACAGAGTTGTTTATTTTCCACAGCATCAGCGGATAATAATTACACCACGATGCGGTATAAATCATAGGAAGGCACCACGCCTCGACAGCCCTGCGGTCTGCTCTAGATCGTGCTACAATGTATTGATATTACCTTGTACAGGGTAAAAACCAGATTAAAAACTCTGTTGCGGCGATAGTTGGACATCCTTCTCAAAACGAATGATTTATCACATCCGTAGAAACGATGCGGCCAAATGAAGATGAGATGTGGTGATGTCGTTAGATTTTTAAGTAACTTACGTAGAATCAGCGCAAAAACTTGTATCAAATTCTCGTTTTGTAAGTACGAGCTTAATTAGTCTTGTTACAATCTGTAAAGTGTGCCTACCTGCATAATTAATAATGCTCGTGTGCAATTAACAGAATAACTCATGTTTGATTGCTTTTGCTATCTCAGGTGTCTGTTTTAGCTGTGAACAATAATGTGACTTTTCTTTCAGAGCTTTTCTAACAATTTGTGGTTGATACGCGCTTTAAAGAGGCGCTGCCAATTAGCTCATGGTATTTGAGACGTAAGTACATAAACACGATCGCGGTCGAGGCAATTTTTACGTCAATAACCTACACTTTAGGCTCAGCTTCATAGAACGCCAATGCTGTTGTTTACTAAGGTTAATATTCCACTTAATTCGCGGCTTAACCTTCAGTAATCGACTTGAAATTATTGATTTAATAACCGCTTGATAACTTGCTTACATGGAGACTATCAGTTAGAGCGTTGGGATGTAAAGCAAATAATCAATTCTATTTCAGTATTACCACCATCCTTGAGAAAACTTATGGACAAACCAACATACAAGTCACCACAATGAAACTATAAATAATACCATTGATTTATTGCGCTAATAGAGCTACGAATATGGTAGTACACTTGTAATTAAGCTAGCAAAGAAGCCGGACAATCAAGCCCTTTGTCCAATGTACGAGATGGGATACCTTCCGAGCACTGCCATAAGCACACCATTCATTCAACGAATCTTAGTTCCTTCTTCCTACGGTATAAAGACTGGTACAATGCGATGTGTCCTTTGGCAGAACGCAGCAACTAAGTTGGCACTGCTACTAAGATGGTTCGTAAAAGGCGTTCCAAATCACGCTATGAGCGTTGCGTTCTAAGGACAATGCTAATAAGACAAGCACTGTCGTGAAACGGAACGTTGGATGACAGCGTACAAGGCATATTACAGTACGGACTCTGCCCGCGGCTCACAGTAGAAACTGTACTAAAATGGAGCCTACGTGGATTTATTGTTTGTGTAGTACAGGAATATCCAAAGGTCTGAACTAAACTGCTAAATTGGTCCGTGGTTGCAGAGTTTACGTTGGGCTTGTACACGATCCTGACACCTTTTATAGTGAAATTTATTTGATAAAGATTAAGTTCATGTTGGTTTAGCAACTCGAAATAGGTAGTGGCGATAATATCGAAGAAGGCGTAACCAAATTAGGTGTTAAATTTTAATGTTCAGTTCATTTTCAAGATTTAGGTTTATCGAATAGACACACATACACACTTTAAACATTTAAATATTTCTCTTAACATGAACAGAGACAGAGATATTTCCATGATTTTAGTTAGTCAGTCCGTTCAAAGGGTACGAAAGGATACCTACCAACCGTCATATCATAACGATGACGAACGTTATTTGATTGGCCATTCATGTCTAATACCCATGACATGCTTGCTCGTTTGTGGTCCACTTGGACTTGTCATTCGATGTAACATTTACCACAGTCCAGAATGACATCGTCGTCATAATAACATAATAATGATACTGTCCGAAAGGATAATAATAACTCACTAATAACTTACTAGGTACAAAGTTGCATATTATGTATGACTAGCTGTTGCTCGTGACTCCGTCCGCAAAGAATTAGCTTATAGCTATCCCGCGGGAACTATGCGATATTCCGAGATAAAAACTATCCTATGTCCTTTCCCGGGGCTGTATCTATCACTATACAAAATTTCAATAAAATCGGTTTTGCCGTTTTGCCATGAAAGAGCAACAAACATCCAAACATCCAAACTTACAAACTTTCGCTTTTATAATATTAGTAAGATAAGATATACTTCCCGTGGTTCAGAGGCGAATCAGAAAAAAAATGATAGACTATTGAAATGTAAAAAAATATCAGGAAGTGAAATAGAACAATGTTACAAAAGTTTTCAGCTGCAACGGAGATAATACATACCTATACACAACACACATACACAAATCACGTTTACATCCCTTAGTACGGGGTAAACAGAACCAAAGGAAACAAGACCTAATAAAAAGGATATCATACTATATTATTGCAGCATTAGCAATTTGATCAGTTTCGTATATTATTATTTTATATACAAGAAATCTCTAAATGTGCCCAAATATATTTAGGGATCTAAAGGAAACATCTTTCATGACAAAGATTTTGCTAACTTTTACCCGCAGGTAAAACTGAGCCACACGATAATCATAGGTAGTGTAGACTCAACAACTGTCCTTAACTTAAACACTTAAGTTACACAAGACATTGCAATAATTCAAAATTGACATAACCACAAGACGCTAGACAATTTCGCGCGGCGTTAATGCTTGCCCGGGGCTACAATCACACTCGCACATCATACATCCCAAAAACTGATACCCATGCAGCCATACAGTACTCTAACACTAGCTATTAAAGTGGAAAACTTTGTTCATGCCCGCTTTCGCGCGTCCGAAATCTTCAAATAAGTCAGTTTCGTTCGCATGAGGGGTTACGACATTGTGATAAAGTCGGTATTGTTGTTTTCGAGTATAGTGTGGTGTTTGATCAGAAAGTTGTTGTACAGCAATGATGGAGGTGTCTGTCTGAAGGCGGGCCTCGACACGAGCCGCGAACTATAAACTATTGGGTGACACATTGAATATTGTATGAAAGTGCTCTTGTGTTGCGTTTATTTCCTGTGGAAGATACTTTAGTCAACGAGGCATGGTCTGTCAAAGAATGGAGAATTTTACTTCTCGATTTTTGTGTACAATTTACCCGTGATAAGTCTAAAACAATACATAACTAGAACACATGGAAAAATCCGAAAAGTACAGCTATGTCTGGGAATCCTAGAGTTAAATAACGTAAACTCATTTCAAGCATTGTTTAAGAGCGGAAACTACTTTTTTTTTAATGACATCCCAACAAAATCGTAAGACCGGCCAAGTAAGTATGTAAGTACACACAGCAAAGCTATTCGGTAAGCACCTTTGCATGCTCGCGCCGCTTTAAACCTGCTTACCGAATAGCTTTGCTGTGTGTACCTACCGTGTGAAAACAAAAGGTACGCGTTAAATCCAAACATGTTCTAATGTTAAGGACAAAAGATTCCAATAATCTCTATTGCCGGCTCCTGTCACTGCGCCTGCGCCGCGTGCCATTGTAGCGCCACAATGGGCCACATTACCGCTTAAATGGTAAGCTATAATAAAGGGCTAATGTTGGGATAAACCACAAGCGGCGGCGGTATCCACAAAACGCATGTGTGTTTAAGCGTCTAACGCTGGTTTGATTGGGCGTGAACTACACAGAAGAGATGTAGGAGAAGGAGACGTTGCAGACGCAGCAGATCTTTAATGAAGTTTCATACAAAATGTACCTTTAAAGAGTGTCTATGCTAGCCACACAGAAGAGACGGGGCGAAGAAAATATGTTATATAAAAATATATGTCTGTACCTGGCGTAATCAAATACTAAAGTTACAGATAATTATACAAGCGATTGTTATACATACAAGTGATTGTTAAGACCTGGCCCCCTTTTCTCGAAGCTTATTAGACTAATAATATTAGTGTTTCGTTTAATTTACGAGACAAAACCCTAATATCATTGGTCTAATAAGCTTCGAGAAACGGGGCCCTGATATCACTTACTTACGTGTGGCTACATTATCGTTAATGTCGGGTCCCATTTTCCCATAATTTTCTTTAGTCATATTTTTTGTCATAATATATGAAATCGCGCATTATTCTGGAATTTCGGAAACGTCATCAGAATAGGTTAAGTTAGTTCATTATGATTTTTTTAAAAAATACTTCCTTTATAACTTAAGTACAAAAATTATGTAAATCACAATACGATAACTTTCAGCTAAAGCCTTATCGGCCCTCTCGGATATAGTTGATTAATGTTTCTTAAAGCGCCTTAAATCGCTTGTATCCTGTAACTTGTCCAACTTTCCCCAACTATGCAATAGTTCACCATTATCGTCGCGATCGGCGCATTGTCGCCAAATTGTTTCATTACCGCCTCATTGTCGCTACTACGCGACACTTGTTGATTCTGGTCCATTCAGCTATTCCCCGCATTCCCAGAATCCCGGGGTGGACTGTGGTGAGGACTAACTAGAACTTACGACGTCTTAAGATATATTATTTTATAAAATGTTTGAGCTAAAAACGATATTTTCTAAATTTCAAAAGTTGTATGCTAACTTTTGCTTTAAAAACTCGGATATACAATAAACCGGGGTGACTTTGATTTACGGGGTGACTTTAAAAACCGACCAAGTGCGAGTTTGACTCGCGCACCGATGGTTCCGTATCCGTATCTATAAATATCTATTAACCAGTGTGTTGGCGACTGGCTGGGTTACAGCCTCCTTCTAGCATATATTTATCTTTCACTCGTATTCTTGTTCGATTCTTAAAAATACCTTGACTGACAACGACATGGACTTTTACGGCAGTTGCGTTGTCAGTTTGGAACGGTTCACTAGGCTCCTAGTTGTATATTTATTATTGTGTTTAGTTTATGTGATTGATTAAACCCCTGTAATCCACCAAGCGTGTTTTTAAGTTCGCTCGTCAACATTTTGGTCCTTCGAACCGGATCTGAACCAGCGACCTATGGATAGCATTCAAATCGGTTTACGATCGGACTAAAGCAATGTTTTCCCCAGCAGATAACTTAACGCGATTGAATAACGCTATTCGTGGTCCGGCGTACCAGTCCGTGGCGTCACTACTGTGGTCGGCGCGTGATCCCCAGGACGTCATCGACGCGCTGGAGCAAACCTACGGCCGCCCCGAAGTCCTGGTGGCCCGGGAGGTCGCCGAGTTACGCAACAGCGCCAAGTTAAGTTCCCCTGAACTTTTAAATGCCCTTGCGAATAAATTACGTAACTTTGTTACAACTATAAAACTACTTAATCAGAATGATTACTTATATTCTCCGGAGCTTTTTTGCTGCATTTTGCTTAAGCTTAGCGAACATACAAGAGCCCGTTTTACGGATTTTGCCGCGACTCACATGCACATAGAACAAAACGTTCCAAAACTAGAAATATTGTCACGTTTTCTACTCATTGAGGCCGACAAACAACTTAAATACAGTTTTGTATCTGACGGTACAGTGAAGCCGCAAAGTCCTTCTACTTTTTTGAAGACTTTTACAAAAAAGGAAAGCGTTCATGCTACTATTTCTAATAAATCGCCTGAATGCATTTACTGCAAACAAGGGACTCACAACATTAAAACATGTAAAACTTTCTTAGGTCTTAGCGTGGACGATAGATGGCGTTGGATTCGAGAAAATAAAGCGTGTTATCGCTGCCTAAAGTCGAACCCACATACGTGGAGCAAATGTCGAAGTAAAAATTGCGGAGTTAACGGATGCACTAGACGTCACAACTCGCTTTTACACGGGATGTCAGCAACCGAAACTAACGTAAACTCCACTTTCGCAACCCAGTGTAACGACAACGCTCAAACATCGTCAAACTGCGCGACCACTTCTTCCAACGGCATTAATAGTATGAACGAAACCTCTGTAAAAGTCGCTAACACCGCTGACATCTCATTAAATCTAACAGGATCGTCAAAGTCAACTTCACAACTACGTGGCTTACTAAAAGTACTCCCGATAGTGCTCGAGGGTCCAGATGGCGAGTTCGAAACCACGGCGTTACTCGACGAGGGCAGCACGGCGACATTGATCGACGGCGAGGTCGCGGCGCGCATCGGCGCTAAACCCATACGTCAAGAGCGTCTTCGAATTGAAGGCGTAGGTGGTATGAACAAAGTAGTTGACGTAAGTTACGTAAATTTCCACATACGAGGACGTAACCGAGTGGACCGCCACTTAGTGGAAAACGCGAGAGCAATCGCACCGCTGGGCCTGCGCGTTCAAAACCCGGACGCATATGATCTCACGGAATACAGACACCTGTCAGATTTAGCCGAGGAACTGTCACACAACAATACGCCGCCCACCGTCCTTATCGGAGCCCCCGACTGGCATTTGTCTTTGAGCCGCGAAACACGCTGCGGA
This sequence comes from Pandemis heparana, assembly GCA_963854515.1. Classification (NCBI taxonomy): domain Eukaryota; kingdom Metazoa; phylum Arthropoda; class Insecta; order Lepidoptera; family Tortricidae; genus Pandemis; species Pandemis heparana. The sequence continues at coordinate 13,449,931 of OY978013.1, read as the reverse complement.
AAGAAGAACGAGCCTGTCGCGTCTAACACACCGTTGGGATGGGTTCTGCACGGAGCGTATTCGGTTTCATCTAAAAAACTCGAATTTGTAAACCACGTTTGCGACGACTTAGACGCTCTTATAAAACGTCAATACGACATTGATTCATTAGGAATTACAAAGAGCGTACCGAACCCTAACGAAAATGATAAGAGAGCAATAGACATCATCGACACTTCTGCTCGAAGGTTGAACGATGGCCGTTTCGAAGTCGGTCTCCCTTGGAAGAAAAATTTGCCTCAGTTAATACCCGACAGCTACCCGCAGGCGCTTTCACGCTTGAGAGCACTCGAAAGACAGATGTCTAAAGATGCATCGTTTGCCGCAGCCTACGAAAAGTTTATTAACGATATTGTAAGCAAAGGCTACGCGGAAGAATGCAATCCCGAGACATACCACAAACGCCTACCATCGAACGTTTCTTGCGTTGACCCAGACGGTGCCATTCGCTGGTACTTGCCAACATTCGGTGTTTTTCACCCACAAAAAAAGAAGCTTCGCGTGGTACACGATGCAGCCGCAGTAACAAAGGGTGTGAGCCTTAATAATTTACTTTTACAAGGACCCGACCTACTTTGCTCACTACTAGACATCCTGTTTCGTTTCAGAGAAGGTGCTGTAGCCTTAAATGCAGACATAAAGGAAATGTTTCCGCAAGTAAAAATTGCCGAGAAGGACAGAGATGCCCAACGATTCCTTTGGCGTAACAAAGATGGCGCTGTTATAGAATACCGCATGGCTTCTATGATTTTTGGCGCGATATCTAGCCCTTTCATTGCGTTGCACATAAAAAATAAAAATGCGGAGACATTCAAGACTAGCCACCCTATGGCCTATAAGGCAATACTTGAAGACCACTATATGGATGATTATTTGGGTAGTCATTCCAGCCAGGCGGACGCCGCAAAGATAGCCGCCGACATAGCGACAGTACATAAGGCGTGCTGCTTCGAGATGCGTGCATGGACGTCAAACAACCCAGCGGCACTCTCTCTTGTTCCAAAGGAACTAAGAAGCGATGCCAGCTCTGACGTCTACCTGCCACCCAACAACGAAGTCGGCGTTCTGGGAGTCAAGTGGAACCCGTGTCAAGATTCGCTTACTTTTCGTTCCGTACCTCGTCTGGCAACCGAAGCTCTAACGAAACGTAGCTTGTTATCAAGCGTTATGAAAGTTTACGACCCGCTTGGTTTGCTGATGCCCGTCATTATTTGGGGCCGCATCTTAATTCAAAAGTTGTGGCGAGCAGGGATCGATTGGGACACACCAATACCAGAAAAATACCTTGTCGAATGCCAAGATTGGTTTATTCAGTTGCAGAGTACAGTCAGCATCAAAATTCCACGTTGGTACATGTCCAAGTCGGATCCAGCGGACATCCAACTCCACGTAGTAGCCGATGGCGGTGAACAGGCGTACGCATGCGTCGCATATTGGCGTTTCATTTACGATGACGGCTCCGTGTCTACAGCTCTCATTGGCAGCAAAGCGCGAGTAACTCCACTGAAACCACTCTCTATTCCCCGTTTAGAGTTACAAGCGGCACTTATTGCTTCCCGATTTGCTCAGACAATAATTCACGCTCATCGTTTGAAACCCTCCGCAACCACTTTCTGGACCGATTCAACCACCGTCTTAAAGTGGATCCGGAGCGACGCTCGAACTTTTAAACCATTCGTAGCTCACAGGTTGGGAGAGGTACTGGAATCCACCAACCCGTCAAATTGGAGGTGGATTCCTACCTCTCTCAACGTTGCGGACGACGCCACTAAACCGAAAAAACTTAACCTTACTTGTTCTCACCGGTGGTTTAGTGGCCCGTCGTTCCTTGTAGACCCGCCGTGTACTTGGCCAACCGAAGTACAAGTCCCAGACGTAGACGAGACTTCAACTGATTCCGAACTTAGGTCGGATTCCGTGGGGTTGCTCCTCGACGTCCCTTTAATTGAACCACCTGTTCCTAAGCCGACGCGTTTTAGTTCGTGGCTACGCTTAGTGCGCACTACCGCCCGCGTTTTACAGGGCGCGCGCTTATTTCGTTTAAAACTGTCGCGAACAATAACTACAGAATCTAAATTGTACACAGATGGCGCCACATCTCCCTTCCGTCTTCGAGCATCGGACATCGCGCAAGCCGAGAAGATACTACTTCAACGAGCGCAAGTTGACAACTTCCCCGAGGAGCTGAAAGCCCTCACAGCCTCGCAGCCCGTGCCCAAAAACAGTCGTATCGCTTCACTCGCACCGGTACTAGATGAAGATTGCTTGCTAAGACTGGATACCCGCATAAGCTCTGCCCCAAGAATACCTGAACACACAAAAGCACCTGTCATCCTGGACGGCCGCCATCACATCGTATGACTTTTGATTCTTGACCGTCACATACAAGCATCGCACGCCTTCAACGAGCTTGTTCTAAATGAACTTAGACAGAGATATTGGATACTTAAAGCAAGGAATGCTATTCGCAGCGTAGCAAAAGCCTGCTCACAGTGCCGAAGATGGAAAGGTCAAGCAATAAAGCCTCAGACTGGTAACTTACCTGCGGAAAGACTCGATCATCACAAGAGGCCGTTTACTCACGTGGGTCTCGACTATTTTGGCCCGTTAACGATAAATATTTATCGAAGTCAAGAGAAGCGCTACGTGGCTCTTTATACATGCTTAGTAACCAGAGCTATCCACCTAGAAATTGTTACTTCGCTATCTTCGGACGCTGCCATCATGAGCCTGAGGCGGTTCATAGCTCGTCGCGGCTCCCCGTGTACTATTTTCTCCGACAACGGAACCAATTTCATCGGCGCTTCTCGTGAACTTCGGTCGTTACACAACGAGTCAGTTGAAGAGTTCGCTACAAATCATCAAATTGAATGGCGCTTTATCCCTCCTGCGTCTCCATTCATGGGCGGGGCTTGGGAAAGGCTAGTACGTTCCGTGAAGACAGCTCTAAGATCCTGCCTCCACGACAAATCCCTCAAGGAAGACGTCCTGACGACACTGCTACTTGAAGCGGAAGCGATCGTCAATTCCAGGCCGCTCACATACGTACCATCCTCACCCGACGCACCTAAAGCGATAACGCCCTCAGTCGTTCCATGGACCTGCTCACTGACTGATGACGACATGCTACGGAGATGTGACTGGCGAAGAGTACTACGCCTCGCCGATCACTTTTGGGCACGCTGGCTGCGGGAATACTTGCCAACTCTGCGATCAAGAGGCCCAGCCAGCAACGCACCAACGATACGTGAGGGAGATGTGGTGCTCATCGCGGACGCCGCCCTCCCTCGCGGTCTCTGGCCCCTAGGCAGGGTCGTGAAGGCCTACCGTGGCCCAGACGGAGTGGTCCGCGTAGTTGACGTACGCACAAGAGGCGGAACGCTACGCCGACCAGTCCGCAAGCTCATTTTATTAGAGGCTGAGCCACAGCCAGTTGCCACCAGCTCTTAGTGATCCACTGGGGGTCCGGTATGTTGGCGACTGGCTGGGTTACAGCCTCCTTCTAGCATATATTTATCTTTCACTCGTATTCTTGTTCGATTCTTAAAAATACCTTGACTGACAACGACATGGACTTTTACGGCAGTTGCGTTGTCAGTTTGGAACGGTTCACTAGGCTCCTAGTTGTATATTTATTATTGTGTTTAGTTTATGTGATTGATTAAACCCCTGTAATCCACCAAGCGTGTTTTTAAGTTCGCTCGTCAACACAGTGTAAGCAGAGTCCTGCTCCAAAGCAAAATGTACGCAATGTGGGATCACTTTATATTGGTGATGATATATACAGACATACATACATATTTACGGTTTTCGCAATTATTCCTTAATCTGTGCTATAAGACCTACCTTCATACCAAATTTCAAGATTCTAAGTTCACGGGAAGTAAGTATAGGTTTTTATTCCCTTGCGAATTTCGAAAATTTGCGGCATAAACGACTGTTTCTTTTGATTGCGTTGGCTTAGAAGTTTGAATTTTTCACAGCTCCAAGGGGCAGTAGACTTGAGTATCTATACATATAATAAAATCGTTGAGACCAAAAAATCTGTACATTGAATATTTAAAAAAAAAAACCGACCAGGGTGACTTAAAATAAGTAACTAAACATATTAAAACCATTTTTAAAATTTTTGTTTGTTTGTTTGACTGAGCATCACGTAAAAACTACTGAACGGATATTGTTGAAATGTTCACAAATCTATTTAAATACATTCAGAATAGGATCTAGGCTATAGAAATTTTGGAAAATATTAGAAAAAGGGGGTGAAAAGGGGGGTTAAAGTTTGTATGAAAAAAAAAATTTAGGTTGTTCTAGAATCATGAAACTCAGAATATATACTCAGTAATAAAAATAAAGAAATACCTGTTTTAGCATTTTTTTTTAATCACCCAGAGACGCAAAAAAGAGGGTTATGTGTTAAAAAATAATGAACTTCATGCACCTATAAAATAAAAACCAATGAAGTTTAACCTTTTAAATTTGCTACATATACTTCCAATCTAATACAGGTAAATATAATTTTTCGGTTTTTTTGAAATTTGATTTTTGAGGTGATTACGCACAAAATAGCGGAACTGAAAAAAATCTGCTTTCCTCGGTATAATTAGTTGGTAATAATTACAAATACAATATTACTATGAAGAAAATGTATATAGGACATAAAGCCGGAAAAGTGTGTCAATTGTGAAAAAACATTAATAAAATAATTACTTTCTGCACAGGTATTTTTTCAACGAAGACATTTTTGTCGAACCTAAATTGGCGTCCGAAATTGTGTTCTTTACCTAACACCTAAAGTTCAATATGCAATACCGTTACTTTGTTTTTATTTATTGCGCTATTATTCACAACGCGTTCGGTTTTCAAACGCACTCTTATAAATGATATAAATAATAAATAAATAAATAATAAATAATAAGCTGACATTATTATGAGGGCGGCGTGAATGAACCGCTTGGCTGTATGCTCTCAGTACCTTTGCCTAAAAAAAGCAAAATCAAAAGGCGCGTTTACGCCTGCGCTACGAACATGTCAGAATTTTATTGTGAAAAAGTTGGTTACTGAAATTGTAAAAGTTTCTGTCCTCAGACTTTTTATAAGATTTTTATTGTTGTGGTTAAGTACCACACTGCCAAAGAATATATAACGCTGCGCTGCTGGGCCTTAGCGCAATATGTATCTTAAACACTTCATGGTAAGCTAGCTTACAAAATTTTCACAAATACCTACTTAAAATCTGAATGTACATAGTACCTACCTATTCGAGAAAACTATTTGAATGTGCCTGTTTAAGGATTAGTACATATTATTGTAAGGGTATAATAATAACAATTTTGATATCCAGAATAGCTCTAAACTATCACAAAAAACACACGCGGACGAAGTCGCGGGCAACAGCTAGTTTGATATAAATTTCAGCTTGATACCTCCACGCGTTCTTGAGAAAAACGGTCTTGACAGACGGACGGACGGGCGGACGGACGGATAATAAAGTGATCCTATAAGGGTTCCGTTTTTTCCTTATGAGGTACGGAACCCTAAACAGTAGTTATAATGAGAAAATCATTAATTTTTATGTGCGTTTACTGCTTCCAATCGATGTCTTCATCGGTCGCCTTTGCATCTACATGCCAATATCGAACTTAGAACAATTTTAAAACAATCAAAGTACCTAGCCCCAAAATTATCAAAGTCGCCCTGGCTAACGATAGATTTCTTTGAATATACTAGATAGAATATAGATGCATGCCTACTTAAATAGGTACGTTTTAACATGCGTCTCGAGAATAAACTTTTGAATCATCTACTCGAGAATTGGGGGATATTTTTCATTACTAAACCGTAATGAGAATAGGATTGGAGCCGACGGTTGGTTCTAATGCTTATACAGATTGCTAGAAAATTGCATCGTTGTTAAATTGTATCGTTGTTTAAAGCATTCTTAATTAATTACAGTATCTAATGCAATGCTTTGGACGGTAACGGTAATTATTATTTTTGCATGAAAATAACACTCAATACTTAAATAATGTATGTTTTTTATTAATTCTTAGGTAATTAATTACATATCCTGAAAATATCCGCACCTAATTTTTTAGCACCTTACCTCAATCGTCAAAATGTACAGGTACATTATGAAATAACAGATATTTCAATCCCATTCTTATCGCGTCGCGATCTTATTGACAGTCTATTTTTGGTTGTTTGGTTTTAGTGCTATGCGTAATGCATAATGTAAAGACGCAAGGACAACAAATTTTGGTCTGAGTCCACTTAAAAAATAGCCAAGCGTTAAAAAGCAAATAAAATAAAAGTTCAATTTCCTCCTTTCAGTTATTTCTTGCTCCCATCTCGAAAGCTATAACTCCGTGTTAGGTTTTTTGTAGTCCCGACTCAACACGAGCTTATAAGGCAATTACTATCTAGTACAACTGCGATGAAGCCGTTGGTTCGACATAAAAAAACCTGTAAATAATGCCTGACCGCACAGACTCCTTACCAGTAAAAAAAACTTACTGGCAAAGGGATTCTGTAATGCATCAAATTGTAATTGCTGGTGAATATTATTGAATCCAGTTTTTGAGACATGTAGTTTATAATTATAATTAATTAAATTTGTTATTGGATCACCTTATATTGCATGTTTTAATGACTTTAATCAGATAATGAGGCGATGGGGGGAGTTTTCATGCTCGAACGAGTTTCAATTAAATTAAAAAACATGTTTCGGATACTTTCAATTAGTACATAGTAGATATCAATTCAAAGCGTATTCGTTCAGTGGCGATTTTGACCGCTTGAGGTAAACTTTAAGGTACCTATTCAAAATGTCAATTAACTACTTCAGTTACGGGCCAATTAGTTCATGGGTAACTTCTCTTTTGAGTAAAGAATATCTGGGCAATGGATGTGGAGTGCTTTGAATATATAAAGTTCAAAATGTATGATGGGTTAAAAAAATACATAATGATTATATAAAGCAGTTTTCTCAGAAAATTTAGTTAACCCATTGTACATTTAAAACTTTATGTATTTTAATACGTACCCATTTTAAGGAGCCCTCTTAAGTTAAAAGAGGAATTTTAAAATTTGTAGAATATCTCAATTTAAATTAATTTATTTTTTTAATTTATTTCTGGCGTTGGGTGCATAGCCCTTCAGCCGATTTTAATATTTAAATAACTTTAATGTTGCCATATGTTAGCTGGTGTTGCTAGTACGGATTACGAATAACTCAGTATCTGCGCGGTGTTGAATGGGAACCAATGAATTTCAAATTTGTTCAATTTACAGTTTGGATGCAAATGCTGCGCCGGCGCAATTTATTCATTGGACGACGCGCTACTTGTCGCGATATTGTTTTAAATGTGATTCATTTGAATGGCAGGTGTACTGAATGAAAGTAGGGATGTCTGATGTATACAAGAAATAAAAATTTGATTAAGGGGCTTTCATCGTTTTAGGGTTGGATACCTCATTCAGCAAAACAAAACTCGGCTGTGTTACTCTCTGTGCCGGAACTCAGCAGCGTAAGGACTGTTGCTTGGCGGCAGGGTTAGCATATATTGATGGTACCTGCCTACATTGACGATAGGTTCTTATTTATTTTTGGCTTGCAATTTAAAATTTGGAACGTGAAAAGGATAGTATTTAACTAATTGCAATGTTATTTTTTGTTTATTTCTTTGCTATAGAAGTGAATTTCGTGCACTTGTTGTACTACTATTAATCATTCAGTATATTAAACATAGGGGCTACTACTGCCAGGAACATGTGTTTTTTTGGATTTGTATGCATAATTTTCGTATTGGAAATTGTAAGTACAACGAATTTCTTCGTCCTTCATTAGCGAACTGATCTCGCACTTGTCGATTTTTTTGACAAAATTGTTTTTACCAAAACAACAGCAATGCAAAGATCTGCATCCCGTAACTGTACCGTTAACACTACCTATATGTATTACCAGCAGTAACAATAATTCAATAAAACCGTGATATGTAAAGATCAAAATAGTTTCCAAATACCTCGTTTAACTGCATTATTCATGGAGTTACGCAATAAAATGTATGAACACGTCTTTATGGCAAAGATAAATATTTCACAGTTCCTTTTTCAATCTGCAGGATTCTATACTTCGTCAATAAAATTGCTGCCTTTAAAAGTCTTTGCGCCTGTGAAAATTGCTACATTCCACTATTACGCGAATGGTGGTAAAATTCCAATTTTGGAAACAAAAACAACTGTTGATTTATTGTAAAACAGAGTAGACAGAAGTTAAGCAAAGAACAAAAGACGTTTGAAACCTTTTTTTTACCCACGACGGACGGAACAGAGAAGGTATATGCGTTTAGCGTGATAGGTTGTGTGTGTGTGTGTGTGTGTGTTTGTCCGCAAACGTTTGTTTTATTATTGATTTTAAAAATGACGAATTTTCAGCGTATGCAAACGCTACTCAAACTAAACTTGAAAAATAAGGAAGAGATCCCATTTTAATCCTTTTTGCACATTGCTTATTAAGTGGAAGAAGTGTCATAGAAAAAGTATGGATTTATTCAAATAACTCGAATAATGGATATACTATATTTGCGATATACTGAGAAAGTAGCAACCAATTTTTTTAGTTAGTAAATTCAGACTTGTTCTATGGCCCTTATTTCGCAAACAATAGAGTGCGATAAAAAAAAGATTTTGCTAAACAACCTTTTATTAACTGACTTCAAAAAGACGAATGTCCTCAATTCGACCACTATTCTTTCTAGCCACATTTCGATCCAATAACAGTTGTGTGCATAATTTTACAGTGTGATCTCAAACTTAAAGGTCGTTGCGCAAAAAATATCCGCTAGCAAGATTTGCTAAATATTATCATTACAAACTTGACATTTAAGTTTGAACCATCTAATTTCTGTATCTTAGTATCACCCATTGAATATCTAGCATCAGAGGAAGTCGGGAATTATAATATTCTATAATATTCTAACTAGAAGTTGTAACAAAGCACAGCCTTGAGGCATTTCATTACTGGTCAGTACCCCAGCCCGTAATGATACGGTCCCGTCGACCTTTGAATTGGCTTTATGAGGAAATTGAGCAAAATTGATGGTATTCCATTCTGGTTACGGACGGACGGACGGACAATAGGTTTTGTTCACTGACTTCTATTACACAAGATATAGATAGGCTATGGAATAAATCATGTTCGAATCAATCTATTGTCCCTACATGACTCTTCCGTGAAGTACTTATCTGTGCGTTTGGCTGACAATTATAACTTGATCCGTTTGCTGGGACACATTACACGAAGTCAGGTGTCTTCCGTGTTTTTCTTTTGGTCATGCGGAGCCAAATTGCAAGAGATCTCTGATTCTATGCAATATGCTTGCCATTAGCTGCCCTGGTATTCAGTATGATCCCGTAATTTCAACTGCCAGATAGAATGGTTTATGCGAGCAAAACTGAGGCTAAACATAATATGAAGGGATAAGTCCCCCTGTGTGCATGTATCTCAGTCTTTGTCAATTGTATTTGTCTTATTTATTTTGCACAATAAAGAATTTACATACATACATACATACGTTATACATAATTGGCAAAAATGAATTCTTCGTTAAAAAGCTATAATAATATCGTACTCGAAACTCTTTTACAAATACAATCACTTACACAAATAACGTCTCTATCCCTTACGGGGTAGACAGGGCCTAAGATAACAAGACCTAAAGGCCACGCTTAGCATGATTGTGGTCATATAGGTGGAAAGGGAAATCAAAATAGTAATAGATTGCAGACATTTTCACGAGAACTTATGGAAAGTTTCCAATGGGAATTTTTGGAAAACTTCTTACTACTGTATTTTAATAGGATTTTCATTAGATACCTACTTAATCAGTGGTTTTTGCGGGTGGTAGGGTCTTGTGCAAGGTCCGTTCGCATAGCTACCACCACCTTACTCGCTAATCGTGCCGCTAAGCAGCAGTGCTTGCACTGCTATGTTCCGGTGTGGAGAGTAAGACAGCCGAGGAAATTACGGGCACAAGAGGCATTTCATCTTAGCCCTCTAGGTTGGCAACGCATCTGCAATCCCTCCGGGGTTGCGGGTGTCTATGGGCAGTGGTGATCGCTTACCATCAGGTGACCCACTTGCTCGTTTACCTTCCTATTCGCATAAAAAAAAACGAGTAATAATTATGTCCTTAACATGTTTCCATTAATAATTAATCACACAGGGAGCCCGACAAAAGACTGAGAAAGGCATCAGGCGACCCTCGCGCCAGCAGCCTTCTCGCGTAAAGAATCGCAATCGCAGTTCAGCGCGAGAATGCTGCCTGCGCGATGGGCACCCTGCTAAGAGGCCCATTAATTACAAAAGAGCGGTCTCTTTTGTAATTAATTTTAAAGTTTATTTAGTTATTTTAATTTATTAGTAGTTTTAGTTTTGTATTTACATTTTAAGTATCTGTTTTTTTATATTTACAATTATGTATTCAAATTAAATATCTGAGAACGTTCCACTAGAAAATTTCGTAACTTTGGTAAGTTCGCGGTGCATTGCTGCGAGTATAATCTTGTTGCGAGGCTGAATGGAGCCGTCATGTCTGGTTCGACGTTCCTCGTAAACCGTGAATGAGTCAGTTGGACGATTGTTCGTTCGATTTGAATGGGTTGTTTATGTCAGTGATTAACTACGTTATAAAACAAATAATTGAGATTGAGTGACTAGTATTGCTTTACATTACGATATTTTTAGGGTTGCGTACGTTAAAAGGAAAAACAAAATCCTTATGGGACTTTGTTGTCCGTTCGTCTATCCAGTCCCTTTTTTCAGGAACGCATGGAAGCATAATGTTGAAAGTAATGCCAAATTCTTACGTCTACGGTCCCTTGAAGCTGTGAAAAAACCAACCCTCTGAGTGAACTCAATGAAAAGATACCATTAAATAGTTATTTGTTATGCAAGGCTGCAAAGTGTTTGTTTGGCGCGAGTGCCTGAATTGAAACCGGAGCAAGCGTACCGGAGCAACCGTAACTTGGCGATTTGTACGGAACCCTTGGTGCGCGAGTCCGACTCGCACTTGGCCGGTTTTTAATTTAATACATACTAACTGCAATACGAAACCAACTTAAGTTAGGAAACCGAATGTTCTCTCGCCAGCTTGTACCATCAGCCAAATATGTGGTCTACCACCCTAAGGTTAAAATTCCTTTGCACGTCACAATATAATAACGTCGATAAGACAGGCTGTCAACTTGAAAGTTCGACTTTAACAACATTTTTATTTGATAGGAAGTTGGATGAAAAGTGCTAGACCACTTATTTAGGCGACCGTACCATGTTATGTGATTCAACATGTGTGAAAACCGTGTAAGTCTCATATTGATATTGACCGGTATAAACTTGGGGTCTAATTATCTCCAATAGTACTCGACACTGTACCAGGAACCCATAACCAACGCGGCTTATTATGCAAATACAAGCGAAATGCCTTGTATAACGGGGGGTAATTCCAGTGATTATGCCGACATGGACATGAGATGAGTTCTACTAGCATATAAGCATGCTGCGTTTATTTTAGCCATAGACGAAATAAGTAATAGAGCATAAATAATAAGATTTATATGAAAAAAAAAACACCGAGTAGCACTCCGGGAGTGCCAGCAGAAGTGAAAACTACACACACGCACACTGACGCAAAAAGAAAAAAAAAGAAAAAATTACACGAGATTTGAACTGCGGTCACCTGAGACCTTTTCTACACGAACTTTTCCTACAACTTCTTCTACACGGGAACTTTTTCTACACGAGATTCAAACTGCGGTCAATGAGAGAACGCACTGTTATTCCACACCTTATAGCACTAGGCCAAACGCACATATGTTAAAGCGACGAAATCAACGTACGCTTCAAAAATCGGACGCGACTCTAGCTTCATTCGTATTTCAAAATAAGCTCTTAGAGGATCCTGATATCCTGGTACTTAAACTCTCCCTCCGTCTTACGCCTGACGCGAGTTTAACATTTTTTTAACCATCCCAAAATGTGTTCAGCGCCGCTAAAGAAGTTTTTACTTCAAAAATCGGACGGTCAAGCTATTGTCTAACTCGCTCGCAATCGCCATCGTGTTCATTTTGACAGTTCTTGTATGAATGTGACAGCTAGCTGATTCCGATGCCAATTGTCAGCCCATACATGAACTGTCAAAATGAACACGATGGCGATTGCGAGCGAGTTAGACAATAAGCCTGCAGGTCACCGGAGTTGGGCAAGTAGCTGTTATAATCGATATGGATACTTAAGAGGAAACTGAATGGTGAAAAATACTACCTCAGTTATTGTCACCACATTTTATTCCCGAGAAGCCAAAGCTTGAACTGAGTCAATTAGAATAAAAATAGAAGAAGAAAAAATAAAATCCGCTTACTTTTTTATACAGGTCTGGGAGCAAAGAAATAACATAGAAAGTTGCTTCAATTCCCGCGCAGATTCATGTCATAGGCGAAGCGGCTAGCCCAACACTATTTTGATTCCCCTTTCCACCATTATTGTTGCCTTCTGTCTGCCCTGTAAGGGATATAGGCGTGATTTGTGTATGTATGTAAAAATAAAATTTTAAATCGAAATATCTCGAAAACGGTGAGACTTAGGGACTGTCTGACCACTCCTTAACTGTCATTTATCTATGATTCCGTCTCTATTTATTACTACGAAACAGACAGAGACGTCATCATAAAAAACTGACAGTTAAAGAGTGGTGAAACAGACCCTTACTAAGGTCTTTATTTGCTAAATGTGATTGACTGCCCCACCTATCTCCTCTTAACCCCCCTTGTCGTGCGGGACACCCTGTATCACTATATATAACCACTAAGCTATCAGCAAAGCTAGCACAAGACCACGTGAAAACTATGTCGCGAACGAGATAGACTACCCGTCTCTTTCTAGAACAAACAGTAAGAAAAAGACGGATAATCTATCTCGTGCGTGACACAGCTCTCGCGCACACTTGTGCTAACCGTGCTAGAACACAAATATGCGGATTCAATCAACGAGCTAATAGAGTGGATCGCATTTGCATGTCTTGACGCCGTTAACAAATACCATAGTATTTGTTTATAACTCTCAAATGGCTTCCGATAAAATATTAATATTACTCGGTAGTCATTAACGCTGGGACACAGGGTCAGATAGGTCAGCGAGCAGAAACAAACGCTGTTTTCTAACATTCTGCATTTGTACGGATGGCCGGCCGTATCGGCGCTCGTCGAATAATAATAATAATTATAATAATATTAGGGAACAATTCACACAAATAGACCTAGTCCCAAAGTAAGCGCTAGTAAGGCTTGTGTTATGGATACTACTAGACAACGATGTACATACCTACTTATATAGAGAAATACAACTTATATAGATAGAAAACATCCATAACTCAGGAACTTACCAGGATTCGAACCCAGGACGCTTGCTTCATAAGCAGGGTCACTACCAACTAGGCCAACCGCGTCGTTACATAAACCGGTTTATCGCTTTATTTAGGTTAAAATAAAGTTCTTACAGCGTACGTTCGTTTTTATAACAATACGGTTGAAACCGAAATAAATCGGTTCTTACTGCTATTATTTAAAGCGGTTCTGAGCCTTGAGCGTGATGAGCAATGTTCGGAGTGGTCAGAAAAATAGTCAAAATTGAATATGTGTTTGGTTTTGCCTTACTTTGTAGTGGTGAAGTCATTTTTTCGTTAAATATTAACATTTTAGCTACATCCAAGAAAAACTTAAATTTTTTGACAATAAATTGGCTTCAAGGCGATACAAGAAGAATTGTCAAACCGGAAGCATAACAGAACAGACTTTTATAATATACTTAGTGTAATAAATTTAGTTAATTTAGCTTATTTATTGAAAGTAGCGAAACGAACACTGCCGCCGGGGCGAGCGCTCCGAGGAAGAGGAAGGATTACGAACTAGTCCGAAACATTTCGAGCATCACTAGACTTTTATACGTGAGTTATCCGTTTGTGTAATTGATTGAGTGTCACGGTAGTTTTTTTTTTATGTGAATAGGAAGGCAAACGAGCAAGTGGGTCACCTGATGGTAAGCGATCACCACTGCCCATAGACACCCGCAACCCCGGAGAGATTGCAGACGCTTTGCCAACCTAGAGGACTTAGATGAAATGCCTCTTGTGCCCGTAATTTCCCCGGCTGTCTTACTCTCCACACCGGAACACAGCAGTGCAAGCACTGCTGCTTGGCGGCAGGATTAGCGAGTAAGGTGGTGGTAGCGATCCGGACGGACCTTGCACAAGGCCCTACCACCCGCATAGTTTCAAGTTGAAAACATAATAAGCTTTATATAAAATACATAGTTAACCTAAATGTTATTTTTCCATACCAATTCCAAACTCCATTAGTTGATAAGAGAGAGAGAGAGAGAGAGAGAAAGAGAGAGGCAAGTTCGTAGAACGCACCATCCATGCGTCCGACAACATAAAGGCACGTCGCGCTGCAGAGTTCACATTCTCACTACAATTCTATTTGCCCAGTTATTTATTGAAATTAGAATATTGGTTCAGAGGTTCGCGTGCCCCGGCGCCCATAACCGGCCAAATTATAGCTCTAGGGATGTAATAAGATTGGACTACGCTACGAATATGTTACTTTGTAATGTCCACGGCAACTGAAATGTCTAGGAGAATAAATATATTCTCCTAGACATTAATAAACTAAAAATTCTATCTGAACCCAGTTCGTGATTCATTATGATTAATGAAAGAAAGCGAACGTGATAAAAGTTAATCATCAAAATATGATTAGTGACCAAAAGGGTTTTCCAGGAGACACGTAATTTGAAAAACCAGTGGCCCGATTTTGAAAAGCACATTAGTCGATAATAAGCTCGAAAATAGTAAAAATCTAACAAATTACATTTTCAAGTCATTGACAAGATTAATATAATAACGGGTCTTTCTTTTCCTAAACTCATATTTTAAATTTAGCACAATTTTCCATCACATTCGATTTGTACTTTCGTCTGATATGCTATACTTCGTGACAGAAAAACCTTCAAAAGAAAAATCAAATGGAACAAACAGATGGTTTATTCAAACACTTCAAAAAAGCGCCTCATTAAATGACCAAACACCCTAGGGCATAAAACGGGTCATTAATCGCAATTTGAATAAAACGCCACACAATACCCTTTAAGACACCCACGGACGCGTGTCGGCCGCAATTTATTCGATTATGCTGAATCGAGTCGACTGAAATATCGTTATCTGCTAGATCCGATTCTCGATAGTGCCGATCGCGGCGCGATTACGTCCCGCGCTACATATGTTAGTCGTTGACGTTGTGAAGTTACCTTTAAACAATGTAGTGTACAAGCACAGTAAGTCCTTTCTTACGTCCCTTAGCTGTTACTACCTCATAATGTGGCGAGTTTTAGGTAGTAGGTATTAGAACTATCTATTTTATTTAACATTTTATGGTGTGATAGTAACGGTATACTCTATGCAATAGTTTTTGGAAGAAATAAATATGACTCCTAATTTTAGGGCCTTTTGGCAAAAATGTAGGTAATTAAACCTTATAGTGATGGTCACATTGGAATATGCCATCCAGAAGTAATTAAAAGAAAAACACATATTTCAGGATTCACTTTTTATCTGCATTCTATTGTTATTGCTGTTCTATCCTTAAATTATAAGTAAAATTGAAGGAAATCTCCCCATATCTCCCTATATCTTCTTTACCTTGACCTAGACTCTCTACTTCCTTTCTGACTTACAATCACAAATGAACAAATTCTAGAACCTCAAAAGGCATTAGCTCCAACATAGAACGCAGAGTTTAGCCTCAGCTTTTTCCTACAACTTTACTTTTACTTGATAATTCCACTATTTTTCAGTTTTTGCAATTGTAAATCAGGTTTCTTTTTGTATCAGATGGTGGCAGTTTGCCTTCTGTTCTTGTCCATATATTGTGTTTCACAGCACTGTTTCCGAACAAACCTGCTCTATAGCTGGCAACACAAACGAGAGTCGAATTTAAAATTAGAACTGCCTTTTGTTTTATTGCACCGCTGGGTGACGGATATTGCTAGCGAAAGCTTGAATTTATTTTCTTTATGGCCAGTGACTACAAAAGTCATTTTTTTATTATTATGTACCTATTTATTTACAATGTGCGACTGTGTACAGTATGTGTGGAAAATATGAATATGATTGTCTATAACTATAATATATGTTTTTAAATCTTGTAAATATGTATTTTGATTGAATAAATGTTCTTAACACCCAGGAATAACACACCAAGGTGATTTGCTCACAATACCGACGATTTTGAATACTCCTCAAGAGTTTAAAAGAGATCGGCTTAAAAATATGTACTATAACTTATTACGCTGGTATAAAAGAGACAATCTCTACATATTACGGCATTAAGCTATATGAGTTTTTAATGATTCACGGTTAAGTTCATTCGAAATATACCCACCCGTGATCATGATGCATGCAACTGTATCGAAATATCGGGAGCTCAATAAAGGTAATCGCGGTTCACATCCCGTTTATAATATTTCGAATTAAGCTATATTACGGAAGCGAATCAAACATACATATACCGAGCACACAGAGCATCATTCATTTATTTAAGGATCTTTTTCATACCAACGCGGAGTTCATGAAAACTCCAATATGTAACGTTATGTAAGTGGTTCAGTTCGTTGCGTGCGAACAAGTAATATTAGTATATTTACACACAATAACGCATTTAATATGATTTGTTCATTGAAGCAGATATGTTGTTGTAACTGTATGGGGAGTTGTATGCGGGGTGAGTGTTTGTGTGTGCAAGCGCCGGTGCGGGCTGATTGAGGGACGCCTGCGGTGGCGCGGGGCGCGGGGGAGGAGCGAGAAGCGATTACTACAATTTCTTCTATTAACTGCTCTCCTACACTACTTCAAGTGTCAAGTTGCAAATGTCAAAAAATGAGGTTTGGGGTCAGAGAGTAGGTGAGGTGAGTTAGGTAGGGGTGGCTTTTTGACACTTGAAATTGATAGTGAAGGAGCACCATAACAGCTGTTGTAAAAATACTTGAAAGCAAAAGCGTTTTAAACGCCTCGGATTCTATTAGGTACTCTAATATACTCCTGATCGCAATTTAATTAAAGATGGTACAGGTAAACATCATCAGTCAGTCACTTGTTTTTTAAAAGGCTTTTAAATCTCAAAATGTAGATTTTGAGTAGCTTAATGCAAAACAAACTAGTTCAAGCTAATTTTAAAATAAAGTGACAAGACACGTCTCTCCATGTTAATTAATTTAAATAAATGGAAGTATTTTGAATGGTCAAATGATTTATTATTAACTGAATCGCAACAAGCGTTTATGAACATAAGAGTCGAAGTTTGAGCGGTCTCGTGATGGTAACATTAGAAGGCCTAGCATATAAAGATAATACAACGTTCATACTAATAACCATAAAAGCCTGCAGCCTAACCAATACGTCCTAGATATACCATTTATTTTACTTCAAATCGTAAACTAACTTCAATGCCCTGAGGCAGCAGCAATCGACTCGCCACATCCTATAACTTGTGTCATACACCTCCCCTTGAAGTAGCTACAAGCTACCGCGTAGCAATCACGCGAATACAAGCTTAAGGGTATGTGGATAACGGGCCTAATAGTGGCTTATTAGAGGTTTAAATATAGCCTCGCATGCGCCTCGCTCCGCGCGGTCAGAATTACGATGGCGATAAATGTGAAAGTTAATTGTTATCGGTTAGGTTTGAGATTACCGATACCATATGTTATGCTGTTATGCTCAAGCATATTATAATAGACGAGCAGGGCAGTCAGATGAATAGGAGAGATTAAGAAGGCGTTTCTGGCTTAGTTAATAGGTATATAATTGATAATTAAAGCTATTTTACTTTTCGCATAGAGTTTCAACAATTTTACTTGCGTATACATAGTCAAAAGAAAAACAAATATGCAATAAATAGGCGAAGGACGTTCTGATACTACGTGATAGCAGATTATTCCTTTTCTTCTTTCTTCCTTTTAAATATGGTTAAACCGACCTTTGTGTTTTTAATGTTATTCAAAGAAATAAATCACGTAGGTACGTAAAAATAAACACGTAAAATTGCACTTTTAAGTAACGAAGTAAGATCTTTAATAAAGTATTCCCAAGTAGCTAGTTTCATCGATCACTAGGATCACATTTTATTCGAAAGTTAAATACGGAACAGTACCTAAAGCTTCTCGAAAACAATTACCACGCTCGACTTCTTGTGCGTTCTCAGAATATTTAGTTCCGTTCCAAGTTTAAATTGCGTTTCTTACCGACCTTTGTCGCGAGAGACTTGACCGAATACAAACTGTTATTTCTCAGAAAACAAATTATCAGCCAGTCCTATTGTCACCCGACTAAGTTATACGATAAAGAAGAAAAAACTGAAACTATTTTTGACATATACAAACTTCATTCATAACAGTAGATGACGGCGCCCCATCATCGAATTATTTTGTATTCGATTTAGTGTATGAATCAGTTACGCTTCTCCTCATAAAGAATTACCAGTTGCACGTTTGAAAAAGCAAAAAGTGGAAAAATAAACTAATTTAAATCGGATTCTTCGTGTGTGGCAATAAAGTTCAAAATGAATGTGTCACAATTTCGACTTTTTATTTGAATCGTGAAATTTACGTTCCCAATTCAAACGTATCGATATCGCGAGCAAAAAGATCGGGCCCAGGTTTTTCAATTTTGAGGTTCATTGGATCGGAATAAAAAGTATTTCTATTGACTTACCTATCGGGCTACTAGACCCGTTCACTTATCGTTTTTTTGATCTATATTAAACTCGTAAATTTCTTTTAACTTTTAACAGCTGTCAGAAAAATGATACCCACACGTATTCGTATTAATTGTACTTGAGTGACAATGACAAGGTCCAGTATTTTTTTAAGAAATAAGCAAGTATCTTTGTCATTATCTTTTGGGTGGATTTTTGACGTTGTAATTTGTGTGCCATGCTTTTTGTATTGCACACAAATTACAACGTCAAAAATCCACCCTTTTAAGAAAAAAAAACCTTTGAAATTAGTATAGCGATAATTATTACAAGACATAATTTTATTTGTCTCGAGAATCTTCCGGCGTTCCTAGAGTTATATATAAGTATATGTTGGTGATAATGATATTAATTCCTATAATTTACTGGCGCAATACTATTTTACATGTAATTAGTTTTGTTATAGTTGTGTTAGTTTTTTTCTAACACTACCTAAAAATTCTAAGCTAAAATTACACATTTGGCCACAAACAGTTTTATTTTACTAGCTTTACTTAAACAATATAAATATTGTGCAGTGTTTCGGTAGCAGAAAGTGAAATTTCGATTTAAATACTATTTAATTTACAACTTAGTAAGTACCATTTTATTTCGCTGTTGACGTCTACGCGCTTCCATTTTAAATTAAATCATTCATAAAGATCAATTTGGAATCTGATTGGAATGAATAAACCAAAAAACAAAAGCCGAACGTAAACAATTGTTTTTTTTTGTTACCGGCCAGTCACTATTGTAATTCCGTTTAGAGGTTACTGGCCAGATAGAAGGATGTCTAATAATAAATCTAATATTTTTTGGCTGTCGCCGAAAGTATTTATACTGGGACCGCTATCATGACACGCCGATTCTCGACTCCACTCAGTATAAATTAGTAAAAAAAGGACAGAATACAATCTCCTACATAGAGAGATTGTATTTTACCAACAGGACTGATTCGAGATAATATAAATCTATTAAAAATTCTACTGTATATTGTAGGTGTCGCTCAATCATTGTACCTGTATCAGTTTTGTTAATCGTATAATTCATTATACTACAATGAACGTCGCTTTTGAAACGTCTACAGCGTTATCATACGTCAGAAAAAGCTTGCGTTGTACACATATTAATGCTTGGTGAAATGTATAATTAATACAGATTTTGCGAGCGATAATCCTCGTCAGTTGGATGTAAAGGTTTTTTTAACGTGCAACATTATTCGCTTGATAATTATTATCTTTTTCTGTCACTACGCCTGGACTTTAAGAGATACATGTTAAGTTAATTGTATGTGAATCCACTGTGAAATAAATAGTTGTAAAAACTGGACTTCAAAATCAAGTTGGGAAGTTACGGTACTTCCTTTTTTGTTACGACGTACCTAATGGCAGGTAAGCGAGTACCACCCTTGGACACACGCAACACTAGAGGATACCAGATGCGTTACCAGCGTAGAGGGCTAGGATAGAATATCTCTTGTACCAGTAATTTCAACGGCTGTCTTACTCTCCACGCCGGACACAGCAGTGCAAGCACTGTTGCTTGGCGGCAGGATTAACGAGTAAGACGGAGGTCCGGACGGACCTTGCACGAGGTCCTAGCACCACATTTGTCTTAAACATAATCCGGGATGCTTCATCTGGTGATTGGGTTACTCTGATTGAATGACTGAACCTCTTATTGAGGTATTAATAAAGTTACCGGTATTGCCTACATATGAGGGTCAAATTTTTTGCCACTGAGTATATATATTCAATCACTAACGATGCCACTTAGTTCAATGACCGGCTGGCTAGACTGCACTGAGTTCATAATGTACAGGTACGAATATCAGCGAAAGACATGCGACCGCAGTCCCCAGATGTCTAATAGCCGATAGCTTAACCGAACGGGTTAAATTAACTGGGCTCATTAAGATAATCACGGCGTTTACGGTTAGTAATAAGCCGTGGTGCTCAATTTTGCTGCGACTATTATTTTATATCTTCAGGGAAAAAGGTTGGTTGTAACCTTACACTACAGAGCCTAAGGTAGCTCTAACAAGACATGAAAGCCACGTTTAGCAAGATTGTGGGTGTAAAAGTGTAAAGCGGAATCAAAATAGTGATGGGTTGCTAGACGGAACGCCTATAACATGAATCCTAAGATGTTCGCCTATTCCCTCGATTGGAAAATTGCGTAGTTCCCGCTTCCCGCGATAAACGAATTCTTTGCAGATGAAGTTTATTTATAAAAGTTCCGTTCATCCTTTCGAGATATGAGGCCCTAACATTGACTTACGATAAACAACTAGACTCCCCATCGCAAACAAAAGCGCCTCAAGAAACGTTCCAGCGGCGTTGTCTATGTATTGTGTGTGTCAACACATCAACTTACACAGATAACATTAACATATTCGTTCAAATTAACACCTTATTTCCTGGCAGTAATGTTTAATGTCAATTGCATACGATCGTGAGAAGTAATAACACGACGCCACGCGCTAGAAACCTGTCTGTCTCTTGTTCTCAAGCGTTTGAGATTACGGTGCGAAAGAGACATGTACATTGTTATCGAAGCGCGGTCGAAACACGACTGAACCAAAACTCTGCACAATAGACGCGGCGGGCAGACTTTTGCTTCCGGACAGTTTTTAAGCGTGATGAGTCTAGTTGTTTATCGTAAGTCAATGGGCCCTAAGAACAGCTGCTTTCGAAGAAGCAAGTACATCAGACGGGTCAGAATCTAATCGAGCTAAGTGGCGGGTAGCGTGGCCGATACGCGTGTCTTATGGCTGGTAGTGCTATCGCTAATGGCTGCCTAAGAGCTTGATTATCTTTTGGAAACTAGAACGAAAGGAAATGCCTTATTTTTGACCACGAGATATGAGAAGGAAAAATATGTCGGGGTTCGTTACGTACATACATTCGACGACCGGATAGCCTAGTGGTTAGTGACCCTGACTATGAAGCTAGAGGTCCCGGGTTCGAATCCCGGTAGGGGCAGACATTTGTATGATGAATACGAATGGTTGTGCCCGAGTCATGGATGTTGTATGTATTTATCTAAATTATATAAGTATGTTTATCCGTTGCCTGGTACCCATAGCACAAGCTCTGCTTAGTTTGGGACTGGGTCAATTGGTGTAATTTGTCCCATGATATTTATTTATTTATTTATACATACGTAAATCACGTCTTTATCGCTTACGGGGTAGACAGTGATTAAGTTGACAAGACCTAAACCCACGTTTAGCATAATTCGGGGTTTGTTAACCGTACTATTTTACTTTATTGGCGTTTTTTTACAAGACTCTGTTCGGTAGTTTTAAAAAGTTATGTTGGGTTAGGAATAGGAAATACAGAGGAGTTGTTATTTACAAATACACTCTTATCAGCTAGAAACTATTTAATGTATATATAATATAGAAAATGCTATTTATTTTGTAAAGATTACAAAAGTAGTGATACAAATATGAACTAAAGCTACCTTAACAATAACTTAATTTAAAAAATATTGAATATAATAATATTTATAATATAGAAACAAGACTAGATAGATTTTTAAGTTTCATAATCAAACGTCGTTACGTAACGTTGATAAGTATTCTAGAAAATGTTGGTAACAAGACGGTGCCCGGGGACCAGACGCAGGTTGTCGATTTAATCTACTTAGCCGCTCAAGTAATAGTAATAGTAGGTATTATATATGCCCTTTGGTGTAAATGTACCTACTGAAATCTAGCTCGAATATCACGCGCACACAATTATTTTTTAATTAATCTAATAAACCGACTCTAAAAGCAGCAAGAAATAACAGATAAGCAATTACCAAGAACCAACTGAGTCTAACGACTACATTTTCATGAAACAAGAACCTATCATTGGCTCTGAGATAACTAGATTTACATTTTAAAACCATGTCCAAGATAATCTATAGCAATAGTTGTAGCAATAATATTAATTAATAGTTGGTCCAGGAGTACGGTGAGCAACACAATTACGTCCGTTAATTGAGGTAGTTGTTAATTAGAGACGTGTCGCGTGGGCCGCCGCCCCCACGCCCGTAGCGTCAGCAGAACCAATGCTTAGCGCTAAGTACTTTTTATATCAAACTAGCTTCTGCCCGCGACTTGTTCTGCGTAGAATTAGCAATTGACATGTTTATTGCTATCCCTCGGGAACTGTGCAATTTTCCGGGATAAAAAGTAGCCTGTTTCAATCTATGGTACCAGCTATCTTCGTTCCAAATTTTATCCAAATCCGTCCAGTCGTTTTAGCGTGAAGCAGGAACAAATCACTCACTCACATCATCACATCGTCACATCGTCACAAACTTTCGCATTTATAATATTAGTAGGACAGGATAATATTATCTTCTGCTTTATATTTAAAAACATAACTGTAACTGACTGGTCGATTAACGCATTAGCTCAAACTACTGAACGATTGCGCTGAATTTTGCACGCAGACACTTATTATGAATTAGCATTCGCTAAGAAAGAATTTGGTGAGAGGGAAGATTTTATTAAGATGTTTTAAGGAATTTTCCTTCGTTGTGATTTTGGAAATTTATTTTCTTGGTTTGTTTATTTCTTTTCAAAATCAATCTAGACTGGTCGCTTCTCTAGTGTGCCAAATTTTTCATAGATACATAAACTAATACGATACTTTGAGAGAGTCAAGTTGAAAAACACAGAAAGTATTTCATTTTATTGAAATTGAAAAATAAACTGTCACGTGTAAGTAGTGGTATTGGCTTCGTGACTAAACGACGTTCGAACGTTCTCTTCCAAAGTCAAATTAAATAAAACAAAATTGCAACATTTTATTCTGCCATCGCTACATTTTGAAGAAATTAAGCAAAACAGTAAGATGTCGGCGCGTGGCTTCGATTATGAAATGCTTCAGAGAACTCACGACTCCACTCCTGCGCAGCCTTTGTTGGGGAAAGCAGTTAATCTCAGCTACAGGTAAATTGTTGGACCAATTGCGATGCAATGCCAGTAACCTTAGTACAATATGGCTTATTAAAAAGGTGCGTCTTGAATAGACCATTTACTTTATCCAAATAAAGGTATTTTATTATTAATAATGTTATAAATATCGAAGCAGTGCATTGTAGAACGAGTTTAACCTTAAAATGTTATAATTAAAATTGTATATAATTACATTTATTGTACAGCGTTAATGAGAATAACGATCAAGTAGAAATAAAAATGGATTTTGATAATGACAGAAATCTGTGTGTTGCTACAAAATTACAGCTAAAATTAAATGTTCCGCTACTAAACAAGATTAATCGACAAATGCTGAGTGGACTCCTTTTTCGCATTTGCACTTTATTTTTATTTAAAATTTGCATTATTTTTAACATTAAACATTACTATATAAGATTTAATTAGGCGAAATAAAGATCTCTTATTCCTATTCTTATTCTAATCAGAGCCATAATTTTCTTCTAGTATTTAAAAATTCAGCACTATTTTCAACACTTTCTACTGGTATATGTTTTAAAAAGTCGGAAAATGAATCCATTCATCCATTTTTTTAACATACACCCCTGAAATTAACTCCAATTTGCACCAGAAAATAAGCAAGTGAGTTTGCCATTGCGCATCTCTCGAGGCTTTAGGAAATAAGCCAGTGGTCTAATTCAATCGTCCGCGCGCTGGATTTATTGAGCGGTGCGCGCGCGCAGAGTCACGACGCTGCCCGGTGGCTTCGATGAATTATTATTAGCGCAGCTTTATAATAAAGGACCTGCGCCGTCATCTGAAGCACAGACTACAGTGTTGCAAGCTTAACAACAACTTACACTAAATACCTAGCGCGCTTTCAGAATAAATACACATACATAGAAAAAACCGGACTGTCGACTACCTAAGTACTTACGAGTACTTTACCGAGAGCCTTACCATGACGTCCTAACTCCGACTCAGTTCAAGTTTTAGCTGTCACTTTTAGTATGAATCTGACAGCGAACGAACCTAAACTGAATCGCATTAAGACGTCAAGGTAAAGCCCCTGGTTGCGGCACGTAAGTAAAACGCGGAGGGGAGATGCGCAGTATGAAAATGATGTTGTTTTTCATACTGCGCATCTCCCCTCCACGTTTTACTTACGTGCCGCCACCTGTAATTGTGTCTTTTTTGTTGCTTAATCCATGTGCAACGCAACCAAAAATTTTGAATCGATCGTGTGTGCTCTTTAAACGGCGGTGTGGCGGTTACTTTAAATTGTATAGAAGGAATTACAGTCAAATCATAAAAGTTTATCGAATTGTATTGATCCTTCGAAAAAAAATGAGATATTCAAGTCTAGCCGCTAATAAAAATGCAAAGAGCCTACTTAAAAAAAACCCTTAGGTATTATAACGAAATCCAGCGCAACTAGCGCTTATTTCAAGCTTATTTTTACAAAAAATACTGATACCTTACCACAGAACTATATCAAGATCTTGATATAGTTCTGTGTACCTTACAGTACTGCATACAAGCAGGATGGCTTCTACCCGCCCCCCACCGGTGGCGGCTGCCTGCCGACGCCCCGCAGTCCACGATTGAGTATAGGTGTTTGTGAATGTGTAAGCCGAACAAGCTTAGTGAATACAGTCGTCCCTCCTAAATTCGTACTGGCATTTTTTACTGAAAACTAGAATACATAGAAAAAAAGGCTATGACCGGAAATCAAAACTACCGGTCAAAAATGCACTGTACTAACTATACTTCGGTTTTTTAGCATGAGAAAAAAAGTAAACAATCTTGACATATCTTTTAATTGAAAAACACTTTTAAAAATTCGGTAACTATAAAACCGTAACAAAACAAATCAGAATATTCCAGGGATTTGTTTTTTTTTTATTGTTTTTCAGTAAAAAGACTGTTTACCTTTTTTATCAAGCTAAAAAACCGAAGTATACCCTATTCGAATTTCAAACTCAACACGGAATTACACCATTTATGTGTGGTACTTTCGCAGACGTAATAAAAAAATTGGCTCCCTGTTTTATAATTTATAATAAATGGTCGTGTTCATTATATAACTTGGAATGAAGAATGAATCTCGAGCGAGCCAACAATAGATGCCCAAACCGTTAGCATCGATACATAATTCATCAGTTATGTATGTATGTATTGTATAACTCCCGTTTTAATGACACCAGCCCTTTGTTAACTATTTTAATACCGACTATTGTCGCTAATGGTATGCGCTCGCTTTGAATTTCTAAAATAGTGATTTTATCAGAGATGCCTGCGCTTGCAGCGATTTATCTTCCCACTTCTGGGTTAGATTTATCATTGCTGCTCACTTAATCTGAAGATGGATGATGAAGTTCAAGCAAATTGACGAATTGCGTGAGTCCTGCCGTTAAATTTTCCAATAAATTATCGATTGGGTAAATTTATGATCAAAATCATTGAGAGGTGGATCAAATATCACAAAATAACAATTAACACGAAGTTTTCTTAAATCTAAGTACCTACTTGAGTGCCTAACACATTGTCTTATTTTAACAGGGCGTTTCTACCTGCGTCTGCATCTATTTTCATCGCATCTGCCCAATCAAGGCTTAATTTTGTATTACTTTGTGTAAGTGATCATGCTAATTAATCTCATTAATGAATGTAATTCCTCGGCTACCATAGAACCTTATCATAGTCAAATGATTTTATTTCTTTATGACAAATCTTATCAAATGACGTAAATATTATTGTAACAAGGTTGTATGGTGGCTTAGGAAACAAATTGGTTGGCTGAATATGGTACACTGGTGTGCTCGCTGTGTGTTACAAACTGACAGTTATTTATTGTAGGTACCTCCTGCAAAGGTGCGCTCCTGCCGTGTAGCAAGTTTTCCGCTATTGCATCACCTATATGTAAGTATTTCTTGTTTCAGTAATATTACGTTCAATTGTAAACATTGGCCAACAATATAATATCAAGTATTAATAAATCTGGCCTCTCTAACATAAAAAAGTACCTATGTAATGCAATTTTTAATTGTAATTTCAGAATCATAAAAGTCTCTATTTATTGGTCTCAACGTCTCAACGAAAATTGTTTTAAACGAATTGTAAAATGAGAAGAGGTGCTTTATGTGTCTTACTCTTGGGTAAATTTCTCTAACGGAACTGCAACCTTGTCCCAAAGTAAATACAGTAAGGTAAATCTTCTAAAAATTTTAAGCGTCGCCAGAAAAAGCTACTTAAGTTCTGAAAACAGATACCGAGCATATTAAAAAAATATCCAACATTGCTGGTAATAAATTTCGCGAGCATATTTACAACAAAGCCTTTGTGGTCCAGCCTCTCAGTACAATCTGTACATTCTATTTATTCGACCCTAAGGCTGTATTACATTACAATCGAACGTAATCGATTCCGCACTCGATTTCCCATCAACACTCTGTATAATAACAACTCGGACCCTGAATTGTGGCCGACGATTTCTATTATTCGATACATCGATTGGCCTGAAGGCGAGTCGATTGGTTGTAGGTGTCGATTAGACGGGTACGAGACACATTTGGCACGTTTCTATGAAACATAGCGGACGCGCCAGTTCTGGAATGATAAATGATGATATATCAAGAGACGGAATAAATGTCGCACTGCTTTTAGCCGGATTGACCAAACTACAGTTAGGTAAAAAATGAATTACAGGGCGTCTATTTTCTCAATGTCTTTTGACATCATCGGAAATGTTTTCAATAGTATTTGAGTCCGATTGGTGCATACCTACAGTGGTAGTCGGAAAATTGTGTGGACATTTTCTTCCATTACGAGTAATGCGGTCACTAGCAAACTGTAAAACACGAATATCGACGAGCGACCTTGAGAAACTGGTGGTTAGGTTATGCCCATCTGAATTTGAAAGACCATAAACTCTGACTCGTCGCTACATCGATATAGCCTGAACGTCTATTCAAAGCCTACCAACATTAAAATATTTTCAACTAGTGACCAGATTATCAAACTATGCGTATAAACCTTCCTCGTGTCGTGAATCACTCTGAATCACTCTATCTATTGATGTAAACCACATTGAAATCCGTTGTGTACGAACCCTAACACAATAAACGGATAGAGATCCTTTATTTCAGCATTCAGCCCTAAAAGATCGAACATAGATGTCGTGTCGGCTTGGGTACGGCTGGAGTATTAATATTGTCGGATCCCAAAGACATAAACAAATAACATGCATCCCAAAAGAGCCCGTGGTGATTTGCCCCTTAGCCAATAAAGGGGAATTAATTACGGTGATCCAATAAACAAGCATGGCGTGGCGACGCAGGAGTTGACAACCGCGCGCTCGCGGCGGACGCAAGAGTATGAAGCCTAACGGAGGCGTCTTACGCGCTAATTGATATATTTTTGACAACCTCACGCATCCGGCTTCGTGCTTGTAAGGGTCCCCGTAGGCCATCGGCCACAGCCACAAGCGCCGCCACGAGAAGCTAGCGTGTGGCAGCCACCGGCATCAACCGTATGCGGCGAGTCCATATAAAATGTATGAAAACTACAGGATATAAAATGTATGAAAAATACTGCCGGTGGCGGCGTTATTTTTGTGGTTCGTGTGCGGCGACCCTAACAGTGGCGCGATTTTTGAAAGCATATAACTAGAAAGTAACATTACGGAAAAACAAACCAATATGACAGGTCTAATCTTGACAAGTACCTACTTAGGCGCATATTTAATTTAAGTTCTTGTTTCTTAACATTTTTGCCATTATCGAATGGAATACCTACTTACTCGTAGGTACTTTTGAGATTTCCTTTCAATAATCTGCAACAAAATCTCTCCATCCTTGCTCCTTCTCTACAATACTTCATAGCAAAGGAAACCTCTAAGAAAATTTACAGCGGTCCAAGAGTTTGAAATGGGCGTGAATGAATCAGTCAGCTAGTGTCAAGACTTTTTACACACACAATTTACCGACTTTCGCTCACTGCTTTGACCCCGTTGCCACTATGTAACGGATCATCAAACACTAACTTGAGTTTCATTGAAATATCTAACACTAACGTGATCTTGTACTGTAATCTGATGGGTAGGTCCTTGACTTCTCCGGTTGGTTTCATGCTCAAAGGTGATTAAGGCGAAGAACAAAGGCTTTGTGTTTGCAATAGTTATTAGTCTTAGAGACATGGTTGTTAAATTGATAATGGAATGTAATTGATTTTATTGTCTTTAGCGTATACGTTAAGGGTTCTATGGTATGTCGATAGGTACCTAGGTATTAAGTATGTATTATTATTGTACATGCTGGTCTGGGAGGAAAGAAAGAAGATAGAATGTGCCAGTTGCTTCTCTTCCCGCACAGATGGTAAAAGCCCATCGAGGGAATGGGCGAAAATCTTAGGAATGTTTTAGGCGATGCGGCTAGCAACCCATCACTATTTTGATTACCCTTTCCACCGATACGTTCACAATCATGTTAAACGTGGCCTTTAAGTCTTGTTATCTTAGTCGAGGGGTTCGCTGTCATCTGGAAACTTGACCAGGGGTTCGTGGAGCCTACAGTTTGAGAAACCCTCCTATAGGCTGGTGGTGATGGTTAATGACACGGGTCCATAAAATGTGTCACGTGCGGCCTCACGACTGTCCCGGGGCGGAGCGCCATGTTTTAGTCACTGTCACACTATCACGGACTATTCGGCACGCAATTACTTCGCCCACCGTAAGCGGGGTGACCATACGCCCGGATTTTCACGGACATGTTCAGAGTTCATCGCTTGCATTAGTAATTAACCTAAAATTATTTTTATGCACACGCACATTTCATACACACGACTTTAGTTCGATCCTTATCTATGTACTAGTTTCTGCCCGCGACTTCGTCCGCGTAGAATTAGCAATGATTTAACATGTTTATCGTTATCCCGCGGGAACTATGCAATTTTCCGGGATAAAAAGTAGCTTATGTTTCAATCTAGGGTACCAGCTATCTTCGTTCCAAATTTTATCCAAAGCCGTCCAGTCGTTTCAGCGTGAAGAAGGAACAAACATACACACTCACATCGTCACATCGTCACTCACAAACTTTCGCATTTATAATATTAGTAGGATTTGACTTCTAATGATGTATTTTTTCTGATGTACCTAAAGATCGATTTGGGATGTGTGAGAGAGATGTGATTAATTACATTTATTCCAGGCCTACTATAGAACGTTCTTTCAGTGAGTTTCATGATGATTTTTCTTGACAGGCAATGCGATTTCACTATGTCAATTTCGAAAACTTTATTCGAGTGGCAACTTTGTCGCAACACACTGATTTTCACCACTTCCTACCGGCATTTAAGTGACATTTTCACAGATTTAAAAAAGACACCTCGAACACACGGGATTATAATAATAATAAATGCATTTATTTCGAACAACAGAGATTAATTTTGTTAGTTACATAGTATGTCCGGTATGTCCCTTAAGTCTATGTTAGTACCAAATTTAAAATAGTATAGAATAATTTTTGCGACTAAAAGTTTAAGAATTTTTGTGTCCTCATTTTGCAAGTGCATGGCAACCCTACAGTAAACGATGCTTTTACGAGCTGCCTGCTTTTAATATCGGGAACATTAGAAATGATTGGAACAGACACTGCGTATTTCAATAATAATTGACTTATATTGTGCTGGGAGCGGCGCGGTAATCAGAGGCGCTCTTGTTGTACCTACAGGTAATTACCTACAAAGGCTACTAAACTAACATTCCGTGGCAAGTGTTTTGTGTGTCGCCATTTTCTTTTTTTTCTATAAAGAACTTGTATTATATATGGTCTACATCAAAGAAATAAATATTTCCGTTACATGCTTGTCATCGTGTCTAGTACCCATAACACAAGCCTTACTAGCTTACTTTGGCTAGGTCAATTTGTGTGAATTGTTCCCTTTCCTGATATTTATATTTATTTAATTTATTTGATACGTCTCTCGTTCCTTAGAACCTTGTAACCCACCAGTATAGACAACACCATATTGTATGACTAATGTGACAATAAATATGTATTGTACGAAGCTCGTTTTAAAAAAAAAACACATTGTCAAACAAACGAAAGCCACTTCCACAGGATTCCTGGTTACTGTAACGTGCATCAGTTAGCTCGCAGATGAGTAGGCAAAATAAAACAGTAAAACTAGAACCCTCACATTTTCAAGGCTCTTCCCAATCAAAATAAATCCTTTGCAACCGCAATTTTTCCCGGCGTGTAATTCCACTGCTCATTATAGTGGCATTATCACTGGGGGCAATTGCGGGCGGTCGATAGAATTACCCATTGACACGTGGTAACCACAGGCCTGCCGCCATTATGGTATACGTGTCAGACGGTAGTAGCTGGTGTTGCCAGCGCAACATGCGTAATACCCAGTTACTGTACTCTGAAATACATACGTTAAGGATGTTGCAGTCCAGTAGAAGTGGTCTTATAAGGGTTCCTTTTTTCCTTTAGAGGTAGATTTTAGATTTAGATTTATTTATTCATCAATAAAAATTACATTATGTAAAAACATGCATGTCACAATTATAAGCATTTCTGTTGAGATCGTCAAAAATTAATAATAATAAGAGCATAATCTAACTAATATTATAAATGCGAAAGTATGGATGGATGGATGGATGTTTGTTACTCAATCACGCCAGAACGGCCCAACGGATCTGGATGAAATTCGGCAGATAGATAGAAAAAAGTCTGGAATAGCACATAGGCTACTTTTTATCCCGGAAAATTGCGTAGTTCCCGCTGGATAGCGATAAACGAATTCTTTGCAAACGAAGTCGCTGGCAACAGCTAGTAAATTATAAACAATGAAACAATAAAATAAAATACAATGTCAAAAATAATAAGTTGTGTAAAAAATTACACATCAGGTATATAACGTCTTTATCCGTTACGGGGTAGACAGAGCCTAAGGTAACAAGACCTAAAGGCCATGTTTATCATGATTGTGAACGTATAGGTGGAAAGGGGAATCAAAATAATGATGGGTTGCTAGCCGCATCGCCTATAACATGATTCCTAAGATTTTGGCCCATTTTTTCGATGGGCTTTTACCATCTGCGTGGGAAGAGATGCAACTGGCACATTCTATCTTCTTTCTTTCCTCCCAGACCAGCATGTACGTAATAATAATACATACTTAATACCTAGGTACCTATCGACATACCATAGAACCCTTAACGTATACGCTAAAGACAATAAAATCAATTACATTCCATTATCAATTTAACAACCATGTCTCTAAGACTAATAACTATTGCAAACACAAAGCCTTTGTTCTTCGCCTTAGTCACCTACCTACTACCTAGTAGGTACATACATTCTATGTTTTTTCTTTGCTCCCAGACTAGCATGGAGTTGGAGGCACGGAACCCTAAAAATCATGAAAACACAAGCTTTAATGAGAAATGATGACAAACCAGATTGCTTAGTGATGACATAAAAAGCACGCCATTTGGTCGCTGTGTAGTTAGTAGTTACCATAGATATAAAATACTAGCTGTTGCCAGCGACTTCGTCTGCAAAGAATTCGTTTATCGCTATCCCGCGGGAACTACGCAATTTTCCGGGATAAAAA
This sequence comes from Pandemis heparana, assembly GCA_963854515.1. NCBI lineage: Eukaryota > Metazoa > Arthropoda > Insecta > Lepidoptera > Tortricidae > Pandemis > Pandemis heparana. Next base: position 13,417,488 of record OY978013.1, on the reverse strand, counting down.
GTAGCCTATGTGCTATTCCAGACTTTTCTCTATCTATGTGCCGAATTTCATCCAGATACTTTCGCATTTATAATATTAGTTAGATAGTTAGATAGTAATAGATTGGCAATTAGAAAGAGTGATAATATGTAAGAAGTACTAAGTGGACCTCTTGGGGCCCGATTTCTATCAAAATCCGAAATCACTACTCGAAAGTGGTGAAAAATTATGATCAATTTGAAATAAGATTAGTGTTATAGAAAACCACCCAGCTCTAGCTCCAAGCAAGCGTGAACTAGTAGAAAACTAAATTCGATCTGTGGTTTTGCTGCAACTCACACGCACCCCTTTCGAGTAAGAACGCGTTGAAAAAAATGATTTATTTACTCGATCGGCCAACAACACAATTATCCGAATAAATCAGTAATGGTGATTAATCAATTTATTATAACTTTATGTACGCAACAAAAACCATAGCTTTTACGGGTGATGAAGTTATAACTCAGCATAATTGTGGCTTGTAAAGTCAGAGGTGTAATCAAGTTCTTTAGTGTTTATAGTAACGCGTTGATGTCTTTTATACGGTAACTTACCAAAGTCAAATGAAGGTCTTTTGTAAAATTTAATTTCAATCACATATTGCAATATTCTTTACGATAATATTTCACATATTTTGAGCTTTATCAAATTTAATTAGCTTCGGTGAATCAATTCACATTCATAATAATATTTTTATTTAACAGATTTCAAAAAAAGGATTAGGTTCTATAAATAAAATAAATAAAAATAAATAAAAACCATTTATTTCGGACAGAATCCATAGAGGTTAGTTAAGTACTTATATACAAAAATAATAACATCTATGTTTAGTTTTTTTAAGTTCCTATATGTATATGAGCAATATTTTATGACGCAAATATTATGTAAATAACGCATGTTTTGAGGTTTCTAACTATTTCAATGATTTCAATGAAATCTGCATTAGGAGTTAAATAGGCAGGGGTTTATGTGTGCGAATCGATATCAAAATTTCATAAGAATAAGAATATTTATTTGTATAAAATGTCTATGTGAAATGTTTGCATATCTGAGCAAACCCAACAAGCTCGGTCGCCCACGCCAAGCTACTGAAACATAAATAACACCATGAAAATAGACCACATAACGAACACAATAACATTTACTTTATTTATACGTCGTAAAAATCATAGTCACCTTGTTAGGGCTTCCTTCATCTGTGCCAATTATAATCCCCATTACTACTTACTTTAACGAGGGCCGTATTGTTCGGGGCCCCGGGGCCTACGAGAGCTATAGCTCACTGCGCGCGCGGCGTTGATTAACGGCCGCCCGAACACGCCCGAAGGCTCCCGAAGCTACCAAAGCTAGATTCGCACAACTGTTAAATTAATTGTACAGCCGCTTATTTGACGATAGTTAATGTAGGATAGTTTACAAGCATGGTATGCAGTCAGCGTCATATACATTGTTACGTTCAAAGTAAATGCTTTATTGAACAAATATAAAAAAAACATTAAGTATTTGCGCAAATGCGAACTTATCTCTATAAGAGATCTCTACTACGAGTTAATATTATAAGTACATCGGTACACGCTCTTTCTCCCTTAAAAAACAGGCGTGTACCAATATTTGGGCACTTTGACCGTAACAATATATATGACGGTAACTGTACCTAGTTATAACAAAATACTAGGTTTCTCGTGAATTCTTCTAAATTCATCTCATCATCATGTTCAGCTTCATTTGAAATGAATGATTTCATAATATTAGTAAGTAAACTATTGTTTGTAAGATTTTTAACACCTTCTTACAATGAACATTTATTGTTTCAGATAAAATCGAGAGAAAAGAAGGCACTTCGTAAGTATCAAGTCTTTTTGGTTAATTGGAAAGCGAGAGCTTCGCAATTAGGTGTTTTTTAATCCTATGTCACACTTGGCCAAAATTTAGTTTATAAAAATTCGGCCAAAAAAAGTTACAAACCTGCTACAACTTTTTTATATTATGACAGATGAAAACTTAACGAATGATAAGCCATTCATCACTCATTACACTAAACTTGTCAGAATATGAGCACTCATAAAGGTGTTTATTTATTAGTATTTTTATAACGGCAAACAAGTTTAAAGCTATTAAGTATTATTACTGTACCCAGAAAGTGTCAACGAGCTTTTTCAGTTCAACAAGCACGGCAGCAAGTATCAAGAATGAACACTGCGGCTGCGGCCAGGGTCTTAGCGGCCCGGTGCGTACCACCGTACTGGCCTGCTAAGTCCCAAGCCGCGGCTGCGACCGCGCCCAAAGGACGAACAACTGTCAGAAATACTGGAAATCATGCTTAGAAAATATCGGGTGAATTGGACCAGTTATTAAGATCAAGTTTTTTATAGTATCTTTCTACGATAAAACTTTTTTTTTTTCAAAAAGTACTAATAAATAAAGTAGTAGTAGTATTAAAGTACTTAAGTATATCTAACATCGTTAACTTTGAATTACATTTTAATTCAATCCTTAATAATTTTTAGCTGTGGCCCTCGACACCACGACTGAAACGTGTTTGTGGCCCCTATAAAAAGGTAGAGTATGGCTGCTCCATACAGTTAGGCACTCCCAATTAGCAGCGTTGCGCAGCTGACCTCCTATAGCGAGCATCAATAATGAAACAGTAGTGATTGTCCCATACAATGTCACAGTCTTCATTAACTCTGATTGAGTCCTTTGAGCGGGCCGCACGCGGCGCTATTTATACCTAGAGTTCGTTTAAGTTATGAAATACAGAGTAATTTGAACTAAACCCTAAAATTTTTCATTAACAATGAGGCTCTTCTGAAATGGGATGACCCGCATAACTTAACGAGCGACAGATACTCGTATGTTAAACAAATAAAAGTTAAATTAAAAATATGAATAAGAATAACACATTTTTCGTGTAATATCAAAGACCGACTAAGTACACGGTCTCAGTGACGTGGTAGGCGTCACGTTTTGTCACAGTTTCTATGAAGAAACCAATGATATTTCATAGTAATATATGTAATATCATTGGAAGAAACGTATGAACATGAACATTTTATTGCGTAAACTTACCGTCAACATCTTTTACGCACCGGTGTGCACCTTAGGGCCATGAAAACGATCTTCTGATAATATCAAAACTATATCTAGTCCATTTTAACGATTCTGTAAACAAACAAATCCCCCAAGTCATATAAAATTTAGATATAATAACATATAGTATTGTGGAATGGAACGTAAGAAGGTGTGAATGAGACGGATGATATAAGAGTGAGAGAGTGAATATTCGATTTGAAGAATGAGTTGACGTATGAATGATTCAGAGTTCAGTTAGAAGTAAGATTTGATTGTGACTTGGATAAAATATAATTTTACGGTGACTAAATTGGTCTTTTTTATTAATTTAGTCCCACAAATGGGGGCTCGACCGGGATATCAAACAATAAATTATGAAGTGAAGAATTGAGAAGAAAAATTTTTACTTGACACGACGACGACGACAGAAAAAACTTGACAGAAGACGGTAAAAAAAAGACGAACGACGATATTTGAAAGACGACGAAAACATCGAAAATACTAAGAAAATGGGAAAAGGCAGCGAAAAGACGAATGAAGACGACGAGGAATACTACAGCGAAGCCGGCGGCCATGGAATGTTGCAAATGACGGCGGACCTTATACCAGCATTCAGCGGGCGCGACAAAGCGCAGTCGATTTCCAGATGGGTCGAAGGAGTGGAGGACAACGCGGAAATCTTCGGCTGGACTCCTCTGCAACAACTTTTGGTGGCGCGATGTGCGCTAACAGGTACGGCGGCTTTGTGGCTACGCGCGGAGCGACCGCATAGGACATGGGCGGACCTGAAAGCGGCCCTAACCAAAGAGTTTTCCGATTCTATAGACGCGAAGGCGGTCCATGAGATGATGAGTGCAAGGAAAAAAAAACACGACGAAACGTGCTTCGACTACATGCTCGTAATGAAAGAGCTCGGAAAAAGGGGAAAAATGCCCGACTACGTAGCGATTAAGTATATAGTTGAAGGCATCCAGGACAACGAAATTAACAAAATTGTACTTTACGGCGTTACTACTTACAACGAACTGAAAGAAAAACTTAAAATCTACGAAGAGCTAAAAGAAAAAATGACAGCGAACTCATCAACATTTCAAAACAGGCAGAAACAGAACAACAAGCGAACCAACAGCCACGGGAAGACGCGATGTTATAGCTGCGGAGAGTTAAATCATTCATCGGCGGAGTGCCCGCACAAAGAGAAAGGCCTCAAATGTTTCAGGTGCAACGAGTTTGGCCATATCTCGTCAAAGTGCACGAACACGCAGATACACGTGCAAGCGGGAACGTCACGTGGCAAAGATGACGCGAATGGCGCCACAGGAACAGGAAGCAAGGTGGCCAACGCAAGATGGCAGCCGAGCAGCCGGAAATTCGTTAGCAACGTCACCAGCGGCGGCGCGCATGCGTATAATGTCGACCATGCCAAGACGGCGACGTCAAAGTCAAAGACCGAGATTGACGAAATTTTACGTATAGAAAGATCGGCAAAAAAATCTCCTTGTAAAAAGCCCATGAAGAGTGTGGTAATATGCGGTAAGACGGTGAACGCATTGATAGACACGGGCAGCGACGTGAATTTAATGACGTCGGTCATTTACGATATGATCAGTGCGGAAAAAAGCGATGACAGTTGTGTGTTTTCGGGACTTGGACTTGCGAAAGTAATTTCTCTGGGAAGACTAACTGCATGTTTATATATTGACAATAAGTGTTACGACAATGTTGTTTTTCATGTTATTCCTAATGATGTTATGCCATATGATTTAATTATTGGACAAGAATTTTTAAAAGACGTTGTTATGATAATGAATGACGGATCGGTTGTTTTAAAGGAACTAGATTGGATGGGAAGCATGAATTGTTTTGCATTGTGTGATGATGTTTCTTTAGGTCACGTGAAAGATTCCGAGGTGAAAAAAGAGGTTCTGCAGTGCGTCAACAGCTACCAACCCAGACAGACGAAGGAAGCACCCATTCAGCTCAAGATCGTTTTAAAGGATGACCTGCCGGTTGCGCAGAGGCCGCGGCGCATATCCTTGACAGAACAGCGGGTCGTGGAGCAGCAGGTGGAAGAGTGGTTGGCGGACGGAATTATACAGGTGTTATTCTGAATACTCAAGTCCCATAGTTCTAGTAAAAAAGAAAGACGGGTCAACTCGAGTATGTGTGGATTACCGATTGAAAAATAAGAAGATAGTTAAAGACGAATTTCCTTTACCGGTTATCGAAGATTTGATTGACAAGATGGGTGATGCAAAAATTTTCAGTGTATTAGACTTAAAAAATGGTTTTTTCCATTCAAAAGTCAGTGAGGAGTCAGTCAAATATACTTCGTTTGTGACGCACCACGGGCAGTTTGAATTTTTAAGGGCACCCTTTGGGTTGTCCACTTGTCCGAAAATGTTCATGAGATTTGTTACTATAATTTTTAGAGACCTGATCGCAGAAGGGGTTATGACAATTTTTATTGATGATATTTTAATTCCAGCACAAAACGAACGACATGCTGTAGAGCAACTGAAGAGGGTACTGGAAGTGGCGTCAGAAAACGGACTAAGAATAAACTGGAAGAAGGCAAAGTTGATTCAACATGAAATTGAATACCTTGGTCACATTATACGAGATGGTGAGGTGCGACCTAGTCCAGAGAAGACAGATGCAGTGCTGAGATATCCAGAGCCACGTACTATCAAGCAATTGCATAGTTTTATAGGCTTGGCATTATATTTTAGGAAATATGTTATGAATTTTGCAGCCATTGCTAAGCCATTAACAGAGTTGCTGAAAAAAGACAAAAACTTTGTTTTTGATAATGAGCAAAGAATTGCATTTCAAGTGCTGAAGGAGAAGATGGCAAGTGACCCAGTATTGAAGATATTTGATCCCAATTTGAAGACCGAGTTGCACACGGACGCATCTAGCACAGCACTGGCGGCTATACTAATGCAAATTCATCCAGGCACGGGCATTCACCCTGTCCATTACATGAGCAGAAAGACTAACGAAGCACAAAGTCAATACTCCAGCTATGAGCTAGAGGCACTGGCTGTCATTGAAGGAGTGAAGAAATTTCGACACTATTTGTATGGCATTCACTTCAAAATAGTAACAGACTGCGAAGCATTCAAGATGACCCTAAATAAGAAAGATTTGACAGCTAAAGTGGCGCGATGGGTTTTGTTCCTTGATGAGTATGACTATGAGATAGAGCATAGAAGTGGAACTAAGATGAGACATATTGATGCGCTGAGCAGGAACCCTTGTGTCGCTATTGTGGCTAGTAACCTGCACGACCAAATAAGAATAGCTCAAGACCAAGACGATGGGCTGAAAGCAATAAAAGATATCCTTCAGGAGAAAAGTTATCTAGACTACTGGCTAGAAAATGAAATACTATTTAAAGGTGACAAAAAGAAATTAGTTATGCCAAGGGCAATGGAGAAAGAAGTAATTCAAAGGACCCATAGCAATGGACACTTTTCCAAAACCAAAATGAAAGAATTGATTGAACGAGACTACTACATAAGAAGTGTTGACAAGAAAATAGAAGACTTTATATTGAGCTGTATACCATGCTTGTTAGCTACTAGAAAGGAAGGACGACAAGAAGGATTTTTGAACCCAATCGAGAAAGAGAGTATACCGTTGGATACCATTCATTTAGACCATGTTGGACCATTGACAGAAACAAAGAAAATGTACAACTACATTCTGACAGTTATAGATGGATTTACAAAATTTGTATGGTTGTTTCCAACGAAAACTACGTCTACTAGAGAAACACTGAGTAAGCTGAGTATACACTAGCAAATCTTTGGAAACCCGAGGAGGTTCATAACTGACAGAGGCACAGCATTTACCAGTAACGATTTTGAAGAGTATTGTAAAGAAGAGAACATACAGCACATCAAAATCACTACAGGAGTACCCAGGAGTAATGGTCAAGTTGAGAGGATTCACCGGGTTATTATTCCAGTATTGACGAAACTGTGTATAGAAGACCAAAGTTTGTGGTATAAACACATAAGTCGTGTACAGAGAGCTTTGAATAGCACTTTCCAACGCAGCATACAGACTACGCCATTTGAGCTGTTAATCGGCACTAAGATGCGGAACAAAGCAGATATAGAAATCATAACAATGCTTGAAGAAGAGGAGATAAAGCATTTTAATGAAATTAGAGAAGCAAGTAGAAAAGAGGCTAAAGAACAGATTCTGAAGATTCAAGCTGAAAATAAAAAGTATTATGATAGCAAGAGAAAAGATAGTACCAAGTATGATTTAGGCGTTTTGGTAGCCATAAAGAGGACTCAGTTTGGACCAGGTCTCAAGTTGCGACCTAAGTATCTGGGACCGTACCAAGTTGTGAAAATAAAGCGGAATGATCGCTACGATGTAGAGAAACTAGACAGCTCTACTGAAGGGCCAAACAAGACTTCAACCTGCGCCGACCACATGAAACGGTGGCCACAGGGCGGCCTGAACAACGATAGTCTTGGTGAGTAGTACCTAAGCACTTTATTTTCAGAATAATGAATGCAAGTGAAGTATGCAAAGTGTTTGTTTTAATTTAATTTTTAGTTCCTCAGTTCTATATGACCGCATTCATTATCTTAACGAGTTTTAATTAAGTACCTGTTATGTACTTATATTATATAGTTTTTATACTTAGGTACGATTTACTTTCAATTTAAATGATGTTAATTAATTGCTTAAAGATGTTAGCATTAATGTGAAATACGAATTTGTTTATATTTTTAGATGTTTAAAGATTTCATTACAAGTTTTGTTAAGGTGTTTACTAGTTTAAGTTGTTAGACTTGCTTTTGTTTATGTTCAGTTTCAGAACTTAATGACTTGGAAGTTGCCTGAGGACAGGTGTTGGATCAGGACGGCCGAATGTGGAATGGAACGTAAGAAGGTGTGAATGAGACGGATGATATAAGAGTGAGAGAGTGAATATTCGATTTGAAGAATGAGTTGACGTATGAATGATTCAGAGTTCAGTTAGAAGTAAGATTTGATTGTGACTTGGATAAAATATAATTTTACGGTGACTAAATTGGTCTTTTTTATTAATTTAGTCCCACAGTATAATAGTTATAAAATGTCATGAGATAGCAAGTATGATCCTTCAACATTCCGTTAGATGTGATGCTAATTGCATACAATGAGTGATTGTGTGCGAATTTAGATGAAATAGACAAGGTTTGTTTGTTTACCAAGGCGTTAAAATGGATTGGAACGGACTATAGGTAGTCAAATCGTCTTCGACCTAAAATCGTGAGTGAAATCCTTTGTGTAATTTTTCGTGTATTTTATTTAGATAGTATGAAGTCGCCGCATAGCTGGGGTTTCTAAGCGGCATGTGCCTCCCCAATGCAATGCCCTTGGAAATCCCAAACGTGCCGGCGACGGCGGACTTCGCCTCAATACTGGAAGAAATTGCCTGCCTTGTAAGAACTAAGATATTCTATTTTTCGTCTTTAGGATGTATTTTCATATGATGTAGCAAAAAAAAATACCTACCTACCGAAATATAATTATTTGAGGTAAGCTGCTCTTATTTTATTAAAAACACACGATTTTAGTAACGAATTTTATCTAAGCGGTTTTACAAATAACTCACGAACAGGGACCAAAGGCTGTAATAGTTCTAAACAAGGTCTTCAACACGATGAAATTAAGTACACAATTCACTCAAAATCACGCAATGATAGAAAGAAGCAACACAAGATAGATCACAAAACACGGTGACAAAGAAGATGCTTCCAGGCCGACGGTCTAGAGAAAAAGAGACCCCGCGCTGCAAGAGGCTGGTATTCAAAAGACCAGAGTCGCGTGACGTCACTTGTTTACCACTTAATGAGCTACGTCTCTAACAGTTATTTAATTAATACGAGGAAGGTAAGATTATGGTCGATTTTTTTCAATACTAACCTGCCTAAGTTTTTTCCAGTATCTATTTTAAACTAGCTTTTGCCCGCGACATCGTCTGCAAAGAACTCGTTTATCGCTATCCCGCGGGAATTTTCCGGGATAAAAAGTAGCCTATGTGCTATTGCAGACTTTTCTCTATCTATGTGCCGAATTTCATCCAGATCCGTTGGACCGTTCTGGCGTGATTGAGTAACAAACAAACAGCCATCCATCCATCCATTCATCCATCGATACTTTCGCATTTATAATATTAGTTAGATTACATACTTTGTTTTATTTTCAGTAAGTATCAGGGAGAAGATGTTAAAGAAAGCTAGAGGTCGAGGTAAAATAAAACTTCCATATACATTTAGATTATTACCTAAACATTTATTCTTAATCCCAACTATCGCTCTCTTTGAATGCTGACACGCACTGCGCGTCGGCTTCGGCGTCGAATCGTTCTATGACTTTCTTCTCTTGTTTTTCTTTCTTTCCTTGCCCGCTGTCTTTCCGGCCGTTGACCTCGGGTCGCTTTCGGGTGTTTTCGGATGGTGATCGGACGGGCTCGGCTTTCTTCGGCGGCGGCTCGGTTTCGTCAACCTGTGAAGAACGCGAATTATTAGTAAAATTTTCAATCAAACAACTGTCTTCATTCACTGATCGATGCTCAAAGTGAACTACGTCAATGGTGTGACTAAGGGCCTGTTTCACCACTCCTTAACTGTCAGATATTTATGATGACATCTCTGTCTGTTTCGTAGTAATAAATAGAGACGGCATCATAGATAACTGACAGTTAAGGAGTGGTAAAACAGGCCCTAAATGAATCAAATAAAATATCTTTGAAATGGTGTTTAGTCGAAGTAACTCTACCATCCGCTGAAATATTCCGGAATTTTTCTGACAGACACAGCATAGCACGAGAGCACACCTGAAACACGCCAGAGCTGGTACGTTTCCGCGCCCCCTGCGCGGGCGCAGACAGGCTGTTGGAGCGCGCGCGCTCCTCGACGATACTCGGTGCTGCTGGCTCCTTGGTGGTCTCCTTGGTATCTTTGACCGGCAACCGCGGAGGCAGCGTTACATTCGTGTTCTGGGCAGCTGTTGAATAAGTAAAACAGGGCCTGTTTCACCAATCTCTGTTAAGTCTAGTTATCTTAAGTATCAGTTATCTGTGATGACGTCTCTGTCTGTTTCGTAGTAATAAATAGAGACGGAATCATAGATAACTGACACTTGAGATAGCTGGAACTTAACTGAGAGTGGTGAAACAGGCCCTTAAGTAGCTTACGATTTTTAACAAATGGGGCATATTGGTCTTTCTGTTTGGGGACAATAGATAAGTACACAGATAGTTTGCGTCGAAATTTAAACGTGCAAGTGCCATTACTATAACTATGAGGATTTAATAAGACTTAATCTTGAGATTATTTAATTAATAAGTAATTGAGAACATTTCATATTTCTGAGCCTATAATTTTAACGGTTCTCTGTATTTTGTTTGAAAAGATGAACATGCTGACAGTTTAATTTTTTCGCTAGGGCTTGTAATTAATTTAAGTATAATTAATTTATTAATTTGTTTTTTGTTTATTAATTCTAAAAGGGCGTAACTCCGGTACTATCACAGAATACACACCCCTATTGTTATCATCCCTTTGTCTTTTCTCTATAGAAAAAAAACTGACGTTAATTTCAAATTGTCAATGTCAGGTCCTATTCTCCAATATTCGATTTACGAGGTTCGCTTCGTGCTGTTCCGCTCATACTAATAGTCGTTATTTTGAGAGCGAGAGAGAAGGTAAGCAACGAACATCGAAAATAGAATTTCAGGGTTGCCCCCCTTGTACGTTGAAGTTGTCAAAAATACAGAATTATGATCGCTTATTTTTTCTCGTGAAAAAAGCAAAGGCGTTTCACCTATCCTGTGGTAGTATTGGTAAAATTAGGACATATTTTTAATTATTTTTTACAATAAGCGATATTAAAATTATATAAACATAATTGCAGTGATCAGGACGCAAAATGCTTTCGAACCATTATATACATTTTCAGGTGTTATGAAAATGAAATGTTGTCAATTGCTGTGGCTCTTACAGGGTAACGTTGAACTTATACAAAACATTGTTCGATAGATCCTTGTCACAGCATTTATTTTAATGCAATAAAGAATTAAAACAGTACTGCGACTAAATGTGAACTACATAAAAGCTAGTTCTGTCATAGAAATATTCACCATAAACTACTAAACAAAAGTTAGTTGTTTTTTATCAATATAAAAATGTCTTTAACGCTACCCAGACCACATATGGAACATAAATACCAATTAATAATTTACGCCAACAACTCTATAAATGTCGTCTAGCGAGCACGCAGATGTTTGTGTCCTTGCTAGGACACTGCATACTTTTACTTACATTGTCTTGTTTCAATACCAAATTTTAAAATATGCTTCAATGAGACAAGCTTAACCTTAACAATTCTATGAAAAAATACCTTGCCATGCAGCCTGATATAAAAGTGATACCTTTATCAAATTGACTAGGTACCCATATAATTACAAGTACTATTTATTGCCCCTACAAACTCACGGCGAGAAGACCAGAGAGCCCTCGAGAAGCGAGAATGTGACGAGTTTCATGTCTTCTCATTCTAACACTCCGGTACTCCTCAATCAGTTTTTCTGACCGCTGCAAAGGGATTTTACTAGCAAGAAAGAGAAAGACTGAGTTGTGGAAATTTTCTCGCGGTGAGTTTATAGGGGTTACTAAAGTTTAATACCTAAATTTAAAAAAATACCTTGCCGTGTTCGCGCATCAGGTGTTCTGCAAAAAAAAAGGATAAGTGTGATTGCATCCTGACATTAAATGAAGACATTCCCGTCTTTAGCATAATGGAAATGTAATTGGGCTTCATTTACTATAAATACAGAGTGGAGTGTAAATTTTGAATGGCTTAATTATAGTGGAGGGTAGGTATCAGGCTTAACGCGGTAGAAATAGTTTGTCATAAAGTTATAAGCACGAGGAAATAAACGATAAAAATTTATAGCTCAAATGGGGTGCCCTGAGGCGGCGCGGGTTGACGGACATGCAGTTTAAAATGGCTGGGTACGCATGTTAATATTTACATAATGTTTTAAAATTATCAGCACTTCTAAATACTGCGACATGTAAAACATAAATTAGCCACAATTATTCTGCAGCTCTAGTATTTATAAAGATCTTTAGGATGCTTAGTATTTGTTACATTAATAATTTTTATTTATAATTTAAATAAAACCTCTTTTCAACAGACCTGTGAAAGGTAAATGTCAAAGAGACAGATAAGGACAAGCGATTGCTAAGTTAGCAGAAGCCTATAGAGCGTTTATGGATAAGAGGACTAATGTTTACCCGTAATTTACAAATGTAGAGTTTATCATCTACTACGTAGTCATCATTTAGCAGACCTTTATTATCTGCTAATACAACTACATATAGTAAAGTTTTGTAAAAAGTAATAAAACTAAACTAACGATAGGTAAGATACATACACGATTATGTTTTTGGGCATTATTTAAAGTTTACGACTGAAACAATTGATTGAATAAGTCGTTACTTTGCAGAGGTCCATTAAAAAATAATAGGTAGTGCTTAATAAAAGCTTACCAAACGAAGAGTTTGTGAAATCATAAATTTTTCAAATACTGGTTTGCGAAATGATTTGATCCTCATAACTAGTGTACCGCAGCATTTTTACTAAAGTTAACAAAAGGTGGAAGTACATTTTCACTTGTTACTTATCACTTATCGAGTATCAACTTTTTTTTAGGCATTCCGAACAAACTAATACGTTAACCACATAGATATAAATGACCCTGTCTGAGGACGCATGGTAATAAATAAGTACTTCTAAAAAGTGATTCAGGTTACCGTTTAAAAACAAGTCCCATAACTAGATTAACAAGCATACGATAATGGCACACAGTTTGTCACTTAAATTTATGCAAGACTATTTAGCTGTTAGCGAGTTACCGAGCTAGCAGGATGGGGATACGCATGCGCGTAGTTTTAACATAAACGTCGTAGGAAAAAAATACACTGTCTGAAAATTAAACTGGAATACTTTAGTGGGTAGTTCGGTTATCTCGACTGAACACCCCTGTAAATTTCCACCAGGCTTTTTAAACCAGGGCCCTATTTTATAAAGCTACAAGCTGCAATTTACAAGCGGAAGTCTCTTTCTGACCCTATGTGTTAGTAGTGTTAGTACTTGTAGCTTTATAAAATAGGGCCCTGGTTGACAATTGGGAGTCATGATTTTTTTTCATGGCTTTCATTAAAAGCTCATTTATGTAATAAAACAATACGAAAAATCATTTTTCAAATAGCTATAAAAATACCGAGATATAAGCCATCAAAAATTTGTCTCTATCTGTTTCTAGAGAAACATCATTTTAATATGGAGTTTATTTATATGGGCGTTGTGACAAATGACGTCACATGCCATATCGGCTCTCTCTTTCTAATTGTTGACTAATTAGTAGTTTAAAACTCTTATATTTTCCGTATTTCTTGGCCGATATTAATTTTAATAACAATCTAACTAATATTATAAATGATACATGCGAAAGTATGGATGGATGGATGGATGTTTGTTCGTTACTCAATCACACCAGAACGGCTCAATGAATCTGGATGAAATTCGGCACGTAGATAGAGAAAAGTCTGGAATAGCACATAGGCTACTTTTTATCCCGGAAAATTTCCGCGGGATAGCGATAAACGAATTCTTTGCAGACGAAGTCGCTGGCAACAGCTAGTAATAATACTAAAACTGAAATATAGTGTTATTTCTTTCAACAAGACCGTGCAAGGATCACTAGTGTGTTTACATAATATTTAAGCTGGTTTAAGTTTTTAACACGTTCACTGTCTGGGTGCCCCCAATGGCGGGTCATGAACCTTTTTCAGGAGTCGTGCTTCCACTCTGGGGTAACATCCCCATACTGGATGCACAGTTGAACTAGTGACATTGCCAGATTATTTTAAACCTACTTCAAAAAAAGGGGTCTCTATCGTTTGCCCGAATTTCATATGCCATAAATGTATTGTTTGCCATAATGATCATTTGCCATAACTGTTTTTTCTCTTTATTTGTTAATTATTCAGAATTGTTATGAAACAAACCTAAACCTAACCTATAGAGTTCTACAGGATTGCCATTACAATGCTCCTGAAAAAATTACGGTTTCAGAGAAAACAAGGGTTATGGCAAATGATCATTATGGCAAACATTACATTATGGCATTTGAAATTCGGGCAAAAGAGGGGCTCCGCAAAAAAAGAGGTTCTCAATTCGTAATTTTGACGTAATTTAACTTCATACCCAAGGGTACCCTGAAAAAAAAAGCATAATGATCTTTCCTCGCATAACCCAACAACTTTGTAATGGTGGTGTCGTAGGTGGCATTCAATTTCAATCTAAAGAAGCATTTACTGAGAAGCGGGTGCTGTCGAGGTTTAATTGGGGACGCGTCGCGCAACTAATTGTGGGTGTAAGTCACGGGCAAAGTATAACGTAGAAGTGGAGGCGGAACTTAAAGACAAACACGTCCATATTTTTTAAAGTGAAAAATTCTTTAGCGGCTTTGAGCGCTTTTTGGGATGGGTAAAAAATCTTAAACTCGTGTCAGGCGTAAGACGGAGGGAGAGTTTAAGTACCAGGATATCAGATCCTTTAGAGAATCCTTTAGAGGATCCTTTAGAGGAGGAGGAGGAGCTTATTTTGAAATACGAATAAATCTCGTTCGATTAGTTGTGGAGCAAAAGTATACTAGGGCATCAGCACATTGTTAGAGGTCTGTCAATATAGATAATACGTACGTTTTTTTTTAAGCGGCCAGTACGGTACGCGTCATGAAGGATACAATTTAGGGTGCGACCACACCGCCGCTTAAAAAACGGTGACGTTATGGAATCGCAACAAAATGTATGAAGAAACGGTGAGAAAACGTGACGCATATGACACGTCGCTGCGTATACGGCGGTTTGGTCGCACCCTTACAACATTAAAATCTTATCTAAGCTGCTGTTTTTATTGCCATCAGCTTCATTCAGTTCAGTAAAGAAATTTAGGAAACGGAGTGTGCGAAATTTTACATATGACATTGTTTCTTAGAATATATAAAGTGTAAAATGTATAATGGGTTAAAATGCATAAATAAAAAAAATGCATGTTCAAAATATATAATGCCATTTTCTGTGAAACTATTAGGTATATGTTTTTTTTTATAGCGTGGTCTATAGAAGCCGTGGTAGCCTAGTGGTTTGACCTGTGGCCTCTCAAGCAGAGCGTCATGGGTTCAAATCCCGGGTTCGCACCTCTGAGTTTATCAGAATTAATGTGCAAAATTACACTTGAAATTTGCCATGATCTTTTCGGTGAAGGAAAACAACGTGAGGAAACCTGCACACATCTGCGAAGAAATTCAATGGTATGTATTAATTTCCCAATCCGCACTGGGCGCGCGTGGGAACTATAGCCCAAACCCTCCAATACACGGAGGAGGCCCATGCCATGAAGCATGCCGAATTACGCGACAATTTAATAAAAAAAAACTACAACAACAACAACAACATGTACTTACTGAAATTGTAGCGAATTCGGAATAAAAAGGCTATAAATAAATAAAATAGATTGGTTTAGGTTACGTTAGGTTTAGTTTATAGCAATTCTGTTAATTTGCAATTTTCTGAGTAAATCGCATTATATATTTTGAACTAACATATTATGTATTTTAACCCATTATACATTTTAAACTTTATGGATTTTAATATCTTAATAATGGAGGGGTACCTCCAGACGTTATAGTTACGCCTCTGATTAAGAAGGTTAGTCTTTGAACGCGTCGGCGACTAGCGCAGTTCACCTGTCGCGTGCAATCGCCGGACATGCGCGTGCGCCAAATTGCCTCAAGGCGGTCACGACGTGCTAATTATCCGAATCCTGGCCGGCTTAAGCGCATTCCTTTGACTTTATACTAGGATCGTAAGCATTTTAAATTTAAAGTAATTCTATTTTTAACTTTTTAAATACTTCTGAAATGCTATTTGCTTTATTACTATGATATCGCAAGCGCACCGAATGAACAGTAGGCCCATGAAAAATGTTGTGTATAGTTATAAAGATCTAAGTACGTAGAGTGTAGATCTAAGTAGTAGTAGTAAGTAGGGTACGTATTAAAATACATAAAGTTAAAATTCCTAATGGTTCAATTTTGATTTAGGTATTTACCTAAATGCAATTTTCTAAGAATTAACAGAATTGTTATAAACTTAACCTAATTTAACCTATGAATTGGTTTGGGTACTATCTATATGTATATTTAGGTTAGGTTAGGTTAAGTTTATAAAATTCTGACAAAATTGCATTTAGGTATTTTAAACCATTAGGTATTTTGAACCATTGGGTATTTTAAACCATTAGGTATTTTGAACCATTGGGTATTTTGAACCATTAGGTATTTTGAACCATTAGGCATTTTGAACCATTGGGTATTTTGAACCATTAGGTATTTTAACTTTATGTATTTTATTTTAATAGGTACCCGTGGACAGGATAGACAGACGCACAGCGGAAAGCGACTTTGTTTTATACCATGTAGTTATGATGCGCGGGCGCGTCTTAAATCAAAGCCTGCCGTATAAGGCGGCCGGCGCGACCGATGCCACACTCCGTGATTGACTTGTAACTTCAGTTTTTGTCGCCATCTCATAACCTGTGTTCCCGTTACTATTAATAATCAAATCTAATCTAATCTAAATCCTACTACTATTATAAAGGCGAAAGTTTGTAAGTATGGATGTATGGATGTATGGATGTTTGTTACTCTTTCACGCCAGTACGGCTTAACGGATCTGGATAAAATTTGGAACAGACATAGTTTATGATTTGGAATAACACATAAGCTACTTTTTATCCCGGAAAATTGCGTAGTTCCCGCGGGATAGCGATAAACGAATTCTTTGCAGACGAAGTCGCGGGCAACAGCTAGTAATATTATAAATGCGAAAGTATGGATGGATGGATGGATAGATGGATGTTTGTTTGTTACTCAATCACGCCAGAACGGCCCAACGGGTTTGGATGAAATTTGGCACATAGATAGAGAATAGTCTGGAATAGCACATAGGCTACTTTTTATCCCGGAAAATTGCGTAGTTCCCGCGGGATAGCGATAAACGAATTCTTTGCAGACGAAGTCGCTGGCAACAGCTAGTCCATTATAAAACTTAAAATCATTATTGTGTGACCTTACAGGGCGTCATAGATTGACTTGGAACCATGTTAACATCTTTTAATGTATCGTATTATGACTTGACAATGAAAAAAAAAATATATTTTTTAACCAATTTCTTCTAATTATAAATCGCTACACTCTTGACAGAATTGTCGTCGAGGGAGGATCTGCGTGGGATCTGAACTATCATGATGTCTTTCTTGGAAAAATAGTGTGGTGGTTTCTTTCCTTTCGTTTATAGTTGGCAATAGAAAGATCTGCTGCCCACAATAATATCAGTGTGCCTAGTGTAAGTTTTCGATCACTGTTTGCGTTAAAAGGTCGAATACTTTGTTGAGAATATGATGGTTACCATGACGTGTTAACAAGATTCAATTCCGATTCAGTTTAGGTTCGCTCGCTGTCAGATCCATACTAAAAATGACAGTTAAAACCTGAACTGACTCTGAATTGAATTGCATTAAGACGTCATGGTAACCCCACTGTTTATTAACATTTCGATTCTTTAGTGACGCTGTCAATTTTTCCACAGTAATTAAGACGTATGTGAAACGTTTTTCGTGTCAAAAAGTTACACTAGAAGCTCAGTATGCTTAGTGCAAGATTATCGTCGTATCTTTTTGCGTTAAAAGGTAGAATACTACTAGAACTGGCCTTATACTCCGAAATCCGATTTTCGAAGTTCGTTTCGTGCCGTTCCGCTCTCACTAATAGTTATTAATTTGAGACTGAGAGGGACGGTGTGATATGAACTTCGAAAATCGAATTTCGGAGTAACCCCCCCTGTTTGTTAACTTTTCGTTCCGCTAGAGGGGCTGTCAAGGTAGGTAAGGTAATTGAGACGTTCACGAAAACACGTTCGAGACGTTTTTCACTTCAAAAACTTACACTAGAGACTCAGGGGGGTTACCACAATCGCTTAATACGTGCTAATTTCTATTCTGACTTTGAATCAAGTCAAATTCTGACAATGAAAGTCAAAGTCGAAAGTTCATTTTGCAAATAGGCCGCCAAGGGCTCTTTTACGTGTCTTTTTTTGAATCTACCAGCGCATTCGAAAAGACCATCATTGCCAAGAAGAATGCGCCGCAAGAAACTTGGCAGAAAGTCATTCAGCGTAAGGGACAGTTAAGCAGCCATCTCTCCTCGTCATCTGTCTGTCACGGGAGCTAACGCAAAGACCTCTACCTGTTTCTTAAACAATCCTCATGATTGAAATGTTGTAAAGTATCGGTATAGTCAAATCAAATTCGATTGGCAATGCGTGGTCAATATGAAGCCGACCGGCGTAGATTCTCGTCGAGTGCGTAATTGTGAACAGAATTGACACTTGTCACCGACAATTGTCGCTTTGGTGAAATACGGGCCTGATGTAAGCACGATCGCCGGCGGGCTATGAAACTCCGACATGCCAACACGTTAAGGTTATCGACACACAATGAGCGTTAATCTTTGACTTCTTAAACCAAAGGTTAAACGCTAAAGGCGCCAGGTGGATTGAAAATACGAAAACATTTTTTAATCATGTACTTTACTTACCTACTAAAATATGCTGAGCGGCACAAAATTTGGCCCAATCTCCATTCAAATTTACCTATCTAACTATAATATTATAAATGCGAAAGTATTGATGGATGGATGGATGGATGGATGGATGGATGGATGGATGGATGTTTGTTACTCAACCACGCGAGATCGGCCCAACGGATATCTGGATGAAATTCGGCACATAGATAGAGAAAAGTCTGGAATAGCACATAGGCTACTTTTTATCCCGGAAAATTGCGTAGTTCCCGCGGGATAGCGATAAACGAATTCTTTGCAGACGAAGTCGCTGGCAACAGCTAGTATTGCATAAATGTGAGAACCTACCTTTAGGGGTAAACAACAGGTAAACCTTAACAGATTAGCAGAGCCCATGTAAGGCATGTACTTAGCCATTATTTTTTAATTTAGAAAATTGTTATCATACCAAACCAACCCTAAACTAATGAAATAGTATTGAGTTCTGTGTGATGCGATGACTTGAAAAGTTTACAATTTCCGATGACGATGTTAAACCAACACCACACAATTCACATATGTCCCGCAGGCTTATTACGTAACTCGCTCGCAATCGCCATCGTGTTCATTTTGACAGTTCTTGTATGAATGTGACAGCTAGCTGATTCCGGTGCCAATTGTCAGCCCATACATGAACTGTCAAAATGAAGACGATGGTGATCGCGAGCGAGTTACATAATAAGCTTGCCGCTCTCACAATGTATCAAGTATTAATCTGTTACTTATACGGCATCAATAAGTCTGTACGTTAGAAAACCAGCTTCGAAGCAGCCCTAATTACGTCGGAAGCGCCGACAGCGCCGTACTTTTGTTTTCTGATGAGCGCGTTCATCATCCTAACAATATTCCCTAACACCGATGTTAATCCGAGCGCGCGCAGTCCGCCGCCATCTTGTACGGCCATCCGAACCAAAATGGCCGCTGTTAGCGTCAACATCACATGTTTAGAGACAATCATTGGAATAATCGCTTGTAATTGTATTTGATTGACCCGGTACGGAGACTTTGACGGCATTATGAAAATGCAGGGCTCTCGCTATGGGTAAATGAATTTTACTGTCTTTTAGCCTGACTATAATAGGATATTTGCTGGTCGGACAGCAATCTTCACATTATACCGTCTGTCACATTTACATCGTCTACTGGATCCTCCATAAGTAAATATAGAAAGGTCTATTGGGTGCAACATTTATAATTTAAGTCGGGTTTTAAAATGTATCATTCACAGCAAGCAGACAGCTCTCCTTAATAATAATAACGGCTACAGCCGTATAACTTCTGTAGATCTGTTGAGTACCTAAGAGGTAGTACACTTACACTGTCTATAACTTCTGTAGATTATGTTGAGTATGAGGTGGTATACTTACACAGTCGCGTCCAGCGTCGTACCTAGTCTAGGCCTGAAACCTTGATACTCTACATGTTACATTGTAGTATGAGTTTATTAAAGTCCAAACATTCTGAACATAAATCTCGCATACCTACCAGTTGAAATATATCAATCAATGCTTGTTAAAAATGGCCGCTAGTGGCATGTCGCATGCGCCGCGTCACTCCATGCCAGATATCCGTGACACGCTAATAGCCTACGTTTGGGAACGCGCGGTACGCGATCATGCGCATACGGCGATGGAAGAGTGGGCATATTAAAAACAGTACGATAGTTGAAAAGTGGACGGTGGTGTAGTATCGCATTGCACCGCGTCTCTCTGTATCAGATATCCGCGGTACGCTAATATAATATTTGTTTGGGAACGCGCAATACGCGGTCTTTCGCTCAAGGAATATTGGTCATATAGGTAAAATAAATATTTAAAAGTTCAATTCACACAAAAGACTGGCTGCTTAAGTAGTATAGCATTAACATAATAATATCGTTATGTTAGACGATGAACGGGCAAGCTTCACAGCAACTGGACATGATGAAATTTTACGAAACTGTAAGGAAAATCAAACTCTTAGCCAGGATACCCCGTACAATTTTTTCTACAACTAGTAACCAATTGATGAATGTAGATAAATCGAAAGAGGTATTTCAGGATCGTGGTAATATGTATACTGTAGTAAGCAATGGGCAAGAAATACGAAACATCATAAAATTTTACACGCGTTTTATAACATCGGTCGGCGATTGAAGCGTGATTGTGTTTTTGTGTTAATGATGTGCCTGAAATGCGATACTTTTCGAATGTCATACTGTTTTTAACGTCTTTACTGTGGATTAAAACGCGACGTCATCTATTAGAAATCCAGAATGTGTTTTGCCGCCGCCGCCGTTTGACTTAACACCATACTCGTGAATAGCAAAAACTAAAGGGATCATAGCAAAGCCGAATACGTAGACGTTTCCTTCTCGATCGGAAGTTAATAGTAAGTTAATGAAATGGTATTTTAATTCTATAATTCGTGCCGTCAAGGGCATGTTTTATGACTGATGGATTTTTTGCAAATGTGAAATAGGAGTATTTTCTTAGTAGTCTCAGTATATACAGTTCAACTACATACTTGTTAACTTACACGCATATATGTAAGTATATAAGTATGTATGAGTGCATAGAGTACGTAATGATACGGAGTGCGGGTGCCAAGAGGTTGATCTTTGGCCAAATTATACCAACTAAAGAAAATCCTGAAGGTTATGATCAATACGAAAAATCATTTTCGAACAGGTAAACTAAATTTATATGTAAATAAATAGACAAAAAACTTTCATCGGCACGTATGACATAAGATACACAATATACCTAATAGACAAGTTACATTATAACTAAAGATGATAATATGATATGTATAATGTGTTGCAATGTGATGTGATGATACTATTCTAGGTGGGAGTTGCGCCATGTTAATTTAACCATAACATTAACCATTGACCAACAAGTTTGACGTATATTTGACAGGAAACCTATGAAACATGTCAAAATCTATGGTTTTATGTTATAAACTTGATGCAACTCACACTAGGTAGGTATTCTAAAGACATGGGGAATGCGATGGCGAGCACGTAAGACAACAAGGCCTTCAGGTTTTACCTACAGCCGTTGTTGCCGTTGTTGCCGTTTTAAAAGAGTGTTGTAACCGATAAAGCGAGGTGTCGGAGGTGATGGGTGTACATCGCTACCAGTATTTATCGTTAGGCCGGCGACACGGCGCGCGGCGCGTGCGCAACGGTCGTTCCTAGTTCTACCCAGACTGAATAATATAAAGTGCGAGTACGAAATTGTCGTTTGCTGTCCGATTTGAAAATGCGTCTGTATTTACATATAAATAACGTTTTTTTTTTAATTATTCTTGTAAAAAAATGTGTAAATAGAAAAGTCGCTATTAACTGCCAAATCCGAGTTTTTGGACCTAAAGTTAAAATTTGCCTCCTTTATGATGCAGACACGAAACGTTAATTTTAGAAGTTATATGTTTAAAATCGACAAAACTATTAAATTAGTCATTAAAATAATAAGAAACATCACGCCCACATATATTTTTGGTGAAGTATATTTTCCAAAATTTTGGGTTTAATCTGATTTATCAATAACAAAAGTAACATAAATTGACGTAAATATATGGGCCGGAGCGGAGGTGATGATGATGATGATGAAATATTTGAAAGAATACATACAGTTGGGACGAGCCCAGGTAAACCGCCACAACAACGAGCCGTCGAGCTTACATGCGCAGTGCCGGGCGGGATACTGAATTTGGAGTTTAATCGTACCGTAAAGTTCGTTGCAGGGTCAATTTACACGAAGGTTTTAGGTTTGCGTTCAACTTGCAGACATCGCATGTAAGCAGCTAAAAAGTTTTATAGCAAATAGCAAAGGATATTTTTTTTTCTATTAAAGCAGAAACACTCGCCAATTCATATTTATACACATTTGACAAAAAAAAAGATAATTTGAAAAATTACATTTTTTTTCCAACGAACACTTGGCACATATTTAATCAACTGAACGCCACTTAAATATCTGTGAGGGTATTAAAATTGCGAATATTCATGATATTATTATCGTTTTCATAAAAGCTCATTTATGTAACAAACAATATTTAAAAAAAAAAACACCAAATAACTAGGTAATAACGTTGACCAAAATATAAGCTGAAATAGACCCTTTTATGGATTGCTTACATTCACCTTTATGCATAGTTTTGTGCATTAAAGTCAGTCTTGTGAACCTACGCTCGTCAGACCGTCGCGTGCGCCGGCTCTACGGCTCTATATCACATCGTAGGTCGTAGCCTCGCCCGAGCCATGCGCTATTTGTTTACACGGCGCAAGCGCGCCGGGTATTTAATTTACACGATGATTTTGTTTGGAATACGAAAACCCTTAGAAAAAACTAGCCTGGGGTCCTCTCTTTGATACCACAATAATCGAAAATGGTGAAAAATTTATAAGACGAAAATTACAGCTCTAATTAATCTTGTCTTTGTAGCAACACACAGATTTTTACCAGTTTCGAATGGCATTAAAAAATCAGCCCTTGTTTGTTCTTGTTGTAGTCATAATCGAAAAAAAATAACCTATACCTATATAAAGTTTCGTCAAGTCTGTCTTTCTATCTGTCTGTGGTTTGGCTAAAACACTCAAAATTTCATTAGGGTTAGGTTAGGTATGTTTTTACCTACGCCAACATCGTCACAGGAATCTAACTATCTAACTAATATTATAAATGCGAAAGTATGGATGGATGGATGGATGGATGGATGGATGTATGTTTGTTTGTTACTCAATCACGCCAGAATGGCCAAACGGATCTGGATGAAATTCGGCACATAGATAGAGAAAAGTCTGGAAAAGCACATAGGCTACTTTTTATCCCGGAAAATTGCGTAGTTCCCGCGGGATAGCGATAAACGAATTCTTTGCAGACGAAGTCGCTGGCAACAGCTAGTAATATTATAAATGCGAAAGTATGGATGGATGGATGGATGGATGGATGTTTGTTTGTTATTCAATCACGCCAGAACGGCCCAACGGGTCTGGATGAAATTTGACACATAGATAGAGAAAAGTCTGGAATAGCACATAGGCTAATTTTTATCCCGGAAAATTGCGTAGTTCCCGCGGGATAGCGATATACGAATTCTTTGCAGACGAAGTCGCTGGCAACAGCTAGTAGAACATAATTTTGAAAAGAAAAATGGTGTCAAAGCTTGTACTATAATTTTTGAGACAACAATACTAAACGTCTCAATAACTATGGACAAATTGACAGCGCACCTAGCGGAACGTGGCAACAAACTATTCCCGTACCATTTGACACTAACGCGAAAGCGACACGTTTTTCAAAAAAAAACTGCATTAATTGTTTTTCTATAATTTAACTATTTTGGGTTTTCTTGCTCAGAATTGTTTAGGTACCCTATCGATTATCATACAAGAAAAAAGTGTCCCAGATTTTACTATGGTTTATTTCTGTTTTTCACGTTTCATACGTATAAAAAAAAACTACGAACAAAGAAGTTAAAAAAAAAACAAAAAAAATCTGAAAAAAACCATAACGACAAAAAACCATGACGAACTGAGGACGAACTGGAATGGAATATTTTAGGACACATTTTTTCTTATATAAAGATCGATAGGGTAATCGATAGTGAATAAGAAAAACCCAAAATAGTTAAATTGTGGGAAAAAAAACATGTACTTTAAAAAAAAATGCTCTGCGACAAAAATCTTACACCAGACACTCATTGCATTTATCTTATACACATCGAAGCGCGAAGGAAGTCTACACACATTAATATGCAGAGCTTTAATCATGATCTTATCCAATCGTTATGAATTAAACAGCGACTAGTCTTTGGCTAATCATTGAGGCGACCGCAATCTGCGGGCTATTCCCCTCTGTTACCACCACTTTAACAACCAGACTGAGTTTTTCAACTGAACCTTGTAACTTTCCACACAAAAGACGTCTCGAAAGAGTTCACGTAAGCGTATGGAAAAATTGGCAGCGCCACTTGCGGATCGAAACGGCAACAAACTGTTCTCATAGTATTTGTCATTATAAGGCGCATTTGAGAGGTATTTTGTGACCGAAAACTTACACAAAGCATACTGTTACCACTGGGAAAACTATCAATCATAAGTTAAAAATTATTAATCTATATGAAAATATTAAACTAGTACCACTGAACCATGCGTATGCGTCAAGACCGGCGTCAAGATATTGAAAATGGTTAATCAAAATTAAAAAGAATGTTGAGAATCAAACGAGCATTATTATTACAGCATGTCACTAGTATATAAACTAAAGCTCCGCCCGCGACATCGTCTACGTAGAATTATAGATATAAACCTTCCTCTTGAATCACTCTATCTTTAAAAAAAAACCGCATCAAAATACATTGCGTAATTTTAAAGATTTAAGCATACATACGGATAGAGAGCAGAAAGCGACTTTGTTTTATCTATGTAGTAATTTTAGGTAGGTTAGTTAGTTTAATTACAACAAACCGGATAACTCACGTATAAAAGCCGAAAGAATGCTCCGACAATAAATTGTTTCGGACTATTCGGACTATTGTTTTGTGAAGGACTACAATAGTCCGAAACAATTGTCGGAGCATTCCTTCGGCTTTTATACGTGAGTTATCCGGTTTGTTGTAATTATGTTTGAGTCTCACGGTAGTTTCATGTTGATAGGTTAGTTTAAGTTGAATTGAAGGTGGTGGTAACAGTCGGGAATACCCCTAAACTAGGACAGCCCGCGGCGCCCACTTATAAGTATTAATCTCATTTATGTATGCAAATACGGGGCACGCTGCGCAGACGCAGTGTCTCGGTCGCCGGCGATTATTGCAGCAATCCATCAATAGTTATTTATTTATTTATAGTAATACTTCTTAGGACATTTATATTGGGCTAGATATTGAATATTAGGTCCAAAAATGATTCTTTAAAGTTATTATTGTAGACTTAAAAAATATATTCATTTATTCTATCGACTATAAGAGTAAGAGAGAGAGAGAGAGGGAGAGTTATTGTATTGTATTGTATTGTATAATGGAGATGTATTTCTCTGGAATTACGCGAAACATTTTTTAAATTCTTTCATTAATTTGAAGCTCCACTATCTTTGCTTAACATGCCACATTACATTCCGAAAAAGTGCAGTGTTCCCGCGGGATGCGGGCGAAGTTGTGGGCAACAGCACTAGCTGTACATAATAGTTTAGGTGGTTACTTAGGTAAATACTTGTACAAGTTGAACAAAAACGATTTACTTTGCTACTTGTTCATTAATACGGATCTGCGCATAGTAACATATTATAAACGCATGATAACGTCTTATAAATCGATGAACACCGGCTGCACGCACGGAAAAGTGTCACGTTGTCGCGTTCCGCGTGACGTTATCAAATAAAACTATCGTCCGTAAACCGACTTTACAGACACTACAGGTTTTTTTCATAACGGTTTTACCTCTTCAGAATCGCTAACAATCTTTTAATCAGTACCTCAAACGCTAAGGCTTCTGTATTTCCACAATTACAGCCACTATCTGTATCAGACACGCTTCATTTACGGTCATAAAAGTTTCACACCAAGCTTTTAGTTTACACTGCTTACAACCTCAGACGCTTACGCGGCGCCCTTTGCAGCCATCAGAAGGTGACAAAAAGCGACAAGACGTTAACGGCTTTCAAACATTAGGGCGACACGAGATGCGGATAATTGACACACCCGTCACGGAAGGCCGAAAGCCGAAAGCCCAAATACGTAGCAGAATGTCGCCACTCGCAATTTGCCCCGGACGTGTCATTCACAAGTAATTGGCCCGACATTAGCTAATGAGATCCGACGATAGCATCGGTCGGTGCGCGCAAAGAGCCGCGCCGTTAGCCTGGCCTTATACTCTGGAATTAGAAATTCGAATATCGTATTCTCCTTTTCACACTACCAGCGTTTAATGGACGAGTGAAAAGGAGGGTATGATGACTACCAATTCCGAACTTGGTATTAGACTGATCGAAAGGTTTTCGGCCAAAGGGCGGACGAATGCTGGGATTCGTTCCAGTGTTTAGAGTCATGGACAAATTTTAACACTTTGTGATTCATTGTTACTGCAATTTTAAGAGATGTTTGATAAAATCTCAATGTTTTAACTCTTCTTAGTAAAATGATACGGGTGACTGTGGGACTCTTATGGAAAAGCGCGACAATGGAATCCTAAAAGACGTTCTATAGCGTATCATCAACGTATAGATGTAATAGCTGTAGTAGGCGTTGCCAGTAGTTTCGCCGAAACAATGAGTTAGGTATCTCATTTGTTGAATTAGTTTGTGACGTCAAACAATTTAGGTCTTCATCCCCTTTACTGTCGTGTTTTTCAATGTTTTGGAAATTACAGGAGAAGTGAGACTATTTTAAGCGGCTGACAATTGTTTTATGTTACGTTAGCCGAGCACACAGCTGGCAGGTAATATTTTCCCGCATCAACCTGTTCCACTGTGAGCATCCAATTTTTTACTACGTGATAAGCCCTTGCCTTGATTTTATTTATCTTTCGGCCAATCGACTCCACCCATCTCTACCGGGTGTTGGTGTCACCGCCGATGACAGCGCCGGCGACCGATCGGACCCGACGGCGCGTCGAGATCCGCCGATAGCGATGTGCGAACGATCGCAGATTCCGACTTGCGCCGATAGATACCATCGTTGATATCGGTGTTTCGTCATCGACTAATGAATACTAATTTATGTTTAGCATTTAAATTTTAATTCTAGATTGAATTTGTTAGTGTCTGTGTATGGTATTGAAAAAGCGATTTCCCCTTTTTGCGTAAAATGATGTGAAGTTTTGTTTTTACTCATAATTTTACTCTGGAGTCCAAAGCTACGTCAAACGTCAATTCGCATCAAAAAAAAATCACTTTACATTTTTGACCGAATACCTACTCCTATTTAACGTATGAATGATTTTAATATTGCCAAATTCGACACAGAAGTATCCTACAATGATTTAGCCGAAAATTTACTGTGTGGAATCCCGCTGATTCTACAAACAATATTGTATTTGATGATCACTCTCCGATTATTGTCAAAATCAGCAAATTAAAAGATTATCATTGATATGTCGAAGAACAAAGGAATGGATTGAACTGTCAGGTTGGTCGGTTAGAATTCAAACGAGCTTTATGCATAGCCGAGCTTAGGTCACCGTCTTGTCCATCTTCAAGGTACATTAATGAGATAGAAATAACAGCACACATCATGTTTCACTTGTACAGCCAGTCTTTATTGAAATAACGCTTACACAAAGGACTGTGGACTATTACACACTCTAATAATGAAACGCGGAGAGTTCAGTGCTTGCGCCCACGAACTACCCTATCAATGTTCTCAATACCGCTTAGCACCGAAATAAGGCTCGATACTTAGTGCAATCGCACTTAACAATCCGAATCACTAACAATTCACCATTAAACATAAAACGGTACGTCGAAGCAAACGGATCACTTTCGACGTCTGAACTCAGTCAAGTCACGATCAAGGAATGCCTCTCGCTTCTTACTCTCACCAGATGTCATTCTGTCATTCTAACTAACATTGCAGGTAGTTGCAACTGAGCCAAACACAGACCACCCCCAAGCGATACAGCAATACCGCTTGACGTTTCATAAAAGCAATAACTTATGAGGGTACATTCAACAAAGTACAATTAACGACTGTTTTCAACTACAAAGTGTAACGAGACCGCAGACATGTGCGCTAAGGAAGCCATACAAACAGGTTGTGACAAATACAAACAGTGCTTCCCCCGCGATTTGAGAGCACTCGCATTACCACAAATGCGTGACACATGGAATGCCTCCTGGCAGAGTACTCGACTTTGTGTTGGCAAACACTATGGTAGACTTCAACCAGACCTACCCACAAAGCCGTGGTTCTTTATCAAGAGATCGATCCCCAAAAATATCACTTCCACTATCATCCCTTTGCGTTTGGGTCACGTGTGTACGCCGGTCTTTCTTGCCAAAATACGGGTTCGAGACCATTCTTTGTGTGAATGTGGCATGGACGAGGGCTCACTCGACCACATGTTCTTCCACTGTTCCAAAATTGTTACTCCCCTATATGACCTCCTTCCATCCAAAATTCCTCGTCCTGTTAACTTAAATTTCCTTCTTACACTATCACACACCTCCCTTGTAACTGTTCTATGTAAATTTATAAAAATTAACAAATTATATTTGTAGGTAGTCTAACAATTTATGTATGTGTTGTCTATTTTAGATTCTCATCAGAGTACCGCACGCCGAAGGTACCGAACAACGGCTGATTAAAAACAAGCAGTGTCTTTTTCAACCTCGACATTGGCAGAATCATCGACAGTATCGATGGAGCTATAACTATAAAAATTGAATTGAATTGAATAACTACAAAGTATATCTCTTTAACTATCATAAGCCTAGTCATTGTGACGACGCTCCGGCAGATATATCAATGTGAATCCAACTTCCTATTAAATGGAATCGAAAAGGAATCGAAAGCTAAAATCCAATATTCAAGTTAACAGTCACGTCTTATCGGCATTGTATTTTGTGAAGTGCGAAGTATTTCAATCTTAGGACACGACACGACGAATACATTAAGATCATAATTGAAGGAAATGTTGAAGGGCAACGGAAGAGCGAGAACATTTATGGACCAGGTGAAAGAGACGGTTGAAGTCGTGTCGTATCAAGAAGTCAAAGAAAAGGCCTTGGAAAGGACCACATGGAAATTGCTCCACCGACAAGAGCCTAGCTCTTAATTTAAGAAGGAAAAGCGTCCACATATTTGGCTGGTAATCTTTAATACAATATGAAGGGAAACAGGTTATCTATCTAACAAGAGCATCCTGTCGCATTTGTCTTCGCACGCGCATGGGGAATACCACACGCGCTCCGCGTAGGTTTACACTGACAGCCACCGTGCAAATGGGCCCACATAACAGACCAAAACGCTTCCGTATTCTGGAACATAAAGCCTTCGTAATCCGACTCTTGTTATTTCAGAATTACATTCCCCACACTTGAACAGACGGGACTTATACTAACTCGTTAACGGATCCTTGTCGGACAATAAATCGGGCGTCGTCGGGAGGCGCCATTAGTACGACGTCATTGTAAACTAGTGTGGTTAACAGCCGTTATTCGAAGTTCGACTTTAACAACCGGTTTTGGTCCGTCGCGAATATATTCGAATATATTCGCTACTCGACTGATACAGTTTGAAAAGAGTCGCGGAAACGTATTTTCTAAGAAATATAGACGGGATATAGATATATAGGAAAACGGGGTATAAGAGATATAGATTACCATAGATGAGCTCCCGATTATTCGACGCAGTTTTGGGCATCATGATCGCTTATAATCACGAACTAGGCTATATATGTCTGCTCGACCAATATCGGTATGCGAATTTTGGTTATATTATGTAACATAATGTAAAACATTTAGTTAGTAATTACTTACAATATAATATAATATCTCATAATAAGTTACATTATGTACCATAGAAAAACAAGAGAAAAGGGTTATGCCAGGATTAAATTAATTTTGTCTAAGGCACTTGAAAAAAACTTAGGTATTTTATTTATTTTAAGAAAACCAAACACATTATTTGGCCAGCAACTTAGGTTTTAAATGAACATCAATTTTTTGAACATCATTTTGAACCCAACATTCCTCACGAGGAAAATCGAATACTCGATATTCGAATATTCGCAAAAATTCGAAGTGTTGCATCCCTAGTATAAACTGCGCTTATCTTGATCTTTCGTCTCCCTCGCGCAAGTCGGGAGCCAATGTGGTGTCTCTTTTTGAAAGACAAATGCGTTGAGTTCAACGTGTGGGCTGGTGCAATTCAATTTAAACTTGTTATTTCTAATCAACAGGCAAGATCGAGTGTGACTGATCCTTAACCCGGGGTTAGACTTAGCGCTAACACAGTTCTAGCCTTACACCGTATAATGACGACGCCTCGCTCCTACTAGTTATGTCACGGTATATCGAGTGGTCGAATATTTTTTGTTCTAATGTAACTTTTGATCGAATGATCGTTTCGCATAATTGTAATAATACTGAAATCATTGACTTATTGACTCATCCTGTAACTCTTAATGACTTTTAGGAAAGTTATAAATTATCGTAGGTAGCTATGTAAGTAACCCATGGTAAAAGATATTCCGAAATATTGTCAGTTTCAATGGAAAAAAAATTGTACTAAAATATAATTCGACCGTAATTTCATTTGGATGAAAAAACATAGGACCGTGCGAAGTGCACCGGTGCCTATTATCAACATCCGTATCCGTACTATCCGTGAATATACGATGAGGGAGAAAAGAGAACCGTACCCGTGACTTTGTAGCGCATGTTTTGCAGAGAATTTATCTAATTATTATTATTTATTAATTAATGCAGAATTTTTTTATACATATAGATCCGGAGCATCGCTACTACGAAGTATCAATTCACGCATATGATTTTAGTACGTATTCGAAAAAAAAATTTGGAATGGAAAAAAATGAAAAACTTTACTGAACTTTATCCAGCCCTGACTGCAGAATAGGAAGAATTCTCAGTTCATCTACATCTACATGTATAAAATTCTATAGTTCAAACACATGCAGAGCGAAAAGAACAAACAATATTCAAGGATGTACCGCGCGATAAATAGTTCTGGACGTCTGTCTTGATTTGTTTGGAATGCTCAGACACAGTACATATAAGCACAAGCAGTAGGGAATCTACGAACAAATCGTTCGAAACGAACGCACACATAGATACGCGCTTTTACACGGCCCCTAAGCTGATCTCGCGGTGCCGTCAGTCGCGAGTGGCGCATTGACACGAACGGCCGTGTCGTTTTAAACATGCCAAGAGCGTATTGCGCAGTGTACGGCTGCTTGAACTCGGCTTCTTCAAAACCGGAGCTTTCGTTTTTTAAACTCCCTGCTGATGTTGAGAGGTAAGAATGATACTATATTATTATGAAATAAAATGTATATATTATTTTTATAACGAGAAATGTCAGATGTCACTTCTCCGACAAATGCTTTTTCTGTTAAATAAAACGTTTGGCTGTTTAGATGATAAGTAAGTAGTTGCCGTATATTATAGACCGTGTTTTTGGTGAAAAAAAATTCT
This sequence comes from Pandemis heparana, assembly GCA_963854515.1. NCBI lineage: Eukaryota > Metazoa > Arthropoda > Insecta > Lepidoptera > Tortricidae > Pandemis > Pandemis heparana. The sequence continues at coordinate 13,385,493 of OY978013.1, read as the reverse complement.
ACGGACTTTCATTGTTATCATCTTGCATCTATACTATAGTATAGTATATGTACTAATATATTATAGAAAACTACACTTGAAGGATAACTTGTCAAATACCTATAGGTAGGGCAAACCTTGGTTAAAAAAAACTATTCAATTTAACAAAAATTAAATCGACAACCCTAACGCTTTATTGGAGCGTAGGTACTTATTTCAAAAAGTAGGCCTATCTTCCCTACTGCTTTAGCTTATGTATATACTGTGACTCAGAGCAGTCTTTCTAAAACTTTGTTGAAAATCCTACTAATCCTACTAATATAATAGATGCGAATGTTCGTGAGTGACGATGAAACGATGTGAGTGTGTATGTTTGTTCTTTCTTCACGCTAAAACGACTGGACGGATTTGGATGAAACTTGGAGCGAAGATAGCTGGTACCTTAGATTAAAACATAGGCTGCTTTTTATCCCGGAAAATTGTATAGTTCCCGCGGGATAGCGAGAAACATGTCAATTGCTAATTCTACGCGGACGAAGCCGCGGGCAGAAGCTAGTCATTAACAAGTATCAGTGAGATAACAAAAATAATTGATAACACACCTACAGAGGTGAATATGAAATATATTTGGAAGGCACTGAAAATCCTTGAAACCCATGAAATCGTAATACATTGATGAGCAAAAATAACGGGTCACAAGTACTATAAATCATATTATTATGTATAAAAAATAAATCCTGAACTTGGGAACCACTGACTTAGGGTAATCAAAAGATCGCATATGGTTGTGAGAGCGTAAATGATTCGAGTTGATTAATTTATAGCTTAATGCAGGTTTTACTGGCTTTATTTCTAGTCTTGGGTATAGCAAACGGAATAATTAGGTAATAGCTAAACAATTTACTGAGTGTATTATTAAATTACCTACTTTAAGTTTATAAAATGAACATTAAAGTATTGACGTCTCCTATCGTATTTTAACGGGCTTATAAAGCAGGCTGCGATTGGCTTTTAAATGGACGAACTATTGCTGCGCACGCCGATAAACACGAGCATCACGCATCGATTACTAACTCACGGCAATGCTACCAGCGCGCGCGCAGACGGCCTACATTGGAGCGCGTGCGGCACATATTTAGTGTAGATACTAGATACACTGTCAACATTATGGGCTGACTTTTGATATGACTTAAAAATTGTGTTGAATTTGAAATACGAGAAACACAGCTATTTTGTTGGAGCGTTACTTTAGTACCAGTACAGATTATTTCTACTATCGTGGTATTGTCACAGTGTGATTGTCAGAACCGGCTTTCTGATGCCCAGAATTACAACACTTGTTTTATCGAAAGTATCGCTTAGTAAATATGAAGATGTTGCAAAATGGTAACGGTTGTTCCTTAAACTAAGATCAAGATATTGTAGAATAAGATATTGCAGTTAACTTATAGACCAACCGCTTAACTGAGTCCTCGCCTCCTCCCTCGCGGGCTAGGACTCGGTTAAGCGGTCGGTATATAGACTGGTGTATTATTAACATCGGTTTTCCTTATTTCAAAACTGCATTGGTTAGCATGCATCACAATATGACGAAGATCTAGGTTCGACCCAAACTTTAACTCAAGAGTTTTCCGTGTTCTCTTCTCAGAACGGAGCAACGACACTTCAGCATCAACACCCCACCCTCCTACCGGTGGCTTTAACAAAATGAGTGTAAAGAACAAAACAACAAAACAAAGTGTGTACTTACCGCCTCCGATATTACTCCCCGCTATCACAAAACAGCTGTTTCGAGTCTGCGCGCTACTAAGTCAGCGGCGATAACATCGGCACGCGCGATGACTCTTTACGAGGAGAGGATTGCGCGAGCGATTGTTTTTGACTGCCTTTTGTTTATTCGCCCTTATCGCACTATCCGAGACAAGTGTTTGAGGCGCGCTTCGGGCTAAGTGCTTATGGTATCAGCAAACGAGCTGTTAGTCCGTTAGGAGTTATTGTTAAGGCTGTGAAGGTTTATATCTAAGGCACCAAAGATACAATCAATTAGGGTATATGTATGTATGAAAGCGTTGTAATGTGAAAGCTACAAGGCATTAGATTATCTCAAAAACACAGATGCCTACGTCTAATGCGTCTAACCTTGAGGTATCAAGAACTTCAATTGTTCAGCATACATGGAACACTAGTGAGTAGATTGCCAGTTAGTGTTTTCAGGACGTGTCTTGTTAATATGGAGTGGCTCCACAGTTAATGTCATCGACCATACGTTAGTGAAGCGACAAAGACGTCTTGATAAGCGGCATGGACGTAAAGGCGCTTATTCAATGCCTGTTTAATGACCTAACCTGACCTTTAGACAAAGGGGTAAACTATAAAAGAGCCGAAATAACACGCGACAACTAAAAAAACGCGACAAGTGCGACAACTATCACTTTACATTTTTCTGATGAGCGAACAATCTAGTCTAGGCAGTCAGGATGTCAGGTGACAGGTGGCTTGGCATTTGGGAGGTGCTGGTGACTGGCGGCGTTCGTTGAGGCATTTACTTTTGAATGAGAAACCACAACAACATTATATTGCGGCTCGTGAACTGTAATCTCTTTACAATTTGTACTAGAGTAACAAATGACGACACGCAAATAAAGTGACATTAAAACAATTTTATTTTGCGGCTGCCAAACTATTATGCTGTACTATTTGCTAGGTAAGAAATAGTTGACCAGACGCAATATACTGTTATTGTGGTTTCTCATTCTAAATTAAATGAAGTATAGGCGCTGGCCATGTCAGGGAGCGACACATGTGAAATGGCACGCCACACGTTAATTACACTTCACGTCTGAATAATTGGAAGTAAATAGCCGTGTTTTGCGGGAAACATGTCAGTGTCGACAAATGATGAGGATATGTTATAATGTCACGATTCCATAATAACATTTTTTATTATGTCCACGGTTCGATGTAACCAGAAAAAATAGTATTAATACATACATACACAAATCACGTCTTTATCCCTTACGGGGTAGACAGGGCCTAAAGTAAAATGACCTACAGGCCACGTTTAGCAAGACACTGTGGGCGAGGTGGAAATGGAATCAAAATAGTATTGGGTTGCTAGCCGCATCGCCTGTAACATGATTCCTAATATACCTATGATTTTCGCCCATTCCCTCGATGGAGTTTTACCATCTGCGCGGGAAGAGAAGCAACTGGTACATTCTATGTTTTTTCTTCACTCCCAGACCAGCATGGAAAAAATAATATTATTCAATTATATTTCTTACAAACTATCCGAAGTTATGAAATCTCTTTAAATTCTATCTTTTTTATTTCAGTTATAGCGAACTTAGTAGATACCTACATCTTTGTTCTATAAAGTAGTGAAAATTACAATTGGATCAAAACATACAGAAGGGATAGGCAGCGGAAACCACATAATGAGGTTCCACTGGCGCCCTTTGTATACAAAAACCTTAAAACCAATAAAAAACTAAACGCCTATGCCTGTAGGCTTATTGTCTAACTCGCTCGCAATCGCTATCGTGTTCATTTTGACAGTTCATGTATGGGCTGACAATTGGCATCGGAATCAGCTAGCTGTCACATTCATACAAGAACTGTCAAAATGAACACGATTGCGATTGCGAGCGAGTTAGACAATAAGCCTACTGGTTAGGTAAAACCACACCACCTGAATACCTACTATATCATAGCTACAAAGACGTGTATTTTACATACTACATACATTTCCTGCAAAATCGTTAAGCGTATTCCCGCAGATCGCTTCAAAATGCAAACGTCATTGCAATAAACTAAAGGTATCCGAATATTCCGATGTCGGAGTTACAGTGGGCGTCAATCTGTGAATCGACACTCCGGAGCGCGCGAGCCGCCATGCAAATAAATACGTGGGTTTATAATACATATTAGCTGTTGCCTGCGTAGCTGGGGATCTAAGGTCCGGTTTTCTAAGGGAACCTTGCATTTTTGAGACACAGCAAACCGCTTGGAACAGGTGTTCCTGGGGGTGATCTGAGCCGATTAAGCCCGGTTGCCACGAGGTTCCCCCCTGCAGGTGGCCAGGGGAGGGGGGGGAAAAGTGCCTCCGGCGCGCCTCACTCTAAGCTTTATATCTACATATATCTAGCAACTATATCAAGTTTGGTGTCTTTTTCGTGTAATTCGAGGACGAGGAATTCATTTCTGTGACTAAATTTTCACTCACCCATACAAAAAATTCGAGAAATTCAAAATTCAAAAAAAATCTTTTCAATTTTTTTTTCGAAAATCCTCTACAAAATTAAAACTATGAGGATTTGGTCTAAAAAAAAATACCTGTGAATAGCCCAGTTATCATACTATATAGAATAGTAAACTTGTTTCAACATTTTTCTTTTAAAAATCTGTTAAAAAAAATGTTTTGTGTCGCGCGGCGTACCTGCGTTGTAAGAGCGGTAGGCAGCTTTTAGGATTTTTAAGTGTGTTCAGATGATTTCTGATAAGTTGTTATTCTGCTGGTTGTAGATTACATTAACAAATTACTTCTGGACGTGATATATATACAAATATAAATTAAATATATAAATAACTAGCTTCTGCCCGCGACTTCGTCTGGGTAGAATTAGCAATTGACATGTTTATGGCTATCCCTCGGGAACTATGCTATTTTCCGGGATAAAAAGTAGCCTATGTTTTAATCTAGGGTACCAGCTATCTTCGTTCCAAATTTTATCCAAATCAGTCCAGTCGTTTTAGGGTGAAAATTCGAGATACATACAAAAAATTCGAGAAATTCAAAATTCAAAAAAAAAATCTTTTCAATTTTTTTTTTCGATAATCCTCTACAAAATTAAAACTATGAGGATTTGGTCTAAAAAAAATACATGTGAATAGCCCAGTTATCATACTATATAGAATAGTAAACTTGTTTCAACATTTTTCTTTTAAAAATCTGTTAAAAAAAATGTTTTGTGTCGCGCGGCGTACCTGCGTTGTAAGAGCGGTATGTAGATTTTAGGTTTTTTTTTTTTTATATAAGAGGGGGCAAACGAGCAGACGGGTCACCTGATGGAAAGTAATCACCATCGCCCATGGAAACCTGCAAGACTTGGGGAATCACAGGTGCGTTGCCGACCCTTTCAAGAACAGGAAGGCTCGCTTTTTAAAGATCCCTAAATTGTACCGCTCAGGGAATGTTGCAGCAGGAAGTTGGTTCCAGATCTTCGTCGTACGAGGAAGGACATTGCGTTTAAAACGCACGGTACTTGACTGACGATTCCGCGAAGTGCGGTAGTGGAATTCAGCCGCAGTCAACAATCCGAAAAATTCATTGGAGCACTCCCCATGATATATTCGGTACAATATGCAGAGGGATGCTACATCCCTCCGCACAGCCAGAGAATCGAGCCGACTAGAAAGTGCCTGGTTATCGACAAGTCGAGCAGCTCTGCGTTGAATGCGGTCAAATGGAGGGATTTGGTACTTAGGTGCCCCAGCCCAGAGATGAGAACATTCATGTGCGGCCTAACCTGCGCCTTATACAGTTGTAGGCGATGGGCTGGCGAGAAGTACTGTCCCGCTCTATTGAGCACCCCCAATTTTTTAGAAGCTAATTTAGCTTTGCCTTCCAAATGACCACGGAACTGAACATCACTCGAAATGTCGACACCCAGGACCCCGATAGACAACTTGGCATCAAAGGGGGTGCCTTCGAAACAAGGCGAAACAATAAAGGGATCCTTTTTTGTGGAGAACGCGCATACTTGTGTCTTTTGGGGATTAAACTGAACCAGGTTGAGTCTACTCCAATCCGAGACATGCTTCAGCATGATCTCAGGCTTTCAGTAACGTGCTCCCTGGGAATGTTAGCGCTACCGGTATATAGCGCATCCCCAGTACTGTCATCTGCATAGCAATGAATATTGGTGTCACCCAACATGTCATTGATATGCAGAAGAAATAACGTGGGGGACAGCACACAACCTTGTGGGACACCAGAATTCACAGGCTTTAAATCGGAACATGAGCCGTCGACAACGACTTTGATGCTCCGATCTGAAAGAAAACTGGCCACCCAAGAGCATAACTTCCCAGGTATTCCGTACGCAGGAAGCTTGGAGAGAAGAGCCCTGTGCCAAACCCGATCAAAGGCTTTCATTATGTCCAAACTAACTGCCAAGGCTTCCCCTTTACTCTCAATTGCCATAGCCCATCGGTGCGTAAGATAAACTAAAAGATCACCAGCTGAGCGACTACGGCGAAAACCGTATTGGCGGTCACTAATCAGCTGGTGCTCCTCTAGATACCCTAAGAGCTGGCTGTTGATAATGGATTCCATTACCTTGGAGAGCAAAGAGGTGATAGCAATCGGTCTGTAGTTGGACGGGTCCGAGCGATCGCCCTTTTTAGGGATCGGATGCACAAGAGCTGTCCTCCACGCGCACGGGACAACGCCAGTAGAGTAGGAAAGCCGGAAAAGACGCGTAAGGACCGGAGCCAACTCAGCCAACACACTTCTTGAGCCCTAGACATTATTTTAACACTATGTATTTTGTTACTGATTTCAGATCAGGTACAAGTACGAGTGTAAATGAGTGCCGAAAAGTACTATTTTACAAAAAAAGAAGTCTCCAGTTAGAGAATCTACCTCCAACGGAAGATGCGCTCCATGAACATATTCTCCGTGCAGTTTACCAGGGAGGCTATGTTTGGGGACAGATTATAGCCCCTCAGCAACAGCTACCATGCCCTGCTGACTGGGGCTGGTCCAAACAAAATGGATATTAGGAGCCTATATGGGCAAGCCTACCTCCGGCGGCTGCTGCTTGTTTAGAGCTTATTCGTTGCCGCTGCAAAACAAAATGCACCGGGAGATGCAAATGCGTTAAAAAAAAACTAAAATGCACAGACCTATCTTATTTTAATCCGCATTTTTTGACAAGCATCTCCTATGTTAATTTTATCACATTTATAATAACTCTACTGGCAAAAGTTTGCCTAACATAAAGAAAGAAGAAAAGAAAGAAAGAAGACTTTTATCCCTTTTTGCATGACACACAAATATTAAGAGCATATACACAATTTTATAGAAAAGAAACAAAAAAAAAACACAGACATGATAAATAGAACATCAGCGTTGTGTGTGTGTGTGTCTTCGCAAAAGTGAAACGGTCGCTGGCTCAGCATTACGCTGAGATTTTAGACACTTGCAGCACTTATTTTCAACCAGAACCGTCTGTGACTCACGAAACGAAAACCACCTACTAATCTAATCTAACTAATAATATTATAAATGCGAAAGTTTGTGACGATGTGACGATTTGAGTGAGTGAGTGTGTATGTTTGTTCCTTCTTCACCCTAAAACGACTGGACTGATTTGGATAAAATTTGGAACGAAGATAGCTGGTACCCTAGATTAAAACATAGGCTACTTTTTATCCCGGAAAATAGCATAGTTCCCGAGGGATAGCCATAAACATGTCAATTGCTAATTCTACCCAGACGAAGTCGCGGGCAGAAGCTAGTTATTTATATATTTAATTTATATTTGTATATATATCACGTCCAGAAGTAATTTGTTAATGTAATCTACAACCAGCAGAATAACAACTTATCAGAAATCATCTGAACATACTTAAAAATCCTAAAAGCTGCATACCGCTCTTACAACGCAGGTACGCCGCGCGACACAAAACATTTTTTTTAACCGATTTTTAAAAGAAAAATGTTGAAACAAGTTTACTATTCTATATAGTATGATAACTGAGCTATTCACAAGTATTTTTTTTTTTAGACCAAATCCTCATAGTTTTAATTTTGTAGAGGACTTTCGAAAAAAAAATTGAAAAGTTTTTTTTTGAATTTTGAATTTCTCGAATATTTTGTATGGGTGAGTGAAAATTTAGTCACAGAAATGAATTCCTCGTCCTCGAATTACACGAAAAAGACACCAAACTTGATATAGTTGCTAGATATATGTAGATATAAAGCTTAGAGTGAGGCGCGCCGGAGGCACTTTTCCCCCCCCTCCCCTGACCACCTGCAGGGGGGAACCTCGTGGCAACCGGGCTTAATCGGCTCAGATCACCCCCAGGAACACCTGTTCCAAGCGGTTTGCTTTATCTCAAAAATGCAAGGTGTCGGACCTTAGATCCCCCACTAGCGACTTCGTCTGCAAAGAATTCGTTTATCGCTATCCCGCGGGAATTTTCGCGGGATAAAAAGTAGCCTATATGCTATTCCAGATTTTTCTTTATCTATGTGCCGAATTTAATCGATATTTGGTTGGCCGTTCTGGCGTGATTGAGTAACGAACAAACATCCATCCATCCATACTTTCGCATTTACAATATTAGTTAGATGCGCTCGCGCCAGTAGCATACAAGGTAATTGTAATATATGAAAATCACGTAAATTTACGCTCTAGGTATTTATTGATTATTGTTAAATTTACTATATTGTCTAGATACAACACTTCGGACCCCATACCACGTACCTATTCGCTGCAACCTAGAGGTCCGCAGACAAGAGACAAGTAGCGGAAATTCTATAAACCAAATTATCATTCCATTTTTTTCTCTTATAGTGAAAAGGGACTTAATTCTCAAATATTTTGTTACATGCTTCAGTGTGAAAAGAGGAAAATGTATGTTTTTACCCAAAGCACTCCCTTCAAGTGTAAAATTAACTATGTCATAGGCCTTGATCAGATAAGACGTTCAATATTATCGTGATCCTAGTATGTAAATGATCGTGGATCTCAAAACAACAATACGCATCAATATTTTGTGATATATTACACTATACACAATACCGCAACCAAGTCAACCAAAACAAATACCATTGCCAGGTAAATGAGAACGGAATATCATCGCACGTGTCGGTCGTATGCAAATGCGCGCGCGCAGTCGAATGCAAGATGGCGGAAGCGGCACGCGAGGTCGCGGGGTCGCGGTATCGCCACGCGCCATTGTCCGAGGGGGTGGCTATGGGTTAGACATTTGTCCGGGAAATACGTAAAGTGTGGACGCTTGGCGGGTTTCTTAAGAGTGTGCATCCGTGCTGAGCTCGCAACGTCGCATTTTTGATAATTTTTTGCGATTATTTCACAGAAATTGAATGAAAGTATCAAATATCCATCTGTAGTGCACTTCGTTTTTAGTATATTAATGTGTCTAATGCAATAATTGACCTTGATGGACTTTTATTTTCTTATTAAACGAGATATAGTATTTTATTCCGTTAATACATAATAAAAATCCATCACCATTAATCATTGCATTGGACACATTAATACACTAAAAACGAAGTGCACTACAGACGGATATTTGATACTTTCATTCAATTTCTGTGAAATAATCTCAAAAAATCACCAAAAATGCGACGTTGCGAGCTCAGCACGGATGCACCCTCTTAAAAGGTTGCCATTAACTTGACGCGAACTTGACATCAAATTATTGAAGTGATAACTTCTTTAGCGTCGTTGAACATATTTTGGGATGGGTAAAATATGTTAAACTCGCGTCAGGCGTAAGACGGAGGGAGAGTTTAAGTACCAGGTGATCAGATCCTCTAAGAGCTTATTTTGAAATACGAAGTTTTTTTCTTTTTTTTCTTTTTGCGCGAGTGTGTGTGTGTATTAGTTATCACTTCTGCTAGCACTCCCGGAGTGCTACCTCGTGTTTTTTGTGGTATTTTTCGGGCAGGTTTCTTGGCTTCATAGTGTGCCTAAATACACTCAAAAGTGTTACTATTTTATATAACAAGCTAACATCATTTTTTGGGGTTCAAAAACGGAACCCTTATAGATTCGTCACGTCTGTCCGTCTGTCTGTCCGTCCGTATGTCACAGCCACTTTTTTCCGAAACTATAAGAGCTTGTTGAAACTTGGTAAGTAAATGTATTCTGTGAACCGCATTAAGATTTTTATACAAAAATAGAAAGAAAAAAACAAATAATTTTGGGGTTCCCCTTACTTAGAATTAGAACTGAAACTAAAAAATTTGGATTTTATAATAACTTGGCGAATTTGTACGGAACCCTCAGTGCGCGAGTCCGACTCGCACTTGGCCGGTTTTTTTTTCTACAACATTTAATGCGACAAAATATATTTCTATTTCACAATTGACACATTTCTCATAATAAGTAAATACAGTACATATAATATAATAAGACATGATTTATGTATGCATGGAAACATTTGTAAACTGTTCAAAAGTCCTGAAAAATATTTACAGGGCTTTAGTCAAACTAACCTAATCAGTTGCTGAAATATTCGGGATTTTAAAAGACCCTGTATTTGTCCATCACCATGGTCACCCTACAGCCATCCTCGCACGATTCTAAATCGCACAATAGCAGCGTTCTATAAAACTAGAATGCCCACTGAAATACGTTGTTGCCGCGCGACGTTCCAGAATTTACTTTGTATTTTAATGAACTTATATTCGCATTTATGTACGGTCCAGATCGCAACCACGTTGCTCGCTAATCCTGCCACCAATCAGCAGTGTTTGCGCTGCTGTGTTCCAGCATTGAGAGTAAGACGGTAGGTAAGCTTTTCAGATGATAAAAGCCCATCGAGGGAATGGGCATAGGAATCCTGTTATAGGCGATGCGGCTAGCAACCCATCACTATTACGATTCCCCTTTCCACCTATAGGTACGCTCACAATCATGCTAACGTGGCCTTTAAGTAGGTTTAGGTTAGGCTCTGTCTGCCCAGTAAGGGATAAAAACGTGATTTATGCGTTTTTTTTATATAAATAGGAAGGCAAACGAGCAAGTGGGTCACCTGATGGTAAGAGATCACCACTGCCCATAGACACCCACAACCCCGGAGGGATCGCAGATGCGTTGCCAACCTAGAGGGCTAAGATGAAATGCCTCTTGTGCTCGTAATTTCCCCGGCTGTCTTACACTCCACACCGGAACACAGCAGTGCAAGCACTGCTGCTTAGCGGCAGGATTAGCGAGTAAGATGGTGGTAGCGATCCGGACGGACCTTGCACAAGGCCTTACCACCCGCTAAATTTGTTTGACATGTGGACATGTCTCTTGCTACCCGATTTTGGGATCAAATGAGCACTAGAATCCATACGAGATTGATCCCTGGACACATTTGATGTATGCCTCTTTGATGTATGTATGTTTGATGGTGCCTCTGCCTAAGAGGCGTGACGGTGCTCTCCAGCCGACTCTACATGAAGCTAAGGCTCAGTATTGTCGGTGGCTCGTCGTCTTCACTCAGAGCGGATTTATGGAACCTCGGTAAGTATTCGTTTCGTTTGAGAAATATGAAGTTAAATGAATATATATTCCTCCAAATGCAATGTTTGGTGGTATGATCGTTTCGTCTAATTAAAATTGTGATCAAACTATCCACTTGAATAGGAAAGTAGTAGTAAAATAAACCTAACCTATTCTAAGTAAGTACCTAACTCATGAAAATTATACCAAACAATCACTAACAAAAATCACACAAAAATCGCATTAAGACAAAAAACTATTAGACGATCAGGGGGGCATCGCAGTTTAAATGAATTTGACTTGAAATGAGTACTTGATATCGATTTTAAACTACATCAAAAAGATCCATGGATCAATTGGTATTGTTGTAGAATCCGCTTAGCTACTACATTGGTTGATTTTTTATTAATATTTGGCTTTATGAGGGCATTGGTCAATATCAGTTAAGGAAACTATTATCTTATTATTTAAATCTAAATACTTGTTAATTCAAACAATATGACTCTAACAAATAAAACAAAAATTAAAGGATGACAATTTATTAGAAATTAAAATAAAGTAAGCTTACAAAATTATGAGATCTTATATTAGGCCTTAAATTAGACATAAGTGTGAGAGTCACATTGTTTTAAATAATTAGTAACAAAATCATTGGAATGGGTTAAAACAGTTAATGAAATCAGTGTCATTTTTGAGCTTCTTATCACTTTTTCCGTCCTTTCGGGCTAAAAGTATCTGTAAGTCTTTGTTTCTGAACAGTCGTTACTTATAAAACTAATACGTAATTTTTAAAACTACTCAAATGACCTTATACTCCGAAAGTCGTAATTCGAAATTCGTTTCGTGCCGTTTCGCTCAACTGATAGTCATTCATAAGAGAGTGAGAGAGACGGTATGATACGAATATCGGAGTAGCTCCCCCAGTCCCAGATTAATAGACAAAACACTATCTAAACCACTGGAACTAGAGACTTGAAATTTGGTAGACATATAGCCAGATTATCATAGAGGTGCACCAAAAAAGTGACATTAATACTGTCACCAATACCTAAAAAAATGCGCAATGGATCTGCTAATATACTCGTACATTTTTCAAAGCAATTCCTCTCTATCGGATAATTCCTCTAGAAACGAAATAAAGGATTGTTCTTACCACGTCTAAGCCTGATACTTGAGGAGGGCATACGCAATCAAAACAAAGATGGCGGCCACAATGAACGGCAAGAACTGATATACGCACGTGATCGAGTCCTCCTTCCGCCAGTGTTTCGAGTCTTGAGCAGTCTGTGGAGCAAATTGACACTTGAATACAGGGGTTCGCAACCCTTTAGCTACTTAGAAGCTGTCTTAAATGACTATGATTCTGACTAAGGTTCTGTAGGGCTCAGGAGCCCATTGATAGCATCTGTCAGAAGTTGCAATTTAATGTCAGAATTTTATTTGGACCTGTGGACTGGATGTTGGATTTAAAATTGAGAAAATCGAGCGGGTGCGAAGAGTGCCCGTTTCGACTTGGGCAAAAATACTTTCGTTTTTCCTACTGGATGTTCTCCTCTACAGATATTAGGTACTATTTCTCGACTGTTTCTAGTCAAATTTTGAGAGCAGGCGCAGTAATTATTATTATGATTTTTTCGATTCAAGGCCGTGGCGATTACATGTATAAAAATACTAGCTTCTGCCCGCGACTTCGTCCGCGTAGAATTAGCAATTAATATGCAATTTTTCGGTATATAAATAGCCTATGTTTTAATCTAGCGTACCAACTATCTCCGTTTCAAATTTGATCCAATTCCATCCAGTCGTTTCAGTGTGAAGAAGGAACAAACATGCACACTTTATAATATTAGTAGGATCGTATTTCAGCCTTTTCGAAGAATGATAAAGACATCCTTGCGAGTTCTTCAGCTCATAGAGCCACTACTTTAGTAATACAAGGTGTCTAGGTGTAGACAGTGTACTGTTCATTCGTTAAATGCAAAAGGGACGCATTCCAAAATCATTCGCCGTTGCTAAAAACAAGTCGTTCAATAAAGCCATTTAGAGTCGTTTGTGGTGTTCAATAAAGAGTATTTGTATTGTATTGTTGTTGTCGTTCAATAAGTTTTTAAATGTAACAGTGTCTGATTACGAAATGTGTCCCTTTTGCGTTTAGTTAGCGCGTTGTTTCTTAATCTGAACTCAAGTTCCGGTAATGCTAGTAAGAACTGTAGACCGACCGCTTAAATAAGTCATCTCCCGCGCGAGTACAGGGGCGCGGGGTAGGACGACAAATGGAACCGAGAGCGCACTACCCGCCCGCACCTCTCTCGGCCCCCTTTGTCACCTACCCCGCGCCCCTGTGCCGCGCGGGCGAGGACTCGGTTAAGCGGTCGGTTTATAACCTTGTTGGTGAGGTGTTTGAACTTGGCGTAGGGCACGATCGTGGCGCGCGTACACTTGGCCAGCGCGCGCGCCGCGTCGCGCGTCTGCTCGCGCCGCGCCAGCGCGATCAGCGCCGACGTGTCGTCCAAGAACTGTACTGTTATCGGACCTGCACAAATAATAGTTTATTGTTATTAGCCGACCGCGGGACGAGTATGCGTAAGGTGGCTGAAGCCTGATTTTTTAAAGCACATATGTGAAAACACCACTCGAAAGTGGTGAAAAATTTGAAATACGAGTAGCTTAGAAGATACTTACGGCTCTCATTAATCGTGTGCACTAGTAAAAAATTTGATTAGTCGTAGTTTTGAAGATACAAACAGATTTATACCACTTTCGAGTGATGTGCTTTCAAAAATCGGGGCCCCGCTTCTATGATAGGAGTCAAGGTGAAATAAAAATATGCTTATGAAAATTAAAAAAACAAATAAAACATTTGCCTTGGCAAATTATTAATGGTTAATGTTAGAGTCATCTCTCATTTAAGGTAGTGTACAAACATAACAGTAACGTTTCCGAACTTAAAAAAATGCCAATATCACGATACATGCTACAAAAAAATGTAGCCCAAAAATCTAGAAAATATAAACGCATTTAGGTAGGTACTTAATACAAAATCGACACTACAAAGTATTTTCTAGAATATACTTACCAAACGGACTGAACAGCTGATTGATATCATTCCTCTGCCAATCCTTCGGGAAAGTGAGGTGGAACACGTGATCTCTGGACGGTGTCGCTGCAACAAAGAGCTAAATATAAGAATACTGTTGACGAGGGGACATCAAGAAAATAGACGTACTGGGGCCTTACCATGACGTCTTAATGCGATTCAGTTTAGGTTCGCTCGCTGTCAGATTCATACTAAAAGTAACAGCTAAAACTTGAATTCAGTCGGAATTAGGACGTCATGGTAAGGCCCCCGTACTCAGCACAGAAATCAGATATCCCGTAGATCGCATAAATGCAAACCTCGCGTGTCTGAATCCCGACCAAAAGTCCAGGTTTGTTCCATAAATTTTGAAACTACGAAGACGAAGGGGCGAAGGGGTATCAGCGTAAAAGAATAAATTTTTTAAAGAAAATAAAAGAAAGAAAAAAGACATTTATTCATTTTGCAAGATACACAAATATAAGAGCATACACAATTTTATAGAAAAGAAACAACAAAAACAAAAAAAAACACAGACATGAAAATTAGATCATCAGCGCTGTGTGTCTCCGCAAAAGTGAAACGGTCGCTGGCTCAGTATTACGCTGAGGTGTTAGACACCTGCAGCACTGATTTTCAGCCAGAACCGTTTGTGACTCAAGAAACGATACACAGGCAAAATACTACATAAACCATAAACTTTTACGTAAGTAAAGTAATAAATAGATATAATAAATAGACAGAACCCGACTTATGTGTGACTAGAAAATACATAAATTTATTAAATAGTTTACAAAAAACAAAAAGGAAGGAAGACTATATTGTTCAAAGACTTAGCTTTTAGAATTTAGCTTTCCCGTCACAAATTTTCGACTTTTACGTCACAGTAACTGGTCAAAAGTCGGTACGTTTATTGAAACTGGCCTTGGTTGTTACCTTAGGCTCTATCTACCTCGTAAGGGACAAAGACGTGATTTATGTATGTATGGTATCTGCTTGTGGTACTCACGATCGGGTCCAGCAAGGTTCATGTAAGGGGAGTCCTGGTGCGCAGTCTTAGCTAGATACACCTTGTTGAGGAACGGCTTGAGCAGCGGCGCCTGCGCCTCGCGCGCGCGCTCACCGTCGCCGCGCATGCGCGCGAGGTGCGCGCGCATCGCCAGGAAGCAGAGGCCCGTGACGAACGCGTCGTAGCCCGCCTCGTGCGACTTGTCGTCGGAGAGCGTGTAGCCCCGCCCCGATTTACAACCTGTGGTCCATTCAGGATAACAATTGAATTTATAAACAGGGATCGTAAACCTTTTTTCGTGAAGTTATAATTATAATTCGACATAACGTGAACGAGTGGCAATGATGGTCTTTCCGAAAGCGCTGGTTGGTAGTTTAAAAAAAAGACACGTAAAAGAGACCTTGGCGGCCTATTTGCAAAATAAACTTTTGATTTTGAATACAAAAGAAAATTGTACAGTGACGGTAATGACACCTTTATTACAACCAGCTTTCCAGCTCTACGGAGCCCGGAAAGTGGTTGGCCTAGCTAGAGCACAGAAGAGACTATGATTCACTTCTTTATATTGATGAAGGAAAAAGTTTAGGCTGGATGTTGGTGAGTAAATCAAAAACAAAATGTGGTGTTCAATAAAGAGTTATTATATCGTAAATCAGTCAGGTCTTCACTCTTTATAGGTATATGTGATTTGTGATTCTCATAACAATATGTTTCTCATACGGATTCACTAATTCGCTAGTTGTTTAGTAATCTCATCTCAACTCTATGCAGTATACTAGCTGTTTCCCGCGACTCCGTCTGCGCAGAATTGCTATCCCGCGGGTACCATTCAATTTTCCGGGACAAAAACGATTCTATGTCCTTCCCCGAGACTCAAACTGTATACCAAATTTCAACTAAATCGGTCAAGAGGTTTAAGCGTGAAAAGGTAACAGACAATTACTTTCGCGTTTATAATATTTGTAAGGATACATCCCACGATTACCACGGCTGGGCACAGGCTTCCTCTCAGAATGAGAGTTGTTTAATAGATGACACTAGATATATATGTAGACCGACCGCTTAAATGAGTCTTCGCCCGTGCGGGTACAGGGGCGCGGGGTGGGCGACAAAGAGGACCGAGAGAGGTGCGGGCGGCAGGCGCACTACCCGCCCGCACCTCTCTCGGTCCCCTTTGTCGTCCTACCCTGCACCCCTGTACCCGCGCGGCCGAGGACTCAGTTAAGCGGTTTACCTATAGTAATATAATATCTGCTTCCTTAACTCCAGTGTCATGCTTGAACTTGGGCCGGCCAATAAAGTTGCAGTCGCCAGAGTAGTTTGATTTATTAACCAACAAATATCCACCATTTTCATATGGCAATATGACTAGAACGCACTATAAGGCCCCTTACCTATCTTGGGTAGCGAGAAGGGCGCCTCCGCCAAAGTGGCCAGCAGATGCTGTAACACCGAAGAGTTGACCTTGTCTTTGAACGGGGGCAGGCTCGACATGTACTTCGTGTCCAAAAGCCTGTGACAACACAACATTATCTCCAAAGTGTCCGTATAATTTTTGGATTGTGCATTAATATATGAGGCTCGAAAGGGGAAAGAAAAGGGGGTTGGGGGGAACTCTTAGTAAGGAGCATTGACTTACAATAAACAACTAGACTCCCAATCGCAAACAAAAGTGCCTCAAGAAACGTCCGAGCGGCGTTGTCTATGTGTTGTGTGTGTGTGTGTGTGTGTGTGTCAAACACATCAACTTACACAGATAACATATACTCCTTATTTCGTGGCAGTAATGTTTAATGTCAATCGCATACGATCTTGCGAAGTAATGACACGACGCCACGCGCTGGAAACCTGTCTGTCTCTTGTTCGCAAGCGTTTGAGATTACGGTGCGAAAGAGACATGTACATTGTTATCGAAGCGCGGTCGAAACACGACTGAACTGAACCAAAACTCTGCACAATAGACGCGTCGTGCAGACTTTTGCTTCCGACAGTTTTTGAGCGTGATTGGGAGTCTAGTTGTTTATTGTACATCAATGGTAAGAAGGAATATTTTTTTGTTATAACTTATTGTTTGGTTGAATGATCGTTTGGTAATTTATTGAATCAGGCGTTATTTGCGGAGGTCTATTTCAGCTAACAAAAAAATGTAACCTTGCTACTACGCTAGCAACACCGCTTCGTTGGTAATGAAGCAGCAAGATATACATATGTTTTTCAATTTTTTTGAAATGTATACAGTGGTGACTGAAAATATTTCGGAAAATCTTTTAGGTTAGGTTAATTTTCTATAATTTTCCTGGAAAGTCGATGGTCTCAGTATTAAATTCAATTTAGGCCAAACAATCATTCAACCAAACATCACATAAGACCAAACAATTTCCGATTAGTTAATAGTTATTTTTCGTTGAACACGCGATTTTTAAAACGAAAAGCGATCTTGACTTCTTGCCAGCCAAAAAGAAACTCACGAGAGGGGAGGAGAGGTAACAAAATTGCTAAGAAACATCGTGCGATTATAGCACAATCCGTTGTCAGCTAACTAGTCTTTTTAAACCTTTTACCGGGGAAACATGCAGTGGGCGAATTCCTTGAACGACACGTAGTCGGGCGGAGGCGGTTGGAAGAAATGCGTGAGCGTGTGCAGTAAGTCCAACAGCATGTTGTGACCGATCACCAACTTTTCCTGCAATTACACACACATAATTAAGTATGTTACATTCAGAGGGTGCTGAAATTATGAATGTATGAGATCGCAGGAACTTGTAGCACGAGCCGAAAGCGAGGGTGATAAACATGCGACCTGAGGCTTTCATCACTTACTGACTGACTCATCATCCTGGCGACCTTAGAGAAGCCGATGGCGTCTTCGAACTCTTCCCATTCTTTCTCTTTCTTCAGCGAGTCGCGATCCAACGCCTCGGTTTCTGCTGTTATTCGAGTAACTTTCAACACTCTGTGGAAAATTGACAAAGAATATAGTAGATACAAACTTTTGTTGGATACCACTTTATTATTTACTTACAGTGACTTAAACATAGTAAAATTAAAATTAGTATTGCCATAAATATGTTATGCGTTACTGTAAATCAACTTAACACTTAAATTTGTGGTAAAGCAGGTCCTAAAAATGTTAAATTTAAATAGCTTTATTACTTTTTTTTCAACAGTTGTTGTGTTTCTGAACTCGAAACTATTTAAGACACTATTTAAGACAAAACATGTTTTTTTTTTAAACTGTACAATTGTACATACAATTCTGGAATTTCAGACATTCTCCCCAGTTGCTACAAAAGCACAGTAATGATTTTAACATTTAAATGTTCGTTACACTCCAATGAGAAGCTTCACGTACTAGTTTTGCTACAGTAAAGCATACATTTCGTAACATAGAAGAAAAAAATATTGCATTTGTTCTTTGACTTATTACCTGTTTTTGTTTTCAAGTATTTTGGTTTCAAGAAAGGCTTCAGTCTTGAACCTAGTACCGAGTTCTTGAAACAAGAGCCTTCTAATAAAAGCATTGCAGCGATCTATCTCCATCTCATTTGATTTCTTCTCGTCCAGAAACTGTCTCACCTTTAGACTGAAAGAAAAAAATAAACTTTTTTACCCCCACATGTAAAACACATTTTTTTTTTTTTTTTTTAATCTTAGTTTTTAACGAGGCTTTAGTACACAGGGGTGACTATGTCAGCCTCATGGGACGACTCAAGAGGATCGGAGATCAACATTCATGCAGCATCCCTTCCCCCAGAGTCAGATGCTCTGGTTATGAAGGAATGCTGCACAAATTTATATATCCTAAGAGCTTTATCCGACGAAGGGCAAGCCAGCAAAACGTTTACTCCACCATTATGCATGTTTAGGTTCTCCAGGTAATTCTCTCTAGCATGCTTATACCGGTCACATTCCACCAGAATATGGATTAAATCGTCAGTTTTATTACAAACCTCGCACATTTCTTTTTAGGTTAGAATTTGTAAGAAGTTGACATCAATTCGGATGATTTTTCTCTGCCTCAATTAATGAACCAAAGCAGGGATGTACTATGAGTTTGAGGGGCCCTGGGCTAATATTATTTAGGGGCTTGGGGCTGACATATAGCTATTAATCAACTAATTGACATTTTCACCAAAAACTGTCACCTATAAAGATGTAGGTAAGAGTAGGTTGTCAATGGAGGCTGCAGCCTTCATAACCTCTATATACATAAATCTATTACAAAACTTAAGCCAAAGCATAATTTAATTTAATAAATGTACTTAAAAACAGCATTACACCTAACCTCTTGTCTCAACTCAGTATTTTTTCATTATAATATGGATCTTACCATATTTCTTCAATCTGCGGCTTATTTTCATCAGGAATAGTGATTATGTTTGTATCATTGGAGTATGATTTTTGTCTTTCCTTTAGCATGTCCCTCAGTCGACTCTCCGTTGGCTCCGTCATGTATGGTATGCCTGTAACAAACTCACATCTACAAAAATATGGAAATTATTAAATAAATCAGTACAGTTCACGGAAAAAAGTGCAGGTGTGACTTGTAGGTTTTAATTTTATAAACATTTGTTTGTTCTCCACTAATCTGTTGTAGGTAGCACTTGTAATGTGAATAAATATTTTTTTATAGTACAGAATATTAAAGTAGCTAAAATATATTTTTATAACCTCACCTTCTCGGATAAGTTTGTTGAAGTCAAAGCCTTGCGACGCCAGAAAGTCCAGGCTGGAGCTTTGGCACAAAAACGTTCGCTCGGGCCCCGGCCGCCCGCGCGGAAACAGGTAGAAGTTATACGCATCATTCATATACTGCCCACACTCTTCATCCCAATAAAACGCGCACAACCCATACTGGATCAACAGAAAATCTTTACACCCGGACAAAGACCGCAAGTAGTACTCCGCCGGGGAATCAAACATCGACACTTCCGGCCCATTTATCAGACCCGTAAACTCCGCGTCTATCACTAAGAAGTCCGCTTTCTTTATAGAAGCATCCACGAGCGGTAAACATTCCTTGAAATCTGGAAAAATAAACGTAAACTTGTAAACACTGCGAATAGCGTGTAGGTTCGTTGAAAAGTAATATTACTTACTTTTACAGGTCACCTCCATGGCATAAGTCACTTAGAACGATGTAAAAATAATTCTACAGTCATTTAAAACCGGATATGACTAGGTTTATGACAATAATGAAATAAAAAATATTAAACAATGATCCGTCTAAGAGCAACGCGGCTAGCACATCGATCGATCGATAAGTGACACTTGACTTGACAGACCTGTCACTGGACTGTTGGTGTCAGTGTCATATATGGTTTGGGACCACACTGTTCGAGTTCATTGATTAAACGACATTGTATGAAAATGAATGTTTTTAGATATATAGGTGGGTGTTCGTAGCTTTTTACGCAAAATCTACTAAACGAATTTCAATAAAAATTGACACTAATAATAGTTATTATCCTCGCAGATAACCAAGCTAGCGCACAAGAGTTGCATCGCGCGCGAGATAGATTGCCCGTCTCTTTCTAGAATTAAGAGTAAGAAAAAGATGGGCAATCTATCTCGCGCGCGACGCGACTCTTGCGCGCTTTCGTGCTAGACGTGCTGCAGCCAAGAAGGAAGAAATTTTCTTCCCAGATCACTGGTTTTTTAATGGGAAAGATTTTTTCCTGCAAAATTAGGATGATTAATTCGGAGGTGGCCCCTGGGCCACCCCTAAGCCGCGAACATGTTATGTTTGGTTTAATTTAGAAATAGTCTTTATTTTACCCTAGAATGTCCTGGTTTTGTAAAATATTTATGTACAGGGAACAAATCTTTCCCGTTATAAACCAGTTATCTTGAAATAAAATGTCTTTCTTCTTGGTTGCTGGTTAGCTAACTTGGTTATCTGCGAGGAACAAATGGGTAAATCGCTGAGAAATCGCCGGACAAATCGCTAGTATGTAAGGGCCCTTAAGTAATATTTGAAGTCGCGAGTAAAGGTGGAAACACATTGTTAACACGCGACGCGACCCGATGCAACGCGACGCGTGTTGAGTCGAATCAGATTGTATTATTTTCTATGACCAGAACCACACTATGAACATCCGACGCGACGCCATGCGCATACATTCGTTGCATCCGGTCGCGTCGCGTGTTAATAATGTGTTTCCACCTTAATAGCTTCACCCCTTATCTAATACCTTTAAATATTAATTTTGCGCAGATGAAGTCGTGGGCAAAAGCTAGTCTATCCTACTAATATTATAAATATGAAAGTTTGTGGCGAAGTGACGATGTGACGGTGTGATGATGTAACGATGTGAGTGAGTGAGTGTGTATGTTTGTTCCTTCTTCACGCTAAGACGACTGGACGGATTTGGATAAAATTTGGTACGAAGATAGCTGGTACCCTAGATTAAAACATAGGCTACTTTTTATCCCGGAAAATTGTACCTATAGTTCCCGCGGGATAGCGATAAACATATCAATTGCTAATTCCACGCGGACGAAGTCGCGGGCAGAAGCTAGTCATAAATAAAATGTTATTCTTCGTCAACGAACTGGTGAGAGGTGAGTAATGAAGGAATGAAAAATGACGGATTCCACAGTTCAATAAATATAACGCGGTTGCGACAAACATAATTTAAGTATATTCCACTTCATGTTAAAATTAAAATAAACTTTTCAAACAGCACTCAACTAAACTAAACTAACAAGTAAAAACTAAATTACTTTAACATTTTTTCAATATGACTAGACAGCCGCTCATACGCCGCTTTGTTCCTGTAGAGCTGCATATTAGCTTTAACTTTTTTCATTAGCAACTGGGGGTCTATATCACTGAGCACGAGCAAGGCATCTGCAATCATAATACAAAAAAGTTTTATATGTATTTCACATACTAAAGCGCCGTACTTCAAATTTCGAGGCTAATAGAGCAGAGGTGTCGCAGTTTTCTTAACTCTAAGTATAATTATGATATAATTAGTACTGTCAACAAGTCTAAAATCTTAGCCATACATCTCCGTAGAGCGAAAAGTCACCAAATCGCAAAATTGCCAAAATTTAATTTAATTTAATCGGCCTAATCGCGGAGTCAGACAAGGCTGTATTCTCTCGCCTCAGCTGTTCAATCTCGTAGGCGAACACATTATGTGAAGAGTTTTGGAAGGATGGAATGGCGGCATACGGATTGGAAGACACCTATGATTTGCAGATGACACTACCATTATAGGCGCTAATGAATCAGAACTAGCCATGCTTCTACAGAGTTCAAAATGTGAGTGTAGAGTATGGCCTCCATGTCAACCGAACCAAGACGAAACTGATATTTGTTGACCGAGCAGGTGCTTTGCGGCGAACCGGAAAACTAGCCGATCCGGATGCAGTACAGAGCTTCGTGTACCTTGGATCTCTGATAACCATGGATGGCGATTCTGAGAAAGAGGTGGTTAGAAGAGCCCAAATTGCTAAGACAGCGGTAAAGCGGCTTGAGGAAATATGGAGAAGTAGAGGAGGAGGAAAAGTTAAACTGATGCGTGCCCTGATCTTCTCTATTTTTCTGTACGCTGCGGAAACCTGGACCTTAAAGGCGAGAGTACGGAGCAGGATTGACGCTTTCGAAATGTGGTGCTGGCGCAAGATGTTAGGTATCCCATGGACAGCGCGCCGTACAAATGCGTCAATCCTTGCTGATTTAAAAATCAAGCCTTTCCACTACCTGTATGTAACGACTTCTCCAATACTTCGGACACGTGGCCAGACGTGAACCTGACAACCTAGAGAAACTCATAGTAGTTGGTCACGTGGAAGGAAAGAGGAGTCGTGGAAGATCTCCAACCCGACGGACTGATGCGGTGAAGGAAGTCTGCAGACTTCCATCCGGATGGGCGAGAACCGTGCTGTCTGGAGAGAGCTGGTGCGCCGCGCAACGACCTCGCATGGTCACGACCCCGTCATGAGGAAGCGACAGAGAAGAGAAGATTTTTAATTTAATTTTGTGACTTTTCGCTCTACGGAGACGCATACCTAGTTTGTTAGCAAAATGCACAGATTTTGACCACTCATGGCACTTCCAAATTAAGTACTTTGACAATTGGTACCCAGTAGTTGGACGCCTGTCACCGCAGTATTACAACTTTGAAATTTAATGTAAGTATATCCTCCTTATTCATAAACGCTCTATAGGCTTCTACTAACTTAGCATTCGTTTGTCCTTATCTATCACTTTGACGTTTACCATTCACAGACAAGGACAAACGATTGCTAAGTCAGTAGAATCCTATAGAGCGTTTATGAATAAGGGGATAAATATGTATACGTATGTTACAAAATCGACCGTACCTAAACGTCCTCTCGCACGAACAGTGCTACAGTCTTACCGAGCATCTCTCTCCGGAACGCTTCGTCCGCATCGTCCAGGTGTATCAGCATGGCGCTATACAGCGCGTCCACATGCGCGCCATACAACACTGTGTCGTACGGCGCCGGACGGCTCTTGAACAGTGCGGTGACAGTCTGCGTCGCGAACAGGCGCACTTTGTCGCTGCTGTCGTCTAAACGCTTCAGCACCGCTGAGAAACAAAAAATTCGATTTCCCTCTCTCTCTCAGATTGACCATTAGTGTGACCGGGACGGCACGAAACGAACTTCAAAAATCGAATTTTGGAGTATGAGTCCAATAGAAAGAAAGAAAGAAAAAGTTTATTTATGACAATCACAGTAATTAAAAAACAAAAACATATTAAATACACTAAGGTCTTATGTTTTTGTTTTCTGGCTTTGAGAAAAAAAATGTACTTAAGCAGGGCTTTAATCGCTTCTGTATTAATAAGGTGCTACGAAATTAGGTGCAGATATTTTCAGGTTTTGTAATTAATAACCTAAGAATCAATTAAAAACAAAAAATATTTAAATATTGTGTGATTGTTTTTTTATTTCATACAAAAATAATAATTACCATTACCGTCTAACCACTCACTTGATTGCGGTAACTAGAGCTACCAACTTTGGTAACCTACAAAATGATTCTGGTAGCCAGAGCTACCAGACGACCTTTGTACAATTTTTGATTTTTAATCTGTGAAAGGCAGTTTCGAAGCGGTTTAAACTATGTCCAAAACATACCCAAATAAGATGGCAACACAGAAAAAAATTGGCAGGCAACATGATAGAACTAAAATATTTTTAAATAGCTGTCGTTCTCAACGTTGTGAAAAAGTGAAGTTGCGTAAAAGTGGACAGTATTTTGAAAATGCCGTAAGTATTCAAATTTATATTTTACTATTAAAGTTATACATTAAACGATTCAGTGTTTATCCAACTATCAGATTATAGCTATATTTCAGTACCAATGAATAATTATGAAATACAATCTCACTTCAAAGTAGTTAAGACAGATATTTTTTCGGTGACTTGCTATTGAAATGGCCAACATTTTGAAGAATAAAGAATATTTCTCGTAATATTCTAGTGAATAAAACAGTTTAAATATTAGTTGCTTAAATAAACATAAAATCATTAACGTCTATGACTTATTTACCCAGGATTAGCGAATAAAACAAGTAACGGTCCATGTAAGTACGGGTGGTAGCCGTAGTTACCATAATCAGTTTAGCCAACTACTCGCTTTGACGTTGTAAGGCATAGAGCACACCCGACGCGCTGCGAACGCGATTGGTGCTTTTGTGATTTGTTCCTACTTACTAAGTATTCATGTTCAATCTGATACTAGATTTCTTTTACTAAAATCCTATATGCCGCCGGCGGGTAAAAATACTCAACTTTATTTGAAATAACATTTTGGGACACAATGATGGAATAAGATTATTTGTAAAAACACATTTGAAGTTCATAGCGGTGTTTTGTTTTTTATCATTTATTGTTGTATTTGTTATTGAACATAATCAAATCATTTTAAGATGTATGTCAGGATCGTAGCAAGTGGAACAAAATAGTCTGCCTACCCCTGTGGGAAAGAGGCGTGACGGTATGTATGTAAGTATGAACATAATCAAATAGCTTGTTTAATTTTTAGATTACGGAACCACGAGAGCGGAGGAGATCTTCAAGGGCTGGTGCCAAACCATGCAGGCCGAAAGTGATGAAGACGAGGAAGATGATATTGGTGATATTGATGATGATAAGCAAACTCCCGGCGTTATCACTTGCGGAGAGTCGCTATATTACCACCAAATTTAGCCGAAGACGTTCGCCAATGGCTGGAAGACATGAGATATTCACAGCCACACCTGGACCCACATTTTTTTTTTAGATGACACCACGACCCCATTGTTTACATACATACTACATTTTATAATCATTAATTTGGTGTCTGGTCATTTTAGTCAAGCAAAAATACAATACAATTCCAACCACATTCGATCGTTTTTTTATTCACTGCCTAACAGCAAGTATGCTAAAAAGCTCTTTAAATGCCTAATCTCCATAGTAAGAACTTTATTTTATCATTTAATTAAATATACATACAAAATACAGTCTAACCTAGAACCACCTTATTTTTTTGAAGTCGGTTTAAATAAATAACGACTAACATAGGTAAAGACTCGAACATAAGTTAATGAAAAGTAGGTAAAAAATTTGCAAATATTACGTTTTTTACATTATACTATATTTATAGACCACTTAAAATAGCGTAGGTATGCGCTTAATTCTAAAACACTGCATAGACCTGGCGGCTCCGTTGTGTTCCGACCCTAACGGGCGGCCATGTTGTATTTTGTATTTGAATCGGCAGTTGGCATGGTAACGTCGCATGTGTTTTGTTTTTTGCGTACCGGCTTTGTTTATTTACCTTAAAATCAGTGTGATTCTATGTATTAACGATTTTCTTTGTGTAATTGTGGTTTGCTAGGTACAGACTGTGATTTATAATGTGTTTGTTTTGTGTGATATTGTGGTTTAAAGCGTTTTTAGTTCAACTGGAAATCAAAACTTCGGTGGTACGTACATAATTTTTGTTATTTTGACTCATAGAACCGTAAATTACGTGATTATTGCAAAATATATCTATTCTAATTTATGATTATTAGTTGCTTGTTCTAATTAGAACTTTATTTCGGTTCTGGAGTTATAAAATTAGCCACAAATAAATCACGAAACAAAGAAACAATTTCGCCCCGTCTTGCGCAGTCTTGCGTCACATATTTAAAAATGAAATGATGTTTACTATATTATTTTATATGAACACTTATATAGTATTTGGCTTCAAATGAAAGAACAACTAATCTACTTTTTTTTGCATGCAAACAAAAAGGGTGTTATCGCTTTAGATTTTTTTCTAAAAATACATTTCCGCTTGAAGTCTTCAACTTTATCAGTGTGTCTGTTTTACGCATTTATTGTAAATATTTTCAATATCGTAACCCATAAAATAAGCAACAGCAATAAATTCTTTGTTTCATTGGCTTTTTTGTGTATAAAAAACATAGCAAATGGTTCAGTAGAAGCCAAGTTATGAATTTTTAAATAAAACACGGCATTTCGCGGAAATTTTCACAAATGACGAAGCAATATAGGCCACCATTTTTAAAATCCAAAATCAAGTGAGTGGCTAAGGATAATCATAATCATCCTTTCATTAGATAGTTACTGTAACTAATTATAATTAAGTATGCTGTAATTAAAATAATTAACAACGATGCAAATAATCAATCCTCAAAATATCTGCATCTGATTTTCTAGCACCACATACCAATGTTGCATTATAGCTTTGATTTTACAGAATAACCTGCAACATTACATAGAAAGTACTCATTCAAACTAAGCATTTGAAGCAGAGCATGGCGTGTTGCCAGATTCAGAAATTTATTAAGTATTATTAAAATAGAGTACCTTATTATCATTATATAGTATGGCCTCTACTATAACCTTTAAACTCATAACATACCCTCATTGTTGCCTTACCAAAGTACAACTTGTGCAGTATATCAGCAGTGAAGCAGCCGCGCTGCTTGGCCAGTGTTGCCAGGCAGCAGATAGCTCGCAGCGAGTGTTGCCTGGTCAGCGTCGAGTTGTCGTCCACAAGGCTGGGCAGCAATGGCACCATTTTCTCAAGGAACGGCTCCAGAGATTCTCTAGTCGGGAACAGGTTCACATCCTGGGACGAGGAGTGACCTCAGAAATTGTGCCACAAAAAAATGCTTTATTTAAAAAAACAAGCCGCTGTTCACGACTATCGCTATCCCACGGGACCTACGTAAATTTTCCGTGGTGTTATACTTAAACATCATTTGTGACTTTCATTAACTTCCGAGAACCTCTCTATTACTTTATTTCCATTGATCTTGTTTACCTCCAATATCGGATTAACTTGAATCAAAATACCTACCTAACCCTACCTAAGTATCGTCATTTCTTTTTCTTTTATTCAGATCATCAACGCATTAAAACTTTATATAATAAACAATGTGAAAGGTGTCATTCTATAGAACAGGCCTAGCCTAGTGTAGGTGACATGGATAGGTAAGTAGGTAACTCAATTTTATAAAATTTATTTTCAGTTTCCAATAAATTATTCTTATTTTTATCCTTAACTCTAGGGCCTACCACAAAGGCCGGGCGGGCCGTAGGTTGAGTACCTATGACTGCTCTAAAGTGTTCATTCACAACCCCAATACCTTCTCTTTCTTATCGCCGTCGCCTCCCTTCTCTATCTCCAGCTCGCTGGCCGGGTTGTCCTGCAGCGCGGAGCACAGACAAGCCACGGCCGCGGTCCGGATGGCTTCCGCGGTCCGTCCCGCCGTCCACACCAGGTTCGGCAATAACACCTCTACGCCAAACAATATCAGTACTTTCATTCATTTAATCATTTATTCATTGCCAAGTCATGTACATACATTATAAAGATGTTAACATTGTTCTAAGTCAGTCCAGGACTTAGTCATCAGTTACAAACCCACTAAACTAATGCTAATATATATATTTTTTCATGTGAATAGGAAGGAAAACGAGCAAGTGGGTCACCTGGTGGTAAGCGATCACCACTGCCCATAGACACCCTTAACCCCGGAGGAATTGCAGATGCGTTGCCAACCTAGAGGGCTAAGATGAAATGCCTCTTGTGCCCGTAATTTCCCCGGCTGTCTTACTCTCCACACCGGAACACAGCAGTGCAAGCACTGCTGCTTAGCAGCAGGATTAGCGAGTAAGATGGTGGTAGCTATCCGGACGGACCTTGCACAAGGCCCTACCACCCGCAAACAATTGTTGGCTAACGTACGTCAATCAAACCATGTCACTCATGTTCCAACCTCTCAGTATCAATACGCACCTTCAATGACTATCTTCAAGAAGGCCTCCAGCGTGTCGCGGTCGCACTTGTAGAAGTGGTCCTGCCGCCTCAGCAGCACGGTGGAGAGCGTGGTGAACATCATCAGCTTGACATCGGGGTCCACCTTGGGCGTGGCCAGGCACTCCTTCAGGAGCGGCGAGATCAGGTGCAACTGGGACGCCATGGCTGAACCTGCACGGTTGAACACTCAGGGTCAAGTTAAAGTTATAAAGGCGACTATTGCTTACCTAGGCGTTCTTTATGTATAAGTGCCGGCACGTAAGTCTAGCGATGACCTTGTATGTGCAGAAGTATAAAATACGGTATCCGTGGGTGTGCAGATTCCCTCCACTTGACTTGTCATCGCTAGACTTACGTGCCGGCACTTATACCTGTTTTGAAATGGTTTATGGTTTCATACGCCGGTCCTCGAATAATAAACTCCTTTGGAAAAAAACCCGGCGTGTTTAATCACGCTAAACGTGGCCTTCAGGTTATTTTTATGTGAATAGGAAGGCAAACGAGCAAGTGGGTCACCTCATCAGGTGACCCACTTGCTCGTACTATCGTAAGCGATCACCACTGCCCATAGACACCCGCAACCCCGGAGAGATTGCAGATGCGTTGCCAACCTAGAGGACTTAGATGAAATGCCTCTTGTGCCCGTAATTTCCCCGGCTGTCTTACTCTCCACGCCGGAACACAGCAGTGCGCACTGCTGCTTAGCGGCAGGATTAGCGAGTAAGATGGTGGTAGCGATCCCGACGGACCTTGCACAAGGCCCTACCACCCGCAGGTCTTGTTATCTTGGGCTTTGTCGACCCCGTAAGGGGTTGAGACGTGATTTATGTGTGTATGTAATCAGCGCTGTACCGTGGATGGTCGCGGGTAGGCAGCCGGAAGGTACGCAACACAATTCGTACGCGCTGCCTACCTTGGCGACCCACACTGCATGCCCTAGGTTTTCTGTTGGTGTTCAAAAAGTCACTATTTTAATACTCTAACTTAGCATCACCCGACCTTATATTGGCGACAAACGTGCTATTTTGATATTCAACGTACTGCACGCAATCGAGCAGGCATCGGTCGGGCATGACTAGTCCAGATAAGAGCTTTAGAGGTAATGGCCGCTGTTTACGCCATTGAAAATACTGCATAAGCAACCGCAGTGTTCCTATGACGAGACCAATGCCATCTAGGGGTGAAAACAGGAACTAACCTGCGCCGCTGCGCAGTCAAGGTCAAGCATGGGAGCCATTTTTAAAAAAACAAATCAGTTTTCGCTTGGAACTCCTACGAGACGCGTACAATTTTTATTGAAGTGATCGTAGAACCGCTAATTAATCTATTTATTGTGTTAATTTGTTACCCCGGGGTTTATTTATGTTGTGTGTGTTTATGAAGCTATAGTAACATTATAAACAGAAAGTGTAAACAGCAAGAAGAAGTTATAAAGTGCATGATTGTGGCCGCTGCAAGCGTTGTAGCGCCGTGTTTTGTTTTCATCGGTTGCTGGCCGCGTCCTTTGATTTAGCGCCGGTCAGAAGAAATGCTCCAATATTCACCACAAGTAAGTCCCCTGGAATTTTATTGGTACGTCTCGTCCATTAAAAGGCAAAGAAATAACACGCCCCCGCCTTTCAATTCATATTTAGGTTTTTATCTAAAATATTGAAAATCCGCTTTTTTCTATTCTTACTTGAGACCAAGATAGGCAGTACTTTTACGAGCCTGTGGCTCATTCATAATGGTCCTTCGAGCCGGATAATGTCCAGTTTCCTATGTCTTAGTACATAATCCTATTTTCAACTAATTCATGTCAATGGATAGGTCCGTGCGCTTAGCTAAATGCGCTCTCCATTCGATACAATTAGGTACATAATTCATTCATAACCCGTTTCTGGGTCATATAATTTAACTACAGGCCCTTAGTGTTTTAATACATATTCGCTGTAAATACATTAAACATTCATTTACCTTTTAAGCTCCATTTGTTACCTACCAAAAACCGGCATAGAAACTTAAATCGCGAAGTTGGTGTACTGCACGCATTGCGCGAGTAATAATAATAGGTACTTACTCAGCCGTTTGCTGTGTTTACTATTTTGGTTTAGATACAAATACAACTCACAGTTTAAATAAATTACGTATTGTAGGTATTTCATGAACCGATTTGGACCTCGTGTAATAAAGTGGTTTAATTATTATTATTCGGTAGTCTACGTTTGTGTATGTATAGATATCTAGGTAAATTGTACGGCGCTTGCTGACACGCGTAATTTAGTAGATAGGTAGTTTGGAATAATAATTATAAATTAAATACCTACTCCGCGTTTACTTTCGATCGGTTTTGTGTTACATACAAGATACGTATTTTTTTTCGTCGTAGTTTTTTCGTTGAATAGGTACCTACCTAGGTATGTTCACGTTTACACGGCTAGTAGCGTGAATAGATGTGAGATAAATAGATACCTTTTGTTATACGTTTCTTGTCGTCCCTTGTGCTACCATTATTGTGCTGTAATAGGTAATTGTCGGGTGAAACTTAAACATGGGTAAGAATGAGACTGAGGTTGCGCCTAATATAAGGTTATTAGAAGCACGATTGAAGACACATTTCGGCAGACTACAATTTATATATGATTCTTCGAAGGATCTGATGACATTCGAAGCGCAACAAAAATTCATGTCTCGCGCGTCGTCCGTAGATACGTTGCGTTCGGAGTTCAATCAAATCATAGAACAACTAAACGTCGCGCGAATGGAAGCTGACGCGGACTATGAGCCTTCTTTCCAGGTTTGGGATTCATTCGAAGAGATGTACTCGCATATTCGGTATGTAATCAATACATATACGGATGTCAAATCTAAAGTCGATATTTGTCAACCTGCTACTTCAAAACCTCACTTGAAGTTGCCCCCTATCGTGCTGCAAACATTTGACGGAGATCAGAGGAAGTTTGCTTCCTTTATTGATTGTTTTAACAGTACTATTCATTGTAATAGTTCGCTTTCTAATTCTGAAAAGGTTTTCTACCTATGCGGTCAGCTTTCAGGTAAAGCTTTGTCCTCAATAGCAGGAATAATACCGTGCGGAGAAAATTATCAATTAATTTATTCTACGCTTGTGGATAAATATGAGGATGTCAGGTCATTGGGATCGTCATATTTGAACGATCTGTTTAATTATAAAGAACTGAGTGTGCCATCCGCAGAAGGATTAAATGATTTTATAGATTGTTTTGTAACCGCTAGTGCAGCCTTCGATAACTTAAAAATATCGGATAAAAAAGAATTTATATTCTTATTCTTAGCGCTGAAGAAAATTGACCCAGAGACTGCTCGCATGTTCGAAAATTCAGTGCGTTCAGAAAAATTACCCACTTACGACAGCTTTGTCAAGTTCATTAAAGAGCAAGCTAAAATACTGGAACGTACGGGAGACCCTAATGGTACATGTTGGAATACGGCTCCTTGCCCTCAGAAGCAGATGAATGTCAAATCTGTAACCGCGAAGCATACTCATGCTTTCGTCTCGTGTACCGCAGCCTTGCCGCCGTGCGATTTGTGCAAATCAGTGCACGGTCATTTTTATCAGTGCACAGCGTTTAAGAGCCTAAATCCACGCGAGCGATATACTTTCATTAAAAAAAATGGCACTTGTATCAAATGCCTTAGTCGTAGTCATAAGAGTGCCAATTGTCACTCAAGTCAGGTTTGCAAAAATTGCAACTCAAGAACTCATCATTCGTTATTGCATTTTTTCGATAACTCGACGACTGCAATGTCTACAATGCAGGTGACATTTCCGGGTAGTTTGAATGGTTCCGGCATTCATGACAAAAGGGTTCCGTCCGACGTCGGCGAAGACGCTTGTCGTTCTCGCTGTAGCTCAGCGTACAAGTCTCCGCTCGCACCGCCCTCCGCGCCTCCCGCACCCCCGTGCGCTCCCGACGTTGCTGCTCCGGCGTTGCAAACGGTCGCACAAGACACTGTACAAGTGTCGCATAATTATTTACAGGCAAATCTCATTGCGCCCTCGTCTTCCACCGTATTGCTCGCTACAGCTCGTGTAATAGCAGTCGATGCTTACGGTAAGCCGCACTTCTTACGCTGTTTAATAGATAACGGTTCGCAAAATCATTTTATAACGACGTCGTGTTGTAAAAGACTGTCGTTGAATTATTCTTCCGAGGAGTCACCCGTTGTTGTAAATGGTTTTGGAGGCGCCTCTAATCAAACACAGGGCAAAGTGCGTTTGACTGTTCAGTCCCGCTACGATAGCTCTATTGCTTACGACATTCAACCTCTGGTCGTTGACTATGTCGCCGCATGTTTGCCGTCTGCACCGATTGATGTGACCAGTCTAACTTATCTAGGTGGTGTATCTCTTGCTGATGATACTTACCATATTCCTGGAGAAATCGACATGTTGCTAGGAGCAGAATTGTTTGGTACCATGCTGTTGTCAGGTCGCATCCGGGGTCCGCCAGGCTCACCCGATGCTGTGCAAACGACGCTCGGGTTCTTATTGATGGGATCTGCCCCTATTGAACTTGCACCTCGTACACCTAAGCCTGTTGTTTTGTGCACATTCACTGCCGCTCCGCTTCAGAAGCCAGTAGAGTGTTTACTTAAAGTAGAAGAAATATCAAAAAATTCTTTCAACTTTCTTAGTTCTGATAGTGCTCCTGCTGACTCTGACGTTCCTCTTAACTCTATCATAAACACTGGCTTCAACATACTATCAGTATTGTTTTTGGGTTTGCTTAAACTTAAGTTGTCTGTCTCTCTGTGCATTTTGTGCGAACGTAAAATGGATATATTTTCAGTTATATGACCATCCAAAATTCAGTAAATACCAACGAATACCACACAGGATTCATCATATGGGAGATCCATTAAAATTGCTTGAGTTCGGTATAGTTTATTACGGTTTGTCCGCGAGTACATATTGCTGTCGGTGGTCTATGAAATATCTAGAATATCTACATGCTATGCAAACACGTGGAAAATGTAATACCGATTCTCAACGCGTCACTGCTGATGGTACCGTATTTCTTATTATGAGCGACAATGTTCCTTTTTTTTTACACTGGTTAATTGACTTTATTCTAAAAGGCTACCCTAGACCGGATGGTGTGATACATGTAGCTCTAGTTAAACTAGTATTAGTTCTTCTAAGCGTCCTGTGGTTAAGTTTTCCATTACTTTTAAATTAATTACAGCTGCAAAGCCGCATCAGTTTAGAATGTCTTCGGTATTTCAGTTAATTATTATTATTTGCATGATAATGTGCACATCAGAATAAATCTGAGTTTTGTTTCTGTAAGTTTTAGTTAGTTTGAAAGGGAACCTTTCAAGGCTGGGGGCAATGTTTACGCCATTGAAAATACTGCATAAGCAACCGCAGTGTTCCTATGACGAGACCAATGCCATCTAGGGGTGAAAACAGGAACTAACCTGCGCCGCTGCGCAGTCAAGGTCAAGCATGGGAGCCATTTTTAAAAAAACAAATCAGTTTTCGCTTGGAACTCCTACGAGACGCGTACAATTTTTATTGAAGTGATCGTAGAACCGCTAATTAATCTATTTATTGTGTTAATTTGTTACCCCGGGGTTTATTTATGTTGTGTGTGTTTATGAAGCTATAGTAACATTATAAACAGAAAGTGTAAACAGCAAGAAGAAGTTATAAAGTGCATGATTGTGGCCGCTGCAAGCGTTGTAGCGCCGTGTTTTGTTTTCATCGGTTGCTGGCCGCGTCCTTTGATTTAGCGCCGGTCAGAAGAAATGCTCCAATATTCACCACAAGTAAGTCCCCTGGAATTTTATTGGTACGTCTCGTCCATTAAAAGGCAAAGAAATAACACGCCCCCGCCTTTCAATTCATATTTAGGTTTTTATCTAAAATATTGAAAATCCGCTTTTTTCTATTCTTACTTGAGACCAAGATAGGCAGTACTTTTACGAGCCTGTGGCTCATTCAGCCGCCAGCACCGCGACGAATTTATTTCGACCCTCTTAGAAGATATGAAGATGCTGACGTCTATAACAGAGGGAAGATCGTAGCTATACGCTGTACCGTGAGATTTTGTGCTTCAACGTACCGCAATGTGTGTGCACGCACTCGAGCAGGCATCGGTCAGGAGTGAGCAGAGTCCAGGTGAGCGCGTCAGAGGTGATAGCCACCAGCTCGTGACGAATTAATTTCTACCCTCTTCTAAGCTCAATAGCCGCATGCTGACGTCTATACCAGAGGGGTGAAGACCGTAGCTATTCCGTACGCTGCACTATGAGATACTGACTTCAACGTACCGCAATGTGTGAGCACGCACTGGAGCAGGCATCGGTCAGGAGTGAGCAGAGTCCAGGTGAGCGCGTCAGAGATGATGGCCGCCAGCACGTGACGAATATGTTTCTAGGCTCTTCTATGTCAATCAACGCCTGCTGACGTCTATACTAGAAGGCGGAAGACCGTAGCTATTCTGTACGCTGTACTATGAGATACTGACTTCAACGTACCGCAATGTGTGAGCACGCACTCGAGCAGGCATCGGTCAGGAGTGAGCAGAGTCCAGGTGAGCGCGTCAGACGTGATGGCCGCCAGCACGTGACGGATATGTTTCGCGTATAGCGTCGTTAGCGTGCATCCCGTTTTCTCTGCGGCGCGAAGCTTGTCAAGATTGGCTGAGGAAGAGTATAATAAAATTTAGATATTGTTAAAATTAAATATACACGAAGTTTTTTTTTATCTCGACTCTCGACTTGACTTTGTCGTGAACGAGTGAGCTTATTTAACGTGTCTAAAACACAAACTAAACTAGTCTTTATGACAGAGTTTAAGGAGGCAAAACAAGGAGAAGACTTACTCTAACGTTAAATCCTACTAATATTATAAATGCTAATCTCTGTGACGATGTGAGTGAGTGAGTGAGTACGTTTGTTCCTTCTTCACGCTGAAAGGACTGGACGGATTTGGATAAAATTTAGAACGGGGATCTTGATATAAAACATAGGCTAATTTTATCCCTGAAAATTGCATAGTTCCCGTGGGATGTCAAAGGTCGTAGCTGCCTAGATTCGCAACGTAAATAATTTTGCAAACGAATTGCTAATTCTACGCGGACGAAGTCGCAGGCACAAGCTAGTCCTACTAATATTATAAATGCGAAAGTTTGTGAGGATGGATGGATGGATGGATGGATGTGACGATGTGAGTGTGTATGTTTGTTGCTTCTTCACGCTGAAACGGCTGGACGGATTTGGATAAAATTTGGAACGGAGATAGCTGGTACACTAGATTAACATATAGGCTACTTTTTATCCCGTAAAATTGCATAAGTCTAATTAATTATAGTCGCGGGCAGAACTAGTCATTAAATTGTACAGCAAGAATAGTATGATCGACACTAATAAAATTGCCTAAGGATTTATCTGAGCTGTCAAAACGCTGAAACTTACACCAAGTAGGGTAGTTACTTACACAGAGCCATGAACTGTATCTTGTCATCAACAGGCATGGCGTAGACGGTGAAGTTGATGGTGAACAGCTGATCCGCTACAACTTGGCAGCCCTCCCCGCACAGGTCCAGGGCTGCTTCAGAAACGTGCAGCAGACCCGTTTGGTACTTCGGCTGAAATGCAAATAAGTTAATAACATTTTTACTCTTTCTAACACGAATAGTAATAAATAGACCAACCGCTTAACTGAGTCGTCACCCGCGCGGGTACAAGTCAAAAGTCAAAAGTCAAAAGTTTATTTTCCAAATAGGCCGCCAAGGGCTCTTTTACATGTCTTTTTTTTAATCTACCAGCGCATTCGGAAAGACCATCATTGCCAAGAAGAATGCGCCGCAAGAAACTTGGCAGAAAGTATTTTTTTCAAAATAAAATAGATTTACAATAGTACTTAAATTCTACTTAACTTACCTATAATACAATTAATACATTTTATAAAAGGGATGTAAAAGGTCCCTAAGTCAAGGGGGCGTTCAAGTATTACGTAAGCGCTTGAGGGGGGCGGGGGTCTTTGCTTTGCTTATTTTTGATGACATGGCGGGTGGGGCGCAGGGTAGAACGACAAAGGGGACCGAGAGCGGTGCGGGCGGGTAGTGCGCCTGCCGCCCGCACCTCTCAGCCCCCTTTGTCACCTACCCCGCGCCCCTGTGCCGCGCGGGCGAGGACTCAGTTAAACGGTCGGTCTATAGTCTAGCTCGCGCGCGCGACACAACTCCCATACGCTGTCGTGCTAGCCGTACAGGCACTAGTTACAAACCTTCCGAATTCTGCACCGGTCAGGGTCCGCGAGTTCCTTGAAGATGTCTCCAAGCTTGGGCTGCACCAGGTCGGCCTGCGAGCCCCTCAGCACGTTCGCGAGCACCAGGAGCGCGCCCCACGAGTCCATCTCGGCCTCTAGCAGCGGCCACCACGTGTCCGGGATTATGAAGTACCCGAACAACTCTGCTGCGCGCTTCACCTGATGACATTAGGCAAAGTACCAAAAAATTTAAGGTTTATGTTGTTTATTGATTTATTGATGGGGATTTCACTACGTCTATTGCCATTACCCATATTCTTGTGTAATTTTTAGCCACTTTACCTATTTGTGTGTTAATCATAAACCTTAAGCCTAACAAGGCATCATTCTCTACAAATTTTGTAAGAAATGTTACATTACAATTAACAAATACTGAATAAGTACCAAATAAAATACTGTTCCTATACGCGTGTATAAAGGCTAAGAAGTGGCAGTACTGGAAGTGTTTGGAAGGTACTATCAAATGAATCAAGAATTTTACTACTTGATTTTTTGTACATATTTATTTTTGCGGTATTACCTGCTGTTAGTGGTGTAACGTTATAGCACGCATCACCGAATGATGAGTATCCGGGTTCGATTCTCGGCCATAGATAGCTTTTACTTCTCGAATTTTTCTATATGTTCGAATTTTCAGTGTCGATTAGAAATTTAGTATTGGAAATGTTGGCAGTACTGGCAATATTGGCAGTTCTAACAATATTAGTGGCTCAAGCAATATTGGTGGTAGCACTAGCAATAATATATTGGCAGTACTAGCAATATTTGTAGCACTAGCAATATTTGTAGCACTAGCAATATTGGTAGCACTAGCAATATTGATAGCACTAGCAATATTAGCAGTACTTACCTTCACTTGGTCTGTGTGTTCTTCTCTAGTCTTGAATCTATTGTCAACTTAACTTCTATCTGTTTATGTTGTGGTAATAAATG
This sequence comes from Pandemis heparana, assembly GCA_963854515.1. Lineage (NCBI taxonomy): Eukaryota > Metazoa > Arthropoda > Insecta > Lepidoptera > Tortricidae > Pandemis > Pandemis heparana. Next base: position 13,347,642 of record OY978013.1, on the reverse strand, counting down.
ATTTCTTATTTATTATAATAAGAGTTTTTAATGATTCACGGTTAAGTTCATTCGAAATATTATAAACGGGATGTGTGTGATTTCTTCAGTCTACCCGTGATCATGATGCATGCAACTGTATCGAAATATCGGGTGCTCAATAAAGGTAATCGCGGTTCACATCCCGTTTATAATATTTCTTATTTATTTACAATATAGGCAGCACTGGCAACATTGGCAGCACCAGCTCACCTCAATGACGACCCTGGGATCGTCGTCGCCGGCGCCGCGCAGCAGCGTCCGCGCGATGGTGTTGGCGTGCTGCGTGGCGCCCTCCTCCGCGCACAGCACGAGCCAGCACAACAGCTGTGACACGCGCAGGCGCGCGTCCGCCTGCCACCCGTCCATTTCTGAACAAACATTTGAATCACGTGTTTTCTGAACGTCCATATTAATTAACATTACCTTGTTGTTCTGATACAGTTGCCGGCAAACATCTTGAGCCTGACCTTGAATGCGCAGAAGTGAATTTAGCGTCTCTTTGGTACATGCAGTACATGCGCGAACTTACCCCTTCCACGTCGTTCTTGCTCAAGAAGTTTGCCGTAAGCTGTACTATGACGTGTAATGAAGACAGGCTATTGGATCGTGGTCCACCTAATTTGGTCCACCAAGAAAACATGCTGCCATTATTTTAATACAAAAATAGGTAGGTTAGTTAGGTATCTCCAATTGCCCGAAGGTCAAAATATCCAGAAAAAGGAGCTCCGCCTTGAGCGGAGCTCCGTCGGAAACCAGGTGGACAATGGTTATCAGTTGTTTCCAAGCTCTAACCTAAAGTAAAGTAAAAGTAAAGTAAAGTAAAAGTAAAGTAAAGTAAAAGTAAAGTAAAAGTAAAGTAAAGTAAAAGTAAAGTAAAGTAAAAGTAAAGTAAAAGTAAAGTAAAGTAAAGTAAATGTAAAGTAAAAAAGTCAAGTCTTTATTTATAATATGCAAAAGGTTACAATGTGTTTGTTCAGCAGCTTCCGCACTAGACTCAGGGCCTGAGTCGCGTGACAGATATAACAATAAGGGACAAATATGTGTGTGTGTGTGTGTGTGTGTGTGTGTGTGTGTGTGTGTGTGTGTGTGTGTGTGTGAGTGTGTGTAGTATGTGAGAGTTTGTGCATTTAATTACAGGGTCTAATTACCTCTAGCAATAGCAGGCACGATTTTTCCAATGTTGGTCTGCGCGAGTTGCCTACAGCCGAGATTAGGCCGCTTTACATCAGGGTAGTGGCTCGGCACATCCTTCAGGAAGTCTGTTCTCTTCTTCAGATCCTCCTCGTTCTCCTCCATGTACTGGAGCCCTACGTCCGTCCAGAGCTGGGCGGCAGCATCCCTGATATCTGATATCACGTCGCTCATGCTGTGGGAGATATAAATTAAACTGTTTGAATTACGGCTAGGTGTCTTAACTCAAGACAAAGTACATTTCGCGAGGCCCTCTGATGGTGCAAGAAGGGAATATAAAAATTTGGATTTTCCATATTTTTTAAAATTTATTTTCGGCTGTGAGGCGTGTGGGCCCTTTGCAACGCGAGGCCATGGGCGCTGGCCCACACCGCACCGCCCACGCCTTTACGCCTCCTCTGCTTCGTAACAGCTAAAAGTAATATGAACACAACTAAAATCAGCCACAATGCATACAGAAACCGTCTCAGCGCGTCTAGAAACAGTTACAGCGCGTCTAGAAATAACTAAATCGCATCTAGAAACTGCTAAAGCGCGCCTAGAAACAACTACATCGCGTTTAGAAATAGTTAGTGTCCAGAAACAGTCACAACGCGTCTAAACAGTCAAAGCGTGACCAAAAACAGTCATCGCGATTAGAAACAGCCACCGCGCGTATAGAAACAACCACAACGCAAATTCAGTCACAGCGCGTCTAGAAACAACTACAACGCGTCTAGAAACGGCCTCAGCACGTCTAACAGCCCCCTAATAGAGGTCTAGCTAGGTTGGCTACTTAAATTTAAATTTTTTATCATTTCATTTTGCCAGATGTATTTATATTTCTTACCTGGTTAACAGTAGTGGTATCATACGGTGCCAGAAAGAGTATCTGTCCCGGTAGTTAAGCATCCAGTTGCCGACTTCTTGAGTGACCTGCATTCTAACCTGGCTGTTCTCGTCAAACAGCTTCTCTGCCATTGGGGTGATGGACAGCTCGAAGCATTTTGCATTGCCCGCCATCACTATAGCTCCTGTTGAACAAGTACTTAATACTTTAGCAGGATATTTTAGACAACATTAATGTCAGTGATGAGTACAGCATAAAAATAGCAGTCAAAATTTACCCATACTTTGACGTCATTAATTTTTTTTAAAGAAATGTTGATTGTAAGCTAGGTATATATTGTATAGAATATTACCTATAGCTCTAATAGAAGCGACTCGGACCCTGTAGTGCTGATGGGAAAAATTTGTTAGCACAGGCTTCACATAGCTCTCACTTTGGAAGTGGAAGTCACGCTGCAGCACATTCGTTACTAGTACAATGCACTCGCACGCTTCCAGCTTTACCTTTGGAAACGGATCTGTGCTCGTCTTGGCCAAGATGCTAGTGAAATCATTGATAAAGGGACTTAGAAGATGAGTTACTTTATACTTCTCAATTATTTGATGAAGTAGCTCAACTAAGACTAAACGAATCTCTTCAGACTCTTCCACTATCTCCGCACAGCCAACACGACGAACTAAAACAGGTATTATGTAGGTGAGATAGTAGTCGTTGAGCGGTAATCGGGCTATGAAGTTTGAAACGATAGCCGCCGCCGTGTTTCGGCAAGCCTCGGAAGGATCGGCTAAACTTTTTAAAATGTATGCGTAGATTTCGGGAAATACGATGGTGAGGTCACAGTCGCGGTGCGCTGGGTTCTCGAATACCTCTTCTTTGATTTTCTGTAGACTTTGATTACGAGCCATCTTCGAATCGCTTTGCAGAGCAGTAATGTATTGCTCGAGATAAGCTCGAGGACTGGTCTCGAATTGCACTTTAGTTTCAGTCATTTTAGAACAAATTTGCTAACTTAAGCAGCCAGTTAAGTAATTTTATATGTTATTTTATCGATAAAACAACAAACGCAAAGAATAATTTCCAATAAGCAAATTTCGTTTCCATGACGACACTGACATTTGAGTTTTTTGAATTTGTGTACCCGGAAATGGACCGTGACAGCATCTAAACAATTCAGGTTCGTTAATTTCTAAAATAACTTAGTAATTTCTACATAAAGATCATAAAAAAAATGTCTTTTAAATTGTTATATTATTACAATTAAATATGTAGTCGCAACATTAGTTCCGGTGAACGTAAACTTATCTGCGTAAATAGGAACTGCTTGCAACTGAACTGAAAACGTGCGCCAATCATAGCTCGCCAAGTAAAGCTGTCAACGTTTTCATTTTCATGAATGGAAGGGACGATCATTCGCTTAATTTTATTCTGATCGCCAAAGCTTGGTACGTTAGCAAATCAGTTGCAAGTTTTTCATATTAGAAACAAGTTCATAATGTTTAAATTCAGTATGTTTAATTTATTGTTTATCGCGGCGGTTCTGCAAGGGGCGTTCGCGTTAAGAGAAGGCGACTGCGAAGTGTGCGTTAAGACTGTCGAAAAATTCGCGTCCACGTTATCAGACAGCGTGAAAAAAGATCCCAAATTGATAGAGACAGAATTCAAGAAGTTCTGCAAGACATCTAAAAGCAAAGAGAATAGGTTCTGTTACTATTTAGGTGGGCTTGAAGAGTCTGCCACCGGCATTCTGGGTGAACTTTCGAAACCTCTCAGCTGGTCAATGCCTGCAGACAAAATCTGTGAAAAATTGAAGAAAAAGGACGCACAGATCTGCGATCTGCGATTCGACAAGCAGATCGACCTGAACAATGTAGACTTGAAGAAACTGAAAGTAAGAGATCTGAAGAAGATCCTTAATGACTGGGACGAGGTTTGCGAAGGATGCATCGAGAAGACGGACTTCATCAAGAGAATAGAAGAACTGAAACCCAAGTACATGGGTAGTGGTCGATCTGACTTGTAATAGTTCAATAATAGGTGAGAAACTTTCACTTATTTAATTATAGTTTCTTGAATGTGATCCAGATGTTGCTTTCTATAGATACATGTGGGCGGTAGTCTTACTGTCAAATAATATACACTAAAGTATAGTAGGTATCATATATTTAATTTTACATTTAAGTAAATTTCATGGCTTCGATGTAACTAATTTCACACTTACAGATCCTAAGTAATATTTTGATTGAAGATTTCTGTCTATCCATATCACCCCCAATTAGGATCTTTTCTTTATCATGTTGTATATTTTTGGGCAAGACTAAGGCAAGGCTGAAATAAATAATAAGGCAGTTATGATTACATATAATTTTATAACTCCACATAACATTTTAATGTATCTATATCTACATTGTAGGTGGTCTGTCAAACTTGGCACCTTTCCAAACTAAAGTTCCAAAGTTTTTAATACAATGTCTTTTGTTGCAGCATAATAAATTAAAATGTGATATGAGCATCACTAGGCCCCGGAGGCCAGCAAGCAGAACATCAGGAATATGGCACGAGTCCCACCGCTGGCAAGTAGCGAGAAGCAAGTGTTTTTTAGTATGGAACTTTTGTCGCCCAGCGAGAAAAGCGACAAAATTTCCATACTAAAAAACGCTCGCTTCTCGCTACTCGCCGGCGGTGGGAAAAGTGCCTATTGCATTTAATAAGAACTTTTGTGAGTGTATTGTGGGAATGTTTGTGCACACATTGAAGTAAATTATTGTAATAATTTAAGTAAATATTTTTATGAAGAGTAATTTGTTTTACTACCTTCTGAATATAATCATCCTTTCACTAAGAATGAGGCTAAACCCTGAAGCAATAAAAATTATTTGCTGATAGTAGCTAATTGTCATCCAATCAAATGAAATTTAAAATGTAAAAGCTTGTAAAAAATACTTAGCAAAAACTACAAAAGATTGTAAACTTATCAAGTGCCCTGAAACTCAAGGTCTTTGATTGGTCCTTGCTTTAGTATTGTTGAGATGCCTTATAAATAAAAAAATGGTGTAATAATAATAACTAAATAATTTCTTATGATGTAACATAGCCATAGACAGCCAAGACTAAAATCAGTTCTTACACATCAAGAAACAAAGGCTACCCTGCAATAACTGATAATTTGCATATAACCATTCTTTTTCTTTCGGTAGAAACAAAGTTTTACACTAAATTTGAGATTAAGTTTTAAGTCTTGGTTGCTGCATATATGCACATGACAGGAAGCCAATGAGCAAGTGGGCAAACAAGCATCCACAATTAATTGTTTTAAAATATAGAGAAATTAAGGTGACAATCAGCTTTTGATATTTGTCTTAACACAAACTATAGATAGACCAACCAAAGGCGGAACTAGCTTTAGCGCCGGGGGGGGGGGTTCACATGCAGTCACATGGTCATAGTTAAGTCGCAAGTTATAATTTAATTTTGATAATAACAGACACAGTGGTCCACCTAGGTCTTGGACGCAGCCCAGAGGGGGGTCATGACACCCATGACCCGCCTCCCCTGGATCCCGCCCATGCTTGCGTAGACCATCCACTTAGGAGCTGGGGGTGGGACGACCGCGGGTGCCGAGAGGTGCGGGCGGCAGGCGCACTACCCGCCCGCACCTCTCTCGGTCCCCTTTGTCGTCTTGTGCCGCGCGGGCGAAGACTCCTTTAAGCAGACACCGGTGATGTTAATAAAACTAGGTTATAAATAAAAGACCAACAACCATATCACTCTAATAATTTTATTGTAGTAACTGTAGAATGCATCAACTATTACAACAAATGATCACTGCAGATTTTTCCCATACATAATAAACATAAATACAGTATTACTATCTGATCATGCTTTTTTTCCAGTCCTTAGTGGTACTTGTAGTTCCTGTGGTGCTCTGTGGGGGAAAAAGACAAGTAAATTAAACTTGAAACCTATAATTTGCACGGCATTATTGAACTATAAGTATTTATATTTTACTGTTCCAAAAAAAAACAAAAAATTTTGGAACTTGAATTTAAATACAAAAAGTTAAAGATTACCTACATTAAAATACTAAGCTTTTAGGAGGGCTAATTACACAAAAGATCCATGAATGGGTCGAAGTGTGCAGGACCTCTAGATTAAGATAAGATAAGAAAATGCTAAGACAGGATAAGACCCATTAAGTGAAGTCCAATAAGAAAGTAAATGAAAATGTACTGTTAACAACTTTTGATAGTCTTGCATCTGGATCCATAACCCATTAACAACCAATAACTATGACTATGAGTGTCATCCCACTAAGAAAGGACATATATGATTGGGTTATTCCTGCCTGTTTGTTACCAGTGGTAACATCTGGGAAAATATTTCCCATCTTTTACCAGCAGTTACTAATAAGAATATTTTTCCCATTTTATTAGTTAGAGTTATTTCATTTCATAATTCATAATTCATTTATTGCATAGTAATCATGTCATACATTAGGTCTTACATAGTATAATAATTAGATTCAAGACATGAACCCTGTTAGGGCACAGCAATTTAAACATAAATTTAATAAGAATTGAAATAGAAATTATTTTATATAAATACATTTGATCATCATTATCACATTATTATCATTATTCAAAGTCAAATAAAAATCTACCGGTTTTATTTCATATACCTTACACACTGTATTGTACCTATATTAACAAATTAGTTGTTACTTTAGTGGTAAAGATTGGGAGAAAATTCCCAACTTCTTTAATTTAGATTACTATATGCTGGCAGAAAACCTGTCAACAAGTATTGACTTGATTGTCAGATACGGAACATAGGGTTTAAGACCAAACAAAGTACTTACTCATCTTTCCGTAGTTAATAGCATAGAAGAATGCCATGCTGCCAACCAACAGCTGGAAGAATGGAGCAGCTCCAGCCCTTTTAGGCTGCATGTACTTGTGCTGCCACCTCCACCAGGCTAGAAATAAAACAAATGAAAGCATTGCTTCTCCAGGTTGCTGAATCTTTCTAATAGTAGTCTAGCTCTATTACGATAAAATAATAGGAGGGACGAAACTATGAACATGGTAACTGAAAGGTAGGTTTCATCCAGATATTTTGACATTATAACCTCTACAAAATTATAGATTAGAACTTACCTCGGCTGCAAGCGCCCATAAAGGCCGAAGGAGTCTTATTCCTGCGTGCCAACCATGACCCGACCTCGCTCAGTTTCAGTTGGCCGAACGGAGTATCAGCTGAAAAATAGAAAAATAAATTATGTAACCGAGCGTTGTAAACCGAAGGACGCGATTTTTACGAATAATTACTTACGTTTTCCATAGAAACGGGCCGGGTCGTAAGGCCCGTGGGTAGCAGGATTGTACTCCTTGGGATAGTCACCGAAACCCATTTTAATTTTATTATCGACCAAACTTATGAAAGAAATTTGGTCGACGGTCGAAAATGACAATCGTAAACTATAGACAATTAGACTTTTTCCAAAAAATTCCAGTTCTTTGTCTATGGCTTTTAAGGGTAAGTACTCTCATGAAAATCATGGCTATTGTCATGACAGTTTTGAACGTTTTAAAATTAACCTCAAACAACTCGCCATGAAACGTCAAAATTGAAAAAAAAAAATTGTCTATGATTATACAGCAAATTTCATTATTCAGAGCTCGACTTTTTCTTTCTCTGATAAATAAACCAAGAAAAAACTAGAAAAATGGTGCTGGAAAGTACAATGATATGTGTAGATAACAGTGACTACATGAGAAATGGAGATTTCCTTCCAACACGTCTACAAGCCCAACAGGATGCCGTTAACTTGGTATGTCATTCCAAAACAAGATCAAATCCTGAAAATAACGTAGGATTATTGACTCTAGCGAACGTCGAAGTTCTAGCCACGCTGACGAGCGATGTGGGCCGCATACTGTCTAAGCTCCACCGCGTGCAGCCAAACGGCGACATCAACTTATTGACCGGAATCAGAATCGCTCACTTGGCTTTGAAACATCGCCAGGGTAAGAACCATAAGATGCGTATTGTCGTGTTCGTAGGATCGCCTGTTCACAGCGATGAGAAGGAGCTCGTCAAATTAGCCAAGAGACTAAAGAAGGAGAAAGTTAACTGTGATGTTGTTTCCTTTGGTGAAGATGCCGAGAACAACCCCTTGCTGACAACTTTTGTTAACACACTGAACGGCAAAGACAATGCCACTGGTGGTAGCCACCTCGTTTCAATCCCAGCTGGTGGTTGCGTTGTTCTCTCTGAAGCATTAATTTCTAGCCCATTGATTGGTGGTGACGGTGCTGGTCCTTCAGGCTCTGGTCTATCTCCATTTGAGTTTGGAGTTGATCCTAATGAAGATCCAGAGCTGGCTTTAGCTTTACGTGTATCAATGGAGGAACAGAGACAACGCCAGGAAGAGGAGTCTCGGCGCCAGCAGCCTGCTACTGAAGGTGGGGAAGCTCCAAAAGCAGGCGAGACACAAGACACTGGCATGGAGCGGGCTCTGGCCATGTCTCTTGGCCGTGAAGCCATGGAGTTGTCAGAGGAGGAACAAATTGCGTTGGCCATGCAAATGAGTATGCAGCAAGATGCTCCAGCAGCTGATGAAAGCATGGATGTGTCTGAAGAATATGCAGAGGTCATGAATGACCCTGCTTTCCTTCAAAGTGTGCTGGAGAACCTCCCTGGTGTAGACCCTCAGAGTGAAGCTATCCGAAATGCCATGTCCTCCATCAAGAAAGACAAGGATGAAAAGGATGACAAGGACAAGGACAGCAAGGGATCAGGGGGATCAGGGGGATCTGGGTCAAAATGAAACAAATGAGTTTTTACCATTTTTTTAATAATACATTATGCTCGTAAACTTCAACCATAGACAACACTGCAGTGTAACTATCACTATAAATTTAATGTAATACAGATGATTTATTCAACAATTTGATTTTTCATTTCCACGAGATCCAATTCAAACCCTCTATTCTCTCATATTCTGCAACAAAGACACATTTATTTACTTTGGTTGACAATGACTCTTACCCAACTGCATATTTTAATCGTATTCGTATGACTAAAGTATTTCAACTTCATTTCTAGATTCTTTACTACTTTTGGTTTTATAATGTTGCCAGCCCTACTAAACAGCATTTAGTATCAAAGCAGCCTTCATATTAGCGCAGCAACAGCCTACCACAACTACAGCCATGGTACTTGTTTCAATTAGGGTGGCGTGGGCTTTAATCCTGCTAAATATGACTACAACTACAGCCATGGTATTTGTTACCTTAGGCCCCGTCTAAGGTAATAAATGCCGTAAGGGATAAAGACGTGATTTATGTTATGTAGGGTGGTGTATTTCATTCCAATAATGGATTCCAACAAGGAAACATTGTTGCTCCTTTATTTGTAATAAGGCATCTGCTGCTGTCGCACTAATGTAAAAGAACTAAGAGCTTGTTTGCACCAGCATATATGGAAATACAATGTTTGCCTGTTTTTTACAAGTTGCTATTATATTTTTAATTTATGTAGGATGTTCACTCCTACAGTCATATTTTTTATGTTTGCTGTTACCAAGCTGTTACGCACAAGCTTGCTGCACTAAATCATTTTATTGGTAATGAATGTCATTTTCCCTGGTGTTGAAGCAAGGGCGGATCCAATATTTTTTCCTAGGGGCCACAAGGGGCGAACGGGCAAAAAAACATACTGTCTGGTACGTGATCCCCCCCTCCCTAAATCCATCCCTGTGTAGAAGTGTATTCTAAAAATTGGTTCAGGGGTTTTAGTATGAAGAAGCACGCATAAATAAAAGAGTAGAATATTAAAGCAAGTAGACAAAAAAAAGAGTGGAGTTAAGTACTATCACATTAATATTGCTATTGGTAAGGATTTTATAAGAAAATAAAACTATCTTTGCAGTTACATAAAAACTAAACATCAACAACACTTTATTGATTCTGCATAAACATACTTGCGTTATTCCAAAAATCTTTACTTTTAAATTTCGTCTTGGATTCTTTTAATATTGCCTTTCTTTCATTCTCATTATACGGCCGGGGCTTGGGAATTGGTGATGTTTTCCTGCCTGAAAATAATAAACAAAGATGTACAGCATAAAAACGGATGACATCCAATAAAATATAATATATTATAGGGATGAGAATGTGAAGATTATAATATTATAACAGAACATGTAACTAACAAGCTATCAACTGATGTTTCAAGCATTTACAATTGGATGTTTAAAGTAAGTGCATATTTAAATTACTGGTGTAAAGATTCTTCAGAACGACTACTTTCACATAAATATAATATAACGGGATTCAAAATGCATTAAGTATAAGTCAAATAATTATTATTTCTGATACCTATTTAGTATAATTCTGAAAAAATTATACCCATACAGCAAATTTGAGTCCTCGCCCGCGCGGGGTAGGACGACAAAGGGGACCGAGAGAGGTGCGGGCGGGTAGTGGCGTCTGCCGCCTGCACCTCTTTCAGTCCCCTTTATCGTCCCATCCCGCGCCCCTGTACCGCGCGGGCGAGGACTCATATAAACGGTCGGTCTATACATTTTATCATTGACCAGTGTTGTGCAATGGAGGTGTCGGCACGGTAGGCAGCAGGAAGGTGATGCATCAGAATTTATAGGCACTGCCTCACCTGTCGCCGCCCCACTGCACGCCCTTGTCATTGATTACCTATGGCCCACAATTAAATCCCGTTTTATTATCTAAGTTTCCAAATTACTCGAAGTTTTAAAACAATCAAGACATACAAATACCGTTACATCTTACATAAATCATGCTGTTCATACAACTGATAATGGCATATTCTATTTACCATCTATTCTTGCTTTCGTTATTTTGTTCAAGAGTAAAAAGGAACTCTTGATGTCTTCCAACTGCGGCTTGAATACTTTGCTACCTTGGGAGTTAGCTGAAAAGTGAAAATACAAGACCTATACTCGGGAGTTGAAAAATCAAAATCAAAGTTCATTTCGTACCCTCTCGCTCGCTCTAATTGTCATTAATGGGAGAATGAGAGGAACAGATGAAACGAACTTCGAATATCGAATTTTGAAGTAGGCTGAAAACTTTAGTGAGAGCCGGGGCGGGGTAAGCGTGAGGCTGAGGCGCAAGGAGAAGTCAACATGTGTGAGATCTCCCAGTATGCTTAGTGTAAGTTTACGGTCACAGAACACGTCTCGACCGCGTTTGCGTTAAAATGTCAAATACTATGGAAACAGTTTGTTGCCGTTTCGATCCGCAAGTGGCGTTGCCAATTTCTCCATAGTAATTGAGACGTTTACGTGAACGCGTTCGAGACGTTTGTTCGTGTGAAAACTTACACTAGAGGCTCAGCACGAACTACTTCATAATTCGAACTCTCTTATATTTAACATTAGTTATTAGTCCTGTCGGCCCTTAGTCTGGGATGCAACGTGTGTTGATACTCTTGCTCCGACCCATCTTCCAAGGACCCAAAATGTTGTAGGCTCTGCTGCGGCCTCGGCGGAAGACTTCAAACGCCGAAAGTATAGCTCGCTTGGAGCTAGCTATATATTTGAGGCGTTTGGAGTCGAAACTTTGGGGCCATGGGGGCCAAGCGCGCGCCGGATGTATAAAGATATCTCGGCGCGCCTTATAGAGGCCTCCCGTGACCAGAGGGCTGGTCAATATTTCGCTCAGCGAATAAGCATTGCCATACAACGTGGCAATGCTGCCAGCCTTCTGGGCACCCTCCCTATTGGCGGCGATTTGGGAGAAATTTTTTATCTTTAATTTATTATTAGTTTTAGGTAAGTAGGTTTAAGTTATTTTTAAGTTCAGACTGTTTTTTTTTTGTTATTATTTGTTTTTCTTTGAATAAAACTTTGTCCTGACTGGGAAGTTGAGAATAAAATATTGTTAAAAATTTGTGTAGCCCGACCCAATCATGCAGTAAATAGCTCGTGGTGTATATTTTTGGGGCGTTATTGTTCGATACATTTTTAAACTATTATATGTTTATAGTGTCGCAACGGTCAACCGGTGACCTTGAATTCATTTTTTGGGTTTCTTTGGCGGAGGGAGTGACACAAATCCTATGATGTTATATGTATAAGCTCACTACACAAATCACTTACTACTTGGTCTACCAGATATTAGTTTGATGTCCCTGTTATACTTTTTGTGACCATTTTCATCTTTCTGTAGCCTTCTTGTTGTGTCTGTAAATAACACACACCAAATTATTAAAATCAACGCTTTGTATCGTAGCGCAACTAGCGCCATCTTTTATCGAATAGAAACACTTGTTTTTCTACTTGACACTAGATGGCGCCACTTTATAAGATTGAGCAAGTGGGTCACCTGATGGTAAGCGATCACCACTGCCCATAGACACCCGCAACCCAGGAGGGATTGCAGATGCGTTGCCAACCTAGAGGACTTAGATGAAATGCCTCTTGTGCCCGTAATTTCCTCGGCTGTCTTACTCTCCACACCGGAACACAGCAGTGCTTGCACTGCTGCTTAGGGGCAGGATTAGCGAGTAAGATGGTGGTAGCGATCCGGACGGACCTTATATATATATATATATATATATATATATATATATATATAGTTAGGATAAATACCTTTAATTGGGTTGCTTGCGTTATTTGAAACTTTCTGACTGGTTCGCATAGGTAGAAGGCCTCTTGATGATATCACAGCATCTGAAAAATAACTTGCAAAATTATAAAAGTACAGTCAAAAATATTCTGTACGATGCTAAACAAAAATCGAACATGATCGTTTTCATTTCAATCGTTTAATTAATGTTTCATTGTAATTCAATGTTTCATTATAATTCAATAATGTTTCATTATAGGTAATTCAATAATGTTGGTTTGTCATCTTACCTGACTCCGTAAATGACCTGTTGGGACTATCGTTGGGCCTCCTGTGTATAGACGACATGGGTCTCTGGACTGGAAAAGACGTTCAAATTACATCGTTTAAGAAATTACCTTAATAAACGCAAAAAGCCGCGTAACCCAAACACAAAGTTAGTTGAACAAAGTGACTAAAAGGCCTTATACAAGCTCTCTCAGAATGTTACCGGAATACTTTAGCAGGTTATTTCGCGGAAAAAAAAAAAATATAATTCAAAATTTAATCCCGCCATTCACTAGGTTCAGACCCCGTTATCAGTGGTGAAAATACTAGGGCTGGCACTACACATTAATATTTACACGCGTATAATTTGATATAGGTAAAAGGTACCAGTATGTCAAATGTACACGTATTAAATGAATATTGTGTGACACCCCTATGATTCTATTTCAATGAATTTTCACCACTGATAACGGGGTCTGGTCATTAAGAGGGTGCATCCGTGCTGAGCTCGCAACGTCGCATTTTTGGTGATTTTTTGCGATTATTTCACAAAAATTGAATGAAAGTATCAAATAACCGTCTGTAGTGCACTTCGTTTTTAGTGTATTAATGTGTCTAATGCAATAATTCATCGTGATGGACTTTTATTTTCTTATTAACCGAGATATAGTATTTTATCCATTTAACACGAAAATAAAAGTCCATCACCATTAATCATTGCATTGGACACATTAATACACTAAAAACGAAGTGCACTACAGACGGATATTTGATACTTTCATTCAATTTCTGTGAAATAATCGCAAAAAATCACCAAAAATGCGACGTTGTGAGCTCAGCACGGATGCACCCCCTTAAATCGAGAGCGAAAGACGGTTACGAACTTCGAAAATCGAATATCGAAAGCTCCCCAGTAAAACTCACCGACTGCGCTGCCGGGGGTCTTCGTGGCCGGCCGGTCCGCCTTCACATTGGGGTTCGTAAGTGACGCTCGCAACTTCTTCCCAGCGCACTTACTCGCTGTCCAAAACAAAACAACTGCGATTATTGCGATCAGTAGCCACCGCCGGTGGCAGAGGCAAAACGCGACGTGCGCCGCCCTCCAAAACAATAAGTGCAACAAAACAGCTTTCGTTATAACCTCTATGTAAATTGTTACTGAAAAGAACGCGGAGGGAGGCATTAGGATTTTTGTTGAAGGTACATAAAACAAACAGATATTTAAATACGTGGCAAACTCCCGGTTTTACCGCGTAAATCACAATTTTAATTCAAGAAGGATAGGTATTTAATTTGAACGAAATACTTTTTGCGAAATAAACACCAATTTCATGTCTCAACACTTTTTTATAAGAATAAGAATAATTTATTTGTTGAAAGCAGGTGTAAAGCCCGACCAGGAAAATAAGAACCCGCTGTACCACTCTGTCGCAGTGAGCCACCCCTGTACTTTTCAAGGAAACCACTGTGACGTGTATTGTAATATGGTTCTACTGCGTGTTCTTATTTTCCTGGTCGGGCTTTACATAAATGGTATACATAGGTGTACATTATGGGTAAACTAGACTTGTCATGTGTAACAACATTTCGGTAGGTATAGCGTGCCTGTCTGTGCCTACTCCGAAATTCGAAATTAGAAGTTATTATCGCGCCCTTCCGCTCACACTAGCATCATCAATATGAGAGTGAAAAGGACGTTACAACACTAGCTTCGAATTTCGGAATAGCGCATGGTAGCGCCCCTGTAGTCTATGGTTACTTCGATTTACTATTATGCTACGGCCACATTAACGGGATTCGGCGAAGGTTCGCCCTATCGCGGCATGTGTGGACAGACAGTTCGCTTTATCGCGAATCATTCGGGCGAACTCGAACTGTGTTCGGGCTCCTGTCGGTATCTAGCGCAGATCAAAGGATTTTATCGCGACAGAGTTCGTGTTCGTGCAAGGGTCTACACTTCGTACTTTGAAATTTCTGAAATGTAGGTACGTCAATTTGGACAAGTGACATTTCAATAATTATTTACAGTCATACAATACAAAGCAAACGCTGCCTCCATCTTTTTGTTTCTTTGCGCTCTTGGCTCATTTTCCTGTCAAATTCAGAGTTGCGCGACATAGTTCGCCCGAAGTTTTTATCGCGATAATTTGGTCTAAGTATTTATCGCAACGACGCGACACGAACCTTCGCCCGCTAATGTGGCCCGGGGGTTACTATTACGATTACTTCTTAAAAGAAAGTGGCATAATACTCACATGGTTGATTCCCGCTAGAGTAGTTTTTGTTATGTGCGCTAGCCGGCTTCGGCACAGGTTCCACACTGTTAGCAGCTTCAACAAATTAATTACTACAACTTCTAATAAACGAAACAAATTATTTTAATAATTATTATTGACTTCACTTACCTCTCCACGACCGTATTGGCGATCTCTTTCCTTGACAAGCTGGTGTCAATTTTTCAGGTTTTTCGTTAACTGTAATGGTATTTATTGTTAGAGATCCCAGAGTTCCCAATATCTTTCTATTCCATGTTCCAAGTACTTCCAACTTTTACAATAAGCTGTGTCTAGTGGTATCGACATATCGTCAAATACATAACATACTCGATGACAGAGGTCGTTAGCTGTAGCTGTGTTAGCTGATAGGTTCAGGACTGGGTCGCACAGTACTTACGTATTTTTTTCAGTCTTAGGACCTATTTCACCATTCTCTGTTAAGTTCTAGTTATTAAGATATACGATATCGGTGTCAGTTATATGATAGCTATATGACGAAGTCTCTGTCTGCTTCGTAGTAACAAATAGAGACGGTATCATAGATAACTGACACTTAAGATAGCTGGAACTTAACAGAGAGTGATGAAACAGGCCCTTTATGTGTATCAGCTGCATTAGAAACTCATTTTGTAGAATATTCCACATTCAATTAGTCTCTATCTGATACTTTATCAGCCGTACTCCATACTTTTTTTTCAAGACAAACTCTTAAACAATGTTCAAAAAATATTGCCACTTTTATTAAACACTAGCTGTTGCCCGCGACTTCGTTCCCGCAGAATTAATAAATATAGCCTATGTCACTCAGGGTGAATGTTGCTTTCCAATGGTGAAAGAATTTTTGAAATCGGCACAGTAGTTTTTGAGTTTATTCATTACAAACGCACACACAAAAATACAAAACTTTCCTCTTTATAATATTAGTATAGAAAGAGCCTCACCAGACGGATTAATATGGGCATGGGAGAGCTGGAAAATGTCCCTTCGGATTGTCAGCTTCTTCTTCACAGGCGTGACTAAAGGCTTGCCATACCCAATTTCCGCTAAAAGCAAAGTAACCAGTTTTATCAAGCTGTGTGACGCACAGCAAGAGAGTAATGAAATAGTACAGTCAGCATCAGAAGTTGATAAACATTCGAAGAGCTCAAAATGATCAACACAAGCTCTATAGACCGACCGCTTAAATGAGTTCTTATTCGCGGGGTGCAGGGCGCGGCGTGGGGCGACCGCGGGGGCCGAGAGAGGTGCGGGCGGCAGGCGCACTACCCGTACCCGCCCGCACCTCTCTCGGCCCTGTGCCTGCGACAAAGTTGTGTGTGGATCATTTTGACCTTTTCGACTGTATACCAATTTCTAAAGCTTGTACCTAAATAATTTAAACACAGCTTAAAAATGTCATGGAATCAAATGATCTAGTTCTAGACAGTGGCGCAACTATAACAGGGGCCCGCGGCAAATCCACCAGATGGGGACCTTCCTCAATAAATAAAAATAAATAAATAAATATCTTGGGACAATTGACACCAATCGACCTAGTCCCAAACTAAGCAAAGCTTGTGATATGGGCACTAGACAACGGATAAACATACTTACTTATATAGATAAATACATACTTACATAGATATTAAACATCCAAGACTCGAGAACAAACATTCGAATTTTTCATACAAATATCTGCCCCGACCGGGGATCGAACCCGGGACCTCAAGCTTCATAGTCAGGTTCTCTAACCACTAGGCCATCCGATCGTCAAAATATAAGGAAGGGCATCATCGTTCTTTCTGTGCTCTATAGGCCAAGCCAGTTCGGGGCCCCGTAGCTAGGGGCCCGTCGGCCCGTGGCATTTTGCCAGTTCTGCCCCCCTATAGGTACGTAATTACTGGTTCCAGGTTCAAAGTGCTATAGTATGAATCTTCCCAGGTGAATTTTTCGCTTCGAGCCCTAGTCTTTCAAATAAAGGCCATTGTCTCTATTATCGCAACTCGCAAGCTACCGAGTTAGCACGTGCCACTACAACATTCATATTGAAAAACAAACGATATCGTCATAGTTTATTTATTTATTTATAAGCTTTTTTATTCCGAATTCGCTACAATTTCAGTAAGTATATGTTGTTGTTGTTATTGTCGTTTATTTTTTATTTATTTATTAAATTGTCGCGAAATTCGGCGTGCCTCATGGCATAAGCCTCCTCCGTGTATTGGAGGGTTTGGGCTATAGTTCCCACGCGCGCCCAGTGCGGATTGGGAACTTAACACACACCATTGAATTTCTTCGCAGATGTGTGCAGGTTTCCTCACGATGTTTTCCTTGACCGAAAAGCTTCATGGCAAATTACAAATATTTTATTGAATCAGGCGTTACTTGGAGGAGGTCCATTTCAATGAACACAAAATATTTACCTTGCTACTCCGCTACTTACGTGCAAGTTAACCAAGCCTGTGCGAAATATGTACGTTTTGCATGCAAGCCCTCCCACCACTACTACCACACAAAACGCACACAAATCCCACAACCTTAATTAATCCTACCACCACACAAACACTGACGCGCGTTTCGATCCCTCTACGGGATCCCGGGGATACGGGGGGATCCCGTAGAGGGATCGAAACGCGCGTCAGTGTTTGTCACGCCTGTGAAGAAGAAGCTGACAATCCGAAGGGACATTTTCCAGCTCTCCCATGCCCATATTAATCCGTCTGGTGAGGCTCTTTCTATACTAATATTATAAAGAGGAAAGTTTTGTATTTTTGTGTGTGCGTTTGTAATGAATAAACTCAAAAACTACTGTGCCGATTTCAAAAATTCTTTCACCATTGGAAAGCAACATTCACCCTGAGTGACATAGGCTATATTTATTAATTCTGCGGGAACGAAGTCGCGGGCAACAGCTAGTGTTTAATAAAAGTGGCAATATTTTTTGAACATTGTTTAAGAGTTTGTCTTGAAAAAAAAGTATGGAGTACGGCTGATAAAGTATCAGATAGAGACTAATTGAATGTGGAATATTCTACAAAATGAGTTTCTAATGCAGCTGATACACATAAAGGGCCTGTTTCATCACTCTCTGTTAAGTTCCAGCTATCTTAAGTGTCAGTTATCTATGATACCGTCTCTATTTGTTACTACGAAGCAGACAGAGACTTCGTCATATAGCTATCATATAACTGACACCGATATCGTATATCTTAATAACTAGAACTTAACAGAGAATGGTGAAATAGGTCCTAAGACTGAAAAAAATACGTAAGTACTGTGCGACCCAGTCCTGAACCTATCAGCTAACACAGCTACAGCTAACGACCTCTGTCATCGAGTATGTTATGTATTTGACGATATGTCGATACCACTAGACACAGCTTATTGTAAAAGTTGGAAGTACTTGGAACATGGAATAGAAAGATATTGGGAACTCTGGGATCTCTAACAATAAATACCATTACAGTTAACGAAAAACCTGAAAAATTGACACCAGCTTGTCAAGGAAAGAGATCGCCAATACGGTCGTGGAGAGGTAAGTGAAGTCAATAATAATTATTAAAATAATTTGTTTCGTTTATTAGAAGTTGTAGTAATTAATTTGTTGAAGCTGCTAACAGTGTGGAACCTGTGCCGAAGCCGGCTAGCGCACATAACAAAAACTACTCTAGCGGGAATCAACCATGTGAGTATTATGCCACTTTCTTTTAAGAAGTAATCGTAATAGTAACCCCCGGGCCACATTAGCGGGCGAAGGTTCGTGTCGCGTCGTTGCGATAAATACTTAGACCAAATTATCGCGATAAAAACTTCGGGCGAACTATGTCGCGCAACTCTGAATTTGACAGGAAAATGAGCCAAGAGCGCAAAGAAGTAGAGGGATCGAAACGCGCGTCAGTGTTTGTGTGGTGGTAGGATTAATTAAGGTTGTGGGATTTGTGTGCGTTTTGTGTGGTAGTAGTGGTGGGAGGGCTTGCATGCAAAACGTACATATTTCGCACAGGCTTGGTTAACTTGCACGTAAGTAGCGGAGTAGCAAGGTAAATATTTTGTGTTCATTCAAATTACAAATGTAATTTTCGCACATAAATGGCGAAAAACTCAGAGGTGCGAGCCCGGGATTTGAGCCCACGACGCTCTGCTTGAGAGACCACAGGTCAAACCACTAGGCTACCACGGCTTTTTATTATCATATCTCATATTTTTATCGTCATAGTATTAAGGTTCAAATTTAATGTCACTGATATTCTAGATATTATTTTTAATTTGAACCTTAATACTATGACAATACCGTTTGTTTTTCAAAATGAATGTTATAGTGGCACGTGCTAACTCGGTAGCTTGCGGTTTTGCGATAATAAAGACAATGGCCTTTGTTTGAAAGATTAGGGCTCGAAGCGAAACATTCACCTGGGAAGATTCATACTTTAACTAACTGTTAAAACTGTTGTGTGTTACAATAAATGTTTCTCTCTCTCTCTCTCTCTGTCTCTCTCTCTCTCTCTAACCATTGCAATTGGCAGCTGTGATGATGCACCCAGACTTGACCCGGCTCGTCGGTCTCACGTTTTCTGTGCTGGCGGCGCTGAGATTTGTGTTTACGTTACTCGGTACATTACTCAGTTTTATTGAAGTTTTAGCTGAATCTGAAATCAAAACAGTCCAACGGTACAGACAGGTTTGCCTAAAATAATATTAATTCTACGCATTTACCATTATGGGATCTGATTTTGAAAGCATGTGAAAATACCATTCTAAAGTGGTGAAAAATTAATGCTTAATTTTAAATACGAGCATAGCAAATTTTTCCGCTTTCGAATGTTATAATCGAGAGATACGCTTTCAAAAATCAGGTCCCTGGTGTACAACTGCCTTAATCAAATATTCGCTCGATCCTTACGTAACCAACAAGCTGGCACAAAATAAAAATGGAAATGCTGTAGCGACTCTAGCGCCACCTAGTAGCGACTACATTAACTGCTACTACGAGTAGCTAGTTCCGATGACGTCACCCATGTTCTACATCGCGCCTTACTACTTCCAACTCTCTTCCTTCGAACTTCAATCCGCAGGCATAACATGCGGGTGGTAGGACCTCGTGTAAGGTCCGTCCGGATCGCTACCACCGCCTTACTCGCTAATCCTGCCGCCAAGCAGCAGTCCTTGCACTGCTGTGTTCCGGCGTGGAGAGTAAGAACTGCTGGTGAAATTACGGCACAAGAGGTATTCTATCCTAGCCCTCTAGGCTGGCAACGCATCTGCAATTATCTAGTGTTGCGGATGGCCATGAGTCGTGGTGCTCACTTACCATCAGGTGACCCACTTGCTCCTTTGCCTTCCTTGTTGTATAATAAAAAAAATAACATCAGCCAGTAGGCTTATTGTCTCACTTGCTCGCAATCGCCATCGTGTTCATTTTGACAGTTCATGTATCTGACAATTGGCATCGGAATCAGCTAGCTGTCACATTCATACAATAACTGTCAAAATAAACACGATGGCGATCGCGAGCGAGTTAGACAATAAGCCTACTGGAGTGGGAACTCTCTTCTGTGACGTCTTCCTCCAAGTCTTTTATCCAGCAGTGGGTTGCTATGGGCTAATTTGACTGTTGGCACATATTTACCACTGTCAGGTGTAACAGTGATGACGCAGGACTTCTTCCGCGCCCCAGCGGCGGGCTTGTGGTCGTGAATGCTAGCGGCGCTGTTCTTTGTGGTCGTTGCAGAGCCTCCAGACTTTATACCTTTGGATTGATCTGAAATTCAAATGTTTTACTGCATACTGCTTACGGGGTATATTGCCGAATTATGTACAAATTTTTGTAAAGAATGTTGCAATTGACAACATTTCATTTTTATAACACCTGAAAATGTATATATGGTTCGAAAGCATTTTGCCTCCTGATCACTGCAATATGTTTATATAATTTTAATATCGCTTATTATAAAAAATAAAAATTAATTAAAAATATGTCCTAATTTTATCAAAACTACCACAGGATAGTTGAAACACCTTTGCCTTTTTCACGAGAAAAAATAAGCGACCACAATTTTGTATATGACAACTTCAAAGTACAAGGGGGGCAACTCTGAAATTCTATTTTTGAAGTTCGTTGCATACCTTCTCTCTCACTCTCATGTTAATGACTATATTAGTATGAGCGGAACAGCACGAAGCGAACCTCGAAAATCGAATATCGGAGAATAAGGCCTGACATTGACAATTTGAAATTGACGTCAGATTTTTTTCTATACAGAAAAGACAAAAGGATAAGTGTCTATTCTGTGATAGTATCGGAGTTACGCCCTTTTAGAATAAGCAAAAATTAATAAATTAATTATAAATTAAATACAAAAACCCTAGCGAAAAAATTAAACTGTCAGCATGTTCATCTTTTCAAACAGAATACAGAGAACCATTAAAATTATAGGCTCAGAAATATGAAATGTTGTCAATTAAATGAATACTGACTACAGAGCCTAAGATAACAAGACCTAAAGGCCACGTTTAGCATGATTGTGGGCGTAATGAGCATATTTATTTATGTATGCATTTACTATCCTTCATTTAATTTAGAATGAGAAACCACAACAACATTACATTGCGGCATTCTAAATTAAATGAAGATAGTGGACACCACGGATCGGCAAACATAGCGTAGGACGTCAGACTCGGTGGAGCGAGGATCTTCACAAGGCGGCTGGCAAGAGCTGGATGAGAGTGGCCGAGGATCGTGCTCAGTGGCGTGCCATGGGAGAGGCCTATGTCCAGCAGTGGACGAACGTAGGCTGATGATGATGATGATGATGCATTTACTCACCAGCAGCAGGCGAGAGTCTGTAAGTGGACTTCTGCCTCGAGCCGCCGCTGAGTCTGCTCTCAGGTATGCTACTCCGCGATGTAGTGGAACTCGGACCGACGTGAACCCCACTCACTGCTTTAGATTGACCTGGAATTAACATGGTGCTTGAATAACATAGCATAGTGTACACTCTTCAGGTTGTCGCACACATAACCGCTCGGCACCGGATCGACGCTGCCTCATTTCGAGCCGTCCAAGAAATTCCATACTGTAACGCACACATATTAAGCTAGTAATCCGCAAGCGGCACGCGGGCAACTCGCAGTCATCGAGCTTACGTCGGGCCGCCGCCGCGCTTGCGTCTCGCCGCCGGAACGGGGACGGCGCCGGCGCGCAGACCGCTATCATTCCCCCCGCGTGGAATGTCCATCATCGACTACCATCGCCGCCGCCTCGCTTTAATCGCGCTGTCGCCCAGCCGTAATCGCGATATCACCCTAGCCGCAGCCGCGCGGGCACCTCGGAGGTGCTGAGCCGTTTCGGTTACGTGCTTGCGTATGGTTGGCGCCTGGTTGACGGCGAGCCGATGAGGTGAGGTGGCGCCTATCCAGTTCCGATCTTGTCAACGGTCTCGCCGAAAACGGTCAAACGGTTGGATGCCGCAGTAAATATATATATATCGCCATGCTGACGCTGTTCTCTCTTTCTCGGTGACGGGCAGCAGTGAACACGCTAGGGAATTATGGCAAACTCATCTAATTTCGTGACAAATTGACTTTATAATAGGTACTAATTAAATGTCAGTTAAGCTTCGAAAAAAACTGAATCACTATTAACCGACGGAATCAAACGAGAGGTTATCACGAAGTTAGACAAGTGGCTCTGCTAACTGTAGCTTAAAAAGACTGATCAAACTTAATTTAAACCTATTTTTAAGTCGATAAAGATACTTGATTGTCACGAAATAAGAAGAGGTTGCCACACCTGTTCATGCTGCGGTATCCTGCAGTGCGTCGTTTTCTCTTGATTTCTGAATTTGTTGCCGATAGTAATTCCGCAAATCCAAGAAAAGGGACTGATGATCTTCAATTCATAATCAAAAAGCATAAAAATATGTTATAAACTTAAGGGTAAGCAATGATAACGCTATGCGTCAGTACTCAGAAATGACTTCAGTGATATAATTTTTAATAAATTCTATGACTTTCTGTGAGTCTGAATTATCTCTACAAAACTATTGCTGAAATTAACTCTACTCTTAAAAATATCTAAACGGACTTAAGCGATCGACAATGAGTCCGTGATCAGATATTTTTGAGCATGTCTCCTGTCTGTGTTTAGACCTTTATGCCACGTACAATAAGGTCGGTGACATATACTCGTATGTTGGACATGACGGATGTATCGATATTTAGGCTGTATTTAGGCCGTCGGCTGTACATGTGGCAGACACAGACGTACAGTACGATTACTTGGAGTTAACACTTGACAGATGGGCGTGCCTTCAGTCAATTTTCAACTTTGACGTCATACAAATAAAATAGTTTTTACATAATCTGTAAACATGGGTAGCGGTATACTAAAAATGGCTTTATTTGTATGACGTCAAAGTTGAAAATTAATCAAACTGTAGCTCTCTTGCACGGTGTGGTGTAATATCAATGATGTGTAATATAAATATCATTGTGTAATATATATGAACTTACAATCGAATGTACAGCAAGACGGAGGATTCGTGATAACTCGTAGTATATCCTGCGTATCCTTCGTGAGACTGCGCATGCTCGAAGAGTCGCTCAGCGTGCGAGCTACGAACACACATCATCATAAGTACCTATTTATTATTATTTTCTTGTTTATAACTTAACTAGCTGTTACCAGCGACTTCGTCTGCAAAGAATTCGTTTATCGCTATCCCGCGGGAACTACGCAATTTTTCGGGATAAAAAGTAGCCTATGTGCTATTCCAGACTTTTCTCTATCTATGCGCCGTATTTCATCCAGATCCGTTGGGCCGTTCTGGCGTGATTGAGTAACAAACAAACATCCATCCATCAATACTTTCGCATTTGTAATATTAGTTAGATATTTCCCTAGGAGGAAATACTTCGCACGGGCCTGATCAAGTGCTTTTATTATTATTATTATTATTATTATGTTAGCCTATTGGAGCGTCCCACTGCTGGGCAAAGGGCTCCCCTTTCCGCCACTCGTCTCGATCGACGGCACGCTCCTGCCACTCTAATTGAAATTGAAATGAAATGCATCCAAGTCATCCCGCCATCTTCTTTTCGATCTGCTTACTCTTCGAAAGTAAATATACAAGGTACGAAAATCTTAGAAGTTTTCGTTATATTTCAGCTGGCGGTCCAGTTAGTTTGATGGAATTGATTCAAGTTTTTTTCACAGGGCGTAGTACTAGTACAAAATAGTATTAATGTATTAATTACGCGTTTGGATGAGATCCATGGCTTTATCCGACGATGCAGTCCGGGAACGGGAATAGATGTCACTAGTTACTGAAACAAACATAATTGCTTTCGTAAAACTTTTTTTTTATGTGAATAGGAAGGCAAACGAGCAAGTGAGTCACCTGATGGTAAGCAATCACCACTGCCCATAGACACCCGCAACCCCGGAGGGGTTGCAGATGCGTTGCCAACCTAGAGGACTTAGATGAAATGCCTCTTGTGCCCGTAATTTCCCCGGCTGTCTTACTCTCCACACCGGAACACAGCAGTGCAAGCACTGCTGCTTAGCGGTAGGATTAGCGAGTAAGATGGTGGTAGCGATCCGGACGGACCTTGCACAAGGCCCTACCACCCGCAAAACTAACGAGAATACCACAGATTGGCACATTAAACTTAAATACACTCTCGTGTTTAACGCCCTGGGGAATACACGGCATGTCATATTAATAAAGAAAACTCAGTTTCTAAATACCTTAAGGGATACTATTAGATGAGCTTTTGCAGGTGTCAGAGGCCGTCCGGATCGCTACCATCATATTAAGTACTCGCTAATCCTGCCGCTAAGCATCACGCACTACTTTATCCCAGTGTGGAGAGCTAAACATATGAGGTTTCATCTTACCCCTCTATAGGCTGGCAACGCATCTTAAATACTTCGGTGTTACGAATGTCCATGGACAGTGGTGATTAAATACTGTAGCGACCTTAGCGCCACCTATACATAGAATACGTAAATTGCTACAACGCACGATTACATCACAATGTTCTACATCGTTTCTTCCTTCGGACTTCGTTTCCCAGGTATAACATCAGAGAGATCTCTCTATTGGTGACACTCTCCACGCTATCAAGGGACTTACTCGTTTGCCTTGTTTGCTGTGTAAAAAAAAGATGCTTTGTGGTGATACTGACTAGATCGTCTGCTCATTTTCGTCGGCGTAGGCGAGGATGACTTGCTGCGCGGCGGCCCGAACGGGCCCGTGTTCGACATGCCCCTCAGCTGCTGTCTTAGTCCTGTATCAAATATTGAACACTGGTTACGTAGCTTACGCATGAAAGCGTAACAAATGAATTAACTCACATTCGCATTTAGTTAAAAAAAACACCGGGTAGCACTCCGGGAGTCTCGACAGTCGACACTCGCGCAAAAAAAAAAAAAAAGAAAAAGCTTTTTCCACACGAGATTCGAGCTGCGGTCACTTGAGAGAACGCACTTTCATTCCACACCTACTAACTTGATTCGTATTTCAAAATAAGCTCGTAGATTAGAGGATCCTGATATCCTAGTACTTAAACTCTCCCTCCGTCCCCCTGACGCGAGCTTAACATTTTTTACCCATTCCAAAAAGTGCCCAACGCCGCTAAAGAAGTTTTCACTTCGAAAAAAGTAGTGACGTTATGATGATGATGATGATGAAAGTGACGTTATATCCCTTACTTGAAGCATGGCTCTCTCTGTAGTGAGCTTGGGTGCGGGAGGGCGGCGCCGACGACAATCCGCGCGAGTGGCTCGACTCGCGCGGCTTCGGATCCTGGTGCTCCTGCGGCTGGTGCGCCGGCTCGCCTGTTAAAAACGTCACGGTTACACAAGCATTCGTCCTTCTCACACACTACTGGTTAGAAAGGGACTTTAGAAGCAACATGATGGAGTGACAAACTGATTCTTCTGAACGAAACTTCGTAATCGCGTTTGGTAAACAATCATAACTTGAACCGTTCGTTCAGTCAAATTACACCGAGTCGGCCGTCTTCCGTGTCTGGCCGTTGGTGTGGAACGGCAAAAGGCAAAACACAAATATACCCTTTTCATTTTTGGTTTCCTCGTCATCAGAAAAACACTCGCTTTCCATTAGACGTTTTCGACTTAGAAAAAAAAAAGCACAAACGTCAAAGTATACGAAAAAGAAAATATAAAGCGAAGAGATGACGAAATATTGCGATAGGTGGCGCCTCTAGTTTCTTTAGCTGTATGATCGATTTCGGAAGAGCCGAACTGGTGGTCTGGTAAATAGAGAATTTATTGAATCAGACGTTAGTTTGCGGAGGTCCAAAACTCAGTTAATTGTACTTACCTGCGATTACGAGGTCTGTAGAACCTCTAACGATATCGGATTTTGTAATTAATTTGATTGTTATTAATAATTCAGGTTCGTCGCTGGATTTGGCTGCGAATCATGCAAATGAGGCAAACTCTTGAGTCTATTCTATTTATTGGTAACATTTCTAAAAGTATAATTCAATTTAGACATCGACAATACAATTAAATTTCACTTTAGTCTCGAACATGCGACATTAGTTGTCACCCTAATTACTTTAAATCATTATTTTCTGTAGTAATGGGATACTGGTATGGTAAAGTAAACTACGGAATATTCAACATAAGATACTTTATTGTAACTTACATACATGAAAAATACAGACATCTGAGCCGTGTCAACTTTTACATTACAACTAATAACTAGTAACATAATATTTTCAATAAATCCTACATATAACTAAGCAGTCGAAACAATATAAGTTAGGCACAATCGCATAATGAGGGCTGGCTGTTTCTGCGAAATATATTATTATTTAAATTACTAACAGAATAAATATAGGGTCGATAAACTGTAAAATTCATTAAGACTCTTCATTTAGCACCTATTTAAAATTTATAGCCGGGTACTAGCGAACTGTAACTGTAACAGATACAGTAACTAGTGTTACGCGGTTCGCGCTGCGCTCGTAGCACACCGAACACGAATGTCGTTACAGTATCAGTTCGGTAAGTTACGGCTCTCTAGTGAGTAGCCTTCGAATCATCGTAAAAACCAGTTAAAATTTAAAAAGAAACTAAGCTCACATTTCACAGCCATTCCAGCCAGCCCTAACTAAACTCGTCGACAGGAACTAGCTACCACTACCCGCAGTCACATTAACATCCAACTGCATATCTTTACTCTGTATCGTATCTATGGCAACACTGTCAAGGCTTTTTTTGTCTAGTGCAACACTTTCAATTGTTTCTTTTATCAGCGCTACATCGTCTACATGAAGGTTACGATTACTTTCTACGGCAACACTATGATTCTGTGATGTCGAATTCTCCGATACGTTAATTGCTGCTTTTGTTTCACTGTCAGTGTGTGTGGGTGAATCCGTCAGCATGGCATGGTCGCCGTGTGCGTCGGTGGTATATGGTCTAGTACCGGAGACGAGGGCGGGGGAGGAGACGCGGCGCTCGCGTCGGCGCTCGCGGTGCGCCGCTTTGAGCTCCATCTCGACGCAGTGTTCGGCGAACATCAGCTGCAACGGCGCGTACATGTGCGGGAGGAGTTCTAGGTCGTTCATTGTTATCTAGGACAGAAAAAACGTGGAGTTAAGTATAGAGTTCAATTGACAACATTTCATTTTTATAACACCTGAAAATGTATATATGGTTCGAAAGCATTTTGCCTCCTGATGACTGTAATATGTTTATATAATTTTAATATCGCTAATTATAAAGAATAATTAAAAATATGTCTTAATTTACCAAAACTACCACAGGATAGGTGAAACGCCTTTGCTTTTTGCACAAGAAAAAATAAGCGATCATAATTTTGTATTTTTGACAACTTCAAAGTACAAGGGGGGCAACTCTGAAATTCTATTTTCGAAGTTCGTTGCATACCTTCTCTCTCACTCTCAAGATAATGACTATTAGATGAGCGGAACAGCACGAAGCGAACCTCGAAATCGAATATTGGAGACTGAGACTGACATTGACAATTTGAAATTAACGTCAGTTTTTTTTCTATAGAGAAAAGACGAAGGAATAAAATGTGCATTCAGTGATAGTATTGGAGTTACGCCCTTTTAGAATAAGCATAAATTAATAAATTAATTATAAATTAAATACGAGCCCTAGCGAAAAAATTTAACTGACAGCATGTTCATCTTTTCAAACAAAATACAGAGAACCATTCAAATTATAGGCTCAGAAATATGAAATGTTGTCAATTGTTACAGCAGTATTAGCCCTCTAGGTTGGCAACGCATCTGCGATCCCTCCGGGGTTGCGGGTGTCTATGGGCAGTGGTGATCACTGAAAAAGGAGTCCGTGCTCTATGTAGGTAAGCGATAAACGCGATTGTGTTAAGTTACGTTTTCTATCCGCTTATGTAACGTGTGAAAATCTTCAAAAGCAATTCACTTCTCTAGGGAATAGATAGTGTCTGATTGAGTTTTCAACTGACAACACTAGTTGAAATAATCAGTCGTGTACTGAGGATCACCTGACACAAGACTGACTGACGGGCGACTAACCTGCATGTTGTCGAACGCGATGCCGACAGTGTTGTTGTCGTGCAGTATGTGCGGGTTGAGCCGCGGCAGGCGCGCGTACCGCTGGCTGAAGTGAGTCAGCACAGTGTACTGAGCGTTCATTTGTCGACCGACGCCGATTGCTTGTGAGGTTGTTGAATGCATTTTCTTCCGCGCTTCGTCCGCTAGCTCGTCTTCCATGGTTGCCTCGTGAATAAGGACGGTTGAGTTCTCGCCTGGAAGTAAATTGAGTCGGTTTTTCACTTACTCGGAAAAAATGCTGCCATATTTTGAATCATCCAATAATATTCTTATACAAAAATAGGTGGTTTACGTTAGTTAGGTATCTTTAGTTGCTTGAAGGGCAAAACACCCAGAAAAAGGAGCTCCGCCTAGTGGGACAACCTGTAATAGGACCACGGGCAACAACAGCTCTAGCGGACACCATTTCCCAATTAAACAGTTTAGTTTCTCTACTGACCGATCTGAACGAGCTTATCGCTGGGCAGCGTGTCGCCGCTATAAGTGATCTTGTGTCCGGCGACGTTGAGCGCCACACCGAAAGCGTTCGGGCAGTGTGGCACCAGGCACGTGCGGACACTCTCTACGCCGATACTGGCCAAGTTGGCGGCAGTCATCTCGCTAGGCCCCTCGTTCATCTGCAACAATGCCAGGATAAACAGTGTCAACGTAACGCGTTTTCATATCATTTAAATTCTTCAAAACTACAGAATAAATGGTTCTGATAAGATCGAAAATAAACAGATCATTCACTTTTGCAGTCCACGATGGTATGACACAGGCGAGGTATTCCGATAGCGGGCACTCGAGACATCGGAAGATTATAAGTTAAACACTCTCGCACTTGGCTCTGGCTTCTAATACTTACTCGTCCAGAATAGCTTTAGTGGTCTCAAGAAAGAAAAATACATTAGCAGAAATTTCACCCAAAAAACCCTAAAAACAATAATTACACATGAACTTACCGGACTTTGCAAACAATCGGCGCAAAACAACTCAAACACTAACAGATAATTTCCAAATAGCGCCAAAAGTAAAAAAAAAATGCCAAATTAAGTATGCAAAGTTGGTGATTCTGATTGTAATGCTAGTTCTACTTACCAGGGTCTGGTTGGGTATGAGCGTGAATTCGTTGGCGATCCGTTCGAAGTGCTGGTCGTAGATGGTGAGCCAGGTGACGATCTGTCCAGGGGCCAGCAGGTACACGGGGACGCTGGCCTCCGGGGTGGCGAGGAGCGCCTCGAAACGGGCCTGCAGTACTCCGATCAGCCCTAAAACAAGGTTACATTATTTATTTATTTATTTATAAACCTTTTTATTCCGAATTCGCTACAATTTCAGTAAGTACATGTTTTTGTTGTTGTTATTGTCGTTTATTTATTCAATTGTCGCGTAATTCGGCGTGCCTCATGGCATAGGCCTCAACAAGGTTTCATACAGTTTTTTAAAGCTTTTTATCTACATCTTTATCATAACTTCCCTACAATATTTTCAGGAACGATTAGCAAATGGCTTACATTAAGAAACCTGTACCCATGGTTGTACAATAATGTTTACATTAGAGTATCAACATCGAAACTTAAATTACATTCAAACTTCGAACACCTTAAATAACAAATTCTCTATATCTATCGTCTATGAATTTAAGAAAAAAATATAAATGTCAGTCGTTTCATCTGTTTCGAACTTTCGAAGAACAAAAAACAATATTACTTACGTTTTTTGATGTGAAAAAGTTTATTGTAGAAAACTCATGATATGAATGTAGATAAAATTACGTCTACGACTGTACATAATTAGGCATTAATAAAATTATGCTATCTTTATGAAACTGAGCTTCGCTTCGTTTCATAAAACCCCATTCGTGTTTTAATGCCTCTCATTATGCACCAGCCACATAAATAACTACAGGATGTTATGAAAATATCCCTAAAACTAAAAGGGAGTGAAATGGTACCTCGTAAAGTGTCTATCGGAAAATTAGGACAGCAGGGCCCTATTTTATAAAGCTACAAGTAACAATTTACAAGCGAAAGTCTCTATCTAACACATAGGGTCAGAAAGAGACTTCCGCTTGTAAATTGTAACTAGTCTAACTAATTTTATAAATGCGAAAGTATGGATGGATGTTTGTTACTCAATCACGCCAGAACGACCTAACGGATCTGGATGAAATTCGGCACATAGATAGAGAAAAGTCTGGAATAGCACATAGCCTACTTTTTATCCCGGAAAATTGCATAGTTCCCGCGGAATAGCGATAAACGAATTCTTTGCAGATGAAGTCGCTGGCAACAGCTAGTATTATAAATAAATGCGAAAGTATGGATGGATGGATAGATGTTTGTTTGTTACTCAATCACGTCAAAACGACCTAACGGATCTGGATAAAATTCGGCACATAGATAGAGAAAAGTCTGGAATAGCACATAGGCTACTTTTTATCCCGGAAAATTGCATATTTCCTCCGGGATAGCGATAAACGAATTCTTTGCAGACGAAGTCGCTGGCAACAGCTAGTATTATAAATAAATGCGAAAGTATGGATGGACGGATGTATGTTTGTTTGTTACTCAATCACGTCAAAACGGCCCAACGGATCTGGATGAAATTCGGCACGTAGATAGAGAAAAGTCTGGAAAAGTACATAGGCTACTTTTTATCCCGGAAAATTCCCGCGGGATAGCGATAAACGAATTCTTTGCAGACGAAGTCACAGGCAACAGCTAGTAGCATCATAAAATAGGGCCCTGTTCGACGACACCAGTCAGAAACTTACCTATGTGATGGTCGGCGTGTAAATGTGATATGTATATCGCCTTCAGAGTCCGCAGCACTTCGTTAACCTTCCTCGGTCCGTAGAAACGCACCATCTGCCCGAAAGTGCCCTCGCCGCAATCCAGAAGAATGGAGCTTTTCTCACTACAATAAAATTTATAAAGAACTTATTACTTTTAAGAAGAAAGAAATTAATACTATTTAGATTCAATAGCGACATTTAGAGTAGAGAACACCTGTAAAACTTAGACGTAATTTGGCAAAAATTGTTGTAACAATATATGCAGTGAAAATCGTTACAAATAAGTATTATTCGTCAAAAAGTACAGTGCGGTGCTTCAATTTGCTAAAGTTCGGCAATCATCGTTTTTCGTAGGTATGACTAGACGTCTCAGTAATATAAATAACGAAGATTGCCGAACTACATTAAGAAACTAGAAGCACTGTATGTACATTCGTGGCAAACTAACGATTGCATCAAATTGGATATTATTCTTTTTTGAGTACGTTAACGTCAGGACAAAAAAAATGTCGAAAAAAAAACTGGAACGGGTTGAAGCCGCGGGCCACAGTCAGTGAGTGTTAAAGTAAAGACACACTAATTCTCAAATTAATACAACTTTTTTAAACTGAATGTCTGTATCAAAAAGGATGCGAGCTGCCAGGCCGACTCAGTGAGATAAGGCCAGCAAACTATCACGAATGATCACAAATTGGGTGTCCGAGAACGCATCACGTAAACCTTTTTTAGACAGCAAGAAATTAAAAAATAAAGTAAAAAATCAAGTTATTGCTGTTTTTTTCAATTAACTAACATAATTCATACTAAGTCCGAAAAAACACGTGATCTTGAATGGGGGGGAAGGGGTAGCGTTATACAGCCTTATTCATAAAAAAACCTTAATTGAGGTTTGATCAGTCTATTAGTTAACAGACTGATTAAGCTTATTTGACAGTTGTTAAAAAGTATGATTCATAAACGCTTGCTAGCAGTCTGTTAGCTAATGAGCTGTTGATGGATGGATTAGACGCGTTATGTTGTCACCTTGATAAATCATAGACCAAAAATGACCTTTTAGTGAATTAAAAAAAAGAAATTGACAGCAGTGGCAGCGAATTAGCGGGAAACCAGCGAATTAACACGACAGACTAGGCAGTGTGAATCTAGTTTCCTTTACCTTTTCAGGAGGGGATAAAAACTTAAAACAAAAAAAACTGTCTTGCGTATGGTTTTGCTCTTGCCAAAATCAGCTGTTCACATATGTGGCGGCCATTTTTTGAGTTAGCAGAGAGATAAAGTAGGGTCTACGGTCCGCTAACTTTCGGAAGACTTAACAGACCCTTGATGGACTGATTAGCGCTAATTGACGTTTATGAATCATGTTTTTTTGCATCGGTCCTATAGCGAGCTTATAGCGAGCCTCTAACTTTTTATGAATAAGGCTGATAATCACCAAATACCACCAAGGGCGAGGGGGGGGGGGTCTGGTCAAAAGTAGGCCAAATACATGATAACGACGAGCCCTAATATTCAACTTACTCAATATGCACAATGATCCCACTCGTGTTCCTAGTCTTGCTGGGTATACACGACCCGGTGCCAAGAAAGATGATCTTGGGGTACTCATTGATGGTGTTGCTCTTCGCGTAGCGCACTCCGTCCACCAGGTGGCGGAACTGCTGTAAGCTGCCGACGAAGCCGTCCACGTCCATTGTCTCCTGATAGTAGTCCTGCACGTGCAATTTCGGCTCCGCTGACCTGATGGGGAAGTAGAATTTTGAAAAATGCCATTCGGTGATAAATAATAGTGCGTTTGAGTTTGAAATACGATTAGAGAACAATAAAATCATAGCTCACACGTCCATCGATTGTTTAAAAAATGGGCTCGACACAACTTGACTTCACTATAACGCAAACTAAACGGCATGGGATGGACCTACACAAACCGAGCAATCGAGTGCTACGATTGTCTTGGATAAAGCGGGCAAATTTTTTTTTCAGTCAATCAATAGAGAAAGAAAATTAATCAAAGCATATTAGTCTGTGATAACAATTAAGTAATCAGTAATCAGTCATTTATTTGTTCAAACATGGTCTAAAAAATAAGATGGTTAACAGACAATTTTGAGGTGCTATATGTTTATCATATCACTAAGATAATTTTTTTTATGTGAATAGGAAGGCCAACGAGCAAGTGGGTCACCTGATGGTGAACGATCACCACTGCCCATTGACACCCCCAACCCCAGAGGGATTGCAGATGCGTTGCCAACCTAGAGGACTGCAATGAAATGCCTCTTGTGCCCGTAATTTCCCCGGCTGTCTTACTCTCCACACCAGAACACAGCAGTGCAAGCACTGCTGCTTTGCGGCAGGATTAGCGAGTAAGATGGTGGTAGCGATCCGGACGGACCTTGCACAAGGCCCTACCACCCGCAAAATATACAAATATTTTTACAATTAAAACTTGTTACATAAATAGTATCTGTGCATAATGTCACTGAAATTCTCTATTTTCTTCTATTTCTAAGTGTTTTTTTGGCGAATGCAATTTTTTCAAGTTGATAATTGTAAAACCTCGCCATTGTCTTTGCTGGTAGCTCTTTAATTATATTTAATATTCTTTTCCCAGTTTTTTAATGTTCGGTATGAAAAGTTGTACGAGCCACTCGGGAGTAAAATTATTTTCATCTTGGGCATCAACACTTGAATCCCTCATTACGCTCTGGATTCTACTTTAGAATCCATCGCTACATTCTGGATTCAATATAGCGCCCTCGCCGTAAATAAATCATTTTTGCTCCCTTGTGACACAACTAACTATTGTGTCATTGCTTACCTGTCGAGCTGCTTCTTAGGACGCAGATGGAACATGGTCAGCGTACGCGCCGAGTATATCTCGAGTTTGCCGGCGGGGGACGAGTCAGTCAGCGCCGCGCTGTCCCCGACCTGGCTCTCCATGTTGATTATATTCTGGAACTGCGCTATCGCAATCTAGAAGTGTTTTAAGTTTGTCACACAAAGCCACAAGCCATCAAGCTGCATGCTGTTTAGTTCTACAAGCCTCCAAACTGGCTGACACAAAGCACGAATGAACGAAACAGGGGGTATTTCGTATCATACCGTCTCTCTCTCTCAAATTAGTGACCACAAGTTTGAGGGGAACGCCACGAAATTAACTACGAAAATCGAATTTTAGAGTATAAGGATAAGTGCCGACTCCTCGAACGAACTCCATCACAGATAATGATTTCGCCTTCCGCCATGTGAAACCATTACCTTTAAAACGCGCTCATAGAAATTGCAACTGGGTAACAATATCTGGTATAGATTTTGTGGTGTGGTTACCTTATTAGTGGGAACTGTCTAAGGATTAATAAGTTTCTGTCAAAAATCTCATTTTTGAAGTGAAAGCTTCTTTAGCGACATAGAGCGCTTGTATCGTCATCCGTCCTACATCTGTGTAAGTGTCAGAACAGTTTATGAGCGCTCAGCAAAAGTGGTGGGGGGTGTTGCGCAGGTTTGTGTCACACCCTCCGCCAAAGAAACCCAAAAAATGAATTCTGCGCATTCAAGGTCACCGCTCATAAACCGTTGCGACACAAAATTTCAAGTAATTCGGACCAACCATTCAAAAGTTCCCTCCTGCGAAAACAATCCTGGCTGGGTCACCAGAACTCCACTACCATATCGTATTGCCATCTGACTTTGCAAAATTTCAACTCAATCGGTTCAAAATCTGCTTCAAAATTGAGTCGCAACACCACCCGGACAAACAAATACCATGCAATGCGCAAAGCAATAAGCCACCACACACACTCTTACCCTGTTCTTCAGGTCCTCGAACCCTTTCAGCTTAACCGGACTATCAGTCCTGGGCAACGGCGGGTGCGCGTTCCACTCGGCGGGCACGCTCACGTCCCGGAGCAGCGGGAATATGTCCGGGTCCAGGAGGTGCAGCTTGTGCTGGGTGCGGTGGACCGCCTCCGAGCCCAGGCACAGGTTCTGCGAGTTGAGGACGAGATGCCGGGTCGTAGGACCAAACATCGTCATGAAGGATTTGTAACTGCGGAGAGATAGAAACTAAACTAATGGGCGTCATACCCATGGCACTACTACGTGGCACTACTGACCAAAATAAATATCATAAATAGGAGGTAAGTTTAGGTTAGGTTAGATTTTCAGCAGGCCAAATACCCAAAAATAGGGCCAAAATACCCAAAAATAGGAGCTCCGCAAAAGCGGAGCTCCATTGACTTTGCTAAACTTGATTTTAAAATAGAAATCTTTGGACAGTAGTGCCACGGGCAATAAAGGAACTAATGTACACTACGTGAGCTCTTAGAATGCAATTCGGGTTTGTCTTGCTTTATTTATTTATTTATTAATTGTTAAGTGAAGCAAGTAATTGTTAAGTTGTATTGTTGTTTGTTGTTATTGTAATTGTCAAGTGTTATTTTTTAAATCCGTGTATTATTGCACAAAAATATTTATAAGTACATTATCGGTACATGTTTTTTTAATTTGGTCTATTTGGTGTCCCACTGGTGTGAAAGGGCTTCCACTTTCAAGTCCACCCGTTTGTCTTTTGCGAGGCTTCCCCAGTACGGTTCAAAACCTCCAAATTATCCCGCCATCATCATGAATACAATACATATTATACATAGTAATAGGTCGGCAGCGAATGTGAAAGAGCCATGTAATACGCGTACGTCAGGGGGAGAAAGTCAGAAAACAAAGGTATCATTAAAAATTAAAGTTTTAACCTTATTTTGTATTTCATGGTACTTTTCTATAGGTACGCAAAATCAATCTGTATTGGCCCCGTGGCAGACTCACGTGGGATGATGGAAGACTTGGGGCGGCGACATATGCACGATGATCGTTGGAATGTTCTCTGGGGGGTTGACGCCGTTGTCGAAATGCGACGCGAAGTCCGCTTCCTTCAAGTATGATATGTCTGCCACATCCAGAACTGGAAACCAACGCAATTGCAGAATTAAATGCACGTGATAACGATAATACAATACGCGGTAAATCGATTTAGACAAGTTAAAAAACTCCGTAAGCTCAAAAACCCATTTTAATGAGACGGCAGAGAGTAATCGCGATTAGTAATTGGGGTATCTGTTACCATTTTCCTCGAAAACCACTAAACTGTTTGCGATGCCGTTTTTTGCATTGTATTGGTATTGCATCAGCGCTTGTCTTATAAAAAGTTTACACTTGTAGGCTATCAGGGCGCGCAATAGTAGTCATTATTCTGTTTTATCTAACTTATATTTTATTCATAGTGGGTTTTCATTTTTTATTTTTATTTTGCGTCTCTTCGTCTTGCGTATCTTATTTATAAGCTTTTGAATCGGTTCATCTGTCCGGGAGCTACGACACAGACATAAAAATACACAGAGGCTTCAAACCTGTAAAGGTTGATTTAGACGAGGACTATTTTCAGCCGCCTAAATTTCGGCGCCTGAAAAAGGCACCGTATAAACACTTTCGGCGCCATTTTTTCGGCA
Organism: Pandemis heparana; assembly: GCA_963854515.1. Taxonomy (NCBI): domain Eukaryota; kingdom Metazoa; phylum Arthropoda; class Insecta; order Lepidoptera; family Tortricidae; genus Pandemis; species Pandemis heparana. The sequence goes on along the minus strand of OY978013.1, from coordinate 13,310,593 downwards.
CCATACCGCGAAAAAATGGCGCCGAAAGTGTTTACACGGTGCCTTTTCCAGGCGCCGAAATTTAGGCGCCTGAAAATAGTCCTCGTCTAAATCGACCTTAACACTAACCTCGGAAACTCACAAACTTTACCTCTTTATAATATTAACAACTCCGGGTTACGTAACGCCGCGAGCCTATTGTTACCTTATTACTTGTGTATTTATTTATTTATGAGCCTTTTTATTCCGAATTCGGTACAATTTCAGTAATTACATGTTGTTGTTGTTGTTATCGTCGTTTATTTATTAAATTGTCGAGTAATTCGGCGTGCCTCATGGCATATGCCTCCTCCGTGTATTGGAGGGTTTGGGCTATAGTTCCCACGCGCGCCCAGTGCGGATTGGGAACTTAACACACACCATTGAATTTCTTCGCAGATGTGTGCAGGTTTCCTCACGATGTTTTCCTTCACCAAAAAACTCATGGCAAATTACAAATGTAATTTTCGCACATAAATTCCGAAAAACTCAGAGGTGCGAGCCCGGGATTTGAACCCACGACGCTCTGCTTGAGAGGCCACAGGTCAAACCACTAGGCTACCATGGCTTTTGTTTATACCTTTTATATGTTTTGATTTTTATATGTGGTGTTCAATAAAGAGTTATTGTATTGTACCTATAAACACAGGGCCAGGGTCGTCCGGCGTTTTAACGTCCTTCGACAGTACCAGCCTGCCGTCCGGAAGTATCACGTCATGACCGCTCTTCAGCTGCCCCAGCATCGGACCCGGCTTCACGCCCATCTCCACACACTTAGCCAGATCCAGAGTTCCCAGGCGTTTCTAGAACAAGTGACGGATCTGTTAAGCCCAGTTGAAGCAAGAACTGTGGAAGCTTAATATGCTATAGCGTTAATTGACCACTAACTCGTTCGATTCTCAGTAGATAATTCTATCCCGGATATGGTGGATCACTACCTAAATAGACTAAACTAAACTAAACTATAGGGATAGAATAAACTATAGGGTGGCAGGGCTGGCACAATGCCACGGGCACCCAGCTCTACGGGGCCCCGAACTGGCTTGGCCTTGAGCACAGAAGGGAAGATGTTGCACTTCTTTATAGTGAGGAAGGGCCCCATCTATCTACATCTATGTGATGCATTACAATATCAAAACTATTGAAATTGATAATTAACTCACTGCAATAGCCAAATTAACGTTTGGCTTGACTTGTTTCGGTTTAATTGGTTTAATGCGATTGAACTGATCGAGTGTTGCCATACATACTTCCGTGTATTTGTCAGCTTGTTTGTGAAGTGTTTTCCACTGGCGTTCGTGTCGCCACAGTGTATGTGTTTTTTGTGTTTAGTTTTATAGTTTTATCTGGGTCCCACTGAAAAACAGCGTTGCGGCTTGCCGCAACATTATGCTGAGTGGGATCCATTTTACACCATATCGGTACTTCCTTAGTATATTGTATTTCTCCTTGTTTTATATCTCAGTGTATCGAATGTGTGTAAATAAATGTTTCTCTCTCTCTCTCTCTCTCTCTCTCTCTCATCTAATTTTGCTGCGGGCCCCTGACGTAGTAGGTACGCCACTGGCTAAATAAGAGTGCGACCACACCGCCGCTTAAAAAACGGTGACGTTACGGAATCGCAACAAAATGTATGAAGAAACGGTGAGAAAACGTGACGCATACGACATGTCACTGCGTATACGCGGCGGTTTGGTCACACCCTTATGTCTATAAAGGCGAGAATAATTTTACAACACACCGGATAACTCACGTATAAAAGCCGGAGGAATGCTCCGACAATTGTTTCGGACTATTCCGTAGTCCTTCATCAGAGAGCGCCTGACTGGCTGCCGCCGGGGCGAGCGCTCTCTGATGAAGGACTACGGAATAGTCCGAAACAATTGTCGGAGCATTCCTTCGGCTTTTATACGTGAGTTATCCGGTGTTTTGTAATTATGTGTGAGTCTCATGGTAGTTTCATGTGGAAAGAGAATAATTTTATTTATATTTTGTGACAAGATTATAATATTGAATTGCATTATTATCTCAACTTCATTGACTTAAGATAAACAACTAGACTCACAATCACGCTCAAAAACTGTCGGAAGCAAAAGACTGCACGACGCGTCTATTGTGCAGAGTTTTGGTTCAGTCGTGTTTCGACCGCGCTTCGATAACAATGTACATGTCTCTTTCGCACCGTAATCTCAAATGCTTGAGAACAAGAGACAGACAGGTTTCCAGCGTGGCGTCGTGTTATTACTTCTCACGATCGTATGCAATTGACATTAAACATTACTGCTACGAAATAAGGTGTTAATTTGAACGAATATGTTAATGTTATCTGTGTAAGTTGATGTGTTGACACACACAATACATAGACAACGCCGCTCGGACGTTTCTTGAGGCACTTGTGTTTGCAATTGGGAGTCTAGTTATTTATCTTAAGTCAATGCTCAACTTAGGTAAAATAATGCCCCTTTACCCACTGCAGCAGTGGTACATACCTTAAGCGTGCAAATATATGAGACGGAACAGTTGCCCTTCATTTGCAAATCATTCAGAACCTTCTCAGTTCTCTTCCTTTGTGGGTCATTGGCTGAAACAGTGTCATTTACGTAAATAATACATATATTGCAGACAGCGAAAGAGGTATGTCAGGATCGTAGCAAGTGGAACAAAGTAGTCTCTGCCTACCCCTGTGGGAAAGAGGCGTGACGATATGTATGTGTGTATGTTGCAGACAGGGCAAGAGCGAATTTTATAATAGGGATGACAACTGATTTTTTTCTTTCTATCAGGTAGATTAACAACTTTGTGAAACATTTTTTCTCTTTTCACATAATGTGGCGTGACGTCACGTTTTAGCGCATTTTTTTAAAAGTTGAAATCACGAAATGGCATTAGAGCCCTGTTATCATTGTAATTTTTTGTTAAAATTAATGACAGAAAAAATTGGCTATATTTTATCATAACATAACTTGATGGAACTAAATAGAATTTCGTTTTTTTATCGTCGTCATTCTTTGGAGACCAAAAAGGAAACTTACAGAGCATGGCTTTACTTGCACTCTTCACTCTAGGAGTCTTATCCCCAGCCTTCTTTTTGTCTGCAACTGCAATCGCATGTTTACTACCATAATAGTCGGTGTCATCGTGGGTGAACTCTTCAAACTCGCTGTGCTTTGCTCTCTTAGCTGCTGGCTTGTGCTGAGAGTCCTTGTCAAACAGGTTGACATTTGGTGCGCTGTGATAGTAAAACTAATAAAAATAAAAAATTCAAATGTGTTTTGGTGTGACCGCAAATAGGTACCACAATTATTACTACACTTGCAATCATACACTGAAAATAATTTGAATAACCAAGAAGGCCTTAAGTAGAATTCTCTGACTTATTGGTTGTCTAGAAGAGATCGCTATGAAGCGATAAGTCCGCCCATTGTATACTTTGTTCTTTGTTTCTGTATTGTTTTGTACTGATTTGTGATGTGCAATAAAGAGTAAGTAAGAGTATTGTAGAGTAACAATGATTATGAACTTACAGTAATACATATTTGACACTCATAACATTGTCTTCAAAGTCCTCACTGGGACTGCATTTGGCCATGGTCACTTGCATGTCCTTCATAATGACAAATCTCCTTGTTGCATTGTATAACTCGTCCTGTAACAAAAAACAACTTTATTAAACTTTAAAATTTGAATAAAATTTTTATATCCTGCCAATACTAATGGTACCTTGTCTCGGTAAAAAATCGGGTAAAAAAAAAAGGTCTGGTTGATTATAGAAGCACATAGCAAAAAACAGAAATCAAGAAGACTGTTCTCAAACAACAGGGTACCAAAGAGAAACATCTTAGTTTATAACATAGGGGGCAAAAAAGGATTGGAAGGCAATGGACCCCCATAACATTGGTGGATTATGGGACTGAGCCCTTGAGTAAAGTACAAGCCCTTTTAAAAATTTATAATAATTTTAATTTTTCACATACCAAGCCATCAGGTCCATGTAGCGTTATCTTGGGCACCCCCACATCTTGCAGTGTCAGGGACAAGCCAGGCAGGCCCCCTATGTTCCTCCATGTCTTGCTTGTGATGAATATGTGGTCCAATTTTGAAAGTTTCACTTTGTGTTCATGAGCCAGCCGTTGGGTGCATTCTCCACAGTTGAATAAGTATCTAAGATACAAAAAATATTATATTGAAATAATTTTAAATATTACTCAATATTAAACTATCAACTATCGGGAGCAAAAAAGCCAGGTCACTTTTCATACAACTTTCTATGAGAAGTAACCCAGTCTTTTTGCTACCGAATAACATATTTCACAACATTTCATAAGTTACTTTAACAATAACATTAACCATAACTACGTTTATGACAGAAAATCTATGGAAAAACTAACTGTTGCCTGCGGCTTCGTCATTTAAACCTTCCCTGGACTTGCACAAATGTTTCAAACCCAAAATTATTCAAATCAATACAGCCATTCCCGAGTTTTAGCAAGACAAACAAACAGAAATTCATTTGTATATTCACAAATTACTCAATATTAAACAGATTATTGACTATTTCACAACTTTTCATCAGTTTAAAGTATTGTAAGAAGTTACTTGACTGAGATAGTATTTCCGAGTTACCGTTTCTGATCAGTGAAGAGGTACAGTGTGTTGGGAACCCCGCGCGCTCCCGAGCCCAGTACTTGCAGGTAAACAGTGCTCGGTCCGTATTTTTCATACTTTTCGGCTTTCTTTGATATCTGGTGCCGTTGACGCTGCGCTTCAGCTATTCGTGCGGAATTAGCTTTCGGCATGTCGGCTAGAAATTCCAACAGTCTTTTAGTACTATCGTTGTTGCAATAACGTACGTTACTAGCACTAGCTACTCTAAATACACTTTTACCGTACATGTGTTTATAGGTTATCTTAACTTTAGCCACAGTTTACGAGCATTCGGCTGGTATTTTGTATTTTATTGTTGATTTTAACATAGCAACATGGTATTTGCTAATAGGTTATTGGTGTCAGTTTTAGATTTAGAACATTTTGACTAAATTTCTTCTTTTATTCGCTGTCGTACTGACAGCTGTTAAAGAATTAAATACTGACTGACAGGCACAGACAGACTGGGGTGCTACTTCAAAAATCGATTTTCGAAGTTCGTATTATACGGTCTCTTTCACTCTCAAATTAATAACAATTAGTGAGAGCGAAACGGCATGAAACGAACTTCGAAAATCGAGTTTCGAAAAATAAGGCCTGTCATTGTCATGAACCTGTCAATAGTGACAACCAAGCATGACGTAACATGATGACAGTTCAAAACAGGGTTACAATATTAAAGAAATAGAATTAGCGCGAAAACATCAAAGAAAATCATGGAAATTTAAGAAATGTTATACTAATGGTAATGCGTCATCACGTAAAGTCTTATTACGCCCGAAATATTTAAGATTAATCCATAATCTTGTATGGTTTCGAAATTTCTTCAAGCTACCTAACTAATACCGGCGCCATCTACATCAGTCGTGAAAATGTTCACTTATTTACTTGTGTCAGAAATTTGTAACTAAGTATAATGTGTATGGAATATTTAGGACACCATGTTTAAAACGTTCGCATAGAAGTTATCAAAATTTCCGGAAACTTCGGTTAATTTTAAGCATTGGTATTGCGTCCTTTTATGTCATCCTTGGCAACATTCGTCTTGTTTTATATTTTTTTGTCCCGAAACTCGGTAATTTAATTATAAAGAAAGGCACTTTTGAGGGTGAGAAAACGTGAACTTTTACGATTTATGCGTTTTTTATTGAAAAACAATTTATCACAACCATCACTACATTGATAAAAATGGCAGCTTTCATTGCAACTTGCCATTTGTAAAAATATCATAGTCACGGAATTGAATGAATGTAGAATGGCAACAGTGGTGCCAGATTAGGCGACTTATCGCCATTTAGGCTACCTTAGGGGGTCAAATGGCGACCAAAAAATTCGATCGGCTACCAGTAGCCATTTAGGCTACCTAGGAAAACATTTATGGGCGATTTAGGCTATTTCAGGATTACCCAAATTTATAGAATCATTCCTTCATAATTCCAAAAATGCTTGTAACGAAACGTAATTATGCATATAAAATAAAATGGCTGTATGGTGCAAAACCTTCGCTAATTCCCTTGCGGAATGAATTTTAAAGACAACAAACCAGCAAAAATATAGAAAAGTTACGACTTTTTTTGGATACGAAATTTTTTGCATTCTTGCTTTCACAGAATCTTTTTGATTGATTGCATTACCTTGTATTTTTTTACGTTTCTTCTTTACCTGGCTAGGCTGCTTAGCTCAAAATGTTAGGCGAATTAGGCTACTTGAAAAAAAAAACATATAAGGCGATTTAGGCTACTCGGTAGTCAAAATTAGGCGAATTGAGTTAGCTGACATCTGGCAACCCTGAATGGCAACATCAAATTAGAAAAATGGCGTTTGGTACAGCTGTGGGTTGCGCAATTTTTATGTAAATGTGCATGAAATTTATAAGAAATCTAAAGTTTCAAGTGTAACAAATAATCTAGGTACTATAGATGAAGATCGTATAAAGTTTACACCGTAAATATTGTCTGATAAATAAGTATTTTCCGCAAGCTCGAAATTGTGATGGACTGTGTATTTTTTGTGTTGTGGTGATGTTTGGAAAAGATAAATAATGAAACGAAAAATAATGCGGCTGTTCAAATAATGTAATAATGATGGATAAGAAATGGGTGGTGTTGTTAGTGGCCTTGACCGGCGCACACTTGGGGCATGGATTACCATTGAGATCGACGCCGCAAAGCTACCCGCACAGTAAGTCACTTCACACCTGATATTATCATGTTTTTGCTAAAATACTAACGAGGACTGTATGTCCATATGCTAGACATAGCTATAAGGTTAGAAGATAACGCCACATAAATAGTTTAGTTATTGTCTTCAGGGAAAACTAAATGTTATGGCCAAGTTTATTTTCTATTCTGATGGGGGTGGTTACTAAACTTGCTCTTATTTTGACACTATCTCATAATAAATTCTAATTATACAAGGCACTGCACTTAAATACTGAAAATTTCATATTTAGTTGGTGCAATTATAAAAAATAATTAAACATTTTTAAAATCAAAGAACACTACTGTACCAGTTTGACATTGGTCTTTGTTAATCTTACTAGTTGAATTAATTTTTCTTTTCACACTTTTGCATTATCATCTTCCTAGTGTTTTTCCCGGCATTTGCCACGGCTCAGTGAGCCTGGGGTCCGCTTTGACAACCTAATCCCTAACTTTTTTGCATTATAATTCAACAAAATTGTGTTGGGAAAGTAACAATATAAATGAGTTGTATGTTTGATTATTTTAATCAATGAAATTATTATTAGGTACATAAATATAGTTATTATTAGAGGAGATAAAACAATACTCTAAAACAACCAGCATAAGTACAATTTTCAAAGACAAACACCGCACAAAACATTGCTGTGAAGGGTTTGGTGCTTTCAAACTAAAGTAAATCTAGAAGCAATAATTAAAATTAAACAAGATTGAATGAAATAATAAACAGCTTTGTAAAATGCATTTTTTTATTAATACAAGTAAAGCTAATGCAACAATTAAATACAATACAATACAAATACTCTTATTGAACACCACAAATCAGTACAAAACAATACAGAAACAAAGAACAAAGTATACAATAGGTGGTCTTATTGCTTAGTAGCAATCTCTTTCAGACAACCAATAGGTTAGAGAAATAAGTTGGAGACAGTTTAAGTAGGTGGCGGAAACAAATAGACAGGAGAAACGCAGGGATAATAAAAACAACAGATCAACAATACAAACACAAATATACCTACTACATGGCTAAATAAATTAAATTAAATAATACATACATATGCCCAACGGTGGGCGTCTACACGCTGAAGAAGAAGAAGAAGGAGAATACATACATACACACATACCTACACCCATAAGCCCATAACATTATTGTAGGTATAATACTTAAGATAAAAAATAATGACATGATAAAATTTTTAATTTTATGAAGGCATTTATATCATCATGTTTTCACCAGTAACAGTTATTAAAATTTAAGAATAAGATTAAGAAACTATTATTAAATTTAACCATGGAAGTTAGGTACCTATGCCTACCCCTGTGAGAAAGAGGTGTGACGATATGTATGTATGTATGTAAGTTAGGTATAAAGTATTGTGCAGTAATTCTCTCAAAATTATTTACTTTTTGGAACCTACTCGTAACATTGTTGTACACTATTTGTAAATTTAAACTCCTCTTTGTAGGTTCCTGATTAAATGCTCTTCTCATCACTTCAAAAGTTAACTGGTAGAGATCTTTTAGAGGGATAAGTTTGCCTTGGCCATGTGTATTATTTCATCAATTTTGTCTTTAACATTTACTTATTAAAATTCTTCCGCCAACGGTTGGCGGAAGAAGAATACAGGGTCATCCCACTGAATCCTGGAAGAGATCCATCACGGCGGAACTCAAAGCTGCCGGGATGACCTGGCCCGACGCCAAAGAGGGCTCAGAATAGAGAAGTCTGGAGAAAGACTGTCGAGGCCCTATGCTCTACGAGGAGTTAAAGGAGGAATCAAAAAACTTATTAAAATTAGCAGATAACAAGGCTGCAGGAAAGACTTGTCTACTTCTAAGCATTTTTTTATACAACAACTAGCGGTTTCCCGCGTCTTCAATACACGCATACATAATAAAGCATATGACAGTATGACACTCACAAATAATGTGGCTTTGTATTGGTAATAGAATTTTCAAAATTGGTTCACTAGATCTAGAGATTACCCCTACAACTCCACAAACTCAAAAACGTCTTTATAATATTAGCATAAATGAAGTCAAGGGAGCAAGTGGGTATTTTACGCATCCAAAAATTCTTCCAGACCCAAATGGCCCTGTCCTGGAGGGATGGCAGGACGGCAAACTGTATGCGGCCGTGCCTGCGCTGGCGCTCATCGTCACGGCCGTGGGACTCCTCATTGGTTGTACGTGGTGCTACAGGCATAAGGACTGCAAGGTAAGCAATTTATCTTACGAGACTCCATAGGAAGCATACATGAACATAAGACACATCTTTATTCCTTACAAGGTAGACAAAGCCTAAGGTAACAAAACCTAACGGCCATGTTTACCATGATTGTGGGCATAGGCAAAGGGAATGAAAACGTGACAGGTTTCTAGGCATGTTGTCTATAGTATTAGGGTGCGACCAAACCGCCGCGTATACGCAGTGACGTGTCGTATGCGTCACGTTTTCTCACCGTTTCTTCATACATTTTGTTGCGATTCCGTAACGTCACCGTTTTTTTAAGCGGCGGTGTGGTCGCACCCTAATTTCTAAGATTTTCGCCAATATTCTTGTTGGGCTTTTACCATAGTAAGCAGCAAAGAATTATTATCAAGCGCGCCTTGTATCTCGTGCAATTATTCCTATGTAGTAATAATCAGGAATCAAGAAAGAGTATTATAATCAAAAACAAATTATTATTAACTAAGTTTACCAGATGTTTTCATGACAGACATTTTCATCCTTCAATATAGGTAACAAACAAATAAAGTTTAAACATTAAGTTTTCATTTCAATATGTAGTGCCAGTAGGTTTAAAAAAGTGGATTGCATAGGTATATGTGATGATTATATGTATAAATTATAATTTACATAAAACAAAACATTAAAAAAAATGAATTGGATTATAAATATAATGTTATTTATATATTCTAAATGTTTATTTGATGATCTCATGAATATTATGTCTGTTTACCTGGAACTATCATAAATTGTTTTTCAGGACAATTATTTTTAAATTTAATCAGTTATTTATTAACCTATTCCCAGCTCCGCCTCACTTACTAACAGGATACGTAATTATTATTTTTTTAATTAAAAATACTGCGAAAAACTTGTTATATCATCACATCAATCATAACAACAAAGTAGTAAAACAAAAACTAAACTAATATAAAGAATGTAGCATAGCATGTACTCGTACATGACATAAAGATATCTTGTTTTTCTTTGCAAACGTGATTTAATTTCGTAATTTAAATTATGTAAACGCACACTTTCTACTGCATAAACTGCATCTCGTATCAAATTACGAGATGTAACGAGAACGAGATCCAGTTATCTTCCTAATATTATGTGATCTGTGTCTTATTACGAATGAGTAGGGTTGCCATCCATCTCTAAAAGACGATCACCGAAATTGTTGTCACAAAAAGACTTCAAAGCCACATTTGCAGTTTAAATTACTTTCTAAATTATCAATCGCGTTTAGCCAGAAACTCAATTTCTGAAAACACTTGAAAATATTATTTGATAGTAGTTAAAATCTATGCATTGGTACGAAACTAGAGCTCAAACTAAGTTTTCAACTAAGTAGTTGACAAGATTAAATAAATTACCTGCATTGTAAAGTCTTCAAACATCGTCCTCACTTCGAATGTCCTTTCATAAAAGGGATCTTAGACACGAGAAATGTGGTAGACGCTTTCATGTCTACTCCGCTCGTACGCTCTTCTAAACAGAAAGAATCCGGGAAATCCAGTAGATGACAACCCTATGAATAAGTAAATAATTCACAGCTACTTCATGTTTAAAAATTTGCATTTGAGTCTTTGAATTTAAAAAAAATATCGATTTTTTTAATGTTTTTTAAAACTTTATAGCATATTATATAATATCTAATTCAAAGAAATCTTAAAATATTTTTTTTAAATTAATTATAAGCAATTCAAAATTGATGAAATTTGAAATATGACCACTTGACCGGGAACGGGCCATGATTGGTCGCCATGGCTGTGACGTCACAATGTTAAAGCAATTTCACGACAGTACTGGGTTAACGGCTGATTTCACTAAAAATATCCGAAATTTAATACAAAAAATATCTGCTGAAGTTTTTTTTATGAAATAAGGTGGCAAACGAGCACGGGTATCACCTTATAGTAAGTAAATTTTTGTTTTAGTCATGTGTAGGTAGGTAATAAAAGCTTAATCCTGATAATGTTTCTGATTTATGTGAACTGGATTGATTTTACTGGACCTGAGATTTCACAATAAAGTACAGTGAAAGATAATACTGAATCGCTTACCTACCACTGTGGAATTTTAACATACACCCTGCCAGAGATATTATTGCTAAATTGTACCTATTAGGTAGGTTACGTGATTCAGTTTCTTCGACCGTAGGTACGTAAATTTTAATGGCTAGATTTTGTGGTTGATAGGTAGGTATTTCTAGTTTTTTTTTATAATCCCGTGGGATTGTATTGTATATTCAATGGGAATTTTTGCGGGTGTAAGAGCCTAACCTTGTTCTAGGTAGGTACGTTCGGATCGCTAGGTACGGTTAACGTCAAAGATATCTTTACACTTTAGTACCTTGTCGTTGTAACTATATGTTTGAAGTTTCATATGAAGTTGTCAAAGTGCTTGGAGCGACAAGGCACTAAAGTGTAAAGATATCTTTGACGTCGACTGTACCAGCATCTTAGTAATCCTGCCGCCAAGCAGCAATGCTTGCGCTGGTGTGTTCCGGGTGAGGAGAGTAAAACAGCCCGATTTTGGCATAATTTTTTAAATCCAAGATGGCGTATGACATTTTGACACTATTGACACTGACACTAAAATATTGATGGTTGTCGTTTTTGAGTAATTTGGTGCTTCTGAGCCTGATTTTGACATACTTTTTTGGATTCAAGATGGCGGATGACATTTTGACATTTTGACACTAAAAATGTTTATGGGGGTCGTTTTCGAGTAACATTTTACACTTTTTTGTGTTTTTTGTGCCAGTAATGTCAAAATGTCATCCGCCATCTTGGATCCAAAAAGGTATGCCAAAACCGGGCTGAGAAGAACCAAATTACTTGAAAACGACACCCATAAACATTTTTAGTGGCATAAGTGTCAAAATGTCATCCGCCATCTTGGATCCAAAAAATTATGCCAAAATCGGGCTCAGAGCCACAAAATTACTCGAAAACGACACCCATAAACATTTTTAGTGTCAAAATGTCATCCGCCATCTTGGATCCAAAAAATTATGTCAAAATCTGGCTCAGAACCACAAAATTACTCGAAAACGACATCCATAAACATTTTTAGTGTCATAGTGTCAAAATGTCATCCGCCATCTTGAATTCAAAAAAGTATGTCAAAATCAGGCTCAGAAGCACCAAATTACTCAAAAACGACACCCATTAATATTTTAGTGTCAAAGTGTCAATAGTGTCACAATGTCATTCGCCATCTTGAATCTAAAAAAATATGCCAAAATCGGGCTCAGAGCCATCAAATTACTCAAAAACGACACCCATAAATATTTTTAGTGTCATAGTGTCAAAATGTCATCCGCCATCTTTGTGCTCGAAATTCCGGGTTTTCTTATGAAATTCCCCTGGGATAAAATCAACGGGATTTTGAACTGAAATCCCACGACTTATTTACTTATTTATATAAATAGTTACTACCAAAGTGTACTCATCACTATTCTCATCTAATTTTATTGTTTTAAATCCCGGTACCGTGGAAAGTTGGGATAGAAGCATGATAGAAGTATAGATAGTGCCATCCACAAAGACTCGTAGATGTATTAAAATTAACCTTTAACTACAAATTAATAAGAACCACGGTGGATGCCATCCATCGTGAATGACACCTACTATAGCCGGTACGTAAATCCAGATTATAAATTATAAACTTCGTGTAATGCCAAATTTTATCGAAATCTGTTTAGCCGTTTTAGCGTGAAAGAGTCACAAACCAATACGCTCTCACAAACAATAGCATTTTACAATAATAGTAGGATAATAACAGAATAGAGTAGATTAAAGTCAAAAAACGGTATCACCTGTATACTAACTACGAGTGGAAACTAACATTGTGACGTCACACGCGGCTCGGCCTTGTTCGGGAACTGTCGGTGTGTTTTCGGTGCGGTACTCGACGATCAATTTTCAAATCGGTATAACTCGTTAATTATAGCGAATAAAAAAAAACTAAAAATACTTTTCTCACAAAACTTATATATGATCTTTCCATTTATGACAAAAAAAAATTTGATTCAAAAACTCAATTCAAGAAAAACTGGCGGTATTGGGGGGTTTGTTCGTTTTTCCAATGCAATTCGTTTAGTAATCAATCCTAATTTTCTCTACTAAGTATAAAATATACACATTCCATATTTGCCCAACTTGTTCCACGTTGCATGCACATATCCTATTAGCTTATAAACAAATGCTTAGACGTGTATATGGGTCATACGCATGATACGGAGTCGGGGCGTGCCGTCCGTCGACCCCGCCGGCCGCACTGATTAGATACAACTGCAACTTTTATTGCCACCGCGGGCTCCGCGGGCCTTATGACGACAGACTTTGATCTTGCACCCGATTAAACTTGGTAATGAAGCTGTTTTACAACGCTATAAAGTTCATTTGTACTAAAGTTTAAAATTATGTTATGCTTTTTTCACCAAATCTTGAGTCTGCAATTTCTAAACAAAATTTTGGTAAGAAATCTGGGTTTTAGTTATATTTCGTTCTATAATGTGGCTTAAGACAATGAATGAATAAAAATATTTAATTTAAGAGTGTCGAAATTCAGCGTGATAATTCATTGACACAACAGATTAAGGTTTGTTTACATGTTCCACAATTTCCATCTGTGTTGACTTTCTACGCATAATACTTTTTGAGTAGCATTAAAGCTTCACATGAATTGAATAAATTCTGAGGAAGGTTAAGATGGCTGATAATGAGTACATACGAATTTAGCGAACGCTTAGTCATTGTTTACAAACATGTATCTTGAATTCGTAGCAACAATAGGAAGCAGTCTACATATTGGGATCGTGTTGAATACTTATCACTACGTGTTGCTGTGTCGTATCGCTCTGTTGGCCACCGACTCCACCGACGTAGCCAAGCATGGATCCACCGTTGTTTTGTGAGCGCGGTGGGCATGCCCACAACCCTAATTTTATCGAGAAATTCTTTGTATCATTAAGCTATTTCGTAGTTCCGCTTTTGTCCGATTTTAAGAGGACCATTACCACGTTTTAAAGGGAGCTGAAAGGACATGCTTAGCCTCTGTACGAGAAAGATTGGAAAGCATGACTGTATAACTGCCTTCAAGCGCATGCACAGTGCCGTCTTTTACCTGACCGTGAACGACAAATTAAGTATATAAACCAAAATCTAATGAATTAAACAATTGGGTACAACTGTTACTTTTTTTAAAGTCAGTGGGGGCCTCATCGTCTGCTGGGCCTAACACTTAGACGGAGTGCCCAGTGGGAATAAGGATTCAGTGCATGCAGCTACATCTGTAACATCCTTATAGGTATATAACTTAGACAACCGAAACTGTAACGTTAATTTTATTATCAGCGAAAAACATAGGCCTTTTTACCAACTTACAGCCCTGTCTTACGTATGTGTAGATACAGAGCCTTAACCCTAACTAAATAACTAGCATTGAACTTGATTTTGTTAGTTGAAATAATGATGCATAATCGTGGAGCGAGCGGCGGCCCTCGGTTACACTGTTTGATTACGAAGTCAGTTATCGTCAGTTGGGTTTCCGCTAACACCAAAGTTCGTTTCCACTCCCCATGCAGTGCTGTTCAAATTAATATTTGAATGAAATATACCATGAACATAGATAGAATTATTTGTTACATTTTTATTTATTCTTCCTTGTATTTCGTTGGGGATTTGAGTCTTCGTGTCTTTGCTTGTTATTTACGTACCGAGAAGACAATCCGGAACCCAAGCTTTTGCCGTTGAGTGTGATTTATTACAGTTGAATAAGTTGTTTTACCTTGCTGACTTGAGCTTAAAGCTCTTCGCTTATCTCCCTAGCTTCGGGATCCCTTTTGTCGCGGAATAAAGCTCTGAAATTTATTAATTGGGCTATAATAGTTGATGTCACGCTATGACCTCTTTGAAAATTCACATTTACGTGTAAAAAGTTAGTTTTTATGGCAGTGCTTCATTCGGAACCAAAGCCATGACGTGACGTGGCGCTCAGTGTACGATAATTGTTGCATTTTTGACAGGCTTCCAAAAAGGGGACAGTTCACATTCACAATTGGTCTGTAATTTTGACCAAGTTTTTTTTTAATATAATTAGAATGGTGAGAGGTGTACCTACCATAAATAATAACACCCGCATAGCCAGATTAGCCCCGATTATTAGGTCCCTCGGAAATGAAACTGTAATGACTCATTAAAAGCAGATGGGACAGCCCGAGACAAATTACTCATCAGCATCTGATTCTTGGCAGCTATTGACGTTCTATTCTTCGCGGTGATCCAAGCCTTTACTTTAAAAAACTAGAGTTTTATGCCCGCTAGCAGGTAATGACAATTAGTTTATTTCTAGTCTATGAGTATATCGCGAATGGTCAAAGTGTAACGTGAAAAATCGACCGTTTTGTCATTCCCTATTGTCTTAAAGGTCACCAACAAACAGCTGTTTCTATTAGCCGGTATTATAGCGATTGTTGCAGTTGTTCCAGTATTGTTTTTGGAATGTTCCATCTCCGTTAGAATCCGAGAAGTCATTAGAGGCGACGTAAATGCGGCCGTCATCTTATCCAGAACTCCACGCTACTCAATTTCTTCTACGCCAATCTTCCATTTTACCCAATCCAAACGTGTCTAAACTCAAGCTATCTACCCAGCATGGATTTATAATAAAAGCCCAGATCCGCAATAAGCCATACCATAACACACCGATGCTCCATTTGATGCTGAGGTCATTTCGGCAGTTATGTCAGCTCAGCACATCTCATTGCATTTTCAGTATCAAGGTGAAACAGGACGGTCTGAAAATTGTGTACTAAAATATGTATGAAGTAATCATCCAGACAATGAAAATAACATGCGCTGTAATGCGCTGCGCAGTGCGCACTGAGTGGCGCTAAGCAGTAATTGTGTATGAATAGCCGCTGGGAAACATTAATAACTATGGCATTGACCGATCAGAAATTACTGTTACATCTCTATCATTAAATTTTACGAGCATATTGACATTGTCCTTCATATTCGCTTACGTAGAATATTTTGGTCCTTCCAACACCTATTGACATAGTCGGGCTAGTGAGTCCGTTTCATTTGTCGCCTTGATTTTGTTTACCCGATAACTACTTACTGGCACTTTTTATTGAGTTCTATCTGAATAGTTAATAATCAAAAATAAATAACAAATTGACAATTATGCCCTGACTTGTATTTGCGTTCACTACTTTCTGATCTTAGGTTTTATTGCAAGCTATAACTGTAATAATAGTAGTAATCTGCAGACAGTTGCCTGCTCTTGGCGCGTGAGTCGGTTGCACGTCGTAAAAAGTTAATAAACTGCATAGCGACATTAACTGTTTTATTTAGATAGCCGGCTGGATTGAAAAGAAACAGCCTTCATATTTTGCTGGACTTAGCAACGTCGGGATCCCGATTACAACTCTTTGAAGTCGTTAATATATCAGTAATAAGTAAGTAAACGTTATAGTTAAGAAAATGGTGCCCATTGTCGAACTCTACGAATCTAATCCAACATTTTCTTATCCCAACCCATGAATCATACGATGATTGGCACGAAGCCTCTCAACCCGGATCTCTCGCATCCGATGTGTCTGTGCTACAAAAGGCAAGCCAGCTAGCCTAGCAGCGGAGCTAAATAGGCCGAGTGCACTCTACTCTACTCCCGCCCGAGTCGAGCTCCGTGTCCACGTGTCAATTGTGTCGAGGCTTTGTGCTTTCCAGGATTTCATACGGTTATGATTTGTGATTGGACTAGGTTTAGATTGAATATATAAATGTCGAGGATGCAGCGCTGAAGTATAATGGATTAGGTATGCAACATGCAAGAGATACATTATCGTTTATTCTCATTTACCTATGATCTTTTCTACCGACCACAACCTACTTGGCCCCGTTTTTAGTCATTTTGTGTTTTCTCACATTGTCTTAGAGATTTTGAACAAGCATACAAACACACACAAACATTGCTGCCCGGCTCGATCCAACCATCAACCATAAACCAAAATTCAAACAAAAAAATCTAAATATAGAGACCAAATTAAAACAAATCCCGAGATTTTATACGTGTGTAACGCGGGAATCATATCATAAGATGTGTTAGTTTAATTAATGAATTCCAAAAGCGTAATAGTATCAAGATCATAATAAGCAGGAAGTCCTCGTTTTACGACAGTACGACCTTAATATTATGTATGTAAGATGCATGTAGGCGTATTTTGCAAATACCTTCGTCTCAATCACGCCAGTGCGTAAGCGACAGGCCATTAGGGTTGTCAATGGGGTCGTCCCGCCCTTTGGTTTTATTGCGTCACTTGTCCAAGGGCGACTGAAAGCCTCAATAGAATTAAGTCGATACTAAAATAGTATCAAGTACTAAGGTCATGGTGAGCAAATACATATTTAATGGTAATGTCTTGTCATTGTCATTGATATGACGTATGGAATTCCGAAACAAAGTTATGAGTTATATTTATATCACGCTATGAAAAAGGCTTCAGCTTGATTTAGCTTGGGTAAAAGACCCTTTGATAGTCGTTTTAACTACGTGATACCTTTACTGAAAGGCAAAAAATTACTTTCTCCGCCTTCTTGTTTTACTGAATGAATACGGCACTTGGGCAAAACATTGTGTTAGCTCAAAGGCTAACCACCTCTCACTCATATTCTACCGTATAAATAATATAAATTGTTCGAATGAGCTGAGGTCGAAGCGCTCGCGGCAATCTTAGCACTTACTATAATTATAACTACGTCTTTGTTCTTAAGTAAGTACCCTTACAGCTGTAGCTTTGCTTATGCATTAAGTGCATACAACAGCGACAACGACAATAACATAAAAAAATCAAATTCTTTACGCATTAATTAATTAATCGATAATAGTCATTATGTAAATAATAATTAAAAAAAAAAAACATTTTATACCAAAACGCCTTACATCATTTTGGAAAAGAGCTACTGGACTGGTTTTTAACAAACATAGCTAAGAACCACCGCAAGGAAACTAGTTTTTCAAAGAAAAAAACCTCATCGAAATCGGTCCATCCGCTTTATAGCTACGATGCTACAGATAGGCACACACAGATATCGACCTCAAACTTATAACACCCCTCTTTTTGCAGCGGGGGTTAAAAAGTAGATTTTCTTGTTCCTCGATGTTCAATGTTCTAACTACATATCTTTTTATCGAATTTCATTAATATATGTAGCCGTGAAGAGCTATCATAAAGTCATACAAACACAGAGACAGACTTTTACTTTCGCATTATCGTGTCGTGCGACAAACGCGCGAACGAGTTGAAACTATTCATTAACACTGTAATTAATTGACTTTATGTTATTAAATATCAATTAGTTAAATTGTCTGAAACTATAAATATGAGTAGCATAACTAACTGTTACATTTATTTATTTATTATTTATTTATAAACCTTTTTATTCCGAATTCGCTACAATGTCAGTAAGTACATAATGTTGTTGTTATTGTCGTTTTTTTTTTTTTTATTATTATTATTAAATTGTCGCGTAATTCGGCGTGCCTCATGGCATAGGCCTCCTCCGTGTATTGGAGGGTTTGGGCTATAGTTCCCACGCGCGCCCAGTGCGGATTGGGAACTTAACACACACCATTGAATTTCTTCGCAGATGTGTGCAGGTTTCCTCACGATGTTTTCCTTCACCGAAAAGCTCATGGCAAATTACAAATGCAATTTTCGCACATAAATTCCGAAAAACGCAGAGGTGCGAGCCCGGGATTTGAACCCACGACGCTCTGCTTGAGAGGCCACAGGTCAAACCACTAGGCTACCACGGCTTTTTTTTACAATACAATAGTTACAACTGTTACATTACAATAGTTTAATTAAAAATGTTTTTGTTTGTTGGTTGCACGCCATTAACATTGGTTCATCAAGTTATTATGGCTAATTGGGGACTGTTACAGTCGTTTTATTTGTGCGTTCATGTTTATTAATTTTATTATTACGGAGTAATACTATTTTTCATTGTTCCACGAATTCTCATACTTTAAAAGTTAAGCTAAACCAGAAATTAGTAAATGTGCTTACAATCAAAGAACCTACAATATACACTAGTTAAAAAAAACTCGAGTCGGTGATGGCACCAAAATTAAACTATCTAATAATCATGGAATGATAAACCCCCTTATTCATAAACGCACTATAGGCCTCTGCTAAGTTAGTAATCGTTTGTCCTTATCTGTGAAAGGTAAATGTCAAAGTGACAGATAAGGACAAACGATTACTAAGTTAACAGAGGCCTATAGTGCGTTTATGAATAAGGGGGAAAATGTATAATCAAATTAGTCATTCCATGATTAGCTATCTATAACGACATATACCGGTCATCTTGTTGTTAATATCTTCGTTATCGCATCGTTTTGGCGGTATCGTCCATTCAAGACTGTAATTACCAGACAAGACTAACAAAAAAATAATCTGCGCATGAGTCAGCCCCGCCCACCTGCGCGATGAGACAGACGCAACATACTGCGTGAGCGTGGTAATCGCGTGGGTGCAAGTGCAAGTATATTGTTGCACTTTCCTAGAAAAGAAGAGATGTGATAATTCGAGGACAGAATCTGTAGCGGATCTCGTTCAACCGGTTGCCTGCACATCGACTTTTATAATATTATCAAAGGTAAAGGAGCGAGTGCCATACGATGGTAGCTTAACAAGCCACCCTTCTGTATTATCTGAAAAACTGCCACAAAAGTACAGGGCGGATGAAAAAAGAAAAGCAACGAGTCGATGATTTGTGGGAGTAACAAAACAAAAACAAGTTAGGGTTGTTGTTCATTGGAGCGACCAGCTGTGTCGCGACCACCAGGCTCCAACACATGCGTCCTTTTGTGTCGATTATGGTGGACTAACAATTAGATGGCTGTCTTCATACTCATACTCATACTCATTTATTCGTAATAATTATTCGCTTATTAAAATAATGATAAAAATGACATGTAATAACAATAATTATTACGAATAAATGAGTATGAGTATGTTTTGCGAAGTTATCGCAACGTGTTGACGGACAGGCTGTGAGACTTTTAATGAAATGCTTTCAATGATGCTCCCATGCAGTCGTGTGGTATGAATCGTACTAGTGCAGCCAGCTGTGATATTAACTGCTCGAATTGTTGACAGTTCAGAACCCGTTAAAATAACCAAACTGAATTATCAGAACCAGGCTTGGATGCAGAACATGGTTTAATAAGGTGATGGTTTACTATACTAGGCTTTCACGAGTACCGAAAAAATCTGTTGACATGTCAAGGTTATAATTCAAAGAAGCCTAAGCATTAATTTCGTCATATCATTCTTTAAAAGTATTACATGTAATTCAATATTCCACAGCATGTTTTTTAAAACTCAACAACAAAGGATTTTCCGAGAAACAGCTCTGAAAATACATTATTTCCCACGTTACGGTTTACGGTACAACAACTCCACGCGAATTCCTTGCGAGGTGGACTTTGAGATGCTTCACATTAAAAACCCTAGACTACGCGCGAGACATTCACACTACCTGACAACTATTTTACGTCTGCTTCGCGGATAACAGTATTATCTACCTTAGCGCTTAGGAATTAAGAATATCTAGACTGTATTCAGATCCGAGTCAGCAAAAGATGCAGTGGCGCTTCTACTTGGCATAAAGCCCGAGTCAAACCCACCCCTCCGTCGCGTCCCGCCCACGCCGACGACTGCTCAACAAGTCAACACCTCCCCCATTGCCGTTTTTATTCGTACACTAAAGTAATGACGAGCTATTGGCAGAGCGGTGTACACGCAAGCATGCATAATAACCACTAATGACCCGTAGAGTAATGCAACTATTTGAAGAACGCTCCAAATGCCTCGCACTTCATAATATCTACATTAATCTGTTAGCCGTTTATTTGCGTACGATTTATTAATAAGAACTGTCGCGGCACCATATATCTTTTATCGCGTCTTTTGTTTTCGTTGGATCTCGCATCATTGGATCGTATAATTTATAGGTGGGACTAAAATAAGCTACCTGCGTAATTGCGTGCGGTTTGTACTCAAATTACTTCAATTAACCTTCCGTTTATTTGCTCTACACTCGGCGGGAGTTTCCATTTCGTTCTGCAGCGTCATCGCTGTTTTTGTTGTCTATTAGGCTATTTATTACTGCAAGTAGTTCACCCAGGCCAGCCCTTAGTCATGCTCTATCAATTTCGGTTATTGTGTTACATAATTTTGTTTACTATCATGCTTTAGTTGACGAGATTCGCGCATGCCAGACAGACATCAAAGACGAAATGCGCTCTATAAAATAAGAGATGCATGAGATGCATCGGAAGCGGTGCTGGTCGAAAGATCGCCGTTAGACGTGCCATGTAGCAGCGCAGTGCCAAGATTGAAGATTGAACAGATAGCATATTGTGCGCGAATCATCGGTGACTCACGCATGCGCTAATTACAATGTACTTCAAGCACGTGTTTGCCTTGAAATGAGCATTATTGACAACGGCACTCGGCAACCAACTTACATGACCAAATTGATAGACGGTTTGTTTAGAATTTGTCTGGTGTTTTTTTTACGAAACGGATGTAAGCAACCAATCTTATTTTTGGCAATAAACATCTGGCAATGTAATCAGATTAGGATGCCTCTAAATAATTTGTTATTAAGTACCTGCGTTTCATGATGTTATTGCTGAGCCGAATTTAGAACTACAGACTTTTGAAGAGCGTTTAATAAATCCTCCTTTTTTTATTAAATAAAGAATGTCAATGTCCACAGTGATATTCCAATTATTTGGCAGCAAGAGAGCATCATACATATCCAATCTATTTTCGCTTGGAATTCCCCAGCGTACATCAAATGAGAAAGAAAGTTGTCTGGTGAAATTACAACTCAGTGTCATTCGTATGTTTTCAAAGCTAAGTAAGACGTCACGCCCGTCGTGTTCCGCCCCGCAGGATATTAAAGTAAATTAGCTGGGAATTATGTTCAATCGTTTAATTTATGAATCATATCTTACACGGAAAAAATAAAATTGTTTGTCTGTCATCATCGTTTGATTAACTTTGATAGAAGGAAAGTTTTTTTTTTTGCGAAAATATAGTCGTAATATTTAAATAGACATAGGTATTTGTCAAGCTTCTAAATGTTTTATCTTTGATGTTTTGACTGCCGCCGGTTCGCGTCAGCATAGTGAGTTGTAAAAACTACTTTGTTTAACTTATCACACTCACGAGAACGACGGAATCGTAATACCTATTTAACATTGTAATTATCTTTGACTCTGTTTTGCATAATTTACGGGTCAATTTTGATACCACTTTGTATGGAAAAGTGAGCCATTATTATTGCTCGTCTGTATAATAGATGTTACCCGCGGCTTCAACTGCGTAAAATTTAGTTACCGTTTCAGACAGAGGGCCGATGTATTTTTTTGGGATAAAAAAGATCCTATGTTTGCTATGTCTCTGGGTCCGGTCGTGGCCGTGGTCTATTTATATTCTATAGGGTATACCTATACAAAATCACAAAGTCAAAAAACTGGCAAACTATCAGTTTATAATATTATTAATATTTACTTATACGTCAGAACCAGTTGTAATAACAAAAACAATTCTGTTGAATTCTTCGCTGATTCAATCTTATCTACTGCGAAGTTAACTAAAAAACAAATCTTTGCTTAGTGACCAGTCTTATGAACATTGTTTTCCTCACCTAGTGCTTGTGTGTGACGCATCATGTTTGACACTGTATGCATCAATACCTAGAACTTAATAGACACTATTAATGTAGTCTGCAGGTTACAGGTAGCTTGATGCTGAGGCAAACATATTGGTCGGTCAGTAAACCGCATCAATAATCAATTTTAATTGATACGTCGTTCAAGAATACTTGTTCGTATCTGCATCTTGTGCGTCATTCGTCAAAATTATTCTTAAATCATTAGGAACATTACCTTTCGCAAGTCTTTTGAGTAGGTAGGTACCTAAGCGATTGGAAGACAATTGCTTGTTTTTTACTTAATTGTCTTTAATTAAAATAGTTACTGTGCTTAACTACCACAGGCTTCGTTACGCTGGCTGCTTATCTATTGTACCTATGTAAAGGTTTCGCTTTGGCTTTTTTCTTGTGTACTTAAAACATTTCAACATTTATTGTTTCTAAATAACTTATCTATTGTACATACAAAGCTAGTACGTAGGAAAACAACCGAACAAACAACCGAATAAATTTTTCGTCGGTGAATATGTATAGGTACAGTTACGTCAAAGATATCTTAAAACTTTAGTGCCTTGTCGCTCCAAACACTTACAACTTTATAGGTATGAAAGTTCAAACATGAAATTGTTACAATGACAAAGCACTGGAGTTTAAAAATGCCGTTGACGTCGACTGTACATATTTTGTTGCAGACTCTCATCTCCTTTTGTATATTAAATGCAGTGAGCTGTGTTTGTACACAATTATTATTTATGTGGACATGCTGATAATATTGTTACGGGGATTCGCATCGCATCGTCAATTCGCACGTTACAATGCTAATGTCAGTCACGTGTATTGATATACCAAGTGCGGCTTCTTCGTGATGCGATAAACATCTTGCTTCTCAATTAGGATAATCATTGTTCGTACATAAATCATGTAAAGTGATCGATGTCTTATTGTTTTAATTTTGCATATTGGAAGCTTATTCCAATGTAAACGATCGCGGAAACATCAATGATTGATTTTGTCAATTGGTTACTAATTTATCAAAATTGCTAAAAGGTTGCCATTATTATTAACTAAGAGGAAAGCCACGATGTCAGGTACCCAATTCAATTATGTAAATGATCGATGTTCTCTGATAGTTTGACATCCATTTACTCAATTATCCACCTACATCGAGTAGGTACAATAGGTTATTGACCGGAGCCCCTCTTTTGCCCGAATTTCAAATGCCATAATGTAATGTTTGCCATAATGATCATTTGCCATAACCCTTTTTTTCTCTGAAACTGTAATTTTTTCAGGAGCATTGTAATGGCAATCCTGTAGAACTCTATAGGTTAGGTTAGGTTTGTTTCATAAAAATCCTGAATAATTAACAAATAAAGAGAAAAAAGGGTTATGGCAAATGATCATTATGGCAAACAATACATTTATGGCATATGAAATTCGGGCAAACGATAGAGACCCGTTATTGACATATTGTGAATTGCGATAAAGTAAATAACCTATAATTCTTGAGAAATAACAAAGAAAAGGGATTGTTTTTATCACTGTTTAAATTGTAAATAGCCGTCATTTATATTTCTAAGAAGATCCCCGACGAAGCCTTATTTTTAGATTTTTCTTCCTTGGACTTATTGATTTAACTTCCTGAATTCCTTTCAGTATGCAAACGCAAACGTGCAATCAAATGACAATAAAATTGTAACAGCGACACTGTGAAAGTACCGAAAACGCCTATATGCGTTGCCGGCAGTGAATGCGCTAAATGCGTCTATCCGTCACTACGACACCCTTTCTCGACAAACGTCCCCGACGGACGTTCAATCCACGCATACTTCCTCCAATTCTTTACATCGAAGGCGTTTCCGCTAGCCAATTGCTTTCTACCAACTACCTACCTATCTCTTCTAGGCCGGGCGCACTGGACGCGATCTGTTGTTAGTTACCAATTTCTAATAAAAATCCCTTCTATTCCTTGAACACTATCCCTGTCAAATTTAAAGTATTTATCTCCAATTGGTTTGGTAGTATATGTATAGCAGGGAGGTACAGTTTGAAAACAAGAGTGATACCACCCTTCCTCATTATTGAATGTTTAAGTTACTTAAGGTTCCATATTTTTAAAACACCAATTGCAGCACCGAAATAAATACGTGTTTTTCTTCTCCACTTTGATTCGGTTCGATTTTATGTTATTTATGTTAAACCATAGCAGTCCACTGCCGGGACGTAGGCTTCCCCTAAAACGTGCCATTACCCTGTCTTAGTAATTAGATTGTGTTTCTTGAATTAAGTACCTAGTAAGTTTACCTCGATCCGTTCTCACTTAACAGAATCAATCGTAACGATAAAATTGAGACACAATACCGATCGCACACTACGCAACTGGCCTTACGCGTTGCGTTTACTTTCTTCTGATGTCTGATCGCATAATCCAACGACACATTGTATTTATTGGAAGAGTTGTAAAATATTTTACTGAGTCATTGTTCAGGCTGTTGTGCGATTGTCTTGTTTTGTCGCCTATTGTTGGGGCTGAACGCTGTTTGTTATGTGTACGGTTGCAACAGTTTCCGTGAATCTCTGAATCTTACGTCGTGTGTTGATTAGGAAGAGTTATAGGAACAAATACTGTCTCTGTTGAGAATATAGTTCCAATTCAGCGGAGTATATGGTACCTCTTAGCTGCCTTTATTCCCTTCACAGATTTCCTAGAAAATGTCGAGGCATTTTCCATTGAAGTCGTACAGAACTTACAAAGAGCTCTTTGGCACTACGTGAGTAGCATACGAGGTCTGTCGGTACTTTGAAATTAATTATTTTACTCGAATTTGACGACGTTTTAAGAGAGAAGAGATATTCTCGTATCACCCTTTTGGTAGGTAGATAAATAAAAATCACAAAAGGTGCACAACTGAGTGCATGAGTGTATAAAATTTGTGTATTACAATAGCATTTTTGGGAAATTATAAACTCTGCTTTAGACAACTTTGTCACAAAAATTGATTCGGCTTAAGTAAACCCTTACACTTTTCGCACCCTCCTTTAAAAATATTTTCTTTACTATAATTACTAATATTAATAAAGAGAAAATATTTGTTTTTTTTTGTAACGATTATGAGGTTATCCTCAAAAACTTATTTTAAAAGTTATTACACTACCAAGTATGTATGTTAGTGTACAATGCTACATTATCCCTGAGTAACATACATTAATTGTAAGAATTCATTCTCTGGACCTTGTACCATATTACTAGGTTATCGGCACATTAGTCAATCGGTTCTTGTTTATCATAATGTGGCATGAATCATAAATTTTAAAGTCAAATATAGACTTTTGTGGCCAATTATGTTCAAAGGTGATATCCTTCCGAATTCAATAATGCATGTTCCATATTAGCATTAATTAGTTTTAAGTTCTACTTATTGCGTGATAAGACTTTAAAAGGAACCATTTATTTTATATCTTGCTTTACCAAGAGACTCACGAATAAGGGGCATCGCAGTTCAGACGCACTACTTTCTGAATGCAACGTAACTGCAACTGCCACTTCCCATATATTTTTATTGCAGTTCCATTGCAGTCAGAAATTCAGAATGCAGTGTTGGTATTTACGTGCTATTCTAGAATAGCGGCCATACAGCACCAAATGCCATAATGTGCTTCTCAGTTCTCACACACACCCATCTTTTTCAATCGATCAAATCTCTTGCCGTTACGTCATCCATTGGGTTCACTAACAAAACTGGGATAGACTAACCGAGCCATAGCTATCTGCCCTGATTCACACGGCGGATTGCATGGGGCGAATAGCTTATGTCGCTTGCTTGTCGCAACACGAAGTTATTAGAAGAAACAAAGTAGGTGATATACGGATAGGTGGCCTGACTTTTTTTACCTAAAAAAAATTGCTAATAAAACACAAACGTCCTCGTCTTCTGGTCGCATACAGACACTTTAAATAATTATTTTATCTTCTGTACTGCTAAATCTTTGTCTTGACTGATCTATCAACGTATGGCCAAAAGTACTATGTCTAGAAACCTTAGATGTTCCCACGACGTCTTAAAGCGATTCAGTTTAGGTTCGCTCGCTGTCAGATCCATACTAAAATGACAGCTGAACTGAGTCGGAATTAAGACGTCAAGGCCCCTGAAATCTGGACTGGAGGCTCCTTTTGTAACGTACTAAGCGAATCGCATACTAAGAACGGGTTTTTCAATATTCTTACGGACAAATAATATCGGCATTTAATTTTTTTACAAGCACTAAGCCGTGTACGTAAGCTAGCCGTCTATGTATAAATTACGACTTTTCATGCATTATGAATTTGAAAAAGTAACAATGCAACTTGACACAAGCTACATATAATTAACTCAGGGACCAACGGAGTGTTGGTCTTGGCCCACGTGTACGGCAAATTATCTCTTTAAAATTAGCTGACCCGATTTCTCTAGCTTCACCTATCCGCAAATTACTCCAATCATCACGCTAGCACGTAACCGCACTGATCAATCCTTATCACGCATGAAATAAGTGCTGTTTACCCGACTCCCTGCGAAGCATGGACTTTCCTAATGTGGTCCTATGAATGTTCACGTATACGTGCAATTTTACTTACTGGGTGCAAGCGCCTGTTTGAAATGAAACTAGTGAAGCAATGTTAAAGTGTTGAGGGAAAGTGAAGTATTTCTGAGATTTTGTTGCTTCTTCTTATTTGTCTGTATATGTATATCACTTATATATTTGTATAAAATTAGATGGCAAACGAGTAAATGGATTATCTGATGATAAGTCAGTTACCACACCAACCATAGCCATCGGCAACTTACCTTTAAATATAGTTGTACTCGTAACACCTTCAGTAGGTACAGATTAAAAATAAAGGGAAATCCTTATATTACTAAATAAAATTGTTGTAATTGTGCCATGTTCGCGCTCGTTCTCTGCGCCCATCACGACCGGCCGGGGCTCGTCGTGAGCGCCGGGTTTAGTATTAAAACGCGTGATTGATCATCCAAATGACTGTCACTTTGTGTCAGATTAGCTATTTGCGTCCATTGAATTCCTTTCTGTACCGGTCCCAGCCATTGAATGCTTGTACGTGAACGGAATTCCAATGAAGGTCAAAGAACACTCGAGGAATAATCAGCGGCTGTACATCCTCGCGGCGTGGTCAACTCGTGATCGGCTTCCGTTTTCGAATGGATGCGAAACGCTAGATTGATTTGAATGTACAATCGTTTTTACATCGATTGTCGAAACGAATCAATAAATAACATTTAGGTTCACAATTTGCTATGACAGCACGATTTCACATTTGACTATTGTTATTTATGATAATAATGATTCATAATTAACGCATTGTTTTCTCTTGTCTCCAGCAAAACGAAGGAGCGGATAATCAGGTAGTTCATTGTTTCCGGAATTTGTTGTTTTGTTTTGTGTTCGTCCGGTGTCGGTAGGCAGCTCCATTAGTTTCTGGTCCATTATAAAATAATGGGATTTCATTGGACAGAAGCTCTTAGATCTGCCCACGTTCGTTGTGTTGTTTATTTTTTTTTATTACTGTCTGTAATCTTTGTTGGTGACGGAATTGTTCACGATTATTGATTGATGCTTGTTTGAAGTATTTATAGTACTCGTAGTCATAACATAAATGAAGATGGATGTTTGTAGAGACTACACAAAAGTAGTTCTTAGTTTGATTTGACTACACGCTTAAACCTCTTATTGTTTAGGGGTACTTGGTGTAAATAATTTTCAATGTGACGTGATTTCGGGTGAAAAAACTTAATTTTCATTGATTTCCAAGAAGCACTCTTAATTAATTAGTTTGCCATCACTCATAAATCTTTTATATACGTCCATTTTGCCTTTTATTTAAGTTCGTTACTTAGCTTGATCCTTATTAGCACGCGATCGTCCACGTAGCAGGTAGGTATCTGTCTGTATACACGTAGATAGTGTACCAGGTTCTATGTTATTCTTAAACGTCAGTAGTTTAACTCAATATTTAATTGATTCTTAAGAAAAGCCAATTGATGGTATTGCTGTACTTTAAATATTCATTTAAGACAGATGAATTTGTGCATGACTCTTTTGACGGTAGCCATAGACTTAAATGAACGAATATAGGTAGTTTCTTAAAGTATTAATTTGTTCTTCCAAACAGTTGTTCACTGCCAGCGCGACGCATCTGCACGAGCGCCGTTCGCACCCGCCCGACTCTGGCTTCTCGGAGCCCGCGAACAACAACATAAGCGAAGACAACAACAATGGCCCGATATCGCTACGGGAGATGCAGAACATCGCCAATAACAATGCGGCAGCGTACATCGTCAGCGAGAATGAGGAGCGGAACAGAGTCAGTCGCGAATCCGTGGTGGAGTTTGAGCCGCTACCCACAGGCATCAGGGTCGCTGATCCATTGGAGCGGTGCGTCGATTGGTTTGGTGAGTACTTGTTCTAAGAAGACGCAAGAACAAATGGGCTCTCTGATGGTACGAGTGAGAGATCGCCGCTGGCCAAAGAGGCTTGCGATACCAGAGATATTGCAGATGCGTTACCAATCTAAGGCTAAGATGCTATGTCTGTTGTGCCCGTAATTTCTCCAGCTGTCTTATCCTCCATGTCGGAATTAGCTTAGCATGTTTTACATTTTATATGCTGGACTTAGTACATACAGTGTACGGAAAAGGAAAAACGAGCAAGGGGGCACGTAACGTACGGCTGATAAGGAAAAATGATGTTAGTCCTAAATTACTTTGTGTTGGTAGCTAACGCAGCTTTGTGAAAATCATCTCTGTTCTGTATTTGATTCGTAGATCAAAGAAAATAGATACATCTTTCTTTTGTGTGCAGCGGAGAAACTCATCTGTATTTTGCTTGCTTTTCAGGAGACGAAGATTTTCCAAGAAACCGATTGCAATATCTGCGGGCGATAGGGCGAGGCTGGTTCGGCAGGGTGAGTAAACAACAACAAGCTTTCCGATTTATTTAATTTTACTTTCGGTATTGACACAACGCAAGTTATATTTGACCTAAAGTCGCCAATGTAACGCTATCGATATCCATTTAGCTTCGATTTTTGAAGGTCGATGAGTAACATGTAGGTACTCATATTACGCAGCTTTAACCGGCTACTAAAAAGGAGGAAATGTGTCGTATTATTTTTTATACCCATTCATTTTTATAGTAGGCGCCATACACGATAACGCCCACCTTGGTTCTTGTTAATGAGATGTGTGTCATATTTCAATTCAGTTTTCGGCACAAAAATGTTCTAGCCGCCATGCAACCAAGGGTGCACATTTAAAAATCTAGGCTTTAAGCATCACCTATTTCAGGTAGTAAAAAGCGAGATAGAAGACGACGGCGCGACAACAACGGTCGCAGTCAAGATTCTAAACCAGAACGCAAGCCTAGAAGACAAGGCGCGGTTCTTGGACGAGGCGCGTATCTACCGCGACGCCAGCCACGAGAACATACTGGCCTTTGTGGCCAGCTGCCTCCAGGAAGACCCGTGGATACTGATCTTTGAGCTTTGCTCTATGGTAAGTACTGTTACCAGTTTTATGAGGTTGAAGATACGGATTAAAAAGCACAACTCAAGAGCATAAAAAACAAATGTAGCTAAAGCTCTTTTGATCGTACCATATTTTTTACCTGCAATAAATAAGTGAAACAACCAAGTAGCCCCACCGGTAGTACCATGGGTAAGAAAGGGGGTCCAAACAAGATAGTAGTACTCTTGGAATCTTGGAATGGATCTTTAGCAATATGCTGTGGATGGAAAGTTCAAATTATAATACAATCAGAACTTATTACATTTTTATAAAAGAAAACCTACGACCAAGGCAGGAGTAAACTGTCAATGTGAGAGTTTGGCGACACCGGTTTCCCTAGCGAATGTGACTTAAGGGGGTTGCTCTTCCATACAAATCTTCCGTGCAGCTGCATTTCGTCCACAGGCTTAATTTTAATGCGGTTTTTTGAGAATAGTTAGATATGGATATATTGTGTGCGCAAATTACAAAAAGGAGTGCATTTATCATACCGAAATTGCAGTACGATGCAGTAAATTTTGATGCATTTTACAATAGTGTGAGTGCCTAGTGTCAAATAAAAATGGTTGTAAAAACCAATCGACTATTTCGAGCAGTCACGTGACCACTAATGTGGCTCAGTAGTTATGACTCAAAGAACTGAATAGTTAGTGACCAAGTTCAAATCCCGAGGCCGCATTTGATTATTTTATATTTTCTAAACATTTTTTTTTTATAATTTACAAATAATAGGTGAGTAACACCATCTCAATGAGATGTAGAAAACTTTATGTTAAATTCAATATTTTTCTTGTCAAACCAAATCAAAGAAGTGGTGGTTTTAAAACAACCACAAACTTAACGGGTTGATTTAGGGCAATTTATGCCCATTGTCAGACCTAAACTTGTAGTAAGTACTCTAGTATTAGGATCACACGTGCTTATTACTTTGGCATAGATGGTGGCGCCCCGCAGTCACATTGCCACCTTATAACATGTTTTGCCTTATGTACTAAAAAAAGGTACTCAACCACGGAAATTACACCTATTAAAATAAAAAAGTTCTTCTAGTTAATTACACGAATGCTTCTCACGAGAATCGAACCCTAAACCTCTGCATCAAATCACAGCCATACACACCACGGCAATGATTTTAAAATCCGACAGGTGCTAAATACAAAATAGGCCGAGTAAATAGGTTTTCTCAATTATAGAACATTAAAAAAAAAACATGCGAGTCAAAAACCTGGCTAGACGGGTAATTAAAAAAAACAATGACATGAAATTGTCATAAACTAATGATTGAACGTGGTGTGTCAAAATAAAAATAATCATTTTATTCGGAATAAATTGAAGTCAATTGGAAGTAAAAGACGTTACAAGCTACGATATTGGACGCAGCGTAGGCATTCATTTGGACTTACTTACAGGTATGTACCTACTTATCGATTAATCATAATATTTTTTAAGATACAATATTTCAACGTTTGTGTCAGATTGGTAGAAAAAATATTTTGTAAACGCAATTGAAGTGCACAGTCCCGGTGTCTGCATGTAATCAAATCTTGGAAGTGAATTTTGACCCACTTCTAATTGATCAGATTGACGTGAAATCTGGCATAAGTAGGTACTTGTAAGTCAGACTTGTAAGAAGTTCTACAGTAATCTTGAAGTGAAATTCTGATGGCTCAGCCAGGGTCGCTTTCGCAGTTGGAAACTCATCAACAGAAAGAGTAACAACCATCCATACTAATACGTTTACGTCTAAACGTTTGCTCGAATCGAACTTGCTATTGACCAGCTTTTTTAGAGTTCCGTATCCAAAGGGTGAAAACGGGAATCTAATTACTAAGATTCCACTGTCCGTCTGTCTGTCTGTTTGTCTGTCTGTCTGTCACCAGGCTGTATCTCATGAACCGTGATAGATGAAATTTTCGCAGATGATGTATTTCTGTGGCCGCTATAACAACAAATACTTAAACAGAATATTTTTGTCCATCTGTCTATGTAAGTAATCAATGTAAAATGACCTCACACTGCTTACTGTCTGTCTGTTGCCTGCTACTCTGTCTGTCTGTCTGTCACCAAGCTGTATCTCATGAACCGTGATATGGCTATCAGCTATCATGGTTGTTTAGCACCAGCTGAAATTTTCACAAATGACGTTTCTCTGTTGCCGCTCTAACATCAAATACTAAAAACAGAATATTTTTGTGAGCCTAATTAAGTATGTCAATAACAAATATAAAATTACCTCATACCGCCTGCATTTTGGTTAAGAGGCAGGGCTCTGCTAACAGTGGATTTTATATTTACTTGCCGAATTTGTACGAAAACCTCGGTACGCGAGTCCGACCCACACTTGGCCAGTCTTTGGTGTTCGGAACACAAAGGAGCTTATCTATTACTGCTGTATCGTGGTTTATTTTATGTCCACATTGTTCAAATTCGTCCGTCTATGTCTGTCTATCTGTCCGTCTGTCCTAACTTTATAGTTTTTTTTACCCATATTAGATATATATTTTACTCATTTTTATGCTGGTCTGGAAGCAAAGAAAAAACATAGAATGTACCAGTTGCTTCGCTTCCCGCGCAAATGGTAAATGCAAAAATCTTAGGAATCATTATTATAGGCGATACGGCAGTCCATCACTAGTTTGATTCCGCTTTTCACCTATATGCCCACAATCATGCTTGTTCTTGGTGAAATTAGGGTTTCGTGACCTTAGGCTCTGTCTACCTCTTAAGAGATAACGTGATTTGTGTATGTATGTACATATTTTACAGAGTATCCGACCGGCGTCCAAATACCGAATTAGCCGTCAAAATTATAATTAAAAACTATACGTACGTTGTATACATTTAGAAAGGTATAAGAGAGGTAAGTAAAATAAACAAATAGAAAAAAAGGAACCAGCGTAGAAGGACTTATTTTGTCTGTCTATCTTTCCTTCTGTCCATTGTTCTGGACCATTTTGTGACAATTTATTTATCTGTAGGTTTTATATTTTTAGCTTTGTATGTTTATATACCTACTTTTGTTTTTTAAATACTTTTGTGATTGTCATAAATAAACTTTTTCTTAATTTCTTTCTGTCTGCTTGTCTATCTGTTTGTCTGTATGTATGCATGTCTGTCTGTCTGTATGTTTGTCTGTTTGTCCAATCATCCATCCGGCAGTCCATCCGTTCATTTGACTATCTGTCTATGCGTCCGACCATCCATCCAGCGGTCCATTTGACCGTCCATCTGTCCATCTGTCTGTTGTCTGTGCATCCGAACAACCGTCCGTTCATCCGTCCGTCCGTCCGTCTGTCTGTCTGTCTGTTTATCTGTGCGTACGACCGACTGTCCGTTCGTCCGTTTGTCTTTCTGTTTGTCCGTCTGTCTGTGCGTCCGTCTTTCTGTCTGTTTGTCTGTCATTATAAATATTATTCATCCATTCGTCTGCCCATCCCTCTGTATCCTTTTGTTGTACTGACTGTACGTTAATTTTTCAGATTCACATTGGATTCGGAAGGTAATTTTTGTCTCCAGTAACAGGAAATAAGTGAAGAAAACATCCACTGGACGCGAGCGTATCTTACTTGCTATTATTGTGCAAGAAGGGTAAAAAGTTTACTGCTGGTGTGATGATAAAAAAAAAATTGTTGGTTCTAAAAACACATGAAACATTCTGTAGATTTTTATTGGCGTAATTTGTAATAACATAACATAATGAGATAAAAATAACTAGGGAAAATATCAAGACCGTGAAATGCCAGATGTCCAACAGTGGAGTTTTGTCAACCCTGTTCTGAAGACTTTTCGTCCGTCTTTCATGTTCTCATTACCTATGACCAGTAAAGCAAAAGGAAACTGTATGATACAGGGTGATATTAATATCACCGTCCAAGTTTTTACGTAGTTTTTTACGTAGGTATCATACGCAATCGTATAGGTACCTACCGTAAGTCGCAGGTTCATGGTGGATGTAAGCCGCTTCCAACCGAGGCAACTGGAGCTCTATGAAGGAGGCCTATGGCCAACAGTCAAGTGGACGTCCTACAGCTGATATGATGATGATAATGATGATGATAATGATGACAGGTATCATTTAATGATACTATTTGCAATATTTTAATAACAAACTGAAAAATAATGCTTGTATTTGTCGTGTTGTTGCTTTTGACGGTGATAAAAAAAGTCAGCCTATATAATGCCAAGTAGGAAAATAAGTTATGATTGTTCGAAATATTACAACTCTTAAAAACTCTTAAGTTATGATTGTTTTTTGTATGCATGTAAAAAATATTATTTTGTGAACAATAAATAATAAGTGGCAAATTTCCATCACATGCAATTCAGTTATGAAACTTATGAATAATCTGTCGTGTAAAATTTTATTTAAGTATTGAATATGTTACGTGATCTACAAACTACAATTTCATGACATCTTTTAATAAATTATTAAATATTTTGAGTTTCGTATTGAGAGACTCGTGTATTTGGAAATGCTTGTATTTTTCGTCTTATTTCCCTAGGTATTGAATATACGTGGGACTGCCTATACAACGGGTCCCATTTCGTACCTTCTATTAATAGTTTGATCATTTGTACATAGGTATATGTGTATATACTATCAATCAACAGGCTAGCAACCCATCACTCATTTTGATTCTCCTTTCCACCTATACGCCCACAATCATACTAAACGTGGCCTTTAGGTCTTGTTACCTTAGGCTTTGTCTACACCGTAAGGGATAAAGACGTGATTTAAGTATGTATGTATGTACTATCACCCCGTCGCAGCATTATGCTGAGCTGCAACCTTTTTGACGTTGGACAGCGACACACTACCTAATTGTTATTTTTACTTTATTTTTTATTTTTTTGTATTGTTTATTTTTGGTTTGTGCTGTTGTCCTATGCGTCAAATAAACGTATTTTCTTTCTTCTTCTTTTCTTCTTTCTTTCTATCAATAAAAGAGCCCTGCAGGAAAACTTGAGGAAAAAGTAGTTTCAGTAGGTACTTCTCACAAAATTTTTGTATGAATTTTCAGTATCTTGGTAATGATTTTTGTGTGAGCATAACTCTCTCAGAATTATAATTAGTTAGGCATAATTATCAATAACTAGTCAGTGTGTGTTATTTCAAAGAACTTATCGCATTTAGAAAACATAATAGAAATGGGAAAATATAAATTTGATCATTACTGGAAGCATGTAATTCTGAGGGAGTTATGCCCAAATGAAAACAATAGGTATCAAGAGACTTGAATCTCCATCAAACTAAAATTTCGTGAAATTTGACAGAAAACGCTTTTACTCCAAGTTTGCTCCGGGTCGGGTTCCTATATTTCTAACCTACAGTAGAACGTATTCACGATCAACGCGGTCAACAGCACAGTGAATTTTCTTGTCAGTTCAATCAAAATGAAACTTCACTAAGACATTTGCTGTGAAAAAGTTCAACAATGTGTCAGGACTTGATTTGTCACTACCCAGGAATAAGTACATAGTACGGATAAAACTATTCGTATACCTGTTACAGCGTGTCAAATGTTTATGAATACTGAATAGAATAATAGTGATACAAATTATTTCAAAAGTGACATCTCACTGGTATTTGGTATCAAATCAAATTGAAAGTTTTATTTGAAAAATATATCTCGCTTTGATAAATTAGCCCTTGTGTGCTCATACCACATGTTGCGTGGCGCATTTACTTATGAGTCGAATGATTTCGTTCGTAGTAGCCATGACGCCATAGGTACTATGGCAGCGTGCACGTTTTTTCGACTTTAGATATCAAACACAAAGTCGAATATCTACCTACTATACCAATTAGAAAAATATAGGGACTTACCCGTGGCCCACCTAATTTGTCCACCCGGAAAACCAATACCCAGCTTCCAATACCCAGAAAAAAGGAGCTCCGCCCAATAGTTATCTCATTTTTATGCACACGATTTTTGACTAAATGTATGACGCTTTCCTCATGGGCCTTACTCTATATTATGCACAACTAGTTGTGCTTTTAGGAATTTCACTCCTCCGTAAGGTCGACAGCGGGGTTCCTATTTCTATTCAGTTTGCCCTTCGGGTATTTGAAAATACCTAATGAACCTAACCTAATTTTACTATCTCAAATGAGAATTCTTATTTTTATTGACCCGAAATTCCTAATGGCACAACTAGTTGCACATAATATATATATGTAGAGTAGGCTCATGAGGAAAGCGCTGATATAATACGCGTCGAGCTGCAATTTTGTTTTTTCGCGTGTGGACTAGACACCGTAGTACTCTGCTTTATCCCACTCTAGGTAACGCGTAACAAAACCATCGACGGATGAAGTTGGACTTTTGTGGAAGTAAGTATTATAGTAAGTAAAAGCGAGTTGAGATGGATTAGATCACAGACATCATTATAAACTAGTTTATAATGATGTCTGTGGATTAGATTTGTTTTGGAGTTGTCATTATTTTATTTGACGTACCTACCTATTGCAAAGTCATCATAATTATCTAATATTATTTTTTCCTTTTATGCGCTATACGATGAATTACTATAAATATGAATTATGATGACATAAGGACATAACTTAAAAAAGGCAGCTCACAACTCTGGAACAAAATTATCTAACCAAACCCTTGACCAAACCTCTAGGCCAAGAAGGATTCAGACGTAGTCCCTACCCGCTATGCGTAATTATTTCCTTTGTCTGAACCTATACTGCAATGCATTTTGGTGAAAGGATCCGAATGGTTAGCACGAGTGACTTCGTCTCATCGCTGCAACCAGGCTCATTCTCAAGTTACCTATTTACGAAAGGCGCGTCTGACTCGAAACGACAATACCTACCTTACGGCGCTAGCCCCAAACGAAACGCTTATAAGTTATAATGCATAAGAGTATTAATAAAATGTCAGACGATGGTGATGATGATGTCTCTACGTGTGAGCGAATATCAAATATGAATCGCAGGTTCCTACATACTAATAGGTACTAGCTTTTGAAGATACTAGCAATGACGGCATATGAATTTGCCGCTAGAGGCGCTATTGTAACGTGAGGTATTATACAGAAACGTAAAATTAGTAGTACCTACAAGTTACATATTCCGGCTTTGCATAACGAAGTTTTAGTGTTATTAAGATTGTTTCCGATTATTATCGCAGACATACGACAGGTTTATTAAAAGATAAAAGAAGAGCTTTGAAAATTAGGAGCCAAATTAAGCAGGCAAATAAAATGGCAGTTAATTTAGAAGATAAATGGGACTGTGCAACACTGGGTAATAAATAGCTTGCTATTAAATATTAATTGAAAGAAATCCTGAATAATGTGATATACCTTACTCTACAGTGGCGCCAACTAGTGAGTACAAATACGATAGCCCTCATTCTAACAAAGAACAAAAAAATCGACTCCCTGGTATTCAAAAAGGGTTGAAGGTGGCATTGATTCACATATTTGCATTTGCTGGACTCATAATATATAATACTTATAACTAGCTGAGCTGGCAAATAAAAATTCGAAAGTCAGTTTTTGTCTGAGATGGCGCTGCATACGAAAAATTAAAGTTTTTTAGTGCATTTTTCATATATTTGATTACATATTCGGCTATTCGTGGAAGAGAGAAAGCCAACAAATTAAAAATCATAAAAATCCGTGCAGCCATTCCAAAGTTATCAATAGTTAAATAACACGACTTACTTTTGTACACGTATAGATTTGTAAAATTTCTGGTAAAAGTAAAGTTGATATAAAAACGTAAATATAACGTGAAAAGTTACGCTAACAGCTTAGCAAGGTGTTGCAATATTTTTCCACCGGCTAGCGCCTCCCATTTGCATGTGTGTGTAAGACCTAGTATCTGTATAAGTTCGTTAGTGACACCAGCGTTTGTGCAGCTATTCTCCGAATTGGTGCATTGTTACCATTTGAGTGTGGTCTCAAAAAATCGGCCGTATTAAATTGTGTGCGCAAATCAATTGATAATCTATAAATGTATTAAGAATCTTCTAAAAACTACAAAAAACCACCGAAATTGATTACAGCGCCATCTAACGGGACTTTTACAATGAGCTAACGCGAGCATCCGCCTTAAGAATTTTCAATGATTCACGGTTAAGTTCATTCGTAATATTATAAACGGGATAAGAACCGCGATTATTTTTATTGAGCACCCGATATTACCCGCAATTTCTTCAGTCTACCCGTGATCATGATGCATGCAACTGCGTTGAAATATCGGGTGCTCAATAACGGTAATCGCGGTTCATATCCCGTTTATAATATTTCGAACGAATGTCGTGTCTTATCGCACTTCCACTATTTTTTGTGTTCTGTGAGCCTTACACCTACGGCTATTGTAAAAACCAACTTATTAACAGGACCTACAGACGTACCTGATAACGAGCCGGCCCAGCATGGTGGAGTTGAACGAGAGCGGCGTGCCGCTGCGGCTCATGTGCGACGTCACCTCCGCCCTTACCTACTTGCATTCCCGGGGACACGCGTATGGGTAAGATCATTTCGAAGGTCTTTTAGACCTATGTCCAATAAAGTTATGTCTATGTCTATCCATATCTATCTATGTCTATTTGACATCAAAAAATACACAGACTCTTAAACTAATATTTTATTGAATCAGGCGTTACTTTGCGGAGGTCCATTTCAATGAACACAAAATATTTACCTTGCTACTCCGCTACTTATTAAGTAGCGGAGTAGCAAGGTGAATATTTTGTGTTTCTTAAACTAATACAAAAAAAAACATACTGAGTTGTTGATGCCGAAAAGGAATTCGACTCAGCATGTTTTTGTACAGCACTGATTTTCAGTCAAACCCTTCACATCCTTGCATCAAACGCGTTGGACAGGAATCAGTACAAATAAGTAATAATACTGAATAAACTGTACTGTGAACTGTTTCTTTTAATACTGAAGCGGGTTTTATGGCGCGAAAATCGTTTTATTTACTACGACTTGTCTTTGAGACTTCCGAACGGCATGGCAACGAAACATTCTCTCTCTATCCTCTTTTATAAATTTCTAAATTACTCGTTACAGGCTATTTTTTTTTGTTTAGTACCTAAACCACAGAATATATAATAGTACTAACGTACAGAATGGCCACGCTCCGCCCCGCACCTATTCGAGTTACCCCACCCCTCAAGCGCAGTCTGCCGGAAAGCTGCTGGCAACTAGTAGGGCTCGCGACGCGATGTATGTCGGCCGCACGTCACAAGTTCGGGAACCTATCCTACCTACTTCATTTTATAAAACATTAGAAAATTAATGCTTTCTGAAATTATCGCGATTAATACATGAAATAACTACAGAATCATTCGCTTAAGTTTGTTGTCGTGCATCTATTGTAATTGAAAATAATAATGCTTAAATACACAGACAGACACATTTTAAGTAAGTTTAAATAAATAGATAACGATTAAGTACATTTATTTGCACACATCTAAGCCATATCTTTAGTATATTTATGTCATTGGTAGTACTTATAGTACTAGGTTTTTGCGATAGACAGCCCTGTGTATCTTACGCACACATTGACGCGTGTACAGACGACGTCGTGCCTGTGTTCATTTCAGAACGCGGATTTTGTACGTCGTGGCCGCCGTGTGCCTAAACTTCTTACGTAATACAATGAGTTAACTTTTCAAATTAGTTTTTCAAGCCACAC
The DNA here is from genome assembly GCA_963854515.1 of Pandemis heparana. Lineage (NCBI taxonomy): Eukaryota > Metazoa > Arthropoda > Insecta > Lepidoptera > Tortricidae > Pandemis > Pandemis heparana. Next base: position 13,270,517 of record OY978013.1, on the reverse strand, counting down.
ACTTTCACAGTTAAGCCCGTCACAGACGTAGCTATAATATATATTGATATAATCATAGCAAGGCATATTACGACTTAATACATATTATAGCTGCGTGTGTTGTCATGTCACTCGAAAATTTGTATAGAAAATATTTCGTAATATGCCTTGCTATGATTCATATTAATGTATATTATAGCTACGTCTGTGATGAGCTTTAGTGTGCTGCACAAAGTTAATTTTACTTTGACACTAACTTCAAACATAACCGACGATTTTCACATATAAGTTTTCTGTCGAATGTACGTCAAAATCGGCGGCTATGGATAAAGTTACTATAAAGTAACTTTTAAACTTGGCCCACTTCTAGTGGTCAGAATGACTTTGTTTTGGTGCATTATAAAGTGCCCTGAGCAAAAAAAGTTTGTATTATAAATGTTAGCTGAAACTTTGTTGTTCCAGTTACGTTGGCGCTCGTAACGTGCTGGTGCGCGGCGAGGAGGCGGCGGCGCGCGCCGTGCTCGGCACCTACGGGGGGGAGCCGCCCGAATACGAGCCACGACACACTGAGGTAAACATACCTACACCATAAGAATAAATAAGAACATAGTAGAACGGAAACTCCCGCTCCGGCCGTACTCAAGGTCACGATATTAGAGTACTCGCTAAGCGAGCTACAAGTAAATAAAGACTTATATTTTAGCGATGTTATCTTTAGACGTAAGTATAATATTTAACAGTAAGCAAAACGCCTGGACGACAGAGGGGTGTAACGATGTGAGGGGGAAAGCAGGTATATAAATGGCGGCGTTTTGGACGCGGTCAAAAGAGATTCCGTTCTACTCTGTTATTATTTATTCTTATGCTAATACTTACTAGTGGCGAAGTTTATAGGATGAAAGTCGAAATGGCTAAAGTACGATATTTGTACTTACATGAAATTTTGGAAATTTCTCTAAAAAAAAACGAAAAGTATATCGACAAAAAAATTAATTTATTGAATCGTAAATTTCACGAGTGGTTCGCACGGTGCAGCGCGGGCGAGGACTCAGTTAAGCGGTCGGTCTATATTACTAATAATAATAATAATAATAATAATTTATTGCAGATAAAAAATCCATAGTTTGTTAGTTACAATGTCTTATTATTATGTTAATAAGCACATACACATTAAAAAAAAGGAACAAATTAACACTAGCTATAGCCAGCATGTCACGATCAATATCTAGGTATTGATCGCGACATGCAAGCTATTCCTATACTAAATGTGATTTCATTGTGCGACAGGCGAGCAGCGACGTGCAGGCTCTGGGCACGCTCATCTGGGAGATCTGCGCGTGGGGCGCCACACCGCCGCGCGCGCCTCCGCCCGAAATCAACTGCCCCTACAGGGAACACCTGTGAGTTGCTAAATATTTAATAAATATACGTTTCTTTGTTATTGCCGAAGCATTAAAGCGAAAGGGAATTGTCATACAAAATTGTTGCACTTGTTGCACCTATCGATATCACACTAATTTATAAGTGCTGACTTGCTGAGGAATTTTTACAATATTTTCTTTAGTATCATATTTTTGAATCCTTATTTTACGATCTAAGGTGTGCAATATTTGAATACAGATGTCAAGTGATGCAGTTGTGTTGGGCCGCGAACCCCGGCGACCGGCCGTCGGCCGCGCAGGTGCACGCGCTCCTCCACCACCTGTACAGCACGCACGCGCGCGAGGACGGCTACGGCAGCAGCGACTTCGAGGACCGCTGGCAGCGCCTCAAGCCCAACACCATCCCCAAGCTCGACGAGCACGTCGCCATCGTCCACGCGCCCTCCACTTCCATGGCCTCACACTTCACCGGCTCCCAAGAATTCGACCATCCCACCGTCCAAGACTCGCTCGGTGTCGACATGGACACTGCGGTCTCCAGATCTAGCAGCATCATGTCGGATAAAGACCCCCTCTCGGTACAGATCAAGTCTGAAAGCTTGACCAATCTGCACGGGTCGCTGGACGACGTTCGCAACATTTATCTCACGCATAATGAGAGTGCCGTTTCAGAATGCAATCAGGCCAACTTCGGCCCCGATGATACAGATAAAGAACACGATCGCTCCGACGCCTCTGTCGACCCCTGGCTCAAGGACATCATCGCCGGCAGCCAGGATGACGTCAGCTACTACCGAGACGTTAGCGATGTCATAAAAAACCTCGATAATATCCTAAATTCGGAGAAAACGTCCAGTTCGGAATCGAGCCATCAAGCCAGCCCGTCGAGGGATAACCTGATCTTGGACTGCAAAAAAGATTATCCAATGCAATCAAGTATGGTGAAATCCCCAGGTATTACCAACTTCCAGAACATATTAGAAATCGGTTTCGAGGATAAGTCGCCTGAAAGAAAGCGGGATGAAGAAGATGACAGAGATACCTTAGGTACGCTCAGCCACTCGTTCGAACGGCACAGCGACACCGTCAGTCAACAGACGCTAGAGAACTTAACACCGGATACTCCTACCAATGACATGGAGTTTCCATGCGAAGAGGTCACAGATGCTGGTCTTAGAGATAAATTACTTACCGTCGAAAATACTGAAGAAGTAAAGGTCGATGTTGATTTGCCAAAAGAAAATAAAATAGATAATAGTGATAGTGTAATACCCAATTTAGCCCATTTATGTATAGCACCAGTGTCTAGTGTTAATGAAGCTAAGAATGAAGTGAGCATGTGTGAAGAATGTCGATCACCAGGTGATAATAATTTAGCTGATATAGTGAGTGATAAGGAAACAGTGGAAGCTAAGTCAATAAGTGAAGTAAATAAAGATCCGATAAAGTCTGAAAGTGTTGAAGATGTAATTGCTAGAAATATTCAGAGTCTAGAACAAAGCTCACCAGTGAAGGTACAAAAAAAAGAGGTCTTGCCCATAGTCCCTGAGATAGTCGAAAGTGATAAAATTGAAGTTCTGTTACCCAGCGACTTGTTAGATGATAAAGAAGTAACAAACTTATTACCCGAACCAACTAGCATTAGTAGTCAAAATGAAATAAAGAATGATCTCATTACACCTGCAGAAAGTACAAGCTATAGCAAAATTACACCAGAGTCAGTTACTCATGTGGTTGAAATCCCAGCTTTTAAAGCCGAAACAATATACAATGATAATAATATGTTTGAAGCAACCAAGCAAGCCTTATTGCTAATGTCACTTGATGAAAAAGGAGAAGAATCTCTACCTGAAGAAGTACAAAATAATACGACTCCCGTTGCAAATCCTGATTTAGACTCCAACGCAGCGGAAAGGGAAAGCGAAAAAAGTGCAGTTTCAGTGCCTATTTCGGTACCAGAACCAGAAATTATGAACTTTCAAACTAAACAGGTAGAATCTGAAAAAATCAGTACAATGAGCATGGAAGCACCCACATTGATTTTACCTGAATCCCAGGATAACCAAAGCATGTTAAATTTTGAAGTTCCCGAGGAACTTGTTAAAAGGATTATAAAAGAAGCTGAAACAGCTGCATTGAGCAGTATTGAAACTGCTCAGGTACGAATACGAACACCATCACCAGTAAATAATGGAAATATAAATAAATTATCAGTTAATTTATTTCTAGAGAATGAAATAAGAGCATTAGAAAACGACTATCTATGTAATGGTCCTATTACTCCAGAAGCTATACCAGATATTTTGAAGGAAACAATAACAGCTGAAGCAACATCTAATAGTATGTTTCCTAAAGAAATTTCAAGAGATGCTCCTACGGCAACCCCTATAGTGGGGAATTGTGATAAACTTGCAAAAGGAATCTTGATTGAAGCGCTGAATGATGTACCTAAGGCTATGGCTGCAGTGAAAACTCCTGAAATCGTTCCAGATAATAATGTTGAAGGTTTAAAAAATGAAACAATTTATACCAATTTACAAACTATCCCAGCTGTAGTGCTTCCTGAAATTATTCAGGATGCTGAAAAGTCTGGTGAACAGCCCAATATTCTAAAGCAAGACGAAAATGATATTAGTAACCAAGAAATGGCTTCTTCACAATCTGTGCACCCTCAACAGTCACTAGACCTTGAATCAACCGCGAGTGCAGATTCTTCACAGAGTACTTTTTTGATCAAAGATACACTGACTGAAGAACACAATACTATTTTGAAAGAAGAACCTACAAAAACATTACAAGAGGAGTTGGTACGAAATAATACTGTCTCCGAAATTACAGCTAATCCTGCTAATATATTACCTGAAATCATCACGAAACTATCTGAAAATATATTAAATGAAGATGCCGCAAAACAATTGCCGCAAGAGCACAATTTGCTTGAAGAAAATGATTTGTTAATCCCGAATATGGAAACATTAATTGTGGCAAAAACTGTCACAGATCAAAATGCTCTTCTTGGATCTGATAAAAAAGAAGTAGAAGTGGAAGTAGAATTATCGAATAACAGCACTGCTTACATGAATTTCACAAATGGTGTCAAAGATGAAATTCTGGAGAGTCCCCCTATGGATGACAATGTTAAAGATGTCATAAATTCCTGCTTTGAGACATCTACAACTGAAGGCGTCTGTTCACTAGTCAAGAACGAATCTACTGTGTACTTAGATCTACCTAATGTGATACGAGAAACTGATGATTTTTTGGATTCTGAAAGGCAAATGAGTAGTAACATAGACGTTAAAGATCCTATATGCTCGAGCACTCCAAAAACCACATTAGATGATGCTCAGAAATCAGATTTAGATAAGTATGATATGTTTTCAGAGACGAAAGTCCCTGACTATGGCCCAGGAGTTACACTAACAAGATTAGAACAACAGTGTGTACCCGATTCCATGAGCCCTTTTGAGTCTCCAACCAAAAGTCACCCCACTGACACATACGACGAAAACAGTTCAGTAGTTTTAGGCCCATTTGAAAACTGTACCATGGAATTGTTCAAAGGTGTGAAATCTGCTACAGATTTGGTCGACGTACCGAAAGAGGAGCTGTTAGCTTTCTCATCGAATTTTAGCGAAATAAATCTCGAAACGCCTTCTCCTTTGCGCGACGGCAACTTTCTGAACGAAGTGCCGGACATTTCTCATGGTGATGTGCATTTCGATGACATCATCAGCGAGCCGAAGGACGAAACCGACAATAAGACCGACATCAGCGACGCCACTGATCAGTCCGTCACCGAGAAGCGAGTGTCACCCTCGACGCCGCCCAACTCGCCGGGGTACTTTCTAGCCTCAACCTCGCAGCAGAAGTACTTGGTCGATATTGATTTAAATCAACCGACCGAACCAGTTCCTATCGAATCGGACTCCGGTTTGAGCTCTTTACATAAAGAGATTGAACTGAATCAAATAGAGCTCCAAATTACTTCGAAACTAGCAATGGCTGAGAACGAAAACAACCTGAACATTGAGTATTCTGGACCTTTGACTGTGGAAGGCCTGGTCCAGGACGAGTTGCAGCAGGAGGAAGAGTCTGTCCCGGAGACGTTTCTAGCGGGCAACGGGGGCTGTATTGAGAACATAAGGGAGAGTTTCACTCTGGATGAAGACTGTGTTAATGCTCTGCGGAACGAGTTGGAGCTGAAACTGCCTTTGGCTCAAGTACGTATTTTTTCCTATTTTTAATATTAGCATTGACATGAATAAACAAACTAGATTCCCAGTCGCTAACAAAACTTCCTCAAGAAATGTCCGAGCAGCGTTGTCTATGTGTTGTGTATGTCAACAGTGTCAACACATCAACTTATACAGATAACATTAACATATTCGTTCAAATTAACACCTTATTTCGTGGCAGTAATGTTTAATGTCTATTGCATACGATCGCGAAAAGTAATGACACGACGTCACGCGCTGGAAAACTGTCTGTCTCTTTTGTTCTCAATACATTGTTATCAAAGCACGGTCGAAACACGACTGAACCAAAACTCTGCACAATAAACTCGTCGAGCAGACTTTTGCTTCTGACAGTTTTTGAGCGTGATTGGGGGTCTAGTTTGTCTATTCATGTCAATGATTATTAGAGTCTATTTTCTAGACTAATGAGCCATTTGCGAGAGGAATTACAAAAGTAACATTTGTCCTTATCTGTCACTTTGGCATTTGAATTTGCCAGAGACAACAAATCATTTTTTTAGAAACAGGTTTTTGAACCACGTTTTAACTTCGTATTTGAATGTTGCTCTCCTCGCTGTCTACAAAACAGAACTGACGTGACGAACCTTGTGAGAAGATAACAACTTCAAAGACCTAAGCGAAGCCTTTACATCCGTCCTGTTCTCTCATTAGGTAGCAGCGATCGAGCCGCAATGCGAGAGCGAGAGCGAGGAGGCCTCCTGGTCGGAGCTCCCGCCGCCGCCCGAGCTGATCGTGAGCTACCCCGGCGCGCTCAGCCCCATCGCAGAAGAGACCGGCCCGCAGCTCTCTGCGTACGAAAACGACGCGCAGTGTGAGTCATTGCTTGATCATTTTTAACCTTACTTTATTTAACACACATACATACAGTCACGCCTCTTTCCCATAGGGGTAGGCAGAGTACTCTGTTCCACTTGCTACGATTCTGACATACCTCTTTCGCTCTTTCGCTTTCTTTCTCTTTTATTTAATACTTAGTAAAATTTTGTAATAATATAGGTTTGTGTATTTTTTACCCCAGCATAATGTGCCTGGAAAAATCCAAATAAAATTTTGACACTAGTGTATGTTTAGTATAGTTTTGACCTTGAAAACTTAAATGTCTTCTTCTATGTGTCATTTGGAACTCTGTTTTTTTATGACAGCTATCGTTTCCGACCGCGTGTGCCGTGCAATATTAATTACCATACTTAATAAAGCACATCTACTTGTGATAAGATAACCCTAAATGGGAAGGTAAATGAATGTGAAGGCTGCTAGAGTTTCACTTCACCTTTATAATTACGCCAGCAAATAAATTTAGGCATATTTCCTTCCCTCCGTTTAGCTAAGATTATTACTATGACTAGCTTACGCCGCGGCGTTGTCCATGTTAGAAGTCCCTTCACGAAACACCGAAAATTCTATCTTCATTCCTTGTCAACATCATGAAGCTACATCTATATTATTTTCATCTTATGTCTGCTACACACGTAACGATATATCGTAGCGATTAATCAGCGCAAACCGATTTGCACAGATTTATCGATCGTGTGTATGAAAAATCGTAAGGATAATCTGCAGCGATTAATGCGATTAATCGATTAATCGTTACGATATATCGTTATGTGTGTAGCAGGCATTAGGCGAGTCAGTCAGACGTCTTATCATTATGTCGTTTTAGGGAACACGTCGGCCCACACGGACTCTTCAGAGAGCTATCCCGAGCCCTGCAACAACTCTACAGATGAAGTAACGGAGCTACCCACAGGCCAGCACAGCGGCCGCGACACCTACACGCTCCACTCGCAGCATACGTATACTGTGCAGCGCGACACTAGCAGAGAGTATGTACACTCTTTGAAATAAAAAAATAGGATTGATCGACAATTCCTTGTTATTATTCTGTCCCATCAGCCAGGGGAAAAAAATAGTACAGTTTGTTAAAATAAATGTTCTTTCTCTTTACACTAACATGCTTCAAAAACACGTTTTACAAAATTTAAACCCAATAAACTTACGGTTCAAAGAGTGACCCAAGAGAATGTAACCATAGCAACGAGTGAAAAGAAATAGTTGATCAACCCAACCTACCTTAGATTACCTGGCATGAAAGAGGCGGACCGATTATTTTGATTGTAGTAAGTCATAGAGAAGCGTATGTTTATCCTTTTCGCTACAAACGCGTTAAAGTTGAAATAATCGCATCCTGACCTTGTTTTATGACGGTAATTATCAGTTTAGAAACTTGTTCAAATCGTTAAAGTAACGCTTATGCTTCCAGGATAACGATGAGCGCGGACAGCTTGAACGGCAGCCCGCGTAAATCGGGCGTTGTGGACGACCGCACGTTCACCAAAGACACGGATGTGGACGTGGACGCTTGCGAGCGTCTGTCTCAAGTGTCGCCCTTTGTCCTCAGCCCCACTACAGACACTTCCGCACCCGAAAACTCTGACGTCACCGGCGTTTCCACTCTGTCCAAAACCACCGTAGCCACCGACGCCAAAATCTCCAAGCCTTCCGAAACACAATGCCTCTCTAAAGCGACCAGCATAGACTCTTGGTGCTCCAACGACACGCTATACAACGTCGAAGAGGCTTTCGACGACCTCGCCTCCGACCCAGACCTGCCCCAGGATTTTGATCTAGAGAAGGACCACGACGACAGCGAGAGCAGTCACACTCTGACCATCAACGATGATAAGGAACTGAGCCACGTTTCGACATACATCGTTCACGATAGCCATTCTGACGAGGACAGGTTCTCCCCCGATTCTATCACGGCGAACGATAACGACAATCATACGTACACAAAAATAAAAACCGAAGTCGTAACATCGCCGTCCGTTTTGACGAAATCCGAAGTCAACGATTCTAAGACGCAAACGAAGGATCTCGCGTACGGGACGATGATGTCGGGAGCGCCGTCGTACTCCAACTGCACCACGGAAGTGCTGTCCGCGGACAACGCCTGGATGTTTCCGCAGCCCGAGCTCGTGAGGAGGTCGCCCATCGACGCGACAGCGGACGTGTCAGCGCCTGCTGACACCAGAACTCGCGAGATCGAGTCCGAGCACAGTCCGCAGCTAAAAGACGAGCCGCGGGTCAAGAAAATGGACAGCGTAGATATATCATGCCTTGAGGACCATCTGCTCGAATCGAGCCCCGACAACAACGGCTCTGTGCAGACCGGCATCCACGATAGTCCCAACTACAGCTACGACATGGCCGTCGGCGTCACCAGCACCCCGCTCACAGAACCGACGTCCGACGACAACGCGCAGCCGTTGCCCATGACGATGCCCGAAGAACGAACGCCTGAAAATTTACCGAACAACATACCGAACTTCCAGTCGTTTCTTCAATCCGCCGAGTTGAGACCGCAGGAGACGAGCGAAGGCAGCCGGTCCATCCGGTTGGAAGGAGATAGCACGCAGATCAGCGCGAGCCCTTCATACTGGGAGTTCGAGATCGCCGCCACCTGCAAGCCGCAGGAGACGTCGCGAATACAATCTAGTCAAAACGGTTCAGAGGAGTTTCGCCAGTTCGAGAACTCTGTGCGAGAGCGGCCGCAGGACCTGTCCACCACCCCCAGCAATTTGCTGCTTCTCTCCGAGGAACACACTACTAACGAGGAGCTAGCGTCGCCGCGAGAAACCCGCACCGAACCGACACCTCTTATTATAAATCCGCCTAGTATTACGAATTTAAGAGAATCTCACTTAGCTAACTTTAATACGGTCATCATTACTGACTTGGAAGAGGATGAGACCGAGCAACCTCATTCGATAATCATTGCCGAAATCTCCAGAGATAGCCCGAATAGGACGTTCGACTCCCACACGGTCGGCGAGCTCAACCAGACATACGACTCCCATACGAACAGTAGACAGAACAATAACGAAGTCAAAGTGAACGTCAGTGACAATTCTAAAGAGCTAACAGTCAATGGGCTCGATGAACAAAGCAACGATGCTGCTAACTTCGATATCAAATCGCCTGAACAGGAAACTGCAGACGAACCGAAACAAGAAGAGCAAACGACAGTTAAAAACACAGACATGCTCAGAGACCTCCCAAACGGATCGGTTCCAAATTTATTTCACGTAAACAACGCATTTGATGTCAAATGCAACGGTAACAGCGAAAAGTTTGCTACGGTCAACTTTATAAGTGAAGCTTTTGAAGAACTCTTAGAAAGCAACGTCGATGACGGCGATTGTAAAGAGAATTCAAGTGAAGACATTCTAGAACCATCTAAGGAAGACCAAATTCTTCAGTCCAATGAACTTATGGAAACTCCAGCCGTGAATCCTGAAATCAGTCACAAAGATGTGAATGGTGTTGAAGAAAAGCTAGTTGCTGTTACAGAGGATTTTCTGCAGAATGAGAAAAAGTTTTGTCAATTCGATGCGTACCTGCCTCTGCTGAGTGATATAAGGTTTACTGGTAAGTACAGCTTTTTTTTAAATATCTTTCTGTTTTTAAAAATGAAATGCGTTTCTTAGTCGCGTATAAACTCGAGAACCTTATAAAGTACTAATAATTTGTAATTTGCTAACACGATTGTTGTCTTTTTGTGAAGTAATCCAGTAACTAAGAAATAATAGTACAAATTCAATCCAATGTAGGTACAGATTAAATTGAAAAATGCGTAGTTATCTATACATAAATATAATAAAGCTGAAGAGGGTCGAAAGTCTGTACATTAAAGATATTTAAAAAAAATCTGGGGATACTTAGAACCGATAACAGAACTCGCTCCCAACAGTTGTTAGAACTTTTGTCTGTATAACTTTCAAGCGCATCACGTGAAAACGATAACGGTTTTTAAATTTTAATGCAAACTACAATGTCAACTGCTAATTCTACGCAGACGAAGTCGTGGGGAGAAACTAGTTACAAATAAATGACTTCATTTTGATGGCAAATACTTTAACTGGTTCAGATAAGATTGCAGCGCGTTCGGATGCTCGAATACTAGGAAGCTAATCGTGTCGCTTTGTTTGTTTCGTGTATCACTGTCGAACAACACAATCAGTCGATTGCGAGAAATTTGTAATTAATCAAAAAATACTTTGAGTGTTTTATCACTATCATAATCCGCTTACACAGTTAGAACTCACTGGTAAATTGAAACATTGTTGTCAGGGAGGTGAGAGCACTGAGAATATTATCTTGCTGGATGACAATAGTATACTGGTTTCAAGCTACTTGTCGTCGCTATCCCGTACAAATAATAGTTGTTTTCTAAACTAAATTTGATAGATTCAAGTAAAGATATTACCATAAAACATAAATTAATGTATTGTTTGCAATGTTAATTTTTGACTCACAAAATGTTTTCTATTTTTATACTTTGTTATTTAGCAAACGATTTGGCGGGACTCATTGTGGCATTGACTTATCCGTTATTGGTATCATAGGGCCTAACTAAAGATACATAACATAACACTAGGTTTTTTTTTAGGTTCTTTTCTTTTTTATAGCACGCATCACGGAATGATGAGGATCCTGGTTCGATTCCCGGCCATAGCTTTACTTTTCGGATTTTTCTGTGTTCTAATTGTCAGTGCCGTTTAGAAATTTACTTTTCTTGTTATAGAATAGGGTAATCAACATGGCTTTGACTATTTTAGGGCCAGCCTCCGAAATAATGAGCACGTCTTTCACGCAAGACTCGCCGACGGAGCCCGAGCCAGAGCGAGAGGACAAACCCGGTGCCGATATGAAAGAGTGGGATAGCGACTCTGATTCGCATTCGAGTAACTCTTCGAGCGGCGAGTTTATATGGAAGGTCAGTGTGCAACAACCCTTAGATAAGAGTGTTTTGATATGACGTGTGAACTGTGTGATTATTTTAGTGGAATTATAATAATGATTATGTATATGCTATGTGTTTGCTGTGTTTAAAAACACTAACTTTGTTCTTAGCTTCCGATGATAATAAATAATTGACAACATTTCATTTTTATAACACCTGAAAATGTATATATGTATTATGGTTCGAAAGCAGTTCGAATCGAGATCGCTGCTTGATTCCTCTTTTCTAACAAAATACAGAGAACCAATAAAGTTATAGGCTCAGAAATGTGAAATGTTGTCAATTATATTTACCCCTGGTCCCGGTACGACTATGATGTTATATCTTTATATTCTATGTATGTACTTAAAGAGGCACTGAACAGCTCTAGAGAAATATATAACGCAAGCCGTTCTAGTGTCACTGTATATGAATATTTTCCTTAGCGATATATGTAACATTAACCCATGTTGACATGTTGAATATCCACTGAACCTCTGCTTTATAACTATAATTTATCCTTTAAACTGGTCACGGTTTTGAGATTAAGTTTACTATGTCAAAAATCATCTTGTATTATTTTCTTGAATCAAAATCGTGGTTAGTATATTATTGACTCTACATAAATATGTATATTTTGACATGTAACAGCTGTAGTTTTATTTCCGAGACGGAAATATGGCAATTACGCGTATTTTCTTCTGAAGCGCCTTTTATACCTTGATTAAATGGTTTTCCTCTTGCCTTTGTGTAGCAGTTCATGTCATAAAATAACGTCATAGTGTATACTGCTTGTGGTTTGCATGTGTGTGAATAATATTGTGTATGTATGGGTGCGTAGGGCGGCGACGGGCAAGAGACGTCTGTCGTTCCATCTACGCACTTCGACCATGTAAGTGTTTATATACGTATGTCTATTACCTTTATATAACCATCCTCTTTCAATATTTATTAATTAATATTATTAAATAGAATATATGCCAAATCTATGAATATTATGTTTAATGTTAGTTGTAGTTCTCACCGGCGGTGTGAATTATAAATTTGATATTTCGTATATAATTTGTTATGTAATTGTTATATTGATAATGATGCTCATGCTTTGACCACCACTTTTAACTGTTTACTAAAAGACATTTTAGTATGACATAAAATAGCTTCCGGGTCACGCCACATCCTGTGGTTATAGCATAGCGATTAGCAGACATGTGAACACTGTTGTTGTTACTCAGCGGGGCTCCAGCGACGGCAGCCGCGGGTCCGCGCACGCGGGCGCCGGGGACGGCTCGGGCGGCGCGGCGCGCGACTCGGGCTCCGGCTCCGGCTCGGAGGGCGACGAGGTCGAGTTCGTGCCCTCCTCGTGGGACTGCCGCGCCGCGCCCGCCAAGTCCTCGCTGCGCAGCCTCGCCAACACACAGGTACACGTGCTAACAATCAGTGGATTATACATATAGACCAACCGCTTAAATAAGTCCTCGCCCACGCGGCTGCGGGGCGCGGGGTAGGACGACAAAGGGGACCTCTCTCGGTGCTGGCGGGTAGTGCGCCTGCCGCCCGCACCTCTCTAGGCCCCCGTGGTCGTCCCACCCCGCGCCCTGCACCGCAGCTAGGACTCATTTAAGCTGTCAGTCTATAGAAACCAGATAGGTCATTACGTAACTCGCTCGCAATCGCCATCGTGTTCATTTTGACAGTCCTTGTATGAATGTGACAGCTAGCTGATTCCGATGCCAATTGTCAGCCCATACATGAACTGTCAAAATGAAGACTACGGTGATCGCGAGCGAGTTACGTAATAAGCCTGCTGGATTCGATCTAGTATAATAATAAATTGTTACACGAAAAACAATATTACGAAGTTAAAATATTTCTGTTAGATAAGTTTTAACAACTGCACCATAAATAATAATTATTTACATAGTGGATACCTACCCACTTCTAATATTAATATACCATTTTTGACCTGGATGCTAAGTATTGTACACGTGATGTTTTATATTGTTTATTAATTGATTTATTCCATGACTTCTCCAACTTATTTTGATTTTACTGGACATTGATTAATTTTGTTTTGGACATTTCATTTTACCTACGTATTGTTTTGCGATTCAGTAGTATTTATTTTGTGGACTTGTGCTTCCTATTTTGATTATTCATATTGTTAATTTGCATGTCATATTACTAACTAAATATGTAAACTGTATCTCATTTTGACATCTATTGTATACCATATTTAATTGCAAATAAAGATTACTTACTTACTTAAAAATGTTCGTGAAGGTGGGATCGGTTTGCGCACATTAGATGGTCGAAGATTTTAGAATTGCAGCGTGTAAAGTTGTCCTTACTTGTTGTTATAGGCTTATAGGGGTTGTGCAATACTCATGTAATGTTTATTAGCTGATTTTTAACCAATCCCCTTTTCCCCTAAAAATCAATCGATTCGAATCCGTTGTCACTCCTAGGTAAAACTGACGATTCCGTTTGGCTGTGGCTATCCCCCATACTAATAGGAATAAAGAACGCATCCCCCACTGACAATATCATACGTGCAGGATAACAAGAAGCGCGTGGTGTTCAAGCGGCAGAAGTATCACTGCGTGTACGAGTACCCGCGCGAGCTGGCGGCCGGCGACGCGGACTCGCCCGCCTACCTGCCCGATCTCTCCACCTACACAGGTACGAACAATGAACTTACCATATCCATAAGAATAAATAAGAACATAGTAGAACGGAAACTCCCGCTCCGGTCGGACTCAAGGTCACGATATTAGAGTACCCGCTAAGCGAGCTTCAGGCTGTCACGGCCGGCGTCGCCGCACGCGCGTTTGGCTGTTAGCGCGTTCCGTACCTTCATCTTGGAAACGCACCTAATGATTTATAAATCTCATATTTTGTAAAACTAGAATAAAATGAATTCAAAGTAAATAAAAAATTACATTTTGGCGATATTATCTTTAGTCGTGAGTATAATATTTAACAGTAAGCAACCCTAGCAACACGCACGACAGAGGGGTGTAACGACGTGAAGGGGGAAGTAGGTATATAAATGGCGGCGTTTTGGACGCGGTCAAAAGAGATTCTACTCTGTTATTATTTATTCTTATGCCATATCCTATAGAGTAAGGATAGATAAGACTAACTAAGGATCAGCCACACCGGCTATAGAACAAAATGCGAGAAAGAGAAACCATTATTGTAGATTTCAGTCGTTCTCACCGGGCCTACCCGCGGCGGGTCGTCACCCGTGGCGTCTATGTGCTGTGTTCGTTAATGTTCGGGTGTGGTCGTCTCACCCGCTGTATGCTACGCAACTAACACTGAAACCTCTCCGAAGCTCCATTGAGCGAGGCTGCTTTGCGAGGTGTCTCGCTAAAGGGCGTATTTAGTAAAGTGTAATCGCGCTTAGGAAATAAGGATCCTAAAAAGTATCCTAATTAGGAACAAGGATGGTTTCTGACAAGCTGAATGGTTTAGCATCTTAGTTAGGAACGTGTAATAATTTTTTGTGCAGTTAGTCGCCCTCGCCACGCACACCTGTCTGATTCAGTAACTTAATTCAGGAATAGTGTAATCAGAAGCGTTCTAATTCAGAAGCGCACCTGACTGTAGAGCGCTTTTGATTTTTTAAATTAAACGCACTTAAATATTCGTGACATGTTACGCCTGCAGATTGGGACCCGACGAGTGCCGAAGAAGCGGAACTGGGTTACGGGCAGCTGTTTGCGCCCGCGCCGCTCGACCTGTACCCGCTGCGCGGCACCATCGCGTTCGGCGCCGGTAACACACACACACTACTACGCTATACCCTATAATATTAGCTGAACCGAATACATACTCGTGCATACATAGAGACTACTTTGTTCCACTAGCTACGATCCCGACATACCTCTATCGCTTCATCCACATTCGTCAATCTCTTCATACATGCCTGATTATTTAGGACTAAACTTGACCTGACCTTTTTTCAAAACGTCCTCAATTTGATCATGGAATGTTCGTCTAGCTAGGCCTTCCGTTTAGTTAATCTTCTTTCATCCATCCTCTCTACATTACCAAACCTACTAATTGCTAAAAGTATTATATCCTTCCAGAGTACGACGAGGATTTCTTCATATCGTCGTCGGCGCGTCCGTTCGAGAGCCTCGGCGTGATGTCCACGACCAGCCAGTTCTTCCCCGGCATGCAGCTGAAGCCCGGGCTGCTGGCCCCGCTGCCCGACGACTTCCCGCCGCCGTCGCCCCTGGCCGCGCCCACGCCCACGCTCACGCCCACGCCCACGCCCACGCTCGCCCACACGCGCACGCCCTCGCTGGACTTCACCACCCCCGACTCCGGCGTGGAAGACATCACTCCCGGCTCCACCTCCACAGAAGAAGATTTCAAAACCAAGAAACTACCTGAAGCGGAAGTCAGCCAGTGGAGGTCCATCGACAGCGGCAGCTCCAGCGAGTCCGTCAGCCCGAGCTCACCCGGCGGCGAGGCCCTCGGGGGCCTGCGGCACACGCGCGACAAGCTCAAGCTCGACCTCCCTCCCAGCCCGCACATACCTTCCCCGAGACACAACAGAGTCTTCAACTTCGTCCTCGACAAACCGAAACGACACAGGGTCCCGGACGAGAGACCGGCGGAGATCGGCACGACGCCGCTCGTGATGACGGACGAGACGCCCGTCGTGTCCACGTCCTTGCCGCTCCCGAAGGACTGCGAGGACGTCTCCATCCCGGAACCCACGTTCTCCACGTTCGGCAAGTGCGCGCAGAAGACTGACCCCGAGCAGAAGATGGTGCTCACCGACGACGAGCAGGCCGAGAGCTGCGAGGTCAAGGCCCCCAGCCCCGTGAAGGCCGAGGCGGTGAAGGGCGAGGGCACCGTGCTGGACAGCGGCGACGAGGACTCCGGCATAGAGAGCAGCTCCAAGGCGACCCTCGAGCGAAACAAAACCCCCAACGTCTCTTAAGTAGAACGATTAGCAGTAGATTTGTTATTGTATAGTCCCAGGCCCGGCCCGCCGGGCGGTCGCGGCGCGCGGGGTAGCGCGCGCCGCGTCTCATGCCATTACGTTAGCTGATATAGTATTACCGAGTCTCGTATTACATTAGATCGTTTTAACGTTTCCAGGTCACTTTGGTTCCCCGTTGAATACATATCGGAATCGTTCAGTTCCAAGCGCGACTCGTGCCATTTGCGAGTAACTTATGTTCAATTTCAGTTCCTGGAGCGGCATAAAATAGAGTATAGCGACTAAATCGAAACGCTTCGTCCACTCTGTGCATTTCGTGTCGATGCAAGTATACCAACAGTTATTAATAGTTACTACAGATGTAAGGTACAAATAGCCGAGAGTATATACGCGTCTATCGCTAATCTAAGTATGTAAGTGCTTTGATACGTTTTACAAACCCGTGAAGGAACAGCCTAATTTTTAATACTGTAGACCGATGGCCTATCCATTTTTGTAACAGTTTTAAAACCCATCCTTGTACTTGCTAGATTTTTCATACGTAACGTTTTTATTCTAATTTCTTAACTTAGTGTAGAAGTTTCATTTGAGTGTGCGCGCTATGCTAGGTTAGGTAGGGGCACGATTACTTGTGCGAGCTCGGCGGGAGCCGGTCGCAGCGGGAAACAGAATCTCATTATTACTTAGAGCGTACACTCGAGCGAAACAATTATTCAATATTTATTATTAAAGGTGACACTTCGCCGACGCACAAGTGAATAAACATCTTCCATCGATGAACCTCAAAATTATGAAATCTAAATTGAATATATCGGTAAAATGTTTGAGGTTATAAAGCCAATTCTTAGTTAAGTGAAATTTATATTAGATAAGGTAGAAGTAGATGTAAAGAGTTGTGGTGATTATTGCGTATTTTGCGCGCGGTTGGCGGCGGGGGAACTTGGCTAAGCTATTGGCGGTAAGCAGGAGTCCTAACAGCCTGTAATCGGACAACTTGTGTATTCACGCGGCTGCGGGCACTGCTCATCGCCGATTCCCGTTTTCACTAGGCTACCACGGTGACGCTACCAGTCTGCGGACACCCAAAAACATGTTATTTTTGGTTGCGTAACCAAAATGAGACAGTGTCGGTGACTGGTGGCGCTGCCAGTGTCCTGGTGATAACAGGCCCTTGGGGACTCGCGAGCCGGCAGTGCAGCGCCGGGCCGCGAGCGAAGCAGCCGCGCGCGTCGAGTGTGCCACATAACGAACATCAATATAATATGCAATACGTCCAAGTGTGAACCTAATGTGCAATTCTTCTCATTTCCATATCATGGTGTTTTAGTTGTTTAGTTACTCAATGTAAATATAATTTAATCTTTATCCAAGGAAAAATTTGAATATGAAATTTTATTGCTTATAAATGTATTGTACGACACGTTTATTGTTCTGAACATTATTTTTACAGTTTTAGAATGTTTTCGTTAATGTACAGTTGTAAATACGAGGTAGAAGTTCATTTTGTTATGATGTAGAGCCCCTGGAGGGCGCGCGCTCGAGCCGCGGCCGCAGGCAACACTGATTCCATTATACTACATCAACTAAGTAATAAAACGAACAAGGAATTATTTGAATTGAATGAATTGTCCAATAATTATGGTATTTATTGTTTGTAAGTTGTTATTGATTTGTATGAACTGTCCGCAGTATTTAGTGAATGTGAATGCGTTGGAAGAGTTATTCATATTGTGACTTTGTCTTGTCTTTTAAAAGTATTTCTATGGAGAAAAAAATAATGAATAAAACTCGTAACTCAATATATGCCTTTCATTGCCCCTCCGTGCAGTTCAGAGGCTGCTCGCAACTGCTTTTACCATTTATCGTACACATAGTCAGTATAAAAAGAATCATAATCTTTGCGCCTTAATAAAAAACAATATAAGACATAAATATTTTATTTTAGTAACGTTTTTCTTAAATAGTAAATTACTTTCGTCATAATAACATTATTACTTCAAATAAGGATCACTTTAACTTTACCTATTACCAATATCGGTCAGTCAGTACCTATCGGGTCCTAAATGAGCGGAAATAGAAGAAAATCCCCAGATATCAGGTAGGTATATAATCGGAGTAAATGAGAGGCTCCAGTGCGGTTCACGAACTGAACTGAGGTTGATTAGGCACTGCATGTTATATAATAGTTAGGCAGAGGTGTGTGCGTGCACACTATAAAATATTCTGACAATCGGATAGAATTCAACAAAATGTCATGGGAAAACTTTATTCACTACACATCATGCATGTTGATCTGTCAAACTAGTTCGGAAAATTTTGGACCCGAGCACGGTCACAACGCAACAAACAAACAAGTTCACTTCCGCATTTATGCTATTCAAGTTAGGACTTCTCAGATACAGGTAGGTCTACAGTTACTTATACATTATTATTATGAGCAACGGGAATGTTTGCCGCATCTCAGCATACTTGTTAGAAAAGGTCAGATGTTGACTCACATGTTTGAAGTAAAATGCTTGCACATGGCAACAATAGTATAACATTTTTTGTTCCTTTTATCATCCATTTTCCAGTGTAGCGAATAGTGTAGCGAATTGAGGCCAGAGGCCAGTTCTAACTACACCTTAGCACACGGCGGCCACGACGTACAAAATCCGCGTTCTGAAATGAACACAGGCACGACGTCGTCTGTACACGCGTCAATGTGTGCGTAAGATACACAGGGCTGTCTATCGCAAAAACCTAGTACTATAAGTACTACAAATGACATAAATATACTAATGATATGGCTTAGATGTGTGCAAATAAATGTACTTAATCGTTATCGATTTATTTAAACTTACTTAAAATGTGTCTGTCTGTGTATTTAAGCATTATTATTTTCAATTACAATAGATGTACGACAACAAACTTAAGCGAATGATTCTGTAGTTATTTCATGTATTAATCGCGATAATTTCAGAAAGCATTAATTTTCTAATGTTTTATAAAATGAAGTAGGTAGGATAGGTTCCCGAACTTGTGACGTGCGGCCGACATACATCGCGTCGCGAGCCCTACTAGTTGCCAGCAGCTTTCCGGCAGACTGCGCTTAAGGGGTGGGGTAACTCGAATAGGTGCGGGGCGGAGCGTGGCCATTCTGTACGTTAGTACTACTATATATTCTGTGACCTTAGTGTGCGTATAGTTGCAGGCACAAAAGTGTAACCAACTGAACAACCGCCAAACTCCTTGACTGTTTTTATGCAAGGGTTTGATGTGGAGTCTCTTTGCTTTTCTTGACTTAGCGTGGTTGCATCAGCCGCGGCGCCAGATAATGACGAGGCCGGAGGCGTCGCTCGTGGCCAACAAGCTCTCATCGTAGCTAAAGCTGACACCCAGCACGGGCGACGCGTGCCCTGCAAATAAATATAGACACAAGGTTTTGCGACGAAATTTTACCTTGCACGAGGTCCTAGGCTGCAAAATTAGGCAAGTAACAAAGTAGGCAAGCAGCAGTGTTTGCTTGCTTGATATTAGCGTGCGACCAAACCGCCGCGTATACGCAGTGACGTGTCGTATCCGTCACGTTTTCTCACCGTTTCTTCATACATTTTGTTGCGGTTCCGTAACGTCACCGTTTTTTAAACGACGGTGTGGTCGCACCCTTACTGGTTTCTTTTTACCTCAGACCTTTAGGCTCGCAGTGCATCAATGGCCAATGGTCGGTGTTGCGGTACCCATGGGCAGTGGTGATTGCTTTCCATAAAGTAACCCACTTACTCATCGTATTTTTTTTTTACAAAAGCTGTCAACAGAAGTTTTGTTTTTTTTCATAGTCAAAGTCATTTATTCCTTAATAATAATATTATATACCTACCTACAATTGTCTTGAAAATATTATTAAAGCGATCTTATCAATTATAGACCGACCGCTTAACTGAGTCCTGGCCCGCGCGGGTACAGGAGGGCAGGGTAGGAAGACAAAGGGAACCGAGAGCGGTGCGGGCGGGTAGTGCGCCTGCCGCCCGCACCCCTCTCAGCCCCCTTTGTCGTCTACCACGCGCCCCTGTGCCGCGCGAGCGGGGTCTATAACAACAACAACCGTAGTAATTTAAGTGCAAATGAGGTATACAAGTATGGTACCTTGCAGCTTGTTGACGACTGGCTGCGCAGCGGCGCCCTCTATGTCCAGGAAGTAGACGGTGGCGTCCTCGGAGCCGGTGACCACGCACACGCCGCGCCGGAACGACATGATCGGGCAGAAGGTCGACTTGACGCTGTGCGAGCGGTGCAGCGTCGCGAAGCGCTTCTTCAAAGCTAGGCTGCCGTCGCGGTCCACGATCCTGTTCATAATCGTACATACTTGTCATACACTTTTTTTTAAACCCGTCGAGCGTCGTTACTGACATTTCTTTACATTTTTTTTACCCGTTGTGCCCACACCTGTGCACACAGGACGCTCGACGGGTTAATCAAAATAACCACATACTGAAATATTCTAAAAACAATTCTACGACACATTATACATATATTTTTACTAGCGACCCGCCCCGGCTTCGCACGGTTACTATGCATGTAGTTATTACACCTTCCTCTTGAATCACTCTATGAAAAAAACTGCATCGACAGACAGCAGAAAGCTATTTCGTTTTATACTATGTAGTGATAGTGATATTATTTGTAGAAGCTAAAAGCTTTAACTTGTTTACCTATTTCATATAGGTAATATGTAGAATATAGGTCCTACTCGGGAGCAAAAACCGGGTTATTCATTTCCCGTAGAAAGTTGCATGAAATGTGAACCAGTTTCTTTGCTCTCGACTATATTTACCATTTAACATGTGATCACTTAATATCAGGTGGACTGCTTGCACGTTCGTCGGGTAGCCATGTCGTAGCCAAACGAGGCTATAGCGATTTGGAACGTCACTCATGAACCTAAGCGTAAAATGCGACGTTGCCAACCCTAATAGCACGGCTTATAGAAGACAATAGAGAAGTGGTTTTTTCATCTCTCATACTCGGAAAGTGAGGCAAATCATATCTGACATACGGGAGGATAACTATTATTTTCTTCCCAAGAGTAGATATGATTTAAAAAACAAAAGGCATTGGCTTTTAATGAAACGCATACGCATTCAGCCAGGATTACGGCATATCCATGTTTTTTTTAAATTAAGTACCTAATAATATTACAAATTTTAAAATGCTCTTTAGTCAAATATTATTTTTATTAATTTATTTACATTACACAGCCTATCTCTATTCCGCTTAACTCGTGGTTCAATTTGGTAACTTACTAATTTTACATATAAACTAACAAAAATACCTACTTTATCTACAGTTTTTCTCTAATCATTATATAAAATGTTTTAATTGTTGTTTATGGGTAAATATTGAAATATTTGACAATAACCACATTGACCCATGTTTTAAAAAAAACTGATTTGCTGCCAATGCAACTAGTTTAGAAAAAAAAATGAAAAAGCGAGCTCGAATTTGGCGCGAAAGAATTCTTCATTCGGTAAAACTTTAAATAAAAATAAAAATAAAAATGAGTAAATATTCCTGGAAAAAACGTGACGTTTTCCTTTATGAACTGTAAAAATGGCTGAATTAATTTTAGTTAATTTTTAACTTAATGCATTTTTTCCCATATACTTATATATATATTTTTTTACTTTCCTTGTAGTCGAAATGAAAAGTAGAGTGTTTAACTCGGGAAAACCCCCAATATCACACTCGAAATATTGGCACCCTCGCATCGCATGCTCGTGTGCCAAATTACCTCGTGTGATATTGGTTCTTTTCCTCCCTTGTTGAACAATCTACTATTTTTTAATAGCCTATTATAGTGTCCCACTGCTGGGCAAAGGCCTCCCCTTCTTTCTGCCACTCGTCCCTGTCAAATACATGCTCCTGCCACCCTTTTCGATACGCATCCAAATCGTCCCGCCATCTCCTCCTTGGTCTGCCTCTGCTTCGATAGCCATCTCGCGGGATCCAATGGTTGGTAATTTGGGCCCATCGCTGTGGGTGCATCCGGCAGACGTGACCAGCCCAGTTCCATTTAAGCTTGGCGGTCTTGGCACCCACATCTAGAACGCGAGTTTTGGAGCGCAGTTCCGTGTTTCGGATTCGATATGGTTTAGTATAAAAAAAATAATAATACAGTACCTGAATAAGTATAGCGAGTCGTCGGCGGCGCTGGCCAGCAGCGCGGGGTGGCGCGCCAGCCACGGGCTCCAGCTGAGGCAGGACACGCCGCCGCCCACGGAGCAGCGCCGCAGCTTGCTGAGCGCGCCGCCCGGGCCCTCCATGCGGTACGACACTATCACACCCTGCACCACAAAAACAAGTGCGTGGAGTCCCTCCGCGCGGAACAAGTGAAACTTCGTAATGTGGAAATGAAAATAGGAACAGGTAGAAATTGATTTTTAGTGAACTCGTATTGATTCGTTCGAGTGCCACGCATTCTCTCGCTCTGTCTCTTTCTATTCCTCAGCCCCAGGAGCGTTGAACGTTTAACACAACAGTGCTTTCATACCCCCTCCTTGGTAGAATTAAACGTTTAACGCAACCTTGTTGGAAGTCGCATTAGAAGTTTCCAAAATTCAAAAGTTTATTTTTGCAAATAGGCCGCCAAGGACTCCTTTACGTGTCTTTTTTTTTGAACTACCTGTGCTTTCGGAAAGACCTTCATTGACAAGAAGAATGCGAATAAAGGATTTAAATTATTATTACTCGTACCTTATCATTAGCGGCCCAGAACATTCTTCCGCTAGATTCGCAGGCTATTGACATGACTCTCCCTCCCAGAATACTGCTACCTCCTGAAAGGCGAATTAACATTTTCCTAATAAATTAAAGCTACAATGGGGAAACATTCAAAGCAAATTGTCACGTTTTGCTGACTAGAAAACTTTAATGAGACCTGTTAATATTTTACGTAGACCAGTGGCGTATCCGTACATATACTAGCTGTTAAAGAGTGTTAATTATATGAATATTATTATGACTCACCTCTTGGATAGATGCCCGTGGACACGTTGAGCACTTCGACCATGCCTCGCGCGTTACCAGCCTGGAGTTTACGATAAAGAAATTTCTGCATCGAACTAAAACTAACGAATAGATAAATACACGGCGTGCGTGATTGAGAAACAAACAAACATCCATCCATACTTTCGCATTTATAATATCAGTTATATTAGAAAGGATACAATGACCATGTTGTTGTTAGCGGGCTGGAAGGCGACGGCGAGCAGCGGGGCTCCGAGCTGGTCCCGCACGGCCCGCAGCCGCGCGCGCCGCGCCACGTCCCACACGCACAGCAGCCCGTCCAGCCCCACGCTCACCACCAGCTCGTTGCTGGCCGACCAGTCGCACCCTGTACCGCACACTCACTGTACAACGACCAACGTCCCACACGCACAGCAGCCCGTCCAACCTCACGCTCTCCACCAGCTCGTTGCTGGCCGACCAGTCGCACCCTGTACCGCACACTCACTGTACAACGACCAACGTCCCACACGCACAGCAGCCCGTCCAACCTCACGCTCTCCACCAGCTCGTTGCTGGCCGACCAGTCGCACCCTGTACCGCACACTCACTGTACAACGACCAACGTCCCACACGCACAGCAGCCCGTCCAACCTCACGCTCTCCACCAGCTCGTTGCTGGCCGACCAGTCGCACCCTGTACCGCACACACTGTGTACAACGACCAACGTCCCACACGCGCCCGTCCAGCCTCACGCTCACCACCAGCTCGTTGCTGGCCGACCAGTCGCACCCTGTACCGCACACTCACTGTACAACGACCAACGTCCCACACGCACAGCAGCCTGTCCAACCTCACACTCTCCACCAGCTCGTTGCTGGCCGACCAGTCGCACCCTGTACCGCACACACTGTGTACAACGACCAACGTCCCACACGCACCCGTCCAGCCTCACGCTCACCACCAGCTCGTTGCTGGCCGACCAGTCGCACCCTGTACCGCACACTCACTGTACAACGACCAACGTCCCACACGCACAGCAGCCCGTCCAACCTCACGCTCTCCACCAGCTCGTTGCTGGCCGACCAGTCGCACCCTGTACCGCACACTCACTGTACAACGACCAACGTCCCACACGCACAGCAGCCCGTCCAACCTCACGCTCTCCACCAACTCGTTGCTGGCCGACCAGTCGCACCCTGTACCGCACACACTGTGTACAACGACCAACGTCCCACACGCGCCCGTCCAGCCTCACGCTCACCACCAGCTCGTTGCTGGCCGACCAGTCGCACCCTGTACCGCACACTCACTGTACAACGACCAACGTCCCACACGCACAGCAGCCCGTCCAACCTCACGCTCTCCACCAACTCGTTGCTGGCCGACCAGTCGCACCCTGTACCGCACACACTGTGTACAACGACCAACGTCCCACAAGCACAGCAGCCCGTCCAACCTCACGCTCTCCACCAGCTCGTTGCTGGCCCACCAGTCGCACCCTGTACCGCACACACTGTGTACAACGACCAACGTCCCACAAGCACAGCAGCCCGTCCAACCTCACGCTCTCCACCAGCTCGTTGCTGGCCGACCAGTCGCACCCTGTACCGCACACACTGTGTACAACGACCAACGTCCCACACGCACAGCAGCCCGTCCAGCCCCACGCACACCACCAGCTCGTTGCTGGCCGACCAGTCGCACCCTGTACCGCACACTCACTGTACAACGACCAACGTCCCACACCTATATACTATCCCAAACAGCCTTCCAAGCGTGAATCATCTTACTAATATTAGAAATGCTATCAGTCTATATAATGTCTAGTGTTGACTCACCCGTGACCGGCTGCGAGTGTCCCTCGAGCACGAAGCTGACGCGCGGCGGCGCGGCCGTCACGTCGCAGATGGAGACGGAGCCGTCGTGGGACGCGCACGCCAGCTTCGACCGGTCGTTGTTCGCGAATTTCACTACGCTCACTTGCTCAGAGTGCTGGAAACAAAACGTCCGTGTTTATCAACGGCATGCCAGTGTTCCTTTTAAGCCATACCTAGCCCCTCTGCGAGCTGTGATGAACTGTTGCATGATACTGTAACCAAAAACCCTGGTGTGGATGTGCGTTCCACTAGCGGCAGGCTCGCGAGCTACAGGGCGCAGATGAGTACCCGGCTTTAAAGCTAGCTATGTGTTATGTATATGTATTTAGTTGTGTTGATGGTCTTGTATGTGTGCGTCTCTTGTATTGTAACCTAGCAACCGTTTTGTTTTGTCTTCTAAGAAACCTTTGGATAGCAAGCTGCGTTTCTTTATAATGATGCATTCTAATACATAATACTATGAAGCTACTTTAACGGTGGGTAAGGAATAACATTTCAGGCTCCTGAGTCACAAGCAATTAATATTTTTGGAAGGATACACATGTTCCAACCCAAGTGGAAATATATAACATAGAAATAAATTCAAATAATAATCAATGTCATGCGTGGTACCAAATGTGATCTTCTGAAGACTCAAAATAGTTGTGAAGAAAGTAATTTTGCAGTACAGTCAGCACAGTGTTATAGAATTTAATTCTTTAATGCCTGAAATTCTATAGTCATATTAAATGTATTTTTTGGCTTACCTGGTCAAAAATATGATGAACCCCAGTAAATGCATAGTTTTCTGATATTGACATATCATTCTTCTTTTTATTGCTGGAACCTGGTTGGAAATCATCAAAAGTTAGACTAGCCTGAAATTCAAAAGTATTTGTTTATACCAACTTGACCATACATGTACAATGTTGAGATCAGGGCTAGATAGTGTCATGTTGTAATACCTTACTGCTGGACCTCTGGCGGGATGACGCTGAACTTATGGAGATGTTGTCCTGCACCCCATATCTCCGCTGTAAAAGCTGACTCCTGATGTATATGTACTTTTTTATTGTTTCTATGTCCTGTAATTGCAAAAACTATATAAAAATCTAGGTTGTATACTGAGATACAACTTGCTCAATTTCTCTTGAATGTTTAAAGTATGCTAAATATAAGCAGTACTTAGTATAACTTACTTTAAATTTAGAATTTTCTCTGAGCAGTTGGCTTCGACGGCGAATATACAATGTTTCTGAAAAATAAAAATTATTTAACAAAATAAACTTCATAGAAAGCTGGCAGTGATGTAGTAATATCTAAGCGTGGTTTACTTACTAAAATTAGGATTGTTCGGAGCCCTGTACGCGTTAAAGCGGGCGTCCAACGCGAATATCTGTTGCTGAAATGCTGCAGCCATGGTGCCAACCTGTGTCTGTGTTTATGTTTACCCAACTCGATAAATCATGCCTTTTGTGTATTTATCTTACTAAGATGCTAATACAAGACATCATGGTTGAAACTTCAATTAGTAGTCGAAGCTTTGAAAGTGTTTAGGAATGCTAATTATTTATTTAAGAGATTCGATTGCGAGATCAATTAAATTCACATAAATAAAAACAATACACACCACACCGTAAAAACTTTTTTTACTGTTTTTTCGTTGACGTTGCTTGTCAAAGCAACTTGCTTTGACAAGTGACAGTGACAGCAGCCTGACGGCCAAATGTCAAAGTCTGGTATAACATGTTTCACGCATGTTTCCCAAAATAGCAGCAAATTCCGAGTGAAACGGAACTGTGCGTGCGCCCAGTGTGCGCCTTGCGCCGTAATGGCACCATGGTTAGCACTTGGTTAGCACTGCCTCAGAGTCAGGTGGGTTACTCCGAAATTCGATTTTCGAAGTTCGTATCATACCGTCCCTCTCATTCATTCTCAAATTAATAACCATTAGTGAGAGTGGAACGGCACGAAACGAACTTCGAAAATCGAATTTCGGAGTTTATGGCCAGGCCTTATACTCCGAAATCCGATTTTCGAAGTTCGTTTCGTGCCGTTCCGTTCTCACTAATTGTTATTAATTTGAGAGTGAGAGGGACGGTGTGATACGAACTTCGAAAATCGGATTTCGGAGTTGCCCCCCAGGGTACTTGCCCAGAGTGCGCACAGGGAAAAGGGGTCTGGTTTCTACTTACTTAATTAAATAAATAATGTCCATTAAATACACAAAGTGCTTCGTAAAGTATACCATTTTCATTCTAACCTGTCCTATTTGGTAAACAAAATTCTAACCTCAATAGGTATGCATATTTTTGTAAAGAATAAGGTGTATTATGTTATCAAATAAACCTGAGGTAATATTTTGTACATAATTTTGCTGATATTTTATCTCCAGTTCCTTTATTTACGATGAAATAGTTAAAAAATAACAAAAATGAGACGTTTGGAGGTTAGAATTTTGTTTACCAAATAGGACAGGTAAGAATGAAAATGGTATAGATATAAACGTATGCGTCTATCTGAACCTAAAATAAAATGTATCTATCGTTTTTTTTTTTATTATAAGTCTAGCGATGACGAGTCACGTGGAGTGGAGATCTGCGCACCCACGGATACCGTATTTTAGGTATACTTCTGCGCATACAAGGTCATCGCTAGACTTACGTGCCGGCACTTATACATATCTTACTTACCTACTTTCCTATCTACTACCGTAATGGAAATTTATTCCTCCGATATTGTTTGAACCAAACGACACAGTTATACACCTACCCACATAATATTAAATCGATTGGTGATTGGTAATATCAAGGTAATATTGATGGCATAGGTTAAGGATATGAAGTTACAGCTGAAGCTACAGCTGGCGGCACGTAAGTAAAACGTGGAGGGTATATGCGCAGTATGAAAATGATGTTGTTTTTCATAATGCGCATCTCCCATCCACGTTTTACTTACGTGCCGCCGTACGTATGTTAAAACGTTAATTTCAAAATTAGCACCACAAATCAAGTCTCAATAAAATGAAATCCAGTGTCAAAGGTCGCATTAACCATTTCTACAAAACTGAAGCACCTTGCATTACGGCGATCCGTGCAAAAGCCATTTATCATTCGGCCACAAAAACTGAGAATCGTGCGTCCTTCTCGCACGCGGCGCGCGCGGCGAGAGGCCGACGGTTTCCCGGAATCCTTATTTCCGATTCCGAAACGCCCGGCGCTGGGATACCGAGAATCCCCGAGGCGTTATTCTGGGCCGCGGTGGCGTCTCTAGTGCGGGTGCTGCCCCCGCGGTATAAATAATCAGAATGCGTAAAGAGAAGTCGGTGACCCCCAATTACGACACAATCCGTATTTATTCTACCAAGAAACGCTTAATTCTGCTTCTTAAGGGATTATTATATTTTCCAAGGTATTTTACTTCCAGAGTTATGAGAATCCGCACAACTATTTGTTAGTCTTTTACCGGGATTTAATTATTACTTTGAAGGAGGGTAGGTATCGAGAAGAAAAAAAGTGTTGTAGTTTTATATCTTGTTTTAATTAATGACATACAATACATACATCATAACGTTTAAAATGCAATCATACAACAAACGTGTGTATACAAGACATAATTAACATGATTAAACAGTAAAATGGGCATTTATATTTACAATAATTAAAATAAAAACTATCAGACGGATTAGTTTAACGTACGGGATTAATATTACGAATTAGCTTTACGAGATAAGTAGATTTACTATTACGTACTTATTAATTTTCGACGTAGCGGTTTACAAGAGCTCATGCCACGATGCTGCACATAAATAATGACTACCTGGCTAGTGGCTCGTGCTGAGGCTACAACTACCGTCGGCACACCGACGACTAGCCTGTTGCACCTAAATATCGTCAAGACATTGCATTGACTCGAATAGGAAATGCATGGATATTAAAATCTATTACAGTAGATCATATAAATCAATCAGTCAAAATTATAAAACTAAGAAGGCAAGTATCCCTAAATAGTCGACCTTAACAATATTACGTACAGAATATATTTTACAAATTAGAACCATATTCTATTGCTAGGTTATATACATAATTTATTAAATTCATTATAATATCAACACGTCTAAAAACTCCAAATATTTTTATCACTGCACCCTGCATCGATAAGCTCTGGCCGCCGGCTCTCGGGGTCCGACCTTTTTGTTTTATATCAAAATTATTGTAATGTCGACCGCGTCGCGTACTCCTGCCGCGGCTGCGTCTTGGCGCGAACCCGACGCGCCAGCACCCAGCGCGGCAAGCACACGCCACCAACAACACATCGGAAAATATTTGGAATTCATAGGAGAACAACATCCACTACATTCTAAAAAGATTCATGCGTACAACGTACAATAGGTACACCGATATTCTGGAATATAAATTACAAAGCCGTTGCATATACGATAACATTACATTATGAATTATCTAAACTATTTCCTATTAAACATTTATTAACTAATTAAAATCAATGGCATTATATGTTAACAGCTGCATTACGGTTTACTTTATGTGCACTAATCGCAGGGCGTCGGTACATGACGACCTGCACAAAATGTGTAATTCTGTAACAGCATAGCGTGTTATTTGAAGTCATTAAAACAGCAGGGCACTTTACGACCTATTCCTTAATATATTATAAGTAGTTTTATGACAGGGTCATTGAGGTTCTACAGTTGTGGGCAAGATCTGGCTCTCCGCCGAGAATCGAACAGTCTGGTGATGGCAGAAAAATTAAAGCAGCTTTAGACATGGCTCGCTAGTTCATACACGCGGCTGAAATATTATTTCGTAGTTTGTAAAATTGTATCGCATTACGAATTAGCCACAACCGCCTTAGTTTACAAAACAGGTACCCGAAATCGTTGTTTATTAAACTGTTTCCGTAACGTAAGTACCTACAACAAAACAATAATAACTAGCTCGACGTTTAATTAGTCTTGTTTAATTAATTTAAGGTAAATCGAGCGTGCTGAAACCTCGGCTTAGTAAACAAGAGAACCGCAAAAATATGTTATCAAACGTCCTTATCTTCTGCTAATATGACTGGATTTACATAGCAATAGGCCGTAGTATATGCGGGTAAATATATAACGCATTTAGGTCGTTGCTTTTAATTAAACTCGAGTTATTTTTTCAATTTAATGTTGCATGATCATTCGGAATTCTATTTACTAAATAAATAGTTATCGATTCAGAGGAAATATAATGTCTGTTGGTGTGTCGTCGAAGTCGCATGTAATCCACGTTTCTGAGTGAAACCTGCCGCGTACAGCTATTTGTCGGAACTTAACTGTCGACCGCGTGACCGCCAGGCTGAATACAAATGCCTTCAAACTAAATAAAACAAGACACCGCCGATTATTTGCCTAATGCTGCCATATCTCACCCCCGTCACGTCGCGCCTCGGACTCGCGGGACAATGCTTTGGGCTAAGCCGTCGCTAATTGGTCGCTTGTATCGCTTCAGAGTCTATTTGTTAGAGTTCATTGCAGTCATTAAAATATGATGAGCTACAAATCAATTGAACACGTTGCTCATTCAGTCACACGCGAAGTAGATGTTGCCTTATACCGAGAATAATAAAATATTTTTTTTTACATAATTTATGTTGGTTTCATTTGATGGTTTCTAGGCGAAAAAGATGGTTTCTTTCCGAGGTTGGAGGTGTAGCGTTACGTTTAGAGGCCTTGCACATGTGGCGAGTGCACTGAGCTGTTCGGCAGATGTTGGTCTACACTCGTAAAAGTAAACCATTTTTTACCCGGTTTGTCACGTTTCTGGAACTAATTTTGCTACCCCTTGTCAAGAATGTTAATGTGTTTTTGTTCTATTAGAAAGTGGATTCGGGCAAGATTCGAGGGCTGTGTCGAACCGGTCATCCAACGCAGCTACCTACTTGTTTTATCTAGTGACAACTTCATAAATTTGTTGTAAAATATTTCGTGCGATCCGTGTAAAACTAAGTATTGGATCACTAACCGAATAAAAAAAATTGTACGAGGAAAATCGTACTATGATATTGTTTTGTATTAAAGTTGTAGCTACCACTCACATGTAGCAGGAAGCTTTATTTATTTTATTTATAGCGATCGTATTGTTGTAAAATAAATTGGCTTCATTTGGGTTTACACCAATCACAATATAATAAACTAATAAATAAAGCTTCCGGTTCAACCCTATAAACTTTAAGGATGCCTACTAGTATTATTTTAAAACTTAATTTTACAGCACTTCATGTATGCAATAAACTAATAAAGTGTTAGGAAATATCAAATGAATCAAGAAATTTTTTATTTCTTAATTTTTATATTTACTTTTACGGTTTTACCGTTAGAAATTTAATTTCTAAACGACACTGAAAATTAGAACAATTATTATTACAAGGTCACGTGACAGTTGGTAATAGATACAAAAATTCGAACGCTTACTCACCTGCTATGGGTGGTGTAGGGGTATAGCACGCGTCACGGAATGACGAGGACCCGGGTTCGATTCCCGGCCATAGCTTTACTTTTACCTGCTATGGGTGGTGTAGGGGTATAGCACGCGTCACGGAATGACGAGGACCCGGGTTCGATTCCCGGCCATAGCTTTACTTTTCGGATTTTTCTATGTGTTCTAATTTTCAGTGTCGTTTAGAAATTAATAAAGTGTTATTGACAAAAATTACGTCAATTTCTCAGAAACTGAACAGGATGTATATGAAACAGCTTTATTGAACTGGTTTCCCTTAGATTACTCCGAAAAGCAAGCCGAAGCGTAAATACACGAAATAATTAACTTTATTGCGTCGTGTCAATCCATCACGCTTTGCCAAATCGGAAGATTACAAGCGTTTCAATAGCACCTCGTATAAAAATCGTAAAAATGACTTAAAGCATAAACTACACAAGTAAAAAACATAGCACCTACACATAAGCACGCGCATCACATTTTCCCTTAACGACCTATTCAATACTCCGCCGCGCAGTGTATCAAGTCAGCCCGCTGAATTATGGCCCTGTTATTTGTATACAACGAGACATTTCAACAGATCTATGTTTGAATAACCTAAGTATATAACAATGAAACGTTTCCTCTGTAAACAATGGTAGTTTGGAGCTGGTAAATTTCCATTTTCAGCTCGGCGACTTAAGATACAATTCGTGTATTATGTCTTGGTCGCTCCTCTCTCACGTTCCTATTATCAGAATGATCAAGAAGTAATACACCGGCACTGAATTACTTCGAATTGACTTCCGATACCTCATTTCCTTCATCAAGTGTGGTCGCTACAAAAAGTTGTAAAATAAATTACAAACATCAAAGCAACTACATTGATAAAGATCACGAACACTCAAAAACGTTTCGCAAGTCATCTTTTAATACGCGTACAAATAAATGTTATCAATTAACGCTTCTCAGATCTCGGCACTCAATTAATCTACGAGTATAATAAGAAAAACCATCAGTAGTGTAGGCACTGGAAATGTTGTGTAAACAATAATAGAGGATAGGACAGATATAAATACGTATTGCGCAGGATAATAAGCCCGTTTATCACGATTCTGGAAATAGTAATCGCCGGCGCGATAGTTGCGGGGAGGCTGTTGATGCGCGCGCCTTCCCGGAACTGAAAGCGAGGTGACCCCGCACTAGTGGGAAATGTGATTATTGTAATAAACTCCCGGAACGAGCCCTTTCCGATATCTGTGAAGTCAATTTATGCTCTTGTCTTCGCGTTTAGAAGCTTCGGGGAAATAAACGCCATTAACCGGCGCGGCTGGGCGCGGGCCGGCAGCTCGCAGGGGGCTGCGGATAAAAACCGACGATCAACTGCTTTAGATAATGAGTTTTACGTAAAACATTATCGTTAAAAGTTTTATTATGGTTGTTTAAGGCAGACCAGGCTAAAAAGCACAGGGAGCGCGTGCCACTCGCGCCAGTTCTTGCCACTTGTTAACTAAGTACTCTCGAATAAAGCAGAGGAGCTGCTTTAAAAAAATACAATCCTGCGTACCAATTTTATTTGATATTACATATAAAAAGTGAATGGAACGTACCCGAGCCATCTCCGAACTGTTGACTTGGTGGGCACGTTATCAGTCGCGTCGGTTTTTAAGCAAACAAGCGTCACTGGTGCTCCGAGACCCGTATCATTCGTAGTAAAGCATTGTAAATACGAGCAAGTAAATATAAATAAAAACTGAAAACCAATTAATAAAACAAACAGTTTCTAAGGAATTTGCAATGATGACATCGAAAGTCATAAAAATAGATTTGTTACGTGTCGTTACAATAATATACAATACAAAGTAACCTGCGGTTACAAAAACGATAAAATTAACAAGATTTAGATTTTAAAAAGTTTCCGTTAGTACGATAATTGATACGTTAAAGCTCAAATTAATTTACTTTGAACTGACATAAAGAGTAAGCCTACATAGCCGTAATACTCGTATAAAAGATTTTTATAAATTATAGGTTAAATGAAATTTAAACACATCTTCCCTATGTTCATCGTACTTATTACGAGCCTCTGCACCGACGAGGTGTGATTTCCCACACACGACATATTCGCTCGTTTACACTTCAAATAGAAATAAACCATTATAATATGTATCTGTGCACACCGAGTCACAACACACATACGTCATGGCGGGCAGCGCGTATTTGCGGTATCGTTGCGCGACCTCTAAGAATCTCCACGCATTTTTTATGCAAACGTGATATCGGACTTGTTTACAATATTTGCGCAAGTCTACGACCGCCATTTCAAATGAATGGATGATACAAAGTACCAACTTACATAACAATATTTGAAACGGGAAAAACTAATAGATGGACGAATAAAGTATGAGTCGTCGGCCTTAGAAGACTACGTATTTTACACCCGAGAATAAAAGTGACCGGCAAGTTGACGCTTAGGTACATATTCGCCAACGTTATTTGCATACAAATTCTAAGATTTTAATCGTATGGCATCAATCGTCATGAAGTGTCTTCTCGGGAGTATATATATTTTTTTAATGAGCCCGTAATGTTGTCCCACTGCATTAAATATTAACTTTACTTAATGTGACACAATTGAATTCGACTGTCGGCAATGACAATGACATTCTGTTGTTAGTCATAGGTAATTCAGAAATACGATTTGTTGGTGCAAAATTGAATGAAACTAACAAGTTCGTACAATATAAACTCACTTATCGATGATTTTAAACTAATGTCTTAACTAGTGGTCTTTCTAAGCTTTGTTTGTTAAAGTATACTTTTATTGTCCCTATAAACTCGACAGAAATTGAAGTCTTCTAGCCACTTAACAAAGGATTAATCAAACAAGACGTAGATGTCTGATGTCCGAAACTATGGAACTCTTTCTAATACCTACATAGTTTATTTGAGCAATTGTAACAGCAAAAGGAGCTGCAATTCCGGGATATATTAAAGAAGTACACGATGATAAGCATACCCCGGTTTTCGCTGCGGGGATGATTTTACGAAGAGTAGAAAAAAATAGACAATATCTCTTGGCTGATACAAATATAAGTCAAGAAGAAATCCTTTTAAAACGAAGAAGCGGAGTACCTATAAGGTTAGTGAAATAGATTTTTTGACTCGCTATTTTTTACAAACAAAGCTGGGAGCGATCACTATTTTAGGCGAAAAGAAAAGCATAGTTAAGTGAGTTTATGGATATTCGAAGTCCCTATTAGTCATTTAACTTTCCATTAAAAAATCCGTGTAGTTATAATATCATACATGTTAACATAAGGAATAGAGACAAACCGGTAGTGACTATTCTCATAAGCCGAATTCAAGTAACACTAGATTGGTCCAAGCCAGTCTTTTATCGAAAATCTTCAAGTCGGATCACTTCAGAGAAGGCACGTATCTCGTTTTCTTGACACAAAAAAGTTTAGTTCGCGTGCCTATTTTCAGATGCGAGCAACTATTGACAGCAAATTATTTCAAACAATAGGTTACCGTTGAAATGGATCTTTATATTCTGACTTTGTCCTGATGCCGACTGAAGTTACATTTCAGGGTCTGCTGATCCACCGACGTGTTACTCCCACTCTTCCCCACTGGACTCGGCCTGGGGCGAGGACTCGCCTGGCTCGGGGATGACGCTGGACAGAGTGTGGAGGACGGAGTCGCCGCCGCGGTCCGCGCCGGAGATGCCGCGCCGGCGCATCGACAGCTTCGCGTGAAGATCCGCCATCAGGTCGCCACCGGACGCATTGGTGTTCTGAAACAATGAGGTGCTATAAGCTGGTGTCGCTAACAGTCTTAAAAACTTACCCTTATTCATAAACGCTCTATAGGCTTCCGTTAACTTAGCAATCGTTTGTCCTTATCTGTGAAAGATGGTTCTCTATTGATTTGCCGAAAATTTTATTGCCGAATTTCACTTCCCAACCAACGTTTGGCCGAATTTCATTTTGGCAATTGTTAATTGTATGGCAACTTGTTAAAATGATTAGTTTCATTTTCCAAACTCACGATTGCCAACTCAACGTTTGTTTTTTTTTACATGGTCACTTATTAAATTTTTTATATAGCCAAATAGTACTACATAACCATTAACAAAAAATAAGACATTCTAAGGTAAAATAAAGACTGTTTATAAATTAAAACAAACGTGTTCGCGGCTAAGGGGTGGCCCACGGGCCACCCCGCCGCACCTAAACCTAAATTAATCCAAATAAATCATAAGTTTTTCGGCCTAGTGTAACATTTGCCATGTGAAAGATATTCCAAAAGTTTAAAATCAAAATGATATTCGTCCTCATGAAAATTCGGCCAAATGAGAGGTTGGCATACAAAAATTTGCCAATTGTCAGTTGTCAAAGTGAACATTCGGTGAAATGTTGGTTGCCAAATGAAATTCGATCAAATAAAATTCGGCGAAAAGGCAAGAACACCGTGAAAGATAAATGTCAAAGTGACAGATAAGAGCAAACGATTGCTAAGTTAACAGAAGCCTACAGAGCGTTTATGAATAAGGGGTTATAATTTAGTAGGAGATCATATCGGCACAGAAAACAATGAGATAAAGGCTGTTCTAAGTCATACAAGAAGAAGCTCTTGTAGATTACGGAAGGTCATTCGTAGGGTAACGGCACCAGTAATGGACAAGGATCCAATAATGAACAATAACTCTTATTTAAAAGAAACGAAGGGATAATTACACAAACGAATAACTCACTAATAAAAGTAGAGTGATGCTCGACATGTTTCGGACTAGTTCGTAGTCCTTCCTCCCGGAGCGCTCGGATCGCACCGGCGGCAGCGAAACGAACGTGTTCGAAACATGTCGAACATCACTTGACTTTTATACGTGAGTTATCAGTTTGTGTAATTATGATTGAGTCTCACGGTAGTTTCATGGTGAAAACGAAGGGATAGTAATTTATTTGACAACACTCAATTTATAACCATATTATCTATAAATTAAGGATTAAGTGTCCATTACTGATGCTAGCTAGCTTAAAGTGTCCAACACTGGTGCCATTACCCATTACCCTTTCAAGATTCATATAGGTCCGACCACACCGCCGCGTATACGCAGTGACCTGTCGTATGCGTCACGTTTTCTCACCGTTTCTTCATAAATTTTGTTGCGATTCCGTAACGTCACCGTTTTTTAAGCGGCGGTGTGGTCGCACCCTTACGTCTATTTTTCAAAAACGCCACTTGTTTATGTTCAAGTTCAGCCACAAAAGGTTACGTTGTTTGCATTAACTAACAGATTTGTGACGGAATATTTCAGAAATTTCATGGTGACATACACGAACTCCAGGGGCCTTACCATGACGTCTTAATGCGTTTCAGTTTAGGTTCGCAAGCTGTCAGATCCATACTAAAAAGTGACAGCTAAAACTTGAACTGAGCCGGAATTGACAACATTTCATTTTTATAACACCTGAAAATGTATATGTGGTTCGAAAGCATTTTGCCTCCTGATCACTGCAATATGTTTATATAATTTTAATATCGCTTATTATAAAAAATAAAAATTATTTAAAAATATGTCCTAATTTTACCAAAACTACCACAGGATAGGTGTGTAACGCCTTTGCTTTTTTCACGAGAAAAAATAAGCGATCATAATTTTGTATTTTTGACAACTTTAAAGTACAAGGGGGGCAACTCTGAAATTCTATTTTCGAAGTTCGTTGCATACCTTCTCTCTCACTCTCAAGGTAATGACTATTAGTATGAGCGGAACAGCACGAAGCGAACCTCGAAAATCGAATATTGGAGAATAGGGCCTGACATTGACAATTTGAAATTAACGTCAGTTTTTTTGTTCTATAGAGAAAAGACAAAGGGATAAGTGTGTATTCTGTGATAGTATCGGAGTTACGCCCTTTTAGAATAAGCACAAATTAATAAATTAATTATAATTTAAATACAAGCCCTAGCGAAAAAATTAAACTGTCAGCATGTTCATATTTTCAAACAAAATACAGAGAACCAATAAAATTATAGGCTCAGAAATATGAAATGTTGTCAATTAGGACGTCATGGTAAGGCCCCAGGACTGAGCGAACCTAAACTGAATCGGAATTGAACCGCATTATGAGTAAGACGTCATGGTAAGGCCTTTAAACCCTGTAATATTTATTTAGGCAATGATTCTTAAGACGTAACCGATCACTTGATCTGGCAGAGTCTTACCTACTGATGGCTATAATTAAATTGATGGCCTCAAATTAACAGTGTCGTGTTATTATTATCATTATCTTAAACACAAGGTCAAGTTTACGCCGGATTATCAGTTTATCAGCAAGACTATGAATGGACTACACGAATCTATTAAAGCTGGTAAAAATACTAGGAATCGGAATAACTAAGAAATAATCTACAGGGTGTATAAGACACCCCCTAACAATAATCCACTGGGGTATATAACCATAGCTATAGAAGCTAAAAAAAATATTTTAAAAAAATTGGAGTATTTTTTAAACATATTTTTTAGCTTCTATAGCCCAGTTTATAAACCCCAGTGGATTAATGTTAGGGGGTGTCTGATACACCCTGTATGATTCTCCGACCGCCAGCATAAGATCACGCACCATGCTTTTACTAGCTTTCTTTTTCATCATAGAATAGAACAGATCAATAAACCATTGAAATGAGTCAACAGATACCACCAAGCGTAGGTAGGGCCGTACAGTACTTGATTTTACGCAAATTCGCTATTACGTATCAGTTATAGCGTGGCACTAATACAAATTCACAATCCATAAAACAAGATTTACGATAGTCTAAAGAGAAATCTAAATGTTTTAGTGCGATATGTGAGGATATGTTTGTTTTGTAGACAAGACTGGTTTAGAAAGCCAAAGATCGGATCCCGGATTACGTGGAATTATCAACTATCGGAAACGCGAACTAACACCATCCATATTGTGGGATTAGTTTAATACATAGTTTAATTTTAGTTAGCGCTAAAGTTCATGTCTGATATCTTGTGGCTAATTAAATGATACGGGCGAACATTAAAATTTCCGACGATATAAATATGTTTTATCGGGCGCAGTCAGAGATCATTGGCATAAGATGATGGTTTGTAGGTTCTATTGACTCCGCCTCGGGTGCTAAAGATAAAATGCTGATAGGCATTTGTATATTAAATAGCTTTTAGCTGGACTGCGGGGCAATTCTTGGTACCATGGAGATTCATGGTTTGATATTCCATATCTCACGATAGTTTGATTTCGAGTGGTGACGGAATGCATGGTAATATACAGTTTTGAAGATACCAAGCCAAAAACATGTAGGTACCTTTGTTTTGTATCAACGACGTCCTGTAGACTTATTGTCTAACTCACTCGCAATCGCCTTCGTGTTCATTTTGACAGTTCTCGTATGAATGTGACAGCTAGCTGATTCCGATGTCAATTGTCAGCCCATACAAGAACTGTCAAAATGAACACGATGGCGATTGCGAGCGAGTTAGACAATAAGCCTACTGGTAGTGGCGTTTTATTAATGTCAGACAGGAACGTCAATATGAACAACGATCGCTAAACAAAATCGATACCAACAGTTGTCATTCCGAATAAAGTCGTTCTGTTGGCGACAAAACACCTCAACGGCCCGGGCGAGTTTGTAAATAATGCGCGCGAGTCGTTTTATTTCGCACTACGGCGTTCAGTGTCCATTATTCAATCCCGGCCGGAAATTCGAGCCATTTCTCGCTTGAGCTGCCTAAAGTCCACCCTCGAGTCGTCAATGAACGCTTCCTCCTTATTTTCATACTTAAAGTTTAAGATACATATTTTAAATTATGTAAAAACATTGTATATGTAGTCACAAATCATCCATCTACATTATGTATATACACGTACTGTAATATCATTCGTGTTGATATAATAAAATATTCAATGCGATTGGTCAACAAGGAACTAGTAAGACAAACCTTCCTTCTATGGTTGTGTCTGACTAAATAAGAAAAATGACGATTTGCGGGTAGTTAAATATGAATGACATTGTCCTATCCTATCTTCACTGCTAACCGCTTGTAATATAGTGAAGTCAATAAAAGTAAATAAAGCACATTAATTATTAATTACGCAGAAGTTTAGGTTTTATCATATCTATCCATGTTTAATAAAACTTGGCGATTCCTTACATTCATTATCTTTTACCCTCGACCCACTCAAAAATATATCCAACAAACAATCAGTACGTTTATCAAATAGTTCTAGCAAATTTGCTGCCTGACGTGAGTCAACAACAATGGTAGGTGTTATTTTATGCAAACAAAGTATATCTATCACCTTCGTGACACACTATAAAAACGTTTTACGTTCAATCCTAATAAAATATTCTGTTGCTCTACGCAGAACAACTACGAACGTGATAAGATACAATATAATCGGTCAAAAAAAAACAGCGCTCGATAAAAGCCGCGCGGAGGCGGTAGGTATAAGACTCGTTGCGTATAATTAGACACGGTACGCGTTTGATCCCAACTTCCCAAGTTAACAGTTATACGTCACACAAATTTATTCTCTATTCGCGTGCGGGCAAGGTTGAATGTATAAATAAGTTGTCTAATGCAAGTTTCTCTTAAAATCCTAGAATTTCGATCGGTTCGTGACAATGTGTGATTCGTTGCGGTCCTGAGGCCCTCGGTGCTCGGTGATCCACGTCACGTGTACAGAATGTTATCCCTTTTAGAGTAGACTACAGAATGTGCTACCCATTATCTAAATGGAAAGAAAACAGATTTAAAGCGGCCTGTTCAATCAATACCCGCTGTGTGGGATTCTATTTGTAAATAACTGGGGACTGTGGGTGTTTGGGGGTAGACGTCAGAAAATAACGCTCAAAATCCTTTCAAATACATGAGTAAAAACCGTGTTTTACAGTTTATTACATTTACAAATAAACCTATGCCGATAGACACGTGTACTTATACTTACTGTCAATTTAATTTGATAAGTTTTAGACAGTTTGTTTTTGGAATACGAGGGTAGATTTAACAAATCTTAATGGTTGATAAAATGATAACCTCAGCCTCATTACGCACCTACGTAACAATATAAAGTAGTGAGAGTGTAAAATCACCAAGAACTGGGAGTACATTCGATGTCCACTGTAATCTCTTAACAAGAGGATGCTCGCGCAGCGTCGTCTGATAAACTATCTAATAGCCACTGACGAGTAGTTGCGGGAACAGTGCAGTAATGTATAATAAATAAGGGATAGGGGCCCATTTAGTGGGCGGCGAGTCGGTGACTCAGTGTCTGACAATCTTCCGATTTCAGTAGACACACAAGTAAAGTATTTCATTTCCATTACCCACTTGAAGCACAGGGGCTTAGTGTTGAGTAAGGCCATCTAACTGACACCAATGTATTTATTATCTTGCTAATTTATACAAACTTATTCATACATATGTACATACACGTGGTACAGTACTAACAGTACATACAATATTTTTCGTTTACTGAACTACCTACTGATACCTAATTCAATTTTAAATCCCACGAACTTAAGGAAGCGGTAGGTCAAAAACGTTCGGCTACCTCCTTTTTTTACGTTTTTCAATAGGTTTAAAGGCATAAGAGCATAATGACTCATGATCGCTTTATAATTCGACTGTTACCGAGTGACGGTACCTACCCCAGAACGGTCAGCTTCCGTAGAAACAGAGACGAACAAAGGCTGTTGTACATTCAAAAGAGGCACGCAACTCGAGCATACGGCCAGAATTGCGGGAATTTTATATTAAATCGAATAATCGATTCCTGTAACCGGCCCGCTAATGAGAAATTTTGAAAATAAATGGTTGTTATACGTTTCCGACGAAAGCTGATTCGTTGGTCTATTAATGACTTTGCACTTTGTGTATGCACAAACGCAGCTGCTAGAATTACCGTTCATATTTTTCGATAACTGCTTTGTTTGAAAATTTTTGAGGGTTGGTAATGTTACATGATAATGTGTTATGTCGGGGGCGATAATTCGATCTAGCTGGGTTTTCAATTTTAGAAAACGTACCAAAAAAACCGAGCATAGTTAACTCGGCAATTTAACAGTGTTGTGATCTCTGATAAAAAACATATCTGATTACATATCTACCTACTGTACCTACATGTTATAATGCACAATTCACAGAGCAAAGTAATTTAGAAATTAGAATTTCAGATCCTGACTACTTGCTGAAAATGACTGAAATTTCACAGAAGATCATAGTACACATTTGTGAAACCATCTTTTAGCGAGTAAGAGTCAGGTCCCAAGCTTTCGTTTGCAAACAGACTGTTATAATGTCGTCGGAATCGTCGGATAGTTACAAACGATTATAATAATGCGCATTACATATGTTACATCTCGCCTTTAGGAACTAATTTTAGTTTATTTTTATTTATTTATGAGTGTACTAGCGACCTGCCCCGGCTTCGCACGGGTGCAATCAGCGTTTCTCTACTAGGTATAATTATGCATGTATTGTTCACATAAACTTTCCTCTTGAATCTCTCTATCTATTTAAAAAACCGCATCAAAATCCATTGCGTAATTTTAAAGATTTAAGCATAGGTACATACATAGGGACAGACAGACAGCGGAAAGCGACTTTATTTTATACTAGGTATGTAATGAAGTGATGAAGATAAATTCAGAAAATTTGTCATGGAGGCAAGTTAGAGTTAAAATAAAAATCACAAACATTTTACGATATCTGAAAAGTTTAAAGAAGATAATTAATGTTTCCCAGATCATTATGGGTTTTAATAGAACTTGGCAACATTTCAAGATATGAAGGATAACAGACGCACTTCTAATTTCTAATGAAGTTATATTTTTCCATAATTATACGTTTTCGTGTTACTAAAGGTGGACTTGGCAGGCGTTCAATAATAATGTCGGTCATTGTTTTGTGAATTCACAAAGCAATCTTCCAATTCGTGAACGTCTGACTTTGCCTCTCTTTTATCATTACGATGGGTGAAGCAGACATCGTAATCTTTCACTATTCAACCTACAAAACTACAAACGTGTATTCGAATGTTAAAACTGGCAGCCATTCCAGTAATCTAAAGCAGTAGGAGTGTGTACAAAACCGACAAAAACCGCTTTACAATCTCACATTGACCCGCGCATTTAAAAAAAAGACCTAATTTCTAAAGAATTTGTCGATAAAAAATAAGGAAAATTGCATAAAAATAGCGTTGTTTGTGCGTAACACGCGGACAGACAACAGACACAATGGGATATGCTGATACCATTTATCATTGTTACGTTATCACCGACTATTATCCCTTCTTAGAAGCTGAGCTACACAATTATCGTAATTTCCTTGGAAGAGCGCGTAATTGCACAGGAGGCTCCGAGCGATCCTGTACCACATGATCTATGATTAAGCAAGTATAAGTTGTGCAATCGTGTCTTAAATACACAGTGATTGCGGTCAATACTATTGCTTATAAATCCTCTGCCATTTGATAACACAAGCTAGTACTCAGTAGTACTATATGTATGGAGTAGATACAAAACATTTAACGTATCTGGCTTAACCACTTCCATTATGCCTAATTTACGTTAGGAAAACTTATAGTATTGTTACTTAAAATTTTATACACGCGGGAAATTAATTGAGTAAGTGACCAATCGAGCGCCACAATAAACAATAGACATTAAATTAAATTAAATCCATGTACGAGTATATATCAACATATATACCGTCATCAAAAATATTCTCAAAATTTATAAAAACGAATTAATTCTTCATTATTATATTGTTAACGATGCACGATGACCACTTATCTTTAACGACGATAAGAACGGATTAGAAGATCCGTAAACTTATTTCGCGCAAGCGATACTTTACGTATGTGTTTTACGTATTCTGTAACTTATCTAGTGCGCAGACTACTTCCTTCATAAAAAGTATACATTCATAAAAAGTTGAGTCTTAAAATGTTTACCCCCTTATTCATAAACGCACTATAGGCCTCTGCTAAGTTAGTAATCGTTTGTCCTTATCTGTGAAAGGTAAATGCCAAAGTGACAGATAAGGACAAAAGATTACTAAGTTAACAGAGGCCTATAGTGCGTTTATGAATAAGGGGGTTAGTCGCTGTTTCGCAAAGGCAAATGTCAAAGTGACAGATAAAGACAAACACGTTTATGAGTAAAACAACCTTGACAAGCGCTTAGGAATGAGAGTCGGATAAACTGTTAAAAACAAGCTTTTGTATATTACGATTATGCATTATGAATAATACCAAATAGAAAACCTAATACGCACGCACACGCAACCATGGACTTCGTTATACAACCTTGTATATTTACAAACCTCATCGCGGCATTAAGTTTTACCACCTGTCGGCCCAGGTCAGAGCAGGTAAGAAATCGCTAACATTAGGCAGATAAACGCCCATTTAGTGCTAATAGTTTCCGGAACATTAAAAGGGCTCGTCCATTAAAATGTGTCAGCGAGTCCCGAGATAGCGTTTTTTATTGCATCAGGATTTAATACCTGTTGTGCTGGGCATGTGGGATTTAATCGCATTAAGGTGACCCACTTGCTCGTTTGCCTTCCTATTCACATAAAAAAAAAAAGCCAATTTTCCCTATCTTTCTAAAAAAATAAGTAAGGGTACGGTACGGATGGCCCTAAGTCATACCAAGTTGTAAAAGACTCAAGGTTTAAATAAATGCTCATAATTGTCACAAACTTTGTAACCAGTCAAAGCGATATTTATTTCGCCTGAATCGCAGACTGAATAAATAAAAAACAGTTCTGTGAATGGTAAAGTGAGGTCGGATTAAACTACACTACGCCGCACTGTGGGTATAGGGTATACGTCACGTCGCACACACAGCACAAACTGAAGCGC
This sequence comes from Pandemis heparana, assembly GCA_963854515.1. Classification (NCBI taxonomy): domain Eukaryota; kingdom Metazoa; phylum Arthropoda; class Insecta; order Lepidoptera; family Tortricidae; genus Pandemis; species Pandemis heparana. The sequence goes on along the minus strand of OY978013.1, from coordinate 13,225,927 downwards.
CATCAAACATCGCCAATCAGACTATATGAGCGACTATGATATGAGCCATATATGGTTGTTGTTTGGCGAAGTTTTTGGGGAGGCGTGGTTTAAACTGGCCTCATTTAACGGTCCGTAGAACTGTCGTTTTATATGGTCTGTGAGCAAAATCAATTAATACCACAAATGTCTGCTTTTACAGTAGCAAAAAATTTTGTTTTTATTTTCGATCGTTGAGCTTTGAACCACTCTCAAAATGGCTGCAAAACGTAAAGATTTGTTATCCTATCGTTGATATACGATAATATGTAGTGATAATCCCCAAGTTACGTTGACCTTCAGAAAAACCGGTATTACAAGTCGTTTTTGGATGTTTTTTAATTATTTCACAGAAATCATTACTTAATACATTTGCATATTCATTTAACCATCAAACTTTTCTCAGTAATTGCTTAGGCGTCTAATGTAAATGACTCCGGAACCTGATAGTAAGGGGCCATGTCCATATCCCATCGTTTACGGCCAAACCGTATAAAATAGTTGAATTAGATGATTCTGAACCAGACTATGTGGGCAGTACCGGTATGAAACGTCGCAGTTTTATAAAGCTCCATTTATGCTAAGTTGAAAAAACCCACGACAATTTTATTGCAATATGTCTCATATTAAAACTGTACTTTTAATTCATAAGTCAGTCTTCCATAATTTTACAAACTACCTGCGATGTTGCAATAAAAGAATTATGTTTAATTTGATAATTTCAGACATGTTTGTTTTGAACTTTTCCTACTTTGTGACGTTCTGAGAATTCACAGGAAAAAAAAACATGGTAACATCGCGTCGTTATCAAATTAAATAAACATCGAACTGTTCTTCGTATTTTTAATAATTACTGTTAGATTAGCATTTATGTGGAATTTTAAGATTACATCTTATATTCCCAGTTCAACTTTTGACTTGATGATGTAGTTGTACGTTGGCAAGTGACATATTATTATTTGCCAGATGATTTGTGCTTGTTCGGTGTCGCAACAATGCTAATACGACAGCTACTTTTTTGGTTTGCTTTGTTTAAGCAATACACACAATGTGGTTAAAATCTCCGTTCTTAAACACACCAAATAATAAACACGCGTTACTAAGAAATCTTGCTTTTTGCATAGGTTTAGAAATCAGTAATGTATACATGTATAAATGCTTGTTGATCTGATAAAAAAAGTAGTAGAATTGTCGTATTAGCGCAGTACTTAGCGCATTTCGTCGCAAGAAAAATATATAGACGATTACCTATGTAGAGATATGTGTGTTGTTACTAAGGAAACTCATGCTAGAATTTAGAATATAGAAACATATATGTTAGATAGCTTAAAAAGCCCTGAACAAAATCACCCTGATGTGAAAATAACAGGCTATAACATTGTTCGTCAAAAAAAAAGATTGGATCAAACAGCTAAATCTCATCCCTCTACCATTAATAAGTAATTAGTAACACTGCCACGTGTGGTAATTATAGCAATACAATACCGAGCAGTTAGCGGCTAATTCGCAACCTCATTAGCGCTCTATAAAACGTTAATTGCCCCCCCCGACTGACATTAATCTGTTCCTCGAAAACCAAGACCTTTAGAATTACGATTCACCCATTTCCTTTTTTGCGCGACTCTAATTTATCGACTTTAAACCTGTTAAAGCTCGGCAACACTGCGCGACAGCATGTCGCAGCGACTCCTTTATTGCTGCAATAACTTAGCTCGTCTAAAAGAACGCTTTACTGGGTAATCATAAACAGAACTGGGAAACTGTCAGGCTTCAACGATATCAAAGTAATGGATCTTACAGGTAAACAGTTAATTTTAAAGGCGGCAGTAGGTACTTTACCAACGTCGTTTAAGGACATAGGTAGGTACATTGGTTTTTAATTTTTGGCATTTTCGTGATGTGCTTGATGTTATGTTTTTTTAACGGCACACATCAAACACATGTCACACTACATCAAATATATGTCATAAAGCCAAACACTTTCACAAAACATTCCATGTACTTAAAGCTTTTGTTTCAATCATTTCGTAAGTTAGGAGATATCAGTCATGCAGCATGCGGCAATACTTGGTTGTCTGCGTGTAAACGCAGCGTTAGATACCCACAAGGTAGACGCGTTTGCAGAAAATATTGTTTCCGAGTATTTCACAGCGTAACATGTTTGCGTTTCGCAAGGTTTTATTTCCGATGGTTTAATAGCGATCGATGCTTCGTTATCAACTAAATTGCGACTCTTTCGAATATTAATGCACAGGGATGGAGTCATTTTAGAATTTATTTTACACGTATTTGCATAAAAATACTTGTGGATGTTTCAGGGTAGCCACAGTCGAGGGCATACTACCATCATGTCAAATATACATATAAGTATAAAGGTGTATAGACGTTTTAGACGTACCGTAACGTGGTAACGTACATATATTTATGCTCTTGACTGTACATAAGTGCCGTGAATGAACGGCTTAATTTAAGTACAGATGTAGTTAAAGGTGGACAGTCCTATTTATTTTAGATCTTTTATTTAACAGGTAGCGGTACCATTGTGCTTTTGCAGTTATACCTAGACACTTTTATCTCAAAGAAATTACACCTCCGTGTTATCGGATAAAATCTACCTTTATGGATAAAAGAACTATTGTGCGAGCAGCAAACTCAGACGAAATAAAAAGTCAAGACTTCAAGAGTTGTGCAATTTCTGAGAACGACAGAGTATGGCCGGTCGTCCGCTTGTGCGTAGCTCGACTAGTCCGCTTGTCGAAGTTTGCTTGCGCATATGCGCGGGCTTCTGTGTGCACACTGAAGGCGTAGTTTAAACCAGTGTCACTATTTCTTTTTATTTGGTATGAGGTAGTAAAAAAGTAGTTTTCATACCGACACAACATTAAGTTAACTTACTTTAGTGGGTGTAGAGGCAGCGGGGCGCAGGCGGGCGTGGCCGGCGCCGCCGGCTTGCCGGATGGCTGCCATCAGGTTCGAATGCGCGTCGCCGACAGCCGCGGGCGCAGGTTGCTTGCCCTCCCTGCTTGTGCTAGAACAAAAGACATCATGTATTCCGCCGCTTAAAAAACGGTGACGTTACGGAATCGCAACAAAATGTATGAAGAAACGGTGAGAAAAAGTGACGCATACGACACGTCACTGCGTATGTATACGCGGTGGTGTGGTCGCACCTTAAACAAAACAATCCAAGATGCTGCTACGCTAGCTATTCCTGCTATTACAAACAAACGTCATGTAGATATCTAAAAATAAAGCTATTTGTGACCTATCAATCCTAACGGATTAAAACGACTCCGCACAGAACTATGAAAACCAAAAGAGTTACGTATTTTTGATGAATTCCTACATATAATTACTCGAAAAGCAATAAAATTGTACAGTTATTTAAAAAAAGCTTCTGTTACTTAATGCAAAGGTAATTTACATACACTATTCTGTTCATACAGTCCTTTCCAGTTTCGGAAACGTAAAATATCATTTCATTCAATCTTTTGGTAGGAAGTATAGAATATTCGTAAATTTACAGACCCGTTTACTTACTTCATTACATTACAAGTACACTGCAACTCGACCAACTACGACTTTAACATTGAGTTCAACTGGGGATTATAATGTCGTTGGAACTTTAATCTAGAGATTTGACTTGTACATGTCTAAACCGTCAATTAAGTTCTAACTCATACTACAATAACTTATTTATTTCTTACATTATCGTTTTATCGTCAGGCTTCTCGCACCCTTTCGTTTTCGCCCCTCTTTCATGCATATGGCTTCAAACACTAAAAAACCCAAGGATGTCTAGGATATTGGGTGGCAAAGTTTTGATGGCATTGAAGCTAAGACAATTATATTGAGTAATTTGAACTCGTGCATTAAATTAACTTCCATGCTGGCCTGGGAGCAAAGAAAAAAATAGAATGTACTAGTCGCTTCTCTTCCCGCGCAGATGGTAAAAGCCCATAAAGGGAACGGGCGAAAATCATAGGAATCATGTTAAAATAGGCGATGCGGCTAGCAACCCATCACTATTTTTTATTCCATTTTCTACCTATACGCCCACGATTATGCTAAACGTGGTCTTTATGTCTTGTTATCTTTGGCTCTGTCTACCCCATAACGGATATCGACGTGATATGAGTATGTATGTATGTAAATTAGCTAATTGAGTTAATTGTGTAGAACTAAGCAATATCCCGCAGTGCGACATCTCCCCATTAAGCTAACTACAAAAGTCTTCACTTACTTACTTAATTGACAACATTTCATATTTCTGAGCCTATAATTTTAATGGCTCTCCGTATTTTGTTTGAAAAGATGAACATGCTAACAGTTTTATTTTTCACAAGGGCTTGTATTTAATTTATAATTAATTTATTAATTTGTGCTTATTCTAAAAGGGCGTAACTCCGGTACTATCACAGAATACACACATCCCTTTGTCTTTTATCTATAGAAAAAAAAACTGACGTTAATTTCAAATTGTTAATGTCAGGTCCTATTCTCCAATATTCGATTTTCGAGGTTCGCTTCGTGCTGTTCCGCTCATACTAATAGTCATTATCTTGAGAGTGAGAGAGAAGGTATGCAACGAACTTCGAAAATTGAATTTCAGAGTTGCCCCCCTTGTACTTTGAAGTTGTCAAAAATACAAAATTATGATCGCTTATTTTTTCTCGCGAAAAAAGCAAAGGCGTTTCACCTATCCTGTGGTAGTATTGGTAAAATTAGGACATATTTTTAATTATTTTTAATTTTTTGTAATAAGCGATATTGTAATTATATAAACACTAGCTGTTGCCAGCGACTTCGTCTGCAAAGAATTCGTTTATCGCTATCCCGCGGGAACTACGCAATTTTCCGTTATAAAAAGTAGCCTATGTGCTATTCCAGACTTTGCTCTATCTATGTGCCGAATTTCATCCAGATCCGTTGGGCCGTTCTGGCGTGATTGAGTAACAAACAAACAAACATCCATCCATCCATCCATCTATCCATCCATCCATACTTTCGCATTTATAATATTAGTTAGATATTGCAGTGATCAGGAGGCAAAATGCTTTAGAACCATATATACATTTTCAGGTGTTATAAAAAATGAAATGTTGTCAATTGACATTCGCAAATTACGTAGTTTATTCTATATCCGTTGAAATGTAAATAGGACCTCTTTTAGCAGTTTATTGCTTTATTTCAAACATCATTCCAGATTCCACGTAATAAAGCTGTAAAATTAATTAGTCAAAACGTCGCTCCAAGATATAACATTAATTAAAAGATGTTGAGAACTTGGAGACTAATTAAACGGTAAGGTGAAACGAAGGAGAAGCTTTATTAAAAACTGTAAAATTTTCGTGTCCTCATAGACAGACTTAATTTTATAAAGCTTCAGTCAGACAATTAATTGGCTTAATATTGTTTTGTAGTAAGTACTCCAAAACCTACTTAAATATTTTTTTTTTAAATAAAAACGACACAAAGAAGGCTTTTGGAAAAGTTTTTGCAAAAGGTTTTCTGTTTGAATGGAAATTTTTTTGATGATATACAGGTAAAAATACTTAGTAACAAAGCGAGACAATCTACTTAGGTTAAGTTTGTTTTTCCTTTGCGTTATTATTCAACCTAAGTTTATTAAATTTACCTAGTAACACAAAGAATAGTTACTTTTATAGCTGTTTTCCCAGAAAGTGAATAGTTCCAGTGAGATGCAGGAAAAAGTGATTCTGCGCGGATGACGACGCCGCACGCGCCGCCCCGTTTAAGGCGAAGGGATAGGCAAAAGCTCATAAATTGGTTGTTTTTGTGCATGTTTTATGGCGATAATACACAATTTGGAGTTTTGAAAACTGCACATTCTATAAAACATGTCTTGAATTAGAATTCACCGGTGAAAACATATTCCTTAATGTCGTAGTTAGTACAAAAATTCGTTTGCTCTAAGAGTCTCGAAAATATTTTGTGCACGGTTTGCTCGGGTGAAACCAATCTGTTTGCTACCAATCTCGACGAGGTCACTCTAGTAACTCATAATTAAAATTCCGCGGTGCGTTTGCTTCAATTAGCCAACAAATAAGGCTTTAGAGAGTAGTACTGCCCTGATCCTGTGAAAAGGGCGAACGCAATATTTGCCCGCACATTCAATCAGGCGCTTTTCAATGTACAAAAAAATTCGGAAACCAAAAAAATGTTAAAAAGATAATACGGTGAAATAAATTATTAAGATAAAACCAAAAATGTTCATAACAAAATAATAAAAAAATAATAGATAAATAAATAAAAAAATAATTTGGATAAGACGTATGAAAATAATAAGGAAAAAGCAACGTTGCATGTTCGCTCGGTGGCGGCAGTGCGTAAGCGACGCGACGTTGCCAATATTCGCTTCGCGTTTTTTCATATTGGTTTGGCTAAGCATGTTGTTTGAGTCACAGAATAGGCGCGAAACAGTGCTTCAAAAAGTCGTACTCGTTCGCTTCGCACGTATAATACCTATATTAAGTTAAAAGTTATTATTTTCAATCCGTTTTTTGGGAACTTAGTGGCAGGTTGGTTTGATACTAACTTACTTGCTGTTTAGCGAACAAGCATGGGAAATAGGATTTTGGTTGGAATTACTGCATGAAAAATTTTGATAATGAGGCAAGTAGTACTCCAATGTATAGTCTATCATTAGAAAGAAAAAAAATGATATCTGAAGGTCAAAGTGGTTCCCAAACATGGATCCGTTATCAAAATAAAAAAGACCGCCATATTGAAATCTTTAGTTTTTCGACCGATTAATTTCAAAATCGATATCTGAGGATCCGAGTTGTCTCCAAACACGTATCCGTTATCAGAAATGACAAAAGTGGCCGCTATTTTGAAATCTTTAAGTTTTGGGCCGATTATTTTCAAAATCGATATCTGAGGGTCCGAGTGGTCGTCAAACACAAATCTGCTACCGAAAATGAAAAAACTGGCCGCCATTTTGAATTCTTTACTTTTTGGACCGAATATTTTCAAAATCGATATCTAAGGGTCCGAGTGGTCGTGAAACACAAATCTGCTATCAAAAATGAAAAAACTGGCCGCCATTTTGAAATCTTTAGTTTACCGACCGATTGATTTCAAAATCGATATCTGAGAATCCGAGTTGTCTCCAAACACGTATCCGTTATCAAAAATAACAAAAGTGGTCGCCATTTTGAAATCTTCAGTTTTTGGACCGATTATTTTCAAAACCGATATCTGAGGGTCCGAGAGCTCCTCAAACATAAATCCGTTATCAAAAATGAAAAAAGTGGCCGCCATTTTGAAATCTTTAAGTTTTGGGCCGATTATTTTCAAAACTGATATCTGAGGGTCCGAGAGGTCCCCAAACATAAATCCGTTAACAAAAATGAAAAAAGTGGCCGTCATTTTGAAATCTTTAAGTTTTGGGCCGATTATTTTCAAAATCGATATCTGAGGGTCCGAGTGGTTGTCAAACAAAAATCTGCCACCGAAAATGAAAAAACTGGCCACCATTTTGAATTCTTTACTTTCTAGACCAATTGTTTTCAAAATCGATATCTGAGGATCCGAGTGGTCCCCAAACATGAATCCGTTTTTAAAAATTAAAAAAGTGGCCGCCATTTTGAAATCTTTAAGTTTTGGACCGAATATTATCAAAATCGATATCTAAGGGTTCGAGTGGTCGTGAAACACAAATCTGCTATCAAAAATGAAAAAACTGGCCGCCATTTTGAAATCTTTAGTTTACCGACCGATTGATTTCAAAATCGATATCTGAGAATCCGAGTTGTCTCCAAACACGTATCCGTTATCAAAAATGACAAAAGTGGCCGCCATTTTGAAATCTTTAGTTTTTGGACCGATTATTTTCAAAACCGATATCTGAGGGTCCGAGAGCTCCCCAAACATAAATCCGTTATCAAAAATGAAAAAAGTGGCCGCCATTTTGAAATCTTTAAGTTTTGGGCCAATTGTTTTCAAAATCGATATCTGAGGATCCGAGTGGTCCCCAAACATGAATCCGTTTTTAAAAATTTTAAAAATTGGCCGCCATTTTGAAATCTTTAAGTTTTGGACCGAATATTATCAAAATCGATATCTAAGGGTTCGAGTGGTCGTGAAACACAAATCTGCTATCAAAAAAGAAAAAACTGGCCGCCATTTTGAAATCTTTAGTTTACCGACCGATTGATTTCAAAATCGATATTTGAGAATCCGAGTTGTCTCCAGACACGTATCCGTTATCAAAAATGACAAAAGTGGCCGCCATTTTGAAATCTTTAGTTTTTGGACCGATTATTTTCAAAATCGATATCTGAGGGTCCAAGAGCTCCCCAAACATAAATCCGTTATCAAAAATGAAAAAAGTGGCCGCCATTTTGAAATCTTTAAGTTTTGGGCCGATTATTTTCAAAATCGATATCTGAGGGTCCGAGTGGTTGTCAAACACAAATCTGCTACCGAAAATGAAAAAACTGGCCACCATTTTGAATTCTTTACTTTCTAGACCAATTGTTTTCAAAATCGATATCTGAGGATCCGAGTGGTCCCCAAACATGAATCCGTTTTTATAAATGAAAAAACTGGCCGCCATTTTGAAATCTTTAGTTTACCGACCGATTGATTTCAAAATTAATATCTGAGAATCCGAGTTGTCTCCAAACACGTATCCGTTATCAAAAATGACAAAAGTGGCCGCCATTTTGAAATCCTTAGTTTTTGGACCGATTATTTTCAAAACCGATATCTGAGGGTCCGAGAGGTCCCCAAACATGAATCCGTTTTTAAAAATGAAAAAAGTGGGCGCCATTTTGAAATCTTTAAGTTTTTGTCCGATTTTTTTCAAAATCGATATCTAAGGGTCTGAGTGGTCGTGAAACACAAATCTGCTATCAAAAATGAAAAAACTGGCCGACATTTTGAAATCTTTAGTTTTCCGACCGATTGATTTCAAAATCGATATCTGAGGATCCGAGTTGTCTCCAAACACGTATAATACGTTATCAAAAATGACAAAAGTGGCCGCCATTTTGAAATATTTAGTTTTCAGACCGATTATTTTCAAAACCGATATCTGAGGGTCCGAGAGGTCCCCAAACATAAATCTGTTTTTAAAAATGAAAAAAGTGGCCGCCATTTTGAAATCTTTAAATTTTGGATCGATTATTTTTAAAATCGATATCTGAGGGTCCGAGTGGTCATCAAACACAAATCTGCTATCGAAAATAAAAAAAACTGGCCGCCATTTTGAATTCTGTACTTTTTGGACCAAATGTTTTCAAAATCGATATCTGAGGATCCGAGTGGTCCCCAAACAAGAATCCGTTTTTAAAAATAAAAAAAGGTGTCCACCATTTTAAAAACTAGTTTTTGTACCGATTGTTTTCAAAATCGATATCTTACGATCTGAGTGGTTCCCAAACACGTATCCGTTATACAAAATAGAAAAGTCATCATCATTTTGAAATGTTTAGTTTTTGAACAGATTGTTTTCAAAATCGATATCTGAGCTGGCGGCCTCTTTTTCCATTTTTGATAACGGGTTGATAAATGGTGGCCAGTTTTTTCATTTATAAAAACGGATTCATGTTTGGGGACCACTCGGATCCTCAGATATCGATTTTGAAAACAATTGGTCTAGAAAGTAAAGAATTCAAAATGGCAGCCACTTTTTTCATTTTTAAAAACAGATTTATGTTTGGGGACCTCTCGGACCCTCAGATATCGGTTAATAATCGGTCTGAAAACTAAACATTTCAAAATGGCGGCCACTTTTGTCATTTTTGATAACGTATACGTGTTTGGAGACAACTCGGATCCTCAGATATCGATTTTGAAATCAATCGGTCGGAAAACAAAAGTTTTCAAAATGGCGGCTACTTTTTTCATTTTTAAAAACGGATTCATGGTTGGGGACCACCTGGATCCTCAGATATCGAATTTGAAAACAATCGGTTCAAAAAGTAAAGAATTCAAAATGGCGGCCAGTTTTTTCATTTTCGATAGCAGAATTGTGTTTGACGACCACTCGGATTCTCAGATATCGATTTTGAAAATAATCGGTCCAAAACTTAAAGATTTCAAAATGGCGGCCACTTTTTTCATTTTTGATAACGGATTTATGTTTGGGGAGCTCTCGGACCCTCAGATATCGGTTTTGAAAATAATCGGTCCAAAAACTAAAGATTTCAAAATGGCGACCACTTTTGTCATTTTTGATAACGGATACGTGTTTGGAGACAACTCGGATTCTCAGATATCGATTTTGAAATCAATCGGTCGGTAAACTAAAGATTTCAAAATGGCGGCCAGTTTTTTCATTTTTGATAGCAGATTTGTGTTTCACGACCACTCGGACCCTTAGATATCGATTTTGAAAATATTCGTTCCAAAACTTAAAGATTTCAAAATGGCGGTCACTTTTTTCATTTTTAAAAACGGATTCATGTTTGGAGACAACTCGGATTCTCAGATATCGATTTTGAAATCAATCGGTCGGTAAACTAAAGATTTCAAAATGGCGGCCAGTTTTTTCATTTTCGATAGCAGATTAGTGTTTCACGACCACTCGGACCCTCAGATATCGATTTTGAAAACAATCGGTTCAAAAAGTAAAGAATTCAAAATGGCGGCCAGTTTTTTCATTTTCGATAGCAGATTTGTGTTTGACGACCACTCGGATTCTCAGATATCGATTTTGAAAATAATCGGTCCAAAACTTAAAGAATTCAAAATGGCGGCCACCTTTTTCATTTTTGATAACGGATTTATGTTTGGGGACCTCTCGGACCCTCGGATATTGGTTTTGAAGATAATCATTGGAAAAACCATGCCTTATTCTGTATCTTTCCCGCACACGTACAAGTTTTACTTTATTCTGCAATAATAATTTACGTTGCGACTCTAAACAGACTCTGGACACCTTTGACGTCACGTTCATCACTATCCCGCGGAAACTGCATTTTTCTGGGATAAAAAGTAGCCTGTTTTAATCTAGGGTACCAACTGTCTTCGTTCCAAATTTCATCCAAATCCGTCCAGTTGTTGTAGCTTGAAGAAGAAACAAACATACATACACACTCACTCACATCGTCACAAACTTTCTCATGTATTATATCACATACATACATACATAAATAACGTCTCTATTCCTTGCGGAGCAGACAGAGCCCAAGGTAACAAGACCTTAAAGGCCACGTTACGAATGCCGAAATGTTAATTTTTTTTATTATTTTTGCAAAATCTGATTTGAACATTATGCTGTGTCTGTGTAGGCAATCGGAAAACTAAAGCAAGCGCCATCTACTAACATCACAGTGCAATATTTCAATCCATCAGCCCGCGCCCATTCGCATCGAGTTCACGCGTCGATTATTTAACAGATGTCGCGTTGATCGGACTGCTTGCCACGTCACGAACGGGCAAGGTCATTTGCCTATCCCTTCGCCTTAACAATTAACTAATAATTGATTGAATTAGGCTTATAATAGTTATACTTATAATATTACTAGCTGTTGCCAGCGACTTCGTCTGCAAAGAATTCGTTTATCGCTATCCCGCGGGAACTACGCAATTTTCCGGGATAAAAAGTAGCCTATGTGCTATTCCAGACTTTTCTCTACCTATTGTGCCGAATTTCATCCAGATCCGTTGGGCCGTTCTGGCGTGATTGAGTAACAAGCAAACAAACATCCATCCATCCATCCATCCATCCATCGATACTTTCGCATTTATAATATTAGTTAGATTAGATATTATGGAGGAGGAGGACAGACGGCTGGTTAATTGATTGATTGATTAATTTTAGTGAATTACAAATAGCAAATTGTTCTATTTTAAAAGCTTAAGTACCTATATTTTGAACATGAAACTACCGTGAGACTCAATCATAGTTACAAAAACGGATAACTCACGTATAAAAGTAGAGTAATGCTCTACATGTTTCAGACTAATTCGTAGTCCTTCCTGGAGCGCTCATCGGGGCGAGCTAAGTGTGGTGTGTTGTTTAGCTTAAGTATACATAAAGAAGCTATGTAATACCCACAGTTCCACTTCTAGAACTGTCACATGCCGGGTTAATTATGTAGGTCAAAATGGGCGATAATGAGCGCTCTATTCAAAATACAATGAACCGATTCTAGCTCAAAACAGGAAACTATACTTCCCAACATCCAACTTCTCAGTATCCTGCGTATTTAGATCTACGCGCGTTGCACGAATTGCGCGCGAGTCTAAATTATGCATCCCGCATTTATTACGAGTGCGATCGATAAAAGTTACGTGTTGCGTGGGCGATAAGGTGAGCCGATTGCGTAATCAAGGAACGGCCCATGCTAATGCGATCAACACAACAACACATGCAGTACCTACTGAAACTACAGCTATACTTCATTTAATTTAGAATGAGAAACCACAATAACATTATTTTGCTTCTGGTCAACTATTTCTTACCTAGCAAATAGTACAGGGCAATAGTTTGGCAGCCGCAAAATAAAATTGTTTTAATGTCACTTTATTTTCATGTCGTCAATATATGTCGCGCAATATAATGTTGTTGTGGTTTCTCATTCTAAATTAAATGAAGTATAGGCTTACTTTATTAGGTGACCTTTAAATATTGATCGCCAGGGAGCACAGGCGCGGGCTAGACTGCCGGGCGCCAGGTCTATAAGTTAGGCTAGACTAACTGCTGCTTTGTCTCGATTGGGGTGACGCTACCCTCACGGGGTTACTGGGTTGGGGGAACGCGTATTAAGGGTTTTACATCGATGAAAACGTAGGTACAGGGTAAATGAAACCACTCAAATAACCGATTCGACGTGAAGAGTTTCATTTGGTACGGAAAGATAACAAAAACAAAATACAAGTCCATTACTTTAAAATTACTTCACGCTGTGAAACATTAACATTAAATATATTTGTGTTTTCAAGTAAAATCCTTTTCGTTCATCGCAACGAGTAGAGATAGCAAAAAGAAACATTTTGTTGAAATCAATTGGATATAAGATATAATAACTTAATGAATTCATGTTATCAATGAATGATATTAAATCTGGGCTGATGTAGGTATACGTAATATGTTTCGTAATACTTGACGCAAATAATCCATGTTGGTCTTACAATATAATCATAAAAATAATATTAGTACATGTTGTTTAAGTCTTAATTCACGATAAAAAAATGGTTTTTGCCTACACAAAGATTAATATTAACTTAATACAACAACGTTGTGTGTGATTCTAAGATTTTTGGAACTTTTCCCGTCCTTAAGGAAATGTTTACATTTCTTACAGATAGAGTAAACAAAATTATATTTATACATCAGTGTGGGTTCAATTCAATGAAAGCGTATTCATTGGATACAAATCATACATAGATATATTTAAGTAGAAATGGTTCAGATATTTAGCGTTTTACATTAAAAGAGATATAGCTACATAGACAACAATTAAATAAGTACAACTTTATATCATTGTGATAACTGTGGGTTACTTGAGAATGAGCTTTTGATAAAGTTAAAATTGTGGTGTTTTATTGGGCATATGCGTTTTGAATTTTATACCACTACTAGCTTTTGCCAGCGACTTCGTCTGCGTAGAATACATACAAACCTTTCTCTTGAATCACTCTATCCATTAAAGAAAACCGCATCAAAATCCGTTGCGTAGTTTTAAAGATCTAAGCATACATAGGGATAGACAGACAGACAGCGGAAAGCGACTTTGTTTTATAGTATGTAGTGATGCTAGAGGATACCGCGGTTGAATTGTGTTGCAAATAAAATTGTTGAGCATGGTGCGTCATATTCAAAATTCGTAGTAAAACATGGCGTCAGATTTCGACCACTGCATCGACCCTCGTCACTACAAGATGCAACTACGTCATTGCAGTTAACTGTTTATATAAATTACCTATATAGTTGCTATTCTGGTCAACGGTCAAAAGCTGATTAATACACAGTTTGCGCCGTAGGTTTAACGTAAAACGTAAAACATGTGACGTAAACGTATGTATAATCTATATGTATTTATTGGGCAAAAACACAAGAATTTAGTATTAAAATGCCAGATATCAAGTTTTTGAGAGGAAAAAATACCTCCAGGGGACATTTGACTGATATTTACCTCCTCAAAAAATCGATTTCGATAAATTTTGTTGCAAAATCATTACCCCCATCCCATTATCCAATCAAACAACTGTGTTTCTTGTGGGGCTTCAGTGGACCGACTCGGCCACCATGGCCTCTCCTGCTCCTCGGGCGCCGGCCGCCTGTCCCGCCACGCCTCTCTCAACGACATTCTCCGAAGGGCGCTCGTCAGTGCCAACGTGCCCGCTGCTCTGGAGCCCCAGATAGTGCGGAGCGACGGCAAGCGCCCGGACGGAATGTCTTTGATACCCTGGAAGACGGGCCGTGCGCTGGTATGGGACGCCACTTGTACAGACACCGTGGCGGCGTCTTACCTACCAGCTACTACCAAACGTGCGGGGGCGGCGGCGGACGCCCGGGAACGCCTCAAGATCTCAAAATATATCTGTCTCGGCGCCCAATATCATTTCTTTGCGTTTGGTGTCGAGACTCTAGGTCCTTGGGGTAAGGGTGCGCTGGAGCTACACAGGGAGCTTGGGAAAAGACTGAGAGAGGCAACAGGCGACCCTCGCGCCGGCAGCCTTTTCGCGCAAAGAATCGCAATCGCAGTTCAGCGCGGGAACGCTGCCTGCGTGATGGGCACCCTGCCAAGAGGCCCACCTCTCTTTTCTAATTAATTTTAAAGTTTATTTAGTTATTTTAATTTAATAGTAGTTTTAGTTTTGTATTTACATTTTAAGTATCTGTTTTTTTATAACTATGATTATATGTTTTTTAGTTCTAGTGTAGTTATTTTTTCATGTAATATATTCATGTAAAGTTTTATCAACGAGGGGACAAAAGAAGTACAGTTTGTTACAATAAATGTTGTATCTTATTTTACTAATATGCTTAGTAGATGACCAAATAAGTACAGAAGAGGCTTAAGACTACCGCAAAAATTCATTTTTGGCAAATTTTAAACCAATAAATTTACTGTTTAAAGAGTGACCGAGGAGAATGTAACCAGAGCAACGAGTGACAAGAAAAATTTGTATAAAAAAATAAATTACCTTATTTATTTGCCAATACTATCGACCCGGATATCGACCATATTCCAAATAAATTTCAGTAAGTTCAGAGAATTATTTTGCATTATATGACATTACAATTGTACCAACTTAAAAACCGCGCTTTGTCACCACCTCATTCTATAGCCCGATATTAAATACAGAGAAGATCCTATGGCCATACGCAAACGGAGATATTATGATAGCTGTTCAGATAAATATTTATGTCTCGGCCACTTCAGCAAATGACTTGCAAACAGTGCACACCCACACTCCAGTGCCAAACAATCGCCTAATTATAAGCCTAAAGCGCCAGTTGTTGAAAGAGACCGAAATAAATTTCAAGATCAATAGATATAAACGTAGTTTACTTCCAAACGTCAGCGAGTCTGAAAATAGTTTTTCGCGGGAAACCCCTACTGAATATTCAATAGTTTAAAGTACATAATATTATTGAGATATGCATCCACTTTCCTTTTCGATTGGTTGATTACTATATATCGACTTGAGCACCCTACCAGCGTTTGATGCGACAGGAAAGTGGCAAACAGCTTGTAAATAAGGAGACCTTGAAACTCGATTGCAAAAAAGCTGCGACATTGAATCATAGAGAAAGCTACTAGTGGATATTTCCTCTACGCATTGAATGAAGTTTCAATCCTGGCCATCCAACCGTGACGACGCTAAAAAGTAGGGTTAGGTATTTTATTTAAACATCCTGCAAAACTAAATCTCAATTTTCATCATTGAAACTGTAACTTCTTGTTAATTCAATCGACTTATGTTTGGAGAATTGATGTCCAGACAAAATGTGGAGCTCAAAGATACATACATTGGCGTCGCAAAAATAAGCTCGTGCCTCTGCCTACTAATAATTTCAATGTAGTTATTTTGAGGAATGACACGATTGTGTCGAATAAAAATACAGTCTTGAAGTTGACGTTTGCCTTTTAGATTTGTCGCTGAGCGGTCCTTGGAAAGTAGAATGCTGAATTAAACAAAACAAATTGAAGTTTAGCATTTCTCCGAAGCGGCGCCGGCCTTGGAACGGCCACTCTTTCCTTGTTACGAACACAACGCCTACGTGTAGATACCTACTTACAATTGGGTTTGCAAAGCTTCTGGTTAACAATTAACACATAAAATTTACTTTTAGTGCACCCGAAGAATGCACGAAATTTACAATCTTTTCTTTCAATTTTTGTTGTGCCGATTCCAAACTACCTACAAGAGCAAGAGGATAATGATAATTGATCATGAATGAATCACGTTATCTTTAGCATTTGGGTTTTTTTGCATGTAATTGTTCATAAGTATATGAAGAGTTTTTGTACCCTTAAAGGCCAACAACGGTCTAGTCTAGTCACTATCTTTTGGTTGCTGGTTCACACGGGTAGAGGCGATACCAACAGGTGATCAGTTTGCTTGCTCCTTCTAATAAAAAAATAAAGTACATACATAAATATTGATTTTTTCTTCTTACTTAGTTATTGGGGTTTCGTACTTAAATGGTGCCAATAGGACCTTATTGCTAATGCTCAGCTGTCTGTGTGTGTGTCTGTATATACCAATAGGGCATGCCGCATATCTAAATTTTTAGGGCTATTTATTAAGCCATACTAGAAAATCTCACATGTGAACTAAAAAAATAAACTTTTTTTCTTAAAACGTAAGCAATATTTACTAGTAAATAATAAAAAATTAAAGGGTCTTCATGTCATGACCCCGTACAGGACTACGTATGAGAGACAACGCTTTCTGCGGCCATATAAACCGATGCATGATCTACACACTACCGCAGTCCTAACAAGGAAAGTTTGCGGTGGTTGTCGCCGAGCTTCCTTGATATCAATTCAGTCTCTTATCATCTTAATAATGGCATGACAATTACGAATACAGTACAAAACCCTTCGAGTGCGAATCCGACTCGCACTTGGCCGGTTTGATAATGCACGTGCTGTCATTGCTTACGTGTAGGTTAGGTTAACCACTAGCACTGGTTACCCCTGTATTAAATTAACATAGCACTGACTCACTGCTAAAAACCCAACTAAACATCAAATCAAAGAGAGGTTCAGTATTTTATAAGCAAATCTTAGACTGCGACACAGACTTCCCCGTCGTAATCGTATCATAACAAATTTATTTTTTTGACAAGAAGAATAATAAAACAGCATCAAAATCTGCACAAGTTTTTGTTTAGATATTTAAGAAAAATACTCTTGACATTTAAGAATACAAGAAAACTTGAGGCGTGAATTTAGAAATGATATGAAAATAATGGCATTAGCAGTTGTGATGTAGGAAGAGGAGAAAGATAACAGGACTGAAGGCTGGAGGTAACTGCACCGACAAGAATATTCAACATAAATGAATCGATCAAATGGATTCTCGAAATTCTGCGGCATCAAATAGCGAACGGGTGCCGGATTGATCAGAAATATGCATCAATAATTACAAAACTGCGCAGTAGCTCAACCTATATAATCTTTATTGTACATGACACAAATAAAATCTTTATCCTTTACGGGGTAGACAGAGCCTAGAGTAACAAGACTCATGATTGTAAGCGCAAAGATGGAAAGGGGAATCAAAATAGCGATGGGTTGCTAGTTGTTAGCCGCATCGCATATAAATATAATAATAATATGTAATAATATAATAATAATTTATTTCAGACTGAGTCCATAAAATGGTTAGTGGTACAATAAATCTTATAAAACTAAGAGGTTAGTAGTAAATTGACAAAACAAACAAATAAACAAACATATAACATAATTCCTAAAATTTTCGCCCATTCGCTCCAAGGGCTTTTATCATAGTTGAGAAACGTCACCATTAATCCTTTATTTTTTAATACAGCACAGCAATAATAATAACATCCAAACACGACTCGCCTCGATACCGAACCGTATCTCGTAGTTACAGACGGGCGCATCCATAAACGTACTGGCAAAACAATACATTGATTTGCATGCACTTGATAATTAGAATATGCGCGTGAGCTGCTGGACGATTCTGATTTACGAGATATCGCGGAGCGGTCGTTTCGTTTATCGTCGGGGTTATTCGCAATACTCGCAGGATCGATACGGCGCAAGGCACTACAGACACGCAACTGGATAGATTCGATTGTATTGCGGGTTAACCCCTTAAGATCCTGGGTCCTCTTTCATAATTAATATGGGTCTGGCAATTATTAGTTATTCTATATAGGATATATTTATATATTGTATAAATTGATTGTACCTCCTCAAGGAGTAGTGGAGTAGCAAGGTACTTTAAATAGTTTTTGTTCATTCAAATGGACCCCCACAAAGTAACGCCTGATTTAATGAACTTACTTATCTATGGGTACACTATGCGCAAACACCCCTCCATTTTTTTTTCCAGCGTTCTATTTACATGACGCGACCTGTCCGACGTACAAGTGGATACACAGAAAATACGTATTTTTATTATTATTGCTAAAGCGGTACGCCCTTCCGTGAAATATTTATGCCGTACTATACATATCTTTTTCTTTATCTATGGTATCAATTTCAAATAATAAAGTGTTTCTAAAGCATAAGATTTATAGATGAAATCACTAAATAAATATCTTGTAAGTATACTTAACTTACTTACCTATTGCATATCTGAAGCTTCAGTAATCAGCCAGTGATTAAACGAACGCAATTATTTAAATTATTTAGCAATTACCTCGACGCAGGCTTAATACAATTGCATTTTATGCATATGATATTTCTCAATGATCCTTCGCGGAAATCGTGTAAATTAAATGATAATTTGCAATACCTAAAATTCAAGTAATAATTTAGCTCTCGCTTGCGGTTGCGGTTTGATTAGCTAACACTTTATATGGTACGCCGGTTTTTGTTTTACTCGTAAAAATAACTTCAACAAATACTACATAAGCGTTAAAATATAATTACCATTCGAGGAAATTCGCGTCTTTCCTTAAAAAAAATTAATCTCTTCGACGAATAAGGCTAGCAAGGTTAGCGTGTTCGAAATTTTAACCGCTTCAATTAAGCTGAAACATCTCGGATCTTATGTTGTTGCCTTGTATGACGTATGTGCAGCGCCTTATTCGGCCGTCATTAGTCCGGGGAACAATAGTCGCACCAAACGCGACCGGCGCTTGGGGCTTGTAATAATACTTGTTAATATGAAATAACTCCTTTAACCGTAGGACGTGGTGGGAATACCATGGAGACTGGGCGTTAACAATCAAGGACGTGTCCGTATCAAAATAGTTTCCTTCTTTCCGTCGTTGACACGATAATCGTATTCAAGAAGATAGATTTTAATGACACTTCAGCACTTGGAATCCGACGAACGAGGAAATAATTACAGGTTAATGCATAATGGTAGGTTTATGTTACCGAGAACTTGTATTAAGAGGTTCCATGTATTCCTCCTAGAAACTTCAATCAAACAGTAAGTAAGTATGTATACGGAGAATACGCAAATTACATTTAAATCATTTTTAATAGTAGGTACTAAATTCAATTCAGTCTAGTGATAATGATACATATCATATGTACTTACTTACACATTTTTTCAAATGCGGTGCTTACAAAACCATAACGTAACTTTTTTATTAACTAGATATAGACATATAGCGCCTGGCCTTACGTCCGAAAAGGGTAGGAACATTTCACTTCCGGATACGAGCACCAAATTTTTATATGTTACTAGGCATATCATCTAGACCACAAAATTGCCGGGAGACAGTTTCTGAGGTGTCAGGGTCACCAGATATGACGTCATCAAATTAACCGCCGCCGCGTTTTGAAAAATTCAAATTACACCCTACTTATACAACGCACGCATACATGAGGGGTATCAAATGAAAGCTAGTTAAATATACTATCTTTGCGCTTTGAACTGCAATTGCATTAATGTTGACGTTTAAGAGCTATTAAAAGAAAAATGATAATCTTGGAAAAATATTACGGACTTTTATTCCTTGCACCAAAACTAAAGACTCCAGACTAAGATAATGTACTACAATAATGAAAACAAATTATTAAGCTTTACATTACAATTCAAAGTTTGAAAATCGGATATGAAATGTCGAAGTTATGGTCAAACACTTGACGACGCTGCAGCGTCTAAAATTACGAAAAAAAAAATTTTCTTCCCGAAACCAGCACCAATTTTTTATATGTTACTAGGCATATCATTTGGACCCCGAAACTGCCAGGAGACAGTTTCTGAGATGTCAGGGTCACCAGTTATGACGTCATCAAATTGGCCGCCGCCGCGTTTTCAAAAATTCAAATTACACCCAACTTATGCAACGCACGTATACATGTAGGGTATCACTTGAAAGCTAGTTAAATAGACTATATTTGTGCTCTGAACTGTAAATGCATTAATGTTACCGTTTAAGAGCTATTAATAGAAAAATGTTAATCATGGAAAAAGAATTACGCACTTTTATTTCTTGCATCAAAACTAAAGACTCCAGACTAAAATAATGTACTACAATAATGAAAAAAAACTATTAAGCTTTACATTACAATTCAAAATTTGAAAATCGGATATGAAATGTCGAAGTTAAGGGAAAAAACATAAAGCGCGCGAAATTGCCGCCACTGTAGATACCTACATATTTTCACTTCGAATTTTAGTCTGCTCCAAAATTTGACGCGTGAATGATTCGGTGGTGGTGTATTTATGCGTCTAGTAACAATGACTGACGATGAATTGTAATATAATAAGTAAGTTATTAATTTTCTGCACCGAGACGTTACAATTGGTTATTTTATTATAATTATCATATTAATTACCTAAATAGTAGTAGTAGTAATAGTAGTAAGTATACTAATTGTTCGAAGAAGGAGGTATAGGTATATAAATCCAAAGTGCGTAAGTATAATATTTTTAATATTTACATTTATAATAAAAAAAAATATAATTTAAAATTACCCTTTATGAGGCTACATAATAATTGAATTCATCAAAATTACCTTGAAACACCAGTTGGCATGGGCATATACATTATGCGCATAACGCGACATGTCACGTTGTTTGTGGCGGCCGCCGAATTATCTTTAAACCAGCATAGCTATGTCTTTTTATACCCGATTGTGATGATTAAAATTTTATACTATAGAGGAATAGCGTAGAATTATTTGAACCATATATTTTTTTTCTCCAACTTAAATGGTTCTCTGGCTATAAAAATAAACATGCATTTTTTTCTTTAATTTGTCTATTTGTTCTAATATTTTTGTTGTTTACATATTTATGCAGTTATAATCAATGAATACAATGCAGCAAATTTTAATATCTTTTCATTTCATGCCCCATACGTGCATATACACTGCGTAATTTGCCTAATTTAAATCTTTTAAAACGCGTCGTTTGAATATATGGCATCCGCCGCGCTTTATTTTAAACCGGTATAGCTATGTCTTTTTTTACCTGATTGTGATGATTTAAATTTTATACCATAAAAGAATAACGTAGAATTATTTGTACTCTATATTTTTCTCTCCAATAAAAATGGTTCTCTGGCTATAAAAATAAATATGCAATATTTTTTTTGTAATTTGTCTTATTTATTCTTTATTTTTGTTGTTTTCATATTTACGCAGTTACAGTTAAAGAAATCAATGCAGCAAATTTAATATCCTTTCACGTGATACCCCACATGTATACGTGCGTTGCATACGTTGGGTGTAATTTGAATTTTTCAAAACGCGTTGGCGGCCAATTTGATGACGTCATAACTGGTGACCCTGACACCTCAGAAACTGTCTCCCGGCAGTTTCGGAGTCCGGATGATATGCCTAGTAGCATATAAAAAATTGGTGTTGGTTTCCGGAAAAAAAAATTTTTTTTCGTAATTTTAGACACTGCAGCGTCGTCAAGTTTTTGACCATAACTTCGACATTTCATATCCGATTTTCAAACTTTGAATTGTAATGTAAAGCTTAATAATCTGTTTTCATTATGGTACTACATTATTTTAGTCTGGAGTCTTTAGTTTTGGTGCAAGAAATAAAAGTCCGTAATATTTTTCCAAGATTATCATTTTTCTATTAATAGCTCTTAAACGGTAACATTAATGCAATTACAGTTTAGGGCACAAATATAGTCTATTTAATTAGCTTTCACGTAATACCCCACATGTACACGTGCGTTGCATATGTTGGGTGTAATTTGAATTTTTCACAACGCGGCGGCGGTCAATTTGATGACGTCATAACTGGTGACCCAGACACCTCAGAAACTGTCTCCCGGCAGTTTTGGGGTTCAGATGATATGCCTAGTAACATATAAAAATTTGGTGCTGGTATCCGGAAGTGAACTATGTTTTCCGTTATTCCAAGCACTAATAGACTCTTTCTTACAGATAAAAGTAAATTAAGTTTTTTGTAAAAAAAACATTTTTGACTCGAGTGTTTCTGCTGACTGTGCGTAGTAATGAAATCACATTGTCATCGGAGCTCTATACTTGATCAAATTTCATTCAATCTTACCACTAGAAAGTGTGTGAATTTAATATATCTGGTAACAAAAAAAAAACTGGTAAATTTTAATATCGCCCTGATCTCATCTAAGCAGTCAAAGCTCATAATCGAAAAATAGTAGAATCATTCTTCTGACGTTTTATTTTGCCATGTAGAAATACAAGCCTAGCTAGATTATCTGCTAAAGACCCGTACATACAATCTAAAACTACCCTTTCATAAACAATTGGGTTATATCAATGAGGCTAAGAAATTTACGGCTGAAAATACCGCGAATTTTCTCCTTCTGTAGCAGTTATGCAAATGAAGAAAATAACTACATATAATTAGTCTTCGTCAGCATTGGTGTTTTTTTTTAATCAATCCAAAAGCCCGAAAAATGTTGGTACCTACTGATGTATGAATCCCGAGTTCAACAAGTTCGCCGTCGTCACTGTATTATTCCACACGCAAGTGATTTTAATGTCCAAGAACGAAAATTTACGGATACAATTATGTTTAGGTACATCTTATGATAGTGAGAAATTGAGAATGGATCCAGTTCATATGACCTTCTAGATTCTAGTCATGCCATGTATACCTAAACACATAAAACCTTTATACCGACGTAAATGCGTTATGCGGAACGCGCCGCGCATTTTGTTTTCAAAACGGTTGTTTCTAGTTAACCAAATACGGGGAACTGAGAGGTTCGTAAACATTTATTCTACTTCGCCAACGGCCATTGGCGTGGATTTAAAACTCCTCGGCAGATGTAGCAATCATAGAAAGTGCGTCTTTCCTTGATGGCTTTTAGCTTAGCTAGCTTAGCTTTTTTTTAATGTTTTTACTAACATTGTCACAAACCAGCTACGAAGGTTTATTGTTAAAATAAACTTTTTCCTTTTTTGTTTTCTTTTATTTACCCGAGTACTTATTTTTTCCCTAACTCCTTTTCTACCTTTTTTTCCACGAAAAACGATAAATGTCCGATTCTACCAAACTGAATAATATTAAATGTGGCTGCGAATCGTAAAACACCCGCTACGAAATTTATGTTGTTTGTGTGATTTACATATTACGTTTATTTTATTATTGAATTTATTTAGTCCTGTCCTTCAATGATTTCATTGTCAACACATCACAAAGACAATTTTATAACATAATAGCTGTTGCTTGACGTCGTCTGCGCAGAATAAACTATAGCATATGTTCCTCAGGGCAGGGTAAACGTAGCATTCCTACGGTTAGAATTTCTTTAAAGTCGGTCCAGTAATTGTTGAGTTTATTCAATACAAACATATAAAAACAAATCTGTCCTCTTTATAATAGTATTGATTCCTAATAATATTGATTCCCTTCTATTTAACGAATGTCAACGACTCGAAAAGTATTAAGCAGCTAGGTATATCCTATCCTACTATCCTACTAATATTATAAATGCGAAAGTTTGTGACGATGTGACGATGTGAGTGAGTGAGTGAGTATGTTTGTTCCTTCTTCACGCTAAAACGACTGGACGGATTTGGATAAAATTTGGAAAGAATATAGCTGGTACCCTAGATTAAAACATAGGCTACTTTTTATCCCGAAAATTCTACGCAGACGAAGTCGCGGGCAGAAGCTAGTAATTTTATATTAACCAAAGCAGAATCAACAGCAAAAGCAGAACTTGCAATTACCTAGAATGAAAATGCACGTGAATCTATTCCATTCCACGGCTTAAATCAATCCAACGACTGGGTGAAAACCCTTAAATCCCCAGGATAGCGCTGACGATTTAAGTCGTAGTTAAGGCGATTTATTTGTCGTTCATCCTGATTAATATTCCGCTGGACGGCGAGCGACGGGCTGTGAGCCGTAACAGCCGGCCCGTGGAAAACGACGCTTTTCACAGAAACCATTACCGCTGCAACCCGATGAAAGTTCAGCCAATTACGATTCTGACAATGTCGTCTACATACACCGCCCGCCCATTCATAATAAGAAAAAAAAACGTATTACAAGGTATAAGGTAGCTGATTTAGAATGCTTAAAATGGCTCTAAATTGAAATAAATGAGATGAGAGCAAAAAACTTACACCTGTCGTCACGTGATAAATGCGGTTAGAAAATAAGATTAATTCCTTTCGTTGAAGGGTGTTCCTAAATTCTTAAGCTTATAAATACCTATAGGGTAGCGAGCGTGTAAGAAATTTCTCTCGTCTATCTATCGCGCCCTAACAATGGCATAATTATATCGCTATTTCTCTCGCCCATCTATACGGCAAATACGGCAATATAGATACTACATGTCATTACTCATTACCTAATTATAGTTGAGCTTACGGGCGTAAAAGGTTAGCTTACAGTTATTCATGCGAGGTTATTTTTGTACAATAGTACATTACTGCAGAGGCCGTGAAGTAAGGGATTGCAGGACGAGATTGGGGTACACGGTCGAGTCGTAGACGAGGCCGGATAAAGCGAGTCCTGCAATCCCTGTTTCCGGCCGAAGATTGTATAGTGCTTTTCTCAAGCAATGCGAGGAAATCAAGTAAAAATTGTTTAATTAGCCGCATTTTTAAATTTTGAAACATGCCATTTGAACAAACTATTGCTCGCGCCATGTTTAACCGCACACCCGCCACCGCGTCGCCGCGCCGCGCCGAGCGCACCCGCCGACCGCACCACATTACTTCTTGGCCTAGGCCGTAAATGTGAAACTTCTTGGCTTCATTTCGCGACATTAACGCGTACATTTCCGAGCATGCTTGAGAAATAGTACATTACTGCAGAGGCCGTGAAGTAAGGGATTGCAGGACGAGATTGGGGTACACGGCCGAGTCGTAGACGAGGCCGGATAAAGCGAGTCCTGCAATCCCTGTTTCCGGCCGAGGATTGTATAGTGCTTTTCTCAAGCAATGCAAGGAAATCAAGTAAAAATTGTTTAAATATCCGCTTTTTCAATTTTTGAAACATGCCATTTGAACAAACTATTGCTCGCGCCATGTTCCCCGCGCACCCGCCCCGCGCCGCCGCGCCGCGCCGACCGCACCACCGACCGCACCACCACATTACTTCTTGGCCTAGGCCGTAAATGTAAAACTTCTTGGCTTCATTTCGACCGTACCACATTACTTCTTGGCCAAGGCCGTAAATGTGAAACTTCTTGGCTTCATTTCGCGACATTAACGCGTACATTTCCGAGCATGCTTGAGAAAAGGTATATTATGTAGGTATTTGTTGCTTATTAAAATATAATTTGGATAAAAGATTTTTCACAAGCTTTTTTTTTAACTTAACATGTTTGTCCATTTTTTGAGTAAAATTCATTAGTTAAGTAGTTCAACAGAGATAGGTACCTAATGTGGCGAGGGTCGATTGGTTGGTTTATAAGTTCCGTAAGTATTCAGTGTCAGGTTCAAATTCAAGGTCGGAAAACAATGTTATCGTGCATTTGCGTATCCTAATAAAGAAAATAATTTCATTTCAGCCTCTTATTCTTCTACATTTATAACCTTGATTTTACATATTTTGAGATTATAACTTGGACCAATAGGTACTGCACAATAACGAAATGAGATTTTCCTTAAATATACATAACGCAAACTCACCTTTCGGTCACAGTTGGAGTCGGTGCCTCCATTGGTGGTGGTGGAGGCGGAGGCGGGGGAGGAGGAGGCGGCAGGTCCTGCGCGCTCAGCCCCAGAGGCACCGGCGGCGCGTCCGGCATGTCCGGCGACACCGCTGACACGTCCGGCAGATCCTTCACATCCGGCAGATCATGAATCTCCGGCAAATCCGTAAACACTACTGGCTCTTCTACAATTTCCTTAGCAGGAGCCACTGGGGACGTCACGGCTGAAGGCGCTATGGAGCCGTCATTAGCGATAGAGAATTTAATATCCCCAGCAACACCCGGCAGATCTGGGAGATCTAAAGGCATCTCAAGCTCCGGTACCTGAAAAAACACCTCATTTGTAGTAAGATCTTTATCGAGTGATAGATGGGGACCAGTGTTGTCTCGGTGACTTCATATTCAGAGGGTCTAGTTTTGAGAACCACTTACCATCCCCATGCCGGGCGCGTACATGTATTCGTCGATTTCTCTCTTCAGTACTTCTCTCTTCATAATGGACGTCGGCGCTTCTTCAAGTAGATTCCTGCTTTCGACGTTGGTAACTGCTGGCACGTACGCAGGTGTCTTAGCCTTGCCACCGAAATACGGACTCTCGTCGGTATTAAACACTAATAGTTCACCAACAGTCGACAAAGTGTTCACAGCAGTTTTCAGATCGAAATCTTGCTTAGGTATAGGATTTTTCGGCTTACCCACTTTGACGTGGAAGAAGTGGAGCCTCTCCTGTAAAGAAAAGAAACGATATATCCAAGCCAATAAAAAGTCACGTAAGTTAAATCCCTACTAATATTATAAATGCGAAAGTAAATCTGTCTGTCTGTCTTTTACGCTTTCACGTTTAAAGTACTACTTAAACCGAATCAGTTGAAATTTCGTTTAGAGATATTTTTAGTCCCGGGGAAGGACTTAGGATAGTTTTTATCCCGGAAAACAGCATAGTTCCCGCGGGATAGCGATAAGCAAGTTCTGCGCAGACAGATTCGCGGGCAACAGCTAGTATTTATATAAAAGTATGAGTAAATTAATATTTATAAAAAACGTAATTTCACCTGTATTTGCTTGTCATTGGCTGTCCCTTGAGATTTGGTACTCAAGGTAACCTTTGCGGGTACATGTTGATATCCATTCAAGTCGAATATGGACTGGTAATAGTCATGGGAAATGGAAGCTGGATACTTAGCGCTCGAAAACACTTTTATCGCTGTCTGAATACCAGTCAGCTTCTCTACTTTGGCTCTGGAAGATTCAATTCGCTGCGAGATCTCGCGAGCTTTCACCGTGTACTGCTCGACTCTCCGATTCAATCGCGCGAACACATCCTCGACTATTCCATTGAGATTGTCAAGGGTGTCTGCGATCTGCATAATAGTCTCCTCGGTACTGAGATCACATGGTACCAAATTGATTTTATAAAGGCCTTCCATATTGATGGGAAAATCGGCCAAGTCTATTCTGAAACAATATGAAAAGTTCATCAAAATTCAGAAATTAATACGTATTTTTGAAAACTACTGCCCTAATAATACCTTTAAACGAGCAATTCTTGTATACCTATATATATAATCTGAATCTCGGAAACGGCTCCAACGATTTTCATGAAATTTGGTATGCAGGGGGTTTTGGGGGCGGTAAATCGATCTAGCTCTAAGTTTCATTTTTAGAAAACGTACAAAAAATATGCTTGGTGGTACTGATTTATTAACCCACGACAGGAATTTAAGGGGATTACTGTTAAGCTCGTAACGTATCCATACTGTTGCTATGTCACGTTAAAAGCATATAGATTAAGTATTAGTAATAATTTATATACCTAAAGTACAGTAACTTACAGTAAGTGTGTTACTGCGAGATAAACATAACGTAGGTAAGGTTTGTAATTGTAACCATACAAAATGTATGAAATCGATATACTTTTACTTACAAGCATTATTTTAAGTTTTGTTAGCATTTCTGGCCTGATACCTATTGATACAATAAACTGATAAAGACAGTTTATGATTTACTAAAGATATCAATTCTTTTAGAGGTTATTTCTATGGTAGCTATTTGCTTTAGAATTATGCATTAGGTAGGTATATTAGAAAACTTTAAATGTGTTCTTACCGACTAAGGAATCTCCTTGCTAAAACTTCTAAAATAAATTAATAAGGCACGACAATTATCACTAAACAGCACAACTAGATTCATTTAACGAACAATGTTCTACCCTACAACACTTTAATGTTTTATTTTCACAGTTTAGTCACTCAGTCTATGCTATACACTAAGCTACTTCCAGTTCAATTATGAGGAACGTTAACGGTGGACGAGTCGACGAGTATCGAATTGAAATTGTCAACGTTAGGGTCCTTACTCCACGAGAACCGGCAGTAGGCGTCGGGGCTCATGTCAGGGCTAAGAATGGCGGGCGAGTCGGGCGCGCGCGCCAGCATATGGCTCAGGTGTTTGCTGATGACGGCGTCCCCCGGGGCCACGTACCCGCTCGCCGCGGGCTTGGACGGCGTCACGCTCGGCGACGTGACAACCGACCCTTTCACGTTAGGCTGAGACTCCAAACTCTGAAGCTGTATGTAGCTATTCTCCGGGCGGAGCTTCGAAGGTGGAGGCAAGTTGGGCATAGTCGGCAAGCTCTCCGGCCCGAACAGCTTCGTGGGGGACGGGCCCAACTTAGGGAAGTTCATCGACCTCGCTTGTGCATCCTCGGCGCGAACGTATACCGACGCGGGCAATTGACTGCTCACGTTATCTGGCATCAGACCCGTCGTGAATATAGGTGGCGACAGGCCAGCCATAACGTAGCTCGTGCTGGGCGGCTGCACGGATGGTTTGGTCTGATGCGGAGGACTCTTGAATGGCACAGGTGCTGGCTGGATGGTGCCAGTGTTCGGATTCATAACTGACTGCACATAACCGCTTGTGGGGTTTTTCTTGAAGGCTTGATCGTTAAGGTATGGCGAATTTTCTCGCGAACTTTCTGACTCTGAAGTCGATGCTTCGCTGTCTTTTTGAACCACATTATCATCATCTCGGATTCGTTCTATTTCTAAACGTAATGAAGAATCTGAACCATTGTCTGAGAGTGACGATTGCCTATCTATAGGACCTTGTGAATCATTAGACAAAGCAGTACTATCAGTGTGATCACTTGCATCACAATTATCTGAATTCTGTTTCATAGCTGTTTTATTAGGAGAAACAGAAGTTTTACCGCTTGGCAACAGAAGCATCTCATCTGATGATGGCTTTTCATCTTTATTTGTTTGACTCCACCCTCCAAAACCATACTTTGTTAAATCTTTTTCAGGGACACTTAAGCCATTAGGGAAAACTGGTTTTATGTCCTCCATTTGCTTAAGCTTTCTATAAAGTTTCAATGATCCATATGCTATGCCCACTAGTGTAAAGACTGCCATTATTATCAGAGTCAATGTCAGACCTCCAGCTTGTCCACAAGGCACTGTGTATTTTTCACTCCATTCACCCACATATTCATCTTCCCCATTATCTTCTCTCTTGGGTAGTTCAACATACTCTGGATCACCCAACACTCCATGGTAGAGATCAGAGTCAAGGTTGATGCCTCTCACTTGATATGACTCTACAGAACCCTCACAACGTTTTGCTTTAATTGATGGTTCAGTCCAATTAAAGAAATCCACTTCCTCATCGTCTCTAAGAATCCTCACTTGATAGCGGTCAACAGGGCGAGGTACAATCCATTGAATAATTCCCAATGTGTTATTAAATTCTGGTGTGGCAATCTTGCCAGGTGGCCCAATTCGTGTCCTGAAGTAAACCCCACTGTGTGAACTAATATTGGAGCATTGCACAATTACATTGAAATTACAAGCTTGCACATAAAATGTATAGTTAGTAAGATATTGTAGTCCAGTAACTTGGTAGTGTGTGACATTTCCTTTATCTAAAATTATAGGGCTATCCATTGAATTCACTATGATTTTGTAATGAGTTATTCTTCCATTTGTTGGTACAGGAGGTTTCCATGAAATGTTTGCAGTTGTATCAGTGATATAATCAATCCTTATGTCTGTAGGCTCCGTAGGAGTATCCTCTAAGGTAGTATCATAGATAGTGTCATTCTGGTCTGTGATACCATATTTAGTGATCAACGCAAATCTAAATAGATATGTCCTGTAAGGTAGTAGGTTTCTCACAGTATAACTCTTTTGGTTATGGTCAAAAATTGAAATAGTTTCATTTTTATTACCCTCACAAGAAGATGAGGTATCTATAGTTGGGCAATAAATTATGTTGTATCCTTTCAAAAACCCTTCTGGGAACACACAGTCAATGTTCCAGCTTAAGTTGCAGAAATTCGTGCCAGCTTCTTTGTCCAGTGTTACAGGGTATGCAAACAGACCTATGTCACTTGGGGGTATGTCGCATTTGGCCCAAGTCATACCACTGGATTTCATCCCTTTATTAACAGATATAGCAAACTGATATGCATTTGGTTGAGGTAAATATATAGAATGCTTACTGACATTTGGCTGTAAAGTAGTTAAGTTCATATGATTTGTACAAGTGTTAGTAGTGTTCAGCTCGCACCAAAACAGTGTATAATTGTCAATTTTATCCATTTTATTCCAAGATAATTCATAAGTACCATTCCTATGTTTAACCTTAGTGAATGAATTTAAGGTCAAAGTTGTCGTATCAACTTTAGGTGGTATGTACAGATAGCTGTGATTCTTGGAAGTTCCAACTTCATTCTGTGACCACAATAATACGTGCAAAGAGTCTAAAGTCGCGTTTATAAGGCTGATATAGCTTAGACTCTTATTTTCAGGGAACAAGGTCTCCGACTTTTTTCCTTGTAGAACAACAACTTTGTAGGTGAAATTAGCACCAGCTTCTTCGTAATCCCAGAGCTGCGACCAATACACATTAATAAGCCGGTGGTTGGTGTATGCCTTTTGATGGAATGCACCTGCAGCTGTCTCGGGAGGCCGCTGGGGTATCTCACTGGTGGTATTGATTATTTTGAATGCATAGTCTGACCAGAACTCTTCTCCTTTGGCTCTTTTAGGTCTTATGTATATCCTCACCTCATACTCTTTATAAGCATATGGCAAATTAGTCAACTCAAACTTGTAGGTCAGGTTTCTTGGTGGCAAGCTTGAAGCATCAATTCTGCGAAAGTATGATGGGTTGTCAACCTCAGCTATTTGATATTCAATCCGGTGATCTATCCCTCCATTAAGCAAGTCAGCCATGTTGTTGGGTATTTTCCACTTCAGAACCACACTGTGTGTCCCATTGTGTAGAACTTCTATATGAGATGGTTTGTTAGGTTTTACAATAGACTGGTGATCAATGGTAAAGTTTTCACTAATGCATCCCAATTGATTGCATGATGTCAAGTTAAAGAAGTACTTATCAAGTTGCTGCCGGTAAAGAGGCTTTCCCTTGTCCGCATACCATGTGCATGAGCTCACATTAGTTTCCTGCACCACTTTGCAATAATGTGTTGGTTTACCAAAAACTAAAAATGTTAGAGAGTTATTCACGACGCTCTCAGTCATTGGACGTACCCATGAACATTTTAATTCGTCAAGATTATGTGATATACATTTGAAACTAGTTACATATGGTGGAATTGTGTCCACAACTGCTCTGCTTGTGCATGTCCTGTTTGTTTTTTTATTTCTACAAAGAAATGTATATACATGAATATCGGGCTTTGTTTGATACAATCGAATGGTTGTATTATTGACTATTGACGTATTTAATCGTCTGCCTCTATGCGTGAACTCCAAGTCTTCGGCAATGTATCCATCTTCTGCTATACAAAATATTTCCAATGGATTTCCGTATAATATCGTTTGATCATCGCCGGGAAACACAGACACTGAAATGTTGTTTCCTGCACATTCCGAAAATATGCACGGCAAACAGAAAACTTTGAAAAACATGCACCATATCCATGAATTTAAGTGCGGGCCCTTTCGTAAACCACTGGTTTTGCTTCTTCCTTCCATAACGAATGTATTGTTCGCGTCAGATCATAACGATACACTGCACAAAATTGGACTATATCGAGCCCAGCGTTGTATGCATTCCTCGTTTTTTATCGCGCAAGTCGAATAAATGGCGCACTGCCTGCGCCCTCGGCGTGATGACACAGACTGAACAATCTGAACATGAACATTCGGGTAGACGAACAACACAACACCACCGCGTACAACTCTCACTGTTTCTTAATATCACATCGGTGGCCTGCCCTACACGAACTAGACCTGATTAAGATGAAA
Source organism: Pandemis heparana (assembly GCA_963854515.1). Classification (NCBI taxonomy): domain Eukaryota; kingdom Metazoa; phylum Arthropoda; class Insecta; order Lepidoptera; family Tortricidae; genus Pandemis; species Pandemis heparana. Next base: position 13,193,417 of record OY978013.1, on the reverse strand, counting down.
TTTTACTACGCCTATTAGTGAGTACTTACATAAAATAGAAAGAAACACTTTAGAATTATTCTCAGAATCGCCAACTTCACTCCAGTTCTGCGAGCATGTGTCAAAAAACAAATCGATAGATAAAAATGTTGCCATTAAAATACAAATATCGGGATTCTACTGATATCAAGAACTCATGTCAAACATGTGAGATCTCTCTTTCTACCTCTATTCTACACAGATGGACGAATAGAATCGTGAATCTGACCATGTACAATATAACCCTAGGTTTTAAAAATAGTTTCTTCTGACTCCATTCGTTCGAATTTAGAGATTGCCTGCTAGATCAGAAAAATAAGAATCCAGTTTTACCCATATTTCTCGGTCACTTTTAATAATCAGAAACTTCGGTATTTTGTACAAAGAAGTCCATACCATATTCACAGAAATGACAGTCCAATTCAAAAATTCTTGCAATAAGTAAAAATAACATCATCTCTCTGATAAATACATAACGAAAATGCATACTAAAACAAATTAGTTATTTACAGGGACTGTTGTAAATTATACTCATAAAATGTGAAAAATTCGTCATATAAATTTTAATAATGGATACCTCGGAACTTTTTCTGAACGAACTGTACTGAACTTAGCAGCATGTTTTTTCGTAAAACACGTTCAAATATTATAATCATTTTTTTTTTGACATTTTACTTTTACTTACCATTTTGTTTTACAATTACCATATCGTTTGGGGAATAACAAAACCTTTAGTTTTAAATTTATGACTATAAGTATAGGTTACCTTACGTCCAATGACTATTAGAAAAAATAAGTTTTAAAAATCGTCTTTAGCTTAGATTCAGAACGAAACGTCAGCCTTCAACTCAACAGTCAGCTGAGCGAGCAGCGAGTCAAGACTGTTGAGAATGCAAAGCAAAAGCACTTCGGAATAAATATATTGATTGAGCTAAATAATATAATTTAATTAGAACCGTAGTATTAAGTATGTGAATACATTGCTACTTTAGTAATCATGGATACCCAACAACCTTTAGGGTATTCAACAAAAGCTGCCTTGGTTCAACTTCGTGACGGAATTCGTAATGTTATTGAAGAACACAAACAAAATAAGCCGACAGGGTATGTATTTATAATACCGGTCGATTTTTAGTAACCTTTTACTCAAACTGTAGAATGCACAACAAATAAAGTCATCATATACCTAATGACCTTTTTGGCAGAATAGTTTAATTTTTAAGTGTAAGAATGCATATTGCATAAGACAGACTAGTTGATACATCCAAATAATTATATTAATAGTATTGCCCAATAATTTAAGATTTTGTTATATTTTGATCCCTTTTTGTTCACTGATTTTGTGAATGTTGTGTTTGTATATTGGCACTATGCCAAAGAATTTTGTATCAACTTTTTAATAAGTAAACATTTTTATAGCTCTCCTAAAAAGTTCAATTGGAATCATAAATCTCAGGTTTCTCATAAGACACTACTTGCTGGACACAAACCTTTTCTGTGAGTGAGAGGATGCTGATGTTTGCCAGTGCAGATTATGTATAGTATAATAATATAAAAATATATAGCGATAGTGATATTAATGAAACATTAATTTTTCAGATATGGACTAGTCAAAAACATCATATCATTTTCTTCTGAAAAAGTGTTGCTGTCTGGGGTAGCCTATACTATAATACTTGTGTACATAATCTGCCTCATTTTGACTTATTTACTTGGTGACTATGTAAAAGCTGATGCCTTTTTGCTATGGGAGGCTCTTTTTCTATTTGTGATACTGATAATCAACTTTTTGGTAGCACTTAATGAAGAATATTTGTATAGACATGAAATACCTCATAGAGTTAAGAAAGTTCTGGGTGAGTTTTTGTTTAACTCTAAACTCTAATATAAACTGCAAATTAATATGAAATCAAAATTAAATTATTACATTTCAACCACTTCATTGACATGAAAAGTGGTTGAAATCACAAATCAGTCAATAAAAGATGTAAATTACCAAATTATTTTTTTTCTGTTATCACATATCAATTAGTATTTTATCTATTGTTAATTGGAAAATGATAATGGAAAAGTCAATAATTTTCTTATCTTGATGGTAAAAGATAAACATATAGGTATGAAATAATAATGTGCTTTGATTTTTCTTTAAATAGGAACACTGGATGATGCTATAGATAGATCAATATGGAAGGAAGGACACTACCCACATCTTTGTGCACCATTTTCACCCTGTGTCATATTGCAATGGACCTACCGAGATGGTAAACACAGTAAAATAATAATAAACATGCAGTTACTTTATAAATCCTTTTGTAGTTTATGTTTGAAATATGCATGATTTTTTAATTGATTTAATTAAAACTCATTTATGTAACAAACAATATAAAAAATATTTTTCAATATACATACATTAATCACATCCCACAATTATAAAAATAACCAAGATAGGTATATAAGCTATCAGAGATTTCTTTCCAGCTCTTTTTAGAAAAATAGAATTTAATAATGGAGTTTATATTGGCGTAGTGTTATTTGACGTCACATGACGAGAGATCAGACAATATGGGTCTAATCACTGTCTAATTAGTAGTTTAAAATTCTTATATCTGGCGTATTTCTTGGGCGATGCGACTGCGATGGGCGACTTTTAATTTCACTTTTCGGCATCTTTTTCACGATATTTTCATATTTTGCTAAAACAAGATACATGATAAAAAAAACATGTGTGTTCTCTATTGCTCCAAATTGTTGAATTATTGTGACTTTCAAAGACTTGCCCTAAAGGAGATGTAACTAAGTCATAATCTCCAAAAAATATAATTGTACAGGCATGATAGTGAACCTGCCGTGGGCACTGCTGGTGGAGGGCGACGTGATCGTGCTGCGGCCGGGACAGGAGGTCCCGGGGCACTGCCGCGGCCTACAGCCACAAGACCCTGAACTGTTTTTTGGACAAACCTTCCAGCCTAGCTCACAGGTTAGTCCGAGAAGTAAAAGCTGAAGGGACTACAGCAAGATTCAGACGTACAGATGTAGTGCGAAATGATTTGCCATTACATTTCATTGAATCCCATGCGGTTTTCAACTTTAGCAACATTGGAATAAGATTCTTATTTATAAAACAATTTAATCTGACAGCTGCATTGTATACACGACTTTAATAACATGTCTCTAAAGTTGAAAATCGGATAAAATTTTACGAAATGTCATGGAAAATCATTGTGCACTACACCTGTAATTGATGTGATTTGGTGGACGGTTATATCCGATATTGATTTAATATGTAAAGAATAATAATTACGGTTTATTGCATTAACTAAAGGTCTAATGTTAGTTAAGTTAGTAAAACTGGTGCCATGGATTGTGTTACATAAAATTACCAGATGAATCTAAACAGCTTAGTAGTTAGCAATTAAAAATTCATCAACTAAGTTATCTCTTATACATTATATTGTGTTAATTATAAAATTACTTACATCGCAGAAGCCTCATCGTCATTTTATGTATCAGAAAGTACATAGAAATTCAAATGGCATCCCATTCACCCATCCCACAATATCCCAATCCCAATCTTTATTTATTATTTATTTAAATGCATGTAAAAATATGTGATTTTCCAGTACAAAGAAAATTTTAGTACGCCCCGCGTCCGCGCGCCGCACCAGAACAGGGCGTACAAGATGTGCGAGACGCCCTACCTCAAGAACCTGAGGGTCGCCTTAGACCAAGCCACCACAAGGCCCGTCACCGTCTTTGAGAAACAAAGATATCTGGTGAGAATACTGCATTGATAAATGCTGGATGCAGGAGTACCGTCATGGTCTTTAATTTAGGACCCACTCAAGGTTGAATAACTGTTACCGTGAGGTGACTGAACTTCGGGGCGATTTAAAAAATAGGATAAATTATGAACTCACTTAATTTTATTCGCGTTTCTGCTCCCAATCGATGTTTTCATCTACATGCCATTCGTCTACATGCCAAACAGTACTGACAATATCGATTTAAATTATTATGGTATCTTGTGTGAGAAATAAAATAATTCTTTTACGGAATGGATCGTAAGTTAAAGAACGCGAACGCACTTTGAGGTAAACTTGTGCAAGACAATAAGTACACGTTGCAATCGCTTGGTTGCCGTGTGTTCTGTTATTTTTTTATTAAAATCAATTGTACTTGAGGAAGGCCAAGTCTGAACAAGTAATTATAAAAGAACGTAAAACGAGAATAATGCTGATTTTTTATATCACACCTGTGAAAATACCATTGATACATGTCTTACCTCTTGTAAATATAACATCCTTATAAGTTATAAGATGGCAAGTCTGTACCGTCATCGGTTCCATTGAATCTCAGACACTATCGCATAATTGTTTCAGTGTACAGTAAAAATAATGGAAGGTATCGCGCTACCGCTAGTAATTTTGCTCGTGGTGGTGGCCAGTTTTGTGCGCCACGTGTACCACCTGCCCGGAGTGACGCATTGGACGGAGGTTTATTTCCTGCAGACTATTGCCGCGTCCCTGCCGCTTCTACAGATCATATTCCCTATTGCGTGGGTAGCGTTGAATTGCTATGGCATGGCAAGGTAAGTTACAAGCTGTCAAAGGAGAGAATGATTAGAAGTCTGACGCATAAGCTCGTTATCAATAGACGACACTAGTGGAAGACTTTTATGATTTTTTGGAGGGGTGCGAGTCGGGTTACCTCCACTTGTGAACAAGAGCTGCGGTTCGTTTTCGGATCCGTCCGGGGGGAAGAGCAGTGCTTGGTCCGGTGCACCCTGGGCAACGGCTAATGATTTCCTGCCGGTATCTGAGGGATATCATTGACCGTTGGCTAAGAGCCCGACAGGGGGGAGGGGGGTCTTTGACCGTGTTACCGTACAACGTTGCCGACATTTTGTCACAAGATTTTATAATTAAAATTTTTAACCCTGACATTGGCGAAGTTGTCGTCGCTATAACGACTTGTAACGCCAGAAACAAAAGAAGAAGAAGAAGAAGAAGATGATTTTTTGTAAATATACGGGTGGTAGGACCTTGTGCAAGGTCCGTCCGGATCGCTACCACCATCTTACTCGCTAATCCTGCCGCTAAGCAGCAGTGCTTGCACTACTGTGTTCCGGGGTGGAGAGTAAGACAGCCGGGGAAATTACAGGCACAAGAGGCATTTCATCTAAGTCCTCTCGGTTGGCAACGCATCTGCAATCCCTCCGGGGTTGCGGGTGTCTATGGGCAGTGGTGATCGCTTACCATCAGGTGACCCACTTGCGCGTTTGCCTTCCTATTCATATAAAAAAATATTATTATATATATATAAATCATCATCATCATTATCTCCAGCCTATATATGTCCCACTGCTGGGCATAGGCCTCCTCTCAAGATGAGATTGCTTGGGCTATGGTCTGCGAAGCAATTCAATGGTGTGTGTGAAGTTCCCAATCCGCACTGGGCCCGCGTGGGAAATATAAATTCATCATCTCCAGCCTATATACGTCCCACTGCTGGGCACAGGCCTCCTATCAGAACGAGAAATATAAATTAATTAAACCAAAAAGAAACTACTAAGTTCATTATTTAGGACCTTCTTTATTCCCAATTCTTAAACAAACTTAGGGCTGGGTAATGTTAATGTAGCATACATAACACCATTGTTACATATTTGCCAGTTTTAATACTAGCATGCTGGCTATTTGTTGGTTCCTGTCACGCTTTGTTCAGGGTTGTTACATACGCGTGAGTCCTCTCCTTTTTTTCCAGATTCAAACTACTATCAGAGACCCGTCAGAAATATGTCCGAACCAAATCGTGTTCGATATCAGAGGACGCGAGCGACCCGCTCATACAAGCGCTGAGCGAGTCCAATTTGAAGCCTGAAAGTCTCAAGTCTTTGTGGAAAACGTTCTTCAACATACTGCTTGGTAGGGAGGACTTGGTCGTCAGGACGGCTAATATTGTACACGTGCTGGGATCATTGTCGGTGAGTCTGAGTAGTAACGTCCACATGATGCCTAGGCTTTGATTTTTGAAGTGAAAAACTTCTTTAGCGACGTTGGGCACTTTGGGTAAAAAATGTTAAACTCGCGTCAGACGTAAGACGGAGGGAGAGTTTAAGTACCAGGATATCAGGATCCTGTAAGAGCTTATCCTACTAATATTATAAATGCGAAAGTTTGTGACGATGTGACGATGTGAGTGAGTGAGTGTGTATGTTTGTTCCTTCTTCACGCTAAAACGGTTGGATGGATTTGGATAAAATTTGGAACGAAGATAGCTGGTACCCTAGATTTAAACATAGGCTACTTTTTATCCCGGAAAATTGCATGGTTCCCGGGGGATAGCCATAAACATGTCAATTGCTAATTCTATGCAGACGAAGTTACGGGCAGAAGCTAGTTTTGAAATACGAATGAAGCTAGAGTCGCGTTCGATTTTTGAAGCGTACGTTGATTTCGTCGCTTTAACGTATGTGCGTTTGGCCTAGTGGTATAAGGTGTGGAATAACAGTGCGTTCTCTCAAGTGACCGCAGTTCGAATCTCGTGTAGAAAAAGTTTTTTTTTCTTTTTGCGCAAGTGTGCCGTGTGTGTAGTTTTCACTTCTGTCGGCATTCCCGGAGTGCTACCCGGTGTTTTTTTTATCCGCTGCAAGTATGATGATTGATATCTCTATGTGAATTAATTGTACCGTTAAATATAGAATGGAATTCTCTTTCATAGTCTATATTTCTGGACAAGTACAACTTAAAGCTTTTCAAAGCTAAATTGCATAGATAGTGCATTTGCTAGCTTTTCGACCTTGAGTTGACTTTTGGCCTCGTCTGCACTTTCCATCAGGTAAGGGTAAGAAAGGTCAACTGTGGTCAGTTTATTGTAAAAAAAGTGTTGGTACGGTTTCTTGATCATGGGGCTTTATTATTTTTGTTATAAACGAATGCGCGCGAGTGTCTGAAAAGACTCGAGGCGGTGTAGAAGCAGCACCGACAATGATTATAATTCAATCTGTCGTAATTGAAATAAATAGTATATAATATGTATATATGTATGTAAACTCTTTATTGTGCAAAATAAACAAATAAACAAATGCGGAGTTATCCCTTTAAGGGATCTCTTCCAGTCAACCTTTGAGTGGATGAAGGAAGTATTATATTGGGGACGGACGAGCGAGTTTAAAAATTGCAAACACTGAGAGCCACAATACATAACTTTACCGAATATAATACATAAACTCATAAAACCTACCAGTCAATGAACTACTTTATATTACCTATAATATATATCAATAAAATATGATACCTACAGTTAATAGTATTCTTCGCAAGGCGGCTGGCAAGAGCTGGTTGAGAGTGGCCGAGGATCGTGCTCAGTGGCGTGCCATGGGAGAGGCACATAGGCTGATGATGATGATGATGATGAATAGTATTCTTAATTTTTAGGCGCTTTGTTGCGTGGACAAGAAAGGCATTCTGTCGTGGCCAAATCCTACGGCGGAGAAGGTGTTCTTCCTACGGAACTCCGGTCCAGCATCCAGCGCGTCCAGCAAGACCAGTCTCGTGGGCTCCATGCGGCAGAGCCAAACCAACTTGGAGCAGGAAGCCGTCCAGAACGAGCCCTCTACCATCGTTGAGGTAACCAAGTCTAGCGCGTTCGAACGGTTTGGGCGCATAACGTCCCACTCGCAAAACGTCTTCTCTGCAAATGGTCCCTTATGTATACCCCATTTCGCAAAACGTCCCTTTTTTATTTGAATAGGAAGGGAAACGAGCAAGTGGGTCACCTGATGGTAAGCGATCACCACTGCCCATAGACACCCGCAACCCCGGAGGGATTGCAGATGCGTTGCCAACCGAGAGGACTTAGATGAAATGCCTCTTGTGCCCGTAATTTCCCCGGCTGTCTTACTCTCCACACCGGAACACAACAGTGCAAGCACTGCTGCTTAGCGGCAGGATTAGCGAGTAAGATAGTGGTAGCGATCCGGACGGACCTTGCACAAGGCCCTACCACCCGCCTTCCCTTCTGAGAAAGCCCCATTTCGCTGAAAGTCCCTACTGCATAATGCCCCTTTCGCAAAACGTCCCGTCTGCGCAATGACCCATTCGCAAAATGTCCCGTCTGGAAAAAGCTGGTTTCAGTAGAGACTAGGAGTCTTCTCATGGCATAAGAGATGGCCATTTTGCGAAAGGGTCGTTTTGCGAACGGGTCATTTTGCGAAAGGAACGTATTGCGAACGGGTCATTTTGCGAAAGGGACGTTTTGCGAACGGGCCCTTTTGCTTAAGGGTCGTTTTGCGTAAGGGGCATTTAGGAAAGGGACATTTCGCGAAAGGGACAAAGGGACATTATGCCAGTGGGACTATGCGCCTAAACCGTTCGGACATGATCAGTTAGGCTATACTTCTGACGCCAGGAACAGGTCGCTTTTAAAGGTTTATTACATTAAATTTAGGTTTATCTACAGAGACCACGGAACGACCGTTGACAGAAGCAAGCATATCTACGAGTAGCAGCATTTTCTTTAATTAAATCACTATACCTGGCCTCTACCTGGTTACGTGTATGTGTCCGTCAGAGCTGAAGTTAAGCGAATTTTTCGTCTTATAAAATGACCACTAAATAAAGGTTTTGTAGGGTACATTCGTTTACAGGTGCTGGATCTGACGCACGATCAAAACGCGCCGTTCTGCGTGGAGTTCGACGACCAGCGCTGGCGGCAGCACCTGGCGCGCCTCAAGCCGCTGGGGCTGGCCGCGGTGCTCAACACCTGTGCGCCCGCGCCGCGGCATACGTACGCGCACTTCTGCGCGCACCTCACCTGCGAGGCGCAGTACAGGTGAATGACATTGACAGTCGGTGGGCGACAATAAAAAAAAAATGTCGCAATAGGTATCTTCGCATAAACAATGGAAGCCGATACATGTACTTCTATTTTCACAATTTGAACTGGACGTCAATCAAGTAAAATTCAAATAAAATTTTCTTTACGCCGGTTTCATGAGGTTAAACCGAATTTCATGTCAAATGAGGGGGTAAAAATTGCTAAGTACATATTTTTTTCTCAGATTTTAAAAAATTTGCGGTATTTCCACTCAGAATCAAGAATACAATTTTTTCTTATGCAAGAATCTAGTTTCTCCAATTTCACATAGAGTCTGTTTAACCAAAGCTGAACCCACTAGTTATTTGATTGGCAACATTTTGTCTTTAAGTGTGTCTATCTGAGGTGTCATGTTGTATGTCAAATTGACATTTCTCTAAGAAAATTGCAGCTGTGTGAGTGAGCCTGTGTTACCCGGTCATGATTTTTTGAAATTGCCGCGCTTTTACAATTTCAGCTTTGGTTAGACGGACTCTAGTAATTTTTGCTGCTGGTTTTGTTACTTACATACATGTAAATGCAAAGTATCAAAACTGACCTGGGGACACATTTTTTCTCGTATAAAAATCGGTGTTGTTGATTCAGAATAGAAATGAAATGACCCAAAATTTCCGAAATGTGAGAAAAAATAGTCTTGTCATTTTTTTTAACTTCCGGATAACCGGTATCGCAAGAATTTAAGAACGAACGTTTGATATCACCCAAACCCGCTCGTTTAGAAGCAGCCTCAAAATAAGTGACCTGGGACCTTACCATGACGTCTTAATGCGATTCAGTTTAGGTTCGCTCGCTGTCAGATTCATACTAAAAGTGACAGCTAAAAGTTGAACTGAGTCCGAATTAGGACGTCATGGTAAGGCCCCTGGGCTTGCAAGTGAATGTAAATTATAATTTTGCAGCGAAGACTTGGTACCAGTGACGAACCGACGTTGTCTGTGTGAGCTCGCGAAGCAGATTGGCTTTACCGAGGCTGTGGAGGAGTCCTACACCGTCCAGGATTGTCTCGCCATCTTCCGCCACCTGGTGAGTGGATGAAGCATAGAATTTTAAGTGCCGAATCCTCCGAAGTAATTATCACCGATACCGATGGTATAAATAAGTCAAGAACTCAATGACTTCTTCAAAGCGCTTCTCGCATTCTCAAATTCTATACTCGTACAACTTTTACAGTCACATGTAATGACAAAAGATGGCGATCACTATCGAATTGGTCGGAAAATGGAAATAATGTAATTTTGAAATTTGAAAACTAATTTTATTTTTGGAACGTGAATTTTGATTGAGTCTGTTACTTACTTGACATGAAATGCATATTTCATAATTTTTATTATTATTATTTTTCTCTCTTTCTTTTCGACATTGGTGATATCTTCAATTAATATTTGACTGAACTTAAAATTATTATTTCTCTTTGTTATTAGGTACATATTTTGTTTCGCTTTGACCAATAGAGACTTTTTACATCCCTACTATAGACTAATATAATGTAAGGAATTTCAGTGTTGTTGTTTATCTATTTTATTCTGAAAAAAAAAGACTTTCTACCAATGTTTCTTGCGGCGCATTCTTCTTGACAGTGATGGTTTTTCCGAATACACTGGTAGTTTCAAAAAAAGTCTTGTAAAAGAGCCCTTGGCGGCGTATTTGTAAAATAAACTTTAGATTTTTTGAATTTTTTTTATTAAAAAAAAATGGAAAAATATAAAATATCCAAATTTTCGAATTGTGCTACTTCAATTTTCAAACATCATTAATCCTACTAATATTATAAATGCGAAAGTTTGTGAGTGACGATGAGACGATGCGAGTGAGTTTGTATGTTTGTTCCTTTTTCACGCTGAAACGACTAAACGGATTTGGATAAAATTTGGAACGGAGATAGCTGGTACCCTAGATTGAAACATAGGCTACTTTTTATCCCGGAAAATTGCATAGTTTTCGCGGGATAGCGATAAACATGTCAATTGCTAATTTTACGCGGACGAAGTCGCGGGCAGAAGCTAGTTGTATCATATAATCGTACTAGCTGTTGCCAGCGACTTCGTCTGCAAAGAATTCGTTTATCGCTATCCCGCGGGAACTACGCAATTTTCTGGGATAAAAAGTAACCTATGTGCTATTCCAGACTTTTCTCTATCTATGCGCCGAATTCCATCCAGATCCGTTGGGCCGTTATGGCGTGATTGAGTAACAAACAAACATCCATCCATCCATCCATCCATCCATACTTTCGCATTTATAATATTAGTTAGATTCCAAATCGGATCGGTTGATATTTGATACAAAATTAGTTGATTTATTATTTCAGCAAGCTGACACGATAAGGCGTGAGACGCGCTTCGTGCGCTCTCTGCACTTGAGCACGCGCGTCAAAGTGCCGCTGCCCCACATGCTGGCCGTCGTGGTGAAGGACCAAGCCAACCAGCTGCAGATGCTCACTCAGGTAGTGTTGCTGCACTTGCTGACAGTTATTTACAGGAACTTTTTGAAGTGAAAATTTCTTTAGCGGCGTTGAGCGTTTTTTGGGATGGGTAAAAAATGATAATTTCGCGACTGACGTAAGACGGAAGAAGAGTTTAAGTACCAAGACATCAGGATCCTCTAAGAGCTTATTTTGAAATACGAATGAATCGCGTTCGATTTTTGAAATGTTTTGTTGAGTCGTGGAGCAAAAGTACTAGGGCATCAGTACAAGGTCTGTCAATGTAGATAATACGTACTTTTTTTTGTAAGCGGCCAGTACAGTACATCCTGATACCCTATAGTTACGCCACTCACTGTGGTTCATCTCCAGGGCACGGCGGACATAATCCTGGACTCGTGCGTGGACTACTGGAATGGGCGCGACCTCACGCCGATCTCGCCCGCCGATCGAAAGAAAATCATCGACTTCTACCAGAGGAACTCGCTGACGGCTTACTGCACGGCATTTGCTTACAAGTAACACCATATTTTTCGCAGCACAAAGAACATTTAAAAGGTTTTTGCATACATACATACATACATATCGTCACGCCTCTTTCCCACAGGGGTAGGCAGAGACTACTTTGTTCCACTTGCTACGATCCTGACATACCTCTTTCGCTTCATCCACATTCATCAATCTCTTCATTATATTTTTTCCGGGTTTTTGATCTTGTTAAAATAAAAAAACCTGTAAAATGGACTTTGGGTTCGTATTAAGGACATGGGTTCCGTACTAGTGTAGCAAAAGTAACACGTTTCTTGTGTACACTTTCATTATTTAATTATTATTTATTTTAATTGGGGCTACAACAATACGCAATATTTGGAAATCAAGATTACCTACCTAAGTAGACCGTACTAACGGTTCAAAAGATAGGTAGAGCTTGTATTAGACGGATGACAGATATATTGACAAGCAGATGGGTATGAAACCATAAAACGTAACTATATATACTCACGAACAACTTCGTATGAGAAGTAACCCGTTATTTTTAACCGTCAGCGTAGTCGGGGAACGAAGGCAAGGTCCGGCAAAAGTCACTATTTACTGAATGTAATTTGATATCATTTGATTTTGTATACCTAGGTTACCCTGAGAGCGCGAGCATTATTTTTTGTTCAGGCCATTGACCCGCGGCATATCGCTGTCTCTGTCTCAAATGTACTTGGAGCTGCCAGCTGACAGCCGGCGGCTGTACGCGCCGCACAGCCAGCAGTGGGCCGACGCGCCTGCGCTGCACTTCCACTCTACCGGTCAGTGCTAAAGTATGGTATTTTCATTCTTACCTGTCCTATTTGGTAAACAAAATTCTAACCTCAATGTGCAAATTTTTGTAAAGAATAAGGTGTATTATGTTATCAAATAAACCTGAGGTAATATTTTGTACATAATTTTGCTGATAATTTATCTCCAGTTCCTTTATTTATGATGAAATAGTTAAAAAATAACAAAAATTAGACGTTTTGAGGTTAGAATTTTGTTTACCAAATAGGACAGGCAAGAATGAAAATACCTTACCTAGTTATACTTGTAAGAGTAATTTTCATTAGAGTCTTTTCCCACAGCAACATCGCGTTTTTGCAGAATCCCGTTTAGTAATGTGCGTGTTTATACGAAAAAAAAGTATACGCATACGCACGTACATACGTCCTGCAAAAACCGATCTGTTCGAATTTTGACATTCGGTTTTGCCACTACACACTGGGTGTGATAGTCGAGCAAATAATAGGATCCAGTTTAGTGGCTATATGGTATATAGGATAATGGAAGTGTTCTGCTGTGTTTTCCGGCGTGGAAAGTAGGGTAGCCGGTCAAACTGACATAAGAGATGTTTTATCTTAGCCCTGTGTGCAACGCATCTGGGCCCTATTTTAAAAAGCTACAAGTTACAATTTACAAGCGGAAGTCTCTTTCTGACCCTATGTGTTAGATAGAGACTTCCGCTTGTAAATTGTTACTTGTAGCTTTATAAAATAGGGCCCAGGTTATCCACTTGCTCGTTTGACTTCCTTCCTGTGTATGTAGATAAAAAACCCTGAGAATTTCTATTAAATACTGTATTTGCCAAATATGTATAAACTTACTACGTCAGCTAGTCAGTAGTCAGCTAGTATAAAATAATCCTATTTAGTCCTCTATCCCGCGGAAATTTGAAAGAGTATGTATTCGAATTGAAAGTGTTAAGAGTATTAAGTTACCAAATAAAATTGTTGCAGATTCTTTGCTGTTTAACGAAGTAACTGATGACGACGTGAGCGATGCCGAAGGTTATTTCGACATGCAATGTAATCAGGTGGGCTCTCTTGTACGAGTATTTCTCATCTATCTAAATGACTTTTTATTATAGGCACTATATTACAGCAAGCTTTTATTACTTTCGGGCTAGCAATCTTAAATCTTTCGTATTCTCGTCTGTCTGAGTATTTTAAGTTACAGGTCATTTCTTTCTAATGAAAGTTAGTCAATTTAATGATTTTATTTGTCTGTGCCCACTTTCTTTCCTGATATTTATTACAAGAACATTGACTTTGCAAGATCGCAATCCTAAAACAAATCATACCAAAAAAGCGCCTATTAAACCTTTAACATTTTGAACAGATTCTCAAGTTTTGATTTTCCCTAACAAGACGATGTTCACGTATCGGCAGGTATTCATAGGCATGGTAACGATGCAATACCAAGCACAAAGCGACATGGTGGAGCTGATAGAGCGTTTGGAACGCGCTTGCATCCGTTTCGTGCACTTCAGCAAAGAGAACGAGCTGCGATCTCGGGTCTTCAGCGAGAAAATGGGGCTAGAGTCTGGATGGAACTGCCACATATCACTTATTACCGGCGAAGAACCGAGGTAAACTAAGGCTAAAGCTTAGACTAATTCAGTATAGGAAGGAAGTTACACTGTTCTACGACCATGATATAGGTAGAAGATAGGAACAGGTGAATAAATATCCTTTTGTTACTGCCGATTTTTTGGAATATTTGGGGCCGTATAGCGCATTGTTAAATACTAGAGAAAATGAACGAAAGTTTAGTTTAATATTAATCATAGAACATCCTGGTATTGGGTGCAAAGAAAAATATTGAGTACCTATTAAATCTCTCTGAAATATAATGCAAAGAAATGGACGAATAGAAATCCTTATATGCAATAAGATACGCTATCTTTGTGAACGATAATAACAAAGTAAATGGAAGAATTAGCGGGACTGGAATGTGTGTTCCGTATATCACGATGGTGGCACCAGGTGTATTGCCATTTGAAATTAACAAAACGCTAATTGGTAAAGTTTTTTAACTGGAGCTTATCACATTTGTGGTCTAACAGGCATCAGCTTACAGCGACTACTTAAAATATAACCGTCACTTCGAAGCTTCATGCAACACACAAACACACCAAATTAGTCGTTACCCCTACTTTGAGTTCAATTTACTAGCATTACTTTCTAGATGTCTTTTTTTTTTCAGTGTGTAATTTATTAAATGTTGTACTTAATGTTTTTATTTGGCTTTTATTGAAATAGGAAACTTCTCTTGTCTACTCTACGTATTTTAATAGTTGTTTTCAGTAAAAGCCAAATAAAAATAGTCTCATTCTTCTGCAGGTGCATTAAATCTGAATTTCTTAGTGATTTGTCTGTCACTTGCTAACTTCCCGTCGCTGATTTAAAAGTATACCTACCTAGTTCGTGAGACCATACCGAACTGTCTCATAGTAAGTTTACCTCTACAGACATATTGTGATTTTTGGGCCAATGCTTTATAAGCAGTGCAAACCACTACCGCAACTTCGGTGTACTATATATAAGGATCCTTTAAGTTAGAGTCTATGAAGCGATGAGTTTTTTCGATTTCTGGCTTCATCTATACCATTTTCATTCTTACCTGTCCTATTTGGTAAACAAAACTCTAACCTCAATATGCAATATGCAAAATTGTAAAGAATAAGGTGTATTATGTTATCAAATAAACCTGAGGTAATATTTTGTACATAATTTTGCTGATGTTTTATCTTCAGTTAATTTATTTACGATGAAATAGTTAAAAAATAACAAAAATGAGACGTTTGGAGGTTATAATTTTGTTTACCAAATAGGACAGGTAAGAATGAAAATGGTATACTACTGACGCTATTGTTAGGCCCTGAGAAAGTTTTAGTACGTAAAACAAGATTGCTTGACATCATTACGAATATTTTTGCAACCACAAACAAACAAACAAATAACTTGCAAAATCATGTTTTTTTTTAAATAGCATTAACGATTAGTTATTATCAGGCTTGTATTGTATCTTGCCGTTAACGTCGTACGTAGGCCTTCCGCACGTTACTTTTTTTTAGTTTTTAATATTACAAATCATGTTAAATTTATAAAGGTGTATGGTGTATAAAGAGTTATACATACATACATATACGAGGCGCGCATGTATAAGTATTGAATTGTGTCTTATTACGAAGCTATTTTAAAATTATGTACGCGCTCAGCGCTGAGTTTTAAATTGTCTCGCAAAAAATCGAAAATGACGCGAACGATTTGTTTTTTTTTATCTTATTCGTAAATGTCATGACGGAGGTTGGTGTGAAAATACAGTCGTTACGCGTCGAACCTTACTTGTCATTTCAACAGACGTATTGGTCCAAAAATCACGGCGTAGGTATTCCAATGAGAACTTGAACGGAAATCGGTCCCGGCGTGTTCGCAGCAAGGCCGCGTCGCCGCTCTCCTCGCAGACGCTCCCGCAAACGAAGGGCGCGCCACTGAATAGGGCCGTGGATACTTGTGACGCGGTCAGGCTCGGCTTTTACAATAGGTTTGTTATTGGTGCCGGGAATTGACTGTCAATTGTTTTGTGAAAGTCTGATTGCTTTTCGATCTCAAGCGGGCCCCTATATTGGGCACCGCAATGCTTGAATATGTACCGTATGTAGTTTTACACTAAATCCATCTATTATGCCGAGTCCACGCGTTTTGCAAACGTCACAAGAAGCAGTCATATGTTAGACTCTAACAGTTGGAGTAGGTAGAGGCTATCCCCGTCTTATTCTATCATATGACAGCGTCCTGTGTTTGTCGGCGCTTGCCAAATGTGTGGAGTGTAGACTAGGCGTTATATGTACCTACTTAGTTCCTAGCGCGAAGGTTTCGAACCAGAGCCAATAACTTTGGTTTGTTGTTTACGTATGGTTGCAGACGCTTTTTCGTATCCATAGTGTTTTGTTTTATTCGGTTTTTGTTCAAGTGTTCGTTGGCATAAAAGTCACATTAAAAGAAAATAACTGATGGAGATTTGACTCAAGAATAATCAACAGTTCTTAACCTTTTTTGATACCAAAAATTGTCCGAAGAAATGTTTTAGAGTTTCAAAACAAGAGCTTCCCCTGTCTTGTCTGTACCTAATATGTCAAATAACGTATATTTACTACCTTTAGGGTAGTTACCTCCAGCTTCGGAACCGCTACCCTACCTACCAACGCTACGCTACCTTTTAACCGCCTGTCTTAAAAATACCTAGGAAAACACGCATAATAGAAACCTACATGCACAGCCAATGAGTGCAAAATTGCGCAATTTTTTTAACCCTTAATTTGACAATGTGCACTGCAGTGAACATGGTCTAAGAATATATTTGTGTATTCTTTATTAACATAGAATTCTTAGAACTTTAAAATGAAGATGAGGCTTGAACCGTGTTTTTTTTAATTGTGTCAAATTAAGGGTAGATACCCTTGGCGGTTAATGGGTTTATTTCTCTGAGAGTTAAGGGCATTAGCATGTTAGAAGTATTTAGTATTAAGCAGTCAGTTCTCGACATCCGTTTTCTCTATCTATTTCCTAGCCCTAGCACAATTTGCAGTAATTTACGATTGTCGTAGGCTTACTTTATCAATTCTGTTCTACACAGTTTAGCTTAGAATGTCACGGAAGCTCTTATGCTGCGACAAAGTAACGTCACTGCTTTTTGTGCTATCATTATAGTTTTAGTTCTGTACGATATTTTACCTATAGAAGAAGTTTTTTTATGCTTTTATGGAACATGTCTCCTTATCAAAATACGATTTAATTAATTTTCTTCTTATTAGTTGTGTTTTCTTCTTATTAGTCGCCGTCAGATTTTTATATCTGAGCGTACAGTCGAGGGCATAAATATCGATACAGCCATCGTGTCAAATATATGTGTCACTGACCTTATTGTTTGTGGCATAAAGATTTATAGATGTTTTTGACGTCTTGGTAACGTACATATATTTATGCCCTTGACTGTACTGTACTATATGCTTAAAAATACAATAAACTCTTGGCAACAAGATTGTTTTCACATATTTTTGTGATGCCCTTTGTGCTCTAATATGTCTGAAGACGACTGTACATTGGAACAAGCAGGATGCATATAATAATATGTTTTTATGTAAATACGCTGGAAACTTTATCTTAGACTAGCCTACCCTACTTATTTACCTTACCTAGTTAGTTCTGTTATTACTAAATACCAGATACTTAGAACACCCGAGCCTTATCACAACACTTGACAACTTCGCATGGCATGACGAAAACATTGAACCTGTGAATTGAATACCTCTATAGAAATATTCATATTTTACTTTAGTACTTACTTCCTTGTACTGCAATCTCATTTGTTTGTTAACCATACTTGGATTTTTGTTGCGCCTTGTTTTAACATGACTAACAACCGTAACACTTTGGTAACACTACACTAATGACTTTGATAAAAAACTAATTCCCTATGCACTATGTAGATAATATTTTATTATTATAAAATACGTATTTGTAATTAAAACGATTTGCTTTTATTAATTTAAAAATGACGATACCACTAGCAGAATATTACTTTGTCCATGTAATTAATATTTATTTGTAAATAAGACATTTTAAATAAATGAAAATAGTTTAATTAGGCTTTCGTATATTATTATAAATATTTTATATTATTCCTACCTAATTTAAAAGCTGGATAACTCGTTTTAGAACATATAAGTCTAATGTGGTAAGTAAGACGAAAAAACTGCATAAGGTCAGCGTTTTTTATTATCAACATTTCATAGTAATTTGCCTCTTTAAAAATAAACTATATTATTCCCAAGTTTCCACTCTTGTAAAACACTGACTTACACTTTCTTATTACCTGGAAACAATAGCAGACCACAACCCGCATCGTCATACCCAGGGACGTAAATATTTTGACAATCACGTATGGAACGTATATAGTCTCTGTTAAAGTTAATCATCATCTGAAATCGTCTCTAAGTACGGCAGTAATTCATAATTTCCCACGCCACTATTACCGCAACCTAACCTTCAATTGTTTCGTTAGCAACAACATGACGGCGTCGAAGGCTTTGTCGAATTCAGCGCCCGGCGCCATCAACCTGGACCATAGTACTGTGAAGTTCGACAATGAAATCAAGAAAGCTCGGCATTCTATCACCACACATACGGGCCTAAAGGTGCGTATCTGAGGCGCTATACCGAAATTCTATTTTCGAAGTTCGTATCATACCGTCCCGCTCACTCAAATTAATGACAATTAGTGTGAGCGAGACGGCACGAAACGAACTTCGAAAATCGAATTTTGGTGCGTAAGGGCTGCAGTTGGAGGTTCTTATTTCGCACTGGCCACACTAGTGATAAGTGTTACCAAGTTAAGATGGCACGTGGCTGTTAATGAGATTGGGACTATTGCAAAGATTCCAACTATAACTACTCTGTCTTAATTCCTGATATCTTAAGTTATCTGACTCTTATTATATCAGAAACTTCATAGAGGATGGTAAAAAGCCCACAATCATGCTAAGCTCTTGGGTATTGTTAACCCAGGCCCTGTCTACCCCGTAAGGGATAAAAACGTGATTTATGTGTAAACTTACCCCCTTATTCATAAACGCTCTATAGGCTTCTGCTAGTGCTAACTTAGTAATCGTTTGTCCTTATCTGTGAAAGGTAAATGTCAAAGTGACAGATAAGGACAAACGATTGCTAAGTTAGCAGAAGCCTATAGAGCGTTTATGAATAATAGGCTTAGTGTTCGCTTAAGATGACATAAGACGGTTCACTCGAGTGAATGGTTCATTTTTCTTTCATTCATTCGGCACTTTTCCTTCACTTTGCGTGCAGACGTGTCACTTTGAGTGAAAGATGCAAAATGAAATAAGAAAATGAACAAAAAATGAACCGTCTGTCTGATGCCGTGGTCGTCAAATTGCGGCCCGCGGCGAAGTAAATTGTTTCAATAGTCAACTATACCTACATTGGATATCATTTGTCAATTATACCTCTTGGAGCGCCTTCTCATACTCTGCGGCCCGGCCCTGGAACTCGCACTGTCATATGTGGCCCTTAGGGATGTGACAGTCTACATAAGAAATCGATTTTTAATTAATCGATTATTTTTTTCGCATTTAAAATCGATTAATAAATAATCGTTTTTTTTCTAATTTTTTAATGAATTTCAAAATAAACGCCATAAATATTTTATTTATCACGGTTTTATTAATTTAAACTGTTTCAAAAGCACAGAAGGGCTGCCATCGTAGACGCACAGATGGCCTTAATGTGTAATATCATCTCTATGGAGATAGTATTCTTTGACAGTTCGCGCTCCGAGTTATAAAAGACCAGACTTAATGTCGGGGGTGGTAGATGAAAAATCGACTATGCTTGATTTTTGATTATAAAAAAAACTATTTTTAATCGATTATTCGCTAAAATCGCGTATAAAAATCGTTTTTTTTTATTTAAAAAAATCAATTATGTCCATAATCGATTATTTTTGGCCAGTAAAGTGTGACCAACGCTGGTCTGATATCACCTTTCTTCCGTCGTGGCAGCTCCAGCGCGGCAGCATAGCGACGTCGAACCCGTCAGCGGACTCTCTCCTGGACGACGAGGACCCGGACTCGCCGGCGGACGCGTGCCGCTCGCTCTCCTGCCTCACCGACTCCACCGACCACTCCGCGCCCGTCAACTTCGACATGAGCAACCGGGTGACGCCGTCTTAATATTATAACAAACTAGCTTCTGCCCGCGACTTCGACTTACGAACTGATGTTGATAGTAATATTCTGCAATAATTATTTACGTTGCCACTCTAGGCAGCTTGTTTAAATGAAATGAAATTTATTTGCGGAATATGGGTAACATATCGTGTTTATCGTGTTTTACCGCTATCACGCGGGAACTTTGTAAATTTTCCGGGATAAAAAGTAGCCTATGTTTTAATCTAGGGTACCAGCTATCTTCGTTCCAAATTTTATCCAAATCCGTCCAGTCGTTTTAGCGTGAAGAAGGAACAAACATACACACTCACTCACATCGTCACATGGTCACAAACTTTTGCATTTATAATATTAGTAGGATAAGAAATAAAATATCATTGCTGAGCCAATAAAATGTCAAAGGGGTGATTTAATTTTGAATCCAATTACGATGAAAAACCTTTACAGGGGTGTTCTATTAAACTAACCCAGCCGCCTGCTGAAATATTGCAGAATAATTCTAAAACACCATGTATAAGATATGTATTGTATTTGTTTATTTTACACAATAAAGAGTTTACATACATACATAAGAATGGAAAGAACGATGACAAAAATAAATTATAAATATGCATGTCGCAAGCGGATTTTAATAATCCGCCGTATTACATTACGGCTAGCCGCTAGCCTAGCGGTTAGAATAGGGACTATGCATTAAAAAATATATCACATTTCTTAATAAAATATGAGAATAAAGTAAAAAAGATGACAAAATAAATTAAAAGTAAACTCGGTCAAGAAATACGGAAAATATTAGAGTTTTAAACTACTAATTAGTCAGCAATTAGAAAGAGAGATCCGATATGACATGTGACGTCATTAAGAGACAAAACTTTGGTAGCTTTATCTCGGAAAATTTTATAGTTATTTGAAAAATATTTTTTTCATATTGTTTATTACATAAATGAGCTTCTATAGCAAGCCATGAAAAAAATCATGAATTCCCTATTGCGTCAGGGCTGAAGGCCCAAACTGGGCGGAAATAGGAGCGAGAGCGAAGCGAAGAGGAGCTGCGTCCACTCTTTCGCATTAAAATATTAGTACGATGCGGCTAAACGTAGGCCGCCTTATTGAAGAACGTATCGCAATGACTATCCGGCTAATCGTTGAACCGCCGCATTTCGAAACGGCTCTGTTTTTCTAAACGGCGTAATGCGTGCGGCGTAGGCGTAATGTTATACGGAAGATTATACGATTTGACTGCGACGCGACATGTATATATATAGTGTTACTTATTGGTAGGGTAATTTTTTTTCAGGCGAAGCTCCCTCGCGGCATCGATAACATCCGCCCCCACATAGAGCAGGTGGACAACGTGCCGCTGCTGGTGTCGCTGTTCACGGACTGCTCGCCGCGCTCCGTCCATATGATGATAGAGATCATGCAGGTATACATAAATTGGATGATTATTTTATAAGGTGATTTTTCTATTACTAGCTACGGAAAAAAGTTTCAGATTTTTCAGTCGAGCCATATATTTTATAAAAATAAAAACATTTTACTCAGTCACTCTGCGGCCCCTATATGCGGCTGATAAGCAGTACGTCCATACATACATACATATCGTCATGCCTCTTTCCCACAGGGGTTAGTACGTCCATAACATAACAAATTAAAAAAAAATGGCTGCTTGAATCTTCTCCCATACGAAGCAGAAATTTCCAAAATAAAGTCAGTGTCAAACTCCAAAATATTGTTTTCAACACAGTTGCTCGTAAATTGAGTCTTATTGCACCGAATTTCAGCTCATAATTCAGCGTATTACGCACAAGTGCGGTAATATATATATTTTTTTAATCTCAGCAAATAGTTCAGTTATGTATAGGAACAAGGAATATTTTCGTGAATATTAAACTATTTTAGGTTAAAGATGATGAATAAACATTTAATTTCGACAAAGTATTCATTTTTATTTAAAAAGTGACTATAACTTGCATATTTAAGACATTGATTAATTAATTTATTATAATTTTATTATTAGGCTGTTTAGCAGTCTGTTGTCAGTGCCTCGTCGTGCGCGTGCAAAGTGCACAGCACGCATGTGCGAGTGCTGCGCGCGGATTGGCCCGGAGAAATGATATCTGCCGCCATGTTTCACGCTCACAGATTTTGTTGATTATTTTACCTTGTTATTAGTTTAAAAATTACGAGTTGAAATAATAAAGAAAAACTAAATGTAAATAGTGTCCGTCGCCGGAAATACTAATATATGTTCGGACAAGTTATGTCAGTAAGAAATCCAAGGTATTAATTGCCAAATGACAAAGAAAAGTTCTAAAGCCTCCAGTTAAGCAATATTTGGCAACAAAGGTAAAGTAAAGTTCTTTTATATGTACTTACTTATTAAGAATTTTATTTTTTTTCCTCGCAAATGTGTTGAAAAACGTCATATGAAACGCGTGTACATTGATCATTACCAAACTCGGCACTATTAACGCGCTCGCTACGCTCGCGCGTACAATCATACCTCGTATGTATTGATCAACATAGCACACTCGTATCATAATGTACTATTACGTTGCGCGTATAATTTTAACGGTATTGCAAGGCATTATGAATATATTTTTTGGTATTTTTGTGTCTTTTTGTTATGGAATTTTTGAATTTGTATGTAGTGCTATGTAACATACACTTACTTTAAATGTCTGTCTTTCAGGATTACGGTGAGGTAGTCTGCGTAATGGGTTCCGCAGCCAACTGTCTCAACATGGAGATTTTCATGAAAGCAGATGCCAGGTACATTGCGTGTCGACTGTTTCTACTTACAGCTGTTTTGTTACCCTTACCAACTCTTATCTCTATTGCATCGAAAGCCAAATACAGTTCACATAAATCATAGATATGTAGTATAATCCATAATAGATCGGGAACGCACGAGAAAAAGCGATACAGTACACACGTTCGTTACAATACGTTAGGGCGAGATAATTTTCTTACACGCTGTGACCACTGAATATATATATATATATATATATATATATATATATATATATAAGCTAAAGCAGTAGGGAAGCTAGGACTACTTTTTGAAATAAGTACCTACGCTTCAATAAAGCGTTAGGGTTGTCGATTTAATTTTTGTTAAATTGATAAGTTTTTTGTCTAGTTAGCGCTATAATCTCAGCTGGTAAGGTAAAAGAGAAATAAACGTTTATTTGGATTCTATATTAATTAACCCTTTGTATGTATAAAAAACTTTGTATGTATCAATAACAACATGTACTTACTGAAATTGTAGCAGATTCGGAATAAAAAGGCTTATAAATAAATAATGTATAAAAAAAACTTCAACAATTTAAGATTTTTTATTTGTCGGTTGGTAAGTATTACATATTACTTACTAAAAAATGCTATCGCCTGCTACGATACGTTCGCAAAGCTCTTGTTATTAAATTTTATTGTATAAAAAATTCTCATCCGAATGAATAGCTTTCTTAAAATAAACTATTGGGAAGCTCCGGTTTTAAAGAAGCCGAGTTCAAGCAGCCGTACACTGCGCAATACGCTCTTGGCATACTTAAAACGAAAAAATGGCCGCTCGTCTCAATGCGCCACTCGCGACTGACAGCACCGCGAGATCCGCTTAGGGGCCGTGTAGAAGCGCGCGTCTATGTGTGCGTTCGTTTCGACCGTTTTGTTCGTAGATTCCCTACTGCTTTAGCTTATATATATATACTGTGACTGAAAGGAATAATAGAATGCTTCTTTTTCTTGACTCGCGCAAATTGCTGTCAAATTTTTCGGTCTCGTCACAGTTGTTTCAACGCCGGTCTACTTTAAAAAAGTTAGTGTATATACTATATACATACATATCTATGGTTTAAGTTATGTTTGTTCATTCTAAAAATTATAGTATAGCGGTGGAGCCTCTTTACCCTGTGCTGTGCCAGAAAACGCCGCCCTACCAGGTGCCAGAAGACTGCATGGGGCCCATAGACCTGGCGAGGACACTTAACTCTGTGCCTTGCTCTTTATCGGTGAGAACTATGAACATTCCACTCACCCGAAGCTCTCTTGTTTAATATAATGTAAGGTATTTTTATTCTTACCTGTCCTATTTGATAAAAAAAATTCTTACCTCAATGTGCAAATTTTTGTAAAGAATAAGGTGTGTTATGTTTTCAAATAAACCTGAGGCAATATTTTGTACATAATTTTGCTGATATTTTATCTGCAGTTCCTTTATTTACGATGAAATTTAATAGTTAAAAAATACCAAAAATGAGACGTTTTGAGGTTAGAATTTTGTTTACCAAATAGGACAGGTAAGAATGAAAATACCTTAATAATAATACGATAAATAATGTTGAATGAAAGGACAATTTAATTCTTTGTAAACGGATGCTGGAAAATGTGTTTTATATTTTGCACGCTGCCCTTAACAAATAGTTACTAAACAAATGGCGGAACCAACCGTTTAACAAGCACTGCAGCCAAAAGGTGGGTCAATTGTTTCTTTACTTGCATTCGATTTTTTGACACTTCGATTTCAATTCCGATTCAATTTAGATTCGCTCGCTGTCAGATCCAAATTGAGTCGGAATTGAATCGCATTAAGACGTCAAGGTGAGTCCCCTGTACTTTTTTTTCGCAAGGATATGGGCCTGTTTCACCACTCTGTGTTAGTGTCAGTTATCTATGATTCTGTCTCTATTTATTACTACGAAACAGACAGAGACTTCATCATTATGACACTTAAAATAACTGGGACTTAACAGAGAGTGGTGAAACAGGCCCCAAGTTTAGCTATTTACAATTTTGGTTAAGGATTGGTCCTTACAAACATTTTTTTTTTTATGATCTCATATATTTTCGATTGAAATGTGCCGATGGCGGTAGTTTTTTGTAATATAATTACCGCGCGGAGTTGGGGTATATAAGCTAGCCATACACGTACGGATTTGTCCCTCGATCTGCCTGACAGATGTGTCTGGCGGGCACATCCGTCAATGTGTGGCGAGAAATAGACACAGATTTGTCCGCCGGCTATCTGTCCGCTGACCGTGCTCTAAACCAACGCTCAGCGGACAGATATCCGACAGACAAATCTGTGTCTATTTCTCGCCACACAGTGACGAATGTGTCCGCCAGAGATCCGACGGAAAAATCCGTATGTGTACGGCTAGCTATAGTGAGTGTCGGCGGCACAGATGGCGCGCGGGCGCGACGCGGACGTGTCCCTGTTCGCGCTGATCACGATGTCGCGCCACTTCACCGCGAGCCTGTGGAACTCCACGCAGTTCTGGATGTGCGGGGTCTGCTTCATCGCCGTGCTGCAGGCGAGTAACTCGCCTATTGTACATGTAGTCTGCCCAATAAATTACTGCAGCCAAATGACACCTTCAAATGTCATTTTAAATGAGTTCTCGCCAGCGCGGCACAGGGGCGCAGGGTAGACAAAGGGGGCCGAGAGACGTGCAGTGTGCTGTGTGTGTGCCGTGCCGGCACCGCTCTCGGTCCCCTTTATCGTCCTACCCTGCGCCCCTGTGCCGCGCGGGCGAAGACTCATTTATGCGGTCGGTCTATCTATAGTCGTGCGTAAGTTCAGGAGTGCGTTGTTTTTACAGGTGGGATCGCTGTACGCGTTCTTGCCGATGGTGTTGAGCGTGGGAGGCGCCGCGCTGGCCAGCGGGGCCGCGGCGCTGCTGGGCACGGCGCTGGCCTTCGCGCCCGTCGACCCCGGCGTCATGCAGCGCGCCTCGCCGCGCCCCCAGCTGACACACCCCGCGCAGGTGCGTGTGTGTGTGCTGTGTGTGTGTGTGTGCGGGCCGCGGCGCTGCTGGGCACGGCGCTGGCCTTCGCGCCCGTCGACCCCGGCGTCATGCAGCGCGCCTCGCCGCGCCCCCAGCTGACACACCCCGCGCAGGTGCGTGTGTGTGTGCTGTGTGTGTGTGTGTGCGGGCCGCGGCGCTGCTGGGCACGGCGCTGGCCTTCGCGCCCGTCGACCCCGGCGTCATGCAGCGCGCCTCGCCGCGCCCCCAGCTGACACACCCCGCGCAGGTGCGTGTGTGTGTGCTGTGTGTGTGTGTGTGCGGGCCGCGGCGCTGCTGGGCACGGCGCTGGCCTTCGCGCCCGTCGACCCCGGCGTCATGCAGCGCGCCTCGCCGCGCCCCCAGCTGACACACCCCGCGCAGGTGCGTGTGTGTGTGCTGTGTGTGTGTGTGTGCGGGCCGCGGCGCTGCTGGGCACGGCGCTGGCCTTCGCGCCCGTCGACCCCGGCGTCATGCAGCGCGCCTCGCCGCGCCCCCAGCTGACACACCCCGCGCAGGTGCGTGTGTGTGTGCTGTGTGTGTGTGTGTGCGGGCCGCGGCGCTGCTGGGCACGGCGCTGGCCTTCGCGCCCGTCGACCCCGGCGTCATGCAGCGCGCCTCGCCGCGCCCCCAGCTGACACACCCCGCGCAGGTGCGTGTGTGTGTGCTGTGTGTGTGTGTGTGCGGGCCGCGGCGCTGCTGGGCACGGCGCTGGCCTTCGCGCCCGTCGACCCCGGCGTCATGCAGCGCGCCTCGCCGCGCCCCCAGCTGACACACCCCGCGCAGGTGCGTGTGTGTGTGCTGTGTGTGTGTGTGTGCGGGCCGCGGCGCTGCTGGGCACGGCGCTGGCCTTCGCGCCCGTCGACCCCGGCGTCATGCAGCGCGCCTCGCCGCGCCCCCAGCTGACACACCCCGCGCAGGTGCGTGTGTGTGTGCTGTGTGTGTGTGTGTGCGGGCCGCGGCGCTGCTGGGCACGGCGCTGGCCTTCGCGCCCGTCGACCCCGGCGTCATGCAGCGCGCCTCGCCGCGCCCCCAGCTGACACACCCCGCGCAGGTGCGTGTGTGTGTGCTGTGTGTGTGTGTGTGCGGGCCGCGGCGCTGCTGGGCACGGCGCTGGCCTTCGCGCCCGTCGACCCCGGCGTCATGCAGCGCGCCTCGCCGCGCCCCCAGCTGACACACCCCGCGCAGGTGCGTGTGTGTGTGCTGTGTGTGTGTGTGTGCGGGCCGCGGCGCTGCTGGGCACGGCGCTGGCCTTCGCGCCCGTCGACCCCGGCGTCATGCAGCGCGCCTCGCCGCGCCCCCAGCTGACACACCCCGCGCAGGTGCGTGTGTGTGTGCTGTGTGTGTGTGTGTGCGGGCCGCGGCGCTGCTGGGCACGGCGCTGGCCTTCGCGCCCGTCGACCCCGGCGTCATGCAGCGCGCCTCGCCGCGCCCCCAGCTGACACACCCCGCGCAGGTGCGTGTGTGTGTGCTGTGTGTGTGTGTGTGCGGGCCGCGGCGCTGCTGGGCACGGCGCTGGCCTTCGCGCCCGTCGACCCCGGCGTCATGCAGCGCGCCTCGCCGCGCCCCCAGCTGACACACCCCGCGCAGGTGCGTGTGTGTGTGCTGTGTGTGTGTGTGTGTGCGGGCCGCGGCGCTGCTGGGCACGGCGCTGGCCTTCGCGCCCGTCGACCCCGGCGTCATGCAGCGCGCCTCGCCGCGCCCCCAGCTGACACACCCCGCGCAGGTGCGTGTGTGTGTGCTGTGTGTGTGCGTGTGTGTGTGTGTGTGTGAGAGAGTGTGTGTGTGTGTGTGTGTGTGTGTCTGTGTGTGTGTGTGCGGGCCGCGGCGAGGCCCTGTCTACCCCGTAAGGTATCCCTTACGTGATGTATGTAATGTAAGTAAGGTACACATAATGTATAATCATAACCTCGCTTTCCCCAGATGATCCTCTTCGTGTTCTGGTGCTACGCGTGCAAGTTCCTGCCCTCAGTCATCTCCATACTGGTCCTCTACGGGTTTACATTGCGCGCCTTCTGCGAGCAGATCGCCGCGGCCACCAACGCGACCGCGTGCTGGATCGTGTATCCGGTGAACGTGGGCAACTATTCTGAGGCGCACGACTTGTCCCAGAAGAGTTGGCACGGCTGGGGCGACGACTTTTACGACGGGTTCTACTTGGCCCAGCATATCACGCTCGCGCTCACTACATTGCATTTAAGTAAGCGCCACAATTGTATTTTATGCAACCGATTGCAACCGTTACATAATGAGGGTCCTTAAAACACAAGTGTTTTAAAATACAAACAATTATACTAGGTTCTGACCCTAGGTTCTGGGTAAAGAGGTGATTTATGTATGTATGTATTTTACTGAATACCTACTTTCTTGTTTGTGGTAGAAGGTAAAATCTGTACTTTAATGTTATTACAGTATAGATTTTTGTGAGGATGTAATAATGCTGGTAATTTCCTACGGTTCCTGAACGCATTTTAGAGCACTAACGATATGTGCGTCTTTACAAGAGCCCTCTTTTGTGGGCTTGCCTTGTTGTCTGATGATGGGATTCAGTCTGGAATAGCACATAGGCTACTTTTATCCCGGAAAATTGCGTAGTTCCCGCGGGATAGCGATAAACGAATTCATTGCAGACGAAGTCGCTGGCAACAGCTAGTAACACTATAATTTCAAAACAAAAGTCTTCACTCTGCTTGAATTGATATTAAGAGGGTGCATCCGTGCTGAGCTCGCAACGTCGCATTTTTGGTGATTTTTTGCGATTATTTCACAGAAATTGAATGAAAGTATCAAATATCCGTCTGTAGCGCACTTCGTTTTTAGTGTATTAATGTGTCCAATGCAATGATTAATGGTGATGGACTTTTATTTTCGTATTAAAGCGATAAAGTACTATATCTCGTTTAATAAGAAAATAAAAGTTACCTACCGAGAGTGAAATAGGTATCTTATGATATACATAAATTAAATAATGTACAGTCAAGGGCATAGATATATGTACGTTACCAAGACGTTAATAACATCTATACACCTTTATGCCACAATTAATAAGGTTGGTGACACATATATTTGACGTGAAGGTTGTATCGATATTTACGCCCTCGACTGTACCTGTAAATAAAGTAAAAAAAAAATTAAACCGAATTGAGAACCTCCTCCTTTTTTTTGAAGTCGGTTAAAAATGAGACTGAACTATATGGCGAATATTAAATAGTGATGTGACTTTAGTGAGAATGAATGAGAAAGAATGAAAGATTAATCGATAAAATCGGTTTAATATTTTTTTTTGTTTCAGTTGTAATATCTTTATCGTTTGTGCATCGACAATCTTCCATTTGGCAGAGGTGCTTTTGGAGTAACAAAGTGTGGTCTGTCGCGGTTCTAGTCATGTGAGTGCCTATATTCTATTCCAATCGATGTTAACGCGTTTGTAAACAAACCAATTTCATCGAAATTCCCATACAATCACTTGTATGCGATTAGCATCAAAACCGCTGGGGGGCTACTCCAAAACTCGATTTTCGAAGTTCGTGACATGCCGTCCCTCTCGCTCCAAAATGAATGACTATTAGTATGAGCGGAACGGCACGAAACGAACTTCGAAAATCGAATTTCGGAGTACAAGACCAGGTATGTTGAAGGATCATTGATCATACTTGATATCTCATGACATTTTATAACAATTATACTATGATCAACTTGTTGATTGGGGGGGACTCGTTTTTACAAGTTTTTAATATGGACGTGTTCGCAAATTTACTCGGATATTCATCTGCGAGCTGTAACTGTAACTACTGTACGTTACATTAACCAACAACCCCAGCGTGGACGTGGCTCGCTAGCCTGTTGACCCGGCTTTTCAAAAGCGCTAATTGGAAAAAAAAGCGACGGGTAGCACTCCGGGAGTGCCGGCAGAAGTGAAAACAGCAGCTTAGATTAGATTTTAATGTTGTAACCTCCATAACGTTCAAGACGCATACCGTACTGGCCGCTTACAAAAAAAACGTACGTAAAGGTGGAAACACATTTTTAACACGCGACGCGACCCGATGCAACGAATGTATGCGCATGGCGTCGCGTCGGATGTTCATAGTGTGGTTCTGGTCATAGAAAATAATACAATTTGATTCGACTCAACACGCGTCGCGTTGCATCGGGTCGCGTCGCGTGTTAATAATGTGTACCCTTGTGTAACCTTAATTATCTATATTGACAGACCTCTAACAATGTGCTGATGCCCTGGTGCTTTTGCTCCACGACTCAACAAAAAAACACTTCAAAAATCGAACGCGATTCATTCGTATTTCAAAATAAGCTCTTAGAGAATCTGATATTCTGATACTGACTCTCCCTCCGTCTTACGAATGACGCGAGTTAACATTTTTTACCCATCCGAAAGTGTGCAGCGCCTCTAAAGAAGTTTTCACTTCAAAAAACCTTGGTCTATTCTCTAGCCTCCCTTTTACCCACAGAATAGTGGGGCAGGCGGTGGTAAGCCTGTCCATGCTGAGCGGCAGCTACGGGTCGTGCGCGCCGTGGGCGCTGTGCGCGCTGCGGCTGGCCGTGCCGTGGCGGCTGGCCGCCGGCTACGCGGCCTCGCTCGTCGCCGTGTTCGCCCTCAACGAGCTCATCAAGTGGCAGGAGATCAAGTCAGCATTTCTCTAACCCCTTAGCTTTTTGAAGTGATGACGTATTATAAATCGATGAACGCCGGCCGCACTCACGAAAAGCATGACTTGCGTAACGTTACTGACGTCATTGTGTCGCAAATAGCGACATTCTGTTGCTTGCTGTCGCAACCACTTTGCGTACCTCACTTTGAGGGTCGATAGATTGATTTGATATACTAAGCGATTTAACCAAGAGCCGATAGATGGCGTAACTTAGCCTACCCCCAAAAGCGACCATTTATCGTTATCACAACTATCGTCCGTAAAATTCTGTTCTGTACATACGCAATACTAATAATAATAAGTAGATACCATCATGTGCTTCTATTTAAAATTAAACGTTAGCTGTGCAAGTGTATATTTAAGGTTTTTATCTTTGCAGGGCTGACGAGCGCAACCAAAGGCGGGCTCGTCTGGACTTTGGAACGAAACTAGGCATGAATTCGCCATTCTAGTCAATTACGCTATGCATTTTTTTGAACGTTTTCGTGCGTTTTTATCGGGTTCAGGCCGACCGCGTAGCTTCGCAAGGTTCACTTTTGTCTAATGAACGACACCAATTCCTTAATGTTACTAAAGTCGTCGCAATTTAAAAGGCCCGTTTTAACAGTTCACGCCCATGAAGTTCTCAATTTTTTACCGATCGAAATGTTCTGAAGGTAATTGCATTTTTCATTGATGGGTATCGCTCACTCAGCTAAGTGCTGTGCATAACGATTTTTTCATATTGTCCACAGACTATTAATAATCGGTTAAGGAAAATATAAATCGATCAAGATAATTATTTTTAAGGCCGACTCGCACTTGGCTGGTTTTATTTATTTTATTAAGATCAAATAATTACTGAATTTCACCAGCTGTGTAGCGATATTTACTGAAAATTATGACCTTAGAGCTCAAAGCCGTAAACAATGGCAGCACTGATTTCTATAGAATGGCTCGTTTTCATCATCTGAAGAAAATGATTGACTGTAGATTCACTTTTTCTCGATTTTTTTTTTGTGATTCAGTGAATGTTATTATAACAAAAATATAAAATGAAAGAAAATTGACCATTCGTAACATTGTACCATTTCAAAATACCTATAATATCAATTTCAGTTACATTTTCTAATCAGAACTTTAATCCAATGCACTTTACAATAAATATTCAAATCGATCAAATACTCATGCAAACTTGAATCGATTTATCGTGAGTATCGAGTACCGAGTCATATGGTTACATCACTAGTTACGTCGGGAAGACAAATGTCAAAACGGGCCTTTTATTTTGCGACGACTTTAGGTCGGAATCGAGCCATCTTTTGAGGAGACCCATCCATGGGTCAAACGAATCACCATTTAACTAGTTTTAAGTTAAGGAAAAGTGACATTGTACTTATTTAACTATTTATATTAGACTCTATTTTGTACTTACTGTTTTGCAGTACTCAGTTTTTGATAAACACAGTATATTATTAAATATTGAAAAATATCTTTATTATTTATTCAATGAAACCACACCATGGAAACAAATACATCGTTTATTTAGACTAAGTAATTTGTGATGTACATTATACACAGCAGTCATCTTTACAACGCCAATCTGTTTTGTTCAGGCCACTATTTGAGGTCATTGTTAACTTCTTCACTACACTAACAATTACATGATTAATACAAATCAACACTAATTACACATACATCATTGTTAATAACAATTTTTATTTGCATTCTCCAATATCGGCCTATGCTATTGTTAATTACTTAACACTTGTACTTATAGGTAAGTATATGAACAGGTTGCCAGTACTAGGATTCATCAGGTAAATCTAATATTTGAGTGACAAAGGAACAGACGTCTGTCTCCTTTTGACTGTGCTCTTGGCAGAATGGGTGAGCTAAGAGTGTGTCATAATTGGGCCTCTGCTTGAAGTTTTTCTGTAAGCATTGCGTGATCATGTCCTCAAAGTCTGGTGAGAATTGTCCACTCGGGAGCCTGGGAGGGTCATCTTTGACCACTTGTTTTAACTGCTCAAATGGTGTTCCCCAAGTGTTATATGGAAACTTACCAGTGGACAGCTCTATCATAGATATACCTAAAGACCAAACGTCGCTGCGGATGTCATACTGGCCCGGGTTGCCCGTTGGATCAATCCTCTCCGGAGCCATATAGGGCTTGCAGCCTGCATCAATTGTCTTTGCCACGGAGTCAACAAGATAACCAGAAATGCCAAAATCACACATCTTCACCTCACCTTCTCTGTTGATCAGGATGTTGGATGGTTTGACATCTCTGTGAATGACCTTCAGCTTGGAATGAAGGTAGTGCAGGGCGCTTACAACTGAGAATGCAATTTTGCCAAGGATGTTCTCAGGTATTGTCTGGTTGTTTTTGTAGACTTTTGTGTAGAATTTATCGAGGCTCATGTCCATCACCTCCATACAGATCCACACGTCACCCTCCCTGAACATGGCTCCATAGAAGTGCACTGTGTAGGGACATGCACTGGCTCTCATTGACACATCAAGGTCCATCAGAAGACGCTTCAGTTCTTGTGATTGTGTGTTCAAAGAAGCTGTAATTCTCTGAAAAAAGTTTTATTTTGTTTGATAAACAATAATAAGTATGTACCTACACAAATTATGTAACAACTATATTATGAAGAATGTGATAGTGAAATCTAATCTGCCCTGTTGATACATATAATGCAAGTATATGTATATGATTATTTTTGGTTATCAAGCAATTACGGTCTTACAACAAAATTGAAACACCTCTTAGACAAGCCTATAAAGACAGTTTTTGTGAACTAAAACTTATTTTAAACACTGTTTAATAACTGAATAAATTATTGTGAAGTTTTTCACAGCTTGCTCCATTTTTAAGCCAGTTTAAAACAGGTGACTAAAAAAAAAGATAAGTAAACTATCTTCATAAACTCTTTTATTGCAGTTCACAGTGTTTGACACTGGCCAAATAGAATAAATTTGCAAGGTTATTAAAAACAAAACTAAATGACCTTGAAAGTTTACCTTG
Organism: Pandemis heparana; assembly: GCA_963854515.1. Taxonomy (NCBI): domain Eukaryota; kingdom Metazoa; phylum Arthropoda; class Insecta; order Lepidoptera; family Tortricidae; genus Pandemis; species Pandemis heparana. The sequence goes on along the minus strand of OY978013.1, from coordinate 13,159,576 downwards.
ACAGCCATGGTGGTGTTGCTAGGCCGGTGCAGCATCTTCTCCACGATGCCATACGCGCCGCGGCCGAGGTCGCAGATCTTCACCAAGTCGTCTGCGTGTACCGTGAACGTTTTATCTCCCACCGTAATGGTCGTCTGCTTATCCAAATTTCTCGGAGCTGCCCTAAAAATGCGTAAACATAACCTTAATAAGTTACAAATGGCAAAACACACGTAACAGATCAGTCAAAATAAGTTTATTTCTACAAGACCAGTAGGAAATGTACGTAGGTACGTCTGCACTTACACGGTCACTTGCTCCTCCTGCGGCTTGAAGTTGAAGCCCGGTGGTGGTGGTTTTCTTCTTCCGGACATATTGCTTCGTGTTTATCAGTAAATCGGCTAACGTATATTAGCTTATATACGACTTAAACTGACGAGTACACTGGAAAGCGTCCCGTGATCGTAGGCGCTAGATCAGCCTTATTACACGTATTACTTCACTTTTATCATGTCAATCACTGCACTGTTTCATTGGTTTAATGAAAAATGTAATACTGTGCATAAATTAAAGAAATTTTCAAAATAATATTTAAAAATATCTCAAAATATTCTTCTACAGCACAGTACCTCTACATGACAGTACCTAAAATTTTGACATTTGACGGCAAGTGTTGCTACTATTGATATTGGCCGCCCACTCCATGAAACAGTTTTATAGAAATTAGTAGGTTGTACTGTCGCCATCAGATATTTCGGAGCGGCCAAAGTGATCAAAAACATCGAAACATGAACTCTAATACTGTAATAATAGAGTGCGTGTGCCATATTTATAATTAAATTACTTATTGTAATACTAAACTTAACAATACATAATATAAAACAAAGACGCTTTCCGCTGTATGTCTCCGTGTATGCTTAAGCTTAGATCTTTAAAACTACGCCAGGGATTTTGATGCGTTTTTTTTTTTCAATAGGAAGATAGTGATTCATGAGGAAGGTTCATATGCATAACTCTATGCAGACGAAGTCGCGGATAGAAGCTAGTACCTATTTGTGTACGTTTTTTTTTAGAAGTTCGGTTGAAAATGAAACTGAAAGTTTCTTGAAAAAATTAGACGGGAATTACTGGGGATTTAACAGACTTTCTATTAATGAGAAATTAATTAGATTTTAGAAGAATCCAAAAGATTGTAATGGCAACCCTGTGATTTCGCGCCAAATTTCAAACAACCTTGCCTGGCTCGTAGACTTAAAAACCGCGGTCGGTGATCCTCGCACTAGCTTTAAACACCAAGCTTGCAAAAACGAGGTAAAACGCCCGTTAATTACACCTTTTAAGACGACACGTTAGCCAAGTGAAATAAAAATGTAGGTATTCCCATGGTTTCGATTTAATTATTATTATCATACTCACAATCACATAAGAGATAAAGGTACAAGGTCAGTGATCGGTTACATCGGCACTAACTATGGCGGCTGCACCGCACAGTGTCCATTAATAATGATTCATTGCTTATTTATTATATAAAAATTCGAGTTAATAAATAATCAACCTCAATATTTTACCAGCTTAAGTTACATGAAAAAAATATATAATTAATCTTCATGTCTGATATTGTATCCTATTGTTACTTAGACGAAAATTTTACTGCTCGGACGGCAAGTTTCGCTTTTTTCGTGGCTTCCTCTTTTAACCTGTGCTTTTTTTCTTTTTCCGCAAGGCCAACGACAACATCGTGTTGCAATGCATTCTTAACTCCCGCTTTAGCAAATAGTTTGCTTAGGACATAATCATCATCATTACGATGTTTTTCATTATCCCTCTTGGTCTTTTTCTTTTTGATTTTTTTAACAGCTATTAAGTTGTCTATTTCAGGATATACAATATCTGGGGAATGTCTCTTACGGTTTGATTTGTGGTGTTTATCAGGCTTTTTCTTATTGTCGTCTAAATTAATTTCGGATATATTTTCAGGTGGTTTTACTGCTATCTGATCTTGTGTTTTCTTTTGCTCAGCATTATTTTGGGCACCACTAATTGTTGGTTCTTCAACAGCATTATTTATGTCATCAACATTCTGCATGATTTCAACATCATCATCACCATCACCAGACAGTTCACCTTCCTCTGCTTCTGTCTTTTGTTTTTGAAGTGCTTCCTTAAGTAAATTTTCTTCATAATCTTTTTTTGAATGAAGATTAATAATATCCAATTCTGATAATACATTTTCAAATGGAACATTTGTCACTTTATCATCAATTAAATTTATTTCAGGTTCATTATTTACTGGCGGATTCAAAATAAGATCACGTTTTTTTTTATATTTTTCTCGTGGATCTTCTTTATCTTCAGATATCTTTAGATTTGATTTACCATTATTCATCATTATTTGTCTACTTATTTCCCTAGCTCTCCTCCTCATTTCCTGTAGTTTTTTTTGTGAAAATGAGTCTCTTTCATTTGTAGATGTTTGATTTTGTTTTTCTTTACCTTTATCACGAATACTAACTTTAGTATGTTTAAAAAGAGATGCAGTTTCAGTGTCGCCTTCACAGTTTGGCTCCTCGTAATTAAACAAACCCTGTAGTGTACTAGTTGTTAAGACATTCTTCTGGTTAGGATCTATTAATATTTTATTACTTAGGAAATGTTTGAATATTTGTCTCTGATATATTTTTTCTTCAATTGTGCCTCCTGATAAAAGCCTGTATACTGTAACATTCCTTGACTGGCCAATCCTCCAAGCCCTTTCTTTGGCTTGGCTGTCAGTAGCCGGATTCCAGTCTGGATCATATATTACCACCCTATCAGCTCCAGTTAAATTTACACCGAGACCCCCAACTCTTGTTGTTGCCAGAAACACAAGGTACTCCGAATTTTCATTAAACGTTTTGATCAAATTTTGTCTTAGACCAACACTCACTGTGCCATCCATCTTCAAGTACTTATAGCCTTGGTTTTGCAGGTACTGCTCTAGCAGACACAACATTGCTCTAGACTGTGAGAATATTAAAGCTCTGTGGCCTTGCTTTTGCCAAATCTTTAATAGTGAATGAACTACAGTCATTTTACCAGACCTTTTCCAGGAACCAAAAGTTTCTTCATCAATTTCTTGGCATTCTTCTTGAGCTTCATAAAGGTATAGATCAGGATGGTTGCAAATTTTTCTTAGTGTTGATAAAGCAACTAATACTCTGGCTCGCAGTGGATCCCCATACCTACTTTCTTTATCAAGAATACTTCTAACTGTTCCACTTGTGAGGTATCCCATGTACAGATCTCTCTGTTCTTGACTCAATGCACAAAACAAAACTTGTTCATTTTTTTCAGGTAGTTTTATATGTTCTTGTACTTCGGCTTTAGTTCTTCGTAACAAGTATGGAGTGATCATTTTCTTTAACGCTTTTGCAATTTCTAATGCTGTAGCTTCTTGAAACTCTGTAGCATTAGCATACCCTCCCTGAGTTATTGGCTGAGCAAAGTGCTCCATGAAAGCATTGTAGGTACCAAGCAGTCCAGGCCGCATGAAGTCAAATAGTGACCAGAGCTCTTGTAAACTGTTCTGCATGGGGGATCCTGTTATCAATATCTTGTGTGGTGTTTGAAATTTCTTCACAAATTTACTGACTTGAGTATCAGGGTTTCTGATTTTGTGACCTTCGTCTAATATCAGGTAGTGCCATTTTCTCACCATCAAGTCTTTACTATATTTTACAACACCAGCATATGTAATCAACAAGATGCCATGGGAGTCATGGATATCTCTGATAAGTTTATTGTGATTTCCAGCATGAGAACCAGAATGATGCAGCACTGCAACTCTCAGATATGGACACCAGTAATGGAAATGTGTCACCCATTGGTATATGACAGTAGCGGGCGCCACAATGATAGATGGGCCTAAGCCTCCCCAACTGCCAGACTCTGTCTTGGAAAGTCCAGCAAGGAAAGCAATTATCTGAACCGTCTTCCCCAAACCCATTTCATCACCGAGCAGGCCACCAGATTGTACTTGATGCAGTTCCCAAAGCCATTTTACTCCAATCTTCTGATATTTATACAACTGCCTCCAAATATAACAAGGGATATTGAGGCCATTTTGTAATTGATGCATTTCATTTAAATCTTCATTGCCATCAATAATATAGTGTATATCTGCAGAACATGATTCTCCTTCATACTTTCCTGCACCTGCAGCAGCTAAGTTTTTCTTCCAGTTCTCTATTCTCTCTTTGTATAGACGTGTGTCACCATCATCAATGATTTTTTTCAGATTGTGCTTTGAGCGTGATGCAGTTGGGAATGCAGTGATGTTGAGAGTAGGTACTTCTGAGTGATCTTCATCATCGGAAGGAATATAGTCACTGCCTTCCTCAGAATCTCGGGCTCGAGATGTGCTGGGGGTTTCGGCATTAACTGTTAATGCACTATTTTCTTTCGGATTATCTTTAGAATTCTTCTTTATGAAAGTTTTATCCTGTTTTTTAGATATCAGTTCTGCTGCTGCTTTGCTTTTCTCAGACACACCAGTTTTCTTGGAACTTCTGACATCACATCTTTGTTTAGCAAGTGCAAGTTGAGTTTCAAGATATTTATTTATGTCAACCATTGTCTGTAAAATGTCATGTCATGATCATCATGTCTGTGGTAAATGTAGGTGCTTCATTCACCCACCCTTCTTTCTGGTGGCAGTCGGGATAAAAACAAAATTGACAACAACCCATCCGTAAGACAGTCACGCACTTGGCTTCGCTCGGCTCGTGGCTCGTGTCGTACTCTTCCTTCTTCTCTTCTGGCTAGGCAAAACTAGGCTAAAGTCATAAGTCAGCTAATAAACTTAAGTGAGTAATTTTCAATTCATTTATTTTATTTATCAAAAGAAAAGATCAAAACAGAAGCAAGTAGCAACTTGCTTATTGCTTACTTAAGATTTTTTTTAACTGATCTATCTGAGTTACGCTAAAAAACGCTTAATGCTACTGTCATTTTTACAATTCCTACAATTTATCCGATATGCATTAAAAGCACATTAAAAGAGCATAACCATTAAAAATACTGAAATAAAAAATACATTTAATCTCGATTTTTTTAAAGCATATAAATCCAGTTATATGTAATAATCTTTATTTTACAGATTGAAAATACTGAAAATTAAGTCAAAACTAATTAATTACATATTATATTCATTGATGTTAAGCAGACTAAGGTTAAAAAAAGTGCTTGAAATGGGATGGTTTGTCCGGGTTGTGGTTTTTTTGGCCGGTTTTTGGTAATTTTATTTTAATTGTACTTCAAGTTTCAAGTAAAGTTTACCGTGAGTGAGATTTAAAAAAAGTTAAATTTCTATAAATCTGTTCCTAACATTAATTTAAATATATTAAATATGACACGCTTTTCTGCGGTTTTACCCTGCGCCAGTGTACAAACCGTAACCAAAAAAAAAAAACATTTTGACATTGACAGTACAAACGTAAAAATAGGCATGCAGGCAGTGTGAATGTGAAAAAGGATTTGTAATTTCACCACATGTGTAAAGTTATTTAATTTTGAAATTGTTCTTGCTTTAAGACTTTTGTTATAGGTTTTGGAGAACTTCCTTATAGGTTACTACATTTTGCTGACTAGCGTTTATGGTGAGTTAAGTTCCATTTAATAGTAACAATAACTAAGATAACTCTTAACCTAAAAATATTAATAAACAAACTTAATTTAGATGCAGAAAGTTAAAAGAAAAGCTGGTGAAGGTGACACTTCTGCCCCTAAAAAGAAGAAGGTTCAGTTCACTGAAGTTGATAATGTTAAAAAATCGGATATTACCGGCGAGAAAAAACCTAAAAAAACATACAATGCAGTTGACAAAAAGGGCATGAAAAATGTGGCCAAGAAAGATTTTACAAAAGGAAAACCTGGAATCGCCAATAAAAAGTTTAATAAATTTGATAAAGGCAAGGGAAAATTTTCAAAGGGAAAAACATTTGAGAAAGATAAAGGTGGAAATCAGACCAATGGTGAGAAGCCACAATGGGCAGAGATGAAGAAAGAGAAAAAGCAGTTGCGTCTGGTGCGGCGCAAAGCCAAGACTTCCGCAGAGGTGTTTGAGGTGGCTAACAAAGCCAAGTTGTTGGCAGCTCAGATCCAGAGGTGAGTTGTTATGAACATGAAAGAGCAATTTAATATTTATTGTAGTCTAGGCCAACTACCAATTGATACCTGTTTTTAGTTTCCTGTAGCCAACATTAAATTCATTTAATTTTTCAGAAAAGTTGTAAAGCCAGATTTTAAAAAGAGTTCATGCAAGGAACTTCACCTTTTACTTAAGGGCCAGTATAAGTCAATAGCACTTACTCATGACTTAAGTAGAGTAATTCAAGTGCTGCTTAAGCACAGTGAAGAAGGTATAAGAAATGAAATAACAGAAGAGGTTCTGGACCTTATGGTGCCCATGGTCCAATCCAAATATGGTCAGCATGCTGTGAAACGCATACTGAAATATGGGTCAGATGCTATCCGCCATAAGGTCATGAATAAGTTCCTGGGGCACATAGTCTCACTGGCGACCCACACAGTCAGTGCCCCCGTACTGGACTTTGCTTATGGTGAGTTTGCAAGCAAGAAAGAAAAGTTGCATATGCAGCAAGAATTCTATGGGGACATATACAAAAATGTAAGTTTTCAGTCTTAGTTTTATTTAAGTGCACCTTTCTGGCCTAGCAGTAGTAAGTAACCTTAAAGAAATGGTGCCTCAATAGTATTTAACAAACATATTGGATATTGGTAGCATTATATTTACTGCACTGTGAAATTCATCAGCATAAGTTTATAAACATTTGAGATATCATCATTTTGTGAAGCTATAATTATTGTATTACAGACCAAGGATGACAAAGTGAAAACCCTCACTGACACATACAAGGACAGTCCAGAGATGAAGACAGCCATTCTCCAGTCCTGCAAGGCTAACATACAGAAAATCTTGGACAAGAATCTTCATGATGGAGAGTATGTATGAAACATGAAAAGGAGAAAACCTTATTTTGTTTTTCATAAATATATTTGTGCATTCTTTGACCCTATAATTTATATCCTTTCAGATTGCTGCATTCTGTCCTTTATGACTATATCCGCGCCTGTAGCGCAGAAGAGCGTGTGGAACTGGTGAGCACACTCGGCCCACTCATAGTACCGCTCAGCAACAGTCTGCCTGGAGCCAATACTGCCAGCATGTGTGTCTGGCAAGGAACGAACAAAGACAAGAAGGTACATTCATCCTAATTAAACAATGAACTTCATCAATTGAATTGTGTGCGTTTTTTGGTCATGTTGTGTTCCATTAACATATTACATATACCAAGAGACATCCAATGAGGCTGGCATAGTCACACAGGTGCACTTAAGCCTCGTAAAAAATTTAGATTTAAAAAAAAAAAAAAAACATATTTTTAAGTGCATAGCATTTTGTGAATGAGGAGCTAGGTCTCTTTCATGATTTTTGTTTTTCCAGGCAATATTGAAAGTAGTGAAAGAGCATGCAGTAGCTCTGGCTAAGCACAAGACAGGTTACCGTCTGCTTCTGACAATCTTTGACTCAGTGGATGATACAGTGCTGGTGCGTAAAGCTATCGTCTCTTCACTGCAAGCTAGCTTCCGAGAACTGGCTAAAGACCACTGGGGGAATATGGTATGTATGCAACATATTCAAGCGTTTTGCTATTTACAATTGACATAAATCCATAGATTGCACAACCAAAAGGGAAGCAAACATATAAATTACTCATGTTAATGGTAATTAATAATTAATCAATATAAAACTATCTCATTCTACTTCTTCCAGACACTTCACTGGCTCGTCAAGCCCAAAGACCCAGGGGCTTTTCACCCTAGCCTTATCAAGTTCTTAGAAGAAGGCTTCAAGAGCGGAACTTCCAAAAAGGACGCGGAACTAAGGGTGACGGAACTGCGGGAGGCGATCCTGCCGACACTCGCGCAGGACATAGCAGCTGACCCACAATTCTGGATCAGTGACAAAAGTATCATGTTACTAGCTGTAGCAGTGGTGTCAGTAGGTAAGTGTACTTGTAGCGTCATCTAGTCATCGACTTAATTTCGCTTAATAAACCTAAGATTTTTATACATGTTCATTTCGATTAGTACTTCTATTGAATAAATGAATTTAGACTACATTACTAGTATGAAGCACGTCATAGCACTAGTGTTTTGCGTTGCAAAGTTCCTTAACACTGAAGTATAATACAACTTCTCTTTTCTTCTCTTCTTTCAGACTTTGGTCCACAGACAATCTGCTATTGAGATCTCTGTTTACATACTATTAGATTATATCTGTTCCAACTACACGGGTTTGAGATTATTTTCCTATAAATATTCGTGTTTTTCAGATTCTAATGAGGAAATCTTGAAGGCGCTAGCGCAGGCAATCTGCCGGCCGGATTGGACGATCTCGCGCGACGGCAAGGACCTCTTGGCGATAGAGGACGCTGGCATGCACATGTGCCTCAAGAAACTGGCAGCGCTGGACCAGGGCAAGGAGGGGGCTACGCTTGGAGAAGCCATTTGTGGCCTGCTAGATGATGAGACGGTGGGTGTTTTGTGTTAATTTTTGTACTAAGTGGCAAGGTAAGGCAATGAACATTTTCGATCGGTTTGGAGGAGAAATCTGTAACTATGATAAGTAATATTGTTTTGTTTTATCTAAGTTCTATACAAAATTAGTTTCTCAGTTTCTGCAAAAACGTAATTTCAAACTTCTCTGTCAAAGTTAATCAGAAGTTTTATTGTGATAATTGAGTTACTTGCGCAGTATGGAAAGAACTAAAGATGCAAAACGTGTCCTTTAGGTCTTATTACCTTAGGCTCTGTCTACCCCGTAAGGGATAAAGACGCGAATATATGTATGTATATATGGAAATAATGTTCAAAAATTTGCGAGATATTTGTGTTTCTGAATTATTAATTTCCGTTAGAAACTTCTATATCACTAGAGACAACTTTAACTTTTACACTGTATCTTCCTTCACAGATTCAAATGTGGCTGCCTAAAAATAGGGGTTGCTTCTTCCTGCTGAAACTTATCGAAAGCAATAGCGATAAAGTTGCAAATAAACTGAGGAAGAAACTCAAACCCCATACAGATCTACTCAAGCAGCAGAAGACAGAGGGCGCTAAACTACTCTTACAGAATGTTCAGAAAAAATAAACATGTTTAGTTTATACAATCGTTTTTATTTCACAAAATCACTTATTTATAATATATTTATTGTATCATACTGTTTTCCTATTTTCGTATCATACTATCCCTCTCACTCAAATGGGTGAGCGGAACGGTCGAAACGACTTCGAAAATCGAATTTCGGAATGTATGGTCATTTAACACTAAATCTAGTGTTCTACGACATATTTACAACATGTACAAATCATTGACATGATTAATTATAATAAACACAGAATCAGAAGTCCAGATATACATGTGGCAGTATCGAGACACGCACCATAATTGAAATTACAATTATTCATATAAAATCTACATAATCAAGTTTTGTCTGATATGAATCAGTAGTCTGGCAGTCTAACAATTATTATAACACAACACCGCAATGGTAGCCCCACTTATGCGTTTTATCTTAATCAGGTCACTAGCGGACCCGATATCGTCCTGCCCGTTGCTTAGAATCCGATACCATCCATCCATCTCCAGCCTATATACGTCCCACTGCTGGGCACAGGCCTCCTCTCAGAATGAGAGGGCTTGGGCTATAGTTCCCACGCGGGCCCAGTGCGGATTGGGAACTTCACACACATCATTGAATTGCCTCGCAGTTGTGTGCAGGTTTCCTCACGATGTTTTCCTTCACCGAAAAGCTCATGGTAAATTTCAAATGAGATTATCGCACATAAATTCCGAAAAACTCAGAGGTGCGAGCCCTGGATTCGAACCCACGACCCTCTGCTTGAGAGGCCACAGGTCAAACCACTAGGCTACCACGGCTTTTTCGAATCCGATACCATCTAACCTCAAATAAAAAATATTATAAAAATAAAGCAATGTCTAGGAATAAAATGCATGAGTTCCTTTAACTACCACAACATGGCATGGTGAACTCTTCTTCCATAATAGGTACCAGATGGCTACAATACAATATGGTATTTTTTGGTATTCTCTCTGTCTGGGAATGAGTGGTGGTGAGGTGTTGATGTTCATTTTCGTCAGGGTTATTTCGTCCAAACCTTGCTAATCGGTTTATCACCAACATCTTTAACTACTTTTATTGTTTCTTCTAGTATTTGCGTCTGAATTTCATCTATTGATCTAAAACAAAAACATATTTAAAATAGTCATCTTGCAATCAACCCCATCAGTCATAATCAGATACTGTTTTTCATTTGGATTCAAAAGGTATTTCAACACTCCCCCGCTCAACTTCTAAAGAGTTTCCTTCTCAAGTGTTTTTGAACTGCAATATCTGCCACCTTATAAACTAATTATATACAATTAAAAAAAAATACCTTCTTGCATCCAAAACAGCCCAGTGGTCTGCCTTTAGCTGATCATATATTTCTGATACCTTCTTTTGTAAGCTATGGACTTCATACCTTAAAACAAACATTTAAGAATATGTAAGACTAAAATTTACAAAGTTCTTGTTGACTTCATCAACAAGCAAAATTAACCATATTTTTTATAACTAAACAATACTGTACCTCTCCTGTCCGAAGCCATTTCTCTGCACTATACTCTCCATGGGCATTGTGAGGAAGAATACTTTGTCTGGCTCAGGCAAACCAGAGTCAGAGCTCTTGCACCAGTTGATGTCCAGCCCTGCATGGAATTAGTTGAGGATATTTAAGTTGAAGGTGAAGTTTTAAACAGAAAAGTACTGTAAGTGTATTTAATGCAAGACACGATATTACTCAGATTAGGTTAAAATTTTTAAGGAAACCAAACTATTTAAGATATCATCAATGTCTGTGCTGCCTGTGCACTTATGAGAAGAACATGGGGCACTTGCACAGCAGAAGCATAGACTTGTTATTCAAATTAAAAGTTAAGATGGTAGCAAACCTTTCGCAGCAGAAAATGCCACTCCGGAATAACAATATCTGTCCACAATGACGCTTGTCCCTGATTCCAGGGTGCATATCAGCTCTTTCACTTTTTCCCAGCGGTTGGCCGAGAATAAGAGGTGGATAGCTTCATCCGGCAGTTCTTTCTAAAAGCAGATTAATATGAAGTGTCAAAAGAAGTTGACTACGGCCTTACTATGTATAGCCTATCTTTAGCATGTTTTAAAGGGAGGGGATTGGCACAATTACTATCTCTTTATACTTTATAGTTTCAACTTGTTATAAACATGATCCAAATATTGCCCCAGAGAGGCTGCTAATAAGCAATAAAGTATCCTACTGCTGATCATGTAAATGTTCTCTATTTTTCTTTTTCTGTTATGTACATGCTTTAAATAAATAGATTGTATTGTAAGGTACCACAAATATAAAATGGTTAGCTAATTGTAGTTATTTCCTTAGCAAGTGGTGCAACAGAAAGTAGGTACACAATTTATAACACTGATAAACTGATTTCGTACAGAATCTTTACTTTAATTTACCTACTTTGTAGAAGTGAAAATAATTATTAATTTGTTGCTCTCGAAATTTAAGCAAAATAATAATTAAACAATACCTTAGACAAAAGATAATTATTAATAAGTTTTCCAATTTCAGTCTGTCGCTCTGGGAAGTTTGTGTACTCTGCTTTAATCTGTTTCTTCAATAGGTTGTCAACTGTAAAATGTGATAGTTAAATTAGCACAAATTCATCATAAATAATTAATCAAAATATATAAAACAAATAAAAAAAGACATACTGTACTGTATACATATTTCAAACTTACCTAATGCATGGCATTGTGTAGACTTCCCAGTCCTGTCTAGTCCTTCAATAACAATCAGAGCTCCTCTTTTCATGGTTAGAAGTGAAAATAGTTCACTGTAACTGCAGTTTACTTGACAAACACAAAATATTCGTGGCTTTATTGAATCTAGTGTTAACAAAATCTTTTCGCATTTACTTTTGGTATATTATTTGTAAACATTCTTTTATGTAATTATGTACTGACGTTATTGTGATGTCTCTCGTATTATCTCGTATTGTAATTTCGTAAATTTCGTTGTAGGTTACAGGACTTACTTACGTACAGGATAAGTTTTGTTAGGTTATGTTATATTTATGCACTTTATCACGAATTCCCGGTAATTTAATTTTTGACAGTTGTTATGAAGCTCCCACACTATCGATTTGATGTGTCAAAAATTCACAACGAATTTATCACTTCGAGAAGTTCGAGAACAAAGTGGCAAAATTACAATTTGATATGGGCCCCTCCTTTAGATTTAGTTTAGTTTTTAATTTAATCATAGTTTAATTTTTTTTATTCCCATTTGTCTTATTTTATTAAACTTGCCACATACCTATTTTTTTAAAATAAAATTAAATTGTTGTCTTTTACTGTGTGAATAATGTACGGCCTTGGAAAACACGGTTTGGTAATGTTTATTTCAAGTCGTACATTAGTCGCAGCCTTCTTTTAGATATCTATATTTGGCATGGCAATACAGCAAGTGTCGCTCTTGACATTTACCGCCTCTATCTTAACCGGAAGTGCTATGTGTAGATAGAGAGATTTCACGAGCGAGCGTGAGCCGTGAGCGTAGCGTAGCGTAAATTATATCGCGTCGCGTCGCGAGTCTGTGGCGTCGCGCGGCGGTAGGTACAGTAGTGTGCGGGTTATTGTATTCGTCATTTTCATTGTTCGACGATAGCATAATTTAATGTTATTATATTTGTTATAATTTTATTACATTTACCATGAAAAAAGGGTACAAAGTGGCTGACGTGAAGAGAGAGAAAAAAATTGGTGTAGCCGCAGAAAATCTGCAAGAACTAATTGAAAAATCATGCAAAAAGCTCGGGGTAAGCATTTTCCTTTGTTTACTGTATTGCTTTTAGTGGTATGTGCGATGTGTATTGAAGAAATAAGTGGCTGATTTCAGTTATAAAATACTTTATTTATCCTTGAATTGCGTAGCCTTGGCATACATGCGGGCTACCTTGACCTAATTTCGCTGGCGGTTTATAGTTCAATGTCAGATGCGCGAAGTGCCGGCTATACGTGGCGGAGGACGGCACGCAGGTGGCCGACGACGACTACCTCGGCACGTTGCCGCCGCAGACGCTCTTCGTGCTGCTCAAGGATGATGAGAAAATGGTAACTGGTATGTTTTACACTTTATACAGAATGTGCAATTGCGGGAAAAGGCCTTATCGCATTTTTAAGACAACAATCCTACTATCTAACTAATATTATAAATGCGAAAGTATGGATGTGGATGGATGGATGGATGGATGGATGGATGTTTGTTTGTTACTCAATCACGCCAGAACGGTCCAACGGATCTATATGAAATTCGGCACATAGATAGAGAAAAGTCTGGAATAGCACATAGGCTACTTTTTATACCGGAAAATTGAGTAGTTCCCGCGGGATAGCGATAAACGAATTATTTGCAGACGAAGTCGCTGGCAACAGTTAGTAATATTATAAATGCGAAAGTTTGTGAGGATGGATGTTTGTTACTCTTTCACGCCAGAACGGCTTAACGGTTCTGGATGAAATTTGGAACAAAGATAGATTATGGTCTGGAATAACACATGGGCTACTTTTTATCCCGGAAAATTGCGTAGTTTCCGCGGGATAGCGATAAACTAATTCTTTGCAGACAAAGTCGCGGGCAACAGCTACTGAAAAATGAAATACTTAAATTAAACCATTAAAAGTAAACATGAAAATGACAGTGGAATATAATCATTTATAATGCTAAGATTAAGTTATGATTCAAATGTGACTGAACAATTGTGAATTGAAACTTTGAATATCTACCGTATACATATATTCTGTTAAAGAATGTTTATGCAAAATTTGAATTATACCGGATCAAGGAATCACATTATCCCGTACAAACTTAGGTAGAATTTTGGGAAATCCTTTCTTATTCGATGCCTACGCCATACAAAGTACACACCCTCCAAGTTTCAGGTCTCTACAATCAGCAGTTTAGGCTGTGCATTGATGCGTCAGTCAGTCAATCACTCAGTCATTCAGGATAAAGCATTTTATATATACGAGTATAGATTAAGTTAAGAAAATAGTTAATTGGTATTTTTTCCTTGTTGCCAGACTTTGACCACTACTACAGCTTAATTCGATCAACAAAAAAGGACTACATTGACACCGGCTTGGCTGCTAAAGAATTCCTGACTACCAACATCAAAGAGAAGTTCAAGGTTTTCCAAAAGTACATCACTGCAGCAGACGACGCACGCACCATGCTTAGTGAGCGCGCACAGGACCCGACGTGGTTTGAAGGTATTGTATTATGCCTGAAGCGTGTGTACTATATTGGCTATCAATTAGGTTACGGAAAAAATTATTATACCTGTAGCTGAAGCAAATTCAAACAATATAATTGTACCTCTTTTTCAATCTAAATACTACTTCATTGGAGGCTACTTTAATTATTTCACAGGGCTGGAGCCTTCAGAAAAGAACAAAGAGAACTCTATGTGCAGGCGCGTCAAAGACAGAATGCGCGGCTACTTCTACAAAACCAAAAGCGCGCTGCAGACATCAGACCTGTACACACATTCCAAAAACAATCACGGCAAGAAACTCATAGACCAGTTCCTCGCGGATCTGAAGAAACTGCTTGAGAGTAGCAAGTATAATGTTGACTATTTCAACAGAAAAGCTGATAAAAAACTGCGCCTCTGCAACGACAGGGGAGCCTTTGAGTGTGGAGGCTTGTGGAACAGCAACACTTGCACATACAATAGTGAGCATGTCATCAATCCCTACAGAAGTCGCGAAGAGCGCATCATATTCCAAACTTGGAATCTGGACCATAAGATCGAGTTGTCACGCTCTATTATACCAAAGATCCTGAGCGCTATTGAAGCTGTATACAACGGACACATCATCTGCCTGCTCTGCGAGAACAACTCTAGCCAAGGTGGGCTCGAAACTGACAGATATTATTTACAAATATTCACTCGTGACAACTTGAAGTTAGTACACATCGTCTGCCATTACAAAGGCAGGCATGATGCCGAGTCGGGCGTGTACACCTTGTGCCAAAAGTGCAGCAAACATAGCATCAAACTCAACTAAAGCAAATGCAATACACTGTAAAGCATTTCCAAAATATAAATGATAAAGGTTCATTCACATTACACCATGAACAGTTTCATCATAGTTATTTGAATGCTCTAGCTAGAATATGCTGACTGTGCCCGTCTGTAGCAGGGCCCAGCTCTAGCATGGTGTAATGTGAGTCATCCGATCCTTAATACTGCAGTGCAGTTGGCATTCACCAGTCAAACTGGGCTACACTGAGTAAGCATGACCCAATTCAACAGGAGGGTCTTTATTATAATGATTGACCAGTAGTATTATTTCTTATTCTTATTGTACAACTATGACGAGAAAGAATAATGGTATTGATTCTCAAGGCACAGCTTATTTTGGATAATCAAAATATACATATTTTTCGCTATATTTCTGCTATACGATTTATAAATCTCGTGCTCGACCTGTGATAGGTAAATGCAATTTGTGAGGAATGGTTATACATATAGAGTGAGTTACGACTGAGACGTCTGTTTATTTTATTAAGTAGCCAAAGGTTATTGCTTGTATACATTTAACGTTGGTTATATTGAGTAGCTAATTGTAATGAACTTTATTATATTAATGCGTTATCGAGACGAATTTAATCGTAGCGGTAGTTGACCTTGCGTAGCGAATATTCTGCGGGATACTGTCTAGATCTATCAGGGCAAGGGTAACTACTTTGATTTTAAATCAATTTAGCAAACGATGTAGGCGGCATCCTGAAGTAGTTATACTGTTGTCGTCATTACATTTTAAATAGTTGAGAGCATTTTTCTATTCCTTCATTGATCTCCTACCCTTCGAATAGATTAGATATAAGACTTTATTGTTACTTGTATTTTTATTAACATTTTATCATAGATTAATTTTACAAATTATGAAGTGAAGAAGTTCCACTATATTTACTGGTTGTGTATTGTTCTATGTATAAAATGGTCTTGTTTAAATAGAATATGCGGGTCAATCACTTAATTGTAGTCGAGGTGTGCCCGACATGTTTCAGACCAATCTGGTCCTGCAATGTCAAGGTGTTGTCAAGGCAACGTCTATGTGGTCCACATATTCTATTTTATGTCAGTAGTTTTATACTTACTGCAAATTGTCTTATTCAAAAATATCAAGTAATTTTCATAACTTTCTTGAGTATTATACATGTTCAAAAATGTACTTATAAGTTATAACTACGAGCATGCACCATAATAACCTCATTGTTAAATACAGGGTTCTAGCTAGCCGCAACCAATTCACGGAGACACGCACGAAGGAATAAGTCAAGCGGTCATTTCTGAACAGTAACTTTACAACGTTCAAATGACTTGACTGGAAGTGAGATAAAATGATCGAATTTGTATTAGGCCTGTCGTTTTCTAGAGCTACGCGGCAACAACGCGATACTCTCCGGAAACACCGTGTAGCTCTATTGCACAATAGCCCTTAGATAGCTTTTAGGAGAGTTGGTGAATTAATCTGTCCATAAATTATTAATTTATCTTGAAATACTTGTTAAAAATTAAAAAAAGATTGCTATGTCGAAACACGTTGTTAAGACTTTTAGTTTATCATAATATGTAATAAATGTGTAGATATCACAATGTTCAATTATGAATTAAATTGGATGAGGAAAGACGTGTCATGAGAAGGTATCGGTTCGTATAGGCTTTTTGAAAAGTAAATAAAAACATATAAATAAACTAAAATCAACCATATTCACAAAACAAAATATCAGTAATTTGTAAGCCTTATTTCAGATGTTTTTTTTACTTGGGGTGTTAGCACTGCGCAGGGTGATCACACTATTCACCCTTTGGACTACATTCGAGTCCAATGTGTCTTAGGGTATAATCTAAGTACCAAGTAGAGTACTTGAAAAAGAGGCCGATGATCAAACTTAGCACCTCAGGCGGCCACGTAATTGATGCATCCTCATAGTATCATAAATAATAACATCCTAATAATGTAGTGTGAATATTATTATACCAGAAAATTCTATTTTGTGACAACCTGTATACTAATTAGGAGTACAATAGTGAGATAGCAATATTATTGGTAAGAGTAATGTTAGATTGATGCCTGCTTGATATTAAATATCAAACATTCGTTTTTTTGCACAAAAACATTTAAACGCAAACTTTTTGATCATTTGCATGTACAAAACAAAATCTCAAGTCAAATGATAATTCATTTGACACTTACTAATGTAAGTGCATTGTGACATATTTGCGTTCGTTGAGCGTCTATTTCAATTCTGATGACTACTATGTATACTACTGCTACCTAATAGCCACTCTATTTTACACAATCGAAGCAGGCATCATACACGTTGAGTAGCAATAATGTCAATAATATATTACGTAGAACAATGTTGAGAGTAGACGCTTCCAGTATAGCTTTATAGAGTCGCTGTTGTGCTTGTGTTAGTCGCGATACTAATGTTCTCGATATACAGTATTATACCTTTTCCTCTAGCAAGTAACTTAAAAGGTTTTACCATGCTGAAGAATTTCTTAACCTATTAGCCGTTACAGCGTCAGATGTTTTTGAGCGCTATACATAATATAGACGGTGACTGTACAACCGGGTCCTAACCGAGTGAGCTACTAGTTCGTTTGTCATGACGAAATCAAAACGAAAATGGACTAAAGTACAACATAGTGCCAAAATTACATTAATTTGTGTTTTATATGTATGTATAAGAACTCTGATTTGCATTTTTAATTTTTAAGTGAACTAAATACAATAAGAATGAGGATATTGGTAAAGCCTTGAATCTATTCCTACTATATTTATGACATGATCATCTGGAGCGTATGTATCGTATGTTAGTGAAATCAGATATAACTAGTCCAAAGTTTATTGTTGAAGGAATAAATATTTAACATACATATTGTTTATTGTTTTTTTACTATTAAATATGCCATACCTAAATCAGGTTGAAAGCACGAATTACAAAAAAAAATTAGTAAGTAAAAATATCTCTGTTATTAGACCATGAAGCTAGAGATTTATTTTTCATCTCACTTCAATATTAAATTTTTGCATATGGGAATAAATGAAGTAATATTAGACAACATAGGTAATAATAATCTTATTTAATTGAATAAATCATACCTTAGCGTTCTTATAACAAGTTCTTATAAGCTATCTCCTCTTGCGACCGCCTGCCTTCTTCCCTGGGTTCTTTTGACCTTTACCAGCCTTTGGCTTCTTGGCTGTGAACTTGGTGGGGTTTCCACCACCTTTACCTTTGCGTGGCCTGCCTTTTGGCTTCTCATTCTTCTTTTCTTCTGATCTCCTGGTTATTTAAATAAATAGTATTAAATATAAAATAGTAAGAAAGCTTTCAATATAGATGAAAATGATAATTCATTTAAAATTAGACAGTCATTTCTACTGCCAAAACTATGAATTCCTATACCGAATTTACTTTGCCTATTTATTTTTATTTTTTAAAGAGCTCACACTCGCACACCAGAGATAAGTTAATTTTTACTTCGTTTTAAATCTATTTTTATTTAACTTTGCTATAATACACTTCTGTTGCAATGCTCTCAACCCCTCGTATGCGGGAGCTAAAAAAAGTACTGCATTCTAGTCTCCTCTGTTTCTATATGCACAAATTCTGCTGATTTAAATAAAAATACAAAAAGATAGCCTTAAATTTGGCATGGATCCATGTCATAAGCATACAAAGGGTTAAGTCAGTATATAAGCATTATCTAAGTACTTACTGCACTTGCTCAGTATGAATTTGTTTTGCAACAGCTTTGTCCGTGTCAATCTTGGGCCGTTTGTTCAGTATGCTGTCCAGGAGAGTGAGATTGTTTTCCCGCTCCACTTTAGCAGTGGGTATGGGTAGCTTCCTCTTTCGGTCCTTGCCTGGGATGAGCTCGTGGACTCCCTTGCCGCGAGCATCCTTCTCCTTCGGAAGTCTGTCTTGGAACTTGCCCAAGGAAGCTGTGGAAGCCCTAGCCACAGTTGCCGCTGTTGATAACTAAAATTTTGAGATTGAAAATTCCATTGTAATATAAATCAAACTCAACAAGTAAGAATGAAACCAACACCATAAAGAATGAACACCATGATAGTTACTATGATTATGATAGATAAACAAATATGTTAATCTTCATAATTTGATTTGTATGTTGTAAGTTAATTAGAGATCTTATCTCAGAAATGCAGGAAAGTAACAAAGATTGTTCATTAAAGCTGTTTAAATATCAAGGGAAGTTAAAAATAAACTAACCTGATTAGCAGAGGCCTTATCAGATGTGACTGGCAACCCAACCCTGGGTATCTTGACTTTTTTAGCCCGGGCAATGTTTTTAAGCCTTTGCAGCTCATTTTTGGCCACTTTCTCAGACTTAGCCTCAGCTTTCTTCTCATACATATCTGTCATGGGATCTAGATTTTGAGGCACTTCTATTAACCAATTCTTCTCTTTTTCTGCAGCTGCCTTTTTAAATCTAAAATTATAAAAAAAAACCTTCTTTTAAATCTAAACCCAGGAGAAATACTAACATAATCCACATTCATTGATTAGAGTAGGCAATTCGCAATTTGCTATGCTTATTCAGTTTTAGAAAATAAAAATAAATTGCTGAAATGTCTGTACATGCATAACTTCCAAACAACTGGACTCACTTGTATCTTCACAAAAGATTTAGCATTTATAATATTAGTAGGGTGTGACAGACATAATCTGTAAGGTGGGGGCATGTTTTTTTAATGAAATAGTTTTAACAGAACAGTACCACAGTAGTGTAGTAGTAACAGTACCATCTTTATAGTCCTTGACAAGACAAATGATTGGTGGAATGGTTCCTCATTTCGAAAAAGTCACTGACCTATCTACGATAAACACCAAAAAAAAACATACCCATAAAGTGGCACCCATTTCTGCAGCTGCTCGTCCCACTCTAGTTTATCCTTTTTCTTCTTCGTGATGCCTTTGGCTTTGGCAAATTCTTGCCACTTTGTGAGGGGTCGAGGTTTGGGCACAGGCTTAGCTCGAGGCAACACAGTAGTTGGCTCTGGCAACTTGACCACAATAGCTTCCTCTACTCTCTCAGTAGGCAGCTCCCAGATCTTGTTCAATAGAAGCTGTGTATTATCACGAGACAGTGATAGCAAATATTCCTCACGAGCTTTTTCTGAACTGCAAAGTTTTGTAATGGTATTGTTTATATAATAGCCTGATAGGTTGGGTAAAAGAACAGGTAATTTTCTATTGTTATTACAATAAAATTAACACATGTACAACTTACTTTAGTCGTTTTGTATCCAAATCATTGGAATCAAAGGCAAGAAGAGTACCAATGTCTAATTCCAAATCTAAGTGTTTTTCGACAATGATCGGCTTGTACTTCTCAGCTTTCTTCTGTTCTCTTTCTAATATTTCATTAACTATATCCATTTTTAAGTTTAAATGTTGCACATCAGACTATATACAAATCAATGATTTTCTATTCTAATTCTAACCTATGCAAGCAAGCAAGGTTTTGACAGTTACTGACACGCACGTGTGGTGGTGATGGTGAGCGAGAGGAGCAAATTGGCCGTTTCAGCTTCTATGAAAAACGCATTCAAAGCGAGAACACTTCCGATAGTCCATTGCAACTACCATAATATGTAAGTAATAACTTGTAATTTTATGTTTTTTATCCACAGTGTGTGTTACATATACATTACGTATGAGATTTGTGTATTCGAGGTATCATAATCATTACGTTGTAACAATGTTCTCTTTTTCCTTTGTCTATTGCCAGGGATAAAGAAAATAAAAAAGCATGCTGTCCTGTCACCCTGTCAGTTGCGTAGCATGCTGTCAGCTGTTGTCACTGTCATGTCAATGTCATCACAACAGGTTATTTTTGTCTGGCTTGGCTTGAGTTTATTTTTTGTAATTCTGAATAACTTCTGAGTCTTTTTTAATTTAAAAATAACAATAACATGACAGCTGATACGGAAAAAGTGTATAGTTTTAAAACAGAGAATAAATTTATCGCCAAAAGTGGATGTAAGAAACGTATGTGGAGGTCCCTCAAACAAATATTAACAGCAGAGCGGAGTTTACCGTGGCCTAACGACATCGTTTTGTGTATGTAAATGTATACTATAGTTACTCCTTGTTTATAATTTTGGTGAAATCACTAAAGGCTAACTTTACATCCCATTAGCAGACGTGGCTGAATAGCTTTTTAAGTCTTTTTTTTATTTTCAGATTATTCTATCAATGCCCCACCAACATTTAAACCGACCAAGAAGTACTCTGATATCTCGGGTTTACCTGCTCCATACATAGACCGACATTCAAAACTCTATTACAGCAATGCAGAAGAATTTGCAACAGTCCGGAGTTTACCAATGGATATCACAGCAGGTTACTTGCAACTGAGAGGAGCAAATACTATTGTGGGATAAAGACTTAAGTTATGAATGATGTGCCAAAGTAGTAATTGACAAGAAATGGTTTATGATTATAATGAATGACCTTTCAAGTGATGTTTTTGACGGGATGTAATTTTTTTACTGAGTTAATTTATGAAAAGATCTATTTGTTCTGCAACTTTAAATTGTTGAAATCTCACACTAGTTTTGTTTGGAGTTTTAAGTGAAGATTCTATGTAACACTATAAACTATTCATTCAGTGGGAACAAAACAACCCTAAAAGAAACTTAAACATAATGTAAGTTAGCAGCACTTAAAAATCATTTAATCCCATCAGCAGACTAATTAATACACTGCTTGGAACACTGGGATGCTTTGTATTAAAATCTAATGAAAAAGTTATTGTATTTCTGTATTAAATAAAATGCATTAAGGCTTCATCTTATTTGATAAATATTTTCTTCGCTTAACCCCACCCGGGTACCCAAGTACATACCCGTAATTTAGTACAAGTATTTTTGGTATGTTTTCTAAAAATGAAATCTGGTCAGATTGATTTATCGTCCCCGAAATCCCACACCGTTTTTCTAGTACCTCGAATAGTTTTTGATTTTTTTGACAGTCCTCTAAAAGCTGTCAGTGTCACACGACAATGTCAGTCAGACGTCAAGTCAACGCGTACAAGTCGTCAACACGTGTAGGGACACTGATTAATCTATCGTGAATTTTTAAATAAAAAAGTACTGCAGTAGTAAAGATCAACGGAAAAATGTCTTCTTCATTCTTCTTAAAAGGCAAGTCCAGACAAGTTCAAAAAAGGAAAGGTGATAAAATAAAGAAAGTTAAGCCAAAAAGACCAGACCCTTCTAACCTAGAAAACGGCAACGATTCTTCCGGTAGTGATTTGGATATAAAGAAGTTTTCTGACGCAGAAGATTCAGAAAGTGATCATGAAACGGCGGAACAAAAGAAATTACGGCTAGCCAAGAAGTATCTTGAGGAAATAGAGAAAGAAGAAGCGAAGCGCGCCGAGCTTAAAGAAGTTGACGAAGACGCGATTGGAAAGCGGTTACAGAGGGACTACTTGGAACAGAAGGGTAAATTACGTGTCGAAGTAGCAGACACTTACGTTGCACCCACTGCAGACGATACTAGACTGATTCGCGCTAAGGAGCACCGGCTACCGCTGACGTGTGTATGTGTGAGCAGCGACGGAATCTTCGCGTTCACAGGTAGTAAATGCGGGACCATAATAAAATGGAGTATAAAAGAAAAACGAAAACTTGGCAGTTTGACTTTTAAAACACATTCCAAGTTCATCAATGGCAGTGTATCAGCAGTAGCTCTATCTACAGATGTCAAATACCTCGCCACCTCTGATGAGTCAAAAGATGTTCAAGTGTGGGATCCTAGTACACTTAAACATATCCATACATTTAGGGGTCATAAGGATAAGATTACTGGACTTGTTTTTAGAAGAAACACTCATGAATTGTATTCGGCTAGTAAAGACAGATCTATAAAAATTTGGTCATTAGATGAAATGGCTTACGTTGAGACTTTGTTTGGGCATCAGTCTGCTATAACATCCATTGATGCTCTGACAAGAGAAAGAGCTATATCTGCAGGTGGGAGGGACGCCTCCGTCAGAATATGGAAAATTGTAGAAGAATCACAACTCATTTTCAATGGACCAGTAGGTAGCCTGGATGAAGTAAAGCTTTTGGATGAAGAGCATTTTGTATCTGGCAGCGACAATGGGTCTTTGTGCATCTGGAGTGTGTTGAAAAAGAAGCCGCTGTGTACTGTGACAGAGGCACATGGCTCTGAAAACAATGTGCCTCGGTGGATCACTAGTATAGCAACACTGTTAAACTCTGATGTTTTTGCATCTGGCTCATATGACAGCAACATTAGGCTGTGGAAAGTCTGTGATGCCTACAGAAAAGTGTTGCCAATGTTTAGTGTTGAAATTAATGGCTTTGTGAATTCTATGCAATTCACCAGTGATGGTACTCAGTTGTATGCAGCAGTGGGCCAAGAACATAAAGCAGGAAGGTGGTTTAAAGTATGCAGTGCGAAGAATGGAATGCTAGTTGTCAATTTTAAGAATAAGTCATAGTATTTTATAAAAGAAATATAATCAACATTTTGTTTAAGTTGTATTTTACTTCCTTCCCAATTCCCTCTTCCAGGAATGGATTTGCTGAAATGGTATGTAATTAATATTTTAAATACAATATGAGTGGACTATATCCTGTGACCATTATCATTAGTATTTGCTAAATGAGGGCAAACTGCGTCAGCTTTGAAAAAAATGCTATCTTTGACAGTAACCTCAGCACTATTCACACCTACTGTAAAAAAAAAAATTATCATCTAAACCTAAAGTTTGTTCTAAACTTTTTAGGTATATTATTTCAGTCCCGGGG
The DNA here is from genome assembly GCA_963854515.1 of Pandemis heparana. Classification (NCBI taxonomy): domain Eukaryota; kingdom Metazoa; phylum Arthropoda; class Insecta; order Lepidoptera; family Tortricidae; genus Pandemis; species Pandemis heparana. Next base: position 13,135,535 of record OY978013.1, on the reverse strand, counting down.
AAGGAGATAAGATAATTCATTATAGGACATTAGCAAAGGGAGCGATTTAACCAGCATAGCAGTCGAGAGCACGAATACTGTGCCCACCGACGTGAACATTCGGCTGTTGTAGAATTTGAAAGCTCTTGAAAACCAAAGTGACGACTGGCGGCGCAATAATATGTAACACTAGATGAAAACCCGGCTTCGCTCGGGTGAAATTTGAATCATAATACACTTGTAGGTACAAAATGTAGGTAGAATGTGTAGCCATTATTTGGAATCACTGTTTATTATTTTAATACAAAAATAGGTAGATGTTATAGCATTCACAATAACTGAAATTATCTGCAAGAATATATCCGTGCATGGCGTGAACAACTTGATGAGTCCAAAATGGCAATTTTACAGGGCGGCCATTTTAAAGTTTGAAAATCCGTTTTTATTTTGAATTGGGAATGCATGATTATTTTAAAAGTGTGTTTGGTGATTTTTCTATTGATACGAATAACCATCCTTAGCTACAGAAAAAAGGTTTAAGATTTGACGACCGGATAGTCTAGTGGTTAGTGACCCTGACTATGAAGCTAGAGGTCCCGGGTTCGAATCCCGGTAGGGGCAGACATTTGTATGATAAATACGAATGTTTGTGCCCGAGTCATGGATGTTGTATGTATTTAAGCATGTATTTATCTAAATTATATAAGTATTCTTATCCGTTGCTTGGTACCCATAGCACAAAGCTTCGCTTAGTTGGGGACTGGGTCAGTTGGTGTAATTTGTCCCATGATATTTATTTGTTTATTATTATTTATTTTTCCGTCGAGCCATATATTTTATAAAAATAAAAAAATTTTACTCAGTCACTCGGCGGCCTCTATACGGCTGATAAGCACTACGCCAATGAGATATCATTTTTTTTAAATTGCTGCTTGAATCTGTGGTAAACGATGACATTTGTAGCTAAAAAAAGCAACGGCTAAGTGGCGCCGCCTGTAGATTGTTTGTGTTACTACCATACATGGGGAATTGACATTGTTCATTTTTTTAAATATGCTCCAATTCGAAAACCATTTGGAGGAAAACCATCAAATAACTGATTTATCTTGTCAGATTTCAAAAATACTTTACGATTGCAGATATTTTTGTAAAAGTACGTAGTAAGTTTTGACCTTTGTTTGATCTAACGACCGGGTTTTATGTTTTATGTAAGAATCGGCCATAAAATGTTTGCCACAAAAATGAAAAAAAAAAAGTTTAGCTACGGTATCTGTCACGCTATCACTGTCACGTCTACATCATAACATTACATTCTGACTTAACCTACAAACATTAGAAATAAAAGCAAATTCAAAGAATAAAACTGTAACAAACAATGGATATTTATAAAAAAATGTTTTCTGCCGGGATGCAACAATGACTCGAACTATAGCCCCAACAAAATCATTGTGAAAATCAGAGAAGGTTTGCAGAAGAAATGGTGTACGCAAGCTAATGTAGAATATTTCAAAGTTTACACGATGCATTGTTGCGAAGACCATTTTAATGTAAGTAGAAGTCAGGAAAGATGTGCAGGGGTGAAACGAAAAAGCAAAAACAGCACGGAAAACAATAACAACGCCAACGAACGGAAATAATTTCGAACACGCGAACATTGTTGGCATTAAACGTGAGTTTGCCGTTAAATTCACACACATCTACAGATCTATGACGTTGACATATAGACAAAACCTTTTTTTATATTTCTGTACGAAGGCGATTGGGATCCTGCCAAAATTAACAAATTATCAAACAGCGAAAAATATTTATATTTATTATTAATAAACAAAGATATGTAGCAGCATAATATCCAAGTTAGTTTCTTAAAAAAGTCCATTCTATCAAATAAAGGTGTTAAAAGCACAGCTTAAAAAAATGTACAATGCCAATTTCAATAAAAATTACCAGTGGTTTAGTAACACGAACAATCTACAGACGGCGCCACTTAGCCGTTGCTTCTTTTAGCTAGAAATGTGATGACATTTCTACTACAGATTCAAGCAGTTTTTTTTTTTAATTTGATATGCATTGCTTAACTGCCGTATAAGGGCCGAGTAGTGATGTAACGAATATTCGCATTCGCGAATATTCGCATATTTCTGGAATATTCGAATTCGCATTCCCATTCGCAAAAGTACTGCGAATGTTATGCGAATATAAAAAAAAATGAGGGTATCTAGTAGTTGTTTAGTTATATAATTTTCGCCGCCCGGTAAGGGAGATAGCCCCATTGGCTTGGCGCTAAATTAAATAGCCCATCTGGCAACATAGAGTGAAATGACATTTCAATCAGATGCGTTCGTTCGTCTCAACTCGGCTATTCTAGGAACAAAAAACAAACGGAACGTACTTCGTTTGTACGGGACTGCCACCAAAGTCACCAAGCCATAGACAAATGGTGCCAAATTTTAACAAAAACTGAATATTCGCATTCGCATTTGCATTCACTAATGTCGAAAATATGACATTCATTACATCACTACCGCCGAGTGACTGAATAAAATGTTTTTATTTTTATAAAATATATGGCTCGACGGAAACTTTTTTCCGTAGCTGAGGATGGTTATTCCTATCAAAAGAAAAATCACCAAGCACTTTTAAAATAATCATCCATTCCCAATTATTTCTATTTTTCTATGGTTATGTTGGCCAATCTAAGGTTTAAGAAAAATCGCACGGCGTATGTGCGTTAGCATGAAACGGAACGTTTGTCGTCCTCCGGTGTCAGTCTCGCGCTAGTCTGTGGTGTCCAATATGGCGACTGCGATTTGTCCATCAGCACCGTTAGAATTTTACAAAATAAAATACTCGACAATCCGAATTTTGCGGATACATGTTGTCGACTCGAAATCTTTATTTTTTCACGTTCTATCATTCAGGCAACGTTTCGATCGAGTCTACCGTAACCGGTCACGAAATTATTAATATAGATTAGTAGCTTGCAATAATGTTGGTGGCAATGGCAGCCTATTCTTCACAAAATCCCAGCTCCGTCCTCACAGCCAAGGGCCTTAATGTGCCTCCTTGTGCCTCTCAATCTTATGGACACTGCTCTTATGACTGAGATCTGTACTTTTACTTTGAGCCAATAAATTAACTGAGAATATGTCTTTCCCCATTTCTCATTTAATTTTGATGCCGTTTTTTTAGGAAGCTGTTATATTCAGTGCCCAGGGCTCCGTCACAGGAGATGACCAGTGGAGTAAATGGAATTCACACCTACTGTTGGTCCTGAAAGAGAAGAAATGCCTACGTTGTGGCATCTCAACCAGAACATTTTAAAAATGTAAAGAATGTTTTAGAAAATGTATAGTTGCTTTACATCATATAACGGAGCCCTTGCGTGTAATATTTATGAATACTTGTGGTCTGAATACCAGAAATAACTTAGGAACTTCAGCAGTAACGGAGGTGGAGATGAGGTTCCGTTAAAATACAACCCTAATTAAAATACCTCGCACAACACGTCCCTTCCATGCTAGTCTGGGAGCAAAGAAAAAACGTAGAATGTACCAGTTGCTTCTCTTCCCGCGCAGATAGTAAAAGCCCATCGAGGGAATGGCCAAAAATCTTTGGAATCATGTTATCACTATTTTGATTCCCCTTTCCACCTACGCGCCCACAATCATGCCAAACGTGGCCTTTAGGCGTTTAGACTATCTATCCAGCCTATCCAGGTACCCAGTAAGGGATAAAGACTATTAAATTTATGTAAATGTGTACAATACCTGTATTGCGCAACTGAAGATTTAGTAACAAGTAGTACAAGGTAATAAATAATACAGCAAGGGATCAAAAGTACGTATTTATTTCGAAATTGCATTTTACAAATAATGAAAAAATAAAAATGTCTAATGATGAAAACAGCGCCATCTTTCGTTCTAGGTGAATAGTAGTATGTGTTCCGCAGGCGCGTTCATTTGTGCTGGGCGAGACAGAAGAGATGGGGGCGACTTTTTGAGACTGGGAAACTGATAGTAGGAGCGCCGTTATTGTCCATTTCAAGTTTCAAAAGTGACGTGGATGTGGTGGTGGTCTTTCACACTTGAAATAGTGATGGAGCTCCTACGGGAAGGACAGCGCCCTCAGCAGCTAACTATTGTTACTAGTACGGCACTACACAATGTACCAGTCCATCAGGTTGGATGTAGCAGCTCGATCTTGGGATTTCTACGCTCACGAAGTCGTGGGCAGAAGCCATATATATAGTAAAGTCGCTTTCCGCCGTCATAGTCGTACCTAATTTTATTATCTCTAGCGAGGAATTTTATTAAAGTGTGACCACGAGATCCGACTCGTTATCTTGATTAATTTATTTGTTGAATAAATCCACCTAACAGGCTATTAACTTCCAATGGATTTTAAGAATTCAACAGAACTTAATCCTAGTAGGTACCTCAACCCCTCATATGCTTACAGATCTGTGCCAAATAATTCAAGGCTATCTTGTATTTTTATTTAAATCAGCAGACTGTGCATATTAAAAAAAGGGGAGTCTAGGATGCGGTACTTTTTTCAAGCCCGACATAAGAGTGGTTAAAAGTTTAACTTTTCTCAGATGGGTTTCTTTTCGGAAATTGAAACAAATTATTCACGTAACTATATTTATTTACGATAGTAAACCTACATACAGAATCCAAATCCAGGTGTATTCCACATCGACGATGTAGATCTTCTTTCTTGAACTTCAAGTATCTTGATCTAAGTTTAACTAAACGTAAAATTTCGCGATCTGTAAAACTATTCTGAAATTGACTATGTACTAAAGTAAAGGTGTCATGTACTTTTTTCACGTAACAGCGGGCAGGGTGGGCGACGTCCTGTTAAGAGAAATAAACCTAGACGCGCGTATCTGCAAATCACAGCAATCAGCACAGGAAACTGCCACAGCAAACAGGCCAGCGGGCAGCACCGGCCTGCCAAACAAATGCATACGTTAGTCCGCTCTCAAACTGCTGCCGCATCTAAATGTTTTACTAATTTTATTATTTGAAGTGTTAGTTTTTATTTAATTATACTCGGTCAGAGAGGTGTGATTCGCATATTTAGTAATAAAAAAAGTAATTATTGGACCACAGATGGCAATTACTGGCAATTCTACTTGTTTTAGTAAGATCGTAATAATGACAGGATAAAGGCGAGGGCTTTCCGCAGACTGTCTGTACCTATGTAATGCGTGTCTGGTTTTTGGTCAATAAATATAAAAGTTTACTCATAACTTATGAACGGCAACAACAGCAATTCAGCAGTTGTCAGCAATCAGCAAACCCCCCCTCCCCGGCCCGCTCGCCCGCGCACCCCACGCTCTCCACTCCCTGAGCATACCAATACAGGAATTAATATTGTCGCATATGATTAATACAATCATATTTTATACACTAATAGTTAACCAAAGTAGTATGCCGTTAGTGTTCAATCTTGAACGGTTTTACTGCTAGTATTTCGCCCCCTTACGCGCGTTTACTTGATTAGATGGACACACATGTTAAGTTTTCTTTACATGGTTTTACAGTAATCTAATATACTCTGTGAGCATTAGGCATAATACTGAGGTGCTATAACAATATTTAAATGATGTATGCCTTACAAAAAAAAAGATAGAATCTGCATTTATTTTGTTACAATTCTGTTACCATACATCATGAAGGTGTCCCAAATTAGTCCCAATTTAGCCCATAATGCTCATGGGTTGAACATGATCTCCTGGATAATTGAATTTTAACCTGAAATACATCTAAGGACCATTATGGTCACACCTAATTGGTGATTAATTACACAAACTGATCAATTCATTTTATACATTTGTTTGTAAATACATATTTAAAACCACTTAAAAGTATTTTTTTTCGAGAAACCAAATTACCCAAGGATTTATTTTTAGGGTATCTTGTTAGGGTTTTGATTTGACAAAGTAAAAATAATGCAATTCAACAGAATAATTGCCTTATCAATATCTTAAAAGGAATTGAAATCACTAAAGGGATATTATTAGACGTTTAGAAAACTACTCATTATCACAATAATACAGACTGAAAATATAAAAGAAAAAAAAGACAAAATCATTAAGACTTAAATGATTAAAACTAAGTTTAAAAACTTAAAAGATAATTTGTTACGTTAAAGTTTGCCACTATGTTGATCATAGTTAGGTCTGTTGATGGCTTAAAGTGTAAGTGAGAGTTAGTACCTTGGCCGAAGAGTGCACTCGATAGCAGGCACAGCTTCAGCTCTAAACTGGTACTCTCAACCTGTAACAGAAGTCTAAAATAAATAGGGGTCTTTTTTACTTTTAAATACCTACTGCATAAGTATTTTCAAAGTGATATGAGAAGTGAGATAGTTTAAAAAACATTAATTGAAACTAATTAACACTCATTAAAATATACCAATTATTTGATTATAAGAATATAAAAAATCATCCTGCAGTTATGGTATAAAATGTAAAGAAAGAAAGAAAGAAAAAAGACATTTATCATTTTGCAAGACACACAAATATAAGAGCATACACACAATTTTATAGAAAAGAAACAACAAAAACAAAAAAAAAGCAGACATGAAAATTAGTTCATCAGCGTTGCGTGTCTCCACAAAAGTGAAACGGTCGCTGGCTCAGCATTACGCTGAGGTGTTAGACACCTGCAGCACTGATTTTCAGCCAGAACCGTTTGTGACTTAAGAAACGATACACAGGCAAAATATACTACATAAACCATCAACTTTTACGTAAGTAAAGCTTTATAACTTACTCAGCACTTCAATGCCTGGAGCGGGACCTAGAGTGGCTGCGGCTGCGGGAGCGACCGCGTGAGCTCTTGGAGTCCGAGCGCGAGCGGGAGCGAGAGCGGCTGCGAGAGCGCGAGTACGAGCGCTTGCGCGACCGCGAACGCGACCTGGAGCGGCGGCGGGAGCGAGAGCCCGAACGCGAGTTGCTAAAACAAACAATTTAGGATACATTACTTGTATTGTATGTACAATTTACACCGACCAAGCCAAACTCGTTCATGAAAATGGAACCTGGACGACTGCTCCCTCCTTCTCAGCTCATATTTAACAAACAAGTATTATTATTTCATGATTATTCATCCATAATATTGTTGCCTCAGGCCAGGACCTAACCCTAGGGAAATCCATAACTAGTTGTTCATCTTTGCAGTGTTCAAATGGTTGATAGGAGTGTATTGGGAAAAAGTCACCAGATTTAAAGTTTTATATATTTTATTGAATCAGGCGTTACTTTGCGGAGGTCCATTTCAATGAACACAAAATATTTACCTTGCTACTCCGCTACTTAAAGCCCGTTGCTTAAGTAGCGGAGTAGCAAGGTAAATATTTTGTGTTCATTTAAAGTTTTATAGTTAGTGCAAGTTTTAATCAGTCATTGTCCTTGGTCTACCTGATTTTAGGCGGATATTTCTGGGTATTTTGCCCTTCGGCAAATGAAGATACCTAACTACCTATTTTTGTATTAAAATAATAATCATGTTTATTTATAATACAAGAACTGTGTTGCGAGACGCATCTTTTTAAAAGTTGTTTTTGATGGGATTTATTTTGAATGTGATTAGGTATTTATTTTATTGAAGCGTGAACTTGTTGGGTCTGAAAGCCGGAAAGCTGTTGGCATACAAGTCGTAATGATTAGTAATAATAACTGCTTTTTAATTGTTTTGTAATATGCATTGATTACATCTAGCAGATTTGAATCAAATTAAGTAGACACTACGTAAATCGTAAGTCTCCATTAGACTAAAAAACACCACGATGAAAACCGACGTCACAGTAAGTTTCCCTGACGAGACATAGTACGTACCTGCGGCGACGATCGTAGCGACTCCTGTACGGCGATGAAGGGCGGCCATAGCGCGCCATCTGCACGCGCAGCTCCCTGCCGTCCAACATACGCCCATCCAGAGAATCCAAAGCCTCTTCCGCGTCGCGGCGGTCATAGAATCTACACAAACAACCAAAGCAAGGTTAAAAAGAAGCGTGGTTGCCGGTGTAGGCAGAGCAATGAAAGTCTTACAATCAAAATATTACCTGACAAAAGCGAATCCTCTGCTCTCTCTTGTATACCGATCTCTGGGAATATAAATGTCGCCGACTTCACCACACCTTTCGAAAACTCGGCGTAAATCTTCAGGGGTTGTTCGATATGTAAGATTATCCACTTTTAACGACACCATGCCGTCAATACGCGGCGGAGGTCTTCCGTAGCTCATCTTGAAAAGGTTTTATTTGCACTAGTAATATAATAAGATGTTATTTGCTGTTAATAATTCAAAATTACGCTTCGGTAAAATGGCGTCTTGCGTGCACACGACACGATAAGCCCACTGACTCAATAAAAATGGCGTCGGCTCGCTCGACTCGGGCTGTCGGGTCGGCGGCTTGTTGCTTGCTTTGCTTCGCTGTCGCTGAGAACAGTGTTGCCAGAGAATAATTTTGAAACCCATCATGCCAACGCAAATAACATTGTGAATTCGCTTAATTCCGAAATTGTGCCAGAAAATACGCTGTTAGAGGGCACTATTTTAGCTCCTTATTGTATTTCGAGCACTTTCCAAGTACTTCCGCTGAAGTAGACAACGAATTCATGCACAAATTTTAAAGCAGACATTTTATTTTTTATTGTATAATCAATATCCCGTTACAATAACCAAATATTTTAAAGAAAGCTGGTTTTCTCAATTAGGACTATAATGATTAAAACCACAAATTTAGGGAATTTATATTTGAGTAGCAACATTGCTGCGAGGAAACGGAAATAGTGTTGTTATATTGTTTCATTCGTGATTTAGGAAATCGTGGTATTTATAGTATAGGATGCGTTCTCAAATTAGAACCGTACGTTATACACACACTACACAAAGTTTTTCGGAAAAAAAAGGGCGGGAAACTTCGTGTAGAAAGGACGCGGTTTTTCTTGGTGAAATTTTAAAATTGAAATTAATTAGTTAAGGATTGGTGTTTAGTACATCAAAGTGTATTTATTTACTATTTTACTTATATTTTATGTACAGTTGTGTATAGATAAGGTGTATATTCACTGGTAAGAACTTTTTGTTAACTCTTAGAAATGGGCGATCCGCCCGACCCTGGAGGAGGGACAGATATCCCTTTTCCATCATCTATCGACATCTTAGTTGAAGCCATGGAGTCATCTATGGACACTGACTGCTCCGCATCAGATCAAAATAAACTCAAACGTAAACAATTTACTGTGAAATGCAGTCTGTGTCACAAAAGAAAAAGAAAAGGTGGTAGTAAAGACGGACAAAATAACTGTCAATGTACTTTAATTGATAAAGATAAACATAGTCAGCAAATTCCCCAACATAATGTGCAAAATGGTAACAATCACGACAGTAATACTAACGTCAATAACACCAATAATGATAACACTCGTATGCCGGTTGGTCGTTCTCATTATGTAAAGACTGATTTATCACCCTTTGTGATCCATGTGCAAAAAGAAACATTAAATGAAAATGATCCCACGATACTTCACCCAGTTACGTTTGGTCGCTTTCTAAAACGTCATAATATTAATGGGATCGTGAATGGTACCCTTAAACGCATAGGTAGAAACAGAATTAGTATGGAGTTCGCAAATTTCAATGACGCTAATATGTTTTTATCCAACAAAATCTTGACTGAAGAAAAATATAAGGCATTCATACCAACCTTTAATGTTACGCGATTGGGCATTATAAGGGGCGTTCCAACAGATTGGTCAGATGAGGAGATATTGACAAATATTAATGTGCCAATTGGGTTTGGCCCAATAATAAAACTGAGGAGATTAAAGAGAAAAATCACATCCGGAAGTGATGGTAGTAATCAATATATCAATACAGGTACTATTGTAGCAACTTTCGATGGTCGATCCCTCCCCACCCGTGTATATATGTGCTATACAGCTCTTCCTGTAGAGCTATATATATACCCCACTATACAGTGTTATAACTGCTGCAGATTCGGGCATGTGAAAAACCAATGTCGTTCTACTCCAAGGTGCTACAAGTGTGGCCAAGGCCACTCTGGTAGTAATTGCAATGTGGAAGAGGAAAATTATTGGTGCATTCTGTGTAAGGGATACCACCAAGCAATTGACAAAAAGTGTCTTGAGTATGCCAGACAAAAGGCAATTAAAGAATCAATGAGCAAAAGTTGTATCTCTTACATAGAAGCCCTTAAAATGCATCCTCCTGTTTCAAAGGTGTCATATGTTAAAGGACCTGAGAGTTTGCAGTGGAAGCAAGCTATGGCAGAAGAGCTACAGTCATTTGAGGACATTGATGCATGGGAGTTAGTAGAGAGACCAAAGCAAGGTACTGTTGTAGAATGTAAATGGGTATTTAAAAAGAAATTAAATTTAGATAACAGTGTGCGTTATAGGGCTAGACTGGTAGCTAAGGGCTTCACCCAAAGACCAGGTGTGGATTATGACGAGATTTTCTCACCAGTTCTGCGACATTCCACATTAAGGCTGATGTTCGCTCTAGCTGTGAAACTTAATTTAAATACTTGTCATTTAGATGTAAATACAGCTTTCTTGAATGGTTTTTTATCTGAAACTATTCATATGAAAAAACCTGTTGGGCTAAAATGTGATGACAGTAAAGTTCTCAAACTGAAAAGAGCCATCTATGGTCTGAAACAGTCAGCCAGAGCCTGGTATGAAAGGGTAGATGAATTGTTACAGATGATAGGGTATAAAAAATCATTGCTGGAGCCATGTATGTTTAGCAAAATAAATGGTGATTTTAAAACAATCATTCTATTGTATGTCGATGATTTTTTCATTTTTTCAAATTGTCAAAATGAAGTCGCTTTATTGAAGAAAGAACTGTCAGCTCATTTTAAGATAAAAGATCTGGGTAGTATTAGACAGTGTTTAGGAATGACTGTTGATGTTGATAGTGAGAAAGGTGTGATAACAGTTCATCAAGAAAAATATATTGATGAAATAATAAAGAAATTTAATATGTGCGATAGTAAGGTAGCAGACACACCTATTGAGCCTAGATTGAATTTAGAAAAAGGTACTGGTCGTAATGAAAAGTTGCCGTACCAACAGCTAATAGGCAGTTTAATGTACTTGGCTGTTCAAACCAGACCAGACATAGTTTTTGCTGTCAATTATCTAAGTCAATTCAATAATTCTTACAATGAAGAGCATTGGGCCTATGCCAAGAGAATTATTAAATATTTAAAGAAAACAAAACACTTTTGTTTAAGATTTACTAGAAATGGTAATGACCAGATACAGGCATTTGTTGATGCAGACTGGGCCAGTAACGCCATTGATCGCAGATCTTATACTGGTTATGTATTTCAGTTGTCGGGCTGTGCTGTTTCATGGGAAACCAGAAAGCAGACCACAGTAGCCTTATCTAGTACTGAGGCTGAGTATATGGCGCTCTCAGATTGTTGCAAAGAGGCCATTTACATTAAGAATATACATCAGCAAATAACTGGTGTAACTTATCCTATTGTCATTTATAATGATAATCAATCTGCAATTAAATTGTCCAATAACCCTGTATTCCACAAGCGATCCAAGCATATTGATGTGAGGTATCATTTTTGCAGAGAAAACATTAAAAATAAGCTAGTTGTAGTTAAGTATTTGTCAACAGCTGACATGCCAGCAGATTTGCTTACAAAAGGATTAGTCAGTATTAAGCACTATAAGTTTGTTAAAGCACTGGGGTTGTCCTAAAGTTAAATATTTTTGTTTATGTTGTTTAAGTGGGAGGTATAGTGTTTTTTAAGTGGGACTTGTGTAATGTTTATTTAGTTAAGTGGGAGTGTTATAAACTGATAACTAAATATCTCCTCTGTGTAGTATACCTACTTGTGTGTGACTATGGTGTAGTTTGTTTTTAAAAATAAATGATTGTCGTTGAAGCTCATCTGTTGGTTTCACTATACTGTTATAAACTGATAACTAAATATCTCCTCTGTGTAGTATACCTACTTGTGTGTGACTATGGTGTAGTTTGTTTTTAAAAATAAATGATTGTCGTTGAAGCTCATCTGTTGGTTTCACTATAGGTTATGAGGCTTGCACGTTTTAAAATTCAAATAAATTAAATGCAGTTTTGAAAATGAGTTCAAGTGTGATTTCAAGCATAAGTAAGCTGAAGGGAAAAGAAAATTATCAAGAATGGGCGTTTGCGGTCGAGAATTTTCTCATACTAGAAAATATGCACGATTGCATTTTGAAATATGACGAAAATGTGGCTGCCAATGATGCCAAAGCAAAAGCAAAAATAATTTTGACGGTTGATCCGTGTTTATATGTACACATTAAAACCGAGAAAACCGCCAAAGATTTGTGGTCCAAATTGCAAAATATGTTTGCTGACACCGGTTTTACACGGAGGATTGCGCTGCTTCGTAATCTCATATCAGTTCGTCGAGAAAACTGTGAAACGATGTCTCAGTATGTGACTATGATTGTGGATACTAGTCAGAGATTAAACAGCACAGGATTCCAGATAAATGACGAGTGGGTTGGCTGTTTGTTGCTCGCAGGATTGCCTGAAAAGTTTGAGCCAATGATTATGGCGATTGAACATTCGGGCATTGACATTACTGCAGATGCCATTAAATCCAAATTAATTGATATTGAAGACGGAAACGGAAGTGAGCCGAGTTGTTCTCAAAGTGCATTTGCGTCAAAAGGTTGGCAAAACTGGCAACAGAAAAAAAAAGCGGCCATGAAGCAAACTCCAGAAACGTCAAGTAATACGTCAAATGTCAAGTCACACGTAAAATGTTACAAATGTAAACAACATGGACATTTTAAGAATCAGTGTGAACATTTCGCTAAAAAAAAGCAATCAAACGCTTTTAGCGCAGTATTTCTTAGTGGAAACTTCAGCAGCTCACATTGGTATTTAGATTCGGGCGCGAGCATGCATATGACGGTTAACGAAGATTGGCTACAAAACATCTCAAACCGCCACACAGTGAAAGAGATCGTCATTGCCGATAAGAGCAAAATCCCGGTTAAATGTTGTGGAGACATCCAGATTACAACTATGGTTAATGATACGGAATATATTATTCCAGTTACGGGAGTTTTGTGCGTGCCGGATCTGGCCACGAACTTACTTTCAGTGAGCCAGCTAGTGAGCAAAGGAAACAAAGTATCTTTTGTCAACGACCAATGCTTGATTCGTAACAGAATGGATGAGCTGGTGGCAACAGCAGATTTAATGGATGGTGTTTATAAACTGAACATTCAGGATATCCATTGTTTGTTGTCAGTGACAGGGGCTGTGTGGCATAGAAGGCTTGGACATCTGAACAGCAGTTATCTGGAGAAAATGAAAGCCGGAGCTGTCATTGGAATGTCATACACAGAAAAGTCCCAAGTGAGCAAGTCAAACTGTCAAGTGTGCTGTGAAGGCAAGCAAGCCCGGTTGCCATTCCCACATAATGGTAACAGAAGTACGGAGCTGCTAGATACAGTGCATGCAGACATCTGTGGACCAATGGAAAATAAATCTATTGGGGGCTCACGTTATTTTCTATTATTTGTAGATGACTACAGTAAAATGGCCCATGTTTACTTCTTGAAGAAGAAAGATGAAACCTTTGGTTGCTTCAAGACTTATAAGGCATTAGTAGAGAATCAGACAAGTAAGAAAATCAAGAATTTTAGAACAGACAACGGTACAGAGTTCTGCAGCAAAGTGTTCGAGAAATTCTTACAAGATTCAGGAATTGCTCATCAGAAGACAAATCCATATTCGCCTGAACAAAATGGTTTTTGTGAGCGGCAAAACAGATCCTTAGTAGAAAAGGCAAGATGTATGCTGTTTGATGCAGGCCTAACTAAGAGATTCTGGGCAGAAGCCGTTAATACGGCAGTGTATCTGCGCAACAGATCAATTGTGTCAGGAACCAATGACAGAGTGCCATATGAACTTTGGACTGGAAAGAAGCCAGATATCAGTCATCTTAGAATATTTGGCAGCAAAGTCATGGTCCATGTACCAAAAGAGAAGAGGCAGAAATTGGATAAAAAGGCACACAATTGTATTCTTGTTGGCTACCCTGAAAATATAAAAGGTTACAGAATCTTTAATCCCATGAACAATCAGATATCCACAAGCAGAGACATTGTTGTGTTGGAGGAAGGGATAAAGAATGATGCTGTGAACATCATAATTAGTGACTCAGATTTCATTGAGGTAAAGCAGCCAAAAGCTGAGCAATGTACACAGACTGCAAGTCACAGCAATGACACAGATGGTTGCCGAAATAATGAAAAAGTGACACAGTTGAGAACTCAGTCTGACAATAGCATAAAGGAGGAGCAATCACAAGAGTTAAGCAGCGGATTTGATGCAGTACAAGAGCAAGAAGCCAGTATTGACTCAAGTGATGACAGCTTTGTAGATGCTCCAGTGGCAGAAGTGCAGACTGACAATGAAGAAGTGTTGTCTCGGCCACAGCGTATACGCAAGAAACCTGATTGGTATGGTTTAGGTGCTAGTGCTTGTGTAGTGAATGATGGTGACGGTTCTAGTGATCAGTGTACTGAACTGACTGTAAAGGATGCATTGAGTGGACCTGAGAGTTTGCAGTGGAAGCAAGCTATGGCAGAAGAGCTACAGTCATTTGAGGACATTGATGCATGGGAGTTAGTAGAGAGACCAAAGCAAATGACTGTCGTTGAAGCTCATCTGTTGGTTTCACTATAGGTTATGAGGCTTGCACGTTTTAAAATTCAAATAAATTAAATGCAGTTTTGAAAATGAGTTCAAGTGTGATTTCAAGCATAAGTAAGCTGAAGGGAAAAGAAAATTATCAAGAATGGGCGTTTGCGGTCGAGAATTTTCTCATACTAGAAAATATGCACGATTGCATTTTGAAATATGACGAAAATGTGGCTGCCAATGATGCCAAAGCAAAAGCAAAAATAATTTTGACGGTTGATCCGTGTTTATATGTACACATTAAAACCGAGAAAACCGCCAAAGATTTGTGGTCCAAATTGCAAAATATGTTTGCTGACACCGGTTTTACACGGAGGATTGCGCTGCTTCGTAATCTCATATCAGTTCGTCGAGAAAACTGTGAAACGATGTCTCAGTATGTGACTATGATTGTGGATACTAGTCAGAGATTAAACAGCACAGGATTCCAGATAAATGACGAGTGGGTTGGCTGTTTGTTGCTCGCAGGATTGCCTGAAAAGTTTGAGCCAATGATTATGGCGATTGAACATTCGGGCATTGACATTACTGCAGATGCCATTAAATCCAAATTAATTGATATTGAAGACGGAAACGGAAGTGAGCCGAGTTGTTCTCAAAGTGCATTTGCGTCAAAAGGTTGGCAAAACTGGCAACAGAAAAAAAAAGCGGCCATGAAGCAAACTCCAGAAACGTCAAGTAATACGTCAAATGTCAAGTCACACGTAAAATGTTACAAATGTAAACAACATGGACATTTTAAGAATCAGTGTGAACATTTCGCTAAAAAAAAGCAATCAAACGCTTTTAGCGCAGTATTTCTTAGTGGAAACTTCAGCAGCTCACATTGGTATTTAGATTCGGGCGCGAGCATGCATATGACGGTTAACGAAGATTGGCTACAAAACATCTCAAACCGCCACACAGTGAAAGAGATCGTCATTGCCGATAAGAGCAAAATCCCGGTTAAATGTTGTGGAGACATCCAGATTACAACTATGGTTAATGATACGGAATATATTATTCCAGTTACGGGAGTTTTGTGCGTGCCGGATCTGGCCACGAACTTACTTTCAGTGAGCCAGCTAGTGAGCAAAGGAAACAAAGTATCTTTTGTCAACGACCAATGCTTGATTCGTAACAGAATGGATGAGCTGGTGGCAACAGCAGATTTAATGGATGGTGTTTATAAACTGAACATTCAGGATATCCATTGTTTGTTGTCAGTGACAGGGGCTGTGTGGCATAGAAGGCTTGGACATCTGAACAGCAGTTATCTGGAGAAAATGAAAGCCGGAGCTGTCATTGGAATGTCATACACAGAAAAGTCCCAAGTGAGCAAGTCAAACTGTCAAGTGTGCTGTGAAGGCAAGCAAGCCCGGTTGCCATTCCCACATAATGGTAACAGAAGTACGGAGCTGCTAGATACAGTGCATGCAGACATCTGTGGACCAATGGAAAATAAATCTATTGGGGGCTCACGTTATTTTCTATTATTTGTAGATGACTACAGTAAAATGGCCCATGTTTACTTCTTGAAGAAGAAAGATGAAACCTTTGGTTGCTTCAAGACTTATAAGGCATTAGTAGAGAATCAGACAAGTAAGAAAATCAAGAATTTTAGAACAGACAACGGTACAGAGTTCTGCAGCAAAGTGTTCGAGAAATTCTTACAAGATTCAGGAATTGCTCATCAGAAGACAAATCCATATTCGCCTGAACAAAATGGTTTTTGTGAGCGGCAAAACAGATCCTTAGTAGAAAAGGCAAGATGTATGCTGTTTGATGCAGGCCTAACTAAGAGATTCTGGGCAGAAGCCGTTAATACGGCAGTGTATCTGCGCAACAGATCAATTGTGTCAGGAACCAATGACAGAGTGCCATATGAACTTTGGACTGGAAAGAAGCCAGATATCAGTCATCTTAGAATATTTGGCAGCAAAGTCATGGTCCATGTACCAAAAGAGAAGAGGCAGAAATTGGATAAAAAGGCACACAATTGTATTCTTGTTGGCTACCCTGAAAATATAAAAGGTTACAGAATCTTTAATCCCATGAACAATCAGATATCCACAAGCAGAGACATTGTTGTGTTGGAGGAAGGGATAAAGAATGATGCTGTGAACATCATAATTAGTGACTCAGATTTCATTGAGGTAAAGCAGCCAAAAGCTGAGCAATGTACACAGACTGCAAGTCACAGCAATGACACAGATGGTTGCCGAAATAATGAAAAAGTGACACAGTTGAGAACTCAGTCTGACAATAGCATAAAGGAGGAGCAATCACAAGAGTTAAGCAGCGGATTTGATGCAGTACAAGAGCAAGAAGCCAGTATTGACTCAAGTGATGACAGCTTTGTAGATGCTCCAGTGGCAGAAGTGCAGACTGACAATGAAGAAGTGTTGTCTCGGCCACAGCGTATACGCAAGAAACCTGATTGGTATGGTTTAGGTGCTAGTGCTTGTGTAGTGAATGATGGTGACGGTTCTAGTGATCAGTGTACTGAACTGACTGTAAAGGATGCATTGAGTGGACCTGAGAGTTTGCAGTGGAAGCAAGCTATGGCAGAAGAGCTACAGTCATTTGAGGACATTGATGCATGGGAGTTAGTAGAGAGACCAAAGCAAGGTACTGTTGTAGAATGTAAATGGGTATTTAAAAAGAAATTAAATTTAGATAACAGTGTGCGTTATAGGGCTAGACTGGTAGCTAAGGGCTTCACCCAAAGACCAGGTGTGGATTATGACGAGATTTTCTCACCAGTTCTGCGACATTCCACATTAAGGCTGATGTTCGCTCTAGCTGTGAAACTTAATTTAAATACTTGTCATTTAGATGTAAATACAGCTTTTTTGAATGGTTTTTTATCTGAAACTATTCATATGAAAAAACCTGTTGGGCTAAAATGTGATGACAGTAAAGTTCTCAAACTGAAAAGAGCCATCTATGGTCTGAAACAGTCAGCCAGAGCCTGGTATGAAAGGGTAGATGAATTGTTACAGATGATAGGGTATAAAAAATCATTGCTGGAGCCATGTATGTTTAGCAAAATAAATGGTGATTTTAAAACAATCATTCTATTGTATGTCGATGATTTTTTCATTTTTTCAAATTGTCAAAATGAAGTCGCTTTATTGAAGAAAGAACTGTCAGCTCATTTTAAGATAAAAGATCTGGGTAGTATTAGACAGTGTTTAGGAATGACTGTTGATGTTGATAGTGAGAAAGGTGTGATAACAGTTCATCAAGAAAAATATATTGATGAAATAATAAAGAAATTTAATATGTGCGATAGTAAGGTAGCAGACACACCTATTGAGCCTAGATTGAATTTAGAAAAAGGTACTGGTCGTAATGAAAAGTTGCCGTACCAACAGCTAATAGGCAGTTTAATGTACTTGGCTGTTCAAACCAGACCAGACATAGTTTTTGCTGTCAATTATCTAAGTCAATTCAATAATTCTTACAATGAAGAACATTGGGCCTATGCCAAGAGAATTATTAAATATTTAAAGAAAACAAAACACTTTTGTTTAAGATTTACTAGAAATGGTAATGACCAGATACAGGCATTTGTTGATGCAGACTGGGCCAGTAACGCCATTGATCGCAGATCTTATACTGGTTATGTATTTCAGTTGTCGGGCTGTGCTGTTTCATGGGAAACCAGAAAGCAGACCACAGTAGCCTTATCTAGTACTGAGGCTGAGTATATGGCGCTCTCAGATTGTTGCAAAGAGGCCATTTACATTAAGAATATACATCAGCAAATAACTGGTGTAACTTATCCTATTGTCATTTATAATGATAATCAATCTGCAATTAAATTGTCCAATAACCCTGTATTCCACAAGCGATCCAAGCATATTGATGTGAGGTATCATTTTTGCAGAGAAAACATTAAAAATAAGCTAGTTGTAGTTAAGTATTTGTCAACAGCTGACATGCCAGCAGATTTGCTTACAAAAGGATTAGTCAGTATTAAGCACTATAAGTTTGTTAAAGCACTGGGGTTGTCCTAAAGTTAAATATTTTTGTTTATGTTGTTTAAGTGGGAGGTATAGTGTTTTTTAAGTGGGACTTGTGTAATGTTTATTTAGTTAAGTGGGAGTGTTATAAACTGATAACTAAATATCTCCTCTGTGTAGTATACCTACTTGTGTGTGACTATGGTTGTGGATACTAGTCAGAGATTAAACAGCACAGGATTCCAGATAAATGACGAGTGGGTTGGCTGTTTGTTGCTCGCAGGATTGCCTGAAAAGTTTGAGCCAATGATTATGGCGATTGAACATTCGGGCATTGACATTACTGCAGATGCCATTAATAGAGAGAGATAATATAATATAATATTAGTAGAGAGACCAAAGCAAGGTACTGTTGTAGAATGTAAATGGGTATTTAAAAAGAAATTAAATTTAGATAACAGTGTGCGTTATAGGGCTAGACTGGTAGCTAAGGGCTTCACCCAAAGACCAGGTGTGGATTATGACGAGATTTTCTCACCAGTTCTGCGACATTCCACATTAAGGCTGATGTTCGCTCTAGCTGTGAAACTTAATTTAAATACTTGTCATTTAGATGTAAATACAGCTTTTTTGAATGGTTTTTTATCTGAAACTATTCATATGAAAAAACCTGTTGGGCTAAAATGTGATGACAGTAAAGTTCTCAAACTGAAAAGAGCCATCTATGGTCTGAAACAGTCAGCCAGAGCCTGGTATGAAAGGGTAGATGAATTGTTACAGATGATAGGGTATAAAAAATCATTGCTGGAGCCATGTATGTTTAGCAAAATAAATGGTGATTTTAAAACAATCATTCTATTGTATGTCGATGATTTTTTCATTTTTTCAAATTGTCAAAATGAAGTCGCTTTATTGAAGAAAGAACTGTCAGCTCATTTTAAGATAAAAGATCTGGGTAGTATTAGACAGTGTTTAGGAATGACTGTTGATGTTGATAGTGAGAAAGGTGTGATAACAGTTCATCAAGAAAAATATATTGATGAAATAATAAAGAAATTTAATATGTGCGATAGTAAGGTAGCAGACACACCTATTGAGCCTAGATTGAATTTAGAAAAAGGTACTGGTCGTAATGAAAAGTTGCCGTACCAACAGCTAATAGGCAGTTTAATGTACTTGGCTGTTCAAACCAGACCAGACATAGTTTTTGCTGTCAATTATCTAAGTCAATTCAATAATTCTTACAATGAAGAGCATTGGGCCTATGCCAAGAGAATTATTAAATATTTAAAGAAAACAAAACACTTTTGTTTAAGATTTACTAGAAATGGTAATGACCAGATACAGGCATTTGTTGATGCAGACTGGGCCAGTAACGCCATTGATCGCAGATCTTATACTGGTTATGTATTTCAGTTGTCGGGCTGTGCTGTTTCATGGGAAACCAGAAAGCAGACCACAGTAGCCTTATCTAGTACTGAGGCTGAGTATATGGCGCTCTCAGATTGTTGCAAAGAGGCCATTTACATTAAGAATATACATCAGCAAATAACTGGTGTAACTTATCCTATTGTCATTTATAATGATAATCAATCTGCAATTAAATTGTCCAATAACCCTGTATTCCACAAGCGATCCAAGCATATTGATGTGAGGTATCATTTTTGCAGAGAAAACATTAAAAATAAGCTAGTTGTAGTTAAGTATTTGTCAACAGCTGACATGCCAGCAGATTTGCTTACAAAAGGATTAGTCAGTATTAAGCACTATAAGTTTGTTAAAGCACTGGGGTTGTCCTAAAGTTTGAGCCAATGATTATGGCGATTGAACATTCGGGCATTGACATTACTGCAGATGCCATTAAATCCAAATTAATTGATATTGAAGACGGAAACGGAAGTGAGCCGAGTTGTTCTCAAAGTGCATTTGCGTCAAAAGGTTGGCAAAACTGGCAACAGAAAAAAAAAGCGGCCATGAAGCAAACTCCAGAAACGTCAAGTAATACGTCAAATGTCAAGTCACACGTAAAATGTTACAAATGTAAACAACATGGACATTTTAAGAATCAGTGTGAACATTTCGCTAAAAAAAAGCAATCAAACGCTTTTAGCGCAGTATTTCTTAGTGGAAACTTCAGCAGCTCACATTGGTATTTAGATTCGGGCGCGAGCATGCATATGACGGTTAACGAAGATTGGCTACAAAACATCTCAAACCGCCACACAGTGAAAGAGATCGTCATTGCCGATAAGAGCAAAATCCCGGTTAAATGTTGTGGAGACATCCAGATTACAACTATGGTTAATGATACGGAATATATTATTCCAGTTACGGGAGTTTTGTGCGTGCCGGATCTGGCCACGAACTTACTTTCAGTGAGCCAGCTAGTGAGCAAAGGAAACAAAGTATCTTTTGTCAACGACCAATGCTTGATTCGTAACAGAATGGATGAGCTGGTGGCAACAGCAGATTTAATGGATGGTGTTTATAAACTGAACATTCAGGATATCCATTGTTTGTTGTCAGTGACAGGGGCTGTGTGGCATAGAAGGCTTGGACATCTGAACAGCAGTTATCTGGAGAAAATGAAAGCCGGAGCTGTCATTGGAATGTCATACACAGAAAAGTCCCAAGTGAGCAAGTCAAACTGTCAAGTGTGCTGTGAAGGCAAGCAAGCCCGGTTGCCATTCCCACATAATGGTAACAGAAGTACGGAGCTGCTAGATACAGTGCATGCAGACATCTGTGGACCAATGGAAAATAAATCTATTGGGGGCTCACGTTATTTTCTATTATTTGTAGATGACTACAGTAAAATGGCCCATGTTTACTTCTTGAAGAAGAAAGATGAAACCTTTGGTTGCTTCAAGACTTATAAGGCATTAGTAGAGAATCAGACAAGTAAGAAAATCAAGAATTTTAGAACAGACAACGGTACAGAGTTCTGCAGCAAAGTGTTCGAGAAATTCTTACAAGATTCAGGAATTGCTCATCAGAAGACAAATCCATATTCGCCTGAACAAAATGGTTTTTGTGAGCGGCAAAACAGATCCTTAGTAGAAAAGGCAAGATGTATGCTGTTTGATGCAGGCCTAACTAAGAGATTCTGGGCAGAAGCCGTTAATACGGCAGTGTATCTGCGCAACAGATCAATTGTGTCAGGAACCAATGACAGAGTGCCATATGAACTTTGGACTGGAAAGAAGCCAGATATCAGTCATCTTAGAATATTTGGCAGCAAAGTCATGGTCCATGTACCAAAAGAGAAGAGGCAGAAATTGGATAAAAAGGCACACAATTGTATTCTTGTTGGCTACCCTGAAAATATAAAAGGTTACAGAATCTTTAATCCCATGAACAATCAGATATCCACAAGCAGAGACATTGTTGTGTTGGAGGAAGGGATAAAGAATGATGCTGTGAACATCATAATTAGTGACTCAGATTTCATTGAGGTAAAGCAGCCAAAAGCTGAGCAATGTACACAGACTGCAAGTCACAGCAATGACACAGATGGTTGCCGAAATAATGAAAAAGTGACACAGTTGAGAACTCAGTCTGACAATAGCATAAAGGAGGAGCAATCACAAGAGTTAAGCAGCGGATTTGATGCAGTACAAGAGCAAGAAGCCAGTATTGACTCAAGTGATGACAGCTTTGTAGATGCTCCAGTGGCAGAAGTGCAGACTGACAATGAAGAAGTGTTGTCTCGGCCACAGCGTATACGCAAGAAACCTGATTGGTATGGTTTAGGTGCTAGTGCTTGTGTAGTGAATGATGGTGACGGTTCTAGTGATCAGTGTACTGAACTGACTGTAAAGGATGCATTGAGTGGACCTGAGAGTTTGCAGTGGAAGCAAGCTATGGCAGAAGAGCTACAGTCATTTGAGGACATTGATGCATGGGAGTTAGTAGAGAGACCAAAGCAAGGTACTGTTGTAGAATGTAAATGGGTATTTAAAAAGAAATTAAATGCAGTTTTGAAAATGAGTTCAAGTGTGATTTCAAGCATAAGTAAGCTGAAGGGAAAAGAAAATTATCAAGAATGGGCGTTTGCGGTCGAGAATTTTCTCATACTAGAAAATATGCACGATTGCATTTTGAAATATGACGAAAATGTGGCTGCCAATGATGCCAAAGCAAAAGCAAAAATAATTTTGACGGTTGATCCGTGTTTATATGTACACATTAAAACCGAGAAAACCGCCAAAGATTTGTGGTCCAAATTGCAAAATATGTTTGCTGACACCGGTTTTACACGGAGGATTGCGCTGCTTCGTAATCTCATATCAGTTCGTCGAGAAAACTGTGAAACGATGTCTCAGTATGTGACTATGATTGTGGATACTAGTCAGAGATTAAACAGCACAGGATTCCAGATAAATGACGAGTGGGTTGGCTGTTTGTTGCTCGCAGGATTGCCTGAAAAGTTTGAGCCAATGATTATGGCGATTGAACATTCGGGCATTGACATTACTGCAGATGCCATTAAATCAGTATTTCATTAATTTTCCATGTTTACTTCTTGAAGAAGAAAGATGAAACCTTTGGTTGCTTCAAGACTTATAAGGCATTAGTAGAGAATCAGACAAGTAAGAAAATCAAGAATTTTAGAACAGACAACGGTACAGAGTTCTGCAGCAAAGTGTTCGAGAAATTCTTACAAGATTCAGGAATTGCTCATCAGAAGACAAATCCATATTCGCCTGAACAAAATGGTTTTTGTGAGCGGCAAAACAGATCCTTAGTAGAAAAGGCAAGATGTATGCTGTTTGATGCAGGCCTAACTAAGAGATTCTGGGCAGAAGCCGTTAATACGGCAGTGTATCTGCGCAACAGATCAATTGTGTCAGGAACCAATGACAGAGTGCCATATGAACTTTGGACTGGAAAGAAGCCAGATATCAGTCATCTTAGAATATTTGGCAGCAAAGTCATGGTCCATGTACCAAAAGAGAAGAGGCAGAAATTGGATAAAAAGGCACACAATTGTATTCTTGTTGGCTACCCTGAAAATATAAAAGGTTACAGAATCTTTAATCCCATGAACAATCAGATATCCACAAGCAGAGACATTGTTGTGTTGGAGGAAGGGATAAAGAATGATGCTGTGAACATCATAATTAGTGACTCAGATTTCATTGAGGTAAAGCAGCCAAAAGCTGAGCAATGTACACAGACTGCAAGTCACAGCAATGACACAGATGGTTGCCGAAATAATGAAAAAGTGACACAGTTGAGAACTCAGTCTGACAATAGCATAAAGGAGGAGCAATCACAAGAGTTAAGCAGCGGATTTGATGCAGTACAAGAGCAAGAAGCCAGTATTGACTCAAGTGATGACAGCTTTGTAGATGCTCCAGTGGCAGAAGTGCAGACTGACAATGAAGAAGTGTTGTCTCGGCCACAGCGTATACGCAAGAAACCTGATTGGTATGGTTTAGGTGCTAGTGCTTGTGTAGTGAATGATGGTGACGGTTCTAGTGATCAGTGTACTGAACTGACTGTAAAGGATGCATTGAGTGGACCTGAGAGTTTGCAGTGGAAGCAAGCTATGGCAGAAGAGCTACAGTCATTTGAGGACATTGATGCATGGGAGTTAGTAGAGAGACCAAAGCAAGGTACTGTTGTAGAATGTAAATGGGTATTTAAAAAGAAATTAAATTTAGATAACAGTGTGCGTTATAGGGCTAGACTGGTAGCTAAGGGCTTCACCCAAAGACCAGGTGTGGATTATGACGAGATTTTCTCACCAGTTCTGCGACATTCCACATTAAGGCTGATGTTCGCTCTAGCTGTGAAACTTAATTTAAATACTTGTCATTTAGATGTAAATACAGCTTTCTTGAATGGTTTTTTATCTGAAACTATTCATATGAAAAAACCTGTTGGGCTAAAATGTGATGACAGTAAAGTTCTCAAACTGAAAAGAGCCATCTATGGTCTGAAACAGTCAGCCAGAGCCTGGTATGAAAGGGTAGATGAATTGTTACAGATGATAGGGTATAAAAAATCATTGCTGGAGCCATGTATGTTTAGCAAAATAAATGGTGATTTTAAAACAATCATTCTATTGTATGTCGATGATTTTTTCATTTTTTCAAATTGTCAAAATGAAGTCGCTTTATTGAAGAAAGAACTGTCAGCTCATTTTAAGATAAAAGATCTGGGTAGTATTAGACAGTGTTTAGGAATGACTGTTGATGTTGATAGTGAGAAAGGTGTGATAACAGTTCATCAAGAAAAATATATTGATGAAATAATAAAGAAATTTAATATGTGCGATAGTAAGGTAGCAGACACACCTATTGAGCCTAGATTGAATTTAGAAAAAGGTACTGGTCGTAATGAAAAGTTGCCGTACCAACAGCTAATAGGCAGTTTAATGTACTTGGCTGTTCAAACCAGACCAGACATAGTTTTTGCTGTCAATTATCTAAGTCAATTCAATAATTCTTACAATGAAGAACATTGGGCCTATGCCAAGAGAATTATTAAATATTTAAAGAAAACAAAACACTTTTGTTTAAGATTTACTAGAAATGGTAATGACCAGATACAGGCATTTGTTGATGCAGACTGGGCCAGTAACGCCATTGATCGCAGATCTTATACTGGTTATGTATTTCAGTTGTCGGGCTGTGCTGTTTCATGGGAAACCAGAAAGCAGACCACAGTAGCCTTATCTAGTACTGAGGCTGAGTATATGGCGCTCTCAGATTGTTGCAAAGAGGCCATTTACATTAAGAATATACATCAGCAAATAACTGGTGTAACTTATCCTATTGTCATTTATAATGATAATCAATCTGCAATTAAATTGTCCAATAACCCTGTATTCCACAAGCGATCCAAGCATATTGATGTGAGGTATCATTTTTGCAGAGAAAACATTAAAAATAAGCTAGTTGTAGTTAAGTATTTGTCAACAGCTGACATGCCAGCAGATTTGCTTACAAAAGGATTAGTCAGTATTAAGCACTATAAGTTTGTTAAAGCACTGGGGTTGTCCTAAAGTTAAATATTTTTGTTTATGTTGTTTAAGTGGGAGGTATAGTGTTTTTTAAGTGGGACTTGTGTAATGTTTATTTAGTTAAGTGGGAGTGTTATAAACTGATAACTAAATATCTCCTCTGTGTAGTATACCTACTTGTGTGTGACTATGGTGTAGTTTGTTTTTAAAAATAAATGATTGTCGTTGAAGCTCATCTGTTGGTTTCACTATAAAAACACCTCAAATCCAACACACTCGTCAAATTCACAAAACATTTCATACAAGAAAACAGTCTTTCTGAAACCCAAACCACCACCAAAGCTCTCGAAGGGGTATGATTACCATGCCCATGCAGAAATAGTTAAAACCCCAGTTATAACTGAACATAAAACTATTCAGAATACAAATAATAATAAAGAAAATATGGAAATTACTGATATCATTAAATTACTTATACAATTACTATCACAATCCAACATTGTATCACCGTCCAACGCTGCATCAATTATTGACACATTAAACAATATATTTAAACATAATAATGGCCCACAAAGCCAAGGTCCTTCAGTGGAACTGCAGAAGTTTAGTCCCTAAGAAGCAAGACCTTATTCATATAATTAACAAACTAGATCCTTTTGTCATCTGTCTCCAAGAGACATGGTTGAAACAGGATTTTGTTTTCAAAATCCCAGGTTTCACCTGTGTACGGGAAGACAGATCTGATGGGTATGGTGGAGTTGCCATACTCACCAATGATTCATTTTCTTTTACTCCTGTAATTTTACCTTCTCACAGCAATGACCTTTCGGTTTGTGCTGTGTTGGTAAACAATATTTGTTACATATCCATATATTATTCTCACCCGAGTATTCATATTTTCAATGAGATTAACCAGATTATAAATACTGTTCCAAAACCATTCATACTCCTAGGCGATTTCAACTGCCACAATCAGTTATGGGGCTGTGCTACAACAACTTTTTATGGAGAGCAATTACTAGATTTATTAAGTTCGCATGATTTATGTGTATTAAATACTGGTACTCCGACACGCCTTGCTAGATCAATAAGTTCACCAGATATATCCGTTTGTACACCTGATCTAGCCTCACTCCTCTCTTGGTGCCCCATGGAATCCACATATGGCAGTGATCATTACCCCCTGGTGATCACTTTTCCATTTAACAAACCTATTAGGGTGGCAAGACAACCACGTCAGAAGTATAACCTAACAAATGCTGATTGGGTGACATTCAGAGAAAAAGTAAGCAAGATAATATCTGATGTGCCAGAAATAAATCTTACAAGTGCATCAGACTGTTCTGAATTTTTAGCTAAGGCATTGGGACAAGCAGCTGATGAAACCTTTCCATTAAAAAGGTGTGGTACAGGTATAATACCATCACCACCATGGTGGGATAGAGAGTGCACCCTAGCAGTAAAACAAAGGAAGGAGGCTGAGAGACAATATTGCTCATCTATGACAGAATATAACTTTGATAACTATTTAAAAGTATCTAAGGAAACTAAGGAATTTCTCAGGAAAAAGAAATTTGAAGGATGGCGAAGTTTCTGTCTGTCTATCTGTCCCAATACAAAGCCTTCCATTGTATGGCAAAATATTAGAAAGTTTAGGTCTGCCTTCAATGACACTCAACAACCAAAAATATGTAACAACCTAGCAGAACAAATTATGGATTGTTTGGCACCACCATTTGCACCTGAGCAACTTGTCTTATATCCTCCCCTAGCTCCTCCTGCAACAAATAGCAATATTAATACCACCAGTCCTAACTTGAACTCTCTATTTACATTGTGTGAATTGAAAGGGGTTCTCTCTAGCGTAAAAGATTCAGCACCAGGTGAAGATGGAATCCCATATTCTTTTTTATCAAACCTTGATGATAATAGTCTTAGTTATTATCTTTCATTGATTAATGAGGTAATGCTGACGGGTATTGTCCCTCGGGCTTGGAGAACACAAATATTAATATTACTTTTGAAACCAC
This sequence comes from Pandemis heparana, assembly GCA_963854515.1. Classification (NCBI taxonomy): domain Eukaryota; kingdom Metazoa; phylum Arthropoda; class Insecta; order Lepidoptera; family Tortricidae; genus Pandemis; species Pandemis heparana. The sequence goes on along the minus strand of OY978013.1, from coordinate 13,107,826 downwards.
AAAAACCTACAACAGATCAGTCATCCTATAGGCCTATTGCTTTATCATCCGTTTTAGCTAAAATAGCTGAACATATGGTCAAAAACCGCCTGGAGTGGTTTTTGGAACATAATAAGCTGTTATCAGAGAGTCAATTTGGGTTCAGGAAGGGTAAATGCACTTTTGACAGTCTTAGCATCCTCACCACAGATATTCGATTAGCCTTTTCTAATAACCACTTTCTAATAGCTGCTTTTCTAGATATAAAAGGTGCATATGATAACGTAAATATTTCTATCCTGAAAAATAAATTAATACAACTAAATGTGCCAACTTTATTAATTAATTTTATTGTTAATATCTTAGGTGAAAGATTTGTTAAATTCTGTACAGATTCAAATACAAATAATTACATAGTCAGAACAATTTGGAAAGGGTTGCCACAAGGTTCCGTTCTAAGCCCTCTCCTGTATAATATTTACACTCATGATTTAGAATCGCTAGTGAACAGGCATGTTAATGTCCTGCAATATGCTGATGACCTACTATTTTATGTGTCAGCGGCCTTAGCACGCTAAAATGTAGACAAATATATGTCTGTGGATAAAATATATTGTCACGACATATTTTATCGCGGGCCCTAACATGCTATGGACGAAACATAAAATTAACCCTAGGTTTAAATTTTATCACACGACATAAAGCAGTGTTGCCAACGATTTAAAAAAATGCATTTCGGTCATTGTATTCGTTCAAACGCTCAGTGTAATTGAGTCTTATTTTAACATTCTACCTATTAAAGATGTCAAAGAATCTTAGCGGCTGACTCGTAAATAGTGTTTATCGTGATTTAGTCGGATTATCACATTTGTCGTGATTGGCGGCTTGGTTTAGGCATGTCACATATGAGTGGTGGTGGTTCATTTTTTTTAATGTTTGCCGGATATGTAGGTTAGATGGTCTACTTACGGCTTAGTTAGTTTCCAGCCTCTACAGTAATGTATTATTGATTACGATAGCACAATAATTGAACATAACATAAAATTAAACATCATTTCACACAGTTCATTCAAATCAAAACAATTCGTTATTTAATTCTAGTTTATCATGTTATTTCTTTTGTAACTGTATATGCGTCGGAAATCACTGAGCCCACCGCAGCACGTTTTGGCACAAACAGAGGTTACGATTTTCGCCTTTTGTATGATTAATATCGACATAACTGCTTCTTTTTAAATTTATAATTATCATTGGCCATAGTATTAAATTTGTCGGAGTCCTCAAGCCACCTACATAAATTTATCCCAACTAACTGTCAAAAGGGTATTAATTATGTCTACATTTGGATTACCGTGTTAGAGCAATAGACAAATTGTCTACTCAGCGGCCTTAGCACGCTAAAATGTAGACAAATATATGTCTGTGGATAAAATATATTGTCACGACATATTTTATCGCGGGCCCTAACATGCTATGGACGAAACATAAAATTAACCCTAGGTTTAAATTTTATCACACGACATAAAGCAGTGTTGCCAACGATTTAAAAAAATGCATTTCGGTCATTGTATTCGTTCAAACGCTCAGTGTAATTGAGTCTTATTTTAACATTCTACCTATTAAAGATGTCAAAGAATCTTAGCGGCTGACTCGTAAATAGTGTTTATCGTGATTTAGTCGGATTATCACATTTGTCGTGATTGGCGGCTTGGTTTAGGCATGTCACATATGAGTGGTGGTGGTTCATTTTTTTTAATGTTTGCCGGATATGTAGGTTAGATGGTCTACTTACGGCTTAGTTAGTTTCCAGCCTCTACAGTAATGTATTATTGATTACGATAGCACAATAATTGAACATAACATAAAATTAAACATCATTTCACACAGTTCATTCAAATCAAAACAATTCGTTATTTAATTCTAGTTTATCATGTTATTTCTTTTGTAACTGTATATGCGTCGGAAATCACTGAGCCCACCGCAGCACGTTTTGGCACAAACAGAGGTTACGATTTTCGCCTTTTGTATGATTAATATCGACATAACTGCTTCTTTTTAAATTTATAATTATCATTGGCCATAGTATTAAATTTGTCGCAGTCCTCAAGCCACCTACATAAATTTATCCCAACTAACTGTCAAAAGGGTATTAATTATGTCTACATTTGGATTACCGTGTTAGAGCAATAGACAAATTGTCTACTCAGCCTGGCTAGCACGGTAACGTTTATCTACCCATTTTGTCTACAAATGAGCGACAAACGATATTTTGTCGCGGTGACTAGCACGCTAAATTATGTCGCGGTATTTTATCCACACTTGACGACTGAGTAGACAATTTGTCTATTGCTCTAACACGGTAATCCAAATGTAGACATAATTAATACCCTTTTGACAGTTAGTTGGGATAAATTTATGTAGGTGGCTTGAGGACTGCGACAAATTTAATACTATGGCCAATGATAATTATAAATTTAAAAAGAAGCAGTTATGTCGATATTAATCATACAAAAGGCGAAAATCGTAACCTCTGTTTGTGCCAAAACGTGCTGCGGTGGGCTCAGTGATTTCCGACGCATATACAGTTACAAAAGAAATAACATGATAAACTAGAATTAAATAACGAATTGTTTTGATTTGAATGAACTGTGTGAAATGATGTTTAATTTTATGTTATGTTCAATTATTGTGCTATCGTAATCAATAATACATTACTGTAGAGGCTGGAAACTAACTAAGCCGTAAGTAGACCATCTAACCTACATATCCGGCAAACATTAAAAAAAATGAACCACCACCACTCATATGTGACATGCCTAAACCAAGCCGCCAATCACGACAAATGTGATAATCCGACTAAATCACGATAAACACTATTTACGAGTCAGCCGCTAAGATTCTTTGACATCTTTAATAGGTAGAATGTTAAAATAAGACTCAATTACACTGAGCGTTTGAACGAATACAATGACCGAAATGCATTTTTTTAAATCGTTGGCAACACTGCTTTATGTCGTGTGATAAAATTTAAACCTAGGGTTAATTTTATGTTTCGTCCATAGCATGTTAGGGCCCGCGATAAAATATGTCGTGACAATATATTTTATCCACAGACATATATTTGTCTACATTTTAGCGTGCTAAGGCCGCAGTCGTCAAGTGTGGATAAAATACCGCGACATAATTTAGCGTGCTAGTCACCGCGACAAAATATCGTTTGTCGCTCATTTGTAGACAAAATGGGTAGATAAACGTTACCGTGCTAGCCAGGCAGTCGTCAAGTGTGGATAAAATACCGCGACATAATTTAGCGTGCTAGTCACCGCGACAAAATATCGTTTGTCGCTCATTTGTAGACAAAATGGGTAGATAAACGTTACCGTGCTAGCCAGGCTGGGCGGTATATAGATGACATAAGTGGGTCCTTATCTACAGCACTATATGACTTAAAAATTTGGTTAGGAGAAAATGGTCTAGAATTATCAACATCTAAAAGTACTATAGTGCTGTTTTCTCGTAAACGAACCAATCCTATAGTAAAAGTTATGCATAATGATTTACCTTTACCGGTAAAAGAGCAGGCGAAATTTCTGGGAGTTATATTGGACTCCAAACTGACTGGGTTCTCTCACTTTGAATATATTATTCAGAAATGTGAGAAAAATCTAAACATTCTCAGATGCCTATCAGGAGTTTGGTGGGGTGCCCACCCGTTCACAATGAGACTATTATATAACTCAATAATACGGAGTGTCTTGGATTATGGGACATTTCTACTGCATCCCAGTTATGCTAAAATTTTAAAAAAATTAGATAACATTCAGGCGAAAGCTTTAAGACTAATAACTGGTGCCATGAAATCCAGTCCCATTAATTGCTTGCAGGTTGAATGTTGCGAACCACCATTTAGTTTAAGACAGCAATATTTAAGTGATAGGTTCTTCTTTCGTAGCCTTCAGTTAAAGCACCATCCTCTATATCCTAAAATTTGTAGTCTAGCTCAGGAGGTAGATACTTCTGCCTACTGGGCTCATAAAGACGCGCCATGTCTTGTAAAAAGTTTTAAAAAGTACAAGAATATCACAGCATCTACACATCAAAGTTTTCTGCTGCCTTTGTATCAATATAATTATACTGCACTGCTTAAAACTCCACAAGTAGAATATAATCTGGATATTCACAAAACTAAAATTTGTCAAAACGTTAAATTTAATAGTATAGTTAGTGAAAAATGGTCTAATTGGCATTACATTTTTACAGATGCTTCTAAACACTCAGATACAACTTGTGTGGGTGTTGGGGTTTACCATTCACAAAATAAAGTAATACAAAAAATTAAACTACCACCAGAATCTTCTGTATTCACAGGAGAATGTTATGGTCTCTTAAAAGCAGTTGAATACATAATTGACAACATTTCAAAAAAAAAGCATTTTAGTTTTTTTCGCGTTTATAATAGCTGGTTAAAAATTAGACTACCCGTGTTTCTCGGTTTTCCTTTATTTTACTTAAATTCGTCGTTAGTAATTTATTAAAGAAATGGTCATTAAAAAGACCGTATATACAAAGATAGGAATACTGATGTCGTGATCTTGGCATGATATAAAATTTAAAAAAGTAACTTTCAAACAGAACTGTCATGTCATGTCACTTGCTTTGTTTATCAAACATTTATTGTCGTTCGTTCACTTACTTATTATTTCGCGTTTGCTGCTTTGCAATACTGTGCATGCTTTGAGTTTATTTCTATATAATGACGACCGGAAGAAAGTATCACCAAGATCCTTTAATAATTTGTATCGTCCCAAGTTGCAAAAACCACGGCGTTAATGGCAAAAGATAAGCACTATAAGCACATGAACTGTAACAACGTAAATTCGTCGACTTTGAGCATATTGCGGCTATCCGCTATCCGCTTTTACAAATCCGTCAGCCACTTTCATGTTATTAGGTATAGCGTCTATCAAACCAATAAAAATATTACGAGATTTACGAGAATCGTAAGCGTGTCGTTAGAATAAAGTAATCCGTCGGACAGATAAATAATGGACATGACATTGACATCATGACAGTTCTATATTTTTTTTCAATTCCTACGATACTAAATAGAATAACGGCATTGTAAGTGTATTCCTAACATTCACAATGCAACTTTTTTTACTGTTTTTCCTGAATATAAAAAAAACTACTGCATAAAAAAATCCAAAAATATTTTTACTGTAATCAGCAGTGTAAAATCTACAAACGGTATTTTTATTTTACTACCTTAGCACATTTGAATTGTTGTCAATTCTAGCAAAGTTACAAAATACTGTAATTTTCTGTGATTCTCTTAGTTCCTTACAGTCTTTAGAAAAGTTTCCTTTCAAATGTCACAAACAGTCTCAGATTATCTTCAGCATAAGAGATCGTTTACTTGAATGCTCCAACAAGGGTCTTGTTATAGTCTTTGCATGGATTCCAAGCCATGTAGGAATTTCAGGCAACGAAAGAGCCGACCAACTGGCAAACGAGGCTATCGTTGACGGAGATATATTCCCTTTTAAAAATTACTGCCATGACCTAGCCAATTTGCCCAAATCATTTTTATACGAAAAATGGAATAGACTCTGGCTTAACAACTTATCAAAAGGAAAATATTACCGCCTTGTGCAAGATTTTATTCCATATAAACCTTGGTTCCATAAGGTAATTTTATCCAAAAGGACCACTTCTGTTCTTTGCAGGATCCGTTTGGGTCACGTGTGTACTCCAGCACATTTAAACAAGTTTAGAATAATAGATGACCCAACGTGCACCTGCGGAGAATATGGAGATTTAAACCATATCTTTTTTTCCTGTCCGCTTTACGATCACTCCGATCTTTTCTCTCAACTCCAGTCCATTTCGATTCCTTTTCCCACCTCCATTATCTGTTTACTATATCTCAATACTCGCGACGTATATAACATATTAGCATCTTACATAGAAAATAACAATATTAAAGTATAATCTTCATGTTACTATATATTTTTACTACATTTAAGTATATATTTAACTCCAACTCCAATCCTTTCCTACCCTAAATTTAACCCGTTAACCGTTAACCTGACAACCTCCTATCATATTAAATAACAGTTTCCCTAACTTAACTTTGACATTGGCTAAAAGTCCTCATAGCCAGTTAAAAAAAAAAAAAAAAAAAGTTTTTCGTTTTTGTGTAACCATGCCGACGTAATATTTTGTTTATGCTATTATTTCTGTTATTTAGACAATGCGTTTTAAATTGGGGTAATCACGGGGTAACCGAAAATTGTTACAGTATATATTGATCATGTCGGATTTGGCTAAAAAAGGGATTAAGTTAGTGAGGAACAAAAAGCTTCTTCCTAATTTAAGTAACGAAGGAGAGCTTACAAAAGAAATTGTTTTATCTACAAAGGAAAAACATGGAGTTCCTGTTGGATCCCGTTTATTTTCCCATCATACGCTAGCAAGCGTAAGAAAATTGAGCTTTTATCACCCATTTTTGTAAGTTTTATTGTACAATTTTACACGTTCCTAATTAATTATCGAATTTCTAACTTTCTGAGTAGGTGTCACGGCATTTTCAGTAAAAACTTTCATCCTTTTTTAAGCCTATCAACATATTTCTACAAATCATACGGTAGAGTAGTTACCTACCGTGGGTAGGCATTAAATTAACGCGAGATGGTAAAAAGTCAAGTTAGCGACATTACTACAGGTGACGGCACGTAAGTCGAACGTAGTGTACGCCCGCCCGCGACACCCGCACTCCCCCGCGTAACCTTATTTTCGACTACCCCGCATCAACGGTCATCGCTAGACTTACGTGCCAGCACTTATACCCGACCCTACCCACTTACTAATAATAACGTCTTTGCTCTGCGAATGTGGTAATACTAACAACACCGCCCACCATTTTTCATATTACTGGGCTTTACTATTTCTGACAATACCTACAACGTACGTAGGTGAGTCAAGTAGGGAGGTAATACTTAGGTAGATATGGCATACATTTAGAAAATTGCATGTTATTTTCTTCAGCTTACCAGAAGACAGTTTAGACTTGGTGCTAACATCAACTTACAACCAGTCGACAGAGAGGTTTGCCGACAAGGAGGACCTCTACATTCAGCCAGAGACAATCGGCTGCCAGACCTGGCGAAAGCTTAGGAATGCGTACCACAAATGTCCGGTTCCTCGAATTCCAATGGTAATTATAATACGAGGGTCATGCCAAAAGAAATTAGATAATCAAAAACTGCACAGTTTATTCTTTATTATTGATATCTATTTTTTCCAAAATATTCACCGTGAGCATGTATACACTTTTTCATCCGGCTAAACCACTTGGAAAATGTCAATGACCATTCTTCTTTGGGTACCTCAGAAATTTCATAATTATAGGCAGCTAGGGCATCTTCTTTGTTTCCTTTTATAAAATGTATTAATTGTACTAGGTAAGTTAAGTAGAATTTAAGTACTATTGTAAATCTATTTTATTTTGAAAAAATGACTTTCTGCCAAGTTTCTTGCGGCGCATTCTTCTTGGCAATGATGGTCTTTCCGAATGCGCTGGTAGATTAAAAAAAAAGACATGTAAAAGAGCCCTCGGCGGCCTATTTGCAAAATAAACTTTTGACTTTCAAATCGCCTTCCTCTTAATTTTTCTTTTATTTTCGGAAACGTAAAAATCACAGGCCTGCAGTTATTAAAAAAATTGTGTTATTTTCAGGGTCACCCGATGAAGCGCGGCGGTGTCACCGAGCGCAAGTCGCCGTTTAGTGTGAAGCTGATGAACTCGGGCGTGCACTCCTCGCAGACCAACCCTGGCTTCAGCCGGCAGCCGGCGGGTGGCGCCATCTTCTTCTACTAACACTAGCACATCATAGGACCCTGACACTTAAGCTAGGCTAACTACCATTTAATTAATACTTAGCAAAGTAAATTAAGTATACAAAAAACCATTGGTGCCCCTTGTTTAACTTACTTGCTGAATTATGACGATATTTAGTATTTTTTGTAGCTTTATTGGATCATTAAGAAAGATACCGTACCGGGATGGGGTTCCCTCTTCGCGGCACCTGTGCAGTGCAGGTTTGGGAATTCCCGCCCTCCCCCGCTGGTGCCGCTTGGATTTTTTATAGAGGTTGTCTCCTCGTGGCCCCTGTCTTGAAAAAGACAGCGGCCCACGTTCCCGGCGACCGAAGTCACTCCACTCCGCGATCGCAACTCGTAGGTCGCACCACTCCAATAAGGCTATCAGTTAACCCCCCCAGTTGGATATCGGCCAACAGTTAACTAACTTACTAAATAAATTAATTAACCGTTGTTGCCCAGAGTGCACGGGCTTAAGCGTTACCCTCCCCCCCCCCCCCCCCCCCCAAGAAAGATAAAAACCTCAATAAAATGATAATGATTAGTGATAAAACTGGTACCTAACTACAGTTATATCTGATCAAATAATTAACTTAACTAATGAACGAATTGCAAGTCCGTGTGTTTCTGGGTCTGTGTTCGTTTCGCTGCCGCCGGGGCGAGCGCTCCAGGAGGAAGGACTACGAACTAGTCCGAAACATGTCGAGCATTATTAGACTTTTATACGTGAGTTATCAGTTTGTCTAATTGTGTTTGAGTCTCACGATAGTTTCATGTTGGAATTGTAATTATTTCGTCACCTCGGGCCTTAAAGTGGCTTGTTTACCGTCCGCTACGCGAGCGGACATTTCCACTTCCTGACTAGCGCATGGTTAGCGACCAGTCACTTTATTTCACCATACTTGAGATTATTATCATGTAGTTGCGCTTGACAATTAGGGGTGAGTCATGCCAATCTAATTTAAAATTCCTAACGGCCCTCGGTTGTCTGTCAATAATGCATTCTTCTTCTTCCTCTTCGTTACACTCTTGACAGAGAGGTCGTGGTCGTCACTTCTGTACTCGTGACCCGCCTCACAACGCGCCGCCACTCGTCCCTGACAGCTGCCCTCCTGGTACATGTGTGCAAGGTACCGTCCACAGCTGCCTTGATCTGATCGGTCCATCTCATAGGCGACCTTTCGCGCGCTCGAGTACCTTCGACTCGACCCCGAACTACCAGCCGCTGAATGGACCCATCATCACGCCGGGATATGTGCCCAAAAAAGGTGAGAATGCGCGCCTGTACAATGGATGACAGACGCTGCTTAATGTTGAGCTCCTGCAAAATGGACACTGTTCTTTGTAATAAGGTTGATAGTTGTATGTAGGGGATTTTGCTAAACGAAAGACGTGTGGACTGCTTGATGATTTATTTTAGACTGATTTGACACATACATGCATACACTAACACGATCACTCACACATGCTTAAAACGCATCGAACATACCGCCCACCAAAAGGGCATCGACCTTTTATTAAACTTCATAGGTATAGATACTCATCTACAAAATTGTACATAGTATTTTACTATAACAAATTGTATGATAAACTACATTATATGCATGCAATTGCATTAACAAACTATAGCACTATGTATAGTAAGGAGAAGCAAGTATGAGAGAGTATCACTATAACACATGTAAGGTAAAATTCAATTATCTAATTATTTAGTAACAGAAACAAAGTAGAAGATTTTAAACATAGTTACATGCAAATTAGTTTAAATTGGAACATTAAGTAAATTAAGATTCTGTATCAATGGGCATAAGACACAATTTAGTAATGGTTCTTTTTATGGTTGAATCACCACTTTTAACACTGTATACACGGGTCAAGTTGTCCGCGCCCGGGTGTTTATCCACTATGCGTCCAAGCTGCCATTTTCCAGGTGGTAAGTGGTCATTTTTGATCACGACTATTTGACCAATCTCTAGCTCTTCTCGTCTCTTAAGCCATTTGGGACGCTGTTGCAGCCGGCATAAATATTCTTGCAGCCACTGCCGCCAAAAGTCGTTGACTAATTTTTGAGTGTGTCGCCAACGGCTCAAACTGCTTATTTTGGCGTCCTTGAGAGATGGAGAAGGGACGGTAATCGGTGCTTCGGTAAGTAAGAAGTGGCCTGGCGTGAGCACGTCCATGCTGTCGGTGTTGTTCTCGTCAATCGGACACAGAGGTCTACTATTTAAAGATGATTCAATCTGGCAGAGTATGGTGCTCATTTCCTCATAGGTCAGGTGTGTGTTGAGGATTCGTTTCAGGTGGTACTTCATTGAGCGGACCCCAGCCTCCCATAAACCGCCGAACGTAGGACTATAGGCTGGCACAAAATGCCATTGCGTACCATCAAGGGCTAGTTTTTCTGCAATTTCGCCGTCAAACTCAAGTTTTGCCTCTTGCCAACTGTCAGCGAGTTCCTTGCTTGCACCAACGAAGTTACGGCCCTGATCACTCCAGATATGAGCACAGCGGCCCCGTCGTGCAACGAATCTTCGAAAAGAACCGATGAATGCTTCAGATGTTAGGTCGCTCACCAATTCCAGGTGTATAGCCTTGGTGGCCATGCATATGAAAATTGCTATATAGGCCTTACATGTTTTAGCCCCTCGGCCTTTAGACATCAAAATTTGATAAGGTCCGGCAAAATCAACACCGCTATTCAAAAAGGGTTTAGCAGGTGTTACTCTTGGTTTCGGCAATTCTCCCATCAACTGATCTCTAGTCGTAGCGTTATGTCTTGCACATTTGAGGCATTTTCTGAGGTAAGTTGTTAGCAATCCTTTTACTCTTAAGATCCAGTACTTTGACCTTATATAATTCAGGGTCAGCTGATATCGCCCATGTAAGGTTCTTCGGTGGGCGTCATGCATGATGAGGTATGTAAAGTGACACTTGCATAAAATGATAGGATGCTTTCGTTCTTCGTCTAACTCAGAATGGCACAATCTACCGCCCACCCTGAGGATATCATTTTCGTCAAGGTAAGGGTTTAAAGTTCTTAATTTGCTCTTAGTGCTTACTCTTTTTCTTGTTTTTAAGCTTTCTATGTCTTCATTGAAATATTCTGCTTGCACAGCCTTTATACATACTAGTAGTGCCTTCTCTAATTCTTGTGTTGTTATTGTCTTATCCGTGTTTGTGGTTTTCTCTTTCAGGTACGTCAAGAATCTTCTGGCATAAACAATGGACTTCAGTAAATCAGGCAAAGTATCATATTCTTCAAACTTCTCAGGTAAGGTTTTAAAGACTTCTGTATTTTCTTCTCTATTTAGGTTAACTTGCATTGTTACCTTCTTCATTTCCAGGTCTGTCTCTTCTATTATTGGGTGTTCTAATTGTATGTTTTTATGTTTCAGCCACTTCGGTCCATGCCACCAGAGGCCACAGTTCTTCAGTTCACTCAACGCCATACCTCGTGATGAAATATCAGCAGGGTTCTCCGCAGTTCGAACATGGTACCATTGGTTGGGGATTGTGTCTTGTATGGTAACCACTCTATTTCTCACGAATGTTTGCCATCTTGCAGGATCTCCATGCAGCCAGGATAACACAATTGTAGAGTCTGTCGACGCGTACATCTTACTGGTAGGTATGCGGGTTGCTTCGCTTATTTGCTTCAGCAGTTTTGATAGTAAAACAGCTCCGCACAGTTCAAGTCTTGGGACACTCATTGGCTTCACAGGTCCTATTCTTGTTTTGGCTGCTATCAGTGTCGTCTTGTATTCTCCATCTTGTGTTTTAGTGCGTAGATAAGCCACGGCGCCATAGGCATAATTAGAAGCATCACAGAAGCCGTGTACAGTGACATCTTCCATCGAGTCCTGTGTCGTATTCATCCACCTATCTAGCTTTATATTTTTAATTTCATCTAGTCCATTTCGTAGACTCAGCCATTCTTCTTTTATCTCTTCGTTTACTTCATGGTCCCAGCCAACACGTGAGAGCCAAAGTTTCTGGATAATTCTTTTTGCAGGCAGTAACGAAGGAGATATCCAGCCCAATGGATCGAAAAGTCGCTGAATGTCAGCCAATATGTTTCGTTTCGTGATGATTTCAGGTGGATCTGGTAAGTTTAAAGTGTACTGGAAGATATCTTCGCCTATATTCCAGCACAGTCCTAGGGCCTTGATTGTACCTCCTAACTCGATATCAATCTTGACATGCGTACTTCTCTCTGAAGGTTCAAATTCTTTAAGGAAGTCAGTGTTATTGGAAGCCCATTTTTGGAGAGCAAACCCTCCTTTCTTCAATATTTCAGTGATCTGCTTGGCAACATCTACAGCCTCTTGCACGGTGTCTGACCCGGTCATCAGGTCATCCATGAAAAAATCTTCTTTTATGGTTTTCGATGCAAGGGGGTACTCCTGGCCTTCATCTTCTGCCACTTGTTGGAGCGTCTTGACAGCAAGATAAGGCGCAGAAGCAGTGCCAAAAGTTACGCGAAGCAGTCGATAGTCCTTGACTGGATCGCTTGTATTTTTACGCCATAGTATCCTCTGGAAATCAGTATCCTTCGGGCTCATCAGAATCTGTAAATACATCTTTTGTATATCTGATATCATGGCTACACGTCGCATACGCCATCTCATGACTAGATTTCGCATGTCTTCCTGCAGATGAGGACCGACTAGGAGTTCGTCGTTCAGGGATACGCCATTAGAGCCTTTAGAAGAAGCATTAAAGACTATTCTAGTCTTTGTAGTTTCTTTTTCTTTTTTAATCACAGCGTGATATGGTAGGTATACTGCCTCTTTGTTCACTTCTTCTTTAGGAACTTCTTCAATGTAGTTTAGATTCATGTATTCTTCTATAGCTTTGACATACTCATTCTTAAGATCCGGATCTCTCTCGAATCTTCTTTCTTGTTGTTTCAGTCTCAGCATGGCGATGTCTCTTGTGTGTCCCTTTGGAGATAGTGTTTCTTCTTTTTTGAATGGTAACGTTACTATATATCTTCCTACTGCGGTTCTTGTATACGTCTCCTTGTAAATCATTTCACACCTTTCTTCTTCTTTCGTGAGACTCTTCTTTGTATCTGTAGTGTCTATCTCCCAAAATGCCTTTAACATATCGTCTACGTCGACCTGATGATGCATCACAACTATGGTTTCATGTAAAGTGTCTGCTGTGCCTTCTACATCTCCGAATATTATCCAACCTAGGCTTGTTTCTTGGGCGCATGGAGTGCCAGGTGGACCTTTCTTAACTTTTCCTTCAAGTATTTGTGCATACACTTTTACGCCAAGTAGCATGTCTACTCGCCCTGGCTGGTGGAACTTAGGATCAGCCAGAGTGAGTCCTTGTATGTGTGACCAGGCTTGTGGGTCATACTTAATCTTCCTTGATGGTAGTTGTGATGTGAGCTTTGAGGGCATTATATAAGCCTTGACATCTAGCTGGAAACTGTCATCGTGATTTGACAGTACTTGAACATGTGCTACGCTGTTGATCTTGATCTGGAGGTCGCCAACACCGGTAACAGTTCCTCTCACAGGTGACCTCTTGACTCGCAGAGCTTGTGCTGCGCGTTCACTTAAAAAGCTTGATTCTGACCCTGGGTCAATTAAACAACGAAGGGGAGTCACGTGACCTTCGTCGTCCCTTATAGATATCATTGCCGTAGCTAGCAGACCTTTGGATTTCTTGCAGGCAAAGTTACACGAAATTTCCACCTCTTCTGCTTCTTCATCATTCTGCGGGTCTTCTTCGTGGTGTGTCAGCTGACTGTGGTGAGCTTGAGTTTTGACTGACTCCTTATTCTGCGCTTGGTGTATCATGGTGTGATGCCTCTTCCTGCATATACGACATGAAAAGGAAAGACGACATCGTGATGCAGAATGTCCAGGCAGGAGACAGTTGAAACATAATTTAGTTTTCTTCACATAGTCAATTCTCTCCACAGGTGACATTTTCGTGAACTCGTGACAGTGACATAAAGTGTGTTCATCCCTACATAAAACACAACTCTTCGATGGTGTTGATACGTGGTAAGACTTTTCCTTAAGTGTTTTTGCTTCTTTAGGTACGGTAGCAGTGACAGGGTTAACCAGTTCTAACGTGCGAAACTTCGACTCGAGATACTTTTTTAATTCAGTCCACGTGGGTAACTGGTCCGCATTTAAACTGTAGGCATGTTCCTCCCAATGCTTATGAGTTTCGCTGTCAAGTCGATTCACTACTAGGTAAATTATGAACGGATCCCACTGGGTTATATTCAGTTGAAGATTTTGTAAATCATTCAAACATTGCGTCGTAGTGTCGAGTAAATGTTTTATTTGACTGGATGTTTGCGTAGTAATCTTCCTTTGATTAAACAATCTCTTCAACAGGGAGTTCACAATTAACCTCTTATTACCATACCTTTGCTTTAAAGTATCCCACGCTAAATCATAATTTTGTTCTGTAATCGTAACATGCTTCAATAAAGCAGCGGCTTCACGGGCGATACTTGACTTTAAATAGTGCAGTTTCTGAACCTTACTAAGACTCGTGTTGTTATGTACCAACGACGTAAACAAATCGTGGAACGTCGGCCACTCTTCATAGTTATTAGAAAACACAGGTAAAACAATAGCAGGTAACTTGACCTGTTGTTGTACAGCTTCAAACATCGTGGCATCCAGCGAGCTTGTTCCTTGAGCATGTGTGGGAGCGGCCATAGCGAGCGCGTCCTTGATATCACCTTGTAAACATAGGTATAACTCCTCCACGATATAATAATCTTCCTTTAGAAAGTACTGCATCTCGCCGCGCTCCTGCACTGTAGTATTCTGTACCAGCTGTTTATGTGCCGATGTAAATGTTTTCCAATAAGCGTCGATACACTGTGCTCGACATTCTAAGTAGCCTTTAGTTAAACGTTGTTTGGGACATTTCTTCAAATTTATTTCGGTTTTCTTCAATAATACCGCTGTATCCTCCAAAACACGAATTAACTGTTCGTTAGTACTCATATTGAAGTATTTACTAGTCCAATCACTTAAACAACACGATAACACAACTTAATAATGTTCACTTTATTTAATTTGTTATAATTTCCTTATAACTCGCAACTGCAGATAGCAACTAGGCTCAGGAATGCGGTCCTCTATTGTTCTCGCCGGCCGGCTGGACTTCGCTTATCTGGTTTCTCCTCCGGTTCGATGTCGACCAAATGTTCTTTGTAATAAGGTTGATAGTTGTATGTAGGGGATTTTGCTAAACGAAAGACGTGTGGACTGCTTGATGATTTATTTTAGACTGATTTGACACATACATGCATACACTAACACGATCACTCACACATGCTTAAAACGCATCGAACAGACACATTGGTGCGGAAATCCGTCCATGACACTCCGATCCGAGTAGCCTTCGCCAGCACCACATCTCGAAAGCGTCAATCCGCTTCTTTTCGCTTTCGCGCAGCGTCCAAGTCTCCGCGGCGTACAGAAATATGGGAAACACTAAAGCTCTTACGAGCCGGATTTTAGTGGTTTTAGTGATGTTACGGATCCTCCATATTTTCTTCATCTTGTCCATGGAAGACCTAGCAATCGCCATTCGTCGTTTGATCTCTTCAACACTTCCGCCGTTATTACAGATCAGCGCACCAAGGTAGATGTATGATTGGACTACGTCACAGTTCGCAATTTGGGTGACTTCTGGCGAATTGTTGTTGGTACGATCAACAATCATCATCTTTGTTTTACTGCGATTTATTTTGAGACCAAATTGGAGGCTGACTGTTTATAATGCATTACTGCATATTTTTTAATTACCTACGTATCTAACTAAAATATTACTGATCACTGAATATTACGATTTATCTATCCTTTCATACTTAACTACTGATTAGATGCTTTATGTTTGAGTGCTAAAGCTAGGCTTGCTAATATACTTAGGTCCTACTTACCTAACGACCGGTTTTTGGTCTGATAGTCTGAAATGTATACTTACTACTTAATGAAAATAGTGTCTTCGATATAACTGTGTAGGTAAAGTCAGCTTTAAATAGTTCGTGACTCCCAAAGTGGCCAAAAAGTTAGCACTGACGTGTTGCTAACTATTCGACTACTTTGGGTATCACGAACTATTTGACGCTGACTGTACTTACCTAGATAATTATTATGTGTAGGGGAATTTAATATAGTTTGCTTTTAAAGTTTGAAATTGAAAATTCGTTTTATATGTTGCGATCGTCTTGTGTGAAGAATACTCAATTCAATTATACATTTCCTTGTAAATATTGCTTTGTTATTTTGTTTCCTTGGCGCCGCCAGCAAGTGCGCCACTTGTACTAGATACTAGATACACTTTCACATAAAATAATAGAAAACAAATTAAAGAGGAACTAACTAAATATTTTCATGTGAAATGAAGTACCCATTGTTACCTAGAAAGCTACGTGTAGAAATTTTAATTTTTTGTCCTTTTATGTGGAAGTATATACTAAAGAACCGCATCCAAATCGGTTCACCCATTTAAGAGTTACGGTGCCACAGATAAATGCACACATACACATATAGCGGTCAAACGTTTAGCACCCCTCTTTTTGCGTCGGGGCTAAAATTACCGTAAAAAGATAAACATTAGGTACTGTTTTCCTACCCTAGCACGAATCTGCATTACTTATAAAGAATCTGCCATAACCAGAATCCCAGAATCTGTTCCTTAACCAAATGAAGGAACGTTACAGGACGGCGAATTAGACTACTTACCCGCGTTTTTCTTACTGTTCGTTTTATTTAGAAAAAGACTAATAGTCTTCGCGCACAAAACGCACTGAACAAAGAGACTTCTCTTTCTTCTATGGTCTCGCGCGCGGCATAGCTCTCACGCGCTCTTATGTTAGCCGTAGTCTTATTCCTCCGAGGCCGTAGTGAATAAATGATAATAATTCATGAAGATATAAAGTTTGACGTTGCCGAGATACTGGCTACTAATACAGGTAGTAGCCATTGCAAAACAGACAATTTAAAAGAGATTATAGAACAATCAATCTGACAGAAGAATAAAAATACAATTGCTCAACACCTTTTTCTAATTATAGGGTATAGAAATAATCGAACACAAAGGAATATTAATAAACGATGTAATTTTTTGGTTGTTAATTCAAATAATTAATTACCGTTTAAAAGTTTTGGATGGATTTTCTGGATTTCCTCGGTAAAGTATTCAGACATTGAATGACATTGCTACATTTCAAAGTAGTTCGAAGAGCGTCTACCTAATAATCCAAAGTGTTTACCATTACACACAGATTTGCAAACAAATGGCAAGAAATCAGATCGAATGCGTTCTTGGTACTTGTACGAACAGTACAAGTCCCTAGAGAAGCACCAGCTCGACGCGGCAGAGAAGCTTAAGAATCGGTCTTACCAGGAGCGGCTGCTGCACCGGGAGTTGGCCGAGCGGCGCGCGCGGCGCCGCCTCTACCAGCGCGGGCCCGATGGCCTCTGCCAGGCGCGCTGCGGCGGCGGCTCTCGCGACGACGCTACCCACCTCAGCACCACCACCACTGAAGACTTTTACGAAACCTTCTGCGAACTCCAGGATGAATTTCGAAGCGCGGAGCCGGTATTCGACGGTGAAGACAGTGAGTCGGACGCGGAATTAGAGAAAGCGTACATGGAGAACTTTTCTTGTCCAAACAAGCTCCGTAAGGAGACGACTTGCACAGAAACCAGCCACAGTGCTATCGGAAATACTGCGTCCAAGAAATTGCTTGCAGAGAAGTTGGAGGCCGTGCAGAGAAACATTGCTGAGAATATTAACTTGCAACTAGACACTGTAAAACAAAATATGCTGTCCCTTGAGAAGTATGCGATGCCCGATGGGGATAAGATGTCTGAAGAGGAGCTCAGTGTGCTGTCTCTGGAAGTATCGAATCCCAAATCAGAGGCTCTCACTAAGAGTGCTTCGTTACTGGACAACAGTATGTTCTCGATGTGGACTCGCATGGTGTCATTTGCCTATCAAGTGATACAGCTCAACCATGGTAAGACATGATATTGATGATTGTTTACCGGCTGCGCGACAGACATCCTCCTTAAGTACAGCGTCGTTGTGCTTCGCAGGTAACTGCTACTACGACTACAGCTCCCAGCTGATGACGGCGGTGCTGGCCTGCGACATCCTGCGTCGCGGCATCAACCGCATGTGTAAGTGCTTCTGTCCGTAACGCTTTTCTCCCAATAAAGGAACCTTACTCGTTATTTGTTTTCAGTTTGTGGCACTTTTCTGTGGATACTTTTTGCTGCTGCGGATTTGCTATAACTATAGGTTGGTATTAAGCATGGCAAGTGCCAACCAAATTTTTAAAATGTTTGTTCGATTATAGTACTTATTTCCATTTGCTTTTGAGTCCGATCCAATGGCTGTTGAAATCTTAAGTACCTACTTACTGCAACTTTTAACCAAGCTTCAGGCGATACATTAATTAAGGAGTTTTTAGTATATCTAATTGGTACCTAGGTAAGGGTGCGACCAAACCGCCGCGTATACGCAGTGACGTGTCGTATGCGTCACGTTTTCTCATCGTTTCTTCATACATTTCGTTGCAATTCCGTAACGTCACCGTTTTTTAAGCGGCGGTGTGGTCGCACCTTAAATCAGTAGTCCCTTATTTGAATAAGGGTTCAATCACGTGCGATTGGTTATTTGATTAAGATAATGAACGTAATCATTTAATTTTAGGTCATATTTTGCAGCCCTACGTATCGCCGATAAAATTGTGTACTGACTCAGATGATTGTGCCGTCACTATTAGTTATAAAAATACGAAAAGGAAAAAGTGTCTTGCATTAAAAAAAAACAGGAAATCGTCCCAGAACATGGTAGTATTGAAGTTCAAGTTATACCAC
Source organism: Pandemis heparana (assembly GCA_963854515.1). Classification (NCBI taxonomy): domain Eukaryota; kingdom Metazoa; phylum Arthropoda; class Insecta; order Lepidoptera; family Tortricidae; genus Pandemis; species Pandemis heparana. Next base: position 13,089,083 of record OY978013.1, on the reverse strand, counting down.
TAAGTACAACCGACGTACTTTTACGTAGCTTTTAAACTTATGGATTCTATTGCAGATAAATTCAAGTGTTCGTAAAGCGTTTGTATCGAGGCGTTCTGGTGGGAAATGCTATTCAGATCATCTTTGGCGGCATCACTCCAAATATTCTGTGGGAAACGTACAGAATGAGTGGAAATATCGGAGAGGGAGTGAGCCGTGGCGCGAGATGCAGAGGCATTCGAGCGGATCCTCTGGTAGCTTCTGGCCCCAGGACCTCGACAGCGACGGGCGCGCCACTCCCTGCCACTGCTGTTGCCACAAGAAAGTTTTGAACCCCATGTTGAAACTCGTGCGGTACCTCGACGATATGTTGAAGTCTGACGTCCACGACTTTGTTGATAGATAAATTGTTTGTTGATTATACTATGCCTGAAATACTAAGTTTTAATTGAAGGAACTCTTTTCAAAGTTGGTATTATAGATATTTTGGGTAGGTTATATAATTTTATCATTTAATTATTTTCAACATCAACGCCAATGATGATGACCTAAGTTAATCGTGTCATCTTGCTTCTATATGTAGGTATTGCATATTCTCGGTACCAGGAATTCCTTTGTAAATTCTAAATAGTGGAAATGGTATGGTAGACACGGTGGAAAAACGAATGCCGCATTTAGGGCAACTGTCTTAAATATTGGAAATAGCAGACTTTCCACAAAGAAAAGATTACTTTATTTTTGAAAAGCGAACACATAATACATCGATGGATTTTTGGAAAAACGTCTTAATCGCGAATCGAAACTAGGTAACAAAAGCTATGTTTATAAAATAAAACTGCGATATAACAAATACTTAACACTTTAATACACGTGCCACCCTGTACAGTGGCAAATATTCGTTACAATACAATAACTACATTTAATGGAGTCACAAAACTTTCATAAGAACACATCCCCTTCACCACTGATAAAAGTATTACAATATTAGAACTGGGTAGGTTCACCCCTCGATATTCAAGTTTCATTGAGCTTCTTATTATGCCATAGTCTTTGAAAAAAGCGGAGAGCGGTACACTTAACAGAGATGCAGTCGCGGTGTGATATAGGTAAGTAGATAACATTTACTACTAGGGTAGCTACAACATACGCCGGAAGGATATAAACAGTTGATAATCGTGCTCACAGAATAAAGAGATATAGTAGAATTGCGATAAGTCGCTTTCTCTGTCGCAAACTGGTAATTTTGATTTTGGTTTATCAGGACTTCAACAGCTAGGCTTCCACAGCTTATTGTGCCATTTAGATTCAAGAAACAGCTTTTAGACACGTTAATAGGTTAAGCCTTTACAGGTATATTTTTGTGGGCTAAAAAAGTATGTATCATGATCAGATATAGCTGAAAGCACTGCACTGATTTGTCAATTGAACTGTTGTGAATTGAAATGCAACAATAATCAGTGTTTGTTTATTCATATTATGCTTTTATTACTCACACGAACCGACGAACTACATAACTTCAAGAATAACTAACTACATGGTAAAAATAAAATACCCTGAAAACAGATTAACAAAGCTAGGAACTTGCTTAAATTCGCTACCTACCTAACGGAAAATAAGTCGTCTGACGTTAGACTGTGTAACGAAAACAGATAGACGCTTTAATCTCACTGTTTGATATTTGGGAGCAGTACCTACTAACAGCAACATGATGATATAAATATTGCCACGTGGTTAAATTAAATGATTAGCAAACAATGACATAGAACAGTCTTTTTTTTTCAAATCTGTTCTATTTTTGATACCTACAAGCTCAATTTCACGACGCGTCACTAAAGTGGATAGCTAATTTGGTGTTGGTTATATTAAATCTAATGGTAGATACCTAATTTAGACAAGCAAAGCTAAAGCGCAAGGAGAGAGGCTCAATTCTTGGAAAATATAAAGTAAAAAATGTTTAAGTAGTCATTTATAATTTGTAAACAAGCAAAATTGTATAAAGTAGATGAGGGCTTCGACAAAATAATCGCAGCTTGGAAATGAACATTTCTCTTGCGGGATATAGAACACAATGTCGATATCTCATCACGCTACTTATCTCTATATTTTATATTAAGCGTGCAAACGGACGCGGCCATCCATTACAAATATATATAATTAATTAAAGATGAAGCTGACTTCAGAAATTGACGGCATTATTTTATTGGATTGAAATGAACAATGCTGCAATGAGCAATTACATGGTCTTTTTAAACCTGTCTAATGGTATATGGAATGGGAAACTGATACTGATGTAATCACGATGTACTTAGTGCTATCAATCCCAACGGAGTTTACTTTACGTGGACTGAATTTAAAGACAGCACGCGGCTTGGAATGATCCTATTCTATTGCTTTAATTTTAGTTTTTACCTGCGTAAAAGACGGGAAGCGAATCAAATTTTATTTGTATTGCCAGCTTTATCTGTAATTAGTGCCATCTCATCAGTGAGATTAACTATCGATACGAGTAAACACACAGGGCACCTATCGACAAACTCGCCGCCTCAGGCAGCCCCTTAATAAATATACAAAATTGACCTCCCTTTCCATTAATCTTGGTCCTTTGAAAAAATACTGTTCAAAATTGGCTAAAATAAAATAAATATTTTGAAGTCACAACCGGTAAAAAATAACTAGAAACCTTATAGTAGGTATGGATTATTTTAATAATGACGTTATGGTAATTTTTGTCGCTGAGAACAGGACCCTATTTCATAAACCTACAAATTACAATTTACAAGCGGAAGTCTCTTTTTGACCCTATATGTTAGATAGAGACTTCCACTTGTAAATTGTAGCTTTATGAAATAGGGTCCAGATTAAAATAAGAATAAATTGCCAGAAGTACTGAGTTTATTGGAAAGGCAACATGTAACAGGGGAAGTAGAAAACTAACTACAATTTATATCTTCTCGTTTTTGATACATCCAATTATTCATATCTTGATCTGAAATAATTTATTTAATTGTGCAGACCATTTTTGTAAAATCATGCTCTGTTGAAACTTTTTATACGACAAGGAAGGCAAGCGAGTATTTAAAAAAACAGAATTATAATCATAGCCAATTTTATACGACATAAATATTGTGAGAATTTTTTGAACCATCTTAAATTTTTCACTGTGGCCTATTATGGTTGTGTATGGTCATTTACATATTTTTATTGCCGTATGGTTTTGGTTATCAGAAAGCGATTTTTGAGGTTCAGCCCTAGAAAAAAAAAAGAAATATTCAGTAAGCAGCACCAATGCTTGAAAAAGAAATAGATGCAACAGAAACAAGTTTAGTTGAAAATTATAACGATCATTCTTAAAGTCAGTAATTTGAGCCTGAAATAGGAGCACGAAACTCAAAAATCATTTTCTGATACACATCACATACCACCATTAAAAAGTTCTCGATGCCACGTCAAATAACAAAGACGAAAACGACCCGTTGCGATACATTTGAAGCACTCTCCACCGCTACATATATACATACATAAATCACGTTTTTATCCCTTACGGGGTAGACAGGGCCTAAGGTAACAATACCCAAAGACCACGTTTAGCATGATTGTGGGCGTATGGATGTATAGCCGCTACATTCACTTCAATTGTTCGTATCTTCGCAGCAATTACTCTCAGACAAGCCTTGCTTGCGTGTGTAGTGGCATCGAAAATCTATCCGGCTAAGAATATGCATGATTAATTTCCACAGTTAATGAAATAAATTAGAAAATCGCTCGCCGCGCCGCTTGTCGCGCACATTAGTAAGCGGTTGTGTACAGGTTAGCTAGTTGTCAGGCGGATTGTCGAAGTAGTCGATCTTAGGCGGGTCATCGGCCTTCTTCTGCGCCCGCGCCGCCCACGCGTTGGTCGACGTCAGAGTGGCCCAACCGCTACCGGATCTGCCGGGGACACGACACACAATATTTATACTGCGTCCAAGATAAGTACTACAAAACTCACGAGAGCACGCAATTGGTCAGCTTTATGATTCACAAATACGCATCGGATAGGTTTATATGGCGACAAAAGTTCAGTCAATATCTGTCTCTCGCACGGTGCGGACGCGTTACGATTTCTGTTAGGGACTACTTGCGCTGCCCTCCTTCTACATTTGCTTTATATTTTTTAATGTTGACTTTTGACATGCCTGTTGTCATTCATGAATAAACGAACATTATTTACTTAAGCCTGCTCTAGCATTGAGGTGCCATTTTTTACACCCACCGACCTTCCTTTATCCTTTTTTATTTGCATACAAAAGTGCAACAGAGATAACGCTATCCCGTGTTTTCGCAATGAATATACTGAATATACATACTTTAATTGAGATCGTCCTTTTGTATTTTTTTAAATTATTTTTGTTAGTTTAACCATAAACTAACGAGGTTTGAATCGAGTACGACTTGTGAAAAAAAGGGTTAACTCGGTATCTTGGACGCAGTATAGTTGCAAACATTGTTCCTGTTCTACAGAGTTCTAAATGCGCCCTATGCGTAGTACCTATGGAAAGTAGGTTCCCACATAAGAGTAGAAATTTATTAAAAGCGCATTATTGAACATGGCAACAATTTTTGCACGGAAATATTATTATTATTCGTGTTTCATTTGTTTCCTGCCCGGCTAGTATGAGAACGCGCAAGAGTCGCGTCGCGCGCGAGATAGTCTGCCCGTCTCTTTCTAGAACGAACAGTAAGAAAAAGACGGGCAATCTAACTCGCGCGCGACGCGACTCTTATGCGCTCTCGTGCAGGGATGTTATGGATATATAATTTCGGATTCGGATATGGATATGGATATTGGTAAAATATAATATCGGTTTCGGTTACCGTTATGGATATTAAATTATTTCGGATTATCCGATAGTTTCGGTTACGGATATGGATATCCATAACAACACTGCTGTGCACCTCGCGCTGTGACGTCATTAGGTAGCGGGAGAGGTGTCGCATTCCAGCGGAGTGCACAGTTAATTCTTACGAGTTGTAGTATTTAGTTAGACTCCGCCCTATCCGAAACTATCCAAAACTTTAATTTCGGATTCGGTTACGGTTACGGATATGGATATCCATAACAACACTGCTCTCGTGCTAGACATGCTGGTTTTTCATGTGTGTGTAGTAGCATAAGGTCTCACTTGCTGGCGGCGGCTGGGGCTGCGGGCGCGGCGGGCGCGCGCAGCACGGGCCCGGGCACCTTGCGCTTGCCGGCCTCGCGCGCCAGCACCTCCAGCACGCTCATCGCCGGCAGCCACGACTGAAATACCACGTTACTCTATAAATAACCAGCTCAGTTTTATTACTCCCCCCCTTCTTAGCGTCCACTGCTTATTGAACTATGTGGCTGGTGCATAATGAGAGGCATTAAAACACGAGTGCGGATTTATGAAACGAAAAAAAGTGCGTTTCATAAACATCACACGAGTATTGCCTAATTATGAACAGTCGCTAACGTAACTTTATCTACATTCGTATCCTAAGTTTTCACAGCAAAGTACGTAGGTAACGGTAACATTATTTTCTGTTCTACGAAAGATCGAAAAAAATCACTGTTATTTATATTTTCGAGATTAAAAAAATGGTTTAGCACAAATTGAATGAAATTCCAAAAACTAATTCGACAATCACAGCCAAATATTTGTCATTTTTACAAGCTTTTTTTATTACAAGCTTTATATTAACTTGCAACGTATGTATGTATGTTCATCGGAGTGGAATCTTGCTACTCAATTTTGAAGCAGATATCTTCATCCGATTGAGCTGAAATTTTGCATACTTGTGTAAGTCAGATGACAATAGAATTATCTGGTATTAAAATTCTGGTGGTCCAGCCAGGAGCGTCTCCGCAGGACGGAACTCTTCAACGGTTGGTCTGATTTACTTGAAATTTTTTCAAATCAATGTAGGACGGATGACAATGCAAGTACAGACAACAAAAGGCACAGTCATCAAAAAAGTTAGTATCTAAAATGTAATTTTTCAGGTTAGGTTATTTAAGAACATGATCAAAATTTTAATGCCATTAAAGTATCGATGTTGATACTTTAATGTAAACATTAAGATACAAGTAACATACACAAGTCATGATATGGAGGCAAACAAAAAGTATCACTACTACGGCTAGTGCTGTCGTGTTAATATCGATGCGTCACCTTTTCCTTGTCGGCGGTGGCGACGACGTTTCGGTTCGGCTCGGCATCGTACGCGACGGACTCGCAGCCGAACTGCTCGCACAGCTCGTGTATGAACTGCCGCTTCTGCCAGTTCATCGAGGGGAACGAGTGCGCGCGCGTCTTCTGCTTCGACTGCAAGTTAAATCATTGGGATTGTTCATTTTTTTTTAGTATGCTCCAATGCGAAAACCATGCCAAATCTATCCAAATCATTGGGATCCTGCCAAAATTAACAAATTATAAAACAACGAACAAATATTTATTATTAATAAACAAAGCTACGTAAAAGCATAATATTCAAATTAGTTCCTTGAAATAGTCCATTCTATAAAATAAAGGAGTTAAAAGCACAGCTTAAAAAAAATTAACAATGCCAATTGTGGCTTTTAAAATGAAAAATGTGAAAGTTTCGAATTTCTTAAAGAAAAGGGCTAATGATATTTAGGGCGTTATAAGTGGTATACTAAAGTGAGACTGTGTGTTATGGCGAGCAGTGAAGGGTCGCTAGGGTAGTACACCTGCCTACCGCCATCTACCCTGGCGACCCTCCCACTGCATGCTACTGCGTGCGCCAGAGTTGCAGCAACGTAGTGTGTGTGTATGTACCTTCTTGGCGAGCTGCACCAGCTCGGTGAGGCGCTCGTGCACCTGGCGCGCGAAGCCGGGCTCGCGCGCGGCCGTGGCCCGCACGTGGTCGCTGTAGCGCGGCGCCAGCTTGGCGGACACGTCCGGGTTGCGGATCTGCAGCGCCAGCGCCAGCCGCCGCGTGCGCGCCTCCACGCGGCACTCGTCGTCGCACTCCAGCCTGACACAACACAACACAGTGATCGACCACTTTAGCCGCGAATACACATGCCTGCAGCTGGCACACTTGCATACCAGCTCCTTGCACGTGCCAGGTACACGTGCCGGCACGTAAGTCTAGCGATGACGAGTCACGTGGAGGGCATCTGCGCACCCACGAATACCGTATTTTATACTTCTGCGCATACAAGGTCATCGCTAGACTTAAGTGCCGGCACTTATACAGGCATGTTAATACACTTACTGGCATGCCTGTACCTGGCAAGCCAGGAGATTGCAGGCAATTTGATTTACTGGCATGCAATTAAGGGAAGGGACGCGGGGGGCTGAGAAACTGGCATGAGTGAACGCATGCGCCAGCTACAGGCATGTCAGTACGCAATGCAAAAACGCCAATTGCATACAAGTTTAACTTGCAAATGTATTCACAGTGTGCAAGTTACTTCTACATGCCAGTAACTAATATGCAAGCTACTGATCCGTTTTACTGGCTGTCTCGGTACGTGAGTAGAGTACATGACCCTGTGGCCGTCGCGTTTGTATACTGGGAGAGACGGTGCACGATGGCGGGAGTTTCCAGTGGAAAAATTGTCGTGACGATGTAACGCTGGCCCGGCATGGCCCATCATGTACCAGGGCCAGCAGTCGCCGTTACCGATAGATATTCATCACACGGTCGAGACACCAATCGTACAGCAGTTAAATAGCAAGACACGCAGTGTATCATACAGCAGATCAGAAATGAGATATTGCCAGATCGAATGACCCTTTTCAAGGTAGAACAAAATAGTTTTTTTTCGGGATTTGGGGAATTTGGTCGGGAGAAACATAAATAAAATAAGTAAATACATATATTAAAAACCCTGCTCGCTCGAAACGGGCGGCAACGTTCCGCTTGACAGTCAGTAGGACAATGGGAGACGCGCTAATGTTTTAGTTTCTCGAGATCGATCGGTCGCCTGTGCCAGAAGTGCACACTGAGTGATTTCTTAAATGTCTGACTCTAAAGAAAGAGAGAAATTAAGTATTGCATCAAAGTAACGAATGAAAAGAACTTGATACCAGAAAGTTTCAATAATCTTTCGGTGTCTCTAGCTTACCTACTAATATAAAATTGTTTTTCGAGAGATTTTTCACTTTTTCGTTAGTTGTGAGCACATACAAAAATCAGGGAGAAATCTGCGGGCCAAATCCTGACCATCCGGCAAACATAAGTGTATGCGAAAATCTTTCACGATTCGAAGACGAGGACCGACCGAATCGGGGTGCCGTTCAATCGTCATACAAACTTTTAGCATAAAAACTGATTTCAGATTTTTACCGAGCATAAGCTTTAAATAATATAAAATTCATTAGTCATAACAACAATTGCAATAATGCCTATATGAAATAATTTCATTTGAATATTCGGTTATTCAATATAATGATTAAAATCCATAACAACATTTAGAATAATGATTAGAGGGTATAACATCGTGCAACATAAGAGTATAGGTATTTAATAAGTAAGCGAACAATTTTTTGTCGCATATTTAAATTTGGCTGGGGCCAAATGCAAAAAACAATTAATTTGTTCGAGCGAGCGAGCAAGACGGTTCGGAGCAGAAGCGACTCGGATAGGTTAGGTTTCGAAGGCTAAGGCGGGAGCGAAGCGTAGTGTAGCCTTCGATGTTAGGTATTTTTTTTATAGCAGTCCGGATAATATTGCTGTTTCAGTTTTCGATCATTATCCTCGATGTTTGTATAAAAATTGTTTATTATGAACTTTGATTATTATGCTGCATGGTTATTATGCAGTACCTTAATTATGCATAAGACAATTATGCAAATTGATATTATGATTTGAGAAATTCGGCAATTTGTTTATATGCATATTGTTTTTATATGATCTCAATATTTGCAAATCGTTGTTATGACGAACATTACACACCCCCGAATCGATTCAGCAACTGTTCTGAAGTGACGCCGATCCTTACTCGAACTTTTTATACCAATGCGGCCACACCCTAAGAGTACGGTTATTGTAAATTCAGCCGCTCTCAGTATACCTTCGACTAACGACAGTAACAAGTGGTCGCTAATTTGCGGAAGGTCTCTAAGACAATGTCGAAATGCACGAAGTACTCACGTTTTCAGCATAGAAGTGGGACGTTGAACTTCGGACAAGTCGACGGAACCACCTTCCTGCATCTTCGCAGCTGCCAGCACGCTCATTATCCTGGTTCAATCGGACATAACATTAGATTTAGTAATTTAGTAAGTAGTAATAAAGTTAAATAAGTATTTATTCATGGTTATTATATTATAGTACTGTCATGCTGGTCTGGGACTTCCGGGAGCAAAGAAAAAACCGGCCAAGTGCAAGTCGGACTCGCACACGAAGGCTTCCGTACCATTATCTATAAATATCTATAAACCGGTGTAAGCTCTGCTCCAACGCAAAATGTACGCAGTGTGGGGTCACTTTATATTGGTCACTGATATATACAGACATACATACATACATATTTACGGTTTTCGCAATTTTTTCTTTATTTGTGCTATGAGACGTTGCTTCGTACCAAATTTCAAGTTCACGGGAAGCACCCTGTAGGTTTTGATTCCCTTGCGAGTTTCGAAAATTTGCGGTGCGGCATAAACAACTGTATCTTTTCTTTTGATTGCGTTGGCTTAGAAATTTAATTTTTTCACAGCTCCAAGGGAGTATGTGAGTATTTGATATAAATTTCAGCTTGATACGTCCACGCGTTCCTGTGAAAAATGGTCTTGACAGACAAGCGGACGGACGGACAACAAAGTGATCCTATAAGAAGCCGTATGTATGTACTGACTTGGCATGGTCCCTGGCGTTGTCCGCGCAGGTCCGCTCGGCGGCGCGGCGGCCGCAGGGGCACGTGGCGCGCACCAGCTTGCGGCACGGCGCCGCGCTCGGGCAGCCGCCGCCGGCGCCCGAGTGGCACGGCGCCGCGCACGCGTGCCCGCAGCTCGGCCGCTTCTCCAGGCACGGCTGCGTGCATCTGCCGACACAACGACTGTTAAACGCTGGCGTACACGGTAGTGGCACAGCAAGAGGACGACTTTAGAAGATTAGATTAGCAAGGAAGCGGCTATGTCTTCTGACTGTGCCTGACAGCAAAGCCATAGAATCTCGTTGCCTCATTCATTCGCTCGAATTAGATTCATAAAATTAGAGACAAGTGTATGATTGATAGATTGAGTAATACAAAGTCAGTTTTAACTTTGTAACATGACTATTACCTAATACCTAGTTAGCAAAAAACATAGTCTTGTACTTACTTGCCGGCGTCACAAGGTCCTTTATGACAGATCTTTGGGCAGCTGTGTTTACCGCAGGGCAGCGGTTTTCCACACGGCAGACCGCATGAGAATTCCTCTTGCGAACACGGAATCGTCTTGCGTTCCTGGAGATGACATATGAATATGAGCTACACGTATGCAGTGAAGTCGCGTCACCCATTAAACCCTCGAACATTGGCTTGTGTCACAGCCATGCAAAATAGCGGCATAGGCGCTTACTACCGGAAAGCCATGGCGACGTTGCCAGCTACTGTAACCAACCATTATTTTATTGACATCTACGGTAGCCGACTTAGCGACAGTTTAGCAACGTCAAATTTGTATAGGGTATGTAGGTGACGACGTCCTCGAGGCATTCCACTGGGCTACGACCCTATGTGTCCGTCTGTCTGGCAATATTCGATTCGAGACGCGTGGCTCATTGACCTCGTGCTGGCCGTGGCAGCGCTTGGCGGTGAGCACGACGCAGGGCGGGCAGTCGCCCTCGTGGCAGGCGTGGTGCGGCGGGTGCGGGCAGGCGCGCGGGCGGCGGCACGGCGCGGAGCACGCGGGCCGCTTGGCGCCGCACGGCACGGGCGGCAGGATCACTTCCGCCCCGCACTCGCACGTCAGTTCCTCGAAACCTGATACACGAGTTCATTACAAGGTGTCCTAAAATGACTCTGGAATATTTCAGCAGGCGGTAGGGTCAGTTTGAATAATAGTAGATTGATAAACAAAGGTTGAAATTGAACCATTTCACGCGAGATATTTCGAGGGCGAAAAGACTTTTTTGCGCGACAGTGTGGTGTGTGTACTGGTACTGACTGGCTCTCGTGCAGGGCGCGCAGTGTCCGGTGTGGCAGAACTGTTCGCAGCGGTGCAGCTGGCAGGCCAGCAGGCGGCCGCACACCACGCCGCAGCGGTGCGTGGTCGCGGCGCAGCACGACGCGCGGCAGCGGTGACGCCCGCACGACAACTTCTGCACACACACACACACATATACATAGTAATCACGCCTTATCCCTTACGGGGTAGACGGGGCCTATGGTAGCAAGATATAGGATCGCCCATAACGTGATTCCTAAAATGTTCGCCCGTTCCCTCGATGGACTTTTACGATGCGCCAGAAGAGAAGCAGCCGGTATGTTGTGTTTTTTTTTTCAGACCAGCACGGAAGGATGCTTTTGCACACTGACATCAATAACCATGAGCTCATACTCCATAGAGTCGAGTGAACTGGCGAGACAGTATTACTCGACCTTGTAGGTAAAAAGTCTAGTAGGTAAGCTAGAGACACCGAAAGAGTATCGAAACTTTCTGGTATCGAGTTATTTTCATTCGGTACTTTGATGCAATACTTAATTTCTCTCTTTCTTCAGAATTAAACATTTAAGAAATCACTCAGTGTGCACTTCTGGCACAGCCGACCGATCAATCTCAAGAACCGATTTAAAGATGGGTGTTTGTTTCTCTCACATATATTGTGGACCGAATCCTTTCATTTGTCCGAATTTCATATGTCATAATGTAATATTTGCCATAGTGATCATGTGTCATACTTAATTTTTTCTCTGTAACCGTAATTTTTTCAGAAGCATCGAATTGGCAGTTCTGTAGAACTCAATAGGTTAGATTAGGTTAGTTTTATAACAATCCTGAACAATTAACCCGTCAAGCATCCTTGTTGACATTTCCTTACATTTTGTTTACCGGTTGTGCACACACGGGTGTGCACAGGACGCTCGACGGGTTAGCAGTTAAAAAGAAAAAAATAGTTGTGGCAAATGATCATTATGACAAACAATAAAATTATGGCAAACGATAGGGAACCATTGTGGACTGACCTTGTTGCATTTCTTCTGGCAGAACACGTTGTCCAGCATCTGCGGCAGGTCGGCGCAGGGCACCTCGCGGCTGGAGTGGCCGCAGCGGCACGGCAGCAACGTCTTGTCGGGGCACACGGGGCACGCACCTGTTGTACACGATACTAGTCTAATAATCACGCGATTTGTACCATTTCGGGATATAGAAAGAAAGAAAGAAAAGAAAGAAGACATTTATTTATTTTGCAAGACACACAAATATAAGAGCATACACACAATTTTATAGAAAAGAACCAACAAATAAACACAGACATGAAAATTAGATCATCAGCGTTGTGTGTCTCCGCAAAAGTGAAACGGTCGCTGGCTCAGCATTACGCTGAGGTGTTAGACACCTGCAGCACTGATTTTAAGCCAGAACCGTCTGTGACTCACGAAACGATATTTTTGTGCACACTGAAAAGCTTCTTGTCGGGGCACACGGGGCACAGACCAGTAGGCTTATTGTCTAACTCGCTCGCAATCGCCATTGTGTTGATTTTGACAGTTCATGTATGGGCTGACAATTGGCATCGGAATCAGCTAGCTGTCACATTCATACAAGAACTGTCAAAATAAACACGATGGCGATTGCGAGCGAGTTAGACAATAAGCCAGCTGTTGTACACGATACTAGTCAAATAATCACGCGATTTGTGCCATTTCGGTATATCTACCTTTCGTGCACACTGAAATGTAATGTCATTTTTTTTATTCTAGGTCTAAAATGTTATTATTGACCGAGTGAACGTGAAGCGCGTTTTGGCTTCAGCACATAGTTTTATTTTTTGAAATGTTGTTTTATCCTTTTTTTTTTATTTCTTTATGTGTCGTTTTGTGCCAGTAAACGTTTTCTTTCTTGCTTTCTTTCTTTAAGAGTCTCTGTTTCAGATTGGATAAAATGCTTTCGTATGTCCAATTGTCCGGTTGTTCGTTCTCATCTACAAGTCACATTTCAGGAAATTAAGTGAGCAGGTTCGTCTTGTTTTTTTAATTAAGTATATTTTTTTTGGATATTTTTTTTTGTGAAGCCAGCCGGGTTCAAATAGAAAGAAAAAAAAAATTTTTTTTTCAGCTAATAAAAACAATTGAAGGCTTTGAATAATTTGTCTGATAATTTTGTTCATCTAATAAACTTTGCGAGCTCTAAAGCTCCCGGAGCGTAATTTATTTTAGTTTAGGACAAACTACACACCTTGGTATCAATTAGACCTCAATTCTACTATCGGCGAATTTTACAACCTCGCGTTGCACCCATTTAAACATTTTTATTTTTGAAGAAATGTGACGAGTGGCAGAAAGCAGGGGAGGCCTTTGCCCAGTAGTGGGACACTTTAATAGGCTATTAATTTTTTATTATTAAGTACTCAGGTATTCATTTAGATACGAACGTGGCAAGCCCAATAAAAAGCTCGTATAAAATACGTGTTGGACTATAATCTGACCTTCGTGACAGTCGAGCTTGCAGAAGTGCTTGTCGCCGGCGGGCCCGCAGGGCAGCGGCTTGGCGCAGATGTTGCCGCACAGCGGGACCGGGTCCGTGCACGCCTTGCGCGCGTTGGGGTCCAGCCTGCACACGCAACACAGTGAGCCACGTTACAGGCAAGGCACGACACACGCGGCACACGTGCGCGCCGCACGACACGCTATATAGTCGTTCCAATCGTTTATTTAACTTTTGACAGATCACGCACATGACGTTTTATAATAATTTTCGGTACAATGTACCATCAGCCAAATATGTGGTCGGAAGTGTTAAACATCTGCGATCCCTCCGCGGTTGCGGGTGTCTATGGGCAGTGGTGATCACTTACCATCAGGTGACCCACTTGCTCGTTTGCCTTCCTATTCATATATAAAAAAATATTAACTTAACATAAATGGTTTATTTTAATATATATAAGAAAAGCAAGTTAAACACCGGTGAATGTTTATAAGACAATGCAAAATGTTGAGCCTAAATAAAATATGAATGTCTTAAAACGATTAAAACTTCTTCATGAATAAAATCGATTGTTAAAAGAAATCGAATCGGTAACGCATCAGGGCATCACCATTTTAATTAGTACTCGAGCCGTCAAAAGTTAAATAAACGATTGGAACAAGTATAGAGACACGATTGATGAATGTGGATCAAGCGAAAGAGGTATGTCAGGATCGTAGCAAGTGGAACAAAGTAGTTTCTGCCTACCTCTGTGGGAAAGAGGCGTGACGGTATGTATGTGTGCATAGAGCCACGGCGACTCACTTGGTGCGTCCGCAGGGGCAGGCGGGCACGGCGGCGGGCAGCAGGCGGCAGCGCGCGCACGGCGGCGCGTGGCACGGCTCGCGGCACACGTGCGCGCCGCACGCCAGCACGCGCGAGCACTCCGCGCCGCACGACCACGCCGCGGTGCCGCCGCTCTCCGCCGTGCACGGCACCGAGCGGGCCCGAGCCGCCGGACAGTGGCACACTGCAAACGAACGCGCCATCGTGAACAGACTAGGCAAAGTAGTCGACAAAACCTTCTGGCAACTATCCCTTTACCTCCCCGGTACGAGTCGAAGTCGCTCCTACTAGCTTCTTACCCCCGGGCCACATTAACGAGCGAAGGTTCGTGTCGCGTCGTCGCGATACAAAGTTCGAGTTCGTGTAACCTGGAACTACGTGGCCACACTTAGACCAAATTAGGTACCTTAAGTTTTATGAAGTGGTACATATTATATTTTTTATCGATAGTAGACAGCTGTAGATAGATATTTTTTAGCGCTTGCCGTTCTTTTGCAAAAAAAATTTGAAACCTTGTTTTGGCATACCACACGTTTGAGTAGATTTTTACTTTTTGTGTCATGGTCTGTTTTATTAAGAAAAAAAAAGGTCGGAGTGTCAGCCGTCACTTGTCAAATGCAGCCGTTACAACTACGAGTTCGTTTGTAGGCTGTGTTCCCATCTAGTGCCCATTATTTCTGTTGCTCTCGAATATTTATCAACGACTTCTGCCTAACCCCGGATTTTGTAGTACCCGCATCTACTATCGATAAAAAATATAATGTGTACCACTTCATAAAACTTAAGGTACCCAATTATCGCGATAATAACTTCGGGCAAACTATGGCGCGCAACTCTGAATTTGGCGGGAAAATGAACCAAGCGCAAAGAAAGAAAAAGACAGAGGAAGCGTTTGCTTTGTATTGTATGTTTGTAAATAATGATTGAAATGTCACTTGTCAAATTTGACGTACATTTCAGAAATTTCAAAGTACGAAGTGTAGACACTTGCACGAACACGAACTCTGTCGCGGTAAAATCCTTTGATCTGCGCTAGATACTGACAGGAGCCCGAAATCAGTTCGAGTTCGCCCGAATAATAGGCGATAAAGCGAACTGTCTGTCCACACACGCCGCGATAGGGCGAACCTTCGCCGAATCCCACTAATGTGGCCGTAGCATTACCAACTCCGCCTATCCCTGCGACGTCGGCACTCACCCTGGTCGACGCTGCTGCTGCAGGGCGCGCAGGGCCCCTCGTGGCACGGCTGCGCGCAGTCGTGCGCGGCGCACGCCAGCCGCCGCGCGCACACGCGCCCGCACAGCTGCGCCAGCTTGCTGCTGCACAGCACCGAGCGCGTCTCCGCGCCGCAACCGCATTTCCTGGACACCAATCATAAATAGAGTGCCGGATATTGGTCATCGCGTTATCGAACCGAAATGGGCTAGGGCACGTATGCATCGCCGGGAGATGGAGCGGGTGTCGTAGTGGCGACCTCGCTCAAAAAGAGGAAAGAGCGGGCTCCCAGCGAAATGATCAGATGAGATGACATATCGACCGCTGGTCCAATCTGGAGGAGAGCCACGGCGAATCGGTCCGGCAGGCTTATTACGTAACTGGCTCGTGATCGAAATCGTCTTCATTTTGACAGTTCATGTATGGGCTGACAATTGGCATCGGAATCAGCTAGCTGTCACATTCATACAAGGACTGTCATAATGAACCCAATGGCGATTGCGAGCGAGTTACGTAATAAACTAGCCCGTGGAGGAAATTAGAGAGGCGTATGCTCAACGGTAAACGCTAATGCGCCGACGAAAAAGAAGATAATGATATATGTATCATTTCATTAGAAAGGGAACATTCCATCCGCATTGATTCATCATATCCGAGTCACATAAATCTGTAGTTAATAGAGGCAACGTAACGGTATGCCGCGTTACCTGGTGACGGTGGCCTGGCAGGGCGGGCAGGGCCCGGGGTGGCACGGCAGCGAGCACGGGTGCGGGCACGAGCGCGCGCGCTGGCACGCCTGCGCAGCACAATAGTCGTTTACAACACATCCTGCTTCAAGTTTATATAGCGTGCGATGACATAGGGTAGCTATTCTCACCCCCTTGCAAAAAAATGGGCACCCATGGTTACTTTCTAAGCTTTAATGCCTAAAAATCTGAATAACCATAGGTGTCCGATTTTTTTTGCAAGGGGGTGTAGTTTGAAAAAGGAACCGCAATGGCTATCGTGTTATGTAACTAAAAATAAATAAATAGAAGAAACAAAGATTTTTATGGCATATCAATTACATTTAATTAGACAGACTGGATCCTCATTAGCTCTCAAACGGATAAACCGCTTTCGATGCGATTTTTTTCATTCGAAAGCCAGTTTCCTTGCGGTGGTTCCTAGCCCTGTTTGGTAGAAATCGGTCCAGCAGTTTGAAGAGTAAGGCATTTTTGGCATAAAATTGGAGTATATTTTTATTTACGGATGATTATATTGCCCTACAGTTGCGTGGGGTTGTTTTTTTTTTTAATTTTTAGGCTTGTGACATACTTACGGAATTTAAACACGGTTTCCGTACGGAATGACGTCAATTCGTAGCCCTGTCCCGTTACGTTATATAGCGATGTCCCATTCGCTGACGCCATTCCGTACGGAAACCGTATAAAAATTCCGTATGTATGTCACAAGTCCGCGAACCGGAAGACGCAGTGATGGCAGGCCTCCCACTAGGTGGACTGACGACACCGTGAAAATTGCGGGAAACCGGTGGATGCTGGTGGCGAGTTGTTCGTTATGGTGTGCTAAAGGCCTTTGTTCAACAGTGGACGTCTTTAGGCTGATGATGATGATGTCACAGGCCTTAATTAGCATTAATTAGTTACCTGTCCGCAGGTGTGCGCGCCGCTGGCCCCGCGCTGGTAGTCGGGCGAGCGCACCGCGCCGCACATGCAGCGGTACTCGCTGGGGATCTCCTCGCTCGTGTTCTGGCACGCCGGACAGCGCCATTTACCCTCTGCAACAA
Source organism: Pandemis heparana (assembly GCA_963854515.1). Classification (NCBI taxonomy): domain Eukaryota; kingdom Metazoa; phylum Arthropoda; class Insecta; order Lepidoptera; family Tortricidae; genus Pandemis; species Pandemis heparana. The sequence goes on along the minus strand of OY978013.1, from coordinate 13,071,667 downwards.
CAAACGTAATACATTAGCCAATGCAGTCTGTTAACTACTCGCTCCCTTATAGCATCGATCAGGGGCCTTAACATGACGTATTAATGCGATTCAGGTTAGGTTCGCTCGGTGTCAGATTTATACTAAAAGTGACAGCTAAAACTTGAACTGAGTCGGAATTAGGACGTCACGGTAAGGCCTCAGGTAGAGAGCCATAGGAGAAAGAGAAAAGTAGAAGTGTATTGTGAACGAGACACGCATGCCATCTTTATGCGAAAATCGCATGTACAAACGTCGAATTAAATTTGACGGTTCGAGTAGCAGAATTATTCTGCCTGAATCAGATTTTCTCGAGTGTTCCGCTGTCATCAGTTAGATGTTCAAGACTTTTAGGCCGGCCACATTTTCATACGGTTTCCGTACGGAATGACGTCAATTCCTAGCCGTGTCCCGTTCCGTTATATAGCGATGTCTCGTTCGCTGACGTCATTGCGTACGGAAACCGTATGAAAATTCCGCATGTATGTTGCGTGCCTTAACAATATTTTGCGGGTGGAAAGTTTTTATCTTCTCTTCGTTCTGTGAGGCGAACTATCATGACAGTTTCTCTCTTTGGTGGTTTTAGTGATTACCTATGTACCTAAGTACTAGCAGTCTTTGCTTTACTAGTTTACCTAAACCAACGGTCGACAACAGGTCGAATCTCGGAACTCCAGAGATTGTAATGTATTATATAGGTACATACCAAGTATCAATTAATACGTAGATAAGGTATACTTGCCGACCTACTCTACACTAAATTGACGCGGATGTAATTCTTTCCCTCGGAGCAAAGTTTTGTTCGCAAAAGAAAATAATGGTTATCAAATAGTTAATAAACAACTGTTATCTTAATTTTAGCATTGAGATAACCTTTAACGTAATAAATAGCTTAAATGTCCTGTATCTCGGACTTAACTGTTGCCCGTATAAGATGATAATTATTTTTTCTTCCCTTACAAATACCTATTTCGACCGTCAAGATTTCCAAACAGAGAGCTCAATGCCCCTAAACAAGACGCAAACGGGTTACAGCATGTAGTAAGCTGTGATTGAAATTTCATCACACTTAGATGATCAGGCACAATCTTTTAGCATGAGATTGGAATAGAATTTAGTTTTAATTGTCCCAGGTAAGCGACTGTAGGGACATTGACTTCAGGCATTTGTCGATACTGCACATCTAATACTGGCACTCCACTTGGCGTTGCGTGTTCGCGTTGCGCTATTGGCATCTTCGTCGTGCACGCTAGAAACAATATAGTACATCCCCTTCACTGACGCAATATTTGAATAAATACGCCAAGTAGAGTGCCAGTATTAGGGAAACGATTTTTTTTAAAATCTTATATTTTAAAGAGGCTTTAGTACACAGGGGTGACTATGTCAGCCTCATGGGAGGACTCAAGAGGATCGGAGATCAACATGCAGCATCCCTTCCCCCAGAGTCATATGCTCTGGTTGAGACGATTTTTAAAACCACATCTGTAAAATCAACACTTGTCAAATCAGTGTTGCTAAAAAACTACCAGTCAAATAAAATTTTCAACTTGTTGAGGCTAAATTGTATTAACGTTTTTGAATGGTATTTTCACACATGAGAATACATAAAAATCTGGTCTTGCGCTGCAACGCGTAAACAGAATATGTGAGACATGTTTCAGTGTACTCACCGATGATACTGCTCATGGCCCACTTCCTGATACAGCGGAGATGCAACACGTGGTAGCAGTTCCCGCAGGCCCACACCGCGTCCGTCTGCCGCACGCGCTCGCAGCACACCAGGCACTCCAGCGTGCCTTTGTCCAGCTGCTCTGAGAGACGCTCCCGCTGGGTCAGCTCCGAGTTACCTGAGATATAAAAGCATTTTGAAAACGATTTCTACATTGAAGATTCCAATAGTCGCAGCAAAATTCAAAAGCAATTATACTTATACTTTGAAAATATGTTAACTATGCAAAATTAAGTGAATGAAAAAAATTACTTCATGGTTTTGGTTTGAATGTGCGTACAAACACAAAAATATATTAACTAACCTCCTTGATCCATCTGTTTGTATCTATTCCTTGAAGGACTAAACATGGCTTCTGATCTAGATCCCTTTGAATACCGGTCTTCCTGGTGATCTAAATAGCCTTTAGCATATTGTTCATCGTCAGTTCTCTCTGCAGGCCTGACTCTCTGACTCCCAGCCCAGTTTCTGCTCCTCGCTGAGCTCTCACCTCTATCATTTCTTCCACTCCTGACATCTTGACTGCTCTTATTTACTGAACTATTGTAAAATGTTCGATTATCAGGCTCTTTATTCTTTAGTTTGGAATTTTTTACTTGGCCCCTATTAGTCTCATAGTTACGATTATTTGAGTCATAGTTTCGACTATTGTAATCATTGTCTCGCCCATTAAAGTCGTTTCTACGATTATAATCAGGGTTGCGGCTTGCAGCTGCCGAATCATTGTTGCGACTATTTGTCTCATAACTGCGACTGTTGGAATCAGGATTGCGACTGCCGCCTTCATAGTAGCGATTATTGGAATCATTGTTACGCCTTCTATTGTCATAATTTCGGCCGTTACTATCGTAATTACGACTATTGGACTCATAATGCCGATTATCAGAATCCTGATTACGACTTGAGTAGTTTCTGTCATTGGAATCGTAATTACGGTCAGAATCGTTGTTTCTGTAGTTAGGTTCATTATTCTGGTTATGACCATCATACTTGCGACTGCTGCCCTCATATTGGCGGCTGGATTCGTTTCTGCGAGTATTGCGGGCATTTGATTCGTTTTTTCGGCTACCTTGATCATAGTTACGACTATTATACTCAGAATTTTGTTTTTTGGCGCCATAGCTATTAGTATTAGACTCGGAATCACCACCTTCAGGATCATTTGGACCATTGTACTCATTACTTTGGCCATGACTACTGGAGTCCCTGAAATTATTTACATTACTAATATTGTTACGGCTTTCATTGTTCCTTCTCCTGCGATCTTTTTCTGGTTTCTTTCTTGAATCTTGATCACTCCTACTTTCACTATTAATGTGTGAAGCATGAGACTGTTCTTTGTCTAGTTTTGTTTTTGATTCTTGATCATTTCTTGGTTTGTTATAACTTTGAGAACTAGTAGGTTGAACTGACTGGTTTTCTCTCCAGGTTCTATCAGTATTGTTATCTCTCCTGGACTCTGACACTCCATTATATGCTATTGAGTCACCTGGAGGGCTTGCGTTTGAAGCTTCAGAATGACCTACTTGCGACATCAATTTTGGCACAAATTCTGTAGCTGTTGGTGTAAGGTTGGACTTAAATACCATATGGTTGTTATAATTAGTCTCTGGAGCCTTTCGGTCATGACTTGGTGCTGTGGCTTGGTAACTTTCTACTCCATTTATAGCATTTGAGCGAGGTGCATAGTAATTATTAGGATTCTGAGGTGATGGTGCAGTTTGGTATTCATACTGGTTATTGGGGTAATTTTGATATTGAGTATTGTTGAAGGCGGTGGAGCCGCCGGCGGTGGCATTGTTGCCTTGCATCTGAGACAAAAACTCTTGGAAATTAACATACTGATTGTTTGGCTCATAGGTTGGTTGGGCACTCGGATAATATTGTTGGTTGGAATATTGGTTGCCTAATTCTTCATTCCATGTGCCCGAGCCTTGGTATTGCTGGTTATATGCGTAGGAATTGTTCCAATGAGACATGTTGATGAGAATTACAAAGATTGTGAAATAATAAATAGAGGGTGAATTGCAACCAAAAATTTAAAGTATTGTTGCGATGTTTTTTGGAATTTAAGATTTTACGACCACAGGCCGAAGCCTGAGGCCTCGGGGTTTGAGTGCTACCAAGTCTGAAACAAAAAAGAATACCAGTTCTTTAGCAACTATAGTGGTATTGAAATGATGAGTAACCACCTTGTTACTTTCGATAAGAAAGAGGGTTCGTGTGTACTTACCACTTGCTTGGTTTATAGAGCACTTCAATTCTTATATGAAAATCTATAAGTAGAAAAAAAATAAATGAAACAAATTGAATTTATTGCAAAAACTTAAGCGATATGACAAGATGATCGGAATCGGATGAGGGGTAGGAGGTCAACGACGTCAACGTTGACGATTGCTTGACGTTGACAGAAAAAGAATGTTTGAGTAACATTTAAAACTGCTGATGAGTAACAAAATTTTATCTTAAAGTATTCGCCACATTGCCGTGCTAACTGACACGTAGAAAATCTTATCGGTTAGAGCAGTAGTTCCCAAAGTGGTCCAGGTGGACCCCCAGGGGTCCACGGAAGACTCGACAGGGGTCTACATTGGGCGTGACCAAAAATGGGGGTCCGCAATCGCAAGCGGGGGTGCATGAAAATTTAATAAAATTTGTGAGAATTGATTGGTTCTTGTGCTGTGTCATTGTAGATTTCAAGAAAGTAAAGTAGGATGGACTCACACGCAGCACAAAAATATTATTTAGTTGAAAATTTGTTTAGTCGGCTTTATTTTCAAATAATTAACCCTATCAAGGAATCAATTCTAACCATTTTTTTCGAAAACTGTTAATTTATCGTTGAAACTCAGCAACAACGCAAGTTTCCATAGATTATAGAGCTAATCTTAATTTTTTTTTCGAGATTTAGTTTAGAAATTAGTGGTAATGTAGCTGCAGGGGGTCCACCGGATCCAGCAAAATTTTAAAAGTGGTCTATGGAACAAAATAGTTTGGGAACCTCTGGGTTAGAGTGAATAACAAATAGTCGGGTCACTCTCTAACATTGTTACATCAATCAAACATTGATGCGACAATGCGGCAAGCGCATTATAAATTGGAATTTATGAATTTCGCCTTAGAGCTGCAGAGCCAGAATAGAATAGTGGGTATCTTCTTGGTATATTTATGTGTTTTGTATGTATAAGAATCTCCCCATATTTTTTTTTCTTTCTGCATCTGTCCTTGTTTCTGATGTTACCTATATCAAAAGGATAGGTACCTACAGGTGGCGGCAAATAAGTAAAACGTGGCGGGGATATGCGCAGTATGAAAATGATGTTGTTTTTCATACTGCGCATATCCCCTCCACGTTTTACTTATTTGCCGCCACCTATACTTAACTGAAAGGGATCTCTTTAGTGACAACGACTAGATTGTAAAACTGTACTACCGTGTGTTTTATAAATACGTTTTATCTAAATTAATATTATAAATGCGAAAGTATGGATGGATAGATGGATGGATGGATGGATGGATGTTTGTTTGTTTCTTACTCAATCACGCCAGAACAGCCCAACGAATGTGAATGAAATTTGGCACATAGTTAGATAGAGAAAAGTCTGGAATAGCACATAGGCTACTTTTTATCCCGGAAAATTGTGTAATTCCCGCGGGATAGCGATAAACGAATTCTTTACAGGCGAAGTCGCTGGCAACAGCTAGTATGTTATATGTAGAAAATAAAGAGTTTGGACATGTAAGAAAAAGTCAAATTTACTGTGTACATCTTCTCTAAGTAATTACCATTTTAATAGTCATAAAAAAAAAAAAAAAAAAAAGTCAAAAGTTTATTTTGCAAATAGGCCGCCGAGGGCTCTTTTACATGTCTTTTTTTGAATCTACCAGCGCATTCGGAAAGACCATCATTGCCAAGAAGAATGCGCCGCAAGAAACTTGGCAGAAAGTCATTTTTTCAAAATAAAATAGATTTACAATAGTACTTAAATTCTACTTAACTTACCTAATACAATTAATACATTTTATAAAAAGGGATGTAAAAGGTCCCTAAGTTAAGTCCGTACCTTAAATTACATTGGTCTATAGTAGAGATGTATAAAGTCTCTACTGGTCAAAGCGAAACAAAATATGCGATAATGATAAGAAAGAGAAAGCAAAAGCAAAAAGTGAATAAAAATAATCTAAGTTTAGTGGAGGTGTAAAACGCCTCCACCGTCAAATAAGTTAATTGGAGATATCTCCAATGTCGATGAGAAAAAGAGCAAAAAAAAAAAAAAATTATTATATATAATAAAAAATATGAAATATGCATTTCATGTCAAGTAAGTAACTGATAAGCTTTTGGATTCCGAAGGCAAGCTTACGTCTGCCGCCCCCAATGTTGGCTCACACGCGCTCATGTCATGCTCTGAAAGCAGAGCGGTACCGAGGGCATGTGTCACTTCCGTCCCCACAGGCTCGCTATGGGGACGTTTTAGGAACTTCGACGCTGCTAGCCTGTAACTAGACAGTAAATGAAAAAATAAAACAACAAAAGAAAACGGAAATCCATAAGCTTAACAATATACCTACCTAATACCTAACTTAGCACACATACACATACGACATAGCAATATTTATGTCCTTGTAAATAATTAATAATAATAAAAATAAAAATATTACTAAAGTAAAAAGAAAATAATAATACAAACTAATTAAAACAGGTAGGCACAATATTTAAATTGATAAGATGCTAATATTGATAATGTCTATATAATCTTTAATCTTAATAAAATTTTTAGTTCAGTACCGAGATCAGCAAGTCTACAGCAGACGGTAGCAACAGGGCCAGAGACCGTATATAGATACTACACACACGCACACACACACACACATACTACAGGATCACTCACAAAGCACTGGATTCTCCGGCTTACGGTCATTTTCATACAAAATAAAATAGGTAATTAAGCATGCTTTCATTGTAAAGTTCGTGACTGTACTGCACTCACAATAGGTAGGTACTCACTCACATAAGTACCTACCTACACCTAGTTGTTGCTTATACCCGTAGAATAACACACGATGTAGCTAGTAAACGTGTTACTCATTTTCATTAATGATGTATCGTGATAGTGACTAATTTTGTTCGTAAGTATTTGCAGTACAGTCACGCGATGTATTAATCTATTTGGATATAATGGATGCGGTGTAATCGCAACTCGAATACCTATCAATAGTGATCGAAGAGAAGAAGATGAATTACATAGAGTTATCGCGCGATGACAAAAACTGGGTGTCCTAATAGAACGCGAATGATTATCGCGCGAATTTATTGAACTGATTGAGTCGCGCGACCGCGTAGTGCGATTGTCAGGTTAGGACACCTACTTATGTTTGATCGCGCGTTCCTTTGGCGCGTTCGTACGAACCAAGTTCGCACGAGTAGATTTAAAACATTTGAGTCGCGCGACCGCGTCGTGCGATTGTCAGTTAGGACACCTATTCGAGTTCAATAGGTATGTTTGATCGCGCGTTCGTACGAGTAAAATTATCCGTTCTATTAGAACGATGCCTTACGCTTTGGAAAGAGACACCGCTGAACGATAAAGTAAATCGCGGCTACCCGTGCTAGCCATCATGTGCTGTGTTCCGGCGTGGAGAAAAAGACAGTCTCTCGGTTGGTTAGGCATCTGCAATCCTCTAGTGTTGTGTGTGTTCCATATGGGTGGAGGTGCTCACTTACCATCAATTGACCCCCTTGCTCGTTTGCCTCCCTTGTCGTATTTGAGAACTTAGTGTTTCGCACATTCATGTTATTTATCATTAAAAAAGCTCGCTGAGTCGGTGCCGCCCTGCACCGCTACCCTATTGTCTGTCCGTTTAGGTCTCGCCCGTATTTGCCAAACAATATCGGTGTAGCCTTGGCATATTTTCTTCGGTTGGAGTCGTCTTAGTCTCAGTTTTGGCTCAAACGTCGGCGTTCTGTGATGGTCCTGGTATGGGTTGCGTGCCGAGCACACAGAAGGTTCACGCGGAAACACCATCACCTGTAAGTCGCTCAATTTAATAGAGAATTTCATTATCGTGCAGGGTTTTTTTTTGGGATTTTGTTGCTCTTCTCGGAATAAAGAGCACTGATTATATTAGGTGAGCTTTCGTTTTGTGCCGTGCCGTAAAATATGTGAGAAAAATTTCGCCGAACTGACTTAAAAAGACACTTTAATTATTTTTTTTAAATGATTAGTGCTCGTGACTCGGAAATAAAAAAACGAAACTAATATAATAAGTGCCGGCACGTAAGTCTAGCGATGACTTTGTATGCGCAGAAGTATAAAATACGGTGTCCGTGGGTGCGCAGATCCCCTCCACGTGACTCGTCATCGCTAGACTTACGTGCCGGCATGTATATTTTAATCATGGATCATTTTTGTGTAACTTACTCAAAAGTGTGCCGGCAAAACAATTCAGAGGCGTCTCTAGCCCTTGTTGCGCCCGTGTACAACTAGTACCCTGGCGCCATAACACGGGCGCAGGGCCTTTGAGAGCGCCGGCGCCGTGAACGACGCATCTTTGGAGGTGTCGTATTGGAGGGCGCTCGGCGCCCCTTTAGACCCGGCGCCCGTGTGCGCCGCACACCCTGCACCATAGGTAAAGACGCCTCTGAAACAATTCTCAAAGTCGATTTATTTTCAACGTAGTAATAACAATAACTTCCTTTAATTCTTATTTCGCTTCTCCATTTAAGATGGCTTGGCAGCAGGCAGTCAAGGGGGAGACCCTGGTAGCGGCGCTGACGCGGCTCGACGAGGAGATTGCCAGCAGCGAGCGCACGCACCCGGTGGCGCGGCTTGCTGTCGTCACCGCCGAGCTGGCGAGCATACAGCAGGTGAGGGCTGCTTCACAGACTGCAGTCAGGGGCAAGACTAGAGAGGCGCTTGAGCAATCTGCCCGCACAACAACAACTCAAGGCGTAGTGAACGCTAACTCTACACCATAGAGCTATTGATGCACACCACACACCGCAGTCACCCGAAGGAAGTCGTCGAGGAGCGTACCCAGTTGTGAAGAAGGAAGCGATAATCTTACTCCGGATTCCGTGGATACCGTATTTACTCTGGCTTTATCCACTCCCAAAGCTTTCTCCAACAGGCAATTCAACACTTTTTACCCATCCTAAGAGCGCTGCGGATGACAAAATTCGGATTGAGAGACAACCAAGCTGTCAGAGCATCAGATGCAAAAGTTATAGGTGTAGATTTGCGACCGCTTGGGGAAAAAGAGACGGTAATAAACGTCTACAAACCCAGCCACGGATGGAAGGAAGGTTGGCAGACTCATATCACGCATGCGACGTATGCCCAGAACACCGCTTCTTTAAACTAGACAAATAGGTAATGAACTCATAAATTAACGTCTTTCTTTTCTGACAGGAAATTAAAAGTTTTGAAGAGACTACTCCATCGCCAAGTAAAGATAACTACGCTAAAACTATTCATCAAGTGAGTAATTTGATTACGTATTTCAATTAAATTATTTTATTGATTAGGTACTTAGTAACGTTAACCCTTTTTAAAGCGAAGTTTAAAATCTTTTTTAAAATGTATTTGTTTTATTCAGATATTTGTGAGCTTGGATTTATATCGGCGTCCGATGCTGGCCTCAGAAAATGAAGATTTTGTGGCGAACGTCAACCGAAAGGTATTTTTATTCGTTCTTCATGTAGAAGTTTATGTATTCCTGTAACCAATGCTTATTTTGACCAGGAAATGCGTCGCTTGGAGCTAAGTTGGTTGCGCGTGCGATTCTCCGAACTGCAGCGCGAGCGCCGCACGTTGCACGCGCAGATACTGCGAACACGCTCACTCTACGCGCAGTTGCAACATCTCCTAGGTGAATTAATTTGCGTGAAAATATAAATATACAAAGACATTTTTACACACTTAAGGTAATTAATTTAATTACGGATCGACCCACTGCCAATCGGATAGCCTAGGATTAGGATTAGGAGGACTACGGCGCTTGGTGCCCCGGCTCTGATCCCTCGAGGTTATTTGATGTCTACTGTCTAAAGATATATAGATAGTTATTACATATTAGGTATTTTATATCGTGCTACTTCGTACTTTCATAGTTTCAACTAAGAGTTTTACTTTATTTTATCAAGTGTTACTGGTTCACTAAGCAACGCAATGAATTAATATTTACTGTATTTCTTTACTTACCTAACTATAGTTGTCACAGTGGTTTGGTGAATTATTTTTTAACTAATTACCTAGGTATATGACATTTCTTCCCATTCGATTAATTTAACTCTATGTTCAGACAACGTGTGGGCCAACACGCTGCGGCCGGGCACGCCGCTAGAGGATGCGCTGAGCCGTACGCGTGCGCTGCGCGACGCGCTGGCCGGGGTGAGCGCGCGCCTGCGCGCCGCCGCCGAGTATGCGCACGCGGCCGTGCGCCTGCTCGACGACGGATTGCCCGCCTGGAAACTCAGCGCGGTCGGGAAGTCAGTATTCAGTATCACAGAAATAATTCGGGGCTTGTGAGGAATTAGGTTTTAAGTTTCGTGAGATTTCACTTTATGGAACGTATACAATACTACATTACAATATTTGGCGGTCCGAGATTTCGACCTATCGCGGTCCGCCTATTGCTGATGCTGACCGTTGGATTAGACGGTCGATATTATCGGATCGTGAATTTCAAAACAACCGGATTAGGTGCGATACGTATTAATATTCGGGTTGTGGATCGCGATACGCGTGATTAATGATCATCATCATCATCATATTAGCCATAGGACGTCCACTGTTTGATATAGAGGATATAGGCCTCCTCCATAGACCTCCAGTTGCCGCGGTTGGAAGCGGCTTGCATCCACCGTGAATCAGGGGCGTAGCGTGCCTTGGTGGGGCCCCGTATAAAAATTTATTTGGGGCCCTTATGAAGGGGAAAGATTTCTCACAAAAAAAAAATGTGTGCATTAACTTTTACTTACGCACATCGGGGGCCCCCGTGGCCCGGGGGCCCCGTATAATTGATACGGCAGATACGGCGGTGGCTACGCCCCTGCCGTGAATCCGCGACACGCGTGGATGATATTGTATTGACCATGTCATTATGGAGAGTAAACTACGATTCTAGGGTGAAATTCAGTTACTTAACTCTAGTTAATCTTATGTGATGTGATAACCAATAGGTTGTCAACGCAGTAGTATTTTTAAGTGCCTTGCTTACTAACGACCCCATAAATATGTTATAAACAGTTTTAGCAGGCACGGACTTTGAGTTGACCGCTGTTAAGTACAACAGTCACCGGTGACCGTACATAAGTGTGTGTGACTAAGTAGGTAACTATTCAGAAACGGCTGGGAGCGCACGGCAGCGTGCGCGGACGCGTGCCGCCTGCTGGTGCAAGCTCGCTGCTTGGAGCGCGGCGCGCGGCGCGTGCTCAGCGCGCCGGCTGCGCCCCGCGCCGCGCGCACTCTGCGGCTCGCGCTCGACTATGCCTTCACTGACACGCTACATGACTACAAGTGAGCATCGCCGGTTCACACACGCATTCGAAATTCGAAGTATTAAGGTAAGACCGCTCTAGGCGTAACTACGCGACGCATGAGATAAACAGTGTTGCCAGATGGGTTTTACGTTCCGTTACGCGTAGCTCTTAAAAATAGTACGCAAATTCAAGTTTGAGTACGCAGTGCAACATTTAGTGCAAAACTGCGCTTTACCCAGCTGGCACATAAACAAAGGCCAAAAAAAAAAAAAAACGTCATCACGACAGCCACAGGTAACTTATATTGTTTTTCTGTCATCTGGAATAATCTAGGCTGTCAGGTGCAAAAATATAAAAATAGTACGCAAATCGACGGATGAGTACGCGAGTACGCAAGATCATAAAATAGTTCGCCATGCGTACTATTGCGTACCCATCTGGCAACGCTGGAGATAAAATGCACTACGCGGCAGCGGAACTACGCGCCTCGGCACTGCGCGAGCGCAACATAGTTGATCGGTTCACCAAAGTTGCCGAGTCGCGTCGCGTCGCGCCTAGTGCGGTCTAGCCTTTACACCGTCCCTCTCTCTCTTAGTGGAGTGGACGCTAGAGCGGAGCGTGCAGCGGGGCGGAACGTGTAGCGTTTGTGCAACACAATTAAATGAATGAACAGTGCACGGTGCATAGAGCCCTCTGCCGCTGCCCGCCTCGTTGGACACGAACCGCTCTAGCCTTCAACTTAAAATAAATATTAAGCACTAGGTATCAGGTATCAGTATCAGCCAGACGGCACCATTCAATTTCGAATTGGAGTACGATGTCAGTTCAATGTAGTAGTTTTATAAATGGGTTACAATATGCGACATTTTTCTAATGGGTTTTGGTTTTCAGGTATCAGAGAGCGACGGAAATATTCGTTCAGTTCAAGGAAGCACTCGTACAACTAATCAACTCTATCCATCAGGTATGTATGCGTACAGGTAAAATAAGTAGGTATAGTGCTGCAGTGTAGTACATACAACCTCATACTGAAATTTTAAACAAGTGGGCAAGTTAATACAAGTTTCAAGTAACTTATTTGTTCAAATAAATAAAAATAAAATAAATATAAGTAACTTATTTGTTAAGTAGGTACTACTTTTTTATATGACTATCCATTGGGGAACAAGAAGGTATGAAATGTGTTGCGTGGTACCTATTTAAGAAAACAAACTACATTTCTATTCTCCCTTAATGGCGGCCGTAAGGCTTGGGCCAATGTCAGTTTAAATGACAAGTGAAATCAAACTACATTTCTTCCTTGATAACATAAAGTCATGTCAGTATTGGCACGTGTATTGGCAATCAAAAGTCAATATTAACTCAATGCGACAGATCAACACGCACCATAATTATTTATTGTTGTTATACAATAAAGAAAATACTTTGGAATGTTTAAATCATATAAAAATCTATTAAAGCGGAACACAATACAATGTTTGCTAAGAAGGACAAAGACGGAGGAAATCCCGATATTTATCAATGGTAAAGCGATAAGTGTGCCGAGTTATTTCACGATAATGCAAGCGCTGCGCAGGGAGCGCGTCACCATCCCGAGCTTCTGCTACCACGACCGGCTGTCCATCGCCGGCAACTGCCGCATGTGCCTCGTGCACGTCGAGGGCATGTTCAAGCCGCAGATTGCTTGCGCCATGCCCTGCATGAAGAACATGAAGATAAGAACCAACTCTGAAGTCACTCTAAAAGCTCAAGAAGCCGTACTAGAATTCATTCTCGCCGATCATCCCCTCGATTGCCCTATTTGCGATCAAGGCGGGGAATGCGACCTGCAAGACCTGTCGATGAAGTTCGGAAATGATCGTACCCGGTTCACCGACATCCATTTTGAGGGAAAAAGAGCTGTAGAAAACAAAAGGCTAGGACCGTTTATAAATTGCGAAATGAACCGTTGCATTCATTGCACAAGATGTATACGATTCGCGTCACAAGTCTGCGGCATGGACGTGCTCGGTACGAGCGGCCGAGGACACGACATGCTCGTTGGCACCTATGTGGATAAAATGTTTCTCTCAGAGCTTTCCGGAAATATTATTGATTTATGTCCCGTCGGGGCCCTGACTTCTGTCCCTTACAGATTTAAAGCTAGACCTTGGGAAGTAAAGAGAACTAATTCGATCGATGTGACCGACGCAACCGGAACTAACATTGTTATAAATAGTAGATTTGATAGAGTCATCAGAATCTTGCCCCGGGAGCATGACGAAATCAATCAAGAATGGCTTTCAGACAAAGGTCGTTGGGCTGTCGACTCTGTTGAAATGCAGAGATTAGTGACACCGATGTATAGGTCGCAAAATTGCCTTTGTCCCACTGAGTGGGAGTGCGGCTTGGCTCTTGCTGCAACTTTACTCAAATCCGCAAAAAGCGATAGCATAATGGTTGTAGCGGGTCCACATACCAGCGTGGAAACCTTAGTAACTGCTAAAGATTTTATTAATATACTCGGAAGCGAAAACGCTTATGTGTCGCGAGGCTTAAGTTACTCGGCAAGTGGCACCGATTTACGAGCAGCTTATTCGTTAAATGTTAAGATGAGTGACATTGGTAAAGCAGATAAAATAATATTAGTTGGCACTAATCCTCGCTTTGAAGCTCCCGTATTGAACGCATGGATTCGGCAAACATATAGAAGTAACGACTGCGATATTTATGTAGTCGGGCCTACTTGTGATTATAACTACCACGTCACGTATCTAGGAGCAGACGGGAAGGCCTTGTCTAAAGTTAGTGAATCTTTGAAAGGCGCAAAAAATCCATTAATATTTGTGGGAGTCGCTTTGCTAGATTCTAGTGCAGCTACAGAAATGATGACTTTCCTAATGAAAACTGCCAGCACATTCCAGCGTAAAGATTGGCACGTTTTAAATGTCGTTACGAGAGAGGCAAGTTTTGCGGGAGCTTTAGAAGCAGGTTGGAAACCAGGTGCAGTTGCGGCCTTGGAAGCGTATAATCCCTCTGTACTGATTTGTCTTGGAGCTGACGAGATATTCTATAATTGGGAGCCTCCAGCAAGTTGTTCCATTATCTACATAGGTTTTCAAGGTGACCGCGGCGCTGAGCACGCAAAAGTGGTGCTCCCAGGCAGCGCGTACACTGAGGCTGGAGGGTTGTACCTGAACATGGAGTGTAGATCCCAGCATGCGCTGCCGGCGGTGTCCCCGCCCGGTAAAGCGCGAGTCGACTGGAAAATCATTAGGGCTCTGGCGGAATTTACGGGAATCTGCATGACGTATAGTGATTTGGCTACCTTGCACTTAAGGATGGGACAAATAAGCCCTAACTTCAATTGTTTAGGGACCTATCAGGAAAAGTTATTTGGTAACTTGATTGGACAGATGCAGAAAAAAATCTCGGGAGGCTGCGTGAAAGTCGACGTCGAAATGAAGACGCTACAAAACTACTACTGCGCCGATGTGTTCACTTCTAATTCCCCTTCTATGGCAAGGGCTCAAAATGCATATACCAAATTTTTATCGAGTCCTTACAATAAAATTTAATTACGCTTGCTTTCAATGTTAACCAATGTGTTTTAGATAATTAATGTAAACATGACGTGATTTTAAATAAATGTTTTTATTTTGAACAACATCTTATACTTTAGTCAACAACTTGTCAGTAGAGTTAGCTAGTAATAAAAAACTTCGCCAATTTATTAAGTTTTCATGAATTAAGTTCTGGAGATGGAGATCGAAGAGCCAGCAGTTTTCTCGCACAGCGAATCAGTATTGGCGATTCAGCGAAGTAATGCTGCTAGCGTATTTGGTTATATGCCGCGTCTAGTTTAGTTGAATTTTCTTGTATGTTTGTCTTTGTTGATTTTCTTGATTATATAAATAAAATTATATATTTTTTATTTCTGTTTCCTTATTTTGAGCGCATATAAACATTACAGGTCCTTCTGAACAACTTGGAGAACTTGGCGTTGGCGACAAAGGACGTTGCTAAGCAACGGCGAGAGCTGCGAGCGGCGCGCGTCAATGCCATCGCTAGGAAAGGGCTCGCGGATCTGCGATATGAGCCAGCCTCGCTCAGCGGGGCAAAGGCCCTCCGGTAGAATATAATAAACTTGATTACTCTAAAGCCGGGAACTCATATGCGACCTGTACCCGTAACTGTTGCACGTTACAGTAATCAAAAACCCCAGTGTAGACGAGCTACGTCCACTTGAGGGATTTCGGTTACTGAAACGAGCAACAGTAGATGAGTAACCGGCGTATGCAGTTAACAACTGTGGCGTAGCTATAACGTTTGGGGCCTGTGGCAAATTTATTAGATGAGGATCCTTCCTCAGGAGAGAAGCATCGTGCCTTCAGTGCTCAAGGCCAGTGTTTCAGTTCTTTATCAGCCACGGACCCCCAGGAAAATAGCACAATTTTCAAGGACACCCTAACAAAAAAACGACGCATATTTATTGTTTTCAAATGGTCCAAAGATGAGAATGCGGACCCCCATTTGTATCCTCACGGACCCCCAGGGGTCCACGGACCACAGGTTAAGAAACACTGCTCTAGGCCAAGCCAGTCCGGGGTGCCGCAGAGCTAGGGGCCCCGTAGCATTTTGCCAGCCCAGCCACCCTATACTCGTAGTTACGTCACGGTAACAAATCGACTTTTGATGAAGAAGTCACCTTGTATTTTTAGCACTTATTAAGTACTGCAATGCTCTGACTAAATAAAAAGCGAATACAATCCTGCCAACGGCAAAGTGAGGCCGGTTTATACTAGGTCTTGCCTCGTGCACGTGTAATTTCAGGTACCTCAAATTATTATGCTTAAGGCACCAGGCAAGGCGTAGTTTAACATGTTTCACTTTGGAGTTTGCAGAACTCTGTCTTGACTTATTATTTAAACTGCGCAGCCATGTTTTTAGTTACGATTAAACGATAAGTTTTGAACACTCCTATTAATCCTAATTATAGCCAGAATTCCACGTATGTCACACTATCTAATCCAACTAGACTAAATGTGTTTAACACATAGTATTTATGATTTAAAATAAAAGTAGCATTTATCAAAACACAATCAAATTTTATTAAATATCAAATATTGTATTGTCTAACACGATTCCTTAACTATCATGTTTCACATCAATATCTTGTAATGGCATAGGTACGTACCTAATGATATACGGTTACAAATACGGTACACGATTCACAGGGCGGAAAGTATAGTACAGTGACAAGAATAGAAAAGTAGACGCGGCGAATCTCTTTAAACAAAATACAGCTTTATAAAAATAAAGTTTACATTATATTGATATTGTCGTAAAGGAACAAGACGTAGCTAACAATTTGTACCCGTAAGCAAGTAATATTAGATTTCAGTAGATTCCACATTACCTACATCTTTACTATGGTAACTTATTCATAGTCAGAAATTAAAAATGTCTTTACGTTATTAAGATATTCTTAGATTCGCTGAGACAAGACGACACCGAAGAAGAGTTGGAACGGAAACGTTGTGAAGGAAGTCGACGAAGAACACACTCACATTATAAATACCCGTCACAATACATGGGTTTAAATGCAAAATCTACAAAAAAAGTGTTATACACGATTATTATCTCGAAACTGTATGATCAGGTTAATATTACATCTTAAAATCTATTCATAAATTAGTTAGGTATTTGTGCGCCAAAGCTCTACTTGCATGATATCTTAAGCGTTTGACAGAGGATGATCTTCTGCAATAGACTCGAACGTATCAATATCAATACAAGTCGCAAGTACACGGGACCCTAGCTATCAGTCGCTTGCAGAAGACGGGCTGATTTACGACGACTATTAATTTAACACTGATATGTGGTATGATGTGTCACGTCTTACTTGGTCTACAGGACAATCTAATCAAATCTCCAGCAAACCATGGGCGCACGTTTCTCGGCGGCAGCATTGGATTTGTAGGTTGTTTCTATAACCGCCGATTTTACCTCCTAATACGCCCCCCCCTCCCAAGCAGGTGACGCGGCTGGGATACACCTCCACTTGCACGCGTCCCTCCAAACATAGGTCACTTACAATACCAATATAAACACCTACACACGATGGAGCTGTTAGTTGTGCTAACAGGTCTAATCCCTTGAAGTCACAATGGCTTCAGTCTTCCCGGGCAGGCCGAGGCCAGGCTCTACACTAACAGCTGGCCACCACCGCAGCAAACTACTCACGAATACATATTGTCAATCCAGAAGCCCGACCGATCGTCACTCGGCAGGTAATCGTTATGCGTGGAAAAGTTATCAAAACCGTCTAAATTAGCATATACGTCGTAAAAACTTGGAAGCACTCCTGCGGACAGACTGTTGCTGGCTATAGTTGATATATACCAAATATAATACTAACACGTTACATATACTGTCAATACTCAGTGTTCATAATTAATATAGAGTAGACTACTACAAAACTATTGTGTAGTTGATATGGTGTTGTTACGGAATTATCAAGTAATTCGCAATATAATATACCTAAACATAAAGAAGATAGGAGATGCAAAATAACAATTAACGTTTAACGTACCCTATTCTTTGGTGAAGCAAAAAGTAAACTTAACAAGTATAATGTACAGAGACATTTAAAACGTTAGATATTTAAACAGACAACAGAAGTCGTAATACAAGTCCACCATAGAGTGAAGGGCCTGGCGCGCCGCGTCAGGGCTGCGAAGTCACAAAACACCGACTCCTTGTGCTCTTACACCTTGGTCACGGTCTTCAGCTTCCGGCTCCGGAGACATCTGTCGACAAAAATATCGTTACACTCAAGTTATTTCATTCTCTCCTCGATTTTTTTTTACATTTCAGCGGGGACTTATAATTTGTTCCATCTATGGAGCAAATGGAAATGACTCAATTAATTGATATGCACGTTCAGTCAAACAACCAACAACAACAACACAACTGAATAATATCAAGTTTTACCTGATAAGTCCGCGGTACAGCATAAACGCGCCGTAGAAGCTAAGCACGATAGTTGCCGTCCAGACCACAGCCAGCAACGAACTGCTGCCCTCTGTAAATGGTACAATTCTATTGTAAAGTATTTGATGATTTTAACTTAGCTCAACACAATGCTAGGTATATGGCACAGTCACCATCAGATATATCGGGGTTGTCTAGGTGTTGAAATATGCGGAACCATGACTGTACTGCCAGTCGTTTAAGAGCGTGTTCAGAATCTTTGGCACCTATTAATCACATTATCGCTTCTGTCACGCTTTTTTTTTGCCGGATATCAAGCAAAGGCTTCGATCCCTTCAGGAAACGGGATCAACTGGCATAAGGGCTGGCCCCACACAAATGTCCCCGCTGAAGAGTTTCTACTTACCAATGTATCCGTCGTGGAAGTGGTCGGGGTCTATCCAGGCGCGGCGCGGCGCGTCGTCGCGCGGCTCCAGCGCCACCAGGTCAGTCTCTTCGCCGGCGGAACAGTTCGCCCACTCGATCGTTACGTATCTGTGAACACACCAGCTGATACAAACTGATCCTGCTTCTTGCTAACATGTATTAACAATGACAAAATGGGCCCGTCTCCGACAGTGTAGTGTGTGGTGGCCAGCAGTCCCGCTAACCTGGAGGGCGTGCGGCAGGCCTGGCGCGGCGGCACGAGCAGCTGCCGGGAGCGCGAGCGCGCGCCGCCGCGGCACGGGCCCCACGCGCCCCACGGGCCCGGCTGACCCGTCTCCGACTCCTTGCAACCGCACTCCACTTCACACGTCTCCTCCTGTCATAATGTAACATCGTATTAGTATCAGGCCAGCTTCATTCTTCCGGGGGTCCACCAGAGATCTGCTACGCTACGTTTGGATGTGTTTGATATCCACCAATCATAAGTATTCATTAGTGCACATAGCGTAGCACTGGTAGTTTTTTAACTGTACGGAAAGATACGTGCGCTTGACGCGTGCTCTATACTTAGCATACCATTAGGGTGCATAGCTTAGTGGAAACTGTTACAATTCGCTGCGTAGCTTTCCCATCCTCGCAGCAAAACTGCATAGCACTGGTGGAAAACCGTCAGGAATATGTAGAGCTGAATCTATGCGTCCATACCTGGTAGTGCAGCGGCGGCGCCACGATGCGCCCGGGCAGCGCGGGCGCGCACCGCCAGGGCGGCAGCGCGGCGCCCTCGTCCCCCGCGCCCGCCAGCTCGCAGCGCACGCGCGAGATCTTCACGCCCCAGCCGCACGCGCCCGTCGCTTCTTGTCCTGACCACGTCTGCGCAATACATTAATACAAAAATAGAGCACGAACAAGTGTCGGAAACTAAAACCAATTAAGGAATTTCCATTCGCCATTCACTAGTTTCACTACACGTGTAGTTAAGATGGCGTCGTATATATGTTTCTTCTACGCACGGGGCTTAACTTTCAATACAACGTCTCCCAGATTTTTCTGGAATATTTGAGCAGGTGATTGGGTTAATTAAACTGAAAAGATTTTATTATTTCAATTTTAATTTCAAAATTTAATTAGTCCCTTGATGCGGTTCACTTTAAACATCGATCAATGTATGGATTCAAGAATCCTGAAAAACATTTAAATGAACAAAAAATAAATTTACCTCGCTACTCCGCTACTCAAACAGGGATATTTAGTCAAACTAACCCAACCATCTGTTAAAATAGTCAGTAGGCTTATTGTCTACCTCGCTCGCAATCGCCATCGTGTTCATTTTGACAGTTCATGTATGGGCTGTCAAATTCATACAAGAACTGTGAAAATGAACACGATGGCGATTGCGAGCGAGTTAGACAATAAGGGCCTGTCTCACCACTCCTTAACTGTCAGTTATCTATGATTCTGTCTCTATTTATTACTACGAGACAGACAGAGACGTCATCATAGATAACTGACAGTTAAGGAGTGGTGAGACAGGCCCTAAGCCTACTGGAACAGTTTTAAGAAACTGTATGTTTCAAAAAAGTTTTATCACCCGCTGGGATATCATGGCGATGTCGTCAACGTATGTGAACTGTCGCAGAAGTCAATAAAAAAACGCGACGCGCGAACAAAAATGTTCGAGGTGACGCTACGGCAACCCATGAACATTTACAGCAAAGGCCTTAGCCGATAGCACTCACCTGTACATGGCAGCCGAGCACGGGGCGCGCCACGAGCCGCAGGCAGGGCTCGCGCGGGCACGGCGCGCGCTGCTCCGTGGGCGGACACGCGCGCCCCGGCCACACCGCCGCTGTCAGCCGCTGCCTGTTCACACAACACTAATGAATGAATGAATGAATGAATGAATATTTATTTATTTATTTATTTGTCAAGACATAGGTTTACAGAGATCTTAGGTATAACTTAATTTGTTTCACTATGCTTTGCCTGTCGGCATACAAATAGCGTGCATTATAGCATGCAGCATGCTCATTTACAAAAAAATACAATATCAAAATTAGAAAAATAATGTGAAATCAAAATTACAGTAATAATGTCAAAATTACAGAAATACAGTGTCAAAATAAATTAGGTACTTTATGTTAGTTAGGTATATAATCATTTATCGAATAATAATGTTTTATTTACAAATATCATTACTAGTATAAAATCACTGGATTGTATCTCCTAAAAAATCTTTCACAGCATAGTAAGCTTTCTTAATTAAAAACAGTTTCAAAGAAGTCTTAAACTCCAAAAAACTTTCAGTATTTCCTAAACCTTGATACCTAGTATATGTAGACGAGACAGTGCTCTCGGTCGAGTACTAGGTGCGTATAAACATTGCGCCGAACGCTCGTTCACCAACGCTTGACCGTGAAAGCTGCGTGACAGTAGCTCGTATCCCACTGTACTTACTTTCATGGTTAAGCGCTTACGACTGAGCGCTCGGCACAATGTTTATACGCACCTAGTACTCGTCGTACGTCGTAGTAGGTCGAGTACTGTCTCGCTAGTTTATTGCAAAGAGAATATAATCACTACCGTTGTTTATTGGGTAGTTGTACTCAAGGCTCAAGCTAATGCAATGGCAAGGTTGGTAATCGTTACTCGGCCGAGAAAGAAGGGTGGATAGTGAGCACTCGCTTGTAATTTTTCTGAGCCGAGTCATCGTCACAGAGTACCTACACACGAACCAAGCCTCGGCCTAGCGCACCCACTTTCGATACGTGTGATCAAGGAATAAGTCTGATGGGTTACATGTACATAGCAAAAATCCCAGGCATCCTTAACAATCGTTTCATCATCTCCAGCTTATATACGTCCCACTGCTGGCCACAGGCCTCCTCTCACAAAGAGAGGGCTTGGGCTATAGTTCCCACGCGGGTCCAGTGCGGATAGGGAACTTCACACACACCATTGAATTGCTTCGCAGGTGTGTGCAGGTTTCCTCAACATGTTTTCCTTCACCGAATGGTAAATTTCAAATGCAATTTTGCACATAAATTCCGGAAAACTCAGATGTGCGAGCCCGGGATTCGAGCCCATGACCCTCTGCTTTTGAGAGGCCACAGGTCAAACCACTAGGTAGGCTACCACGGCATTTTTTCCACTAGGCTACCGCGGTTTTTTCCTCCTTCCTCCTTAACAATGCAAATGCAAAACAAAACAAGCGTAGAGTTTTGTAATGAAGGGTGTAAGGTGCAAGTCCTGTAGTTACCGGACGCGGCGCATGTGCCTGGTGGAGGAGGCGTCGCCGCACGCGCAGGCCGCGGCGTCCCACGCGCCCCACGCGGCCGGCGCGCAGTCCACGCCGCACGGCACGTAGCACCACGACTCGCGCGCTTCCGTCGAGGTCGTGTTCTGCATCAAACGGATAACATGGAATCCACTCATAAGCACGTCTAGCACGACAGCGCACAAGAGTCGCGTCGCGCGCGAGATAGATCGCCCGTCTTTTTCTTACTGTTCGATCTAGAAAGAGACGGGTAGTCTATCTCGCGCGCGACGCGACTCTAGCGCGCTGTCGTGCTAGTCGGGCGCTTCATCATTAACATTATCACGACCAAATTTTATCTGATCGATTGTACGGGCGAAGAAACTGAATCACGTACGTGTGGAACTTTTTCTTCTTTAGCAATATTTTCTTTGGTGTGTATGGTAAGTCAAGTCATCATGACATTTTCAGTGTAAAAGTTCCACAGGGGTACGCGATTCAGTTTCTTTCACAGTAAGTGCAAAGAGAAGATAGGTGACCGGAAACTGATTGGCTTAAGATCGGGAGGAATGGCGATAAAGACACCTACACTTAGTAGTTAATAGTTGAGAAAGAGAAGACAGGGAGAAGTAGGTACCTACAGAGCGTAATCACAAAAAAGCCAGCATTTGCTGAGTTGGGACTATTTAGAGACAATTAGTTCTTTCTGATTATTATTTGAGCTGGACCAATAATTGGCTTAACTTGTATTATGGCTAGTTAAGCGATCCATCATCACACACCCATTCATTTTAAGAAGTAATGTGTTTAAAATTAGAAGTACTTACAGGGCAAAAAGTATCGTTCACAAACATGCCATCACTCCGCAGACAACGAACGGATCTCCTCTTCGTTCCTTCCCCGCAAGGTGAGCCGCCTAGGAAAAGAAACATGTGATTTAAGAACATATTAAAACAAAGAAGCGGGTCTGACTTACAAGATTTATTACGTAGCTCACTCGCAATCGCCATCGTGTTCATTTTGACAGTTCATGTATATGAATGTGACAGCTAGCTGATTCCGATGCCAATCGTCAGCCCATACATGAACTGTCAAAATGAAGACGATGGTGATCGCGAGCGAGTTAGACAATAAGCTTGCAGGTGGGGTACCTAGCGGCTGGCAGTCGTCCCAGGGCGCCACGTGCCAGGAGTAGGTGTGCGGCGCGCAGGGCTCGGCGTCCACGAGCGGCGGGC
Organism: Pandemis heparana; assembly: GCA_963854515.1. Classification (NCBI taxonomy): domain Eukaryota; kingdom Metazoa; phylum Arthropoda; class Insecta; order Lepidoptera; family Tortricidae; genus Pandemis; species Pandemis heparana. The sequence continues at coordinate 13,048,544 of OY978013.1, read as the reverse complement.
ACGGCGCGCCGCCCTCCGCCGCCGGCCGCAGCAGCACGCGCGTGCGGTCGCGCCGCCCGCCCCACTTCGTCTGGACAACGAACGTTAATAAGCCGTGGATCCAATACTTGTTTTCATAATGGCATGGATAAACGGTCAATATTATCGCGATCCATGTCAGGAAGCGTGTATGTATGTATGTAAACTCTTTATTGCACATAAAAATTTAAAATGCAGAAGTACAAAAGTACAAAGGCGAACTTATCCCTGAGAAGGGATCTCTTCCAGCTGACCTGATACAGAAAGGAACAGTTTACAAAAAGGCAAGCAGTCATATTATGCGCAAATAAATAAAATTATTAATAATAAATTTACAACTAAAATATAATAGTGATGTGATGGCGCCCCACGTTGGGCGCCATTGTCACAATAAAAATGCTTCTCATCGTCGTTTAAACTTTAATACTAGCGTAGGTTCAAACAGAAATAAATAATTACTTATTGCGAGAACTTATCTAGCACACGCGCTCGGTTCGGTAGTCTGGAGAGAAAAGAACGAGAGAGCGATGCGGAGCGAGCGAGAAAGGTGGCGCGGATGCGTTCGGAAATGGTATAAAGCCCGTGTGACAGCGACCTTTTTTTACGAGAATAATAATAACAAAATAGTAATAAATATCTTGGGACAATTGAAAGCCCCAAACTAAGCAAAGCTTGTAATATATGGGCACTAGACAACGGATAAACATACTTATATAGATAAATAGATACTTAAATACATAAATTAAACATCCAAGACTCGAGAACAACCATACATATTTTCATACGGGACCTCAAGCTTCATAGTCAGGTTCTCTAACCACTAGGCCATTCGGTCGACAAAATATTAAAATAACAGCCACAGCTAGCCAATAGCTGCTATTTTCTCTTCTGAGTTTATTATATGAAAGCAATTAATAAACAACTACATTTAAATATCATTACCAATAGATAACATTATCTTCAAAAGAGTTGACTTAGACATTCCCTCCCCAGCCTCTGGCAGACGTCGGCATAACAGACGCCAACGCGACTAAAATCGGGTCGCTTGCCAAGGGCTTTGAATTTTGACGTTAACCACCTTACGGTGCGACCACACCGCCGCATAAAAAACGGTGACATTACGGAATCGCAACAAAATGTATAAAGAAACGGTGAGAAAACGTGACGCATACGACACGTCACTGCGTATACCCGGCGGTTTGGTCGCACCCTTAAGGTTGATTGTCATTGTCACAGGAAGGGAGGAGTATTTAAAGTGAAAGGTAACCTGTTCGCAAGGGCTCCACTCGGACCAGCTGCTGACGACGCAGTCCCCGGGGCAGGGCGCGCGGCACGGCGCCTCGCGCGCAGGCGCGGGCCCGGCGCCCGCCATCTCGCACGACGAGTCCTCCAAACTGTTGCCTTCACCGTCCACGCAACTGCGTACATAACATTAAATTAAAAAAAAAACCCTCAAGCAGTAATCGAGTAATCCATACGTAAATAATTAATTATTCAATTTTGTGCCGGAAATGCCGTACATTGCCGCAAACTGCTGGACCAATTGTTACCAAACATGACTACCACCGCAAGAAAACTGGCTTTCGAACGAAAAAAAACCATAAACTGCTTGGCCCGAAAATTCTTGAAAAATGCTTTAAAAATTAATTACTCGTAAACTACAAAAAATCGGCCAACATATGGGGTATATTCGGATAGCCCCGGATGTGATGCATCAAAGTTTTGTTTCTGGCGTCAGTTTCGGGCCATTTAAACCGAGAACGGCTGAACCGATTAAACTTACACGACGGTGCGGTTGATGATGGCGTGTCCGCAGAGCGCGCGTCTCGGCGCGCAGGCGGGCCACTCGCCGAGCGCCCAGCGCGGCTCCGCCACCGCGCACGCCGCGCGCTGCAGCGTCGCGCCGCACTCGCGCCCGCCCGCAGAACCCTCCTCTAACACCTCCCTGCACACACATCATCATCCATCATTGCAACCTGTGATCCAATTAAGTATAAGAAATGCAGTCAAGGAAAAATATTATATTCAAGTAACGTCACCTCACCTATAAGCAGAATAAACGACCAATAAGCAACCACACAGGTTATAGAGATCAAACTATCATAAAGTTACTAGATGCTTTTTAAACTGGAAATGCTTTAACAAATCCATAATCAGGAACATAGCGAGCATCCCTATCACATCAGCATTCCTATCTAATAAATTCCATATAAGTTATAGAAGTAAACAGTGTTAGGTATAGTAGCAGTGAGTGACCTGGTCCGGAAGCGGAAGGCGGCCCTGGAGCCGGGCTCGGCGGCGCAGGGCCCCCACTCGCCCCACGCGCCGGCGCCGCAGTCGCGCGCGCACCGCACCGAGCACGCGCCGCGCAGCAGCGAGGGGAACTCCTCGTCGTACGTGTACCCGTCCGTGGACGCTTCGCGCACACGGCTTGCTCCTATTTATTTATTAAATATATAAATAATTAGAGTGACATATTTATTGGGTATGTTGACATTTGTTTAATTGTATTGATTTGTTAACATAAAATGATATTTACTTGCTTTCAACTCTCAGACATTTCAATTGAAGCTTGTGTACATTTTGCATGCCATAAGAGATTTTAGATTTAATGTGTATATTTTGCATGCTGTAATTCAGCTAAATGTGTGAACCTTTTAAAAATATTGCCTAAGACCTTTTGTTAGCCACATTTAATGCAAATAAATGATGATGATTATTATTATAATTATTAACATATTTTTACCCGACTTCAAAAAAAGTGGAGGTTCTCATTTTGGTTTTATTTTTTTTCTATAAACCTGCTCTTAATTATAAAGTCACCGCCAGAAAATGGCCAGTACGAAAGCACAACAATTTCATAGGCGCAAGTTCTGGGTGCGTCAGATACATGGAGAGCCGAAAGGAGGAGAAATAATAAAAACTGACGCTACTATCCCTATATCTAGATAAAACCACATTCTATCTAGCTCTGTGCGTGACTACTGTGACCTAGGTTCCTATCCTCCTTTTCTAACACATAACTCTACATTTGGTAAAACACAATGAAGAACATTTCAAGATAGCTCCAACTCCAACACAGGGTATAGGGTTCGGTTCCTACTTCTCCCTAAAACTTTGTGCACTAATCTTTCTTTAAAGGTTAGGTTATGGACCCAGATATTGTGCAATAAATTTAACGAAGTCACTGAATTGAAATGGTAAATAGTGAACTAACCAGTAAGGGGGTGGAATTTTTTGCACACATCCATAGGAACATCTCGTCCACCGAACATACAGCGGGCAGCTCTCAGCGCTCTTCCTTCTCCGCATTCCATGCTGAAACGTAAACGAACCAATCGGACCCTCATAAGTTTTAATACCATCAAGGGGAATTCGACTTGGGTAATAAAGTGCGAATCATCAATCTTACCCGGGAGGAAGAATGCAATCGGAATCAGTAGGCAAAAGTTCCAGGGAGACATTCTTACAAATGCATGTAGGGATGTCTGGGTCCGATGCATCCAAGAATCTGAAATTAAATACGGGTCGTAAAAAACACACCCAGGACCCTATTTCATAAAGCTGCAAGTTACAATTTACAAGCGGAAGTCTCTATCTAACACATAGGGTCAGAAAGAGACTTTCGCTTGTAAATTGTAGCTTTATGAAATAGGGTCCTGATCTAAGCAACAATATTGCACATGCTGAAGTACTTATGTTAAGTCGAGGGCATAAAAATATTGTCACAGCCATCATGTCAAATTTATATGTGTCACCCACCTTATTGTTTGTGGCACAAAGATGCATAAAGGTGGAAACACATTATTAACACGCGACGCGACCCGATGCAACGAATGTATGCGCATGGCATCGCGTCGGATGTTCATAGTGTGGTTCTGGTCATAGAACAGAATACAATTTGATTCGACTCAACACGCGTCGCGTTGCATCGGGTCGCGTCGCGTGTTAATAATGTGTTTCCACCTTAAATGTTTTTGTCGTCTTGGTAACGTACATATATTTATGCCCTTGACTGTATATAGTTAGGTACGTCTTATCTTATTTGAAGCTAAAATGAGTCGCTTATATCCAGAATCTGGGGGCACGGCAGTGCCCCCGCCAAGTCGAGCAAAAAAGCGGCACTGCCGTACCATCCTCGATTGGATTTACCAGTTTAAAGGTAAGCGACTTAAAGGGCCTGACGGATTTGAATGTGGAATCTGGAATAAATCATAAGCTACTTTTCCGCCACGATCCACGATGATTATTTTGGTGTATCTCAGGGCTTTTTGTAAGGGTGTTCTTCACGCAACAGTTCGCGTTTACCTCAACGGCTCAGCGCAGACGTTGTCGCACGTGACGGGCGGCGGCACGCTGTCGCACGACACGCGGCACGTGGCCACGCTCTGCGGCACCAGCTGGCCGGCGCACGCGCCCGCCTCCACGCGGTGCGACGCCGAACCGCACCAGATGCCTGCACACAGGGACTCGGTCACTTCTCAACCTCATAAGGCCCAAGATAGTCTTAGGACGTTTATTATAACGATCCACTGTAGGTACTTTAAGGCGCAGGCCCAGACCTTTTAATTGCTATAAATTCTGAAAATGGCATAATATTTAGGGCTAGTCTTAAATTATTTGGAAAATGTATGTCCCACTTTTAGAACGTTGAGTTGAGCCGCTATTTGACAAGTTTCGATGTTTGCTTGGGTCAGAAGGACTATATTTTGTATTTCTAAAATAGAACGTTGGGCCTTACGAGGTTAAGGTTGTTCCTAAGTCACGAATATACATTTAAGTGCCATATGCCAAAGATGAACTTTATGATTCAAGTTTTACGTACAGAAACAAATGATACAACCGGGTGTGTTATAAAAACTGTCTAAGATGCGCTTATTCAACATTTTATCGAAACCAAAAAGAAAGATAAACCAAATGTAGAAAACAAGGTATTGTCACAAAATATACCCATGTTATAGGTACGGTTCAGATGTTTCGTAAGTATATGCGTCTAGCCTCTGAGTTAAGAAGCTTGAAGCTTGATCTTCGGTCTCGCTGACCATGACCATGACCACCGCGGGTGTCTATGGGCAGTGGTGATCGCTTACCATCAGGTGACCCACTTGCTCGTTTGCCTTCCTATTCACATAAAAAAAATAAATAAATAAAAAAAAAAAAAAAAAACCATAGTCAGCATACATTATACAGCATACATGCATACATTTAGCATCGCAGTAAGCACCCACCGATGTGACGTGACATCTATGCCGCCGCTCACTTGAGTTTTCAAGTCATAAATCTCTCACTAAAGACCGGGAAGGGGTTCTACCTGAGTTGAAAAGTGAGTATAGTTTTAGTGAACTGACTTCTGACGCGGTGTCCGGCGCCGCAGCGCGCGGCCGGCGGCAGGCGGCAGGTGCTCCACTCGCCGGCGACCCAGGCGGCGTCGCGCGCGCGGCAGGAGCGCGCCACCGGGCACGAGCGCGACTCCTGCGTCGGCCCACAGTTGGGCCCGCCGTGGACTGTGCGGATGCGGGTCTGCTTGCCGGGGTCTGGACAGTCACAAAGTTTTAGGTATCTACGAGTACTTATCTGCTTAAATTTTTGTTGTACATCGAAAAGTTGGTAAATGTTGAATCACAAATTGCAAGTTTTTGTGATAAAAAATTTATATTATTAAGCATAGCAAAGGTTAATTTGCGGAGATTAAAACAACTCACCACAAGTGTTAGGACAAAGCGACCAAGGCATCCAGGATTCGACTCGACAGCCACGGCGACAACGAATGGTACAGGCGCGCCGTGAAGCTGGCCGGCGGAGAGGGGCACATCTATGACATACCTCGTATTACAACCTAGCCAACTTCCATTGACATCATAATAAAGATCAACTAGAAATTATTCTTACAAAGCCTCGCGGACGACATCAGCGTTGTTCTGAACGCACATCACGTCTCTGGACATCTCTCCTTCTTCTACGCAAGGCTCTTCATCGTCGCTCTCGTTAAATGTTTCTCCATCCTGCAAAAATTACGCTTTTGTTCTGGTTCTACTCTGATTTCCGAGAGATCCTAAGATACATAGAAATAAATATAAATGGGAGTGTTCATATCCTATAGCCTTAGAACAAAAAAGGTGAGTGTGGGCTGAAAACAATGATAGTTAAACACTATTTAGAAGACCAACTCTTAGACTTTTCACAATTACTATTTATGACTTTTTAGGGCTGCAAGTAAAAACTAGTTCATGAACAGAATGTGTAAGATGGTAACATACGAGTAGGTCAGTGTAGTTGGTCTGCGGCATGAAGTCCTGCCGGCGGCGCTCGCACGGCCCCCACGGCGTGGCAAGCCACGAGTACGTGGCGCACGCGTGCGTGTTACACGGCTCGTGCTGGACCAGCTGCTCCTCGGACGGACATGGCCAGCCATCTGAAATTGACAAGTGTTGGTAATCTTTCATCTTTCCATGAGTATAAGACGGAGAGGAAAGTAGATGGAGATCTTCAAAGAGAGACTGTGATTGGCTTCTCCTCTTAGAGCTTATGTGCTGGGGTTACGATAGGTTAGGTTTATGGACTTGGATATGAAGGTCGTGGTTCACGTAATCACTTAAGGATTAGCGTAACGAGTGGTCCTGTCTGGCACTGCTGCTAATGTAATGAGTTTACACCTACCTACCGCTGAACCGTTGTTTGACTAGAAAGGCGGGTAGTAAAGAATATCGCGCGGGATTTAATGGGTAAGAGCTGATGTAAGCATATAACCTCATCAACTGCCTGTAGCGATGGGTTATCTGATCGTAGATTTTCCTTGAGCTGTACGAATTTGAAGTTTTATCTCAGCTCGAGACCTTGATCTTTGACGTTGATGAGAGAGGGAGAGTTCGTTACAGAGCGTTCACTGCCAACACGTTGGCCCAGCGCGACGGGTCGTTGCAGGTTCCTGTGAGCACTTACTGGGCGAGGCGTGGGCGAGTATGTGCCGGCGGCGCTGGCGCTCGGGCGGCGCGCGGCCGGCGGCGGCGCAGCGCGCGCTGCACGGCGCCCACGCGGCCCACGCCGACACCACGCAGTCGCCGGCGCACGCGATGCGGCAGCGCTCGCCGCGCGCCGGCGCGCCCGCGCTGCTGCACCACGCGCGCTGAGCCTCCTTCTGCACACGAACCGATACCGAATAATGATTTGCCGTCGGGTGAACTAGGAAACCACGACTATGCACAAAGCGTGATTCGATTACCATCTAATGAACTGCTAGGAATGAAGTTACAGTAGAGACCCGCAACGGCGTCATCCGAGCAAAACAGGAAATATTCGCCGAATGTGTTGCAACCTTCGATCATTTTTCCCGACCCGGCTTTGAACTACTATAAAATTTTACGAGTAAGTAAACCTTTCTTGAATCACTCTATCTATCGATGAAAACCTCATATAATCCGTTTAGTCAAAAACCTTAGCTTACATACGTAGCTTCATAGAGACGGTATAGAGTAACTTTGTTTTATACTACAATAAGATACCACATTATTTAGAATTTTATAATTTTTAAATATTTTCCACGGCCACTGTCCAAGAGCGACTACACTAAAAACAGCACGCATTTGAGACAAACAGAAGCATTTAAGAATTGTTTTACTGTCCTTTAATCCCGAGTGGCTGACGAAAGACCGATCAAAAAAAAAAACCTCACCCCATCATGCCCCACGCATCTCAGCTCCCTCGTCCTCCGTCCCGGGCCGCAGGTGGTGTGCGGCTGGTTGAGCACGCAGGAGCCCCACGGCAGCGCCTTCCACGCGGCGCAGCGCGGCGCCGCGCACGTGCGCTTCTCCTCGAGCGGCGGGCACGGCGCGCCGCCGCCGGACGCCGCTGACGTCACGCGGCGATGACGGACGCTGAAGCCTTTACAAACGATTTATTTATTAGGCATGCGTTTTTGCGATCTGGGGTAAGCTTGGGATGCGGAGAGAGAGAATTGGTAAGCTTTCTCTGCACTCTCTTTACTCTCCGGTTCTTAATTAAGTAGAACGTCTGCGCTCGTTGCATCGCCTCCATTGCAGAAGTCCTCATCCCGTTGAAAATTCGCAAAATCTGTTCTTATTTCTTACATCGGATGGAGCCTTATGCACCATTTCAAATTTCTGGATTCAAGGGTTTGATCTGAGCGTCGAGTTGGATAGTCAGATGTGGGTACTAGGTGTACCCATTGCTGGTGTTTAAAAGAAGGTAGCAGTTAGTTCTGCTGGTCTGTCAGGATCTTTCCTACAATTTTACTGGCCTAGATGAGTGGGTCAATTTCAACAAGACGTATTTTTTGTATCATTTCGGTGTGATTCCTTATATCTGTTTTTTTTTAGATTTTTAAATGCCAAAAGATACTAGACTATTTTGTAAGACATATCTGAAAGGGAACCTGAAATCTTAAATAGTTTTCGAGATATTAGAGGTCAAATTTCTAAACACACAACGGAATGATAAATGTACACCGGAATGAAAGATAAGTTCCAATGGAATGATAAATGTACACCGGGATGATAATATCACCCCACTGGAATGATATTTAAACCACCGGAATGAAAGTAAAAAATAGGGTTCCATAATCAAAACTATAATTTTGTATTATTTGATTCCCGAACTAACTCCCGATAACCTGTTGCTGTAGGAATCAGTCACAGATTTACGATTACTATCGAGTACTTATTAAGTGTGAGTTGCACAAAGTTAATCTATTTTTTTAAAAACCCCTTTTTGCAACGTTCCCTGGTGGCCTAAAAGCCTAAACATTATCTAAGAACATGCGCTGGTACAATACTAATACTATACCAAAAACCGCATCGCAATTGGGTTAGTATTTCATTTTAGAAAATATGCTACGGACCCTTTCATAATACTAAAGTGAAGCTACATTTGATTTTACTACACCGGAAACACCGGAATAAAAATGGTGGAATGAGAAACTCGACATAAAAATAAATATTAAAGGAAGGATAAGAGTCGTGTTGTTAAACTAATTGAACTCTTAAAATTAGGATTATATTTTACGTGACATATATAAATTACAAACAAAAGCAATACAAAATACAAAAACTATGACCAACTCCGGAATGATTTTTATTTTGTCCCCACACCATGGTGACGATAAAAAAATAAATTTTACTCGAAAACGTTTCACAGTAACACACGTCCAATCTCGCTGAGCGCTGCAGTTTGACTATTGCTCGGAGTACGCGAGAGACGGGAGGGCTTAAGGGATCAAACTCGGGAAATAAATCGTTCCCAAAATTTGCCCGCGGAATGAGAGCGGGTCTCCGGACAAATGTATATGCACGTATTCAGAGGTTACAAATGTGGTAAAAATCAGGCGATGTGCTTTTTTTGTTACCTGTTTATATGGTAATAAAATAAAGGTAAAAGAAAAGTATTGTCACGCATAGTATCCGAATTATCCGGCATTTTGTAACTAAACCCGGCTCCGGGACAACCCACCTTGATGAGAAATACGGTCTAAATATATATTTTTAAACAATTAAATACCATAATATTTTAATTTTAGCTGTCGCCCGAGGTAGACAATAGGGGGTTGTTTCCTAAAAAAAATAGTTCTACATTATCAAAGCCTTCTGCACCTGCGTTTTCAGTCTTGCCATCAAAATTTACTGCTTGGGAAATTGACCCTGGTATGCTATTCAGACAAATTGCTAATTTCATTTTAACCCGTTAGGTGGGCTACGAATCTGGAATCCCTTTAGTAATTCTTGCTATATTCCCTAATTTCTTGAAAAGTTGTATATCAATATGGAGCTCGTCACAAAGATGTACCTGTAGTAGTCAGCTGCTGCACAGGGTACAGTGGGCACCCATCGGTGGGCTGGCAGGCCCCCCATTCGCTCCACTCTCCTACTTCGCAGTCACGTGGACAAGGCACCTGGATAGAAATGTTCGTTTTAGAACAATGCGACACTGATTTAAGATGATATGAATTTTTAACATGAAACTACCGTGAGACTCAAACATAATTACAACAAAACGGATAACTCACGCATAAAAAGCCGGAAGGAAGCTCCAACAATTGCTTCGGACTAATCCGGACTAATCAGCGAAACGAAGCCCCCCCCCCCCCCGCCACCCGCCGGGCGACCGCTCTCTGATGAAGGACTACGGATTAGTCCGAAACAATTGTCGGAGCTTTCTTCTGGCTTTTTATACGTGAGTTATCCGTTTTGTTGTAATTATGATATGAATTGTAGAGGCCTGCTTACACAAATGGACGGTGCCGATTATCCTTAGGAAATAATAAGCGGGTCAGCAATCGTTATAGTAATTTTAACATGATTTCAATCACGGAACTCTTCGGTCTGAGTGATCCGACACCGTCGCATTTTGCTGGTTTTTTCACGGTTCAAAGAGAGCGCAGCCCTAAGTGTGTGTGTATTAAGTGTGTTGATACCTTGATGTGTTTCAGATAAAAATAGTTTCGAAGGATAGACAGATGGCCAACGAAGTGATACCACAAGGGTCTCTGAAAATGGTGTACCTCGCAAGGCTGCACGAGGGTAGGTAGCGGCGCATGCGCGCACTGCACGGGATGCAGCGCCCGCCCGTCGGCGCGCACGCAGGTGGCCTCGCGGCGCTGCACGCCGCCGCCGCAGCTCGCCGCCGCGTCGCTCGCCAGGTCGTCCGAGTCGTCGTCGTAGATCGCGTCGTCGTCCGTTTCGTCGTTGTCGTCGTCGTTGGCTGTAGATGGCGAGAGTCTCAATCAAGTTTGTATATAATTCAAATCCTTAAATACACTTTTTTTAGAGGATAAAAACTAGGTAAGGAAAGAAATTTAGTCATTGGGTAAGGGAAGAAAGTTAGTCATTGTTGCGGAATGTGTCGAAGACCTGCAAGACATGCTGGGGCAACTACACCAAGCGTCCCTGCGAACGGGTCTCAAGATGAATATGGAGAAGACAAAGGTTATGGCAACAACCGATCTCACACTAAATCCCATTTCATTGAATGGACAGCCGCTGGAGCAGGTGCAGGAGTACACGTACCTAGGACAAGTGATAAAGCTCGGCCGGGACTCGATGATGGCAGAGATAAGGCGAAGGAAGCAATTGGGATGGGCAGCCTTTGGGAAACTGAGTCGCGTGCTGAAGTCGAAAATTCCCCAATCGCTCAAAACAAAGGTTTTTAACCAGTGCGTACTACCGGCTATGACGTATGCTTGTGAGACATGGACACTGACTGCTGGGATGGTCCACGAGCTCAAGGTAACGCAGCGAAATATGGAGCGAGCTATGCTTGGAATAACGCTGCGGGACCGAGTCCGGAACGAGCTCATTAGACAGCGCACGAAAGTCGTTGACGTGGGGCACAGAGTCGCCAAGCTAAAATGGGCGTGGGCCGGCCATGTGTGCCGACGACACGACGAACGGTGGAGCAAGCGCGTTCTGGACTGGAGACCCCGGCTAGGTAGAAGAAGTGTAGGCAGACCACCTGCCCGATGGTCCGAGGACATAAGGGAGACAGCGGGACCAGTCTGGAAGAGGGAAACGAGCAACCGTTCGGGATGGAGACAGATTGGAGAGGCGTATGCCCAACGGTGGGCGTATACACGCTGAAGAAGAAGAAGAAGAAGAAGAAGGAAAGAAATATTCTCAAAAAAAGCTCTTGAATCCAAATTAAATTCAAACTATCTGATTATGATTGATGTAGTCGATTGGAGATTACAAAAGAAAAAAAATCAAGCACAAGATTAGAAATCGTCCAAGGGGTACGAGTGGGAATAGGTTCGACCTATTCCCACTCGTACCCCCTTCGACGACCATAAAATGACCAAAACATGTCACATATTGTTCAACACTCTTCATTATTATGAACTAGGATGAAGTGTATAGACATGAGTTTTTTGTTACATGTACCTATGTATATTTCATCAGCAGCTATTGGTTCATCAAATATTTACCAGTAAACCGTTATCGCTATTAAAAAATCAAATAGAACAGTTCGGTTCAGCACGGCTATTACGAGAGAGCGCCAGAGTTGTGTCGCGCGAGATAGACTAGCTGTTTTTTTCTTACTGTTCGTTCTAGAAAGAGATGGGTAATCTATCTCACGCGGTCTTGGCTAGTCGTACTGGTAGTTTCTTACAAGGTGTAGGAGTGGCAGGCATCTCGACGGCCACGCGGCAGGGCCCCCAAGGTCCAGGCGTCCAGTGAGCTGTAGCCTCCAGGGAAGCCGGCCGCACTTCTTCTACCACGTCGCATTCTTTGCCATTACCTTCTCGACAAATACAGGTAAATTACCAAGGAAACCGCAGCCACAATAGATATTAGATACCAATGCAGTTACAGTGTAAACTTTTGGAATCTTTCAATTTTATCTCTTCCTAACATTGCTTCCTAATCGCCGTACTTCAGCATGCATCACCGCAAGTCACAAGCCTCTTGCTATCAGAGGACTAAGTTTATTTACCCATGTGGATTCAGTAAGGATTGGAAGCTTAGCGTGCCAAACATTAAAATTTTATTTAGGTACATTATGGCTGTTTGGGACAGATTTCGCCTCAGTGGTATTTTCTAAGGATCAGCTAAGCTGACAACAATTATTTCTGAAAAATTCAGCTAAAATTTAGAGCTACAACAAATTTTAAAATTATGAAATTCATACCTCTATGAAACATTACTCAATAATACTCTATGAATCAAATAAGAAATCAAGCCATTCCGATTGGTCTTTAGACACTTGGTTCAATTTCTTTTATGTGTATGAGTTGAAAAAACAGTGATTATTACAATACAATACAAATACTCTTTATTGAACACCACAAATCAGTACAAAACAATACAGAAACAAAGAACAAAGTATACAATAGGCGGTCTTATCGCTTAATAGCGATCTCTACCAGACAACCATTAAGATAGAGAAATAAGTTGGAGACAGTTTAAGTAGGTGGCGGAAACAAATAGACTAGACTAGATTATTATATCAGTTACAGTGCTTATTCTCTAAGCGCATCTTGGCAATTTTCATATTTCATTTGACTGACGTCTGACTGAACCTAAGAAATATCTACGAAGTTTGCCGACAGTCATTAAGCAACTAGAAGCACTGTACCTAAATAACGTTTTAATGCGACTTTTATTCGAATTAAAAAAAGTCTAGATAAAAATGAAATTTGAAGAAGAATTTCAAGTAGGTAGGTAAGTTATCATACCGTGTGGCAGTCTCCTCAGGCGACGCGTGCGCACGAGCGCGCCGTCCGTGCGCGGTCGCCATGGCAACCACTCAGCCAATGAACAGTCCTCTCGCAGCACACATACTCGCGATGTGCCGATGCGGGCCAAAGCCGAGCCACAGTACCTAGAAAACTTGGTTATTACAAAATGGAACCGGAATTTAGTAGAACCTACCTACTTCTTGTCAAGCCAGATTATAAAACTCTGAAACGCGTGCGCCACCAAGAGGAGGCACTATCAAACAAATTGATTCCTGAAATGACCCACCGTAGAACGTTCTTACAGTAAACGTTACAATGATTTTCCTTGCCAATTTAATGTAAAGTCACAGTGACATTTATTGTGAAAAGGTTCAACAGTGGGTCAAGATTCAAGAATCAATTTGTTCTATTTAGTTTTCGTGGCACCACTGTGTGATGTCTGTGTAAAGTATTGTGATAGACAAAAAAAAAGTACTATGATAAGGTTTTATAATGGTCAAGGAATCAAATTGGTTGGCTGTACCTACCTACAAAAACATTACAAAAATAATTAGCACTGGTAGATACATATTGCTGTTTGAATTTTGCGATCCCATAACCTACCGCCAGAAGGTTGCTTATTTGCGAGTTTATTAAGTAAATTACATTGCATATTCATTAATAGCTTGCCGTGAATGAAACAACAAACATACAGCAAAAGTTGTACTAAACAAATATCCCAGTCGAGTCGTAGTACAGTATGTATTAGTAACCACGGTGGCAAAGGTTCCTTGTTGACTGCATAAAGTAAACATTTCGCCCGACCCCTTCACATGTACAGGCAGCAAGCACTTATATTTAAATATTTGTCTTTTTCTACTATACAATACGATAAATTGTCACAGAAGTTAAGACCTAAAAATGTTAAAAAAGTGGGGCAAATAATATTCCAACATAAGTAAGGAAAAGGACACAATGCCTACGCAAGGGTTGAAACTAAAGCTTTTCCTCCCTAGTTGATCAATGTACTATTCTATTTGGAACTGACAAACGCGACAGGCTTGTCATAGCTACACATTCTTGCACAATGGGGTTATTATTGCCTGTGATTAGTGACAATACTCGCATTGTGTAGTGAAATTGTACTAAGTGCTACGAAACACGCGTAGAGCAGCGCTACGCCGCGATGTAGCACATCGTATTATAATTACCACAAAGATTTATTATTTATATAATCTTTTAAAATATAAAACTATGAGAGTGCATTACCACAAAAATAGTGAGTTTCTGTACATACTGAGTATACTTAACACTACAGTAGCTCGCAAACTACCTGCTTTTAACACTAGAAAATGTAAGTATGTTTACTGTCGGTATATATTGAAATTGTATACTTAAGTGTTAATTAAAACACTAGTAGAACCAGAGCTATGCCGCGCCATAGCATATGGAATGTAGCAAAAAATGACCGTGTCTTAAAGTGACAGGTATTATTCGCCAGCAAACTGTCGCAGTACGACGAAATTTATGTTTGTTTAAAGCGAAAATATATTTTGTGGAAATGCTGAATATAATACTAAAATATCACATCGAGAATCCCGAATAAGGGAATCCCGATACTATCAGGATTTAGAAAAAAAAGTTCTAACTTAATCTTTTAAAAGATAACATCTCATCTCATTCTGTTAAAGTAAAGTATTCAGATAAAGATCCTAAAACACGGCCGTTAACTTTATATAAAAAGTGGAAAACAAAATGTAAATCCCGTCGATAAAATTCGGGAAGTTAGCGACTGAATCGTTCAGGACCTCAATAAAACCGGTAAGTGGTTACTATAAAGTTTCGCACTTAGTACATGTTAGCGGTTTTAGATCAATATTCAGCTGACCCAGTTCCAAGGGAAGTGTCGTAAGAATGCACACGCGGAGCATAGCGATCAGCTACCCACATACGTGGAATAAGGGTTCCGATTGGTTGGGTGTACGTTATCAAGGACATCTTGAACCCTTTTGTTTGGGGTGAATTTAGTAATATTGCTGGAACTGAAGCATTGACATTAGGAAGATAATTTATAAACGACACTGAAAATTAGAACACATAGAAAAAAATAAAGCTATGGCCGGGAAATAATTAGGAAGGTGTTCCTAGTGATGTTCAATTACATTCAAGATAAGGGCTAGTAAATATTTTATTAAGCAAACTTTTTTAAAGCAATGAACGTCAATAATTTGTTACAAACGGTCGAATCAATCACTGTAGTGCCATCATAAATCAATGTGATATCCTGATATCTAACCTGACCTTGATCCCATTTGTTAGAAGCCATCTACTTTGAAAAAAAAACGAGACCTAGCACTAATGGTTACTTGCTGGGCCCCGTTTCTCAAAGCTTATTAGACTAATAATATTAGTGTTTTGTCTCGTGAATTAAACGAAAAAATGAAACAAAACACTAATATTATTAGTCTAATAAGCTTCGAGAAACGGGGCCCTGGAAAGGAAGCTAGATTCAGTTTTAGATTTGTCCATTAGTAGCGTCACCGTCAATAAATTGACAGTGTTAAGGTGTACGTCAGACTTAGACCATTGTATGATGGATGATTCATCAATCTTTAATGCCTAAAATCCTAAATACTTCCTATACTTATGTTTGATTTTAACTTGACTTTTGTTTGTCTTTATCTGTCAATTTGACATTGACGTTCGTCAAACATGATATGAAATATAGTCCTCCGCCGCGTCTGTCTATTACCGTGGTAAACTCAAAACTTGTGAACGGATTTTTATGCGGTTTTCACACGAGGAAGATTAAATATGACGCAAATATGACGATAATTGCCGCAGCACCATGTTTCTAGGTACTTATACATTGCACCCGTACACCGCCGGGGCGCTCACTGTCATTATACATTTTCCTGTAGAGATTAGCAACTTCAAATAAAGGGTACAAGTAATATTAGTGTTCTGCAAGACGCCTTAGTTTGTCAAATGCCCATTTATTTCGCATGAACATCATGAACTCACATGTTCTCGACGAACTGGCCGTCCTTCTTCCGGCACTGCACCTGCCGCCGCTGGAGCCCCAGCCGCGGAGTGTGCACCAGTGAGTCCGTCTCCGCCCGAGCGTTAAACCTGGGGATAAAAGACAGAGCCATTTGTCAAAAATTTGCAAAAAAGGCGTAACAATTCTGTTAATAATAATAGTCGGCGCTGAGCTGACATCGCAAAGGATTACATGATCTTTCACTTGAATAGCTTGTATAAGTTTTTCCAAGCAGCGGCCTTAGCACGCTAAAATGTAGACAAATATATGTCTGTGGATAAAATATATTGTCACGACATATTTTATCGCGGGCCCTAACATGCTATGGACGAAACCTAAAATTAACCCTAGGTTTAAATTTTATCACACGACATAAAGCAGTGTTGCCAACGATTTAAAAAAAATGCATTTCGGTCATTGTATTCGTTCAAACGCTCAGTGTAATTGAGTCTTATTTTAACATTCTACCTATTAAAGATGTCAAAGAATCTTAGCGGCTGACTCGTAAATAGTGTTTATCGTGATTTGGTCGGATTATCGCATTTGTCGTGATTGGCGGCTTGGTTTAGGCATGTCACATAACGAGTGGTGGTGGTTCATTTTTTTAAATGTTTGTCGGACAAGTAGGTTAGATGGTCTACTTACGGCTTAGTTAGTTTCCAGCCTCTACAGTAATGTATTATTGATTACAATAGCACAATAATTGAACATAACATAAAATTAAACATCATTTCACACAGTTCATTCAAATCAAAACAATTCGTTATTTAATTCTAGTTTATCATATTATTTCTTTTGTAACTGTATACTTATGCGTCGGAAATCACTGAGCCCACCGCAGCACGTTTGGGCACAAACAGAGGTTACGATTCTCGCCTTTTGTATGAATAATATCGACATAACTGCCTCTTTTTAAATTTATAATTATCATTGGCCATAGTATGAAATTTGCCGCAGTCCTCAAGCCACCTACATAAATTTATCCCAACTAACTGTCAAAAGGGTATTAATTATGTCTACATTTGGATTACCGTGTTAGAGCAATAGACAAATTGTCTACTCAGTCGTCAAGTGTGGATAAAATACCGCGACATAATTTAGCGTGCTAGTCACCGCGACAAAATATCGTTAGTCGCTCATTTGTAGACAAAATGGGTAGATAAACGTTACCGTGCTAGCCAGGCAGCTTCGATAAGTTTTTTTGAATTGAATTTGTAAACGTTTATATTGAAACTGTACGTGATAGATCATAATTGAAGTACGACAAATGCTTTTAGCCCAAATGGTTTATAAATAACTAGGCAAAGACTAACCTCTTCCATTAAAATTACCTATCGTCGGAAACAATTGCAAGGACACAAATACAAACTAAGTTAGTTATCGAACTTCATCCGTAAGACAAAGGCTCTGCGGTGAGACCACCGCTTGTTTCTATTCTAAGATGTAATACACTTTAAACAGCAATAAAAAACAAATATTCATCCTTATTTTGAGGAGCAAAGTATTTTTAGGTTTCCGTACCCAAAGGGTAAAAAGGGGACCCTATTACTAAGACTTCACTGTCCGTCTGTCTGTCTGTCACCAGGCTTTATCTTAGGAACCATGATAGCAAGACAGTTGAAATTTTCACACATGATTTGATTCTGTTGCCGCTATAACAACAAATACAAAAATATACCTAACTTCTTTTTATGTCTCTCTGTCGTATGTCTGATGTAAATAACCAATATAAACTGACCAAACACTAACTACAGGTTTTATAATTCACTTGCCGAATTTGTACGGACCCTCGGTGAGCAAGTCTGACTCGCAATTGGCCGGTTTTTTAAACTGTTTGCAAGGACTCAATGTGTAATAGGTAATTATTTTACGAAAGTGAATTTTCCTCACTCAAGTCACAAACTTGGAAGAGATTTGAGATTCTACTTCGAAAAGATTGATGTGTTATGGACTCATGGATTAACGGATGGATTACGTACGAAACTTTTATTCCGAAAATATATTAAGTTACCCCATATCACACGGCGACCACGACGTACAAAATCCGCGTTCTGAAATGAACACAGGCACGACGTCGTCTGTACACGCGTCAATGTGTGCGTTAGATACACAGGGCTGTCTATCGCAAAAACCTAGTACTATAAGTACTACCAATGACATAAATATAGGTACTTATACTGAAGATATGGCTTAGATGTGTGCAAATAAATGTACTCGTTATCTATTTATTTAAACTTACTTAAAATGTGTCTGTCTGTGTATTTAAGCATTATTATTTTCAATTACAATAGATGTACGACAACAAACTTAAGCGTATGATTCTGTAGTTATTAATCACGATAATTTCAGAAAGCATTAATTTTTTAATGTTTTATAAAATGAATAGGTAGGATAGGTTCCCGAACTTGTGACGTGCGGCCGACATACGTTGTGCGTTGCGAGCCCTACTAGTTGCCAGCAGCTTTCCGGCAGACTGCGCTTGAGGGGTGGGGTAACTCGAATCGGTGCGGGGCGGAGCGTGGCCATTCTGTACGTTAGTACTATTATATATTCTGTGCCCATATTGAAGAACAGAAAGTTTGAAAGAAGAGTGAAAGGTTTGCTACGCACAGATTTATACGATTTTTTGACAACAATAAAAAGATGGGTAGGCACATCCGCACATCACATGCCTACCTACTTACCGATAAACTTCTATCTATATATACTCGGGAGCAAGTTGTACGCTTAAAATATTAATACTTCTTTATTTACTTAGGAACCGTCATAATAAATTGTACCAATTGTTAGCTGGTGTTGGCTGGTGCTATTAAATATTTGATGATTTTCAATGACGTGTTATTTTAAGCATATGATCCGAAACGCTGTTTCGATAACTTTACATATCCAGAATGAGCACTCGTATAAACTGACACACTGGACACATTTTTTTACAAAAATAAATGAATAAATAACTCTTCATTTCAGGCGGCATTTCATAAAAGTAACAGTATAATGTGTTGTATTGCGTTACGTTATTCTTTGATCGTGTTTTTAGTTTTAGGCTGACATTTTAGCTTATTTCTGCGAGGATTTTAGCCATCCAATCTAGTTTCGATATCAGCCCAGGTCAAATGTAGTTACTGAAAATAACCTTAACGTTTATTGCACCATCTTTTCCTGAGATTGATACACAATAAGCTGGCCGAGACAAAGGCAAACCTCGTAACGGGTCCTATTTCGAGACACGGAAATTAAACCAAGTGTTCTTGCGGGATGGCGAAACGCCTCGCCGAAGGAAACCGCATTTCCTTTTGCTTCCAAGAAAATCTTTTACAGGGCATCGGCTTATTTGTTATTAATGTCGGTTTTGCTATTCTATTTTTATACTTCTTGTGGCATTTCAGTTAGTATACTAAAAGGCTGCCTATAATCAGAAAACACGTTGTTTTCTTTTTCCATTAACCATAATTTAACCGAAACACGTCTTTCATTCCTCTAAACTTCGTCTACAAAGAATTCGATTATCACTGTCCTGCAGGAATTACGCATTTTTTATGGGTCAAAAAGTACTCTATAATGCTATTCCAGACTGTATTAATTCTACCTGTGCCAAATTTCATTTAAGTCTGTTTAGAAATTCTGACGTGAAAATGTAATAAACATCCACACATAATCACAAACTTTCACATTTAAACCTAATAAATAGGACTATCAAACGACAAATGCTAAACGCCGTGGCTTTAAGGTCTTGCTATCTTAGGCCTGTCTATCGACATGATATCATTTCATTTGTCACTAAAGAATTAAAATGAAAAGCATAGTACAAATTGCAACAGAAATAAGTGGAGTAGAGTGAACAGTGGTAGAGTTTATTGATAGTACTAGAACTAATTATTAAACGCACCTTTGTATTGACCTGGTGGCATGCTCGCCCTCCCCAAGCGGGGAGCACTCGGTCCAGCGACCCACGTACACGGAGTAATCTGCGTTGAACACCGGTTCTGTAACAAACAAAGCATTGTTTACACCGCACATCTGATTTGACCGCCGTCTAGACTGTAAACTGTTTCAGACGGCGATGTGGTTAACGACGGGCATAGTTAGTCAAAGCGTCGGTCCTAGATGCTGGAGCTTTTTTACACTAAACGATCCAATATCGGTGTCAAACGATAGCTGATATCCGATAGCCAATTTATCGCTGTCAGCTCTTAGGTTTAACTTAGGAGAGACGAGGTTGTGTTTCGATGCTCGATGATTTTAGATGGTTTCCTACACTGCTGTCTGGTTTCACCTGGGTTTCACGCTCTGGTAATTCAGATTTGGCACTTCGTGTCACTTGACGCCTAAAGCGACAATCGAGTATTCCTCTTACTTTTTCCGAGGGTCCCTGGTAGTCACAAAGTTGCTTGCCAAGACTCGGCGGCTTCAAAAACCAGTTTTTTTATTAGGTAGAGCTATTAAATTGTCGATGAATATATGGAGATGGGTGTTATTGATATAAATAAACAAAATAAGATAAATTACGTTTTTTAGTTTTGGAGTCTGAGATGAAAATGTGCTCATTTAGAAGAGAGGTTTATTATACTAACGCAAGCCGCTAATTTAATTGGATTTAATCAAGAAATGAAAAAAAAAAACACAATTTTTTGTTTAAATGTGTTAAGTAATATTAACGCGATAATTTCTTTTTAAAGTTCTCTCTAAATTGCGTCCACATCCTTCTACGAAGCTCAGGGACGGGAAGTAATCAACTTGTGCACTTTGGGAGCTGCAGGTCTTTAGAAATTCAATTTTACGAAAGCAGGAACAAACTTGCTCATATTTTGTAAGTTAATCACATTACGTCGTTGTTATAACTACATACACCACGTTATTCTTACGTTATTGCATAGTATGTATCTAATTCAATGGCAACAACACTAAAAATAGTGTTCAGAAAAAAAAACATTTTTTAGAGCTTCGATGTCAAAGCAATTAATAAGAATCTCCTATTAAATAGGTATTTTTTGCAAATAACTTATTTTTCACAATCAAAACCGAAATATCTTCCTCCCGCTATTTTCAAGGAATGTTATCACGGCAAGATCTTTTCTTTCTAGCCTTTTCGATAACTTTTATAAGTGGCCAGTGTCATTTAATTACTTTAAAAAGTTTGTCAACAATAAAAATTACGCCAAAATATTTTTGTATTTTACGTATTTTACCTGAAATGAAAGAGCAAAAACAATATTTTATCGTTTCATTCAAGTTTCAGTTTTTGGATAGCAGGATGTATTTTACTTAGTCCTTGTCTAACAAGAGTACTGAAGTGTCAAACTGACAGATGAATACAACTAACTAACTGAACATAGCTAGCGTTTATAACAGGGGGTAAGTGTATTAACATTTATCAGAACGCCTTCTTGCTGATTAGCTTTAGGTACACACCTAAAGGTTTACCTATTGAGAGCACGAAAATCATTTCATGACCGCCGTCTAAAACTTAGAATATAAAACCGAATTAGGTTAATGTAAGCAAATATTTATAACCTATGTTGACGAATGCTAATAACTAATAATAGCATTATTTTGTAGGGTTTTGACCGCTGGTACATTCAACAATATCCGGGTTCATACTACTTAGTCGCGATTTATTTTATCTGTTAGGTTTTGTTTCTTTTGTTAGTGAACGCCGCAGTGAACGGCACGGGTCGCTGTATGGTTGGTTTAGACCCGGGTACTAAGGTGGTTGATCCGAGGTCTAGAATGCGTGTGTGGCATATCAATAACACGTGATCGTTTTTATGTGTGACCTAGAGTTCATTTGCTTTGTTTTGAAGTCAAAGACTTTGCACACGCGAGTGGTCAAGTAATTTTTATAATCGGCCGAAATTTTCTTTGTGCCCCAACAACAAAGCGGGATTGCAATCGACTGCGGGATCCCGCGGCATTTGACAAGTGGGTGTGGATGCCGATTTTGTACGAACATTAATTATGTGGGATACGTATTTTCGTATAACACAGAGTCGTAAGCGTAAATTATAAACCCTATTTAGGAACAGCCTCTGCTATCCTAAATCCTACTCAATTCTCCGTAACGTCTTGTGCCCCTACACTACGCCCCGCACCTGTCCCGAGGAACAATAACGCGATTAAGCCTGTAATTCTATTCCCGCTCACCTTATTATCGAGCGCTTTGAGAATGGCGCCCACAGAGTTTTCATACTAATTAATTAAGTGTGGGAGCATTGCGCCGCGATCGAGTTAGCTTTGTTGCTCGATTTGTTGTCTACCCTTAATGGGATGGCTTTAACGGTCAACTAAGTGAATGATATTCAATCGATCGTATGAAATAAGTAATAGAATTGTATATATGTAAATGCTAGCTGTTGCCCGGGGCTTCGCCCCCGCTGCATTTTTTTTCCAAAATGTTACTTTATACAAATTTTGTCCAAATAGTAACAAACACAACTAAAAAAGAATTATCCAAATTCGGTGCAGTCGTTTGGAAGTTATGCGCGTACATACATTTCAACGGTTCATTTTTATTTATATAGAAGAAGAAGATTGTAAAAGCACAATAGGATGGTAATAGACTACTGTCATGTTAGGCAAGGCTGACATATACGAAACATATTAACATATTACTATATGAATATACACAGTTAGAGGTGTGTTCTTATAACAAATCTTCGACATTACAACTATTACCAATATATAGAATGTCTATTAATTTCATCCAAACTTTGGTTGGAATCGGCCGCCGAAAATACGCCAAGAATTTAATTAAAGAAGATTTCATTTCGTCGCACTCCGTTATTAGTTAAGCCTTCCGAAGTTGTGTCATCCTCAGACAATGGCCGAAAACAGAGCTATTGTTCCCTCTAATTATTTAGAAGTGAGATTACAAGTTCTCCACGCGAGATTGGAACTGCGTGTGGTTAAGTTCGCCGGTTCGTATTGAACTCCCTGAAAACATTGAGGACAAGTTTAGGATTCATTTAAGTTTTAGAGGTTAGGCGGCGGTTATACCTACATAGAAATGCTGTAAAAACGTATATTTTTTTACAGGAACAAGGCAGAAAGAGTTGTCGTTAATTGTTAACGCTTACATACGCTCAAGGTTATAATTCGGCCATTCTCAGAGCAGGCAATTTTTGGACGTCCGAGCAAATATCGCAGGCTTTCTTAGGCTTTTTAGACATTTTATTATTTTTCATAGTTAGTATGCGTCCCATTCTAGCTCGCACAATAAGTTTTTGCACGATAATATGGTTATAACTACTTAAAAAAAAATACTAAAACCCCATTCTCCTAAGCTCCGTTTAGAGAGCGGACTCCAAAATTGAGAACAAAACTTTGTGTAACTTTGTAAATACTGCCGGTAGCTAATGTTAGGTGTATTATTATTCAAGTCAACTAGTTGGACTACATATTAATTATAATTAACAATAGCGGTAAGGTATTACTCATATAATTGTGATTTTTTTACCGCGCGAGCGAACTTCCATCTAAACTCCGTCAGTGGATATAAAATCACAAATTACACCACTATTTGTAAGCTTACGCGCGACCCAATAGGGCTGTACGCTAGTGTTCTGCGTGGTCCCCATCGCCGTCTAGGTCGGGTGCAAGCATAGCGTTTGGGGCCAAAATTACGAACATATATATCTAAACTCCGTTTTGTGTTTCCCGTCTCTGCTAAACTCCGTTTAGTTGTTTTATTTTTTACTGGTATTCTTTTGTATCTATTTGTCTTGCTATCATTATAGCTCGTTATCCTATGTTAATGACATGTTTGCTGCTATTCCCTTAAATGCATCCATCACTAAATAAAAAATCGAAAATGGCTTTCTCCCTAAACTCCGTAAACTAAACTCCATCGTATTTTTGATAAGAGTTTAGAAAATTAAACAAAATCTGATTGTTTTTGTACATCAAAATCGTTTATTATAGCACTCCCATTTGAGTACCGATGTTTTCGTGTTCAAGAAGTACACATTTTTGAAAATATTTCTTTATGGTTTCTATCGACATGATCTTCATGTTCCAGTGAATTATGACACGAGGTTCGCGTTACATGCTGTATATCTTATTTTTCGATCATAATATTTGCTTTTTATTTAATTTAAACAGATAAGTAATATTTTATTCATATTTAATGTATATCGATGTCTCAACTCCGTCTTGATGAAAAATCAATGTGTTATAAATCATAAACTAATTGGTTTATTTAATGGCCAAAAGCACAGAAAAGCTTCTTGTAGCACAGATTTTCACATTTTACTTCAATTATATTCATAAACGTAAAACTCAAAATCAAGACGGAGTTTAGGCTGAGAACACGTTTCCCTGAGAATGACCGAATTATGACGTTTTCTAGAAAAGTTTTTGGTAATTTGAGGTTTTGAAAGTAGCAGTGCACCAAGGAGAAGTTACCAAAGTTGTGAAATGTTCGAGTAGAAAATTCTCAGAAATTAACTAATTATTAATGAGAGCATGTTAAATGTCCACAGGCTATCATTTATAACATGTTTCGTTCGACTGATTATCTAATGAAAATCCTATTAAATATAACATTAATAAGAATGTCTACGCCGTAAGGGACGAAGACGTGATTTATTTATGTATTACTAAGAAGTAAAAAAAATCCCATTGGAAACTTTCGTTATGGAAATTTACCATAAATTCTCTTGAAAGTTTCTGGAAATTTCTGAGAATATTCTTGCTATTTTGAGAATGTTCTGCTGCTTGTACATTGCTAAAGAAACTGAAAATCTCTGACGGTTCTAAAAATTTAGAAACTACTTTAAGAATGGCAAAATATGAATTCTATCCTAAAACTTTTTTTTTTAATGTGAATAGGAAGGCAAACGAGCAAGTGGGTCACCTGATAGTAAGCGATCACTACTGCCCATAGACACCCGCAACCCCGGAGGGATTGCAGATGCGTTGCCAACCTAGAGGACTTAGATGAAATGCCTCTTGTGCCCGTAATTTCCCCGGCTGTCTTACTCTCCACACCGGAACTGCCGTATAATCCGCTACAAAAGTGCGAGCATAAATAACCAACAAAGTCATGAAACGGTAATTAAAATACGGTCGCGATATATTACGCGCTCGAGAAGAGACTGGCCGGGGTGTGGCAAAAAACCTCATAAATCCGCCGGAGGGGCCATACTTCACGAGCTACAGGCCGCGACGCGGTAAGAAATACTCTGGTTACTTTGCTCTCAGCGGGTAAATATTTATGGAAATAGGTAGAGCAAAGTTCTGATAAAACTGTGGAAATGTGTTAGGTAAATTAGAATCGCGGTGAATGTGGTAGTAAGACGCTTGCGGCACTATTTTGAAAGTTGATCAGGATGTGAAATACTTATGAGTAAATAAGTAAAAATTATAGCTTCATTAGTTTGTTGTATTTTTGCTGTAACCTGATTTTCCATGACTTCTATGGGTATTTTTGAGTTTTCATTTTACGAAAACCACTCTTTTAGCACAACGATATGTCATTAAAATCTGTGGCTGTTATTGGGATGCCAATATCTGGCATAAAGACATAATATAGGTATATGTGTCGAATAGATGGTTAAATGACAGTGACCGAATAGCTTTTGCAGAAGTGCGTTATTTTTGCTCGTCAGTTAATGTTACAAATTTCGTGTTTAAAAATGTAAATATTACGTCATGTGCGATTTAATTTGATTAAGCTCGTTTGTTTAATATCAATAACAAAACTTAAGTCTGAGTGTATTGTTTCCTTGTTTTCGGTTCGCATCTCCAAAGGTTCGTCAAAACAAAATGTTCCCAACTCGAGACGCTTTGTCGTCTTTTATTCTCTGGTATTATCTTACTTCATTATCATTAAGCAAAGTTATATAAAGTTATACAATCTGAACCGTATTTAACAGCCGGAATATTAAAATTTTAAGAAAGTTTGTATCTGTTTATGAAATAAGACCATTTTTAATCAAGGAGATAAAAAGCTGGCGTTTAAGCCGGCTGAGTTATTAAGAGGGGCGAGGCGGTTCGCGGGGGTGGTTAATGAGTTACATTTGATTTTGTCGAGCTTCGATTCTATGGCTGTATTTCATCAAATTAACGCCCGATGCTATAATTTAGAAGTTTATTCCGTTAACATTAGTCAATTAAATCAGCTTAAATTCGCTTTGAAGTAAGTACGTACATTAAATACCTATTTATTAGAATGAAAGATAGTTAAAGATATTGTTTTATTAAACTAAGTATTATAGTATTTTATGCAACAGTTGTATTAGAGGGGTCAAAAAAGGCGAGTGGTGTGGGTTACGATGTGAGCGTAGCGAACATCGTAAGAAATACGCCACGAGCTTTTTTTGACTTGCTAATACAACGTTGCATACAATATTTTTTCTACGACTAAGTAGATACCTACTTACTAAATTAAAGTAATACATTCTCCAAAAATGAAGAAGTCCAGTGTTCCTCGCCATGAAATTCTCGAAGGCTTTATCATTGCCGAGATTTTTTAGGCAACAAATTTTCCATCACTTCTTGGGCCGCCGCGGATATTTCTTCCGGTGTTAACTTAATTTCGTTTTCATCGATGCTTTTTTATGATACGTTACAAAACTTTGTTAAAACTATTGCAAACAAATAACAAACAAGACAAGAGCGGGAAACATGAAAACGACAAATGACAAAATTGGAAGTTTGTTTATAGTAAACTTTGTTTTTAATTAACGTTTACTTTTTTTATAGCCTTGCCTTCTTGGCGCATTTAGCCAAAACGTTTACCAACTTGCCAGTGACGTTATTAAAATATCTTGATTGTTATGTTTGCAGCTATGCATTTAGTTCAGAAAGTTTTAGTTCTATAAAAAACCGTATGATTAAATACTTTGTTAAGTTGGTAGCCATGCATTTTCATCGTAAATTTAATGTTAATCGTGTAAAAGTTTTACATAGGTCTGGCAGTCTATGGCTGGCAGAGTAACGATGGAGCACTTTTAGAGCCATAAGCCAACAAGTGCTTTTAGAGGGAATAGACAATATAGACTTATCCAAAGTCTTATTATGAGTGTTCTTACAGTGGTGCTCGTGATAACATAAATCACAGATAATAGTACAGGAGTAGGAAAGTACATTGTGTTTCTGTTCTTGTTATAATATACGATAACGATAACTCCCGGTATAAGGAGAGTTACTTTCAAACTTTTCTATAAGTAAGTATATGTTTCTTCTAATTTCATCGATCCGTATATTGTATAGGTATTAGGTAGAGGTCCACGCCGCAGCCAAAAAACCCGGCGGCGGCGCGCTGGGTTTTGAACCCGGCGCGGCGCGGCGTCGCCGGCGTGGGGACATTTTTTAGGAGGAATAAGTATAAGTAACTAAAGAAAACATATGTTAAGCGTGAATAAAAATCCGCGCCAATCCTGCAAGCCAAGGAAACATTTTTTTATTTTGTTCCCAATACTACAGAAGGCAGTCAAGTCCTGGCAATTCTATTCACAAAGTGCATCCTGGAAGGTAAAGTACCTTCATCACGGCATATCGCAGTAATCACCCTAATCCACAAATGAAATGAAATGAAATGAAATGAAATGAAATGAAATGAAATGAATTTTTATTTGTATAAACATAGGTAAATTGTTAGGTGGAGTTGGCGTCATATTTTCTCACTATGATTTACCCGTAGGTGTACAAATATTTTTCACATAAATTATTATAGTCATAAAAGAACCACAACATCAAAATCACAATAAATGACAAAAGTCGGAAACAAGTTATCAATACAAGCAACATCTTACAAAGGTAATAAGACAGTAAATTTTGCTTATCCAATTACTATTTGGCACTTAAAATCTAGAAATACATAGCAACAACGTTCCATAAGTTCGATTTTGTATAATATTTAATATTCTAAAGGCCTGTCATTCAAGAATTCTTTTATTGAATAATAACACTTATCTAATAATAAAGCTGTAAGCATTCTCTTAAATTTAGGTAGATTTTGTGTTTTTATTTGGTCAGAAAAAAGGGGACATCTAAAGGCTGGAAAACTACAGACCTATCAGTCTACTGTCGCATGTCTACAAGCTCTTTTCTCGCGTTCTAGTTAACAGACTTGACAGGAAGCTGGAATTCTTTCAACCCAGAGAATAGGCGGGCTTTCGCTCAGGCTTCAGCACCAACGACCACCTTCAAACTCTCAAAACAGTCGTAGAGAAATGTAATTAGTACAGAAAACCACTTATCCTAGCCTTCATCGACTACGAGAAAGCGTTCGACCCCATAGAGTGGTGGCATATAGAGCAAGCTCTAGTTTCATGCCGTATCGATTAAAGTTACATACAGATCCTCAACCACCTCCATCAGAACGCAACTGCCTGTGTCTCCCTGCACAAGAAAACCACCAAATTCCATCTAGAGAGAGGTGTCAGGCAGGAGGGCACAATATCACCGAAGCTGTTTACCCTAGCACTAGAATGTATGTTCCAAGAAATGCAATGGGCAGGGAAGGGGCTGATGATTGATGGAGAGAGATTGGCGAATCTGAGGTTTGTTAATGGCCTGGTTCTTGTCTCGGAGAGCATTGAGGAGATGATGACGTTGCTGGGGGATTTGAGAGTGGAATCCGAGAAGACGGATCTTAAAATGAACATGGGAAAAACCAAGACTATGCCCAACATTCCTAAGTCACAGACTACCTACCAGCTTCCAGTGGATAGAGTAACCTAATACATATATTTGGAGCATAAGGTTGCACTGGGCTTTGAGAACCAGCTAGCGGAAGTGAAAAGACGGATCGCGCAGGCTTGGGCGGCGTTCGGTGTCAATTGCCAATAAGGTGCTCACCTACGGTACAGAGACCATGACCCTTACACAAAAGTCCGCCGAGAAGTTCGGAGTCGCGCAGAGGGATGGGGTATGGGGAGAGCGATGTTCAGGATGGTGATCGTGACCGGACTCGAGGGCGCGACAGACCACCCCAGCGCTGGATGGACGACATTCGACGGCACGGGGGTCGAGACTGGATGAGACGGGCACAAGATCGCCAAGAGTGGAAGAAGAGGGAAGAGGCCAACATCTAAGATTGGGTCACCAAAAGGCCATGATGATGACGGTGATGACTTCAGAACATCGTTATTTAAGCTTTTACATATCAGCATGGCGACAGCGCATTGTTGTTTTGTTCGGTTTGGTCATAGGTAAAATATTTATTCCAAGTCGGCGCCGAATTTTTACCGCCCCGGCGGCGGCGGCGGCGCGCTGAGGTTGCTCGGCGGCGGCGCGTCGGCGCGGCGTGGACCTCTAGTATTAGGTACAAATTGTAACTCAAACAATGGAATAATAATTGGAACAAAGTAGTCTCTGCCTACCCCTGTGGGAAAGAGGCGTGACGATATGTATGTATGTATGTAACTCATAAGTTTAGTCATAATAATCTAATACACACGTGTTAGACTGGTAGATACATTTACATAATATGTTACATACGAGTAAGTAATTAAATTAACCCGCAAATTGAGAAGTCGAGCCAGCGGAATTTGGTATGAATACCAAAAGTAGTTGTAATTTTCATTAAGCTAATTGATTAGGTAATTCAAAGGCATATGGTTGCGCCTATTTTATTTAACGGTTAGCAAATAACTTTCTTAACGTCACAATCAGAAGCGTAAATTAAGTTAAATGGATGCTGGTTCCGTTTTTGTGTAAAATACCGTATCTGGTGTAATAAGTGATTAAATCCCAGCAAGGCTAGCAACGGTGTGCGCAAAGAGCTGTGTCGCGCGTTATAAAGACTGCCCGTCTCTTTCTAGAACGAATAGTAAAATGACCGGTAGTCCATCTCGCGCGCGGCACAACTCTAGCATGAACATTGTTCAGTACATGAACATAAATATATAAATAATAATATAATTAATTAATTTAAAGAAATACAAATATAATTTCATTCAAATACTGTAGTAGCTAAACATAGACTAAAATAATAAAATGGCAACATTTAGAATTGTAAGAAAAACTAACAATACGCTGGCTGTACAAAATATTGTATTCAGTTTTTAAACTAATAATATCGTTTTAACTTTCAATAAAGTTATTTCAAACATTTCCTCGCATTGTTTCATACAAACATAATGCTAGGTGAAAAACTTAGTTATATGTGTGAGTAATGTGTGCGATTAGACAAATTGACGTTCGAAATTAGAAAAATTACTTAAGTCCCATATTAATTCTGTACACAACTACATACAACAGGTCATTTACTTAAGTTTTTCACCTAAAGCTGCCGGCGATCGAGATCTAATTAAATAGATATAAACATCCATGACTCATCACACAAACCCTTACCAGGATTTGAACCCGGGACGCTTGCTTCGCAGGCAGGGTTACCGATTAGTCACTAGGCTAAACGCGTCGTCAATCGTCGTTTTGATTTTTAAGTCTCTTACTCAAAATTAATTATGAACAAATTCGCGCCGAGCGAACATCGAATGAGCCTTTTATAAAACCCAATCATCATTTAGTGAGCCCTGATTGAATTCCAATGATTAATCATTTAGAGCGCTCATTTGCGGTAGGCACTTACGCCGTGTGCACCCTTATAACTGTATGAGCATTAATTATGTAAGTACTTTCTGAACAGCGAGCCATTTAGGATACATACATACATACATAAATCACGTCTTCATTCCATACGGGGTAGACAGAGCCTAAGGTAACGAGGCATAAATGCCACTTTAGCATCATTGTGAGTGTAATTATAGGCGTATTTAGGATACAACAGTTGAAATGACTGAGAAACAAGTTATGATATAAAAGTCCAACATGTGTCCGCAAATAAGACGCGAACTAGGTTCTAATATTTAACTCAGTGTCAAATGTTAAGGGTGCGACCACACCGCCGCTTAAAAAATGTTGACGTTACGGAATCGCAACAAAATGTATGAAGAAACTGTGAGAAAACGTGATGCATACGACACGTCACTGCGTATACGCGGCGGTTTGGTCGCACCCTAACACGGGGTTAAGGCGGCCGTCTCCTAAATCTCAATATTTTAGCAAAATTATCAGAGAATAGAGTTCATGTGTCAAGAAATTAGTCAACACTAATTAGTTACCCATTTTTATACAAAATGCGGCCGTTTCCTTGCCATAAATATATCGGAGAGTAGAATTAACCAATTTTGTTTAAATCGTCCCGCAAAGGAATAACCTTTTTCCGCGCCACCTTTTTTCCAAGCACTTCTATAAATATCCCAAAACGTCATCCCATAAAAATGTTCAGCACAAACTTCCTCCAGCTGCCAAGAGCACGTCCGAACCGCGCATGGATACGCGTATGAAGTCATGAGCATATATCACAATTACCTGCACGGAACCGCGTCGCAATATATGAGGTGCGATAACCTCAGGTGGAAATTGGACAATGCATTCGAATTTGTAGCAGGCTGCAGCTGCCGGTCGCGTAAATCTAACACAAGACGTATTTCGTCGGTTTGCGGCTCGAAATGTTTTGAAAACGCGGATATCCGAGGTGAGTGGGCGCATTTGCATATAAAACCCCTGTCTGGTGGGCACCGCATCGGATATTCCGGTCTAGATCTCTACTGTCTATGTGAACCTACAGCTAGGTATACGGAGGGGGAACATCCTCCCGGTGCAGGCGAATGCGCTTTATGACGGAAACATAAATAAACAGTTTTCATAACTATTTGCGCGGTATCAGCCATTGTTGTCTTTTGTTCAGAACGTCGAGATGAATACTTGGGTACCTATAGTTATGAACCTTTTTGTATCTCTCGACTGCGTTGAATTTATTAAGTTAATTTTGCAAAATTTCCGCGAGCAACAAAACTGATAAGTTTAAGCTTCGTTATTACGCGATTAGCAGCAATAGCCATTGTTCCCGGGAAACGTCAACTGTTATAAAATACGCAACTGTCTTCGACAAAGCGAAAACGTCCCGATAATGATCTACACGCGAATATCAAAGCAAATTAGAGAACAGCCAGGCAGTTATCTAATCAGACGAGCCGTAAACCCGTGTCTTTAGAGGCTCGTGATCCTATTGTTTTAACTCGATATTAAATTGAGGTAAACATTATGCGAGATAGACATTAAATTCGGAGTAAACGATCGGATGGTAATCAAATGTCGTAGTTCAACGAACCAGCGGTGGATTTAATCAAGAGCGGGTATTCAGATATTGCGGTTTAGGCTCTCGATACGCTCTGATTACCCATTGGCATAAACATCGACGGGCAAACCGGAGTTCTACGTCTTACAAGTTTAATCGGATGTATGAATTTAGGCGCGCGGTATGATGTTGTGATGTGGACGACACAAAACGGCGTCAAGTTAGTGTCATCATCAGCCAGAAGACGTTCACTGTTGAAAAAAGGCCTCTCCCTTAGAAAGTCACTATGAACAAACACCAAACAATATATTTAGTACAAAGAAACATTTTTTTTGGAGTCGGTTAAAAGCTTGATCTTTAAAGCTCTGAAATTCAAGTTACTATTTTATAGACTTATAAAGAGAATTTTACGATCGGTGCTATTTTTATTACTAAAAAGGCTAACTGTTGTATCATAAACTTAATGGAAAAGCAGTGTTTAATGTAAAGCTAAAAACAAAATAAAATAGGTAAACCGCTATGTGGTAATCGGGTAATGGGTATACGTAGGTAAGGTAAAGTAAACAATTTAATGAAAGCCGAATTAATGTAAGCATTAACGACGAAGCCTGTGTTCTGAAATTTCAATTTAAAATGAAATTGGCCAATCAATCATTATTTATCGCGCTTTCAGCCGCGAACAGAAAATAGATGGATCGAAACACGCAATGATTATATAATTAAAATTTACAGTCAGCTAGTGATATTGACACAAAATTTGTACAACGCGAACGCAAACCTATTACTATTAATATGAAATTGATTATGTTATGAATACCAACAGTTAATGCAGACGCGTAAGCAGTATTAGGTTAGCGGTAAGCGGTAAGTTAATTTTACCCAAAACAAAGAAATGACATAGGTACATACGTATTTCAAAGGCAATTTTTTTTCAGTGTCATTAAGGGACCTAACTACCCAGTTCGACATGTCATACTTAACATTTTTATTTATAATACCGTCATCAATTTATTATTCATCTTAATTACCTGTGTGGCTTCCTTACAACAGGTTAATGCTGTACTTAATTTACGGTACGGTTTACGGTTTTTAGATTATTAATTACTTCCTACGACTTCGTCTGCGAAGAATTCGGTTAATGCTATCCCGCTGGAAGTTATTCGCGTTTCTAATATTCATTTGAATGGTTTCACAGCTTTACATTGAATAGTTTCTTTGAAATATCTGGAACACATTTTTTCTCTGTACTGTATACCTAATTAAATACAAGTAGGTATGTACCTAAGTAGATAGATAATTATCATTTTACATTCGGATCGGCAGTCTTATTACGTAACTCGCTCACGATCACTATCGTTTTCATTTTGACAGTTCATGTATGGGCTGACAATTGGCATCGGAATCAGCTAGCTGTCACATTCATACAAGGACTGTCAAAATTAACACGATGGCGAATGCGAGCGAGTTACGTAATAAGCCAGCAGATCAGCGTACTTTTATAGTGCCCAAACACAAAGGCGTGGAAATAATGCTAGGGACCGTTTTATCACACATTTTCCTGTCAGGTTCTCCCGTAAGAGTTTCGTTTAACGTTGCGGGAGGAATCAAAGATGAAAAACCAGGTATAAAAAGCGTCTAAATAATTCACGTTAAAATGAATTCAGATGCTTTACTATTTACGTTGAATTACATGATTAGCATAAATATAATATTTACAATAGAGTTACAAAATCTAGTACCGTAAAAAGGTGAGTAGAGACAAAATTGAAGTTCAAACCTCGGTTAAAACATTTTCATATGTGGCAAGTTTAGATAAAAAATACTTAAAACAGTCATTTCCCAAAATCTTTCGATGTTTTGTCATAGAACGATAAAAATAGGTATCAATTGTTAAGAAAAGTTCAAAATAACACCTACTCCGCAAGGAAGACGTTACTTGCCAAGACGTATTTTGAGAGACAACCCGTTATCTTGAGTTACTGGTAATCTGAGGCCCCGTGTCGTAATAAAGCCAAAAAAAAATTCGGATAGACACGGTTCTCATGCGTCCTTATTTGCTTCCTTGTCCAAACTCATTCCACGAAACCGACACTCTTTAAAATACCGTTAAAATTGATTGGAGAGCGATCCTCCATTAGGGCCCGCCGCGCCGCCCGGCAGAGGGTATTCCCATCTAATTCCCGGAGGCAGCCGTAACGCAATCAGGCTCGATACAGCTTGCAACACGTTATTATATTTACGTTATCATACTATCTTCTGAAACGTCTATGATATGTATGCAAACAGGATCCGATTTTAGTGGAAAATGATTGCCAGCGCAATGTAGAGGAGTGTTCTGTGAATGAGTTTGATGAAAAGTTATAAGCGAACTCTTAACGTTGTAAATGATCGCTAATGACGATTGATGGTTTATCTTGACGATTTATTAGATACTTCTCTAAATGTTTTGCTGAAGAAAAACAAATGAAGATAATGTAGTAAAAACTGACTGGAGAGCAACAACGACAACACATATTTATAACAACGCCACGGGTATTGCAGTAGTTAAATGCTTATACAAACGAGTCGTTCCTGCGTCCCTTTGGGAAACGCTGACAGCACAGTCCAATACGAGTATATACAGTCAAGCCGTCATTTACAATAAAAACATCACTTAGAAAGGGACTCTTTGGAAATGCGGAGGCGTGAAGTGGCGAAACTTTTCCAATTCCTGTTTGTGAAAATATCTCGTGGCTCGAGGCGGGGTGAACGCCCGGGAGCCAGGACACGGGCCAATTGACAAGATGGATTCTCCAATAACAAAGTTTTATACGACAATGCCGGGAAGTTACTGCTAGAGCAGTACTTAACTTAAACCTTTTGCGTGTTAAGTTTCTAATCAAATTCAAAGCCGTCATCTTCGTTACACAGTGCAGAAACTCATTCTAATAAATGGAGTTTATTCTGAGCACAGTGTTATATAGCGATGGTCAATGTCTTTAGCTTAACAAAATAAATACAATCATCGTGATATTTAATTCTATCTCTTTCTACGACAACCAGTGCTATCATCATGCCTTTATTTTCCTGACATTTAAAATTACATTAGACCTTCTTCATATTTCCTTATCCCTGATTAAGAAGAGAAACTAAAACAATATGAGTACACTTGGATGCCTTTGAGTTAACCACTATAAGTATTATTCGCCTGTCAGTATTAACGCAACCAAAGCGAAGCCAAAATAAACAAAATACGCTCGAGTTTCAAGAAACATGAGTTTAATAACTTGTCTCGTTTGTTTGGTGGAACTTCGCCTTTTAATTTGAAAGTTTTATGATGTGAACGCGACGTGAAACTTCGTCCTCTGATCACCGAATTCAAATGAAAATAAGCCGCAGCATATTCACGGGTCATTTGCGGCGCTCCGTCGGAGACTCGGTCAGGCGGAAAATTCGCTAATATTGTTTATGTTGTGAAATACGCAAGTTGGCTTCGGGTCATCGGGTCCTTATACCTAAAAGTTGATTAAACATTTTTTGAAACTTTAATTTTTAGTAAGTACAAAAATTCTCATCAAAAATCTAATTTCTTTGTAAATAGCTCTGCACGGCTGGACAAGAGCGAGCAAAATAGACTACCCGTGTCTTTCTAGAAAGAATAGCATGAAAAAGACGGGTAATCTATCTCGCGTACATTTGTGCTAGCCGTGCTGTAACTCGTGTATAATTTTTTTTATATTTTTATGTTGCCTTTTCATCCTTCCGTTGTAGTCGAACACAGATGGTTGGACGCAAATTCCGCCGCCGATTATCTCTCATATGTAGCGGGTCCCTAATTCATCCATCAAAATGTTTCGCTCCGCCGCTCTCCTAAGTATATCACAACGAGACATTCCGTATGAATTCCGGCGGCTTTTTTTCCTTCGAAACGCTATATTTTCTCCATTGTTATCCCGCAATCGGACACGACCCTACAAGCTCGCCATTTTATTTTCAGCGCTCATATATTTCATGCTCGTAAAGTCGGCCATTTTTTGCAGTTGTGCCACTTTTGCCCTCGCTGGGTGTTTCGAGTGTGAGCTTTAAATGCATAGTCATTATAATCTATGGCTGTACGTATCCGACTAGGTATTGTGCAGCAAGTGTGTATCTAAATAAACGCGCGTTCTAAACTAATCGAAAAGACTAACTTTACCTCTTAATTGGTAGAACCTATTAAAGCAATTTCTTGTACGTAGTTAGTAGGGAATTCAATCATTTCACGAAATAACCATCATTTGGTAATACTTAACTTAGGTTAGCTTTATAACGTTTTTAAACAGTTAATATGCATATGTATTAACATTAAGGTAACAAAGGTTTGTCCACAGAGATACTATGTATAAAGATCCGCAGTAATGATGCGCCTTAGTGTAATTATGAAATATTTTTTGTGAGGTAAGGGTAGGTGCAGTAAATATTAATGAAAATTTTAGGCATCGTGCTGATCAACTGTTTATTTTAACAGATGATTTAAATTAAATGTCAGTTAGCCAAAATAGATGACAGGATATCATTAATGAGACAACATCACGCACTATATAGTAGGCCAACTACATGACGCGTTTGATCACGGAATAATCTGGTTAAAATTAACATTTAGATGGAAAATCTCCATAACAGGTCGTAAAAGGGCAATAAAACAGAATCTCTTATTCCCATACCGTATAGGAAAAATAACAAGCTGAGTGTCATTCATGCTGCCTATCCGGTAAAGAAGCTTACTTCTTTGGAATGCTTCGAATTCCTTGTATCGTCGGTTACAACTCGAGTAAAACGGCTTAGATCTTACGCCGCTGCAGCAAGATTCGAAATTCAATAGAAATTTCTTTAACAACCGCAAACTTAAACTTGAGAAACGTCTTATTAGGTGCCTTTGAAATCTTATTTTTGAATAGTAGGTAACTGAAAGGTTTCAGACGGGGGCTCATAGTTGTTTCTTAAACCTAAACATGATTCAATCAAGAATATCCAATATGTAATGCTCTCTAAGTATACAAGCGTGAAGCGTAAATTCTTGAGCGAATTGCCCGACGTGTTGTCAAAGGATCATGTTACTTTTCAGCGAGAAGTTTGGTCCGGTGGCTTTAATTTCAAAGAGAAAAGTTCGACATTCCTTACCTAACACACGAAGGACTCGGAGAACAACTTAATTTAATTACCTTTGCATTACCTACCCATATTTTCATTAACTTAATGATAGAGTTCTTAGAAGACGGAAACATAAATGTACAGAGCATGTTGTCTCTCCAAAAAATCCTGCCAGGGGTCAGACTCATTTATTTAGAAGTAAATGAATGTATAAATTGACGTAGAGTTTCATTTTCAACGCGGGGTAAATTTAATTTTCGGGTAAAAAATAAAGTGTGAAATTCAACGTGACGGGTAACGGAATGGATCATAAATCACGTCGGAATCAAATTAGAGTCATGCGTAGCCGTATGTAGCTCAGACGTGACTAGCGCTCGACCCAACACCAAGTTAGGTTACATTGCCAGGCAAGAACGTCAAGGTTGGAACATTACTGGAATTGACAACATTTCATTTTTATAACACCTGAAAATGTATATGTGGTTCGAAAGCATTTTGCCTCCTGATCACTGCAATATGTTTATATAATTTTAATATCGCTTATTATAAAAAATAAAAATTAATTAAAAATATGTCCTAATTTTACCAAAACTACCACAGGATGGGTGAAATGCCTTTGCCTTTTTCACGAGAAAAAGTAAGCGACCATCATTTTGTATTTGACAACTTCAAAGTACAAGGGGGGCAACTCTGTAATTCTATTTTTGAAGTTCGTTGCATACCTTCTCTCTCACTCTCAAGTTAATGACTATATTAGTATGAGCGGAACAGCACGAAGCGAATATCGAAAATCGAATATCGGAGAATAAGGCCTGACATTGTCAATTTGAAATTGACGTCGGTTTTTTTTCTATACAGAAAAGACAAAAGGATAAGTGTCTATTCTGTGATAGTTTCGGAGTTACGCCCTTTTAGAATAAGCAAAAATT
Source organism: Pandemis heparana (assembly GCA_963854515.1). NCBI lineage: Eukaryota > Metazoa > Arthropoda > Insecta > Lepidoptera > Tortricidae > Pandemis > Pandemis heparana. Next base: position 13,010,196 of record OY978013.1, on the reverse strand, counting down.
AATAAATTAATTATAAATTAAATACAAACCCTAGCAAAAAAATTAAACTTCCGGCATGTTCATCTTTTCAAACAAAATACAGAGAACCATTAAAACTATAGGCTCAGAAATATGAAATGTTGTCAATTAGCGCCTGAAACTTCCCGTTCCATTATAAACAGACAAGGATCAGGGTTACGTTCGGGACGTCATATATGTCCCTTATTTCCACAGCCACTCCTGCGAAGGATGTTCGCGACACGATCTTGCATTTACGACCAAAGTTACTGGCGGTGGCTGTGCCAGCGAAACGAAGGCTTAATTGTCCCTTTTGTGCACCGGCACAATGGTTAATCATCGGATCCTGGGCTGCAGTCTTCTCTTAGGACGTTCCCTTTTAAATTTTCACGACTCATTAACGGTGGGCGTTTGTGTAGTCTAGTTGCGAGACTTTTGAAATATTCCGGCGACTAGCTCTAGTGAATCGGAAAAAGAAAACGATATTTTACTTTCGGACTGCCAGGCTATTGGTATCCCAACCTCAGCCTGAAGTTACCAACCGCAAACACTATTTGCGTATCTTCTTGCATCGGTAAAAATAAATTATGTTTAGATAGGGCAGATGCCCCGCGCTCCATTTTGCCTGATGTGCCGATAGGTATTTACACAGGTACCTAATCAAATAGGCTCCACACTGAACCTCCTATTTCTCCGTCACATAGAGCACCCCAGGGCAAGGATAAAGCTAATGAATTCCACCGATTTACTCCGCTGTGGGCCGCATTAATCTTCGCTCGAGATCCCTACTTTTACTTTCCAGCGTTTTTCTTGGCCGGATTATACCCCTTCTTTTCTGAAGTTTTAATGAAATATAAAAATAGCTGCGTAAGAATGGATGATCGCGACGGTTATTACTTTTAAGAGCGGGTTGGAATTTTAATATTAAATACGTCAGCGCTTGGGAACAATGATAAATATAAACTTTGGCCATTGTAGGGTATTTTTACATACCGCATTGTGGTTATACGAATACCCAATTAATCAATCAATCGAGTGGTGGGTATAACGAATATGAAAAACAGCTTCCTTTATTTTTCCCTACAGTGTTGACGGTAAATAGGAGTGTTTCCGATACGCATCAATTTTCATTAGGCGAAATTTCCGATTCATCTGGAAATTGTCGCCCGCCGATTACTTTTTTAATCGGCTTCAGCGCGGTGTTTAGCGCTGCTGGTGGGGGCTTCCGCGGCGTCTTCCCAGAAAGCCTAAAGGCGTGACCACAGTTTTTTTGCACAAAATTTGAAATTTGCACAAATTATGTATTTTTATTGTAAATACTAAAATCAAAATAATAATAATAATGAAGGGGGGCTCCCATACAACAGAGTAGTTGTTTGCGTTTTTTGCTTTATCTCATGAACCGTAACTTAATAGCAAGGAGGTTAAAGCTTTTTTCTGGTACGGAACCCTTCGTGCGCGAGTCCGACTCGCACTTGTTTTACACCACTGAGCTGGCAAACGAGCACACAGACCACCTGATGGTAAGTGGATTCTGTGGCCCCTGAGCATCTGCAGATTTTTGACTGTAGATGTGTTGCCAGCTCTAAGGACTAATGGAATGCCCCTATGCTACTCATTTCACCAGCTATTTCACCTCCAAGCCGAAGAACAACAATGAAAATACTAACGACACAACAAGTAACAACAACACGACAACAATAAATATAGTATCTAATTTTTAAGATAAAATAAGATAAAATTGGGATCAGCTATTAAAATGGAAACCCGTGAAAGTTAGCCTAATGTAACATCACTAAATAAAATTTAAAAAGCACATCTTTTAAAGTCGTCGCAAAATAAAAGTCCCGTTTTGACATTTGTCTTCCCGACGTAACAAGTGATGTAACCATATGACTCGGTACTCGATACTCACGATAAATCGATTCAAGTTTGCATGAGTATTTGATCGATTTGAATATGTATTGTAAAGTGCATTGGATTAAAGTTCTGATTAGAAAATTTAACTTAAATTGATATTATAGGTATTTTGAAATGATACAATGTTACGAAAAGTCAACTTTCTTTCATTTAATATTTTGATTACAATAACATTCACTCAATCACAAAAAACAACGAGAAAAAGTGAATCATCAGTCAATCATTTTCTTCAGATGATGAAGACGAGCCATTCTATAGAAATCAGTGCTGCCATTGTTTACGGTTTTGAGCTCCAAGGTCATAATTTTCAGTAAATATCACTACACAGCTGGTGAAATTCAGTAATTAATTGGTCTAAATAAAATAACTAAAACGGGCCAAGTGCGAGTCGGCCTTAAAAATATAAATCTTGATCGATTTATTTTTTCCTTAACCGATTATTAATAGTCTGTGGACAATATGAAAAAATCGTTATGCACAGCACTTCGCTGAGTGAGCGATACCCATCAATGAAAAATGCAATTACCTTCAGAACATTTCGATCGGTAAAAAATTTAGAACTTCATGGGCGTGAACTGTCAAAACGGGCCTTTTAAATTGCGACGACTTTAAGTACTTTGATTGAATTGATCTAGTCACGCGAGAGCACAGACAGCTGATTAACTTTTTAAATCAAACTCTGAACCTAATGAGACTGGAGCCTTACAGGCGACAGCGAGAGTCGATCGATTATAAAGGGGGTGGAATAAATACCCCCGACGGGGCGAAAAGGGGGTGATAACTACCTAGTGCTTTACAGGCGTAAGCGACGGGCATAAAACGTGTTTTCTATTGCCTACGTGCGGTAATGGATTTTTTAAACGGCGTTGTTATGCCGTATACTTCTATTGTATACTGTGAGCATTGTGTATGAAATATCTGGAGATCAGGTTTGGAGTCGCACAATGAAATTAATATACATGAAATATTATTTTATTCAGGGCACATTTTAAATACCTAATTGATTGAATCTGACGTTAAGCGCCTAATTTTTGGAGGTAATGTAATGTACCTAATGTTCAAAAACAGTTACTATCTACACCAATCAATTTTATTTGCGGAGTAGAAATATTGCATCTTGTGTTCTGGGTAGATGTGTATGGTAGGTTTGTTCCACGCGGATAGTTCTAGCGTTTACAGCTAACCAGCCAATCCTGTCACATTATTTTAGAAATGGGCAACAGTAAGCATTGATATTGGAGCACACATACCCTTACCGTTTAAAAAAAGTTTTTTTTTCAGTACAGGCGACAGTATCCTAATCTAACTAATATTATAAATGCGAAAGTATGGATGGATGGATAGATGGATGGATGGATGGATGGATGGATGGATGGATGGATGGATGGATGGATGGATGGATGGATGTATGGATGGATGGATGGATGGATGGATGGATGTTTGTTTGTTACTCAATCACACCAGAACGGCCCAACGGATCTGGATGGAATTCGGCACATAGATAGAGAAAAGTCTGGAATAGCACATAGGCTACTTTTTATCCCGGAAAATTGCGTAGTTCCCGCGGGATACAAACAAACGAATTCTTTGCAGACGAAGTCGCTGGCAACAGCTAGTAAGGTAATAAATAACAGTAGAATTGTTACTATACTATATTATGAACTACTAACAATTTTGGTTTCATCGGCCAGTTACCTTACTTAGACTTGACTGACTGACATGGCTAAAGCACGACTTCTTGACAAAAACTGTGGCTACACCGAATGCAGTGGAATAACTAGTTTTTAACATACGATTTAACGAAAAATTTAAGAGAGTACATAGCTAGCACTTGAAATATGTAGTTGACAAAAGTTACCGTGGAGGAAAATACCTATCCATGTTCAAACTAGAAATTTTATCTCACGCGAATTTTACCCAGATATATTTTTACTTCGCATTTCTTAGATTTAGGGAAATGTTTTTTACAGGAGCGTTACCAAGAGACTTAAAAGTGGAAATTTACGACGAAGATAAACGCTTAATTTACCTTGTTGTTGTGCTTAGGGTACTTACTTTATTTACCTGCCTAATTATTTCAGTATAGGTACAATACTTACTCTTCAAGTTTATTCACTCACTAATTAAGCTGAAGACTAGATATTTGATATATATTTAGAACTTTGAGAGAAGTGATGATTGGTGAGCTTAGATAAATCAAACGTCCCAGAGAAAGACTGCTCGTTTGTATATTCTCCGCAATTCCCCATCGCCAATCCAAACTTTGAGATAATTTATAAATATAACATGTAGATATGTTTTCATTCTTAATGTGACCAAGAAAAAAGGTTGTATTTGTTCGAAATCACTATTTACTCTAGGGATTTAAGTTTCTAAATAGCTTACTGAGTCACGAACGTTCAGGCCAAGCCCCGCTTTGTCTTTTATGATGTTGATGAAACGGGTAAAGCCGCGGAAGTAAGTTAGTTGCGTAAATATAGACTGAAGCTGAAGAGAAACTTCCACGACCGAAGTTCAACTATTTACGAGTGTGCTAGACCAAGTTAATTTGAAGACGACAGAATCAGTAAAGATGTGAGTGTACTAAGATACTCTGCAAAACTCAAGATCAGTTCATATAACGACTTGAACTGACGAGAAAAAATTAAATAACAGTTCAGTTCAGTTTGTTTGTATGAAAATTGACCCGTTATTTATAAAACGGACACAAGAGGATCAAAATTTTACGTAGGTATTAAAATGTTTGCCGTGTTCAAATGTTTTGCGCCGTAAATAAATTGTATACTCGTAAATACTCTCTGATTTTGTTTCTACTTCTTATCGTCATTCTCTACATAGTGCAGCATTATTATTGCTGCATGATAATGTGGCCTTATTTGTTATAAATTTATAGTAATAACTTTTCTGTGGAATATCGTACTGGTTGCTATTTGAGTATAATTCTTTCGGCTGATATGTTTAAATTTTAAACTGATGTTCTGAGGAAAAAAATATATCAAAATTGACACTAGGAAAACAAGTCATTCAGATTTGTTTCCCGTGTAAGGACAGATTGAGATTGAATTGTGTTGAAGAGCTGTTTTTGGGTTCAAGTAAAACGAATTTGTCGTGAAAGCCCTTATATTTCAAGCCGTAAAAAGTTTTGGGTTGATATTCCACGAATTCATAATTATATTCAAGCCGGATTTTTCGCAACGGGTAAGAGTTTTATTTCATTTCTGCTGTCCGTTTTGAGTATAGTGGGTTATTTCATGGTGCATAGGTTCATGTCAGTTTTCTTTCCAGCTTTCACCTTACGGGGTGATTTTCCCTTCATTTTGGTGCTGTACATCAATATACGGCAGCGACGAGCATCTGCTTTACTAAGGCACATGTATATGTGCAATAATTACTCGACGTGATTTATCAAATATTTTATTTTCCGGATCCTGACTATCGGATCCTGTGACGGGGGATCCGCTCCACTTCGACGTAATATTCTGGTTTACACTCTAACCTTTTCCTTTTTTTAAATTTATTACGTATTTATCCAAACTAGTTAATTTTAAGACTTACTGATAAATTTGTGTAATTTGGTTATACCTAAGACTTTTCATAGGCGAATTAAAAGATAGCTTTATAGGAAGATTAAAAGGTAAGGTGTTTATGCGCATAAATAACTATTTCTTTGCCATGTAATTTCCTGCATAGCGAATGCTTAATTTACCTATTGCTCATGCGAAGTCTTGTCTTTGATTCCCAACTTCCCTAAATTCCAAAAGACGCATCGTCCGTCCTATTCTTTTCTGATCTCCAATCATTCGACAAATAATGTATGTTATTCACTTTAATACATAATTTCCCTAAATTCCGAAAGACGCATCGTCCGTCCTATTCTTTTCTGGTCTCCAATCATTCGACTAGTATTCACTTCGATACGTAATTTTCCCCTTATTTCCAAAAGACGCATCGTCCGTCCTATTCTCTTTCTTTCCCAACATTAGGTAAAATATCTATTGTTTTTTACCCGTTCTATTTTTGTTTCTCGAAGTCTTCACGATTTTTTTCCAGACTGACTGTACCTTTTTTTTCAATAATTCTAAACTATTTCGCCAATTTTTTTTTGGTGACGTGTGATGTCGTCTTTTCAAGTCGACTGTATCATAGTTGTAACTACTTGTATGTTTTTGTACTGGCATTGCTAGGTCAGACTCTAGTTTTGAGGATTCAACGAAAGTCGGACCTGCCAGATATCTTGTAATTTATTCAACTTAATGTAATTATTCGTTGGCTAAGTTGTATATTTAGTGTGTTTAGGTTAGATTCTACGAAGACCACGTCCTGGTGTTATGGTCTGCTTCAAGATGAGGAAGAGCCGACTCATACTTTGTCGCGTCCGTACCCAGTTTTCGTGCTTCTTTAATTAGAAAGTTAGGTTAGCTTAGGTTATTGTAGAAGCGAGTCGATCGCACTATTAGTGACAGTGTGTCCAGTTTTTGTAGCTAACTGTACATATGTGTTTTAGTTCTACGTTAATTAATAGAGGGCGTCTGTAAGTTAATGCTGAAATTTATTCTCAGCTTAGACAAACCGCGATGGTTTAGATTTGGTATTACAGATGGCGTTGTAAACTTTGTTTCCGAAATTTATTATAGGTGGCATTGTTGTGTGACACTTATTTTGTCAGCTTAGGTTTTGCTTGTTTACATACAAGGGTATGTAGTTAATTCCTCGGAGGTTTAGTAGATGGCGCAACTTTAGGTTCTGTCTTACACGTTATATTTACTTTCAATTAAAAACGCGGTTATTTTGTTTTATGGTGCGATTGCGGTGTGTGAATGTAAGTTAGCTTTTCTAACGTTCAATAATAGTTTTAGCTATTATTGTCCAGTAGTTATAGCGGCTAGTTTGTGTTGTTTCATATATTATATGATTTTGGGTTTCCGTGTACCTCTAATTAGTATAGTTAGAGACACTTGGTTTTGGAAATGGGTATATAATATGGGTTGTTGTCATTGATTTTTTTGAATACTTTAAAATATGGCTATGGTTCTTTAGGTTCCTACCTACTTGCCACTTGTGGTTTGGTGCTTTGTTAAATTTTGGTTTTTAGGGCTGTTTAAATTTTAGACAGCTAGGGTTGTCGACATGTTGTTATTTTTAGGGTTGTCAAAAAAAAAAATTAAATGCAGGTGTTAACATTTTATTAGTTCTTGATCTTTTTATGGTTGTATTCTTTCCCAAATTCGATTTTAATTTCTTTTGGTAGGGGGATGTCTGCAGCATTATTATTGCTGCATGATAATGTGGCCTTATTTGTTATAAATTTATAGTAATAACTTTTCTGTGGAATATCGTACTGGTTGCTATTTGAGTATAATTCTTTCGGCTGATATGTTTAAATTTTAAACTGATGTTCTGAGGAAAAAAATATATCAAAATTGACACTAGGAAAACAAGTCATTCAGATTTGTTTCCCGTGTAAGGACAGATTGAGATTGAATTGTGTTGAAGAGCTGTTTTTGGGTTCAAGTAAAACGAATTTGTCGTGAAAGCCCTTATATTTCAAGCCGTAAAAAGTTTTGGGTTGATATTCCACGAATTCATAATTATATTCAAGCCGGATTTTTCGCAACGGGTAAGAGTTTTATTTCATTTCTGCTGTCCGTTTTGAGTATAGTGGGTTATTTCATGGTGCATAGGTTCATGTCAGTTTTCTTTCCAGCTTTCACCTTACGGGGTGATTTTCCCTTCATTTTGGTGCTGTACATCAATATACGGCAGCGACGAGCATCTGCTTTACTAAGGCACATGTATATGTGCAATAATTACTCGACGTGATTTATCAAATATTTTATTTTCCGGATCCTGACTATCGGATCCTGTGACGGGGGATCCGCTCCACTTCGACGTAATATTCTGGTTTACACTCTAACCTTTTCCTTTTTTTAAATTTATTACGTATTTATCCAAACTAGTTAATTTTAAGACTTACTGATAAATTTGTGTAATTTGGTTATACCTAAGACTTTTCATAGGCGAATTAAAAGATAGCTTTATAGGAAGATTAAAAGGTAAGGTGTTTATGCGCATAAATAACTATTTCTTTGCCATGTAATTTCCTGCATAGCGAATGCTTAATTTACCTATTGCTCATGCGAAGTCTTGTCTTTGATTCCCAACTTTTCTAAATTCTAAAAGCCCTTGGCAGGCCATCTTTATTTTGGGTGTTTATTTCGGTTTACCAACTTTCTAACGCCAACAACTCGACAACCCTAAACCCTATTCTAACTGTATAGTGTTTATTTTTAAGCCGTGTTTAACTGTGTTTATTATATTGTGTTTCTTTTTATATTCTCAAGGTGATTGAATAAAGTGTGATTTGATGTGAAATTCTACGTGTTTATTTTTTGTGTTAGCTTAATGCTACAATAGGTACTCTACGGAAGCAAGAGTCGATAATGATCGCTACTACCATATTTCTCGTTCATCCCGTCGTAGCAGTGCTTGCGCTGCTATGTTCCGGCGTGGAGAGTTTCTACTCTCCGCGTGGAATAATTTGCAAATAGGGTGTTCTATCTTAACCCTTTAGGCTGGCAACGCATCTGGAATCCTCTTACTAGAGAATGTCTATATGGGTTTCAAAATTAGATCATTACTGTAGAGCTTTATCGTAGTAAGGTAACCATAAACCAACAATTGAATGTGTCACATTTGTCACAGCGACAAGGCTCTAAAATGATAACCGATTTTTGACGTCAACTGTCCATGGGTGATGGTGATCAACTAGTAGGAGTTGCATCAAGTTACTTTGGCAGTAACATAAACTACAACCAACGATTTCGACATATATGTATTTCGCAGGTTTCCTGTCAAAATCATCGGTTGTGGCCATGTTACTGTAACTTGATACAACTCACACATACTATATTTGTACTCGTTTGCCATCCTGTTTCATAAAATTGAGTAGAACACTTCAACGACAAAGCAGTCGGAATTCCTATTACTGAATTAAATTCTAAATTACTAGGTACATTTCACATTTTATTGTGTGGATATAAAACAAAGGACGCGTGGTAATGCGGGCTTTGACCCCTTCATTCGTACCTAACACGTAGCTTAGTATATATACAAGTATGTAGCCAAATTACTTCGTGTAAACGCCTCTCTGCAAATTTACCAACTTTGAATCCCTTGCTTTACGAATACCAACAAAATGTCAACCGTAACACGTATTTCAACAGTTTTAATTTCAATTCTGTTTCTTCTACAAGTTATGTGATTAAATACGTAAGTTATCGAGCACTGGCTCACAAATTAAATGATTGCACTAAAATTATTTCATTTTGTCTGTATTATATTTACCCACGATCATGCTAAACCTTTGCTAAGTCTTGTTACCTAGGGCTCTGTCTACCCCGTAAGGGATATAAACGTGGTTTGTGTATGTATGTATGTACCAATATTTTATACTTTACTTTAAATCAACTTTCCTAGTTTTAGTGTTCTTTATTGTTATCTAGTTCTTAATAGTTTTTGCTATGTACCTAGGTTTCATACTTTTATATTGTCTCTCTATGGTCTCGTTTGACGTTGTCTTATTGTAAATACTATAAAGCATTAAGGGGGTTGCTCTTCCATACAAATCTTCCGTGCAGCTGCATTTCGTCCACAGGCTTAATTTTAATGCGGTTTTTTGAGGATAGTTAGATATGGATAAATTGTGTGCGCAAATTACAAAAAGGTGTGCATTTATCATACCTAAATTGCAGTACGATGCAGTAAATTTCGATGCATTTTACAATAGTGTGAGTAGCTAGTGTCAAATAAAAATAGTTGTAAAAACCAATCGACTATTTCGACCAGTCACGTGACCACTAATGTGGCTCAGTGGTTATGACTCAAAGAACTGAATAGTAAGTGACCAAGTTCAAATCCCGGGGCCGCATTTGATTTTTTTATATTTTCTAAACATTTTTTTTAATAATTTACAAATTTAAAGTGAGTAAGACCATCTCATTGAGATGTAGGAAACTTTAAGTTAAATTCAATATTTTTCTTGTCAAACCAAATCAAAGAAGCTAGGTACTACCTAAGTGGTTTTAAAACAACCACAAACTTAGCAAGTTGATTTAGGGCAATTTATGCCCATTATCAAACCTAAACTTGGCAAAGCTTTCATACCTAGTAAGTACTCTAGTATTAGGATCACACGTGCTCATTACTTTGGTATAGATGGTGGCGCCCCGCAGTCATATTGCCACCTTATAACATGTTTTGCCTTATGTACTAAGAAAAGGTACTCAACTACAGAAATTACACCTATTAAAATAAAAAAGTTCTTCTAGTTAATTACTCGAATGCTTCTCACGAGAATCGAACCCTAAACCTCTGCATCAAAACACAGCCATACACCACGGCCACACGGCAATGATTTTAAAATCCGACAGGTGCTAAATACAAAGTAGGCCGAGTAAATAGGTTTTCTCAATTATAGAACATTAAAAAAAAACATGCGAGTCAAAAACCTGGCTAGACGGGTAATTAAAAAAACAATGACATGAAATTGTCATAAACTAATGATTGGCAGAACGTGGTGTCTCAAAATAAAAATAATCATTTTATTCGAAATAAATTTAAGTCAATTGGAAGTAAAAGATGTTACGAGCTACGATATTGTACGCAGCGTAGGCATTTATTTGGACGTACAGGTATGTACTTATCAATTAATCATAATATGTTTTTAAGATACAATACTTCAACGTTAGTGTCAGATTGGCACAAAATATTTTGTAAACGCAATTGAAGTGCACAGTCCCGGTGTCTGCATGTAATCAAATCTTGGAAGTGAATTTTGACCCACTTCTAATTGATCAGATTGACGTGAAATCTGGCATAAGTACTTGTAAGTCAGACTTGTAAGAAGTACTACAGTAATCTTGAAGTAAAATTCTGGTATCGTTCCCGCTGTTGGAAACTCATCAACAGAAAGAGTAACAACCATCCATGCATTGACCAGGTTTTTTAGGGTTCCGTACCCAAAGGGTGAAAACGGGACTCTAATTACCTACTAAGATTCCACTGTCCATCTGTCTGTCTGTATGTACCGTCTGTCTGTCACCAGGCTGTTATAGTATCTCATGAACCGTGATAGATGAAATTTTCACAGATGATGTATTTCTGAGGCAGCTATAACAACAAATACTAAAACAATATATTTTTGTCCATCTGTCTATGTAAGTAAAGTAACCAATGTAAAATAAATAAATAATTAAATATCATGAGACAAATTACACCAATTGACCCAGTCCCATACTAAGCACAAGGCTTGTACTATGGGTACCAGGCAACGGATAAACATACTTATATAATGTAGGTAAATACATACTTAAATACATACAACCCAAATGACCTCAAACTGCTTACATTTTGCTTAGAAGCCACTGTCCGTTTGTCTGTTTGTCTGTCTGTGTCACCAAGCTGTATCTCATGAACCGTGATATGGCTGTCAGCTATCATGATTGTCTAGCGACAGTTGAAATTTTCACAAATTACGTTTCTCTGTTGCCGCTCTAACATCAAATACTAAAAACAGAATATTTTTGGGAGTCTAAGTATGTAAATAACAAATATAAAATTACCTCATAAAGACTACATCTTGCTTAGGAGGCAGGGCTCTGCTAACACTGGATTTTATATTTACTTGCCGAATTTGTACGAATCCCTCGGTACGAGAGTCCGACCCACACTTGGCCAGTCTTTGGTGTTCGGAACACAAAGGAGCTTATCTATTACCGAGTTCATGCTGTACCATGGTTTATTTTATGGCCACATTATTCAAATTCGTCTGTCTATGGCTGTCTATCTGTCCGTCTGTCCTAACTTTATAGTTTTCTTACCCATATTAGGTAGTTATATTTTACTCATTTTCATGCTGGTCTGGAATGTACCAGTTGCTTCGCTTCTCGCGCAGATGGTAAATGCAAGAATCTTAGGAATCATATTATAGGCGATACGGCAATCCATCACTAGTTTGATTCCGCTTTCCACCTATACGCCCACAATCATGCTTGTTCTTGATGGACTTAAGGTTTTGTAACCTTAGGCTCTGTCTACCTCGTAAGGGATAGACGTGATTTGTGTATGTATGTACATATTTAACAGAGTATCCGACCGGCGTCCGAATACCGAATTTGCCGTCAAAATGATAATTAAAAACTATACGTACGTATGTATACATTATAGAAAGGTATAAGAAAGGTAAGTAAAATAAACAAATAGAAAAAAAGGAACCATTGTAGAAGCACTTATTTTGTCTGTCTGTCTTTCCGTCTGTCCATTCTTCTGGACCATTTTGTGACAATTTATTTATCTGTAGGTTTTTATTTTTAGCTTTGTATGTTTATATAGGTACTTACTTTTGTTTTTTAACTACTTTTGTGATTGTCATAAATAAACTTTTTCTTTATTTCTTTCTGTCTGCCTGTCTATCTGTTCGTCTGTTTGTCTGTATGTATGTCTGTTTGTCTGTCTGTTCATTGGTCTGTTTGTCTATTCGTTTGTCTGTTTGTTCAACCATCCATCCGGCAGTCCATCCGTTCGTTTGACTGTCTGTCTATGCGTCCGACGATCCATCCGGCTGTCTGTTTGTCTGTGCATCCGAACAACCGTCCGTCCATCCGTCCATCTGCTTGTTAATCTGTGCGTCTAATCATCCGTCCGTCCGTCCGTCTGTCTGTCTGTCTGTTTGTATGTGCATCTGACCGACTGTCCGTCCATCCGTTTGTCTTTCTGTTTGTCCATCTGTCCGTGCGTCCGTCTGTCTGTCTGTTTGTCTGTGCGTCCAATCATCCGTCCGTTCGTCCGTTCATATGTCTGTCTGTGCGTCCGACCCTCTATCCGTTCGTCACTGTCCATCTGTTTGTATGTAAATCTGTCTGTCTGTTTGTCTGTCATTATAAATATTATTCATCCATTCGTCCGCCCATTCATCTGTATCCTTTTGTAGTACTGACTGTAGAATAATTTTTCAGATTCACATTGGATTCGGAAGGTACTTAATTTTTGTCTCCAGTAACAGGAAATAAGTGAAGCAAACATCCACTGGACGCGAGCGTATCTTACTTGCTATTATTGTGCAAGAAGGGCAAAAAGTTTACTGCTGGTGTGATGATAAAAAAAAATTGTTGTTTCTAAATCACATGAAACATTCTGTAGATTTTTATTGGCGTAATTTGTAATAACATAACATAATGAAATAAAAATAACTAGAGAAAATTCAAGACCGTGAATTGCCAGATGTCTAACAGCGGACTTTGTCAACCCTGTTCTGCTGAAGACTTTTCGTCCGTCTTTCATGTTCTCATTACCTATGACCAGTAAAGCAAAAGGAAACTGTATGATACAGGGTGATATTAATATCACCGTCCAAGTATTTACGTAGTTTTTTACGTAGGTATCATACGCAATCGTACAGGTACCTACCGTAAGTCGCAGGTTCACGGTGGATGTAAGCCGCTTCCAACCGAGGCAACTGGAGCTGTACGAAGGAGGCCTATGGCCAACAGTGGACGTCCTACAGCTGATATGATGATGATGATGATGATGATGATGATGATGATAATGATGACAGGTATCATTTAATGATACTATTTGCAATATTTTAATACCAAACTGAAAAATAATAAATAAATAAATAATGCCAAGTAGGAAAATAGGTTATGATTGTTTTTTGTATGCATGTAAAAAATATTATTTTGTAAACAATAAATAATAAGTGGCAAATTTCCATTACATGCAATTCAGTTATGAAACTTATGAATAATCACTCGTGTAAAATTTTATTTATTGAATATGTTACGTGATCTACAGTCACCAGCATAAATAAGTGATCACTTTTGTACCTTGTCACTTTAAAGTCATGTTTGAAAAACCATACGAAATCATGTAACGACTGAAAGCGACAAGGTACAAAAATGATCACTTATTTATGCTGGTGACTGTACAAACTACAATTTCGTGACATCTTTTAATAAATTATTAAATATTTTGAGTTTCGTATTGAGAGACTCGTGTATTTGGAAATGCTTGTATTTTTCGTCTTATTTCCCTAGGTATTGACTATACGTGGGACTGCCTATACAACGGGTCCCATTTCGTATCTTCTAACAATAGTTTGATCATTTGTTCATAGGTATATGTATATACTATCAATCAACAGGCTAGCAACCCATCGCTCATTTTGATTCTCCTTTCCACCTATACGCCCACAATCATACTAAACGTGGCCTTTAGGTCTTGTTACCTTAGGCTTTGTCTACACCGTAAAGGATAAAGACGTGATTTAAGTACTTATGTAAGTACTATCAATAAAAGAGCCCTGCAGGAAAACTTGAGGAAAAAGTAGTTTCAGGAGGTAGTTACTTCTCACAAAATTTTAGTATGAATTTTCAGTATCTTGGTATGGTTTTTGTATGAGCATAACTCTCTCAGAATTATAATTAGTTAGGCATAGTTATCAATAACTAGTCAGTGTGTGTTATTTCAAAGAACTTATCGCATTTAGAAAACATAATAGAAATAGAAAAATATAAATTTGATCATTACTGGAAGCATTTAATTCTGAGGGAATTATGCCCAAATGAAAAAATAGGTATTAAGAGACTTGAATCTCCATCAAACTAAAATTTCGTGAAATTTGACTGAAAACGCTTTTACTCCAAGTTTGCTCCGGGTCGGGTTCCTATATTTCCTTTCCGGTGGCGAATGCGCTAGTCCCAAAAAGCACTATAGGTCAATACACTCTAATTTCGAAAGCCCCTCTTCTCATAAAAAACTAGGCCCAAAACACCATGTTTCCAAAAAGGCTCATTCTCGATTTACACGAGAACCATTGAGAACTAGTCCCAAAATACACCTTTCCCAAAATACCCCAAATTGTGTTCACCTGTACGTGGCGTAATTCTCTATTCCCATAATGCATAATTCTCAAAACACTCTAGTTCCAAAATACCCTTTTTTTCCGAATGTCGTCTCTTTATGATTGCTTTCAATTTGCATTATATTTAAATGCTTTTGAAGATGCGTATTTACCAAAATAGGTACCCTATCCTTTCCCTAAAAGCACGTCAGTGCTGTCAAGATTAGTGTTCTTTAAGTTCACCAATGACAGACGTTTTTCTATATACTTAACATTATTACAAAATCCTACACGCGTGTTCTATTCGTACGGCATGATACTATAGTATATTCATTCTAGATTTTTTTTGCTGCAAAATTTATAATTTTTTCAAACAGCTGCTGTTTTATACCTGTATACGATTACATTAAAATACACAACTCTCCCGCCCCCTCCGCATGCCGCTTCACCCCTCCCCTCCTTGAAAAGTGTCCCGTTTTCAGATTTTCTTTTCTGTGGGGTGTCTATGGATAGGTCTTTAAAAATGATATTGAGGTTTTTAATATGATTTTTTTCTAAACTAAATAGTTTGCGCGAGAGATATTTCCAAAGCGTACATTTTTAATAATCTTTGATGCACCATAGCTTGGAAACTAAATCGTATCAAAATGAATGCAACTACTTATTTGTAGGTAATTTAATGACAAATAATTCAGTCTTTGATTATTTTGTCCTAGCTTATATAGTTTTCCTGAAAATTTAGAAAATCTGTAAAACGGGACACTTTTCAAGGGGGGGAGGGGTGAAGCGGCATGCGGAGGGGGCGGGAGAGTTGTGTATTTTAATGTAATCGTATATAGGTATAACACAGCAGCTGTTTGAAAAAATTATAAATTTTGCCGCAAAAAAATCTAGAATGAATATACTATAGTATCATGCCGTACGAATAGAACACACGTGTAGGATTTTGTAATAATGTTATATAGAAAACGTCTGTCATTGGTGAACTTAAAGAACACTAATCTTGACAGCACTGACGTGCTTTTAGGGAAAGGATAGGGTACCTATTTTGGTAAATACGCATCCTCAAAAGCATTTAAATAATGCAAATTGAAAGCAATCATAAAGAGACGACATTCGGAAAAAAAGGGTATTTTGGAACTAGAGTGTTATGAGAACTATGCATTATGAGAATAGAGCATTACGCCACGTACAGGTGAACACAATTTGGGGTATTTTGGGAAAGGTGTATTTTGGGACTAGTTCTCAATGGTTCTCGTGTAAATCGAGAATGAGCCTTTTTGGAAACATGGTGTTTTGGGCCTAGTTTTTTATGAGAAGAGGGGCTTTCGAAATTAGAGTGTATTGACCTATAGTGCTTTTTGGGACTAGCGCATTCGCCACCGGAAAGTATATTTCTTACAGTAGAACGTTTTCACGATCAACGCGGTCAACAGCACAGTGAATTTTCTTGTCAGTTCAATCAAAATGAAACTTCACTAAGACATTTGCTGTGATAAAGTTCAACAATGTGTCAGGACTTGATTTGTCACTACCACTACCCAGGAATAAGTACATAGTACGAATAAAACTATTCGTATACCTTTTACAGCGTGTCAAATGTTTATGAATACTGAATAGAATAGTGATACAAATTATTTCAAAAGTGACATCTCACTGGTATTTGGTTTCAAATCAAATTGAAAGTTTTATTTGAAAAATATATCTTTTTTTTAACTACCAGCGCTTTGATAAATTAGCCCTTGTGTGCGCATACCACATGTTGCGTGGCGCATTTACTTATGAGTCGAATGATTTCGTTCGTAGTAGCCATGACGCCATAGGTACTATGGCAGCGTGCACGTTTTTTCGACTTTAGATATCAAACACAAAGTCGAATATCTACCTACTATACCAATTAGAAAAATATAGGGACTTACCCGTGGCCCACCTAATTTGTCCACCCGGAAAACCAATACCCAGCTTCCAATACCCAGAAAAAAGGTACCACCAAAAACCAGGTGGACAACCTGTAGGTGGATCACGGGTAAAGATCGAAAAAAATATGGTTCTGGTTCACTGGTCGACACGCAGTACAGGCGCAATAGCTGCACTTCTTCTTCTTATAGTGTCTCCAACTAGTGAAGGTTGGCAGTCAGCTCCGCATATTTCCTCCGATCCTTCGCGAGGTTGAAAAGTTCGGCAGCACTTGCGACTCCGGTCCACTCCCGGATATTGCGCAACTAAAATACCTAATGAACCTAACCTAATTTTACTATCTCAAATGAGAATTCTTATTTTTACTGACCCGAAATTCCTAATGGCACCACTAGTTGCCCACAACATATATGTAGAGTAGGCTCATGAGAAAAGCGCTGACATAATACGCGTCGAGCTGCAATTTTATTTTTTCGCGTGTGGACTAGACACCGAAGTACTCTGCTTTATCCCACTCTAGGTAACGCGTAACAAAACCATCGACGGATGAAGTTGGACTTTTGTGGAAGTAAGTATTATAGTAAGTAAAAGCGAGTTCAGATGGATTAGATTTGTTTTGGAGTTGTCATTATTTTATTTGACGTACCTACCTATTGCAAAGTCATCATAATTATCTAATATTATTTTTTTCCTTTTATGCGCTATACGATGAATTATTATAAATATGAATTATGATGACATAAGGACATAACTTAAAAAAGGCAGCTCACAACTCTGGAACAAAATAATCTTACCAAACCCATAACTAAACCCCTAGGCCAAGAAGCATTCAGACGTAGTCCCTACCCGCTATGCGTAATTATTTCCTTTGTCTGAACCTATACTGCAATGCATTTTGGTGAAAGGATCCGAATGGCTAGCACGAGTGACTTCGTCTCATCGCTGCAACCAGGCTCATTCTCAAGTTACCTATTTACGAAAGGCGCGCCTGACTCGAAACTACAATACCTACCTTGGCGCTAGCTGTTTAGATGCCCTAGACGAAACGCTTATAAGTTATAATGCATAAGAGTATTAATAAAATGTCAGACGATGGTGATGATGATGTCTCTACGTGTGAACGAATATCAAATATGAATAGGTTCCTACATACTGATAGGTAGGTACTTTGAAGATTCTAGAAATGACGGCATATGAATTTGCCGCTAGAGGCGCTATTGTAACGTGAGGTATTATACAGAAACGTAAAATTAGTAGTACCTACAAGTTGATAATCCGGCTTTACATAACGGATTTTTAGTGTTATTCAGATTGTTTCCTTCCGATTATTATCGCAGACATACCTACGACAGGTTTAGTTATGAAAATTAGGAGCCAAATTAAGCAGGCAAATAAAATGGCAGCTAATTTAGAAGATAAGATAGGACTGTGCAACACTGTGGGTAATAAATAGCTTGCTATTAAATATTAATTAAAAGAAATCCTGAATAATGTGATATACCTTACTCTACAGTGGCGCCAACTAGTGAGTACAAATACAATAGCCCTCATTCTAACAAAGTACAAGAAAATTGACTCCCTGGTATTCAAAAAGGGTTAAAGGTGGCATTGATTCACATATTTGCATCTGCTAGACTCATATGTAATATTTATAACTAGCTGAGCTAGTAAAAAATATTTCGCCTTAAAGTCAGTTTTTGTCTGAGATGGCGCTGCATACGAAAAATTAAAGTTTTTTGTGCATTTTTCATATTTTTGATTAGATATTCAGCTATTCGTGGAAGAGAGAAAGCCAACAAATCAATAATCATAAAAATCCGTGCAGCTATTCCAAAGTTATCAATAGTTAAAATAACACGACTTACTTTTGTACGTATAGATTTGTAAAATTTCTGGTAAAAGTAAATTTGATATAAAAACGTAAATATAACGTGAAAAGTTACGCTAACAGCTTAGCAAGGTGTTGCAATATTTTTCCACCCGCTAGTGCCTCCTATTTGCATGTGTGTGTAAGACCTAGTATCTGTATAAGGCCGTTAATGACACCAGCGTTTGTGCAGCTATTCTCCGAATTGGTGCATAATTACCATTTGAGTGTAGTCTCAAAAAATCGGCCGTATTGAATTGTGTGCGCAAATTAATTGATAATCTATAAATGTATTAAGAATCTTTTAAAAACTACAAAAAACCAACAAAATTGATTATAGCGCCATCTAACGGGACTTTTACAATGAGCTAACGCGAGCATCCGCCTTAAAATACTATTATTTAGAAATATGAAGTTATTTCAGTTTTTATTTTACAAATTGTTTACAAGACATAGGTAAGTAAACTTGCACAAAATATAAAAAAATGAAAAACTTTTCAATTTTTTTTTTCTGGATATCCATGTTTAGCCGAGGGGCACCAACATAATTAGTTTTGTGTCAGCGTAACGCCTAGTAAGTCAATTAGGTGATATAGGTTAAAACTATAAAAATTTTCAACCCTATACCCAAAGCTCTAAAGTTTCTAGTTCATAATCTATTGCTGTTAACAGTCCGCAACAGTTTCCCCACGAAACAGTTGCGGAATTTATTCCAGGATGGAGCTTTAATCAAACCGTCCCAGGATGGTGAGGCTCGCGATTGACGGCTGTCAGTTAACGTCCCGAATGTGGAATTAAATCAAGCCAAATTGAATTTGAACCGGGCCAGGATTTTGGTTAAAGGATATGTTTTATTTTTCTGCCATGTCATTCTCGGCAGTCAAAATGTAGAGATTCGTTAAACATTGTAGATGTAGCTGCTAGCTTGTTCGAAACGTGGAACTAAGTCAATATAACATTGCGTTTGTACTTTCTATCGACTTTTCTTAATTTTAATCTATTTAATTGTATTCCTATATAAATATTTAAGTACCTAAATGTTTGGGAGATTGCATTTTAACGGATGTTTTCAACACAGATTTTTTAAAGTATGTTTTATTCATATAAACCTCAACAAACCGTCACCTCCCGGACTCGCATAATAACAACAAAGGTTTTATAAAATTGTATGAAATATGAGAACAAATAAATATCGAAGTTGAGGCAAAAGAAAGCTCGGAAAGTGCTTTACTTAACGAAGCTTCTTGTTACACCATGGCAACGCCCCAGGGCCGCGTGTTTTTGTATACAACCAAATTTTACTTTAAATGTCTAGCTTTTATTAATTTGGATAAAAAAAATCTTGAAACTGTAACTGTCGTGTTTTCACACGTGCCCCAATTAGTTGACATTTACCTAAATATTTATTTATTCGTGATCTGGCAAAAGCGCTCTAAGTAATTATCGGTTGACTTCGAAAATGTATTACATCAAATATTAGATATTAAAATAACTGACGGGTCGCCGCTCAAAAGTCGTCGGCAAGCAACTCTTCACACTTTTTGACATCATAAAATAGGATGAAATTAAAACCGCGGTGGAACTATTGCATCGTAATGAAAGTAGTACACGTATATTGACGCAGACAGCTTTTAGCTGTGTTGTATGAATGTGGCGCGTAATGTGCGCGTAATCCTTGAGTAAGGGTGCGACCAAACCGCCGCGTATACGCAGTGACGTGTTGTAGGCGTCATGTTTTCTCACCGTTTCTTCATACATTTTGTTGCCATTCCGTAACGTCACCGTTTTTTAAGCGGCGGTGTGGTCGCACCGTAATAAGTAGGTATTTAATTTGAGCTGTAATGAGAAGCTACACATGACGTGTTGAAATTCCAAACCAGGTTATAATAATCTTACATGAATGTTTTTCTCGGTGTAACGGCGCCCCTCTTAATAAACCTTGTTTCCTCTATTATTTGCCTGTCAAACGCAGAGCGGGTTACGCTCGAGCAGATAGCCTGAGTCATATTTCACCAAATGATACATTTGTCTTGAAATATGGTGGAAAATTAGATTACGTACCTTTCCTTCGTTCTAAAAGTAAGGCTAAGTATAACAAATGGGCTCACGGAAAATGAGAAGCGGATTTTATTTTTAAAACCATGTAATGTTATGTTAGGTAAGCTCTTAAATCTAGAACAAATGGCTGTTTATTCACTGGCGTGTTGCTAAATAAGTTACAGTAAATGAAAGGGGTAGACTTTCATTTTTTCAAACATGTTATTGACGCTATGTAAATAATAAACGAGCTAATCAAACAATCACTTGATTGATTAAGTCATGTATTATCCGTGGCGTAATTATGATATTTATGTACTTTTGCATATGACAAATGATAAAAGTAAGTAATTAAAGTTCTTGTTGATAATAATAATAACGCAATTAAAATATAAATAGATCTTCAGAATATCACTGCTTATTACATGTGTATTATAATAAAGGCATTGAGTAGACTTATTTATTTCTGAGTCGCAGGACTCGCAGGCAACTCGTACTCCGTCTAGAGAATTCCGTAAAAGAAGGGAGCGTCGAAAATATAAGATACAATTTTAATGATTACCATATTTTATTGGAGAAAACATTGTACGCTTGTATCTTTTTGGGTTATTTTTGTTACTTGTTTTAAAATTAGGTGATGTGTTTGCCAATTTAGTGTAATTTCGTAAGAAAGATGATATTTTAGAATTCCTATTTTCTCAAGTAGTGTTAGTAAGATAAACTGTACGTAGGTACCTATTTTATCAACTTAACAAGAAAGTTAAATTAAGTAAATAAAACATATTGCGTGCCCAAAAAATCCTCTTTTTGAATAAGTAAAAATGTCTCCACAATAGAGCCCTTTCCGAATGTTTGAATTGAGTTTCCTTATTTGTGTACGTATCCATTATGATATAAAATAGGGCACTTTCGCGAAAATCTTGCGTAATAGCGTACAATGAGGGTATGGTTTTGACAGGCGGCTATCTCCATACGTGGTGCGGGTAAAATTATATATTTCATAAAGTTTTTCCTGTGCGGTAAGCTGGGCCTGACGCGAGCCGTGAAGGGCGCGCGCCGTGAAATTATGCTCCACTGGCAGCATGGCAGAAATAAAGTTACTTTGTTGGCGACATTATGCGGACGCCGGCTCGATACCTACGGCTCGTTACCTACAGTTAGGCTTGCCGTTCATTAAGGTGCCCGCTGACGAGGCTTTTATCCCGCCAAATGACGTGGCCACCTTCCAAAATTTACAAGAAAACGCCTGCTATTTATATTTAAGGCGCAGAAAGATTAATTTCAATTAATCCTTTTCTTATTTGGTAAGTATCACCGTGACAGTTGAAGGTGTGCCAGGTTAATGAGCAACAGCTTTGTCAAGACGCCAGCTGTTTATTCCTATTTCAAGCGTAAAAGGAATCCAGGGAAATCTGCTAGTATCTATACATCTATACATATAATAAAATCGTTGAGACCAAAAAATCTGTACATTGAATATTTAAAAAAAAAAACCGACCAGGGTGACTTAAAATAAGTAACTGAACATATTAAAACCATTTTTAAAATTTTTGTTTGTTTGTTTGTTTGTTTGTTTGTTTGACTGAGCATCACGTAAAAACTACTGAACGGATATTGTTGAAATGTTCACAAATCTATTTAAATACATTCAGAATAGGATCTAGGCTATAGAAATTTTGGAAAATATTAGAAAAAGGGGGTGAAAAGGGGGGTTAAAGTTTGTATGAAAAAAAAAATTTAGATTGTTCTAGAATCATGAAACTCAGAATATATACTCAGTAATAAAAATAAAGAAATACCTGTTTTAGCTTTTTTTTAAAATCTCACTCAGAGACGCAAAAAAGAGGGTTTTGTGTTAAAAAATAATGAACTTCATACACCTATAAAATAAAAACCAATGAAGTTTAACCTTTTAAAGTTGCTACATATACTTCCAATCTAATACAGGTAAATATATTTCTCAGTTTTCTTGAAATTTGATTTTTGAGTTAATTACGCAAAAAATAGCAGAACTCAAGAAAATCAGCTTTCCTCGGTAAAGTAGTTGGTAATAATTACAAATACAATAATACTATGAAGAAAATGTATATAGAACATAAAGCCGGAAAAGTGTGTCAATTGTGAAAAAACATTAATAAAATAATTACTTTCTGCACAGGTATTTTTTCAACGAAGACATTTTTGTCCAACCTAAATTGGCGTCCGAAATTGTGTTCTTTACCTAACACCTAAAGTTCAATATGCAATACCGTTACTTTGTTTTTATTTATTGCGCTATTATTCACAACGCGTTCGGTTTTCAAACGCACTCTTATAAATGATATAAATAATAAATAAATAAATAATAAGCTGACATTATTATGAGGGCGGCGTGAATGAACCGCTTGGCTGTATGCTCTCAGTACCTTTGCCTAAAAAAAGCAAAATCAAAAGGCGCGTTTACGCCTGCGCTATGAACATGTCAGAATTTTATTGTGGAAAAGTTGGTTACTGAAATTGTAAAAGTTTCTGTCCTCAGACTTTTTATAAGATTTTTATTGTTGTGGTTAAGTACCACACTGCCAAAGAATATATAACGCTGCGCTGCTGGGCCTTAGCGCAATATGTATCTTAAACACTTCAAGGTAAGCTAGCTTACAAAATTTTCACAAATACCTACTTAAAATCTGAATGTACATAGTACCTACCTATACGAGAAAACTATTTGAATGTGCCTGTTTAAGAATTAGTACATATTATTGTAAGGGTATAATAATAACAAATTTTGATATCGAGAATAGCTCTAAACTATCACAAAAAACACACGCGGACGAAGTCGCGGGCAACAGCTAGTCACAACTAAAGCTTGAAAATACTTGCTAAAGATACCTACCCTTGTACAGTATTAGGAACTCAAAAGTATACAAAGGTTCGTGATCAAAAGACCTTCGTGTTCTTTGATCTCGAGCGCGACTCAAGAGCATTTTGTGTCACATCGAGTTTTATAACCGCTGTCAGACAAAATATTTCTCAAGTTTTATTTAGCCTCGCTATATAGGTATGTGTAATGACAGTTTCCGTCGCGAACTACCATTATGTCAGAGGGAAACTGAAAGCTTCTAGCGTAATGTGTTTTACTAACTTGTCTCAGACTTACAAACATCTGGATATGTTCCAAGTTTAGATGAAATTTTCTTTTCCCTTTCCTTAGAAGCTGCGGTTACATAGATATATATCTAAGGTAGATAGGTGCGTTGTGCACGCTGTCACCAGCTCGGTCCCTAATGCTTGCTAATGGAACCAATTTGCAGTGTTTTGCCGTCGTTTGCTGTAGCGCCACTAAATGTTTCAGTGTGGTAAAAGGGAACCCTGTGATGTGTTTAATACAAACGCAAAGCGACAGTATGTCACGTATGAGAGGAGGATTTTGATATTTCGATTGACGTTTGAACATGAGTATTGGTTTTAATACTTGATAGAATGGATTTACTTAGTAATGCTACTTGTACAATATTTTGTCATTTAATTTAACAAGGTATTTTAAGCTTGGTAAAAATCTTACTAGGTTCAAAGTTTTATCAAGTAGGATCTCGCATTTTTGCCTTCTTACAGTAGCCGTAGGTAATACATACCTTGAAATTAACGGTGTTATTACGTAGAATTGATCAAAGTAAGATCATTAAAACACACCCGTATAAAATTGATCTAGTATACAACTCAAAGCGGAAAATGTTTGTAATATAATGAAAGCGTCACATACAAAGCGCTTTTATTTTTCATAAAAAGGACGAATGTACCGGTAAAACTCCATTTTTCCCACATATTTTCCGCGTTTATTAAATTTGATATATATGTACCCGTGTGTAGCTCGAATGAACCAATAAAGGCCCGTCT
This sequence comes from Pandemis heparana, assembly GCA_963854515.1. Taxonomy (NCBI): domain Eukaryota; kingdom Metazoa; phylum Arthropoda; class Insecta; order Lepidoptera; family Tortricidae; genus Pandemis; species Pandemis heparana. Next base: position 12,985,687 of record OY978013.1, on the reverse strand, counting down.
TAGAGGCTCGGCGGAAATGAAAGATTTCAATCAACACGGACCAAACATGACACAATTTGGATTCTTTACAATTTTAGCACCTTTTGCCAACTCTATTGGCGGTAGTGAGGCGATTGTTGCCGGAAGCCGTGGGTCTCCTCTGGCACTTCATTTCCACGACATCCGGACGACGTGGGTTCCAGTACTGTCTAAAAACGTTCTCAAATGCTGCCAAGGAATTCTATGGACGCTGAAAAGCGTAGATGTTACGATTCCACTCTCGGAGCCCAATCGAATGAGTGCTAGGAAACATTTCTTATTTACTTCGTTACTTGTGATAGTACGCGAGATCACTTGACTAACAGATAAATAATGTTTCTAACAGAATGAATGACTACCTACACTACAAACTGATAATTGGGAACATTAATTAGTGATTCAACTACCGCTAGAGACATGTGGCTTCGATGCGCTAGGCGGATTTTTTTAATGACAAGTAGCACGAAATACAAACAGTTACTCTCAAATTTACTGTAATAAATGTTACATTTCTGTCTAACGCTAACTGTTTTGGCTAGCAATAATGCTACCTACTTTCAATGTAATTCTCTAGAGACATTCGGATATTTAGTAAGTATTAAACCGGCAATATTCTAGCCGAAATGTCCAAGCATCCGTACAAGACTGGCCTAAGATCGTACCATTAGAAACACTTACTCTGTTCTTATGAGGGCACAGTGGTCTATAAATTTAGGCTTAGTGAGACCCACCAACGCTTCTAGACATGAAGTGCTAAGCTAGTATACTTTGTTTATTGTCAAATAAATGTAGTGGACAATATATAGAGTGATTTTACTGTCACTACCTACTCATTCGCGCGAATTATCGTATCTGCCGTTTGTTTTTGACTGGGGTTAAAAATCAACGTGTTTTCCAACTTTGCAAACACTGAATAAACCTCGGTTGCCAAGGTAAGTAGGTACATGTTGTATCTTTCAAAATGTGCAGCGTATTCTCAAACTAAATATCGGTGTGTAGAAAACTTTGAATCTCAGTGGGACGGAATCGAAGAGGAGAAAATATTTTTATATTGGCCACAATACACGGCATCTGGGCTATTTACGAGCGGTGAGGGAAATCAATGACGTAGCCTGTCTTTTGTCCCTGACTTAGGGGTTCTGGTGCTGTCTCTACTTTTAGTACCCAAAAAACAGAGATAAACACAACCTTACCTAGAACCAGGATGGGCTGCCACAGCACTCAACCTCTCAGAGTAAACATAGCCTAAACATAGCTTTAATTAGTTAATCTATAGAAAGAAGTCTCGTGACGCGCGCGTCTATCTGTATAGTTAAACCTTGATTTATTCGCTAATTTTGGTTAAAAGATTGAAAGCTCAAGCACATTTGGCCACTACAAAATCGAGATTTAACTATTTTTAGGGTTCCGTACCTCAAAAGGAAAAAACGGAACCCTCATAGGATCACTTTGTTGTCCGTCCGTCCGTCTGTCAAGACCCTTTTTCTCAAGAACGCGTAGAGGTATCCAGCTGAAATTTATATCAAATACTCAAACTTACTGTCCCTTGGAGCTGTGAAAAATTCAAACTTCTAAGCCAACGCAATCAAAAGATACAGCTGTTTATGCTGCAAATTTCCGCTAATTTTCGAAACTCGCAAGAAAATCAAAACCTAAAGGGTACTTCCCGTAAAGTCAGAATCTTGAAATTTGGCATGAAGTTAGGTCTTATAGCACAGATATAGGATTAATTGCGAAAACTGTAAATATGTATGTATGTCTGTATATATCAGTGACCAATATAAAGTGACCCCACACTGCGTACATTTTACTTTGGAGCAGGGCTCTGCTTACACTGGTATTTAGATATTTATAGAAAATGGTACGGAACCCTCGGTGCACGAGTCCGACTCGCACTTGGTCGGTTTTTTTATTTTTCATCATTCCATTCCATTTCAGTTTAATTGGCTACAAAATAATTGTTTGAATCAGGCGTTACTTTGCGAAGGTCCATGTTCAGTAAGAACGAAAAACATTTACTGTGCTATTTAGCTACGCATGCTTGTAAACCCACTACTCTCTGCTTCCAAAAAACATGTAAATATTATATATTATGAGTAAGTATGTCACCCAAACTCAACACACGAAACCGCTGATGCGTTTCAAACCCTATACTGGTCCATCCTTAAAGCTATGAGCACACTGTCTACCGCGACCACAATTATTCAACATGCAAACCAACGACGTACACAAAAGCTACAAAAGCTAGTATAATTAAATATCTTCCAAGTCGGCTACGAGTATAATCAAGATGATTAAGCACCAATGATATCATGTATCATTAATTCATCACTCCGTTGACGAGCGCATCACCCCCCAAGTGTTTTTGCTGATAGACGTTCGTCGTTTGTAAGTACGTAAGTCTAATCAACAACGCAGTGTTGCCAACATAGACAGTATTGCCAACATAGATAGTGTTGCCATAATGTGTTAACATTTTCAGCGCCATTGCCGCCCCTCGCTTGCGCCGTCTCTTATCGTTCGACACACGCCTTTATATATATAAAGCTACGTATACACGTGTATGGACCGGCCGTGTAAGTCCATTAAAACTTTGAGCTAAATATGCGATGGGGCGGATTAAAGTGTTAATGGACTGTGGAGATGTATGCGCTGAGTTTGTTTCTTATTTGACTTGTTTAAAAAAGTGTTTACCCTAAATACTGGCTGGTTTGTGATGTTAGCGCTGCTGTGTTGATTTTCTCGTTATTATAACTATTGTGTCACAAGGGAGCAAAATGATGTATTTACGGCGAGGACGCTACATTGAATCCAGAATGTAGCGAAGGATTCTACAATAGAATCCTGAGTGGCCTGCTTTCTAGTAACTACCGTTCTCAGCGTAATATTACCGACGTAGAAAACGTAGTAGTACTACTGCGAAAGATACGTTATTTTGCTAATGTTAATTTTACTCTATATTCGTCACAATATTTGACGAAAAACAAGAATACGGTGCACACTGTCGCTATATATTCTTATCTAGCTTCAATATTCATCATCATTATTCTATCACTTCGATTACCTTTTAGAGCGCATGATTTCAGATTCTATTTTAATGAATAAATTTAAACATAGACTACTTTGACATCCAACGGTAATACTGCCTTAACAAGCCTACAGTGAACGTCTAATATGACTATGTTTATTTATCCCAGTATATTAAATACTCACTACTGGCACTCGTTGGCGACTATCACAAAACCCTTTAGTATATTAGAAACTAGCTTTTGCCCGCGACTTCGTCTGCGAGGAATTATTATTTTGGGTTAGGTTAGGTTATTTTTATTGGCAAACATTCAATTAAAGCACAAATTATTACCCTTAGGATATGGCAACTTCGTGAAGTAAATTTCACTCCCTATTAGGAATGAAACGATTAAATAACAATGCAATGTTTTTACACAAACAGGAAAAATCTAAAAATCTTGAAAACCGTTCTAAGTACGAATTGCGGTAACGCGTAACTTACTTTTATAGGCATCGGATTTCCTATTTTCGTCACGTTTATATATTATTTACTGCTAACGGCGGAGCTTGCTGAATTTTAAACGCAGTGAAGTGCTCGATGGATTTCAGTTACGTGTTAAACCCAGCTTCATATTCATTCATGATAAGTATCGCCGATGTACGGTCGGCATCGAATGTTTGTAAGTGAACAGCGTTCATAATATACCATCTCTCGCTCTCGTAACTCGCTCGCTATCACCATCGTCTTCGTTTTAACAGTTCATGTATGGGCTGACAATTGGCCTCGGAATCAGCTAGCTGTCACATTCATACAAGAACTGTCAAAATGAGCACGATGGCGATTGCGAGCGAGTCACGTAATAAGCCTGCAGAATCCTTATTGTGTAACGCGCGGGAGCTCGTGATCACATTCACTCTCTTTCTACCCTCAACCTTTACCGTGTGACAGAAAAAAACGATGAATGCGATTGTGATTCGAAGTATCTTAGACAATAAGGTCTCGGATTTGTGTAGGGTAGGTAGAGTCACCACACGTGAATTTTGAGCCACTTACACGTACTCTTAGTTGAGTTTAAAAGAAAGAAAAAAAAAGTTCGAAAGAAAGAAAAAGTTTATTTATGACAATCACAAAATTTACTACTACTACTAGTCACTAAAGTTTCGAGAGATAAATAAATTATCACAAAATGGTCCCAACTCAGTTTAGGCGTATGGAAATCGTTGACTGTCGGTGTGCCTGAAGTACTCTCGGTTTGCGTTATACGACTAAATTATGACAAGTGAAGTGACTCAACATTCACTGTAACTGTATCTATACTGTATATAAGCGCTTAGCGATGAAATAATCCACCAATAGTAAAGCAGCATTGAGCGAGGTTATGGCAATTAAATAATTCTATTGGTGGATTTTGTTCTCGCACATCTCCCATCACTCGGACTTGTAGCACTATGATATCGTTGGAACGTGTTCGAATATTGGGCATTGCATTATTAGACGGTTGTATCGATTCGTAACAATTATTGCTGACGTGTAAATAGTACCTAGTCACAGCATATAGTGAGAAGATTCAGATAATCGAAACGTAGTGAGCTGTACTGCTAAAATATGTTTGAAGTTATTGTCTGTTTACCTGGTTAGTGTACGACACGACAGCATCGTAAAAGAGCTGGGGCCATGATGTCTTAATGAGATTCAATTCTAATTCAGTTTAGGTTCGCTCGCTGTCAGATCCATACTAAAAATGACAGCTAAAACCTGAACTGAGTCGAAATTGAGACGTCGCGGTAGGGCCTTGTTAGTTTTATTTATCGTACTATGTTTTTGTCGTGTTATTCAAGTTTTTTTACATAGCAAATGCGGGACCCGATTGGCATATGCAGGTGGCGGCACGTAAGTAAAACGTGGAGGGGAGATGCGCAATATGAAAAACAACATCATTTTCATACTGCGCATCTCCCCTCCACGTTTTACTTACGTGCCGCCACCTGTACTAAGATATAGGTACTCTTACACAAAACTTTACACAATGATACCTTCATCAAAATTTCTGATATGATCTCAAGGCAAAAACAACAAAATCCCATAGCTATTTTGAATAAATAATTCTCAAAGGCTACTGGGTTAACAGGCACTCAAAATGGTAGAAATGAATAAGAAAACATGCCCCTTACGGAATATGTCGCCGGGGTGGAAGTATAAGTTTCCACCCCGTGCCCCGGATCAAGGGATTACTCGATTGAGCTGCGTAAACCTCCCCTGAATATAACGTATACGAAGGCTTGAGGTTTGTATCTATACGACAGGCATCGCTAATTTTAAAAACGGAATATTATGAAAGCCAAATGTGAATAAACGTACTTTCAAAGCACCATAAAAGAAAAAAAAGACTTAAAAAAAATATTTTGCAGAAGTGACATTGCTTTTTATTCCTTGCGAGTTATACCTGCTGTAAGAACTTTAACTACGTACTAATTTGGAGAAAAAAATTGTGAGTTATTTTGGTAGTCTTTCTGTTCTATACACTTTGGTCCTGCGCATACGTGCATCATAATAAAAAGCTTTAAATTCTTCAATAATCCAAATACATTCAACGAAAAACAATGCAAATCTAAAACGTTTTTCCCTGTAATATTATTCAAAAGTAAAGCCATCAGTAGTTTGATGCGTATACTCCCGAGTTATCGCGACCTGATGCCCCAAAATTTGCATAAGCCTTACTCGTTCTAACCCACTTCTTTGGCTTCATACATAATATATCAATTTGCGTAGAAATTTCACAACTCCTTTAGGAGCCGGTATTCATTAGGGGAACACCCAAATACTCCAAAATATATTATTCCAAATTTACTAATTCCGATTTTTAGAACACCGAATTTCATGATTCCTATGAAATAAAATTCCGATTACTAAAAAACACCAAATTTATTTAACCGAATTTCGAAATTCCGATTGTATTATTATTCAGATTTTTGTAACTCCGAATAATGAAAAGCTCGAAGTGTTATTGGCCCGAAAAACAAAATTCCGGTTGTTAATTTTCCGATACTTAAATTCATTACTAATTAGGAAATTTGATATTCGGGATAATGAAATTCGTATTTTCAATAATCGGAATTCGTATTTTTATATTTCGGATTATTATCCATTCGGATTTCTTATTGTTCGGTATATTGAAAATCGGAATTTTGAAAATCGTGATTGTAAACGTTAGGCATTTTGAAATTTCGGATTTTTAAAAAGCGGAATACTTATATACGGAGTTTTAAAAACGTCGGAATTATAATAATCGGAAATAAAAATGTCGCTAAAGTCGAACTTTCAAGTTGACAGCCACGTCTTATCGACATTATTATATAGTGACCACATTATTTTAAGATGGTAGACCACATATTTGGCTGATGGTACAGTGTTTTCTATTATCACTTGCTAGTAGGTACTAACACGTTCCCTACAGTGCCTTGATAGTCTGATGGCGGAATAATCTCTGAAGTACAATACAAAGGATTCAATTTACTTTCAACATGAAACTACCGTGAGTCTCAAACATAATTATAACAACCGGATAATTCACGTATAAAAAGCAGAAAGAATGCTCCGACAATTGTTTCCGACTATTCCTTAGTCCTTCCTCAGAGCGCTCGCTTTTTATACGTGAGTTATCCGGTTGTTATAATTATGGATTCAATTTAAAAACACGTCCATTTGTACTCTCTGAAAATGATACGAACGCCATTTGACGCTCTCTAGTTACCTATTGTCGTCTGCGAACATTATGCAAATGACTGGTTTTTATCGTGTATACATGTATACTTATAAACTTGCATAGTTCTGCACTGTTGGGTTCTCAGACGGTGCGCTATCTTCAGTCAAGGCAGCCTTTTTATGTCCCGTTTACGAGCAGCCGAGGTTCTTGTTGAGAGAGTGTAAAATTAAGCTCAGTGCCTAGGAAGATGGAAGCTCTCACAACTCGTCAATTCTTGTTTAGCTGTGATGTAGTTTTTAAAGAAAATTTACGGTAAGACGCTGTTGTATGTACGAACGATAGTTATTTCAACTATTCAAAGAACCATGCCCAAAAAGGGTGTATTTTCATATCATATATTCAGCGGCACAAAATTTGGACGTCTCCAAACTCTCTGTCTTTCACTTTCTTTTTTAAATTCTTCGGTATAATTTATGTATAAGCACCTGCAGCTCCAATTTAAAGTAATTCAGCAGCCATATCTAACTTGACGTTTTTATCAGCCTCTTTGTACAGCCCGCTACGGCCTTTGAATAATAACATTAATAACGTATGCAAATGCACCCGTGACTGTCCAGCATAAATCCTTTTTTCGCAGCAATTAAAACGTGTCCGCAACCAACACGCTATAATTGGAGGCTTATCGCTGTTTGACCAGCTGGTGGCGAATTCTCGGAACAAAATTGTACGCAAAAGTTACCACAAAAGATAAAGTCAATTTGACTTTAATTTCGTTTCTTTAGCCCGATGTAGGCCAAAATTAGTACACAATGAGAATTGCAGACGCGTGCCCAAATTTTTAGATGTCGTTTGTACGCCACGCTTCTTGTTGTGACGATTGAGACCACGTCTTATACACCATCCCGCTCGCACTAACAGTGTTTAATAGGAGACTGAGAGGAACGGTATGAATCAAACTTCGAATTTCGAACTTAACCATCTACCCCAGCGCATAAGACAAGACACGCAGACCACACAATTTAAACGATCGCTGTACTTGTGGCTTGTTGACATGTGTTTTTACTCATTGAAGGAATTTTTTGATTGCAACACGTAACATGATTGATGTAAGACTGACATTATTAGGTAGTATGAATTTTTGACATTGCTGTATTTTTATCTTTGTGTATTAGTTATTGATTTATCTAAAACATACTTTATTTTAAATATACTTAGACTTAATTAAATAATCATACTTAGTACCTAACTAAAAGTTTGCATGCTAAAATTAGCTAAGTGTGCGATATCTTTCAATGCCTCAATTTAAAACCTTTGTCACCACACTTAAGGCAAATAAACATTTCATTTCATTTCATTTCATTTCATTTCATTTCATTTCATTTCATTTCATTTCATTTCATTTCATTTCATTTCATTTTTGGCAGTTAGATCGGCAGAGTTTTTAAAGTGCTACGAAATTCGTAGCTCCGCACGCTACGCCGCCGTAGACATCGCTACGACACTGCTACGATTCTTTTAGAAACAAAAAACAACGAACTAATTGCTCAATTAATGCGTCCTATTCGAGTGCAAACGAGACAGCATATTTTTTATTACCAAAGGGCTCCGAACTTCGTAATAACCGAAGCTTTATTGCGGAAATGACGTGCAGACTGATCCTGTGCTGTTATTATATCATCATATCGGCTTTATTGCACACGCAGACGTTCTACATTCTATTTTACTACCCGGATATTAAAAGTGAAATTAGGACGATGTAAAAATTGTTATCGCCATTTGTTTAATATCATTTCGGTGGAAAGAAGGCGATTGATGTCACAGAAAAAAGATTGATCGTTAATATTTCTCTTCATTCTTGTTTCGTGTGCGAATTTACGCGATGAGAACTTGGAATATTTTTGATGCCAGAATTTGATGAATAGATTATTTGCTTTGTTTGCGGTTTCGTTCACGTGTTTGACATCACCGTCCATATACATCGCGCCGCCAAGTCATCAAAATTCATGTAGCAGTTTTTGCGTGATGCCATTTCACACAGACTGTCAACGAAAATGTTTTATAGGTTCTTGCTTCGTTTTAGAATTAATGCATCTATAAATATTTTTATTTAAAACACTAGCTTCTGCCCGCGACTTAGCAATTAGCAATTTTTAACATGTTTACCGCTATTCCGCGGGAATTACGCAATTTTGCGGGATAAAAAATAGCCAATTTTTAATCTAGGGTACCAGCTATCCCTGTTCCAAATTTGATTCAAATCCGTCCAGTCGTTTCAGCGTGAAGAAGGAACAAACATACACATCCTCACATCCTCAAGTATGTGGTCGGCTATCCTCAAGTTGAAAATCTTTTGCACGTCATAGAATACCTACATTGTCGCTAAGAACGCTGGCTGTCAAGTTCGTTCTGAAAGTTCGACTTTAGTGATATTCATTTGGTAGGAAATTTGATGAAAAGTTATAGACTAGGCAGTTGTTTGGCCGACCGTAACAAGGTAAGCATATAGCTATAAAAGACTATTTGATTCTAAATCAATAAATAAGTATTTACCTGCAGCAATGTCCAACAGCCCCTCAGGGTCGAGGGCCTCGTCAGCGGCGCCAGCGGCCAGGACCGCCGCCACCGCCACCCACCACGCGCCACGCATGATCCTGGATAAAAAGACCTTTATTACTCAAGGGGTGATGACGTCATTACGGCTAGCACAAGTGCACGCGAGATCAACTACATGTCTTTTTCTTACTGTTCGGCATAGAAAGAGACGAGTAGTTCTCTCTCGCACTCTTTGACAGCCCATACTTGTAAACTTGTGTCAAACATATAACCAATCCAATCAAAAGCAAAGATTACGTTTTCAGTTTAAACACCTATTCATGGTATAGCACCAAAATCCATTGAATATTTAACACATCGAACAATTGCATGGCGTAGTGTAAACCGCATTTAATGCGCGTTCAATTTAAATCCGATTAAGTAGGTTTCACACGCTCAGATTGCGCCAGCTGCATCCTGCATCCTGCACATTTGAACGCTTGCCAAGTGAGTGCTCGAAAAAGTAACTACCGACGGACAGAGTAAAACGACGAAGTTTTATTATGAACTAAGTAATAAAGCTTGTATGAGTACGATTTTATCGCCTTCTGTTTCAGGCTGATTCGGCGAGACTGGTCGCAGTGAACGCACGATTGCCATCACGCTATCTTGAACGTGGTCCGAAATGGTAACCAGCGGTGTAACTAGGTATGACATCTACCTTAGCTAACTTATCAGATGGAGGTTCTTCAATGCCAGTAATTTTAATGGTCGTTTTACTCTCCAAGCTGGAACAGCAGTGCAAGCACGGCTGCTGACAATTATGATGATATAGTCTGGCAGATAAACCACTGCAGCCAGATGACACTTTCAGTGTTGTCAGTTTTTGGCAAATATTAAATAGTGATGTGACTTAGTGAGTGAATGAAAGAATGAACGATGTAATGAAATTAATTTGCGTCATAAATGAGAATTTTCAAAGCGTATTTTAATAAAATGATTTGTTCAATAAAGTTTTTTTGGATGTTTTCTAGTTAGTAGTGTAAGAGCGCGATTTGGAAATGTGCGGAAGCATGTCAAATCAGTTACCAGTTTTCAACTCATTCCCCATTTTTCCATAAATAAAACAACAATTATCACATTAATATTTTTTTCTACCTTTTGTACTTTTACCTAAAAACTTAAATTATTCCGAATCAGTTTCACTGCTGCTGTCACTATTTACGTGTATTACAAAGTCATCGCACATTTTATCTACTATGTTAATATGAACCTTGAATGCCTCAAAAGTATCGCGCTTATTTTGAAATATACTAAACTACGAATGTGACATTCATAAAATATTTCGTTCGTTCAATAATCAAATCATTCATTACGTGACCTTAGTCGAGCACTAGTGAAATAAATGTGGTATCATGATTTCGTAAAATGACATTTGGAAGTGTCATCTGGCTGCAGTGGTTTAGCTGCCAGACTATAGTAGCGATCTGAATAGGTGTCTTACAATGACGTCCTAATTCCGACTCTGTTCAAGTTTTAGCTGTCACTTTTAGTATGAATTTGACAGCGAGCGAACCTAAACTGAATCGCAGTAAGACGTCATCGTAAGGCCCCAGACCTTACACAAGGCCCTACTGCCTGCAAAACGCATCAGCGTCTCTCTGTGCTCCAGGCCACAGTACATATAAGCACAAGCAGTAGGGAATCTACGAACAAATCGGTCGAAACGAACGCACACATAGACACGCGCTTTTACACGGCCCCTAAGCGGATCTCGCGGTGCCGTCAGTCGCGAGTGGCGCATTGAGACGAGCGGCCGTGTTCGTTTTAAATATGCCAAGAGTGTATTGCGCAGTGTACGGCTGCTTGAACTCGGCTTCTTCAAAACCGGAGCTTTCGTTTTTTAAACTCCCTGCTGATGTTGAAAGTTAAGAATGATACTATATTATTATGAAATAAAATGTATATATTATTTTTATAACGAGAAATGTTACATGGCACTTCTCCGACAAATGCTTTTTCTGTTAAATAAAACGTTTGGCTGTTTAGATGATAAGTAAATAGTTGCCGTATATTATAGACCGTGTTTTTGGTGAAAAAAAATTCTACGGACTTTCATTGTTATCATTTTGCATCTATAGTATATGTACTAATATATTATAGAAGTAGGGCAAACCTTGGTTAAAAAAAACTATTCAATTTAACAAAAATTAAATCGACAACCCTAACGCTTTATTGGAGCGTAGGTACTTATTTCAAAAAGTAGGCCTATCTTCCCTACTGCTTTAGCTTATATATATACTGTGTCCAGGCTCAGCCCGTTCAGGGCCCGTGGCATTTTGCCCATCGTGCCACCCTATAAAGCTACTCGATTTACGGAAACATTGACATTATGGGATTTCAACAATCAGAAGCAAAAATTAAAAAGGAGGCGGCTTAGTAACAGCATAGCCGAACTAGGGATTAAGGATTAGGTACTGGTTTTGCATACGTCCATCAAACTGCATACGTCAGAGGCTCAAGTAATGTTGTTTGCGCAGTCCATTTGCGTACGCGAGCCAATTATCAAGTGTTTGACGAGGGTGCGGCCGTGTCAGCGATACGCGGTCCTAGTGTCAAGCCATTCTGAACCCTCTGTCGGCCAAATTAACGGCCTCCTGAGCGGAATTTCAACACTGTTGGCCTTTTGTGTCGGGTTTTAAATTGCTTTTGATATGCATGTCCCTGGCCTTTGACCGAATTATGGAGAGGCGAGTCCTATACACCTGATATACTGCAAGTTGATCCTTGCCGTCACACACCGTATCAAATTTGATAGTATCGGGCCAGTACTCAATTAATTTGCCATAGTACATATAGAAAGGCTGTCTCTTAAACACAGTTTTAAAATTCATTATGGTGGTTGACAGATGTTTTCATACAAATTCAAAAAGTCGATGTCCAAAGTCAGTGTCAATAAGAATGATCACGGGCAATTACGGAACTTGCTTTGCTTAGCGTATAAAGTATTATCTGCAAATGTTTTCGTTGACATGTGATGAACATCCGAAACTAATTATCTCCGCAGACAGGTACATCGGGAATGTGTGCTATGCTCAGTTTTCCTGTAACGCTTCTTCCTTATAACAATGCCATTATGATTATGACGTAAGTATAATGAAAACGTGACCATTTTTTTTTGCCAGAGCGGGACATCTGCGGAATTATACATATAATAAAAAAAAGTTTTCAGTGTTTTGCAAGTTTTTAGGGTTCCGTAGCCAAATGGCAAAAAACGGAATCCTTATAGATTCGTCATGTCTGTCTGTCTGTCTGTCTGTCCGTCCGTATGTCACAGCCACTTTTCTCCGAAACTATAACAGCTATACTGTTGAAACTTGGTAGGTATTCTGTAAACCGCATTAAGATTTTCAAACAAAAATAAAAAAATAAAAATTAATTTTGGGGGTTCCCCATACTTAAAACTGAAAATGAATTTTTTTTTCATCAAACCCTACGTGTGGGGTATCTATGGATAGGTCTTCAAAAATGATTTTGAGGTTTCTAATATAATTTTTTTCTAAACTGAATAGTTTGCGCGAGAGACACTTCTAAAGTGATAAAATGTGTGTCCTCCCCCCCCCCCCCCCTGTAACTTCTAAAATAAGAGAATGATAAAACTAAAAAAAATATATGATGTACATTATTTAATCTTTGTCTGTCTATATAAGTAACCAATATAAAGTGACCTCACACTGCCTACATTTTGCTTAAAAGCAGGGCTCTGCTAACACTGGATTTAGTTTTGGAACGGGGATAACTTAGCGAATTTGTACGGAACCCTCAGTGCGCGAGTCCAACTCGCACTTGGCCGCCACTGTCCCGCCCAACATAAATATACGGTATTGTTCATAATACGACTAGAGCTACCTGTCTCAATCGCTATGCGACATTGCAGTGTATTATCAGCCTTCATTTAATCCTCTCCATCCTCTAGTATGAATCTTATACGGATTCGCAGAAATACATTCGGTTGGCTAAACCACTGAGCAAGCACGGTTAGAATAGAAATATTTTTGTTAAATTAACTATTTTAAAAAGTCTGTTTCCAGTCATCATGCTAAACGTGGCCTTCATGTTACCTCAGGCCCTGTCTACCCCGTTGAAAGTTGCATTTAGACTTTTGCAGCTTCATAATTTAATGCACAAGAAGTGTACATCTACCTATCAATCGATTCAATACTCACCATTAGGAAGGTATACAGACTATGTATCTATATGTACACAACTGATGTTTCAAGGTTCAGTTCGGCGTGCCCTAATAACGCTTCAGCCACCATCTTTCTCTCCAGAGACTGATGTATACAACATGTATACAACAAAGGGAAAATGTTTGGTAAAATGTTGCACAAACCACATCAAAGGTTATTTTATCCACTCAATTTAACGACTGAACGAATTACGGACAAGTATTTGGACAGATAATGGAAATTAATTGATCAGGATAAAGTAAACAACGAGCGCCTAAAAGTAAAGTTATTTCGTTTTCATCCAAACTTTGAAGGCACTATTTGGAAGAGTTTATTTGAATTCCGAATACGGTGATTGTGCAAGGTAAACGACAATGTTGCCAGCGTGTGAATATGCATTAATTGCTAAAAGCTTTTTGAATAGTGCTGTCATCTTTTTTAAATATTTTAGGCGCAGGAATATAATTTTATTGTTTGGAGTGTTGGCAAGAGTGTAGGTAAATATGTACTAAATTTTAATATCATTATATCAAATATGAATCGACAAATAAAACTTATGTTGAGTTTAGTATAAACTAAGTGAAGAATAGAAAGTTTCATACAAAGCATTTCTTTATATAATTTCGTGTCTTTATTATTGTCCTGCAATGATGGAGACGAACATTTGGAAAAAGTAGGGGGCGACAATGGTTTGTAACTTTTATATATTTTTTTGCATTTATTATTCATATTTGTAAGCACAATAGTTTCGGAGCGAGCCCAATACATTACATTAATTTTTTTCCCCCAAAAATGGCCATTATTATTCGAAAATAAAAGATAAATACGTTAACCAATGTTAATTCAAAATGTTAACACAAATACAATTTTCCTATACATATAACCTTTTGCCGAAATACAATAACATTCAGAGGTTGACCTTTACCCTAATTACAGGTTTATTTGTCAAGGCAGTGTTGACTTACCTTCATTAAACATACCCACTGCAAAATAATAAAGATAAACTATTGTTTATCATGTTATCGTTTTAAAAAACATATCTACAAAGAAAACTTGAACTAAACCAAGTTAATTCAAGTCAGAGCGACCTACATAAAGGGTGTTCCCATTTCAGATTTTACGCTTTAGCTATATTTTTGAAAGCGTGTCTTTTACGCGACACTCGGATATAGCGGTACGATTCGCGTCGCGCTGTGACAATTGTGTCGCCCCCTGACAAGGCTAGAGTACACAGGTGACCCACTTTTATTTTACGGCCTAGTTAACCTAACTAAAAACTTGGTTGATTTCTCTAGAATCTAAAAAGTTCGAAGTGTAGGTATCGGAAGATCCCAAAGACTTATCGCAAGGACTTATTGTTGTTACTGTACTTATTTTCTCTCCACTAAGACAATGAAAAAGCATAACTCTGTATGCAATCGCTGATTTCATAAATTGTTTGTCAAAATATTATTTATTTAGTTAGTCATTTTACACGCTATGTGCACATCTCCTAATTCAAGCCTTTACGTCAGCCTAGTTCCAGACAGCGGTACGATTGTACGAGATCTTTTATCGCCGTCCTTCGCGCCGGCCCGTTTGAACCCCGCTTAATAGACGCAGCTTTAATTTTAAGCCCTTAAACCTTTTTTGTAATTTACTGAAGTGCTGGGCTTTGTTTTTATATAATCCTGTAGGAAAATGGTTTTTTTATTTTGCCTGAATAAATAACTATTATTATTATTATTATTATTATTATTTGTGCTATGGCAGAAAATGCAAACAGGTCTAAGGCTGGTAGCGGTTCCAGTTTACTCTAAGCCTTGAGCGTTTTTGGTGACCTTAAATAATATATCTAGAATAAATAGGCTATTCTATTTTGTCGACATCTAAATATACTCATATACTGCACATTTCTTGTGCACAGAGAGTCAGCCTCAGTGATATACAATGGTTTGAAATGGTTATACCTAGACGCATAGGTTAACAGAAAAGTAGACATAGCAATAGGTATAGTGATATTAGTGATCAAGAGTACGACAGTAAGTCAAAATAACCCAAAAAAGAAAACTAAAAATACAAAAAGTACCTATAACATTAAATTCAAATCAGCCTGTATCAGAGAGATCAGTATGGAGGCCAAACGAAGATTAAATCCAGTGTATCTCTAATATACAAAAGCGGAAAACCAGAAAAGGATAAAACAATGAGACAGAGCGAGGTGGCGCTCTACAACACCATTTTGACACGTTTCTCACAAACAACGCATTATTTCTCTGGAATCTTAAAGCAATAATGATTCTTTGACCTTGGAAATAGCGAAAAATTTGAAAATAATATGATATTGGGTGTGTAAAATTTGTATAATTAAGCAAAATAAAATCGCAAGTTCGAATTTCCGGCCAAAAACCAGCGATCTATGCCAGTGTTGCCGGTTCAAGGAAAAAAAGAAATCCATTCATTATCCTGCGTTGCAGTCCGCCGTGTTGAATTTTTGAACTTTGACACACAAAGAGTAAGGAGTCATAACTGCAAAAAAAAAAACTCCGTAACCATTACATATTACCTGAATCTTTAACCTTGGCATACCGAGAGTAATTAGGTATGATACTTATCTGAAAACTGATTTCTGTATTTTTCAAAATTCCCCTGCGATAAGAAATAAAAAGAATCATTATATTGATTTAGATCCTTGGTATTTAGCCGACATGTTCTTTGAGGATCAAAAAGGAGCATTTGAAGGGATTTTGCAAGTTTCTCACGTGATAAAAGGACAGTAAAGGAAATAATGACTTAATATTTGAAGAAATTATTGGATGAAGGTGGTATGTCACTTTGACATTACCTGCGCGGACGAAGTGCGGGCAAAAGCTATTTTATTATTATTAATAATAATAATTCACTTAAGAAGGATCAGACTAGCTTTTCATATTTAAGTACTATAACAAGATATTTGCGCAGTAATTAATTCGCGTGGTACTCGCCTCGGGGATTAGAGCGGGGTCAGAATATATCATTATTATATTCAGAAGGGACGCACGTGCTATCTGGCACGCTAGCCTTTAACTAGTGATGTGTTTAGTGTCGAAAACGGATACCCGATACACGAACCAGTTTGCCGAAACCTTGGAACAGAGTACTTAAATATATCTTGAGCAATAAAGTTTTGTAAAGCATACATTTAATGGCTTCCTAATCGAACGCAAAACTGAAATAAGATATTGTTTTTGGTATGGGTAATGAAATAATCAAAAGACCCATCACAGTTGTAGAAAAAGTTTTCATTTTATTTTCGGCATACAAGAGGTTAAGAAACGTTGCAGACTGCGACAATTTCAACAGTTAATAAATCACTGTGTACGTTGAAACTTTTGAATAAGTTGCCACTTCGTTCCGGTTTTCGCCGAAACCGAAACTTTGGCCAATATTCGCCGAAGTGTGGTCCAGCATTATTCGGAACAACTTTAATTAAACTAACATTAGTAGCCAACTTCCAACTATTCTCAGATTGCGGACCTCACACTGTAGATCAAACTATGCCGGTTCGTTCGGCAAATATGTGGTAATGATTTCAGTATTTGGAGAGGATTCGTACGGGTGTCAGCTAATATGTGATGTTTAGAGTAGGGCCCTAGTTTTAAATTATGTCTATTTTCTTC
The DNA here is from genome assembly GCA_963854515.1 of Pandemis heparana. Taxonomy (NCBI): domain Eukaryota; kingdom Metazoa; phylum Arthropoda; class Insecta; order Lepidoptera; family Tortricidae; genus Pandemis; species Pandemis heparana. Next base: position 12,968,557 of record OY978013.1, on the reverse strand, counting down.
TAAAATGTTATTGCCACGATATTTGACACTAACCAATCATTTTATATTTTTTTTATGAACTGCTAGAATGCGATCATCAATTATAGTCACTGTTAGAGTTATACCCCCTAATTCATAAACGCACTATAGGCCTCTGCTAAGTTAGTAATCGTTTGTCCTTATCTGTGACAGGTAAATGTCAAAGTGACAGATAAGGACAAACGATTACTAAGTTAACAGAGGCCTATAGTGCGTTTATGAATAAGGGGGGTAGCCATTAAGTGACGAAGCCTCATTTTACCAGTAGCAACACTGGACGACGCCGCCATCTTGAGTGATTCCAAAAAAAAAAAAAAAACCATCTTGAGTGATGACGTTTGACAGTGCCAGTACGTCACGTACGTGAAGCAGATTCCCTCCAACGGGAGGTTGGATTATGATTCCTCAAGGCGGAATCGATGCCAAAGAAGCATTGTCTTGGTTACCGTGCTTTGTGAGATCTTGTGTGGCTTTTTCTTTCTGTTGTTGTGTGATTCTGACCGAATTAACAACATTTCAAAAAAAAAGTATTTAAGTTTTTTTCGCGTTTATAATAGCTGGTTAAACTACCCGTGTTTCTCGGTTTTCCTTTGTTTTACTTAAATTCGTCGTTAATAATTTATTAAAGAAATGGTCATTAAAAAGACCGTATATACAAAGGTAGGGATACTGATGTCGTAACCTTAGCATTATATAAAATTAAAAAAGTAACTTTCAAACAGAACTGTCATGTCATGTCACTTGCTTTGTTTATCAACCATTCATTGTCGTTCGTTCACGAATTCGTTATTTTGCGTTTGCTGCTCTGCAATACTGTGCATGCTTTGAGTTTATTTCCTTTCCTTTAATAATTTGTACCGTCCCAAGTTGCGGAAACACGGCGTTAATGGAAAAAAATAAGCACTATAAGCACATGAACACAAGATACACAACACAAGATAAATTCGTCGACTTTGGACAGATTGCGGCTATCCGCTATCACTAATCAGTCAACCACTTTCATGTTATTAAAGCGTCTATCAAACCAATAATTAAATATTACGAGATTTAAGAGAATTGAAAACGTGTGGTTAGAATCAAGTACCTAATCCGTCGGACTGATAAAAAATGAACATGACATTGACACCATGACAGTTCTATATTTTTTTAAATTCCTACCACACGGCGGCCACCACGTACAAAATCCGCGTTCTGAAATGAACACAGGCACGACGTTGTCTGTACACGCGTCAATGTGTGCGTAAGATACACAGGGCTGTCTATCGCAATAACCTAGTACTATAAGTACTACCAATGACATAAATATAGGTACTTATATGCAAATAAATGTACTTAATCGTTATCTATTTATTTAAACTTACTTAAAATGTGTCTGTCTGTGTATTTAAAGCATTATTATTTTCAATTACAATTGATGTACGACAACAAACTTAAGCGAATGATTCTGTAGTTATTTCATGTATTAATTGCGATAATTTCAGAAAGCATTAATTTTCTAATGTTTTATAAAATGAAGTAGGTAGGATAGGTTTCCGAACTTGTGACGTGCGGCCGACATACATCGCGTTGCGAGCCCTACTAGTTGCCAGCAGGTTTCCGGCAGACTGCGCTTGAGGGGTGGGGTAACTCGAATCGGTGCGGGGCGGAGCGTGGCCATTCTGTACGTAGTACTATTATATATTCTGTGTTCCTACGGTAATAAATGGACTAACGGCACTATGAGTATATCTCTAACATTCGCAATCCAACTTTTTTTACTGTTTTTCCTGAATATAAAAAAAACTACTGCATAAAAAAAATCAAAAATATTTTTACTGTAATCAGCAGTGTAAAATCTACAAACGGTATATTCATTTTACTAGCTTAGCAAATTTGAATTGTTGTCAGTGTGTTCCATCATACTAGGATCTTGGCTGGAATCGTTACAGCCTTTGTTCCTTGTTTGTGAGGTATTTGTAACACTGCTTGGATACAATTTGCTACTGGAGTCTTGTGTTTTTAATACAATAAGAGCATCTTGGCATAATCACTTATTTACCAACTCAATTGACTATTCATTTATTTGAAACCAACTAAAACCAAATCCAGCACTTACCTAATTAAAAATTAGTATTTTTGTCTGGGCTAAAATAAAGTTTTTTGTTATCAGAGTTTTGTTTTGGATTTACTCATGGTCATTTGGGAAGTCGCATTAAAATTCTATTAACTATATAATTTGTTTTATCTAAACATAGGTATATCATTTATACACTATACCGTCTTGAAAGTTGTGCTTAGTGTAAATTAAGGTTTGCTACGCCGTTTGTTGAGGATCTACGAATAACGCTACGCGACGGTTCTACGTAGCACGTAGTGCTACAAAGAAGAACAGTGCTGCACATTTCTAAATGATAATTTAATCAGACTTTACATTTTTGTAGCTGGCAACCAACAAGCTAGATAAGTTTAGTGTAAAAAAATGGCACACTCCGGTCACACCAGTAGCCATTAATTAGTAGCCCTTAAGAGTGAGAGGGACGGTATGATACGAACTTCGAATTTCGAACTTAAGAGTTTTCACCGAACACAATTTTTATGACTTTCGGTACTCATACATAACCCTTAAAATGATCACATAAATGAAAAAAAAATCTAACATCGTGATATTTTTTTGAATACCTATCGAATACACCACCATTAAATAAATCCACACGGTTAGTTCATGCCTATGGTGATCTCAGAGCGGGATCCTACTTTGCTCAGCGGCTAAGTCTTGCGATCCAGCGAGGTAATGCTGCTAGCATCTTAGGATCCTTGCCACGCGTCGACAGTGGTTTTGTTTTTTAAGTATTTCCTGTGTTTTGTTTGATTTTATACACCACCAACATTCGCTACATTTACCTTGACTATGGCAAATATTTGACGAATGAGGTATCAATCGATAGGGTGTTATTGATCCGCGTGATATAAGGCTACATTTAATAGAACAAACGACGGACTTTACTTACAAATAACCGTATGAGAAATAATTATTATCCAAATAACAGAGATACCGTAACGCGGCAAATTTGTCGACAGCAGACCTCTTTGTTTAAAATCGGACGAGTAGTTTCGGTTCGGCACTACGTTAAGAAGGTGCATCCGTGCTGAGCTCGCAACGTCGCATTTTTGGTGATTTTTTGCGATTATTTCACAGAAATTGAATAAAAGTATCAAATATCCGTTAGTGCACTTCGTTTTTAGTGTATTAATGTGTCCAATGCAATGATTAATGGTGATGGACTTTTATTTTCGTATTAAAGGGTTAAAATACTATATCTCGTTTAATAAGAAAATAAAAGTCCATCACGATGAATTATTGCATTAGACACATTAATACGCTAAAAACGAAGTGCACTACAGACGGATACTTGATACTTTCATTCAATTTCTGTGAAATAATCGCAAAAAATCACCAAAAATGCGACGTTGCGAGCTCAGCACGGATGAACCCTCTTAAAACATCAAGTACCTACAATTAGTTATCTAAATAAATCCATCTAACTAATATTATAAATTCGAAAGTATGGATGGATGGATGGATAGATGGATGGATGTTTGTTTGTTACTCAATCACGCCAAAACGGACCAACGGATCTAGATGAAATTCGGCACATAGATAGAGAAAAGTCTGGAATAGCACATAGACTACTTTTTATCCCGGAAAATTGCGTAGTTTCCGCGGGATAGCGATAAACGAATTCTTTGCAGACGAAGTCTCTGGCAGCAGCTAGTAGACTATAAAAAACTATTGGTTTCTACCAAATACTGGCCAGCAACAAAACCACTAAGTCGTTGCGACTGTTCGGAGTTTAATCAAAATGCAATTTAGAGCTTACGTGGGAGTTGCAAGTGGAAGTGGTCACCGAGCAAGTCTTGCAGTGTCAGTGTTTTGTTTTAATTACGATCCCCCGCGGCCCTGGCTTAATTCACTTAACTAATGGTCGCTGGTCGATGGAACTTATGGAGACGGTTAGGTTAAATGTTAGTGTAACCCGAGCTTTAATGTAGGTTAAGAGGGTGATAACCCGACTATAGTGTTTCGTTTTGTTTTGCGTCTTTAATATTGTGCAATTTCCATGTACATGTACATAAAATCTGAAAGCGCCGACATTTTATGAAAATATATTCGTTCCGCTTAGTTTACTTTTTCGCCTAGCTCGAATATAAAACTGAACCTTTCAAATTGGTCTCAATTGATATTGAAAACGGTATTGAATATATTTGAATGAAGCAAAATTGTGAAATGTACTGAATCATAAAGCGGCTATTAAGCTTAATGTGTCACGACGTTGCCTTCAATTGATGGGTTTTTTCACATTGAAATGCAAAAAAAAAATAACAAAAAAGACAAGTGTGTTTTCGAAGACCCTTACTTCTGTAGTCCATCAATATAGTAGGTATACGAAGTCAGGAGTCTCACATAGGTATTAGAGAAACGGATAGCCTAGTCTTGCTGGATCTCAGGTGACTAACCATCTTGACTTTCTTTTGTCTCTTGATATAAAAGATACTATTACCCATACCATAGTACAAACTTTGCTTAGATTGTCAAAATGTATGTAATGTAATGTAATGTTTGCTTAGTATGTCAAAGGTATGTCAAAATTAAAAGAGGTAAAATCTATACCTAGCTGATAAAATGTAGAGTAATTGTTCTGTTACTCTAGTCCATTTATTTAGCTATATGTAGTGCAAGTTCGATGCACGTATTCTTGTTATTCTTTGTTCGTTTAGTTCCTACTTTGTTTTGCTCGATTTATCTACATGCTCAAAGTCTTAAATAGCTCTACTCGAAATGAAAGTAGTTTTTAAGAACCCAGACTAGTTTCGGTGGACTTTGTAACTGAATTCAATAATATTTTAGTTTTACGTAGGTATAATCAGGGATAACTTTGGCAATTGTGTATCAAATAAAACCAACCCTCTGTGACTCGTCTGCTCTATCAAGGAGACCTAAATATCAAGCATCTGTTGACTCGCTTAATTTCATTTTAAGGATTCTTTTGATATAATACAGAAGGCAAAGATGATTGTAGGTACATTTTCAAACTAGTCAAACAGTATGTGACACACTAATTCTACATCTATGCATAAACGTACTCTTCGATCAGTCTACATTAACCACAATTATGCCGAGTATCCCGGCGTCCCCGCACGTCCTTTGTTTCGCCAACACGCCCGACGCGGAGGACCATTGAGCTTGCTTCTCCCGAAGGGAGGGATTTGCTTCAGATTTTAGCCTACTCGTATAGTCAGCAGATTAGGCTTTAATCGCAGTGGTTAGCCCCAATACAGGTTCAGCATATTTCACGAACGTATCGATTTTACTTGCGCTACAATTGAATTTTAGAAGAGAAAACCAAAATTAACTAATAGATACTACTAACGTAACTAAGTAAATTTGTTTTCAAGTCTTATGTTGAGGATAGTTTTATTTTTCTAGATCTTTATTTTTTTAAAGTCCACCATTGTACGAATAAGACCCCAACGTAAACCGTGGCATTTTATAACGGGACATTCGTGCGAGTCATCGCCCATTTTGTTTTACAGAAAGCAATTTCCATTTTAAATCACCTATCCCCGACTTGTGAAGGATGAAACTAAAGCCTAATAGGGTAGCTTTGCCTAACTTATGTACATAAATTTATCATCGTAGTTTAGATACATCCACATTATTTAGGGGTTCTTATTTTACGTTAACTGTTAGATAGAGTCCCAGAAATAGAGAAAGATAAAGTAATTTAGCTAAACTAATTGTTTACTCCAGACACAAAGCGTTGGGGGCGCTAGTGAGGGAACAATTACGAAATAAGGATACATCCAGCAATTAAATGGGTGCGTTCACTGTTAAGTAAAATTCACAGAACAGTTTCATAACTAGTTTGGGTGCGTTTGTTTTTACGTTGCTTCATACGTAGTAATTTTAGTTAAAAAAAAGTATAAAGTAGTCTCTGCCTAGCCTACCCCTGTGGGAAAGAGGCGTGACGATATGTATGTATGTATGTATGTATGTAAAAAAAGTATATTTAATGTAATAGTCTTTAGCAGAATAAATTAGCAGTCTTATACTTAGTCATTATAGTCAGTCTTTATGTAAAAACCCCTTTGGCGTTTTTGTATCTGGGTCATGTTCTCGCTTTATCTGTGCGGGACAACGTGAGGCTATACTAGCAATGACTCCAAGATAACGTGTGAATTGACGTAAAATATTAATATTTCACGTCGTTTGGACCCTTCGTAAATATATTTATGGCGGAACCACATTATTAACACCCGACGCGACCCGACGCGACGCGACGCGTGTTGAGTCGAATCAAATTGTATTATTTTCTATGACCAGAGCCACACTGTCAACACCCGACGCGACGCCACGCGCACACACGCCACCCGACCCAGACGGGCCAGATCGACGTGTCGCCGATGGTGGGGGTAAACACCCTACCCGACGCAACACGCGCAGTGTGGTTCTGGACAACACCCGATGCCACGCGTCAGTTGTTCGAGAACATTCGCAGAATGTATGCATGTGTTTGTGAACTACACACTTCCACAGCTGTCAGCTAAAGAAATTGCTAGCGTGTCGTGGCATCGGGTGTTGGTTATGTGCACGGTGCACGTCGGGTGTCGACACGTCGGGTCGCGTCGCGTGTTAATAATGTGGTTCCGCCTTTATACAGGCAGGGCGAAAACGCTGATGAGACAGGTAAGAGGAAAACTTCCAATCACCTCGCGCTCTTTGAGGAAGCGGCACCAAAGACAGCAAAATATTTTATTGAAAGGACGAGGAATTTTTCATCAAACTTAAAATGTCTCGAGGATTCTATGAAACCTGTATAGAACATGTTTCCTTTTCCTATTTCCTACACAATTAGAATATATAACACAGTAACGTCAATTATACAGACGAGCAAAAATAAAGGGTATTATATTATTATATTATGTTATTAATTGTATCGACCCTTGTACGAAAAGTGACCAATTATTTTTGCTAGTCAGTGTATTTGAAATTATAAACCATAAACTTTGAATATATTCGTACTTCAAATTAGTGAAATTTCTGGCATATAATGTATTCCATCTTAGTTCTGGCAGGCAACGAATTTGCAATCCTCCGGTTTTGCAGGTGTCCGCTAGCTCGTTTGTCACCTTAAATGGGTCAATTTCAACAAGACGCATTTTTTGTATCATTTCGGTGTGATTCTTTATATCTGATTTTTTTTTAGATTTTTAAGTGCCAAAAGATACTTTAGACTATTTTGTAAGACATATCTGAAAGGGAACCCGAAATCTTAAATTGTTTTCGAGATATTAGAGGTCAAATTTCTAAACACACAACGGAATGATATTTGTGCACCGGAATGAAAGATAAGTTCCAATGGAATGATAAATGTAGACCGGGATTATAATATCAGCCCACTGGAATGATATTTAGACCACCGGAATGAAAGTAAAAAATAGGGTTCCATAATCAAAACTATTATTTTGTATTATATGATTTCCGAACTAACTCCCGATAACCTGCTGCTGTAGGAATCAGTCACAGGTTTACAATTACTATCGAGTACTTATTAAGTGCGAGTTGCACAAAGTTACATCTATTTTTTTAAAAACCCTTTTTGTAACGTTCCCTGGTAGCCTAAAAACCTAAACATTATCTAAGAACATGCGCTGGTACAATACTAATACTATACCAAAAACCGCATCGCAATTGGGTTAGTATTTCATTTTAGAAAATATGCTACGGACCCTTTCATAATACTAAAGTGAAGCTACATTTCATTTTACTACACCGGAAACACCGGAATAAAAATGGTGGAATGAGAAACTCGACATAAAAATAAATATTAAAGGAAGGGTAAGAGTCGTGTTGGTAAACTAATTGAACTCTTGAAATTAGGACTATCTTTTACGTGACATATAATAAATTACAAACAAAAGCGATATAAAATACAAAAACTATGACTAACTCCGGAATGATTTTTATTTTGTCCCCACACCATGGCGATGATAAAAAAATAAAATTTACTCGAAAACGTTCCACAGTAACACAAGTCCAATCTCGCTGAGCGCTGCAGTTTGACTATTGCTCGGAGTGCGCGAGAGACGGGGGGCTTAAGGGATCAAACTCAGGAAATAAATCGTTCCCAAAATTTGCCCGCGGAATGAGAGCGTGTCTCCGGACAAATGTATATGCGCATATTCAGAGGTTTACAAATGAGGTAAAAATCAGGTGATGTGCTTTTTTTGTTGCCTGTTTATATGGTAATAAAATAAAGGTAAAAGAAAAATATTGTCACGCATAGTATCCGAATTATCCGGCATTTTGTAACTAAAACCGGCTCCGGGACAACCCACCTTGATGAGAAATATGGTCTAAATATACTTTTTTTAATGGATAAATAACATAATATTTTAATTTTAGCGGTTGCCCGAGGTAGACAATAGGGGGCTGTTTCTTAAAAAAAATGGTTCTACATTATCAAAGCCTTCTGCACCTGCGTTTTCAGTCTTGCCATCAAAATTTACTGCTTGGGAAATTGACCCAAATATATCCCAAAAAAAACCTGAATATCCATCTAGTTTCAGGACGAAGATAAAGTATTTTAGTAGATTAGAGTCTTGGTGTTGTCAACTATCCTAAAATGTAATTTTTAACAAAGAAAACAGTTACGTTCGCAACAGATACATTGCTCAAATTCAATCAAGCAAGTGAAATACTTTCCACTATTCCAGTCTGCAAGATGCCTACTCAGGCAGTAATTAGTTAGTCTGACGGAATACTGGGGTAACAATAATATGTAACGTATCTTGAAAAACATCTCGACTGCACAAAGAAAGGTGGGTGGAAGGTGACTCGTACAACTTTAGTGAATAAAATAAAAAATTTAAACAATGGAAACGTATAGAAAAAAAAACAATGAATTGCTTTTAAATTTCTAGAATATTACAGATTCGAAAAGATTCGTAACCGTACTACCTAATGTAAAACTGAAACTTACACTCGAGAGCAGATTTCAATCAACATTTAATCTTTAGATGTTTTGTTTGTCTGTATAAATACCAATTTATTGCACGCTAATTTTAGAATAGAATATACATATATTAGACTTAGCCTGGTATGGACTTTGTTTCTTCAAAATCCGTAAATAAAACGCATAGTTATAAAAGTTTAAATTAAACAGTTTAAAATTTGTCATTCTCCTAAAAGTGAAAACCACGCGTTTACTTCATAAAATCTAATATATTACGTATATCGAAACATGCACACTTCAAACCAAATAGCACAATTCTCATTATTAATTCCTTTCCAAATGACTGACTTAGCTCCATTCGATGTCTACAGAGCGAATGTTTCACTGTCTCTGTTACCATAGTATAGGTATACGAATTCGTATACGTGTAGGTAGGTTATAGCTAGAGTAGCTAGGTGGTAAATAGCCCAAATAGCGGTGGCGGGCTGACTTCAAAGCCATCCGTATCTGTAACGAGCCGGTTTAAAAGAATTACAGGCACTGAACAAAAGCCAGCGTGGAAAAAAACTATCGCACAAACAGCTCCTAACAGGCATTCTCGTTCACATTTTTAGGTTACGAAAGTGACAAGACGATTGATATTGTGACGCAATAGTTTCAAAAGCGTGATTTTTTTTTAAGATGCTTTAACATCCGTATAACTTTATTTATAGGTCATAAACTAGACTACGTCGCTTGAATAGTCGATTAGAAAGGTAAAAGCCCATCGAGGGAATGGGCATAAATCTTAGGAATTTAGCACAACTTATCACTATTTTGAGTCCCCTTTCTACCTATACGGCACGATACGTCCACGTCTTGTTACCTTAGGCTCTGTCTACCCCGCAAGGGATACAGACGTGATTTATCTATGTATGTATGTGACGACTTTCTGGTATCTTCCTTACCGGACATAATTAAACTCCCAAATGCGATACTTAATATTTAATTATATTCGTACTTAGTCCGAGATAACTATGTAGTTCCGTCCTTTCTTGCTACTTGAACGCAACGTATAAAGACACCATAAAACAAAAAACAGCACCTGGCAACACTAATAACATATGTCATCTGTCATTTTGCGCTGGACGCGATAGTCACGAAAAGTACTTTTCTTTCGGGAAAAAATACATTTACTGTATCAGTTATCGAAAATATTATACGGCACCATGCCAAAAAGAAAGAGAGATGTCGAGGAAAGCAGAACGAAAATACTGCAATTAGAGAAAAGGCTGGATAGAGATAGCGAAAAAATGTGACGCAATTTCGGCTTCTTCAAAGGGTAAGTGATTAGGAGTAATATAATACAGGGGGTTTAGGCAAAGAAATAACCATCTCTCTTCGTTATAATTATAAGTTCTTTATAACACGGGAAAGATTTTCCCAAATATAGTTACGAAGATATGAGAACGTACGTATTTTCCGTGGGAAAACTATGTACCTACACGTCTCACTGTATGGAGACTTGAGTAAAATTAACTCTGTTTAAAAGCATTATCGTGTGACGATTTTGCTTTCTATCCGTTGGATAGAATTGGGTCAAATCTTGACATGTTTGTCACAATCCTAACCTAATTTGTTTGGGATAAACAAATTTATGTTTTCTGTTCAGACTAGGAATTTACTTTTTGCCTGCATATAATTCAGCTCGAATACCAGAGCTTGACCCAGAAACGGAACCTGAAGCATCAGAATTAGAAACTCAGATTACTTAAATAATAAGCAAATAAAGAACTCTGATCAAAGTGACTCAGAAGAAGTGACTGATATTTTGTCGGCACTAGGTGAGTCGAATACTGGTGAGAAACAGTATGGAGACAAGGTGCATGATCAGATTTATAACACAATAAAGAATATTATTGTAGAAGGCCTGCCCAAGTAAAAGTCAAAAGCCCAAGTAGTATTTGTCAAAGAGAAACTTCTCGAGTCATTGCTGGTCCCTATCAACTGTAAATTATTTGATGTCACTAAATAGAACTCCAGGGAGTATTAAACGATCCCTCTAAGACACGTGATAACTTATTATAATTCATAATTCATTTATTGCATGAAAACGTGTACACAGGTACATGGGTATTATAAGAAAGACAGTTAGAAACGGGCTTGGCAATCTTGGGTCTGTATGAAGTTATTCACAACTTATCGAAGGAGGACTTTGACAGTCTGAATATCAATGCATATACCTATGCCTAATGCATAGATAACACTTATAAGAAATATTTAAGGTTCCAATTTAATTCGAGTTATATTAATACAATTGCTTACCATTCGGCATAAGCACCGCACCATTCCATTTCACAAAATTGTTAAAGCCGGTGATAGGATATCTTGAGATAAAAGAGCATTCGTTTAGGGGTTTATCTCAATGATCTGATTTGTCTGGGCTCAACTTATGATGAATGTGTCAGTAATGAAAAAATTAAAAAAAAAGACATTTACTATGTCTAGATTTTGTCATAAATGGGGAAAAGAGAAATTTTTACTCCACTTAATATCAGAATTGTTTGGTTTCCAAATAGATTATAAAGGTGACATTAGCCCACACAAATATAAAATGGGAAAGACTGCGGAGGATAATTTAGAATTATTTAAATTTAGATTACTGCTCAATTAGGGACTTAGCAAGGATGTTAGGTAGTTTAGTTTTAGTATGTATGACAATATCTTAGTGTGTAATGTTCGTTATAACAACGATTTTTGCGATTTTTAATTATTCATAACACAAATATCAGAATTTAAATCTGTCAAAATATTGAGATCATATAAAAACAATATGCATTTAAACAAATTGTCGAATTTCTCAAATCATAATATCAACTTACTTAATTAAATAATAATAATAATAATAATAATAATAATAATAATAATAATAATAATAATTAAAAAAAAAAAAAAAAAAAAAAAAAAAACTAACATTGAAGGCTAAGGCGGAAGCTACGCTACGCTTCGCTCCCGCCTTAGCCTTCTGAACCTAACCTATTCGTGTCGCTTCTGCTCCGAACCGTCTTGCTCGCTCGCTTCGCTCGCTCGCACAATGCAATTGTTTTATGCATTCGGCACCAGCCAAATTTAAATATGCGACAAGAGATAGTTCGCTTACTTATTAAACATATTTTGCATGATGTTATACCCTCTAATCATTGTTCTAAATGTCGTTATGGATTTTAATCATTATATTGAATAATCGAATATTCAAATGAATTTATTGCAATCGTTGTTATGACTAATGAATGTTATATTGCTTGAAGCTTATGCTCGGTAAAAATATTATGATTTTAGAAAATAGTAAAATGAAATTATGCTAATGAAACGAAACTAGTATGATGATTGAACGGCACCCAATAATATGTAATGGTTTTGTGTAGTGTTACAATAAATTTTGAAGCAACAAAATTTAGGACTTTGGAATGGTTGGGGGTAATTATGATAACATTATTACCATTGGCCAGAAGGCCAAAGAAGATCTCACATGGTGGAAGAATAATATTAGGACTAGGCCACATAAAGCAGTATAATTTTGCTTTAGAGATTTTCTCAGATGCATTATTCGTTGGGGTACAGAATGTAATGGGAAGAGTGCTAAGGGAAGTTGGCCAATAGAAGAAAATAAAGATTTCATTAATTATCTGGAATTATTAGCGTTATATTTTGCTTTACGATGCTTTGCAGATGAGATTTTATTACGAATTGACAATACTACTGCCATTTCCTATATAAATAGGATGGGTTATATTCAATTTCCACTGTTAAATAACCTTGCAAGTCAAATTTGGAAATGTTGCGAAGCAAGACATCTATGGATTCTTGCATCATAATATATTAATTCTAAAGATAACTTTCTGTGACAGATTATGAATCTCAGAGTTCAAATCAGGATACAGAATGGGAATTATCACAAGAAGTCTTTCAAACAATAGTTGACTCAATAGGGTATCTATCTATTGATCTGTTTGCTTCTCGTTTTAATGCAAAATGTGTTAAATACATTGCCCCTAGCACAGGGATCCATTGGCATGGAACATTGACGCCTTTACAATCGAATGGAGGGGGTTATTTTATACATTCCCTCCATTCTCGTTAATCTTAAAAGTATTGCGTAAAATTAAGACCGTTAGAACACCAGGAATATTAGTATTTCCAGTATGGCCCAACCAAGCCTGGTATCCATTGTTAAAATCTCTCATAGTCTTAGAAGTATGGTCACCACATCCCTTACATCTTCAACTTACCCTGGGGGCCTGTATTTTATCAGGGAATCAATGAAGAGAAGAATGCTACCTAATGATGCAATTGATGTTATGGTAGCATCTCTAGCCAAGAATAGCTTTAAGCAGTATGATTCACGTTTACGACAGTGGTGGCAATTCTGTAAAACCCATAATGAAGATGTAGTAAGCGCTGTTGTACCCAAGATTATACAATATTTAAGGTTAGTATTTCAAATAGAAGCCAAACTTTGAATTGCTAACGGTTAACTTGGTCTTTAATTTTAGATAGCCATATAGATCTGATAACGATAGAATAAAACGCTGGTGTAGGGGAGTTTATAAACTACTCCCAGGTATACCTAATACTCAAGTAATCATAATCAAGTACCTGGGACCCAGCCACTGTTCTGTCTTACCTCAAATACTGGTATCCTTTAGAAACTTTAAGTTTAAAAGAGCTCACTTTAAAGTCTAATGTTATTAGTTTTAACTACAGGACAGAGGGTCCAAATGCGGTCGCTAATTAATTACAGTAGATTAAACATAATGAAGAAGTCGTCGACATATTTTTATCAGATATCCAAAAAGCCTCAGCTTCAAGACGGTTTATGAATAAATTATCTCTACCATGTTTCAGTAATAATCCAGACATTATTTGGCCTGTATTGACCCTGTTAGAATATTTGAAAAAGAACTAATGACTTAAGACATATAGTGACTGCATTAAATTATTTCTGACTGTAAAGGACTTCAAAAACCAGTTTTAACATAAACAATAAGTAGATGGCTCAAATTAGTGATAAAGTAGTATAGATGTCAATAAGTTTTCTTCACATTCAACTAGGCACGCAGCATCGTCGCCAGCATACCGTACAGGTCTCACAACAGACAGTATTTTAAAAGCTGTTGGGTGGTCTAGCAGGTGATCTACCTTTGCGAGACATTATAACAGACCTCTGAACATTGAGTGTAATACACAAAATGTATTTGCCCAATCTGTGGCATTGCCTAATTATTAATTAAAATAACGTTAACATTTTAAATTTAAATGTAGAATGTAAATTACCAAAGGCTGATTTTCTTAGGATTTCCTGTGGTTTTAAAATTATAAGAAGTAATGTTACTGATTTTTGTAGTTTTAAATAATTATGTTCATTTTGGTTTATTATTAAGAAGATAAATTTTGAAATTTAGTTTGGATGTTTATATGTTTATTTTGGCTCTAAACATCTACATAGTTATCTCGGACTAAGTACGAATATAATGATAGGATTAAACGAACTTACCTGAAGTGAAGTTCGATCCTGATTATATGAAGTACTTAGTCCGAGATAAGGGAGCCTCCCGCCCTCCTCACGGATAGTCACTTTCTTACTATCCCCCTAGGCCTTATTATGATGACTCTAAACGTAATGACATATGTTATTAGTGTTGCCAGGTGCTGTTTTTTGTTTTATGGTGTCTTTATACGTTGCGTTCAAGTAGCAAGAAAGGACGGAACTACATAGTTATCTCGGACTAAGTACTTCATATAATCAGGATCGAACTTCACTTCAGGTAAGTTCGTTTAATCCTATCATTATTATTCGTACTTTTAACAAAATAACAAGAAATATAACAAAACAAATGCGGACGTCGGCAATCCGTCGAACAACAACCATTTTGCGCGCCTTTTCCAATGACAGTCCAATGACATTGACAATGACATTGACAGTGACATTCATTCCTCTTACGAGCTACTGTCCACGCAAAAGATGCTTCGACGTTCCGCCAGAGTAAAATAATCACCCTCGTCCGTATAGTTTAAGTACCTAGTCAGCTCAATCGCCGACATATGTATAAATTTTAGTAGGAATGTTCGATCAAATTTACCTAACCTGCAGAAATATTCCAGAACAATAATAACTTAACACTTTGTTCCTTGTATTTGTTAATTTCCAGTGGATTTGGTAACCGTGGTAGTGGACATCTGACAGGACAAAGGAAGGCAAACATTAAATGCTCGGCGCACGCGAGTCGTGACGCCCGTTGTTTGCTGTGCACTATTGTCGGGAATTTAAGGTAATGTAAACATTTCAATGTGAGAGTGATACGTACAACTACACGTTTCCAAACTATCCGCCATCATTGATTTCTTTAAACATGGTGAGATCGAATAAAAGAGGAAGAAGTGCAATGACATAAAGGCTTATTTTTATATACAAACCATCACGCCTCTTTCCCACAGGGGTAGGCTGAGGCTACTTTGTTGCACTTGCTACGATCCTGACATACCTCTTTCGTTTCATCCACATTTATCAATCTTTTCATACACGCTCGTACGATCGTTTTCCAAAACGTCCCCAATTTGGTCACGGGCGTCCGTCTAGACCTGCCCCTCCCAACGCACCCATTCACACTCCCCATATAAATCTGTTTAGTTAATCTTCTTTCATCCATCCTCTCTACGTGACCAAACCAACTAAGCATACTTTTTTCTATTATTTTCTTTTTAAATACTTTTTTTTCTTTTATATAATTTATACATAAGGTAGTCTAGTGGTTTGACCCAAGTTTGACCTGTGGTCTTTTAAGTAGAGCATCGTGTGTTGAGCTCACAACACACGATGCTCTACTTGTTTGGATTTTATATTATTATGTGAAATTACATACGGCATTTTCACGAGCTTCGTGCATACATTGTTGAGTTCCCAAGCTGCATTGGGCCCACCTGAAAGACCTTTATTTTTTGCCCGTAGACGTATACCTATACTAACTACAAGGTATATCAAAATTCTTCCCAAATATTAATCTCCATTGTCATATCTGCCTATGTCAGTTCACATCAGCTCGACAGCGGAAATGCACATGCCACTCGAACTCAGCCAATTTGCAGCCACGCTGTCATATCCGATCCCCGCCATTCGGAACAAAGCCAATGGGACTTCGGGTGTCTAGTCTGTGATCGGTATGTAGGTTCATAATGAACCTAACCGATGGATAAGGCATTTCTCTACATAAGACGTATCTTCAGCAATACTTTTTGAAATTTTCTGTGCATGTGTTATAGTTTATGCTTTTACGTCACCCTTGGCCGTAATTGGGATTTTACGCCCGCTTCGCGGACAGAAAATCTCACTTCCTGGCCGAGGCAAGACGTAAAACTTTATACAAACCACGGGCGGTAATTCGTAAAGCCCCAGATCGCATATTTATGCCCCTCACCTTCGGTTTGGGCCACAAACACTTGCGATCTGGGACAATTACGAATTCACCGCCCTAGGTCTGTAATGTACTATTATAGTATGTTATTTACAGTCGACCATTTAAACGTAACTTCTTTTAGGTTTCTTTACACTATTTTTGTAAATCTATCTAATCAACCCACATCCACCCACTGCTGACCTGAATAAAGGCCTCTCCATTTTCACGCCACTTTATACCTACAAGCAATTTTTGATGC
The DNA here is from genome assembly GCA_963854515.1 of Pandemis heparana. Classification (NCBI taxonomy): domain Eukaryota; kingdom Metazoa; phylum Arthropoda; class Insecta; order Lepidoptera; family Tortricidae; genus Pandemis; species Pandemis heparana. The sequence goes on along the minus strand of OY978013.1, from coordinate 12,951,857 downwards.
AAAACGTAAAAATGGATCGTTTCGGTTGGATTACGAGTATAATAGACAAGACGAAGCTAATCTTTTCCTACAACGTCGTGGCTAAGCAAGAGCCAGTGCCAGTACCTTTCTGGTATTTGTATCGTTAGAATCTAAGGCTAGTACACGCGATTTTTCGTAGGCTCATATTGATGGATCTAACATAATTATATGGTCTAATCTAAGTCATTCTAGCTAGGCTACTCTAAATTCTTTTTTATTTTACTTATTATACGTAGGATCCATATTTATATCAATCATTCCATTTTCGTTGCGTTATCGACAGTAGAAAGTGATCCGCTCAAGTATGCAACTTTTTATTACATAATATTTATTTTTTGAAGGAAAATATACATATTTAGACACACCTACGGGTCTTACTGAAGTGACTATAAATATAACGGATGGCTGAGGCTACTTTTGTTATTGTCCTCCATCTTTTTAGTAACGTCGGGTTAAATAAACAACGCCGGGGTACACAATTACGATTCAATCACTTATCACTTACGTAGGTAGGATTTAGGAATTATACTTCATCACTACGGAACGGTAGACAGTCTCTACACGCACAAAGGCTGTTGGATCTTGTTATCCGTACGGCAGCTCGCAATCAACTGAACTGGCCGCCCGCCTGCCGACCACGAGGTAGGCTCGCCCCACCAACTGGGCTGCGTAGATTCTGTCAAACGCCGCTAGATGGCGTTGATGTTCCATATTCAAATCTACCCGAACACGACAAATACTATAATTACAACTTTTAATATTTATTTTTACGTAATAGCTAGCGCTGGTGTACGTCATACCTACCCGGGTTATACCCAAGGGCCCGTACATGGATTCTTGTGCAGCGCAGTCATGTGGATGGACCGTACTATCTATGCAGAACAGACAGCCAATGGCATTATAACGCTGAAGCCCTTTCGATTCAGTGCACGTCTCTTTTTTTTATGTTGAATAGGAAGGAAAACGAGCAAGTGGGTCACCTGATGGTAAGCGATCACCACTGCCCATAGACACCCGCAACCCCGAAGAGATTGCAGATGCGTTGCCAACCTAGAGGACTTAGATGAAATGCCTCTTGTGCCCGTAATTTCCCCGGCTGTCTTACTCTCCACACCGGAACACAGCAGTGCAAGCACTGCTGCTTAGCGACAGGATTAGCGAGTAAGATGGTAGTAGCGATCCGGACGGACCTTGCACAAGGCCCTACAACAATACAATACAAATACTCTTTATTGAACACCACAAATCAGTACAAAACAATACAGAAACATAGAACAAAGTATACAATAGGCGGTCTTATCGCTTAATAGCGATAAGACCGCCCTACCACCCGCCTTGTCTTTAATAAAGACACATCAATACCTACATGTATGTTAATGTATCTACATAATAATGTACAGTCAAGTTCAACAATATGGATATACAAAACGTTGCAAAAATATGTATAGAGATATTAAGTGCCTTTGTACATTTTTTTACTACAGTACTTTGTTCATTTCAAAGCCCGTTTCTCATCTATATTTGCATATAAATAAAAACGTACGTCTAATTGTGTTGCTAAGCGCAGAACTCGAAAACAACTAGACCTATTTGGTTTGTTTTCTTAAATATTCGTTGAAGCGCGACTAATGTTAGACAAAGGGTCTTGTTTCTAAGAATTTACCTTTTTGTCGTTAAAGAAACCATTGTTTTCGGTTTCTTTGCATTGCTACATACAAAAATGATCTGAGTTATACTGTAGGTATCATGGATATAATATTATACTGACGCTCAAAAATAATTGGTCGCTTGTGATACAAAGTCGGATGAATAGTGCCATGTCATCTTTGCTCGTCAGTGTACAGATTTAGCTGATCGCCGCTCTCCGTAGAAATTGCCATTGCTACTAAAACTCAATTGAATAAAACAAACTCCACTAACTTACACTAGTAGCTTGTATTACAAACTATGAACTGCGTTCACAAAGTTCCGACGCATCAAATATTTGATTTCCCATTCAAGTATATAAATTGCGGGCGCATATTGCCTCGTCTGGATACTCCTTTAAATTGAAAGCGACGATCTCTTTTAGTACGCTCCTACATATATGTGTAGAAAGTATATATGTATACAGTAGATAGGGCGGGTGTCATCTCTAACGTCGACTGGGATGCCTCGAGTTTATTTTTAGATCGCCTTTACTTGTGAAAAGAAACCGGAGTCGGTTTATGTATATACCTCATGTACATACATACAGAATACAATGAAGTTGAGATGAGATAACAGGTTGTACCAAATGATCTGATAACATTTTTTTAAGAAATTTAGTGATACTTTGACCAGTAGGGCTGTTGATTTCACCGTTAAAAATGAATTAGTATAATTGTTGTGTAATCAGATGTAGGTATAGGAAACATACGTATAGGTACTTATAAGTAACCGTATAGCACGTTAATTTAATTAGGTACCTACAAATTAAGTACTGATAGGGTGCTATAGGAGAAACCACTATTTCAGAGCCGATAATCGATGGCCATTTCCAAACAATCGTAGTTTCAAGAAACAAAAAAAATGGAGTTTTGGAGAAAATTGGAGTTGATTACTCAAATACATTTTTAGTACCACTATCACTACATAATATAAAACAAAGTCGCTTATATCTTTAAAACTACAAAACGGATTTTGGTATTTAATTCAACGCAGACGAGGTCGCGGGCAGAAACTAGTATATAAATATGATGATGAGCAGTAGGAAGGAATGTGAGAGTAAAGCGAGCAATGCGCGAGCAAAAAATGCCAATGCGTTGCTTTATACATTTATGTGTTTTCCCTCGATCTCCGGTGAATGCGTGGTCTGAGAAACTATTCCTAATTCAAATTAAATTAAAAACTACCCAATGACAAAAGGTAAACGTATGAAAAGCCGCCACTGCCGAACGGACACATTCAAACAGAAACGGAATGTGAGCAGAATGTTCGTCGGCCAAAACTCAATTAACGTACGTGGACGTTCGTTACCGCGGAAACGCTGGTTAACTACAAACTTTGCCAAAACTAAAAAATGTTTAAAAGATAACACGATTTTATGCACATTTCAAAGCTTATTGATTACAAGATAAGCATTTTCTTTTTATAATAACTAGTCAATCTGACTTCGAAAATGAAGATCAGTTTTATTTAAATGAAAGTAAGTTACATATTTTTAGACTGTAGGCGAATATCGAACCGTAATGTCCTTCAATATGAAGGTTTCCAAAGTTAGGAAGTCAATGAAAATCAGACGTAGGTACCAGTAAAACAAAGTTGTGACCTAATTCTGATTAGCATATTATTTATTCTCATTCAATTTATTTTACGCAAAGGTCAAAGATAAGGCTTGAAAAATCGGGATAAAATAGATATTTTTTCCATTCACTCGTTTGGGAGTGCTAAACTCTGCGTGATGAATGAATAAATCGAGTCCAACTTTTAAAACGTATTAGAAAACATTCATTATCATTAAATGGTCAGGTATCCTAACACTTTTTTGCATAAAAAGTACTTGAATAGATTTTTAAATGCTTAAGTAAATAAATAATAATTTCCTTCTTAAAACATGGCGAGGCAAAGTTACGACACTAGAAATGTACACTCTTCAACTTTTTTTAGCTCAGCGTTTAAATACGAATTAGGAACTAAAGTAAGTTCTTTGACGACAGATATTTTAAGCTTTCAAAGTTCTTCAATTAGTTTCTTTTATCACAACTTTAAACTCAAAATGCTTTGAATAACGCAATAATTTTGTTTGAAGTATTTTTTCCATTTTTTAATACCAGTCAAAGACTTCATAACGAAACCAAACAAACGCACCAAACTCAAACGTGTTACATATACTTATTATTATGTCTTATCTATCATCGTTACTTGCCACAAAATCTTAGCCAGCACAATCCAAAACGTGCTGACGCCAGTTTAATCATAGCCAACCACCATTCTTAATTTGCCAAAGAGGTCAAGTGGCAGAACAACAGGCGTGTTCGAAATGAAAGGGACTGAAAAAGTCAGTCCGGGCTCGAGGCGAGCACCCTCGGTGCGCAGCGCCATTCACCGCTAGGGCTCTCAGGTCCCGCCAATATGGAGTTTGGATTTCCATTCTTTTATTGATATAATGGGAGTGTGTCTGCTGCGATGACAGTCGTTTTCATTACTCTTGGCGGCGAGCAGGTTTTAATTTGTGGCTGTTGAAATTGGACGCGCTGTCGTTCGCGATTCACGAACGTACCCAATACCCATCTACTACGAGTCTATGTCTAGGATGAATACTTAGCATTGTTTTATTTAATCCCTTTTAGCTTCTTTCTTAATTACCTTGAAATTTTGTGCTTTGGTATGTTTTCATTGGGTTGAATGTGCCCACCTACAGTTTCGTTGAAAAACGTTTAGGGGCTGTTATGTAAAAACGTAATCTGTAAGTTTGTAGTTAGGTATTGACTAGCACGTTAGTTCCCTGGTTACAATAGTAACAATGTTAATGGGACCTTATAAGAAAGCTACTCTGCAACTCTTCGTCTTGCATATCTGCTACGAAGTAAAGCAACACGCCATTTGCGATACTAGAGGCTTCTTCGAGTTTCAAAATTTTAGAAAGACGTCACCACCAAACTTGCTGGAAGTACTGTTCCGGACATCTACAAAGTTGAAACAGTAGTGATATTTGCGGAGTGGCAGTGGCGCTATTATAGATACTCGTACCTTTGTTCAAAGGCTACTACTATCTCTCTACATATAATGTACCTAAGTTTGTCGTACAACGATGCCTGACTTCTCAGCAGTTGGAGGAACGCTTTATCCTGAAAATAGACGGCGCGCAAAGACAAAGTGCCCAACTAAATGTCGAGATAAAAGTTTTTATTTTGCATATAAAGAAGCGAACCCGCTTTAACGCACTAAAGAATTCTGATATCATATTTTAGTCAGCCCAGGATGAAACGATACATTTTTGGGGCTACAAATATGCGAGTTGCGTAGAAGGCACTATTTGCGTCCCAATCATAAAATAACGCACATATTTCATACTAGCTGTTGCCAGCGACTTCGTCTGCAAAGAATTCATTTAGCGTTATCCCGCGGGAACTACACAATTTTCCGCGATAAAAAGTAGCCTATGTGCTCTTCCAGACTTTTCTCTATCTATGAGCCAAATTTCATCCAGATCCGTTTGGCCGTTCTGGCGTGATTGAGTAACAAACAAACATCCATCCATCTATCTATCCATCCATCCATACTTTCGCATTTATAATATTAGTTAGATAAAATTACAGTGAGACACATAAATAATTATTAAAGGACGATACACTCATGTATTTGTAGTGAAGGTATGCACAACATGTTTCAAACCAATCCGTGGTTCTTTCTCAAGGTGAACTCGAACGGAAAGGCCAAAGAAAACTGCGCGTTCGACCTCACCTAAATAAATATCCACGGCTTGGTTTGAAACGTCAGAGATTGTATTTTATTTTATTAAATATACAACTTAAGTACTAATAAATCTGATGTGAAATTATGACTGCGAATTAACTAACTATTTTTTAATCCCTTTGATAAACTAGAGTAATATTTTACACTCAGAGCGGTCATAAAATTCGATGAGTCGTGCGCTACCTCATTGAGTATGATGAGATTATAATGTTTAAATTAATGAAAGTACCTACGTATACTTTCACGCCCCTTGCACTTATTCAAAGGCTATTTCTCTCTCATTTACCTGTGAGTAAATAAAAGAGAGGGCACACTTCACGGTGAGAACATTCAGCTTAAGCTTTGTCCGCCTGCGAAGTGAGTTACATCGTAAACGTTTTGTATACAAAATGAGCCATTAAAGGGTCTACGGTGCGTTAATACAGTTGGAGGGAGGCTCCGCCCACCGACGCTTTACTATACCCAGGGGGGTTATTAGCACACGTTGATTACGCTAAGACCCCGTGAAAATTACCATGACCCATCGACTTAGATGTGTTTGTATTGCTCGCGTGGGTACGCTAAATCGAAATATAGATGCTTAAAATGCTAAATGGGGCCGGAGCGTTTGAGAACCACTAGTGAACTAGCCATGTCTAGATCAATGGAGTTTTTTTTTAATCAAAGGGTTCCGTGTACGGTCGCCCAAATAAGAGGTCTACCACTTTTCATCCAACTTCCTATCAAATAAAAATGTCGCTAAAGTAGAACTTTCAAGTTGACAGCCTGTCTTATCGACGTTATATATTGTGACGTGCAAAGGAATTTTTACCTTAGAGTGGTAGACCACATATTTGGCTGATGGTACATTTACTTAGGTAGTACTGAAAAACTTTCAGTATTATGCTAAAAAAACTGAAAATATCTACGCGTTTCTTGTCATAAAAAATAAAAATTGTACTTTTAACACTGAAGAACTTACGAGCATCATTTCAATGTCTAGTTCCTAGGTCATATTAAAACAAAAATAAATATTGGAAAATTAAGGGTTTGTTTTACAGCTCTGCCTTTGTTGTCCATTAATTTTTAGATTGAAAATTATCTCTACTTGATGACTTAAAAAAAATGTTATCCCGTATGCTGTATAGGACAGATGCCTTTAGATCTGCCTATAATCTACAAGAACCTTCTTTATAAATATGAATGTTTGGCATTTGGACAGGACAGGAAAAAGAACAATTTTAAGTAATATTTAGCTTTAATTAGATCCTATAATTTTATTCTTGTTTAATCAGCAAATGGTAATGTACATCATATATTTTTTTAGTTTTATCATATACAAATTTACAAAAAACAAATTAAACTAGGATTAAATTAAAAACTAAACTTAAACTAACTATAAAAAGTTATGTTATAAAAATAACACCCCGTCCAGCCCTGCTGGCTGTGGCAGGGTTCCCAGGACGCTAGCGGCATTACCCCTTTGGACCGCAAGTGCGATCCGCTGGGATAGATACACGCCAGCTCTTGGGTCCCCTGAGGCGTCGACCAACCGGAACGACAGGGCCTTTATAAAGATTTTAGTGTCGGCTGACCAAGGCCCCAAAGTCTCAACCGCAAGCGCCGCAAACTCATAATCTTTTACTATTAGGTCCTTGATTGAGTGACAAACAGGCAGACACATGGGTGCTGGGGCCTTACCATGACGTCTTAGTGAGACTCAATTCAGACTCAGTTCAGGTTTTAGCCATCAGTTTTAGCATCAGATCTGACAGCGAGCGAACCTAAACTGAATCTGAAGTGAATCGCATTAAGACGTCATGGCACCCCCCAGTACTGATATCAAGAAATTCACGACCTCTAGGTAGTGGTGGTCGTTATTACAACAGCAGATAACGTAATGCATTATTTGCATGCAACGAACAACACATTATCGAATCGTCAACTATCCTGTTATCATTATTCGTTGTCTATTGTCAACGTTGTTCATACGCGCACTGTTGCCGCACTTGGCATAGAAGCGCAAGCGTGTGCGCAACAAATCAAGTAGCTGTGTGCGAGAGATAGCGCTATAGGTACGCGCGAGCTCGCATCGCAATCGCAATTCAAATAACTGACTTTTGGTATCATTATTAGCTGTTGCTGTTTGTTGTCAGTTAGTACAATAACAAACAAGGTAACAGAGCGTTGTTTTGCTTCTGTTCCCGTACGTTTTTATTACGCTGCGTTCGCGACGAAATAAGTATAACAATTATTTAATAATAAGTTCATTATCGTTTTGTAAAACAGCAATATAACAGGATAACAGACAACAGTTTACAATAACAGCTATTTAAGAATAACACAACACTGTTATTCATTATTGCAAAACAGCCGTTATTGCCACCACTACCTCTAGGCACCTGATATTAAGAGTTTTCTCAAAATATTCTATGAAATACCTAACGTTATTTATTTGTTATTTGTTATTTTATTACGTTACTCATTGTAAGGCCCCTGTACAATGACGTCTTAATTCCGACTCAGTTCAGGTTTTAGCTGTCATTTTTAGTATGGATCTGACAGCGAGCGAACCTAAACTGAATCGCATTAAGACGTTATGGTAATGCCCCAGGGCGGTAATAATTGAAGGTCATCGGACAAGCTGAACAATGAGAACAAGAATACTATTTTGAATATGTATTAGTTCATCGTACTTTTGAGCCGGACTGGGAAAGCCATGCAACAGACAGAGATTGGTGGAAACAGAAAGGGGAGGCCTTTGCTTAGCAGTGGGACACCAAATAGGCTACTAAAAAAAAAAAAAATTAGTTCATCGTATTTATCTGCTACGTATTATCCATATCTTTCATTAGGTATTTAAAATTTTGACATTTAGGATTAGGTATTTTAGGTTTTGATCAGTTCTTTTACTTTTTCTACTCTATCTATCTACTCTTGCTTTAATACCTATGTCCTGTCAATCGTTCAAAGGTTAACTGGAAGAAATCCCTTTTAGGGGTAAGTTCGCCTTTGTGCATTTGTGTTTTCCTGTATTCATCTTTTTCATGTGTTTTATGTACAATAAAGAGCATACATACATACATACTATTATATTTAGAAGTCTTGTGTGTATGAAAAAGATAAGGCGCGAACAGGCTGGAGGCTTATCGGAGATCTTTCGTGCCAAGTGGAATAATTGCTTCGGCACCAAACTCCAGTCGCTACTCGAAAATACCCCTTAATTAATTACTTTCCATTATTTTTCAATCAGCGACCGTTGTTAATTTACGGTTGGTTGGTCGTGTTTTTTAATTACTTTTGTGAATGCATCAAAACTTAAAGTTCATAAACAATCGAATTATATAATTGCTGGGGTGACAGCACCATTAATGCTCAAGGGTCCAATAATGCACACTAACTTTTATTTCAAACGAATATTTTCTACGAAGGCCTTTATTTTACTAGTAATTTTATAGCCATATTTTTTTGGATACATACCCTACCAATTATAATGATTCGATTGTTTATAAACTGTGATCCATGTAAATTAACAACCGTCGGTGATTGAAAAATAATGGAAATGAAAAAAAAAACGGCATCATTATCTATAAATATCTAAAAACAGTGTAAGCAGAGCCCTGCTCCAAAGCAAAATGTACGCAATGTGGGGTCACTTTATATTGGTAACTGATATATACAGACATACATACATATGTACGGTTTTCGCAATTATTCCTTAATCTGTGCGATAAGATCTACCTTCCTACCAAATTTCAAGATTCTGAGTTCACGCGAAGTACTCTGTAGGTTTTGATTCTCTTGCGAGTTTCGAAAATTTGCGGAAATTTGCGGCATAAACGGCTGTATCTTTTGATTGCGTTGGTTTAGAAGTTTGATTTTTTCACAGCTCCAAGGAGCAGTAGACCTGAGAATCTAACTAATATTATAAATGCGAAAGTATGGATGGATGGATGGATGGATGGATGGATGGATGTTTGTTTGTTTGTTACTCAATCACGCCAGAACGGCACAACGGATCTGGATGAAATTTGGCACATAGATAGAGAAAAGTCTGGAATAGCACATAGGCTACTTTTTATCCCGGAAAATTGCTTAGTTCCCACGGGATAGCGATAAACGAATTCTTTGCAGACGAAGTCGCTGGCAACAGCTAGTTTTATATAAATTTTCAGCTTGATACCTCCACGCGTTCTTGAGAAAAAGGGTCTTGACGGACTGACGGACGGACAGCAGTGATCCTATAATTTTTCCTTTTGAGGTACGGAACCCTAAAAATGACTTTTTGCCAAGTTTCTTCTTCTTTCATTCTTCTTGGCAATGATGGTCTTTCCGAATGCGCTGGTAGATTCAAAAAAATACATGTAAATGAGCCCTTGGCGGCCTATTTGCAAAAAAAAAATTTACTTTTGACTTTTGAATAGTATTAACAATTTATTTCGACCTCTATCATCTTATTATACATTTATAGTTTGACTGTGCTCTATTTTTTTGAATATGTGGTTACCTATCTAAATTAGAATGATTATATGATCACAGCGACTTAAATTGATAATGCTTAAAATATTTCGATGGTTAGGTACCTACTATTAGCCTAGCTTCTTTTGTTATCCGAGCTATTAATAGATGCGCGGAATTCTAAAAAAAAGTACATTCTTATCGCTGCCGTACGTTGCATGTTCCGCGCAATAACTTTGAATACCGAGCCTTTTTACACAATTAACATTTAACCTGAAAACATTAACGCCACAAAAACAAACACTTAACTCACCTTTGTTGTCTCCCGGCTAACCTGTGCACATGCTACCAAGCTCCCACCACGTGAAATATGACCTGTCTTATTTTGTGTATTAAGATGGGTTAGGTTACGAGATGTAGCGGGATCGTTCGACACGAGCGAGCTGCGTCGCTGCGCGCGGGGCACTGACCAGGCTGCGCCGCTCACCCCCTCCAAAACAGGGGGATGAAAATGGATGCGTAGGCAGAAAAGGTTGGTAGCGAAGTCTATTGTCTACTCTGAAAAACGAGACTTTCAAGGCGATAGGCTGATAGCGATATCGATAGCAATAATCTGTGTGAAGTTCCCAATCCGCACTGGGCTCGTGTGGGAACTATAGCCCAAGCCCTCTCATTCTGAGAGGAGGCCTGTGCCCCAGCAGTGGGACGTATATAGGATGGAGATGGATGTCGATAGGTATATTGTGATTGACTGGTAGACATTGTTGAAATTAACAGTTTTTTGATATGTAACATAGGTGGAAAGGAGAATCAAAATAGTGATGGGTTGCTAGCCGCATCGCTCTATCAACATGATTCAGGTTGCCCATTCCCTTGACCTTTTACCATCTGAGCGGGAAGAGAAGCAACTGGGACATTCTATGTTTTTTCTTTCTTCCCAGACCAGCATGAAAACTAAGACTAATAAATTTTGATTATAAAATTTAAATACAAATCTTTCTAGGGGTGTTCATTCGAAGTAATTGAACCATCCTGAAATATTCCGGAATAAATTGAGAGACCTTGTACTCGTACATATACATATACTACGTCTTTGGTAAATGTTATTGATGGACTGTTGATCTTTCCTCTCACCTGTTACTCTCTGCGGTATACTCAGCCGGTCTGTGCGTCTTGCTCTGTGGCGGGGGCGTATTCGATACGTAGCGCATCCGGCGCCCCGCGCGCCCTTTGACGGACCCTTGTATTGTTCCGCATCCATATTCCGTATGTCCGTCAAACAAGTGCAAAACTTTGCTGGAACTGCAACGCTGGGGCCTTACCACGACGTCCTAATTCCGACTCAGTACAAGTTTCAGGGGCCTTACCATGACGTCCTAATTCCGACTCAGTTCAAGTTTTAGCTGTCACTTTTAGTATGAATCTGACAGCGAGCGGACCTAAACTGAAACGCACTAAGACGTCATGGTACGGCCCCTGCTGACTTTTAGTATGAATCTGACAGCGAGCGAAGCTAAACTGAATCGCATTACGACATGGTAAGGCCCCTGCAGCGCTATTACATACGTTAACTTGCCTACGCGAGCGAAATTCTATCCCACTCTTACACGTAGGACGAACGTACAAATTGGTGGACTGTAGAGTCGGGTAAACCGTATTTTTCAAAACGAGAGCGAATCCGAAATTATATTTGGTGAAGGATCTTATTTCCGTAGTTTGACATACGAACAATAGTAGGCCACGTTTAGCATGATTTTGGGCGTATAGAAAGGGGAATCGAAATAGCAAATGGATCGCTAGCCGCATTGCCTACTGCATACCGTGATATTTGTCGCGCCACTCCTTAAGCCACCTTAATCCGGCCCTGTCGCTAAATCCTTTCATAGCGGAGGCCTACATTATAATAACTATTTGTTTGCCAAATTTCACAGCTATCAGTTCAGTAGTTTGAGCTGTGCGTTGATCTATCAGTCATGATTGCTTTTTATATGTTATAGGTATATAGATTTCTAAAATTGAAACATCAATTTGTACCTAACACTTACTGTATAAAGCATTCCCGCCTATTGCTTAGCTTTATCTAAGGGATACTTCGTATATGTCCGTGACAAAACCTAGCGTGCTGCGCCACAGAATAACCCTACTACAAAAGCATCTTTGCAATTTCAGCTCTCCTACAGAAAGTATCCTATGACCAATTAAAAGTATGGAACAAGTCCCAGAGAGTATTATAAGCCCAGACTTTGCCGTTTCGTGCTTCATATAATTTACAATTTTAAGATGAATAACGTATATAACGTATCTTATTATCTGCTTATGACAGTTGTATTAAAATAATACTACATCAACTGCGGACATCATGCCACGCCTAATGTTTGATTAAAATATTAATTAAGCAAAGGGAATTACTCGGCTTTTAACTTTTATTAACATACGAAACTCACACACACAAAATTGCATCGAATCTACTAACACTAAACAAAAAAACGTTGTCCTTGCTACTCCGCTACTCACGTGCAAGCTAGCCAAGCATGTGCGAAATATATATATTTTTATATGCAATCCCTCCTCTATTGCCATTTAAAACATAGATAAATAGCACACATTTAAGTATCCCCTGCACCACACAAAACACTGACGCGTTTCGATCCCTCTACGGCTCAACTCTATTTTCAAATACCTCAGAGCCAGCTCTAGCAATACGAAAAGGACGACAGTAAATATATAATACGCATATAAAGGTCCATAAATATCGCAATCACAGCGAGCCGGCATGAATTTTAATGAGTTGGGACTTCTCTTTATTGACGTTGTTTGCTGAAAACCTTCGGAGGCTGCACGAATGTGCTTCATATTTTCTTAATAAGAAATGAGAGTTCTGTGACATCGAACAGTTTGCAGTTCCGCTGTAGAATGGTAAGAAGTAAGCAATGTGACAGAAAGGTGTGGCTACTGCTTGTAATTTTAGCGGAAAAAAAGAACCTATGTCCATTTTCAATACGCAATATGTTCGAATGATTTGTGCTACGCGACGGTTTAAAACCAATATTAGAGTTCTTTATCGAAATTCATCAAAACAATTTTGTTACTATTATATAATTCAAAGGCACGTGTTATTTTATTATCGTATTTTTATATCCCACATTTAAACGTAAATCGAATCTTTATTCATTACTTTTGGGCACCCACATTAATAACTGGGCACTGCCTATGCAAATACCACGGCCGAATCAAAGAGCGTTTGGCCAAAGTTTGGACAATAACTGTCAGGCGTTATAATGTACGGAGTAAATTTACGCTTGGAACAGTACCGTCGATTAATGGAACAGTCTATACCATAACACCCTTTATCGTATACACGTTTATGTTGGAGAAATAATTGAAGAAGCTCCCAATATTTCGACGCGGTTGCATACAATGATCACGGTAAACTGAGGCAATTTTGGGAGGATTTTGATGCCGTGCAAACCAAGATCTGCCTATTTAACCTCATTTATGTGCAATCGCGTCAAAATATCGGGAGCTCATTACAGATTATCGAGGTTTTTATCCCGTAGAAATCATCTCTAAATGATGAACGTTTAGTATCGCAGGATTCCAGAGAAGTCTTGCCTAATCAATCCTTGTTACTCTGCTTCGAGGGAACACCGCACAATAGCAGCGCGACATCCCGCCCTATTGGGATTGATGGCTCATCAGTGACACACCGCGATTTGACGCGACGTCACAGCTTTACGGCATCGACTTTATAACAGGGGTGCGAGTCGGGTTACCTTCGCGTGTGGTCAAGAGCTGCGGTTCGTTTTTGGATCCGTCCGAGGGGAAGAGCAGTGCTTGGTCCGGTGCACCCTGGGCTTCGGTTAATAATTTCCTGGCGGTCTCCGTGGGAATCGTGGGATATCATTGTCCGTTGGCTAAGAGCCCGACAGGGGGGGAGGGGGTCGTTTGACCGTGTTCTACTGTACAACGTTGCCGACATTTTTGTCACAAGATTTTGGAATACTGTATTTTTTACTTTGACATTGGCGAAATCATCGCATTGATCGATGGGGCCATATTAATAAAAGAAGAAGAAGACTTTATAACAGAGTTGAACAAGTTTTTCTTTTAATATTTACATTTAAGAAGAATGGACCTCACGAAAGTAACGCCTGATTCTATATGTACATATTTTTTTATTAAGTTATTATAGCAATGTGATATCATGTGAGTCGATGTGGAGAGTAAGACAGCCGGAGAAATTACGGGCACAAGAGGCATTTCATCTAAGTCCTCTAGGTTGGCAACGCATCTGCAATCCCTCCGGGGTTGCGAGTGTCTATGGGCAGTGGTGATCGCTTACCATCAGGTGACCCACTTGCTCGTTTGCCTTCCATTTCACATAAAAAAAAAAAGTTACGTTGGAGAGAGATGAGTAATAGTCGAAGTTTGTTGTACAAAAGTCATTTATTGAAGACTTACATTCCATACGCCCACAATCATACTAAACGTGGACCTTAGGTCTTGTTACCTTAGGCTCTGTCTACCCTGTAAGAGATAAAGACGTGATTTATGTATGTATGTGTATGTATATACATTCTAATTTATAATTTTAATTATTTGCTTACTCAAGCAATAGGCGTAAAACATCTTAAGTACCTATATACAGATGTAATGTGCGATATTTGCTTCTAAAATGAAAACGGGGACTCGAGTTTGTTCTCTAAAATGAAAATTTGTGTTTTTACTTGAACATATATACACATACATACATACATACATATCGTCACGCCTCTTTCCCACAGGGGTAGGCAGAGACTAAATACATATATTAAATGCAATTATTAGTATTACTTAATAAACTGCTTTAAATAGACAAGATTGCGTTTAATTAAGGGTAAAACTCCATTTTTCGAGCCCTTTGAGGGATTCATGGTATTCATATACAATATGTAGTAGGTTTGGGTGTTTGTCACCACAACACGGTACGGTATAATTAATCGAGCAGTGTAGAGATGGATAGGTAAGGCATTTATCCTACTAAAATTATAAATGCGAAAGTTTGTGAGTGACGATGTGAGTGTGTATGTTTGTTCCTTCTTCACGCTTAAACGACTGAACGGATTTGGATAAAATTTGGAACAGAGATAGCTGATAGTCCAAATTAAAACATATGCTACTTTTTATCCCGGAAAATTGCAAAGTTCCCACGGAATAGCGATTAACATATGTCAATTGATAATTCTACGCTGACGAAGTCGCGGGCAGAAGCTAGTATTTCATAAATCCTTAGATTTATGTTAAAACTTTATTTAGGAACGAGCGTGGGATAATTGTTTAGGTGATAAATTCTAGAGCCATCTTGCAGGAAAAAAATACTCGTAGTTATAACTTCGATAAACTATATTGTTGGAAATATAAATAAATAAAAATAAATAAATATTTGGGAACAATTCACACAAATTGACCTAGTCCCAAAGTAAGCGCAAGTAAGGCTTGTGTTATGGGTACTAGACAACGATATACATACTTATATAGAGAAATACATACGTATATAGATAGAAACATCCATAACTCAGGAACAAATATTCGTGTTCATCACACAAATATATGCCCTTACCAGGATTCGAACCCAGGACGCTTGCTTCGCAGGCAGGGTCACTACCAACTAGGCCAACCGCGTCGTTAAAAATCAAATATGTACGTATGTAAAACCAACACATCATAATCCAACATTCATTAATATTTTTTTTCTTTTTTAAATCAAGTTTTTTAGCTGACTGTACTTGCATTTTTATTCATTCCTACCTATTAAATTTAAAATCAATCCGACCACTATTTAAATCAAACCTTGTTATGACTCCAACAAACAAAAAAAAAACAAAATTAAACTTCCAGCAAAATATTTTTCTAAAGTTGCACAGATTTTATTTGCATCCATCGAATAAGAAGTAAGAAGCAATCGCGCTGCAATATTTAAATGGAATAAAAAAAGCTTTCAGTGCTTCTGAAAATGCTCAGAGAGCTCTCGTCAATGCTTCACCTTTATAGTGCTACGGCTACGCTGCTACGAGCGTAGAGGCCACGTAGCACTTGTAGCTGTTCGTAGCAGATAACGTTATCATGAGTTGTCTTAAGACTTTTGTTTGTATAGGTATTGAGAAAAATACGATAGAAATAGTATTTTATACAATCGTTGCATGATGAAGGCTCTTAAAGTCGAGTACCGTGTTTAGGCCACGAGGCTTGCCGAGTGGCCTAAGTAAGGTACGAGATTTTAAGAGCTAATTATGTAACTATTGTATACAATACTTTTTCTACGGGTCATCATCATCATTGTCTATCGAGGTACATACATAACATTTTGTAAAGTACATTGAGTTAAGTTTAAAAATTGTACCTTCCACTTATGAATTAATAGTAGTTATCTCCTCTGGACTAATGTCGTCACTGTCACTCATGTTTAATTCGAATTAGGGATTATTTATTTAACACCTTAAGCTTAAAAGGGGTTCCAGCCAATAAAATGGTTTTGTAATTGTTTTATGAAATAAATCATTTTCATTTTCATTTTTTCAACACCATCGATTTCGCGTCAAATAATAAACAAAACTTTTAAATTTTCGTAGCACAAAAACGAAATAATGAGACGTCGTTATAAGACTGTTTCTGATTGGCCAATTATTTCAATTACTAACCAATCACGTAACAGAAGAAAAAGTTAGTGTGTTCAAATGGAAGCAAATTTTCCAGATATTTCCAACTTTACATTGGGTGCGTTCCACTAAGCGCCCACGACGCTCAATCGAAGTAGGTAACTAAGTTCTAATTTTGAAATTATTATAGTCCTCTAGAGCGTTGTATAATAATCATTATAGTTGAGTCCGAAGTGCCATAGACTATCCAATATTAAAAAGTGTGTGATTGCAATTTTGTCTATAAACACACAATTGACAGATTAAAATCAACGAGTAGAAAAAATATTTTTAAAATTGAGTTAAATAAAACAGATGAATGTTAAGAAATAGTTACAGATAGCAAGTACAAAGGCACCGGATTGAGGCAATGCTAGAGAATTTTTAGTTTGGGTAGGTATACCTATTCGGAAGGGAGTCCACATGAGCATATAACCCATTCCCGTGCCTAGGGCATCCATAAAGATCTCCTCTCCGTTAAAAAAAAGGCTCTGTCTACCCCGTAAGGGATAAAGAAGTTAATTATGTATGTATGTGTATACTTTGCCAGTGAA
Source organism: Pandemis heparana (assembly GCA_963854515.1). Lineage (NCBI taxonomy): Eukaryota > Metazoa > Arthropoda > Insecta > Lepidoptera > Tortricidae > Pandemis > Pandemis heparana. The sequence goes on along the minus strand of OY978013.1, from coordinate 12,934,735 downwards.
CTACCTCGAAGTCTCCGCTGCCACACACATTACGTAATTACACAGCTCTATATAGTGCCGATGTTCCTTTGTAGCGCACAATGGGCCACTAACTGATAATGCAAAGGCAATCGCGACCGCTACCACTTACTACTAACTCCAATATAACACCAAGAGGTCCAATACGTACCTACCAAGGTTCTCTATCGTTTGCCCGGATTTCATTTGCCATAAATGTATTGTTTGCCATAATGATCATTTGCCATAACTCTTTTTTCTCTTTAACTGTTAATTGTTCAGGATTGTTATGAAACAAACCTAACCTAACCTATAGAGTTCTACAGGATTGCCATTACAATGCTCCTGAAAAAATAACGGTTTCAGAGAAAAAAAGGGTTTTGGCAAATGATCATTATTGCAAACATTACATTATGGCTATGAAATTCGGGCAAAAGAGGGGCTCCGACCTACCAAATTTCAATCAAATCCGTCCAGCTGTTTTAGCGAGTAAGGACAACAAACCTACTGACAGACATTCAAACTTTCGCATTTATAATATTAGCAGGTTAGAATAGGCTATCAAGGAAAATGGTACGATTTCTTAAGAGGTTTAAAAAGAGTTTAATATTATAAGACACATAGGTTTGAATTTTTTTAATGTACGAAACTCCACGTACGCTTGCCCTGACATAATATCTAAGACCTGTAACAAACCGTATTCTTGCAAATAAATATTTTCTTTCTTTCTTTCCAAAAAACTACCTATTTTTCATAATCAGCCTCGGGATTCAGTCCGGTCCAGTTCACGCTTTTGCATCCAACCAACCTAATCAGTAATTTGTGAAGGACGAGATAAAAATTCAGATCCTGCTTTTATTTGACTACCGGATGGGCATTTCACCTATCCTGTGGTAGAATTGGTAAAATTAAGTCATGTTTTTAATTAATTTTTATTTTCTATAATAAGCAATATTAAAATTATATAAACATATTGCAGTGATCAAGAGACAAAATGCTTTCGAACCATATATACATTTTCAGGTGTTATAAAAATGAAATGTTGTCAAGTGTCCCAAGATATTTATTTATTTTTATAAATATCATCCTTTTGCACCGACATGTGGTAAGGCTTCTGTGCATCAAACCTTGTACCTACTCTATTTGCATACGGATGCATCGTACGTGCATCCAATTTCACCGGATACCGACGGACGGATCTGCATGTGATGCCAGATTTAACCTGCTTGTCTAGCAGAATAGGTTTTTTATTCACCGAGAGATTGTTCTCTTAGTCAACGCTAATGTAGCTTGGAATAACAGGATTTCGTTACAAGTTTTTCGCATTAAAAATCGATTTATGTGCCGAGGTTTTTGGCTATTGCATGCTAATACAAACAGATGGCGCAGTATCCCTAAATGATTAACATTTTGCATAAAGGTTGCTTCTCTATTTTCCTTCTCCGAAAACCACGAGATAATATCAAAGGAAGAAGCACTACTTACCATTATCTTAAGCTTAAGTTAAAGTAGTCACACTTAGTAATTAGGCATAGGAACTTTGATACCTATTTATTACTTAAATAAAACCCTGAAGTTTTAAATAGTAGCATAATATTTAAACCTTTCATTTCGAATCTGAACCTAAATTGTAAATAAAAAAAAACTTTCATTTCGCAACCCAAAAAAACTCAAGCGAACGTGGACTTTATCCCACGACATCCTACTTAAAAAAGGTCATTCAACACATAAATGAAATCGATCAAGGACATAGGGGCGTTACCGTGACGTCATAATGCGATTCACTTCCGATTCAGTTTAGGCTCGCTCGCTGTCAGATCCATACTCAAAAAAAGCAAAATTAAATTTTTTGAAAAACCCACGACGGTTACAAGGAAAAAGAATTAAAAAAAAATTACGAAAGCCCCCGACTAAATCACAAAGACAAGAAAATGCGTCGAGGCTGCCATTACCTGCCTCATTTGCAGTTATTGTATGAATTTGTGATTAATGAAAGATAATTATGTTCGTAGAAGCTTTTCTGAACATTTTATAATGGATAGAGCAGAGAGGCGGTAAAGGCAGCCCCCGACGCATTTTCTTGTCTTTGTGATTTAGTCAGGGGCTTTCGTAAAATTTATTTAATTCTTTTTCCTTGTAACCGTCGTGGGTTTTTCAAAATTTTTAATTTTGCTTTTTATTTTAATCTTTTTAAAGAATTCATATATTTTCTGCTTTATAAGTAAACACGAAGAAATTGTAACAAACATTTGTAACAAAATACTTTGTTACATATACAAATATTGCAGCGCCCCCTGATGGTCAAAGAACATAACTCCTAGCTAAGAACCACCGCTAAAGAAATACGAACCTAATACTGAAAACCGCATCTAAATCGGTCTGACGGTTCTCGAGATATATGGGAACATTCGTTTGCGGACAAACACACACACACACACACACACACACATACAACCTATCACCCTAAACGCATATACCTTCTCCGTTCCGTCGTGGGTAAAAAGACAGCCAAAACCAGAACTGAGTCGAGAATCGCATTAAGACGTCATGGTAAGGCCCCGGCATCTAAAGTGAACACGCGAGTATGTGCCAATTGCCAAAATCGTGTGAAAAAATTGTCACTATGATTTGCGTCCCTGTGGGGTCGCGATAGCTGCCACCGAGGACTTCAGGGACTCTCATGGCGAGAGCCCCTCGCTCGCTCGTTACTCCGGAGCACTCTCCAATCCACGCTTTGTGCTTCATTAACAATGTGCAGTAATGATTTTATCGATCCTGGCAACGAGGCTTTGCGAGTTCAGGATTTTAAAACAGTTTTGAATGATTCACGGTAGAAAACATGTCAGGAGCCCGACTTTTATAAACGTTCACTCGAAAATACCAGTTGTAGTTTTCTCCTAAGTACAAGGCCACTAGTATTTTAAATTCAGCAAAATTTTTCACAACCTTCGAATTATTACAGAATATCCGTACAGGTATTTGCCGGTTGTCAAAGAGTAAACACGTACTTACGTCGCCGAATCACATTTATATTCACAACATCAAAGGGAACTAACGAATCAGTGTCAAAACAGTGGAAAACAAAGTTAAGCGTATAAAAGTGACTGTAAAGTGAAGTTTCGCTAAATGGTGTGGAAATAACAACATAAAAACTTGAATTCGATAACGCTTGGAAGAACTATTTTCACATTGAGGGTAGACGGTCGGATCATCTAATTCGAATTTTTGATACCTACCCGCACAAACTGCCTGAAGTACAGCTGTCATTTGCTGTTCTATTGCCAGTCTAAATAAAAATAAAATCTGCGTTTCGTTTAATCATTAAGTTTGGCCTCATCAATTAATTGGAAAAATGGAAGAACAATTTGAAGCATATTTTGGCAAAATCAAAATCGAAATGGAAAAACAAACGGAGCAAATATTAAGCCAAATGGAAGAGAAGCTAACACCCGTGTCCCATGAAATTAAAATCTTAAAGCAAGAAAACCAAGAATTGAAAGAAAAGATCAAAACCTTGGAAAGGCAAGCACGATCCAAAAACTTCTTAATCCATGGCCTAGAAGACAGCGAAAATAGCAATACGGAACTTCTAGAAACCGTTTTAACTACATTAAACAAAGTAAGTCAAAGTGCTAATTTGGAGACCTGGGACAAATGGGAAATTAGTCAAGTACGAAGACTTGGAATGAGGAAAGAAGGAAAGAACCGGCCCATATCTGTCTCTGTAACTCTAAATTGGAGAAAAATTGAAGTCCTAAAAAACAATAAAAAATTTCCTAAGAACATATATGCCACTGACGATTACCCGAAGGATATCCTGATTGTGAGGAAAGAACTGAAGGAAAAGCAACAAGAGGAGATTGCGAAAGGGAAAACTGCGATATTAAAGTACGACAAACTTATTATTAAGGAGCCCTTTAAAGATAAAAGGAAGCGCACACCTTCAGACTCACCAAAGACCCCAACAAACCATTTCAGCGAAGTAGGTATTAGTCGAAAAAAAGTACGCAAGACTAACGCGAGGAGCGATCAAACACCATGCCCGACTAGCGAGAGCGAAACGGAAACATAGCAACCAATAAACGCAGATACCCGGAAGACAAAAAACGACGACAAAGGCTATCATAACGGATCAAAGAAAACAAGTCCCAAGCCGGCTGGTCACCGTGGGACTTTAGACCAACACCCTCCAACTATATGTCAAGAAACAAACAAACAAATATCCATCGCCACACTAAACACTCTCTCTCAAGCCAACAACAAGCAGATATTAAAAATATGTACCTACAATGTGAGATCTATGTCATCAGTGGAACGTCACATAGAACTATGCCATGCCCTAGAAAATGTAGACTATGACATAATAGGACTTTCAGAGGTCAGAAGGAAAGGATGTGAAATAGAAGAACACCCCGACCACATACTCTGCTATAAAGGGGAAACACCTGGACTCCATGGAGTAGGATTCATGATTAAGAAAAATCTTAAAACAAATATCACAAACTTTGACGGTATATCAGAACGAGTGGCCTTACTGCAACTAAAGTTCGACGAAGTTGCCGTATCAATAATACAAGCCTATGCACCTACTAATAGCGCAAGCGAAGAAGAAGTATGTAGTTTCTATGAAGACCTGGATATGGCTCATAAAGCGGCAGACAAAATAGTCCTTGTAATTGGTGATTTTAATGCAAAGATTGGAATACCTAAAAGCTCGGAATCCATGATAATGGGAAAATATGGTTATGGTAAAAGAAATGAAAGAGGTAAAAGAATGATACAATACGCTTATGAAAATAAAATGTCGATAATGAACACTTATTTTAGAAAAAAAGAAGATCGCAAGTGGACTTGGATCTCACCAGATCAAAAGACCAAAAATGAAATTGACTTTGTAATGAGCAACACACCACGCAGAATAACAAATGTTGAAATACTAAAAAACGTAAAGTTTCCATCAGATCACAGACTATTGAGAGCAAACTTTAAACTAGATTCTCCTAAAAGGAGTAAGAATGGCTTCAGTTCGACGCCCAAATCCCTAAAAGGAGACCAAGAAATCAGTACATTCATCGACAATCTAAAAAGTAACATTAACCAACTCAATAACTTTGACAATACACAAGATCTACAAAGTTACTATAATAAGTTCGAGAAAATGATAATAAATAGCCTGAAAACGAAACAAAAGGAACTACGAAATAAAAACAAACTTAACAAAATACTCTCAGAACCTACATTAGACCTCATAAACCAACGCACAAAGATGATTAAAACCAAAAACAAAACCAAGGAAATGAGAGAAGATCTCAAAAACCTATTTAAAAAGACAAATAAAGCTATTAAGAACGATTATAATAATCATAGGAAAAGGATAATAGAAAGCAATCTAAATAACTACAGAAGTTCAAAACGAGCCTACAAGGAATTAAGTACACATAAAAATTGGTTACAAAACTTGGAAGGGAAGAAAAAGACAAGAAACAGATTTGAAGTGCTAAGCTGTGCCACAGAATTCTATAAAAATCTATATAGCAGACGTTTAGAAGATAAGAACGAAACAAGAAACGTAGATGACAATACTTTTATATCATTACCAAACCAAAACGTAGAGTGCATACTGTGCATAAGTGAGGATGAAATATTATCACATATAAAAAAACTGAAAAATGATAAATGTCCTGGACCCGACAACATCAGTAATGAAGCACTAAAGAAGGGAGCACCTGTTTTGGTGGAACATCTTACCCGAATTTTCAATATGGTGCTTGAATTGGAAACAGTACCTGCGCAATGGTGCCGATCGGACATAATACTACTTCATAAAAAGGGCAACCCGTTAGACATCGGAAACTACAGGCCGATCAGCTTGTTGTCGAGCATTTACAAACTATTTGCATCAATTCTTCTGAGCCGGATAACTGAACAAATAGACAGTAACCAGCCTATCGAACAGGCGGGATTTAGGGCAGGATTCTCCACGCATGACCACATACAAGTAATAGAGCAAATACTGGAGAAATACAAAGAATTCAACTGTCCTTTATATGTTGCTTTTGTCGACTACTCAAAGGCGTTTGATAGTATAACACATAACTCTATTTGGAATACACTAAAAGCTTGTAATATAAACAAAACATACATAAATATTTTAAAAAATATGTATTCGAAAAGTGTAAGTCAAGTAAAACTAGAAAGAAGAGGAGAAGAAATTGAAATAGGCAGAGGTGTAAGGCAGGGCGACCCGATATCACCCAAACTATTCATAGCTGTGTTAGAGAGCATCTTCCAAAAGATCGACTGGAAATATAATGGGATCAGAATAATGGACCAAAACCTAACACATCTGAGATTTGCTGACGACATCGTGCTTTTTGCCAAAACAGCAAACGAACTTGAACACATGATCCAAACTTTGGACAAGGAAAGCAAAAAGGTCGGCCTAGATATGAACCCAAGTAAAACTAAAGCCATGACGAACAACAACAGAATAAAAATATATGTAGATGGAAAAGAAATAGAGTATGTGAACGAATATGTCTATCTTGGAAAACAAGTCTCATTTAACACAAACAGAAACGAAGAGGAAGTGGATAGAAGAGTTAATATCACTTGGAATAGATTTTGGGCACAAAAAGAAATCCTGAAAGGAGATTATAGTTCAAAAGAAAAAAAGATTATAATGGACACATGTATCTTGCCAACCCTAACATACGGATGTCAAACGTGGGTGTACACAAACAAAATTAAAAACAGGCTTGTAACTACACAAAGAGCAATGGAAAGAAGCATCTTAAAGATAAGGAAAATACAAAAGGTAAAAAGTGAAATTATTAGGAAAAAAACCAAGCTAACAGATGCTCTTGAATATGCCTTGAAACAAAAATGGCAGTGGGCTGGACACATATGTAGACTGAAGGACAAACGGTGGTCGCTAAGGGTAACAGACTGGAAAGGGCCCATAGGAAAAGGGCATGTCGGGAGACCCAAGAGACGATGGGCCGATGACATACAGGAAGTAGCAGGAAATAGGTGGATGGAAGTAGGTCAAGATCGGAAAAAATGGAAAGAGTTGGAGGAGGCTTTTACCCGAAAGGGGTCTGATTTAATTTAAAAAATTACATTACTAACATTAGTCATTAAGAATTTATTACACTAACAACACTAAAACACAGTCTAAATGTAAAAAATCAGAATGAATAAAGCTTTATTATTATTATTATTATTTATCCGTTTTAGCCTTGTTTATCTTACCACTTAAAGGATCAAATGTAATCCAACAATTGGATATTTTTACCAAGCATTTATTATCTCTTTAAAAGTGGCTCGTTCATGTATATCGGATAATAATAGAAAGTACCTAAATTCACGTACTCTCAGAATTTTATTTTTCTTTTGTATCATATATTTTTCACAAGAAGTTTATTTCGAGCTTGCTAACATTAACAATAATTCGATTCCATAGAGTTCAACCGAAAGTTAAGTTCACTTTACAAGTTCGCGCAAGAATAAAAAATACGTGTTAAGTATAGTTTGGAAGTCGTCAAAGTTTATGTTCGTGTGCTAAATAAAAATAACGAGTGTTCGACTGTTCGATGCTACGTAGAGAATGGGATGGTTATAGGCCTGCACACATATTACTGACGTAAACGAGCTGTTCGCATTCATAAAACGTGTTAACTATGAATATATTTGTTAATTCTATCCGTCAAAAGCAATGGTGTGGCAGCAAAGTGGTTTTCCCTATGGCTTTTTAAGAAAATCGTGGGTTCGACTTGCAACTATGAGTTTTTTGGAATTTGTGTCGCGATATTATATCAAAACTAGCTGTTGCCTGCGACTTCGTCTGCAAAGAATTCGTTTATCGCTATCCCACGGGAATTTCACGGGATAAATAGTTGCCTATGTGCTATTCCAGACTTTTCTCTATCTATGTGCCGAATTTCATCCAGATTCGTTGGGCCGTTCTGGCGTGATGGAGTAACAAACAAACATCCATCCATCTATCCATCCATCCATCCATCCATCATCCATTAGGTAGATTTACCATGAGCTTTGCTTCCAATCCCCACTCAGCTCGCATGGCAAGTAGAGTCCCAACGCCTTTTATTCTGAGAGCAAGCGTATGCAAGTGGAGCTGTAGATGGGATGAGATGGAGATGATTAGATGATACTATTTGATCTGTTCATGCCGTCTCAATAATTTTTATCGTTTCTTTAATGAAGCTGGCTAGATACTTGTAATTACATTCATTTAACTATACTACTCAAAAACAATATAGAGGCTACGTGAATTTCTCGTTAGTTCATTGAATTTTTATCAGTTCTCATTTCAATGGTGTGTGTGAAAGTTCCCAAGCCCTCCAATTCTGAGAGGAGGCCTCTGCCAAGCTGTGGGACATACGTGGGCTGGAGATGATGATGATGATGATGATACAATTAAAGTGTTCAAGGTAACTGAAGTGGCCGCTGTTTCCTTTTGCGTAGAAGTTCAAGTTTTAGCTGTCACTTTTAGTATGAATCTGACGGCGAGAAAACCTGTAAACTGAACCGCATTAAGACGACATGGTAAGGCCCCAGGTATTTCTGCTGCTAAATGTGTATAACTGGCTAGTTTACCGGCATTTTAATGAGTTAATTAACTTAATGACCGCATTTTGTCGCTGGCCTAGTGTCATAAAGTCTAACAATATCAAGCCCACTCCTGCTCTATAATATAACACCGGAAAGGGAGAGACCATAGAGTCTACACAGATTCAAATTGAGAATTAAGTATATTTTTGTATAAAGAAACTTTTGATTAAGTAAAAAATACAATGAAGAAGTGGTTCACCTGTGGTGAACGTTTGACATCAAAGTCCATAGAAAGAATTAAGTAGTTAAGAAGTAGTTTAGTGTGAACAAAATAACTTGAGCAAACACCTAAAGCAAATGAAGCACTCTAAATGACATCAAAACTCAATTGATTCCCACAAAACATGAACCATATCTTCAAAAAATGACACAAGCTCTCAACTTGAGACTGTACGTAGTACTTACTTTTAAAAGCAGCAGCGAGCTTTGAACCGGTCGCTCAACTCAAGTTTCCTGATGCATGCAATTTAACTTCGCGTCTACTACCGCGGTGTTGTTAAAGTATTTCGAATTATGGTTCATAACTTGCCGTTGAATCGATGTTGCTCTGATTTATATTTTATTTACAATGTAAATGAGGGTAGTTTCGGCTGCTGGGTTCTCGGTTAACTTTCCGTTCGAACTCACCTTGAGAAAGAACCACGGATCGAAACTATTCTGGCCCTAAATAAGGTAATTAATATCGGAAGGAATAGGATAGATAGACAGCCAAGTAATCCAACAGGGGTAGTTTTTTCCTTTTGAGCTACGAAACCGTACAAACATCAAAAATTCCTCGTACGCAGTAAAACAAGTTTCTCAAATATTCTGTCGTGGTTTTATTGTCCTCTAAGTAAATCCAATGAGCGCCAACTCGAACCCTGCTACCGTCCTTGCATTTGATGAACAGTAAATTAACATTTCCATGGAACTGTAAATCAGAGCTACGAGGCTATCTGTCAGAACATGTCAAGGGCGTGACGGAGATAACCGTTCCACTCGACCGTGTTCCGCGGTCGTGAGGAAGCGACGTTGCGCTTTGAGAATCATCAAACAGGTCACCCTAATACAGTTGCATGACAAACTGGGGTTTGCAGGTAGTAGGATCTTGTACAATGTCCGTTCGGGTCTATCACCAACGGAAATTGTACAAGGTTGCTTGCGCTGCTGTGTTTTGGCGTGGAGTAAGAAAACTGAAGAAATTACTGACACATAAGGTATTGCGTCTGAGCTCTCTAGGCTGGCAATGCGTCTACAATGCTTTCCTGTTACGGTTGTTCTGAGGAATGGTGCTCACTTACACTGAAGTGACCACAATGCTCCACCTTTGTTTCATTGTAAAAAAAATTAGCTGAGTATTAGGTTTTTTGGACAAAAAAAATTCGTGGTAATTTTTTGTTGTACGTAAAATAGAAAAGGTTCATATTTAGTTTGACGAGTATACTTTTTATTCCACGGGCAATTTTCATCGAAGATAAATACCGTTAGCCAAACAAAATCCGTATTCAGTAATTTTAGAAGGACTGTCTACTGCTTTAGTGAACCTTAAAGTTTTTGGAGGATAGACTTTCCCAAGCGCAAAGCCTGATAAAAAACCGACTGGGGGTGAAGCCCAAAAGGAGGGTTATTTTGCTTCTAGATTCCTCATAAGACATGTTCGTCGGCAATTGGTACCAATGAAGATCATAATCTTTACAAGTAGAGGTAAGTATATAGTAATCTAACTAATATTATAAATGCGAAAGTATGGATGGATGGATGGATGTTTGTTTGTTACTCAATCACGCCAGAACGGCCGAACGGATCTGGATGAAATTTGGCACATAGATAGAGAAAAGTCTGGAATAGCACATAGGCTACATTTTATCCCGGAAAATTGCGTAGTTCCCGCGGGATAGCGATAATCGAATTCTTTGCAGACGAAGTCGCTGGCAATAGCTAGTTACATATAATAGAAAACGTGAACAAAGAATTCGAGTGTTCGTGGTAGTAAGAGTCGCGTCGATACATCCGGATATTGCTAAACGAAGGATCAGGAACTTTATAATGCGGCTAACCGTGACGGACTCCGCTCGGGGCTTCATGCCCCGTCACTTTGATTAAACTCATGCCTTCAAAGTTCTACACGCGTGGAATAGCTAAGTTTGCAGTATCAAAGACACAACTAGTATTTAAACCGGTTACCTACACGAACGATTTAAGTGAATAACGCCAGTAGATGTATCTTGCGTTTCATAAAAATGGAAAGCTAGGTGGCAACCAAGCACAAGCAATAGTTGCGTTGCTGTGTTTCGGCGTGAAGAATTAGGACGTAGCATTAGTAATTGATTTTCTTTGTTATATGCTTGTATGTAGAAGTCTTCATTGTACAGTCTGCGTCAGAAGTCGAATATTCGAGTACCTATTAGAAGTCCTTAGAGATAAAGTTGTGTGTAGATCATTTTGAGCTCTTTGATTGTTTATCAACTTTGATGCTGACTCTACATAAAACACAATAAATTTATTTACATAGGTACAGATTACAGGATAAACAAAATGTACAAAGGCGAACTTATACCTTAAAAGGATTTCTTCCAGTTACACTTCCAACAATTAACAGCTAATAAACGTAACTCAAACCTCTTTCATATCATAATGCGAAGGCCATTTCTCTTATGCTGATAATCGAATGCATTGTACGACATGATATTTTGTAACGAGCGAGGCCAATCGACAGTAGAAAAACACATCTCTAAAGGATAACAAGGCAGTGTCGCCAAGTTAGGAAGGCTAGTTATTACGGACTGTCGCAAAAAATGAAATATTCATGGAGCAGTGCTTTTGTGCGTCGACGTTTTGACAAACGACCCGTCGGGCCACTTCCCAGTATCGCGTTACGGGAACAAGGAAATATAAGGAGCAACCTTTTCAGCTATAAAATTATAGATCAAATTTTAAACGCCCCCATTATTTCCTGCGGCGATCTTTGTTCCTTTACGGTGTCGGCTGCGGAAGTCTTTTCACCTCAGAGGAAAAGGATTATCGCATCGAGGTAGTAGTTTAGTTAGTAAAATTTTATTTCATTCTTCACCGATTTGAGATTAGTTCGTAGCTGATAATTTGCAATAAAACATCTGAAGGACTATTCTATATTTATACTTAATTAGTCATTCAAATTCCTTAGAGTCTGAATATTTATGAGATCGATCGATTATTCCTGGACGAAGTTAGGTACTACTTAAACGATAGAAAGTTAGAATAAGTTTCCTTTTATGAAATAGAGCATGGTAAAAAGCTTTCCTAATAAAAATTATCCTGTTCGCTTCTGAGCGTCCGTTGTAACATAATCTAATGCAGACAGACATGTAGTCGAGTGTGCTTACAACAAAGTACATAACATTAATCTCAAACAATATCTCGTTCATTAATCATCCTGGTAACACCTCTTGGAGATTCATGCTTCGATCTACATCGAACAACATCTAAATACATCATTATGCTCCGTAGTAGCACGCTGAAATACCGAGTAACGAATGGTGTTTACAAAACTCTGAAAATCCGGTTTTTTTCAGTGATGAAACCCATACTTAACTCGATTTTTCGTCCCCAAAACCTCCTATACGTACCTACCTAAATATAGATACGCGGGAGCGTGTCAAGCCTAGTTCAAGATAAATTAAAAAATATACCTACAAGAAACGGTCATGATGTATTAATTAATCATCATGGCATTCATTTCACATCAATAAAATAAACCAAGCAGAACTTTTCATTCACCATCTTCATAAGGAAACGTGAGTGGAAGATGCTCACATTCCATTTTTCCAAATCTGCCTTTGCGGTAGATAAAATGTACCCATTGTAGAAACGACCAATCTGACCTACATTTACCTGCATTGTTTGAGTCATTGTGAACTCGAATTACAGGGCGCTTCGTGGAAAAGGGTAACTACGGAGTATGAATGTACAAAATGTTTCATACGGAGTTTTATGGAGCCGCGAACAAAACACGGGTGATAAACTTTTCTAATAATGACGTCATTCCATATTTTATGATTTCATGGTTATTTACTGGGAATTTACATTGTTATTTCGTTATCGTTTTCGGTATCGTTTTAGTGTCTACGTAGCTGTATCAATGACTAGCTTTTGCCCGCGACTTCGTCTGCGTAGAATTAGTATTTCGGGTAGCTTATTCTTAGTGGTAGGCAAACATTCAATTAGAGCACAAATGAAATATAATTACCCTTAGGGTATTACATCTTCGTAGTAAATTTCACTCCCCTATTCACATCTTTGACAATTTCTGCAAAAACTATTCTATTCCCTTCCCCGGGACCATAACAATATCCATCCTAAATTTCGTTTAAGTCGTTTCATCGGCTTAAGGCGCTGTCAACAGCAAATGACCTTGAGCAGCGCCACTCTTTACACATACGGTTCGCGTGCCTGTTAGTGAAAGAGAAGAAACTATTTCGGCAGCTTGGCGCGCGTCTAAAATATTGCAAATAACACAAATAAAAAGAAATAAAAAAAAGAATGGATTATTTGTGAAATATGACTCGTTAGCTGTTTAGGTATGAATATGTTGACTTCATGTTTTTAATTGCAGACCCATACGTCGAAAAAATAAAGACATAGAACCGTTTAATGATGATTTTAAGACCAATCTTTGCAATTATTTTCTATCGAGGCGATTTTGTTCAGTTATGTATCGAGTCCGTCCAGTTTGTTTGAAATATGACGAAAATTAACATAGGTACTTATATTTTTTTTGTGTGTAGTTTTTCTTAAAAAAGTGCTTAAATGACATCAATTTCAACAAAATTAAGCGCGAAGAAGGCAAAAGACAGACGCAATTTTACATAAGGGGAGGCCTTTGACCAGCAGTAGGACACTCAATTAGGCTAATATAAAAAAAATCATACATCAAGTAGGCAAGTACCTAGTTATTTTTACGATATGTTAGTTTTCTAAGTGACTTTAACGCCATTTCATGCCCTAAAGATATGAAAAAAAGGTTCCTTCAAACGATAGCTACTACCTACCATAACATGTTAATTGTCAACCCAATTTTGCCCCCTCCACAGGTCTTATTTAAACCGCTGAAATACATAATTATTTATTTTTGTGTCTAATAAAAAGTCTAAAAATAAAGTTCCTCCGTTTCTCAAGGTCAATTTTATCTCTGTAAGTACTTACCAAATTTCATAAAATCGGTTCAGTGGTTTAGGCATGAAAGCGTAACAGTAACAGACAAACAGAAAAACGAATTTACTTTCGCATTTATAATATTAGTAGAGATAGGGATTATTATAAATCATTTTTTTGTAAAAACCGGCTGTTGAGAGTCGGACTCGCGCACCGAGGGTTCCGTATAAATTTGGCAAGTGAATACGATATCCAGTGTTAGCAGAGCCCTGTTCCTAAGCAAAATGTAGGCAGTGTGAGGTCATTTTATATTGGAACCTATGACCTACCATCATACAAAATTTCAAATTTCTAAGACAACTGGATACCTACCTAGTAGGTAGTACCTACCCAATATTTTTTGAGAGCACGGCGATTTGTATGGAAACACCATTTCTAATGACTGTACCTTATTATTGTATAGATTTAAGGCTTAATCTTTTCACAACTCCAAGGGACCGCAGATCTACTGTACCGGTTAATTTATTAATTTCAACTTTATACCTACCTATACGCGTTCCTTTTTTCCTTTAAGGAACCTTGAAAATAGATACTTCCTAGGTACGAATAATTTCATTCATATAGCGTAGCGACATCTATTAACGAATAGCGGAACTAATTAACCCATAGTAAACTTTATTATTATTCTGTTGCTTAGTATTATCATAACATATTACATGTACTACATTTTTGAACTCAGGACTTCTTCCTCTTTTATTTGATATCCCAATAAATAATGTATCAAAAAATATTTTTGGTGGACCCCCCCCTTTTTGTTTTATATCTCGACTTCTAGGTGGAATTTCGAAAAAAACGTGACATGGGAGTTTAAGTTAGACCTTCAGCAATACAATAAAAAAAACCGCATTCAGTTTGGTACAGTAGTTTTTGCGTAGCGCGGTAACAAACATACAGACAGACAGACAGACAGACAGACAGACAAAAATTCTAAAAATTGTATTTTTGGCTTCTACGGCGCTTATAGAGGCCCCTTAGTTTATTTTTTCTTTAATATCTCCTATGTACAGATATCGACCTGTTACAATTTTATTATATGTATAGAAGATGTACAGACATCGACCTGTTACAATTTTATTATATGTATAGATGAATAAATGCTTAGATTGGCGCAATATAGTCAGAGATTAACGTTTGGACAGCATTGTGGCAGACAGGACAAAGATTCGTTGGTTCATCGACTTTTTTCGTAGAACATTTCCCGTGGTTTCCACTCTCAAAGCTCCACATAGCTTTAATGGCAACAGGGCATGCATGCCACCACAAACTTAACCACGCCGGTGGCTAGAAGCTGAAATAACGTTCCTGCGTCCTTAATTCGCGACCGTAGCGCCGTCCTCGCCCGAACCGACTTATGTGGTAAAGTTATGCCGACATCGACACACGGCGTTTGTCAAGCTTGAATCCGCAACGGATGTGGTCGTTTTCCCGACCGTTTTCGGGCCAAATGGACGGGTATCATAATAAAGTGCGGTGGATAAAAACGAGTCTCAAAGAGGGCGATTAGCGAGGAACGTGTAGAACTGAAAGATAATAAAGAAAATTGGTTCTTTAATCGTGTTGGACGCTGACGAGCAAAAACAACGGGTTAGATCATCAGTGTATCTTGTACAGATTAAGTGTATTTGCTGTAAAATTGCAAACTGCTTTTCAGGGTTCCGTAAGATAAAAAGAAAACCATTATAGGATCACTTTGTTGTTCGTCCGTCCGTCCAAGACCATTTTTCTCTGGAACCCGTAGAGATTGAAATTAATACGAACTTAGATCTGCGGCCCCTTAAAGCTATGAAAAAATCAACCTTCTAAGTCAACTCAATCAAAGCATACAATTATTGGAATGTCCTAGAAATTAGAAATTTTGGTAGCGCTATTTTTTATGTCTGTCCATCTAGGCCCCCAGTAAAAAATGACCTCACCCTGCCTAGATTTTGCTAACTGCAGTGCTAACTGCTCTTGCCAAATTTGTAAAGAACCCTCAGTGCGCGAGTCCAGCTCGCACCTGGCTGGTTTTTTAACTAAGCGTACTGCTATGATTGTAAGTTAATGCTAAATATATACATAAGTGTTTCAACCGTAGACAGTTATGGCAAAGTCTCTTCCGACGGAATAAGTTCTCCGGCGAGAAATATCGCGTTAATCTGAAATAAAGCTCCAACATTGCCATTTAAATTGAACATTAGCCTTGTACAATATACGACAACATTTGTCGCTTAAACGAGTGCCGCGACTAGCTTAGTCGCTATTGCAATGTCCCTATCTAACAAACCCATTAGGAGTGATATATTGAGCGGTTCATCGTGTCCTAGGTAATTCTGAGACTGGATAAGACACCTACCTACCGTAACCGCACAACCCTAAAGGTGGATAAAGCACAATTTAGACTTGAATGAAAAAATTTGCCAGTCGCTTTACATTGCGGCACTGGGTTTGCATAAATTCTTGACTACTAGCAGGATCTTTCTTGGATGTTAAATATGTATTTAAGTATGTATTTATATATAAGAATGTTTATCCTTTATCGACACGCGGTAGCAAAAAAACGGGTCGCTTCCTGTAGAAAGTTGTATGAAAAGTAACCCGGTTTTTTTGCTCCGCATAGGTATATTACAAGCTTTGCTTAGGCACTTTGGGACTAAGGTCAATAAAATTAGTGTCAATTGTCCCAAGATGATATTATTACTATATAATAATTTAATTGACCTTAGTCCCAGGGTGTAAGGGGGCCTATTACTTACATCTTCCGGGCCCCAAGTCAACCTTACCTGCTCGTGGTGCACCCTGCCGAATAACAAACAAGGCTCTGGCGACTCACCCACCAACCCGCACTGGCCGCACTGGACCAGCGTGGTGGGCTTACGGTCCAACTCCCCTTATTTCTAATAAAGGGGAGGCCTTTGCCCAGCAGTGGGACACCAAATAGGCTACTAAAAAAAAAAAAAACAATATATTAATCTTTACACGTGATATACAATCCTTATATGATCATCATCATGAAAAATCTAGGTAAACTGGACTTTACATAGACCGTACCATAACCACGTCCGGTCGGAATCGGCCCAGTCTTACAAAAATACCTAAGTGCTAGAGATGAGTAGTTCATGAACGTTCCTATAAGTGCCTAGAATTCTTGCTTGTAGGCATCTTTTGTTGGACACAATCGGCCTGCCCGTCGTTGGGTGAGTAACAAGTGCTGACTCAGGGTATTACGTGTTTTCTTGACAGCGCAAGGTCGCGAACGCTACACGGTAGCTTGATGCTTGCTGAATCAGGGATGCCAGACGTACAATAATTTCCACTGTACGCGATGGATACAAAATACATGCACACAAGGTTTCGTTCACAAGAAAGTACCATCGTTAATTGATTTTTTGTTCCATGTTGATATAACATTATTTACTCATAATATTATCAGAAATCCGTCGTTCAAATTTGTCGGGTTACTCTCTCCCCGTGTAGACCGTACACTGGCATCCGTAACTAGTTTCAATTCAGTTATTAATTTTCCACCTAGTGATAAGTACCTATATTGTGTTTCAATAGATCTTAAGTTACGTGCAGGCAGGTGATGTACTTGTTTTATGAGAGAACAAATCACTTTTTTCTGTCATGCTCTTACACTATTGCATAAAACTTCTCCTTAGCTTGGTCCATAACACGTCTCGGCCTTCCTGTGCCTCTTCATTCTTTTATTTATTTACAAGATGTACCTATTTTATCGCACGCAAAAGTACGAGTAAGCAACACTCAAGAATTAATTGATTTAGGATTGGTACCTCGTTAGTGCTTCAACCATTTTGACACTCAAATGCACGCGGAATGACTTAGCCAGCTAGAAAAGCGGTCGACTTATTTTACGAGTAAGTTATCACCACTATTGCAAACTCTACGATATTTTTTCATCTCGTACGATAATTTTCGGACTTTGATACGATAATTGACTCTCAATCGTCTGGCATCCCTGTGTTGAATATTAATTCGGCCTTGCATGTGCATGGTGAATGCTATGCTTTATAGCAAAGTATGCATTTCTCAGGTTAATAGCAACGCCACTTGAAGCAGAGCTTCGGAAAAAATGTAGGTCGGTAATTCTCCAGATTTGAGCACTGCACTGTGCTTAATTAACATGTCGCTTTTCCACTTGCGTGGCGTGTTAGTTAGACACGATGCATAAAGACAGAAAATGATTGCGATCAAGTGGAATTACAACGATGAATTAACTGGATGGAGTACACCAAAACTGAAGAATGAACGCAGTCAAGTGGATCAAAAGCGCTGCGTTAATCTAATCTGCAGAATGCTTGGGTATACAACCATCTAATACCTGTACAGGTAGATACTCATACTCGTACTCATACTCATTTATTCATAATAATTATAGTTATCAACATGTCATTTATAGTATACCAATAACGAGTGACTTGTTCCTGCTAAGCAATAAAAACCAATAATAGTTGTTTGAAAGTAAGGATCTTACCAATAACTTGTAAGTAAGTAAGTAAATGATTTATTGTACAAATATAAATAAACAAACACGATTCATATAAAAGATCAGATATTTGCACAAAGGCGAACTTATCCCTATGGGATCTCTCCAGTTAACCTTTGAGTAGATGAACTGTTCTGGCTTTCATTCTGGTTCTCACCGACAATGATGATGACCGCTAAGAGTTTGGGTAAGTACAATCTAACTAATATTATAAATGTGAAAGTATGGATGGATGGATGGATGGATGGATGTTTGTTTGTTACTCAATCACGCCAGAACGGCCCAACGAATCTTGATGAAATTCGGCACATAGATAGAGAAAAGTCTGGAATAGCACATAGGCTACTTTTTATCCCGGAAAATTGCGTAGTTCCCGCGGGATAGCGATAAACGAATTCTTTGCAGACGAAGTCGCTGGAAACAGCTAGTAGTACTATATTTCTAATTTATATTAACTAAAATACCTGATATTGTAAAACAATGCATAAGGACCTAAAGAAAATAGATCCAGACTGTGTTTCACAAATAATTAATGTAAAACTTATAGCTGTAATTGTATCGGTTCGGTTTCCAATCATCGGCCCATGGGAGCGCCCCTTTAAAAGGGTTCCGTGGGGCCGTGGCCAACAAGAAAAGGCTTTTGTATTTCCTATAATCAAAATATTGGCAACTTTGTCCCATAAGTTATTTCATTTGGTAGGTAGGAGGTCAGCTTACGAGTAGTCCCTTTATTCTCCATACAAACCTATATAAACCTTGTATATTATTATACTCGGGAGCAATAAAACCGGGTCATCACTTCCCGTAGAAAGTTTTATGAAAACTGACCACTGAACTTAAATTATTTTTATTCACTTTTTGCTTTCTCTTTCTTTTCATTATCGCATATTTTGTTTCGCTTTGACCAGTAGAGACTTTATACATCTCTACTACAGACCAATGTAATTTAAGGTACGGACTTAACTTAGGGACCTTTTACATCCCTTAAGTAAGTTAAGTAGAATTTAAGTACTATTGTAAATCTATTTTATTTTGAAAAAATGACTTTCTGCCAAGTTTCTTGCGGCGCATTCTTCTTGGCAATTATGGTCTTTCCGAATGCGCTGGTAGATTAAAAAAAAGACATGTAAAAGAGCCCTCGGCGGCCTATTTGAAAAAATAAACTTTTGACTTTTTGACTTTTGACCTGGTTTTTTTGCTCCCGCTTACAGTTACACACCTGATGTTGTTGTAATATATAAGTAGTTTTTAAACTAATCCGGAATATTACAGCAGGTAGTCGTGTTGAACTTAACACACCTTCCACCCCGTACACTTTGAACATTAACCAACGCAGGGGATTTATAAAAAAAATGCAGGGCTGTAGGTATTCAGTTAAACCAAGTCAACCACCTTCTGAAGGATCTAAATTAATTTCAAGAAACAGTAAAGGCATAATATTTGTCTGGGAAAGGTCAAATATGCTGATAGAAGTGAAACTTATGAATGAGAACACAACTTTGGAAACGATTTTATTGAACTTCATATCTGAACTAAACTGAATGGCATAGACAATTCGTATTTTTTTAATATTTTTAAAAATAGAAAACTAAACCTAAATAATAAGTACATACAAAAGCTTACCAAAAGCTATTTGAGGTCGGACTGTCACAAGAAGATTGTTAAAAGATTCAGTTTTTGCAATTGTTTCAAAATGGCGGCGCCATATGTGGCCCAGAGACAGATTCGGGAGGTCTTCAGGACACTAGTAAATAAATACTCGTTTAAATAGTTACAACCCGGCTAGCACTATAGCGCATGAGACTACCCGTCTCTTTCAAGAACGAACAGTAAAAAATACAGCCAAAACAATCTCGAGCGCGACGCGACTCTTGCGCTCTCTCGTGCTAGACATGCAGGTGTATAAAAGATAATAATTGCGGGCGGAACGACCTTGTACAAGGTCCGACCGGAACGCTACCTCCACTCGCTAATCCTGCCTCCAAGCAGTGCTTGCGCTGCTTTTTTCCGGCGTTGAGAGTAAGACAACCGGTAAAATTACTATCACAAAAAGTACAGTCCGTTAGCTCTTAGAATGATGTTCAGGTTTGTCTTTCTGTCTCACTCACTGGGCCGATTCAATTATCAAACCCATAAGAGTTAGTGATTTAGTAAGAGAAACTCGAATTGCATTCTAAGAACTCACGGACTGGTCAAAATGAACACGATGGCGATTGCGAGCGAGTTAGACAATAAGCATACTGGCTGGCAACACATCTGCAATCCTTTCGTATTACGCGTGTCTAACCCGTGGTGATGTGATGGTGATGGTGCTTCCTTATCAGGTGACCCGCCTGTTCGTATGACATCCTATTTCATAAAAAACAAGCTTGAACCCTGAGACCTTCAGGCTACGTACCAAAAGGCGTCATTTAGGTTGAAGGGTCGGCGACCTTTGTGAATGTCACGTGTTATCGCAATCGATAGAGGTACCGATACCATTATGCTAATGAAGGTACCTGGCCAAATATTTATGCTTTGAAGTTTAATTAAGACGGAATTAATATACACTCTGGGGGCTTCGCTTTGCTAGATAGCTACTGAAATACTATCTAAGTTTACTTTACGACGCGGTCTTTACTTAGTTACTATCTGTTTCCAGCGACTTCGTCTGCAAAGAATTCGTTTATCGCTATCCCGCGGGAACTACGCAATTTTCCGGGATAAAAAGTAGCCTATGTGCTATTCCGAACTTTTCTTCATCTATGTTCCGAATTTCATCCAGATCCGTTGGGCCGTTCTGGCGTGATTGAGTAACAAACAAACATCCATCCATCCATCCATCCATCCATCCATACTTTCGCATTTATAATATTAGTTAGATTACTAGCTTCTGCTGGCGACTTCGCCTGCGTAGAATTATACATACAAACCTGCTTCCTCTTGAATCACTCTATCACTATCTATTATAGAAATGAAACGGCACAGGCATCAAAATCCGTTGCGTAGTTTTAAAGATCTAAGCTTACATAGGGACAGACAGACATTGAATGACTGATGGCCGTTGGGGGAGACCGGTTCTTGAGTGGAGACCGCGTGTTGGCAAACGTAGTGTGGGGCGTCCTGTAGCTAGGTGGGGCGATGATATTCGCAAGGCAGCCGGGCAGGAGGAGGAGAGCTAAAAACCGAGTTCAGAGGCGTACCATGCAAAAGGCCGAGCCGAGAGTGATTACTCCGAGATCTAAAATAAAATTATTATTTTTTTAACAAGTATAAATTTACTAGCGACCCGCCCCGGCTTCGCACGGTATATTATGCATGTATTATTCATATAAACCTTCCTCTTAATTCATTCTATCTGTCAAAAAAAACCGCATCAAAATCCGGTGCGTAGTTTTAAAGATTTAAGCATACAAAGGGACACAGGGACATAGGGACATAGGGACAGAGAAAGCGACTTTGTTTTATACTATGTAGTGATAGTGAAGTGAAGAAGTCTATGTATGTCTCTGCCTACTGCTGACTTTTTAAACTAAATCGTGGTAGGTAACTACATTCTTGCTGCCCACTTGCATATAAAATAACTCTAAGAAGTAGCCAACTCATTAAGAACTGACCCGGCTGATGACCCCGAATTTAGTCACACTCCGTTTCGCACAATGGTAACCCAATCTTAGAAAACCTGTTAAAGAAAATGTCAAGATTTGATTTAATTTCCCCAGCCGTTGTCGAGGTATTTCCATTCGGCTTTTCGAACGCCTGGTCGGAATTTAATTTGCCGGGCTTTTGATCTGGATGTTTTGAATAATTTCTTCGCATTGGAAATCTTTTTCATCAGCTAAGATAATTATGAGTGAAGGGGATGTTTTTTCGAAGAGGCTGCTTTTCGTTTCTTGCAATGAAAAAGGAATAATAATTAAGTATAACACGCAACGACCGAGAAAATCTGGAAGTTTCATGGACTTGAGTTCTTGGACGTTCGGGCATGAAAAATAGGTACGGATGTTTTTTTATTTCTATATTAAGTAGGTACACACGATGATTTTTAATCGGTGATCAGAGTTGAAAAATATTGAAAAACAAAACAGTCAAAATTTAGTTTAATAGGTGAGCTAGGAACGTAATCCGTAATGTAGCGACGACCTTTGTTGTATTTTTTATTTTTAGCGATTTTTCCACAGGGCCGCAGTAAGGTGATTTTAGGGCTTCCTCAACTTTGTATGAAGGCCCTTGATTTTTGGACTAGACAAGACACCTGAAATTTCGGTAGCTGGTAGTTTACAGTTAGGACACGTCACTCACGAGTAAGAAAAAGTTTAAACTTTGCTACAATTTTTATTCTGCGCGGACGAAGAGTTCTTTAGTGAACAAGTTTTGTTTTATTACAACAGAAATGGTGTACTTAATTATGCAGTTTTAAATTAAAAACTGCTTAATTACATCCCTGATCCCTGTAATCGTTGGTATGTATTGTTGCGAATAAACTATTTAGATTTTTGATTTGAATTCATAATCTTAGCAATTAGCTTAAGTGTTTTCCTGTGCCATTTCATTTCGATTCGGTGAAATAAAAACCAACAAGGTTGATAGGATTATTTAAATTATAAGTACGGCGTTGTTTGTGTAGCCGGCCTTCCCAGGGACGGCAGGTAAGCCGGTAAACCATGACTTGTGCTACATAATGGAAATGTTATTTTTGCAATTCACATGAGTTCCTTCTTTAATCTAAGCTGAGTGGATAGCAGTCAAAATTGGCAAGTATTTTATGCTCTCGTAAATAAAAGCTTAGGTACATACTTATGTGTTATTACAAAAAATTCAACACGCGTCTAAAAAATAATCTATTGCAAAATCAACCTTAAATCAATGGATTAATTTTTAGACACGCGTTCAATGTCTGTTTAACTTTTTTTTAATAACACCGTCTTCGTATTTTAAAGTCACTTCAATTAATTTCAGTGAAGGACTGCCGGTGGCCACAGGACAAGGGCTAAGACTGTCGAAGAAGCCTTATCATTTTATTAGGTCGTGTTGTGCAAGATGCGCCGCAATCGATGTTGCCATGGTGACCGCGCCAGACGCAGCCCATCTCGCATTTTTCCCACAGCAAGCTCTGTTAAGGTTAAAAAGCGGAGGCGTAAAGTGAAGTTTACTTAGGTATACCGCAGGTACTTAAACGCCGGATACAAGTAGGTATAAAAACTATTAGTTAGGCAAGGCCACGTCAAATACAGAAAAAGTAAATAAATAATACAAACTCAACTACCAATTGGAATCATTCAATTAAGAGACCTACTCATACCCGATGTTACGACCGATACGATGATCATTAAATAACTTGACATGATATGGAAGTGTACAATAAAATACTCCTCCATCCTCAATCACAGTGAGCAAAATTCAATTTATTAAAACCGCTACACGGCAGCAACACAATCGTCTGAACAAGTTCATAATACACTCGGCAGCCCGCGGCGCCTGGCGCGCCTGCAACTCCGTAATATCTTCATCGAAGAAATATTGCTCGTAAATTTCTTACAGGCGCTTAGATTATATTGAGCTGTAAAGTGTTTGTGTTGAGAATATTGATTGTAGCTTAATTAATATTAATATTTGCACAGTTCTCTTATTATAAAGCAAGTTGTTTTGATTATCTATAATTTAGTAGGTAGTAACACACAGAACAAAACAAACATTTTGAGCATCAATACCATCAATTGTTTACGATTTTGAGGTCTCATGGAGCACCCTTTAACTTTAGTTAATTGTTTAGGGGACGTTTAGGCGAGTAATTAGACAGTGTCCATAACTAAGTAGGCCGTATTTTATAAATACTTACTTACCTTAATTTAATTATACAGATTAATTAAAAACGTATACTTGAATCATCAAGTATACGTTGAAGTTGAAGTATCAACTTCCAAGCTGGTCTGGGAGCAAAGAAAAAACATAGAATGTACCAATTGCTCCTCTACCTGCGCAGATGGCAAAAGCGCATCGAGGGAATGGGCGAAAATCAAAAGAATCATGTTATAGGCGATGCGGCTAGTAACCATCCCATAACTATTCTGATTCCACTTTCCACACCCACATCCTTCCCGCCCACATCTTGCTAAACGTGGCCTGTAGGTATTAATATATATATTTTTTTATACATAAGAGGGGGTAAACGAGCAGACGGGTCACCTGATGGAAAGTAATCACCATCGCCCATGGACACCTGCAAGACTTGGGGAATCACAGGTGCGTTGCCGACCCTTTCAAGAACAGGAAGGTTTTGTTACGTTTGGCTCTGTCTACCCCGTAAGGGATAAAGACGTGATTTTGTGTGCGTGTGTGTGTAATTAAATACATAAAAAATATATAATAATCTGTATTTTTGTGCATGCGTGACTTGTATTGTATTAATCACAACCACAGTCGCTGTGTCGGCACGTTCTCGTGTTATATGTATACCTAGGTGTTTATAAGCGGCTGTGATCAATTACTCCCTTTTTGAAAATAGTTAACAATACATAAATATTAAATGACTATGTACCTATGTATGTTATTAATTACCCAAAAGGTCATTGTTCTTTACAAGTACCTACCTAAGGGGCTCAAATAGTCCCTATACATAATAATAAACCAAAAAAATGACAGCTTTTTCCCCCCTGCCTGTTCAATTCCACATTCATCCTACGACAATGTCAAAAACCCTACCAAAATGTAATATCTCTGAGTTGCCCTAGGGGTTATTCCAAAATTCGAAATTCGCAGTTTGTATCATATCGTCCCTCTCCCTCTCAAATTAATGACTGTTAATGTGAGCGAAACGGCACGAAGAGGATTTCGAATTTTTAACTTGAGAGTAAGTAGGCCTGCTAAAATTTCAATTTCACTCCAGCGATTACCTTCCCGCCCGCGGGTGGAAAAGCCTTTCCCGGATCCGGGCATTGAACTCAATTCATTCATTATGTTTAGGCTTTACTTTACTTCACATCAAAAGTTACAATAGGTAACATTTTTTTCTGATAATGGCTGTTTCTTCTATTTTCATATAAATTGAAGTACCTAAATGAATTGTAAAAAAAATATAGGTATATTTTAAGTATAAGTACTTACTCCGCAACCTCGGTAAAAGATGGTTTTTTTACCGTCAAATTTTGTAATTATTTCATACTCGACCTGGCAATATCGTCCTTTTGAATGTCAGGGGAATTGTAGCTAACGAAATTCTATTGCAGGATTGCAGGGGTTTCATTCAGGGCTTTTATTTAAAGGGAATGTTTATAGGTAACCTTTTAGTCCGCTTCTAAATCTACAAGCCATTTTTCCACCACTGCCAGTGGTCGCATTAACTTTTTAATTTGATATAATAAAGTAGGTACTTACAATGCAAGTACAGTCGTCAAAAAGTAAAGTCGGCAAGGCAGCCCGCAGGTGTATTGTACTGTCTCTTTCTAGAAGAGCGATCGACTACACTTGTGTAAAAGAGACATAGCGACTACTAAAACCGTACCGGACCGGAGTGCCTTATAAATTTAATTGAAATGATAATGAACGTTACGTATCAGTTATAAGGTTTAATTTATTTCTACAATAAGTGCCGAGTATAAAATTCAAGAAAGTGGCGCCCTCTTTCAATTTGGGCTTTACTGTGGCAGTCTACGATAGCTTCGAACTTCAACTCAACCAAGATTACAGTTTGTCTATAAAGTTGTGGCATTTAAAAGTGGCAGCACTGTAGTGTCGTCCCTTTCTAATCTATTAGTATAAGAAAACGGGACGACACTACAATGTTGCCACTTTTAATGCCACGACTTACAACTATACTTAACTTATAGACAAACTGTACAATTTTAAATATCACGCATGCCGTTAAGTAAACTGAATTTTTTAAAAATTAACAACCGACGTTAGTAGATTGTACCTCTTACCTATTATAATTTTGATCGTTTCGATAAAGAAATACGTTCGAATATTTATCATTCAAATCTGTTTTCATGTAACTAACTGTAAAAGGGAAAGCATTGAACATATATAAATATCATCATTATTATTTGAAATATTTTGTGATAGTGTAAATAAAAAAATGATTGCTGTTAATTTTTGGCGATTCCTCTAGCTATTTGAAAAACCAGAAACGAATTAACAATAAACCGTAGCATGTGTTCAGAACGCTGGCAAAAAAAATGCTGCCAGCGCAAAAAAAAACCCCGCAAAATAAGGAAAATATTGACACTATTATGTTATTATTTCTCCGGCACTTCAATGCCTTAAATTTTTGTACGCTGATACATTGATAATTGTGATAGCTAGCGTGGAAGCTTCCATTAACGGTTGTAAGTATACACATACATATCACATGCAGATTAATAGTTATTTATAGCTGGTGGAAGTTGTAATAATTACGTTTTTTATGTTCGTAACTTGCTTCATGAATGGAAAAACCCTATCACTGTAGTAAAAACTATCATTTGGTGAGTGACTAGTTGACTAGTCAATTAACTTGAATTACATTATCAGTATAATGAACAGTCACGTATTTTTTACTTCCACAACTCTATGACTTCATTAGGGGTTTAGCTTAGTAGCTTACAAGCATTGCAACACTATAAACCAGTAGTCAGTCACGTCACTTCGCTAGTGTGGGTGTGTTGCGTGCATGCGTGCGTCCGTGAATTAGTGAATGCATATGCTATTATTCATGTTTGTGTGTATTTCTGACGCCGCTTGTGAGTTGTCATTCCTCTAATTTTGGATTTTATCACTAAAACTCTTCAAACTGTCGTCTCCAGGTACGTAAAGTGAATTTCTCTGCAAATTTGCCTTATCTTTAAGGGCCGTGTACCGCGAATCCGGTATTTAATGTCGTGCATATAACCTCAGACAGGCGTTACCTGTGCCGATGACTATCTCGCTAGTCTTGGGTTTGCTCAGTTCCATGTTTCACCAGTGTTCGGTTTATCGATTGTTTTATCTGTGAGTCGGTTATCTTGCGATTTCAAGAGAATCTCGTGTTTTTATCACGTACGGGGAAGAGCCGTGGAGCTGCGGCGGGCGATGTTTTGAGGCTCGCGAGCGGTTGCAGGCAGGCTAGGCCAGTCAGTCGGCTTCTCGATGCCGGTCGGAGTGGAAGTGCACGCGCCCGCGTCCCGTAGCATGCAACAATGGTAGGCAGGGGTGTCAGCAGACCTCTGTGGTGTCTGTGACCAGTGCTAAGTGGTGTTTCTGTTGCAGGCCGGTAGGATGCTAAAGTTCATACGAGGGAAGGGCCAGCAGCCCTCCGCTGAGAGACAGAAGCTCCAAAATGAACTGTTCGCGTTCCGCAAGGTATGTAACACAATGTTTTGATGACTGACTTTGAAATTATAATGTTTCAGATGTTTTTTATGTGTGAGCACCAGACAGTAACGTAAACAGCAGATTACTCATAACTATTTCAGTACCTACTACTAAATTAGAATGAACATTCTATTCAGTTATATTATAATGATTTAATTGACTGTTACGGCTGCGTAAATAACAAGAAAACGTCATTCATCATTCTCAAATGTTTGTATGCTTATTTTATTTGCCTTTCAAACATAGGCTACAACTTTATGATATCATTAAACTGATACAAAATTTACCCGCTGTATAAAAAGTGCAAATTTGATATCTATTTGTTTACATGCACTTATAGTGCTGAATTGTTATTTTTTTAGTTGTCAGTTTTAGTAAACACAAAATGTGTTTGTTCTGAAATACAATTACTTAATTTTTAATTTTGACACTTAATACATTTACTATATTACATTACTAGCATTTACTTACTTACTTAATAAACGCTATAGCGGTAATACTACTATGATGCAACATGATCTTGAAACAGCCCGATGCATTTGTTACCATAAGAGTTTTTAATGATTCACGGTTAAGTTCATCACATCCCGTTTATAATATTTCTAATGCATTTGTTACCAAGCGCAACATAATGAATAACTTTGTTAAACATATCATAAGGTGTAAATGCTAAAGAAATATTATTGAATGATGACTAAGCCAAACTCGCTGATATAAAGATTAGCCTTAATATAAAAATTGTTTATTTTGTAGTATCTTATCTAGAGCCCTGTGTTGTTTGCCCTGATAAGATACCACTGTCAGTTAATTTTTACACCGTTTTACAATTGTAGCATACAAATTGGGCCATGGCCATAGGAATTTTTCAAACTTTATCATAAGCAAAGAAACCCTACATTTTCTCTATCTTGTGGTTTTGCAATTCTAATCTGACTCTGTTCTTACTATTTGCTTGTGCCAATTAGGTACATTGTGGTATAATCAAGAAAATGTGCCAACGATTTAGTAACAGGTACAGTCATCATCAGAAGTAGTTAGCTGGTCTTTTTGTACCTTGCCTAAAGCCTGTGAATGTGATACACTATAAAAGGTATTTGATTATGATTACTTATATGAATGGCTGTACAACTTCTAAAAAAGAGGAATTTGAAGATACTGTCTCCTTTTATATCACTGTTTCTACAAATTATGACAAAACTAACATAAAAATCACTTATTGTGATATTTGCTAAGTGTCATTTAAACGAAGGCCAATGAGGATCAGAACTGAAGAATTAGAACCTAAAAATCATCAAAATTACTGAACCAGCAATTTTAAAATTAAAATTAATATTCAGTTAAAGAATGCTTTTTAGTCTCCATTACACAACCAAATAATGAAAATATAATTAAAAAAAGAATATTAGTATGCATGAATGTAAAACACTTTTTTGTTTACAAAAATAAAAATAGATACACAGTATATTAATATTCATGTACAAAGGTGGACTCGCACTAATCAACCCTTGAATGTATAAGAGGAGTGTCTAACCAAGTTTAAATAGTTTATGTCAAAAAAATACATTTCTGTTGAAGAAGTAAAGTTAAAATCTGTATCTGTTAATTGTAATAGCAGAGCTACAGACAATAATAAATTAAAGTTTATCAAAAAAGGATACATGAACAACAAAACGGCTAAACAGATCCGGATGAAATTGTGGCACAGAGATAGATTATAATCTTAATATATTAACACATAGGCTACTTATTATCCCGGAAAATTGCGTAGTTCCCGCGAGATAGTGATAAACAATTTAATTTGTTTTATATGTCACGGGCAATAGCTAGTTAAGAATAATAAGAAGTAAAAAACCGAGCAAGTGTGAGTCGGACTCGCGCACGAAGGGTTTCGTACCATTATCTACAAATATCTATAAACCAGTGTAAGCAGAGCCCTGTTCCAGAGCAAAATGGGGTCACTGATATATACAGACATACATTATTCTAAATATTTTATTGAATCAGGCGTTACTTTGCGGAGGTCCATTTCAATGAACACAAAATATTTACCTTGCTACTCCGCTACTTAAGTAGCGGAGTAGCAAGGTAAATATTTTGTGTTCATACATTATTCTGGTTTTTAGTATTTTTTGGTTATAGCGGCAACAGAAATACATCATCTTTAAAAATTTCAACTGTCTAGCTCTGCTCATGAGATACAGCCTGGCGACAGACGGACGGACATCGGAGCCACACGAATAGGGTTTCCGTGTTTACCCTTTGGGTACGGAACCCTAAAAATACAGTCACTTACGAGTACGAATACGTGCGAACTTCTCATTGGCTGCGCCCAATTGAAACGCTACCACTGAATAGGAATCAAGGACATGCAGTTTCTATTAAACATCATTAGTTCCTGGACACGTGAACATCAGCGGGGTCAACGACCTATACTAACGTTTTTGTTGACGGCAATTATAACATCAATCAGGTTTGGGACGTGAGAAACATGTACTAAAGGTAAAAAAATGGATGTAAGAGGCTAGGCGGGGCACACCTGTGTATTATGGCCACTGCCAAGTTCAATAATTGGATTAATGAGTTGTGCTAACAAATCTATAAGACTCATTTGATGTCTGTAGTAGTTATTTGATGGTTTTGACTTTTGGCTTTTCTGTAAGTCAGTCTGATTTATGAATCAACTCACAATTTCAAGATTTAGTCTGAATTAAAAAAACCTTTAACACTTAAGAGGGTGCATCCCTATTGAGCTGGCAACGTCGCATTTATGGATTTTTTGCGATTATTTCACAGAAATTGAATGATTAAACGTAATGGACTTTTATTTTCGTATTAAATGGATAAAATACTATATCTCGTTTAATAAGAAAATAAAAGTCCATTACGATAAATTATTGCATTAGACACATTAATACACTAAAAACGAAGTGCACTACAGACGCATACTTATTTGAAACTTTCATTCAATTTTTGTGAAAAAATCACCAAAAATGCGACGTTGCCAGCTCAGTAGAGATGCACCCTCTTAATATGTAAAAGATACAACTAAAATATCATAATAATAACTTTATTTATTCAGGAAGTTGTTAATTAATTTTTCGCTGAATAGTGAAACAAATCGATTAAATTGAAATGTGACTATATTAATCTACTGATTCGCTGTAACCTCTACTTCAAACCCATTGTTAGTTTATCTATATAAATATACGCGTATAAATCCTCAACGGGAGTGATCGGTGCAGCCATTATCAGCATAAACCGTGATAACGATAGCATTCAATCGATACCTCGCTCGGTGATATCCTTAAGAGCAGGTACATGACCTCTAAACTAACTTAAATCCTTGGTTGAGGTGGATAAAGTCTATACACCTTTACAACCTTAAACATCAGGGACCTTACCATGACGTCCTAATTCCGACTCAGTAGGCTTATTGTCTAACTCGCTCGCAATCGCCATCGTGTTCATTTTGACAGTTCATGTATGGGCTGACAATTGGCATCGGAATCAGCTAGCTGTCACATTCATACAAGAACTGTCAAAATGAACACGATGGCGAATGCGAGCGATGTCGACAATAGCACTGTTCAAGTTTTAGCTGTCACTTTTAGTATGAATCTGACAGCGAGCGAACCTAAACTGAATCGCATTAAGACGTCATGGTAAGACCCCTGTTGAGATTGCCGAAAACTTTCTGTACGTAACTTTAACTGCAACTTTATTCTATGCTGGTGGGAGTAAAGAAAAAACATAGAATGCACCATTTGCTTCTCTCCCAGCGCAAACGGTAAAAGGTATCCTTATCCCTTACGGGGTAGACAGTGCCCTAAGGTAACAAGACCTAGAGGCCACGTTTAGCATGATTGTGGACGTATAGGTGGGAAGTTTGCCTTCCTATTCACATAAAAAAAAAAAAAAAAAAAGTGGCATCCAAATAGTGATGGGTTGCTTTGCTAGCCGCATTGCTTAAATGATTCCTATGATTTTCGCCTTCCCTCGGTGGGCGGTGGAAAATAAGCAACTGGACTGGTGCATTCTGTGTTTTCTTTGCTCCCAGACAGGGTGTAATAATATAAAATGCCTTTACATTAACGAGTAACAATCAAGTGCAACAACAGCGTAC
Source organism: Pandemis heparana (assembly GCA_963854515.1). Lineage (NCBI taxonomy): Eukaryota > Metazoa > Arthropoda > Insecta > Lepidoptera > Tortricidae > Pandemis > Pandemis heparana. The sequence continues at coordinate 12,903,023 of OY978013.1, read as the reverse complement.
GACGGCCGTTTGAATCAAATCAAGCACGTGAGCGGATTACAAGTTTTACCGGTTGCTGGTTCGAGTTATTGTGTAGTACAATGAGACCGGCTCTAGTTTATCGATAGCCCGTGTGATGCTGATTGGAGGGCCATAAAGCCGCACCCAGACTCGCCCGCGTTGTAATTTTTATCGATATCGCGACGGTATGAGCGGCTTGATAGGCATCGCCTTGGAATGAGGATCTAAACGTACTGTTCATTATGACTGTGTTGTAAATTAAAGAAAACTGACGGAGAAAACATGAGAAAAAGCTTGGGACTTAGGAGTTTCGAAGGTTATATTTAAGTTTGATAAGACATAGGTGACATAAAATAAAAACCTTCCAATTGCGAGCCGGACTCGCGCACCGATGGTTCCGATACCAGTGCTCCTAAGCAAAATGTGCCTTTTTTATATTGATTATTTAAATTCACATCGACAAACAGACAAAAATATTCTGTTGTTTAAAATATTTGTTTATATAGCGGCAACAAAATACACCATCTTTAAACTGTCTAGCTATCACGGTTCATGAGATACAGTCTGGTGACAGACGGACAGCCAAGTAATCCTAAAAAAATACCGCATACAAAGACTCCATTGAGACTCTACAGAGTTGTTCTACTTGCTCTATGAGTGCTACAAACTTATAACCATGAATTCCTCAAGCTTCTTTTTAACAATGGCGGATGTTAAAATCGATATTGCCTATTACAGCCTAATAAATAAGAGACGACAATGAATCTCGCTCTAATCATTTGACCGCTACCGTTGTGCTTGCGCAGAAGCAATTGATCCATGAAATGTGAACAAACCACGATGGCTGCCGTCACGCTAGGATGCATCGTTGGGCTCTAAGTACTCGCATAAATCAATGTAAAAGTTGCTTCCTTTACATAACGATGTCGTAGACATCGTAATTTAGTAACAGCAACATTAATAACTTATGTGCTTATAAGATAAATAAGTACTTATCTTTGTATTTATTTTTAACAATACGTAGCACACTTTTATTTATGTCACCGCAGTTTGCCATTAATGAATAGCCTTTCAGGTTCAAAAGGAAACTATGTAATAAATAGTCACTCTGGTATGACAATAATGAATTACGAAAAACAAGCCAGGAAAAGCGAACCCTTGTCAATCTAATATACCCGTATTTTCCTCACTGTTCCATTCCGTGAAAAGCTTTCTTAATCTGGTGGAGTAACCATCACAATAGGCCAATCAAATGTCCCGATATCCCTTTTATTCCCGTCCGTAAGCCCAAGGGACTGCAAGGGACCTCATTTCGACAAAATGTATCTTGTTTTATTGGGATATTCATAAAGCGATTCAACGGAGGAAAGGTTTTCGTTTAATGTTTGTTAGTCTCAATGTTATTTTTGGGTCACAAACATTATTCTTGAAATAAATCAATGACAACTGAAATTGGCATTATTCTTAAGGAAAACCTCTGAATTTAATGCTATCTGTGAGTGATCAAGTCAAGAATCGTAAAAGTAAAGTTCCGTAATTTGGCAACTGTAATTCTCTGTAAGTACCTACCTACCCTGTGACAATACTCGCTTACGAGACAACTCAACAACTTCCCATTGTAGCAATGCTCTTGCCGGCCCTATGAATCATTTCGTATACGCATGCATGTCGTGCTGAGCTGTTATTACGTACGCCTATCTGCATAGCCGACGTAAAGTACCGGCAAGACCGACGCCATGAATGAATTATAAGCGAAGCAAACAGTCATTCGCCCAAACATGATGGCTAACTGTTCAGATTTATGTGGATAGAAAAGGTTTAAATATTGTATTGGTCGTTGTATGAATATATGAGATGCTAGAAGAACAGTTTTCTTATCGACATGTCGTGTACCTAAAGATTTTAATGCTTAGACTAAAGTTGTGACTAGGAGGGCTGAACAAACTTTTATAAGTCTCTAAGTTAAAAGAAAAGCAATGAATCACTGGATTCTGCGGTTTTTTTAAGCCTATATAGTATTTTCCGCAAAGACGACTTACATGTTCGCAGCCTCTGTTTTCGGCTTGATAGATATACATACATACATACACATACATATCGTCACGCCTCTTTCCCACAGGGGTAGGCAGAGACTACTTTGTTCCACTTGCTACGATCCTGACATACCTCTTTCGCTTCATCCACATTCATCAATCTCTTCATACATGCTCGTCGGTTTCGGGTACTCTTGACCTGGCCTTTCACCAAAACGTCCCCAATTTGATCACGGAACGTCCGCCTAGGCCTTCCCCTCCCAACGCACCCATTCACACTCCCCATATAAATCTGTTTAGTTAATCTAGATATATATGATATGAGACATGTTAATTCCGCGATACATTCTACTCAAATGTGAATCACCTATTAACAGCTCTAGCTTAATAGAATTAATAGCCAGAGAATAGATTTGGTGATAGATGAGATTGACGAACGCGATTAGCGTATAGCTCTAACTAACTCATAGCTGATAGCGCTTGAAAGTTAGATAATCAATGGAGTAATTATTCAAATTCCTGTAGGATTAGCCTCCGTAATACCGTTATGTTAGCTGGGATTACGTGTAATCCTGCCTTCAGCCGCGGAACGGTAATGAGTGAGTGGGAAAAGTTATTCAGAGCTCATTTCTGGAATGAAGGATGAGCGAATTTGAACGAGATATGATTTGATACAGGCATTCTTTTCGAAGATCAAAATTTTACATTGCGATTTTAGCCTCTCATATACGGAGCTAGTGAATAACGCGTGAAGATACACTCATCAAAAACTTCTAGGGATATTTTTTATCCTTAAACAGTTTTGAATATTTCAATATAGGCATACTGAGTCAAAAGATCAAATTTTGGATAATGATTATCCCAAGGCTTTTTGATGTGGTATGTTAACCTCTTCATACGAGAAACTCATGATTGTTTCCGGAATTGTCTTTAAGCCGCTTCTTGTGTAGGCTAATTTCATTTGTGTCATAGTCGGGCGTGTAAATCGTTGTCCCGCTAGACACCCTGTCCCAGTTAGGCCGCACCTCGCAAATACTGGCCTAGGGACAAGGGCGGTGTCTAGTATAATTTTGTTACTAACTCAACTAGTGTTATCACTAGCATGACGTTTAGGCGTAGGTACCATGTCGTATAATTTTACGAAACACATTCAACTTTGTCAAGCGACCCTACATTTGGGCGCACCTAAAGTTTAAAGCTTGGAGTGGATCACACGCCCCTTTCCAGGAAAATTTGATACTCGACCTTTGCCATTTCGAGGACAAACAGGTAGTCCACGTTTTAAAAGAATCTGAGAGCTGTCTGTTTTGTGCCTAAACTATTCATTTTACATCTCAAATTATGTAACTGTATATATAATATTACGTGCGATATTTGAGAATTGAGTGTTTGGATGATTTCTGTGCATAATTTTAAATCAACTAGCTGTTCCCGCGGCTTCGCTTCGTGTTGGATAGCTTTTGCTGATGTAAAGGTTATAATAAAGGCGCACCGACTAGTTTAGTCTAAATTTCAACACGACCTCATTCATTAAGTATCAGTTATTCAGCTATCCCAGACGTCCCATAGGAAACCTATCAGCAAAGTCCACAGTGGAAACCTAGAGACCCTCGTTTAAAAAAACGTTTAGCCGTTCGACCACTACAGCCTATTACTAACAACCTGTATTATAATCTGTAACAATGATGTGCCGACAAGACCGCATTCCACGTGCCGGCTCGCTCATAGCTGGTCTTTTTATACACAGACGGATCTAATGTTACGAAACAGTGCTAGAGTACAAACACATAGTAAATGTAGTAAATAAATCTCATAACTTTTATGCTCACGCTTGTAGTTTCAAATGGGGTTGCCTTTGATATATGTATACTTAGGTGCTGACGTACCAGATCGTAGAGAAATGTTGACGGGTGGCGGTTGAGGCTACTTTCAAGCAATTGAAGTTAAATTCTTGAATAATTTAAAGCTGTGATTGAAGTTACGATTCATTAAGACTATTGACATCATTCGTCAGGCTTGTTATAAAGACGTTAACGCAACAAGATCGACAGCACTTCTTGACAGATGAAGCAATCATTTAAAAGCCACAGCTATTTTAAAGAGAATGCTATGGAATGTTATTTTGATTGCCATTGTAGGTACGGGTCACGCACACTCGCGCAATCTCACACACGGAAGACTTGATACTGACCAGACATCGGCAGTTGATTATACCTTTCGGCATTTTAATTCAACGATATAAAATTTTAACTCACATGTGGCTGGTAGGAATGCATATAAATTATTTTAAGAAGAAACTTGAGACTATTTTAAATGATCGCAAACCTAAAAGAATAAACACTGAAAATATACACATATTTTGAATTCCTCGGGCTTTTATTCAAATTAATTGCCAGTGGTCGGATTAAACTGAAAGTTATGCGTAGGTAGTAAATTGGATAACGATCTAATACGGCTAGTAAGGGCAACTAAAAAGCTCGTATTAAAAATAAAATTTTGAACGAAACCATCTTTAACCAGCAGATTAGGTACATGTGTCATTTCAACTTAATCTTTATCATTTTCGGGAAATCGCATTTCATGAGCTTTTCGGTATATTTCTATCTAAATATTTCTCAAATTGAAAGAACACAACTCAATCAACTGTAACTCAAGAAAAGGGAGATAAGTATATTTCTCACGGGTTTGAGGAAAGTAACCCGATTTCCTTCACTGCTTTTGTCACAATTGTGTATACACCAATATTTTTATATGTCATCCAATTTGTCTTTATGACGTGTGCGTCAAACAAGGCGCGATACTCGTTACTGGGGGCACACATCTTAACCTCCATTAGGAGACTCGTCATTGCCAGAATGGTTCGCCTCCCACGATTTCCTACTTGGAACCATTTAGCCTAGGTTTTAGACTAGAATTTTATGTTCCTAAGTAACGTTTCATACTTTGTTACCTGATTAAGAATAGTATTAACTCTACTCCTGTATCATTCTGGAGAACTTATCGTTTAATTTTGAATTTCTGGAGCGTTATCGTAATATAGAAACAATTTGATACTGATATTTGCACTGATTTCAATTACCGCGAGTCGCCTGTCATCAAACGATAAGCGTCGGATTAGCGGGTCATTCACACTCCACCATCGTGGCCCTGCCTAAGAGTTTCGCTCGCAACCTGCCTTATCTCACCTAACTCCAATATTTGCTGAAAGTAGTAACGAAATTCTTATTTGGTTACGGAGGCACGTTGGAGAATTCTATCATTTTTTTGTTCATGTTTGTGCTATTCTCTAGTCTTGATACAGAAATGAATGATCGTCGTTTGTCTCTAAACTTACCACAAACCGGGATCAGTTTAAAACGAGGTTCGTTAGTTATTAATTCAATTTTTATTTGCTTATTTTGTTATAAAAGTTATTCTGTCACTTTGTCATAGCTCTTTTTATTGATTCCATGTTCGTTAACATCATGCTTTGCGAATGCATGTTATTTAGTTATGCAGATAGAGGGAAGATTTATATCATTTCTCTCCGATAACGAAACTAATAAATCAAAACGTCATGCCGAATTCCACTCATTCTCATTTATCAATTTGTACCTCTGCTAGCGAAGCTACCCCCGTTGTGCTAAAGCTAATGCAACCAATTTATGGGAAGTCACGATTGTAGCTCGTTTCTCGTGATGCTGAATTAATTTCGAATGCTGTATAATACGCTAAATCAATCTTTGTTATGATTCCGTCGCTTGTTTTGTTTTTAACGAGTGGAACTAGATTTTAAACTTACCTCTAGAATATATTTCCTTGGCATGAATCGACTAATGTGAGCGAGACTCAAGTCTGGTAGAGATTCTAATGAATATTCGAAGTTATCACAATAACAGCCTTTTAGAAGGCGTCCGTTTCTTTTTGCTCGTCTACGCTGTACGTTTTTTCTCCAATGATTAATAGAGAAGCCGGTAGATGTAGTCAGTGGATAGGCACCTCCTTTGTGATAGTACAATCACCTTTTGAAGGTCGTGTGTGGAAAACCGTAGCTTTTACACTACCCGCGTTCAAACGGAGTAGATACTCTTTTGTTGTTTTAGGTATTTTTATCGAATTGTTGGCTACGTCTTCGCGGCTTTATTTCATTTGGGTGCGCTTGTACGGGGACAATATATGAGGTCAATGAAATTTGAAACTTCTACTACCCATTCGTGAACCTTTATTACAATGTGACATAGCACAAAAGATGGATGAGAGTTGGCGACTTGAACAATAATTACCGATGAACTGTTGTGGAATTAACGATTCAATTCACCGACGAACTGAGAAGCTCTTTTTCTGGTCGGTTAATTAACTTTTAACGATTGTAAATTTGCCAACGTAGTAATGAGTGACAACGCTTGTCGAGAGAAGAAAAATTAGGAAACAGCTTTACGATCACGTACAAAATGTATTTGTTCGTGCTTCTTTTTGTCTTCTTGTTCTTCTTCTTTTATTTCTGGCGTTACAAGTCGTTATAGCGACGACAACTACGCCAATGTCAGGGTTAAAAATTTTAATTATAAAATCTTGTCACAAAATGTCGGCAACGTTGTACGGTAACACGGTCAAAGATGTCGGGCCCACCCTGTCGGGCTCTTAGCCAACGGTCAATGATATCCCTCAGATACTGCCAGGAAATCATTAGCCGTTGCCCAGGGTGCACCGGACCAAGCACTGCTCTTCCCCCCGGACGGATCCGAAAACGAACCGCAGCTCTTGTTCACACGTGGAGGTAACCCGACTCGCACCCCTTATTCTTTTTGCCGCTGCCGTGTCCCCTCCTAGTATTCTGGCGTGTCCTGTCATTTTATAACAGAAGTACCTATACAAAATATTCCGCCACATTTGCAGTACAGGTTGCACAAGCGGAAGCCGTAACAGTATGCGATATCAGAACGCTCGGTTTAGAAGCCCTATCCGCTAGGTTCGTCGCACTATTGATTGTAACCCTACAACTGGAAACACCGAGACCACTGATGCAGTTTCTTAAACGCCTTTTCAGCAACATTTGATCCAATTTGATACGATTTACAAGAACTCTCAAACATTAATTGTATCCATATCCAACATCATTAATCAATTTCTACTTGTTCAGTATCTTCGATTCGTACTGTACTTCGGCACGATTCTTTGCGCTCTCATGCTTTTAGTCTCATAAAATCATTTTTATTCGTGGGAAGGTAAAAACCCGGTACTAAGTTTATTTGGCTTAATAAAAAACTGATTATGCCTAAGAGGGTTATATTTTTACTATCTATTGTCTGTAGTATAGATTACATAAAGATCAAAAACACAGTTGATAAAGATCCCTACTGTGGACACACCACAGTGTAAGTAAATAAATGGTTTATGGTATGGTTCAGTGTTTGACAATTGTATTTTGTTAATATGTGTTATTTTACACATTAAAGAGTTAAGATACATACATACATAAGTCGTGAACTGGAGTCAAAAATTGAGGACTCTTGCGGATGTTTCTGGTACGCCCTCATCCCACATAGTGTTTCCCCTTTATTAATATTAATTCTTCGGTTTTACGAATGTTTTACGATTCCCACAGCGTTAGCTATTATGAACGAGCTCGTAATGCGCCGAGCTGATGAATGGCACCACCCATGGTTACCTCGCTTTACCGCAATATTAACTTTCACATTACATATTATTTACAATGATTTGTTTTAAGGAAAACGACGTGAATTTCTCAGTAAACTTATAGTTCCATTTTCATAGTAAATTAAGCGATGGTCAATTTACAAATACTGACAACTGTTCAGCGGATAAGATGCATATAAAATCTACAAGACTTAATGCTCCTTTTTACATAGACAAAAGCTTCCCACATGGTCAGTTACATTAGCAGTTATGTACAGTTAAATACTTTATGTGTACGCATATTTTATGAACTAGGAATGATAAATATTAGAGTACTATTATATATGCTGTGATATTAGCTACATGAAGTATTACTACTAACTACTGGCTAACACTTCAAAGCCTACTTTATGAAAATTTAACGGGAAAAAAATTGATTGTTCTCAAGTATCCCATCTAAGTGAGTAAAATTTATCCACTAACAAGTATGAGACTTAAGTCTAGGAATCGGCACTTCGTTTGAAGGCGTTATAAGCCAGATAACTTCCTAATCTGTTGCATTACCGAGAAACGTATATTGCATCCTTTACCTGTTTTTATGAATCACTTTACTCATAACTAACAAAGTACCTTGTGGTTGCATTGACGTGTCCTGTGTATCAGTGGATAGCGTTATCGCGTTATCGGTCTCCAAACACGAACCTCGATACCTCCGCGCCCTTCTGATTCGTGAACGATCGATGGAACTATTAAATACTCAAAACGGAGGATTAGGTACCGATGGCACTGGTAAACATGTTTATTGTTCACTCTAAATCTGATTAGATTCCAGTATGAAACCAGTTGAAGATGATTAACAGAGCGTGGGGAAAGCAGAATGAAGAGTTAGTACATTGCGGAGGAGGTAGCGCAGGCAGGATGTTTACAGCGAATGATAGCTTGTAATTTTGTTTTGTTCACATTTTTTGTGAGTATTTCGTTTTTTTGAATGAAAAACTTACTCAAGTATTTGACCTCATATCTCAGTTTCATAAAACATCAGAACATTACATAGCGTACTACTAATTCAACGTCAAACAGGCTATGTTGAGGTCTTTAATCTTAAAAGGATAGAACGATGACGATCTTCGAAACCAAATACAAATACTTTTATCGGTCGTATACTAGATTGGATACGTTTCTTGTTACAGTATCCCACCGTGTTTATTTCCTCGGTCAATATTTGTATGGCGCTGTCTTGATATGGCCACAGGTCCCCCTGAGGTTTACACTGGTTCTGCCAAAGTAAGATCGCACTTTATTACTATGTACGTAAGAGCTGTAATGGAGGAATGAAGTTCCAGTCTAAAGGCTGGGATTAAACATTGCGACTATAAAACAAGACACACGTGCGGTGCTTTTTCTTCGTAAACATTGGGTGCAGTTGACCATAACGTTTACCTTGCTTATGAGGATCCGATTTTGTAAAGAAACATGACCGTGTTTGAATTTATTATGCTTATGAGTTCAATTTTATCCATTAGTTTTCACTCGGTTACAAATGTTACAATATTCCCTTTTCACAATACATCCATGTATAAAAACTTACTAAGGATCTCTTCTTTAACTTACTGAGTTGGTTAGTTTCATTCGTGGCACGTAGTTTCAAAGAACTCCGAAAAGGGTTATTTGCATTATTGTGTTACTAAGGATGCCAGGTGTATTGTATTCCGTTCCCGTCTGCGCTCGTTATCTCCACGCCACTCAGAATTAATGTCTCACAATTAAGTTGGGCACATTAAGAGCCTAATCTTAGAGCAATTACGACTAAACGATGTAAAAAGTAACGGAAGAAAAAGAAGAGTGTTGTCTTAGAGTAAAGTCGATGCAATGATTGAGATGTGCTCTGTCGAAATCTGTATGGCATCGAGTTAAGTTCATTGACAGTTTTGTCGAATATCGTTGACATATCGACAAACGGCTACGACTAATAAATAAGATTAATAGATTTGTATCGTATATCTAAGCTAAGACCCCAATATTTGTTTATTAGACTAGTACTCGACTGATTACTTTTTGGAGCATATTTAGTAAACGTATAGCGCTTCTACCGCCGTTTGTTTACTAAAGTATACGTGCCTGGAAATCACTAACTAGCTGTTGCACTTAGTCTCAGGTGCATGCGAACACGTTATCTCGGCATTAGTCGCGCCTCTCTCAAGCTTATCGCCATTTTCCAGGGTTTTTGACGTTTGGGATGGCACAGCTATGACGTCAGCGCTATACCGTCTGTCCGACTTCCTGTATTCCTTATTATCTGTGTAGGTTTATTTGTACTGAGTGGGTGTTTTTGTTTGCAACACTGCGAAAACATTGTAGGTGTTGCCAATAATGTAGAAGTGTTTCCCGTTTCTATCACATCCCGCTGTCAAATTATTTACTTAGATTCTTCAATTTATGTTGTGTATGATTGGAGATGGAGGTTGCTATGCTATTAGATAACAAATACCACGATGTCGAGTAGTCATTGGATCAAGCGTAACCCAAACACGGCTGGTGATAACTTTTTGAAGCTCGTATCAATGTATTGCGTTGACTAGAAGTTTGAACCATATTTTATTCAGAGCAAGGTGTTCTTTTGTATTTGCGTAATGATGTAAAAGAAGAGTTTGTCGACACTTCGTTACGGCGTGTGACGCCGAGAACACGCCGTGCTCTATTTCCTATCAATTGCATAATTTAGTTGCACATGCACACGGCATCGATTTTTACTTTCAACTGTTGACATATTTCACTATAGGTCATTGATATTGATATATCAATGATAGGTACACTTTGGTTTACACTGGCTCTGGCTGAACTTGAAAATCAGCGCGGTTGACAATCTACGTTTAGAAACATGAATGAATACAAAAGTATTGAAATTAGATTGTAGTGTAACAGTGTGATGTTATTTTTGTGATGTTGTTTTAGAACTCAGGGTAGGCTTCGTCATCATCATCATCATCATCTCCAGTCTATATACGTCCTATATACTGCTGGCCAAAGGCCTCTCATCTTAGATAGTCATAAAAGTCATAATAGATGGCTGACCGGCTGTGGGCTTGTAGATGTTCAATTTTCTTAATGTTAGGTTTGCATACGCCTAGGTATATCAGTAGATAAGTACCTACGACGCTTTCAAAGCAGTAGTTGCAGTTAACTTTACATTTTGTATCTTATTTTGCAAGTAACCATTAAACTAGCACGCATATTTATGGCTAAACTCAGTTTCTGTATTTTCATAACTTATATCACATAAATGTTCTGTAAACTTGCAACATTACCTACATTATACAACTTTGTTCATATCTGTCTCATGCAAGTTTTGCTAACTCCATGCAGCATTCACAATAAAGTTGTGCTCGTTTACTTACCAACTCGTGATCTCAGAATAGAAGGGTTCAATGTAACAGTTTCGGCTAGCTGCAACTTGAGTCTTAAGAGATGTTGCATATAGTTGATACAGCTTGATCTTCAATGCAGTTAGAACGTTTTCATTCACGAACAGAGATCACAGCATGTAGGTCCATGTTAACGGTACCCGCCTCCTTGCGGCGGACTCACGACGTCGCTGCGAGGTCGCCGTTGCATTGTACCCGTAGCCTAATAAGGAGCGTGTCACAACTCTCAAATGTTGGCCAGGTGGAGAATACGGCCGCATCCTTAGAATGTGGCTTCACATTTGAAACAAAGGAACGTGTAGAAAGTTGACTCGAGCAAAAACGGACACGTGTTTTATTGACAAGAAAAGTTGTTGTGAAAAACTTATCATATCAAATACTTGTTGAAACAGTTAATTACTGTATCTCAACATAACTGTTAGCTAACAAACGATGGACCTAATATTTAAGAAAACTAATCAATCGAAAGAAATCGGATTGAATCGTGTCATGTGGCTAGTTAGTCCTAAAATAATCCTAAAGAGCCTATTGTATTCAAATAATAATCCTCCAAATCTTTTTTCCGCACAATGTCTCAAGAAAAAGCTGAATAGCCCGCGAGCGGAAGCGGCTGCCAAAGGAAGCATAAGTCAGGCTTTATGGCAACAGCCTGACGTAATCCGGACGGCACGAGACCATCGGGCACGCACCTCTGATGTGACACTTTTTTATGCATATAAATCATGAAGAGAAAAGACGTGCATGAAGGTCATATGAGGGCAATCCATTCGTTCATGAACGAGAGAATAGCAGGCGCTTTGTTTTTTATTTTATTATATGAGTAACTGAGCACGGACCACTCTAGTCGAACCGAACATTTTTACTGCAACCAGCGATTACTGCAGCAGCCATGGCTCTGCCATTGTTTTGGTAATTATAACTCGACCAAATTTTGCATAATGAAAACCTCGATATATTTTACTTTAGGTTTGTGAATAAAATTGTCCAGTACTACATTCTTGTGAACAGAACAGACATTCCAGACAAGTAACGGCTCTATAAAAAACTTTATAACTCTAACAAGATATTTCTAAGTTAGAAAACCGCCTTGTTAGTAGCACTTCCACTGTGTACAATGTTAAAAGTTTTAGTTCTTGGTTCTCGTTTTGCTGAAAGCCAAAGCATAAAAACTAACCGAAGAAAAGCAAAATTAGCTCCAGGCGTCAGAAAAATCAAACACGGAGTACTCTCTTCAATCAACATTTGCGTGCAGAAAGCAAACATTTCTGCTACGATAACCGGAAAGTAGGGTTTGTGAATGTAGGAGGTAGGAAGGTCCATGTAACGTCGGAGACATTTAACGAAGGACATATTTTCAGCATTACTTTATAAAGACTCGTGCTTTATGATTATGATGCAGTTTACATTACTGATTGATGTGAGATTTTTCGGGCTCCGTACTGGAAGGGGGCCAAAGGGACACTGTTGTACGTTATGGCTGTATTTTTACTTGAGGTTTTGGAGAATTTTTAAATACCTATTGTTCGGTCGTTCGTTGTAGCAACAAAATAGTATATGGCTCTAATTAATATAATTATGCAACCAATCACAAACTACAGTGACTATATAATACATACCATTTATTAAGTATAAAAAAATGATTTTAATGTGGTAGCACCGTACGGAACTCTTGTGTGAGGCAGATTAAAAAAAATCTAGGTAATTTATTTCAATATCAGTAAGTCAATGAAAGCAAGCTCAAACTCTGCCTCAATATAATTTGTCCTCTCTTAAACCGCGAATAGTTAACCTGAATTACTAATACGATCCTTCTCATTGACTCACAGGATTTTTTATAATCTTGTTGACAAAACTTGTTGAGGAAAAGACCCGTCATCGTTACGGTGATAAAAAAGTGTGCTGTCTAACAAAGATTCAAGATATTTGTTTAGTCAGTCAAATCACATTGTACCCTAACGTGAAGCATTTTTTAGGATCGGTATTCTAATGATGTCTTTGACAGACGCCATTACCTGAAATGTGAAAAGTATTCAGAACACGATACGTTTTGACTTAGTTCATTCCACATACAGTTACGACTTGTATAATTTTTATCCTGAAATACTTATTTATAACATCAATTACCTATTGAGGAATAACAATAAAATTATTATTGCTGATAACTATGATCTAACTTGCGTTGTCTGTTGTGGTCCGCTCGCTGGGTTGGTGATGCGGTTACTGGTTTCCTTACCACTTAGTGAACCGTAAACTCGTTTTCCATCATCATTTTATCAAAATGCTGAGTTTATAACTTATAAACTAAGGGCTTCTCATCTATCATAGATGTGAGAAGAAATGCTGAGGCGTAAAATCCACCAATAGGTTTACTTTATTTACCTAACCTCGCTCAGCGCTGCTTTCCGATTGGTCGTGTTTTCCTCGCACAAAGCTCCGCTTCCTCGCATATCTCTGGTAGATGGCGCAGCCATATATCCTACAAGTATTTTACGTTATTTTTTTAAAATATATCGCCAAGGTAAAATACCGTCAGCGTGCAGGTACGTGTAAAAGTACTCGCCGCGAATATCAATGGCGCTGAGTCACACATGCCTCCGCAATCATCGGCGTGCTTTGACCGCTATTTGCGCTCGTTATCGGTAAAACAAGAAACAAGAGAAATAGAACCCTTTACTGTTTAGACCACGACTGCCTTGTCCACTACAGATTTTTAGCTAGCGTTTACAATATAAACGGGACAAACGCGTTGCGTAGAGATTTGTATTAAGAAAAATATCATGCGCGTGATGAATTTTATTTACTGCCGGTATGGAATTCATGAATAAATGTGACTAACGCGACACGAGAACCGTATCAATCTAGAGGGAAACTAGTTTTGTTTTTATTAGGACACTATTTTCGACAATGATACAATGAACGAAACTCCGGTACAATATGGTTACAAAGCTCTTATGTGAGAAGCGAAAGCTGCTTCAAAGGCTGCTTCAGTTTTTGTAGCATTTTCTGCGGTAGATAAGTGGTGTGGAAGGAGTATAAATATGATCCATGACCATATTATTATCTATCGTGTCAGGGCTCGCTTTTACCATCCTTTTCTATCTGCATCCATTATTGTTTGACAAAAAGAAATGGTGCTTGTGGTTTTGATAGACCATATTATGGCCTCTGAACGTTTGCTTGCGCTCTGGTTTTCTAGCTTGTTGATCTTTGCGTAAGTACCTACCTTTCCTACTCATCTATGGCCTGTCACGAACAGACAGAATAAGGTCTGAAGACGTTTTAAGATCGCTAATGTTTTACATTGGACAGCATATCATCGATAAACATGAAATGTGAATTGACGAGATATATAAACAAGCGAGATGTGAGGTTGATTGATTCGGGTATGTTATATTTACCGGTCGGATTGACAAGGTCTTTGTGTATGTTATAGTTGAGTCATTGTTGAATGGTCATGGTCAGTATATAAAATAAATTCTGACTATCTATCCAGATAAGAGCTGAATCCAGTACGGTTGTGTGTGTGTTCCATTAATATTTTAGTTAGCTAAATGAGCTAAATTATAAATTTATGGAATTATTTACGTAAATAGCACTGTCTCTTTACGCAGAAAAATAAATGTGTAGGTAATTTAACCATGTATCTTTTACAGTTTAGTTTATAGACTGGAGTGAAAGCATAAAAAGGCAGCGCCTTTAGTTTTTCTGAGGCCTTTCCAAGACACCTTCAGCGCCACCAGGGACTTCAGACTTCAGGTTTTGGCTGTCATTTTTAGTATGGGTTAAATTTGACAGCGAGCGAACCTACACTGAATCGGAATTGAGTCGCACTAAGACGTCATGGTAAGGCCCCTGGTAGGCGGTAGGGACAACTTTGGGAACCTGTTGATCAGAGGATAAGCTATTAGTATTTTTCTATTTATATTCGTGACCGTACTGTATAAATGCTTATCAAATTCACTCTACCTACAGCCGTAATTCACCTTATACGTATGTATACACGTGTCGTTGTGTTCTAAGAAATCAACGATAACCGATATTAGACTTATTTGTTGGAATAAACTGGAAGACATGGGAAATTGAAATCAATACGGTGATGTCATCGGATGACATTCGCAGTACGTATGCAGTAGGTAGGTATGCTATTATTATTTTATTACATACTTAACTTGTAACTAACCTACTGTCCTGTAACTTCTCCTACGAATGTTCTTTTTAAAGGAAGGAAGGTTCCGCCATAGTTTGAGGTGAAAATACTCGACTAAAAGTGATTTGATTTGACGTAACATAATATACCTACTATCGATATCAGTAATGTCTATAAATACATATAAAAGTGCATATCAGCAGGTTATATTTCTTGAATTTTTCCCCGTACCCGTGACTAAACAAATCAAGATAGCCTTGGATAATCATTATACCTAGACAAATTTGATCTTTTGACTCGGTAGTAATATTCCATATTGATTTGTTCAAAACTGTCTAGGAATCAAAAATATCCCTAGACATTTTTGATGAGTGTAGGTACATTAAAGTCGTCTCTTTTTATACTACGTATCATACAATAATATAGGTAGAAATTGTACTTATTTACACATTTGCTGCATTCGCTGCAATGTGCGTTCGCTCATTTGCGTTTCGTGCATAAAAAATAAAATAATATAGAAGTATTTTTATAAATACTCCACTTAATATAATTAGCATCATTACAAATACTCTATTCCTAATACGGATAATTAAGACAACTTCACACGACATATCACGCGAAAGGCGCGCAGGCGCCGGCGTCCAGCGTAATTGGGTTCCGGCCTAGCGTATTACGTTCCGGCCACGACCATGCTCCGCCGGCGACGCAGCTAGCTATTTCATAATACATTGCGTACTTGACCAATGAATCGTTTTGCGACCAACGTATTGACCGTGCAATGAATAGAGAATTTGCTCGCCACATAAACGGTCGCTGTACACCGCATTGTGTGCACGCATTGCACTGAATGGAAACTCGGCCCTATTAGGTTACACGGTTGAATAGTTTACTTTGCGTCATTCGCTGTGTCCATCGTTAATCATAAATGCAATTCTTGCGTGTAAAGGAGAAAAAAAGGTAAACAAACCCGCAATTAATTGCCGGCGAATTAGCCAATCGAAACTCTTTGGCATGATCTCAAATTGACACGAAGCATGGTTATGGTTGGGTGGTTATTCACTGCTTAAAATAACAATTAGCCTTTCCTATAGTAGTAGATGCAACTACGCTGAGCCATGAGAACCAAAGGGCCACCGACAAAGAGCAATTCCTGCAATTATTTTACCAAACAAATACTACGTTACCATGCAACACAATAGGCGAAACAATACGCATTCGACAACATTGTCCCGCATTACTATGGTGCAAACCACGCTTGGCGCTGCGTGGACGCAGGCGGTCGCTACGGAACAGACAACCAATACAAACAGTAGCACAGAATAAGTTACAATACCGTCAGATAAACTTTACTTTTTATGTATAGTGATTGCTATTTTAGAGATAGGTCCGATCTAACAAAAGTCGTCAGAGAACACGTTGGGAGATACTAAATAAAAGCTATAAATTGAAGAAAAATAAACATTTCAGCAATAAGATATAATCCGCCTCGATTCGCCTGGTGTTCAATTGGTACCTATCCATTACATTAACCGATCTTTATTTATCTGGACAAAAAAAATAAACTTTATATTTTGGTACCTAATTTACTTGTTTCTTCATTGACGCAATTTATCGCTAATATCCTAGTGCGTCTACTATATGGAGCGATGTCTTTTATGTCTAAAAGAAATACACAATATACATCTCTACTATAGACCAATGTAATTTAAGGTACGGACTTAACTTAGGGACCTTTTACATCCCTTTTTATAAAATGTATTAATTGTATTAGGTAAGTTAAGTAGAATTTAAGTACTATTGTAAATCTATTTTATTTTGAAAAAATGACTTTCTGCCAAGTTTCTTGCGGCGCATTCTTCTTGGCAATGATGGTCTTTCCGAATGCGCTGGTAGATTCAAAAAAAGACATGTAAAAGAGCCCTCGGCGGCCTATTTGCAAAATAAACTTTTGACTTTGACTTTTGACTTTTGACTAACGAGCAAAAATAACGGGTCATTTATCAAACAACGTTGTATGGGAAGTGACCAGTTGTTTTTCTTCTTCAACATATTACACAATCGGTTTCACAAATTGGAGGATTAAAAAAATTATGTACAGTTTTTTTGTTTTCCACGAAGTTGTCACAAGTTCAACTACTGCTTGTTGTAACGTTGTGCGCCGGCGCATTGTTCGGCCGGAAGCGGCGCAGGATGCCGCGCCAGTGTGTGACACTCACCTGACGCAGCGACACGTGTTGCTATCCACTGTGCTAAATGCTGGGCTTCAATTAAATGTTAACTGTCATACTCAGAGACTTACAGTCTGTTAGCTCTTAGAATGCCATTCGGGTTTGTCTTGCTGTCTCACTCACTCGGGTTTTATACTTGAATAGGCCGTTGGTATCCGAAACCCGAATTGCATTCTAATTCTAAGAGCTCACGGACTGTTCACTAATATTTATGTAATTAGCTACGGTAATTAAAGGAATGCTTTAGCCCTATTGGTTAACGAATCTGCAATTCGTATAAGATTACGGTGGTTATGGGCAATTGTCCCTTACCATCAGGTATCTTCTTTTCTTTTGTTCGTTTGCACCATACATCACAGTTATTTTAAGAGATCTCTACCAATAAACATCACAAATATAAGTGGAACCTTAAATTGCGTTTTACCTGCTTATTTCATAAAAAAACCAGAGGTAAACCTCTTTAAAACGAGTTTTTTAAAGCGGGATTAACTGTGATATATCCTAAAACCATGATTTAAATATCACAGTTAATTTCAGAATGGGGTGGAAGATATTAAATGGCTAAAAAGCACAGCGGATAGATAAATGCAGCCTTCAAATTCCGCTATACTTCTATATTGTTTAGATAATACAAGCTCTCATCTGATCTGCTGTTTTTCATTGTTGGACATAGTATTTGTAAACACTCTGACAGGGTCGTACGTAATTGTGTATGACTCAAGTATTACTAACATAGTATTATGTACCTGATAATGGTATGTTTTATGTAATACTCCCAAGTGCACAATGCTGTAGAAAAAATCTGTTACGTCTGTGATAGCTACGTGCTCTGTTGATAGTCATCTCGAGGCTCCAGTCACGCTCATTGTTAGGCGGCTCGTGTAGATTTGTAGTTTTAACATAGCGTGAAGTTAATCAAGATAGCCATCTTTTAAACACGCGTTTTTAAGCAGATTATGCGGTAGGTGTTACTTTTTAAACAATAAATATAGATCAAAGAATAAGCGATTTATTGACGTGCCTACAAATTTAAAATATGAAATTGGGTTTTTTTTTTTTTTTTTTCAATTTATTTGACTCAAATAGAATATAAAAGAAGTACAAAATACTTATATCTATATACCTCTGCCAAACTGCTATGCAGTTTGTTGGCAGAAAGTGGAGAGCTCTCAATCGCTATTTTTAATATTACACACTATGCTGTTCTATATTGATAAGTACCATCAGCCAAATATGTGGTCCACCACCCTAAGGTTAAATAAATCCGCATGAGGGGTATATACTTGAAAATAATTGTACCTATTTGATTTTGTGGTAACGTGTCTACTTTAATGGTTACGTAGCTTAGGAGTTACAGTTCATTAATGTACAATTGTATACTTTCACCGTCAAATCAACGGTTATATGTTTCGCAGCAGCCCACGTTTTATATCTGTTCAAATTCTAAATATCACTACGGAATGATACACCGCACCGCGTAAATATTTCACGGGAAACGCGAAAACGAATAACTTATTCAAACGCGAACTCTATGATATAATGTAATGGAAACTTATAAACGGCTTCATAACAAGACGGAGCAGCTAACAGGTGTCTTTACCCTTCCCGTTTGCCAAGTTTTAACAAGGTTTCCTACTTTGGAAGTTCGAAGCCGTACTGTCTTTGGATTCTAATTCCGGCGTGTTAACCTTATTTCCCCCGTTGCCTACTTTGTCGCCCTTTAATTTGTTAAGCAACATCATTGAGCTTGCTGCCTTATACCTGTACCATACCTATCAGGCGAAGGCTAGACCTACAATAAATACATACTGTGAGCTATCAATTTGGTAAATATAAATATTGAGGTTGACTGGAAGAGATCCCTTAAAGGGATAAGTCCGCCTTTGTGCATGTATCTCATTGTTTGTCAATTGTATTTGTCTTGTTTATTTTGCACAATAAAGAGTTTACATACATACATACATACATACATACATATTGTCACCCATCAAGAGCAGACTAGAGTAGACTATCAATATAAATTACAGTATTAGATAAAATATCTATATACCACAGTATTTATTGTACGTCATATAGCGAAATGGGAAGCGTTTATATACCGGTATTGTACCCTAGTGCCGACACTGACATCTGGGTAAAAGATAAATCAATTTAATCCTTGCTTACATGGATGCCATGTAATCGTCGTCGTTTTTAAAACAAATGCAAATAAGTAGTAGTAAATAAACTACATTTTAATATATTATTTAGATCCGCGGACTCATTTGCAACGGAGACAAAAGTGTGCAATAAAGAAACTGTTACGACGGTTTTGTTTTGTTTTTGGCAAGCGACGACACCTGGGGCAATGGCCTACCCAATGGAGATGAGGTCTTATCTCAATCGATGCACTCTTTTTTTGTAAAATGCATTTGAGTTGTTAAAAATGTACCTACTTTTTTAAACTAAAGTCGAAACAAAAATTTAATTTGAAACTTCTTCATTAAAATGCAATTTTTAACTGAGAGAAAAATTTCGTATTCCCCCTGAATATGTTCACGAAATATTCATACACCAAGCTGTAGTTGGTTGCCGTAATATACCTAATTGAGGGCGCTCCCGTTACCAGCATTACGAACGACATAAAATGACGTCAGACCGCGAAAGATACAACTGTCGTGCACGGTGACATCATAGATCTACCTACGCTACTATTATGGCCCCTATATTTTTATAACGTTGGTCACTCTGTTTCCGTGTTAATATATTTTAGTGACGCCAAAATAACGCTAACCACAAAGAGTATTAATAATATTGTTTAATTTCAGTAATAGACATTTTCTTATTACTATAGATTTTTTGTAATTTATCATCGAAAAATGAATGATGAAAAGTAAAAAGCCATTGAAACTAAACATATATGACGTTAACGCCCCATAGTTCCCGATCCGTTCCACGCACAACCATTAACATGAATGAGCCGCAAGTATTTGTGTATTTAATTAACTAATCTAACACATTAACATGACATTCATGATTCACCGCGTGTGACTAGAATGCGGCATTTGATTGTTGGTTTGTATAAGTCACCAAGTTGTTGCAGCAAATATGAGTTTAGGCCGCGAGGCCGCCTAATTTCGTCTCTAGATATAGTGTATGATACTTTTAATTTAAAGGCTTCGAAACGAAAGTGATAAAGAATCACTACATAGTATAAAACAAATTCGCTTTCTCTGTCCCTATATCCCTATGTATGCTTAAATCTTTACAACTACGCAACTGATTTTGATGCGGTTTTTTTTAATACATAGAGTGAATCAAGAGGAAGGTTTATACGTATAATATATACATAATATACCGTGCGAAGCCGGGGCGGGTCGCTAGTTTTGGATAAAATTCATATCGGATATTCCTTAGACATTTATGAGGATAAGATGTCCGGTTTGTTCTAATCACAAAATAAAACTGATTACTGGATGTTCTTTGAAAGTTATCACTCATTTTATGTCTTCATTTATTTACGCATTCATGTTATTTTTATTTATAAGTTAATTTACTACCATATCAAAGAAGTAAAGTTAAACATAAAATAGTTTGTCGTAGCTTTTTAGCACTGATCAATAAACAGAACTGAATCTGCCTGGGAAAGGCTAGTCTCGTAACGGTGAGTGAAACCGGTCTAGTTGCTTGGCTAAATCAGTGCGCGTGCACTAGACTCTAGCAGCCAATGGTACCTGTGTCTAGTTATGCATACCTCTTGTTAAATTAAATATAAAGGCATGAAAAGAGGTGGGACACAGTTAAGGTCCAAAAAAAAGTTATGTTTGAAAATTATGAAATTTATGATGTGGTCTTCTAACATTATTTTGGTACTTTTAAAAATCTCTCATTCTGTCAACAGTCTTATTAATAGTAGTACATGTTGTATAGTTGCAATGCCATCTGCAAACTACGGCATAGGCCAACGGTCACGCTCTTTCCGTTGAGAAATGTGCCATAATTCCGGAGTTAAATAAACAGCGATAAACTATATGTATATGATTTAGCTAAATTTGACTTCATTAGCGACACGCTTTATGGTTCCAAACGCCCTAAATTAGTGTCAAAAACAAAAAGAACAAAATGCATAAAAAGAGTAAAATCAGAATTTAGAACTCAGATGTTCTTTATAATTGCCTGGTTTTCTTAATTTACTTTAGGATCTGTACTGTACTGGTAATTTAAAACACATTCTTAGTATAATCGAAAGTATTTAACGCCTATGAACCTATCCTACTACTATTATAAAGGCGAAAGTTTGTAAGTATGGATGTATGGATGTATGGATGTTTGTTACTCTTTCACGCCAGTACGGCTTAACGGATCTGGATAAAATTTGGAACAGACATAGTTTATGATTTGGAATAACACATAAGCTACTTTTTATCCCGGAAAATTGCGTAGTTCCCGCGGGATAGCGATAAACGAATTCTTTGCAGACGAAGTCGCGGGCAACAGCTAGTGTAAAATAATTCTAGAATACAGATACAGCCCTAACCGGTTTGTTGAATCAGTTTACAGAAATAGTCGGCAACTATGGCTTGACATTATCAAGATTATTTACTATAGAACTTGTCGTGGTCCTCGACTTCGTCTGTGTACAATACCTTATTTTATTGCGATCACGCGGGCACTATGTATTTTTCTGAGTTAAAAAACATCATAATATCCTAGTCCTAAGTTACACCAATTTCTACTCTTCAATATGAACTAGTCCCTTTCAAATCTTACCGAGCTCAATAAATATCAACTAGCTTTAATGCACTACAATCAGGTCACATTACTCAAACTTTTACCATTGTTCGCATACCACACATCTGACCCGAATGGCTTGTTAATAACACGCCGCATACGATCCATAGCATCGAGCTATCCGAAAACCGTAATTACGTACACAGACATATCTACAGACCGTTACATTCCAGTTCTAACCCACGAGGTAAACTATGTGGATGGTACTGCTCTAAGACTATTTGCACCTACTGCGAATAATTGATATCATTTTAGCTTGATTAAATCTGCAATACAGCCTCACCATGCAAACAAAATAGTGTCGTAATTTTGTCCAAAATAATTTCAAGTTTCGTCTATTTATGTAACGTAAAAATAGTAGAACTGAGGCCATATTAGTTCCCCAGTCGCCCTAAAAGTAACGAGCCATTATCATGTCTCAGATAGAGCCTTAGTCTGAGTTGTAGTCTAGCTCGATCTTTAGCGCCAAACCTCAACTCTACCCACCTGCAACAAAGCCTCGAATGCATTAGCAGTCATATCGCTGAGTCATAAGAACCGGTGATGTACATCCTTTGGCTATAAACGTTCATTGTATTGCGAGGGCAAGAGGTGTCAAATTGGCAACATAAAGCGCTTTTTATCGTTATGATGACTGACCGTTTAGCGAGTATTAGCACCTCTCATACCCGAAATATTGGTCCGCTTTTGTTACTATGTAAGTTGTTTTTATTTTTGTGCGTATGCGTATTTGTTTAATGCGAATCTTTTAACGTCTTCTCGGTACAAATTACGCATTAAATGTAAGGAGAGATGCTTCATCAAAAGCTTCTTGTTCAGTTACATTGTAATAGGCATGGATATTATGAAATGAATGCTGTTGTTTTCTTGAACCGTTTTAAACCCGTGTAATAAGATTGTATTGTTGGTTCGTCAGTTTGATTATAGAGGGCTCGCAATGAACGTAAATTTTTCCTTGTCAACAGACAGTGCAACACGGTTTCCCTCACAGGGCGTCGGCGCTTGCGTGGGATCCTCTCCTGCGGCTCGCGGCGCTCGGCACCGCCAGCGGCGCGCTCAAAGTGTATGGCCGGCCCGGCGTCGAGCTCTACGGTCAACACACCAACCCCGATGCCGTCGTCACCACCATAAAGTTCATACCCGGTTAGTTTACAAAATCATCAATAGACCAGG
Organism: Pandemis heparana; assembly: GCA_963854515.1. Lineage (NCBI taxonomy): Eukaryota > Metazoa > Arthropoda > Insecta > Lepidoptera > Tortricidae > Pandemis > Pandemis heparana. The sequence continues at coordinate 12,879,634 of OY978013.1, read as the reverse complement.
TCAAACTGAACAGAATAACTACATTAAACAAAAATCTGGCGGGAGTCGAATGCAGTTGGGACTAATGTCAGAGGTCATCTTATTCTTTGTAAAGTAATCCAAAGCTTATTGACTAATGCGAGGGCGACATTTACCATCTTTTGTTTTAATTGTCTTCTTTCTTTGTTCGTTTGACAGAAAGAAAAGGTGATTGCGATTAGGAACGCCCGCGCAGCGTGATTTATGGCCTCAGGGGCTAGGAGCTATGGGGTACAAACCAACAAAGTCCAACATGAATCCTGAGCATAGAGTTAGTCAGCTTGCAGTTATTAATAATAATATATTTATTTACACTGCGTAAATCCAGAAATCGGTATTAATGAGAAAACGTTAATATTTCCTCTACAGCCCTGGTGAATCCCGCACACGAAGTCATGACTAAGTTACCATATTAATAGGAATGTACTCGTATCTGAAAGAACATGTATTATGTTCCAGGCACTGGCCGTCTTATATCACTATGCGACGACAACAGCCTGCACTTGTGGGAGATCAACGAGAAGTCCCTAGTGGAGCTGAAATCACATCTTCTAGAGGGGAAGAACAAAAAAGTGTCCGCGGTGTGCGTGGAGTCTTCGGGACAGAACTTGCTGCTGGGCACGGAGAGCGGGAACATCTACACTATGGACCTCAACACTTTCGTTATCAACGAGGACGTTATTTATCAGGATGTTGTTATGCAAAAGTGAGTACATATAATCGTTTATTAAGCTGTGTCAGCAGTTGTAATCCTATATTTCTACGGGGTCCAGATTAAAAGACATTGATGTAGTCTTTTACTCAAGTTTCCAGTAGATGGTTTACTATTGAAGATATTATTGTAACTATACGGCGGGTAAGGCAAGATTTAATTAAATTAAATTTAGTTATTTTTTTATTAATTGCGTGGCGAATTGTTTATTTAGTGCACCAGCTCAAATACTACTAAAATGAGAGCGTTTGAAATAGACTTAAACTTTAAAACAACTTGAAAGCGTAATTATACGTGCCGGCACGTAAGTCTAGCGATGACGAGTCACGTGGAGGGGATCTGCGCAACCACGGATACTTTACTTTATACTTTTGCGCATACAAGGTCATCCCTAGACTTACGTGCCGGTACTTATACAAGACCTGTTAACTGAATCCGTATTCTCTAAATACGTAAGTCGAAGTTCTATCCGATATCTGTAAGTAAGATCTAGATGCAATACGTTCAAACCGCACTGACATATAGAATGAAACCCAACCTTCCACCATCACCTTCCCTAACTGACTTTCTCTTTTAATTAATTTTGCCTTTTTCCAGCTGTCCGGAGGGCTTCAAAGTGAACCCTGGCGCGATAGAGTCCGTCTGCGAACACCCCAAGACCCCGGCCAAGATCCTGATCGGCTACAATCGCGGGCTGGTCGTGCTTTGGGACCGCAGCAGTTCTACGCCCACACATACCTTCGTCTCCAACCAGCAGCTAGAAAGTCTGTGCTGGCATGATGACGGTAAGTTCAGTTAAGGCCAACCTTGTGGTTATTAATCGGGAAACTATTCAAAGCGCACCTTCAATCAATTAAGTAAGTAAACTGTACATTTAGGTTGATTTAGATCTAGGTAAGAGCTGACTACTATTGGAATACGTATGTTCCCACTTCAGTTTAGTACGGCACATACAATATCCACTGTAAAGATCTATCGTCATGTTTGTATATAACACGTCTATGTGTGTGCGTAATACGAAGGCATCGTTAGTTGGTAGCTGTCAGTAATGTCTGTCACGTTAAGACGTCGTGTCGCGCGCTTTCATAAGTGAACGGATCTGATACGTTGCGACAGTCTACAGGCCGTAACCATTCGCAAAATGTCCCGTCTGGAAAAAGCTTGTCTCAGTAGAGACTAACAGCCTTATTCATAAAAAATCCTTAATTGAGGTTTGATCAGTTCATTAGTTAACAGACTGATTTGACAGACTTATTTGACAGTTGTTAAAAAGTATGATTCATAAACGCTTGCTAGCAGTCTGTTAACTAATGAGCTGTTGATGAATGGATTAGACGCGTTATATTGTCACCTTGACAAATCATAGACCATAAATGGCTTTTTAGTGAATTAAAAAAAAATGACAGCAGTGGCAGCGAATTAGCGGGAAACCAGCGAATTAACACGACAGACGAGGCAGTGTGGAATTAGTTTCCTTTACCTTTCTCGAAGGGGATACAAACTTAAAACAAAAAAAACTGTCTTGCGTATGGTTTTGCTCTTGCCAAAATCAGCTGTTCATATTTGTGGCGGCCATTTTGTGAGTTAGCAGAGAGATAAAGGACGGTCTACGGTCCACTAACTTTCGGAAAACTTAACAGACCCTTGAAGGACTGATTAGCGCTAATTGACGTTTATGAATCATGTTTTTTTGCATTGGTCCTATAGCGAGCTTATAGCAAGCCTCTAACTTTTTATGAATGAGGCTGTAGGAGTCTTCTCAATAGGATCGTTTTGCGAACGGGCCATTTTGCGAAAGGGACGTTTTGCGAACGGGCCCTTTTGCAGAAGGGTCGTTTTGCGTAAGGGACATTTCGCGAAAGAGACAAAGGGACATTATGCGAGTGGGACGTTATGCGCCTAAACCGCCGTAACCCTCAACGTATTATTTGTATCTCTCTTAAAGTTAACCCTTACACCGTTGTTCCCAGGCGATCACTTCACGTCGTCCCACAACGACGGGTCGTACGTGACGTGGGAGGTGGGCGGCGGCGCCAGCGACCGCCCGCTGAAGGAGCCCATCACTCCGTACGGGCCCTACCCCTGCAAGGCCATCACCAAGATACTCAACCGGACCAGCGTTGGGGGGGAGGAGATCACCATATACGCCGGTAAGACCTTTAACACCGCCATTTTGGATAGTTTTGTACCTGAAAATGACAATATGTAGGTACTGTAGGGAGTTGGAGTTTGTATAGGCAAAAGGTTGCATATACAAACCAACTCGCTGGCAGGTAATGCCGTTAATAGTAATTTGAGTTAACAAATAAGATGATGGTAGCGAAAATATTTGAATGCGCATATCATATTTGACGACCGGATAGCCTAGTGGTTAGTGACCCGGACTATGAAGCTTGAGGTCCCGGGTTCGAATCCCGGTAGGGGCAGACATGGGTATGATGAATACGAATGTTTGTGCTCGAGTCATGGATGTTCTATGTATTTATCTACATTATATAAGTATGTTGGTAGGTATAGGTAAGGTACTCATGGTACAAGCTTTGCTTAGTTTGGGATTGGGTCAATTGGTGTAATTTGTCCCATGATATTTATTTATTTATATACTGAACGTTTCCATAAAAAAACCGCTACTTGGTCTACTTTGATTGTATATGGGATATAAATGCATCTGTTATGACATCGATTGTTTTATTGCAGGAGGTATGCCCAGAGCTTCGTATGCAGACAAATACACAGTGACAGTGCAACAAGGAGAGAAACACGTGGCATTCGACTTTACTAGCAGAGTAAGTTTATCATTTCATCTTTTGTATTAGACTTGAGACATCAGTAACGAACAGATTCTTAGTATCAAAGATATTATAATGTATTTTTTTCTAATCTAACGTGAAAACAAACCTAAAATGCTGGCTTCGTAAACATAGGGCCACGGCAGTTTTAATTTTAACCTGTAGTATCCGCAAAACCAAGTGGAAGGGGCGAGTCAGGCCATTAATTATCGGAATCATGCTGTCTCTTTCGCACCTGCACTCCCTTATAGAGCGAGCCGTGCAACAATAGTGCAGTTAGCGGGCATAAAAAGGAATGGAACTGACGTTTGTTGCCTGACTCTCGCCAACACGCCACTTGGTTGCGGATACTATAATAAAAATAATACACTCTTAAACAATCTCAAAATTTGCATGATTCGGATCAATAGTAGCTGCTCAACTCAACTGTTACGAACTATCATCATCATCATCATCATCATCATGTCAGCCGAAAGACGTCCACTGCTGGACATAGGCTTCCCCCAAGGCTCTCCACTCGGACTGGTCCTGAACGAACTATACGCGGAAGCAAAAAAACCGGGTTACTTTTCATACAACTTTTTACGGGGAGTGACCCGGTTTTTTTTGCTTCCGAGTATATTTAAAATAAGACTTCACTTAGCAACTGAGGTTATTTGCCGAAGCCAAAGCGTTGACCCGTAATCTTAATATTATTGTTCATGATATTGATCGTACTTTATTAATCTGTTGTTCAGGTCATAGACTTCTTCACAACGACGCCGGTCCCGCCGGACGGCGCGCCGCTGCAGGAAGAGAGGCCCGACACTCCCGCGCAGATCCTCACGCAGACCGTCAACCAAGTCGCCGCAGCGCTGGTAACTACCGCACAAATAGACTCGCCCACGATATCTCTAGCATGAGGGGGTTTTGACAGAAAAATCGCTAGATGACATTAGTATCGAGTGGTCCCGTTGTTTTATCCGGCGTTATTTATAACTTAGTTGGCTCAATCACTACGTAGACCGATATATCACACGGTCTATTCGCACCTGTTGATATTGTAAATTATTACACTAATCAACCGATCTTACTTTTTGTTAATTCTAGATAGACTAAATCAGACAAATGTTCTTAATTTCAAATGTGAATAGTTTTTATTACTTCATAGTCAACTGGTTACTTAAAATTTGCATGGGAGCAAGCAGGCGACAATATCAACGGAATTCCATAAAAAAAAAAACTAATTTAGAACTTCTTTTTCTCTACACCCATATCATAACTTCCCTATAATATGATCAGGAACGATGTATCTGCGGTTGTATTATAATGTTTACTTTTGAGTATCAATATCGATACTAAAATGTGTTGCAGTACTATAATGTTTACATTAGAGTATCGCCGCCCAGGCCGACAGCGCCCGCCCTCATTCTTGATGCACGCTTGGCCGTAAATGAGGCCCAAGTGTGTATATAACGTAATGTATGCGACTGTACATAATTAGGTATAGTAATACAGTCACATAAACTACTATTTTGTTTTGCTAGAGGTGATTACAAAAGTGAACCTCGACATGGAAACTGTACAGCAGAAACTGTGTTCCGTAGGTGGTGCTAGCTGAGGAGGAGCTGGTTGTGATAGACCTGTGCGACGCGCGCTGGCGGCCGCTGCGGCTGCCCTACCTGGTGTCCATCCACGCGTCCGCCGTCACCACCATGCAACTCGTTGACAACATCGCCTCCAACGTCTACGACAATATCGTCGCTGCCGGTCAGTGTAGTAGCAGACTAGATAGTTATGATACATTGTGTTATAGTTGTGGCTGCTGCATAATGAAAGGCTTTAATACAAGAGTGTGGTTTTATGAAACGAATCGAAGACGAGTGTCATAATGAGATCACACGAGATTTTTAATGCTTAATTATGCACATCGGATATCATGAAAAACAATTTATAGTTTCTTAATTAATGTTTTTATTCTAATTTTTGTGGGTACACTTCAAATGCTAAATACCGATATTTTTCTAACGAAGTCAGATTCGCATAGATTTATTTCCTTGTTCATAAACGCTCTATAGGCTTCTGATAACTTAGTAATCGTTTGTCTTTATCCGTGAAAGGTAAATGTCAAAGTGACAGATAAGAACAAACGATTAGTGAGTTGAGAGGGGAAGGCCTAGACGGACGTTCCGTGATAAAATTGGGGACGTTTTGGAAAAAGGCCAGGTCAAGAGTATCCGAAACCGACGAGCATGTATGAAGAGATCGATGAATGTGAAGCGAAAGAGGTATGTCAGGATCGTAGCAAGTGGAACAAAGTGGTCTCTGCCTACCCCTGTGGGAAAGAGGCGTGACGGTATATTACTAAGTTAGCAGAAGCCTATAGAACGTTTATGTATAAGGGGGTTAATGTGTGCATACAAACCCAAAGTGTGTAGTATTATAGTCTGCTCACCATTCATTTTCGTTCATTAAAAATCCATCTCGTCTTTCTTTACACATTATTTCAACGAGTGTTCCGTCACACATTTCATCTTGCCTTCATTTACACTGGATTCTGGAACGATAGGAAGCAATCGGAGATCAGTTGTTGCCCTTTTGAAGACTGATTTACGAAGCACTGAACTCGTATTCCAAACCAATTACCTTTCGCAATGTTTTCCAGAGTTCAGAGGAACGTCACAATATCGCGCTTCGCGCATACATTTGCAGATCACTTTTTCCGTGGCGTGAAACACTATTTCTAATAATACGAGTTCAGTGCTTCGTAAATCAGTCTTCAAAAGGGCAACAACTGATCTCCAATTACTTCCTATCGTTCCAGAATCCAGTGTAAATGAAGGCAAGATGAAATGTGTGACGGAACACTCGTTGGAATAATGTGTAAAGAAAGACGAGATGGATTTTTAATGAACGAAAATGAATGGTGAGCAGACTATAATACTACAAGTGTTGTAACAGGTCAGCAGCAGACAGAGAACGTGTACTCTGAGGCGGCGTGGCCGGTGTCCGGCGGGGAGGTGGGCGGCGCGGCGGCGGAGGAGCGGCGCGTGCTGCTCACCGGCCACGAGGACGGCTCCGTGCGCTTCTGGGACGTGTCCGGCGTCGCCATGACGCCGCTCTACAAGTACACCACCGCGCAGCTGTTCAGGTGACACACCGGATGACTTCGCTATACGCGTGTTCGTTCATTTACAACTTGCGACTGGGCCAATATTCAAGCGTTTCGACCGCTCGGTTCATGCGTCATTGTCGGTTCAATTATTATCCTAACAGAAGGACAGACCGCGACAGCTTTGGATGAGCTAAATGCAGCATCGATACTGTGTTTCGTTGTCATAAAAAGTTAGTCTCAGCATCGTCTCTTTTAATGGTATATGCTGTGACGATAATCACGAAAAAGAAACGCCGAAAAAACGTTGAATATCAATCTTCCTCTTGAATTACTATATCTAATGAAAAAACAGCATCAAAATCCGTTGCATAGTTTTAAAGATATAAGCATACATAGAGATAGACAGCGGAAAGCGACTCTGTTTTATACTATGTACTGATTACGGGGTAGACAGAGCCTAAGGCAACAAGACCTAAAAGCCACGCTTAGAGTGATTGTGGGTGTATAGGTGGAAAGGGGAATCAAATATTGTCCTTCTCACTTTCAAATTAAGTAAGTAAGTAAGCTTTATTGTACAAATATAAAGAAACAGACATAAATCACAAAAAAGAACATTCAATATATGCACATTAATAATTTCAAATTATATCAATTGCCAATTTATTTATCTGATCCATCTCAGCCAAAGTACTAAATTGTTATGTAAATTTTAATGATTTGCGAATAGCTTTGGCTTCGTTAGAGTTAGTCTAAATTGACGTATCTGAGACGCAATGGAATGAAATTTGTGTTTTACTTCATACACCGTGTATGTTGCTTTACTAATCAGTTGATGCGAGTCGTGTTTGGGTGTTACAAAGGCATCACGACACGGAAGCGGCATTAGGGTGCGACCACACCGCCGCTTAAAAAACGGTGACGGTACGGAATCGCAACAAAATGTATGAAGAAACGGTGAGAAAACGTGACGCATACGACACGTCACTGCGTATACGCGGCGGTTTGGTCGCACCCTTTACCTGCTGACACAACATGCCAATCAAGTTTAGTTTTACTTTAAAAAAAAATAGTAACAATAGTTATAGCGTTTAGCAGCACCTTGTTCAGGCTCGTCCGGATCACTATCACCTTACTTGCTACTCCTGCCGCCAAGCAGCAGTGCAGAAGCAGTAAGGCTGACGATGAAATTGTTGGCATATGGCATATCTTGTATGTGCCATAAGGGCTGGTAACCTGTGTGCAATGGTTATTAGTTAACATTAGTTAAAGCGTTCGCTCGCTTGCATTCGTTGTTGTAAAAAAAAATGGAGTGTTGTGCCAACCCGTCGCTCATTTTGTGATATCCTTATCGTGCTGCTCTTGTAACATCCAATCAACGTGGAGCCTAACCCCTTATTCGTAAACGCTCTATAGGCTTCTGCTAATTTGGTAATCGTTTGTCCTTATCTGTGAAAGGTAAATGTCAAAATGATAGATAAGGACAAACGATTGTTAAGTTAGCAGGCCTATAGAGCGTTTATGAATAAGGGGGGTAAGAGGGTGCATCCGTGCTGAGCTCGCAACGTCGCATTTTTGGTGATTTTTTGCAATTATTTCACAGAAATTGAATGAAAGTATCAAATATCCGTCTGTAGTGCACTTCGTTTTTAGTGTATTAATGTGTCTAATGCAATAATTGATCGTGATGGACTTTTATTTTCTTATTAAACGAGATATAGTATTTTATCGCTTTAATACGAAAATAAAAGTCCACCACCATTAATCATTGCATTGGACACATTAATACACTAAAAACGAAGTGCACTAGGTACAGACGGATATTTGATACTTTCATTCAATTTCTGTGAAATAATCGCAAAAAAGCACCAAAAATGAGACGTTGCGAGCTCGGCACAGATGCACCCTCGTAACAGTCGTCTTTTGCTTATCGCTTACTACAAAGCGGGCTGAAACGGTCTTCTCCGAGGTAAAACTAACAAGTTAAATGTAAGCATGATGCACCTCTTCCACTACTAGCCAAGAAATCAGTTTTTTTTTTTATTGTCCTAAGGCCTGAGAAAAGTTTTTTATAGTCGAAACTAGCTGGCACTGGGACGGGTGCCTGATTTAAATTTATTTTGCTGGCGGCATGCTTACAATATTTCAGTTTTTCATTTATAATTTTTTTAATGCTTTACCAACCTGTGGCGTAACTATAGGGTGGCAGAACTGGTAAAATGCCCCGAACTGGCTTGGCACAGAAAGTACGATGATGCATTTCCTTATATTGAGGAAGGTCCCTCATCTGATGCATTTGCTATAGACCCAAGGCCAAGGCGTTATAGTTACGCCACTGTTACCAACACAACTCGCTAATATGTGTCAAGAAAGCGAAGACGTCTTTAAATTTTAACAAAACAAAACGGTCTCTTTTTGTAGTTATATAATATTAATTTGCTTACAGCTTATTCTTTAACGTGTTGTACTGTTCCTTCTTTCAAATACAAGCCGGTCTGTTTTAATATCACATGACAATAATATTTTTTATAATTTTTATAGCGGTGAAGAGATATGCGAAAATAACGACAGTCAAACAGATGAAGAAGAGTGGCCGCCGTTCAAAAGGGTTGGCAACTTTGATCCGTACAGTGACGATCCCAGGCTCGCCGTCAAGAGGGTTAGTTCTGTTACAAATTCTCAAAATTTCAGAATTACACGATTAATTAATATCAAGACATTTAGATGTACCACCGTATTCACTGTTTATATTTCTCGTGTGCTTAAATCTGGTTCGGAGTGGACTGGTCCCTAACAACGTGACAAAAACAGTAAGTAATAGTGTTGTGTTGTTTGTGTGGTTGCAGGTGATCCTGTGTCCCCTGTCCGGCATGCTGACCATCGGCGGCGCGGCGGGACACATCGTCATCGCCAGCCTCAAGACAACACCCAACACTGCTGAAGTTAAGGTAATTAATATCATTTGCAATGGCTTGACTCATATAATAGAAGGCTTCAAGTTTGCTCGGCCTTGACGCTTGCTCGTCCAGCAATCGGCTATGTGCTAGCCTCTGCGATAATGCATTGTTGCGTTAATATTTATTTCGGTTGTGTTTTTGCAGTCAGTTTCGGTGAACATTGTGTCGGATCGCGACGGGTTCGTGTGGAAGGGCCATGACCAGCTGACGCTGCGCTCTGGCGCGCTCACGTTCCCACAGGGCTACCAGGTCAGTGCACCAAGAACAGAGCTTTATAATTTGTGTAGTTTTTTTTTTTTCAGTCTTGGCAGACGTAAATTATGTCTAGCTTTTATAGGATGATCGTTTTTTTGGAAAGTCTCAGATAAGTCTACTAACTACCAAGTCAGGGAAAAACGATGCATTAGACGCTGTTAGCTATCTTTGTAGCTGCGACGCAAACAAACTTCGTGAGTGGCTAATCTGTATGTTGGTGTTCTGTGCAGGCGACGTCGGTGGTGCAACTGTCGCCGCCAGCAGCAGTGACCGCGCTGGCGGCGCAGTGGGAGTGGGGCGTGGTGGCGGCCGGCACGGCGCACGGGCTGTGCGCGCTCGACGCGGTGCAGGCGCGCCCGCTGGCACACAAGTGCACGCTCAACCCGCACGGTAAGAGCCCGCAGTGGGAGTTAGTGAAAGAGAAGGAACTGTTTAGGCATCACAAATATTTTTTCTTAAAAATACTGCTTAATAGAAATTAATATGAATTCACAGGTATCTTATATGTTTATTCTGTGTCAGACCACAGCGGCGCGGGCGACACGCCGATCTCGCGGCGCAAGTCGTTCAAGAAGTCGCTGCGCGAGTCGTTCCGTCGGCTGCGCAAGGGCCGCTCGCAGCGCCGGCAGACCACGGCCGCCACACCCACCTCTCCCACACAGGTAACTTAACAGGGGTTTAATATTAATAATACATTATACACCTAGGGTTGTAATAAGGTTTCTCGGATTGTATAGGTACGAGTCGAATACGAGAGCGATGTATATCATGATAATGTGAACTTGATCCCAGCGCTAGCATTATACGCAAAGTAGGATAAAATTCGAGCGTAGTCAATTATTTTGTTTGCTTATACAGGATGTCTCGGAATTATTCCTGAATATTTCAGCGTGTAGTTCAGTTAGTTTAATTGAACACTCCTGTAAACATTTTTCATCGTAATTTTTGAATTCAAAACTAAGTCGCCCCTTTGACGCCGTACATTTTGAATATCGACTAATTTATGGTAACATTTGTCAACTAAATAAAAAAAATCTTTAGAAACATATCTTACGTGTTCATTGAAACTAACACAACCACCTGCCGCCACCTGCTGGAGTATTCCGTATTTATTTTAAGAGACAGTGTAATTTTTAATTCTCTTCAAATTTTACGGCAACTTTGTAACCTACACTCAGTTATGCAACGTCTCATTTATCTTATCCTCTTAGTTGCTGACCCAAACGCATCCCGGAAAACCTCTCATTTCTGCCCTTGTTACGTAACATACTATTTCACACCTCTCATTCAGAAAAGTAAGCTTTGCTCCCTGTCGAGAGGGATCAAAGTGCAACTTTTCTGTTTAAGGCAAGTGTTTTTTTTGCAAATGCAATTTTTTTAAGTTAATAATTGTAAAACCACGCCATTTTCTTATGCTCTTTAATTATATTTAAAATTCTTTTTTCTAGTTTTTAATTTTCGGTGTGAAAAGTTGTATGTGCCACTCGGGAGCAAAACTATTTTCATCTTGGGCGTTAACACTTGAATCCCTCATTACGCTCTGGATTCAATGTAGCGCCCTCACCGTAAATGCATCATTTTACTCCCTCGTGACACAATGTACTATTTGTTTGTAGCCTCCGAAGAAGCCGGCGCCGGTGGCGGAGGACGCGGACGTGAAGCCGGTGGAGCGCGCGGTGGAGGCCCGCTCCAACGACGACGCGTTCGGCTCCATGGTGCGCTGCCTCTACTTCGCGCGCACCTTCCTTATCAACAGTGAGTGCCTACAATCAGCGACATAATTAGACTACAGGGCCCTATTTTATAAAGCTACAAGCTAGATAACACATTGGGTCAGCTTGGAAATTGTAAGTTGTAGCTTTATAAAATAGGGCCCAGAAAAGTTACATTATGCAAATTACAAAACAGTTACTGGATAAATGTAATCAATTAATTTGTTTTCTTATTTAATTTTTTGTACTTTGTTGATTGATTTGACTTATTTTAATTGATAATTTCTTTGTGTTTCTTTTTTTTTTCAACTTGTTACAACTGTTGAAACTTGTAGTGTACGAATGTACCAGTTGCTTCTCTTACCGGGCAGCTGGTAAAAGCCCATCGAGGGAATGGACGAAAATTATAGGAATCATGCATGATATAGGCGGCGATGCGGCTAGCAACCACTATTTTGATTCCACTTTCCACCTATACTCCCGCAATCTTGCTAAACGTGGCCCGTAGGTCTTGTTACCTTTGGCCCTGTCTACCCCGTAAAGGATAAAGACGTGGATTTTGTGCATATGTGTGTGTGTATTGCTCTTTTTTTTCGTTAATTGTAAATCATTTTATGAATTGCGTAGTATCGATTAGCTACTTTTATTCCAGCACAAAGCTCTACGCCTACGCTGTGGGCCGGCACCAACAACGGCACCGTGTTCGCGTTCACGCTCACCGTGCCCAACACCAACAAGAGGAAAGACGAGCCCGTGAGTACACTGCCCCCGCCTGCGTCAAAATAAAAAATCCCGCACTTTCTAAGCGTTGGCAATAATGTACTATTTCGTTTGGACAGGTGACGTGCACGCTAGCGAAAGAGATACAGTTGAAACACCGCGCGCCCGTTATAGGCATTACTGTGTTGGACGGCGCTGCGGTGCCTCTGCCTGATCCTTTGGAGGTAAGTCACTACTACACATGTACCTCAGTCGTGACACCTGAACAATGAAGTGCGAGTATAATGCTCACTTTGCTAAAATAAAGATTTATTACAATATTCGCAATCGTGCTTCAAATCGTAGCTACACCACAGAATAAAGTAATAGTACTAACGTACAGAAGGCTCTCCCTTTGAAGTCGATTAAATAAATAAAAACTAGCCGCGTATACATAAAGCACAATCTAGCTCGCTCCTGATATATTTACCTACAACGATAATAGCCTACAGCCTCCATCACATTTCCCGCAGAGCAATCGTGCAAAAATAAACCGTATTACTACGCGAGAACGCTTCTTTTAGTTTAATCGTTTCAATCACGGCCGTTCACGACGTCACCGCGTACTTATTAGGGTTGTTGTGGTCATTGCTCGTTGCTTACTAAGTAACTAGGTAACACACAAATAACTGCCACTATCCCGCCCGGCAGGAGCGCCGGTTGATCGTACCTAAACTGCGGAGTGTACACCCCCTGCTGGTGGCTAGATGGTAGCTTGTGACGTCACCTATGCGTTGTTTAGGTCGAGCGCGGCGTGGCGGCGCTGCCGGAGCCGGGCACGCACCGCGTCGTCATCACGTCCGAGGAGCAGTTCAAGGTGTTCACGCTGCCCTCGCTCAAGCCGCACAACAAGTACAAGCTCACCGCGCACGAGGGCGCCAGGGTAACTATACATTTACACGACATTACCCCCTTTATTCATAAAACGCTCTATAGGCTTCTGCTGTAAGTTAGACATTGACATTTATCTGTCACAGATAAGGACAAACGATTGCTAAGTTAGCAGAAGCCTATAGAGGGTTATAGGGGGTATGCATATACAAGACATTACATTATCTCTCACACTAAACTAATTTATATGGGGAGTGTGCAGTAACTATAGGGTGGCAGGGCTGGTAAAATGCCAGGGGCCCCTATAGTCTGGCAGCTAAATCACTGCAGCCAGATGACACTTCCAAATATCATTTCTATATTAATAATTTCGTGACCGGTTACGGTAGACTCGATCGAAACGTTGCCTGAATGATAGAACGTGAAAAAATAAAGATTTCGAGTCGACAACATGTATCCGCAAAATTCGGATTGTCGAGTATTTTGTAAAATTCTAACGGTGCTGACGGACAAATCGCAGTCGCCATATTGGACACCACAGACTAGCGCGAAACTGATACCGGAGGACGACAAACGTTCCGTTTCATGCTAGCGCACATACGCCGTGCGATTTTTCTTAAACCTGAGATTGGCCAACATAACCATAGAAAAAATAGAATAATTGGGAATGGATGATTATTTTAAAAGTGCTTGGTGATTTTTCTTTTCATAGGAATAACCATCCTCAGCTACGGAAAAAAGTTTCCGATTTTTTCCGTCGAGCCATATATTTTAAAAAATAAAAACATTTTATTCAGTCACTCGGCGGTAGCGATGTAACGAATGTCATATTTTCGACATTCGCAAATGCAAATGCGAATGCGAATATTCAGTTTTTGTTAAAATTTGGCACCATTTGTCTATGGCTTGGTGACTTTGGTGGCAGTCCCGTAGAAACGAAATACGTTCCGTTTGTTTTTTGTTCCTAGAATAGCCGAGTTGAGACGAACGAACGCATCTGATTGAAATGTCATTCCACTCTATGTTGCCAGATGGGCTATTTAATTTAGCGCCAAGCCAATCTATCGGGGCTATCTCCCTTACCGGGCGGCGAAAATTATATAATTAAACAACTACTAGATAACCTAATTTTTTTTTTATTCGCATAACATTCGCAGTAATTTTGCGAATGGGAATGCGAATGCGAATATGCCAGAAATATGCGAATATTCGCGAATGCGAATGCGAATGCTAATATTCGTTACAACACTACTCGGCCCTTATACGGCAGTTAAGCAGTACGCCAATTCCTATCCAATTAAAAAAAAACTGCTTGAATCTGTAGTACACGATGACATTTCTAGCTAAAAGAAGCAACGGCTAAGTGGCGCCGTCTGTAGATTGTTCGTGTTACTAAACCATTATGGTAATTTTTATTGAAATTGGCATTGTTCATTTTTTTTAAGCTGTACTTTTAACACCTTTATTTGATAGAATGAACTTTTTTAAGAAACTAACTTGAATATTATGCTTCTACGTATCTTTGTTTATTAATAATAAATATAAATATTTTTCGCTGTTTGATAATTTGTTAATTTTGGCAGGATCCCAATCGCCTTCGTACAGAAATATAAAAAAAGGTTTTGTCTATATGTCAACGTCATAGATCTGTAGATGTGTGTGAATTTAACGGCAAACTCACGTTTAATGTCAACAATGTTCGCGTGTTCGAAATTATTTCCGTTCGTTGGTGTTGTTATTGTTTTCCGTGCTGTTTTTGCTTTTTCGTTTCACCCCTGCACATCTTTCCTGACTTCTACTTACATTAAAATGGTCTTCGCAACAATGCATCGTGTAAACTTTGAAATATTCCACATTAGCTTGCGTACACCATTTCTTCTGCAAACCTTCTCTGATTTTCACAATGATTTTGTTGGGGCTATAGTTCGAGTCATTGTTGCATCCCGGCAGAAAACATTTTTTTTATAAATATCCATTGTTTGTTACAGTTTTATACTTTGAATTTGCTTTTATTTCTAATGTTTGTAGGTTAAGTCAGAATGTAATGTTATGATGTAGATGTGACAGTGATAGCGTGACAGATACCGTAGCTAAACTTTTTTTTTTCATTTTTGTGGCAAACATTTAATGGCCGATTCTTACATAAAACCCGGTCGTTAGATCAAACAAAGGTCAAAACTTACTACGTACTTTTACAAAAATATCTGCAATCGTAAAGTATTTTTGAAATCGGACAAGATAAATCGGTTATTTGATAGTTTTCCTCCAAATGGTTTTCGAATTGGAGCATACTAAAAAAAATGAACAATGTCAATTCCCCATGTATGGTAGTAACACAAACAATCTACAGGCGGCGCCACTCAGCCGTTGCTCCTTTTAGCTACAAATGTCATCGTTTACCACAGATTCAAGCAGCAATTTAAAAAAAAATGATATGTCATTGGCGTAGTGCTTATCAGCCGTATACAGGCCGCCGAGTGACTGAGTAAAATGCAGTGGCGTAGCGTGGCGGGGGCGGGGGGGCGTCCCGCCCCGGGCGGCACTTTTTAGGGGGCGGCAAAATTTCACAATAAATAATAAAAATATTTGAACCTTTTTTATTTTTTTATTACATTGAAATACCTAAATAAGGGAGCGGCATAATTGTCTTCCGCCCCGGGCGGCCGACACCCACGCTACGCCACTGGTAAAATGTTTTTATTTTTATAAAATATAAATATGGCTCGACGGAAAAATAAATAATAATAAACAAATAAATATCATGGGACAAATTACACCAACTGACCCAGTCCCCAACTAAGCAAAGCTTTGTGCTATGGGTACCAAGCAACGGATAAACATACTGATATAATTTAGATAAATACATGCTTAAATACATACAACATCCTTGACTCGGGCACAAACATTCGTATTCATCATACAAATGTCTGCCCCTACCGGGATTCGAACCCGGGACCTCTAGCTTCATAGTCGGGGTCACTAACCACTAGACTATCCGGTCGTCAAATCTGAAACTTTTTTCCGTAGCTAAGGATGGTTATTCGTATCAATAGAAAAATCACCAAACACACTTTTAAAATAATCATGCATTCTCAATTCAAAATAAAAACGGATTTTGGAGAAAATTTCAAACTTTAAAATGGCCGCCCTGTAAAATTGCCATTTTGGACTTAAGTATCAAGTTGTTCACGCCATGCACGGATATATTCTTGCAGATAATTTCAGTTATTGTGAATGCTATCACATCTACCTATTTTTGTATTAAAATAATAAACAGTGATTCGAAATAATGGCTACACATTCTACCTACATTTTGTACCTACAAGTGTTTTATGATTCAAATTTCACCCGAGCGAAGCCGGGTTTTCATCTAGTTACTAAATAATGATACCACATTTATTTCACTAGTGCTCGACTAAGGTCACGTATTGAACGAACGAAATATTTTATGAATGTCACATTCGTAGTTTAGTATATTTCAAATTAAGCGCGATACTTTTGAGGGGTTTAAGGTCCATATTGACATAGTAGATAAAATGTGCGATGACTTTGTAATACACGTAAATAGTGACAGCAGCAGTGAAACTGATTCGGAGTAATTTAAGTTTTTTAGTAAAAGTGCAAAGGTTGAAAAAAATATTAATGTGATAATGTTGTTTTATTTATGGCAAAATGGGGAATGAGTTGAAAACTGGTAACTGATTTGACATGCTTCTGCACATTTCCAAATCGTGCTCTTACACTACTACTAACTAGAAAACATACAAAAAACCTTATTGAACAAATCATTTTATTAAAATACGCTTTGAAAATTTTCTATTCAACATAAATGACGTAAATTAATTTCATTACATCGTTCATTCTTTCATTCACTCACTAAGTCACATCACTATTTAATATTTGCCAAAAACTGACAACACTGAAAGTGTCATCTGGTTGCAGTGATTTATCTGCCAGACTAGGGGTTCCCAACTGGCTCGACCTAGAGCACAGAAGGGACGATGATACACTTCTTTATATTGAGGAAGGCCCCTCATCTGATGAATTTGCCACGGGGCTCAGACGTTGTAGTTACGCTACTGGGAGAGTGAATGGGTGTGTTGGGAGGGGAAGGCCGAGAAGAAGTTTCGTGATCAAACAGGGGACGTTTTGGAAATTTTTGGAAACACGTTTTACCATGACGTCCTAATTCCGAGTCAATTCAAGTTTTAGCTGTCACTTTTAGTATGAATCTGACAGCGAGCGAACTTAAACTGAGTCGCATTAAGACGTCACGGTAAGGCCTCAGGTCGAGAGTACTCGAAATCTACGTGCGCGTATGAAGAGATCGATGAATGTGGATCGAGCGAAAGAGGTGTCAGGATCATAGCAAACGGAACAGAGTATTGTCTGCCTACCCCTGTGGGAAAGAGATGTACTAAGCTCGTTACCACTATATCGCGGAGATAGCAAAGTTATTCAATAGTGGTGTAGTGTCAGTATAGGATTGTTGCTTGTGGCAGGTCCGGCGGACGGCGTTCGCGTGGTTCGAGTGCGGCGCGGCGGGCGGCGCGCACCGCGAGTGGTGCCTGCTGTGCCTCACCAACCTCGGCGACTGCCTCGTGCTCAGCCCCGAGCTGCGCCGCCAGCTCAACGCCGCCGCCGTGAGGAAGGAGGACATCAAGTGCGTTCGCTGGGAAAATATTACAACGAAATGAGGCACTCGTCCCACCGCCCGCGAGTAGGGAGAAGCGAGTGTTTTTTAGTATGTCAATTTTGTCGCTCACTAAAAAACACTCGCTTCTTCGCTACTCGCCGGCGGTGGGACGAGTGCCTGATTGCCCCGAAGAAAAAAATATTTTTGGAAATTATGGGCCGCACTCCTGCTGTGCACCAGTAGCGTGCGGTGGGGGCTCGCCGTGGTAGGCGGCGATAGGGTGGAGCACCACGATCAGTAGGCGCCGCCTGCTGTGGCGATCCTTCCTGCATGTAGTAGCCGATTGAGAACTTAGAAGCGCAACAATATTAACATTTATTACTATGAAAATGTGGCAAACTAAAAAAAATATTACTTATGTATAATTTTCGGTGCTTATCAGTATTTATTTTCGGTGAAAGAAAACATCGCGAGGAAACCGGCACAAGCCTGCGAAGCAAATCGATGGTGTGTGCAGCCTGAGTGAGAACTATAGCCCCTCTCATTCTGAGAAGAGGCTGTGCCTAGCAGCAGGACGTATATAGGCTGAAGATGGTGATGATGATGATTTTCTTACAATATTTAAGAAAAGCACCAAATAATACCTTTGTCAGCACTGCGACTGCTAGACTCGTATATAACTTCGTGCTATCCTCTGCAATAATGTACTATTGCCTATAACGTATTCACATAACTTAACGTAACGTATTTTCTTGCAGCGGTATTTCAAGCCTGTGCTTCTCGAAGCGCGGCGAAGCTCTCTACCTGCACTCTTCTTCGGAACTGCAACGGATAACACTGTCCGCCACTAAGGTACAATAAAATAATAAATAACCAGAATAATTACTCTCTTATCTTAATGCCAGGGGCCTCACTATACATATACTTCGGATGGATCTTTTGTGTCATAATTACACTCTTAAAAAGTCGAGTTCGTCCTACACGTTTTCGTCTGTGGTATTTTCATGGCGTGTCTATATGATTAGTCCGTAGTTTTGAAGATATAAACAGATTTATAACACTTTCGAGTGATGTGCTTTGAAAAATCGGGGCCCAGGATCGTCTCCGCAGGAGGGAACTCTTCAACGGTCGGTCAATGGTTGCATGTGTGTAAAGGTGGAAACACATTTCGAACACGCGACGCGACCCGATGCAACGAATGTATGCGCATGGCGTCACGTCGGATGTTCATAGTGTGGTTCTGGTCATAGAAAATAATACAATTTGATTCGACTCAACACGCGTCGCGTTGCATCGGGTCGCGTCGCGTGTCAATAATGTGTTTCCACCTCAAACGTGTCTGTGTGGCGTGTCAGGTGACGCTGGCGCAGTGCCACGTGCTGCTGGCGCCGTGGGCGGCCGAGCTGCGCGGCGCGCCCGTCGAGCCGCCGCTCACCAACGGGGAACACAAGGTACAACTCTATCTATACGCGAAACGGTAATAAAGTACTATCAGGACGGATTCTATGCCAAGCAATCTCGACTACGAGAATTGAAACCTTACTTGTTATTTGAATAAAGTAGTTTTTTGATTGTTTTTTTTTTTGATAAATGGTTTTCATCGTGTTGTATCGTATTCAACCGTGATTGATTGATTGATTGATCGTCTTAGTGTGTGTGTGTGCGTTAGATTGATTTTTTATAAAAAATATTCAAAAATAGAGGAGCACGTCACTGTCCCCGCCGTTCTTGCTGAAGCAAAATAGAATAGTGAACCGAAATGGGGTTTTAAAGTTGCTTATTTCTCAGCCGGAGGAGAGCGCGGAGGCGACGCACGACGTGACGGCGGCGTCCGCCGACATCACCGTGGACTCCGTGCGCGACCACAGCGCGCCGCCGCCCGACGCGCAGGGCAACGACCTCAACATCAACCTGCAGGTACACCCGCAACACCCCCCACTAACATCACCGTGGACTCCGTGCGCGACCACAGCGCGCCGCCGCCCGACGCGCAGGGCAACGACCTCAACATCAACCTGCAGGTACACCCGCAACACCCCCCACTAACATCACCGTGGACTCCGTGCGCGACCACAGCGCGCCGCCGCCCGACGCGCAGGGCAACGACCTCAACATCAACCTGCAGGTACACCCGCAACACCCCCCACTAACATCACCGTGGACTCCGTGCGCGACCACAGCGCGCCGCCGCCCGACGCGCAGGGCAACGACCTCAACATCAACCTGCAGGTACACCCGCAACACCCCCCACTAACATCACCGTGGACTCCGTGCGCGACCACAGCGCGCCGCCGCCCGACGCGCAGGGCAACGACCTCAACATCAACCTGCAGGTACACCCGCAACACCCCCCACTAACATCACCGTGGACTCCGTGCGCGACCACAGCGCGCCGCCGCCCGACGCGCAGGGCAACGACCTCAACATCAACCTGCAGGTACACCCGCAACACCCCCCACTAACATCACCGTGGACTCCGTGCGCGACCACAGCGCGCCGCCGCCCGACGCGCAGGGCAACGACCTCAACATCAACCTGCAGGTACACCCGCAACACCCCCCACTAACATCACCGTGGACTCCGTGCGCGACCACAGCGCGCCGCCGCCCGACGCGCAGGGCAACGACCTCAACATCAACCTGCAGGTACACCCGCAACACCCCCCACTAACATCACCGTGGACTCCGTGCGCGACCACAGCGCGCCGCCGCCCGACGCGCAGGGCAACGACCTCAACATCAACCTGCAGGTACACCCGCAACACCCCCCACTAACATCACCGTGGACTCCGTGCGCGACCACAGCGCGCCGCCGCCCGACGCGCAGGGCAACGACCTCAACATCAACCTGCAGGTACACCCGCAACACCCCCCACTAACATCACCGTGGACTCCGTGCGCGACCACAGCGCGCCGCCGCCCGACGCGCAGGGCAACGACCTCAACATCAACCTGCAGGTACACCCGCAACACCCCCCACTAACATCACCGTGGACTCCGTGCGCGACCACAGCGCGCCGCCGCCCGACGCGCAGGGCAACGACCTCAACATCAACCTGCAGGTACACCCGCAACACCCCCCACTAACATCACCGTGGACTCCGTGCGCGACCACAGCGCGCCGCCGCCCGACGCGCAGGGCAACGACCTCAACATCAACCTGCAGGTACACCCGCAACACCCCCCACTAACATCACCGTGGACTCCGTGCGCGACCACAGCGCGCCGCCGCCCGACGCGCAGGGCAACGACCTCAACATCAACCTGCAGGTACACCCGCAACACCCCCCACTAACATCACCGTGGACTCCGTGCGCGACCACAGCGCGCCGCCGCCCGACGCGCAGGGCAACGACCTCAACATCAACCTGCAGGTACACCCGCAACACCCCCCACTAACATCACCGTGGACTCCGTGCGCGACCACAGCGCGCCGCCGCCCGACGCGCAGGGCAACGACCTCAGCATCAACCTGCAGGTACACCCGCAACACACCCCACTCGACTGGCAAAAGCTTAACAGGCGTTTATGAATGAGGCCTCAAGTGTTTCGTCACTTTCCAGCGCTAGTTCATTCGCAACATTTTTTATTCACTATATGACACGATAACTAATCGTATCTGTTTTCATAGTAATAATATCTAATGTCACGCTACTTCTTAGTCCGGCCACTCTACAGCGATCGTCTCTTTAAACCCCAAAATTCTTACGAACTCGCCCCAACAGAACTCGCAAGTGAACACGAGCTCGATGGTTGTGAAGACGACGACGCGGACGGCGGTCAACGAGAGCAGCGCCGACGGCAACGCCACCACCACCACCACCACCAGCACCAGCGCCAGCGAGAACAGTGAGTGTCCCCGCACTAAGCCGGCGCGCGCGTACATGCTGGCCGGCGTGCTCGCTAGACTAGTGTTCGGCTCTTGCGCAGGCTTAAGCCCGGTTTAGACTTGCTATATTTTTGAAGTGGAAACTTCTTTATCGGCGTTGGGCACTTTTTTGGATGGGTGAAAAATTATAAACTCGCGTCAGACGTTCTTACGAAAGATGTTCGGAGGGATAGTTAAGTCCCAGGATATCAGGATCCTTTAAGAGCTTATTTTGAAATACGAATGAAACTAGGGTCGCGTTCGATTTTTGAAGTGTACGTTAATTTCGTCGCTTTAGCTTATGTGCGTTTGGCCCAGTGGTATTAGGTGACCGCAGTTCAAGTCTCGTGTAGAATTTTTTTTTCACCTCACTTGCTCGAAAGAGCTGTCTTTCTCCTTAAAAATCTGCGTGGAAAAGTGCTTTTTCCCCCTCTTGGGTGGAAAAGGTTTTTGGAATTCGAACGCCGCGCTGACCACGACCACCACCACCTCACCTAGTCATATACTCAAGTTATTAGAAATTTGAAATTCTTCCATCCACCATTTTTCTCGCTGTAGTGAGGTGAAAAATTGTGTGTTTCGCTCGGCAGCAAAGTTTGTTTAGTGTCTCGTGCCTTGAAACTCTCGCGACGCTCAGGATTCTTCTTTTGAACCACTCGCTTCGCTCGTGGTTCAATCATAGACTCATTCGCTTGCTCGTGTTTCAATACAGGCACTCGCGCCAAAGAAAAACTTTGCAGCCTTGCATAACAAATAACTATTTTCGTTTTGGGCGAGTTACTTAGATTTCACTTCTGCCGGCACTCCCGGAGTACTACCCAGTGTTTTTTTTTAATAAATATAGATAGGCTGAGACGGTGGGGCATCTTATGGCCAGTAAACACCACCACCTGTATCCGCAACACTAGAGGATTGCAGATGCGTTGTCAGCCTAGAGGGCTAAGAATACCTCGTGTGCCGGTCATTTCGACGGCATCTTCAAACTACGTATACTAAAAAGTGTTGACCGTATTTGCATTATCGTACATCTTACGAATGTGTACCAAATTTTAAGTCAATCGGATCGGAGCGACCTAGCTACCAGATTATTGTATTGACATAATTTCAACAAACTGGTATAAAATTGTTGCAAAATTCGTGCCGAATATCTGAAAGCTCATATAGTTCTGCATGTCGCATTACATTGCGCCGCTGGGTCGACGACTTCTATCCAGATCGCGTCAAGGTCTGGCAATGTAATGAATCTTGCTGTATTTTTTTGCAAGTCTAAACTGGTCTTTCGCTTTGCCTCGAAAGCGACAAGCGCCTGGGTAGCGTAGTAGGCGGATGGCCACATATTCAGCGTTTTACATTGTTTTTGGTCGTTATTTTCCTTTTAACAATTATTGTTAAAAGAGATTATACAGTACCGATGCTCAGAATAGTTTAATCCGTGCTTCCGTTGTGGTAAGTGTGGAAGTAAATGTATAATGATAATGAAAGACTCGAGCGGTCAAAACGCTCGAATATATGACCAAACCGCATCGGTCGCTCTTGCGTTTTGGAATGCTCTATGGCTCATCGTGTTACCCACTTGAATCTTTTAATAGCTGTTTTCTAAAGGAACTCTTAGATAATACACCCCTCCCATATCTATAGGTAAAGTGAGAATTGAGTCCCTAACTCGCGCACAGATGTGTGCAGCGTTCTGAGTTCGCTTTATTTCAGGGTTTCCCCTGCACATGCTAAACTTACAAATTCGCACTAGTTAATTAAGATTTAAAAAATATTAATTTATGCGACCAAAAAGTCATACTATTTGCAACATGAAATACATCGTTTAAGTTTCAGCACAAAACTATATTTTATAGCTTGCGTCCAACCCCCGATACCTTTACATTTAGACTGAAGCTAAACGTGCATGAGCAACATTGCCTTGAAATGGCTTCGTATTAAAATAATGTTAACCTATTCGCCGCGACGTCAAATACCAGAGACGTCACCCATACGCCAAACTTCTTTATGCGATGCCTTAAGTTGAACCTAAACCCAATAGGACGAAAGTTGCTTTTGCATTGATATAATGGACCTAATATACATGGACGTTGGCATTGAACCTGCGGCGCTGATATAAGTCGTTGGCGTCGAAAAGGTTAACATTATCAAAAACCCACCCTAAGTATTTATCATTTGGTAGCAACGCACTTTGGTGTTTAAAGTACGCGTTTCGGCGATTTAGGGCACGTTCCATTAGTCTTTGATAAGATCCTGGTATTATATTTGTGATACCATATCTAATTCCATGAACTTGTCAAATACACAACATACAATATAGTGGTGAAACAGGCTCTTGATCTATTTGCGAGGTGCAGTGCTATCAACGGTACAGCAAAACATTATATTTGATAATTTATTTTATTTTATAAGATCTTTGTCTGAACTGCATTAATTTTATGTTTAAGTAATGTTGGCCACACACTTGTGTGATATTATAATAATTCGTAAGTTTAATAATCCTTATTTGATATTTTACAAAAATTCTACTTGCTTGTTTTTTTAATTTATGAATTTAAATTCGTACAGTGTGGCCAGTATTACTTGCTTTCTACACCAACCATATTTATATTTATGTTTAATGTTTGTTTGTATGTTTGACGGGCGCTTTGTGTTTTTGTTTGTAGTCCTAGAACACAGTCGCGAGGAAGGAGTCATCACCCGCATCGAGGTATCCCACACTTTGCTTTAATATCTACTTTATTCTTAAACCTAATAATAATAAAAAAAATATAATTAAATATCTTGCATGATCTCTAACCAGTTTACGTAATTATTTAGCTTTTTATCCCATATTATGAAGCTTCGAAAAGCGTATTTCTGTCCTGAATAATATTAACTTGTTGATAACAATCTCGTTGTTGTCTACTAACAAAAATATCGCAATGTTGTGGCGTCCGCAATTGTCCGTTCTGATCAACGATTCCATTATCAAACATCATCATGAACCAAAGTTAACAGAGTCGTGTCACTTTTCATACAGATGAAAAATACTCAATAAATCATTCTCAAACGTTCGATTTTCCTTTCGATTGTTGACTTTAAATAAGAACAAAATTATAAATGCTCTCACCAACTTTATGGGGGAAATAACGTTTGACACGATATATTGAAACGTTATTATTTGTACGAAGATTGAATACGCTACTCATCTGCACGGCTAGTACAAAGGCTACTCGCTTTGTCGCTCATTGCGTTTCAAATGCAGCAGAATAGACACTGGGCGAGAAAACGACCTAGTGCTGGCCGTTATGTCTATGCAAAGTGTAACTTTCAAGTTTAAAAATCGTTCAGAGCCGGGCAGTTCGCGGCCGCCACGCGTAGTCGAGAAGAACGTGCGGTGGTACTCATAAGGCGCGTTGCACACAGACGGGCACAGTGACGGTCCCCGCCGGCACTGACCCCAAGCTCATCCTCGAGATGTTCGACCGGCAACGCTCGCCGCTCGCCGTGCCCGTCGCGCCCGCCGGCGCCGAAACCAACTAGAACCCGGACAACACACCTTATTATTAACTACGATCACAATGCAAAGGCATTTACGTGAGAACGAGGCGATTTTACGTATCAGGTTGAAGGCGCGAGGCGTCTCAAACACCACACCCTGTGTGTTACAAATATTTTCGTAAACCAAAACTAATAACTACTCTACGAGCGCTTGTGGTGTGTTTTCGTAACACACGGGTTTTGAGCCGCTTCGCGGCCTTACTCTTTATACAATTCGAGGCCATGTTTCATAAGACACGGGCACTCGTAATCGCATACATTATCCTTCTAGACTCATCCAGTACTGATTGACAGAAAGAAATGGTGGCTGCGATTGATTCAAACTGCGTTAAACAAAATAGTAGCGGGTAGATTAGATGAATTTGGTTGGAAGGGGCATGAAAACTATCGTGACTTTACGCAAATTTCTTTGCATTGTGTACCTATTTACTTTAGGGCTGGTTACTTTTAAAAGTTGAATAAACAGGACGAGGGGACTGAAGAGCGTCCTTTTAGAAAAAGCATGTTTTTAAATGTAATGTTTAACTAAGCTAAGCCATAGGTATTATGCGGCTGTTATCCAGTTTGTTTGTCCCTTCGTCCCTGATTTAAAATGAAAGGATGTGTTAAGCGATGGCCTTTTTCAAGTTGCTAAAGTAAAATACATGGACAGCGGATTGTGTCGGAGGAATGTTTTAAATTTTATTTTTGTTTAAATTTATTGTAAGTATTTTTTTATTTATCACTTAATTTGTTCGCGGCGTGTCCAGAGCTTCGTCTTGTTTTCCTTATTGATACTTCGAAAAGATTTTCTTGTTTTTCTTGTAATAATTACGTACCTACTATACTTTAGCTATCTACTTGTAATTAACTATAGCTAATCTTACTGCCATTATATTCCCTTCTTTTTCAATGGAGATTCCTACCGATAAAACATTTATTTAGGAACTTATTATAAATTCTATTTGATAAGTAAAATTATTCTGCATTTGAAAGTTATTTGAAAAGTTTTAAATTTCAACTAAGTACTTGTAAATTATTATCTTTGTATATTTCCGTTTGTTAGATTTTTATTTCTATCGGTATTATTATGTACGAGTTTGATACTTATTCCGCAATGAATAGATTTTACTATCGCCTGTCAATTACGTTAGCATGCGTGTGTACTACCTTGTAATTATACTTTGGGTGTAACTGTCTATGTTGGATGTTGAGTGGCATTTATTTATACACATAATAATGCAATGAAAAGTCCGCTCTGACGACTCGTACTTAACGAATGTTCGGAACTTGAATGAAGTTGTTTAACGTGATAGATCGATTTGATGATATGCAATGCATCCCTTGCAGGTTTATATTGAGTACAAACCCGAGCGCCATAGCAACGATAGTTGTACAGCAAAGCAATGCTGCAATATGATTGTGGATTGTTTTAATATTTATAGTTAAGACAGTTAAGTGAACAATGTGAATTGATGTACCAACCTAGCTTAATTAAGTTAAACTTTCAGACATTCAAAGTGAATGTGATGTGCCTATTTATTTCTTTTTTATAATGATGAGAATTGTATTTAGGTAAATAGTAATAAAAAGTTTTGACAAGTAGGTAATGACTAGAGTATTTTATTATAGTTAAGTGTTAAGTTCCAGGTCAAATCAGAGCAAAACCACGTTTTATTGTCGATTGTTTTAACGTAAGATTTTAAACATTAAAAGCGTTTCATTTGGATTAAAATGTATATTCAGTAAATAATAATTTTATTAAATTATAATGAATGGAAAGTTTTATGCAATATTTTTTTAACTTTTTTTGTAGAGATTTTTTAATTTTATATTTACTGTTTTGCGATTTTAACACTTTGTACCTTATTTGACTGTTCGTCGTCACGGCGGGAGGTAGGGAGGCAGCTGTCGGAGCGAGCGGGACAACAACATCACAACTTGTGATAAGGAATGAGCTTTGTTCTAAACTTGTATTTTTATTAGAGTAAGTTGAATGTGCCTGTTTTATTTTAAGGACTTACTAAACAACTTATTCGGTCTTGAACTACGTAGTGTTGGTATACTGTAGCTGTCGAGCGTCCTCGGCCGATGTCCAGATCGCTTTTTTATAATTGTACAATCTTCTCTATCTAGTATGGCATTTTTAAATATTTGATACGACAATTTGTATCCAATGTTCTTATGCAAAATAAATGCTAAGATAACATTTTGCTGTTTTCTTTTTGAACCTGAAAAGAGACTACCATATTTATAGGAACTACATTTAGCGATACTTAATAAAAATAGAAACTTTATAAGATGCAAAAATATACACATGGAATTACCTTTGCAGTACATCTAGCACTACTCGTCGCCATTATTAAAGATTATTATTGAGAAACGTATAATACGAGTATTACTGAAACAAGTAGGTAATTATAGTAGATAGCTGATTGCAAATATAAATTTTTGGACCAATAGACCTTGCCTACGCAGAAGCTATTTTTAAGTATCGTTGGGAGGGGGGCCGCGGGCAGCGGGAGCTAGCGGCGGGGGAGCATCTGTAACAAAAATTATGTAGGTATTTTTTTGTCTGTATGTGTACGATGCGCAAACTTGCGCCCAATGTTCTAAAAGTTTGCCGGGCACTATAACAGCTTTAATATTTCATAGATTGGAAGTAGAAAGATGTTAAAGACCGACCGCTTAACTGAGTCCTCGGCCGCGCGGGTACAGGGGCGCAGGGTAGGATGACTAAGGGAACCGAGAGCGGTGCGGGCTGGTAGTGCGCCTGCCGCCCGCACCTCGCCCCTGTGCCGCACGGGCGGGGGAGGACTCAGTTAAGCGGTCGGTCTATAATATTGTAAAGAAAAACTTAAGAATTAGGTAGATTTTTTTTTCTATACCCATTTTCTAAACTTCCCAAGTTTAACCTGTGTAAAGTCTGTCTAACCAAAGCTGAACCCACTAGTTATTTGATTGGCAACATTTTGTCTTTAAGTGTGTCTATCTGAGGCTCAGATCAATTACTAAAGCCTAGATACCGTGTTAAAATTTAAGTAGTGACATCAATATGTACATCTCTTAATTCTCATGAAGAAATCAACAAGCTGGAAAGAGATAAATATAGTATTATCTAGTCTGCTTGTACACACCGTACACACCTGAAATGTCAAGTTGGTCCCGTTGGTCTAGTTTTACGCTACTAAATTCAAAAGTCTTTCACATCATATTTCCTTCTGAGAACAGCAGGTCATCTGTATTAAGTTGTATTTGAAATGGTTATGGCAGATAAAAATTTGTAAGTCGACCAGTGATTGCTTTTCATAAATCTGTACGTAACAGAAAAGTTATAAAATAAGGTGAAAGTGGTAATGTGTGCCTAAGGATTGCTTAAATGGCTTGTATTGTTTTGGGATGTAAATCTCATTCGTCTCGTAAGGAAAATGAACGGGAATATATACGCTTTCATCGGTGAGTACATTTTACGTGTTTTCAATATTATGCGCTAACCAATTTGAGCTGAATTAAAATTTATGAACGTAAAACTTTGATTATAGTGACAAATAAACATTTGGACTCAATAACGGCGATAAATCTTCGAGATAATTAGGTATTTTGTAATAGCTTAGAGGTTATGATGTTTTGGTGATAGTGATGTTCCTGTTCATTGCCAGTTTTATCGATATCGAATTATTTTCCTAAACTTCGTATTGTAGACTAAATTATTTACATAAATAATTATGTAATAATGACAATTACAGATTACCTATGGACGAAGAACTAAAAATCGCTACGTCCATAAAATTTGAAGAGTTTCTTCAGTTTCTCCAAGACCTCGTCATCGGATCCTGATTTGGTGGCAATGGGACCAAACTGGAAGTATTCCCTTTCCAACAAAAAAAATAATTTTCCAAATCGGCTCACAACTGACGGAGTTCTGAAGATACAAACATAAAAAAAAATACAACCGAATTTAGAACCTCCTCCTTTTTTTTCAAGTTTGTTATAAAGAAAAGTGATTATTATTTATTGTAATTGTATTTAAAAATGTAAAAATATATACCTATATATATGTGAACATGTCCAGATTTTGTTTCTTTTATTCCAAGCCGAATTTAAAAATCGAAGAAAACAGTACAAATACCAAGCTAAGAAAATGGGCAGACTGTGACTGTGGTACAATTTACAATAACCGCCTTCTCTCTGACAGTCTGTTCAATTACAGATGCTTTTAACTGACGTGAAAAAAAATCTCTGAACAATTAAATTGTTTATTTGAAACCGCTGTTTGATGTTCAGGGATTTCTCTAAATTTCATTTAAAGCCGATCTTACGAGGTATTCTGTATCCACCCTAACCATACATTATTCTGACTATACCCCGTCGTACATCAAATAATAATCATCTGTTTTACCTTGGATCATCTAAATAGTCGTAGTGAGGCATCGCCTTTTCTTCGCGTTATGTTCCATACCGAAAATCCACCCATTCCACGATCCGTAAAATGTCGATAACATACTTTCGATAAAACTTTTTGCTACATCTCTACTTTATCAAAACAGGGGGGGAACAGTGTACAACCTTGTAGTTTTGAGTACCTAAGAAATATATAGACTACCTTTTTCTCCCATTATCAAACGTCATATGAGTAAGCGGTCAAGCTATATGTAACATTGTTTTGATATTAGGACGGTATCTAGGCTTTAGTAATTGATCTGAGATCTGAGGTGTCATGTTGTATGTCAAATTGACATTTCTCTAAGAAAATTGCAGCTTTTTTTTTTTTTTTTTTTTTTTTTTTATGCGAATAGGAAGGCAAACGAGCAAGTGGGTCACCTGATGGTAAGCGATCAACACTGCCCATAGACACCCGCAACCCCGGAGGGATTGCAGATGCGTTGCCAACCTAGAGGGCTAAGATGAAATGCCTCTTGTGCCCGTAATTTCCCCGGCTGTCTTACTCTCCACACCGGAACACAGCAGTGCAAGCACTGCTACTTAGCAGCAGGATTAGCAAGTAAGATGGTGGTAGCTATCCGGACGGACCTTGCACAAGGCCCTACCACCCGCAGCTGTGTGAGTGATCCTGTTACCCGGTCATGATTTTTTGAAATTGCCGCGCTTTTACAGGTTCAGCTTTGGTTAGACAGACTATAACCAAAATGCTTATGCACTGTGTGAATGTAGGTCCATCACTCATGCATGCTTGTAGTTAAAAATGAAATACTCCTCAAAGCTGTCAAAACAGTGTGACGTTGACATTTCCGTACGCGGAATGTGTAAACAGTTTTTATTTTAGTCAATTATTCCGTTCTATCAATCACATATCAAACAAATAACATCCTCAATATGAGTATTTGTAGAACCTGCCTCAAAACTCCAGCGAGTAAGGATATATCTGGGCTGGAGAACGACATAAACGTGGACAACAGAAACTACCTCGACATCATGCTGTTTTGTTTAGATATTAAGGTAAATGTCTCTAAATTACACGTTTTCTCGATTGTGCTACAAAATTTGAATACTTAACTTTCATTCTAGGTTAATCACGATTCAAATATTACAACGAAACTGTGCTTCAACTGCTACAGAAAAATAATTACTTTTTATAAATTCAAAGAACTTTCTCTGAAAAACGATGCTTATTTGAAATCAATTCGGCCGATGAAAGAAAACAAAAATGACGTGCTTATAGATGAAACTGAAATCAAGAATGAGAACTGCTCTGTTTCTGACGATGGAGATAATATAGAAAATCTTGCAATAGAAATTAAGAAGGAAATAGATGTTAAAGAAGAGGATGCATTAGCGGATCTCCAGTCAGACGACGAGTTTTTGAGTGTTATTAAAAAAGTTAAATATGACAGTATTACCAATGAGACCAAAGAAAATGGTAAGGAAACTTAAAAACACAATTTTTGTCACATTCTCTAGTAACCTTAATTCCTAGTGCTGTCTATTTTAGATTCTCATCCAAGTACCGCACGCCGAAGCTACCTAACAACGGCTGATTAAAAACAAATAGTGTCTTCTTCAACCTTGATATTGGCGGAATCATTGATAGTATCGATGGAGCTATATTACCAAAAAATATTTGTCTTTAAAGTATTACTTCTGGGACTTAACCGCGTAAAAATTGTTCTTAATTACCTCTATGTTTTAGCCACAATGCAGTGGCCATGGTCACTAACAGACTGCCATGTAGGGTATCACTCTTGATTAACTGCGCGAGTTTGTCGAACTTCCCACACTTGGTCATTATTTTGCAACGGCACCATATAACAATATTATATCATATATTTTTACGCGGTTAAGTCCCGGAAGTAATACTTTAAATAAATATGGGTTAAAACATTACCAAAAATTTAATTAAAACCATAATTTTTTACTTTACCCAATCTGCTTAAGTCTTTTTACTTACAATCCTAATATTTTCTTTTAGTACCACATCCCAAAATATATGGCCGTTCAAATAAAAAAAAATTAAAAGGTGAAGATGAAAAGATTAATGGACGCCAAGTGTGCGAGGAGTGTGGCAAGTCTGTCCGTAACCTGAAAGACCATGCACTTCAGCATCAGCCCAAGTCTGAACGACGGAAGCTTCCATGCAAAGTTTGCCCCAAGGTGTTCAGTAACTATAGTGCTCGAAGCAGACATTACAAAATCAAGCATTTAGGCCTTAAGAAAAAATGTGATATTTGTAATAAGGGTGAGATTAATTATGATTATTACATATTCTAATTTTTAAATACCACTATAATATAACACATATTATATAGTCGTGTGTCTTGTTGTTGTGTTCTAAAGCCTCTAAAATATAAGGTAAAAAAAATATAGTCTTGTTGGTCTGAAATAGTATCAATCTTGCTGACTACAACAAAAATACAAAAAGATAGCCTTATATTCGGCACGGGCATGGTTCGGGTTCGGGTGGGGTTAATTATTATTAATACATACTTGTGTTTAACGCCTTGACCGCCAGAGTCATCCAGTCGTGACAGCCAATGGGATGCCTCACACGCCAAGGTCATCAAGACATGACCAATGCTCTAGTTGAAACAATCCCTTCTACAATGGAAACAAAATCCATTTTTACATTCACGGTTTGTTCCGTGGCGTACAGAGCACGTCACTGCATTCGTAGTGTGGCAGTCTAGAGGTTAAATACATATTAATAGTAAACATCCAAGACCTGAGATTAACCATTAATATTTATCATACATAATCTGCTCCAACTGGGGATAGAACCTACCTCTAGCG
Organism: Pandemis heparana; assembly: GCA_963854515.1. Classification (NCBI taxonomy): domain Eukaryota; kingdom Metazoa; phylum Arthropoda; class Insecta; order Lepidoptera; family Tortricidae; genus Pandemis; species Pandemis heparana. The sequence goes on along the minus strand of OY978013.1, from coordinate 12,847,246 downwards.
TAATCTAGCAAAATCAAGTACTCTAACCACTTGGGCTACCCAATCGTCTAATAAACAGCTCTGTTGCAGAGGTGGTGAGCCTCAGACAGCACAAGCTGGTTGTGCACGACGCGGCGGCGCTGCCGTACGGCTGCGTGCCTTGCGGCCGCCGGTTCATCTCCCAGTCGGCGCTGGAGCTCCACATGACCACGCACACCAAGGACCGCGCGCACGAGTGCGAGCTCTGCCAGAAGAAGTTCAGGGCGAGGCTGCATCTAATACTGCATAAGTGAGTACAAAAACTGTATCGTGTTGCAGGTTACCACTGTCTTACCCCTTTATTCATAAACGCTCTGTAGGCTTCTACTAACTTAGCAATCGTTTGTCCTTATCTGTGAAAGGTAAAGGACAAACCGCTGCTAAGTTAGTAGAAGCCTGTAGAGCGTTTATGAATAAGGGGTTTACTCGCTAATGATGTGATGACGTTGCAATGTTCCAGTGTGGAGAGTAACCCCTTTATTCATAAACGCTCTATAGGCTTCTACTAACTTAGCAATCGTTTGTCCTTATCTGTGAAAGGTAAAGGACAAACCGCTGCTAAGTTAGTAGAAGCCTGTAGAGCGTTTATGAATAAGGGGTTTACTCGCTAATGATGTGATGACGTTGCAATGTTCCAGTGTGGAGAGTAACCCCTTTATTCATAAACGCTCTATAGGCTTCTACTAACTTAGCAATCGTTTGTCCTTATCTGTGAAAGTTGTCAATGTGACAGATAAGGACAAACAATTGCTAAGTTAGCAGAAGCCTATAGAGCGTTTATGCATAAGGGGGTAACTTTCGGTGAAATTACTGGCACATGAGGTTTTTTTTTTATATGAATAGGAAGGCAAACGAGCAAGTAATAATAATAATAATAGGCGAGTCACCGCCTACCAAACTTCAATTTGTTGAGATATTGAAATGGTAGGTGTCCGTTTATCTCATTCCATAGCCCATTAATCCTGCCACAGCATCCCAACCCCATAGCCCATTCCATGTCGTTCCCTACCAGGCAATAGTTTGGCAACTGTGGAGGACTGTCCGCTAGCACATCTCCATGGTGTATTAGGGGATAGACCTCCATAGTTGCGCCCATCTCATGTTTATATTATATGGTACCAAAGGCCTCTTCATGTTGGCCTCGGCCCCATGAATGCCTTTCAAATGACCGGGTCCCCATGGGCCCGTGATCGGAAACCCGTACCAACAATAATAATAATAATAATCATTTATTTCGGATAACTAAAGATCCATACATAAATAAATTACACTACAGTCAAAAATTACAATAATATGGGCAATAATCACAATATAGATTGGAATTAAATTAAAAAAGGCAACGCGTCTGGAACCCTCTTGTGTTGCATGTGTCTGTGAGAGGTGGTGTTCATTACCTACAGGTGACCCACTTGCTTATGGCTTATTTGTCGTTGTAAAATAAAATGCTAAGATAAAATATTCAGTGCTTACAAAACTAGTCGTTAAATAACGCCAGTGCAACTAGAAAAAGTCGTTTTTGACTTATCAATAACGCTAAGAGAATGGATTGGAATTGTAAGGGATTGACATAAGTCTAAGAAGAACCGCATGTTCTAGCAGAACAAAATACTACTGGCAAGTATATATGTCGACATCGATACACTACGGAGCGTATGTCACTTGTCTTGCAATGCGGATGGCATATACTGTTCGAACCAACTTACCAAAACCCTTATCATTTATTTTAATATTGTGGCCCCTTTGCTTAATAGTATGAATGAGTGGTGGTGACATCGGAAGAGTCCAAACGGTTATTTTTTTTGTTGCAGACGACAGGTGCATGACCAGGAGAAGACCCACATGTGTCAATTTTGCTCAAAGACTTTCTTCAAGAAGTATCATTTGCAAGTGCACTTACGGTAAGAAACGATTTTTTGTTACATCATCATCATCATCATTCTAAAACATGTGCAATTCTTCTTAAATAAATAAATAAATAATATCATGGGACAAATGACACCAATTGACAACATTTCATATTTCTGAGCCTATAATTTTAATGGTTCTCTGTATTTTGTTTGAAAAGATGAACATGCTGACAGTTTAATTTTTTCGCCAGGGCTTGTATTTAATTTATAATTAATTTATTAATTTGTGCTTATTCTAAAAGGGCGTAACTCCGATACTATCACAGAATACACACTTATCCCTTTGTCTTTCCTCTATAGAAAAAAAACCCGACGTTAATTTCAAATTGTCAATGTCAGGCCCTATTCTCCAATATTCGATTTTCGAGGTTCGCTTCGTGCTGTTCCGCTCATACTAATAGTAATTATCTTGAGAGTGAGAGAGAAGGTATGCAACGAACTTCGAAAATAGAATTTGAGAGTTGCCCCCCTTGTAGTTTGAAGTTGTCAAAAATACAAAGTTATGATCGCTTATTTTTTCTCGTGAAAAAAGCAAAGGCGTTTTACCTATCATGTGGTAGTTTTGGTAAAATTAGGACATATTTAGGAAATATTTTTGGCAACTTCAAAGTACAAGGGGGGCAACTCTGAAATTCTATTTTCGAAGTTCGTTGCATACCTTCTCTCTCACTCTCAAGATAATGACTATTAGTATGAGCGGAACAGCACGAAGCGAACCTCGGAAATCGAATATTGGAGAATAGGGCCTGACATTGACAATTTGAAATTAACGTCGGGTTTTTTTTTCTGTAGAGGAAAGACAAAGGTAATAAGTGTGTATTCTGTGATAGTATCGGAGTTACGCCCTTTTAGAATAAGCACAAATTACTAAATTAATTATAAATTAAATACAAGCCCTAGCGAAAAAATTAAACTGTCAGCATGTTCATCTTTTCAAACAAAATACAGAGAACCATTAAAATTATAGGCTCAGAAATATGAAATGTTGTCAATTGACCCAGTCCCGAACTAAGCAGAGCTTGTATGTACTATGGGTACCAGTGGAGTGAAGATCCTTTGATTAACCGCCACACTCCGATGCTGACATTGGAAATAGCGCCGGTATGATTAACGGATTAACTATTTAAATAAAACAACTTTATTTCACCTTGGCTTGGAAAATACTATATTTGATCAAAAATATACTTGGGAGCAGGCTTATTACTTATTACGTAACTCGCTCGCAATCGCCATCGTGTTCATTTTGACGGTTCTTGTATGGATGTGACAGCTAGCTGATTCCGATGCCAATTGCCAGCCCATACATGAACTGTCAAAATGAAGACGTGGCGAGCGAGTTACGTAATAAGCTACCGGGTCACATTTCATACAAGTTTCTATGAGAGCTGGCCCGGTTTCTTTGCTCCCGGGTATAGTTGGCCACCGTAGTGGATGTCCTCTGTCCAGGAGCCACACGAAGGAGAAGCCGTACGAGTGCACGCGCTGCGGCAAGTTCTTCTCGTCCAGCAGCACGCTGCGCAACCACCGCACCACACACAGCGACGTCAAGGAGTTCAGCTGCCAGCTGTGCGACATGACCTTCGCCAGGTCCAGGTCAGTGGACGTCATTGCAGACCGACCGCTTGAATGACTCGCCCGCGCGGCACAGGGGGCGCGGGGTAGGCGACAAAGGGGGCTGAGAAGTGCGGGCGGGTAGTGCCTGCCGCCCGCACCTCTCGGCCCCCTTTGTCGTCCTACAACGCGCACCCCCATGCTTATTACGTAACTCGCTCGCGATCACCATAGTCTTCATTTTGACAGTTCATGTATGGGCTGACAATTGACAATATTTCAAATTTCTTTATATTCATAAATCAAAAACCATATCGAGAGAAACACTTGTAGAACACAAAAAAAATATTTTTAGATTTTTTCGTACAGTATTTTTTGGAAAAATGAGCAAAATATGTAAAACAGGAAATTACGTCCAGCGGCCGGTCCAATACTGCCATTATAAAAAACCTTGTCTTCCGGGTTTCCCTTTCACATTTACAACTTTCACAACACAAACACTACTGACAGCTGACGGTTAATTCATTCGCACACGGCTTTGTTGCCATCGGGAACACTAGATAACTGTTTGCCGGGCAATAATGATAATATTTTTGCAAGTTTTCATTTAAAAACATATTTTTTGTGAAGTATTCTGTTTGAGTTTGTCAGCTCGTTTTGACGTTCATCGACAGTGACAACTGCATTCACTGTCAAAGTATTTAAGCACAGGTTTTGGCGGTCAATTAATGTAATTATTTCAACGTTTTTTTAAGTGTACGAAACAAAGCAGTGACGTCATTTCGCTAATACTTGACGTTTGTTACTTACGTCCTTTCTGCTTGAGCAACGATTTAAATGGATTTTTCCACGAAAATACAAGATTTTCACGAATATAAAAAATATGGGTGTCTTAAATTTGTGCGCTCTTTCCAGCCAGACAATAAAAAGTAGCTCTTAAAAAATTGAAATATTGTCAATTGGCATCGGAATCAGCTAGCTGTCACATCCATACAAGAACTGTCAAAATTAACACGATGGCGATTGTGAGCGAGTTACTTAATAAGCCTGCCGAACCCGCGCGAGCGAGGACTCATTTAAACGGTCGGTCTATATATACATCTGTTCGAGATAGCTCAAAAACTATTGAACAAAATTTTTTGCGGGTTTCATAATTGATCGATTTAAAAATCCATTCACCCTTAGATTCCTACATTATCCATAATGAACAATAGCCTATATTATACAATTCTGCGCGGACAAAGTCATGGACAACAGCTAGTAGATTATTTTAGGTTTTAGGTATTTAGGTAAACCTTTGTCGAATTATGAATGATTTTTCAAGGATATTAACAATCAATATGTTAAATATGTAGCAGTAATATAGCCTTTTTATTCTGAATTCGCTACAATTTCAGTACATGTTGTCGGTTTCCTTACGATGTTTACCTTCACAGAAAATCTCATGGCAAATTTCAAATGTTAAATAGAAAGTCAGTGTTCGTTTCGCTGCCGCCGGGGCGAGCGCTCTCTGATGAAGGGCTACGGAATAGTCCGAAACAATTGTCGGAGCAATCCTTCGGCTTTTATACGTGAGTTATCCGGTGTGTTGTAATTATGTTTGAGTCTCACGGTAGTTTCATGTTGAAAGTTAAATAGAAAGTCTAGAAAACGTAACTTTTTATAGTTCAAGTCTAAACGAAGCCTTATTGGTTTCGTTGTAATATGTATAATTCCATTACATACATACATAAATCACTTTTTTATCCCTTACGGGGTAGACAGAGCCAAGGGTAACAAGACCCAAAGGCCACGCTTAGCATGGTTGTGGGCGGAAGTGGAACGGGGAATCAAAATAGTGACGGGTTGCTAGCCGCATCGCCTATAACATGATTCCTAAGATTCCCATTCCCTCGATGGGCTCCATTCCATATGTGCAATTTATTGTACGCCAGCTACCTGAAGAACCACATGATAAGCCACACGCGCGAGCGCCGGCACCCGTGCCAGTACTGCGGGTTGCGCTTCGGCCGCTCCGACCACCGCAAGCGGCACGAGTGGACCGCGCACCAGAAGCATATCGTTGCCAGCAGCACGTAAAACGAACTACGGCTTCATCACGCCCTTAGGGTCTGAGTGGCCGCTCGAAGCGGAGCGTTCGGCGGGGCGGGCAGCGTGGCGGGCAGCGGCGGCGGGCTCTGTGCGTGCACTCAGGACACCAGGTTTCATTTGTTTAACATGCACGCCCAACTCAAGCTTACTCCCAGCTCTTACACTTAATACGGCCGCTCATTGTGGCCACTAATCTTCATTTAATTTAGAATGAGAAACTGCAATAACATTATATTCTTCTTCTTTTTCAACCTTGATCTACCCAATGCTGAGGAAAAGTGTCTTCCATTTTAGACCATTCTGTACGGTCCCTAGTTTTCCGCATCCAGTTTGGTCAATTATTTGTTACCTAGAAAATAGTACAGACTATTGAGTCTGGGAGCCGCAAAATAAAACTGTTTTAATGTCACTTTATTTGCTTGTCGTTAATTGTTACTGTAGTACAAATTGTAAAGAGATTACAGTTCACGAGCCGCAATAGAATGTTGTGGTTTCTCATCCTAAATGAAGTATAGTCGCCGCCACTAAACGCGACCATCGGTGGTTCACTCGGACCACAAAGCAAGGTTAAGACGAAGCCAGTGTAGGCTGCTAGTTGTATTGGCAGTCAGCGCTAGCTTGTTATTAAACCGTTAAAACCCATGTGTACCGCTTAAAACGTCAAAAACTATTTTCACTTAGGTACATACAGTCAATATAACAGTCAGCCTTATTTTTTTCTGATATAGAAACTGTCGTAAAAATGGTGCAACATTTGGCCGACCATATGTCAATAAGCATTTTGTAGATTTATGATCGTTAGGCTGGAGCTACCGTGCGATGTGTATTTCATTCAATCAATTCACAGCACCTCTCGTGAAACAACCTGTAAAGGTTGACTCAATTCACATCACAATACAGCTACAGGGCCGTGCAAACGGGTTGAGAACATTTACAGCATACATTTGTATGAAATAATCGGACTGAACTGATCGGACCGAGACCGTGCCAGGCGGGGCATCGAAATGTCGACGGGTATGTTCCCTGACCACTGCCCAGCGTAATAGTGAGACCAGCAGCCGTTTTTGTGCGGGTTAATTTGTTATTGTACTTTTTATCACCGTGTACAGTCAGCGTCAAACTGCAGCAACCAAACTGGCCATATTGAAACACGCTCTTAAATCGCCGTTGACATAAAAACTTGTATATGTACCGGTATATTTGGACACTTTCTCCGCTGCGATTTATTTGGCGCTAACTGTCGTCAAAATTTTCACAATTTTAATACGGCGGTTAGTATGTATTCATTATGAGTGACACCTACGATAGTAGCGGGTCAACTTTGCACTTTCAAGGCTTTACTGTTACTTGTTGGAATATAAGAAAATCGTTTATGATTCAGGAGTTGTGATAAGCGGGTATCAACATTTTTACTGTAAATTCTTTATATGGTGTAAGGTTATACATCTGTGTATCATGTTTGTAGCTTGAAAGTTGTATTTTTGTTAAGAATTCTAAATTATTGTGGTTAAGAGTATCTTTTAAAGAAATGACAGTTCAAAATAAATCATCTATGTATATTTGTTACCAATTTGTTTCAATTACTGGATACAGACTCTACAATACGTATGAGATAGATTACCTACATTTATATCGTCTTTGGCCTGATTTTTAGGGTTCCTTACTCAAGGGTTTACCTTCGCTGTCCGTCTGTCTGTCTGTCTGCCTGCCTGTCCGTCTGTCACCAGGCTGTATCTTATGAACCGTGATTGCTATAGACAGATGAAATTTTCACAAATGATGTATTTTGTTACCGCTATATCAACAAATACTGAACAGATTATTTTTTATGTATTGTTTGTCTATCTCAGTAACCAACATAAAATGACCTCACACTGCATACATTTTGCTCAAGAGCAGGCTTCTGCTAACACTGGATTTAGTTGGTGCGCGAGTCCGACACGCACTTGGCCGGTTTTATTCTTTGTCAACATACTTAAGGTTACTTCAAACAAAAGCCCGTGGTTAATACAATCATTTTATTATTAAAATTCGTCAAAAATTACAAAGGCCACACTCGAATCACACCTTACCAAATAGTAATTAGAAATACAACAGTCACTTTAGTTTGGTCCAGTAGAAAAATCTTGAAAAAATATAAAACAAATTACCTGACAGTAGGAATCATGCAAAAAATTTATATAAAGAGCGTCCTCGCACTTAGAGCGTTCTTACCCGAGCATTTGTAAACGAGCAATCAAAGTAAGCTTTGTAACGCTCGGCTCAACGTCCACACCACGCGAATATTCGACGCCGAAGGCGAATGTTCCTTTAAGAGGGTGCATCCGTGCTGAGCTCGCAACGTCGCATTTTTGGTGTTTTTTTGCGAATATTTCACAGAAATTAAAGAAAGAAAGAAAGAAAGAAAGAAAGAAGACATTTATTCATTTTGCAAGACACACAAATATAAGAGCATGTACACACAATTTTATAGAAAGAAAAAACAACAGTAAAAAAACCAGACATGAAAATTGAATGAAGGTATCATATATCCGTCTGTAGTGCACTTCGTTTTTAGTGTATTAATGTGTCTAATGCAATAATTGATCGTGATGGACTTTTATTTTCTTATTAAACGAGATATAGTATTTTATCCCTTTAATACGAAAATATAATTTTGACGAGAGCGATCCTTTTTTTGTGCGATTAAAGTAATTTGTTCCAGTTCATTCATACGAAACGAACCTTCTCAAAGTGACGCTATCGTTATAAAAGCTACAAATATAACTAAAGAACTTCATTGTTTAGGAGATACAATTTTTAAGTATTTTAGTTAAGGAGAAAACGGTTTCTCGGCTATATTCTCCGATCCCTCTTTCTCTTCACACTCGCCGAACCCGGTGAGCTCGGGCGTTTCACCCGGCTCGAAGATGTTCAGCGTGTTCATGATCAGCTCAAACTTTTCTTCCAAGTAAGGGAATTCCGCGTTGAGGGTTTCGACGATGAATTTAATGCGGTCGTTGAGGGCGAGCGCCTGGTTGTACTCGCTCAGCGTGGTGGGCTTTGATTTCCGGACGCGCACCGACTGTCGTTTGACGACCGTGGCTAGCTCGGTGCCGAGGCGCTGGCTGCGGACGACGCGTTCGAGGAGCTGTAAAAGCAAACTAGCTATATAAGCAGTTGAGAGTCGTTTTTGGGCACTGAATGCTTAACCGTTAACCTATTAGACCTTGACCTTTCTTTTGTGGTTAGTTATGTTACACAAATGTACATGCATCGAGATATCATGAGATATTCAACTTGTTAAAAAGCTATTCCTCACCCGAAACGAAAGAACGTGAACGTGAAGCGAAAGAGCTATGTCAGGATCGTAGCAGGTGGAACAAAGTAGTATCTGCCTACCCCAGTGGGAAAGAGGCGTGGCGGTATGTATGTATGTATGTATTCCTCACCCGCCTAATATTAAATGAAAAACAGAGTAATGCCTTGACCACACGCAACGAAGTTACGACAGCAAATTGTTACTCGGCCGAGAGAGCAGGTGAGTGGGCACTCGGCCTGTTAAACAAAACAAGATCCAAGTGACTTAATTACAAAAACGGATAACTCACGTATAAAAGCCGAACACGAGTACCAATACGTACCTACGTGAGTTATCCGTTTTTGTAATTATGTTTGAGTCTCACTGTAGTTTCATGTTGAAATTTAAGTGACTCGCCATTTTACTGGTCCGAATACAGTCACAAAGTAGACACGAACTAGCACGCCGAGGGCACTCGCCACTGGTACGTGTGATCAAGGCATAGCGAGGTCACTGACCCAGTGCTTCTGCCGCTCGGCGGCGCGGCACTCGCGCAGCAGCGTCGCGACGCGCTCCTCCAGCTGCGCGTTGAGGGCGTCCGTCTCCGCAGTCTCTTTCGTGAGCCGCTCTTGCTCCCGCTGCAGCCGTTCCATGTGCTGCTTTGCGTCGCTTAGATCCTGGTATACATTTATTTTAAAAAAACAGTAAGTATCCGCCCAATCTAGTCTAGTTGCAAACTAAAAGGAAAAATACAAAAAGGGGTGCAAGCAAACTACGCATAATCGCGTGCGCGTGCGATGTGTCTCAACGAGTTTGCTCGGCAAAGTTTTATTGCGCTTTTGTGGGTGCAACTGTACGCACACGCTTCAGCTTAGCTTAAACCGGCCGACTTCGCTATTCGCAGGGCTCTGTCTCGAGTCTGAAGCTATTGCATGCATGTGTGACTAAGCTCTAAGAACAAAAAGTTGCGCAAATCAGCACAGCGACACTCGCGCGACGATCGCCAAATAAGAAATGAGTATTCCATCATTATTCTGGATCCATGTAGCTTAGCTACTAGTCACTTGGTGTCTACATCATGTAGCTCGCCTGTCCCCATTGGCGACAACGGCCGTAGTCTACTTTAGCTTAGTAGTTGACAGCCCACCCTGGTGACCCGCTGCACGTCGGCGCGCGCCAGCCGCAGCTTGTGGTGGAACTGCGACTGCGAGGTGTGCCCCGCACCACCGTGCGCCTTTTCCACTGCCGCCTGAAATCAAAATAATACAAGTACCTACCTAAATGCAGAGTCGTTGCAGGTCGATTGTGTGTAACGACTCGATGCATTACAAAGAAGTCGGAGTGACCCTTACACCCGATGTTTACTAGAACATTGCCGTTCGTATCATCTACGTTGGCAAAGTGTAGTTATTGATTGTCAAGCTGACGCAATATCGAATATGCAGGCAAGACCGTCATCAAATCAAGGGAACCAGCTACTTATCAGCGAGTCGTAACCGTAACTGTTGCACGTTACAGTAACCAAAAACGCACTTGGCTCGCGAGCCTGCCGCGAAAAAAGAGATGTGTGTGCCGCGAACGAAACGCCATCTCACACTTGGGTTTTTGATTTTGATTACGTTACTGTAACGTGCACCAGTTGATACTGTTTCACCTCGCAGATGAGTAACCGGCTGAGAGTATCCAGTCTTACAGCCTTATAATAAGTTAGAGGCTCGCTATAGGACCGTTGCAAAAAAACATGATTCATAAACTTCTGTTAGCTCTAATCAGTCCATCAACAGCTCAACAACTAACAGACTGCTAGCAAGCGTTTTTGAATCATATTTCTTAACAACTGTCAAATAAGCTTCATCAGTCTGTTAACTAATAGACCGATCAAACCTCAATTAAGGATTTTTTATGAATAAGGCTGTTAGATCATATCTCCGCTTGCCATAAGGCGTGTTTGTGGTCAAACGTAGAGAGCCAATTACTTATGCAAAAAATATGACCGGGTATCACCACCACGTAGTCCACATCAAACTTAGTAAGTGACAAACTGTAGAGTAACGCGCACTCTTTAACGTTTTAGCCGCCGAAAAGATACCGAACATGCCAGTATCGCCGAATGTCAAAAACTATAGGACATTATTGTCTTATTTATAAGACTACGGCGAAATAAGCTGGATGTATGTGTCTTATATTTAAGACCAAGGCGGTTAAAGGGTTACTTCGTTCTAGGTTAAATTGGTGTAGCGAGTATTCGTTTATAGTTTTTTTTTTTTTTTTAAGTGAATAGGAAGGCAAACGAGCAAGTGGGTCACCTGATGGTAAGCGATCACCACTGCCCATAGACACCCGCAACCCCGGAGGGATTGCAGATGCGTTGCCAACCTAGAGGGCTAAGATGAAATACCTCTTGTGCCCGTAATTTCCCCGGCTGTCTTACTCTCCACACCGGAACACAGCAGTGCAAGCACTGCTGCTTAGCGGCAGGATTAGTGAGTAAGATGGTGGTAGCTATCCGGACGGACCTTGCACAAGGCCCTACCACCCGCCTTAGTTGTACTACGTATGTTGATTCCATGCCCAACCTATGCCGATCGAAAGCAGAAGTGCGCCGGTAACAACGCTGAATAGAGGCCCAGTAGGCCTTCCAAACTGTTTCTGCTGTTGTGTCGCTCGTTACCTGCGCGCGGCTCTTGTCCATGGCGGTTTCGCGGCGCGTCACCAGCAGCGCCAGGTCCTCGGACAGCTTCTCACCCATACGCCGCAGCTGCTCGCGCCGGACCTGCATCACGCGATTGGCATGGTTTAGTTAGACGGTCAATATTATCGTGATACTTACTGGTATTATTTTAATATAGGATCGTGGATTTCGAAACGACTGGATTCGATGCGATATGCATCAATATTTCGTGATTTGCGTGGATCACGTGATAATATTGACCGTCTAAACCATGCCATTAAGTTACCTACTCACAGTCGATCAAAGAGCAGTAGGCTTATTGTCTAACTCGCTCGCAATCGCCATCGCGTTCATTTTGACAGTTCATGTATGGGCTGCTGTCACATTCATACATGAACTGTCAAAGTGAACACGATGGCGATTGCGGACGAGTTAGACAATAAGCCTACAGGTCGGTATATACGTTGGTAGGAGCTATGTTTAACCACCTAACTAACCAAAAATTGCCGGTAATCCGCATGATGGGATGGTTATTTACAAAGGGCGTATCACGAATAATGTCTTTTCATAATACCTATTATAAAATATTTCACTCTCTATCGAGAAACTGGTAATAGGTTATTCCCTGGATAACAACAAAGAAAACTACGTGAGGTAGATACCTACTTTAGTTAACATTTGTCTAATGATAAACAGTTCTTTTTCAATTTCTAAACGACACTGAAAATTAGAACACAGAAAAATCCGAAAAGTAAAGCTATGGCCGGGAATCCAACCCGGCTCCTCGTCATTCCGTGACGCGTGCTATACCCGTACACCACCCATAGCAGGTGAGTAAGCCTTCGAATTTTTCTATATGTTACCAACTGTCACGTGACCTTGTTACTATGCGAATATTTGTCGCTAAGCGTCCTCTGTTTGAATGATGTGTCTATACGACACAATTACAAACTCCCGTGGAACATGTACTGCTCACCAGGGACGAGAGAAGGCGCTGTTTTTCAAATGATAGGAAATATCAAATGAATCAAGAAATTTTACGTTTTACCGTTAGAAATTTAATTTCTAAACGACACTGAAAATTAGAAACATAGAAAAATTTGTATTAGTTATTTCTTTTTCAATCACAATTTAACTTAAATTTAAGTTATTACGTTTTAAATAATATGTTCCTTACTTCCATCCTATGAATTTCCGTTTTCATCTGCCCAATCTCACCAACTGCCGACTTGGCGGCCTGCATGTTCTTCCTCAGCTCAACGGCCAAGATACCCTGTTAAACAAAATTTACTATGAAGCAGAGCTTCTATCCCTTGACAGATAACATGGATTTTACTCAAAGACCACTTGACCTTTCTTTGCCAGATGAGAGCCTCCCTCTGCATGCGGTCCAGATCCTGCGTAAGGTTTATTTTCTCCTTGTCCATGGTCTCTATGGCTTCCTCTAATTCAAAAACTTCTGCATCCGCGTCCTTCAACAAAAAAAAATGTGTAGACAAGTCTTGTCAGGGCCAAGGGTTAAAAAATTGAAAATTGCTCGCATTTGCAAAAATTTGTCCGAATACTTTGCAAATTTATTTGGCACCGAGAAGTATAAATACCTACTAATTTATAAATTTGCCGTACTAAATACATGTAGTTAGGTATTATTTATTTTCAGTAGTAGGTAGATATTGACATTGGCCATAAATTAAGCTGAAAAATAACAAAAAATATTGAAGATTACATAGGGTCATTTTGTTGGGTCTTGAAACTAAGGCCTTCAAATTATTAACGTCAAGCTACCAACTATCACAACTATAGTGTAGTGTTGTCCAGTGGTGTCTGAGGCCCGTGGCAAATTCATCAGATGGGGGATTGGGGGACCTCCCTATAAGTAACGAAGCGCATCGTCGTCCCTTCATTGCCAAGCCAGTTTCTATGCCCCGTGGAGCTAGGGGCCAGTCCGCCACCTCATAGTGACGGTACCTTAAGTTTGGCAGCGTAGTCATGCGTGAGCGCCTGGTGGTCGCGGCGCAGCGCCTCCCCGCGCTCCCCCGCGTCGCGGCGCGCGCGCTCCAGCACCTCGAGCCGCCCGCGCAACTCGCGCAGCACGCGCTCTACGCCGGCGCGCTCCGCCGTCACCGTCTCGATATCCGCTTGGATGCGCATCGTCTTCTGCTCGCAGATTTGGATCTCTGTATGACAGATAAAGATGAAATTCTATTCGCCGCGTGTTTTGTGAAGAAATATAGTGAATACGCTCCTAGAGGAAAGACTCGGAAATTTGCCGTCACACAATACTACTTAAATAATAGTAGGTACAAGTAGCTACAGTACAATAGATCCACGTACCGTGTCTATAAAAATATCGTTCATTTTATGATATCAACAATAAGTATAATAGTATACATTGCCGGCGAGATTTACGGAGCTACCTACTACCACCAACACCACCACGGAAACCACGACGGGCTTATGTCATTATGTCGCGGAAAGAGTTGATAAAGTGTGCACAAGTGGCATTGGTGACCGATCTCGTGAGATTGCCTCGACCCTCGACCGTAGCACGCCCCGCATCGTTACACTAACTGACTGAGCTTTTAAATTTAAAAACATTAACAATAAAAACAACGAATGTCGTTGTTTCTCTCCTGAACAATAATAAATCTAATTTCAATTATTCATCCCAATCGTTTCTGCAGTTTCGGTACAAAAGTTTAGCGAAACTTTTTTTTAAGGTAAGTACGTGAGATACCTACCTCCTACCGTCCTACCAGTAATTTGTTTTCAAATTTGTCAAGTACGAGTATGAACTTTATTAACTTATGCTTATGCTGACTCACGCTTGTTGATAAGGTTGACGTCAGCGACGACGCGGTGGTGCTGCGCCGTCAGCTTCACCACGTGGCCCTGCAGCCGCAGCCACTCATGCTGCATGCCCTCAGTCCGCTCGCGCAACGCCTTAATCTGCATCTCGAGCTCTTCGATGCGCCGTTCTTGAGGGGACTTCATCTGTGAAATAGGTAAAGTTATTAATTAGGTACTTTAAAACAGTAATTGCCTTGCATCAAGGCGTGTCACGTCCACGTCGTCTCAGCTGTGCAAAACTGCCAGCTGCGAAGCTGAAAATAAAGCACCAGTATACAGGTACGACCATTTTGATTTGTACAAATACGAGTTATGCGCGATTTGGACGTCATGACCTGATTCCCGACACAGATTGACCATTGCAGCTTGTGTAATGAGGATTTCCCTTGAGACTAAATTCACCATTGATCGTATAAAATCTCTAGTAAAAAAATAAAAAAGTACGACGAGAACTTTAATGATTGCCTTGCATACTTACATCAAAGACTTCCTTTAGCGCGATATTCTTCTTGGTAACAATGTCCAACTCGCGCTGTTTCCTCATCAACTCGAGCACTCTCTGGTCGTACTTCTCTTGCAGTTCTTCTATCTCCTTCTCGCGGGCGCGGACCTTGGCTTGGTTAGCCTCCATTAAGATGTTGTTCTTGGCCTGCTGATTGCGGTACACTTCTATGTCGAGCATGACCTGGGCGTGTGCGTTTTCCATTGAAGCTAAAGCTAATTCCTGTAAGAAAATATTTTTTTTAAGATTCCGTTTGTTCTATCGGGTGGACACATTTCGTTTCCTCTACCAAACGTTGCTGTCTTGAACTAGGTATACCTACCTTTTTAATCTAACTAATATTATAAATGCGAAAGTATGGATGGATGGATAGATGGATGGATGGATGGATGGATGGAAGTTTGTTTGTTACTCAATCACGCCAGAACGGCCCAAGGGATCTGGATGAAATTCGGCACATAGATAGAGAAAGGTCTGGAATAGCACATAGGTTACTTTTTATCCCGGAAAATTGCGTAGTTCCCGCGGGATAGCAATAAATGAATTCTTTGCAGACGAAGTCGCTGGCAACAGCTAGTATGATTATAAGATCTACCTACCTCATTTTAGCGACTTCTATTCACAATGTTTTTGTATCTAACTACCTAGACGCAAGGTAAAGTTCTTAACATAATTTGCACATTTCCTTACGCGGCAATATTATAAGTTTATTATAGGCATGCGATTGATCACAATCATGCCTAATGCGTATAATTATAATAAAAACTTAAGTAACTTGCAGTCCCAGAAGCAGCAAATCAATAACTTCAATAAAAAAAAAAACTTTGAGACACCTGTTTTCTGGACATCTCCCTCATCTTCTTGATGCCACTGGCCATCGACTCGACAGCCTTGTCATTCAAGAGGCACTCCTGTATGTTGTCTAGGATCTCATTCTCCAGCTTCAACCTCTGTTCCGTCTTGCGGTCGAAATCCTTCTCCGTACTGCTCAGTAGATTCTTAATCGTTTGGTTTTCCTAAAAGATATAAAGTAACACATTGTATACACAAACTTACATATAGTAAGTATAACAAATACATTATAATTTGAGACGGGTCAGAAAAGGGAGGC
Source organism: Pandemis heparana (assembly GCA_963854515.1). Taxonomy (NCBI): domain Eukaryota; kingdom Metazoa; phylum Arthropoda; class Insecta; order Lepidoptera; family Tortricidae; genus Pandemis; species Pandemis heparana. The sequence goes on along the minus strand of OY978013.1, from coordinate 12,831,265 downwards.
AAGTAAAACCGATGATTTCTTTTATTACTGAAAGATACCATTTTTATTAAATTCTGGTCTCGATCTGTCATCTCAATAGATTCCGTGAGCTCAGCTATTTGGGTCTCAATAGATATTCTCTTGGTATCTTCAGCTTCAACTGTAAAAAAAAACAATATCAGTACAAGACTTCCTTTTATTTTCAGTTGCAAACATTTAAAAACGTTCAAAGTAGAAAAAATACTTTGTGCTACTTATGCTACGCTCTGTAATTTATTTCAGTAGCCGCATGCGGATTGTGCCAATCTATTTCGTATAATCATATTTAGTAAGTAGGTATGAAACTATTTGTCGTGATACTAACATAGTTTGGAGGCGCTGTTGATGTCGTATATTAGTTTATCCTTATTCATGGCGATCTCTTTGCTCTTGTTCATCTCCTCCATCACCACTTTCTTTGTGATGGCTAAGTTGCTGATCAGCGTACGGTAGCTCTCTTGAAGTGTCCTGATCAATTGACATTTACCACTCATTAAAGTAAATAACTTATTACAAATGACAACGGTTGGAGGACAAGGAGCTTGCTTGCTAGTATATAAAAAAGTAAGTTGCTGGGCACATCTAAAACTGTGCTGCTTATAAACCCAGCAGTGAGAACAGCACTATTTCGATTGTATTTTTGGTGCAGCATTTTGATCTACTTCACAGTGTGTGGTCAGAGGGTGTACCTATTGTGTAGAGCTTACTTGTAATCTTCCCTGACGGAGTCGAACACCTTATCACGCTGCTGGATGTTGACGAGTACGGAATTCCACAGGCTAACGAGCCGCCGCTTATCCAGCTCCAGGTCTTCCAGTTCTGTGCTGTACGCGGTCACCTACAACAGCCATCATCAGAAAAACCAGCAGTACAGTAACTACTTAAATTAGATCCACCACTAATGTAGGTAGGCGAGGAGTGTGGGTTAAAACAGGCATCTTTGACGACGGAAGACATGAAGCGAATGAGTTGTACCTTCTATGAGTAAAGGACAGACTTTCGCTAATCTCTATGCTTGACAAGTTCACAACACGTAAATATATATGGTAGCTTTTAGAAATTAAACGAAAAAAAATGTTTACCCAACAGGTCGTTTGAGGACATTTACGCAAAACACTTCGCAAGTTTACATGAAATGTGTTTCGTACAGACTTGCCTTATCGTTTATCTTTTCCATTTCGTTGTTCTTGATCTCAAATTGCTTCTTGAACATCTCCAGCTTGGATTCTAGCTTCCACACCTCGTTGCTCAGTCCGTAGATCACCATGTCCTTAAAATAAAAGTATCTCGAAATTCAAGTTGGAAAACTTCACAAGAATTCCGTCATGGAATAATCTAACTTCAACAGGACCCCATAACAGGTAATACTGCTTCCACAAGACCCTTGCTGGAACCGGTATCAGCATACGGCTATTGAACCACCATTGTCTGCTAGGCGAGTAGCAGCTTAGCAACAATTCAGTCATAGTAAACGAGCTTAGTGCAAAGCTTCTAAGCGATAAGACCGCCGCCTATTGTATACTTTGTTCTTTGTTTCTGTATTGTTTTGTACTGATTTGTGGTGTTCAATAAAGAGTATTTGTAATGTATTGTATTGCTTCTGCAAAGCTATGCCACCGAACGTGGACGTCTGGACGTGCCCTAAGAAGCTAGAAGCCTTCCGCCGTGCAACTCACCAGCTCCCGCTTCTCATCGGCCATGGCCTTCTTCTCGGCGCGCATTTTGTCGGACATGCGTTGGCTGACGGTCAGCTCCGACTCCGTCTCCTCGCGCCACGCCTCCAGCTGCCGGCACAGAGACGTCAGTGCCTCCAGCTCCTCCGTTGCTTCACGTTCTATGGGTGGAAACAATCGTCTCAGATCTTTAACTGAAGTCGGTAGCTAATTTGTTGGTAAGCGTCTGAATCGCCTACCGGGGTACAATTGTATACAATTTAGTCATAGCCATCAGTGGCGTGGCGTTAAGTACCTATATCAGAAGGTAAGCCGAAGGGAATTTAACTAGCCTTTTCCTCTAATTCTGCACAATAAAGTGCCCAACTGCTTAAAATGCAAACCGGTGGGAATCGAGTTCTATGGACACCACGCCACTGATAGCCATACCCTTCGAAAATAAAAATAAAGCACTAAATAGATCTGGGCATCTTTTATCACATTTTGAACGTCCTGGCAATAAGGCAATAGGAGTATTAGGAAATGATAGATAATGGCCTGAGAATGGGCTCAGTTTTGAGTTTTGAAATAACACAGGTGGTCTACCGGCGTTGATATCCTGTTCCAGCTTCTCTTTGGCGTGCTTGTATTTCTCATTGGCCTCGCGCGCGCGCCGCTCCATCGCCAGGCGGTCCGCCGTGTTCTTTCCAAGAGTCGCCTCGTACTCTTCTATTAGAGCCTGCGAGGGCACAGACAAAACAAAGTCAGTAGACAGCAGATTGACTGACTGTAAGTGACAGCTTCTAAAGTTCAATCAAGCTAACACATGGTAGTGAGTAGGTGCTTAGATTTGAAATATTCACAAATTCACAGCGCCGAACGCAAAGCCCAGAAAACGTTGTATTGCAGTGAATTAGAATAAAGTGTCTTATTTTGAAATAAACTTTTCAGATGTTGTTGCAATGCAAAAGTGGAGGGAAAAATATGTTTTTGGGAATTGAATAATTGTAATACTCCCTTTTCGTTAAAGGTAGGCATCTACTTGATTACAATATACATGACGTTGCATTTTTATCGGAGCTCTACATAATTATATTAATTATGCACAAAATTCCCAGCCAACCGGGCCATCGGAAGGAGATAAAAATCGTTATTTATTTACATATTTACTAGTGAAATTAGAGGTGTTAAAAATACATTAACTCACGACGGTCGGTTTTAGTACCTACCCGTTGAGCGTTGGTGTCGTGGTCGTCGCGGTAAATGGTTTCCAAGTCCTTTTCATATGCCAACTTGCTTAATCGAAGTTCGTCACGCTGGAAATAAAAGATGAAATTAACACATCAATGGTCCTTTCTTATTGTATTGAATCCTTTCTTAGTTAATACGCGATATAATGTAGGTAGGAGTAGGTAGGTAAATTATTCAATAAAGGATAATATTATTCTACTGAATGCCCTCATAGTATTTTGAGCCATGATCTGGCAGAAGCGGTAGACTCCTCAAGTGTCTGTCTTCTGTCTCTGTTCTGCACGCACACGATTAAAAGAGTCTGAAGTTGGTTGAAGCTGAAATGTACCAAGTTCAGTATCTCTTCCTCGGCAATCGCGTTTTCCTTCTCGAGGAAATGCTTTAGCGTGGCCTGGAACTTCTGCATAAGCGGGTGCGTAGACTCCAGCACGGCTGGCATCGCGCCCATGTCGCGTTTGCCGCGCCATCTATAACCATAACACGAAAGGTCTTTGCATGCTTAACTGTCCTATATGGTAAACAAAATTCTAACTTCTAACCTCATCATCATCATCATCATATCAGCCGAAAGACGTCCACTTGTGGACATAGGCCTCCCCCAAGGCTCTCCACCCGGACCGGTCCTGTGCCTTCCGCATCCACCGCGATCCCGCGATCCTGATCAGGGGCCTTACCATGACGTCTTAATGCGTTTCAGTTTAGGCCTGCTCGCTGTCAGATTCATACTAAAAGTGACAGCTAAAACTTAAACTGAGTCGGAATTAGGACGTCATGGTAAGGCCCCAGGTCGTCGCTCCATCTTGTTGGAGGCCTACCAACAGCTCGTCTCCCGGTCCGCGGATGCCATTCGAGAACCTTCTGACCCCATCGGCCATCGGTCCTGCGAGCAATGTGCCCCGCCCACTGCCACTTCAGTGTACAAATTTTTGTAAAGAATAAGGTGTAACTAGGTATTATTGTTATCAAATAAACCTGAGGCAATATTTTGTACATAATTTTAGCTGATATTTTATCTCCAGTTCCTTTATTTACGATGAGACGTTTTTAATGATTCACGGTTAAGTTCATTCGAAATAATTATAAACGGGATGTGAACCGCGATTACCTTTATTGAGCTCCCGATATTTCGACGCAGTTGCATGCATCATGATCACGGGTGGAATATCGGGAGCTCAATAAAGGTAATCGCGGTTCACATCCCGTTTATAATATTTCGAATGAAAAATTAGACGTTTTGAGGTTAGAATTTTGTTTACCAAATAGGACAGTTATAAGAATGAAAAGACCTTAGGCATAAACATAGTCTGAATGTAGCCTGCAATCAAGGAGTTTGCGGGTGGTAGGAGCTCATGCAAGGTCCGTCTGGATCGCTACCACCGTCTTACTCGCTAATCCTGTAGCCAAGCAGCAGTGCTTGCACTACTGTGTTCCGGCGTGGAGAGTGGCAGCCGGTGAAATTACTGGCACAAGAGGTAGGTATTCTATCCTAGCCCTCTAGGCTGGCAACGCATCTGCAATCATCTAGTGATGCGGGTGTCCATGGGTGATGGTGCTCGCTTATCATCAGGTGACCCAGTTGCTTGTTTGCCTTCCTTGTCATAAAAAAAGTGAATATGAGCCTTATATGAGCTCTGAATGTTTAGAAAATAAACTTGCTTATTTGTTATATAATTTTATTATTGCGAAATATTCTAGTAATGATCAAACTAAGGTCGTTGCCTTGTTGCTTTGTAGGTATGTTATGTACTTACCTAGTCCTAGATATATGTAATCTATTATTGAGTCAGAACTTTTTTACTCACTCATCAAAGACTTCGCGGCCAGCTTTCATGCAGCGGCACTTGTCGAGCGGACAAAGGCAGCAGTCACACTCTCCTGGCTCCTGTAAAACGTCAATATTTACATTACTGTAGGTAGAAGGCAATCTCAATCCATGATGCTCACGAAGGACTGGCCACACGCCTGCCAAGATTGGTTGCAAGAAACCTGGCTAATAAGACTGGTATATGGGTTGTTTCTTACTTCGTATATCATGGTCTCATTCTTGTACAGCAGGCACATCTCCTCGTGAACCACGATGTCGTGGTCATCGCGCGGGCACTTGAGGGCCGGGCTCGGCGGCGGCGAGGACCCTTCGCTCGGAGTAGTGCAAGCACACTCCGACGGTTTCGGCATTGCACGAGTTTTATTATATTTCCTTTAATATAATCCACTTATAATAAAATAAACGCCTGTAAATTTCCAAAACTTTCTCGTTAGCGGCTATTGCTAAGCGACCGATTTGAATTGATTAGACGTATGGCGCGACGCGTTGCCATGGCGACGCAAGTGGCAGTAGACGTCAACAAACACGTGCTTTGCCAAGTTTTGTGAAGTCGTAATTGAAATATAATGGTAAGTTTAGTAAATTATTTTTATTTCATGTAAGTATGAAAAAACAGATACTTAAAATGTTAAATGTAAGTTTAGTTAAAATATGAAATAAATATTGAACACGGTCACTTTCATGTAATTTCTAGACAAATACAATTCGAGATTCGTTCAGATCGACTGAAATTATTTTTTACATTCGTAAAATTCCTCTTCGTCCAATTCTAGTACATAATGCGATGGAGAAATTTGTACGAACGCGGAAAACTTATTCAGAAAATGTTAATAGTATTATGGCAAAAGTGAAATTCCTATGATAGCGTCCGGAGCTCTATCCCTACCTGTTTACTTTACCTTGATTCTAGAAAATAGGTGTTAGTACAGGGTGCTTGGAAGTACTGTGATAAAAAAAGTTCGGTTCCTTAGGGTTTCAGGGGTCCGCTTAGTATCTGGCAGTCAAGGGTTGAACTCTTATATGCTTTGTAGAGCCGTCTCTTTCCACCGTATTTAGTGCTTGACTTAGATGTCATACGATCAATGCTATACTTTAATATTTTTTAGATATTAGGGAGAAATATTTATTTATTGAGGCGTTCTACAGCGTTACAATCATAGTTATTCTAGTTTACAATGCGAGTCTTAAGGCCAATAACAGAACTCCCTAAGTGGACACGAAATATTTTATGTGTAATTTGCAGATTCTGTCGCGGTCTAAGCCGGCGACCGACAGCCGTGCGGGCACCGGCACTGGCTCCGCGAAGAGGCACGTGCCCGAACTAGAGGACTTCATCCTCAAGAGGGACTACACGGGCGCCCTCACTATGCTCGAGGTGGACTGCAATTCATTTGAACACAACTAACTTTCAGCACCAATGTTAAAGCTAAAAATACGCTAAAGATACTTTATCTATATAACTAGCAGCCTAATTATTAATTAACTTAGGTACTGAAGTATGTATGTAAAGTCTTTATTGCACATAAAAATTTAAAAGCACAGAAATACACAGAAAATAGTGCAAAGGCGAACTTAAGTAAGTAAGTCTATTCTTAATTCAATGCACTAGGTATCTGATCTCTCTCTATGCTATTTTATTACAAGCTTTGTATTAACTTGCAATGTGTGTATGTATGTATGTTTGTCCGGGTGGAATCTTTATCCGATTGAGCTGAAATTTTGCATACTTGTGTAAGTCGGGTGACAATACAATAATCTGGTATTAAAATTCAGGTGGTCCAGCCAGGAGCGTCTCCGCAGGAGAGAACTCTTCAAGGGTTGTTCCGATTGACTTGAAATTTGGTTCACAATATGTAGGACGGTGACAATGCAAGTCAATAAAAAGTACAGTCCGCAGAAAAGCCTAAAAAAAATAAAGTCTAAAATGAAATTTTTAGGTAACTACGGTTATTGAGTACATTATCGTCTACCTCTTTCTTTACCTAGAAATGCAAATAAGAACCTAAGTTTACGCGTGAAACTCGTTATTAACGTCATCAGGGGCCTTATTAACATGACGTCCTAATTCCGACTCAGTTCAAGTTTTAGCTGTCACTTTTAGTATGAATCTGACAGCGAGCGAACCTATAAACAGAATCGCATTAAGACGTCATGGTAAGGCTCTAGTTCCATCGTTCTTTAATAAAACCACCCGTTCTTCCTCCAGTTCTTAAAGAACGAGGGTAACACAGAGGTGTGGGCGGATGCGTGGGCGGCGTGGAGCTGGTTCCATCTGGGGGAGTACCGGCGCGCGCTGGACGCGTACCTGCGCGTGCGCAGCCGCGCCAACCTCGACTCGCGCGTCGCCGACACTCTCGATATGGACCTGGCCGTCTGCTATTTTTACCTCGGTCTGTACCACTAGGGCCACTAAGTGCACGGACCAGGGTTAGATTAGTTAGAATCCAGGGGCTATACCTAAGTAGTGTCAAAATGTATGGAACTGTCAAATCTAACCCCGGGTTAGCGATTAATTTTTTTAACTCTGGACTGTGCAAGTGGGCCTTACAGTGAGTTGAACCAAGTTGAACGTTAACTTACCGACGATTCTGACGTACATTTGACTCTATGAAATATTATGACAAAATCTCTGGTTATGGTTATAGTTATCGTTAAAGTAACTTGATGCGAGTCACGTTTAGACCCTGAACAAAGGTGCCGCTAGGTGTCATTATGGAATTGAAACGATGTCGTAATCTGTATGTCCGTAGTGACACTGTGTAAAGATCCTAAAAGAAGAAAGCCCTAACGGGCTTGTTTGGACTTTTCTTACTTTCTTCGACGATGTAGAGAATAAGTACTTCTCGCTGCCAAGGACCTTGAAGAAAATCTAAATACAAAATGTTAGCGCCGTAATCATGAGCTGATTCCAAAACCTTCACCTTTATTTAATCTGATGAAAAATTCGAGTATGAGGCAAAAGATTGTAACTCACTTGTTCAATGGCAGTTGGTTCTTTATCACGTTCGTAGTTATCTGTTTAGAAATACAGACGATCAGCACGGCTAGCACGAGTGCTCGGGAGAGCTGTATCGCGCGTGAGTACTACCCGTCTTTTTCTTATTGTTCGTTCGGGTAGTGGCACAGCTATCGTGCGCTGTCATGCCAGCCGTGCTGAGCGTGTTCCATTCATTAACAAATATTCGAGCTAGCCTTCTATGTTCTTCTTACCATTTCGCAGGAATGTATAAAGAGTCGCAAGATGCAGTTGAAGGCGCTCCAAACTGTGCGCTGAAGGTAAATTCATCGGTCATAAGTAATTAAAATTTTGATTATATATTTTCTTTCTGTTTTTTTTACCGATATTAATCGAGTTTCACTCACTATGCCATACAACGACTAAACATCAACTTAATTGATTATAAAAGCTGCTCGCTCAACTCTAGTGACCTGTTCGACCTTCGGCTGGCCAAACAGAATGCAGTAATCGCCAATTTCGACTTGGCTTAATTTTGTGTCATATACATTTAATATGGCCCGCGTGTTTCTGCCATTCCCTTAGATAAGACACACGCGGGCCATAGGGAAGATTGGCGAAGAGGCGAAGCCTTTGCCCAGCAGTGGGACACGAAATAGGCTATTTAGAAGTAGATATATTTAATATACATGACATGGCATTTCCTCTTTATTAGGTTATCAGCTGTATGCATAAACACTACACTAGTATTACCCCAATTCCATGTGCCTGCAGACACGTCTCCAGTTCCACCTCGCCCACAAGCTGGGCGACGAGGAGACGCTAATGCAGGCGCACGCGGCGCTGCGAGACGTGCCCGAGGACCAGCTCAGCCTGGCCTCCGTCCACTACCTGCGGGCGCACTACCAAGAGGCCATTGACGTCTACAAGAAGCTGCTTCTTGAGAAACGGTACAAAACTTAAAGGTTCTACTTTGAATTTGAAGGTTGTGCGTTGTGCGTAAGTGTCTTTACTCCCCTTTTATATATCCTCGTGGACAAATATCTTTCTTTATTTCTTTCATATTTCTTAGTGGTTTTGAGAATAGTTAAGAGCGTTTATCCCTACTGAGCTGGCAACGTTGCATTTTTGGTGATTTTTTACGATTATTTTGACGACGCGGTTGGCCTAGTTGGTAGTGACCCTGCCTGCGAAGCAAGCGTCCTGGGTTCGAATCCTGGTAAGGGCATATATTTGTGTGATGAGCACGAATATTTGTTCCTGAGTTATGGATGTTTCTATCTATATAAGTATGTATTTCTCTATATAAGTATGTATATCGTTGTCTAGTACCCATAACACAAGCCTTACTTGCGCTTACTTTGGGACTAGGTCAATTTGTGTGAATTGTTCCCAAATATTTATTTTATTATTATTATTATTTATTATTTCACAGAAATTGTATGAAAGTTTTTTTTTTCTTTTACTCTTGATTCTGTTGTCAACTTAACTTCTATCTGTTTATGTTGTGGTAATGAATGATTTTATTATTATTAAATGTGCGTCTGTAGTGCACTTCGTTTTTAGTGTATTAATGTGTCTAATGCAATAATTGATCGTGATGGACTTTTATTTTCTTATTAAACGAGATATATTATTTTATCCATTTAATACGAAAATTAAAATCCATCGCGATTAATCATTGCATTGGACACATTAATACACTAAAAACGAAGTGCACTACTGACGCACATTTGAAAGTTTCATTCAATTTCTGTGAAATAATCGTAAAAAATCACCAAAAATGCGACGTTGCCAGCTCAGTAGGAATGCACCCTCTTAACACGTTGGACGCCGTGGGGGCCACCACTTGGGCGACACTCGAAAAGACCGGGGGGCCAGCTCAGAAATCCTAAAATTTCCAAAATATGTTTTTCCGGATTTTTACTGTACCGTTTAGGAAATGCATAAAAATGCATGGTACACATAGACATATTTGTTTTTTCTTATTAATTATATTTTGACTGAAATCGTTCGATCAGTGTCTTTTTGCTTAAAGTATACATAATAGGATTAAGTAGGATGTTTAACCAACAGATACTACGACTTTGAAAGAGATGACACGGACTGGATTAAAGTTTTGAATCAGGAATCAGGGTAACTCGAATCGCAGTTTAATTGAGATAGTGTATTCTAATTCCATACTAATTACTAAAGTATAGGTTTACCTTACCATATTTACCTGCCTTGGTGGTTGGTTCTTAGAAGTAAAATATTATCGTTTAGTAACTCAGAGTTAGATAAATTAAAAGTTAGTTTGTAATTTAATGTAATGTTTTAATCATTCTTGTTCTGTTGTGTATTAAATAGTAACTTAGTTTGAGTAAATGTTAATGTATATATATGTATGGTACCTTCCATACTTACTCCTAGGCTCATATCCATTGTTAGAGTAGGTTTTTTTTATAAGAGGGGGAAACGAGCAGACGGGTCACCTGATGGAAAGTGATCACCATCGGCCAGGGACACCTGCAAGACGTGGGGAATCACAGGTGCGTTGCCGACCCTTTCAAGAACAGGAAGGCTCGCTTTTATAATCCCTAAGTTGTACCGCTCGGGGAATGTTGCAGCTGGAAGTTGGTTCCATATCTTCTGTTACGTAAAATAACGTAGACTACGTAGAGATATCTACTCCAAGTACATCACCATCTGAAAGGATTGATCCAATCCAAATGGTCGCCTGCTACTTACATTTAAACACTACACTTTAAATTGAAAATGCCCAAGCATGTCATCATCATCACCATCATCAGCCTGAAGACGTCCACTGTTGAACAAAGGCCTAAGCATGTACGGCGAGCGGAATGCCTGACCTTCCAATTGCACGCAGGGCTTACATGGCGCTGAACGTGTACGTGGCGCTGTGCTACTACAAGCTGGACTACTACGACGTGTCGCAGGAGGTGCTCGGGGTGTACCTGGCGCAGCACCCCTCCTCCACTGTCGCCGGGAACCTCAAGGCGTGCAACCTTTTCAGGTCAGCCAACCATGACTGCTTCTGGGCTAAGACCAAATGAACAATATCTTACTAAGGTATATTTTCATTCCTACCTGTGCTATTTGGTAAACAAAATTCTAACCTCAAAACGTCTAATTTTTGTTATTTTTTAACTATTTCATCGTAAATAAAGGAACTGGATATAAAATATCAGCAAAATTATGTATATAAAATATTGCCTCAGGTTTATTTGATAACATAATACACCTTATTCTTTACAAAAATTTGCACATTGAGGTTAGAATTTTGTTTACCAAATAGGCCAGGTAAGAATGAAAATATGCGAAAGTTTGTAAGTTTGGATGTTTGTTGCTCTTTCATGGAAAAACGGTTAAACCTTTTTTTTTTTTTAATTTAGTATAGTGATAGTTACAGTCTCGGAAAAGGACATAGGATAGTTTTTATCCCGGAATATTGCATATTTCCCGCGGGATACCGATAAGTGAATTCTGCGCGAACGGAATCGCGGACAACAGCTAATATTTTAAATGCGATAGTTTGTGAGGATGTATGGATGTTTGTTACTCTTTCACGTCAGAAAGACTGAACACATCTGCCTAAAATTTGGCACAAGGATAGATTATAATCTATAGCCTGGAATAATACATAGGCTACTTTTCATCGCGGAAAATTGCGTTGTTCCTGCGGGATAGCGATAAACGAATTCGGATATGGGTAGACGTGATCAAAACAACTCACTTTGCGGTTCACAGGCTCTATAACGGGAAGGCTGCGGAAACAGAACTGAAGCAAATATCGTCCGAACAGCATACGTTTGGCCAGGACCTGGTCAAGCACAACTTGGTGGTGTTCAGGAATGGCGAAGGGGCGTTGAAGGTATTTCATTTAGGAATACTAAAATATGGAAATAGTTCTACGGCTACTACGGACCATATTTTCACGGGTTCGGATCAGATTCGGATGGGACGTAGTGCGAGACCGCTCAGTTGAAATTAATTCCAGATACATACTTAGGTCTGCGGTCCCTTAGAGCTGTGAAAAAATCAACACTAACTCAACTCAATCAAGATGTTCTCAAGATTCATTGTTTCAATCAAGTTGACTCAAAAAGATGTCATGTTCCCAAAAGATACAGGATACTTTCAGTTGTAGTCCTAGAAATTTGAAATTTGGTATATCCGAGAAGGTAGCTCATATAGCACAACTAATGAAATGAGTGTGAGATTTAAAAAAAAATATGTCTGTCTGTCTATATACCTAACCTACATTTTACTTAAGAACAGGGCTCCTCTAGCACTAAATTTTATACTCACCTGCCTAATTTGCAAGGAACCTTCGGGGCGCGAGTCCGACTCGCACTTGGCCGGATTTTTTCTTTCCAGGTCCTCCCAGAGCTGGTGGACGTGGTGCCAGAAGCGCGGCTGAACCTGGCCGGCTACCGTCTGCGCAGCCGCGAGTCGCTGGAGGCGCGCGCGCTGCTCGAGCCGCTGCAGCCGACGTCGCCGCTGCACTACATACTGCGCGCCGTCGTAGCCGTGCGTCTCTACAATGACACTGGAGACGTGAGCTGATACTTATACTACTGTTATACCTCCACGGATGGGAGAGACCGCAAGTGCAGGTCATTACCTACAGTAAACCCTTAGGCTAATTAGGCTGCCGCCTAGGACGCAAGGATCGGGGTTGCGCGCTGAAATCGTGTCTTCGCATGAACTATTAATCTAGCATCATTGCCATCTACCCTATACTGAGAAAAAAAAAATTGCCTAGGGCTTTTGGGATAAGTTTTGGCAGTGATTTTATACGTGGCGGTGCATCTAGGGTTTATAATAAATATCATTGGATAGCGTCATAAAGAAACATATTCGTCATAAACAAGTTCGAATTTCGAACTGCTAGCTCTGACGTCACACGAGAAGATCGTGCCTCTCTATCGCTTGTTCCGCGCTCTCTCTTGCACAATGAGCATAGCTGGGCATTAACTCGTTAATCCGTTAATCGCTAATTAACGAAGTTAACATTTTGATAAACGGATAACTTTTAAGTTAACTTTTAAAAATGTTAACGGACACGTTAACTGCCGTTAATATGCAGAAATCCGTTAATCGTTAATCCTATGCCTACTATTTATCGCACGGCACCGCGGCGCGGCGCGAAAAATAGGTTCAAACAAGTATGAAACGACAAGTGCCGGGCGGCGCCTGGCAGCGAGTGAAATAAAAACAAAACTAAACTAAAACTAGATATATTATGCCGATGCGTTCGGGTGAGAAAACTGCGAAGAGATTTGTTTCGTTTGATCATTTCATTACTTAGCGCAGAACCTAAACCAACAGGTTTTATAAGTTCACTAACGCAACGATATAAAAATGCAATTTTACATATATTAACTGATTAACGATTAACGTTAACTTGCGTTAATTCTTCCGAAATCTAACGCTTTAACGTTTAACGAAGCTAACTTTTTTGTAGCGGATTAACGATTAACGAAGTTAACTATTTGATTAACGGTGCCCAGCTATGACAATGAGTCATGCTTTTTCGTGGGTGCAGCCGGCGTTCAACGATTTATAAGACGTTATCAGTTATCACGACAAAAAACGTATTTTTTCAGGAGGAGCAGATGAAGTTGGCACAACAGAGCTATCACCTGGTTGGCAGTTCCGCGTCCGAGTGCGACACGATTCCAGGCCGGCAGTGCATGGCATCCTCCTACTTCCTGGCCGCGCAGTTTGAGGAAGTGCTGGTCTACCTCAACTCCATCAAGAGTTTCTTCGTCAACGATGACACATTCAATTTTAATTATGCTCAGGTGAGGCCTTGGCAAATTTATGTAGATATACCGATTTGTTTTTTTATGAAAAAAGACCAATCGGATTACCATGACGTCTTAATGCGATTCAATTCCGATTCAGTTTAGGTTCGCTCGCTGTCAAATCCATCCGAGCCCGACATCCGACAAGTGGGAACCAGCTCTAAGGCTCTACTCACTACTACTACATTCATCAAACAATGTCTAATTATTATCCCAAGGCTCTTGATGTGTGTAGATATCAATAGATGTCACCCAGACAATAAAGAGGTCGAAAAGGCGCAGAATTTCCTTTAACTCGGGTGCAAAGAAACTGGGTTTTTCATACAACTATATATATTATGGGAAGTGACCCTGTTTCTTTGCAACCGATCATACACAGTTTCAATACAATGTTGTAGGCGAAAGTGGCAACGGGGTTCTACCGCGAGGCGGAGGAGTGTCTGCTGACGATCCATGACGAGGCCATGCGCGCCTCGTTCACGTACCTCGCGTGCCTGGCCCGCTGCCACGTCATGAATAAGGATGCGCATCTCGCGTGGGACATTTGTGCCAAGGTACCGTCATAGACGGTCGCTTTCACTACTTAGGTATATTAATATAATATTCTAATTTGCACCACCTGCTCAGATCTGTTCCTTTCCCCATTCTGTTATGGTTGCCTGGTAGAGATCGCTCTGTAGCGAAAAGGCCGCCCATTGTTACCTTATTACTCCTGTATACCTTTTCTCTGTTTTGCTTGTTATATGTGGTGTTCAATAAAGAGTTATTGTATTGTATAGAATAGAATAGAAGATTTTTTTACTCACCAACACAATAATTCAAAACAGAAGAAACAAAAATACAAGTGAATAAACTAAATATTAGAATTAGATGCGAAGGTAAAATGGAAGGGAGACTCAGCGAGGTCGCTGGTTTTCGGTCTCCAACCAAACTAAAAGTAACTTAACTAAACTACGGTAGTCGCCGCTTTGCTGTGTCGTAATTGGTTTTAGAATAGGAGAAACCCATCACTTCCCGTGGGTGTCACGTCGTAAAAGGCCACATTTTTTGCCGCTGAGTACGTATATATCGGGACACGTTCACGACCAAACTTGTCCCAATATAATTTGGACCCTTATGCCATGGCACTTCGAACTAGCTGCGAACGAGCGATATTTAACTCAATCGCCCTCGCTGCCATAGCTTTAGCTCAAGGCTAAAATAGGCAAGTTTTGTTTCAGGCTGCGGGTACTCCAGACAGCTTCGCGCTGCTGCAGCTGGTGGCCAACGACAGCTATCGCATGGGACAGTTCCTCGTCGCAGCCAAAGCGTTCCACATGCTAGATAGGTAAGGACTCTTGTTAATCAATATATTTGAAATGATGTGTCATCTGTGGAGCGGTGGTAGCCACTTTGGAGGATTGGTCATTCTGCGCGTAGTAGGTATTGCATTTTACTATTAAAATTTTATCCATGATCAGACGATCACTTACGTCGAGTTATGCTCGATACGTTTGTAACCATGGATTCTAGTCGCAAATACGAAAGAATCGTACCTATCATAAGCCAAGAATATTTGCAAGTCACATGCATTACATTACGACGAATTCTAACCTGTCGGGCCTGGCAATGTGATCAAACTTGCAGGATTTATCTTGCAAACCTAAACTGGGTTTGAGAACGTTTTCACATTTACTCCTCATTTCTGGTGCCGCCAACAAATCGGTGTCGGATCCGATAGCCGATCTCGGAGCGGACATTGCGCAAACTCTCTAAAGCGTTCGTCTATGGTCAGGTTGGACGGCGGGCCGGAGATGTGGGAGGGGCTGCGCGGCGCGGTGTGCGGCTGCGCGCAGGCGGCGGCGGCGGGGCGCGCGGGTGCGGGGGGGGAGCTGCGCGACGCGCTCGCGCTGCTGCGGGGGGGGGCGCGCGCGCCGCGCAACGACCACCTGCTGCGCCCGATCATGCGCTGGGCGCAGCAGAACAGAATCCCCGTCTGATTGGATGCGGTGTGCTGTGTTGGCTAGTGGAAAGCCGCTTTTACAGCCTTATTCATAAAAAGATCGAGGCTCGCTATAAGCTCGCTATAGGACTGATGCAAAAACACATGATTCATAAACGTCAATTAGCATTAATCAGTCCATCAAGGGTCTGTTAAGTCTTCCGAAAGTTAGCGGACCGTAGACCCTACTTTATCTCTTTGCTAACTCACAAAATGGCCGCCACAAATGTGAACAGCTGATTTTGGCAAGAGCAAAACCATACGCAAGGCAGTTTTTTTGTTTTAAGTTTTTATTCCCTCCGGGAAAGGCAAAGGAAACTAGATCCACACTGCCTAGTCTGTCGTTTTAATTCGCTGGTTTCCCGCTAATTCGCTGCCACTGCTGTCATTTTTTTTTTAATTCACTAAAAGGCCATTTTTGGTCTATGATTTGTCAAGGTGACAACACAACGCGTCTAATCCATCCATCAGCAGCTCATTAGCTAACAGACTGCTAGCAAGCGTTTATGAATCATACTTTGTAATCACTGTCAAATAAGCTTAATCAGTCTGTTGACTGATCAAACCTCAATTAAGGATTTTTTATGAATAAGACTTTAACCCGCTGAGACGCCGACGTCGTCGCCGGCTACCACGTTCGACCATTTATTTTATACTAGCTTTTACCCGCTTTTGTCCGCGTAGACTTAATTTCACTTTAATTAACTAACTAAGCAATTTCCGAGTATAAATGTATCCAAGTGATAAAAAAAGTCATTAGCTTAGCTATATTTCTCGATATATAGTCTGGCAGCTAAACCACTGCAGCCAGATGACACTTCCAAATGTCATTTTACGAAATAATGATACCACATTTATTTCACTAGTGCTCGACTAAGGTCACGTAATGAATGATTTGATTACTGAACGAACGAAATATTTTATGAATGTCACATTCTTAGTCTAGTATATTTTAAATTAAACGCGATACTTTTGATGGGTTCAAGGTTCATATTAATGAACAAAAACGACTTTTGGATTTCCACTCCGAACTGCAACCAAACTCAAAACTTTAAAGGCTTGGTCCGCTAATTCGGAATAATTTAAGTTTTTAAGTAAAGTACAAAGATAGAAAAAAATATTAATGAGATCATAGTTGTTTCATTTATGGCAAAATGGGGAATGAGTTGAAAACTGGTAACTGATTTGACATGCTTCCAAATCGCGCTCTTACACTACTACTAACTAGAAAACATACAAAAAATCTTATTGAACAAATAATTTTACTAAAATTCGCTTTGAAAATTCACTATTTCAACATAAATGACGAAAAAGAAATTTCATTATATCGTTCATTCTTTCATTCACTCACTAAGTCACATCACTATTTAATATTCGCCAAAAACTGACAACACTGAAAGTGTCATCTGGCTGCAGTGATTTATCTGCCAGACTATAGTAAGCAATTAACAGGTGTTTTTATAAGAGTTCTAGTGATAGAACCACTTTAAAGGAAATGTATGTTACATCGTAAATTACTCAACTCCTAAAAATGCCATTGCCTATTTTTATTACATCCACAAGGAAAAATAAATACATGATAATAAATTATCGACCTTTACAATACACTAAAAAAAGGAATTCTAAATGTTTCACGATAACCACATTGAAATATTTGAAAAAAATATACAAATTATGACCTAATGATATGTTGGAAGGCCTCTGGTATGTTATATTTATTTATATCCTTTTGGCTACCATCATATAAACACCAAACACAAGCCGTCCAAGCCAGTTGGCGATAGGTATATAACACCGCTATTTGAAGACCCATTTTCCTCGTCAACACGTCGAAAAGCATCGCAAATATGCTAACTTTCGTTAGAGCGGTATTTATGGTGGTTCTTCTAACTGCCTTCGTTACAGCTTCTACCTCACTCCATCCACTCTCTGATGAGTTCATAGCATTGGTCAATTCAAAACAAAATTCTTGGAAGGCTGGCCAGAACTTCCCGACAGATACTTCAATGGAATATATCAAACATCTAATGGGAGCGATTAAAGATGACAGCTTGCAACCACTTCCTGTGAAAAAACATCGTGCTGATTTAATCGCTAGCCTACCAGACAGCTTTGACCCCAGGGAAAAGTGGTTAAATTGCCCTTCCCTAAACGAAATCAGAGACCAGGGAGCCTGCGGAAGCTGTTGGGCATTCGGATCGGTCGAGGTCATGACAGATCGTGTTTGTACTTATTCAAATGGTACCAAAAATTTTCACTACTCGGCTCAAGATCTAGTGAGTTGTTCACAAGAAGATGGGTGCGATGGTGGAATACCGAAGTTAGCTTTCGGCTATTGGCGGGACGTTGGCATTGTGTCTGGAGGATCATACAACTCGTCAGAGGGTTGCAGGCCTTATGAAACTGCTACTTGCGAGCACCACGTGAACGGTACCAGAAAACCTTGCGGAAAATATGGTCCCACACCGGAATGTACCAAAAAATGCATTGCTGGGTATAATGTAGAGTACGAGAAAGATAAACATCGCGGTAAGAATGTTTATACTGTTTCGGGTGAAGATAATATCAAAGCGGAACTGTTTCAGAACGGTCCAGTCGTAGGGATGTTTGACGTATATGAAGACTTCCTCCATTACAAATCTGGAGTATATGCACACACAGAAGGAAATTCAGTGAGTGGTCATGCCATCAAGATCATGGGCTGGGGCGTGGAAGGCGGCCAGAAGTATTGGTTGATCGCTAACTCTTGGAACACTGATTGGGGTGATAATGGTTTCGTTAAATTTCTACGTGGGGTTGATGAATGCGGCATCGAATCTGAAGTTGTGGCTGGAGAACCTGCATTAGAGGATTTGTAGGTAATTGGCACGTGTAAACAATTAATTACTACTTACAGTTAAGCACATGTAAGACTTGTTGCGAATTAATAAAATTGGGTCTATGATTTTTATTTTTTTCTCAATTCTCCCAGCATTCAGTCCCCTTTGTTGAATGAAAGGTAGGAAAGTTTTCTGTCCTAGCGATCTGTCCTAAGCACTGCTGTTTCATCATATCGTATATGCTCATTTGATACTTTTTCGTACAATACTGATAGTAGGTAAATACTTAAGATTCAGTTTCATTAAAAACTATTTCATCGTTGCTTCTTGGCAAACATTTTGTTTCAACCACTCTTATCATCTGAAGTTCATCAAGGATCTTTAAATTATGTAGCAACACATCGATTTTTCACTACTTTCGGATGATTACGCGGATTCGGATTTAGAATTTAAGATATACTTTTCAAATAAAGTTTAACTAGTTGTATTTAATTGTGCAAATACTGAGTGCATTTTGTCTTTGACCTATTTAGGCATACTACGTCTAGTCAATCAAGAAAAAAAAGTAGGCTTAACAATTTCCTGCGGTGGCATGTCAGCTGGTGTAATATTGTAATTGACTCGCATTGCCTTACAAGACTAGACTGCTTTTTGCTTCGACAGAATGTATCAAATAGTATGAATCAAGGTCTTTTCGCGGTACGTTTTATATCGTAAGGTTTTAGAGTTCCAGCTACGATCCGGAACAAGGTTCTTATTCAGCAATTAGTCGACTAATTTAAATAACGAAAAGGATTAATTTATTAGTTAATGACTTAATAATCCCTACAGGATGCAGGTGCAAAGTTATCTTTCATTGCGAAGTTCTAATACAGAGGCACAGTGGACGGCTTCCAGCTGTGTGTTCACGCGGATTCAATTTCGTAATATTATCAGCTGATAATATTACGAAATTGAATCCGCGTGTTAAAAGTGTATCCTCATTCATGTTTGTGCATAATTATATTGCATGCTTATTCCAACAATAAGTAAAAATAGACACGATTTCTATAGTCATAAATTACTTAGTTGGTTTCAAAGCACCTTATGGGGCCCATAACTGCAAGTACCACGATTAACATGCGGTGTGGTGGCGGAGGATATGTCTTGCGCAAACGAAATGTTAATAGATCTCGTTAGCAAACGGAAACTTCACCCACTGCGCTACAAACCACAGGCTTAGAAAAATAACTAAGTTAACTGGGTAACTAACGAAAAAACTGGCTGCGGGGAAAACGATTCGTACAATAGCCGAAAGTATTTGAGCCACGGTTTTTCGTAGATTGCGTGTTCATTCGCTATTTCTGATTAATTTCCACTGCATGCATTTGGTTTTTAATAAGAATTATTATTAAGTTACAAAATCCAGCCTCTATGGTTTCTCTATACTATTAGGTACCGTAGAAAAGTGTTATGAAAAGTGACCGTTTTCTTTGCTCCCGAGTATAGTTAAGCTGAACACATAAACAATTATTAACACATAAACATTACTCGTATCTTGCTGTTCTTTTATACTAAGTACTAGGTTTTAATCATCATCTCCAGCCTATACAATACGTCCCACTGCTGGGCACAGCCCTCCTCTCAGTATGAGAGATACCTGCTACTTATAGGTAGGTACTACTATTTATAAACGGATACGTTTAAGTAAATATCCGTCTAAGTACTTACTTAGAAAATTGATAGATACCTTTGATCTTCCTCGAGTGATTCGTGCTTCTACTGGTTAATAACATTATCCCGCTCGCATGGTTCAACGTTTTCCTTAGCTAAATAACCAAGTTAGAGGATCAAAAATATACAAAAATTATTGCAAAATTTGCATTTATTTATTTAACTACATTATATTTACATGTCTGTAAACGCGTCAAGATCAAGTTCGTAGGCAACAGTCAAAGCAGTACGAAATAAATAAACATTCATCGTGTCATTTGATCCGCAATCGAAGTCATAGCTCGCATTGCTCAACGACAACCACCAAATAATACTTTTAACCTAACCGACAACTGAAGATTCTAAAAGATCCATTACACATCCTATTTTGTGCTCGCTCACACAAAATACCATAAGAGTTTCGCGCCGTGCCGTCTCAATATCACAGACAACCTTGCTTTAACTTTGTCACGCTCTCAAAGTTTCGTCCCGTGTCCTATAACTAGAGTGGATGTTGGTCAGCAATGCGGGGTCGGGTCGGGGGTCGGGGTCTAGCCCCACGGGTGGGCGATGCCGGGCAGCGTGAGCTTGGCGACGGGTGCGGCCACGGCCACGGGCGCGGGCGCCACGGCGTACGGGGCGTGGGCCACTGCCACTGGAGCCTGCGACATTAACTTTATTTAAGAAACAACTCACACTAACTGTAGCTTCTGAGCTAGAAGTGCTACTAATTTGATGTCAGAAGATTACGGTTATAAAATAGCTCGAGTCTCTATTTATCTATGATCAACTTAGAAGTTGGGTCATCAAACTGATGAAGTACCCCAGCCAAGAAAACTCGTAGCGCAACGTGTCTCTTTTATGTCTTGTGTACGGCTAATTATCTATGCCAGATTTCACATACTACCTGCCCGTCTTCATAGACCTCACAGCCGGGAAACCGGCGCCAACTACCCGTCAATGCAATGTGAGGTCATTTTATATTGGTTAATTACATAGACAGACAGACATCAAAAAATATGATTAAGAGATACTTTCATAACAAATTTCAAATTTCTATGACGACTGGAAGTACCCCATAGGTTATTCAAGATCGGCAATTTCAATGGAAACACTTTTTCTAATGACTGCATCTTTTGACTAAGTTAACTCAGAGGGATCATTTTTTCACAACCACGAGGAACCGCAGACCTCACTATTTGGTATCAATTTCAACTTTATATCTCTACGCGTTCCTGAGAAATAGTCTTAACGGACAGACAGACAGACAACGAATTTTTTCCTTTAAAGGTACGGAACCCTAAAAACTCTGGTAAAACGCGTGTACCTACTTGGTTCTATGGAGAAATGTACACTGTATTGGAACCCGAATTTGAGTCAATAAGAACCAATACTCACCGCGTGGGCCGCGGCGCCGGTCCGCTCAACGACGGCGTTGAACCCGTTGACTTTGTCTGCGGTGTAGGTGACGCGGCGCACGTGCCCGTCGGGCTCCACCAGGCTGTAGGAGCCGTGCACGACGCCGTTCTGCAGCGTCTCCGCCGCGTTCTTCTGGTCCCCGGTGGCGGGGTCGGCCACGCCGTAAGAGAAGCTATACGCGGGGTTCGGGTCCACCGGCTCCGCGCGGATCACCTGACGCGAAACAACATTTACGAACGGGGAGCGAAATCATGCCGTCCTCACTCTCCTATTAGGTATATTGGTAGCGGAAAGGCAGGACGGCCTTTTAACCATTTCGCCGCCGCATCACATAGGTACAAGAGACGTCAACGTCACCAATACGACAGGCTTCTTTATTGCGATGCATTAAGTTGAACCTAAACCCAATTGAACGAAGGTTGCTTTTGCATTGGAATAATAGACGTATATATAGGACGTCGGCGTTGAACCTGCGGTGCTGATATATGTGTCGTTGGCGTCGAAATGGTTAACGGCCTGCGGGAGACCGATCTTTTTAATCACATCACTCAAAAGTACCTACCAATTGTAAATGGTAAAAAGTAGAGCTCAAATGAAGTTTTCGACTAGCTGACAATATTAAGTTGTATTAAAGCTGTAATTTTCTTCTACTCCACTCGTATTTCAAATTGACTGCGATTAAAATGCAATCATAACTTGACTTGTTCTCAGACAGGTATTAAGTATACCAGTCAGGAGTCTTTAGTTGTTGGTCGTGCGTCGTCTAGTTGACCAGACACAGTTCTACGTATAATACCTTCGAGAGTACGGGTCAAGTTATATTGCATGTTGCACTTCCCTAGAATCACAGGCCGAGAGCTAGAGCTGATGCTGAGTTGAAGCAGGCCGATTCGATTTTCGAAGTTCGTTTCATGCCGTTCCGCTCACACGAAGCGTATGACCTGAGAGGACGCTCGAGCGGATCTTGCAGCGGGGCGGGGCGTGCGGCGTTCAATTTAAACACAAGGAAATGTATGTGAGCGTCCTGAGTGCACGCTGGTACATATTCCTTTGCCGCTGTCCGCCACTGATTTAAGAATAAGTGAGAGGGTCTAGAACTTCGAAAATCGAAATTCGTAAGCCCCAGGGTTTAACAACTGGCTAACTTACGGGCGCTGCGACGGCGTGAGCAACCGGCGCGTATGCAGGTGCATACGCTGGCGCGGCGAGGGCGGGCGCGTACGCCGGCGCGGCAAGGGCGGGCGCGTAGGCGGATACGGCCGGCGCGTACACCGGCACCGCCGCCGCCGCCGCCAGCGCGCAACACAACATTAACAACTGTGAAACAACACATTAAACATGCTATACATAGGTAAATAAATATTAATAAGCTCCTTATTCCTACGGAGTAAGCAGAGCCCAGGAACACAACCTAAACGCCAGGTTTAGCGTGATTTCGGGCGTAAAGTGGAAAGAGGAATCAAAAATAGCCTTTTATGGATTGCTAGCCGCCTCAACTATTGCATGATTTCTAAGATACAATAGGTAAGCATAAGCATTGTATTTAAAAAAACTCTACTGGTACTGTTTACCCCTTTGAGTTTTTGAAATGAATGTTTACATTTGAAATTTACCGTGAGCTCGGTGAAGGAATAACATTGTGAGAGAAACGCACACACTATCAAGCAGTTCAATGTTGGAGGCTATGGGTCGTGGTCCAACTAATTTGGTCCACCCGGAAAAAATGCTGCCATTATTTCGAATCACTGATTATTATTTTAATAAAAAAATAGGTAGGTTATATAGGTTAGTTAGGTATCTTCATTTGCCAGAAGTGCCAAATACCCAGAAAAAGGGGTTCCGCCCATGGGCGGAGCTCTGTCGACAACCAGGTGGAAAAACTGTAGGTGGACCACGACCCATAGCCGAATGTTGGATGTGAAGTTTCCAATCGGCACTGGGCCGTGGAAACTATATATCCCAAGCCTGAAGCCTGGAACTAAAATCACCCCGAAAACCAAGTTTTTAAATGGTGTAATGTACCTACCTTTGCGATCATGTCTACGTGCGCGCGCCGAGAGGTAGAGAACACGTGTGCCTTGTCCTGGGCCACGCATGGTATATAAAGGTTGCGCGGGAGTGCACTTGATACACATTTCGCAACCCCACGGTACGGTAACGAGACACTTGCGGTGATAAAGTGTCTAAATTGTCTATGTTTAAAACGCTTACAAAGAAAGTTAGCGCTCCCTACAGACCAGCAACAAGGCCCTTTAGATGCTTGATTTAATTATATATATCAGGTTTGTTAATATTAAAAATCTAGGTACAGTCAAGAGTAATAATAAAGTTTTTCTAAAAAAAGTCCCATACGCTCTTCTTCTTCTTATACGTTCTTACACTGGCGTTATAAGGTCGTGGGACATATTTTTCTTCCAATAAAAGTTTCAAGTTGGTTGGACTGCAAGCTTTCTAGTTATAGCTAGTTAAATGCATAGTGTGGAGCGTGGAACGACCGAAAGGCATAGTATTCATCATGCATAAAAACATTTACTTATTAATTTTGCTATCCACGTACAACGTAGGTACGCGCACGAATTTGATTTGTGTGATTATCATGAATGCGTCGTAGAATTTGATAAATTGATCTTGATGTCTTTGCCTTTAACTATACTCTAGATTACGCTTGGTATTTGGATGATTATAATTCATTAAGGATCAACTACTCCGGAAAATCGACAAAGTTACCTATGTTTTAGTTTCAAAATTTGTTAATCTTATTTAAATACAGGTTTAGTGCAAAATTATTTTCCATGACATTTCGTAAAAAATTGTCCGGTTAATAACTTTAGTGGCATGTACTAGCATGTCATTAAAGTCGTAACGTGTAAGTACCTACGTATACAATGCAGGTGTCTGATTGAATTGTTTTATAAATAAGAACCTTATTGAAATGTTGTTAAAGTTGAAAACCGCATGGGATTTTTTTGGTTACTATTTCTAGCTTACATACATATTACATTATTTAGAGTTTAGGTACATATTTTCTTTCAAAATGATGCCATAATTTGAACGAGTGAATCGCCAGCAAGTGCTAAGGGTTATACACGTAGGTATAACTTGTTTCATAAAACACAAACATTACGCAACCGGCTTCTAATACTTTCATTATTACGTGTGTATACACAAATAATGTTAATTGTTATATGTTATGTAAGTTAAATGTTATAGAATAGAATATTAAATGAAATGAAGTGTATTTAGAATAGAATAGTTTATTTGCTCACCCGCACCACATCTAACATTCAATAGACCACACCTAGAGACAACAGAAAGGGCGGCTTGCATTACACAGATTTATGAACTGGAGCAGTAGCATAGATTAATACATGTTATTTTACGGTGTAAAATATATGAACGCTGTCAATTCTAGGTAGACGAAATGCCTAGCGAGGTTAAATATCGGCTAATGTCTTTTAATTGATCCCAGACCGTGCAAGGCAAGCCGCTCACACGTTCGATTGTGGTACATTTCGTACAATTTTAATTCATTACGAGACCTATGAAATTGTTATTATTTACTATTAACACCTATGATTTAGTTTTAGATTAGGTAACACTGTGATAAGAAAATAGTTTACTGTAAAAAAGTACTTAAGTAGTAGCTATTACTTAACTTTTGTTTTCAAATTGGTTTTTCTGAATCAGTTTCAACAGAAAAAAAACAGTTTTATGTCTTTTTTCAATAAGTAAGTATTATTTGTTAGGCTCGTAACAAAACTGATTATTCGCACGACTAATTTTTAGTTTTATAATTGGCCTAACCTAACCTTTGTTCCACAGTGGACAATAGTGGGGAAGGTTCATCAATGGACATCATCCAAGTCATGATGATGAATGTGATGATAAATTTTCCAGGCATTGCTTTTACAAAATCTTAGTAGAATGTATTGAAATGTTCTAGCGAGTATTTCACAATAAGTAAGGCATTGGTCAAAACTGTATCAACGGAAAGGACTTTGTGTAGGAACATATTCACGCAAAGTAGGTCACACTCGATTCCGGTACGTACCTAGCCACATGGTGCGTGCATTTTAAATTCATATCTAGCCGCGCCCAGTGTACCGCCAGACATATTTCAAGTAGATTAGAGGCTAGTCTAAAAAGATGACGATAATCTGTAGATGTGATATTTGCTTTTTTTACCAGCTCTCGTCCGCGGCTTCGCGCACGTGACTAATGCCTTTATTGCCCGTGGCACTACTAAGTGGCACTACTGTCCAAAGATTTCTATTTTAAAATCTTGATTTCGCGGATCTCCTATTTCTGGGCATTTTGGCCTTTCGGGCCTGCTGAAAATCTAACCTAACCTAAACACCCCCGTAACCCGTAACCCGTTTATGATATTTACTTTGGTCAGTAGTGCCACGTAGTAGTGCCATGGGTATGACGCCGAATAATGTAATGAGTATTTCATCCCGTGGGAAATTCAGACAACCTGCTATACATAACAACTTTCATCCAAATCCGTCCAGCCGCTTTAGCGCGAAGGAATAACAAACAGACGAACTTTCACATTTATAATATTAGTAGGAAATGACAAGGCAAATGAGCACGTGAGCTCCACTACCCATGGACACCTGCGACACAAATAGTTGCTGATGCGTTGCCAGTCTAGCGGGTTAAGATAAAATTCTTCATGGTTCCGATATTCATCGATCCGATTTACACAAGAATGCAAAATTTTCAGCTCTGTCGGTTGAAGATTTCTGCTTCCAAATTAGGTTGCAAGATTCCACCCGGACATAAGTACATAATAGTTATTTGTTATACAAGGGGGGAAAGTTGTATTTTACCTGCGAGTGTTCATTTGAAACACGAGCTAGCGAAAGGATCCTATGATTGACCACGAGCGAAGCGAGTGGTTCTAAAATAGAATCCTGAGCGTAGCGAGTGTTTCAACACACGAGGCGTAAAATAACTTTTCACCCGTGTATAACACAAAACTTTTCACCTCACTACAGCGAGGAAAATAAGAAAAAGGGTTTGTACTATCACTCATTGTTAATAACAAAATAACTAGAAAAACATGCGAATATTAAACGTTGACGGTTTAATTGAATAGTTTTAACTTATTTTTTTTTAATTATTTGAAAGAAATAAAACATTTATTCGTGATTTACAGAAAAAAAAAGAAGTAACAGCATATACAATCACGAAATGGTTCCACCTCAGCATAATGCTGGCCTTACAGCCAGCGCTGGTCTTCCGTTGGGACTATCAAGTGCTACTGTCAGCACAAACAGTGAACCCGCATTAAAATCTTTAATATGGCTGAATGGACAATAATTTCTTTACTTATCCCACAAGGGATGAATTTTATAAAAAAAATATATTTCGGATGCGTTTTGTTCGCATATTGACTTACTTGGACTGTCAGAACATTTTATCCGTTTTTATTTTACAACAAGAATGAAGGTTAATGTTGAATGCTGATATTTATTAATTAAAATAAAGTTGTAAGACTGTATTGAGTGTTTTTTACTCGATGAAATTCATTAATTGTGATATTAAAAATTCAACACTTTTAACGTTTTACGTTTTGATAGCTGTCAAATATCACTTAAGCTCCCTTCAAATGTCAAAACCCTGTACTATATCTTTCTAATCTGTGGTCAAAACTCTTTCTCCACATGTGGATAAAAAGGGATTTTCTCAATAGCTCTCAAACAAACAAAAAGTGCTTTCCGAGCTAGTGAGGTGAAAAGTATATTTAATTAAATAAAAGTTTAAATAAGTTAAATAAAAGCTTCAATTTTACAAACAGGCACAGGTAGGGTAGGGTACAGTCTGCGTCATTATATATCGCTACGGTCAAAGTCAAAGTGTCCAAATATATCGGTAAGTACCCCTGTGTGTCAGGAGAGTAAGACCGTGTTCTGATATAGGTATTTGACCACTTAATAAGACCGTACCGATATGTACTGAATGACGCTGACTGTACATTTATTTTTTTAAGTATTTTATTTTTGTACAGATTTCTCAGATATCTATAGCTAGCTAGCTGTCTATAAGTCTACTTAAGTATAAACAGAAATTTTATCAGGTATAGGTACCTACATGGAATATAGTTGACAAGAGGCGCATTAACGATATACCGCAAAAATCAGCAGTGCCGTATCTATCGAACATTTACTTCTGTTGATAGACCCATATTTTGCAAGGACAAGTTTCGCACACTGAGAGAACTTGCCGTGTGATATGTTATCGGTCATCAGTTAAAGCTTTACGATCGTGTTAGCGAGGCAAGTACGTTTAATTAAGTGTACATTAAGTGCTACATTGTCTGCATTTACTACTTAAAAGGACAACTAAGTAAAAAATATAGTAAAGCCTGAAAAGACACGGTCAAAGCCTTAAAAGCGCTATGAAAAAAAACGACGAATTGAGTCCTGTTAGATAACATCGATTTGTTTTCACCGCAGACGCTCGTGGAGCACCAATGCGAAACGATCTGTCAAAATAGAAGTACTAGTCGTAACTCGAAGAAAAAAAAAAATCAGAATCAAGAATCCACTTCTGCTTCAACATTGATTAAAACTTAAATAAAAAACTCACGTAATTATACTTCATTTCTCGTGAAAGCCGAAAATATGATCGGTGAAGTAAGTAATCCTAATAATAAGTTTCCTTCTCGACCCATCGAGACATGTTGTTTCTGATGATGTAGCGTCTGAGCTCGTCTCCCACAATCATTAAAAGCATAAACGGTAAGGCCAACACGAAGTTGTACCACGGGAGCGACTCCGTACCAAACACCACGTTGCACATAGGAACGTAGGTGACCAGCAGCGCTGCTACCATGTCAACTACGATACTAAAGTTTAGCACGTGGTTCCGCATTCCCTTCTTTAAGATAGAGATCCTTCTTGTCTTACAGATAATTACGTCCGAAATCTGAGTCATACAGGCGGCCACAAAATAAGCAGTCTGTGCCCGTCTCTCCACCTTCTTTCTGTCTAAGAAAAACCACGCGCGGCCAATCGTGTCCTTCACCATTATATTGGGATTCTCCCATTCATTGCGAATGAAAAGTAGAGATGAAGGAAAGAACCCGTCTTCGGCGAATACAATGAAATACGCATACATTCCTGCGAAAAATTGTATCAGTCCAACTTGGAAATAAGCCATGAATAACAAAACCTTATTAACAAGATGATCTGTTGGCTTGCGAGGCGGCATTCTCATAATGTCTTCCTCTGAGGTCTCATACGCTAAGCTCATAGCCGGCAGCAAATCTGTCCCGACGTTAATCACCAGGATTAGCATCAGTGAAAGCGGCAAAGGCATTCCCAGAATCGCATACAGAACAAAAGGTAACATTTCAGGTGTGTTCGAAGTCAGCGTGTAGGCAATAGTCTTCTTCAGGTTGTCGAATATTCTTCTTCCCTCTTCTACACCGAGCACTATCGACGCGAAGTTATCATCTAACAAAATCATATCGGCGGCCTGTTTGGACACTTCAGTACCGGTAATGCCCATCGCGATGCCGATGTCTGCCTTCTTCAAGGCTGGTGAATCGTTGACGCCGTCCCCGGTGACAGCAACCACGTGTTTTAATAATTGATATGTTTCCACGATAAACAACTTTTGCTGAGGACTTGTCCTCGCAAAAGTGATTTCATCGTACGCCTTCAATGCGGTCTTCAAATCATTAACGGACATGTGTCGCAAATCCTCCCCTGTGATGACAGCAGCCTTGAACTGCGTGCGCACATGCGGAGGCACGTCGGTGACCTCAATGTGATGCTCGAAGGCATAGTCGTATGCGGTGGGTTGCGTGATGGTGCCGCACTTGCGTGAGATGGCCAGCGCTGTCACCGGGTGGTCACCCGTTACCATAATCACCTTGATGCCAGCTTGTCTACAAAGTTTTATAGATTTATCGATGTCTACTCTTGGTGGATCGATCATGGACAATGCACCGACAAAAGTTAAAGCTTCGAGGGGAAAATTCCGATTCTGTGTATCAAACTTGAACCCGGGAGGATATGTGGCTACAGGCAATTTCAAATCACCGTAGCCGATGACCCGTTCCCCCATGTTAGCAAGTTTTATGAAGTTGGCTTTGAGTTCCCTCTTCAGCTGAGGCGTCATGAGCAAATTTTCTTCATCTGTCATTACGGAGGAACAATATTCTAAAACGATTTCTGGAGCTCCCTTCATGATTAAATAGTAACTATTGGTGGCTTTCATTCGGTGAATCGTGACTTGATATTTATAGGCCGAGCTAAAGGGTATCTCTGCCTCTTTCGGATTTTCCTGTTGCGTTTTAATAGCAGAACGGGTTTCTTCCATGTACCGTAAAATAGCAGACTCTGATGCATCGCCTAGTATTTTTCTTTTTTCTATCGGCAAGTGCATAGTATCATGAGTAAAGACAGCCTTCAAGTTGAGGGACGCAGCTAAACTTAATTCTGCGCACACAGGTTCAGAAACATGGGTATGATCGTTTTTATCATATATCGTATAGTTCCAGAATAGGTGTGATACAGACATAAGATTCTGCGTTAATGTTCCTGTTTTATCAGAGCAGATGCAAGATGTAGAGCCGAGAGTTTCTACAGCTTGTAGAGTTTTGGCGAGACAATTCTTCTGTTTCAACTGATTGGCTGAGAGCGTCATGCAAACGGTCAGAGTGACGATGAGCCCCTCGGGCACGTTCGCCAGGATTATGCCTAGCATGTACTGCAGCGCAGCGAGCCAACTCCTCTGAGCGAAGTAAACCATCAGGAAAAAAATAAAACCAAAAGCGAATGCCACCCCACAAATAATTTTTATAAAATGAGTTATCTCTTTTGCGATGGGTGTCTCTTCCTTCTCTAAGCCGGTAACAAGGCCCGCTATTTTTCCTATCTGAGTCAATTCTCCGGTGGCTATCACTACGCCTCTCGCACTGCCCTCTACAATTGGACAGCTGAAGAATGCCATATTTTTGGATTCCAAGCAACTGTGATGGGTACACTCGGGTGTATGCTTGATGGGCTTAGATTCACCTGTCAGAGAGGACATGTCGGTTGCAAAGTTCGCGCAAGTCAAAATGCGCACATCGGCCGGGACCACTTCCCCGCCAGTCATCTCGACTATGTCACCGACGACGATATCGGTGTTTGGTATCATTTGTTTCACACCATCCCGAACGACCATGGCATTAGGCGGTACCATTTTTTCAAATCCGCTCATAACTGACATGTTCTTGTATTCCTGGTAAAATCCGAAAAATCCGGTGCCAAGTATGGTTGCAGTAATGACGCATCCCAAATAGAGATATTCTGTACGGGTGTGTCCGCCACCCGTTTCGATTAAATCGGCGCAGAAATAGCACACGAAGTTAAGCAAGGCGCCGACCCAGAGGACGCACTGGAACCAGCCGAACAGGTAATGCCGCAATATCTTAAACTTGCTGGTGCCTTTAAGTTCTTTGAGGGAGTTTGGTCCATGAGTTTCGAGCAGTTCTTTGGCAAAAGTTTCAGACAACCTGTAAAAATAATGACAGGGTTAGGTTTATTAAGAAAGCTGTTCCACAAGCTGTACCTACTAATGCAAGCGATATTCTTTCCCGCTTCTACTCTGACGATAGAACTAGAATTGCTTGTAGACACGCACGTTGTGGCTACTTAATGTGGTATCTCAGTGGTCAGTCTTTTACGGATAGGTACTCACCCGTTGTGAATGTTGGTGCGGTACACGACTTCGAGCTGTGCGGGTGTGAGGAAGTGGTCTCCAGTGTGGGTCTCCTCCTTCAGCACGTTTAGTTCCTCGGCGCTGGTGTGGGGGATGGCGTGGACGCGCCCGCCCATCGAGCCGCTTGAGCGGCGCCGTCCCGCCATCGGGTTCAGAATGTTCAGACCACTCGGCATTATGACCTATGACTTTTATAACCACTAAATTCAAGTTCACTTCTAATCACTTGCTGCAAACGATGTTTAGCGAAACTTATCTATTATAGCGAAACTTTTAGCACGAATAAGTCTCTTTTCAGTGACGGGAAACGTCAAGTGAATGTCTGATGTGACAGAGGAATGTAAACCAATATATACAAAGGTAGGTACTCTGAGGTTAGAACTCTCAAATCAAAGTTATATCCTTTTTGTTACAAGTTTAGATGAATTTGTACTTGTTATCTAAAGCTGAAACTTCGCTTTTTTATATATAAGAGGGGAAAACGAGCAGACGGGTCACCTGATGGAAAGTAATCACCATCGCCCAGAAACACCTGCAAGACTTGAGGAATCACAGGTGTGTAGCCGGCCTTTTCAAGAACAAGAAGACTCGCTTTTTAGAGAACCCTATCACTATTACAACAATAGCAAACTTTTTGTATGAAAAAGCTAAAACAGTGTCAAAAGTAGGTGCAGCCAGTCTCATCCAAGTAACGGTTAAAAACAGAAGCAGTAAGAAAAACCCAACCAAGTGCGTGTCGGGCTACGCGCAGTGTAGGGTTCCGTAGCTGCCTGTCACAATAGGCGGATACTACGAGAATGAACGTCAAAACATTGTATAAGTTGGTAGTATTACTCGTTAAATTGTAAAGCCAACCTAGCTGTGACAGTTTTCCTTTAAACTCCGTTACATATACTAAGTAGGTACCATATTTTTTTCACCTATCCAAATAAAGCCGTTTAGCTGGCAAGGGGGTGGGGGGGGACATTAGAAATTTAAAGCTTCGCAAACGGATCCTTGAATTTAATAGTATTTTATGCAACAGTTGTATTAGAGGGGTCAAAAAAGGCGAGTGAAAGAAAGAAAGAGAGAAAGAAAAAGTTTATTTATGACAATCACAGTAATTAAAAAATAAAAACATATTAAAAGCTACATAAAATTGACATAAAATGGCCCCAACTCAGCATTTGCTGGCCTTACGGCCAACGCTGATCTTCCGTTGGGGCCATCGGGTAACAAGCACATTAAAAGAAAGAATAGTATAAAAACAATACGATAATAAAAACAAAAACAAACATAATACAATATAAACAAATAAGGAATAAACATTACAACATTAATACATATAATTGAGTGGTGTGGTTTACGATGTGAGCGTAGCGACTTCTTTTGACCTGATCTTTGATCTTTTGATCTTTTGAGCGACCTTTCCAGCGACACCCCCACTACGTGTAGGGGAGGTACTTACGTAGGTACTCTAAAAAAAAATATTCAAGATTTTATTTTACCACTGTCGGCGGAGTTAACATGTATACCAATGTCAACTTTTTAGTACTAAGAATCTCTTGAGTTAAGCCACGAACAGACAGAAAGAAAGACGGACGGACATATCGATACGATAAGGGTTCCTGTTGACTACGGAACCCTAAAAATGTACCTATACCTACTGCAGTCGATCGAGAGATGAATCAATATCCATCCATCTCAGTTGGAATACATTTACATACCAATTGGCCATTTTAAAAGAAATCTTATTGCCTTCTGTATAGAGAACGAATCGTTTTAAAAGGTCTTATGTTATTTTTGCACACGATGTGTGGTTTATAATTTGGGTTATTTTTTACAGGCCTTTAGGTAAAGGAATTAAACTCGTTTAAATTCTGGAAAACATTTTATTAGACAAAATACCCTTATTTCTTAACGGTTCGGATAGTGAGATTTGCAAGTGATTTATACAACATAATAATACAACATTTATTTTGCTTCGTGATATAAAGCGACATCTATTCCATTTCAGTATTTTCAGTGACAACATTACATGATTCCAGATAATAGTCCATGCTTTGGCACACCATTTCTGAATAAAACATTTAGGTGAAGATCATTTTATAATACACACGGGGAAAACTTATCAACTAAATCGCAGATAATCATACAATAAATCACTTAGGAACCAATATACATATAACTTAAAACGCTAATAACAATTACAGTAAATTGATCGTAATATCACAATAAAAATCTTATGGGTTTGGAAATACGAGAACTTACTCTGATGATTTCATGAACAGTGCATGGGCCCGATTGTTGAAAGCACATCACTCGAAAGTGGTATAAATCAAAGTTTTGACTAGTTCGCAAGATTAATGAGAGCTGTGATTGTCTTCTAAGCTACTCGTATTTCAAATTCAGCACGCAGTGGTATTTTCACACATGTGCTTTCGAAAATCGGGCCCCTGAAGACATAATAGTTAGTGTTCATGTTCTCGTTTATCGTAGACAGATCGGCAATAAAGGCATGTTTTGCAAATTAGAAAGACGATTTCTGATTTCACATCCGTATACTATCATGTCACCCTAAATTCATAAATCAAATAGCATCAAATTAACTTTTAAACAACGAAGTTTTAGTCTCAGAATTATTTAAGTAACGATCCCTTATACATCGTGGATTTTCCAGTTTATCGCAATACAAATATCTCTTGCAACAATAAACCGAATGAGTAATGTAATAAGTGCTAGTAAATTATACAACAGTGATGTCAAACTTTGGTAACGACATTTTGTACTTCTGTCTAAGAGTATGAGTACTAAAATATACTTATAATAACACTAAAAATACTTAATTGCATTAAACTTAATAGGTTAGCTGCTAACCGTATACATAGCAAACTATCAAATTATATTTTCCAATTAATACACATAGGTATTTACTGCCCGGTACTTCACTATTAAAAATCCTATATTTTTTATGAGAAATGAAATTGTATTTCTTAAATCAATACCATTTCATTCAATCAGGATAAGGTTAAATAAAAAAGGAATGTATTTTTACTGACTTTGAGATCTTTAAATAACGTTGCGAGTGTCTGTCTGTCACAAGCTGCATTGGGAATGCGGCAAATCTAAACATAATTTGATTAATTCGAGTTAACACTTGACAGATGGGCGTGCCTTCAGTCAATTTTCAACTTTGACGTCATATAAATAAAGCCATTTTTAGTATACCGCTACTCACGTTTACAGATTATGTAAAAACTATTTCAAAGTTGAAAATTTACTGAAGGCACGCCCAAACGCCCATCTGTCAAGTGTTAACTCCAAGTAATCGTACTGTACGTATTCATGATTTAAAAAAATCCTTTGGGTAAGTTTCAACAGACCTGCTTGATAGAATCAAGGTCTATGTACTAATGAGTATTTAAAAAGATATAAGTTCGTTAATAATAGCGGATTAATTGATTATATGTATACACACTTCATCAGCAAAATATGACTGTTAAATACTGTTTTTAAATACGACTTAGCATGCATTTGAAAAAACCAGGAGTGTAAGCGACTACCAAATTGTACTTTAAAGAGGGAATGAAGCGGACTTGAGCAGAAATGGTAAATTTGTTTCATCTCAAATAACAGCCCGTAATAAATATTGCTGGGGTCCTAGTGGAAAAGGGCTTATGCTTAAAATAGCTTTGTAGAACATTCAGAATTACGCTGCTTTTCACTGGGACCCCAATTTGGTAACTTGGTCGTTAAATCTCTAGGACTTAAAAAAAGTTTACTAGATATCAAATGAATCAACAATTTTTACTTGTTGTTTTTTTATATTTATTTTATTCATTTTTATTTTACCCGTTAGAAAATAAAATTTCTAAACGACACTGAAAATTACAACACATAGAAAAATCAGAAACCCCGCCATAACTTTACTTTTCGGATTTTTCTGTGTTCCAGTTTTCAGTATCGTTCAGAAAAGGTTTGTAAAAATTGTTTAATGATATTTTGGATCGTTTTTTTTTGTTATATGCAAATTCTATGAAGATCCAGTATATAAAATTATAGGGTAAGTACTCGTGTTGTCGTATCTGTAACACGAAACAGAATTGTTTGTCTTAATATTGAATTACAAAGTGACCGGGACTAATGATATTTATAAATAAAAATACCATGAAATAAGTGTAAAAACGTCGGATCTCAAATAACTTGCATGTTCCAAATAAACTAATAAAAACGCTCTAAAAATCACTAAAAGAAAAAGGAAATAAAAATGAGTTCAATATCGGACATTTAAGGTAAAAGCCTGTGCTAGGCACAAGAATATATCTCCTGACAATACTAATTATTATAACAACGTGCAATATTATAGTGACGGCAAAAATGTATGGACAGTAAAAAAACGTATATTTTCCACTTCAGGCACAATTATAAATTTTCAAATAAACCTACTTTAAGAGTTTTTAATGATTCACGGTTAAGTTCATTCGAAATATTATAAACGGGATGTCTACCCGTGATCATGATACATGCAACTGTATCGAAATATCGGGAGCTCAATAAAGGCGGTTCACATCCCGTTTATAATATTTCGAATAAACCTACTTTACTTTTTTAAAATGATCATGATCATTTATGTGCATGGAAATTGGAATTACTAATATTTCTTAAACATGAGTGCGCTTCAGCCTCTTTACAAAAGTATTTTAATTGAGTAGGTAATATTCTTCACAAGCAATAATAACAATAACAGTGTCATCAACGTCAAAAGTATTTCTTTTGTATCTCGCTTCACAGGCACGTGGGCGTGGGTGCAAGTAGGTAATGTCAAAACGACTAAACTAAGAGGTGAATCGTTAATACATAAGCTCTCGACGGTATCCAGTCTACATTGTGACTTTAGAGATTTTCATACAAAACAAACATTCACCACAATTATGTTTTCAATCTTTAAAAAATATAACCAATTTTATCACCGCTAAACCTATTAGGAAACGAAAACATAGTGTTACTACTACAACTCCTTATTCTATTTGTGAAATACTTTTATACGTGTTCAGGGGAATAACTACTGCCGGATCTGCCGTGTCAATGATACCAATGGCCCCAAAAGTGCCTATTCCTAAAATTATATCCACAGTCTTTAGCCAGACACATTTTGTTACAAGGACCATCATAGCAAGTTACCCTACTTTGTTGATTCAATTCTGGATGAGGAATTCGTCGAGATCTTTCGCTTGGTTTATTCAAAATATTCGAGAACAGCGGTTGTCCCTCTCGCGTAGCGTTTAGAGGGCGAATCAATCCCATGAAGGTAAACGATTTTTCAAGTGAATTGTCTAACTATGCAGCAAGATACAAAAACAATTAGGTGCTTATCCACTTTCAACTAGCTATACTTACTTTCTTGCCTCCCGCTGTCTATACAAATAGTTTTTCTAACATATAACACGGATGGATTGAAGGACTATTAAGGTTTAACTTGAAGACATTACGGTGCCGTTACCAGGTTTTATACCAATTAAATATCAGCAAAGCAAACTAATCGTTCCATTATCGCTTCCTAGCAGCAACAGCCTGTTTAGAGGAAGCACGGACATGCAAGTCAAGACTCCTTTGAAAGTGTCTGAGCGTAGTTTGGTGCTCGAGAAAGAGGCATCTTGGTCTATCGAGGTGTGAACTCCGATTCGGTTGTTCGTTGTGCCTGATATCAGCTCGTTGTAGTATACGGATAGGCAGTGTACCGGTTCTGTGGTGCCTCTGTTGGAACAAAATATACGGAATACATCTTAATTTTATTACCGAGATTACTAGCCTTATTCATAAAAAGTTAGAGGCTCGCTATAAGCTCGCTATAGGACCGATGCAAAAAAACATGATTCATAAACGTCAATTAGCGCTAATCAGTCCATCAAGGGTCTGTTAAGTCTTCCGAAAGTTAGCGGACCGTAGACCCTACTTTATCTTTCTGCTAACTCACAAAATGGCCGCCACAAATGTGAACAGCTGATCTTGGCAAGAGCAAAACCATACGCAAGACAGTTTTTTTTGTTTTAAGTTTACCCCTACGGGAAAGGTAAAGGAAATTAGATCCACACTGCCTCGTCTGCCGTGTTAGGCTGAAGCCATGTTTTCGGTTTCCCGCTAATTCGCTGCCACTGCTGTCATTTTTTTTTTAATTCACTAAAAGGCCATTTTTGGTCTATGATTTGTCAAGGTGACAACATAACATAGACTGATCAAACCTCAATTAACTAATTACTATTATTGATTTTTTATGAATAAGGCTGTACGTATTCAGCGAACGTTTTAGCGGCTTAACGCTTTACCTACCGTACGGGTGTCAACCAGAGTTGCCAGTAAGGCAGTACCGCTCCAATACGAGTGGCATTTATAGTTGTCCGGAGAGTTTTCGGACAAAAATAGATCATATGTCTATGTAATAGAAAGTATAGTACGTAAGTAAGCCAAAACATGCCCGTATTGAGGAGTGACTTGGCTTACAGGACCCCGTAGATAAACGGTTATTAACAGCCACATGCATGGTTTGTCGGCCCTTAAATTAATGCTCCTCTCACCTACTGAAATGTTAACTGGTAGATAAGTTTGCCGTTGTGTGTTTGTTTCTTTATTTTCGTACAATAAAGCATTTTACTAACTTACCTATTTACATAAACATTAAGCACTAAACCAGCAATACCAAAATCAGCAATCAGTAATATTTAACCCAGTCTATCTTAATAGAACGAAGATACTAATTGAATAACTGACTCATCAACGCACAACCCAGACCCAGCTGAAATTTTGCTGAGATTTCACAATGTAGAAAAATAATATTGGCATAGTTTTTTTCTGTCAATTTACACGCGTTTTGCAAACCTTTGTTTGGCTAAGCGGCGGGCGTAAGCTAGCTTCAAAATAAATTCAGATCAGTGAAGATCAGTTTGGAATGGCTAATGATAATGAACGATTAAATTTAAGTGTCGCTTCTGAGTAAAGGCAGTTAGACTTACTTGAGATGTGCGATGAGCTCGCCGTCATCCACCCTCCAGAGGGCAGTAACCTGATCCAGGCCTGAAGATAACAGTCTGTTGTTGTCCACTGCGGCTATTCTCAACACCTGAAACAATATAAATATTTTTAATTTAACGTCTATGGTAAATAAAAATAAGTTCTTCACACATTACACGTCACAGTTCCAGTTTCATTCACTATGCCACACGACCAAATTTTAACTATCTATATAGAAAGAAGAAAGAAAGAAAGAAGACATTTATTCATTTTGCAAGACACACAAATATCGATCATAATAGCTGCTTGCTGCTTTTAGAAGCGGCTAGCAACCCGTCATTATTTTGATTCCGCTTTCAACTTCCACCTATGCGCCCACAATCATGCTAAGCGTAGCCTTCTGGTCTCGGCTCTGCCTACCCCGTAAAGGATAACGACGTGATTTATATATATGTATGTATTTATGTATGTTTGTATGTAACTGCTTGAACAATTCTAGTGACCCGTTTGACCTTCAGCTGGCCAATCTGAGAGCACTTCATTCTATTTGACACTAGCTTCTGCCCGCGACTTCGTCCGCGTAGAATTAGCAATTGATATGTTAATCGCCACCCCGCGGGAGCTATACAATTATTCGGGATAAAAAGTAGCCTATGTTTTAATCTAGGGTGCCAGTTACCTTCGTTCCACTTTTTATCCAAATCCGTCCAGTCGTTTTAGCGTGAAGAAGGAACAAACATACACACTCACATCGTCACATCCATCCATCCTCACAAACTCTCGCATTTATAATATTAGTAGGATGAATCATATGACATTTCCACCGTGTTAGGTTATTCGGTGTATAGTTCCCCCGCACAAGGGCACTCCTCCATCAGCATGCAGGGGCCTTACCATGACGTCCTAATTCCGACTCAGTTCAAGTTTTAGCTGTCACTTTTAGTATGGTACTGACAGCGAGCGAACCTAAACTGAATCGCATTAAGACGTCATGGCGCGGCCCCAGGCAGGTACCTCTCCGTCGTGCGCGCGCCAGTGATGCCTCGGCTGCGCGGTGCGCGCGTCCAGCACGACCAGCTGGCCGCCCGCCAGCCCGCACGCCAGCCAGGCGCCGCCGCCGCCCACGCACATGCAGCGGATGAACGACGTCGCGCCCACCGGCAGCTGACACACGACATCATCAATAACGCTATACGCCGACCGCTTAAGAGGGTGCATCCCTACTGAGCTGGCAACGTCGCATTTATGGTGATTTTTTTACGATTATTTCACAGAATGCGGGCGAGAGCGGAGATGTGTACGCAACTCTCTACCTTAATCGATTGCAATAAGGACAAAGAGTGCATTCTGCAGTATGCGGTTGGCGGTTGGCGACTTGTTTTTGTATAAACTAACTACCTTCTACTGTTTTTGTGTTTCGCTCTCAACCGCGGCCATAAATTACTAAGTTTGTTATATGTTCTCATGTAAGTGAATTATTTTATATTCTTATGAGAAATAAATTATCTTAACCAGAAATTGAATGAGTTTCAAATGTGCGTCTGTAATGCACTTCGTTTTAGTGTATCAATGCGTCCAAAGCAATAATTAAACGTGATGGACTTTTATTTTCGTATTAAAAGGATAAAATAATATATCTCGTTTAATAAGAAAATAAAAGTCCATCACGACCAATTATTGCATTATTTGCATTAGACACTTTAATACACTAAAAACGAAGTGCACTACAGACGCATAATTAAAACTTTCATTCAATTTCCGTGAAATAATCGTAAAAAAACACCAAAAATGCGATGTTGCCAGTTCAGTAGAGATAAACGCTCTTAAGTCACACGATGACACCGAAAACAGCTTAATTCAATAAACCATAAATTGCTATTTTTTCCACTTTCATCTTATTATCCGCCTCCGTAAACCTCCGCATCCGCCTCCGCCTCCGCTAAAAAGGCTTCCGTTACAACCCTAGTTTAAAGTATACAGCCAGATGGGTGACTTCATTTAAATAAAAAATAACGTTGAAAATCTTTCACATGAACGTTCAATGAATAACCCAATCGGCTGCTAAATTATTCCAATACAAGACAGACACCAAACAGAATACCAAACACCAGTGGCGTGGCGTCCATAGAACTCGATTCCCACCGGCTTGCCTATTTTAAGGCAGTTGGGCAATTTATTGTGCAGAATTAGAGGAAAAGGCTAGTTAAGTTCCCTTCGGCTTGCCTTCTGATATACTTGACGCCACGCCACTGCCAGACACTAACCTTAAGCTCGTGCGTGTAGTTGCAAGCTCGCGCGTCGATGACTTTGAGAGTGGCGTCCGTAGTGGCGGCGATCACGACGGTCGCGGGCCCGGGCAGCGTGCGCACTATGCTCACCGGCGACTTTATGTTGTCCAGCTGCAACAAAACTATATCTTAAGGTCTTTTCATAATAGGATAGGACAGCCTATTTGGTAAACAAAATTATAACCTCAAAACGTCTCATTTTTGTTTATTTTTAACTATTTCATCGTAAATAAGGGAACTGGAGATAAAATATCAGCAAAATTGACAACATTTCATATTTC
Organism: Pandemis heparana; assembly: GCA_963854515.1. NCBI lineage: Eukaryota > Metazoa > Arthropoda > Insecta > Lepidoptera > Tortricidae > Pandemis > Pandemis heparana. The sequence continues at coordinate 12,790,563 of OY978013.1, read as the reverse complement.
TGAGCCTATAATATTAATGGTTCTCTGTATTTTGTTTGAAAAGATGAACATGCTGACAGTTTAATTTTTTCGCTAGGGCTTGTATTTATTTATAATTTATTTATTAATTTGTGCTTATTCTAAAAGGGCGTAACTCCGATACTATCACAGAATACACACTTATCCCTTTGTCTTTTCTCTATAGAAAAAAAACTGACGTTAATTTCAAATTGTCAATGTCAGGCCCTATTCTTCAATATTCGATTTTCGAGGTTCGCTTCGTGCTGTTCCGCTCATACAAATAGTCATTATCTTGAGAGTGAGAGTGAAGATATGCAACGAACTTCGAAAACAGAATTTCAGAGTTGCCCCCCTTGTACTTTGAAGTTGTCAAAAATACAAAATTATGATCGCTTATTTTTTCTCGTGAAAAAGGCAAAGGCGTTTCACCTATCCTGTGGTAGTTTTGGTAAAATTAGGACATATTTTTAATTAATTTTTATTTTTTATAATAAGCGATATTAAAATTATATAAACATATTGCAGTGATCAGGAGGCAAAATGCTTTCGAACCATATATACATTTTCAGGTGTTATAAAAATGAAATGTTGTCAATTATGTACAAAATATTGCCTCCGGTTTATTTGGTAACATAGTACACCTCATTCTTTACAAAAATTTGTACATTGAGGTTATAATTTTGTTTACCAAATAGACAGTTAAGAATGAAAAGACCTTACGTGATGTCGGACAAACGATGGCTCGCCATCTGTTTTGTATAGACCGACCGCTTAACTGAGTCCTCGCCCGCGCGGGTACTGGGAGGGTAGGACAAAGGGGACCTACCCTACCCTCGATCACCTACCCCGCGCCCCGCAGCCGCGCCCGTGAGGACTCAGCTAAGCGGTTATACAATTTGTACGCACTGCCTAGCCTGACGACTCCACACTGCACACTATAGGACCTATAGAACCTATACTATAGGTCCTATAGTATACGTATAGGTTATCTACAACAGTCCGTCGAGAACAAATAGCTGGAGGAAGGAGCTAAGAGCTTCAAATAGTTTACCCGATTTCAGGCTCGACAGTACAAGGTAATGTATGTACTTCCTTGGAAAGGGTATGTAGAAGAGCGATGATAGCCGGGTTCTCGTTTTACTTTTGGACTCTATAGAAACCTCTAGTCTGTAGACATGCTTTAATCAATATAATGTTACAAATAAAAGCCGTGGCGGCTCAGTGGTTGGCCCTGTGGCCTCTTGTGTGGTCGTGGGTTCGAACTCGGGCTGCCATCTCTGACTTTTTCGGAATTTATATGTGAAGTAACATTTGGTATTTACCAGTTGCTTTTCGGTAAGACAATTCAATGGTGTGTGTGAAGCTCAATCCGAACTGGGTTCGCGTGGGAATTATAATCTTAGCCCTCTCATAATGAGAGGCTTGTGCCCAGCCAGCACTGGGACGTATATACGTCTTAGAGCCTATATAGGCAGAATAATAAATAAATAAATATCTTGGGACTAATTACACCAATTGGGATTGTTCATTTTTTTACAACATACCTTGATTTGAAAACCATTTCGAAGTATGGGGCTTGCGAACTGTTTTATCTTACTGGCGTTCAAAAATACTCAAGGATTACGGATATTTTGCAAAAAAATTGTTTGACCTTTATTCGACTTTACCGAGCGGCTGTTGGTAGTTCTATATATGTGCCAAAAAATAAATAAGCAAATATCTAGTTTGTCCATTAAATCTATATGTCAACTAGTTATCAGTGTCACCCAATGTCAGTAAAGTAAATATTGTTTTCGATGTAAGTAAGTACCAAAACACAATGCCACATTATAACACATTATAACCATGATCAGGATTTAACGCAACATACAATATGTGTGTAGGTAAACCAAAGGTAAACAGTATATTTGACATTGAGATAACAGTCACAACAATTATGACAACTATTTTTTTTTAATTTCCAGAGGAATGTGGGAAAGTTGCCTATTTCAGCCGCCGTATATAATTTACGAAAAGTCGTATCTGTTTTTTTTAAGCAATTACATTAATTAAATTAAGCCATGAAATGACAAAATATTCAAATTAGTTTCTTAAAGTGCTCCATATTTTCTAAAAAAAACCCAGTCCCAAACTAAGCATTCATACAAATGTCTGCCCCTACCGGGATTCGAACCCGGGACCTCTAGTTTCATAGTCAGGGTCACTAACCACTAGGCTATCCGGTCGTCAAGGAAGCTGGCAATGATGATCATGCTGATGATGGCTCGCATCTTTACTTTTTAGTAGACCTGATTTAGATTTAACCTGCGAAACCACGCTCTCCATGAATGGGTCCCAGATGTGGACGACGCTGTCCGTGGACACCGCCAGCCGTAGGGACTCCAGGAACGCCAGCGACAGTACCCCCTTCTTGTGCCCCGTGTACGTCCAGTTGCACTGGCTGGTCACGTTGCCGTCGCCCTGTGGACAACGTGGCTGTTAGGGTTGTAAAGGAACTTCGCCTCCACCTCCGTTACTGCGGAAATTCCGCATGAAATCGTACCTCCGCCTCCGCATATTTTTGCGGAGTTGCAACGGAGGTTTACGTTCATAAACCTTATGATCACACTCGGAGGAATAAGACTGGAGACGCCTTGACAGGCGTTCCCCCTCAGCCAAAAGTGTAAGCAGCCTGGGGCCTTACCATGACGTCTTAATGCGATTCAGTTTAGGTTCGCTCGCTGTCAGATTCATACTAAAAGTGACAGCTAAAACTTGAACTGAGTCGGAATTAGGACGTCATGGTAAGGCCCCTGTACGTTATGTAAAACTAGTTAGTTAGTTAGTTTAGTTAGAGTAAGACAGCCGGGGAAATTACGGGCACAAGAGGCATTTCATCTAAGTCTTCTAGGTTGGCAACGCATCTGCAATCCCTCAGGGGTTGCGGGTGTCTATGGGCAGTGGTGATCGCTTACTATAAGGTGACCCACTTGCTAGTTTGCCTTCCTATTCAATTAAAAAAAAAAAGTTGAGCTGTCATCGTCACACAATGTCAAGACCGTCGTAGCGAACACAGCTCGTAAAAAATGCCAGCCTGTACCGTTTTCAGATGCACTAAAAATACAAAAAAATCTAGTTTGCAAAAAGACGGAGTCACTTTCCATTTTTGAGTAAAATTTATATGATTTTGCAATTTTGACATCTCTGCTCAATCAATAATGACAACGAAATGGTGTCCGCCTGGCATTCGGTCAGCTGTTTCGTTCTATCTATACTATCTATATCTATCTATCTATACTATCTATATATATACTATCTATATCTATCTATATATACTATCTATATCTATCTATCTATATCCATCTATACTAATATTAAAAAGAAGAAAGATTTGTGTTTTTTGTGTGTAATGTTTGTAATGAATAAACTCAAAAACTACTGTGCCGATTTCAAAAATTCTTTCACCATTGCATAGCTACATTCACCCTGCGTAACATAGCCTATACTAATTGCTTGCTGCACCCTTGCGAAGCCGGGACGGGCCGCTAGTCTGAAACCACACACCTGGTTTCTAAGGGACCACAGCCGTACGGTGCGGTCCTTGGAACCACTCATGAAGCTGTGCTCGTTGTCGAGGCAGTGGATGGACTTGACCGAGTGCGAGTGCCCCGCGAACGTCTGCAGCTTGATCTGTTTCAGGTTGAAGTGGGACTCCTTGTCCGGACGGCCGATTTCGTGTTCCCAGTATATCAGCCAATCGCCACGGAGGTGCCTGAGAAAAAAGGTGCTTGAGAATTAGATACACTCATAGACTTAAATAGTGCTCTGTCTATCCTGCAAGTGTGTAATTTATGTATGTATGTACTGTGGAGAAGCTCTAGGACTCTACAACGGGACGGTGTAATAGTACGGATCACGTATGCCTAAACAAACTAAGGCATAGCTACTTTTAGTTAAAAATGCAAACCTTTCATTAAAATTGATTTTTATTCAGTTTATAAGCTATGACAAAACAACATTATAGACATGGTTAGGTTCCCGATCCGAGCTGATCTTAGGCCGTTCTCAAGGTCCAAAACAAAATACTCAAAAGAATCGAACGAGAGTTCGATTTATGAAACTTGGACTTAACCGCAAACCAGCCAGTTCGCAAACCTGCCAGTACGTAAACTAGCAAGTTTTAAGTCTATAGTAGATACTTAAAGTCAAATGGATGACTTAAAAACAAATAGGTACTTACCTAGTAAATTACATGAAAAAACGCGAAATTTCAATACTAGTGCATTCTTAGCGAGTGCTCCCCCGAGTTTGGTTTTTACTTTTTCTCTCAGATTTAGCAAGCAATGTGAATGAGTGATACCGTAAAAGAAAGAACAATAAACAGGCATGTTTTTAAAAATGTTTGAACATTTCCAGGTTTTTTTTTTTTATGGCACAGTTAAATGACTCTGTTCCTAAATAAGACATTTTTATTAATTTCGAATGCCTCCATTTTATTTCTGTAGCAAGACACATTAAACCATTGGTTTTCAAAGTGGGGGGCGCGCCCCTCTAGGGGGGCGCGACCACATGTTAAGGGGGGCGCAGGTCCGCGGCTCCGAGCTCCGAAATGAAGTTATTCAGTTCTTGGATATTCAAAACCAAAGTGAATTATTAGTACAATTAAAAAAACCATGGGTACAATTGGTATTTGCCTATTTATCGGATATATTCGATTCGTTGAACTCATTGAATTTGAAACTGCAAGGAGGAGATTCGAACGTAATTCACCATCGAGATGCCATCACTGCGTTCACCGAGAAGCTACAATTATGGAGTCGTAAAATTTCAGCAGGCAATTATTCCTGCTTTCCTAGATTAGCTGCAATCACAGATGAAGAGGGTTTTATGGAGATTTTTGATGAAACTAACACTAAGACCGAAATCTCCAAACACTTGCAGCACCTCACTGATGAATTCAAGCGCTACTTCCCTAACTCGTGTGATGATAATATTTACTGATTGACTACGGATCCTTTTCGTGTTGACATAGACGAGCTGCCAGAACTACTTCAAGAACAAGCTTTGGAAATCAAAAATGACTCATCTGCCAAATATGACTTCGAGAAGATGGATAAGTCATTATTTTGGGTAAAATATCTCAAAGTTTATCCCAACATAGAAGAAGAAGCACTGAAACTGTTTTTACCCTTTTCGAGTACTTATTTGTGTGAAAGGGCATTTTCAGCAGTTGTAGCTATAAAAACGAAGTATAGATACAAAGTCGACATCGCTAGTGATTTACGTTGTGCACTTTCTTCTATTGAACCCAGAATTGAAAATCTTGTTAAAAATATGCAAGCCCATCCATCACATTGATTTTGACAATTATATCTTCATATTATCTGCATTACAGATTCTTTAAAAATAATATTACCTAATAAAAAAATTGTTGATTAATACCTTTATTTTATTTTATTTGGTTAGTCAAGACACTTGGCGAGCTCAGCTCACTGACTACCCTCTTCCATGCATGGAAGCGAAGGGGGGCGTGAGTATTTCATTTTATGCAGTAGGGAGGCGTGCAAAATAATAGTTTGGGAACCCCTGCATTAAACTATCCGAAATAAAAGATTTTGTTTATAAATTAACGCTCATTGGTGCAATATTGACTCGTTTCTATCAAATTCTGGGTATTTTCATAAAATTTCTAAATTTTCAATTAAAAAAAAATATCAAATTTCGGCTAAGACATGTATGGCTCAAAATGCTTAAAAATACCTCGGCTATCACCCCCTTAAAATTTTGCACCTGGCTACCAAACACCCTGTATATTACTTCGTAAAGATAGGCCCAACGCTCACGAGTAATTCGTCCAATGCGGTGGTCCTAAAAGACCACCGTGCCTTAGTCTGTGACAGGACGCCGTATCGTTCAGCTGTCAGAGTGTCAGAGAAAATGCCCAATTGCGCAGTAAGCGAATTGTTCGGACAGGCGTACTTTTGATATCATTGGATACTCACCTATTACTCTTGATCCCATTGTCCATCTTGTAGGCTACGACATCAAAGCCCGCCTCTTGCCGTCCCGCACTCTCTCGCACGTCGCTGGCTACGTCTATCCTGTTCCCGACGAGCGTCACGTTGGAGCCGAAGCTGTTGGAGCTGGCCACGTCCGGCTCGGGCCGGGTGGGGATGTCGATCTTGCAGCTGATTGGCTCGTCGCTAAACGAGGACTGCAGGTTGCGGTGGAGAGGGGAGCTGGGAATTGGATAAAAAATGGGGAATATTCACGATTTTTTTCATGGCTTTAATTAAAAGCTCATTTATGTATTGAGCAATATAAAAAAAAAAATTCAAATAACTATAAAAACAACCGAGATATAAGCTATCAAAGATTCTGCGTTCACGGGAAGTACCCTGTGGGTTTTGATTCCCTTGAGTCGAAAAATTTGCGGAAATTTGCGGCATAAACGGCTGTATCTTTTGATTGCGTTGGCTTAGAAATTTGATTTTTCACAGCTCCAAGGCACAGTATATATATAAGCTAAAGCAGTAGGGAAGCTAGGCCTACTTTTTGAAATAAGTACCTACGCTCCAATAAAGCGTTAGGGTTGTCGATTTAATTTTTGTCAAATTGAAAAGTTTTTTGTCTAGTTAGCGCTATAATCTCAGCTGGTAAGGCCTGTTTTAGAGTAACTAGCTACACTTAATTAAGAGTATTAGGGTTGGCAGTGCTTGGCACCCATAATTTGTGTAAAAAACTTTTATTTGGATTCTATATCAATTAAATAATAAATGACTTAACTATTTTTTAAATAAAATAGGGTAGGTATTTAAAAAAAACTTCAACCGTTTAAGATTTTTTATTTGTCGGTAGCGGTAGGTAAGTATTCATATATTACTTACTAAAAAATACTTTCGCCTGCTACAACACCTTCGGAAAGCTCTGTTATTAAATTTTATTGTATAAAAAAATTTCATCCAAATGAATAGCTTTCTTAAAATAAACTAGTGGGAAGCTCCGGTTTTAAAGAAGCCGAGTTCAAGCAGCCGTACACTGCGCAATACGCTCTATACTGTATTTTTTTGGCCCGTAAAATTCTGACATTTCTCGGTATTACCAGTCATAAAAACGTTCCTTAAATCCGTGGTAAGAAAAAAATAAAATAAAATGTAGAACATTATTAAAGTTGAAATACTTAAACTAACAATCATTTTTACATATTAGTAATTAACAGATATTTGGTTTAATTTTAAATTGCATAATTTAGACATAATTAATAATCTTTTTTTTTTTTGGGAGAATATAAATTGTTTGGGGTATCACTTTGAGTATTGTCATATATTACAAACCTTCGGTATACGATTATAATATATTGATACGATTATAATATATAATATGATGTATTTAATAAAAAGAAAAAAGAATGAACAGAACGTAAAACTTCAGCAGTCAACTGTCATTCTTTCGGCAAAGTATAGGAAAATATTTTAATTGCTCCTCCCCCAATATTAAAATTAAATTAAACCGAACAATCTCCTCACGTGTGTAATGTTATGTCACTACGTCGACATGGCAAAATATGCCTTGCAAAAAAAAAGACGTGATTTATGTATGTACGTATGTATGTGATAATAAGGATGACTTTTAAAGTTTTCAACTTAGATCTTCTGTACTCTAATTGGCCAATTGTCGTTAAAATAAAAGCTGCTATTAATTTTTAGGTCCATTATTTGAGTATCTAATGTTAGAACGTCACCGTATTTTATTATTTTTATTTGTTAGTTAAAATAACGAAAGCTTAGTGTGACAATTTATTTGTTCAGCAGGAAAAAATGTTGGTGTCCCCTGAAACGTCTAATTACGACTAAATACACTATAGGCATATTTAAAACGAAAAAATGGCCGCTCGTCTCAATGCGCCACTCGCTACTGACAGCACCGCGAGATCCGCTTAGGGGCCGTGTAGAAGCGCGCGTCTATGTGTGCGTTCGTTTCGACCGTTTTGTTCGTAGATTCTCTACTGCTTTAGCTTATATACTATATACTGTGTCCAAGGGGCATTTTATTATTATTATTTATTTATTTTGTTTTACTAATTTAATGTTTTAATTTTCTGAGTATTTTTTTTGTATTTTTTTTATTTTAATTTTTATGTGCAAAATAGAGTTTACATACATACATACATACATTTCAGCTTGATACCTCCACGCGTTCCTGAGAAAAAGGGTCTTGACAGACGGACGGACGGACGGACAACAAAATGATCCTATAAGGGTTCCGTTTTTTCCTTTTGAGGTACGGAACCCTAAAAATATCACAATCTTCACTCGAAGAACCCATTTTAGCAATTTGTTTAGCCGAATCAAACCGAGTTTAGTTTCCCGCTAGTACACTCCCGGTCTTTAATTGTTGAGCCACGATAGAACCTTGTCGCAAAATGTCAGTGTCAAAATATTATCGAAAATTGTTTGTCGACATGGCGTTACTTCACTATGACAGCGTTCCATGTATGCTAAGATAAGATAAGATTCTTATCTTATCTTATCATGTATGCTCAAGAATTAAAGTCCTAGTATGTCCAGGGGCTAAAAGTGACAGCTAAAACTTGAACTGAGTCGGAATTAGGACGTCATGGTAAGGCCCCAGTTCTCTACAACGTACTTGTCGGCTTGTCGGGCACATATTTATAACTAACAATCTATGGATATTAATCTGAAAATAAATATTAATATTATTATTTTATCCTTACACGATATTGATGGCCGCGCTGCGCTCGTACTTGTGACAGAGCACTTTGATGGTGTCCCCGTTCTTGAGGCAGCGCGCGATGGCGTCAGCGCCGACGAACCGGGTGAACGTGGAATACGCCTGGTGCGCCAGCTCCTCGTTGAACACCATTAGCAACTCTTCTTGCGCCTGCGCACATTAAATTTCCAAATAGTTTTTTTTTATCACACATCATCTCAGAAAATTATAAAAGAAATGCCTATATACTGCACCCCTAGGGCGGTGAAATAAAGAATATCTCAGATCGCAGGAACTTATTAAGTAAATATGCGACCAGTCCGGCTAGCACGACAGCGCAAAAGAGTCGCGTCGCGCGCGATAGATTACCCGTCTCTCTCTAGAACGAACAGTAAGAAAAAGACGGGCAATCTATCTCGCGCGCGACGCGACTCTTGTTGGCTCTCGTGCTAGACGTGCAGAAGCCTATAGAACGTTTATGAATAAGGGGGTTAGGCTATAATACGCAGTCTGTAGTGGCCCCATGTTGTACCACCGCCGATGAGTAGCGAGAAACGAGAACGCTGAGCAAATTTTTTGTTTGATAGCTTTTATCGCTGTGGAACTAGGGAATAGAGTTCTCGGAGGCAATTTATACATACATATGTATATGTCAATGTCCCTTTAATCGACACGGGATCTATGATACAGTATATTAATAATTGGGATTGTTCATTTTTTACAACATACTCTGATTTGAAAACCATTTCGAAGTATGGGGTTTGCGAACTGTTTTATCTTACTGGGCCCTGTTTTATAAAGTTACAGGCTACAGGTTACAAGTCTACAGGCGACAGTCGCCTGTAATGCACTGTGTACAATTACAGGTGTTTTATAAAGACACACGGAAAGCTACATTTGTAATACGGCATTGTAAATCTCGATTACAAGTAATTTGTACAGGTGTGATGGACATCACTAATTAAAAAAAAAGTGGCTGTTATAAATGACAAATACAAAGAGGTTTCTTTGCTATTCTATTACATATATTATAATAATATATAGTAAAAAATATATTCGGCCGCCATTAAGGGAAAATAGAATAGAAATAAGAATTTGATGGCCACAAAATATTATCCTACGAACTTGATAAATACAAATAAAATATACGTAAATTTGCGATTGCGATTACGATTCGAATAAGCTCATTTCTTGCAGAATGTACTCCATTTGCGTAGAGTTCATTCTGAACCTTTCATTAAATTGGAAATTGCGTCATTGTCGTCTCACGATTATTATCCTAACAGAAGGACAAGCTGCAACAACTTTGGATAAAGCTAAATGCAGCATACTGTGTTTCGTTGTTATAAAAAGTTAAGTCTCAGCATCATCTCTATTAATGGTATATGCTGAGACGATAATGACGAAAAATCGCTGAATATTCGCCCTCGACGATTTAAACTTTCGCGATTTTTACCCATTATTATAAGATAAACGGGACTTAGTCACGTAAATAAAGTGTATTTTTGTAAATGCCTCGACGTTTCGGACGCGACTTTGCATCCGTGGTCTCGAGAGGACGTATTTTTAACCGACTTCAAAAAAAAAGGAGGTTCTCAATTCGGTTGTATTTTTTTTTATTTACGTGATTAAGTCTCGTTTTTCTTATAATAACGAGTTAGACGAGTCCTTCATAAGCGGATCATTCCTTAAATTGAAGATCTTGAGTTGAATAACTTGAAGAAGAGGATAATTTTGCACCTGTAGCCCTTGTTACCAGTCTCAAGACGTATGTAAGTTTCCGTTACAATTGTACCAATCTACAGTTGTATTTTACAATATTTTTATAAAACGCTTGTTCGATTATGCATTTAAAACTAATAAAGGTCACGTTTTTATCTATGATCAGCCAGATCTGTACCTGTAGCATGTAAAATTGTTACACAGTACTTTTATAAAACGCAAATTGTAAAAAACAGGACAAATGTTGCCAATAAACGCCTGTAGAATTGTAACCTGTAGCTTTATAAAATAGGGCCCTGGCGTTCAAAAATACTCAAGGATTACGGATATTATGCAAAAAAATTATTAGACCTTTATTCGACCTTACCGAGCGGCTGCTGGTAGTTCCAAAAAATAAATCGGCAAATATCTAGTTTGTCTATTAAATTTATATGTCAACTAGTTATCAGTGTCACCCAATGTCAGTAAAGTAAATATTGTTTTGTTGAAAACTTAAAATTGTTGGTCGATTTAAGACGAAATAATGGAAATTACAGAAAATGCTTCGTTCCAACCTGAAATAATGACTAAAAACAGCTCCAAAACAATAGTTCGCACGGATCCGAGAAGATTTAAGAGAAAAGTGGTGTCGCGAAGTAAATGTTGAATACTTCAAATTTTATAAGTACACAATATTGTTGCGAGGATCATTTCGATGTAAGTAGGTACTAAAACACAATGCCACATACTTCCACATTCATAAATTTTCAACTCATTATAACCATGATCAGGATTTAACGCAACATACAATAAGCTTGTAGGTAAACCAAAGGTAAACAGTATATTTGACATTGAGATGACAGTCACAACAGTTATGACAACTATTTTTTTTTTAATTTCCAAAGGATTGTGGGAAAATTGCCTATTTCAGCCGGCCGTATATAATTTACGAAAAGTCGTATCTGATTTTTTTAAGCAATTATATTAAGGCGAAGAGATAGGCAAAAGCTCATAAATTGGTTGTTTTTGTGCATGTTTTATGGCGATAATACACAATTTGGAGTTTTGAAAACTGCACATTCTATAAAACATGTCTTGAATTAGAATTCACCGGTGAAAACATATTCCTTAATGTCGTAGTTAGTACAAAAATTCGTTTGCTCTAAGAGTCTCGCAAATATTTTGTACACGGTTTGCTCGGGTGAAACCAATCTGTTTGCTACCAATCTCGACGAGGTCACTCTAGTAACTCATAATTAAAATTCCACGGTGCGTTTGCTTCAATTGACAACATTTCAAATTTCTTTATATTCATAAATCAAAAACCATTTCGAGAGAAACGCTTGTAGAACACAAAAAAATTTTTTTTAGATTTTTTTCGTACAGTATTTTTTGGAAAAATGAGCAAAATATGTAAAACAGGAAATGACGTCCAGCGGCCGGTCCAATACTGCCATTATAAAAAACCTTGTCTTCCGGGTTTCCCTTTGACATTTACAAATTTCACAACACAAACACTATTGACAGCTGACGGTTAATTCATTCGCACACCGCTCGGCTTTGTTGCCATCGGGAACACTAGATAACTGTTTGCCGGGCAATAATGATAATATTTTTGCAAGTTTTCATTTAAAATCATATTTTTTGTGAAGTATTATGTTTGAGTTTGTCAGCTCGTTTTGACGTTCATCGACAGTGACAACTGCATTCACTGTCAAAGTATTTAAGCACAGGTTTTGGCGGTCAATTAATGTAATTATTTCAACGTTTTTTTAAGTGTACGAAACAAAGCAGTGACGTCATTTCGCTAATACTTGACGTTTGTTACTTACGTCCTTTCTGCTTGAGCAACGATTTAAATGGATTTTTCCACGAAAATACAAGATTTTTCACGAATATAAAAAAATATGGGTGTCTTAAATTTGTGCGCTCTTTCCAGCCAGACTAAAAAGTAGCTCTTAAAAAATTGAAATATTGTCAATTAGCCAACAAATAAGGCTTTAGAGAGTAGTACTGCCCTGATCCTGTGAAAAGGGCGAACGCAATATTTGCCCGCACATTCAATCAGGCGCTTTTCAATGTACAAAAAAATTCGGAAACCAAAAAAATGTTAAAAAGATAATACAATGAAATAAATTATTAAGATAAAACCAAAAATGTTCATAAAAAAATAATAAAAAAATAATAGATAAATAAATAAAAAAATAATTTGGATAAGACGTATGAAAATAATAAGGAAAAAGCAACGTTGCATGTTCGCTCGGTGGCGGCAGTGTGTAAGCGACGCGACGTTGCCAATATTCGCTTTGCGTTTTTTCATATTGGTTTGGCTAAGCATGTTGTTTGAGTCACAGAATAGGCGCAAAACAGTGCTTCAAAAAGTCGTACTCGTTCGCTTCGCACGTATAATACCTATATTAAGTTAAAAGTTATTATTTTCAATCCGTTTTTTGGGAACTTAGTGGCAGGTTGGTTTGATACTTACTTGCTGTTTAGCGAACAAGCATGGGAAATAGGATTTTGGTTGGAATTACTGCATGAAAAATTTTGATATTTAGGCAAGTAGTACTCCAATGTCTATCATTAGAAAGAAAAAAAAAAGATATCTGAAGATCCAAGTGGTCCCCAAACATGGATCCGTTATCAAAATAAAAAAGACCGCCATATTGAAATCTTTAGTTTTTCGACCGATTAATTTCAAAATCAATATCTGAGGATCTGAGTTGTCTCCAAACACGTGTCGTATCCGTTATCAAAAATGACAAATTAAAGTGGCCGCCATTTTGAAATCTTTAAGTTATGGGCCGATTATTTTCAAAATCGATATCTGAGGGTCCGAGTGGTCGTCAAACACAAATCTGCTACCGAAAATGAAAAAACTGGCCGCCATTTTGAATTCTTTACTTTCTGGACCAATTGTTTTCAAAATCGATATCTGAGAATCCGAGTTGTCTCCAAACACGTATCCGTTATCAAAAATGACAAAAGTGGCCGCCATTTTGAAATCTTTAGTTTTTGGACCGATTATTTTCAAAACCGATATCTGAGGGTCCGAGAGGTCCCCAAACATAAATCCGTTATCAAAAATGAAAAAAGTGGCCGCCATTTTGAACTCTTTATGTTTTGGGCCAATTATTTTCAAAATCGATATCTGAGGGTCCGAGAGGTCCCCAAACATAAATCCGTTTTCAAAAATGAAAAAAGTGGCCGCCATTTTGAAATCTTTAAGTTTTGGGCCGATTATTTACAAAATCGATATCTGAGGGTCCGAGTGGTTGTCCAACACAAATCTGCTACCGAAAATGATAAACTGGCTGCCATTTTGAATTCTTTACTTTCTGGACCAATTGTTTTCAAAATCAATATCTGAGGATCCGTGTGGTCCCCAAACATGAATCCGTTTTTAAAAATGAAAAAAGTGGCCGCCATTTTGAAATTTTTAAGTTTTGGACCGAATATTTCCAAAATCGATATGTGAGGGTCCGAGTGGTCGTGAAACACAAATTTGCTATCGAAAATGAAAAAAATGGCCGCCATTTTGAAATCTTTAGTTTTCCGACCGATTGATTTCAAAATTGATATCTGAGAATCCGAGTTGTCTCCAAACACGTATCCGTTATCAAAAATGACAAAAGTGGCCGCCATTTTGAAATCTTTAGTTTTTGGACCGATTATTTTCAAAACCGATATCTGAGGGTCCGAGAGGTCCCCAAACATAAATCCGTTATCAAAAATGAAAAAAATGGCCACCATTTTGAATTTTTTATGTTTTGGGCCAATTATTTTCAAAATCGATATCTGAAGGTCCGAGAGGTCCCCAAACATAAATCCGTTATGAAAAATGAAAAAAGTGGCCCCGCCATTTTGAAATCCTTAAGTTTTGGGCCGATTATTTTCAAAATCGATATCTGAGGGTCCGAGTGGTTGTCAAACACAAATCTGCTACCGAAAATGAAAAAGCTGGCCGCCATTTTGAATTCTTTACTTTCTGGACCAATTGTTTTCAAAATTGATATCTGAGGATCCGAGTGGTCTTCAAACATGAATCCGTTTTTAAAAATGAAAAAAGTGGCCGCCATTTTGAAATCATTAAGTTTTGGACCGATTATTTTTAAAATCGATATCTGAGGGTCCGAGTGGTCGTCAAATACAAATCTGCTATCGAAAATAAAAAAAACTGGCCGCCATTCTGAATTCTTTACTTTTTGGACCGATTGTTTTCAAAATCGATATCTTGCGATCCTAGTGGTTCCCAAACACGTATCCGTTATACAAAATAGAAAAGTGACCACCATTTTGAAATGTTTAGTTTTTGAACAGATTGTTTTCAAAATCGATATCTGAGCTGGCGGCCACTTTTTCCATTTTTGATAACGGGTTTGTGTTTGGGGACAACTCGGATCCTCCGATATCGATTTTGAAAGCTATCAATCTAAAAACTAAAAATTTCAAAATGGCGGGCACTTTTTTCATTTTTGATAACGGATTTATGTTTGGGGACCACTCGAACCCTCAGATATCGATTTTGAAAACAATCAGTTCAAAAACTACAGATTTCAAAATGGCGGTCACTTTTTCCATTTTATATAACGGATACGTGTTTGGGAACCACTCGGATCATCAGATATCGATTTTGAAAACAATCGGTCCAAAAACAAAAGTTTTCAAAATGGCGGCCACTTTTTTCATTTTTAAAAACGGATTCATGTTTAGGGACCACTCGGATCCTCAGATATCGAATTTTAAAACAATCGGTCCAAAAACTAAAGATTTCAAAATGGCGGCCACTTTTTTCATTTTGGATAACGGATTCATGTTTGCGGACCACTCGGACCCTCAGATATCGATTTTGAAATCAATCGGTTCAAAAACTAGAGATTTCAAAATGGCGGTCACTTTTTCCATTTTATATAACGGATACGTGTTTGGGAATCACTCGGATCGTCAGATATCGATTTTGAAAACAATTGGTCCAAAAACAAAGGTTTTCAAAATGGCGGCCACTTTTTTCATTTTTTAAAAACGGATTCATGTTTGGAGACCACTTGGATCCTCAGATATCGAATTTGGAAACAATCGGTTCAAAAAGTAAAGAATTCAAAATGGCGGCCAGTTTTTTTTATTTTCGATAGCAGATTTGTGTTTGACGACCACTCGGACCCTCAGATATCGATTTTGAAAATAGTCGTTTCAAAACTTAAAGAATTCAAAATGGCGGCCACCTTTTTCATTTTTGATAACGGATTTATGTTTGGGGACCTCTCGGACCCTCAGATATCGGTTTTGAAAATAATCATTGGAAAAACTATAGGTACCTTATTCTGTACCTTTCCCGCACACGTTCAAGTTTTACTTTATTCTGCAATAATAATTTACGTTGCGACTCTAGACAGACCCTGGACACCGCAATTTTCTGGGATAATAAGTAGCCTGTTTTAATCTAGGGTACCAACTGTCTTCGTTACAAATTTCATGCAGAAGCATTTCATCTAAGTCCTCTAGGTTGGCATGGCAACGCATCTGCAATCCCTCCGGGGTTGCGGGTGTCTATGGGCAGTGGTGATCGCTTACCATCAGGTGACCCACTTGCTCGTTTACCTTCCTATTCACATATAAAAAAGAAAAAAAAAGAAGAAACAAACATACTTACACACTCACTCACATCGTCACAAACTTTCTCATGTATAATATCACATACATACATACATAAATAACGCCTCTATCCCTTGCGGAGCAGACAGAGCCCAAGGTAACAAGACTTTAAGGCCACGTTACGAATGCCGAAATGTTACAATTTTTATTATTTTTGCGAAATCTGATTTGAACATTATGCTGTGTGTGTAAGGCAATCGGAAAACTGAAACAAGCGCCATCTACTAACATCACAGTGCAATATTTCAATCCATCAGCCCGCGCCCATTCGCATCGAGTTGACACGTCGATTATTTAACAGATGTCGCGTTGATCGGACTGCTTGCCACGTCACAAACGGGCAAGGTCATTTGCCTATCCCTTCGCCTTAATTAAATTAAGCCATGAAATGACAAAATATTCAAATTAGTTTCTTAAAATGCTCCATATTTTCTAAAAAATATATAAAAAGGGGGGGGGTTAAAGAAAATGAACAATCCCAATTAGTTGAAGCAGCCGCCATGATCGAAAACGGCCGGGAGCACATCATCATCAAATATATCTTGTGTAAATATCAGAGCACTGTATAATATTAGTTGGTATGTAGGTGCGGAGTTACTGACCTGGAGCTGCTCCATGACCTTGGCGTCGGACATGTACGGCACGAGGTACTTACGTACGGCTGTCGTGCTAGACGTGCTGAGGCTTTCTTTATCACCGCCCAAGGTGTGCACACAATTTTACGTCTTCCCCTGGCTAGGAAGTGGAAATTTCCGCTCACGTAGTGGGCCCGGGGCGATAAGTGTACAACGTGAATATATAAACACACAACAACATAAATAAATAAATAAACTATAATTAGTCGGTCTGACCGTGAGGCGCGCCGGGTCGGGCGGCTTGTCGGGCAGCGCGGGCGGCGAGCAGGCCAGGTCGGGCAGGTCGGCGCGCAGCACGCGCCCGTCGCGCACCGTCCACTCCGCCGTGCTGCCGTCGCGGCACAGCTCCAGGAAACCCTCCGCCTTGCTGCCCGCCTCCAACTCGCACTACAAAATCATTACAAAATAAATTCCATGGTTCTCTATCGTTTGCCCGAATTTCATATGCCATAAATGTATTGTTTGCCATAATGATCATTTGCCATAACTCTTTTTTCTCTTTAACTGTTAATTGTTCAGGATTGTTATGAAACAAACCTAACCTAAACTATAGAGTTCCACAGGATTACCGTTTCAAAGCTACTGAAAAAATTACGGTTTCAGAGAAAAGAAGAGTTATGGCAAATGATCATTATGGCATATGAAATGCTCCGAAATTCCATGAATGGAGCAAGATGGGGCGACGACCTGATCAGGATCGCAAGATCGCGGTGGATGCGGAAGGCACAAGACCGGTCCCAGTGGAGAGCTTTAGGGGAAGCCTAAGTCCAGCAGTGGACGTCTTTCGGCTGACATGATGATGATGATAAATTCCATGACTAGGAGGGAAAACGTATCGATTTAAACTTTCGCGATTTTCACACATTATTATAAGAAAAACGGGCTTAGGGCCACTTCCTTAACTGTCAGGTATCTATGATGACGTCTCTGTCTGTTTCGTAGTAATAAATAGTGGTGGCAATAACCGCTGTTTTGCAATAATGAACAACAGTGTTGTGTTATTCTTAAATAGCTCTTATTGTAAACTGTTGTCTGTTATCCTGTTATATTGCTGTTTTACAAAACAACAATGAATTAGCGAACGAAAATTACTGCTTGATAATTTTATCAAAAAATAATTATTATACTTATTTCGTTACGATAACGACTAACGAACGATAAATGAACTTCCCTTCATACTTTTCAGAGGTATTGTAGGTTCTGTTTCTGATCTACAAAAGTCTTCATACACTCCAATATGCTTCTTGTTTAAATGTAATTTTAAGTTTGTTATTGTGCTTTTGTATGAAAAAACATTTTTACAATATTTACACATTGCTTTTTTATTTGTAATATTACTCATTTAAAAATAGTTCCAAATAGAGGCCGTTTTAGTTCTTATTTTCGACATTTTAAATATTTACCTAAACTACGTACTTAACATTAAATATTAACAGTTTGTTTTTATTTACACGAAAAATGTTTATTTACACTTACACTAATAAACGACCACCACTAGTAATAAATAGAGATAGAATCATAGACAGTTATGGAGTGGTGAGACAAGCCCTTTATCACATAAATAAACCCCATCGACCATGGATGGATGGATAGATGGATATATGGATGGTGAATGAAGTGGATGGATACCTCATGAGCTCGTAATTTCACCGGCTGTCTTACTCCACACGCAACATAGCAACTTAAGCACTGCTGCTTGGCGGCAGGATTAACGAGTACGACGGTGTTAGCGATGAGCGATAGCAAAAAGTATAAAAGAATTTGCATCGTAGCAACTTTTTTCACGTACCTTTTCGGCGTTCGACTCGTCCGGTTTAGGCCAGTTGTCCACTTTACCAGTTGCTTTATCAAACGCCAGGAAAAACCTGAAAGCAACTATATATCATTAAGATTAAGCCAAACAGGGACAGGTCATTATACCAAAATCTTCTAGCTTCTTTTCGCGTTTTTTCATGTAATTTACTAGGTGAATACCTACACTTACCTAGAAAATTACATGAAAAAAGGTAAAAAAAGAATTGTAAAATGGAATTAATTTACTATTCAAATCACAACAAAGTGAAGATTTGTGATATTTTTTTTCCTTTTTTTCATGCAATTTACTACTAAAGTACCTACTTTTTAAGTGAAATTTCAATACTAGTGCTTTCTTAGCGAGTGCTCCCCGAGTTTGGTTTTTACTTTTTATCTCAGATTTAGCAAGCGATGTGAATGAGTGATACCTTAAAAGAAAGAGCAATAAACAGGCATGTTTTTAAAAGTGTTTGAACATTTCCAGGATTTTATTTTTTATTTTTTTTATGGCACTGAAAAATACCTCTGTTCCAAAATAAGACATTTTTAGTAATTTCGAATGCCTCCATTTTGTTTATGTGGCAAGACAGACTCTTCAAAATTGTTTCATTTGGTCCAATACACATTTACACAATACACATTAAACTATCCGAAATAAAAGATTTTGTTCACAAATTAACGCTCATTGGTGTAATATTGACTCGTTTTTATCAAATTCTGGGTATTTTCGTAAAATTTCTAAATTTTCAATTTAAAAAAAAATTACAAATTTCGGCTAAGACATGTATGGCTCAAAATGTTCAAAAATACCTCGGCTATCACCCCCTTAAAGCTTTGCACCTGGCTACCAAACACCCTGTATATAAAAACAAACGGTATCGTCATAATATTAAGGTTCAAATTAAAAATAATATCTAGAATATCAGTGACATAAAATTTGAACCTTAATACTATGACGATAGCGTCTGTTGTTCAATATGAATGTTGTAGTGGCACGTGCTGACTCGGTAGCTTTGCGGTAATAGAGACAATGGCCTTTATTTGAAAGACTAGGGCTCGAAGCGAAAAATTAACCTGGGAAGATTCATAGTATAAGTGTAAACTAGGCTTTCGAATGTAGGTGTGGTGACTGGTGACTCGCCTCTGCAGCGCCGGCACGCAGAGATGCTTGCGCGTCATCTCGGGCCCGACGCGCAGCGCGAGCGCGTGCAGCGCGTCCAGCAGCTTGCGGCTCAGCGCGCGGCGCGCCGCCACGCCGCTGGGGTACGCGCAGCGGCTCGTCGACGCCAGCCGCAGCGACGGCTGGAGGATCGACTTCAGGAACGTATCCTGGAATATACATTATTCAGTCAAGCCTGACAACTCTCTATTGCCTTCGCCGTGTTGCGGTTTCAGTGGTACTAATTTATTTATCATTTCAGGGGCCAAATAAAAGGATACCCCCTTATTCATAAACGCTCTATAGGCTTCTGCTAACTTAATGAGTAGCGAGAAACGAAAAGAAGCTATGAATTGAATGAGTAGTTTCGATAGTTTAATCGCTGAGCAAGTTTTTTTTTTTATAGCTTATGTCGCTGTGGAACTATGGAATAGAGTTCTCGGTGGCAATTTATACATACATATATGTCAATGTCTCTCCAATCGACACGGGATCTATGATACAGTGTATTAATAAGGAGTTGAAGCAGCCGCCATGATCGAAAACGGCCGGGAGCACATCATCATCAAATATATCTTGTGTAAATATCAGAGCACTGTATAATATTAGTTGGTATAGTGCGGGGTGAGTGACCTGCAGTTGCTCCATGACCTTGGCGTCGGACATGTACGGCACGAGGTACTTGACGAGCTGCAGGCACGCCACCGCGCCGCCCTCCAGCGGGGCGGACAGCCGCCGCCGGCACGACGCGATCAGCTCGCCCATGTGCGGCAAGTACTGGAAGATTATCAGCTGCTCGCCGTACATGGCTGAAACGATACCGCCTCTTTACTCTCATATTTATGACTCTTAGAGCCACTTGCACGGACCAGGGTTAACGACTTAAGAGGGTGCATCCGTGTTGAGCTCGCAACGTCGCATTTTTGGTGTTTTTTTGCGATTATTTCACATAAATTGAATGAAAGTATCAAATATCCGTCTGTAGTGCACTTCGTTTTTAGTGTTATAATGTGTCCAGTGCAATGATTAATGGTGATGGACTTTTATTTTCGTATTAAAGGGATAAAATACTATATCTCGTTTAATAAGAAAATAATAGTCCATCACGATCAATTATTGCATTAGATACATTAATACACTAAAAACGAAGTGCACTACAGACGGATATTTGATACTTTCATTCAATTTCTGTGAAATAATCGCAAAAAATCACCAAAAATGCGACGTTGCGAGCTCAGCACGGATGCACCCTCTTAACCCCGTGTTAGATGCTAACACAAGGTTAAGTAGAACGTATGGAACTGTCAAACCTAACCCCAAGTTAGTTTTTAACTCTGAACTGTGCAAGTGGGCCTTAGGGCCCGTCTCTGTTAAGTTCCGGTTATCTTAAGTGTCAGTTATCTGTGATGACGTCTCTGTCTGTTTCATAGTAATAAATAGAGACGGAATCATGGATAACTAACACTTAAGATAACTGGAACTTAACAGAGAGTGGTGGAACAGGCCCTTAGTGTGAGCGGAACGTCTGTGATTGATTGCATATATACATATAAAAAAATTAAAAAAATAAAAAAAATAAAGAAGGTAAACAATTTTAAAAAATAAATAACAACAAGTTTAAATTTAAATTCCCTGGAATATAGCCTGGAATATTGTCATTGTTTTGATATGGTTTTATATTTTCCAGTTACCGATTTCTAAAAAGTGGTTTTCAATAAAAAGATATGCCAAAATTTGTTTACCTTCTTTCTAATGCTAAAAAAATCGAAGTATATATTGATCTACTACCTACTTGATAGCGTGTAAAAGAAAAAAACAGAGTGATATAGGGTTATACAGAGTGATATAGGGATACATAGGGTTTGTATCAGACCGAAGAAGATTGGCAAAGATTACTTACCAACAATGGAAGTGAGGCACTTGATCACTTTAATAGCATTCCTGTCTCCCACGACTTTGCTGTTCGCTATCGAGATCTCATCGAACTCGTCCCTCGAATCGCCATCCCACGGCGCCAAATTATCTTTCCCGATATAACAGAGCGTCAACATTTTCAGCAAGTTCCTCGTTATGTACCTACACGTCAGAACAGGCCCTAGTCTATGCGCTAGCCAGATCAAACTCTCCGAACTCATATCGGATATCTTACAAACATTCTGTTCCTCACTCTCTGGAAAGTTGTCTTCGATGCTATGCGAAGGTGAGGCCACATCAGCAGGTATATTGAAATCTAAGCTCTTTATATGACGCCCTTGAGTTTCCTTAACTTTGTCCTCGTCATCTGCAAAATGTAGGTAACTAGTGAACATGCTCGTTTTCTTAGGAATCTCTATGGTAGGCGACATCGGTCCGCGCGTTGGTGATTCTACTGTGCTTTCGTCTTTGGTTATGACGACGTTCAGTTCCTTTGCAGGATGTGGGCGAGCTGCGGAAGGGCTGAAATCTTTAGCAGCGAATACCTCAGCTGACGGAGACGGCGTCTGCATGCTGATATCGTGTGGGTTCACATTCAAAGTGTATGATTCCACGGAATCTGCGGGCGACTTGCTCCTACTACTGCGACTAGGCAGCCTTTCTTTATCGGTTTCGAAATGGAACAGGTCGTTCTCGCTTCTGTTATCAGCATCTTTCTCTTTCAGCGAGCTGCTCATCTCCGCCATTTTGTCCGCGCTCGGCGTCATAACGTGCTCGGAACCGTAAGAGGTGTCAGGCGAGAATATATCGGTAGTGCAGAGCGCGCTTTTAAGATTGTCATCCGAGTATCTCGGCTTTTTGTTCGCCATGGATCTGTGATGACACAAGTGGCCAGGGGATCCCACTTCAGAACTGACGTCTTTATAGCCCCCCACAGCTTCGACCAAATGCTGAGTGAAGTTGTCCAGGAAGCACTGCAAGCCCAACCTGACCATGAGCTGCAGGAGGAATATGTGATGGTACAGTTTCACGAACTTCTGCTTATTGGTGCATCCGGAATTGGACACAGGGTCGAGATCGGTGAGTTTGTGCCGATCTGGTTTGTCTGTGACAAATTCGTCGTCCTCGTATAGGTTTAGAATGTGTTTCAGGAGCTTGTTTTTCGTAGGCTCTGGGCCCAGAGCTCTGCTCATCGTGTCGAACAGATACCACGCGGCTAAAACGGACGTGTCCCGGTTTTTTAATAATTCTATGTAATGCGTTAGAAAAATATCTAAAACGTCGAATTGATTGTTGCAATTCACTTGATTCAGCAGTACGTCTAGATGAGTAGCGCACGCCTGGATCTTGCCTTCGGCTATTCTTTGAGTGAAGTACAGTTTGGTCTTGTCCAAGTTTTGGTACTTTTCGCATTGAATTCCGTCGCAATCGTACATGTACAAGATGTTCAGTTCGTTGGCCGTTAATTCGTATTCGTGCAGCGTGCTCAGTAGTTTATATAGCACGTTAAAAGTGCGAGGGAACGGTATCAGATGCTGCAAAAGCAACGGTTGGAGCAACTGAGAGGGCGTCGGAGGTGGCAATCCTTTATCTGTGACCACAATTTTCTTCATGGGTTCCTCGTTTTTCGGCACCAACTCGCTCTTTGCACTCAAACTGTGTGGCTGAACGTTTAAGAGTAAAGACGCAATGTAGCTTACACTTTTCGGTAGTGCACCAAAATTGTGTTTCAAAACGATCCGGCAGCTATTGTAGCGTTCTAGAAAATGTCTGCTATTGGTCCTCAAAGGTCTCATATACACGTGCATGAATATCTCCACAATGAGGCAGCCCAAAACGAGCATATCCTGCCTTCTGCTCTCGGTAACGAACTGCTTATAAACGGCTGCATCCGTCGTGTATCTCGTGTTGAAGCTCCTGCTCTTCCTTTCTTTCAGGACGTTCTCCAGATGACCATCGTTGAACTTTTTCAAGTAACCCTGATCATATAGGAACATGTGATTGGTGAACGCGGTGTCGTCATCCTTCGCCGTGCTCGCGCTCTCGGAGCTGTCCTGTACGGGGAACAGATTGAGCGTGGTGGCGTCTTCTTTATGCTTCTCCTCGTCCTCAGCATTGGTGAAGAAGGAGTTAGTTCTGAAGTTGTCGAGGGCTTCTAAGGCCTGTATCGACGCGACCGGGTTGAATTCTTTGGGTAGGTAGATGACACCTTTTCCTAGTTCGGATTTTTGGACTCTATAGTGTCTGGAGTGGGAGGAGCGCTCGATGCTGGTGGACGCGTGGCTGTCATCGAGACCCTGGCTCTTAGAGAGGGAGCGCGCGCGGCCGCCGCTCTTGCGGCGCGGGCGCACGCGGGCGGGCACGCTCAGCCGCGACACGTGCTGCGGCAGACTCGTGGACTCTTCTTCGTCGTCCGAAGCGTCATCGGAACTGTCTTGCTTCGCGGTTTTTCCTGAAATAAGACAGTGTAAGCACAAGAACTATAAAATAAACAATGGTTATGGCACGAGCCGCAGGCGAGTTACAAATATGCGTTCTGGGCTTTCTTTATCGGATACCGCCTGATGAATAAAGTAACTTGATTTTATCGCTAGCATGGCTACAAACTATTGCCTATTACTGTAACAGTGTACCACGTGTGATATTTGTTTACGTATAATTTTCATTTATCGCGTCTACTAGAGACCGCTACATAAAATACATAAGATCCATTTCTTTTCTGCACCATTTCATATTCCTACTTAGTTTGAAAAGAAATGAGTGTGATTGTCAAAAGAATTAAGTAACTAGGCAGCCTTGCGGCGTCTCGTGACCCCGTGTTTAAACCTCGTTCAAGTATGTCGTGTAGACTGTGAGCAGTGGGCAGTGGGCAGTGGGCAGTAGACTCACGGTGCGGCGCGGTCCAATGCAGCGCGGGCGGCGCGGGGCGCGCGGCACGCGGCAAGCGGGCCGGGTGCGCGGCACACAACACCTGCACGCCGCTACCACGCCGCATACACGTGTGACCGTCCACTAGCGACAGCCACACGTTCTTCGCTTTCACTGACGCCGGCCCTGACATCCTGAAAGAGATGATAACGAACTACAACTGTAACCGAACGGATACTGGAGGGCTACTCCGAAATGCAATTTTCGAAGTCCGTATTATGCCGTCCCTCTCACTCTAAAATTAATGCCTATTAGTGTGAGCGGAATGGCGTTACACGAACTTTGAAAATCGAATTTCGGAGTGTAAGGTCTGTAACGGGTTCTGTTCAGGTTGGGCTTCTGATGAATCGAACGAAAACTCAAGTTATGACTAATAGCACAAAACGTAGGGTCGAGGTAGATGGGCACGTCATACAATACGTCGACGAATACATCTACTTGGGCCAGATAGTATCTTTCAGCAACAGGCAGGACAAAGAGGTCGAAAAACGCATTGACAACGCCTGGAAGAGCTTCTGGTCCATGAAAGAGCTATTGAAGGGTAACCTTCCATTGTCACTCAAGCGGAAACTCGTCGACACTTGTATACTGCCCATCCTAACCTACGGTGCTAAAACATGGTCCCTAACCGAGAGTCAGAAGTCCAAGTTGAAGGTTTGCCAAAGGGCTATGGAGCGCAGCATTTTAGGTGTCAAAAGAACGGATCGAGTTAGAAACACTACACTGCGCTCCAAAACCTGCATCGCTGACGTGGGCAGGGCAACCGCCAGGCTGAAATGGGACTGGGCCGGCCACGTCTGCCGCATGCACCCAGAGCGGTGGGCACGTGCTACCACTCAGTGGATGCCCCAGGATGGCTATCGGCGCCGCGGCAGGCCGAGGCGGAGATGGAGGGATGACCTAGACACGATCTTGAGCGACTGGCAAGAAATAAGTGCGGACAGGGTGCGTTGGAAATCTGAGGGAGAGGCCTTTGCCCAGCAGTGGGACAACATTACAGGCTTATAATAATAATAAAAAAGGTCTGTAACGAGGTTCGAGTGTGTAAGAATGACGCAGGGCAGGTTTCAAGTGGCCGGCTCGGCGCCAGCGTCAGTAACTCTTATTCTTAGTGTTTCTTAAACTTTTTCAGTTACGGACGCCTAGGAAAGCGAGCACAATTTAGGACCGCTTTATAAAAAAGAAATCAAAGCACAGAGATTACGGGATATTTAGTGGAATTAATTTATACTGCTAAACGGTCCAGAGGTGAGACTGCAAACCCATAATTGCACTCGCAGGCCCCCAGGGGTCCGCAGACCACAGGTTAAGAAACACTGTCCTAGTTACAGTATCTACTCCAGTTACGGTTACAGCTCGCTGGCATCCGGAGCATCCGGTTTAAGCGTCTTGCCTTTTTTTTACCGCCTGTCTTACTGTCCACGCCGGGCCACAGCTGGGTGAGCTGCTTAGCGGCAGGATTCGACGGCTTTGCTATTTTGCTTTTTTTTGCGTACTTACTTGTAGCCAAAGGTGATATCAATCCAATGATGCAAATTCTCAGACACATGACTACTTTCCAAGGCTTCCCGATGTTTCGTTATAAAGTCTTCTGCGCACGACGCCCACGACGGTATGCCCAAGTCCTGAAAAAAATATGCGCTTCAAAAAAAGTATTGAAAAATAAGTTAACTTTTAATACTAGATTTTTTTGCTCGCTGCACTTTTTATTGACTGTACTTTCATTCCTTATTATAATTTTTGAATCAAGATTAAGTCGCCCCTTCGAAGCCGTTCACTTTACGCTGTGATCGTTTTCTATACCCCCACTATACACTTCGCACGTTCCCAATAGTTTACCGGTAAATCTTCGTGTATACTCTTGAACACGGAGGGGTCGGTATAGAATTCCGGGATGCATTCGTCCGGTGTCCACTCCTGCATGCGTTGTATAGAAGCAGGGTACTCTGCCGGAACCCATTTGTTACGGACGTGTTTGCAAAGTATTTCTTTAGGGGTCCTGAAAGAACATGTGATAAAAATGTTACGGTATGTTTTAATCAAAGCCAAAAATAAATAGTGTCAACCCTAATATAGTCTGTCTTATTTTCATATAGCCTACTTCGGCATACAGTATTTTTTTTAAAGACACGCCAGAGATATTGGGTAAATAGACTTTCTAAGCCTATTTACTCTTTAGTTTTACTATAATAGAGTTGCACTTATTCCGTTTTTTTTTTTCGATATGTTATAAGGTAAGCAAACGTTCGAACATTGATACCGATGTTTAGTTATAGAACAAATATTGGTGGACTCCCCAACTAGCAAACAGGAACTAGATTTGGTTGTATATCAGTGATATAAGAAGTCATATATCCATGATAGAAACGTCTCTATCACTGGAAAAAGGCCCCAGTTTTACAGCTGTTTGATGATATATCATGTGTATTTTGGTACCGCTTATCACTACTTTGATGTAAATCCGTGATAATTCACTGTTGTACGAATCTGTTTGGTGTTATATCAATGATGATGGGATCACTATATCACAAAATGATGACATAGTAATTACAGCGATGCTATTAGTAAGCTATTTGATGTTATATTGTTGGTAGATATTCTGTTATATCACATACCGTCAGTGCTCGACTAAGTAACTCAGTACGCAAACCGCGTGTGCCAGAAAAAAAAAAAATAGTATCTCAGGCAAGGTGTGTCGTTCTTTGTGAAGTGAAAAAGATAAAATATTACATCATATTGGTAAGTATTAAATGTTAATGTTTTTAACTCTTAGCATTTAGTACCTGTGCGTGTATATAACGGTTAATTTAACTTGCGCTTTTAATTTTATTGATGAACTGATAGTACATTATTAGTGTTTTTTTCAAGCCCCTATTGAATTTTGATTATTTAGTTAAATAAAATATTAAAATTGGCATAATATACCTAAAACGTGTTCTGGTTACCGATATATCACTGATTTACAGTTCCCTTATTCAGTATGATAATGGTCGCGTAGTTGTAGTCCGGGAGCCGACTGCAAGAAACCCTACCTTATAAAAAAATAGAAAATACCTACTCTTGGCAAATTTTACGCAAATGAAAAAGTGATGCAAAAATTGCAACCCAAACATACCTATATGATGATGAATGTGGATGAAGCGAAAGAGGTATGTCAGGATCGTAGCAAGTGGAACAAAGTAGTCTCTGCCTACCCCTGCGGGAAAGAGGCGTGACGGTATGTATGTATGTACGTATTTATTTATATGTTATTTTATTATAAGTATGTTATATTTGAGAGAGGTCTTGACCCCCGCTCCGAGTCGTTTCTTGTGCAAAGGTTGTCCGTCGCGGTAGAACGTGGTAATGCTGCGAGTGTGATGGACACATTTACGTGAGGTATGGCGCGGTGCGGGTTGTTTGACTGATTGTTTTTTATTTATTATTTTATTGCATTTTTTTGGCGTTATTTGTATTATGTTTGAAATAAAAATATGATTATAATACAATTTTTTATTATATAAATAAATTTATTAGTGCAGTATAAGCAATAAAGAAACCATACTTTCAATGACCTATTAAAATATAAACAATATATTTGCACTCCTTTTTTCATTTACGCAAATTTTGCCAAGTTGAGTCGCGACCGACCAAGAGAAGTTGAAGCTACTAAGAGCAGCTACCCCTACAGAGTAGGTATTTTCTATTTTTTTTATAAGGTAGGGTTTCTTGCAGTCGGTTCCAGGACTATCGTTGTATCTAGATGATCT
The DNA here is from genome assembly GCA_963854515.1 of Pandemis heparana. NCBI lineage: Eukaryota > Metazoa > Arthropoda > Insecta > Lepidoptera > Tortricidae > Pandemis > Pandemis heparana. The sequence continues at coordinate 12,762,322 of OY978013.1, read as the reverse complement.
CTTTTAGAGCAAAATCTTTCTATAATAGAGTTCATAACAACTGTTATGCGATTCTTTAGCTCTATATAAGAGAATATAACATTTATATGTAACTGATGGTATATAAGCACTTTCAAAAGTATATTTACGACTACTTAGTGTTACTATAGATCCCAAATAGACTCTTTTGTTGCTGGCGTTAAGAAGACGCTATTATACGATAAATTAGACGTATATCAGCTGTGGTATGTTCTTATATATCACGGGTTAGCTCCATTCGTCGCAGATATATCACCAGCGATATTACAGTGACTTAGAAACCACAATAGAGCAACATAGTTGTATAAAAGTACCGTTTATATCTGATATACCACAGATTAGCCCAAAATCGCTGTTGCGAACAAAGTTGTACAGCTGTGTTATATGTGCTATATAAAGCAGTCGAGTAAACGTTTATAACATCATTTATTATCACTATTTGGCTGTATAAGATTATACAGCTAAATGATGATACAAGTCACCAATATACAGCAAGCAGTCACCGCGTTGCTTGTTTATGACTCCTTTAACACTGTTTAGCGTTAATAAATTGTCTTTTATCACTACTTTGTTAGTTGGGTCTTTACAGAGAACAATAAAATTTAACTCCCGTTTGGTTTTGGGAGTATTTTTATAACAGCCTGTATTAGTCGTACCACCAGCACTTGTCAACAAACCTCCTGGCCAAGTAGACGTAGCAAGTGATATCAGAGAGAGCGTCTGTGACGTGGTGCGGGATCTGGCCGGCGCAGCTGGCGCCGTCGTACGTCAGGTCGAGCTGTCGGTCGCCTTTATTCAGCCGGTACTTTGACTTGGTGAGGTCGCGCCAGTTCCGACCTGGACGAAATGTTCATACGATAAAAAAACTTATCATCCTCGCAGATAACCAAGTTAGATAACCAGGCCTTATACTCCGAGATCCGATTTTCGAAGTTCGTTTCGTGCGGTTCCGCTCTCACTAATAGTTATTAATATGAGAGTAAGAGGGATCGAATTTCGGGGTTGCTCCCCTGGGCCCCGTTACTCGAAGCTTATTAGACTAATAATATTAGTGTTTTATTTCATTCTTTCGTTTAATTTACGAGACAAAACACTAATATTATTAGTCTAATAAGCTTCTAGAAACGGGTCCCAGCAGCCAAGAAGGAAGAAATGTTCTTCCCAGATAACTGGTTTTTAACGGGAAATATTTTTTCCTGCACGATAACCAAGTTACATAACCAGCACTGGTAAAACCAATGTAGGATGATCAATTTGGATTAATTTATGTTTAGGGGCGGCAAGGGGTGACCTTTGGACCACGCCTAAGCCACGAACATGTTTGTTTTAATTTAGAAATAGTCTATATTTTACCTTCTAGTTATGTATGGGGAACAAATAATTCAAAGATGGAATACTCTAGATGAGTATTGTGGTCTAATTTAAATTGCTACTAACTTTTCGAAGGCATTAAAAATAAGCTACCCGAAATACTAAATCCACGCAGAAGATCCGGGCAAAAGCAAGTATACAATAATAAGAAGCACTCACCAAGATTAAATAAAAATAATACCAACCACATCTTGATGCAAAGTCAGTGACCCAAGGCACCATGAAATGAGCCTGCTGATCATTGGCCGACCTTCCAGCCAGGGTGTTCAGGTGCAGCAGGTAGTCCAGGTTTGATATCCGGCCTCGCACCCACAGCATGCACAGCTTCTCCAGCTGCACGGCCTCATTCCTCCAGCACCACTCCTCTCCCCTCTTCCCCTGCCCCTGCGTACCTACTGCAGGAGCAGTCTGCCTACCCTTGTTTTGCTCATAAATTAAAGATGCATCCAGAGTGTGGACATTATTTGTAATGGAAGGCAGTATCTGCAACCACAAATTCTCTGTCAGATAAATATCTTGCAACATCAACATGCCAAGACTCAAGCCTCTATCACTCATAGCTTTAAAAACATTCAGCAACTGGTAGATTAAAAACATTCCCCGTCCATAGTTCATATCTATAAGATTAGGGCTGAAGTTTAAGCAATCAAGTAAATTGTTTTCATAGTGGCCTCTGTATACTATAAAGTAGTTATTGTCAGTCTCTAAAATGAACATAGCTGCTAGTAAATTGACGTGTGTTTCATAAGACTTGGAGACATGTTTGTTTGGAATGATTTCTTTGTACTCTGTGATCCGGCCAGAGCCGTCGCTCTTGATGCGGACGATGTTGCAGCCGTACAGCCGCAGCGCCACCTCTGAGAGCAGCTGGTCATGCTCCAACAGGTTTACTATAGAACTCTCCTTTGTACTTTCGTTGTTTTGACAATATTTCTTATAGGATTCCTTCCATAGATTTCTTTGATTGTTCTGAGAGACATACTGTAGTAATTGGGAGAAAGTTAAAGGAGTTTCCGAGTTTCCTTCGTGGAGTTTATAACGGGGCAGTGGCAAAACCTTTGACACCTTTTTATTAAGTACCTACAAGAGAAAAAACCTTTAAATAAAATATGCGAGTTATGTTTCGCCATTGCTATATTACAAGTACAGTTACGCACCCTAATGAATATTGTCCGCCAGGGATAAGGAACACTTTCACCAGCTTGTAAGGCAAAATCTACATTGTTCGCAGTGTTATCTACTTCTACGTTTTTCAGCCACTTCTTGAGCCAACCGCTATGGACGACGACGCTAAACAAGTTTGTTGACCCAGTCGTAAATATGTTCTTATTGCTTATTCCTAATTCCTTAACAATACTATCCATCTCTAATAACTATGATCTTTTGTTTTGTTTTCTCGGGGAGGTTAACAAATTTGACATTTCACATTTGTTTTTGACAGATCGATTTTAATATTCCACATGGTAACACTGCAAGTAGATGTGAAATATTCCGAAACCATCCATTCTCGCTTGCTTTGCTTGTTCAAATTGTCTAAAAATACCCCAACTTCCGCAAAAACCATCAATTTTAGAGGTCTGGAGGCCTCTGGGCAACAAAGGAGTGGAGGCTCCTGGCCCCCAAATTATTTTCCTGTTCAACTTGTTTATTAGTGTTTACTAGTGGTGATCGTTATTACAACAGCAGATAACGTAATGCATTATTTGCACGCAACGAACAACACATTATCGAATCGTCAACTATCCTGTTATCATTATTCGTTATATCTGTTGTCAACAGTGCGCAACAAATCAAGTAGGTGTGTGCGAGAGATAGCGCTATACGCGGGAGCTCGCATTTTTGGCATCATTATTAGCTGTTGCTGTTTGTTGTCAGTCAGTACAATAACAAACAAGGTAACTGTTCGCGCGCTAAAAACCTCTTTTGGTTACATGCAGTGCAGGGGTGCTCTATGGCACACATAAAGAAAAACATCATCTGTCAATAATTCTTCATCTTACGACGTGGATACCGCTACGAGTATATTTCTACGTATTACTTTTACCGCTCCTCGATATCAAGTTCTGCACCCGCACCGCCATCCTCCGCTCCAACTACGCAGCCAGGAGTACGCCCTACAGGTGAGTGCCTGTGCACTGTCAAAAATATATCCTTTAGGCATCAGCGCACTCCCGGCTTTCCGCTAAATTCAAAATTGGCTATTTACACGCCCTAACATAACATTTTCTTTGGTCCTTCGAACCGGATTAATTGGTGATAAATTATTCATCCGCATTTTTTATTTCGCCTGTGACAGCGTAATTTTGGTTCTCACAATAGGCATAATTTTCAACCGCCATATCTGTCATCATTTTCATTTGACAACATCATATAATTTTCGGAATTGAATTAAATTTTTCGCAAGGTTTTCGCAATAAATAATGGCGGAACCAACTTTAGAAACAAAAATTTCTATATTAAAAACTAAAGAGGAACGTATTTTACGACGTTTTGCATATTTATTCGATCTGTCGAAAAAAATATCTACGCGCGATTCTCGGAGTAACGAGAATTTCATGGCGGAGTCAGAGACTATTGACGATTATCGTGTCAATTTCGAGAATATTTTAGATCAGATAAATGAAATTTCAATCTCTCTGAATCCTAAACACGAGCCTAATTATGAGGCCCTGGATACGTTCGAGAATTTGTATGCCAGAATAAAGCGCTCTCGTGCCAATATTTTGAAAATAACGACCCCACAAACGAGTTCGCCTTGTTCACCCGCGCCACAAGTTAAAGGTCCGACTATTAAGCTTCCGCCTATCGACCTTCCTTCTTTTGATGGTAGGACTGAAAACTGGCCCATATTCTACGAGTCGTTTAAAGCCAATATCCATAATAATGATCAGCTGTCTGACTCGCAACGCGTACAATACCTCATGGGCAAACTGACTCATAGCGCCTTTAATATAACCGCGGGTTTAGTACCCACAGGCGAGACCTACTCTATTATTTGGGACAGTCTTGTCAAAAAGTACCAGGATAAACGCGCCTTAGGTACGTACTATATAAATAACATTCTCGATATGAAGCCTTGCTCTAACTCGTCTAGCAATCTTAACAGTTTCATCGAGAAATATTCCGCAACTGTAGCCGCTTTAAAACAATTAGATATTCCTGATCTGACAGATTTCTTTTTTCTGCAATGCGCTTTAAGAAAGACTGACCAACAGACGTTACAAACTTTTGAAATGTCTGTGCGAGACGAAACGTTTCCCTCGTATGAAAAATTTGTCTCATTCATGCAAAGCCAAGTTAAAATTTTGGAACGGTCAGGCAATAATTCTGTCATAAATACTCCGCGAACCGCTTTCAAACCCGCTGCCAATGCACCGGCTCAACCCGCGCGTACTACTTATAAAGCGTTTGTAGCTAGTAACGATGTTCCTTCTTTTAGCCCCGCAAATAATAAACCTTGTGTATTGTGCAATAGCAATGATCATGTTCAACTGTATAGTTGCTCCAAATTCAAAAACATGACTTCCCCGCAAGCAAGATTTGAATTTATTAAAAATAATCGTGGCTGTGTTAACTGTTTAAGCTTGTCACACACTTTGCTCAATTGCAGCTCGCGACACACTTGCAAATTATGTCAAAAACGTCATCATACGTTGCTGCACTTCGACAACAATATTGAACCGCAATCGCAAAAACGTTTTACCGCAAAAGCGCACGTAAAATCTACGCAATTGTTTACGAACGCCGGTTCAACATCGCCTGCCGCGCATGCGCCGAACACCTCGTCTGCCGCATCGTTCCCGCGCGCGGAGCTTGCTGCGCCCCATCCGCGTGAGCTAGCAGCTGCTGCTGCGAACGTTGACCGCGCTCCGCTGCCGCCTGTAGCCGTGTGCTCGTGTGCTCATCCGCCACCTGACGGTACCTATAGTACCTAACAAGTTACCTGAATTCAAAGGTAATAATATTATTTAACCGCGTTAAAGCTGTTCATCTTGAATAACATTGTGTTTATCGCATAATGTCTTAAAGTTATGTTACTCGCTAATTGTTTATTTAAACCGCTACTTATAATAATTTTACCGCTTTATGAACCGCTATATACAGAATGTTACTTCATTTCAATTGAAGACATCACGCGCGTTTATAATAATTTTTAACCGTTTTATGTATTCTAATACCGCTCTGACTTTGTCTTATATTTGAATCCGCGTCGTATAATATTAACGTCTGCGCATCTTTCTATTATAAGTATATCCGCTTTTGTTTTACCCGCGTCTGACTGTATTTGCATATACGTTGCAAGTCAGGAACATAAATTGTACTTATACCTTTTCAAGACCATCCCATCAAAGTAGGGACGGTAGTCTTATTGGGTGACGATAATGTACCGCCGCTTCATTGGCCTCTGGGTGTTGTAACACACGTGTATCCAGGGTCAGATGATATTGTTCGTGTCGCCACGATCAAAACCGCAAAAGGATCATTTAAGCGTCCTGTCGTAAAGTTATATCCCCTACCATCACAGTAGTTTCTTTCATATATCGTTTTATACTTTCATCCTGAAGTTCTAACTTCTTTTTGCCTACCGCACCGCACCGCATCATATTTACACCTCACCGCACCTCATCCTCATTGAAATTTTCCAAATTTCAAGGCCGGGAGCATGTTCGCGCGCTAAAAACCTCTTTTGGTTACATGCAGTGCAGGGGTGCTCTATGGCACACATAAAGAAAAACATCATCTGTCAATAATTGTTCATCTCACGACGTGGATACCGCTACGTGTATATTTCTACGTATTACTTTTACCGCTCTTCGATATCAAGTTCTGCACCCGCATCGCCATCCTTCGCTCCAACTACGCAGCCAGGAGTACGCCCTACAGGTGAGTGCCTCTGCACTGTCAAAAGTATATCCTTTAGGCATCAGCGCACTCCCGGCTTTCCGCTAAATTCAAAATTGGCTATTTACACGCCCTAACATAACATTTTCTGACATAACATACAATCCGTAACCTATCATACCCCTGACAAACTCCTATATAAAGGATGTTGGTTTAACTTCAAGACCAATACACGGTTATGTTTACTTACACATTGAATCCCGCATATACCCAAATAATAAATACTACATACACGCTTTAGTGGTAGATTGTATAACCGATCAATTGCCCTCACAGTTCATCGAATATAATGAACGTGACATGGCTTACCTTAACAATATACCGCTCGCAGATCTCACTTGGAACATTCCAGGCTGCATAAATGTAGTGCTCGGTGTCCAACTCTTCCCATACATCTACTTGGGGAATAGAGTAGAGTCTGGCACTTGCGCTCCTCCCGCTCTATTGACCGCTTTCGGTTACGTTTTGATGGGGGACTATCCTTATAAGTCTCACCCTAATAACGATGTTTCTTTTACCGCTTTGGTTCGCAATGACCTCGAGTCAAGCCTCGAGCGATTTTGGGAGTTAGAAGAAATTCCATTCAAACTTCATTTAAGTCCAGAAGAGACTGAATGCGAGAATTTATTCACTGCTTCAGTCTCTCGCAATGAGAAAGGTAGATACACTGCGGCCTTACCTTTCTGTAAAGATCCTTCAGAACTAGGGAACTCTCGTTCCCGAAAAGGTTCAAGCAAATACCCACGCTTCGCGACGCCTACAATAAAGTCATCACTGAGTACATGCAAAATGGTTATCTCTCAGAAGTACCTGAATCAGAAGTTACCGATGATGGTTATTACATTCCTCATCACCCTGTCATTCGTCCGGAGAAAGTAACGTCTTCTGTCAGAATCGTTCTTGATGCCAGTGCTAAGACTCATTCAGGTATGTCACTTAATGACTTATTACATACTGGTCCTAATCTACAGGCTGATTTATTTTTGCTCTTGCTGAACTTTCGCTTATTCCCAGTAGCTATGACGTCTGATATTAAACAAATGTATATGCAAATTTGTTTGCCTCCGCATGATTATAAATACGTCAAAATATTATTTCGCTTTTCTGAAAGCGAACCTATTCGCACTTTTCAATTCACTCGTGTCCCTTTCGGACTCAAGTCGAGCCCCTTTATGGCTATGCGTACTGTCAAACAGTTATGCTTAAACGAAAGTCACCGCTTTCCTGATGCTGCAAGTGTGGCCAGCTCCCAGCTGTACATGGATGACCTGGTCCACTCTTGTCTGGATAATGAAACCGCTATGCGTTTATCGCAAGAATTAATCGCATTATTCAAGTCTGGCGCATTTGACTTAGTCAAATGGTCAAGTAACTCGCCTGCTCTGTTAGATAGTCTTCCTGATTCACACCGTGCTTCTGTCAATTTCAACGACAAGCAAAGTGTATCAAAGGTGTTAGGGTTGTCATGGGAACCCACAGATGACACTTTTTTCATAACTTCGTCTTCGCCTGCTGGTGAGAAGTGCACCAAGCGAATAATACTATCTACCGTAGCTCGCTTGTTTGATGTCCTTGGTTTAGTAGCTCCCGTTGTGTTATACGCCAAGTTGTTAATTAAGGAACTTTGGCTCTGTAAAATCGACTGGGATGACACACCCCCCGAGCATATAATTAAAAACTACTCCATGTTGACACAAGAATTTCCGATGCTGTCGACGTTAAAAATCCCTCGTCATATTGGCGTTTCTGCTGACTGTACGGTTAACATAGTCGGATTTTCGGATGCTAGTCTCAATGGATATGGATGTGTAATTTACTTGCATGTTATTGACCCAACTGGTAATGTCACTGTAAGGCTACTGTGCTCTAAGTCAAAGGTATCTCCCGCAAAAATTGCCACTCTTGCTCGTTTAGAGCTATGTGCCGCTCTTTTAATGTCCAAATTAATCAAAATTGTTCAGGACACTTACCTGTCTCGTATCCCAATTGCAGGAATATACGCTTTTTCGGATTCAACAATTGCCCTTTCGTGGATTAAATCAGCCCCCCATAGATGGTCTATTTTTGTTAGCAACCGTGTTGCCCAATGTCAAGAGAATGTGGCACCACAGAACTTCAATCACGTTGCCGGAGTTGACAATCCTAGTGATTGCTTGTCTCGCGGTATGCTACCATCACAATTGATATCGCATGATTTGTGGTGGACCGGCCCTTCTTGGCTACGAAGCCCGCCTTCTGAATGGCCTATTCAATCTTTTTGTCCCGCAGAAGTGGACAAGTTGCCTGAATGCAAGACTAATACTTTAACCGCACTAGTTCAAACTGAACTACCCTTACTGTATACGCTAGCTCAACGCATTTCGTCGTGGAATAAGCTACTCCGCACAGTAGTTTACGTGTTACGTTTAGCAAAAAAGTTAAAACCGCATGAAATGGTTAAAAATCTCGGTATTGCTGAAACCGCTTTATTAACCGCTATACAGTGTATATTTTAGTGAAGATATCGCTCGCATAAAAAACAATCTTCTACCGTCGCGCAAACTTTTAAAGTTATCGGTTTTCCTTGACGAGAACAATGTCTTACGAGTTGGAGGTCGCCTATCAAATGCAGATCTGCCATTCGAAGTTAAATATCCCGCACTTTTGCCAAAACATGATCATATGGTTGATTTAATTATAGATCATTACCATATTGCTAATTGTCATGTGGGTGCCGGTCTTTTGATGTCCATCATTCGCCAGCGTTTCTGGATACTTGATGGTCGGACTGTCATTAGAGCTAGAGTACACAATTGTAATCAATGTTTCCGCGTTAAGCCGGCTCACCCAACGCCAAAAATGGCTGACTTGCCTTCTTATCGCTTGAAAGAAGCAAAAGCTTTCATGCATACCGGTGTCGATTACGCTGGTCCTCTCCGCATAACTCTTTGTCGTCGCCGTGGTCAGCACCCGCAAAAGGCATACATTTGCTTGTTTGTCTGCCTCGTTACTAAGGCTGTTCATATAGAGTTAGCTTCCGACTTATCCTCAGATGCTTTCTTAGCCGCCTTTAAGCGCTTCATTTCTAGACGAGGCCCTGTCTCTTGTCTTTACTCCGACCACGGGACCAATTTTGTAGGTGCCAAAGCTCAATTGGATGAGATGTACAATATGCTACTAAGTCCAGAGTTTAAGGCTAAATTTGATACTGAGTGTCTTAGTCACCGCATTGTATGGAAAATGATTCCTCCCCGTTCCCCTCATTTCGGTGGCATGTGGGAATCGAATATTAAGAGTTTTAAGACTCATTTGTACCGTGTAGTTGGTTCACAGCTTCTGACGTACGAAGAACTGCTGACCGTACTTATACAGATTGAGTGCATACTCAATTCGCGACCGCTATGTGCCATATCTTCGGATCCGCACCCTGAAATATTAACGCCCGCGCATTTCTTAATGTCTACACCGCTTCAGTTCTTACCCGCTTCTGATTTGTCTGATGAGTGCCGGAATCTTCATAATAGGAAGAAGTTGCTAGACAGTATTGTTCAATCTTACTGGAAAAAATGGCGTATTGAATACCTGCACACGTTGCAAGTCAGAACTAAATGGTGTACTCAAGACCATCCCATCAAAGTAGGGACGGTGGTCTTATTGGGTGACGATAATGTACCGCCGCTTCATTGGCCTCTGGGTGTTGTAACACACGTGTATCCAGGGTCAGATGATATTGTTCGTGTCGCCACGATCAAAACCGCAAAAGGATCATTTAAGCGTCCTGTCGTAAAGTTATATCCCCTACCATCACAGTAGTTTCTTTCATATATCGTTTTATACTTTCATCCTGAAGTTCTAACTTCTTTTTGCCTACCGCACCGCACCGCATCATATTTACACCTCACCGCACCTCATCCTCATTGAAATTTTCCAAATTTCAAGGCCGGGAGCATGTTCGCGCGCTAAAAACCTCTTTTGGTTACATGCAGTGCAGGGGTGCTCTATGGCACACATAAAGAAAAACATCATCTGTCAATAATTCTTCATCTTACGACGTGGATACCGCTACGAGTATATTTCTACGTATTACTTTTACCGCTCCTCGATATCAAGTTCTGCACCCGCACCGCCATCCTCCGCTCCAACTACGCAGCCAGGAGTACGCCCTACAGGTGAGTGCCTCTGCACTGTCAAAAATATATCCTTTAGGCATCAGCGCACTCCCGGCTTTCCGCTAAATTCAAAATTGGCTATTTACACGCCCTAACATAACAGTAACAGAGCGTTGTTTTGTTTTTGTTCCCATACGTTTTTATTACGCTGCGATCGCGACGAAATAAGTATAACAATTATTTAATAGTAAGTTCATTATCGTTTTGTGAAACAGCAATATAACGGACAACAGTTTACAATAACAGCTATTTAAGAATAACATAACACTGTTATTCATTATTGTAAAACAGTCGTTATGTACCACCACTAGTGTTTACTAGTCTGAATTTGATTTTTTTTTCGGAGTCTATTGTTGGGGCCCCTCTTTTGTGGAGGCCCCGGGGCTGTAGCCCCGGTTGCTCTCCCTTAAATCCGGTCCTGAAAACCATTAACGCCTTATTAGAAATCGCAAATATACATTCGTAACAAACTTGACCATTTGACGGTCTCATTTTTTTGTTATTTTGAAATGGAATACTAATGCTCCACGTGATTATAAGCCATGCTTCTTTCTAAGATAAGCTATCTCGCCTTAGGTTCACGTCTTCGCGACAACACTTTATAACACATTAAAACTAATAACAACAAAGGATAGCTTAAAATAAAGATGGAATAGATATATTATCTCTTTAGTCAATAATACACAACACAACTTCAACTTCTTTTTGTATAATACACAATACAAGTCACACTATCAAAAATACTTGGAGCATACCCACACATAAAACTTGATTTTTATTACAAGCACTAACCCGTAGCAAACATGTAAATAGGAATGTAATACATAAATCACGTCTCCATCCCCTATGAGGTAGACAGAGCCCAATGTAACAAGACAATAGGAATGTAAAGGGCCTGCAGTCCTAATTTATTGTTTTATGATATATGACAACAAATAGCACCCAATCAATGGAATATTCTTATCACAGCAAAAATATTAATTTATTTAATTCTTAACTAGTTAACTGATCAGATATGATTTGTATATTTATTTACTTGCTGTAAAATATCATTAATATCTAAATTTAGGTATATGTATACTTATGTCTAAGAACTCTTAAGAAAATTACTTGCACTTTGCATCATTACATCTTACAGAGATTTTATTCCATTTTGCCTGAAATCCTCTTCAAGTAACACTTCCAGAGAGCATCTTTGTATACAACAGCTTGTGTCTCTGGGCTCTTGGCTGCAACAATACCCCTGCCCACAACAGCAATGTCAGCACCCTTGTCCAGAATTACTTTCTCTGGTGTGTTGTATATCTGACCAAGGCTGTCTCCAGTAATCTCCAGCTGGACTCCAGGTGTCAGCTGGATCACACCCGGATCTTTGAAAGTGTCTTTATTCTGGCACACAAAGCCAGTGATCAGATCTGGGTATTTTGCTGCCATTTCTACTGTTGCCTTGGTGTAGTCTGGTGTGATGAGATTGCCCTAAAAATAAAGTATTATTAGATTGAAAGTCATGGCCATGTTTGTTAAGCTGTAACTTACAAATTCCAAGGTTATGATGTCACATGACCAGAAGTAGAGCAGAAGTTTTATTTTTATGCTCATGGTTGTAACTAATAACTAACAGACAATTAATTAGAGCATGACAGTTCAAGAACAAATTTATGACTTTTTTAACAGAGATAAAATTGGTGATCATAAGTTACAGCAGCTGGCAGAAGACTATTATCTTGTCCTTTTGACATGAACCAGATAAGATATCATATGTTTTATGAGTGCAGTTTAGAATCACTGTAGGTAAATATATTGTGATAGTGTTTATAATTACCTCACTGCTCATTTCTGCTAGTAGAAACACTCCTCTGCTAACCCCATTAGTGAAACTGTTCAATGCTTTTAAAATGCCTTCCCCAGGCAAGGAATGGACAGTAACACAGTCTGCCCATTCCCCAATCTTGTACAACCCATTCAAATATTGCAGGGACACTGTGTTGCCAATGTCTGCATACTTTCTGTCCTCCAAAATTAAAAAGTTAAATCTCTTAGACAGCTGTTGGATCTGGGTTATGAAATCGGAATTTAAGTCTTCTATGATGTCCACATGAGTCTTGACCAGGCAAACATGCTCTCCAACTTTTTCTAGCAAGTCGAGAATCTTCGCAGTGGAGGTTAAGTCAACAGAAACACAGAGGTTGGTTTTCTTCTGTGCTATTATTTCAAACAGCTGTCTCGTCACTTGGTTGGTCGCTAGCTCTGCTCTTTTCTCGAAAGATAAAGTCGCTCTGTCAACCTGCTCTTCTGAAAAGTACACAAGAAATTTTATCCTTACTTGATGAAATACTATTATCAAACTTATGTTTTACTATCAAAAGTATTGAATTAATAAGACAAAAAAATACATACTGCTTGATGGTGCTTTTGTGGTTTGCAGATATTCTTTCACTTTATTAGCCATTTCCTGTGTTATTTTACTGTGCTTCACCAAAATTTCAATTAAATTGGTCATGGTGAACAATGACATCATTTCCACTCCATTTGATGCAAGATTCTGCCGACCACCCTGCTCCCTGTCCAATATGATAACAGCTAGGTTAGCAACTAGGCCCTCTTTTTTCAAGTCTTTCACAGTCTCTAACACACTAGACCCTGAAGTGACGACATCTTCAATGATAAGGCACGTATCACCAGCTTTATAGTGCCCTTCTATCATCTTCTTAGTGCCATAGCCTTTGGCTTCTTTACGTCTCATGAGCATGGACTTTTTGGCCTGAACACTGAGTAGCGTAGCGACAGGTAGGGCCGTGTAAGGGACGCCACACAAATGTTTGCACTTGCTGTCCTTTACAGCAAAATCATACAGCAGAAACGTAATCAACTCCTGTAAAAGAATTTAATAAGTTTAAAGTAAAACCATTATGTGCAATAAAGTATTGAGTATTGAGTATTGAAGTTTTTCATGAAGTCTATGTAGCACAGCTATTCAACAGAACAATAAATAAATTACCATCACGTCCGGGTAACTGACTATAACCCTCAAGTCGAAGTAAACAGGTGTTTTCAATCCACTTTTGGTCGTGAAATCACCAAATTTTATAGCATCAATGCTGAAAAGCTTAATAGCTAATACCTCAAGCTTTGTTTCGTAATTCATATTGCTATATTATCAAAATTGTCTGTTTAAAATGTTGCGAAACGTCCTCAACTCAACACAACTCGCACAAAGTCCTCGCGTCGCGTCGCTAAATACACCACGTGAACTTGACATTGACATGACAATGACAGCTTTTTTTACACCTCATCGCCCACAGACATTTTTTTTTTTTTTAATTGTCAGTGTGATTATAGTCGGATGAAAATCGTACGTTCATCGTCCGATTCGACCCGGTAGTTTATTACGTAACTCGCTCGCGATCACTGATCACTGGGGGGCTACTCCGAAATTCGATTTTCGAAGTTCGTATCACGCCGTCCCTCTCACTCTCAATTTAATAACTATTAGTGAGAGCGGAACGGCACGAACCGAACTCCGAAAATCGGATTTCGGAGTATAAGGCCTGAACGAGTTGGGGAGTTGGGGCGTTCTTCTGTCAAAAGACGGTCAAAAGTGTCAATTCAAATATTCAAATCAAAATAAGTGAAAAACTCAGAATCGAAATTTAAATCTCAAATGTCATTTAAATTCACATTAAATTTGAATGTCGATGGCATGCGATTTCGTTTTCGTAATAATAAGTTTATTATAAAGAAAGTAAAAAAGTAAAGTGCATAATTGTAAAGTGTAATACTAAGTCAACTGTCAAAGTGACGTCTGGGTGTTTTTTACCCATCTATTCTATTTTACGGGGTGACCGATGCGATCGCCCGACGACGCTCGACGATGTTACTGAACGATATAAGAGGGTGCATCCGTGCTGAGCTCGCAACGTCGCATTTTTGGTGATTTTTTGCGATTATTTCACAGAAATTGAATGAAAGTATCAAGTATCCGTCTGTAGTGCACTTCGTTTTTAGTGTATTAATGTGTCTAATGCAATAATTCATCGTGATGTACTTTTATTTTCTTATTAAACGAGATATAGTATTTTATCCCTCAGCTCAGCACGAATGCACCCTCTTAATGTGATCGCCCGATGATCGCACTGACTTATTACAATTACAATACTGAACGGGCCAGCTAAAAATAAAAATACCCCAACTTCCGCAACGTTCGAAACCGCAAATATACATTCGTAACAAGCTTGACCATTTCACGATCTCATTTTTGTTATTTTGAAATGGAATACTAACGCTCCACGTGTTTATAAGCCCCATGTTTATTTCTGAGAAAAGCAATCTCGCCTTAGATTCACGTCTTTATAACATATTAAAACTAATTACAACAAAGGATAGCTTAAAATAAAGTCGGAATATATATATCTATATTAATAATTTCGTGACCGGTTACGGTAGACTCGATCGAAACGTTGCCCGAATGATAGAACGTGAAAAAATAAAAATTTCGAGTCGACAACATGTATCCGCAAAATTCGGATTGTCGAGTATTTTGTAAAATTCTAACGGTGCTGATGGACAAATCGCAGTCGCCATATTGGACACCACAGACTAGCGCGAAACTGACACCGGAGGACGACAAACGTTCCGTTTCATGCTAGCGCACATACGCCGTGCGATTTTTCTTAAACCTGAGATTGGCCAACATAACCATAGAAAAAAAAAGAATAATTGGGAATGGATGATTATTTTAAAAGTGCTTGGTGATTTTTCTTTTGATAGGAATAACCATTCTCAGCTACGGAAAAAAGTTTCAGATTTTTTTCCGTCGAGCCATATATTTTATAAAAATAAAAACATTTTATTCAGTCACTCGGCGGTAGTGATGTAACGAATGTCATATTTTCGACATTCGCGAATGCAAATGCGAATGCGAATATTCAGTTTTTGTTAAAATTTGGCACCATTTGTCTATGGCTTGGTGACTTTGGTGGCAGTCCCGTACAAACGAAGTACGTTCCGTTTGTTTTTTGTTCCTAGAATAGCCGAGTTGAGACGAACGAACGCATCTGATTGAAATGTCATTCCACTTTATGTTGCCAGATGGGCTATTTAATTTAGCGCCAAGCCAATGGGGCTATCTCCCTTACCGGGCGGCGAAAATTATATAATTAAACAACTACTAGATACCCTCAATTTTTTTTTATATTCGCATAACATTCGCAGTAATTTTGCGAATGCGAATGCAAATATGCCAGAAATACGCGAATATTCGCGAATGCAAATATTCGTTACATCACTACTCGGCGGCCCTTATACGGCAGTTAAGCAGTACGCCAATGCATATCAAATTAAAAAAAAACTGCTTGAATCTGTAGTACACGATGACATTTGTAGCTAAAAGAAGCAACGGCTAAGTGACGCCGTCTGTAGATTGTTCGTGTTACTAAACCACTATGGTGATTTTTATTGAAATTGGCATTGTTCATTTTTTTTAAGCTGTGCTTTTAACACCTTTATTTGATAGAATGGACTTTTTTAAGAAACTAACTTGAATATTATGCTTCTACGTATCTTTGTTTATTAATAATAAATATTTTTCGCTGTTTGATAATTTGTTAATTTTGGCAGGATCCCAATCGCCTTTGTACAGATATATAAAAAAAAGGTTTTGTCTATATGTCAACGTCATAGATCTGTAGATGTGTGTGAATTTAACGGCAAACTCACGTTTAATGTCAACAATGTTCGCGTGTTCGAAATTATTTCCGTTCGTTGGTGTTGTTATTGTTTTCCGTGCTGTTTTTGCTTTTTCGTTTCACCCCTGCACATCTTTCCTGACTTCTACTTACATTAAAATGGTCTTCGCAACAATGCATCGTGTAAACTTTGAAATATTCCACATTAGCTTGCGTACACCATTTCTTCTGCAAACCTTCTCTGATTTTCACAATGATTTTGTTGGGGCTATAGTTCGAGTCATTGTTGCATCCCGGCAGAAAACATTTTTTTATAAATATCCATTGTTTGTTACAGTTTTATACTTTGAATTTGCTTTTATTTTTAATGTTTGTAGGTTAAGTCAGAATGTAATGTTATGATGTACATGTGACAGTGATAGCGTGACAGATACCGTAGCTAAACTTTTTTTTTTTCATTTTTGCGGCAAACATTCAATGCCCGATTCTTACATAAAATCCGGTCGTTAGATCAAACAAAGGTCAAAACTTACTACATACTTTTATAAAAATAGCTGCAACCGTAAAGTATTTTTGAAATCGGACAAGATAAATCGGTTATTTGATGGTTTTCCTCCAAATGGTTTTCGAATTGGAGCATACAAAAAAAATGACCAATGTCAATTCCCCATGTATGGTAGTAACACAAACAATCTACAGGCGGCGCCACTTAGCCGTTGCTTCTTTTAGCTACAAATGTCATCGTTTACCACAGATTCAAGCAGCAATTTAAAAAAAAAATGATATGTCATTGGCGTAGTGCTTATCAGCCGTATAGAGGCCGCCGAGTGACCGAGTAAAATGTTTTTATTTTTATAAAATACACATGGCTCGACGGAAAAATAAATAATAATAAACAAATAAATATCATGGGACAAATTACACCAACTGACCCAGTCCCCAACTAAGCAAAGCTTTGTTCTATGGGTACCAAGCAACGGATAAACATACTTATATAATTTAGATAAATACATGATTAAATACATACAACATCCATGACTCGGGCACAAACATTCGTATTCATCATACAAATGTCTGCCCCTACCGGGATTCGAACCCGGGACCTCTAGCTTCATAGTCAGGGTCATTAACCACTAGACTATCCGGTCGTCAAATCTGAAACTTTTTCCGTAGCTAAGGATGGTTATTCGTATCAATAGAAAAATCACCAAACACACTTTTAAAATAATCATGCATTCCCAATTCAAAATAAAAACGGATTTCGGAGAATGTTTCAAACTTTAAAATGGCCGCCCTGTAAAATTACCATTTTGGACTTATCAAGTTGTTCACGCCATGCACGGATATATTCTTGCAGATAATTTCAGTTATTGTGAATGCTATCACTTACCTACCTATTTTTGTATTAAAATAATAATCAGTGATTCGAAATAATGGCTACACATTCTACCTACATTTTGTACCTACAAGTGTATTATGTTTCAAATTTCACCCGAGCGAAGCCGGGTTTTCATCTAGTCTATATTAATAATTTCGTGACCGGTTACGGTAGACTCGATCGAAACGTTGCCCGAATGATAGAACGTGAAAAAATAAAAATTTCGAGTCGACAACATGTATCCGCAAAATTCGGATTGTCGAGTATTTTGTAAAATTCTAACGGTGCTGATGGACAAATCGCAGTCGCCATATTGGACACCACAGACTAGCGCGAAACTGACACCGGAGGACGACAAACGTTTCGTTTCATGCTAGCGCACATACGCCGTGCGATTTTTCTTAAACCTGAGATTGGCCAACATAACCATAGAAAAAATAGAATAATTGGGAATGGATGATTATTTTAAAAGTGCTTGGTGATTTTTCTTTTGATAGGAATAACCATCCTTAGCTACGGAAAAAAGTTTCCGATTTTTTCCGTCCAGCCATATATTTTATAAAAATAAAAACATTTTATTCAGTCACTCGGCGGTAGTGATGTAATGAATGTCATATTTTCGACATTAGCGAATGCAAATGCGAATGCGAATATTCAGTTTTTGTTAAAATTTGGCACCATTTGTCTATAGCTTGGTGACTTTGGTGGCAGTCCCGTACATACGAAGTACGTTCCATTTATTTTTTGTTCCTAGAATAGCCGAGTTGAGACGAACGAACGCATCTGATTGAAATGTCATTCCACTCTATGTTGCCAGATGGGCTATTTAATTTAGCGCCAAGCCAATGGGGCTATCTCCCTTACCGGGCGGCGAAAATTATATACCTAATTAAACAACTACTAGATACCCTAATTTTTTTTTTTAATTCGCATAACATTCGCAGTAATTTTGTAATGGGAATGCGAATGCGAATATTCCAGAAATATGCGAATATTCGCGAATGCAAATTCGAATGCGAATATTCGTTACATCACTACTGGGCCTTTATACGGCAGTTAAGCAGTACGCCAATGCATATCAAATTAAAAAAAAAACTGCTTGAATCTGTAGTAGAAATGTCATCACATTTCTAGCTAAAAGAAGCAACGGCTAAGTGGCGCCGTCTGTAGATTGTTCGTGTTACTAAACCACTATGGTAATTTTTATTGAAATTGGCATTGTTCATTTTTTTTAAGCTGTGCTTTTAACACCTTTATTTGATAGAATGGACTTTTTTAAGAAACTGACTTGAATATTATGCTTCTACGTATCTTTGTTTATTAATAATAAATATAAATATTTTTCGCTGTTTGATAATTTGTTAATTTTGACAAGATCCTAATCGCCTTCGTACAGAAATATAAAAAAAGGTTTTGTCTATATGTCAACGTCATAGATCTGTAGATGTGTGTGAATTTAACGGCAAACTCACGTTTAATGTCAACAATGTTCGCGTGTTCGAAATTATTTCCGTTCGTTGGCGTTGTTATTGTTTTCCGTGCTGTTTTTGCTTTTTCGTTTCACCCCTGCACATCTTTCCTGACTTCTACTTACATTAAAATGGTCTTCGCAACAATGCATCGTGTAAACTTTGAAATATTCCACATTAGCTTGCGTACACCATTTCTTCTGCAAACCTTCTCTGATTTTCACAATGATTTTGTTCGAGTCATTGTTGCATCCCGGCAGAAAACATTTTTTTATAAATATCCATTGTTTGTTACAGTTTTATACTTTGAATTTGCTTTTATTTCTAATGTTTGTAGGTTAAGTCAGAATGTAATGTTATGATGTAGACGTAACAGTGATAGCGTGACAGATACCGTAGCTAAACTTTTTTTTTTTTCATTTTTGTGGCAAACATTTAATGGCCGATTCTTACATAAAACATAAAACCCGGTCGTTAGATCAAACAAAGGTCAAAACTTACTACGTACTTTTACAAAAATATCTGCAATCGTAAAGTATTTTTGAAATCGGACAAGATAAATCGGTTATTTGATGGTTTTCCTCCAAATGGTTTTCGAATTGAAGCATACTAAAAAAATGAACAATGTCAATTCCCCATGTATGGTAGTAACACAAACAATCTACAGGCGGCGCCACTTAGCCGTTGCTTTTTTTAGCTACAAATGTCATCGTTTACCACAGATTCAAGCAGCAATTAAAAAAAAATGACATGTCATTGGCGTAGTGCTTATCAGCCGTATAGAGGCCGCCGAGTGACTGAGTAAAATGTTTTTATTTTTATAAAATATATGGCTCGACGAAAAAATAAATAATAATAAACAAATAAATATCATGGGACAAATTACACCAACTGACCCAGTCCCCAACTAAGCAAAGCTTTGTGCTATGGCTACCAAGCAACGGATAAGAATACTTATATAATTTAGATAAATACATGCTTAAATACATACAACATCCATGACTCGGGCACAAACATTCGTATTCATCATACAAATGTCTGCCCCTACCGGGATTCGAACCCGGGACCTCTAGCTTCATAGTCAGGGTCACTAACCACTAGACTATCCGGTCGTCAAATCTGAAACTTTTTTCCGTAGCTAAGGATGGTTATTCGTATCAATAGAAAAATCACCAAACACACTTTTAAAATAATCATGCATTCCCAATTCAAAATAGAAACGGATTTTCAAACTTTAAAATGGCCGCCCTGTAAAATTGCCATTTTGGACTCATCAAGTTGTTCACGCCATGCACGGATATATTCTTACAGATAATTTCAGTTATTGTGAATGCTATCACATCTACCTATTTTTGTATTAAAATAATAAACAGTGATTCGAAGTAATGGCTACACATTCTACCTACATTTTGTACCTACAAGTGTATTATGATTCAAATTTCACCCGAGCGAAGCCGGGTTTCCATCTAGTTATCTATTTATTCAATAACACACAATACATGTCACGCTATCTATCAAAAATACTTGGAGCATACCCACAAATAAAACTTGATTTTTATTACATAATCGTTACAAACTTGTAAATAGGAATGTAATACATACATAAATCACGTCTCCATCCCCTATGGGGCAGACAGAGCCCAAAGTAACAAGACAATAGGAATGTAAAGGGCCTGCAAAATCCTAATTTATTGTTTTATGACAACAAATAGCACCCAATCAATGGAATATTTTTATCACAGCAAAAATATTAATTTATTTAATTCTTAACTAGTTAACTGATCAGATATGATTAATATATTTTTACTTGCCGTAAAATATCATTAATATCTGAAGTTAGGCATATGCATACTTATGTCTAAGAACTCTAAGAAAATTACTTGCACTTTGCATCATTATATCTTACAGAGATTTTATTCCATTTTGCCTGAAATCCTCTTCAAGTAACACTTCCAGAGAGCATCTTTGTATACAACAGCTTGTGTCTCTGGGCTCTTGGCTGCAACAATACCCCTGCCCACAACAGCAATGTCAGCACCCTTGTCCAAAATTACTTTCTCTGGTGTATTGTATATCCGGCCAAGGCTGTCTCCAGTAATCTCCAGCTGGACTCCAGGTGTCAGCTGGATCATACCTGGATCTTTGAAAGCGTCTTTATTCTGGCACACAAAGCCAGTGATCAGATCTGGGTATTTTGCTGCCATTTCTACTGCTAACCCCATTAGTGGAACCGTTCAATGCTTTTAAAATGCCTTCCCCAGGCAAGGAATGGACAGTAACACAGTCTGCCCATTCCCCAATCTTGTACAGCCCATTCAAATATTGCAGGGACACTGTGTTGCCAATGTCTGCATACTTTCTGTCCTCCAAAATTAAAAAGTTAAATCTCTTAGACAGCTGTTGGATCTGGGTTATGAAATCGGAATTGAAGTCTTCTATGATATCCACATGAGTCTTGACCAGGCAAACATGCTCTCCAACTTTTTCCAACAAGTCGAGAATCTTCGCAGTGGAGGTTAAATTAACAGAAACGCAGAGATTGGTTTTCTTCTGTGCTATTATTTCAAACAGCTGTTTCGCCACTTGGTTGGTCGCTAGCTCTGCTCTTTTCTCGAAAGATAAAGTAGCTCGGTCAACCTGCTCCTCTGAAAAGTACACAAGAAATTTTATCCTCACTTGATGAAATACTAATATCAAACTTATGTTTTACTAAATCAAAAACAAGTATGACAAAAAATTACATACTGCTTGATGGTGCTTTGTGGTGTGCAGATATTCTTTCACTTCATTAGCCATTTCCTGTGTTATTTTACTAAGCTTCACCAAAATTTCAATTAAATTGGTCATACTAAACAACGACATCATTTCCACTCTGTTTGATGCAAGATTCTTTCGACCACCCTGCTCCCTATCCAATATGATAACAGCCAGGTTGGCAACTAGGCCCTCTTTTTGCAAGTCTTTCACAGTCTTTAACACACTAGAACCTGAAGTGTGATGAGATTGCCCTAAAAATAAAGTATTATTAGATTGAAAGTCATGGCCATGTTTGTTAAGCTGTCACTTACAAATTCCAAGGTTATGATATCACATGAAGTGGACCAGACGTTTTATTTTGGGTAAGTAGTACGAGATATAACAACTTATTATCTAATGTTCATAATACATAGGCTCACTTTATATAAACTCGTTTAGTATAACGTTTACTGGATATAATGAACGAAAATTATAATCTTAAAATATCTAATTTTGTAAGGTATAACGTTGTTTATATATAATATCAATTGAAATAACGATCAAAGCATATAATGTTCATAACAGCTAACATCAAAAAGCATAATGCACAGTTGTTTATTGAATTTGCTATGTGGTTAGGGGGTTTTCTAGGTGGTTATAAAAAAAAAACTAACACCAAAGGCTAATGCGGGAGCTTCGCTGCGCTACGCTCCCGCATTAGCCTTTGAACCTAACCTATCCGAGTCGCTTCCGCTCCGTACCGTCTTGCTCGCTCGCTTCGCTCGCTCGCCGAAAATTAAACAGTGTCTTGCAGCTGTTTCAGTTAGGTTAAATGTTTGTTATGTTAAAAGAAATTAGGCCATATAAATCTTATACAAATTGAAGTTATATAAAAATAACGTTATATAATTTAAGCCTTATACGTTAAAAAATTATACTTTTTGCTGTTATAGCTAACGTTCATTATATCTTGTGAACGTTATTATTATGAAATTAGATATTTTGTAGTTATATCTCGTGGGACGCACCAATGACATATTACTAATAGACTCGTTATAGCTGAACAAAACTCCTTCCTGACATGGCAACGTTATTGCCGTAAGGTTGGTACACACCCTAACGCAGACTGCCAACTTGACGCGGAAAGAAACGGGGACCTTGGGGTAAATAGGTATCGCCCACCCAATAGAATAATGACACCTCAAAAATTGCAAAAAAAAACTTCATTTAGATT
Organism: Pandemis heparana; assembly: GCA_963854515.1. Taxonomy (NCBI): domain Eukaryota; kingdom Metazoa; phylum Arthropoda; class Insecta; order Lepidoptera; family Tortricidae; genus Pandemis; species Pandemis heparana. The sequence goes on along the minus strand of OY978013.1, from coordinate 12,739,382 downwards.
TTAATGTCGAAAGTGTACAACAATGTTATATGTACATCGCAGAGATAAAAGACTGAACTATTTTAATAGGCACGCCAAATATTTAAAAATATCTGCTGCTGTGGCTACCCCTTCAGGGATACAGGCGTGAAAGTAGGTATGTTTTCCTCTGCAATGCTCAGGTATTGCGGGTGTCCATGGGTGTCACTTATCACGTTACGATGGGAGAGGGAAGGAAACTCAGGAGATCTTGGATAGAGGTTGTTATGTATTTTAGAATATAAGGCACAACAATATGTACTTAGGTACATAGTTAATACACACTCTTCTCTTCTTGGCACTCACTCTTTTGGCGCTGGTAGTTTAAAAAAAGACATGTATAAGAGTCGTTGGCGGATTAATTGCAAAAATAAATTTTGAATTTGAGTTTTTGAATTTTTGACACTGTTATAAAAGGATATAAGCGGATAACGAGACGATCAATATGAGTTTTAAATTTTGAATTTGGAAAAAGCTTTGATAAACAAAGTAAAACTGAAAACAGGTTGGAGATTGTAATAAGCTATTGCAGCCTCATTACTCACTTACCATCTTAAGGTGACCCACTTGCCTTCCTAACAATTTTGATTTAATTTTCATCAAAAAGATTTAATTTGTTGCGAGTTTGTCTCTTTGAATTTGAGTTTGTTTTAGGGTTATTTTCGTGTTCGTGATGCAAACGCACATCTACATATTTTTCAATAATGGCACGAATAAGGTGTAATCTATGATTAAAAGTAAAAGGTTTCTCCCAAGAGTGAACGTCTAAAGACTGTAGCAGATCAGGAGCATGTACGAAAGACTTTAAAATCCGTGTTTTTATCATTTAGACGTCATGTTCTTTAGGTAATACGTGCCCTTTCTCTTTTATTTGATTTTTGACAACCTTTTCCGACATTAAGCAAATCCGAAACAGGTCTTCACTTGGATAACATAAACCCCCCATATCAAATATAAATTTATCCAAAATAGTACTTTTATAAATAATGAAATTTATACCTATGTACTTTGAACCCCGTCTTCCCCTTATTTGCTTTCTCTTTCAATATTGCATAAATGGTCAATATAGCTGTCTCGCTCACACATTGATCTCTTACAATATTCAAAGTAACAACGGAATTAGTAAATAAAATTAACTATGTTATACATATGCTTTGTACTTACGTATGGAATGACACGTTAGGTCGATCTTTTACATTTGCAGAGTAATTTTTGCAGTTTTTCATGACACATGACGGCATTTTTACAAAACGGTGACAGTTTGACACATACGTGACCGCTTGCGCGCGCCGTTCGCGACTAAACACAAGTCAGACAATTGGCTTACTTTTCGCTCACCACGGGGAGATCGCTATGACGTATCTACCTCAGTATTATATAGTATATCATTGGGACGCACCCTTTTATTTTTATACTCATGGTGTAACTAACAGACAATTAATTGACAACATTTCATATTTCTGAGCCTATAATTTTAATGGTTCTCTGTATTTTGTTTGAAAAGATGAACATGCTGACAGTTAAATTTTTTTGCTAGGGCTCTTATTTAATTTATAATTAATTTATTAATTTGTGCTTATTCTAAAAGGGCGTAACTCCAATACTATCACAGAATGCACACTTATCCCTTTGTCTTTTCTCTATAGAAAAAAAACTGACGTTAATTTCAAATTCTCAATGTCAGGCCCTATTCTCCAATATTCGATTTTCGAGGTTCGCTTCGTGCTGTTCCGCTTATCTAATAGTCATTATCTTGATAGTGAGAGAGAAGGTATGCAACGAACTTCGAAAATAGAATTTCAGTTTTTTTTTTTTTTTTTTTTTATTTGAATAGGAAGGCAAACGAGCAAGTGGGTCACCTGATGGTAAGCGATCACCACTGCCCATAGACACCCACAACCCCGGAGGGATTGCAGATGCGTTGCCAACCTAGAGGACTTAGATGAAATGCCTCTTGTGCCCGTAATTTCCCCGGCTGTCTTACTCTCCACACCGGAACACAGCAGTGCAAGCACTGCTGCTTAGCGGCAGGATTAGCGATTAAGATGGTGGTAGCGATCCGGACGGACCTTGCACAAGGCCCTACCACCCGCAAAAAGAGAAAGAGTTGCCCCCCTTGTACTTTGAAGTTGTCAAAAATACAAAATTATGATCGCTTATTTTTTCTCGTGAAAAAAGCAAAGGCGTTTCACCTATCCTGTGGTAGTTTTGGTAAAATTAGGACATATTTTTAATTATTTTTTATTTTTTATAATAAGCGATATTAAAATTATATAAACATATTGCAGTGATCAGGAGGCAAAATGCTTTCGAACCATATATATACATTTTCAGGTGTTATAAAAATGAAATGTTGTCAATTAGAGCATGACAGTTTAAGAACAAATTTATGACTTTTTTAACAGAGATAAAATTGGTGATCATAAGTTACAGCAGCTGGCAGAAGACTATTAATGTGTATTAATATATTGTGATAGTGTTAATTACCTCACTGCTCATTTCTGCTAGTAGAAACACTCCTCTGCTAACCCCATTAGTGGAAACGTTCAATGCTTTTAAAATGCCTTCCCCAGGCAAGGAATGGACAGTAACACAGTCTGTCCATTCCCAAATCTTGTACAGCCCATTCCAATATTGCAGGGACACTGTGTTGCCAATGTCTGCATACTTTCTGTCCTCCAAAATTAAAAAGTTAAATCTCTTAGACAGCTGTTGGATCTGGGTTATGAAATCGGAATTGAAGTCTTCTATGATGTCCACATGAGTCTTGACCAGGCAAACATGCTCTCCAACTTTTTTCAACAAGTGGAGAATTTTCGCAGTGGAGGTTAAATCAACAGAAACGCAGAGACTGGTTTTCTTCTGTGCTATTATTTCAAACAGCTGTTTCGCCACTTGGTTGGTCGCTAGCTCTGCTCTTTTCTCGAAAGATAAAGTAGCTCGGTCAACCTGCTCCTCTGAAAAGTACACAAGAAATTTTATCCTCACTTGATGAAATACTAATATCAAACTTATGTTTTACTAAATCAAAAACAAGTATGACAAAAAATTACATACTGCTTGATGGTGCTTTGTGGTGTGCAGATATTCTTTCACTTCATTAGCCATTTCCTGTGTTATTTTACTATGCTTCACCAAAATTTCAATTAAATTGGTCATAGTAAACAACGACATCATTTCCACTTTGTTTGATGCAAGATTCTTCCGACCACCCTGCTCCCTATCCAATATGATAACAGCCAGGTTGGCAACTAGGCCCTCTTTTTGCAAGTCTTTCACAGTCTCTAACACACTAGACCCTGAAGTGACTACATCTTCAATGATAAAGCATGTATCACAAGCTTTATAGTGCCCTTCTATCATCTTCTTAGTGCCATAGCCTTTGGCCTCTTTACGTCTCATGAGCATGGACTTTTTGGCCTGAACACTGTAACCCTCAAGTCGAAGTAAACCGGTGTTTTCAATCCACTTTTGGTCGTGAAATCACCAAATTTTATAGCATCAATAGTTAACTGCTCAGATATGATTTATATATTTTTACTTGCTGTAAAATATCATTAATATCTGAAGTTAGGTATATGCATACTTATGTCTAAGAACTTTAAAAAAATTACTTGCACTTTGCATCATTATAATTTTACAGAGATTTTATTCCATTTTGACTGAAATCCTCTTCAAGTGACACTTCCAGTGAGCATCTTTGTATACAACAGCTTGTGTCTCTGGGCTCTTGGCTGCAACAATACCCCTGCCCACAACAGTAATGTCAGCACCCTTGTCCAGAATTACATTCTCTGGTGTATTGTATATCTGGCCAAGGCTGTCTCCAGTAATCTCCAGCTGGACTCCAGGTGTCAGCTGGATCATACCTGGATCTTTGAAAGTGTCTTTATTCTGGCACACAAAGCCAGTGATCAGATCTGGGTATTTTGCTGCCATTTCTACTGTTGCCTTGGTGTAGTCTGGTGTGATGAGATTGCCCTAAAAATAAAGTATTATTAGATTGAAAGTCATGGCCATGTTTGTTAAGCTGTCACTTACAAATTCCAAGGTTATGATATCACATGAAGTGGACCAGACGTTTTATTTTGGGTAAGTAATACGAGATATAACATTTTTTTATCTAATGTTCATAATACATACGCTTACTTTATATAAACTCGTTTAGTATAACGTTTACTGGATATAATGAACGAAAATTATAATCTTAAAATATCTAATTTTGTAAGGTATAACGTTGTTTATATATAATATCAATTGAAATAACGATCAAAGCATATAATGTTCAAAACAGCTAACATCAAAAAGCATAATGCACAGTTGTTTATTGAATTTGCTATGTGGTTAGGGGGTTTTCTAGGTGGTTATAAAAAAAACTAACACCAAAGCTAACTTTGCTAGCTTTGAACCTAACCTATCCGAGTCGCTTCCGCTCCGTACCGTCTTGCTCGCTCGCTTCGCTCGCTCGCCGAAAATTAAACAGTGTCTTGCAGCTGTTTCAGTTAGGTTAAATGTTTGTTATGTTAAAAGAAATTAGGCCATATAAATCTTATACAAATTGAAGTTATATAAAAATAACGTTATATAATTTAAGCCTTATACGTTAAAAAATTATACTTTTTGCTGTTATAGCTAACGTTCATTATATCTTGTGAACGTTATTATTATGAAATTAGATATTTTGTAGTTATATCTCGTGGGACGCACCCTTTTATTTTTATACTCATGGTGTAACTAACAGACAATTAATTAGAGCATGACAGTTTAAGAACAAATTTATTACTTTTTTAACAGAGATAAAATTGGTGATCATAAGTTACAGCAGCTGGCAGAAGACTATTATTGTGTATTAATATATTGTGATAGTGTTTATTATGTAATTACCTCACTGCTCATTTCTGCTAGTAGAAACACTCCTCTGCTAACCCCATTAGTGAAACTGTTCAATGCTTTTAAAATGCCTTCCCCAGGCAAGGAATGGACAGTAACACAGTCTGTCCATTCCCCAATCTTGTACAGCCCATTCCAATATTGCAGGGACACTGTGTTGCCAATGTCTGCATACTTTCTATCCTCCAAAATTAAAAAGTTAAATCTCTTAGACAGCTGTTGTATCTGGGTTATGAAATCGGAATTGAAGTCTTCTATGATGTCCACATGAGTCTTGACCAGGCAAACATGCTCTCCAACTTTTTCCAACAAGTCGAGAATCTTCGCAGTGGAGGTTAAATCAACAGAAACGCAGAGATTGGTTTTCTTCTGTGCTATTATTTCAAACAGCTGTTTCGCCACTTGGTTGGTCGCTAGCTCTGCTCTTTTCTCGAAAGATAAAGTAGCTCGGTCAACCTGCTCCTCTGAAAAGTACACAAGAAATTTTATCCTCACTTGATGAAATACTAATATCAAACTAAAAACAAGTATTGAATAAATAATATGACAAAAAATTACATACTGCTTGATGGTGCTTTTGTGGTGTGCAGATATTCTTTCACTTCATTAGCCATTTCCTGTGTTATTTTACTATGCTTCACCAAAATTTCAATTAAATTGGTCATAGTAAACAACGACATCATTTCCACTCTGTTTGATACAAGATTCTTCCGACCACCCTGCTCCCTATCCAATATGATAACAGCCAGGTTGGCAACTAGGCCCTCTTTTTGCAAGTCTTTCACAGTCTCTAACACACTAGACCCTGAAGTGACTACATCTTCAATGATAAGGCATGTATCACAAGCTTTACAGTGCCCTTCTATCATCTTCTTAGTGCCATAGCCTTTGGCCTCTTTACGTCTCATGAGCATAAACTTTTTGGCCTGAACACTGAGTAGCGTAGCGACAGGTAGGGCCGTATAAGGGACGCCACACAAATGTTTTCACTTGCTGTCCTTTACAGCAAAATCATAGAGCAGAAACGTAATCAACTCCTGTAAAAGAATTTAATAAGTTTAAAGTTTTTTATGAAGTCTATGTAGTACAGCTATTCAACAAAACAATAAATTAATTACCATCACGTCGGGGTAACTGATTATAACCCTCAAGTCGAAGTAAACCGGTGTTTTCAATCCACTTTTGGTCGTGGAATCACCAAATTTTATAACATCAATAGTTAACTGATCAGATATGATTTATATATTTTTACTTGCTGTAAAATATCATTAATATCTGAAGTTAGGTATATGCATACTTTTGTCTAAGAACTCTAAAAAAATTACTTGCACTTTGCATCATTATAATTTTACAAAGATTTTATTCCATTTTGTCTGAAATCCTCTTCAAGTAACACTTCCAGAGAGCATCTTTGTATACAACAGCTTGTGTCTCTGGGCTCTTGGCTGCAACAATACCCCTGCCCACAACAGCAATGTCAGCACCCTTGTCCAGAATTACTTTCTCTGGTGTATTGTATATCTGGCCAAGGCTGTCTCCAGTAATCTCCAGCTGGACTCCAGGTGTCAGCTGGATCATACCCGGATCTTTGAAAGTGTCTTTATTCTGGCACACAAAGCCAGTGATCAGATCTGGGTATTTTGCTGCCATTTCTACTGTTGCCTTGGTGTAGTCTGGTGTGATGAGATTGCCCTAAAAATAAAGTACTATTAGATTGAAAGTCATGGCCATGTTTGTTAAGCTGTCACTTACAAATTCCAAGGTTATGATGTCACATGAAGTGGACCAGACGTTTTATTTTTATGCTCATGGTGTAACTAACAGACAATTAGGAGCATGACAGTTCAAGAACAAATTTATGACTTTTTTAACAGAGATAAAATTGGTGATCATAAGTTACAGCAGCTGGCAGAAGACTATTATCTTGTCCTTTTGACATGAACCAGATAAGATATCATATGTTTTATGAGTGCAGTTTAGAATCACTTTAAATATATTGTGATAGTTTTTATAATTACCTCACTGCTCATTTCTGCTAGTAGAAACACTCCTCTGCTAACCCCATTAGTGGAACCGTTCAATGCTTTTAAAATGCCTTCCCCAGGCAAGGAATGGACAGTAACACAGTCTGCCCATTCCCCAATCTTGTACAACCCATTCAAATATTGCAGGGACACTGTGTTGCCAATGTCTGCATACTTTCTGTCCTCCAAAATTAAAAAGTTAAATCTCTTCGACAGCTGTTGGATCTGGGCAATGAAATCTGAATTGAAGTCTTCTATGATGTCCACATGAGTCTTGACCAGGCAAACATGCTCTCCAACTTTTTCCAACAAGTCTAGAATCTTCACAGCGGAGGTTAAATCAACAGAAACGCAGAGATTGGTTTTCTTCTGTGCTATTATTTCAAACAGCTGTTTCGCCACTTGGTTGGTCGCTAGCTCTGCTCTTTTCTCGAAAGATAAAGTCGCTCTGTCAACCTGCTCCTCTGAAAAGTACACAAGAAATTTTATCCTTACTTGATGAAATACTATTGTAATGATTTCAGATTTATTATTTGATATTTTAGAATCAACCTGTAATAAAACTATTAAATGAAATGACGGTTGATTTGAAATAGAAGGTAGGTCAAAACAGAGGGTATAAAATTAAATGATAACGGTCGAATCGGGGCTTTTAATGTGACATGGTCTGATCATTTCCCGTTGGAAGTGGATTGTAATTTTAATGTAATAAAACCAAAGAAAAATGTTAAAGTGACTAATAATAATAATAATAATTCCAGCGTCATATGGGGGCAGAGGGATGCTATGCAAATAGATAAATATACTGAATTGTGCAATTATTACCTTGGAGATATTGACTTCCCTCCGGAATTACGATGTTGTGCCGATAAAATGTGTATCAGCGACGGTCACAAGCGCATTATAGATGGATTGTATAATGACATTATTGAAAGCTTAATAAGTGCATCGATTGCAAGTAAAGCGGACTGTGTTGTTCATAGGAAGCGTAAGTGTATTGTAGGTTGGAACAAACATGTTAAGGACGCTCACAGGGTGGCCCAATTGCATTTTCAGTTATGGTGTTTGCAGGGGAGACCTAGACAGGGAACCAGTTTTACGAATATGTGTAAGTCTAGAAGTTTGTTTAAAGCTAAGCTCAAGTGGTGTCAAAAAAATCAAGAACAAATTAGAATGAATATCATAGCTTCTCATCATACTAAAAAGAATTTTTCCCACTTTTGGAAAGCAACAAGCAAGCTCAGTCCTAAACCTGGAGTTCCTGTGAGTGTCAATGGTGTCAGTGAGCCTACTCGAATAGCGGATTTGTTCATGAACCATTTCCAGGTCCTATCTCCTCTCGGGCCCTCCACGGAAGTGCTCCCCACGGGGGTCGGTCCCGGTGACTCCTTCGAATGTATTACTGTTAAGGAGATTACCGAAATTATTAAGAACATGACTCGCGGTAAGTCACCTGGACATGACGGCCTCAGTGTGGAGCATTTCCAGAACGGCGGCGCACACCTGCCGAGAGTATTAGCGCTTCTTTTTAATTTTTGTATAGCACATTCATACATGCCAGAAATGTTAATGAAAACTGTAGTAGTGCCGATTATCAAAAACAAGACTGGAGATGTGTCGGATAAGGAAAACTACAGACCTATTTCGTTAGCTACAATAACGGCTAAAGTGTTGGATGGTGTGCTTGATAAACGATTATGTTGTAACATGAAACTTCATGACGCTCAGTTCGGTTTCAATCCCGGTTTGTCCACTGAATCTGCGATATACTGTCTTAAGCATACCATCCGCTACTACACTGATAGACAGACACCAGTGTATGCATGCTTTTTGGACCTCTCCAAAGCGTTCGATATGGTCTCCTATGATATACTTTGGAAGAAAATACTTCTAGAAACCACTTTGCTAGCAGAAAATCTCTTGCTTTTAAAACATTGGTATGGGAACCAAACGAACGTTGTGAGATGGGGGAATAGCTTCTCTGATGTGTACAGGTTGAGTAACGGCGTGAGACAGGGTGGGTTGACGTCTCCTAAGTTATTCAATCTGTACATTGACGGACTTATTAAGGAGCTAAGCGGTGCAATGGTTGGGTGCTCAATTGGTGGCCGTATCATCAACAATATCAGTTATGCTGATGATATGGTCTTGTTGAGCCCCTCAATTAATGGCCTGAGGAAGTTAATAAGAATCTGTGAGCGGTATGCGGTGATCCATGGACTTAGATACAACACAAAGAAGAGTGAGTTATTACTTTTTAAGGCAGGCGCGAAAACGTACGAGACTGTTCCACCTGTCGTACTGAATGGTGCTCCACTCAAACTGGTGAAAGAGTTTAAGTACCTTGGTCACTGGGTTACCGATGCGCTCACTGATGATTTGGACATGGATAGAGAGCGCAGAGCATTGACTGTCAGATGCAATATGCTTGCCCGCAGGTTCGCACGGTGTACTAATGAGGTAAAAGTAACTCTTTTTAAAGCCTACTGCCAGACTCTCTACACCTGCTGCCTGTGGGTTCGCTTTACGCAGAAGTCATTCAATGCTCTGAAAGTCCAGTACAACAATACCTTTAGGATGCTGTTGCGGCTGCCCCGTTTTTGCAGTGCATCCGGCGGAAGCGCGTACAGATAGTTTTGGAGCAGTGATACGCAAACGAATATCATCCGCCATGGATAGAATGAGGGGCAGCAGTAACAGTCTCCTACGTGTAATATCGGAGGATATGTCGTGTCCGATACTGCACCACTGGACCAAAATACATGTGACCAAAAACGCCTGGTAATGAATATTTTGTTGAATTGTTTTCTTTTTAATGTACCTATTTATATAATATAATAAGACTAACACTTAGAGAATAAGCCATGTACTAACCCAATAATGTATGATGAGTCATGTAGTTGCTCGAAATAAATAAATATTATTATTATTATTATTATTATTATTATTATTATTTTTGATGGTGATCTTTGGTACTGAACAGACGTGTCTAGATTAAGTCAAGGACTCTGTAAGTGTAAAGAAGTGATTAAAGTGAGTGATATTGATTATCTGATTTGTTTCATTATAAATCGGAAGTGGGGATCGAGTCTGCAAACCCACAAAGCATCCGGAAGTGAAAACCTAACAAGGTATTAGTAACATTTTGATTTTTGTTGGCTTTATAACGACGAATGCATACAGGACTACCGACATCAAACTAAATTCATTCGATAATGGTACTCGATTCTGTGTCTTATGCAAATCTACGATTACGAACTCGAGGCCTACACCTGTATGCATGCGTATATTTAAGCAAGTGATGGCCATGTGCGCCTTCATTTCGAGCTATGTACGCTCGTTAGGCTGAGGTTATGTATGCCTCAGTACGCGAAATATGTGTGTTTGTTTGGATGGCCATGTGCGCCTTTATTTCGAGCTATGTACGCTCGCTAGGCTAAAGTTATGTGTGCCTCAGTACGCGAACTATGTGTGTTTGTTTGGATGGCCATGTGCGCCTTTATTTCGAGCTATGTACGCTCGCTAGGCTGAGGTTATGTGTGCCTCACCACGCGAACTATGTGTGTGTGTTTGGATGGCCATGTGCTCCTTTATTTCGAGCTATGTACGCTCGCTAGGCTGAGGTTATGTGTGCCTCAATACGCGAACTATATGTGTTTGTTTGGATGGCCATGTGCGCCTTTATTTCGAGCTATGTACGCTCGCTAGGCTGAGGTTATGTGTGCCTCAGTACGCGAACTAGTTATGTGTGTTTGTTTGGATGGCCATGTGCGCCTTTATTTCGAGCTATGTACGCTCGTTAGACTGAGGTTATGTGTGCCTCACCACGCGAACTATGTATGTTTGTTTGGATGGCCATGTGCGCCTTTATTTCGAGCTATGTACGCTCGCTAGGCTGAGGTTATGTGTGCCTCAGTACGCGAACTAGTTATGTGTGTTTGTTTGGATGGCCATGTGCGCCTTTATTTCGAGCTATGTACGCTCGTTAGACTGAGGTTATGTGTGCCTCACCACGCGAACTATGTATGTTTGTTTGGATGGCCATGTGCGCCTTTATTTCGAGCTATGTACGCTCGTTAGATTGAGGTTATGTGTGCCTCACCACGCGAACTATGTGTGTTTGTTTGGATGGCCATGTGCGCCTTTATTTCGAGCTATGTACGCTCGCTAAGCTGAGGTTATGTGTGCCTCAGTACGCGAACTATGTGTGTTTGTTTGGATGGCCATGTGAGCCTTTATTTCGAGCTATATACGCTCGTTAGATTGAGGTTATGTGTGCCTCACCACGCGGACTATGTATGTTTGTTTGGATGGCCATGTGCGCCTTTATTTCGAGCTATGTACGCTCGTTAGACTGAGGTTATGTGTGCCTCGCCACGCGAATTATGTGTTTGTTTGGATGGCCATGTGCGCCTTTATTTCGAGCTATGTACGCTCGTTAGACTGAGGTTATGTGTGCCTCACCACGCGAACTATGTAACTATGCTTATTTGGATGGCCATGTGCGCCTTTATTTCGAGCTATATACGCTCGTTAGCCTGAGGTTATGTGTGCCTCACCACGTGAACTATGTACCTATGTTTGATTAGACGGCAATAAGCGTCTTTATTTTGAGCTAGTTACATCACATAACGCTATCTATCCCTCGATACGCGACCTAGGTATAGGATAGCCGTAACAGCCTCTAGCGCATTATATGAGTAGCTAAGTACGCTGGATTGGACTAAGTAGCATATGTAATATAGCTAATAAATATAATAGAATAATTATGTACAGATGATAGATAAGTAACATAAAAGTGTCAAATGGTTACCATAGCAATATTAGTAATTGCAGTTGCAGGTTAAGTACTAGATAAGATAATGTTAAACTACTATTTGTTTGCAATATAATAGTAATGCTTTATGTAAGAATGTAGAGATTTTTGGTTGTTTTTCCCCTGAATTGGATTGGTAGAAAATGAATGGCTGTGTAATTATTAGTGGTCTGTAATTGGTCGAATGTAATGATTTCAGATATTTTCTATAAATTTGGATTGGTGTAAAAGTATTTGCTGTATTGTAATTTTTAATTTGTATTCTATTATCTAGATAGGTAAGTGTGTCAGGAGCCACATGGTGTTGGATGGCCGAATGTAATGATTTCAAATTTATTATTTGATATTTTAGAATCAATCTGTAATAAAACTATTAAATGAAATGACGGTTGATTTGAAATAGAAGGTAGGTCAAAACAGAGAGTATAAAATTAAATGATAATGGTCGAATCGGGGCTTTTTGATGGTGATCTTTGGTACTGAACAGACGTGTCTAGATTAAGTCAAGGACTCTGTAAGTGTAAAGAAGTGATTAAAGTGAGTGACATTGAGTATCTGATTTGTTTCATTATACTATTATCAAACTTATATTTTACTATCAAAAGTATTGAATTAATAAGACAAAAAATTACATACCGCTTGATGGTGCTTTTGTGGTTTGCAGATATTCTTTCACTTTATTAGCCATTTCCTGTGTTATTTTACTGTGCTTCACCAAAATTTCAATTAAATTGGTCATGGTGAACAATGACATCATTTCCACTCCATTTGATGCAAGATTCTGCCGACCACCCTGCTCCCTGTCCAATATGATAACAGCTAGGTTAGCAACTAGGCCCTCTTTTTGCAAGTCTTTCGCAGTCTCTAACACACTAGACCCTGAAGTGACGACATCTTCAATGATAAGGCATGTATCACCAGCTTTATAGTGCCCTTCTATCATCTTCTTAGTGCCATAGCCTTTGGCTTCTTTACGTCTCATGAGCATGGACTTTTTGGCCTGAACACTGAGTAGCGTAGCGACAGGTAGGGCCGTGTAAGGGACGCCACACAAATGTTTGCACTTGCTGTCCTTTACAGCAAAATCATACAGCAGAAATGTAATCAACTCCTGTAAAAGAATTTAATAAGTTTAAAGTTTTTCATGAAGTCTATGTAGTACAGCTATTCAACAGAACAATAAATTAATTACCATCACGTCCGGGTAACTGACTATAACCCTCAAGTCGAAGTAAACCGGTGTTTTCAATCCGCTTTTGGTCGTTAAATCACCAAATTTTATAGCATCAATGCTGAAAAGCTTAATAGCTAATACCTCAAGCTTTGTTTCGTAATTCATTTTGCTATATTATCAAAATTGTCCGCTTAAAATGTTGCGAAACGTCCTCAACTCAACTCAACTCGCCCAAAGTCAAAAGTCCTCGCGTCGCCAGTGTTGCCAGATGGGTTTTACGTTCCGTTACGCGTAGCTCTTAAAAATAGTACGCCAATTCAAGTTTGAGTACGCAGTGCAACATTTAGCGCAGCTGGCACATAAACAAAGGCCTAAAAAAAAAAAAAAAACGTCATCGCGACAGCCACAGGTAATTTATATTGTTTTTCTGTCATCTGAAATAACCTAGGCTGTCAAGTGCTAAAATATAAAAATAGTACGCAAATCGACGGATGAGTACGCGAGTACGCAAGATCATAAAATAGTACGCCATGCGTACTATTGCGTACCCATCTGGCAACGCTGCGCGTCGCGTCGCGTCGCTAAATTCACCACGTGAACTTGACATTGACAGCTTTTTTTACACCTCATCGCCCACAACAGACATTTTTTTTTTTTTTGGTTAATTGTCAGTGTGATTATAGTCGGATGAAAATCGTCCGTTCATCGTCCGATCCGACCCGATCGCTGGGGGACTACTCCGAAATTCGATTTTCGAAGTTCGTATCACGCCGTCCCTCTCACTCTCAATTTAATAACTATTAGTGAGAGCGGAACGGCACGAACCGAACTCCGAAAATCGGATTTCGGAGTATAAGGCCTGAACGAGTTGGGGAGTTGGGGCGTTCTTCTGTCAAAAGACGGTCAAAAGTGTCAATTCAAATATTCAAATCAAAATACCTAAGTGAAGAATTCAGAATCGAAATTTAAATCTCAAATTTAATTTAAATTCACATTAAATTTGAATGTCGATGGCATGCGATTTCGTTTTCGTAATAATTGTGGCCATTATCGCATGACCACATAAGTAATTTTATTCTATCGGCTAATGCAAAGTTTGTGTGAGGAACAATCACTAATTAAATTGCAACAAGTGTAATTACCGCAAGTAGAGAGCAAGTTCATACCTGGGTCATAGAAAGTAATACAATTTGATTCGACTCACTCGTTGGGGCCATATTATTAAAAGAAGAAGAATAATGTGGTTCCGCCTTTAAATGTACGTGATAACCACGGGAGTACACCGAAAAACACAAAATATACCCCAATGCAGCATCAAAACTTGTGCAAAAGTATATTTTGATCACGCATGATGTTGGAAAATAATAATAAAAATAATTTATTTGAATTTCAAGCTAATAATCTATTAACCGGTTTTTAAACGATAGTGTGAAAAGTACTTTATTTATCCATACGTTCTTTCCCATCGCAGAAGCAATCACTACGTTTTAAGAGTCGGAAGTCCCATACAAAAAACTGTAGACGGTGTTAGTATGAAACTGTATAACCGAAACCACCAACATCAAGAAACGAACTGCACAGATAAGGCCTAGGTTATTAGAAGGATCCAGACGTAGTGTAGAAAGAGAATGCCATAGAATTCTGGATATCTTCTACTCACTCGCACAAGAAAAGGAGAAAAAATTACTAATTGCTAGTGACAAAGAAAGACAGAGATTGTCATTGTCTGTCCCTCATCGCGTGCCGGTTATTTCTTGTTTTGCAATTTGAATTGCAAAACAAACTTTGACCTTCGTCACGCGAGATTCGGGCGTTCGATTTTTTTCCTTATTTTTCTCAAAATATTTAGGCCTGATCAAAAACAATTGTGAACATGGTCAATTCCGTGATTATATATAATGGTGCAGTGCAGTGTCCTGGAGTGTAGGAGCAATAGCGAAATGAAAATTAATGGATTATCTTTTCACTCGTAAGTAATCAAACATTTTGGTTGTTTTTGTTACTAAAACCCATGTTTCACTTGCTGCGGTTCGTGGGTGTGGTTCTTATCAGTTGACATAAATATACAATCGTGTTACAAGATAAATTATGTGTTATTTTACGTATTTTCAAAAAGGATATGTAACATAACCTCAAAACTCAGTGTTGCCGCTTATTTCCTGCGAATATTACCCTGTTTGCGGGGTAAATAGATTAAATTATTTATTTAGAGTTGTAGTAGCAGTAATGGTAAAGTATGATGTAATAATCTTTAATCTGAATACAGATTTCCTTTTTTCAGGTTTTGCGGTGCAAAGCAACGCCTGATTCAATAAATTATCGAAATGATACCAAAAATACGGGCTGTTGAAATTGACCCAGTAATAAACAGACGCAGCATCA
This sequence comes from Pandemis heparana, assembly GCA_963854515.1. Lineage (NCBI taxonomy): Eukaryota > Metazoa > Arthropoda > Insecta > Lepidoptera > Tortricidae > Pandemis > Pandemis heparana. The sequence goes on along the minus strand of OY978013.1, from coordinate 12,724,078 downwards.
TAGATATTCAACACTTGAACTATCACTATTATCAGGAACATACTATAAACGTTGAGATTTGTTTTGTACCTATGAATGACCCATGACTGTTAATAAAAAATATTCTTCGTTTAATTTTTTTTTCCTTGTGCATGCATTTGATCTCAATCACGCCTGATGGTTGTAATGTCTATGGTTTTGTATCTTAGCAACCGTGTGTTTACAACTAGACATTTGTCACTTAACAAAAAATAAAGTTCTTTCAATATTAGCAGTTTACTTAAATAATATTAAATAGGAGTCTATCCCACACGATAAACTACTACAGGTTATGGGCTGACGCAGAAAGTTTGTTAAAGATGGATAACTATACAACGAAATTGCTAATCGGCCAACTTGAAGGAAAGACCAACTGGTCTACGTGGAAGTATAAAATACGTGTAGCTCTACAAAGCATTCCGAATGCTTTAGAGATTGTCGAAGGTACATTATCGAGTCCTGTAACAGTAGCAGATGTAGCTACAGATGGAGTTGCACAAGTGGCAGCAGGAGCAGGAGATCAGCTTTTGTCCTACAGAAAGACCCAATGCAGTGCTCTACTCCTATTGACAAGTAGTATGAGCGATGCTACATTACAGAAGGTCATGAGATATGACACCGCTCGAGAAGTCTGGTTAGAATTACACAGATTGTTTGACGGAACCAATGAAGATAAAAGCTACAACTTATGCATGAGCTTCTTCGGATTCAAACGGAACCCTGAAGATGACGTCGTGACGCATATGAGTAAACTGAAGAATATTTGGACTGAGCTTGTCGAAGATTTAAAGAAAGACAAAAAGGAGTTACCCGAACTTCTGTTGATCTGCAAGATACTTGATACGCTTGGCGAGGACTATTCTTCGTTTAAAAGTAGCTGGCTCTTGGTACCAAAATCAGAACGAACAATAGAGAGTCTAACTAATCATCTGTGTGCATTTGAAAGGAACTTGTTAAGTAAGAACGTACCTGAACAAGAAGCCCTAGTCATGCGTTCAAATGTCCAGAAGAATAAAGACAAGAAAATAAAATGCAATTACTGCTCAAAAGTCGGCCATCGCGTCAAGAATTGTGAGAAATGGATTCTAGATGGCAAACCACCAAAGAGCAATAATCTTTCGAAAAATATCCCGTCAACTTCCAATTCTAGGGTTGTTAACATGACAGTAATGTTAGTACAGCAAGAAGTTTGCACAATTGAGCACGATAAAGACAACTGGTTCGTCGACAATGGAGCCACAAGCCACATCATTAGTAGAAGAGATCTATTCACAACGTATGATAATTTTGATGACACGCATACGGTCACGACAGCCAATGGCAATATATTGAAAGCCAAAGGAAAAGGATCTGTTATCATTGAAGCTATTGTAAAAGGGAAAGTCTCACCTATCACACTAGACGATGTTTGGTACGTTCCGAGTATCCAGAAGAACCTGTTTTCGGTCCTAGCTGCTCATGATAAAAACCCTAACAGTAAATTTACGTCCACGATTGAAGAATGCAGTTTCTCAATCGAAGGAAAAGTCAAAGTTGTTGGTAAGCGAAAGCAACGTGGTGGTCTCTACAAACTGAGTGTTAAGGAAGTTATGCCACAGAAAGTAGTGACATATCTGACGACGACTGAGACTCAGTTATATCATGAGAGATATGCACACCAAAATAAGCGACATGTTCGAGCTTTTGTGAAACGAGAATTAGGGATAGAGCTACCCATAGATGACTCACTATGCGAAAGTTGCATATTCGGAAAATCGCACAGACAGAAGTTCGGTACAAGACCGAGAGCGTCACAACCAGGTGAACTCATACACAGCGACGTGTGCGGGCCATTTCCTAATTCTATTACAAATTTACGGTATTTTGTACTTTTTCGAGATGATTACTCTGGCTACCGTTTGATTTACTTTATGAAAGCCAAGTCTGAAGTAAAACAAAAGTTAAGAGACATGATTACAGAAGTACAGAATGCAGGTCATACAATAAAAACACTTTTATGTGATAACGGCGGAGAATATGCGAATCCAGACGTTAGAGAGATTCTTGCTACGTATGGAATCAAGCAAAGACTGACGATGCCGTACACGCCAGAACAAAATGGCTGCTGTGAGCGTGATAATCGTACGCTAGTCGAGGCGGCAAGAACCATTATGTATAGTGGAGAAGGTTTTCCTCAAGCGCTTTGGGCCGAGATAATCAATTCAGTCGCTTACGTCCTCAATAGAACTGGCCCGTCTAGAGTGGAATTGAAAGTACCGTATGAATTGTGGCATGGTAAGAAACCAAAAGTGTCTCACTTGAAGATAATTGGAAGCACGTGCTATAGCCATATCCCCAAACAGAGGAGGCAGAAACTCTCCAAGAAAGCCTACAAAGGAAGACTAGTGGGTTATGACAACGATGACGGATACCGTATCTGGGCAGCAGTAGAAGATGGTAAATATCGATTGGTACGCTCTCGAGACGTCACTTTTGATGAAAAACCGCTCAACAGAATCGAAATCGAGACTGCTAAGTCACAGATAACTCAGAACGCTCAACCAGTCGAACTTGAGATTAAATTATCGTCAGAAACTCGTCAAGCAGAACCTGCTCAACCGATACTAAGCTACGAGAATTTGACTGACGCAAGCAATTCAAGATCTGTCGAATTTGAGGAGGAAAGTATAGTCGAAGACCAAGGTGCTTATGAAGAACCTTCACAGACGGTTACAGAATCTATTGTTAGAGCCGAAGAAGTAGATCACGCTACTCCAGAGGAAGCTATAGATGAAGAATTCTTCGATACTGAGCCACCAAGGTATGATTTAAGACCACGACCAACTCTTCGACATCCAAAATTCGACGATTATGTGTGCAGTGTTGACAGTTCTATTGAACCTCAAACCTATCGAGAAGCCAACGAAAGCCCCTTAAAGGCACAATGGTTTGAAGCAATGAAGAAGGAAATAGAGTCCTTAAAAGAGAACGACACCTGGACACTGAAGGCTCTACCACAAGGCAGACGTCCGATACCATGCAAATGGGTATACAAAGTAAAGAGGCATCCAGATGGATCGATTGAACGCTTTAAGGCACGCCTTGTAGCAAAAGGCTTTAAACAGCGAAAGGGAATCGACTATGACGAAACTTATAGCCCTGTCGCTCGATTTGCAACAATTCGATCTTTAATAAGCGTAGCTGCTAATGAGGGAATGTATCTCACGCAGTTTGATGTCACGACAGCGTTTCTCTACGGAAAACTAACTGAGGATATATATATGCAGCAACCTGAAGGCTTTGACGATGGTTCCACCAGAGTATGCAAACTCAACAGGAGTCTGTATGGGCTTAAACAAGCGCCTCGATGTTGGAACTACCGCTTCCATGAAGTTCTCTTAGAACTCGACTTCAAGCAAAGTACATCTGATCCGTGTCTGTATACCAAGATGGTTGGAGAACGTAAGATTTTACTCACCCTGTATGTTGATGACGGGTTGATAGCAGCAACGGATCAACAGCTCGCTGAGGAGTTCTTAAAAGGTCTGAAAGGAAAGCTTAAAATAACGACGAAACATGCGTTGTTCTATTTAGGAATGGAAATTGAGCAGTTCAACAACGGCACTATAACAATAAATCAGAAGTCATATACCAGGAAAATATTGGAACGTTTTGGTATGCTTGACTGCAACCCCCTTTCTACACCGATTGACGTTTCAGGGAAAGCCGTAGAAAGTGAGATAGAAGAAGAAAACAGTAATGACTCGTTTCCTTATCGTGAGGCAGTAGGAGCACTAGCTTACCTCATGGTCGGCACTCGCCCCGACATAGCCTTCGCGGTAGGAGTGGCGTCCCGTAAACTGGAGAACCCCTCCAAGTCAGATTGGAATAAAGTAAAACGATTACTGCGTTACCTAAAAGGGACTATGTTATTTGGGATCCAATACAGAAGAGGTGTCTCAACTGGCATACTTGAAGCTTTTAGCGATGCTGATCACGGAGGAGACATGTCAACAGGACGATCCACGACTGGAGTCGTAATCCGATACTCAGGAGGAGCTATATCCTGGCTAAGCCAAAGACAGACGTCAGTGGCAATATCTACCACAGAAGCTGAGCTTGTAGCCGCCAGTGAAGGGGCTAGAGAATTAGTCTGGCTCTCAAGAGTTTTACAAGAGCTGACGGATTTAAAACAAGTACCTACTCTAAGTGTAGACAATGAAGCTGCTGTACGATTGGCTCATAATCCAGAGTTCCATAAGAGAACGAAACATATTCGTATCAGACATTTCTTTGTACGAGAACTTGTACTAGACGGAACTATAGAGGTGAAAAGAATAGGCACTTCTCAACAAGTTGCAGACATATTAACTAAAGGTCTAGCAAAACCCCTGTTTGTCCGCCTACGAGCTCAATTAGGATTTATTGTTCCTTAAGTGAGGGAAAGTGTAATGTCTATGGTTTTGTATCTTAGCAACCGTGTGTTTACAACTAGACATTTGTCACTTAACAAAAAATAAAGTTCTTTCAATATTAGCAGTTTACTTAAATAATATTAAATAGGAGTCTATCCCACACGATAAACTACTACAATGGTAAGCATCACCCTCGACTTGAAGACGAAAGTATTTAGTTAAGCCCACCTCTGCTAATACCACAGCATTGTTGAGCTGACAGCCCTTCCAGCTGAAAAAGCACGTCTCTTCTTTTAGAACACTCTCTTCCTCTTGACATGTCATTTAAGTCTTGCACATAAAATGGGGTAAAATCATTAGAGAGGGTAACCCTGATTTTTCAAGGACATTTATTGTCTGTCCCTTTCGGTGACACGACACGCTCAGCCGCCGTCTAATTCATCCTAAGTCTAAGAGACGTAGCGACAGCGCGTGATTCATTCACCCCGGTGCCGTCACGATTGTCATGGAAACGGGGTTGCCGTGTTACACTGCTATTTTCTATCAAACTACGTTCACACTCAGGGTCATTATTATATTTTAATTACTTATATTGTCTTGATTTCTTTTTCTCTTCATTTCATAAATTATATTACAACATACAATGCATTGATTGCAGATCACGTTATTAATTCGGTATCTTGAAAGTTTTGACAACATTTCATTTTTATAACACCTGAAAATGTATATATGGTTCGAAAGCATTTTGCTTCCTGATCACTGCAATATGTTTATATAATTTTAATATCGCTTATTATAAAAAATAAAAAATAATTAAACATATGTCCTAATTTTACCAAAACTACCACAGGATAGGTGAAACGCCTTTGCTTTTTTCACGAGAAAAAAATAAGCGATCATAATTTTGTATTTTTAACAACTTCAAAGTACAAGTTGGGCAACTTTGAAATTCTATTTTCGAAGTTCGTTGCATACCTTCTCTCTCACTCTCAAGATAATGACTATGGCTGTTATTCATTAAAAATCCTTAATTGAGCTTTGATCGGTCCATTAGTTAACAGACTGATTGAGCTTATTTGACAGTTGTTAAAAAGTATGATTCATAAACGCTTGCTAGCAGTCTGTCAGCTAATGAGCTGTTGATGGATGGATAAGACGCGTTTTTTGTCACCTTGACAAATCATAGACCAAAAAAGGCCTTTTAGTGAATTAAAAAAAAATTATAGCAGTGGCAGCGAATTAGCGGGAAACCAGCGAATTAACACTACAGACTAGGCAGTGTGAATCTAGTTTCCTTTACCTTTTCCGGAGGGGATAAATACTTAAAACAAAAAAAACTGTCTTGTGTATGGTTTTGCTTAGTGATGGGCGACTTCAACTAATTTGCTGATTCGAATGATTATTCATTACTAATATCATAATTCGAATTTGAAATTAGTAATATACTAATGCCGATAATCGAATAACGACTACTAATATTAGTAACTAATCGGCGGCTGGATGACGACTGCTCGGGCCGAATCGGGAATCTTCGTGTCGACTCGGCTGCCGAGTTGACACGAAGATTCCCGATTCGGCCCGAGCAGTCGTCCAGGCGCGGTGCTTGCGTTAGTTGTTAGTTATATCAACGTCAACTCGACTGGACTGGATTTTGAGTACTACTAATATTCGAATGATTTTCGAATTAATAGACTAAGTCGAATGATTACAATAATCGACTAATCGAATTAGTATTATTCAAAGTCGCCCATCATTAGTTTTGCTCGAAGGAAAGCGCGGGAACTTCTAGAAAGCGGCGGTCTTTTTGTTTGCTCCGAAATTTTATAATTGAAAAACCTTTGTAATTATTATAAATATTGTATTATAGTGTATATAACTTAATTATTTAAGGTTTGTGTATATAAGTAGCAGCTGGTGGGTGAGTTTTTCTTTGTTATAACCCCCGAGGGGGGTGTCGAGGATGGCGAAGAAGAGAAAAAAGGCTCGTCCTTCAGATGAGCCCAAAATTGACGGCGAGATTTCGGAGTCTTCCGACTCTGAGTTTGCGGATTCACTTGATACACAATCAGGTACTGATGCTGATAAATATGCTCCATACAGGGTAACAGACTACAGTCGTCGATACCCTGAGGATAGTCAAGCTGGATATGAGTTTGTTGTATTTATAGAAAGCTCTACTGAGCACGAAATTGGGACAAGAGATATGATGAGCTTAAGCAACCAGCTCTCGCGTGTTGTTAAGGGGATCAAATACCTAAAGAAAATTAATAAATTTAAAGTTGGGGTTGTTTATGAGCGACCCAATCTTGCCAACACTTTTTTGGGTAACTCTACCTTTCTGCGGGAACAAAACTTGAAGGCCTCTATTCCTGCAGGAAGTACGGAGTTGACTGGAGTCATAAATTCAGTTCCGACTAGCATGTCGAACAAAAAAATATTTAATGAGCTTTCAAGCATCAAAAAGCTCATATGTGTGCGCCGAATCATGAGAAAAGTTAAGCTAGGAGATAAATTTGAGTTGCAGCCGACTCAATCGGTTGCAATAACTTTTTCGTCTTCTACGTCTTTGCCAGACTTTGTCTCGATAAAAATGTGGAGGTTTCCCGTGTTGCCCTATATCCCACCCGTCAAACAGTGCTATAAATGTCTCCGATACGGACACTTGGCAAGGTTTTGCAAAAATGCAGAACGATGCTCAATTTGCAGTGGAGCACACAATTTTAAAAGTTGCTCAATGACAGTGGATAAAGCTACCTGCGTGCATTGTTCAGGTAATCATCTATCTATCTCCGGCGAGTGTCCTATAAAAAAAAAGAAAATAGAGGAAAATAGAAATAAAGTTAGCCCACCTTCTTTTGCAGACTTATTCAACAAAAAAAAATTTCCATCACTTAATAAACAAGAAAACAGTCAGGAATTGATAAATTTAATATTGTCCGATAAAACAGCCCTGAATTTATTAACAGAATCAATCATTAAAGTTATTACTTTAAACAAAACCAACAACACTAGTATTAGTTCTCAAATTATTACTGATACCATCAAAGAAACCATTCAGCATAAAGACAAAAAGGCTTCTTAATGTATCCAAACTTAAATATATTACAGTGGAATGCACAGAGTTTGTTAAGCAATAAATACGAATTCCAAAAGTTTCTTTATGATAATAATATACATATAGCTATTATTTGTGAAACATGGTTAAAACCCCATATTAATTTTACTATAAATGGGTACTCCATTGTCAGAAATGACTGTGGCAATGATCACAATGGAGTAGCCATTTTAGTTCAAAATAGTCTGTTTTAAAAAAATACATTCCTATTTTGATAATTGTCTTCAAAATATTGTTGTCAGAGTACAAATCAATCGCCAACAAATTTCTATTGCAAGTTTTTACGTCCCAGGTAACTGCACTCCTAGTTTTGATATAAATATGTTTAATAATTTAGTCCAGAACATCCCAAAACCTTTAATTATTGAAGGAGATTTTAATGCCCATCACACTTTTTGGGGCTGCAATTCTATTGATTCACGAGGTAGAGACATCATGGATTCCATTGACGAAAATGAGCTCGTACTTTTGAATGATGGACGGCCTACAACTGTAGGCACTCACACTTGGAGACCAAATGGTTTAGATTTGACAATGGTTTCTGCGCCATTAAATATGCGCTGCCAATGGGATGTCTATTCCCATCCGATTGGTGGATATCATTTGCCTACTTTGACGAAGGTTAATTTTGATTTCTCTTCATCTTCTTCAGGTACTGGCTTGGGTAATACAGATGTGATTCCTCCTCACCCAAACCTGAAATTAGTGGATTGGGTCTCGTATCAAAAATATAGTAATGAAATGTTAGTAGACTATTGTATAGATTCTTCAGATTTACTCGGTAGTTATAATAAATTTTGTTCAATAATTAGTAATGTGATCGAAAAGTCAATAGTTGGGGCTGCTAAATCAAGTGCAGCGCATTCTATTCATTCCGAGACTAATAAAAGGATTCCACTAGTTTGGTGGAATGAAAAATGTGCTAATGCTGTACATATTTGTAAACAGGCTTATATAAAATTCAAATCAAATCCTAATATTAGTACCTTTGTTGAATTTAAACGTGCACAAGCACATAAAAAACTCATTTTAAAGCAGGAACGTAGGTATTCCTGGCAAAACTTTTGTCTATCAATCTGTAGGACGACACCAATGAACCAAGTGTGGACAAAGATGAGAAAATTTAATAAAACATATGTTCCTCGCAGCATTTTCTCCAGCTTTGACTGGGTCCCAAATTTTTTAAATACATATACGCCAGATACAGTTCAACATGCTCATCCCAATATAAACACATCTTTGACTCCTACAAATTCCTTTTTAATTGACCTTTTTTCTATAGTTGAACTCAAAACTGCATTAAAATCAAGAAAAGATACTGCATGTGGTTTAGATTGGTTATCTTATAAAATGTTCAAGTTACTTAACCCTAGTAATTTATTGATATTTCTAGATTTATTGAATTTGCTATGGAATAATTCTCTTATTCCCATTCAATGGAAAACAGACTGTTTAGTGCCAGTTTTAAAGCCTGGCAAAGATCCAAACTTCGTTGATTCTTATCGCCCAATTACTTTGAGTTCTTGTGTAGGAAAAATTGTTGAGCAATTAATCAAACAGCGTCTTGAATTTTATATTGAGTCTAATCATATTTTACCTTCTAATCAGTTCGGTTTCCGTCGAGGTCGCTCAGCAAGAGAAAGTCTGAGCCATTTGTGTCTGGACATCCATGATGCTCTATCTCAAAATAACACAGTAGCTAGTATCTTTTTCGATATTGTAGGTGCTTTTAATAATGTGAATCTTCACTCGCTTTCCTCCATTTTATGTTCTCTGAACTTGCCTGAAAAATTAATTAGTAGGATTTTCAATTTCTTGAGTGGACGAGAGTTATATGTTAAATATGGTAACAATAATATAATTGGTCCAAGGTACTCTTATAAAGGAGTTTCACAAGGTGGAATTTTAAGTCCTTTGCTATTTATTCTGTATATCCATAAATTAAATGTCATATTGGGTAATGAGGTGAGTAATTTGCAGTTTGCAGATGATCTAGAATAGAATAGAATAGAATAGAAAATATTTATTTTTGAACAACTTAAACTAAGACATGAATTAGATAACAATGTAAAAAGTAGATACAGTTGTTACAAAAAAAGGACTCCACTCAGCGTTTGTCACGGCACGGGAGTGCCACGACACTGATTTTCAGTGAGCCCACAAATAAGCTAGGACTAAACATAACATAAAAAATTAAAATCTAAAAGAAACGTAACATTACGTAATGTGATGCGAGTAAACATATTTTCAGGAAATAATGCCAAACAGGGACAAATAATAGAAAATAAAATATTAGAAAAAGAAAACAACAACAGATCAGCAAATGAACATCCAGTCGCATATAGACCCAGTGAAATTAGACCAAGTCGGCCAGGCTAGCCAGAAGAAAGCTGTTCATGATAAAGGTGTAGTTTTAATTTATTTTTGAAAACAAATAACGAACAAGCATTCCTAACTGGTGGTGGAAGATTATTCCAGCAACGCGTGGCAGCGTACCGGAAACTGCCACGGAACCTAACCGACTTGTGTCGCGGACAGATGAGCCGAGGGGCCCCTCTCACAGGCTTATGGGAAAACAATAGTTTGTCATATAAATATGAAGGTTCTCCACTGCTAATTATTCCGAACAACAAGGAAGCAAAGTGCAGTGTCCTCCGAGACTCCATTTTTAGCAATCTGTTACTATTAAAAAATGGCGTGACATGGGCTCTATGAGGAACCGGAAAGCAAAATCTAATACAGGCATTCTGGAGTCTCTGGATTTGCACCTTTGTACGCGAAAGCAAGCACTCTCCGATTACTGTGTCCGCATAGTTGAGCTTTGAGAGGATAAGTGTGTCGCAAAGCCTAATACGCATGTCTGTGTTTAAGTAATCACGAATCCTGTACAAGACCTTAAGACGGTAAAAACAATTACGAACACTTTCCAAGACGTGATTCTCAAACAACAGCCTCTCATCCAGAAGCACTCCCAAATTTCTGGCTTCGGACACACGAGCTATACTGTCGTTTAAAATACGAACCTGAGGATCTCGAGATAAAGTGCTTGCTATTTGGTGCTTCGTACCGAGCACCAGAAACTTCGACTTCAAGGGGTTCAAGACCAAACTGTTCTTCCCGGACCATTTGGCAATCCGATCGAGATCCTGATTCAATCTCTCAACCGCTATGCCAGCATGTTCAGGCTTGAACGAAATATAAATTTGCAAGTCATCCGCGTATAAGTGACATTTACAATTTCTAACGCTGCCAATTATGTCAGCGCTATACAAAATAAATAAAATAGGACCCAGAATGGAGCCCTGGGGCACCCCGCGGGTGACCAAGGATCGATCAGCAACCATTGCTACACCTCCACAGTCTCGCACCTCAACCTGCTGAGTACGATTACTAAGGTAGGTTGAAAACCAATTAACAGTCTTCAGATCGAAACCGTAATAGCTCAACTTCGATAACAATAACGTAGTATTAATTGTGTCGAATGCGCGTGAGAAGTCCAGCAGAGTAAGAATTGTGGCCCTTCCATCATCCTGCGCGGCGAGAACATCGTCAACAACATCGAGAAGGGCAGTTGCTGTGCTACGTTTCTTCCTAAATCCGGATTGATTAGGGGGTAAAATGTTGTTTTGTTCCAAGTATTCCGCTAGCTGCATGGACACTGCTTTCTCCAATATCTTTGACATGAGAGGGAGAATACTGATCGGTCGCAAATCCCCGAAGCTTGCCGGTGAAGTTAATTTAGGAATAGGTTTGACAAGAGCTTGCTTCCAGGCGTCAGGGAAGACGCCCGTTTCTATCGACTGATTGACAATGGCTGTAATGGTGGACAGCGTGCGCGGCAGGGTCATCAATAGCATGTCAAGGGTTATGCCGTCATTGCCTTGGGCTTGAGTGTGAATAGACCCTATCACTCTACTGACAATGGCTTCTGTTACCGGTTGAAGACTGAAATGTGCATCACTGCGTCTATGGAATTCATAATATGTCAAATTAGATATTTTAGTTTCAGTTTCGCCAGGCACGTCGAGAAAAAAGTTGTTAATACCGTTTGAGTCTAATAAATGTTGTGGTAGGTCAAAATCTCTTTTATTAAAATCGACTACATTCTTCTTGACGTGTTTCCAAAGCACACGAGAATTTCTCACTTGAGAAACGATGTACTTATTGAAATATGCGGATTTTTCGCTGTGTATAGCACTATTTACCATCCTCTTCAAATCCTTATAGTAAGTACGCTTTATGAGTATCTAGGCCACTCTGCCGATATCGTGCATGTGCCTCGTTTCGCTTAGCAATCATTTTTTTTACATTGTAAGTTATCCAGGGAAAGGAGCAGTCTTTAGACATGGTCAATTTCAAGGGCGCATAGCGATCGAACAAATTTAATAAGAATGCGTTAAATGTAGTGACTGAGTTATGAACATCTGTTGAAAGTACTCTTTCCCATTCTATACGTTCAAGATCAGTTTTGAAGCCTTCATAGTCGATGTCCCTAAGCGGGCGATAGATAATACGTTTAGGGGGAACCCTGTTTCTACAAATGGAAGCTTTGCAAGATACAAGGGCATGGCTACTGAGTTCGGGAGTAAAGCTTACACAAGTATCGACAATGTTAACACTCGAACACACAAGATCGATTAAAGTTTCACTGTGGTCTGTAAAATGTGTGGGTTGGTTTACATATTGAGTAAGATTATGATATGACAGTATAGAAAAGCATCCAATTTTCTTGCATTAGCGTCTTGCCTCTTTAACATGTCGATGTTGAAATCTCCTACAAGAATAATCTGGTCAAACGACGAGAAGTGCGAGACAGAACTACCAATAGCGCCAATGAAGATATCTACACTCTGCCAGGGCGGCCTGTATGCGGTACCAATGGCTAGCTTTACACCGTTTAAAGTTAGACTAAGCCACATCTGCTCGACCGATGGAGCTTCAGGGTGCGCGAGCAGACGCGCGCTAACGCCGCGCTTAAGATAGAACCCGACGCCGCCGCCGCGCGAGCGCTCGCCCGTCGACCGCGGAACGTGCCGCAGCCGGTAGGAGGGCGGCGTGGGCGCGCGCGCCTCCTCGCCCGCCCGGAGCCACGTTTCGTTAATTGCCATTATGTCTACTGCTGATCTTGTTATTTATTGTAGTGGTAATAGTCTGTCTACTGTTTCAGATACTCTCAATGTTGCTCTCCAAAGGTTGAAGGCTTTCTATGAAAGCTTGGACCTGGAGATCAGCATTGAAAAGAGTAAAGTTGTTGTTTTTTCAAAGAGGTCGTTTAGGTTGTCAAGTGTAAAATTAAAATATGAAAATAGTCTGCTGCCGGTTGACAACACAGCCAGGTTCCTGGGTGTTCTCTTCCAAAGCAACTATAAATTTAATAAATATATTGATTGCTTAACAACTCGTGCTATAAAAGCCTGTAATATATTAAAATCTCTGGCAGGAACATACTGGGGAGCTGACCCCAAAATGCTATTAATTTTATACAAATCAATAGTTAGAAGCCACTTTGAATATGCTTTTTTCTGCTTTTCTCTTTTACCAAAACTAGTTGAAAAATTGGACAAAATTCAAAACAGGTGCTTACGTATAATTATGGGTGCAATGCGTGCTACCCCCATCATTTCGATGCAGGTGGAATGTAATGTACCCCCTTTGCTGCTTAGGTTCAAATATCTTGTTTTCAAATTCATTTTGAAAATATGTTCCTTAAAAAAACATCCCCTCCTTCTCAAGTTGCAACATTCATTGGCTCGTAGTTCTGGTGCATCAAATTTTTTTCTTCTCCAACATCTCCCTGAAATCATTAAATTACAACTAGATAATAACTTGTATGCAAGTTCATTGCTGCCTTGTTATGGAAATTCTTTTCAGTCTAAGTTTTTTCCAATAAATGTAATTATAGATCCTAGTTTAAAATGTAAAGAAGATGTATATATGTTGTTAAATGAATGGTCTGGATATCATCAAATATATACTGATGGTTCCAAGACTTCAAGTGCTGTTTCAGCAGCCATTTACGATTTTCATGCTAAAAGGGGGCATGGGTATCGAATGCCTACAGTGGCCAGTGTTTTTACTGCAGAATGTTCAGCAATTTTGTCAGCTTTAGATTATATTGAAAGTCAGAGTAGTGACAGATGGTTAATTATTTCCGATAGCATGAATGTTTTGAGAGCCTTAGACAATCCCAAATTCAACTCTGTAACTAATTACATAATACACAATATTAGAGAAAAAATTACAAACCTTAGTTTAAAAGGCAAAGACATAGTTCTGATGTGGACGCCTTCACACATTGGAGTTTATGGCAATGAGCAAGTTGACCATCTAGCAGGGGTAATAGCAAAAAACTTCCACGATCATGCTATCAAAAATATATTTGTTCCAGATTCTGATATTATGTCTATTGTTAGAAAAGGATTGTGTAGTGATTTTATAAATATCTGGCAGGAAATCACTCAAGTGAAGGGTAAATGGTATGCTGAAGTTAATGAAAGAGTTGGCATACCATGGTTCATAAAAGGGACTATGTATCACAGCAGAAAATTCTACACTGTCATTTGTAGACTCAGGCTCGGACATTGTCGTTTTAATGCTCACCTACATCGAATTAATATTATACAGTCTTCCACTTGCAACTTCTGCAGTTCAGCCGACCAAACTTTACACCACATTTTCTTTGATTGCAATAGTTTTGTTCTTCCCAGACTCATTTTTATAGACCGCCTTTTGGAAATTTATAAACATGCTGAGGATATCCCGCGCTCCCTTCAGCAATTATTAAGAAACACCGAATGTTTCATACCTATTTATGACTTCGTTGTCTCCACACTTGGAGACATTTAACGCCTTATGATATGAGTTTGACTTTTAACGGATTGAAAATTTAAAATGATTTGACATTACACAGATTTTGACCTTAGGATTTGACAATGCTATTACAGACTTGGCGAGAGCCTTAAAGGATTTAGACCATTCACATGATATGAGTTACAATTGACTTTGGCTTCGGCCTTTTATATTTATTAATATTACTGACTTGGCGACAGCCTTAAAGGATTTAGATTATTCAACATGAGTTACAATTGACTTTGGCTTCGACCTTTTATGATACTACAGACTTGGCGATAGCCTCAAAGGATTTATTTAGATCATTTAAATGAGGGTTACAATTGACTTCGGCTTCGGCCTTTTTATTAAGGAAAAAGAAAAAGATAACACTAGACTAGGCTGTATGGACGGAGTTTCCTTTGCCTTCCCCCCGAAAATGTAAGGGGGAGAATTAACCAAAAAAAAAAAAATGGTTTTGCTCTTGCCAAAATCAGCTGTTCAGATTTAGCAGAGAGATAAAGGAGGGTCTACGGTCCGCTTACTTTAGGACTATTTAACAGACCCTTGAAGGACTGATTAGCGCTAATTGACGTTTATGAATCATGTTTTTTTGCATCGGTCCTATAGCGAGCTTATAGCGAGGCTCTAACTTTTTATGAATAAGGCTATATTAGTATGAGCGGAACAGCACGAAGCGAACCTTGAAAATCGAATATTGGAGAATAGGGCCTGACGTTGACAATTTGAAATAAACGTCAGTTTTTTTTTCTATAGAGAAAATACAAAGGGATAAATGTGCATTCTGTGATAGTATCGGAGTTACGCCCTTTTAGAATAAGCACAAATTAATAAATTAACCATAAATTAAATACAAGCCCTAGCGAAAAAATTAAACTGTCAGCATGTTCATCTTTTCAAACAAAATAAAGAGAACCATTAAAATTATAGGCTCAGAAATATGAAATGTTGTCAATTCATGAGTATGGCAACAAATCGATTAGCTTAGAGCGGTTGGTACATATAATATCACTGGTTTCATACATTACTTTGTTACATATGGAGTCTCCGGCCACGGTAGTAGCTATAGCTATATCTCTTTGGTAAGTGTGTTGTGTTTGTATTTTTTTGTGTTCCTGACTGACGTTCTTATTTGTGTGTTGTGTCGGGGAGAAGGCTTTTCTGGTTATTTTAATATAACTTGAAGAGTATTTAGGTTTAAATAAAATAAATGGTTTTGGTTTGTGATTTGAAAACAATACCATTTGTGTGTACTAAATATTTACAGTATTTCTCACATACTGAGTTTATTGTTACAAGTAAGTTATCGTACGTAATTGAAACTGTTTAAACTTTTTCGCGCCGAAACATTACTGTGTTAGTCTTCAGATTGCGTTAAGTATAAAATTTTGTGGTGTCTCGCTATTATTATTACTTTGTGAGCCGTGTTAGAAGCTCAGGTAAATTTTGAATCAATGCATGGGTACGGTTTGCCCACCCTCCTTTCGGTCCGAAGTGGGGAGGGGGTCCCCTCCAATAGGGGAAGCTAGGGTAGACAAAGGGTAGTCACCCCTAAGCAGAGGGGAGCATGGGCCTTTGGCGATATTCGTTGGAAGGATTTAGTAAGGGGGAACTCCATTTCAAGTTCATGTTTCGAACTGGCGGAACGGCGTGGGAAAGTTGTGATCTTACTTTTAAAGTTTAATTAATTTGGAATTGTCAGGTCTTCTGTGGTTACTAGGAAACATAAACTAAAATACTTAAAAACTGGGCGCAATGGCGCAAAATGAAGGTAAGAGCCTCAACTTGTTTTATTTTTATTACTCAAACCACCAGGAATGTAAAGTACTAGGTACATTTATTTCCTTCATTAGTGAGTCTATTTCTCATAACATGTGTAAAGTGAAAAGTGTATGTATGTATGTATGTATGTATAACTCTTTATTGTACATAAAACACATTAATTTAAGTGTAATTGTACTTTAGATTTAAAATCTGCTTATACTCTTAGTTCACTTACACATTTTGACCAGACCAAATTTGTTAAATGAAAGCTTAGTATTCATAATATAAAAAAAAAAACACCAAAACTTTCTTCAATTTACTCAACATATTCAAAGCAGACACCTCACAATCAATCTTAATAATTTTATCTGTGAAGCGAAATAGACAGTGGTTTGACTCGACTCATTATGAGAAATGTAAATTTCATATGTAAACACACAATAAATAATAATAGATATTCAACGACCAGATCAAGAGTCAGCGGAGTACACACTCAAGAAAAGCCTCTTGGCTAAATCCAAGCGTGCCATCATAATGCGGGGCCCCAACGGAAGCACTGAATTCTGCTGCGTGGAATGCCCGCTCAAGTTCATAGACAAGACACACATGGAACAGCACCTGAGCGTGCACAATCGGGAATACAGGTTCCTCTGCGGCATCTGTGGCACAGCGTAAGTGCATTATTACTTTAAATCCTAATTTCTAGGGACCACTGTTTATGATTTTAACCCGATTGTAATTCTGCCGTGGTATATCTATAATGCCGTTATCTACCTAAACCCAATTTTGAGTTAAGAGCAAAAAACGCGGTAAAAATTTAAACCTATGTAACTTCTCGATGACAACACCGATTTGAGACCTAAAAGCACCAAAAAATATATCAAGTAAAATACTTTTTAAGTGTATTTCTATCATATTGTAAATATAATTTAATTATATGAAAAAACCCTTTTTTCGTTTTATTTAATCATCTATGTTTCTAATTTCTCAAGGATAATTAACTAAAATGCCGCTAAGTATACCTTAACGGCATTATAGCGTATTATTGTGAGATAACGGCACTTTAGTCTAATTTTTAAGAAAAACTATTTTTAGTTTTATTTTAAAATGCCGTTACTGGCTCATAACGTACACAAAGTCAAAAGATAAGTGTCCCAAATGTTAATCTATAATGCCGTTAAGACGCTTTAATCACATTTAAGTCTAGTGGTTCTCTCAGTTTACGGCTTTATAGCTTCACAAAATTGTAAAAAAATAATGACAATAAAATAGTTTAAAGTACTTTAACCGCTTTACAGTGTGCAAAAGATCGAATAACGGCAATCTAGTGAAGGAATCATCGGAAAAAATAAAACAAAAATTAACTTAATGAACCTTAACGGCTATATTAACTCGCAATGTTACTTAACGGCAATTATGCTTATTACAAATGAGAAAAAGAGGTAAATAACGGCATTTTTACTAAAATTATTTTCGAAACTATTCAACATATCAAAAAACCGCGAATATAGGTCGATAGAGATTTTTTTTCTTATTATTGTACCATTCAAAGTTGAAAATCGCCCGAATGTCAGTTAACGGCATTTTAGTTATACCACGGCAGAATTAAAGTACCTACCTGTAATTCTTATTATATATTGTACTAAATTTTTTTGTTGCTTTTGGTAGGTGTTCACTGAACTACCCACATTGTCCATACATAACAGACCTGTCTTTTTATTCAATAATACTATTTAAAATCAGTAACTGTTTCATATAAAACCATGACAATATAAATGACAACTATAAGTATTTATATTTATCTATATCTATTGTTTATTTAGGAATTTACATTGGCTAATGCAATTTACGTAATCTTTTGGTACAATCCTACTAATATTATAAATGCGAAAGTTTGTGAGTGACGATGTGACGATGTGAGTGTGTATGTTTGTTCCTTCTTCACGCTAAAACGACTGGACGGATTTGGATAAAATTTGGTACGAAGATAGCTGGTACCCTAGATTAAAACATAGGCTACTTTTTATCCCGAAAAATTGTATAGTTCCCGCGGGATAGCGATAAATATATCAATTGCTAATTCTAGGCGGACAAAGTCGCGGGCAGAAGCTAGTATTGTATATTTATATAGAGACTCGCAAATACTATAAGTAACATTTAATATTGCCTAATAAAACTTGGTTAAAACATGCTCGTCGGTTTAGGGTGCTCTTGACCCGATCTTTTGTCGAAACATACATACGGAATTTTCATACCGTCCATTCTTGCCCTGTCCCGTTCCGTTATATAGCGATATCCCGTTCGCTGACGTCATTCCGTAAGGAAACCGTATGAAAATTCCGTATGTAGTTATGTGGCCGGCCTTATGAATAAAATCTGAAACAGACCGTGTGTTAAATGTGCTATCGTATTAGGCTTTTTTATTTGACCCTTAGGTTGAAACGCAAGGAACACTTGGATAGACACACCATGGAACATCAGCAGGTCAGGCCTCACGTGTGCCCCGATTGCGGCAAAGCGTTCAAGAGGAAGGAGCATCTTAACATACACAGGACCATACACAGCGGCCAGAAGGACCATACGTGCCCGCTCTGCGATAAATGTAAGTACTTACGTAATCGAAATAGTGATGGGTTGCTAGCCGCGTCGCATATAATCAATCAATCAATCAATCAAAACATTTATTTGCTAGAAAAGGGTGTGAGGTTAAGGTTTTTACATTAATAATTATGTCCTCCTTATCTTACTGTTCAGGAACGGCATGCAAATATTTCAAATTAGGTACAAAATGTCAGACTACTAAATTATAAATAAATCCATTAAATTACATTTCATAATACAATGTCAGAGATACTAAATTAAATTACATGATACAAAAATGTCAAATAAAAAATTAAAATAAAAAAAAATAACACAAAAAAAAATAATAAATTCAAATAATAAGTGATGTAAATTAAAAATTAAAATAATTAAAATTTATAACATGATTCCAAAGATTTTCGCTGCCTCAATGGGCTTTTGGGCACTATATATTATTGAAATAACAAAACGGGCTTGAATTGCGCAAAAATGTACTATTTTTTATTTACCTCCAAATGTTTCCCGTGTCGCTAAATTCGGCGTCTAAATAAATTACGGCAACTTTTCATGATGTTCATGATGGTCATTTCACGTCCTTTTTCATGTTTCGCTTCCCGCAGGGCCCTGCCTGAGGTGTCGTGGACAAACAATCTATATCTATACTACTCTACCTTATACTTATAGGGTTTTAACTTAAAAAAAATAATACATCTTCAAATTGAATCACTTTCCAGACTTACTTTAGTGTAGAACGTTCTCACTGTAACTTCTCTGATTTTACTTGTCACAATAGAGAGTAATGAGAATGCCAAGGATTTCAGATATATTTTAATTATAGATCGACCGCTTAAACAAGTCCTCGCCCACGCGGTACAGGGGCGCGGGGTAGGCGACAAAGGGGGGCGAGAGAGGTGCGGGCGGCACGCACTACCCGCCTGCACCGCTCTCGATCCCCTTTATCGTCTTATCGTTCGTATATCGCTACATTGTTGTAGTATCTTTATTTTTTTAAATGATGCTTTTACAAATTAAAATGACTAGGTAACTTTATTCTTTTATGTTAAGTTTTATTTTGTAGTGTAGTAGGAAAACGTCGCGCGTAGTTCTATTTATGCGGCCTTTTGTATGAAAATAAGAAACGAACAATCGTCATTTTCCGCCGCATAGTTAGTTTCCCGATCTAGTATGAATGCATTCGTCTCATCTCTACTCTATACGTCGAAACACTAAACAAAACATGAAATTTTTGCTCTAACAATAGTATTCATAAATCATAATAACAACATGCCTTATACTGCGAAATTCGATTTTCGAAGTTCATTTCTTGCCGTTCCGCTCACACTATTTGAGAGGAGGGACAGTTAGATACGAACTTCGAAAATCAAATTTCGGAGTATCCCCCGAGAACATAGTCTTGTTTCTTGTACTCGCTCACCAATATTTATGGACACACCTCCCACAGGTTTCTACCGTAAAGACCACCTTCAGAAACACCTCCAGACCCACAGCAAGATGTTCATAGAGCAGAACGTGTATGACAGCGCGCAAGATATACTGGACATAAAACCGGAAATACTGGATATCAAGCAGGAGTTGGATGAATCACAGCAAATGATCACTATTTCCGGCGTGACGGGGAGCGTGTTTGATCCCGAAATGATGGTGGAGGTGAGTCCTTATTGTTAACAGTTTTCGGTTAGATTTTTTGTGGTAATCTTTTGTTTCCTTTAGGTTAATTGTGTACTTGTTGTTTGGTCATTTTGTTTACCCACGTAGCGACTGTAATTAGTATATACCTAGGAGGTTATTTGCTGGTTTGCCGGCGTGCACAAAACGAATGTTTCCAGTTCAATCAGTTTTCGTCTAATTAACACATTACAACATACTGATATCACGAATACTGTACTACTTAACCCTGGTAGCCTAGTGGTTTGACCTGTGGCCTCTCAAGCAGAGGGTCGTGGGTTCGAATCCCGGGCTCGCACCTCTGAGTTTTTCGGAATTTATGTGCGAAATCTCATTTGAAATTTACCATGAGCTTTTCGGTGAAGGAAAACGTCGTGAGGAAACCTGCACACAACTGCGAAGCAATTCAATGGTGTGTGTGAAGTTCCCAATCCGCACTGGGCCCGCGTGGGAACTAGCCCAAGCCCTCTCACTCGTGAGAGGAGGCCTGTGCCCAGCAGTGGGACGTATATAGGCTGGAGATGATGATGATGATGAGTACTTGAATATATACCTTTATATTTTATTTAGAAATAAAACATTTGGTCTTGAAAAATATATTTCAGAAAGTGTTTTTTTTTTATTTATAAAAGTCAGCTCACGTATTTGCTTGGCTCGCTACGAAAAAAACCAAAGAAACGCGACAAACTTTTTTTATAGACTGCGTAGGTAGCCGTCGGGGCTGCACCCAAATTCTTTTTTAGGCCGCCCTCCCCACTAAATGGGGGAAAAAAAACTCCCCTCGGTTTAGGTCGTGTGCTCCAACAAGCCTGTACAAACGTACAACTCGACATTTTTTTTTGTATCCGTATCTATTTAGGGAATGGCTCGGTTAAATCAGGATATTTTTGATGCTGCGGATTGTAGGTTAAATTAATCTAATCGCTAATCGCGTGCGTGCATGCGTGGTAAGAAACATGCTCCCCAGTTAGTCATTTTGATAGGTCAATATTCAGCGTTTGAAGAGCGTTTTTCGTCATTTTATCTTTAGCAAATGTATATACCTATACATATATGTATAGGTTTTGTTCTCAGTATTGATGATGCTCAGAATCAACTTTTTCAATAACTAGCGTGATCAAAGTGGTTGTCTTTTTATTCAAAGACATTTTATTCAAATTAATTAACTGTTCATGAAATCTTCCTAGTTACCTGGTTAGCACCCCAAACAGAGTAACAAATACAGTATAATGTAGTCGTCCTCTTCTTAACGGTAAGTTTTTACAATGGCTCCATTCATAAGCGTCGCGGGTACGACGTGGTTCATTCAATCTAGTAGTGTTTTATAAGGGTAGCTGCATTGTTTGTTGAGGAATATTTGTAGCTTGTTACGTTGCGCGCTATTGTGGTACTGTACTTTCACCACTTTTTCTGTCGTTGAAATAAATTAGGCGTTTGGTAAATTTTCTCTCACATAAGATGTACCTGTACAGGTTTAAAATCCTCAAATTTAGAGATGAGAAATTTTGTATTGAGGTATACTTAAATCTATATCGTACCTCACTTGTTGCCTGTGTAGCTGACGTCGAATTTCAAGCGCCCTCTCCCATTTTACGGTATATATCAGGTGCATGTCGTATATACATAAATCTAAAAAATAAATCTATCAATAAATCTGTTATATTTTTACGCATTTCTATTAAAGAATGGCAAAACAATTCCATGACTATTTATTGAATTGCATGTAATGGTTCCACCAAAACTAACTTGTATCATGTCAACGACCGCTCAGTCTTCTTCACAACCCGCAACATATTCGTAAATCTAACTAATATTATAAATGCGAAAGTATGGATGGATGGATAGATGGATGGATGGATGGATGGATGGATGGATGGATGGATGGATGTTTGTTTGTTACTCAATCACGCCAGAACGGCTCAACGGATCTGGATGAAAGGCTACTTTTTATCCCGGAAAATTGCGTAGCTCCCGCGGGATAGCAATAAACGAATTATTTGCAGACGAAGTCGCTGGCAACAGCTAGTATTACTATAATTTTCGTGTGCAGTTAAACGTAGACTAAATATGTGTGTATGTTCCCAAGGATTGACGCATATACAACACCCGTTTATTCCGCACAGATCCGCAACGCCCTATCCAGAGTGAAACAGACGGATATGGAACCCCTAGAGGACCCTGAGCGTCCGCACGTATGCCTCGTTTGCGGAAAACGATACAAGCGGAAAGACCATCTCAAGCTCCACAGCGTGTCTCATATGGAGAAAGACAAGATTTGCCTCGAGTGCGGAAAAGGTAAGGCTTGACCCCTATATATTAATGAATAGTTAACGAAAAAGCAGCGTTAGGCGGAGAATTGAAACTTCACATAGAAGGCAAGATGCTTCAAGTGCGGAAAAGACATGGCTTTCCCCTGTATTTATTGACTTGGGGGTTATACAAGAAGCAACGAGTGGTGTCTATGCGGAAAGCCCACGATTCGCCTCACGTGCGGAAAAATGTGGTTAGTTATCTACATTTTGAGAAAAGCAAGAAAGGAAAAGTCGGTGTCAAAATGGCGGCATAACAAATTTGCCTCAACTGCGGAAAAAAGCTTACTTATTGTAAAGCAATACTGAAAGCGACGGAATGCGCTCAAAGGCTTAATTTACCGTCCGGAAATATGTATATGGCAGGCCGTCGGCGTAGACACGTGAGCTATAAAGCAACAGGTAGACGCGGCGCGCGTTATTGTATCAGCTCTGAATAGAGACTCACGCGGAAGAAACACTCGAATACTGGTGATAGCGTCATAAAACAAAATTTGATTAATTTCCGATATAAGTATATTTGATAGGCAACTAAAAAATTCAAAATTAATCATTTCAAATTTAGAAAACAATCTTCGTCAGTAGAGAAGTATTAAATAACTAGATTAGGTACCGGTTTGTCTGTGGATCTGCCTACGTCAAGAGACCTTATAACTCCGGGAGGTTGTGCCATTTCACATTGTGTACAGAAATAGCTTGACTACACGCGCCTTAAACGCTTTTTTGTTTTGACCTTTGTTACCGCAGATAAATGAATATTAGTTAGATGAAGCCTTGATGACGTCACACCTTCACACTCTACTACTTGGGTACGTCATACTAATTATCACATTTGGCTGCTAAAGGCGGAATATTAACACTGCATATTTGATAGATAAGTCATTGATTACATTCCATCTACTTAATGTATTTAGCTGAGTTTGTTACTTACTCGTAGTACCAATTAAATTAAGCCCAAAAATAGTCAACATATTGTTAATCTTTGTACTGGCTTTGTAATAGTAATAGGTTTGACATGGAACAAACTTAATACTTACTCTTAATCAAACGTAATAACTAACCCTACCGTTTTATGTAACAAGCAGGGTATTTAAATATTACATGCTTCTAGAGTAGAGTTACCCTTAAGGGGTTTACCCCCTTAAGGGAGGCGATCCTACTGGGTATCGAAATCTTGCCTAACAAGGGATGAGTGCCGCACTCGACCGGCTAAGGCAAACCTCGGACCGAAATAGCTACGCCAATTTTATTTACATAAAGTTACTATGTATTTAACTAGTTTAACGCAAACTAATTTAATTTAGTTCAATTATTCATAACAAGCAACACACAAGCAAACAATATTAAAACATTACAATAGTCTAAAATAAAAACTTGTCTAAAATAAAGTCTTAACGCAAACCAATGTAATAAAACTAATCACTTTACAAATAAGACTTTTATTCTTTTATTCTTTTTTTTCTTCTTTTATTCTTTTTTTTTTATTTTGGTTTTTTTTTGGTCTGAAATCACATTAAACAATTTACATATAAAGTATTTTTTTATAGGGCAATCAGGCAACGGTTCACGAACCACTACGCTACGCTATCCCGTCCTCGAACGGAATGGTACAGCGGGGCTTCTCCGAAATTTGATTTTCGAAGTTCTTATCACGCCCTTCCTCTCGCTCTCAAATTAATAACTATTAGTGAAAGCGGAACGGCACGAAACGAACTTCGAGAGAGTATAAGCCCAGGTTTTGTTTTGCTTTTTTACTGTGTGAACTGTACATAGGTATCAGTGGCGTGGCGTCAAGTATATCAGAGGGCAAGCCGAAGGGAACTAACTAGCCTTTTCCTCTAATTCTGCACAATAAATTGCCCAACTGCCTTAAAATAGGCAAGCCGGTGGGAATCGAGTTCTATGGACGCCACGCCACTGATAGGTATAGTATATATAAATATAACTCTATACCCGCATGGTTATTATGTACCTATGTCAATAACAAATTGAGTTATATCACTCGCGTCCGTAATTTTTTTACAAAAAAATATTATATTATGTATGACCCAAATAGAGTTTTTTTATGTAACGTGTTCCAGTTGTCAGCTTACATCCCTGCGGGACAAACTTTAACGCCTACATGAAAATGCTATTAGCGATGACTTACTTCTGATAAACTGGCGTTTTATCGATTCAAAGCGTCTTTATATTAATATTAATGGAACAATGCACATAACATACAAAGGCATACCTAGCTTTTATGCTTCCGAAGCGTTCCAAACAATGAAACATTGTTGTTGTTTGTTTCAAAACCGCAAACAGGGCGTCGTTGGTGCCGGTTTTTAATCTGTTTCGTATTATTCTGACGTGATTTATGTACCCAAGCGACAGAGTACAGATTACAGTACCTCACCCCTCCTCTTTAACCATTTAGGTAAGTAATTAATTAATGAACTCCCCCCATTTCGGCATAAACGGCCTCCGACTTATATTACCGCGAATGCTGCCGTGATATAAACTGAACGGTCTGACCGGAGAAACCATGTTCAACGGAGTCCAATGGTTATGAGGCTACGGCTTGTGCCTTGTTTCAGCCCACGAGTAGGGGTAGGGGGTCTTTATTTACGCGCATTGTGACGGAAGGTATCGAAAAAACTGTATGTAATAAGGGGTCGTTAGTCTTGGAGCAAGGGAAATGAGTTACTAGCATGTTGACTAGCAAAAATTGCACATTTAATTCAGCGTTTAGTAAAATTCCTAACTTTGCGTGCGTATCTTTTTACATCGTTAATATGTCGCGAAATGGTCTTTGTTTGATTTCGTCAAGCTCTCAACCATCAAGGCCGAAAGGTCCTTTGAACTCTACCGTCTAATATACTTCCGTTTTCGATAATCCCTTGGAAAGTCCAAATCGATATAATACCTACCTACGTGCTTATATGAGACAGGGCCGCATAGCTTAGGCGACCTTTACGTTATCCTCCCCTATTTCTAGGGGTGATCCCCTATGGGCCAGTTGCGAGGGGGCACGGGCAGTACAGTAGGGGGAAAGTACGGAGGGCAACAATCTCTAAACATACCAGCTACCAAGTTTACCCTATTTAGGATCATATGACTACAGCACAGATGCCAGAGTCGCGTGCTTAAGCTTTGGTATTACTGGTTGTCTAAGGGTTAGCATAGAGACGCTTTTAGAAATCTAATTTATTTTAAGGAGGGGTGACTTTTGGTGAGAGGGGACGAGCTCGTACGGTTTTTTGTGTTTTATTTTTCGTATTCCGGTTTTGTTGCGCGGTGGAGCTTCGTACTTGTTAGAAGTAATATATTTTACGTATTATTAATACTGTGAGACATTTGGACAATGGGATGGGATTAGAGTTTTTTTTTCTATTTAGTAGTCATCATAACACATGGTTACAAGGGAATACGATCATATTTATAATTAATTTTCAAAAGTTTTACGAAATTATTTGGTAATGTCTAATTTATCTGAGTTTGCAACCGTTACGTGCCGCTAGCGACGTTGTCAATTTTTGAATAATTTTATATTTAAGAACTTGTCCGACACTATTAATACAAACTAATACAAGTTCAAATCTTGTAATGCTCTCCTTGACAACGTTAGTATTTTTTACAGCACCGGTCGAAACAGCCGTTTTTGCATGTTTCATTCACACGTTTAGACTCCCATATGATGCGCACGGTGTGTTAGACATGTAATTTCGTCCCGGCTGACCCGGTCGAAGCTTTACACCCTGACCCATATCCGTGTCATTGTCGCTACGTGTGGCATCCTACTAATATTATAAATGAAAAAGTTTCTTTGTCTCTGTGTATGGTTCTTTCGCGCTAAAACGGCTCGATTTAGATGAAATTTCACGTAGGCTAACTTTATCGCGATGTTGTTTTGGGATAGAAATTTAGGCATGTATAATCCTGAAATCTCAGTCTATGTAATTTGTATGAAAATTCTCAGTGGAATTCAGTAAAATCCAGGAATCTCTGCTGCCAGGGGCATTTTTGAAATCATGTTTCCTGAACTTAGTACGTGCTTATAGTTAATTTTGTTAGACTAAAATTATATTTGAGCTATAGTGTGACACATATTGTTACGTTTTTCAAATGGTATTCTCGAGTGATGTGTTTTCAAAAATCGTGCCCAGAAACTAACGCCCTTATTCATAAACGCTCTATATAGGCTTCTGCTAACTTAGCAATCGTTTGTCCTTATCTGTGAAAGGTAAATGTCACAGTGACAGATAAGGACAAACGATTACTAAGATATCAGAAGCCTTAGAGCGTTTATGAAGAAGGTAATGATTCACACAAGTTTTCCGGATGCGAATCGATGTCCATCGAATGCATTTTGCCCTCTTGTACTTCATGGTCGGCAGCTACAGGATTCTTGGAACTTATTGTTTCAGCTTTCCGCAAGGAGGAGCAGCTACGGAACCATATGAGCATTCACATGAAGCCCCAGATCGCGCTCGAGGAGGGCACGGAGCCCTACATGGCCGTGGAAGCTGACGACGAACAGGTACACTGAAAGACTGAATCGCGTACCACTGTGGAACCTTTTCACTGTGAATTTTATACACCTGCCGAAGAAGTTATTGCGAAACAGTATGAGAAAAGGTCCCGCAGTAAGCAGTTCAGTTTCTTTGAGCATACGTAACGAAAAAAATAAATAAAGAGATACGAAACGCTTTTGTCCAGAATACGTTTACATTATTATTATACAGGGTGGTTATATACCCCAGTTGATTATTGTTAGGGGCTATCTGATACATTCTGTATATTAAAAAAAGTGACGAAGTGGAATGGAAATTTTGGGACACATTTTTTCTTGTATAAGGATCGATATGGTAAACGATTCTGAGTAAGAAAAACTCAAAATAGTTTAATGAAGATAAGAGGCTATATCGTGTAACGCGCGGCTGCTCGCGATCCAATTGACTAATCTTCAATGTAGAACGCATGGTTCAAAAGTTTGGCCATCCCTGCTGTACAACGTGTCGCAGGACATTTTGTCCCCTAGCGTATCAGCGGTATCAGGCGACCTTTCTAACTACTACGTAATGTTTCCAGGAGGAGTCCCTGTTGGTGCCCCGCGCCGGCACGCCGCCCTCGCGCGCCGAGCGTCCCTACGCGTGCCCGCTCTGCCACCGCCGCTTCAAACGCAAGCAGCACCTCAAGGTCCACGCTAACGTCCACGTCAGGCAGCACCCTCCCACTATATGGTGCTCCATATGCAATGAAGGTATTTGATATGTCTTGTTATCGGCGAGGCTAATTCATTTTAGAACCCAGTCTCGTTGGTGACGACGTGGGCCTAGTGGTTAGAGAACCTGACTACGAAGCTTGAGGTCCTGGGTTCGGTCCCCGGTCGGGGCAGATATTTGTATGAAAATTACGAAAATTAAAATAATCAATTGATATCAAATAGATTAATTAAATAAACAAATAAATAAAAATAATAATTTAATAAATAATTAAATTAATTTTGAATTGAATTAATTAATAATTAATTGAATTATCCTCGAGACTTGGATGTTTAATATGTGTTTAAGTATGTATTTATGTATAAGTATGTTTATCCGTTGTCTAGTACCAATATTACAAGCTTTGCTTAGTTTGGGACTAGATCAATTGAAGCGAAAGAGGTATGTCAGGATCGTAGCAAGTGGAACAAAGTAGCCTCTGCCTACCCCTGTGGGAAAGAGGCGTGACGATATGTATGTATGTATGTCAATTCAATTGATGTCATTTCTCGCAAAAAAATGGGATAACATTAAAAATTAAAAAAAAATACTTCTGCTTATTTTAAAAGCATAAGACTTAATTGAGGGACTTAGTTTAGGGAATATATGTGTAAAAAATTGATTTTGTGTTACCAATTTGAAGTCACCCTGTATATAAAAAAGGTGACTATTTTGTATTCAGGGTTCTTCAGCAATGAGCAGTTCGAGCAGCATCAATGTCCGGGAGAGGAGTCCGCGCCGCCCGCGCCGCTCGCCAACCAAGAAAACTACCCGACGCAGGATTACGTTCAGGTACGTCTTAGATGTGATAGGCAGTGGCGTGCTATGGGGGCTGCGAGGGTAGGCAAAAGTAGGCAGCGGAAAAGTGATGCCACACAATTTGTAAGAGCTGCCTGCCCTGCCAACCCACTGCTCGCCATAGCTTATGCAGCATAACGGAACGCAACCTAAGCTGTCATTGTAACATCCCTCTCTAACATCCTCCCCTCTCGCTCGCTCTCTTCTTACCGGAACACGGGTGACACATCAGCTCCGATCTCTTTAATATAAAATATTATTTGTACGAAGTTATTAATATAAATAAACCCTCAAAATCCTCGCATTCTATATTTTATATAATATAATACAGCTTATTTCCGACTTAAGTGTTTACCCTCACAATCTCTTCAAGACCTTTCAATGTATAAAGAGTTGTACAATTATTTTGAAATATTTCACCAGAGATGGTTGGATCAGCTAGAGCAGTAGTTCCCAAAGTGGTCCAGGTGGACCCCCAGGGGTCCACGGAAGACTCGACGGGGGTCTACGTTGGGCGTGACCAAAAATGGGGGTCCACAATCGCAAGCGGGGGTGCATGAAAATTGAATAAAATTTGTGAGAATTGATTGGTTCTTGTGCTGTGAGTCATTGTAGATTTCAAGAAAGTAAAGTACCTAGGATGGAGTCACTCGCAGCACAAACATAATAATTTAATTGAAAATTTGTTTAGTCGACTTTATTTTCAAATAATTAACCCTATCAAGCAATCAATTCTAACAAATTTTTTCGAAAACTGTTAATTTATCGTTGAAACTCGGCAACAACGCAAGTTTCCATAGATTGTAGAGCTAATCTTAATTTTTTTTTAGAGAATTAATTTAGAAATTAGTGGTAATGTAGCTGCAGGGGGTCCACCGGATCCAGCAAAATTTTGAAAGTGGTCTATGGAACAAAAGAGTTTGGGAACCTCTGAGCTAGAGGGAACACTTGTTATGGTTTTTCGTTATTATGTTTAATTCAATCCGTCCGTCCGACTGTCAAAACCTTTTTCTCAGGTACGCGTAAACGTATAAAGTTTAAATTAATACTTAACACTTAGGTCTGCGGTTCCTTAGAGCTGTGAAATAATAAACCTATGTCAACTCAATCGAAAGACAGTCATTAGATGTGCTCTAAAAAAAATACCTCCAGTTGTCGTAGAAACTTGAAATTTGGTGTGAAGGTAGCTCTCATAACACAACTAATGAAATAAATTTAAAAAATCTATTTGAACCCCCTTATTTATAAACGCTCTATAGGCTCGCCCGTTTGTCCCTAACCGGGAAAGGTAAATGTCAAAGTGAAGGATAAGGACAAACAATTGACAACAATTCAAATTTGCTAAGCTAGTAAAATGAATATACCGTTTGTAGATTTTACACTGCTGATTACAGTAAAAATATTTTTGATTTTTTTTATGCAGTAGTTTTTTTTATATTCAGGAAAAACAGTAAAAAAAGTTGGATTGCGAATGTTAGGGATATACTCATAGTGCCGTTAGTCCATTTATTACCGTAGGAATTTAAAAAAATATAGAACTGTCATGGTGTCAATGTCATGTTCATTTTTTATCAGTCCGACGGATTAGGTACTTGATTCTAACCACACGTTTTCAATTCTCTTAAATCTCGTAATATTTAATTAGTGGTTTGATAGACGCTTTAATAACATGAAAGTGGTTGACTGATTAGTGATAGCGGATAGCCGCAATCTGCCCAAAGTCGACGAATTTATCTTGTGTTGTGTATCTTGTGTTCATGTGCTTATAGTGCTTATTTTTTTCCATTAACGCCGTGTTTCCGCAACTTGTGACGGTACAAATTATTAAAGGAAAGGAAATAAACTCAAAGCATGCACAGTATTGCAAAGCAGCAAACGCAAAATAACAAATTCGTGAACGAACGACAATGAATGGTTGATAAACAAAGCAAGTGACATGACATGACAGTTCTGTTTGAAAGTTACTTTTTTAATTTTATATAATGCTAAGGTTACGACATCAGTATCCCTATCTTTGTATATACGGTCTTTTTAATGACCATTTCTTTAATAAATTATTAACGACGAATTTAAGTAAAACAAAGGAAAACCGAGAAACACGGGTAGTCTAATTTTTAACCAGCTATTATAAACGCGAAAAAAACTTAAATACTTTTTTTTTGAAATGTTGTCAATTGTTAAGTTAGCAGAGGCCTACAAAGCGTTTATGAATAAGGGGTTAGTGTCCATATATTTAAAACCAAAAACAAAAAGTAACTAATCTAAAATGACCTCACACTGTATTCGTTTTGCTTAGATGTAGGGCTCTGCTGACACTGGAATTTATCATTTTCCGTTTATTCCCCGTCAGATGTTAGACGAGCCGATAGCTCACGAGGAGCCCGCGCCAGTGCCGACGCCGCGGCGCGTCTTTGTCTGCCGCTACTGCGGGAAGCCGTTCAAGAGGAAAGACCACTATCGGATACATTTGCACGTTCACACCGGGGTCAAGTCCTTCTTCTGCACTAGTTGCGGGAAAGGTGAACTCATACTATCATCTCTAGCCTATATACATCCCAATGCTGGGCACAAGCCTCTTAGGACGAGAGGGCTTGGGCTATAGTTCCCACGCGGGCCCAGTGCCGTTTGGGAACTTCACACACCATTGAATTGCTTCGCAGTTGTGTGCAGGTTTCCTCACGATGTTTTCCTTCACCGAAAAGCTCATGGTAAAGTTTAAATGAGATATCGCACGTGTATTTCGAAAAACTCAGAGGTGCGAGCCCGGGATTCGAACCCTGCTTGAGAGGCCACAGGTCTAACCATTACACTACCACAACTTCACACTATACTTAGTTTAATTCAAAAATTCAAAACTTTATTTTGCAAATAGGCCGCTAAGCGCACTTTTACCTCTATGGATACTATTAAAACTCTGGATTTAAAGTCCGCAGTAAAAGATTTGAATTTCAATTTTACATGTTCGAATTTTAAACCTACCTGCGCATTCGAAATTCGAAATGACCCATCATTGCCAAGAAACAAGAATGCGTTACAAAATGAGTTACAAATAGAGGATTCAATCCCGGCCCTTTTTTCTATTTTCTGGAATCCTATTGGTTGTATGTTCAGGCTCGATGGAAGTTGGTGGAATTCCAACTAAAATGGTTCAGCGGTTTAAGTGTGAAAAGTAATAGACAGACAGATACACTTTCGTTTCGCATTTACAATATAAGTATGGATTGTATTAATCTAAAGATCCTGGGCTTTGTTATTGATCCCGAAAATTTCGGGAATAAAATAGGACTGGGATTTCTGGATTGAATCCTCTAGTTACAAATGGACTATTCCATTCATCGAAAATATCGTTACAATGCAGATTAAAACTAATGTGAACCTCAACTTTTAATATTTGTTACAGGATTCTACCGCAAAGACCATTTGCAGAAGCATTCGCAGATTCATCTGAAGGAAAAGCCCAAGATTGTGATCCGCAGAGCGAAGAAAGAACTACCGGAGTTGTTCCCCATACACATGCTGAAGAAACCCGACGCTCAAGTCAAGCCCGAGATCACTATTACTGTGAGTAGTATGTTGGGTAGACGCTATATTATACATTTTTTTCCAATATGCGATTTTATTTTATAGTCTGATCAAAGCACTGGTACCAACCTAATACAGTGTAAATTTTATACGGGCCATTTACGGGGTACAATATTTTATCCAGCAGGCTTTTTACGTAACTCGCTCGCGATCACCATCGTCTTCATTTTGACAGTTCATGTATGGGCTGACAAATGGCATCGGAATCAGCTAGCTGTCACATTCATACATGAACTGTCAAAATGAACACGATGGCGATTGCATAAGCACGCTGATGTAGCTAACGATCACACAGATCATGTGAGAATTATATTTTGTTAGTAACTTTTATTATTGAAGCGTAGCAGTTATATTTTTAAAGTTTGTCTTAGTAATGTAACACGTACAATTTCTTTTGACAAGTGTTATGACGTTTACGTAGGCAGCGGCCTTAGCACGCTAAAATGTAGACAAATATATGTCTGTGGATAAAATATATTGTCACGACATATTTTATCGCGGGCCCTAACATGCTATGGACGAAACATAAAATTAACCCTAGGTTTAAATTTTATCACACGACATAAAGCAGTGTTGCCAACTTGTATTCGTATTTCGTTATTCGTATTGTATTCGTTCAAACGCTCAGTGTAATTGAGTCTTATTTTAACATTCTACCTATTAAAGATGTCAAAGAATCTTAGCGGCTGACTCGTAAATAGTGTTTATCGTGATTTGGTCGGATTATCGCATTTGTCGTGATTGGCGGCTTGGTTTAGGCATGTCACATATGAGTGGTGGTGGTTCATTTTTTTTAATGTTTGCCGGACAAGTAGGTTAGATGGTCTACTTACGGCTTAGTTAGTTTCCAGCCTCTACAGTAATGTATTATTGATTACAATAGCACAATAATTGAACATAACATAAAATTAAACATCATTTCACACAGTTCATTCAAATCAAAACAATTCGTTATTTAATTCTAGTTTATCATGTTATTTCTTTTGTAACTGTATATGCGTCGGAAATCACTGAGCCCACCGCAGCACGTTTGGGCACAAACAGAGGTTACGATTCTCGCCTTTTGTATGATTAATATCGACATAACTGCCTCTTTTTAAATTTATAATTATCATTGGCCATAGTATTAAATTTGTCGCAGTCCTCAAGCCACCTACATAAATTTATCCCAACTGTCAAAATGGTATTAATTATGTCTACATTTGGATTACCGTGTTAGAGCAATAGACAAATTGTCTACTCAGTCGTCAAGTGTGGATAAAATACCGCGACATAATTTAGCGTGCTAGTCACCGCGACAAAATATCGTTTGTCGCTCATTTGTAGACAAAATGGGTAGATAAACGTTACCGTGCTAGCCAGGCTGGTACGTTCGACGCGTATGATACATTGCTTGGAAAAATAATTAGTATGATATAAAATTCAACTAATGTTGTTGTATATTTACACATGTTTTTACGTTAACTGGTGTGTATATTAACAACCCAACCGCGATCCGGAAGACGTAGTGTTGGAAGGCCTCCCATTAGGTGGACTGACGACATCGTAAAAGTTGCGGGAAACCGGTGGATGCAGGTGGCGACTTGTCGTTCATTATGGTGTGCTAAGGGGGAGGCCTTTGTTCAGCAGTGGACGTCTTCAGGCTGATGATGATGATGATATTATCATCAGATGTTAAAATATATGCAAATGAAATTTACACACTGTATTTGTTTAGATTATGTTTCTTTGTAATTAAACTTTTTCAAATAGCCTATTTGGTGTCCCACTGCTGGACAAAGCGTTCCCCTTTCTCTTTCCACTCGTTTCTGTCGTTTGCAAGGCTTCCCCGTTCCGGTTCCAAAATTTCCAAATCATCCCGCGTTCTCCTTTTCGGTGTGCCTCTTTTTTCTTAAGTGCTTGTCTTTATAAGCAAATAAATTACTATACATACATACATACCGTCACGCCTCTTTCCCACAGGGGTAGGCAGAGACTACTCTGTTCCACTTGCTACAATCCTGATATACCTCTTTCGCTTCATCCACATTCATCAATCTCTTCATACATGCTCGTCGGTTTCGGGTACTCTTGACCTGCCCTTTTTCCAAAACGTCCCCAATTTGATCACGGAACGTCCGTCTAGGCCTTCCCCTCCCAACGCACCCATTCACACTCCCCATATAAATCTGTTTAGTTAATCTTCTTTCATCCATCCTCTCTACGTGACCAAATCAACTAAGCATACTCTTTTCTATCCTAGTCACTATATTCTTCTATTATTTTATCTTTTATTATTATTTTCTTCTATTATTATTATTTTTATTATCATTCCCAGGCCCCACTGAACACGAAACTGCGCGTGCCGCTGCAGATCAAGGTGCCGTACCAGGTGGTGACGGCCACCGCCAGCGGCGAGCAGCGCGCCGTCACCGTGGACCCTGCGCGCGGCATGCAGGACCTACTTGCGTGATACAGGCAGAAGTATGGCGCCTGAGCCATACGCACCGCTAACGCATACTAGTACGGCGAGGGAATATGTAAACACATACAAATGTGGTAAGTGAGCCATACTGCCCGCAACACATACTAGTGTGACGCGAGAACCATACTGCCCGCAAACATATACTAGTGTGACGCAAGAACCATACTGCACGTCTAAGTGTGGTGAGTGAGTTATAAATAAACGCATACTAGTGTGGTAAGTGAGCCATACTGCCCGCAACACATACTAGTGTGACGCGAGAACCATACTGCACGTATGTGTGGTGAGTGACTTATAAGTAAACGCGTACTAGTGTGGTAAGTGAGCCATACTGCCCGCAACACATACTCGTGTGACGCGAGAACCATACTGCCCGCAAACATATACTAGTGTGACGCGAGAACCATACTGCACGTATAAGTGTGGTGAGTGAGTTATAAGTACACGCATACTGGTGTGGTAAGTGAGCCATACTGTCCGCAACAAATACAAATATAATGCGAGAGTTATGGTGCCAGTGGACACACTAGCGCGCACATAACGCAAACGTGCGTGACCACATGTACGCATAAGATATACTGCTTAAAAACAGAAAGATTTATTTGTAATAGATCTCTTTAGGGCACAATAACTTTATTGTTGTCTTAACTAATAATAAGAATAGTCCTAAAACAACCATGAGCTTTGCGCGCTACGTAAAAGACAGTTGTGATAATTTTTTACATGTAAAACAACCCGTGCAAAGTAGATTTAAGAGTTTTGGTATTCCTTTTTTGTGGTTTTTGCTTTGTTTTTATCAAGTTTTACGTAACAATATAAG
Organism: Pandemis heparana; assembly: GCA_963854515.1. Lineage (NCBI taxonomy): Eukaryota > Metazoa > Arthropoda > Insecta > Lepidoptera > Tortricidae > Pandemis > Pandemis heparana. The sequence continues at coordinate 12,688,456 of OY978013.1, read as the reverse complement.
TCTCGACAAGATTAAAAATGCTTGCTTGTATATTGCTAGTAATTTACATGTCATTTTTTGTGGATAAAAAACAGGGACTAGTGAAACAGTATTTAATCTTATCGACAAAGACTGGGGTCCAAATAATTAAGATCTCGTTAGTTTGTACTTATTTTTAGTTTTCATAGTTTTTTATAAAACTTGGAGTCGCCATTTTATACCTGGCGATGGAATTTTTGAAATATAAACAATGAAATATAAATGAAAATTATAATTACCGTGTAAAATTGTATGGAAACGACACAGTTTTTTTTTAATTTAAAAATATAATGCATAGTGCAGCGAGAAGCATTCCTTAAATAGTCTCAAATTACTATATGTACGTAAAACTGTCTTATTTCTCTTGTATACTATACTTTGTAAATACATATCTTTTAAACCTTTTTTGGTAGTAGTTTTCTACTTAATTTTAGTTTTTGTATTTAGGTTATAAGTTATAAGTTACCGTAATGTTTGACAAAGTTATGGCTACTGGACTCTGATATATTTTAAAGAGTACATTATCATAAATATGTATTACTAGAACCACAAGCTACTGGTAGTCAGAACTGAAAGTAATGCCGCAAACTTATCAATGTGTTTAGCGGCAAAACAATATGTTCGATTTAAACTTTCGCGATTTTCACACATTATTATAAGAAAAACGGGACTAAGCGAGCACCACCACCCATGGACACCCGCAACAATAGAGGATTGCAGATGCGTTGTCAGCTTAGAGAGACCCTTTTTTGCCGAAACTAGGCCATAACCGAAAGTTGAATTGAACACTGGCGGCATTGTATTATTGTTACTGTACAGTTTCAAAATTAAAAAATCAAAATCAAAATCAAAATCATTTTTTACAAATCACATTACAGGCATAAAATTGTTTAATTTACACATTTTACACTTTTTTAATACGTGCAATAGAAATATTTCTAAGATATTTTTGAATGATCTGTGTCATTTGCCATAATATGTTGCTGTATATTTCACAAAGTTCCTCTATTTTCTCTTTAAGATATTTTGTGATTTATCTACTAAGTACAAAGTGTTTCGAGTACAAAGAGTAAATAAATATTTTACGCACCAAATTGAGTTTATTTCGTAATTCATGTGATCAAACCAGTTTGAAGCAAATAAAATAATGTAAACATAATCAATAACTTTTAGCATTATTATCAGTCAGTCATATTTCAATTGGCAAAAAATGTTGGGTATAAACCCTTATACTGGCACTCCACTTGGCGTTGCGTGTTCGCGTTGCGCTATTGGCATCTTCGTCGCATACGCTAGAAACAATATAGTGCATCCCCTTCACTCACGCAAATATTTGGATAAATACGCCAAGTGGAGTACCAGTATATACTTTGAAGACTAACAAGTAGTTGGTAGCCAAGGCGTTACGTGACGTGCTGGAATAAAAAGCCTTTTAAAGTTACTGTTTTATTTAAATTATTACAATAAAGAAAGCGCATTTCAAAATAACGGAAGCACGACTTACGTCTATTAGAAATTGTAACACTATTGCGTGTGAGACAAAGATCTGGTTTTGAATATTCCACTGAAGAACTAATTCAAGCTTGATAAATTTACTATCGCACTTAATGACGTTGATTAATATTTAATCGTTTTTTTTGTTATAAGTTGTCTCTGAGTGCGAAAGTTTGTCTGAAGAAATTTAGTAGGTATCCTATTTATACATAAATTGTATACTTTTGTACTATAATTCTAAATTTACACTTTTTGGAAAACAAATGCATGAACACTTCTGTCTGTTGACACGATTATTAGGTATACTGATTATAAAAATATGTACCTGTTAATAGATATTTTCATGTTTTCAAAGCCACGAGCCAAAAGTCCATAATTCATACAATAACGAGTGCTAGCTCAATCACCAACTCTAGATGCAACATTGCGTATGTTTGTATCGATATTGAATTTTTGAGAATCGTATCGTATCGATGGTCAACGCGGTTAAACGCATCTTGTCAGGAATGCAAAATGCCAGTTAGACAAAAAGGCAGGAACGCAGAAGGCCACAAACGCAAAATGCGACTAACTAATGAACATAACAGTGGGACCACGAGTAATAGCCGAAGAATTCAGGCAAAGTAAATTAAACAAACATTTCTGACATATATATCAATATACATATTGCTTTTCTGGCCTTCTGCGTTTCTGGCTTTTTATCTCTTAACTGGCATGTTGTGTACCTGATAAGATGCGTGTAAACGGGTCAACGCACAAGTGCGGTGAAAACCACTCTTATTTACTTGATTTTGAGAGCTATTTACTTAGCCGACTCTCTTTCGAGCAATAAATGATCGAATCAAAGTATAAACGGTATAAGTAGAGTCCCGAAGGATTGTCAACTGAAGAAGTTTATAGCTTTTTTTCTATTTACAGGCCCTTGGCGCTTTAGTTAGGTAAATTTAAGTTCAAAGAAACTATCTTTGGAGGAAATACATAATAATCTTTACTATACGTACAATGAAAGTTCCGACTGCGCTACGTAGGGATCTATAAACACTAATTTTAGAATTTAACTGATTTATATTCATTATACATTGTAACAACTATCAATAACTAGTATTGCATAAACGAACTTTTCCATTCTTTAGAATTTGAAAACAAACATACATTTTTTTCTAACAAACACGAATTAATATTAAACCAACGAATCACGAAACAACTCTTCACAAGGTTGCCAACATTCATTAAAAATATATTTTTACTATATCATAGAAGTTCATGACGATCACATCACAGCAAAAATATCAAATAATAAAACACGATTACTCGCGATCCAAAGCAGCAATACAAAAGAATATTGCGTCGCACAATCAAGATAGTTTTGGACCCTAATAAATTAACACTAAGCAAATTAAGACGTGACACATGGTCATGGGTGAAATGTACGACCGCCATATACGCCCTAATAAAATAAAAATTATTTATTTCAGACTAATTTACTCATAAACAGGAAACAGACAGAAGAAACTGAGAAACAGAAACAAAGAAAGTATTATACCTACATCTAATGTTTTGCGTAATTGGTGTAGGTATGTAACGAACCAATACCGTTGCAAATCGTGACCTGCTGTGGAACCTTTGCTCAGAGAATGTGTACTTAAACAGCTCCAATCCCACAATCATCAGGTAGGCGACTGAACACGAATTATTGGGGCGCGTAATACGAGGTCGTACATTACTTACACCCATACTTATCGAGAAAGGTCATATTTAATACTAGACTCTTCTATTTTGGACCTAGCCCTCAAGGAACTCTAGTTTTGCTGCAGTGAACGGCATAGAGTAGGGGATACTAGCATTTTTGCCTAGAAATATGTATACGCATTATTATTGTGGAATTAAAGTTTGGTGTATACATATTTTTGCAACCATTCAAATCCATTTTGACCTAAATCTCTTTTTTTCTTTGGTTTTGATATTGATGTAGCTATGACTCCACGGATGAGGTTCGTTTAGGAATCACAGCTGTCCTTTTAGGTCAAAACGTCCGGTCTAATGCAGCGTCGAGCCCAGCTTTTGTAATTTGTATAGCCGGGCAACTCTAGGGTTGGCATGATTATACCCCATTCAGGATAAAATGAGAATCAGTGACTGTAACACTTTTCTCGTGAGGTTATAATGATATAATAGGTGTTTTATATGGAAAATTTCTTTAGTTATTGTAAACTACAACCTGGTTTTTATATTGTGTATAAATTATGATATGATATTAAGTTGCTAAAATTATTGATTGATATATTGGGTGAACGTCAAGTTAACGTACTTTTAAATATACGATATTTTATTTTCGACTCGGTTAAATGTTACTTAGCGAGTGTCAATTCAAAAATTGCTCTATAAAGACTCGGCTACCCTTCTGTCTAATTATATCCTGAATGGAGTAGTCTTCTGTGGCAATGCAGCAAAACTAGTGGTCCTCGTCCAGTCAGAAGACGTCCTTGGCGGCGGCGATGAGCGTGAGCAAGTCGGGCTTGTCGTCGGGTCAGGAGGGCTCCGCGGGCGCCGGCGACGCCGCCTGCTGCGACAGCTCCGCCTTCACGCGCCGCGCGATGTGCGAGCGCGTGTGCTTGCGCAGGTGGTCCTTGCGGTAGAAACCTGACAACGACGGGGACACGAAAGGACAAGTATTAACTTTTTATTCGACAAGGCAAACGATGACACCGCTGAGAGCAAGAGAGACGATGCTTTGCCAACTTCTAAGAGGTCTGGGGCCAATATTCAAGCGTTTCGACCGCTCGTTTCATGCGTCATTGTCGTCCCACAATTATTATCCTAACAGAAGGACAACCCGCAACAACTTTGGATAAGCTAAATGCAGCATCGATACTGTGTTTCGTTGTCATAAAAAGTTCAGTCTCAGCATCATCTCTGGTATATGCTGAGACGATAATGGCGAAAAGAAAACACGCTGAATATTCGCCCGCCTAGATAAAATAGGTACTTCACGTGCCAGTAATTTCACCGGCTGTCCTCTCCAGGGGGGCTACTCCGAAAATCGATTTTAGAAGTTCGTATCACACCGTTCCTTTCACTCTCAAATTAATAACTATTAGTCAGACAGTCCCGTTTTGCGCGTGCACATCTCTATTAGCGGGCGTCAATGATTTATGATACTACCTCGAGTCTACGTTTAGTAGAGTATGAAAAGTTTTATTTTTATAAATATAAGAGGCGGGAAACAAGTAGACGGGTCACCTGCAATGCTTGGGGAATCACAGGTGCGTTGCCGGTCCTTTCAAGAACAGGAAGGCTCGCTTGGTCAGTAAGTAAATAAAATAAATAAATATCATGGGACAAATTACACCAATTGACCCAGTCCCAAATTAAGCAGAGCTTGTGCTATGGGTACCAGGCAACGGATAAACATAAATATATAATGTAGATAAATACATACTTAAACACATACAACATCCACTCGGGCACAAACTTTCACATTCACCATATAAATGTCTGCCCCTACCGGGATTCGAACCCGGGACCTCTAGCTTCATAGTCAGGGTCGCTAACCACTAGGCCATCCGGTCGTCAAAGTAAGTGGAACACTACTGACCCTTGCCGCACTCGTTGCACACGTGCCGTTTCTCGCCTGAGTGTATGACGAAGTGCAGCGTGAGTTGTTCCTTGCGCTTGAACGCCTTGAGGCAGACGGAGCACACATGCGGCCGCTCGGGGTTGTGCGACTGCTTGTGCCGCGTCAGGTGGTCCTTGCGTTTCAGCGCCGCGTTGCAGATGTCGCAGATGAACCTACAGCCACACAAACACAGTCTAGTGAGTCTAGTACAGTACACGTGCCGGCACGTAAGTCTAGATCTGACGGTTCACGTGGAGGGGATCTGCGCACCCACGAATACCATATTATATACTTCTGCGCATACAAGGTCATCGCTAGACTTACGTGCCGGGGGTTGAAAAGGTCCAACCGCCGCGTCAAGTTTTCTCACCGTTTCTTCATACATTTTGTTGCGATTCCGTAACGTCACCGTTTTCTGAGCGGCGGTGTGGTCGCACCTTTATAGTATAGTGTAAAATAACTACCATGTTGTTACAGTCTGTGTCGAGCGCTTTCGTGCTAGCCGTGCTGGTCTGGGTTGGGACCAACGAAATAACATAGCATATATCAGACAGATGCTTCTCGTAGATTTTCGCCTATTCTCTCGTTGGGCTTTTACCACAGTACATATAAGCACAAGCAGTAGGGAATCTACGAACAAATCGGTCGAAACGAACGCACACATAGACACGCGCTTTTACACGGCCCCTAAGCGGATCTCGCGGTGCCGTCAGTCGCGCGTGGCGCATTGAGACGAGCGGCCGTGTTCGTTTTAAACATGCCAAGAGCGTATTGCGCAGTGTACGGCTGCTTGAACTCGGCTTCTTCAAAACCGGAGCTTTCGTTTTTTAAACTCCCTGCTGATGTTGAAAGGTAAGAATGATACTATATTATTATGAAATAAAATGTATATATTATTTTTATAACGAGAAATGTCAGATGTCACTTCTCCGACAAATGCTTTTTCTGTTAAATAAAACGTTTGGCTGTTTAGATGATATAAGTAAGTAGTTGCCGTATATTATAGACCGTGTTTTTGGTGAAAAAATTTTCTACGGACTTTCATTGTTATCATCTTGCATCTATGGTATATGTAAGTACTAATATATTATAGAAAACTACACTTGAAGGATAACTTGTCAAATACCTATAGGTAGGGCAAACCTTGGTTAAAAGAACTATTCAATTTAACAAAAATTAAATCGACAACCCTAACGCTTTATTGGAGCGTAGGTACTTATTTCAAAAAGTAGGCCTATCTTCCTTACTGCTTTAGCTTATATATATACTGTGCTTTTACCATCTGCGCGGGAAGAGACGCATTCAACGCATCTGATACATTCTATGTTTTTTCTTTGCTCCCCAACCACCATGGAAGACTAAAATATAGTGCTAGTGCAAATACTTAGTTGCAATATTAGTATGCTGACCTCCTCTCCATGGTGTGGCCGACCAGATGCTGGTCCAACAGCCCGCGCTCCGGATACGCCATGTGGCATTCCGGGCAGCAGTAGAGGGTGCTGCCGTCTGCAAACCACCAGGGGCCTTACCATGACGCCCTAATTCCGACTCAGTTTAAGTTTTAGCTGACAAACAAAAGTGACAGCTAAAACTTGAACTGGGTCGGAATTAGGACGTCAGGGTAGGCAACACACTGTTTAAAACCAACTACAATATAAACAAATTATGAATAGGGTGATTTGAATTTGATTATTGCCCTAGAGCAGTAGTTCCCAAAGTGGTCCAGGTGGACCCCCAGGGGTCCACGGAAGACTCGACGGGGGTCTACGTTGGGCGTGACCAAAAATGGGGGTCCACAATCGCAAGCGGGGGTGCATGAAAATTTAATAAAATTTGTGAGAATTGATTGGTTCTTGTGCTGTGAGTCATTGTAGATTTCAAAAAAGTAAAGTAGGATGGAGTCACTCGCAGCACAAAAATATAATTTAATTGAAAATTTGTTTAGTCGACTTTATTTTCAAATAATTGACCCTATCAAGCAATCAATTCTCACCAATTTTTACGAAAACTGTTAATTTATCGTTGAAACTCAGCAACAACGCAAGTTTCCATAGATTATAGAGCTAATCTTAATTTTTTTTTCGAGATTTAGTTTAGAAATTAGTGGTAATGTAGCTGCAGGGGGTCCACCGAATCCAGCAAAATTTTGAAAGTGGACTATGGAACAAAAGAGTTTGGGAACCTCTGCCCTAGAGCGAGCAAACTGACAGTGCCTGGGAGAGCGTCGCGCGCGAGTTAGAATAACCATATTTTTCTTACTGTTTGTTCTAGAAAGAGACGGCCAGTCTATCTCGTGCGCTCTTGTACTATGTGTTAGACCGACAGAGAGGGGCCGAGCCGAGAGGTTGGGGCGGCGGGCACACTACCCACCCGCACCGCTCTTGGTTCCCTTTGTCGTCCTACCCTGCGCCCCTGTGGGTACAGGGCGGGGACAGCGGTCGGTCTATAGTCGTGCTGTAGTAGCAAAATGCATGCTTCACAAGCGCATCTGAGTAAGAGGCAAATTCATACTGCACGTTAAGAAAGAAATAAAGAAGACCTTTATTAATTTTACAAGACACAAATGTAAGAGAATACACACAATTTTATATAAAAAAAACAAAAAAAAAAAACACGGTCGCTGGCTCAGTATTACGCTGAGGTGTTAGACACCTGCAGCACTGATTTTCAGCCAGAACCGTCTGTGACTCACGAAACGATACACAGATAAAATTTACGACTCGATTAAAATACATAGTCTTACCTAGCGCGGTAGTGAGCCGTATCTCCCCAGGTTTGGGGCGGGGTTTCTTCTCTTTGGCCGCCTTCTTCTTCTTCTTCTTCTTCGGCGGCGCGGGCGGCGGCTGCGTCACCACCGCCGTCTGCACCACCACCGTGTTCACCGGCGCGCTGGCCATCTACACAAACAATAGTGCAGTGTAGTTGGTGGTGCGAAAGGGAAAGCACTAAGCTCTGGGCCTTACCATGACGTCTTAATTCCGACTCAGTTCAATTTAGCTGTCACTTTTAGTATGAATCTGACAGCGAGCAAACCTTAACTGAATCGCATTAAGACGTCATGGTAAGGCCCCCACTGAATTTATTGATGGAAGTAAATATACAGGATAGACGATAGACAAGAAAAACGTAATAGGTACAGGCGTTAGGTGAGCGTTTTTTTTTTAAAGTGTATGGGAACATGTTTCCCAGAATTTAACTATTTTGGGATTTTCTTACTCAGAATCGTTTACCCTATCGATTCTCGTACAAGAAAAAAATGTGTCACAGATTTAACTGGACGAAGTGGAATGGAAGTTTGGGACACATTTTTTCTTAGTTTACAAGGATTTAGGATTTACAAGGAATAAGGATCGATGGGGCTATCGATTCTGAGTAAGTAAAACCCATAATCATGAATACACAAACGGACAACTCACGTCTGGCTAGCAACCCATATCTATTTTGATTCCATTTTCCACCTATACGCCCACAATCTTACTAAACGTGGCCTGCAGGTCTTGTTACCTTAGGCCCTGTCTACCCCGTAAGCGATAAAGACATGATTTGTGTATGTATGTACGTATAACTCACGTATAAAAGTCGAGTAATGCTCGACATGTTTCGGACTAGTTCGTAGGTCCTTCCTCTACATGAGTTATCCGTTTGAGTCTCACGGTAGTTTTATGTTGAAAACCCAAAATCTAATCTAACTAATATTATAAATGCGAAAGTATGGATGGATGGATGTTTGTTTGTTACTCAATCACGCCAGAACGGCCCAACGAATCTGGATGAAATTCGGCACATAGATAGAGAAAAGTCTGGAATAGCACATAGGCTACTTTTTATCCCGGAAAATTCCCGCAGGATAGCGATAAACGAATTCTTTGCAGACGAAGTCGCTGGCAACAGCTAGTAGTTATATACGCCAGATTTCTTTATTGCGATGCCTTAAGTTGAACATTGAACGAAGGTTGCTTCTGCATTAAAGTAATGGACGTACTCGTATATATAGGTCGTTGGTGTTGATCCTGCGTTACTGATAATGTGTGTGCGTCGAAAACGTTAATCAAACATCTATTGATTGATTGAATAAACTAGGAAATATCAAATGAATCAAGAAATTTTTCTTCTTGATTTTTAATGTTTACTTTTTACGTTTTACCGTTAGAAATTTAATACCGTTACCGTTAGAATTCGAAGGCTTACTCACCTGCTATGGGTGGTGTAGGGGTATAGCACGCGTCACGGAATGATGAGGACCCGGGTTCGATTCCCGGCCATAGCTTTACTTTTCGGATTTTTCTGTGTTCTAAGTTTCAGTGTCGTTTAGAAATTGAATGAACTAGGTTGGTACTAACGACGGGCGTCGCGGGCGCGGGCTCCTCGCGCTTGTCGGAGTACTTGAGCAGGTGGTGCAGCGGCAGCGGCAGCGCCGACAGGTAGTCCGCCACGCCGCCGCCGAGCGACTGCCACGTCGCGTCAGACACGTCGCCGATACCTGGACACAACCACTGTTTATCTACTGCTTAAGTTTACCCACTGAACAGACATATTATGCAGAAGTGATAAGGGGTTGTCTTTGGCCTCAAATACCTTTTAAGAAAAAAAAGTTTCAAAAATTCAGGGGTTCATTTAGCCCCGCTACTCACCAGCCAAGTCTGCAGTTCCGTGTTGTGGTATAATAGGAGAGCTATATGACATGTTTTCAGCTCGCCTTGAGGATTTGAATACCTACCCAAAAATTCCTGCCAGCTCTCGGATTAAAAATGATGTAAGGCATTTTAGGCATAAAATTGTTTTTTTTTTTTTTTTGAAGTGAAAACATCTTTAGCGGCGTTGGCCACTTTTTGGGATGGATAAAAAATGTTAAACTCGCGTCAGGCGTAAGACGGAGGCAGAGTTTAAGTACCAGGATATCAGAATCCTCTGAGAGTTTATTTTGAAATACGAATGAAGCTAGAGTCGTGTTCGATTTTTGAAGTGTACGTTGATTTCGTCGCTTTAACGTATGTGCGTTAGGCCTATAGTGATATAAGGTGTGGAATAACAGTGCGTTCTCTCAGGTGACCAGTTCAAACCTCGTGTAGAAAAAGTTTTTCTTTTTTTTTTTGCGCGAGATGTGCGTGTGTGTAGTTTTCACTTCTGCTGGCACTCCCGGAGTGCTACCCGGTGTTTTTTTTTTCATTTTTTCACTGGAGCTGAGATAGGGCGCCTCAAACTTACTGATGAACTCTGCGGGCGCGGGCTGCGCGCGGTCGGCGCGTGCCTCCTGCTTGATGGCGCGCGCTAGGGCGGCCGCCTCCTTGGGCTCGTGCAGCACCACCACCAGCTGCCCCGCGCCCTGCTGCAGCTGCGACGGGGACACTACCACCAACACAGTACAATAAACACTAACCCCTTATTAATAAACGCTCTATAGGCTTCTGCTAACTTAGCAATCATTTGTCCTTATCCGTGAAAGGTAAATGTCAACGTGACAGATAAGGACAAACGATTGTTAAGTTAGCAGGGGCCTATAGAGCGTTTATGAAATAGGGAGGTGAATCCTTATCTTTATACTTTTTCATCTTTGTATACGCATGTACGGGTACACCAGTGAGCCAGTGAGCGTCTGGACGAAATTAAAAATAATATCTAGAATACCAGTGACATTAAATTTGAACCTTAATACTATGACGATACCGTTTGTTTTTCAATATTAATGCTGTAGTGGCACGTGCGTACGGTAGCTTGCGATTTTGCGACAGTAGAGAGAATGGCCTTTGTTTGATAGATTAGGGCTCGAAGCGATAAATTCACCTGGGAAGATTCATAGTATAAGCGGTTGGTGTATACCTTGCTGCTGCATCATGGTGGCCATGATGTCGTGTGTGATGTCGTCCCGGAAGTCGCGCTTGCCGTCCTTCAGCTCGGCCGCGTAGCCGGGCGCGTACGCCACACTGCCCAGGTTCACCGACGACGATATCGTCTGGTACTTCACGCCTGTGTTCACTGCGAACGGCAATAGCTTTAAAGCCCGACGCAAAGGTGTCATAAGGTTGAACTCGATGTCTGTGTCTGTGGCATTGCAGCTCTCAAACAGATGGAGCTATTTCGGTGCGGTTTTTTGTTTCGAAAGCCAGTTTCTTTGCAGTGTTTCTTAGCCATGTTTCAAATGGGCCCAGTAGTTTGAAGTGTGGCAGCTCTTTTCCAAAATGATGTCAGGCATTTTTGGCAGAAAATAGTATTTTTATTTTATTTACGTTTGATTACTAGATTAATGCGTTTTTTAATTTTCAATTTAATATTAATTGTACAGTAAATATAGGTATTTATAGGTACTGATTTGAGACAAACTCAGAACCCTAATGTTATGAAGATGCAATGTAATTTGAAACTCGATTGCCGAAATTAAATTGGAAGTTATACCTACGAGAAGAAACGCAACCATCAACCTTGTTCTAAGAAGAACAGTTTGTTTTTTTCGCGCCTAAAATACTTAAGATTAGCAACTTCAAGCCTCGTAACAATCTTCCTAATCGTGCTTTAGTGCAATAACTTACGATAAGTACTTAATTATCAAGATCTTGAACACCACTAGGTATCCAAGTAGATACCCACCGTAGATACCTCTTTTAATATCTGAAAATCTATACAATAACTTAATCTTAAAATCTCATAAATAAATTAGAAGGATTCGAACTCAACTCAAAAAGTTTGTTTTGTTTACGAACTAACCAGTATGAATGGGTGCTATTCCAGCCAGCGTGACCGATCCGGCGGGCGCGCTGCTGACCACCACCAAGCTCTCAGCCTGCCGGAACTTGACGCCGTCCACGGCCACGGTGCCGGCGGCCGGCGCCACGGCAAACTGCACCCCGCCGCTCTGGTAGCGCGTCTCCTGCGAGCCGCCCTCGTACCCGAACTTGGCGGCGAACTGGTGGATCGTCGGCATCGCCGCCGCCGTCGGGATGTGCCCCGTGAACGGAGCGAAATTCATCGCGACGTATTACCGATCCTGCAACCATCCTGACACTGAACTCTATCTAGGTACTCTGCGAGTTTTGACACTAAGCGGCGAACACGCCGTGCCAGTGGTGTGAGGTCGAGCCGAGCGAAAAAAACGTGCTCCAAGGGGCGACCCCTATGCGGGCGCTCACTCACCCCGCCATTGCCTCACCCCAGTCGCCGCCGACATTTCTAGCGCTTTATTTTTACCGGCCCGCGAACTCACACCACTGATCTTTGAAACCTCACTGCGCGGTTCTACGACCGAGCTACGCGATGGAAGCCAGATATACGCGAATTATTACCTGTTTTGCGAAGGAATTGGGGGTTTTCATGTCGTTTTAACAGTCGGTCGTCGCAGAAATACGGTGGTGGAGGTATGGCGGCGTGCGCGGTGGGATGCGCGGCGCGGGGCGCAGGCGCGCGGCCGCCGGGGGAGGGGGGGAGGGAGCAAGACTTGTTGAAGACTGCGATTTAGGCTTACTAATTTTATTGGGGTGTGGGTTGGTCAATGCTGATATTTGGACTAAGCGAATTCATAGAACAGACGACGGGAGCCCTTGACCTACTTTGTTATAAATTTTATTTTTCTGCCTCCAGTGGGAGGCCCGTGGGTGCCCGTTTATAATTGAATCGCTAATGCTTAAGAAGCCTCGAAAGGGGAAAGGAAATATGTATCCTGAAAAAACCCCTGCAATTAGCAAATCCAAAGTAACCCACTTTTTCTAACCCAATAGGGTTACTTCATGGTTAAATCGATGAGAGCGCACAGCTACGGCTAGTTTTGGCGAGTGAACTGCTAGACCTAGGCCACAGAATATATAATAGTACTAACGTACAGAATGGCCACGCTCCGCCCCGCACCTATTCGAGTTACCCCACCCCTCAAGCGCAGTCTGCCGGAAAGCTGCTGGCAACTAGCAGGGCTCGCGACGCGATGTATGTCGGCCGCACGTCACAAGTTCGGGAACCTATCCTACCTACTTCATTTCACAAAACATTAGAAAATTAAATGCTTTCTGAAATTATCGCGATTAATACATGAAATAACTACAGAAGCATTCGCTTAAGTTTGTTGTCGTACATCTATTGTAATTGAAAATAATAATGCTTAAATACACAGACAGACACATTTTAAGTAAGTTTAAATAAATAGATAACGATTAAGTACATTTATTTGCACACATCTAAGCCATATCTTTAGTATATTTATGTCATTGGTAGTACTTATAGTACTAGGTTTTTGCGATAGACAGCCCTGTGTATCTTACGCACACATTGACGCGTGTACAGACGACGTCGTGCCTGTATTCATTTCAGAACGTGGATTTTGTACGTCGTGGCCGCCGTGTGCCTAGGCTGTAGCCCGACGCGTCTGCCTGCGTCTTTACAATTATCATTATCATCAACAAAAAAGCCGGAATTTAAAATTTTCATTCAAACTTAATTGAAATCCGATAATTGAAGACTAGTTTGTTGTATTGTCATCGGATCTGCACACATAAAAGTAAAAGCATATAAGAATTCGAGTCAATCAGACTATTTGCATTGAAAGGGTTTTTTTTAATTCCAAAGAACTCTGCCATTTATACATAGATCGATTATAGTCTTTACAAAGATATTGTAAACCCAAATTGAACTCATAGAATTTTTACAACAATCGATTCAGCAAAACATCCACCCACTGAAGAATGAAGTCTATTAACTTTTTAGTTTAATTTGTGAACTAGAGATTTTACTATGTATGCATGTACGTAACTTACCAAGTTCCGCATTATATTTCGTTGTGTAACTTTTACTAGCTTTACCTTCGTGAAATGAAAAACAGTTTTATAAAATCATTGTTTTATTGTAATCGTTACTCTGGTGTTATCTTATCAATAAATAATTTCATACAAAAGTTTACTATTACGACTTCCAAGGGAAGTAAAGTTCCTTAACTTACATTTCTAAATCTTACATTTATAATACTTGCCACTAATTTCATACAACTGTGTAAAAAAATATTATTCTTCTAGCAGATTTCTATAGACCAGAAATGAAATGATACAATCCATTTTATAGGGGAGTAGAAAATAATTTTGGTCTGCCTACACACTGCAACCAGATTAAGCGCAGCGCCCTGAAGGCTGACTATATTATATTAAAAAATAACCCAGATATTACAAATCAATGGCTCTATTATTGAACTTAATGTGATGTTTTCAACAGTACAAACTAAACATTTACAGTCACTACCCTAACACTAAATGGAAAGTCAGACACAAAGCATAGCACCTCGACACTTGTTCAATGTACGACACCATACATTATTATATTACTTACTCAACTTACACTAAATAAAAAAATAAAATACAAAATCATTTACACCTACATTAAAGCTGACATTGTTAATATCGTATGGTGATAGCGATTCGAAAACCAAAATATATCTATAACGCCTTGGACAAACGTAAGTGAGATTTAAAATATTTATCAGATATGCATTTAAATATCACTTAATGTACTTCCAGCATCGAAAGTCCAATATTAATTTACGATAAAGGTAAAGACTTGATATACTGACGCGTACTTTCTTAATCTATGAAGACATGGGGTTTACTCTTAATGATATTGCATACTATAGTATAAACTCTACTGCCAAAATTAATGAAACTCCTTTTTAAATTCTACAGATAGAAACACTTTTAAGAGTACACAAATACCTCGTTTATTGGTAGCCCGGTGGAGACTCAGATTTCAGATCGAAATACTTGCTTATTGGGCATGGAATCAAAATTATTTTTCATTCAAACTACCTAGCCAGTTTGATTATTCATGTCATTGAAAATAGTGCATATTTTATGAAAGAGGCGGTGAAACAATCAACGACGACGGTCAACCATTGACGTTTGTTCAAGGCATTATCAGCCAGAATTATCACAACTGCAAAGCCACTGTCCAGTCTGAAAATCCTTTGTCATCGAAGACAGTATTAACATAAACTACTATATGTATATTTGATAGGCTGTAGAAAATTAATACTACAGCGAATATAAAAAATAATATCCAAATATCCAATTAAATTCCTCAAATCTGATCGTCGAAATTCTTCCAAACCAGATATTTGGATTTCAGAAAATCCGTTGTATATTTATTGTTCTGGCGATTTTTTGACTCTCCAGCAGTTAAGAATGGTTTAAATATCACAGTGAGAATGATATTTACAGTGATTAGTGCGACAGATATCCTTCGCAACCTCGTACTACGTTTTCAATGGTTAAAGACATACTAGCTTGCGAAATTTACCAATGGATGTCAGAGTAGCATCTCGTAATAAAACATTTCATTTCATTTCTTAATTAACAACGTAATCATATCTCTTGGCCTCATCAAAATAATATAGGTTTACATAAAAAAACTATATACAAACATTCAAAATCTTATTTATCTAATGGCAAAGAACTGAAAAAAATACCATGATATGTCATTTGTGTCGGCAATCAGTTATTCGAAAAAGCTTAATACTAACATTTTGTTGTGATTCTTTCATAAGTTGAAATAAAACTAAGTCGCTAAATTCTGTACAAGTTGAAACGCCGAATGCTAGCGCGTTATAGGAACCTAATCGTGACCATGATATTAGTGAAACAACGAAATAATAAAAACCACCTATTTAGTTTTATTTCAAAGTATAATCGTAATCGCGAAACCACACGAAGATCTTTCTAATACATTTAAGATGATACATCATAAATATTGCTTCAAAACAATCATAAGTTACATGATTATTTTCAAATATTATTGTAAGTTTAACAAACAAACAGGCTATGTGTGTGTGTGTGTGTGTGTGTGTGTGTGTGTGTGTGTGTGTGTGTGTGTGTGTGTGTGTGTGTGTGTGTGTGTGTGTGTGTGTGTGTGTGTGTGTGTGTGTGTGTGTGTGTGTGTGTGTGTGTGTGTGTGTGTGTGTGTTGTTAATTTTATGACTTATTATTGATTCCATGCAAATATGTATATCTGATAAAAAAATAGATCACCAATCGTCATAATGTCCTCTTCCATTTCTATATATATATAATATTTCTATTAACACAATTTTAATGATGGATGAAATCTTGTCATGGATGTTACGAATTGAGCCAAAGAAATATAATGTCATAGTCTTGTCGCGTCATGTACAATTATTATAACAATATTCACGAAACTACTTCCCCTTAGGGCCGTATATCTTTCATTCAGATCATTTTTATTGCAATATTAATAAATATAATTTAGATTTTTAAATAAAATTCGCCACCAGGGCTCGGGGGTAGAACGATAGTTAGGTGTGCAAATGCTAACAAGTTATATTTTTAGTCAGTCATCAGTGCCAGTGCCTTATCATTCTCTAGTCATCACCTTCTATGATCAGTCTTGGGTAGAAGTAAAGGACAAAATATTTGCCATAAGATCACTCGTGATTGGGAAATGAATGACGGTACACTCGCACGTCGTTTAAGCAGCCATTTTAGCACCCATTTTGTTGTCTCGTAGGTTTTTGAGCAAAACATCAAAAATTTCCTGATTAAAATATATCTTGTGCTCCGAACTAATGATATGTGTATTTGAACACATTTTAATTATTATTGGCGTGGTAGGAGCCCATTTTAAATATTTTGACCAATAACGAAAGAATACTATGACCGTTTTTATTTTATTTGAGTGTGTGTCATAGGCGATAAATTATTCGCTAGTATTACAGCCGTCAGATTCTGTTTTCGTTCTGCAAAATCTACAACTAACTGTCATGATCGTGAATGTTGACTGACGTGACCACAGTCCATTCTTCCAGATTCTTTGGTGAAATTATCCGTATCTTAGATAATCACAATCCTTTTTTACATAAGCATAGCTCGCATTCATGATATTATGATATATATGAGTTTTATATGTAGTTTATCCATGATTTTCACCATGATAATTAAAATTATTGAAATGATGTAAGCTGCCAAATAATCACACTGCTACATAGTATAAAACAAAGTTGCTTTCCGCTGTCTGTCTGTCCCAATGTATGCTTATATCTTTAAAACTAAGAAACGGATTTTGATGCGGTTTTTTTATAATAGATAGTGATTAGAGGAAGGTTTATGAATCTACGCAGACGATGGCGCGGGCAGAAGCTAGTTATGTTATGTATCTATTAACGAATATAATATGCCAAAAACAATGGCAAGCAGAATCGTAAGAAACCGAAAATCGAAATAAACCAATCTGCAGATATTTTTGTAGTTTTGAACTTTGATACAATAGTAGTTTCTATGTATTGCGCACAGTAGGTACCAGAACGTCGTGGCTCAGCTTTTATTCTATTTACAATAAATTATGATAAAAAAAGGCATTGTTAAAAGCACAGGCTATCACGGAACCCTGTAGCCGAATATCAAACTACTTTAAATCAATTAAATCAAAAAACACTTACAATATGTATGTAGTTTCCTCAGGCCAGTCTTATTTATATGCCATATTTAACACTATCTTTTATGTACAATCAAACGCAATATAGAAGTTCTGCTGACCAAGCTTCTATGCATTACAGTATATTATTATTAACAGGCTTCGGCTATAGCAGGTGATTTTATCTACTTGATTATGAATAAGCGACATGCCATGGTCACGTCAGGTTTAATATTGTCATGAGACGTCTTCAGAACCGTGATCTTGGTGCGTTATGATGCTCCCACACTGCAGTTATATAACTTTCGCATATACAACATGTTTTAGAACATAACATTTATTTTTATGTTTTACAGAAAATACAACAAGGCGCCAAGTTATAACTTATGTTGAACACGACACGCTATACAACGAACCAGATTTACGCCATATGTAATATGTACAATGGTATTCAGCGTTACACAACATTTTATAGTGTTCCACAACAAGTTACACATTTTTAGCCGTGTGGGAGCAAAATTTGAACAAAATGTTGAGTTACATAACGTTATACAACATGTTGCAACCTGTGTTATGTTGCGGGGTGCGGTCAGGAGTGCGCGCCGGCGGAGGCGAGAAGCGCGTCGAGCTGCGCCTGCGAGTCGGCCTGCGCCTGCGCCTGCAGCGAGGACACCACGTGCTGGGGGATGTTGATCTGCACCGGCACCTGCATGTTCGCGCTCGTTGGCACCTGGACCAAACACAAGTTATCAACCATGTTGTACTTTCACACTTTCACAACAATGTTGGTAGATTGTTTTTTGTTTTGCATCGTTGAGGTGAGATACGAAAATAAGAGAATGTAGAACCAATAAAGAGGCTATTCAATTTTGAAACACGTTCTATATAGAATTATGTTAAAAAAGAAGTAAATGGGCCAATATTCAAGCGTTTCGACCGCTCGGTCCATCCGTCACTGTCCACCCACAATTATTATCGTAACAGAAGGACAACCCGCAACAACTTTGGATAAGCTAAATGCAGCATCGATACTGTGTTTCGTTGTCATTCTCTTTTAATGGTATATGCTAAGACGATAATGACAAGAAAAAACGCCGAAAAAACGCTGAATACTCGCCCAAATATTTATAAAGTAGTTAAACCAAAGACATTAATGGTTAATTGAGATATTCAACAGCCAATCACATATTAATAACCAAAATGACCTAACTGCACATTTGCAATTAAACATCACTTTGTTTATAGTTAACAAATAAATTATCCTTCTTAGTAATTAAGAGGATGACTATTTGTTTGATGAAGACATTTAAAAATTGCATACTAACGTTGTAGATTCCCTAACCTACGTTGGTCCCGTTTTGTGCTTGAGTCCTTAAAGGTTAGACCTGTCAAACGAAGCAAAAATAATACCACAAATGATCAGGATATACAATAATGTATAATGACATGGATAATACATGCTGCAATATCTGACTAAGGCGGTCGAACAGGCTAACCGTCTCCACGATCGCAACTCAAATCAACATTCTCTATTTCACATTTAATAAGGGGTATAGTTTAACCGGTTTCAAAAGAACTGGGCATCTCGTAATCACCCGTTTTCACAATGGCATTGTATCATCATAAATAAATACAATCCCATTACAATGCCATTATCTGCTTTCTATACGTCTTGCCACACAGTTGCTCGCAAAAAAAGTTTAGAAACACATCGCATGAATATTGAATTTTCAACCTTATTCCCTGTTAAGTAGTAGTAGAAGTTTATAACAAAAACTTAAATAGGTTTATTTTTTTAAATTAAATATGTAGAAGAATCCGGCTCCTCATCATTCCGTGATGCGTGCTATACCGCTACACCACCCCTAGCAAGTGAATAAGTAAGCCTTCAAGTCTTTCTATCTGAGCCTCTAGTGTAAGTTTTCGCATATAATAACGTCTCGAACGCGTTCACGTAAACGTCTCAATTACTATGGAAAAATTGGCAGCGCCACTTGCGGATCGAAACGGCAACAAACTGTTCTCATAGTATTTGACATTTTAACGCAAACGCGTTCGAGTCGTATTTTGTGACCGAAAACCTACACTAAGCATACTGTACCAGATGTCACGTGACCTTGTTACTATGCGATTTTTTGTCGCCAAGCGTCATGTGTTTGAATGATGTGTCTGTACGACACAATCATAAACTTCCGTAGGTTTAGAAATTTAATTTCTAAAGCCACATACAATACGAAATTGTCATAGGTACGGTTTCCGTACAGAATGACGTCAATTCGTAGCACTGTCCCGTTCCGTTATAAAGCGATGTCCCGTTTGCTGACGTCTTCCCGTTCGAAATTCCGTATGTATGTGTTTGGCCGGGCTAACAGTTAAACCGTGACAGTAAACAAAAAAAAAACCGGCCAAGTGCGAGTCGGACTCGCGCACCGAGGGTTCCGTACCATTGTCTATAAATATCTATAAACCAGTGTAAGCAGAGCCCTGCTCCAAAGCAAAATGTACGCAGTGTGGGGTCACTAATATATACAGACATACATACATATTTACGGTTTTCGCAATTATTCCTTAATCTGTGCTATAAGACCTACCTTCATACCAAATTTCAAGATTCTGCGTTCACGGGAAGTACCCTGTAGGTTTTGATTCCCTAGAGAATCGAAAATTTGCGGAAATTTGCTGCATAAACGGCTGTATCTTTTGATTGCGTAGGCTTAGAAGTTTGATTCTTTCACAGCTCCAAGGGGCAGTAGACTTGATTATTTGATATAAATTTTAGCTTGATACCTCCACGCGTTCCTGAGAAAAAGGGTCTTGACAGACGGACGGACGAGGGGACGGACAACAAAGTGATCCTGCGAAGTGTGCTACATGTCGCAAATTTAAGAAACCGCAGAATCATCCTACCGGCGATCGTGATTGTGCCGCCAAGAAAATTGCCGAAAAAAGATACATAAACTCTGTAGATTATGAAGCCACCTAGGATAATTTTTATGTGTATTTTTAGATTTTTTTCTTTTTTTATATTATTATGATACTAATTGATTTTCTAACCTCGATAGTAAGTATTTTTGTGGACTATAAAGTAGATTACGCAGTGTTGACCCAGTTTTGTATTGTGATGACGCGAATACCTAGTTAGTCGTTAGGTAGGTAAAAATGCTGAGTACGATTGTATGACTGTTCAATGCTAAGTGGATCTGTAGGTACTTTAATAATTATTTAAGTTTATTTTTAAGTTTTTTATCCCTAATTGTTAAATTTGTATATACCAATTCGAATCAAATATATTTTGCATGTGATTATTTAAATTAGTTTTTAAGTCCTGATACACCTGAGACACAGGAACATTAAGTATCCTAGTTCAGGTATTTACATTATTTTCTCTTTTGCTATGTTTAGCCTGTAAGTTTGTTATATGTGACAATTATTGTGTAAAATAAATAAATATTCTATTCTATTCTATTCTATCCTATAAGGGTTCCTTTTTTCCCTTTTGAGGTACGGAACCCTAAAAATACCTCGTTTCATTTGATAATGCCTAGACTGATAAAAGTAGTCGATGGTGTTCGGTTGTACAGTGACAGTGACTCACATGTATAGTGATCTCGGGCATGATGTCGGCGACGAGCCGCGGCGGCTTGGCCTCGGGCGCGTCGCCGGACGCCTCGTCGCGCGCGCGCTTGCTCTCGTGCGAGCGCGTGTGCTTGCGCAGGTGGTCCTTGCGGTAGAAACCTGCACCAACACAATCATAAATGTAGACATACAACGTGTTATATGAGCCAATGAGAATTGAAACTGGTTCGTTCAGCAGAATAAAGAGAATCGATGACACTATAATTTAATGAAAGTTGTAATTTCTTTATTTTTTTTTGTTGTGCCCTGTTTCAAAGTTACAAATTGTGTTACAGTTGTGTGTTAACACAGTGTTTCACAATTTACAGACAGAGGACGCATACTATTTAGGTACAATATTTTAATACTGGCCCAGATTCCTTTGACGGTTTTATTTGTCATTTTCAATTGAGAATATTGTGCACTGTACGAGCACTTTACTCACGTTACTCCAAAAAGTACGTATTATCTATATTGGCAGACCTCGAACATGCTCGAACGACTCCAACAAAAAAAAACACTCCAAAAATCGAATGCGATTCATTCGTATTTCAAAATAAGCTCTTAGAGGATCTGACATCCTGGTACTTAACTCCCTCCGTCTTACGCCTGACGCGCCTTAAACATTTTTTACCCATTCCAAAAAGTGCTCAGCGCAGCTAGAGGTTTTCACTTCAAAAGTGTTGATTACAAACTGACCTTTTCCACACTCCTGGCAGACTTCCGTCTTGACGCCGGAATGTATGACTGTGTGCAGGTTGAGATGCTCGCGCCGCTTGAACCCTTTGCGACATACGCCGCAGACGTAAGGTCGCTCCGGATTGTGGCCGAGTTTATGTCGCTCCAAATGCTCCTTGCGCTTAAGCCTGAAACCATTATCACTGTGTTAAATCAGAGTAGCAGTTGTAAATGAAAAAGATTGAAACAGGCAGCCAATAGCTGATTTAAAAGTTGTAATGTAACCTTAGAGAATTAAGACGTTGTAATTGCAGTATGTATGAAAATTAAGTGATAGCTGGGCCCTGATTTTTGAAAGTACATCACTCGAAAGTGGTATAATTCTGTTAATATCTTCAATCAAATTTTAGACTAATCCACATGATTAATGAGAGCTGTAAGCATTTTCTTAACTACTCGTATTTCAAAATCAGCGCAATTTTTCAACACTTTCGAATAGTATTTTCACACATGTGCTTTCAAAAATTGGGCCCCAAAACCTTGTTCCTAAGCAAAATGCGTGGAGTTATATTGTTTTATTGGGATTTAATGACATAGACATCAAGATATTAAATTTCAAGTAGCAAGGACAACCATAAAGTACACAATAATTTTAGATTGCACATCAATTTGTATGTAAGTTTAATTTTTTCACAACTACAAAGGATTGTTAATTTCAGCTTGGTACGGTCAATCAAATGGAACCTTGGGCCACTGTATAACCTTATCGCAATGAGTTATCGCCTTCTTATTTATGTCTGTCAATGTCAAAGTACTCTGAATTGATTGTGAAAAGATTCTACAGTGGCCTAGGGTTCCGTTTGGCTAAATGTACCACCACTTGATCCTGAGAAAAAGTGTCTTCAAGGGACAACAAAGATATCCTTTAAGAGCGTTTATCCCTACTGAGCTGGCAACGTCGCATTTTTATGTTTTTGTACGATTATTTCACGGAAATTGAATGAAAGTTTCAAATGTGCGTCTGTAGTGCACTTCGTTTGTAGTGTATTAATGTGTCTAATGCAATAATTGATCGTGATGGACTTTTGTTTTCTTATTAAACGAGATATAGTATTTTGTCCCTTTAATACGAAAATAAAAGTCCATCACGATTAATCATTGGACACATTGATACACTAAGAACGAAGTGCACTTCGTGTTTCCGTGAAATAATCGTAAAAAAATCACCAAAAATGCGACGTCGCCAGCTCAGTAGGAAGCACACTCAACGGTCCCGTTTTTTCCTTTCAACGTAAGTAAAGGCCACAATACTAACCCAGCCCCGCAAATGCCGCATATAAACCGCCTCTCTATCTCGTGCACCGACAGATGCATCTCCAACTGCTCCTTCTCGGGGTACGCCATCTGGCACTGCGGGCAGCAGAAGATGGGCGAGCCGTCGGCCGCGGACGCGATCACCACCTGCCCCGGCTTCGGACGCGCCGGCTTCGGAGCTTTCTTTTTATACTTTTTCTTCTTTTTCGGCTGTATCCTTAGGGAGCCATCTGTTGATAGGTGTGTGGTTGAGTTTTATTTGGTACACATACATACTGTCCCCATTATTCATAAACGGTCTATAGGCTTCTACTAACTTAGCAATCGTTTGTCCTTATCTGTCACATTGACATCTACCTTTCACAGGTAAGGACAAACGATTGCTAAGTCAAAGAGTTTGCAAAGTCGCGTCCGAAACGTCGAGGTATTTACAATAATACTTTTTCACTTCTCATGCTCAAAAAGTTCGACTTTATGCTGGATGTAGGCTGCATAAAGTGGCATTTTATGCTCTCGTGCATAAAGTAAAATCTTCGTCTAAGACCAAGACAATCGGGTGCCAACAGCCACAAACAATCACTAAAACTTTACGACAGCATATTTTGTTTATTTTTTTTATTATAATCTGCGGTCTATTTAACTGTTTAATTAGTACCTAAAACTAGGTAACAATAATTTGACAAGTTATTATTGAAACAAATAAGTACATGAAAAATAAAACTTTTTAAAATATAAATCAACACCTGCCTACTCGAACCTTACCGCGGTATAACGTTTAAAAAAAAAGAAAAAAAAGTTAAATGGCGGGAACTCAGGCGGGAACGTCCTATTTTCTCATAGTAGGATTTATGTTACAATTTGTTACTCTTTTACGATTAAATCAATAATTTCGTCAAGTGAAGAGGAGTTATTTCCTCTTCACTTCCTAACACAGTCTATTTGCCAGGAAAACCCATTAAATATATCGAATTGTTCCTATGTTACATTTAATTTTAATTCAAATTTTTGCAATGTTTTTGTTTTGTTTCTTCGCAATCTAAGTGAAAAGCAGAGTGTATAACTCGTTCATAAGACCCATTTTCCTTTTCAAAATGGCTTATTTTATGCTCTTGTTGTACAATCTACTATTTATTTACGTGGTTAAGTCCCGTTTTCCTATAATAATAAACGATTACTAAGTTAGCAGAAGCCTGTAAAGCGTTTATGAATAAGGGAGTGTGTCTTCAATTTAACCCAAAATACACAAGCAGGTTGTTGGGTTAGTTATATGAATGAATGTTTTGCATTCTTTGGTTTATGTTCTAAGTAAATATCAAATTAATCAAGAAATTTACTTCTTGATTTTTAATGTTTACTTTTTACGTTTTACCATTAGAAATTTAATTTAGCAGGTAACCTGCTATGGGTGGTGTAGGGGTATAGCACGCGTCACGGAATGACGAGGACCCGGGTTCGATTCCCGGCCATAGCTATACTTTTCAGATTTTTCTGTGTTCTAATTTTCAGTGTCGTTTAGAAATTATGTTCTAAGTGTAAGGCGTTTTGATCTTTTGGTGAACTTACGGCCTGTTTCACGACTCACAGTTAAGACCTGACATTTTAGTGTCGGTTATCTATCATGTCGTCTTTGACTGTTTCATTGTAAGAAATAGAGAGGGAATCATAAGTAACTGACACTTGAGATATCAGGAACTTTACAGAGTGGTAGTGACTGTCTAATCCATGCCATTGAGCCAATAGGAAGCGGCATCTGTTAGAGAGGGACGCACTGAGCCACAAGTCCAGGGGGGCTACTATGAAATTCGATTTTCGAAGTTCGTAACACACCATCCCTCTCACTTTCAAATTAATAACTATTACTGAGAGCGGAACGGCACGAAACGAACTTCGAAAATCGAATTTCGGAGTATAAGGCCAGTCGCAGCCTTGCTTGCGTATTACCGCACTAAAACTAGAGTTTTAGTCACATAGCAGTAGTACATAAGGGTTAAGGTTAGGTTAAGGCAACTTTACCTTCTTCAACGATAGCCTCTGCCATGCTATCGTCCTTTTTAACTTCCGTGAGGGGCAACACTTCTATTTCCACCGTGTCTGACTTCTTGCCGTCCGCCGGGTTGATGCGAAGGAACTGCTGAAGTGACACTGGCAGCGTTTGCTGCTGCTATAGAAAAAAAGTGATACAGTTATAAAAAACTCACTACAATGATCAACAAAAATTGGCAACAACAACAACAAGGGTGACAATTGCGAGTACAGCCAGCACAAAAAGCTTATTTGTTTTTTAACTTGTTTAATTTTTAATTTAATTAAAATCAAGATGTACAACCTACTACCAACGAGAATAACAAACATGTCTGTCAATGAAAATTTCCAGGAGCAAAATTCTGGGTTTTCTCGTGGAAAATCCGTTTTACTCCATCAACGAATACATGGATTTTTTTTTAAGAGAAAAATATTGTAAGTACCTAATGCATGAATATTATATCGCTCAAAATTGTATAATTATGACGTGCTAAATGTAGTGTATGTTACATGGTCAGTAAATATATTTCTATTTCTAAATATCAAAACAGATCCTACTCTAAAACTGAAGTACCGCTTCCACAAGTGACATGTATATGTTCACGTGAAATGCATTTCGGGTTTAAAGAAACTTTATTAATCTCAAAAGAAATATACATTTCACTTCTTGAGAAAGCATGCCTTATGATATAGGTAATTATGTTAGTGAGCTTTGTTGATGTAATATTATTATTATTTTTAACAACAGAATAAACAAACAGAATACAATATAAAAAAAAAAACAAGAGAAAACATGTCGGTGAGCTAACATTACATACTCGTACATAAATTCCGCAGCAAAACATCGATCAATAAAATGGTTCACAAATGTACAGGCATCATTTTTCAAATTTCGGGTAGATAACAAACACTTAAAACCCCAGGGTCGTGCTCAAGTGATGGGAATATTTTTTTAAATATGGGCCTTGAGTTTATGCTTAAAAATATTTAATGAATTACACAAATAGACCTCCACCATTGAATATTCAGTCACAAATAAACACTAATTATACATTTTCATTTTGACGACCTGATCAGGATCGCGGGATCGCGGTGGATGCGGAAGGCACAGGACCGGTCCGAGTGGAGAGCCGTGGGGGAGGCCTATGTCCAGCAGTGGACGTCTTTCGGGTGACATGATGATGATGATACATTTTCTATAATGTGTTAACTGGTCATCTGCAGTTGTGGGTAGCAGTACAGAAAGCAAAAATAGCATTGAATCATTTTTAATTTGAAACATTTACTGGTTACCTGCGGTTGGAACTGGTTGAGGTACTTGATGAGGTCCTGTTGATTGCTGCTGATCTGCCACTGCATGTTTTCACTGGACTCCGTACCCTGAGAGCTTTCCTGCACAAACAAACTTGTTGAATTCACCGTGTCCCAGATATGGAGCACCAAAATAAACATTTTCTCACATCTAATACTGACACTCGGCGTTGCGTGTTGCCATTGGCATCTTCGTCGCATACGCTAGAAACAATATAGTGCATCCCCTTCACTCACGCAAATATTTGGATAAATACGCCAAGTGGAGTGCCAGTATAAGTAGTCCTAGTGGAAAACTTCTTTGACTTGCAAATTTACTAAATATAATAAATAAATGCTTTGGGATAATTGACACCAATTGACATAGCCCCTAAGTAAGCAAAGCGTGTAATATACCCGACTGTACTGTGTGTCTTTGTCTGCTTGTACATTTTCCCAATTTTTTCCTTTTTACAAACCTTGCTCAAATTACTAACAATGAAATAAACAGATTTGTTGAATTTCGTGCAATAAAACTAACCTTAGGTTAACCATTTATTTTATACATATTTCAAGCCATCGAAAATGGATTACAACGGTTGAAAACGAAAGTAACGAAAACTAACACACGTTAATTAATCCTACTGCGAAACAGTTGCTGTGTGTCAGTGGAGAGACAGCGTGTGAAATTAGTGGTACACGAGGTAATTTTATCTTAGCCTCTCTAGCCTGGCAATGTATAAGCAATGGTCCAGTTTTATGGATGTGCATGTGAAGTGGTGATTGCTTAACATTGCTTGTTTGCCTTTCTTATTGCATATAAAACCAGTTTCAACCGCTCTGTTATAATCGTTGACAACCTCTTCCGCATTCTCATCTAATCTATCTAATACCTTTAAACGAGCAATTCTTGTATATATAATCTGAGTCTCGGAAACGGCTCCAAAGATTTTCATAAAATTTGGTATGCTTGGGGTCTGGAGGGCGATAAATCGATCTAGCTAGGTTTCATTTTTAGAAGACGTACCAAAAAAAAAAACCGAGCAAGGTTCGGCCATCCAGGTACTTAAACGTTATGCTTTAGCCCAGGCTTTGCTTCATCCAACAGCAATGATACTCACGTCATCATTGGCGTTGTCCTCACACTCCTCCTTGATGATAATGTTGGTGAAGTTGGGATTGTTGTTGTTGATGCTCGTGTTGTTGTTGAGCGACTTGTTGTCGTCCGGCCCATTGATCACTATCTGCTGGTTCGGCGTTATGAACACCTGGACACAAGTGCTAGTTTAAGAGATACAGTTTCAAAACTTGAGTCTTTTAATAAGTTTTTAAACTTGCCATTTATGTACAGTCTGTGAGCTCTTAGAATGCCATTCGGGTTTGTCTAGCTGTCTCACTCACTCTTATGGGTTTGATATTTGAATCGGCCGATGGCCCCCGAAACCCGAAAGGCATTCTAAGAGCTCACCGAATTCTGCAACATCTGTCCAGGTCAAAATTGACCCACTTCCAGTGTTTGAATTGATGTGAAATCTGGTATATCTATTTAATTCCGGTGACAATCAATAATCTGGCAGTGAAATTCTGGTGGTCCAGCCAGGACCTTCTCAGCAGGTAACTCTTCAATGGTTGGTCAGATCGACTTGAATTTTGGTATACTTAATGAAGGCTGGGCGACGTGAATTTTTTGTCAGAAATTTAACAACTAACACCTCATCATCACACATACATATATACTTACTATCCATATACATAAAGTTATTGTTTAACAAATATCAACTTGTTTATCTATTCTTTTACTAGCTGTTGCTAGCGACTTCGTCTGCAAAGAATTCGTTTATAGCTATCCCGCGGGAAGTACGCAATTTTCCGGGATAAAAAGTAGCCTATGTGCTATTCCAGATTTTTCTCTATCTATGTGCCGAATTTCATCCAGATCCGTTGGGCCGTTCTGGCGTGATTGAGTAACAAACAAACATCCATCCATCCCATCCATCCATACTTTCGCATTTATAATATTAGTTAGATTGGTCTTTAAGCCTGAACAAAAACATAACTAGCATTGCAAATCTTTATAAGGCACCTTGTAAAAGGATCGTTCACATCAAATATACCCACATCTAAAAAACCGGCACCCATGGTTTTTGTATTTTATGCGCATAAAAGCTTACTTTCTAATTTCGTTTTTTTTTTTGCAACAGGGTGTAATTTCAGTTTCAAACATCCTTAAAGGTTATTAATTATTAATGTTATTATAGTACCTGGTGTTGTATATTCTGTTGTATGTGTTCCTTGTTGTCTTGCATTTGCTGCGTTTGCTGAACCAGTTGCATCTCTTGCGGCAGAGCTGCTAATACCTGCAACCCTGTAACAGATACGATAATCATTTTGTTAATTACATTATACATTTACTAATGACGTCTAGATAGTGCAATACCGGTCCATTTAAAATAACAATACTAGGAAATCATATACACGATATTAATCGTCGGCAAGTCGCTTTGGGCTTATAACCACTAAATTTCTTATTCACTAATACCCCTAATTTTCAAATTACCATGGGCTCTTAATACCTAAAAAATAACTTAAAAGTCAAAATGTCCCTTGTAACAATTTGACATTTTAGGTATTTTTAGGTACTATGAGCCCAAGGTAATTTGAAAATTAGGGGTATTAGTGAATAAGGTATTATGAAATTTAGTCAGACTTATGTTATGATTAATAATAAATAACTACTAGAAATAATTTAAAGACGCACCTTCTGGTAATGAGTTTCCTAATACTTGAATGCCGCCAGTCTCGTTGCCGTCTGGCGAATACGCCACAGTCAACACGGCACCGCCTACAACACAATATATCATTATAATTAAATAAATGCGTAACACACACTAACTTTAAACTAAATATGATATGAAGACAAAACTGACACGAAACATGTTGCATGCTTGCAAAATGTGTGTATAAAAGTATAAAGTGCAGTGAAATATGGACTAAATGATACCGCTATTAATTCAAAAGCTCAATAATAGAAACCAATCCAAATACTACGGCAGAGTTTCAAAAATTTATGTATAATTTTTTTTCTGAAATTTACTTTTTCAACGCCCCGAAACTCGTAAATTTTTTTTAAACGTAAAACGACAGTTTATTGTGTCAAGAAAGTAACTTGCGGTCTTCATTGATAAGAAGCTCCTTATCAATGAACGAAATAGTTGTTAACTATTTTGTTCACATAATATTTTTAAGTAAATTAACTCATGTTCATGTATCATGTAAAAATGGTGCTATGTCCATTAAAAATATTACTGTGGTGGTAAGGATGCAAAAAACAAACATGATGATTTTAATAAATAAATGGAAACTTGTATTTGCAAGCCCACTACAACCTACCCACGGCTGTCGACTTACCAATGTATCACTTACCTCTAAGTAGGACTAGAGGAAACCAGAAAGGTCTTGTTACTTATTTGTAAACTAGGTATGAATGTGACCTTTCAAACCAAAGATACAAGACACTCCAAAATCAATAGATTTTGTTGTTGAAAATTGTCCTACACAGTTTAAAGTCTTACCTCCTTATTCATAAACGCTCTATAGGCGTCTGCTAACTTAGCAATCGTTTGTCCTTATGTTACTTTGACATTTATCTTTCACAGAAAAGGATTGCTAAGTTAGCAGGAGCCTATAGAGCATTTATGAATAAGGGGGCTAGTTTCTATAGCAATGCGGTTGAAGTTGTACCGCACCAAACTTACTTTACTTTATAATAATGTCGCACGTCTGCATGGAACGGAGTCAGCCAGCACTTTATTTTAACAACAGTCAAATTCCAATTTCAAATATCTTTTTATAACTTCAGGCATTTGTTTTAAGATAGGTTATGTGTACAAGAGCCATTGATATTGTTGGTTTGAAAGGGCACAAATGTATGCAGTACTCACTGAGATATTGAGCCAGCATGCTGTTACCTTGTTGGAAGCCTTGGATTGGGATCTGCATTTGATATTTGGGTTGTTGCTGCTGCAGCAGGTTTGGGTTTAGCACCTGGATTTGTACTGTTTGCTGAGGATCACCTGGGGAGCAAGAGTATTAAATTAATTACTACTTACGTTTACGTTTAACATAACATTCATTGTTTCAAATCAGTAACTTAAACAGTGGAATAGCATTAAAATAATTAAAGGCAAATAAATAAACTTACTTAATATCTATCTATGAAAAATTCATGGATTGAATAGCAAATCAGATTTGAGCTCACATGATTATTCAGGCTAACCACAACTCCAAGGTACAAGGATAAAAGCAAGGCCATCTTTATATAGGCAATGAACACAGGCCCTGTGTAAACACGGACTAGACACAAAATTGTGATAAACCAGTTTAATCACATGAGCTCGGTTGTAAGAGTCCTTTGCCTCTCGGGTTCGCTCAGCTCCATTGAACCAAGGGACGTAGGAACCTACCAGGTTTGGATCCGGGCAGCGCAATAGGCAGCGTGATGAGCTGCGGCGTGGCCTGCAGGGTGCCGCTGCCGTCGATGGCGCGCACGTACTGCACACCCTCGCCCATGTTCACTCCCCCCACCATGCCCACTACCTGCCACACAAATTATAATAGTCAAGGATACATCATCATGAACAATTAGATGATTAACCTAACCCCCATATTCATAAACGCTCTATAGGCGTCTGCTAACTTAGCAATCGTTTGACCGTTTCTGTCACATTGAAATATACCTTTCACAGAAAAGACAATTGCTAAGTTAGCAGTAGCCTATAGAGCGTTTATTAATAAGGGGGTAAGATTAGTGAACATGACTAGGAAGCCTGAGGTCTTAAGTCAGGGCAAAATACCACTGATGGTGAAAAAGCTGATGTGATTAGGATGATAGAGCACAAATAAGAGTTGTGATTTCAAAAAAATGTGTAATTAGTTGAGTGAACTAGAGGTGTCAAATTGTAAATTGTGGATTATATCGTTTATTTATTTATTACTTAAAGTGCGGATTAGCAAGGTAAATGTTCCTAAGATAATAAAGAGCTAAACTTTGTATGTAGAAGTAAACTAAAACTAAAAATAATTGACAACATTTCATATTTCTGAGCCTATAATTTTAATGGTTCTCTGTATTTTGTTTGAAAAGATGAACATGCTGACAGTTTAATTTTTTCGATAGGGCTTGTATTTAACTTATAATTAATTTATTAATTTTTGCTTATTCTAAAAGGGCGTAACTCCGATACTATCACAGAATAAACACTTATCCCATTGTCTTTTCTCTATAGAAAAAAAAACTGACGATAATTTCAAATTGTCAATGTCAGGCCCTATTCTCCAATATTCGATTTTCGAGGTTCGCTTCGTGCTGTTCCGCTCATACTAATAGTCATTATCTTGAGAGTGAGAGAGAAGGTATGCAACGAACTTCGAAAATAGAATTTCAGAGTTGCCCCCCTTGTAGTTTGAAGTTGTCAAAAATACAAAATTATGATTGCTTATTTTTTCTCGTGAAAAAAGCAAAGGCGTTTCACCTATCCTGTGGTAATTTTGGTAAAATTAGGAAATATTTTTAATTAATTTTTATTTTTTATAATAAGCGATATTAAAATTATATAAACGTACTGCAGTGATCAGGAGGCAAAATGCTTTCAAACCATATATATATACATTTTCAGGTGTTCTAAAAATGAAATGTTGTCAATTAACATAGGATATTTATACCAGGAAAGTACAAAATTGTCACCGGACGTAAGATTTACATAATGTAAATTACCAGTACTCTTAAGAGCCATTTAAGAAGTCAGGAATAAAGAACGTTTCTGTACCACATGATGTCTAGGGACCAATGTATATTACAAAATAAAAAAAAAACCCAAGTTGCATGGCCTATAACACAACTGTATGACTTTACTTAGTCATTATGTTAAGTGCCTAGCAGTGTAAATATTATATGTGTGTGCTAGTGCTAGTATGTGCTAATAGCACGCCAAAAGACAATGCAGAAAACTTGCACATATAACGCCCATGCCCATACCATAACATAGAAACACATCTGTTAGTTACATTCATTCTAACTGAAGTATAATTGCAAAATGCAATAAATGGTCCAAGAAACTGAATCACATATCTTTGTGGAACCGTTTCTCATACAATTTTTTTAGCAGGTGTATGGTAAGTCATAATGACATTTTCAGCAAAAAGGTTCCACAGTGGTACACGGTTCAGTTTCTTTCATTGTACATAATGTGTGAACCATACTTGTTGTAGCGTGTTTCCATTATTAGAGACACTTTGTTGCAGCTTAGTGATCGGTAGTTGACCACTCGTGGTTACAAAGTGGGTGCCCGCAGCATTGGCTGCTGAAAAGGCAGCAAAGTTCATCTCGGAGTCCTCGTCACTGAAAACAATCAAACATATACAATCAATATCATACTTGATCAGGAATTACAAAGTAAAGTTGCTTGCATTTTTTTTTCATAGTTTGATGATAATAAGTCTTCCACGCTTATCTGGGAGCAAAGAAAAAACATAGAATGTACCAGCCTCTTTTCTCAGCTCTTCCTGCACAGATGGCAAAAGCCCATTGAGGGAATGGGCAGAAATCATAGGAATAATAGAAAAATAGAAATAATATAGGTGGCTAGAAACCTATTACTATTTTGATTCCTCTTTTGACCTATATGTCCAACCATGCTAAACATGGCCTTTAGAGGTTGCAACCATAGGCTCTGTCTACCCCATAGATAAGACGTGATTTATGTATGTATAATAATTTGACGCGTTTGGCCTAGTTGGTAGTGACCCTGCCTGCGAAGCAAAGCATTCCAGGTGTGAATCCTGGTAAGGGCATATACCTAATTGTGTGATGAGCATGAATATCTGTTCCTGAGTCATGGATGTTTCTATCTATTTGAGTATGTAATTTTCTATATAAGTATGTATATCATTGTCTAGTACCCATAACACAAGCCTTACTAGCGCTTAGTTTTTTAGTTAGTTTGTTTGTACCAGATCTAATATGTGAATTGGTATGAATAAACAATTAAACAATAAGCAGTTAAAAATATCAATAGGTCCGGCAATATTAAAAATATTGCAGCATCCATTGCAAGTGAAAGCAGGATATGAACATCTAACTTCTAACTAATATTATAAATGCGAAAGTATGGATGGATGGATGGATGTTTGTTTGTTACTCAATCACGCCAGAACGGCCCAACGGATCTGGATGAAATTCGGCACATAGATAGAGAAAAGTCTGGAATAGCACATAGGCTACTTTTTATCCCGGAAAATTGCGTAGTTCCCGCGGGATAGCGATAAACGAATTCTTTGCGGACGAAGTCGCTGGCAACAGCTAGTATAACAATAGATGCAATGCTATCCATTTGCTATAGTTTCACACCCCAGTCCTTTTGAAATATAGTGCCCTTAAGGATGCCTTTATTGCGCAAGCACTATTTGCAATAGAAACCTTTCAGTGTTCTTTGTTATGCTAGAAGAAAAAGTGAAAACAATTCCCATACCAAGAGGCATCCTCTCTGGTGGGCATAGCTTGCATGTCACACATGTCGCCCTCTCCACCGCGGGAAAAAGCACTGTCCCACTTAACTCATTCGCGATCCCCACGTCCCACTATCCCATCCCACCACTGGGGTACCACTGGACTGCACTGGGACGGGTTGAGCTGCGGCATACCACTGCCGGCCACCAAGCGCGACACAACACTAAAATTTATTCAACAAGAAGATCGCGAATGACTACGAATAAGAAAGTGGGTTAAAGAAAGTTTAGTAGACAGGCGAGTTTGCTACACACTGCGCGGCTCGTGTGTGCGGGTGTCTAACGTGATGCTCACTTTCTCTTTGCTGTACTTTCACAAGCATAGGTGTGGCTCTGGTTCACTGAGCTGACTGCAAACTTGCTTGTTGGGTAACTGACTTGACGCCGCAGCTACTAATCGCTTTACGGAAACAAACGTGTATTTGTTTTCGCAAGACTTAATTTAGGGTAATTTGTTAGTTATATATTCAATTTAATCATAATAACTTATTTCATTAACAACTATTAATTAATTACCTGCTTAATTTCAAGTCAAAAGAGTGGAAAGTTTGAGGTCAAACCTACGTAGATACTTTGCGATGTCACTAACCTCGATCTAATTTTACAGTTATTTTATTGTATGTATTGTACGTTCATAAGTAACCTCGGACAAGCGAACGATAACTTTTATGCTAGTGTATACGCGTTTATGAGATTATTAGTTTTAGAATAATCTTAAAAGTTTAGATTTCGATGCAGGTGCTGCAAGCTGTAAGACAAAGGACCGCTAACAAAAATGGCCGTTCGAATAATTTTTTAGTTACGCAATTTATCGAATTCAAAGGCAAAGTGCAAGGCTTTTTAAAGTTACGAAGTTTTAATCGTGTGCGAGGGCAGAAAGTTAGCAAAAGGTGATTCACCCCTACCAACTCCTTGCCGCCGGCCGAGTGTCCATCACGCACGCGATGCATCCCCACCAAGGTGCGGGATCCCCTCCATGTACCTCCGAACACCAAATCACTCCCGCTCCCGACTCCTTCCTCCACCGCCAGAAAATTGCGAGAGGAGGGGTTGCTCCGAGCACACTCTCTCGACGGCACTCCCGCGGCCACGCGCCTCGGCTAACGGTACAAAATAGTACCGCTTGCCACAACACGACTCAGAATTAAGGTCACGGATATTCACACGTAATAAACAAATACAAAAGTAAATTCTTCTTACCTTCAGTTATTTATCACAAATACCAACGTTTTTCTTCACACTCCGACAGGTTTAAATTTAATTATTTCATTTAACAAGTGTATGTAAACAGCAACATTTCCTTTCTCTCAAATGAATTGGAAGTATGGAAGTCCGCCATTCCATTCTAATAGTGTTATTGAGATTATTTTTATTATCGCCAGGTGGCGTACAAAGCAGTATAGTATAGTAGTTGTAGGCCTTCCTTTAACGCGATTGGCTAAATTTTCAAGTTCATACAGCTGTAAGAGGCGTTTTGCTACCAGCGGTGCCAGATTAGGCGACTTATCGCCATTTAGGCTACCTTAGGGGGTCAAATGGCGACCAAAAAATCCGATCGGCTACCAGTAGCCATTTAGGCTACCTAGGAAAAAATTTACGGGTGATTTAGGCTATCTCAGGATTATCCAAATTTATGGAATCATTCCTTCATAATTCCAAAAATGCGGATGCTGATACAAGATTATTTGTAAAAAAGTAAAAAATAATAACGTGATCTCGCTCCCATTTTTATTCCTTTACAAAATCATAATATATAATCTCATGTATGCTCAGTTAAGTTCTCGGTCACAAAACAGGTCTCGAACGCGTTCGTTTGCGTTAAAGTATCAAATACTATGAGAACAGGCCTTATACTCCGAAATCCGATTTTCGAAGTTCGTTTCGTGCCGTTCCGTTCTCACTAATTGTTATTAATTTGAGAGTGAGAGGGACGGTGTGATACGAACTTCGAAAATCGGATTTCGGAGTTGCCCCCCAGTAGGTATGCTTAGTGTAAGTTTTCTGTCACAAAATACGTTTCGAACGCGTTTGCGTTAAAATGTCAAATACTATGGAACAGTTTGTTGCCGTTTCGATCCGCAAGTGGCGCTGCCAATTTTTCAATAGTAATTGAGACGTTTACGTGAACGCGTTCGAGGCGTTTGTCGTGACTAAAACTTACACTAGAGGCTCTGTTGGTTGCCGTTTTGATGCGCAAGTGGCGCTGCCAATTATTCCATATTAGGTGAACGTGTCCAAGACGTTCTTATATGCGAAAACCTACACTGGAGGCTCTGCAGAAGCTCACCATCACCATGGTCTAAAGACGATGAGAAGTATTTTATTATACCATGACCATCATTAAATGGTATCTACTATTACTTACTATATCACAATCATTAAACGATAATTTTAAAATAAAAATATTGATTGCTTTACGTTGTATTTTTTTTTACGTTTCTTCTTTACCTGCTTAGCTCAAAATTTTAGGCGAATTAGGCTACTTGAAAAAAAAAAACATTATAAGGCGATTTAGGCTACTCGGTAGACAAAATTAGGCGAATTGAGTTAGCTGACATCTGGCAACCCTGTTTGCTACACCAGTGAAATACGAAGCATGGTTTGCTGTATAATACAAACACGAAGAGGCGTATTCAGAATTTAAATAATAGCATCGCCCCAACTTCTTTAATTGAAATTAAACAATGTGATCATTTTACATTTTTTAATTACTTAAATTATAATAAAGTAACATACAAACTAAGGGCATGCAATACAATAAATAAACGCTAAATTAATTGATAATTACTAAAACGGATACTGCTGACCCAATCTTTGTGTTCTTTCTAAATGCAATTCAAATAATAGTTTGTTTTCATAGTAGTACTTGCTTTCAGCTGAACTTAGTCCTGGGTCATAACTAGGACGTCTTTCTGAGTCTGATGACGAACTAGGTGACGAGATTCCACTTTCCAGGTTAATATTATTAACCATGTTTGTTTCTTGTGTTTGGGTAATACTGGTACTTGCTAGCGTGTTATTAATGTGTAAGTTATTAATCCTTTTCGATAATGGCATAAATTCACACGTGTCATCCTCCCTGGATCTTTTTCTGAAAATATTAATTTTATTACATATTTTGAAATCACCACAACCAAACCAAGTTGACTGTCAATCATCTGTCAATATTATTGTGAGATAGTGAACAATGTACATACCTATTTCCTGTCATAGTTCTGAAGACATAGTTCCCGTTGGTTACTCCAATACATGTGTTCCAATTGAAGCTTGAACCTTTGCCAAAAGTCATCAGCTTGTTTCTCTCCTTGAAAGCAGTAGTATTTGATTCCAACCAAACAGCTGATTCCACCACGAATTTTTGTGACAATTGAATTGAGTCAATTGACAAATGAATGAACCAACCAACCAACTAGCTTCACTGGCTGTCGTTCCCAGCTGTTTTTTTTTATTCCGACCAAAGAGAATAATCCGTGGAATCAACTGTTGGCGATCGTCGCGACATCTATTGCCCTTGTCCTAGTATACGGGGGCATCATTTGGAGCGTTTTGGAGAGAGCACAACTTATTTTTTACAGAAATAATCTGTCATAGCATGTTCAAAAATAAATAATATTTAGATCTTAATGTCAATTATTTATTTTTAGATTTTGCAAATACCATTTATTGCGCTCATTTGTATAATAAAAAACGCCTATGACGTAAGCGCAGAAATTCTATTACGCAGTCGCAGTGTTTCACACCCCGGTGAAATGTGATTAGTGAGCGAGACGGCATCAATCGAATTTTGAATTTGAGGGTGTTACGCTAGTGTATAAATTCCTTGATTAGACCAATGTCCGGAAATATTGTGCCAAAAAATATAACCGGATGGCTGCCCAAAAAGCGGCTATAATGGCTATATGGTGGCCCATTTCTCGAATCTACAAGCTACAATCTTACGAGTCTAAAAGAGTAAACTAGCAACATTGGTAAAATCCAATGTTGCTAGTTTAGATTTGAAAAACCAACCACAGGTTAATGGGCGAAATTATGTCAGAGGTGTACAATTTGTCTATAAAGTCGTGAAAATAAAAAGTGCCAATACTGTAGTGTCGTCTCGTTTTCTTATACCTATAATAGATTAGGAACGGACGACACTAGTATTGCCACTTTTTAATTTCCCGACTTTATAGACAAACTACGCTGAGCTAAAAGGCTAAGAACTGCGGCAACATGTCAATAGATGTCGCTGTAAACGTCGCTTTTAAATGTACGAAGAACTATGACAAAATGCTCGTCAATGTTAATCTTACATCAAAGATGGCACTGCAAGACTAAATTATTTCTGATAAAGTAAAAGTACCTATTCAATCGGGATGTTTCAAAATTATGTACCTAATTACCTATCATATAGAAAATCTATTTTGCCTTCGTATTTTGGATTCCATGGTTTTTCTAGCCATGCTCTTCGCATCCGATAATATTTTTAGTGTTTTACAGTTCGTATCATCAATCAGTAACAGTGCTTAGGTACCAGAAGATGTAGTTTTATGATGAGGGATTTAATTTAACAGGGAGCATATTATTCTAATGAATAGAGAGAAACTGACAATAAAAATGTTTGAAAAAAAAAATTTTACAAGCCACTGCGGCGATTGCTGCGCTCTGATTGGCCGGCCCAAGGTAAGACTATTGCTTGATGAACTTTTTCACTCCCTAATTTTTATATACATTACATCTTTCCATCTTTGCGTCTACAAGATTGTCAGATTCCATTGAAATGTCGAATAACGAGTACCTACCTACCTAGCTAAGTTACCCTCCTCGTTGCGTCGACACTTTTAAGACACTTAGTAAAAGTCGTGAGAAGAGAAAAACTTCTGCACTGTATGTACCTACATACATTCGAAAAAAGCCATCGTTTACGTAAAAGGTTTCGGTTATTGCAGGTCGTTTCGCCTTTTGGGAACATTTTAATGAAAACTACAATAACCCGTATTCTCACACGCGTGGTATAATCACGTTAATTATGTAATTTTATTACGTAGGTATGAGGTACCGTAATATTTATTATAGAAAGTAAATTTAATCGAGCGTGGCAGAGCAGTAATTTTTCTTTCCGGAATATTTAAATGTACGAATGCAGATGAAATATGAAACGTTTGCCCAGCAGTGGGACACTAATTGAGGCTTTATTATAAACCTGATCAATGTTAATTTTAGTAAAACAACAAACAGAAAGAAAAGCACATTACTACAACACCTAGAAAATGGAATTTATGTCCGTCAGCGCAGCAGGTCCTTGAATGAAATACGATCAAAATGGCGCGTACCCAAAAGGTTGCCAGTCAAATGGCAAGCAGTCGATACGTTGTTCTTTTTATGGTCAACTAGAGCGGTCACGAGGCAGTCTACGTTTTGTGAGGCGATCCTGCTTATCGACCGACATGGCGAGCTAAATTGATGGTTTCGTGACGATTTGAGCTTTGAAAATTAGGATATTTAGGACAGTACATTTTATGTATTCTGTTTTGGACTGATAGATCGTTGTAACAAATTTATTCTCATTCATACTGTTTCCGTTGAACCACAGAATATATAATAGTACCTACTAACGTACAGAATGGTCGCGCTCCGCCCCGCACCAATTCGAGTTACCCCACCCCTCAAGCGCAGGCTGCCGGAAAGCTGCTGTAAACCAGTAGGGTGCGCAACGCGATGTATGTCGGTTGGCTCGGTCGGCCGCACGCGCACTAAGTTCGGGAGAAATAATTTGGCGAAATGGTAATATACTGTGCATTGTATGGGTGTTTGTCAACATCCAAAGAAAAAGAAAGGAGTTTTTTTCGATTTCCGAAGGACGAAAGAAGGTAGGTACCAACTTTAATTAGCAACATGGTAGTTTATGCAGGTTACTAGGGAAAGAACCAAAAGGTTTAAAAGCTTATTACATATAATATATAATGTATTATAAATGGACGTCTTTTTAATAAGTACTATTTGTAAAATTGATATGTTATTTTTTTCCTATAAATAGATCAGTATCTAAAATCACTGTATATACTAGTTCTCTAATTAATTGTCTTTACCAAATAAATTACACACTCATTCACTTATTTTTAAACATCTAATTTAGACAAACGATATGTTTATTTAGATTACCTACTCATTTTATTTTACATTACAACCAAAGAGATTAAAAACATTTTCTATGTTTAATCTCTTTGATTACGTTGCTTGCGCTCAACGAACTGCGCGGCAAACACTCTCTGCAGCTATCTCTTTCTACGCTGCTATACAGTCACGCTCGGCTCACAGAACATGATCTTCCGAACGCTGTAACCTTGTTTTCGGTTCGCGCGGTCATAATAGTTATTTTGATCAGTTCGAGAGTATTTTACTATGTACCTATATCTTTTCTTACTACGCTATTTTCATATTCTTCGGGTACGGATGAATTTTTATTATCATTAACATCATTAACGTTTTTTTTTTAATTTCAGGTGCAAACTATGGGTTGTAGCGTCCGGTCGTTCAGATTTGATGAATAAAACTGTGCAAAATCTACACGCCAGTTACTACATTTGTGATTTACACTTTAAAAATACAGATCGTCTTGCAAAAAATTTAAAACGTGATGCAGTTCCGACTCAAAATTTGCCACAAAATTTTCTTCTGGATCAAACAAAATGTACTCAAACTGAATGTAGTATTCCTCAGCGCATGTCAACAATAGAAAATGCTTCACAAACTTCAATTCCAAGCGTGGCAGATTGTTCAACACAAACTACGAAAGATTTATCTGACATCACACCACGTAAACAAAAATTGCTCAGGGAATATACAACTGAATGTAAACGGAGAAAAAAATTAGAGAGTCAGCAAGAATTTGCAGCTGCTAATCAAAAAGAATGTGATATATCACCTCAATTTAAAAAATTGATTGAATTACAAAATCAACTCAAACCCATTTGCCGCAGTAACAAATATGACAAGATTTATAAGTTATTTGCTTTAAATATATATTTTGCAAGCCCATTGGCTTACAGGGTCTTAGCAAAAACTTTGAGACTGCCAAGCGAACGGACATTACGCCGCATAAAAATCGACATTGGTACAAAACTTGACTCTGACGTGTTCGATTGCTTAGAATCGAAATTAAAAAATCTTACGGAATCTGAGAAGTACTGCATTATTTGTGCTGACGCGATTTCATTAAAACGAAACTTGCATTATCAAATAAACAAAGATAAAATCATAGGTTTTCATGAAATCGACGGAATACAAACAGCGGAACCAGCGACACAGGCTTACGTTATTATGGCCAGAGGAATATTTTCCAACTGGAAACAGCCACTTGGATACTGTTTTTTGGCTAAGAGCAGAAATTACGAGGAGCTCAACACATGGTTAAGCGATCTTATTTCAAAAATCATCAATATTGGATTTCACGTAGTAGCTTTCGTGTCTGATCATGGTTCAAATTTCTTAAAATTAGCTAATGAGTGCAACGTTTCTGTTGATAAACCGTACTTTCATGTAGGAGAGAAAAAAATTTACAATATTTTCGACGTTCCTCATCTAATAAAATCAGTGCGAAATAATTTGATGAAATATGACTTTGAATTTCTGGACGATGACGGAAATAAAGTGACTGCAAAGTGGGAAGATATCATAACATTTTACAGACAAGATTGTGAAAGAGCTTATCGCTTGGCTCCAAAACTAACCGAATCGCATATCAAACCAAATAATTTGGAAAAAATGAAAGTGAAGTACGCTACCCAGA
This sequence comes from Pandemis heparana, assembly GCA_963854515.1. Lineage (NCBI taxonomy): Eukaryota > Metazoa > Arthropoda > Insecta > Lepidoptera > Tortricidae > Pandemis > Pandemis heparana. The sequence goes on along the minus strand of OY978013.1, from coordinate 12,646,694 downwards.
TCTTTAGTTACACTGTTGCTGCAGCTATGAGTTGTTCCATAGAATCCAACAGATTGAATAAAACTGCCTCAGGGACAGTAAAATTGATTGAGCTGATGGATAAGACTTTTGATGTGCTGAACTCATCGGTTGTGAATGATCCTAACAAATATAAAACTGCTTTCTCTGCCAAGCCACACCAAACTGAAATATTGGACCAGTTCGATCATTTTTTGTCAAACGTCACCGTCGTCAACGTTGATAAAAAAAAAGTCACTAACTCGGTTAAATGCTTGAAAGGCTTAAAAATTACTTTAAATAGTATTAAAAGCCTCGCAAAAGATTTACAGTCTGATGGTTTCGGTTTTCTATTTACACGCAGGTTGAATCAAGATGCGTTAGCGAACTTTTTCGGGTCTGTTAGAAAGCAAGGCGGGAATTGCCGCGAACCGACTCCAGTGCAGTTTAGCAGAGCTTTCAATAAACTATATATGATGAATATGCTGAAACACTCCGATCGTGCAAACTGTTCCGACGATTTGGACCATTTGCTCATGGATACTGACAAAACAGGGATGAATATTCAATCTGAGAGTGAAAACTTGCAAAATGAGCAAGCAACGACTAGTTTATTACCTGTAGCAGTGGGAACAACGGATTACAGATTCGATTTACCTGAAAACAATGCTTTTATGTACGTTTGTGGCTATTTGCTCAAAAAATGTGTAGATATTCATAACTGTGAATTAATTGTCCAATATGTAGGCTCCAACAACCAGATATCTGATGATAACTTTTTTATCAAAAGCAAATCTTATAATCAGAATACTTTGCGTCTAATAAACCCTCCGGAAAGTTTTGTTGCTTGTATAAAAGCTATGAATGACCGATTCAAACTTATTTTTGAAAATAAAATCCTGGAGTCGGTTGGAAACAACATTCTGAAAGGACTTGCCGATATATCGGTGACCGATTGTTGTGAATGTTTTCCGAACAATTATTTAAAAAAGTTATTTGTTCGGTTTAGAATATACAACGTCATACGATTTAACAATCGATTGTTCAGAGACAAATCCTTTAAAAGGAAATATTTTAGTGTAAGTAATTTTTAATAAGGTCTTAAATGATTGAAACAATAAACTATAATTTAGAAAACATTTAATTTTATTTATTTTACAAAACCTGGAAAATCAATTGTATACCTACTAATAATTTGTCGTTCGTACAAAGTCACATAATTTTCCTTGAAATCCGCGCGCCGGCCGGCAGTGCTAGGCTTTTGAGATAGCAGCCCAGCTAGCTTATTACGTAACTCGCTCGCAATCGCCATCGTGTTCATTTTGACAGTTCTTGTATGAATGTGACAGCTAGCTGATTCCGATATCAATTGTCAGCCCTTACATGAACTGTCAAAACGAACACGATTACGATCGCGAGCGAGTTACGTAATAAGCCTGCTGACAGGCTGCTTTTGCTGCAGAACGTGGATTTTGTACGTCGTGGCGTGGCTGCGTTTTGAGGAAAACAACAAAATCACAATGACACGCCTTTTTAGTCTCATTGTTAGATATATCATTTGGACACAAATTTACGACATTTGGCAAATTTTAAAAGCTACTTTCGGCAAGTGTGCGGAAAAGGATTTCCATACGTTTTTCCTGTAGGTAAGTACGGGGGGTCTAACATCATGCGGAAAATACGCACTTTCTATGCATAGGTTGACACACGTAAAAAGGCACTTTTCGAGCATGTGCATTGTAATAATTATATAATACCTACCTTTATTAACCTACGAATGATGACAATAAATCACCGCCACGTTAGCCTTATTAAGTTGTGGCTACGACAACTGAACTAAATTTTAACGTTTAAGCACAATCATATTTACCGTACAGATTTAATTAATGAAGGAATGTATGCAATAGGTGCAACCAATTAAGTTGCAAGAAATGTGTCCGAAAACGGATGTTGAACTTAATGTTAATGCAGAGAGAGCAGTCGGCAGATAACAAATTAACTCGATGCCGTTATGATATGCTGCCGTTCGGATTATAAACACAGATCTATATATTGTGTACGTTTCAAATCGTCTTAAACAAACACGAATCTAACGTAACAACGTGAAAATATGTACACAAAATATTTACCTTGCTACTCCGCTACTTACGTGCAAGATAACACACATAATATAAAAATAAAATAAAAAATAATATAAAATATGTAACACGAAAATGAAGTGTAACATAGAATTCCAGTCTATAGGTAGAGTAGTTATGGTGCATGCAGTATCTATCTACCTATTCCTAGTTTGATGCAAATAAATGTTTGTGTGAACATTTATGTAATTTTAAATATCACATACGTTTATCTCCACCTGTATCATTGTCTATGCATTGTCTATGGTAAATTGTTATATAAACAAACTGAATTTTAAAATAAAAAAAAACTGCAATCGACACTTAGAACATACAAGACGTGTTTTACTTCTCTACAAATAATTATAATAATAAAATATCTTCCTTCCCCGCGCCCCGATACATGGTGTCAGAAGTCGAACTTGGGTTGTCAGAATTCGAAGCTGTGTTATCAGAAGTCAAAGTCGGTAACAAAAGTCGTAAAAAGTGAAAAAATAAAGCCGTATAAAACAGAAGTCGTTGAAGCCAGAAGAGGCAATTCAAAAGTCAAGAAGCAAGAACAAAGAAAATGCAGGACAAAGACAAGGTACACAACATTATTTTGGCTAACAGTCTAAAACCTTTATGTCTTACTAAAGAGAATGGCGGAAAGGAGTACGCCAACTCAGAGAAATGGAAATTATGGAAGCAAAAATTCATGATCTATTTCGAAGCCAATGATTTAGAAAAGGTGCCAAACGCTAAACAAATTGCCATATTCCTAAATTCAATCGGTGATGAAGGCCTCCAAATATTCAATTCATTTAACGTCGACTCAAAAAACGAAACTCTACCCTCCATTCTTGAAAAATTTGATTTGAAATTTAACGAATACAAAAATGTAACGGTCGAGAGATTTAATTTCTTTACCCGATATCAAAAAACTAACGAGAGTTTAGATGAATATGTGACTCATTTAAACAACCTGTCGTCGAGTTGCAAATTTGAAACTTTACAAAAGTCGTTAGTCAAAGACATGTTCATAATTGGAATAAAAAATGAACAAATTAAAGAAAAACTTCTGCAAAAAACATTAAAAGACATAAATGAAGCAGTCGAAGTCGCCAAAACAATGGAATTATCGTGCCAAAGATCCAAAAAATTGGGAAATGAAGAAAAGGAAGCACAAGTTCAGCATATTTCAAGATATAATAATTATGTGGGTAGAAGCTCAACACCAACAAGACCATCCACAAATCCAAGAAGAGCCAGAAATAAAAGACAAAGTCAAGAACGAAGAAATTCTTTTTCAGATAGTTTCAGGTCCAATTCAAATAGCAAGTCAAAAGTGGTCAATAATGCTGTCTGCAGAAAGTGTGGGCAACGACACCGAATAAGATGTCCGGCACAGGGAAAAATATGTTCCATTTGCAAAAAACCGAACCATTTTGCAAAATATTGTTTTTTCAACGACCATAAAAACCAGAAAAATGTAAGTTCTATTGACATAAGAAATTTAAATAAATGTGACATTAATGATCAGTATAATTTTTCTAATGATTTTATAATTAATTCAATTGATAATGATAGACATACTAATAAATCTCATAATTGGAATATAAACGTAAACTTTCAGAACCAAAGACTCAGTTGTCAAATTGACACTGGAGCAGATATTAATGTCATTTCCTTAGAAACTCTAAAACTTTTAGAAAAAATGTGTAACACTCAAATTCATATTCAAAATTCAAATGAAAGAATTTTTACGTTTTCAGGACAATTAATTGAAAATGTAGGCAGTGTCACACTGACTTGCACATTTGACAACGGTCATAAGGTTAAAATTAAATTCATTGTTGTAAAATGTAAGTGTGCGACAATATTGGGCTGGAAAACTTGCGAAGACTGTGGCATTGTGAAAAGACTATTTGAATTAACTGACAAACAAAACAATAATCAAAGGTCAGTACAAACAATCATTGATAATTACAGTGATACATTTGAGGGCTTAGGATGTTTACCATGTCATGCTCATATAGATACAGATACGAATATTACACCGAAAATCTGCCCGGTTCGTAGAATTCCTTTTGCATTACACCCAAAACTTAAAACAGAGTTAGATAGAATGGAAAAAATGCTAGTCATTCAGAAAGTAACTAAGCCAACTGCGTGGGTTAACGCTATTGTCCCAGTGCAAAAACCTAATGGCGAATTGCGCATTTGTCTAGACCCAAGAAACCTTAATAAAGCTATTAAAAGACCTCATTTTCCATATCCTACTTTAGACGATTTACGCTCAAAAGTAGCCGGTGCTGCTATTTTTTCAAAATTAGATGCTAACTCGGGATACTGGATGATCAAACTTGATGAAGAGAGTAGTGACCTCTGTACTTTTAACACACAATTTGGTAGATACAAATTCCTTCGTCTACCTTATGGCATAAATTCAAGCGGTGAAATTTTTCATAGAGTTATGACAGACTTGTTTGGGGAGTTGCCTGGTGTTCTGATTTTTGTTGATGACCTACTTGTGTATGGGTCTAACCAAGCAGAACATGATGCGAGGCTTGAAAATGTTTTTAAAAAAGCTAGAGAAGTAAATCTAAAATTTAATAGGTCAAAGTGTCATTTCAGTCAAACAGAAATAACTTACGTAGGACATATTTTTAATAAAGATGGCATATCAGCAGATGCTTCTAAAGTCGAAGCAATCATGAAAATGCCTAGGCCGGAGAATGTCAAGGACCTCCAACGGTTCCTCGGTATGGTGAATTATTTAGGTTCATATATTCCTAATTTAGCTCATGAAACAACCCTACTTAGAGATCTTCTTAAAAAGCAAAACATTTGGCAGTGGACGCATAACCACAATAAACAATTCATAAATTTAAAAGAGCTCATCTGTCAGTCACCTGTTCTAGTGCATTATGATGTAAACAAACCTGTCAGAATGTCGGTAGATGCAAGCCAAAAAGCTGTCGGTGCAGTAATTTTTCATGGGAAAAACCCTATTGCATACTCGTCTAAGTCACTTACAAAAACACAAGAAAACTATGCACAAATTGAGAAAGAGTTATATGCTATTGTTTTTGGATGTAAAAAATTCCATCAATATATTTATGGAAAAACTACTCATGTCGAGACAGATCATCAGCCTCTGGTAACATTATTTAAAAAACCACTCTCAGATGTTCCAACACGTCTCCAAAGAATGATGATAACATTGCAATCTTATGAATTGGTAGTTTCTTACACAAAAGGTAGTGAAATGTATGTTTCAGATACACTGTCTAGGGCTCCTATATCAAACACTAAAGTAGATAAGTTCGATTTTGATGAATTGGAGAACAATATTGTCTGTCAAGTAAAGTTATTGACATCTAATTTAGCAATCACTCAGGAAAGTTAGGTTGCAGCAAATTGTATCTCATACAAAGTCAGACATAACCTTACAAAAATTAATAGAATACCATAAAACAGGATGGCCTAACAGTAAACAACAGTGTGACCCACTAACTTTGCCATATTGGAATGTTAGAGATGAAATTCATGTAATAGATGAAATAGTTTTCAAGGGCCAATCTGTAATTATTCCTAAGTCAATGCGAACACAAATATTACAAACATTGCATGAAGGTCACATGGGCATGGAAAAAACTAAAAATTTAGCCCGCGGTATTGTATTTTGGCCAAACATTTATCATGACATTGAAATGAAAATAAGACAATGTGAGACTTGTATGACATACAGTTCAAATAAAACAAAGGAAACTTTATTAACACATGAACAACCAATAATACCATGGCAAAAAGTAGCAACAGATTTATTTGATTACAATAACAAAAAATATCTTATAGTAGTAGATTATTATTCAAATTACATTGAAATAGCTCATTTAAATACAGATCATCGAAGTAAGACTGTAATAACACATTTAAAATCAATTTTTGCCCGTCACGGTATTCCCATGCAATTGGTGAGTGACGGAGGACCTCCTTATAATTCCCAAGAGTTTCAGAATTTTATGAGAGACTGGGATATTGAACATATTGTATCTAGTCCTCATTTAGCTCGATCCAACGGTCTTGCAGAAATTTCTGTAAAAATAATAAAAAACATATTAAAAAAATGTGAAAGCTCAGGTACAGATATTTATATAGGTCTATTACAATATAGGACAACACCAAGAGGAAATTTAAAATCACCCTCAGAACTGCTTATGTCTAGAGCAGTAAGAACCAAACTACCTACACAAACAAAAAACTTAAAGCCTAGAATTGTCAAATTTTCTGAACATTTCAAAACAAAGTCTGAAATAATAGAAAAAAGAAAGTCATACTATAATAAAAGTGCTAGTAAACCACAAGAATTTCAACTGAACGATCAAGTCTATTTTAAGAAAAACCCTAAAGATCTAACATGGTCTAAAGGTTTTATTTTGTCTAAGACTAGATTCCCTAGATCTTATATAGTAAAAAGTGACAATGGTGCAACATATAGAAGAAATACACAACATATTAAGTTGTTTAAGTCGTGTCTGTCACGGTCACACAATAAAAATAACAGTCAAAATTCACAGTCCGCTCAGTCAAGTCAAACATTTACAAATAGTAAATATCAGTCGGACAATAAAATAAAGTCAAAAAGTCAAAAGTCAAATGAAAATGAAAATTGTTTGAAGGGGGAAGATAAAGTAAGATGTTATCATATTCCTGATTATATTAAGAATGCTAAAAGTCAAACAGGGAATGAAAATGTAAGCCAAGATTCCAAAACAAATTCTATAAATGAAACGTTTATGTCTATAGAGTCAAGTCAGTCAAGTGTAATTAGTCCGTCAAACAATAATAATGAAATCAGTCCGTCAATTGCACAAAAAGAAATGTCTAATTATCAAAATATTGTAAGTCCTATGTCAAGTCCATATAATGAAACGGATACTTTCCAATCTCCAGAATTTGTAGAGGTTAATGAAAGTGATCAAGACACTGAATTCTTATCTGAAAACCAAATAGTCTTGTCAGAGTCAGATAATCAGACAGATGTACAAAACTTACCTGAAATGATGGATATGGCTATCAGCAGCAATACTCCTGAAATAAGGTACAGTTCAAAAGGTAGATTGTTAAAGAAAACAAACAGATTAGACTTGTAAGATAATATTTATTGTAAAATTACATACAGATGAGTTATATCTAATTAGTATTAAGATGACGATGTAACACTGAATTTATTTATATTTAATGTAATTTTGTATATATGGATAATTCGTAATAAATGTATAATATTAAGTTATTTTAAATTGTAATATAGAATTATTATCACATGTTGTCAAGTCAATATAAATGAAATGTCATTGTCATGTCAAAGTCAAATGTCCAAGAGACGTCAACGTCAAAAAATTGTAAATTTTAATTTTAAGAAAGGGCATGTATCATTGTCTATGCATTGTCTATGGTAAATTGTTATATAAACAAACTGAATTTTAAAATAAAGGAACTGCAATCGACACTTAGAACATACAAGACGTGTTTTACTTCTCTACAAATAATTATAATAATAAAATATCTTCTTTCCCCGCGCCCCGATACACACCGATAATCTATATAATATAATACCGATAATAAATTTAAATTATGTTGCAATTGTAATTAAATAATATCAAAAAGTAAATTAATAAATAATTTATTAAATCACTATCATCATCATTATCGTAATAATGTCATCTTGGATCAAAATGAAACTACATATATGAAACAGACAAAATTAATTTAAAAATTACATATGAAAAATTTAGAATTTTTAATAAATATTGCCTTTCGCAAAGGCAATATTTTCGATTGCCATATAAGCTTAAGAACAGCGCGTTGCTTAGATAAGACCACTGCTACCATAAACGTAAGGTCGGACCACTCGGACCTTATAAGACACGTAAGGTTGCTTCCTTAAGCTTATCTTGTATTACATATAGGTCACCCGGATTCATGATCACAAACATGGTCTTGCAAGTATTAATAAATATTGATAACTACAGATTTTTAATTTCTAATATTTCAATGTTTATTCAGGCTCATTTATGCAACTAAGAACCCGAAAAAAGGCTTTCATTACCTACACACTAACCAACAGTTCCCACAAATTATTCATTCGTATTTAGCGCTGTTAATCATTCATTTTGCGCTGATTCCATCAACGATCCTTAATCAAGTGATTATACTGAAAGCAGTTATAGACTATTGCTTTGACAAATAAAGATAAATACCTGCGTAAAAACAATCTTAATTGATTAGATTTGGTTAATTGGTGCTAAAAGACACTGTTGTGGCGTTTATCCGAGCGCGGCTGTGTTTTGACTGGGATGTCGTTTGAAATCAAGTAGCGTGTTAGGCGAGCGCATCAGTGCGCAAACTCTTATCTGCTCTGCTGCTCCTGCAAGGAATTCGCGCCATATATGGCAATAGCAGACGGGCCAATCCACGCCTGCATATATCCATTGTTAACAAACTAAATAGGCGTGGGAAACCGATCAGCGTGACCCATATTTTACTGTGACAACACAATTGCCTTCAAAACTCAATATATTCTACCAAACACGGACTAAATTGATAGACACTACAAAAAGCTTCACTGAAAGCAAATTACGCCTGTCGATGAGAATTTATGAGGCCATTTCAGGCAAATTAGGACAACTTGAGCGGCCAAAGCCCCAATAAAGCTCTTCAACATAATATAAGGCAATTAGGGAGAATAGGAAATCACGACCACAGTATCATTTGGAAATGGAGCTTTGATTAGATGTTCAAAATATTCGATCGTCCGTTTTTTGATGTTAATTAGCGCAGAAATATGGAGATGTCTAGTTACTTTCGTATCGGACTGTTCGGAGTTCACATACAGTTCTTAATACTTTCTCTATTCATATACGCTCTCGTCACTTTCACGAGGCAGAGTCGGGTCTTCTTTAATGAGAACCGCGGGATTGTTCGCGAACTCTGATAATTGAATGTAACGTTGCATTGTTGTGCAAAGCGTTGGAAAAAAGTGGTAACATTACTGGCACGGATTCTGTGAGCGCATGCGGCGCAATTATCAACAGATGAAGGAAAGCGAACACCGGATGTTTTTGAGACTATCTAGATCTCGATGTCGATACCTCGTCTCTAAAAAGGAATAATTGAATATAATTCGCGCACCCTTTGCAATTAATTACGTATAATATGTGATCAATCAAGGTTTAATTACTGATATTATCTTAAATCGACTAAATCGTTATATGTATCGACAATCTTTCTTAGAATTTCTTTTGTCATTTCATTATTTATTATAAGAGCTATTAGGCAGTGTAAAAAACTATCAAGGAGCCTACCGTCCACCGTCGGCTAAGCACCGTGTGTCGAGGAAAAAAATACTTAAAACTTTTCATCAAATGACATTTGTTATGAAGATTTGTGATCTTTAATGTTAAAGTTTAAAAAAAATATATATCAACATGACAACAATAATAATGGTAACTGTGCATCTGTTTCAAAGATTTATTACTTACTTACTTAATTACATTCCGATATGATTCAAATCATTGATTAAAATTAAAACAAAAATGCACTGATTATGTCAAAGATTACGTTAAGATTTTGTATCGCATCCTGCGCTAATGTAAAGCCGTTGTGAATGATTGGTCGATTGTCTTTGGTTACGTAACACTGACGCGAGTGGAGTGCGCGTGTGTTAATAACATAACAATAAAAACGACCATCGTTACTAACGTTCGAAATTTGAACCACACGTTTGCACGCGGTTCGTTTTAGTTTATCAAGGTCAATGCAATTCTAGGCGCATATTCACCCTGAAATGTCACCACATCTGGTTAGCATACTACGAACAGTAACTGCTAGCAACAACTTTGTGATTAGTTATTTAGAATACACCTATACAGGTTGTATCAGATAGCCCCTAACAATAATCAACTGGGGTATATAACCATAGCTACAGAAGCTTAAAAAATATTAAAAAAAAATGAGTAAAAATCTTTTTATATTTTCTATAGGAATGGTAGTATTAACTGTAATCATTCCTATAGAAAACAAAAAAAATTTACTCCAAATTTTTATTTTTATTTTTTTTAGCTTCTATAACTATGGTTATATAACCCAGTTGATTATTGTTAGGGGCTATCTGATACACACTGTATAGGTAGTAATTTATTTAAACAAACATATTTACAAGATCTAAAAATACACATAACTAGTTAATTAGTTTAAATAAATTACATACAAACACTTTTTAATCCTAAAAACCAGGGATGTAACGGAAGTAGTTTTATCGGAACCGGAGCCGGAATCGGAGTTTTTAAATTTGCTTTATCGGAATCGGAACCGGAGTCGGAATCGGAATCGGAAGCAGGGTGACATGAGTGTAGTGTGACACACTCACACTCCCCCAGTATGTTACTATATAAGCGTAAGTTTATATTATAATAAAGGATAGTATTAACTCTGAACTCGGCATTATCAGTCACCTCTCAACGCCCATCCTCACATGGCGACCCTGCCAGTGCGGCCTTGGCGCGCTGCGCCGACCAGTTTAATAAAAAGACAATAAATACTTTAAGTTTAAATAAGAAGAACAAAGTGAAGTGGGAAGTGAATTGTGAAATAGACACTGAATAAAAATAATTAAGATTAATAATAATATTATAACGTACGATACTTATAAAAATAAATGATATAATTACTACAAACGTGTTTAAAAGTAGACGAAATTTATACAAAAAGAAGAAACTGAGATTAAGAAATACTGAAAAAACACAGAAACATGAAGAATTAAATAAAAGAAGACGAAAATGAAAAACAAGAAATTTGAAAAAAAAAATTGTAAGAAAACATAGAGGTTAAAGAAAGCTGCCGGGAGAAGTTGGAGCTCTGAAGATAAGAGGAAGAAAACATCAAGATGCTGCAGGGTAGTAGATGGTGTCATGGATGAGAGAGGTGATGGAGTCGTGAGAGCTGCAGGGAGTTGATGGTGTCGTAGGAAAAGAGCGGAAAGAAAGTGGTAGCGCAAGAACATTATTTTTAAAATGTCAAAGTTTTAATTGGTATTGGTATTGATCTATTTTACTTTTGCAAATTTATAATAGGTATTAAGATTAAAATACATTACTAAGTTTTTGTGTGCGATTTAAAAGCCTTTTTTATTCAGTGTTTTAGGTTTAATTTGCTAAAAATTAATCACTTTTTTATTAAATAACCGTTACGAATTAATTAATTAAAATGTTTTGTATTTACAGTTATGTAGATGCCGCTTGTTGACGAGACGAGGTAATAGTTTTAATTAAGTATAATATTTTTTTTATAAGTAAATTAAAAGTTATGGTAAATTGATATTTTGATGAAATTTTAATGATGCAAGAACGCAATTTTAATTTTGAGAATAATAAGTTATTTTGATTCACGACGCAAACTTGATTTTTTTATTATTGATATTTTACTAAATTATACTAAACTTGCTTTCTAAAAATAGACAATCATTGTTCATAGTAACAGTCATAAGTAGGATGATGTCATACAGGTCATCAGAAAAGGATTGGTATGCCGCGTCTGTTATTACAGATCAAATTTCTTTAGGTAAGACAGGTAGTACTGTGCACTCTTTAAACGACATTAATATTATTAAGTAATGAAACGGTTTAGAATTATTTTGAATGATCGAAAGTAGATATTAGTTATTATGGACTTTTTGTGATGATTTTTTTTATAGAATGTTTGGAGATGAGTACCTAGGAAACGATAGTATGAAAGCTGGATTTTATGGATTGTTTTTTTAAAGATTTGTTTTATTTTGCAGAAATTTTGATAAAACACAAATTGTCCCTTTTATTTAACTGCAGATGAATAAGAAGGATGATTCGAAAATAATTTGTCATTGCCGTTGGACTGATCATCCAGCTGCCATTTCAAATTATTAGTCCAAATAAAATTTTTGGGTCAGAGACAGAGAGTAAAAATAAGTCAATTCGAAAATGTAGTTAGTCAAATTTTTAAGGATTTTTTATGTAAAGATTAGTGATACGATTATGAGTTAAATGGAAATATTAGGATTGTGGATTGGATTATGAAGAGTGTATTATGCGTAGAGTTAGATAGGAGAAGTTTAAGTATGGCAAGGTATTAGTTTTGGAAGGATGCTTTGTAAGCAATGTGTTTTGGGAAAGCGGAAGCAAATAAGTTTGCCAAAGAGCGATTAGGCAGGCCACCTAAGAGTTATCGGAATTCTTATGAGCTGATATGCTTTCATTTTTGTTAGAGTAATTAATAGTTTATGAATGAGAATTTATGTAATGGACTGTGTCAGAATAATAGTAGGAAAATATCAGTCGTTATCAACAGTATAAGCACGAGATGCGCTGTTGAGCGAGCTGGTAGCAAGGTGCACCCAGGATACAGGGCAGGTAGGAAATCCTTGAACTTCGACCATGAGGCGGTCGAGCTATCACTCGTGGGGACTCTTGGACACAAGGAATGCAAATTAAGTATGGAAGTGTAAATGAACTGCCTGTGTATTATGTTATAAATGGTTTAATGTATGTGCGCGCACGAAAGTAAATAAAAAATACCTGTATCCTGATTAAATAAATAAATATGTGAAATAAGGTCGGCCGACCATATAAATAATATGTTTAGTGTGCACCATGCCAAAAAGTGAAGCCAAAGTTGCTCACTAAGGAGAAGTATTATTGAAGAAAGATAAAGAAATTATAAAAGTAGAAGTGTATAAAAGAATAGATTAAAAGAAAGGCCACTAAGTACTGAGAAGATATATTAAATAAAAGACTCTGAAGTTAAGAAGATAGGAAATACAGTAATATATTAAGCAAAAATTTAAACAAATATTGTACATTACTAAAAGATTAAAGATATTTTTTACAAGAGTGACACATGATACAAACTAAATAACGAAACAACTGCATCTTGTATTACCTACTTTTGTTTTGTATCTCGTCAACAAAGCGTGCAAATTTAGACATGTAAGCAAATAATTGTTAGTAGGTACTTAGTGATTTTTTTTTAAATGTATTTGCCGTAAGTTTATAAGATTTTTTTTAACTTTTCAAAATGTTTTCTTCACTGAAAAAAAATAAATTGTGTACCAATTTTTTTTTCTTTTTCAAGGGGGGAGGTGTAGTGTGACACACTCACACTCCCCCAGTATGTTACTATATAAGCGTAAGTTTATATTATAATAAAGGATAGTATTAACTCTGAACTCGGCATTATCAGTCACCTCTCAACGCCCATCCTCACATGAGAGAGAATTATTATTTAAGGACAAATTTAAGGAAAATATGGTAGGTGTGTAATATTGACTGAAAGGCTTAACTGATTATTACGATTCAGGTTCCAGTCAGCCAGTGTTGTCACACTTATAGACGCTCATCTCATAGTTTGCGTATTCGATGGATCGAATAAAAAACATCGATATATACTCGATGTTGAAGTATTAACAATACATCGGTTCAATACGATGCATCGTTACTATACATCGAGTGTTTACAATACATCGATGTATATCGTCCATCTCTAGTCGGCACACGCCGCCGCACTCGCCCGCTATCTATGCTTCGACCTCCGATTCAAACCTCCGATTAAAAAATGTCGGAGCCGGAGTCGGAACCGAAAGTATAATAGTAATCGGAAGTTCCGACTTAACGGAACCGGAACCGAAGCTCCGTAACATCCCTACTAAAAACCTATATTATGTCTATTCTGAAACTAATATAAGTACATTAATCCCTAGTAGCTATGTTTTATCCTGAAATTCTTTAACAGATCTCAATTCTGACGCCTAACGCAAATAAAACTGCTCTACTCTACGAGTACAGGTATCCATAATAACGACAAGCTAATAAAAATCTTGTAAATAACCTTTTAGCTTCAATAATGTTTGTTTTCTGTTTAATAACAGGAATTTAAAGAGCCTTATCAGCTTGACGTACACAAATAATTGCGTCATGCGAGTTCTATCCAGGCATATCTAATATTAGGTATATTTATAGTCTAGCGTCCGTTAGACAAACAAAGTGATTAGGGTTCGTGTCATGAATTCGAATCTCAACGGACGTGGAACGTCGGGCCAGAGGCCAAAGACATCGACGCCATTTGTAATTTCGTCCTCGAGTTCGTTAAATTTGGCGCGTGATTTTCGTGCACAACCGGTTAGGTTTTTTTCTTCGATTTTCAAACCGCATTCACCCTTTTGCGTGGGAGGCTGGTAACTGTCGTGGCATATTTAGACGATTAGTTCGCTCACTGTTAAGATCAAATTCCTTTCCAATGCGGGAACCAACGTAAATAAAAGTTAGGTAGGTACTTATTTCATTTAGTGCCTCCCGAATTGCATTGAAAAATTCACAAATCCTACGACACGGCTTTATATTTGGGCATGCCCAAGTTGAGTTTTTTACAAAAGGCGAGGCGACGTGATTTCGTATAGGTACCTATTTTGTGTTTACACAATTCATTAAGTAGCTGATTTGCAGGCCACGTAGAAGGTGATGGGAAAAGAAACCGGCCAAGTGCGAGTCGGACTCGCTCACGAAGGGTTCCGTACCATAGGCTTATTGTCTAACTCGCTCGCAATCGCCATCGTTTTCATTTTGACAGTTCTTGTATGAATGTGACAGCTAGCTGATTCCGATGGCGATTGTCAGCCCATACATGAACTGTCAAAATGAACACGATGGCGATTGCGAGCGAGTTAGACAATAAGCCTACAGAATATATAAACCTTAATAATTTGTAATTATTTCTAGCGTCTACGTGTAGCCATTATTAATATCGAGCAAAAAAACTGTAAAAAAATACTTTTGTTGTATGGAAGCCCCCTTAAATATTATCTTTATTTTATTTTTAGTATTTGTTATTATTGTGGTTGTGGCAATAAAAATACCACATCTGTGAAAATTTTAACCTCCTTG
This sequence comes from Pandemis heparana, assembly GCA_963854515.1. Taxonomy (NCBI): domain Eukaryota; kingdom Metazoa; phylum Arthropoda; class Insecta; order Lepidoptera; family Tortricidae; genus Pandemis; species Pandemis heparana. The sequence goes on along the minus strand of OY978013.1, from coordinate 12,631,627 downwards.
CTAATACGGTTCATGAGATACAGCAAAAAACTTCTCTGTTGTATGGGAGCCCCGCTTAATTATTATTATTATTATTTTGATTTTAGTATTTGTTGTTGTAGCCACAATAAAAATACATAATCTGTGCAAATTTCAATTGTCTAGCTATTTTTTTTTATTGATAAAAACACATGCAAGTTTTACAGTACAAAACCAAAACAATCACACATTAATTAAATACACTTAAAATTAATACCTATCTTTCAAAAGGGAAATATTAAATTAAAAATTACATTTAAATTATATTAAACTACTATTACGGTTCTTGAGATTTAGCTCGGCGAGTGGTAGCCATGAAAAAGGGATAAAATATCACGTTTTCGTATGGGAGCCCCCCTTAATTATTATTATTATTTTGTTTTTAGTATAATTTGTTGTTATAGCGGCAACAGAAATACACAATCTGTGAAAATTTCAACTGTCTAGCTATGTATTATACCTAAGTAAATCAATATTTTATATATTCTATCCCCACACGTCCAAAGCTAGTACAGCCTCTCTAGGTAGGCTGTTAAACACTTGGGTTCATAAATTGTTTCATATAAATAGGTGCCGGTCCTGAAATAAAAGTGAACGCTCTCAAAACTTCACAAAACAAACCATTATTTATACTTACTTATGCAGTAGCTATGTATGTTTTGAAACAAATGTGGCCATTTAGCAGACTTGACACGCTTACCTTGACACAAAACAGCAATGTTATCAGTGTCCTGTCCTTCCTTCCTTCCGCAGGGTTTCGCTGTAAGTATTGGCATCAGTACAAACGAATGAAGCGACAGGGGCTTGTGTGCAATTGTGAGCGTGGGCGTGTCCGCACGGCAAGGTGTGATTTAAACCGGCCTCACTTTGTCGTCCGTAGTCTTGACTTTTTATTTTAGTCTGAGAGCCCTCTCAGACGGGAGTACTACGGAGGACAAAGTGAGTGTGATTGGTCTGAGCAAGCCATAAGCTAGCCATACACGTACCTACGGATTTGTCCGTCGGATTTGCCTAGGCAGATTCAACGGACAAATCCGTACGTGGCTAGCTATAAGCAATATATGCACCTTATTTAGTAGTGTAAGTAGACCCTACCCTGTAACCTGTGTGGTGGCATGACGCGTAATACCTCAGCTTCACTTATAAGCTAAGGTTGAGCTAAGGTATAATATTAATTTGATCATGTGTTCGTTCATTTTGGTTACGGAGTAGCATATGTATATGTATGACTAAGAGATTCTAATTTGAACAGGACATTTGTGTACATTTACTTTACTAACAACCCGTGGGCTTGGACTGGACTTGGTAATTTTATGAACCTAAGCTCGCAGTGAGCCATACATTGAAGTTACTTTAACATGTTTATTTACCTACATAATATGAAAAGGTTCTAACAAGGAATGAATGGTGTGTCTAAAAGGTATTGCAGAATTAATCCAGAATGTTTCAGAATCAGAAGGTTAGGCAAGCTTGACTGAGAATCATTTTAATTTATTTTTTTTCGATTCTTAATATTCCTAGGTCGATGTTCAAAGAGGGCCGCATCAAATAAGCTACGTTCTACGTAGGTACTTTACTAGTTAGGTACCTAACTAACTTAGTTAACTAACCTCGGGTTTTAATTCAAGCTTTTGCAAGCGCAAGCGTTGTCGGTGGACTGGATGAAAAAATACCTTTTATTGACATTCCTTGAAATTGTATTAGATTTATTTAATGTGGGTTAATGGTTCAGTACCAACCATTCTTCATAATGAGCACGCCGCGCACGCGGATGGAGGGCGGCGGAAGGTGTTATCTAAAATAGTTAAAAATAAACTAAGAGAAGATAATAAATTACCTACCTAAACCTTACCTAAACAAAATTACAAATGAAAAAAAATGGTCTATGCCTGCTGTAATATGGCTCAAGAATTCGACAACCTTAGTCTAAAATTGGGCTAGGAATAGCTAAGCCAATGTTTCCATAACGACGTCAAATCCCTCTCCCATTTTGCTTCTCAAGTTGGTAATCGTACCACGAATCGTCTGGATATGGCGGCAAAGCGGAGGTTACGATTACGATACGTACCAAAAATGGCCGGTTAGCGATTCGCTGCGCTCTGTAGACCTTTTAAGGTTTCTTAACAACCTTACGCCTAGATGGCTTGTGCCGAAGGTGAACTTGAATGACAAGCAAAATTCTGCAAAATACTTTTAAGGATAAAGCCTAAATAATCTAGGAGACGGTTTTGGCCTTATGGAAATCGTTTTCGAGGTTGCACAGCACAGGCAGCAGCTACTTCCGCTGTGTTGTGGTTGTGATGCGGGGTGGTGTCTGTATTCTAAATCTCATGTCCATATTAAAAATGTCTTGCATTCAGGTTTAACAAAACATTATGTAGGTAAGTACTTACCTATTAAGTATCTCGGTCAGTCTCCACAGTTGAGTGAGTGTTACTTACGGGTCCGCCAAAAAACTAAGGATTTACCTCAAATATTTATTCACAAACACCTGGAGGCGATCAGAAACATCCTTCCTCACGAACACGTTTCGCAGCCATTAAGAAGTACCTACAGCCTTGACATTCGAGTTAAATTGCTGATTTTAGTGCGACGCGAATTGCCGCTGACGCGATATAATTGAGGATCTCCAAACAGGGTTGAGGATTGATGCGACCGAAGCCTGCTCTTGCTTTGTTAGTGCTTCCACATCCACAACTCTGTTCCTCCTTCTAATAGGAGAAGCATTAGTATTATTGAACCACATCTCTTTATTAGTTTTATCTGGAATAGTTTACTCGTGGGCACTCCTTAGATGCCATAGATCATCTGTTTTGGACTGCAGATCTTAGTTTGTTTTATCTATGTTACCTTGTCGCTTTTCCACGGAATTCCTCTTTCGGAATCAGCCGCAGCTCTGCATAAGACGTCATGCATCATGCAAAACCATTAAAAACAAAAGCGCTGAGAGCAGGCATGTTGTTGTTGTTGGCTTGTTGTTGCAGAGAGAGATAAGCTTACTGGCACAGAATAAATAATAGTACTAAACTACAGGTGGCGGCAAATAAGTAAAACGTGGAGGGGATATGCGCAGTATGAAAAACAACATCATTTTCATACTGCGCATATCCCCTCCACGTTTACCTATTGCCGCCACCTGTACTGGCTTGCGTACAATTATTTTAGGGCGCGTGTTACATAATGCCTGGACTGGATATCGAATACGCTTATTGTAAGATTTGTAAGTTTCTTAGACGAAAAATAGTCGATAGCTAAGTATAGTAGGCGGCAAATAAGTAAAACGTGGAGGGGATATGCGCAGTATGAAAATGATGTGGTTTTTCATACAGCGCATATCCCCTCCACGTTTTACTTATTTGCAGCCTACATAATCGCTTTCTCATCGGCGGTGAGACAAGCGTCCTAATAATAAGATTATTTAGCTTGACACAAAATAATATTATTTGAGTTAGGTTAGGCTATCTAATCTTGATGAGAAAAAAATATGATTAAATATTTAGATTAGGTACTCAATTAGATTTCATTAGCGAGCTAATGAACTTATTTACCTACTTTTTGTGGGGTTATCAAACAAGTTCGGTGTTTTGGACTGTCAGTGTGAGTGGGTAAATACCAATACCTACCTACTTACACCACCCTACTGATTGTTTATCGTTTAGGTTCTTTGATACATGATAGGTAATGAAGCAAATCGTAATGAGCATTTGTAACTGATTTTATATGTGAGCTACAAACGTAGAGACCTAGACCTAGGAGAAGAGACATTTGGTCGCCGGGTGGAAAACCTTTTGTTGGATAACCCTCTTTATCCCAGTGCCAGTGGTGGCCAAGATTGGGTCGATGATCAGTGGGCAGACCACCAGCCCGTTGGTCAAATGACATCTGGCATTCGGCTGGGAAACTGCGGATGAGACTGGCACAGGACCGGGCTAAGTGGCGTGAAAATTAAGAGGCCTTTACTCAGCAGAGCGTGGATGTGGGCTGATTAGATAGATTAAGTAGAGGATTTTATATAGGTAATGTAATTTTTTGTTGATAAATAAATAAATCTATGTAAATCAAGCGACACTGCAAGTTAATTTCTATACTTATCATACCGATGAAAGAAGAAGCTCCGATTAATTAATTATAATTATGACACTTGTTTACATGATACTATCGCCGTGTTGAAATTTAATTACTTACTATCATATCTTCAGTGATATTCGATTAAAATAAATCGATTAACGTACCTATATAGGAATCATTGAAATCAGTCCTCAATTTTGGTTTGTAGAAGTGCTAGAACCATCCATATAGGTACCTATGCACAATAATTGATGGTTGTTAAAAAACACAATCACGCAGACTGGTAAACGTTTTTAATCTTAAATTAAATTCGTAGATTAACATGTCAATATTAGGAGTATTAAAAATTAGCCAAGTTAACGTACTTACTTATAATTGATTTGCATTAGTCTTAGATCAGCGTGTTTCTGTGGAAGCATGTTTTGTTTCACATGCCAATAGTCAAACTGCGGATGTTTGATTTATGAGTAAGAACAAATAGTATTAAGGAAAACTAATGAGGGTTGCTATCTATAGCAAAACTCTGTACATGAGTATTCTTAATGCCTGATTTCGCTGCGTCGCAATGAGTTGGAAAGAGTTCCGAGGAGCTGAAAGTTTGGGCATCGCTGGCTGAGATGACTGCACCTCACCGCACTGCACGCGTCATGGACGTTATGTATGGTGTCTGCGTGTTCGTGCTTGGTATTTCAATGATGGTGTTTAGCCGCTAGTGGTCACGTAGGATTTCCGGTCGGTAAAAAAAGAGCCAAGTAAGTAAATTTAAAAAATTACTGATAAATATACCTATAAGTACTTAATATAATAATAATAATAATAATACTCTTTTATTTCAGACAAAGTCCATATAGTGTTAGTTTACATGAACTTTATAGACTATGTTAGTAAGTAGGTAGGTATAGTTACTTACATAGGGATATTATATACGGATACGGGTTTATATTTTGCTCCATAAAATAGAAGTTCCGAATCGGTTTGCCATAATTTTCGTTAGTCATAAAACGTTTTATTTCTAAAACAGTAAGTAGGTAGGTAAGTATTTTTTCATCTCTCATACTCTGAAAGGAGGTCATTGATTATCTGGATATAGGGTTGAAAGTGACTCATCGCGACCCTTGGGTTGAAAGTAATTTTTTTTTCTAGCTAATCCAAATGAGGTACATAGCAAAGGAAATACGTATACAGCCATGTAATCTATGTTTTATATAATCATCTATATTAATAGTTTGTTTTTAATTGTAAAAGGCAAAATAATCTTAAAATAACATTCCCGCTATATATAAGCTTATTATGCAAGCGTATACAACGAGAATTAGTAGAAATTATTACGTTCGGTAATTTTTTTAGCTTGAAATATTTAAGTCGACAATTAATTGATAGCGACCTCCGTGTCTGCAAGTTTAAAAAAAAAACTAGCTGGCAGCCATTGGTGCGCAGAAGAAATGCGCAATGCGCGTAAATCGCGTAGTAGAAAAAAGAGCGGGAAGAGAATGACAAACGTAACAAATATTAAGTGCGACCGACATTAGTGAAATTTGTCATAATACCTCCTTTTAATTTCCTCATATTCGAAATGAAAAGTAGAGTGTTCAACTCGGATGAAATTACCCATTTCACCCTCGAACCATTGGTGCCCTCACTTCGTTCGGGCACCAGAAATATCTCAGGTGAAATGGGTATATTTCAACCCTTGTTTATCAATCTACTATTTCATCTCTCATACTCTGAAAGTAGGTCATTGATTATCTGGGTATAGGGTTGAAAGTGACTCATCGCGACCCTTGGGTTGAAAGTAATTTTTTTTTCTAGCTAATCCAAATGAAGTACATAGCAATTGAAATACGTATACAGCCATGTAATCTATGTTTAAAATAAAAATCTATACTAATAGTTCCTTTTTAATTGTAAAAGGCAAAATAATCTTAAAATAACATTCCCGCTATATATAAGCTTATTATGCATGCGTATACAACGAGAATTAGTAGAAATTATTACGTTCGGTAATTTTTTTAGCTTGAAATATTTAAGTCGACAATTAATTGATAGCGACCTCCGTGTCTGCAAGTTTAAAAAAAAACTATTCGGCCGCCATTGGTGCGCAGAAGAAATGCGCAATGCGCGCAAATCGCGCAATAGAAAAAAGAGCGGGAAGAGAATGACAAACGTAACAAATATTAAATGCGACCATGCGAAGTCAGTGAAATTTTAATTTCCTCATATTCGAAATGAAAAGTAGAGTGTTCAACTCGGATGAAATTACCCATTTCACCCTCGAACTATTGGCACCCTCACTTCGTTCGGGTGCCAGAAATATCTCGGGTGAAATGGGTATATTTCAACCCTAGTTTATCAATCTACTATTTCATCTCTCATACTCTGAAAGTAGGTCATTAATTATCTGGATATAGGGTTGAAAGTGACTCATCGCGACCCTTGGGTTGAAAGTAATTTTTTTTTCTAGCCAATCCAAATGAGGTATATAGCAATGGAAATACGTATACAGCCATGTAATCTATGTTTAAAATAATAATCTATACTAATAGTTCCTTTTTAATTGTAAAAGGCAAAATAATCTTAAAATAAAATTCCCGCTATATATAAGGTTATGCAAGCGTATACAACGACAGTTAGTAGAAATTATTACGTACGGTAATTTTTTTAGTTTTAAATATTTAAGTCGACAATTAATTGATAGCAACCTCCGTGTCTGCAAGTTTAAAAAAAAACTAGCCGGCCGCCATTGGTGCGCAGAAGAAATGCGCAATGCGCGCAGATCGCGCAATAGAAAAAAGAGCGGGAAGAGAATGACAAACGTAACAAATATTAAATGCGACCATGCGACGTTAGTGAAATTTTAATTTCCTCATATTCGAAATGAAAAGTAGAGTGTTCAACTCGGATGAAATTACCCATTTCACCCTCGAACTATTGGCACCCTCACTTTGTTCGGGTGCCAGAAATATCTCAGGTGAAATGGGTATATTTCAACCCTAGTTTATCAATCTACTATTTTCAGAACCTAACCTAATCTGATGATTTTTCAAATTTTTAGAAAATGCAATTTCTCGTGTAGGTACGACAAAAAAATATGACTACCTAACGATTTTTATGACCAATGAAGATTGGGAAAAAAATACCCGTAAATATGCAAATTAATGCAGATCACGCACGCTGTGACAGGGTTAACTGATACAAGCCTTGATTGTAAAATTTATAAGGAAAAAAACATGGAAAAAAAGCAAGGCTTGTGGGCCAAATATTAAGATCTTGAGTGAGTACACGTATGGCTAAAATCAAAGAAAATATTTCACTTGCGATAAATTTTATTACAACACAACACATTTACCTGTATAATTTACTATTTTCGATTCATAGACTTATTAAAATAACTCTGTTAAACAGCTGCGCTGTAGTAGAACTTAACGTAACTTAAAATTAAGTACCATAATTTTCAAGTTTATTAAGTACGTAACACAATTCTTCATTACATGAACTACCTAATACTATAATGCATTGAATTTAAAAGTCTATATTTCCTTCTTAAATTAATCAACATCTTGACAATAAATAATAATGTACTTATAACTAGCGGATGCCCGAAACTTTGTCCGCGGTATAAATTCCAATTTGAAGCAAAGCCCCTTAAACAACCTTAATTCGGCCCTGTCGCCAAATTATTTCTTAGCGGATGTATATTGCATACGTCATAATACCTAACTAGCTATCAACGCAATCCGTTCTTTGATTCATTCTCGATCAGTCACGCACGGTTGCCTTTCTTTTATGTATATTACAAATAAAGACTATAAAATTATGAGAGTTCCTTTCTATCCCGGAATATGAGAGGTAGACCTGCAGCTATTCCTTGTACCAAATTGGCCTTCGGGTCCAGCTCGGGATGTCGCACGGAGTTTGGCGCGGGCTCCACAGTGAACCTCGACAAAATGGCCGCCAGGCCGGCTAGAGACTGCATTACGCCTAGACGTTCGCCTGTAATAAATTTATAGTAGTTAGTAGTAGTTTGTACCAGTAGGCTAGAGGGGTTAAATTCGTATCATATCGTCCCTCTCACACTTATATTAAACTAGCGACCCGCCCCGGCTTCGCACGGTATATTATGTATGTATTATACATATAAACCTTCCTCTTGATTCACTCTATCTATTAAAAAAAACCGCATCAAAATCCGTTGCGTAGTTTTAAAGATTTAAGCATACATAGGGACAAAGGGACATAGGGATATAGGGACAGAGAAAGCGACTTTGTTTTATACTATGTAGTGATGATAGTGATAGTGATAGTGATAGTGATGAAGTGATGACTATTAGTGCGAGCGAAATTTCGAATTTCGGAGTAGGTACATAGGCAGGTATAAGGTACCACTAGGAGCACTAACACCCGCCGCGAATCCATTTAAATATTGATTATCGCAATAGATATATTTAATTTACGCCTGACCTGCCGCTTACGTTTGACCTGCTATGGGTGGTGTAGGGGTATAGCACGCGTCACGGAGTGACGAGGACCCGGGTTCGATTCGATTCCCGCCCATAGCTTTACTTTTCGGATTTTTCTATGTGTTCTAATTTTGAGTGTCGTTTAGAAATTTAATTTACGCCATTAAAAGATTAATCAAAATGAATCATATATTTCTATACCTTATCATACTAATCATACATTGCACTGATTCATGAAACAAGCCCATATTTTTGGAAAAATTGTCAACTCACCAATACAAGCTCGAGGTCCTGAACCAAACGGCAAATAAACATACTTCATCTTAACTTCATCATATTCTTCTGGGCTGAACCGCTCCGGCCGGAACTCCTCGGGTTGGTCCCAATACTTCGGGTCATTATGAAGGGCTTGAAGGCTCACTGTAATCCTAGTGCCTTCGTCAATAGTAACATTTGTATCCGGGAATGTGTATTTCCTCCGACATGTACGGTTCAGCATTCCAAATGGTGGCAATTTTCTCAAACCTTCCTTCAAACACCACTCCAAATATTGCATTTCCTTTACCGCATCCCAACTGAGCTTATTGTCATATTTCGTTAGTATCCTGTCGATTTCCTCTTGGACTTTCTTTTGTTTATCAGGACTGTAGGCGAGCTCGTGCAGCGTGATGCTGGTTGAAGAGGACGAAGTTTCAAAACCCGCCGCGAAGAATAGAAACACTTGGGCAGCCATTAGCATGTCATCGATTTCAAGAAATGCGCGCGCTGGCGTCCCGTCTGGTTTCTTTATTTCCATCGACTCGCACTCTACTCGGCCTTTGTTCTTGATTTCTATCAATAAGTCAATAAAATCATGCCTGCCTGATGGCTTATAATTTCTCTGCTTCTGAATTTCTTGCACGATATGAAGGAAGTCATTTTCGACTTTGCCGAAAACTTTCAGATTCGTGAATTTTCCAGGGAAAAGTCCTTTCAGTAGAAACGCTATGAATTCTTTATAGCCAATTGTGAATATTTTTTCTCCTAGCTTTCGGAATTCGCTTTCATCTTCATCGAGAGAGTCAGCCTCGATGCCAAAGCCGCAGGCGCCGATGAAGTCTGTGGCAAAACGAGCCATGAGGTCGCGCGCGTCGATGGGTTCTCCGCTGGCGGACAGCGCCAAGCCACGCTCTTGCAGTTTCTCTGCGCGCTCCACAATCAGCGGGAACATCGCCTTCAGCTTACCAGTGGTAAATGCCGGCGTGGTACTCTGTCTCAACAAGCGCCACTTATCCCCTTCTACCACCGATAAATTCCTCCTCAAAGGCTCTAAATGATCCCAACTGTCACTGTCTCCGTTGAGGGACCGCGAATAGAAGTACGTGAAATCAGTGGCGATGATACGTTTGATCACTTCAGGATCCCTGATAAGAAGCTCAGGGATGGTCTGTCTGTAGAATCCCACGAACCTCTCCTCGGGGAATTTTTTGTAGAATTCTTCGGCAATCTGTGACATGCTCTTTTTGGCGAAAAAGTTTTCAATATTGTTGCCAAATCCTGGTATTGGAGGTTCATGCTTCACTCCTCTTACCTCCCAGTACTTGAAGGTCCGGGTGCTGTACCAGTACAGCAGCGGAACTATGACGCATAAAATACTGATTAAAATAAACATTCTGATTGCTTACAGTAACTGGTGAAGACGAGCAATCGATAGCTGTTTATATAAACGTTGTATGACATTTGTTAACTAATCAAATCAATCTTAATTATGATAACAAAAACAAGTACAGTCTTTCAATTTATTTTTAAATTATACAGGAAAATCAATCTATTGACAAAACTTTTTTTGTTTTGAACTGCGATACGTTACGTGTACGAGACTTATTGTATCTTTTTACATGTTACCTAAGTAGTGTATTTACCCGACTACGGCGAAGTGGTGGTTAGGTTATATTATTAACGGAATTATTTGAGCTACTTATAAGCTTTTATTTTATTTGGTACAATTATGTAATTAATTGCATGAAAAACCCACTTAAACTACAGTCAACGGAAAAGTACAGTCTGCGAAAAACGCTTGTTTATATTTTTTTTCAATTAAGTACATTATCGTTGATCTAATCGTACCTAATGCGGATTGTGGTTAGAGTTCTGCACACTGAAATTATAAAATAGAACATTATGTTACAAGTGAGCTAATTTGGTCATTACCCTCAAAGCTGATTTTAGTAAAGGTAGGTCATATACGAATATTTTCAGAAAATGATTCTCGTTGACTTTTCGATTTAATTATACTCAGTTTTTTTAGCATTAGAAAGAAGGCAACAATTTTGACATGTCTTTTAACACAGTAACGGCAATATAGGTAGGTACATTATAAAACCATAAAAAACAAATCACAATATTCCAGGGATTTTAAATTGTAACTACTTACTATTTGTATTGATTTTGTATTGTTGTTGTATTGTATCCCCTTTAGGGATAAGTTCGCCTTTGTACATTTGTGTTGTCCTGTATTTACCTTTTTCATGTGTTTTATGTACAATAAAGAGTTATACATATATACATACTTTGCTGTTATTTATTTTTTAAGACTGCTTTTTAATAAAAAGATATGTCAATATTGTTTACTTTTTTTCTAATGCTAAAAAAACGAAGTAGGTATAAATGGCAACATCCGTTTTCACTTAATATTTCATTTCAGTGGCGTTCTGGCGTTAACTTTCTGTAAGTACCTAGATTTAAGTTTTTCATTACATAAATGAAAACAAAATTAGTTTAAGTACCAACGCAGCTATGAATCATATCATACCTAAGGTTGAACAGAATAGGGGACGATAGCCCCTTCCTTTTCTGACATCAAACAAAAATTTCATAAAGAAAAGATCGGAAGCATTTTTAACAACTGTGGCGGCTCTAGCGCCACCAGATCTAGGCTAGATAAAACAGCTCCTATGCACGAGTAGCTGGCCCCGGTGACGTCACCCATGCTCTACATCGATTCATCCATCTAACTTCCAACTCTCTTCGGAAATCGGTTAATTGCCGAGGGACATTATGAAAATAGAAGCACTGTAATTAACTTGACTTGTAACCAAGGACCATTTCTTTTTGCTCCTTGGAATTCGATTTTCACCCACTCGCTGTGAATGGTCCGATTGACTTGAAATTTGTAAATGACTTATTATGCAGAACTCCGACCACAACTGTCAACATAAATTAAACAGCTTTGTACTGAACCCAAAAAGTGACAATCATATTTTGGTGATATTTATCATTCCGGTGCTCACGGATCTTGTTTCGTAGGTGTATGTGTTCACTGTAAATATGTTGTAATATGATCAATTGCTAGGTAGTGCTTTTTATAAATTAATTACTCAGATGATAAAATGTGGAAACACAATCACAATCAAAATCTCCATTTCAGTAAGTACCTAATATATGTTCAAGTTTTGATAAAGGATACAGGTGTCATGATAGGTTAAATTGAATTGTATTATGTTTCAATTTCCAAAATTAAATTTTTAATAAATATAAGTAGTGATATACTTAATCAGTTAATCAACAGATAGTGATCTAAAAGTCTTACCGTTCGAAGGACCAATGACCTAGAGTACGCTTAATTGTTTGCGATTGCGACCTACAGATACTCACTATAAAAATAAAGTCTAGCCTGAAAATGGACGACAAGAAACAAATTAAGGTCAGAAAACAATTTCATCAATTTAGGTGAAAAACTCAGTGAATGACCTGGTATGTAGTAGTACCTAGTGTAACAGAACTGATATATGGTACTTAAGTCATTTTTCTAATTTGGAAAGTTAATAAAATTTGTCCATTCGCGTTCGCACACATTACTCACACATACAACGGTTATTTACTTAAGTTTTTCACCTATAGGTACCTGAGTACATAATACTTGAGTGAACACAACATATGCAATAATACCGCGCCGTACTTTATCTTATTAGGTAAGTGCATTCTTAGATCTTCAGTGGATTCTAAACACTTCTAAAACTTCATCTTATAATATACCTACACAGAGTCTGAAAAATGTGCAGACAATGCATCGCATTTGAGAAATCTCCTTGCATGCAATTTAAGAAGGCAGGTATAAAGAATAAGTTGGGATACCTACGTATGTTTTGGGATGACTATACGGCCTAACTAATTAATCCGGGCTTTTTGTTATGTATAAAAAAAACACTGCTAATTATTGGAAAGAAAATAACAACTTTACATATATTTAATTGCATGGACCAAACCTTGCGTATTTATTAACATAGTATTTTAGTACTTTAATAAAATTACGATGCGATTTGAACCTTTTTTTTTTTTTCAATCACTATCATGCAATTTATATCGCGATGTCAATAACCAGATTGATCATACAATCGTTCGTTGCACGTGCACTTAAAACACGGCGCGATAGATAACTATCAGCGGCCGGGTGTGTCGTCTTAGGTTCCACACATTTTGACATCGACATCCAGCAATACGCCCTAATAATAATAAAAGGGGTGCGAGTCGGGTTACCTCCGCGTGTGGTCAAGAGCTGCGGTTCGTTTTTGGATCCGTCCGACGGGAAGAGCAGCGCTTGGTCCGGTGCACCCTGGGCTTCGGTTAATGATTTCCTGGCAGATTCTGAGGGATATCATCATCCGTTGGCTAAGAGCCCGACAGGGGGCCTGGTCTTTTGACCATATTACCGTACAACGTTGCCGACATTTTGTCACAAGATTTATGATTTTTTTTATTAATACTGACATTGGCCCAAGCCTTACGGCTTACGGCCGCCATTAAGGCGAAGGGATAGGCAAAAGCTCATAAATTGGTTGTTTTTGTGCAAGTTTTATGGCGATAATACACAATTTGGAGTTTTGAAAACTGCACATTCTATAAAACATGTCTTGAATTAGAATTCACCGGTGAAAACATATTCCTTAATGTCGTAGTTAGTACAAAAATTCGTTTGCTCTAAGAGTCTCGAAAATATTTTGTGCACGGTTTGCTCGGGTGAAACCAATCTGTTTGCTACCAATCTCGACGAGGTCACTCTAGTAACTCATAATTAAAATTCCGCGGTGCGTTTGCTTCAATTAGCCAACAAATAAGGATTTAGAGAGTAGTACTGCCCTGATCCTGTGAAAAGGGCGAACGCAATATTTGCCCGCACATTCAATCAGGCGCTTTTCAATGTACAAAAAAATTCGGAAACCAAAAAAATGTTCAAAAGATAATACAATGAAATAAATTATTAAGATAAAACCAAAAATGTTCATAAAAAAATAATAAAAAAATAATAGATAAATAAATAAAAAAATAATTTGGATAAGACGTATGAAAATAATAAGGAAAAAGCAACGTTGCATGTTCGCTTGGTGGCGGCAGTGCGTAAGCGACGCGACGTTGCCAATATTCGCTTCGCGTTTTTTCACATTGGTTTGGCTAAGCATGTTGTTTGAGTCACAGAATAGGCGCGAAACAGTGCTTCAAAAAGTCGTACTCGTTCGCTTCGCACGTATAATACCTATATTAAGTTAAAAGTTATTATTTTCAATCCGTTTTTTGGGAACTTAGTGGCAGGTTGGTTTGATACTTACTTGCTGTTTAGCGAACAAGCATGGGAAATAGGATTTTGGTTGGAATTACTGCATGAAAAATTTTGATAATGAGGCAAGTAGTACTCCAATGTATAGTCTATCATTAGAAAGAAAAAAAAAATGATATCTGAAGGTCAAAGTGGTCCCAAACATGGATCCGTTATCAAAATAAAAAAGACCGCCATATTGAAATCTTTAGTTTTTCGACCGATTAATTTCAAAATCGATATCTGAGGATCCGAGTTGTCTCCAAACACGTATCCGTTATCAGAAATGACAAAAGTGGCCGCTATTTTGAAATCTTTAAGTTTTGGGCCGATTATTTTCAAAATCGATATCTGAGGGTCCGAGTGGTCGTCAAACACAAATCTGCTACCGAAAATGAAAAAAACTGGCCGCCATTTTGAATTCTTTACTTTTTGGACCGAATATTTTCAAAATCGATATCTAAGGGTCCGAGTGGTCGTGAAACACAAATCTGCTATCAAAAATGAAAAAACTGGCCGCCATTTTGAAATCTTTAGTTTACCGACCGATTGATTTCAAAATCGATATCTGAGAATCCGAGTTGTCTCCAAACACGTATCCGTTATCAAAAATGACAAAAGTGGCCGCCATTTTGAAATTTTTAGTTTTTGAACCGATTATTTTCAAAACCGATATCTGAGGGTCCGAGAGCTCCCCAAACATAAATCCGTTATCAAAAATGAAAAAAGTGGCCGCCATTTTGAAATCTTTAAGTTTTGGGCCAATTGTTTTCAAAATCGATATCTGAGGATCCGAGTGGTTCCCAAACATGAATCCGTTTTTAAAAATTAAAAAAGTGGCCGCCATTTTGAAATCTTTAAGTTTTGGACCGAATATTATCAAAATCGATATCTAAGGGTTCGAGTGGTCGTGAAACACAAATCTGCTATCAAAAATGAAAAAACTGGCCGCCATTTTGAAATCTTTAGTTTACCGACCGATTAATTTCAAAATCGATATCTGAGAATCCGAGTTGTCTCCAAACACGTATCCGTTATCAAAAATTACAAAAGTGGCCGCCATTTTGAAATCTTTAGTTTTTGGACCGATTATTTTCAAAACCGATATCTAAGGGTTCGAGTGGTCGTGAAACACAAATCTGCTATCAAAAATGAAAAAACTGGCCGCCATTTTGAAATCTTTAGTTTACCGACCGATTGATTTCAAAATCGATATCTGAGAATCCGAGTTGTCTCCAAACACGTATCCGTTATCAAAAATGACAAAAGTGGCCGCCATTTTGAAATCTTTAGTTTACCGACCGATTGATTTCAAAATCGATATCTGAGAATCCGAGTTGTCTCCAAACACGTATCCGTTATCAAAAATTACAAAAGTGGCCGCCATTTTGAAATCTTTAGTTTTTGGACCGATTATTTTCAAAACCGATATCTGAGGGTCCAAGAGCTCCCCAAACATAAATCCGTTATCAAAAATGAAAAAAGTGGCCGCCATTTTGAAATCTTTAGTTTTTGGACCGATTATTTTCAAAACCGATATCTGAGGGTCCAAGAGCTCCCCAAACATAAATCCGTTATCAAAAATGAAAAAAGTGGCCGCCATTTTGAAATCTTTAAGTTTTGGGCCGATTATTTTCAAAATCGATATCTGAGGGTCCGAGTGGTTGTCAAACACAAATCTGCTACCGAAAATGAAAAAACTGGCCACCATTCTGAATTCTTTACTTTCTAGACCAATTGTTTTCAAAATCGATATCTGAGGATCTGAGTGGTCCCCAAACATGAATCCGATTTTATAAATGAAAAAACTGGCCGCCATTTTGAAATCTTTAGTTTACCAACCGATTGATTTCAAAATTAATATCTGAGAATCCGAGTTGTCTCCAAACACGTATCCGTTATCAAAAATGACAAAAGTGGCCGCCATTTTGAAATCCTTAGTTTTTGGACCGATTATTTTCAAAACCGATATCTGAGGGTCCGAGAGCTCCCCAAACATAAATCCATTATCAAAAATGAAAAAAGTGGCCGCCATTTTGAAATCTTTAAGTTTTGGGCCGATTATTTTCAAAACCGATATCTGAGGGTCCGAGAGGTCCCCAAACATGAATCCGTTTTTAAAAATGAAAAAAGTGGGCGCCATTTTGAAATCTTTAAGTTTTGGTCCGATTTTTTTCAAAATCGATATCTAAGGGTCTGAGTGGTCGTGAAACACAAATCTGCTATCAAAAATGAAAAAACTGGCCGACATTTTGAAATCTTTAGTTTTCCGACCGATTGATTTCAAAATCGATATCT
This sequence comes from Pandemis heparana, assembly GCA_963854515.1. Taxonomy (NCBI): domain Eukaryota; kingdom Metazoa; phylum Arthropoda; class Insecta; order Lepidoptera; family Tortricidae; genus Pandemis; species Pandemis heparana. The sequence continues at coordinate 12,615,217 of OY978013.1, read as the reverse complement.
GAGGATCTGAGTGGTCCCCAAACATGAATCCGATTTTATAAATGAAAAAACTGGCCGCCATTTTGAAATCTTTAGTTTACCAACCGATTGATTTCAAAATTAATATCTGAGAATCCGAGTTGTCTCCAAACACGTATCCGTTATCAAAAATGACAAAAGTGGCCGCCATTTTGAAATCCTTAGTTTTTGGACCGATTATTTTCAAAACCGATATCTGAGGGTCCGAGAGCTCCCCAAACATAAATCCATTATCAAAAATAAAAAAAGTGGCCGCCATTTTGAAATCTTTAAGTTTTGGGCCGATTATTTTCAAAACCGATATCTGAGGGTCCGAGAGGTCCCCAAACATGAATCCGTTTTTAAAAATGAAAAAAGTGGGCGCCATTTTGAAATCTTTAAGTTTTGGTCCGATTTTTTTCAAAATCGATACCTAAGGGTCTGAGTGGTCGTGAAACACAAATCTGCTATCAAAAATGAAAAAACTGGCCGACATTTTGAAATCTTTAGTTTTCCGACCGATTGATTTCAAAATCGATATCTGAGGATCCGAGTTGTCTCCAAACACGTATACGTTATCAAAAATGACAAAAGTGGCCGCCATTTTGAAATATTTAGTTTTCAGACCAATTATTTTCAAAATCGATATCTGAGGGTCCGAGAGGTCCCCAAACATAAATCTGTTTTTAAAAATGAAAAAAGTGGCCGCCATTTTGAAATCTTTAAATTTTGGATCGATTATTTTTAAAATCTATATCTGAGGGTCCGAGTGGTCATCAAACACAAATCTGCTATCGAAAATAAAAAAAACTGGCCGCCATTTTGAATTCTGTACTTTTTGGACCAAATGTTTTCAAAATCGATATCTGAGGATCCGAGTGGTCCCCAAACAAGAATCCGTTTTTAAAAATAAAAAAAGGTGTCCACCATTTTAAAAACTAGTTTTTGTACCGATTGTTTTCAAAATCGATATCTTACGATCTGAGTGGTTCCCAAACACGTATCCGTTATACAAAATAGAAAAGTCATCATCATTTTGAAATGTTTAGTTTTTGAACAGATTGTTTTCAAAATTGATATCTGAGCTGGCGGCCTCTTTTTCCATTTTTGATAACGGGTTGATAAATGGTGGCCAGTTTTTTCATTTATAAAAACGGATTCATGTTTGGGGACCACTCTAATCCTCAGATATCGATTTTGAAAACAATTGGTCTAGAAAGTAAAGAATTCAAAATGGCGGCCACTTTTTTCATTTTTAAAAACAGATTTATGTTTGGGGACCTCTCGGACCCTCAGATATCGGTTAATAATCGGTCTGAAAACTAAACATTTCAAAATGGCGGCCACTTTTGTCATTTTTGATAACGTATACGTGTTTGGAGACAACTCGGATCCTCAGATATCGATTTTGAAATCAATCGGTCGGAAAACAAAAGTTTTCAAAATGGCGGCTACTTTTTTCATTTTTAAAAACGGATTCATGTTTGGGGACCACCTGGATCCTCAGATATCGAATTTGAAAACAATCGGTTCAAAAAGTAAAGAATTCAAAATGGCGGCCAGTTTTTTCATTTTCGATAGCAGAATTGTGTTTGACGACCACTCGGATTCTCAGATATCGATTTTGAAAATAATCGGTCCAAAACTTAAAGATTTCAAAATGGCGGCCACTTTTTTCATTTTTGATAACGGATTTATGTTTGGGGAGCTCTCGGACCCTCAGATATCGGTTTTGAAAATAATCGGTCCAAAAACTAAAGATTTCAAAATGGCGACCACTTTTGTCATTTTTGATGACGGATACGTGTTTGGAGACAACTCGGATTCTCAGATATCGATTTTGAAATCAATCGGTCGGTAAACTAAAGATTTCAAAATGGCGGCCAGTTTTTTCATTTTTGATAGCGGATTTGTGTTTCACGACCACTCGGACCCTTAGATATCGATTTTGAAAATATTCGGTCCAAAACTTAAAGATTTCAAAATGGCGGTCACTTTTTTCATTTTTAAAAACGGATTCATGTTTGGTGACAACTCGGATTCTCAGATATCGATTTTGAAATCAATCGGTCGGTAAACTAAAGATTTCAAAATGGCGGCCAGTTTTTTCATTTTTGATAGCAGATTTGTGTTTCACGACCACTCGGACCCTTAGATATCGATTTTGAAAATATTCGGTCCAAAACTTAAAGATTTCAAAATGGCGGTCACTTTTTTCATTTTTAAAAACGGATTCATGTTTGGAGACAACTCGGATTCTCAGATATCGATTTTGAAATCAATCGGTCGGTAAACTAAAGATTTCAAAATGGCGGCCAGTTTTTTCATTTTCGATAGCAGATTTGTGTTTCACGACCACTCGGACCCTCAGATATCGATTTTGAAAATATTCGGTCCAAAACTTAAAGATTTCAAAGTGGCGGCCACTTTTTCCATTTTATATAACGGATACGTGTTTGGGAACCACTCGGATCGTCAGATATCGATTTTGAAAATAATCGGTCCAAAAACTAAAGATTTCAAAATGGCGGGCACTTTTTTCATTTTTGATAACGGATTCGTGTTTGGGGACCACTCGGACCCTCAGATATCGATTTTGAAAACAATCGGTTCAAAAACTAGAGATTTCAAAATGGCGGTCACTTTTTTCATTTTATATAACGGATACGTGTTTGGGAATCACTCGGATCGTCAGATATCGATTTTGAAAACAATCAGTCGAAAAACAAAAGTTTTCAAAATGGCGGCTACTTTTTTCATTTTTAAAAACGGATTCATGTTTGGGGACCACTCGGATCCTCAGATATCGAATTTGAAAACAATCGGTTCAAAAAGTAAAGAATTCAAAATGGCGGCCAGTTTTTTCATTTTCGATGTTTGGAGACAACTCGGATTCTCAGATATCGATTTTGAAATCAATCGGTCGGTAAACTGATTTCAAAATGGCGGCCAGTTTTTTCATTTTCGATAGCAGATTTGTGTTTGACGACCACTCGGATTCTCAGATATCGATTTTGAAAATAATCGGACCAAAACTTAAAGAATTCAAAATGGCGGCCATCTTTTTCATTTTTGATAACGGATTTATGTTTGGGGACCTCTCGGACCCTCGGATATTGGTTTTGAAGATAATCATTGGAAAAACCATGCCTTATTCTGTATCTTTCCCGCACACGTTCAAGTTTTACTTTATTCTGCAATAATAATTTACGTTGCGACTCTAAACAGACTCTGGACACCTTTGACGTCACGTTCATCACTATCCCGCGGAAACTGCATTTTTCTGGGATCAAAAGTAGCCTGTTTTAATCTAGGGTACCAACTGTCTTCGTTCCGAATTTCATCCAAATCCGTCCAGTTGTTGTAGCTTGAAGAAGAAACAAACATACATACACACTCACTCACATCGTCACAAACTTTCTCATGTATTATATCACATACATACATACATAAATAACGTCTCTATTCCTTGCGGAGCAGACAGAGCCCAAGGTAACAAGACCTTAAAGGCCGCGTTACGAATGCCGAAATGTTAATTTTTTTATTATTTTTGCAAAATCTGATTTGAACATTATGCTGTGTCTGTGTAGGCAATCGGAAAACTAAAGCAAGCGCCATCTACTAACATCGCAGTGCAATATTTCAATCCATCAGCACGCGCCCATTCGCATCGAGTTCACGCGTCGATTATTTAACAGATGTCGCGTTGATCGGACTGCTTGCCACGTCACGAACGGGCAAGGTCATTTGCCTATCCCTTCGCCTTAATGAGAAGAAGAAGAACAATAAAAGTGCTGAGGTGTGAATTGATGACGAACATAAAAAAAATCCTATCCTAATTTGCAAGCGGAATGGATACCTAAACCGGGTGGACGCTGATAATGTGTCATCGACCGCCGCCATGATTCACCGGCCCCAAGCCTTTTTCCTGTAAACATTATTATAGGCGGTAATGCAGTGGCATATGGATAAATATACTCGTATGTCAACAGGAGAATATTGTCATAATGTACTCGTACCTCGACGGAGCGAGCTCTGAACTTCTTAGAATACCTTGTTTGTATAAGTACTAACATATTTACATGACTAGCGACCCGCCTCGGCTTCGCACGGTATATTATTCATGTATTATCTATACATATAATAAAATTGTAACAGGTCGATGTCTGTACATGGGAGATATTTAAGGAAATATAAATTAAGGGGCCTATATTAGCGCTACAGAAGCCAAAAATACCATTTTTAGAATTTTTGTCTGTCTGTCTGTCTGTATGTTTGTTACCGCGTTACGCAAAAACTACTACACCAAACTCAATGCGGTTTTTTTTATTGTATTGCTGGAGGTCTAACTTAAACTCTCATGTCGCGTTTTTTTCGAAATTCCACCTAGAAGTCGAGATATAAAAGAAAAAGGGGGGGTCCACCAAAAATATTTTTTGATACATTATTTATTGGGATACCAAATGAAAGAGGAAGAAGTGCTGAGTTCAAAAATGTAGCACATGTAATATGTTATAATAATACTAAGCAATAGAATATTAATAAAATTTACTATGGGCCAATTAGTTCCGCTATTCGTTAATAGATGTCGCTACGCTATATGAATGAAATTATTCCTTTAATTTGTTATGTACCTAAGAAGTATCTATTTTCAAGGTTCCTTAAAGGAAAAAACCAGCCAAGTGCGAGTCGGACTCACGCACCGAGGGTTCCGTACCAGTATCTATAAATTTATATCTATAAACCAGTGTAAGCAGAGCCCTGCTCCAAAGCAAAATGTACGCAGTGTGTGGTCACTTTATATTGGTCACTGCTATATACAGACATACATACATATATTTACGGTTTTCGCAATTATTCCTTGATCTATGCTATAAGTCCTACCTTCATACCAAATTTCAAGTTTCTGCGTTCACGAGAAGTACCCTGTAGGTTTTGATTCCCTTGCGAGTTTCGAAAATTTGCGGCATAAACGGCTGTATCTTTTGATTGCGTAAGCTTAGAAGTTTGATTTTTTCACAGCTCCAAGGGGTAGTAGACTTGAGTATTTGATATAAATTTCAGCTTGATACCTATGCGTTCCTGAGAAAAAGGGTCTTGACAGACGGACGGACGGACAACAAAGTGATCCTATTAAGGGTTCTGTTTTTCCTTTTGAGGTACGGAACCCTAAAATGGAACCCAGGTTCACTTAGTTGTCCGTCCTTCTGTCTGTCAAGTTCCTTTTCCTCGGGAACGCGTGTAGGTATAAAGTTGAAATTAATAACCGATACTTAGATCTGCGGTCCCTTGGAGTTGTGAAAAGATTACCTAACCCTTAAATCTATACAATCACAAGGTACAGTCATTAGAAAGAGTGTTTCCATACAAATCGCCGTGTTCTCAAAAAATATTGGATAGGTAGGTATTTCCAGTTGTCTTAGAAATTTGAAATTTTGTATGATGGTGGGTCATATAGCACAACACAAATTAAATAACATAAAAAAAAAAATGTCTGCCTGTTTAAGAATCCAATATAAAATAACCTCACACTGCCTACATTTTGTTTAGGAGCAGGGCTCTGCTATCACTGGATATCGCATTCACTTGCCGGCTTTATACGGAACCCTCGGTGCGCGAGTCCAACTCGCAATTAGCCGGTTTTTACAAAAAAATGTTTTATAATAATCCCTATCTCTACTAATATTATCAATGTGAAAGTAAATTCGTTTTTCTGTCTGTCTATGCTTTCATGCCTAAACCACTGAACCGATTTTATGAAATTTGGTACAGAGATAAAATTGTCCTTGAGAAACGGAGGAACTTTATTTTTAGACGTTTGATTAGACACAAAATTAAATAATATGTGTTTCAGCGGTTTAAAGAAGACCTGTGGAGGGGGGCAAAATTGGGTTGACAATTAACATGGTAGGTAGTACCTATCGTTTGAAGGAACCTTTTTTCATATCTTTAGGGCATGAAATGGCGTTAAAGTCACTTAGAAAACTAACACATCTTAAAAATAACTAGGTACTGACTTGATGTATGTTTTTTTTTTATATATTAGCCTAATTTTTATATATTTGCCTTTTCCGCGCTTAAGCCAATGAACTGACTTGAACGAAATTTGGGATGGATATATTGTTATGGTCCCGAGGAAGGGAATAGAATAGTTTTTGACTGCAGAAATTCTCAAAGATGTAAATAGAGGAGTGAAATTTACTACGAAGATGCAATACCCTAAGGGTGCTCTAATTGAATATTTGCCAACCACTAAGAATAAGCTACCCAAAATACTAATTCTACGCAGACGAAGTCGCGGGCAAAAGCTAGTACATAATAAACCTTCCTCTTGATTCACTCTATCTATTAAAGAAAACCGCATCAAAATCCGTTGCGTAGTTTTAAAGATTTAAGCATACATAGGGACATAGGGACATAGGGATATAGGGACAGAGAAAGCGACTTTGTTTTATACTATGTAGTGATGATGATAATGATATCTCAGAATTGTTCTAGACTATTTTAGCAGGAGGTTTGAGAGTTTGATTAAACTTAACTTAACTCCTGTTACAGGAGTCCTGTAAAGCTTTTTCATCGTAATTTTGGAATCAAAATAGAGCCACCCTTTTGATGCCGTACACTTTGAACATGGAAACATTTCTAATATCACAGATCTGTATCTTCTTAATCGTACCTACCTAATAATACTTAGGTTATTTTTGTTTACAGAAGGAATACAATAGTAGAACATGCGCTGTGGCTGTGTTAAAACGAACACAAACATTTTAATTGGCCACAAAACCAGGTTAAGTGTATTTCCTCTTAAAATGTAACCAATTGAATGTAACAAGGATAACAATAAGTGGAGGTAAGTACTTAAACTAGTTCTGAAACATGGTGGCACTGTGTGAAGCCATCAAGCCAATATAGTGGACTGACAGAGTAATGATGGAATAACATGAGAAAAACCTCAAAAATTCACATTTGGCCTTTGGCTTAGTGCAGTTAAAGAATGGTTTTTGCTCTCGGAGTATTTGCTCGACATTAATAGCGGCAACGTAGACGCTTGAAATATTCACCCTATTTCTGTTGCCGCTATAACAACAAATACTAAAAACCAGAATAATGTAAGTATATATGTCTGTCTGTACCTATATATGTGGGACAAATATAAAGTGACCCCACTGCGTACATTTTGCTTTGGAGCAGGGCTCTGATTTCTGATTACACTGGTTTATAGATATTTATAGATAATGGTTGGTACGGAATCCTTCGTGCGCGAGTCCGACTCACTCTTGGCCGGTTTTTTTTATATCTTCCGTGTACGTACAGACTTTCGACCCTCTTCAGCTTTATTATATGTATACTCACGAGCAAAAATATTTGGTCGCTTTTCATAGAACTTTGTATGAAAAGTGACCCGTTATATTTGCTCGTGAGTGTATGTATACATCCTACTAATATTATAAATGCGAGTTTGTGAGGATGGATGGATGTGACGATGTGAGTGTGTATGTTTGTTTCTTCTTCACGCTAAAACGACAGGACGGATTTAGATAAAATTTGGAATGAAGATAGCTGGTACCCTAGATTAAAACATAGGCAACTTTTTATCCCGGAAAATTGCATAATTCCCGCAGCATAACGATAAACATGCTAAATTATTGCTAAATCTACGCGGACAAAGTCGCGAGCAGAAACTAGTATTGTATTATAAATGCGAAAGTTTGTGAGGATGGATGGATGTGACGATGTGAGTGTGTATGTTTGTTCCTTCTTCACGCTGAAACGACTAGACGGATTTGGGTAAAATTTGGAACGGAGATAGCCGGTACCCTAGATTAACACATAGGCTACTTTTTATCCCGAAAAATTGCATAGTTCCCGCGGGATAGCGATAAACATTTTAAAGGTCTGCTACCTAATGTAAGTCTAATTCTACGCGAACGAAGTCGCGGGCAGAAGCTAGTAAATATATATTATTAAGTATAATCTAAATCTCAGAAACGGCTCCAACGATTTTCATGAAATTTGGTATGCAGAGGGTTTCGGGGACGATAAATCGATCTGGCCAGGTTTCATTTTTAGAAAACGTAAACTTGGTCATCCGGGTACTAGATGATTATTTGGCAATTGGGCACTTAGCTACTCTAAATATAGATAAAATTAGCTATTGTCCTAAATCATTATCAGATAAAATCTAATTAAATCATTATAACTCTGATAAAAATCTTGATAGCTCATACATCATTAAAACTGTTTAGCGATTTCTGACATGATAAGTACGGTCGCCAACGAAATTATCATTATTTTATTCTAGGAAAATGAAAAATTAAGATTAGGTAAATTTAATAAGCAGTATCTCGGTACTAACGAGTACTTAGTTTTGATTGATTTTCCAAAGCAACGGATTTGACACTTCATAATACGTGAAATGGGATGTAAAAGCCTCCAGTTTAGACCAGGAAGAAAAATCCTGTAATTTTCATTACTACATTGATTGCCAAGCCGTGTTATTACTGTTATTCGAATGGGTTGAGTTAGATGTCGTTGACCCAGTGCCGCAATGTAATGCGACTTGCGTGGAAACAGCAGCCTATTTTGTAACTTTCGGCTGAATTAATATAGCGGCCTAAAGGTTCAAAGATGACTTTCTAAGTTGCATACTTTTACGTCCGTAAAGTTCTCTAGCTTTAGAAGTTACTAAAAGTGCCATTAATTAATAAGCGGTATGGAATGGACAAGCCTTTCCAGAATTCACAGGGTCGGACTGGCCTGGACAGAGCAAGTAGTTCTCCTGGAATAATAATTAGGTAATGAAATAGTTTAAGACTTTGGTTAGGTAAGCTCGACGACTGATAAATAGACATCGGATTTTAAGTATTTGCATATTTGCATATGCAAATGCATATTTTTATACATTGTCACAAAAACAATGCACAATTTTAAGAATATTTTGCTGTTTTTGTAGGTACCCTTTTTTGAGCATATACCATGCATATTTTGGCATTTTGTTAGTGCATATAATCCGATGTCTACTGATAAAGTTTATGGGCCCCGGCTGGTAAACGCCACCAAGAGACCAAGACCGACATAAATATAGTCCGACATTCCGTCTTTACCTACCTCGAAATTTACTATTATTTATATTTTATTAATACAAACTTATTTAATTTAATATTGTTATTATATACATTTATTTGTGATTATTATTTATTGTAGCAGGCACAAAGAAAAAAATTACAAGATCAGCCCATGGACTATTGGACAGCCTACAGGATATACATTATACAATGTCTGCCAATTTGGCTAATCAAGAGACAAAAACATATTTTTTAGAACATTCATAATCGACGTGATCGATTAACAAGTAAGATGATCAAATTCGATTTGAATAGATACCTACGTAACTACGCAGTCATATAAACATTACGCTATGACTCACACGTTGTTCCGCGAAGTGTTGATATAAAGTGAGTCACAGCCCGGCCCTGTATGTAGTTTATTTTTATTGATCTACGAGATATTTGTGAACTAAGAGAGAGTCGTTTGCATATTGACATAAGTAGCTTTATTATTGTCAAAGAGCGTTCTTTACCTTCAGAGATACAATAAGTAGGTACAAGTTTAGATTCTGCGGGTGGTAGGATAGGACCTTGTGCGAGGTCCGTTCGGATCGCTGACACTAGGTATCGTAATCCTGCTGCCATGCAGCAGTGCTTACGCCGCTGTTCTACTTACTTGCTTGTTTGCCAACCTATCTCATAAAAAATCCTTTCCTTTCGTTTCCTTACCACTGCGTGATGCGAATGGGTTAGATGCCGCTCATGTTGTTTCCCTAGACCGGCATGCTTATTACGTAACTCGCTCGCGATCACCATCGTGTTCATTTTGACAGTTCATGTATGGGCTGAAAATTGGCATCGGAATCAGCTAACTGTCACATTCATACAAGAACCGTCAAAATGAACAAGATGGCGATTGCGAGCGAGTTACGTAATAAGCTAGCTGGGACTCCCTAACTAGTTTTTAAAATGAACTGATGCCTCAGACTCCCGTGGCCAAATTGGTACTTCAAAAATACTACACTTACCTGTGTCTAGTTTTTTTGCATTGATACAAAATCATCATCTTCCTAGCGTTTTCCCGGCATTATGCCACGGCTCAGTGAGCCTGGGGTCCGCTTTGACAACCTAAGCTACGCTTTGCATTGATAAAAAATACTTAAGTAGGTACCAATTTTAGTTTCATTCGATATATTATATCGACTAGTTACTTTGCGAATTGAATCTCGTCGGAAGTTATATCCTCAAAAGGATATAATGTCTGGAACTGGACGATACCTATTAAAGTAAATTAAAGACACCAGCAAGGGTGGAATATGAGTCACTTGCAGCACCCTATTGCGATAGGGTGGCGGAGATCGATAGCAGACGGACGAAAACGCCATGAAAATAGGAATCTCTGTGGGTATTGATTTGTTTGGTAGGTACAGTCGACGTCAAAGATATCTTTACACTTTAGTGCCTTGTCGCTCCAAGCACTTTGACAACTTCATATGAAAGTTCAAACATGAAGTTACAACGGCAAGGCAATGTTAAGATATCTTTTGACGTCGATACACTACTGACCGTTCGTGTCGTTTCTGACATTATTAAATATATCGCAGCGGGCGAGGTCCTCAAATAATTCGAAACAGCCTTAAATTTCAATAAATTCGTTACACTGTACAGAACACGCAATTAGTCATAAATAAAGTAGCAGCGACTTTTCAATAAAATCGGGACGTCACAGATCGTCAAAGGTATCGACGCAGACCGGCTGACCATATAGATCTGAACATTTTTGGAAAATATACTTTAACTCTGTGACACACAGTTTAAATTACAGTGTGTTTATAATAAAATTAATATAATATAATAAGATTTATAAGATTAAAGTTTTATAAAATAGAACTACATGCTTTGACTTATAACAGCAGAAGAAGAAAAAATTTATTCGTAAAAAAAGTAAGTATATGGCAGGCAATTTAGTGGCCAGTAACAATTTACACTTTATACAACAAAAAAGGATTATGTTACTAACACAGTGAATTATGCATGCAGACGCGTACACTATTATATATATAGGTGACATAGATATCTTTCATTTTGGCATGACGTTTGAGCCTTATTTGTATTTTGTTTGGAATTCGAATCTATTATAATTATACGTAAGGTTTATTTTCCACATATGTTCCGATATTTGTGATAAGCCTGACTGTGTCGATACCTTTGACGATATATGTGCTTCCTGATATTTTTTAGCTCATTGCACGTCCCGAATTTATTGAAAAGTCGCTGTTCTTATATTTATGACGTATTGCGTGTTCCGATGTTATTAACCATATCTAGTGTAACGAATTTATTGAAATTTAATGCTGCTCCGAATCCGAAATATTTAAGGACCTCGCCAGCTACGATATATAACTGATGGCGACTGTATGTAGGTAGTATTATGTCATGTAAACTCTATTGTGCAAAATAAACATAAAACAAATACAATTGTTAAACACTGACATACATACACAAAGGCGGGCTTATCCCTTTAATGGACCTCTTCCAGTCAACCTTTGAGTGGATGAGAGTATTATATTAGGGACGGACGAGTGAGTTTAAAAATTACAAATACTGAGAGCCACTGCGTATACTATACGCTAAATCTTGCTCACTTGCTCGCAGCGAAATCCGAAACACTTCTTAATAGGCTACCTACGTCCTCGAATCTAGTGAAACCATTTAAGTAGGACATTCTTAGAATCGGACTATAATGTACCTATGTATTAATTTATATTTTTCCCTTTCAATTGGGAATGGATGATTATTTTTAAAGTGCTTGGTGATTTTTCTATTGATAGGAATAACCATCCTTAACTACGGAAAAAAGTTTCAGATTTTTCCGTCGAGCGATATACTTTATAAAAATAAAAACATTTTACTCAGTCACTATATCCACAAATACCTGCATATGTTTAGCTCGTTTATTGTATAACTAAACGCATTATTGATGTGTATTGTACGTAGAACAGAGATATGCACGAATTATATTTAAAAATGCTGTATGACGTTATGTTTAGTCGAAAATCGGTATGAGTAACATGAGTCCAAAATATAAATGTAAAATGAGTTACAAAAATACACGCAATCAATGCAAGATATTCCGAAAAATGTTTAATCACACGAGGAAAACACCAACCTTGAATCGATTATAGCCCAAGAGTGTACCCCTTATTTTATCATCATTTAATAAAAAAAAACATTTAACAACCAAAATGATGCGAAAGTGGAGCTTTTCTTTTAATTTTTTGGTAAGTACATAGGTACATAGACACATTGAAAAAATCTGACTGACTATAGAAATGTTTCAGTTAAAAATAATTACCGGCCGAATGTTAGTCGGATTCACGCACGAAGGGTTTCGTACACTTTTATGCTTCGGTTTGGCTTTGCATTTGGACTTTATAAAATTCCTAACACATCAGTGATTTTCGTTTTGTTCTGTTTCCTTTTGTGTCGCGGCCAAACTTCGTGCCAAATCTTAAAATTCAACCGGAAATAAATTGGTTTAATTTCCGCGGTTTTTTATGAAACTACTCCTTCCTAAAGGTTGTATCTTTGATTGCGTTTACGATTACAGGACACCATAGCATTGCCCTAAGTGTTTCATATTAACTTCAATTTTATATCTCCTCAAATTCCTTAGAAGAAAGGCCTTGCCTATAGTTTACTTGGATGGACGGAGAAACACAAAAAGAAAGCGTTATTTCTTTCTTTTTGAGGTGCGAAACCATATAAAAGTTCACATTTCTTATGATAATTGGGGTGATCTTATGACAATGAGTATTGGAATCTCGAGTCCCGTTGTTAGAGTAAGGCAATATTGCAATGAGATCAATTTACAGTTACAAGAGATAGGTAAGTTCTTAAGTTTTTATTCAGAAGTATACGAACTGTTTATCTCTTCATGTTATCCAAAAACCTTCTCCTTCTCCACCGTCACTCTCACTTGTCTTCAGTGCGGTGGATCACTCGACCGATTTTCATCTCCAATGTTTTCGTAGATTTAACGGAGGATTCAGAATCGTATTTAAACCTGCATCATAATCTGTATACTTAATCTACTATTTATTTCTGCCTTATTGTTGACCATAAAATTAGTCCTTAAATTTGGAAAGACGAGTTAAAAACTAAAAGATGCATATTCCAAAGCGAAAGTGACCGTGACCATGCGAAACCTACAATCAGCAGCAAACGTACTACATCATTTTTCCTTCCTAAAATATACTACCAGACTACCTCCGTCCGTCTTCCTTGCTAATCCTGCCACAAACACTACATGCAACATGAGGTAGTTAGGTACCTAAATATTCTATCTTTGCCCTTGGCTGGCAACGCAGTTGTGATCCTCTAGTTTCGCGAGTGGCTAGAGTTGTGGAGCCGACTTAACATTAGGTGACCCACTTGCTCATTTGCCTTGCTTGTCGTATACTTATTAAAAAAATGTTATACTTCGCAATAATTTTCCTGTTTGCGAAATTATTCTTGCTTCCGCTTTGCTTGTTCCTTATTTTTTCTTCTAATTCTGCAATGCAAGAGTTGCTACGGAAAAAAACGTGCAAAAACTCGATGTAATTTGCCATAAGTTTAGATCACCACAAACATAAACACGATCACGATTGCGTTCATCACGTTTGAGTTCAAGTGTCAACTAATACTACGAGTTTGGGTTGTTGTTATCATTACGTGCCGCTAGTGGTGTTGCCAATTTTTCCATGATAAATTGAGACGTTAACGCAAACGCGTTTCTGTAATTTTGTTGTGTCAAAACTTACGCTAGAGGCTGAAAATCTATCCCCTCTCGAGATGAGAATGTTTGGTTCGACAAATAGCTGCCACTTCACGTCATTTCTCGTCATTTATTTACTTAGTAGAAATCTGATGCAATAGATAAGCGAACAAAAAAATGACTCCAACGAACTGAGAACTTTTCCTTTTTTGAACTCGATTAATAAAACAGATGTTCGCTTTGTAAGGTTCCTAGTAGTACAGCTACTGCGATAATCAATGACACCGTTAGTTCTAATTTGCTATCAATTGAATATGTTAAAAGCCAGGCACTCGTTTGTAAATAAACTTTTATTACTATTTTAACAAGATTTTAACGGGCAAATAACAGCACTTAGCCTCTGTTTTAGCAAGTGATTTATAAAGATGTCACTTTGATGTCTTCTATAACGTAAAAAGAGGTACTACATGCCCACAGGTGGGAATTATAGCTTATCTCATTCTGAGAGGAGGCACGGCACAGGTCCAGCAGTGGGACGCATGGAGCCTGGAAACGATGATGACATGCCCACACCTGAGTTCAATATCGAACTATGTAATTGTTATACCTACATATGTATACGAAGTATTTGTAACTTGGTTATTTGATTCTCGGTTAAAGTAGTAGCTAGCTTAACACCTCTTCTCTTTTCTAGGTTGAAATGACTGTTTTTGTCAAACCAATCATTTTTTTAATTAAATACGGATAATATTCGAGACCTCAGCTCTTGGTGTATAAGTTATCGATATTATTTATCAGCCTGATATTAATACTATTTACTGATAATGGCATAATCAGCCAGGGCTCGTTTGATATCGATAAACTTTTATCTTTAATTACGTAGAAATATGTATACAACTGAAACTATTATAATAGGTACTTATCATAAAAAGGTTTTTTCACAAATCTTAACAATTACAAACAATTTACCCATTACCATCTTGTAGGTTGCATTCACTACACAGAAACAATACAAACACACACTTCATAAATGGTCATTCATCATTATCGGCGATTTACGCAAAAGTACCACAGGATATGATTTTTACCACTTTTGAGAGATAATTTCACAAAGATGATTTCAAAAATACGTCCCCGATCCGAATCATGATTTCAATTCGAAAGTGACACAGATTTACATTCTAATTATAATTTCACTAATATCAATTCAAGAATCATCGGATATTTTACTCTCAGTCCCACTGCCAAATCCGAAATTCGTGTCATACAATTAGGGCTTGCACTATCCGGTATCTTTTTATTATCCGGATATTTCGGATACATCAAATCTTCGTATCCGGATATCCGGTTTTTTCGGATAATTTGAATAATTTTCCAAATATTTTAAAAAACCGCTAATTATAATTTAAAAATATTTAATCAACATAATAATGAGTCTTTTTAATCAACTTTTTAACCAAAATTGTTTGGTAAGGACTTAAAAATAATTATGATGTCACTTTAATGAGTGAGTAGGTAATTAAAAAAATATGTATGTTTGTTTACAGTTAAAAATATTAACCAGAATGAGATCCTTATTAGTTTACATACAAATCAAATAATCGACAACGATAAAAGTATGAATCAAAAACAACAAAAATACGTTAGTAGGCACGAGGAGCATGCCAAAAGAAATTAGATACTCCATGCTCATTTAATTGAGCATGGAGTATCTAATTTCTTTTGGCATGCTCCTTCAAAAGAAATTAGATACTCAATGATTGATACTGGTAAGGTATACACCATCATAAACGTTGATTATACATATAGCTATAAATTTAAAAATGGAAGACTCGGTAAGTCTACGTAACTTTTTTTTTATTCTTGTTGAATCTGGCGGGAATTTGCCGCAACTATGGAGCTCATTCGACGTGATTTTTGGGTAATGATTTACTATGGCTTTAAAAAAGGGTTAAAGCCGCAAGAATGTTTTGAACTTTTAGTCGTCACTTTGGGTGAGGCTGCGTATATGCTGAATTTAAAAGAGGACGGGAGAACTTTGAAGATGACGCCAGAACAGGGCGGCCGCCTACCGCAGTTACTCAAGAAAATGTGCAGGCTGTGGAAAAAAATATTCGTGAGAACCGACGAACGTAGAGCTTGAGCGAGAACTGGGTATTGGATCAGTAGCATTGCAAACTATAATTCACGAACAACTGTTCCTCCATACGCGTTGTTCAAGATAGGTGCCACACAAACTCAACGATTTGCAGAAAGAACTTCGCGTGGATTGGTGCAAATTTATGATAAATAAATTCGACGCTGGTGAAATTAAAAACGATTATGATATACTGACAGGTGACGAATCATGGTTGTATAACTATGATCCTGAAACAAAGCGACAGTCCACAGTATGGTGCTTTGAAGACGAACCGACTCCAACAAAATGTCGCCGAACACGAAGCACACAGAAACAAATGGTTGCGTCATTTTTCTGCAAGACGGGACATGTTGCTACTGTTCTGCTGGAGAAACAAAAAAAAGTTAATTCGGAATGGTATGTTACTGTTTGTGCCTAAAAAGTATTGTCAGCATGGTGTGACAAGCGGCCAAAGTTCGGATTCCGGAACCCAGCATCTGCTCTGGCATCACGATCACGACAACGCCGCCCCGCACACGTCTGCGAGAACGCTTGACTTTTCAGTTCAAAAAACGTCACTATTCTGCCTCACCCGCCGTATGATCCCCTGACATAGCACCTTGTGATTTTTACCTCTTTCCGAAAATCAAAGAAAAATTAAAAGGAAAGCGATTCGAAAGCAAAGTAGATGCCCCGGCTGCTTAATGAGATTGAAATTGCGATGGTGTCCAAAGAAGAGTGGGCATTAGCATTTTCGAAGTGGTTTAAGCGGATGGAGAGGTGTATAAATGTTCAAGGTGAATACTTTTAAAAATGGATATTCATAAGAAAGAATACAGTTTATAATTTTTGAGTATCTAATTTCTTTTGGCATGACCCTCGTACTTAAAAGCTATTATAAACCTTGTTCTTCACAGTTATGAGATTTTCCTTACATTTAATCATTGACTTGTCTAAATTTCACTCAAATCTCAATTCTCTGACAACAAACGTAAAAATATTTATTTTCACTTTAATTGTATGAAAGTAATTTTTGTTTGAAAACCCACCGTATACAGATAAATGTTTGAATATGCATACACTACACTAACTCCTCACCACACGTGTGCATTAATATCTGATATTCGAATTATCCAAATTATCCGGATAAAGAAGTGTCTCCTATCCGGATTTGAAAATGTCCGGATATCCGGATAATATGGATATCCGGTTATCCGGATTGCAAGCCCTACATACAATACGGTCCCTCTCACTCTAATACATTTTATTAATTTATCATCATCATCGTCATCATCATCACTACATAGTATAAAACAAAGTCGCTTTCCACTGTTTGTCCTTATGTGTACCTATGGTTATATTATCTTTAAAACTACGCAACGGATTTTGATGCGGTTTTTTAATAGATAGATTGATTCAAGAGGAAGGTATACCCATGTATAGTATAATCCTACGCAGACGAAGTCGCAGGCAGAAGCTAGTTAATATTTGACAACATTTCATTTTTATAACACCTGAAAATGTATACATGGTTCGAAAGCATTTTGCCTCCTGATCACTGCAATATGTTTATATAATTTTAATATCGCTTATTATAAAAAATAAAAAATAATTAAAAATATGTTTTAATTTTACCAAAACTACCACATGATAGGTGAAACAACGCCTTTGCTTTTTTCACGAGAAAAAATAAGCGATCATAACTGTATTTTTGACAACTTCAAAGTACAAGGGGGGCAACTCTGAAATTCTATTTTCGAATTTCGTTGCATACCTTCTCTCTCACTCTCAAGATAATGACTATTAGTATGAGCGGAACAGCACGAAGCGAACCTCGAAAATCGAATATTGGAGAATGAATAGGGCCTGACATTGACAATTTGAAATTAACGTCTGGTTTTTTTTTCTATAGAGAAAAGACAAAGGGATAAGTGTGTATTCTGTGATAGTATCGGAGTTACGCCCTTTTAGAATAAGCACAAATTAATAAATTAATTAAGTATAAATTAAATACAAGCCCTAGCGAAAAAATTAAACTGTCAGCATGTTCATCTTTTCAAACAAAATACAAAATACAGAGAACCATTAAAATTATAGGCTCAGAAATATGAAATGTTGTCAATTAGACTGCATGAATTCGAATTTGAGAGTTAATGATCAGACACGTCATTTTTTGCACCTTTGGGAAATTTTTACTAACAAACTGCTTAATAGGTAAAGGTAACCTACGTTTAGTTGTCTCCCTAAGAACAGTCGTAGTCGTGGTCTCTTCTACGCTCTAATTTAGTTTAAAATCAGAGAGATGAGATAATTACACAATTATATTATTATTATTATTATTATTTTGACGACGCGGTTGGCCTAGTTGGTAGTGACCCTGCCTATGAAGCAAGCGTCCCGGGTTCGAATCCTGGTAAGGGCAAATATTTGTGTGGTGAGCACGAATACTTGTTCCTAAGTCATGGATGTTTCTATCTATTTAAGTATGTATTTCTCTATATAAGTATGTATATCGTTGTCTAGTACCCATAACACAAGCCTTACTAGCGCTTACTTTGGGACTAGGTCAATTTGTGTGAATTGTTCCCTGATATTTATTTATTTTATTATTTATTTATTATACCAAGATTATAATTATGAATAATATAATTAAACAGTGTTTTAACGCCAATTAAACAGCAATGCAAGTGGGTTAATGTCACGTGCCCGGCGGCAATAAGAGCAAAACCGCCGACTCATACGCATAAGGAGAAAGCACCGAGAAAATGACTACGGATTTTTTACTGGAACACGAATTATTGGGAGTGTCGCTATGAAATGGGGCGAGTGGTGACTTAAAAAAGCTAGATATCTAAGATACTTCTCAGTACAAATACAAATACATAAATTAAAAAAAAGTCGGGCAAGTAGGTACGAGCTGTTATCGTGCACCGAGGGTTCCGTAAAAAATCGACAAGTGAATATGAAATCCAGTGTTAGCAGAGCGCTGCTCCTAAGCAAACTTGTAGGCAGTATGAGATCATTTTATACTATACTAGCTTCTAATATAATAGAAGTTCGCACATATCTGTGCAGATGTGTACGAACTTCCATACTATGTGCGAATATAAGTGCACGTGTGAGTGGCCGGCCTAATGCAAAAATTATCAATCAGTGCTTTTGTGTAAGATGAAACGAATCTTCATCTAGTTAGATAGGTAGGTACCTACAAAAAAATATACCTATCATATCTTCGGTGTTCGAACTGTTCTAATCTGTCAGTCGAAACTATATGATGGAGCTAAATAAATAACTGTTGAGCAGAATATACATTTTCGTTTCAATTAGGTATTTACTGTGATGGTTTACTACTTTTTATTAACTATTTATAACGACCAAAATTAGGTTTACTATTAAACATTTAACTAAAACATTCAACAAGAAATAAATGTCCTTGTTATTCTGCTGAATTCAAGGAAATAAGGTACATTAATAAAATTATACCAATAAATAGGGAATTAACTGGCAGGAAAATGTCATGTCGCCTACACTACAAACCGCTACATTTTAACTGCACAGTTAGATTATTATTATTAACTTGCTATAAATGCAATATAAAATGGTGTTTACTACTGCCATCTGTCTACCTAAAGGGAGTGGAGTAGTGTTTTGACAGCACGTAAAAAGTATGCAATTGACTGGTGGGGTCAACTACCCTATTGTAGTAACTCCAAAATTCTCAAAATTGCGGTCCTCGAACTAAATGTCAGAAAGTTACTGAAAAGATAATGGAGAGCCCATTTTACTTGTTTTGCTTCTGTGTCTTATTACCTTATTAGTAGAATAATTATTTAGATCAATTAACTTAACTTGTAAGCGTACGTGCAGATTTAAAGACAATAAAAATATATTACAATGGGGACACCTTCCAAACGTTTGCATTGCAGGTGCAGGCAGGTAGATGCTGTAGTTCCACATTTCCACACCCACTTTATTTTATCTGATCCTAAAATGTTACTATTTATTACTCTTGCAATGCTTTAAGCTATGACAGCGGCCTGTGAGCTTGCTGAATTTTGCCAAACGGCATGATTGATCATTGGTTATAGGTGGATCATTGGTTTGGGTTTATTGATTTTTACCCGACTGCGCCAGGAGGAAAATTATTGAGGAAGAGAAGGAGGACGAGATATGCGTCGCACAGACGTAGGTCTTTGTAGATGATTTTAAACATTGACACAGGTTGAATATGCGTTTTTTAAGATTTAGTTGTACGGGGATGACTAGTCAAATATTATTACTTCTAAAAATGCTACAAAAAATAAAAAATATTATAATGTTAAAAAATGTTAAAATATATAATTTTTTTCGGACATCGAGATCCAGATCGAGAGTTCGTGTATATAGCCGACTGAACGATCAATATTCTTTTACCCATCTTCTTCTTGTCACATAAACTTGTAGGTACGTCACAACTCATTGACGCCCAAACGTGACAAGGCAATAAATAAAAAGTCTGCTAAACATTGTCGGAAGTCAACAAAAAAGTGTCAGTCTTTTTTTCTTACTTCACAGAATCTCTTGACCCCTATAATCCTAAATGTACGTCAATGAACAATTTATATTTAATTTTATTAGTTTTGAGATAGATGAATCGTAAAGGTAGATTAACTGTTGGCGCGTTGTAATCCCGAGCCACGTAAGTTACTGTAACCTTATCACTGTGATAAGACGTTACAATCTCGCTGTTATCAAGGCACTATCAACTCTGGTATGTGAATATGCCTTAGCCTCCGTTACCATATATGGTCACGAAAATTGAGCTAGTCACCCATTGGTGGAAATTAAATGTTGTTGATAGTGTTAATTTCTGATAAGCAGCGTTTTATATAGTAAAGCCTCGCGCGCCGAGCTCATTTTGCGTGGAGTGCTTGCAAGGCAGCGGTCGTACTTTACTTTATTTATTAAATTAAAAGTAAGTTTTATTTATTTATTTTTTCAAGTTTTCAATTCATAGAAACGGTTTTAGTTATTTAATTAGTTTAGTTTTGTTGTGTGTTCAGTGAAATAGTATTTATTTCTAAAGTAGGTTGTATCGATTATGTAACAAGTGATGCGGTATTTGGACTATTATCTAATGTTGGCTTAGCTGGTTTACAAAAGGGCGCTTTCGGTTTCAGCAATACTGTCTTAACACACATTTTTTCTTATATATTTTTAAAGGTTTTACTGTTTTTAACGTGTATTTACATTTTTATAAATTTTTGTTAACTGGTTTCAAGTTCAAGTCATAGCACTAATAGCTTCGATCTAATAATAAATTTGCCTAACTTCCGCCTCACTTCCACTAGTATAATTATCAAAAGGAGTTATAACTAGCTCTACAGAAATATACTATTTAACACTTAATTTTTTATTTTTATGTAATTGCTAGGTTAGTAAACTGTTACCTAACATTACATTTTCAACCTAAACTAGCTATTTTATCTGAGCGAGCGCCAGATTATAGAGAAACGTGTTTCAAGTACTTACTCCAGCTGCGAGATAACGATACGTGACTGATAAACTGATGATTAACTAGATATACATTTTATGACTACCTTATGTAACATCACATCAGATGGTTGTTCAGTTTTAGGCGCGGTCAATAACGGGAGCGCATTAATATATGTATAAGTATTTACCTACACTAAATTTAATTTCAATTTTGATTTCTTCTTTTTTAGCCTAATTCAAAATGTGCGACGAAGAAGTTGCTGCGTTGGTAGTCGACAATGGCTCCGGTATGTGCAAGGCCGGTTTCGCCGGCGACGACGCGCCCCGCGCCGTGTTCCCCTCGATCGTGGGCAGGCCCCGCCATCAGGGAGTGATGGTCGGCATGGGACAGAAGGACTCGTACGTTGGTGACGAGGCCCAGAGCAAGAGAGGCATCCTTACCCTCAAATACCCCATTGAACACGGTATTGTCACCAACTGGGATGATATGGAGAAGATCTGGCATCACACCTTCTACAACGAGCTGCGTGTGGCACCCGAGGAACACCCCGTGCTGCTCACCGAGGCTCCCCTTAACCCTAAGGCCAACAGGTACGTGTCTCAACTGCGAGCTCAGCTTCCGTAGTCTCAGTTATCACCACTTACTTACATCAGTTGTCTTCGTCACCCGCCCGCCGTGCTAATGTAACGCTCTTTTCGTTTCCAGGGAGAAGATGACCCAGATCATGTTTGAGACCTTCAACACGCCTGCCATGTACGTCGCCATCCAAGCCGTGCTGTCGCTGTACGCGTCCGGTCGTACCACCGGTATCGTGTTGGACTCCGGCGACGGTGTCTCCCACACGGTGCCCATCTATGAGGGTTACGCCCTGCCCCACGCCATCCTGCGTCTGGACTTGGCCGGTCGTGACCTCACTGACTACCTGATGAAGATCCTCACCGAGCGCGGCTACTCGTTCACCACCACAGCCGAGCGTGAGATCGTTCGCGACATCAAGGAGAAGCTCTGCTACGTCGCCCTCGACTTCGAGCAGGAGATGGCTACTGCTGCCTCCAGCAGCTCGCTCGAGAAGTCATACGAGCTTCCCGACGGTCAGGTCATCACCATCGGCAACGAAAGGTTCCGTTGCCCTGAGGCTCTCTTCCAGCCTTCATTCTTGGGAATGGAAGCTAATGGCATCCACGAGACCACTTACAACTCCATCATGAAGTGCGACGTCGACATCCGTAAGGATCTGTACGCCAACACTGTCCTGTCTGGTGGTACCACCATGTACCCTGGCATCGCCGACCGCATGCAGAAGGAGATCACCGCCCTGGCTCCTTCTACGATGAAGATCAAGATCATCGCACCTCCAGAGAGGAAGTACTCCGTATGGATCGGAGGATCCATCCTTGCCTCCCTCTCC
This sequence comes from Pandemis heparana, assembly GCA_963854515.1. Lineage (NCBI taxonomy): Eukaryota > Metazoa > Arthropoda > Insecta > Lepidoptera > Tortricidae > Pandemis > Pandemis heparana. Next base: position 12,592,411 of record OY978013.1, on the reverse strand, counting down.
ACCTTCCAGCAGATGTGGATCTCCAAGCAAGAGTACGATGAGTCCGGCCCCTCCATCGTCCACAGGAAGTGTTTCTAAGCGCCATGTAAGACTGTTCCTAAGTTATGATGCCCTACACCGTGACCCAGAATGGGCGGCTCAAATTACGCTTGTGATCTTTATTTAAGTTCAGTATTTAAATAGGTTGTAAGGTATCGTAATATGCATATTACGTAAAATCAGCGAACCATTTTCGCTCTCGTTTTTGACAAAGATTTTTATTTATTGTTACGTGACTAACCCAAACATTTGTAATAAAAAGATATTTATATACCGGTATAAACTAGCATTTTAATTTTAATTAATAGGTAAGTATGAGAAAATGAAACCGTGGACATTAAAATTGTGACTAAGCATGTCAAGAATGCATGACTGCAATGAGTCAGAAATTAGTCTGTCCCGTCCATATGACTATATCTGTTTATAATATATATAAACCTGAACTGGTGGTAATGTTTGAAACCTTAGGCTGCCGATGAGGCAAAAGAAAGTAGCACACCAGAGATAAGGTGTCAAGAACCTCTCTGCATATATAACGATCGATATAGCTTTCCAACAAATTCTCAGTTGTTCTATGAAGCTATTACTCGGAGCTATTATGATGTTGTTCAATCTTACAATTCAATTTTTTTTTTTAATAAACATTATTTTAAAATGTAGATATGTTTCAAACCATCACACGGAAAGTTGTCGACGGACACTAATGTCAACATTCGTGTTCTCGATACGTTTAATACTACTAATGGAATCGACTGCTTGCTGGGTGAGGTTTTAGCTTTGCCCCCTATTTATTTGTAAGTCCCTTTCATACATCGGTAAAGCACTGCTTATTATTATTAACCGTTACAATTTCCTATCTTGATAAACTGTAGTCATCTTCAAACTTTGCGTTTTTTGGTTCAATGACATCACATGATATCTAATGTCCAGTTAAGTGACAAAGACGTGGGAAAAGCTGGTAAACAAGAGTGGTACATATTAGATTAGACTGACCTACTAAAAAAATCATGAATGTCTTGACCTATTCGGCTATTCCGGTGTTAATGAAATACCGTGCCTAATATAATTAGATCACGGACACACCCACGACGTAGTTCCGTCTGGTGCGTGCGTGACGTCACAGACGTAGTTATTTCTGGAGGAGATTCTGACTCCGATTGTGGTTCAATATGCGGATGCGGTTACGCCACTAGTGAAACGTCGTGAGTCAAATAGGAAACCAAGCAATCTCAGCTGAGGAGATAAATACATATAACAGTTAAATGTGTCCAATTAGACGAAGATGAATCATCCGAAAGCTTAACTGGATGACTCATATTTGCTAAATATCAACGATGAGAAACTACGTTTGGCGAAGAATGGATTGTCATTTGAACCTAGAGCAAATGCCGTTGCTGTTGTAAAAGCTCATCTTTTTTTAGCTTATCTTTTTTAGAAGGCAGACGGCTTTCAAGCTGCTTTTTATTGTGAGAAGTATCTGCTAATGTAAAACATTCGAATTTTAATTATATAAGTATTCTCCCAGGTGTTACCTATATGATTCTCATACACATACATACATGTGTAGTCAGCACTAGTATAGGCCACCCCAGCTGCATCGCTACACGAGGGTCAAGGGCGCGCCGCTGCGCACGATCGATTCCCCTCTCTCCCCTTTCCCCCCCACAATGCGTCTGCTCGACTAGACATGCGTTCCATCCGTCTAACTACAATCGAACTTAAATCGTATTGAGTTTCAACAAGATATTATTTTAAATAACTATCGCATAAGCAAAGATAAGTGGCTCTAGCTTTACTATATTGCAGTACTTTTGCAGTGCATTTTGTATGCTAAATGGACAGCTAAGTTAAAATACGGAACATTTAATTGGATTTGTTAGTTATATGTTTTTGCAAGTCGGGCGGGAGTCTGGATCGATGAAGTGAACAAGTTGAATAACTATTTTATTTAGGTTTAAATAAATGTAAATTTACTTAATTTTTTTTAGGATAGGCTCGGTGTCCATGTCCATGTATAACATATCATCAAAGGAAACAGGTTGATAAGCCAAAAAAGTCCCACTGTCAGTCCTTTGTCAGAACCCTTTTGTATTTTTACCGTGCGTTCTAAATGTATAATAGGCACCTATTTGTCTAACCGAAAAAGATTTTAATGTTATTGTTGGCTTTAGTAGGTAACTTTTTAATTTTGTACACAATTTCCTTCCCCATTTTATTTAAGAAAATGTTTCGAACAGACTTAGTGCAATCCATCCATCCACCTACCTACACCATGGCCAAAAGCGAATTTCAGCATTGGTTCATGAACATATTTGTCACCTTATATTCAAGGTTTTACATATAGTGATGACTCACGACACGAGGTACCTAATTCAATTCAAGAACACTATGAGTAAATAACAAGTAGGTACTTATGAATTCCGGTATTACAACCATTTTAAAGACTTGACAAGAATACAATTGTGTTAAAAGTCGATTGAAATTCCGCACACACTAATGTTTCCTTTACTGAATCACTATTTAAGGAAAATAAGACTAAATATAGTCATACGCTTCTATTGATTTCACATAATATTATCCTTTTAAAGTCTGTTTTGCAGCGGAATTGAGTCAACGTAAGTATTAAATTACCTATAAGTTATTTTGTTCGAATTATGACATATATCGGTACATAATCTCTTAATCAGAATCAGAATGTAGTACTGTTATCAAATTTTAGGAAGTGATTAAATTTCAAAGGAATGTTGGATAAAATAGATAACACCTTAAAACTTTTACGTCAACATACTTTAGATGACTAAAAGAGTAAACTTCTTATTTTCTTAGACTGCTGTTTAAATACTAAGAAGCGTTGAATAATCGACATTTAATGAAGTGCGACCGACCATTGGACCAACCCGTGGTGTTACTCATCGTGGTAGTAAGTACGCATGCACGTCGCACTGTGACTCAGCTCAGCCGAGGCACGTAGAGACAACTGAACTAACCAAGTTCCGAAACCTATTTACAATTAATGTTTACCGTTTAATTTATTTGTCGAGTGACTAGCTGATAACAAAGCGCTTGCATATTTCCAACTTATTAAAACTGGAAATAAACAAACAAATAATTATTTTAAGGAATATTATGCCTCCCTACGTAGGTAGGTACACCAACGCGCCTAAATGTTGTTTTATTTTTTTATGTTTTCAAATCCGTAAACAACAAATCTAATAAGATTACTTTACTTTTTGTGCCCGGTTATTGCATGGACATATCCTTTAGCTTAGCCCTTGAAAATACAAAAACAAATTGTTCCGATCAGCCGTAAATAAGTTAAATAACGGTTACAAAAATACTTATTATTTATTATACTTGTCTGTTTAGTTATTTTATTATAACCATAAATAAAAATGTAAACGAAAGTTACGTGTACGTGGTCTACCGACATTTTCTAGTGAATTGATTAAAATTTTCTACTTTTATACTTACGTCGTTACTCTTCCTTTCCTTCATCTTAATAAATACCTATTTAACATAAGTTTCTCTAATTCGAACCGGTGTTGTGAGATACTTTGATTTGTTTGGTACATTAATTTTAAAATTTATGACAGATTGATTTATTTAAATGAATAAAATATGTGCTGATCTAAAAACCGTTAAGTACATTACCGATTCGAAACTATTCGAGACTCGAGCTCAAGTTTGTTTCACGTAGTTAAACCATGTGTAGGTACTTAATATCAAAACTATGTCGTCTGCATATTTTTTACACAAGTGCATACTATCAATATAATCAAATAAAATAAATAAGAATGCTCACTACTCAGAATCGCATAGCAATGTTTCACAGTATTCATCCACACAAATACCGACACAAGTAGACGGATTCCTTGTGTGCGTAGTGTCTGTATTGTGACCGTTGCTTGCCAGAATCGACCAATCACGACTCAGGATTTTCTCCATGCCCATATATGGTAAAGCCGTCTGTTGCGGCGAGTGGGGAGGTCAGGCAAGTCCATAATTTATCGATGGTCTTGAAACGTTTTATCGTTCTAATTATAAATTCCGAACAATTGACTGACATTTGTCACTAGGGATTGTCACTGATCGCATTTAGTAGGTCGTTTTATCCGCTACTGCGGCATATTTATTAGGTAAATTGGAGTTGTTTAGCACCAAACAGAGGTCTGTTGGGAGAGTCCATTATAGGCACGGCGCCGGCGTAGCGTAGTGAAGCAAATCGACCTCCACGAGCGCGCGACAGAAACCGGCCGGCATTTCTCACGGATCGGCGATTGCTGTAGTATTGTTCTTTGTGCGCTGCTACTTTTCTTGGTAAGTCATGATTATTTATTGCTTTGTGTTATTAGTCTATTCTAAAAGGATTTGCTATGTTTTATGTGGGTGGGTATGTTAAGACAATGGCAGAAGAGTATATTTTTATACTAATGTTAGAAATGTTGACTATCGATCTATGCAAGTATGTATTTATTAGTTTAGCTGTGCGTGGCGTGAGTGATCAAAAATTCCTACGGGAGCTTTGTTTACTATCTTACGAAAGTGACGTAGGTATATCATGTGTAACATAGATAGGTAGGTATAGATAGTATATCCCATGCTATGCTAACGATGTTTTCCGTCTGCTCCACCGTCTGAATCGTCTGATACGAAACTGAATGAATGAGATTTTTTGGAATGGAGCCAATACCTATATTCGAGCGAAACCGTTATTTAATAGATCAGATTCAAAGATGCAAGTGATAAGAACATGAAATGTATGTAATTGTGTATATAACAATATAGCAGGAGGGTAAACTAGCCCTCCTGTCTCGTAGCTGGGTTATGTGTGCAGTGTGTAGTCGGTTTGAAATCTGCTCGTTATCAAGAGCGGCTCGCTATCAGCGGGCGGGCCGCGGGGGGTCTCCGTCGCGGCCGCAGTGCGCAGGCTCCCTGCAGCGGCAATACCATATATGGTCACGAAAACTCACGTATTGTACGATTGGTGGAGAGCTCGCGGCGGCGCGGGAAGGGGCGCCCCGATAACCACTTTCATTTATATACCCCGCGTGCCGCGCTCGCCGACATTCCGCTAAGTGAGCTCGAGCTGAGGCGTTGTGCAGCATACCGAGGCTGTGCAATAGCATATTAATTTATTTTATTTATAATAGGACTATTAAATTAAAAGTAAGTCTATGCGACATTTTTAATAAGATTGTGTGAAGTTTAGTGACGGTGCTTGGATTGAGTGTAGTGCGTGCGGGTCAGTGACACGTTAAGGGCTGAGGGCTGGTGCCGGTTGCGGTAGGGCGTGGTCGTGGATCCAGACTGTGTTTCATTGTCTTAACTCTACTTAAGATTCGAAAGTTTCCGGTGATGGTACCGCGCTCTCCGCGAGAGCATATCTGTAACGCGGTCAAGCCGCGTCAGTCGCCACGTTCACGCCTTGCCCCTAGACCGAGCCTTATTTGGTTTCATTTCGTTCGACATCGCCCACTTAGTACCCCGATAAGGCTTCGTATGCCTCAGCCCACTACTACACTCAATATATGGTTACGACTCTGGCCGAAGTTGCTAGTTTCAATAGGAGCTTTCTTATTTGAGTAACAGATTTATGTCTACCTACATTACGTGTTTCATTCGTAAGCTTATAGTTTATTCCCATTTTTCCAGACTAATTCACAATGTGTGACGAGGAAGTTGCTGCGTTGGTAGTGGACAATGGCTCCGGTATGTGCAAGGCCGGTTTCGCCGGCGACGACGCGCCCCGCGCCGTGTTCCCCTCGATCGTGGGCAGGCCCCGCCATCAGGGAGTGATGGTCGGCATGGGACAGAAGGACTCGTACGTTGGTGACGAGGCCCAGAGCAAGAGAGGCATCCTTACCCTCAAATACCCCATTGAACACGGTATTGTCACCAACTGGGATGATATGGAGAAGATCTGGCATCACACCTTCTACAACGAGCTCCGTGTGGCGCCCGAGGAACACCCCGTGCTGCTCACAGAGGCTCCCCTTAACCCTAAGGCCAACAGGTACGTGTCTCAACTGCGAGCTCGGCTGCCGTAGCCTCGTTCATCTCTACTCACGTTAGTTGTCTTCACCACCCGCCTGCCGTGCTGACGTAATGCCCTTTTCTTTTTCAGAGAGAAGATGACACAGATCATGTTCGAGACCTTCAACACACCCGCCATGTACGTCGCCATCCAAGCTGTGCTGTCGCTGTACGCATCCGGTCGTACCACCGGTATCGTGTTGGACTCCGGCGACGGTGTCTCCCACACGGTGCCCATCTACGAGGGTTACGCCCTCCCCCACGCCATCCTGCGTCTGGACTTGGCCGGTCGCGACCTCACTGACTACCTGATGAAGATCCTCACCGAGCGCGGCTACTCGTTCACCACCACAGCCGAGCGTGAGATCGTTCGCGACATCAAGGAGAAGCTTTGCTACGTCGCCCTCGACTTCGAGCAGGAGATGGCTACTGCTGCCTCCAGCAGCTCGCTCGAGAAGTCGTACGAGCTTCCCGACGGTCAGGTCATCACCATCGGCAACGAAAGGTTCCGTTGCCCTGAGGCTCTCTTCCAGCCCTCGTTCTTGGGTATGGAAGCTTGCGGCATCCACGAGACCACTTACAATTCCATCATGAAGTGCGACGTCGACATCCGTAAGGATCTGTACGCCAACACTGTCCTGTCCGGTGGTACCACCATGTACCCTGGCATCGCCGACCGCATGCAAAAGGAGATTACCGCCCTGGCTCCTTCCACGATGAAGATCAAGATTATCGCGCCCCCAGAGAGGAAGTACTCCGTATGGATCGGTGGGTCGATCCTCGCCTCCCTCTCTACCTTCCAGCAGATGTGGATCTCGAAACAGGAATACGATGAGTCCGGCCCCTCGATCGTGCACAGGAAGTGCTTCTAAGCTGGAGCGCGCCCGAAGCCCGCGGCCCGGCCGGGCTCGCGGCCGGCTGCTCAACTCAGGCTTGTAATCTCCGTTAATTTAATTGTACGTAAGATATTATTGTAATTAAATCGTAATAGTGACGGCAGGACGGAGCGCGGCGCCGCGGACGCGCCCCGACCGCCGGCCTCGGTACTGCACTCGCCAAAGGAATCTTTTGTAATCTCATGAATGATGATTGTATGTGCTGAAACGGATAAGACTACTTTCTTACTAGGTCATTTATAAATTATAAAAAATAATGAAAATACACGAAAAAAATTTGAAAAATTATACTTGACTTTGTATTTACCCCTCTTGTTTGGAATTATTTTGGGTTTATTATTTTTAATTGTTTTGGGCAGTGCAAGTTTTTGACACAAAAAAAAACTGAACGCGTCAGCATAACATAACAATGTTGCGCTGCTAATTTTACCATAGCAAAGATTAATTCTGTCAAAAACTAACTGCAGCTGAGCCTCTGCTGTAAGTTATCGCATATAAAAACTTCTCGAACGCGTTCACTACTCGGGTAAAATTCTCAATTACTATAGAATGGAATAATTGGCAACGCCACCTGCGGATCGAAACTACTGCAATAAACTGATCTCATAGTATTTGGCAAACGCGTTCGAGATTTATTTTGCGACCGAAAACTTACACTAAGCATACCGAACTGTGTTTGGAGAGAGCGATGTCCGACATTGACCTACGGACAGAAATAGATAAATTGGTGCAACGTGCCAAACTGAAGGCGCTGCGCTTCGCTCAGGAAGGAAGTAGCTAGCTAAAATTAGATTACCCCCACTGTAAGCAAGCGGCTATAGCGGCAATTTTTTTTTTATGGTATAGGGGGCAAACGAGCAGACTGATTGCCTGATGGTAAACGATTACCGTCGCCCATGGACACCTGCGACACCAAAAGTCACAAATGCGTTGCCGGCCTTTTAGGTTGGAGTACGCTCTTTTGTTTTTTTTTGTTGATCGTACGTATACCTTAGAGCTATAATATAGTTAGTGTAGTTACTATATTGTTACCAAATCGTGATTAGGTAAGTCTGTTTGATTGTTAGGCCGGATACACAACACACACCTGTAGCTTGCACATTTTTGTGCAAGGACCTGGCTCACGAGAGTCAAACTTCATGCAAATGAAGTGCAAGCTACAGTTTAGTGTATTCCCGGCCTAAAACTGTTACAGCAAGTTCACTTGCAAGATTTGGTTATGGAAAGACAAGACACCGGTTAAGTAAACATAAGTCGTCGCTTACTTAGCTACGATTAGGATTTGATTATGTATTGTTTTTCGTCGCCGTGAGGAGAGAAGAGAAAAATCACATTTCATCAGTAAAACTTTATTCCGAACATCACAAATATTTCCACGTTATTATTTCAAGTTAAGTTACAAACACGTTATAAATCACTAATAAATAAAACACAGTGGACTTATTACAAGCGTCAAAAGATGTAAAATATTTAAGAAGCTGTTAGTATATGAAACTTGTAAAAACATAATAGCTGCTGATTTGTTATTGTTCAGTCCGTAGTAAACAACTAGCACACTACACAATACTACATGTCATCACTCATCAGTTATGTTAATTACCTATACAATTCCTAAACCTGTGGTTAGTCTTAAGGCACATTAGTGACTTCAGAAGGGTTTCAGAGTAATTTAGCGAGGTGGTGTTAGTGAAAAGCTTATTATTTATTTGTAATTATCTTATGACAAGCCTTTTATTTAAACTTCAGTTCACACGTTATGGCTCACTGCCATTGGTGGGATTGACTTGAAATTTGGTAAGTTGAATGGTCCCATGTGAAATCAACCGTTTTGCAGTCAACAAAAAACGCTTGTAGTAAAAAGTTAGTTTTTTTTAAATTTCACGCTTTCTTTGTAGTCTTTATTTTTTATTATTTGTTTACACCAGGGCCAGAAAGACAGCGCGGTGTAGTAATAGGGTCCCGGTGGCGCGCTTGAGGCATGGAACCCTAAAATTAATATTATTGTGATTGATGTAAATATTAGTATCGTAGCAAAACTAGTTCATATGTCGTGTTATCGCTAATGTTAGAAAATGGTAACTTGGTAATGAACTCCAGTTGTATGCTTGGTGGTTAATTATTTTTTGACTTCTACTGTGACGACGAAAACAACTGAAATGAAGTTGGGACGGGAGAATCGAACCCAATCTTTAACATACTCCGTACATACGGTAACGCGTGCTAACCCATACACCATTTCGAGCGCGGACTTTGGGGTTCTCAGTAGAAATTAAAAAATAATCTCGACCACGGAAAAAGGGACGAGAACGAAAAATCCCGACATTCAGATTGATTTCTGTCACAATCATTTATAATAGCATCGTGAAATAACTACACTAGAAGTTGTCAGTATAATAAGTTTGCAAAAGGCGAGAAGACTAAGATTATTTTAATTAGGTGATAAATTTTAATAAAACACAATATTTCAATATGTTAATGTGAAATTCGAACTAACACCGACTTTCGACAACAACCTTACATAAATATGTTTCGAGTTTCTCTAATTAGACTTAAGATCTAATTTTATTCTATTTTATTGCCCACGGAAGATTATCAGCGGACGTGGGGTTTCTCTATGCTAACTAAGTCAATTTTGAGACAAATCGAGTTAATTAAAAACACTTATGATCTATGTTGGCATAAAATTTATTAACATCTAACTGGACTAGCTCCTTCACTAAACCTATTTCCAGATTAAATATACCTAAACGTCGCTAAATTATTACAAATTATAGTAAAAACTTAATTTATCAATAACTTAAAATAGATGTACAAATAAAAACTTACATAAACACAGATAAAACAATTCAGAACTAAGCGTATGAAACGGCATTGTGCGGTATTTAAATTTAATTGTAAAAAAGAGATTATTCTGTAGACACTTTATAATAGACACTTCGTTTTTATTCAACACTTAATAAGCACATAATTTTAAGTCACAAGTTAACAAACATGATTTGTACTTTGGACATTCATCTCTAAGGACGCAATCACATTAACGATAAGATATTTAAATAATTATGTCGGTCCATTTCATTTAAGCGAAGTGGACTTTAATACCAGCCTGGCTAGCACGACAGCGCACAAGTCGCGTCGCGCGCGAGATAGATTACCCGTCTCTTTCTAGAACGAACAGTAAGAAAAAGACGGGCAATCTATCTCGCGCGCGACGCGACTTATGTGCGCTGTCGTGCTAGACGTGCAGCTCGAAGTTGTGAACGCGTCCTAAATCACCAGGTAAAGAAACGCGGGCACACGATTAACATGATTCACTCTAGGAATGTTCACTATCCAATAATTGAACATCACAATTCCATGGACGATTTACTAATTTAACACCACACATTTGTCCACTAAACACATTATTCGAATTCATAAATTAATTTGACATATCAATTCCTTTTTGTACTTGTCCGATCCCCACAGCCTTAGCATATGCTACGTCTCACTTTCGCGTATGCTGTCTTCTGTGGCCATGCGGATGTCGGCGAGAGGGTTGCCGTGGACACGAAACCTAAAACATTAAATTATTGTCATACCACATGAAAAACTACTAAACTACAACCTAGTCAACTGAGGGCATAATACTAGTCTTTGCAACTGACGTTGAGTTGACTTGACATTGACGGATTGGCATTTCGGAGTATCTAAATAAAACAAATGTTTCCAGTGCATACCTTGATAATGTTTTCTTATGAAATGCCTGCAGTAAAATACTACTTTCTGAAAAACTGCAAAAACAACAGCAGATCACGTCCCGCCAGGTAAGCGGTCGGACTTTTTAATTTGGTATGCGCACGCGAGCTCGATGAAATCGAAAATCAAGTACCTGACAATTAAAAAAAAACCGGCCAAGTGCGTGTCGGACTCGCGCACGAAGGGTTCCGTACCAGAAAAAAGGCTAACAACTACTCTGTTAACGTCACTCCGTTAAAACGCCAACTACTCTGTTGTATGGGAGCCCCCCTTAATTATTATTATTTTGATTTTAGTATTTGTTGTTGTAGCCACAATAAAAATACATAATCTGTGCTAATTTCATCTATCTAGTTATTACTGTTCTTGAGATCTAGCTCGGCGAGTGGTAGCCATGAAAAAGGGCTAAAATATCACGTTTTTTGTATGGGAGCCCCCCTTAATTATTATTTTGTTTTTAGTATTTGTTGTTATAGCGGCAACAGAAATACACAATCTGTGAAAATTTCAACTGTCTAGCTATTACGGTTCTTGAGATACAGCCTGGTGACAGACGGACGGACAGCGAAGTCTTAGTAATAGGATCCCGTTTTTACCCTTTGGGTACGGAACCCTAAAAAACCACCAAAATTGAACCTAGCCTATGCTCAGTGGCGTAACTATAGGGTGGCAGGACTGGCAAAATGGCAAAAACTTTACGAGACGATAATACAATTCTTTATAGTTAGGAAGGGCCCCCTGATGAATATTCCACGGGCGAAATTATAGTTACCCCACTGCCTATACTTCATTTAATTTAGGATGAGAAACCACAACAACATTATACTGCGGTTCGTGAACTGTAATCTCTTAACAATTTGTACTAGAGTAACAATTGACGACACGCAAATAAAGTGACGTTAATAGTACATTACAGACCTAGGGCGGTGAATTCGTAATTGTCCAAGATCGCAGGTGTTTGTGGCCCGAACAGAAGGTGAGGGGCATAAATATGCGATCTGGGGCTTTACGAATTACCGCCCGTGGTTTGTATAAAGTTTTACGTCTTGCCTTGGCCAGGAAGTGAGATTTTCTGTCCGCGAAGCGGGCGTAAAATCCCAATTACGGCCAAGGGTGACGTAAAACAATTTTATTTTGCGGCTGCCAAACTAATGCACTGTATGTACTATTTGCTAGTTAAGAAATAGTTGACCAGACGCAATATAATGCTATTGTGGTTTCTCATTCTAAATTAAATGAAGTATAGTGCCTATGCTAGACTACCGACCTGTATACGCATGTGTAGGTGGGATTCCCGTGGTTGCTTTCGACGCGTAGCTCTAGCATGTCGTAAGCCACGGGGTACGAAACGCCGCCAATGTCGGTCGTCTTGGGGTACTTGACCGGGAAGTGCTGGATGGCGGTGCTGTTCGCGTCGTACATGTAGTCGCCGAAGAGATGAGGCTCCGGGTCCATTTCGCCGTGAAGACCCTGCAAGTTGTCACACATAGTCAACATTACAATCGGTTCATTTTAGAACCTTGTCGCTATAGGAACTGACACATTCAACTGACGGTGTAAGTGATGTTGGGTTACGGACTCCAAATTAGGATGAACACCTCAGAAAAATAGCTATGGCATCTCAGAGTCCAGAACCGGATGATTTATGGTCTTGTTAGGGCGGCTATGTCACTTGCTGATACCACAGGTAAACCTTCTTACAAGACTATCCTTACCTTCTGAGGCTAGTGTATCAAATTTAAAAGTATGATAGAACAACATTCATTACTTTGAGTGGTTAGGTTTAACAATACTGTAACATTGTCAATTTCTGGGAAAATTGCATATCAAACGAACCATGTATTCTGATCAAAATAAAAAATAAATGAACGACAAGAACGGTCTAATTTACAAATCTTTAATAGATTAAATAAATAAATATAAATATCTTGGGACAATTGACACCAATTGACCTAGTCCCAAACTAAGCAAAGCTTGTGATATGGGCACTAGACAACGGATAAACATACTTATATAGATAAATACATACTAAAATACATATAAACATCCAAGACTCGAGAACAAACATTCATATTTTCCATTGACTTAAGATAAACAACTAGACTCCCAATCGCAAACAAGTGCCTCAAGAAACGTCCGAGCGGCGTTGTCTATGTATTGTGTGTGTCAACACATCAACTTACACAGATAACATTAACACATTCGTTCAAATTAACACCTTATTTCGTGGCAGTAATGTTTAATGTCAGTTGCATACGATCGTGAGAAGTAATAACACGACGCCACGCGCTGGAAACCTGACTGTCTCTTGTTCTCAAGCGTTTGAGATTACGGTGCGAAAGAGACATGTACATTGTTATCGCAGCGCGGTCGAAACACGACTGAACCAAAACTCTGCACAATAGACGCGACGTGCAGACTTTTGCTTCCGACAGTTTTTGAGCGTGATTGTGAGTCTAGTTGTTTATCGTAAGTCAATGATATTTTCATACAAATATCTGCCCCGACCGGGGATCGAACCCGGGACCTCAAGCTTCACAGTCAGGTTCTCTAACCACTAGGCCATCCGGTCGTCAAAAAACACAACACAGCAACACAGATGTACTTACATAGACGGAAAAATTTTTGGGTGCCGACTCAATTTTCCCATCAACTGCGAGCAGTCGCGACATGTGCTCCAGAGAGAAGCCGGTCACTTCCACAATGGCGTAAGTACGGATCACTGCAAAAATAATGACATGTACGAGGGAGCGAGCAAGATCATAACTTGATCAAGGTTTAGTGGAATTTTATTTACTTTATTTATTTATGTCTAAAGCAAAATAAATTATTTCATTTCATTTCTAATTAATCATCATAAATTGACGAGTAGCCTGATGGAAAGTAGTATATGCGATGCGGCTAACACCCGATTGCTATTTTGATTCCCTTTTCCACCTATGGCCCACTGATAAATTCGTGACTCATATCCAAAACATGAATTTATTGAATGACAAGTAACAAGTAGCAGCCGTAACCCGGGTAACAAATTATAGAGATGAAGATGAAGAGGTATATATCACCCACAATGACGCTATGGTTTTGTTGCCTAAAGCATTTTCTGTTCCGTATGAGATAAACACGCAATTAATGTATGTTTGTATATATACCGAGGTACCCGGGGAAGCCCTGGAAGGCCCAGCACTCGGCGGGCATGGCGCCCGGCGTGAGCGCGAACCGCGGCGACGTGTACACCCACCACACGGGCAGCCCCAGGATCGAGTACTGCTTCGTTTTGATCTGGTACAGCTCCGTGCATTTGGTCGACACCACTTGCCCGCCTGTTGGAAAACGGCGGTTTAATTGTGAAAAAACAAATATTTTTAAGATTTTTTTCGAGTCTGGGTATAAATTTAATTTTAATATGACCCTAAAACTGTTAAAAGTTCAGGCCTTGAACAGCTTTTTGACGCGTTAGTAGCCCAAACAAAGTACATGTTTAAAATATACTAGCTAGTCGATGTTTGGAAGCGCTTAAAGCTACCCTCGACGAACGAGGCAAGTCGTTAGTTCTGTTATAAATAATAATAATAATCATCATCATCATCAGCCTGAAGACGTCCACTGTTGAACAAAGGCCTCCCCCTTAGCACACCATAATGAACGACAACTCGCCACCTGCACCCACCGGTTTCCCGCAATTTATAAAAAGAAATAAAATAAATATAAAAATAAAATTAAAATTATTATTTTTAAATATAAAAGATAAACTAACCAGCAGACTCCAACGCATAATCCACCAGTCCAGTCTTGTCAGCGTCGTAAACGTCCAGCATGCCAGCCACGATGCGCCTCACAGCTTCCACGTCGAAGTCACCCCCATCACCCCTCTCATGCCTCACTTCCACCTCCCTCACATATTCCTTAACCCGTTCCACAATCACCTCCATTTGCCTCCTCTCAAACACAGCCAAATACTCCTGCACTATTCCACGTATCCTGTCTTCGTCCATCTCTGGTTTCCAAGAAGATATAAGACGTTCGTGTATTTCCTGACTCATTTGTTGCATCTGCTCTTTCGACATGTAGTGCTTATCGAAATAGGATTTTAACTTGGCAGCTACTGCGTCGCTGTTGGCATCCATATTGAATATGTGAATCAGATTTTGTTGCAAATATTTCACAGAGTAGTCTTCTATTTGTTGTTCTAAGTTGTCGAATTTGGATAGTTTTTGGTTGAAATGTTTGAGGCGGGTGTCCACGTTTACCGCCCAGTCTTCTAGAGCCGCTATCCGCTTTGATAAGTTAGGGTCTTGTACTATTTGAGGTGGCTGGTAGGTGTCGGCGACCACTTGCTGAGGAAGTATGTGCTCAGAATAATGGTAACCTGAAAAGTGAAAGAAAACAAGGTATTACATTTGTTTAATTTGGATTCTCTGTCCTTCCCGCATTATAAGCTACATTTGGAATAAATTTAATAGCCGTGGAACGTTCAGGGAAGGACAGAGTGGTAAATAAACTATATATAAATATTTTTCACTCACCTAAAGTGTAGCGTCCCACATAGTACGTCCACTTTGTAAGGTGATGATTGACCTCTATCCTTCCCCGATTTTCAGATTCAAATAATGGCGCAGGGAAGAATGTGGGGACAGGAATAAAACATGATTGCATAGGAAAAATATAATTATGTCAAAAAATAGCCCAACAGTACAATGTTATGAATACTGTGATAAATAAATATATATAAATTGCGCATATTAGTGAATATACCAACCCAAAATATGAATAACTAAAGCTAATCTTAAATTTAAAGTAAAGCAACAGAATTTATAATTAAATCCGTTTTCGACTTTGTGACGCTTTTAAACTTGTTCATCAAATTTTAAAAGACTGCGAATATTGGTGTAATTTAAAAATCAAATTGAATTTATGACTAGGGGTTAAGTCTTTTCGAAAATTAGCGTATAATTTTAGTCACTGAAGAATAAGTTTACTTTACACTTTACACCAACTTAATTACTCTTACATTAAAAACTTATTTAAATGAACAGGTACTGAATAATCAATTAAAACTCCAAATTATGGCCGCTTATTACTTTCAAGGTACATTTAGTTTCTCACTTTCAAATCAATAGAATATGTAGATTTATTAAATAAAATTAAAATATGTAAATATGGTAAGCATATCTACATCTGCGTTCAAGCAATATAATTGCATCTATAAAATAAAATAGGATTATTTAATAACATTCTTATTATTTTAAGCAAGTAAATAATTTATAATAATTAGCATAAACTATTTTGTACTTTTATTGTCATCAAGTATTATTGTGATACAAACATAAGTATTGTTACAGGACTATTTGAGTGTGCAAAATAAATTAAATAAAAATAACTTCCTTGGCTACTAAATATTAATCAAAGAAAACGGTTCATACCGAAGTGGATTCAAGGATAAAAAAAGTAAATACAAGTAGGTAAATATCATGTTTACACAATACTCTCATTTTTATCATCATTTATAATATTGTTTAAGATAACATAGAACCGGTAATAAAAGAAGGACAATTAAACAGCAAAACCACATAAATTAAAATAGCGTTAAGTACAAAATCGTACAACTTATAATATTAAAATTGCATCAAATTGAACACTTTAAGCTAAAACATGTTTTGCTTCCATAAATAACACTAGGCGAACATAAGACTCCGAACACGTTCCCTCGTCAAATAAACGACATTAGTTTCATCTTATCATGGTGGACCACCAGGCCCCTCTTTTCCACTGGGCACTATGGGCACGTGCCCAGGGCCCCGCGATCGAATGGGGCCCCCTAGTTCCTGCCAGATTACCAAATGATAACCGATATTTAGGTCATAGGGGCCCCATGATCCTAATGTGCCCAGGGCCTCAAATAGTTTAAAGACGGCCCTGTGGACCACAGAAATAAATCGTATCAATTCTTTAGTTTAGCCTGACCTTCAAGGCTGGTAGGTTTGAAGTAGTCCGCAGCGCCGATAAAAAAGATAAAGAAAAAAAAACCATCACTAAACTCACTCACAATAAACATTGGGATTGTTATGACATGTCACAGACGGAAAACATGTTGCTATGGACCGCGGGGGCAGAGTGGTAGTGAACTATAAGAATAACCTTGCCTACAAAGAGAACAAGCAGTTTGAACTAAAAACATCTCGGATCCTAGTTTTCCGAACATTGTTGACGCCGCTGCGGACACCTTAAATTATGACATGCAAATAAAACAGAACCTCAAAATGATATGATAATCTGTTTCTTGAACGACTACGCAAGAACTAGCCGCCTCATATACACTACTTCGAAATCCGTCTATAAGGGACCCTGTGCTTTCTTTTGAGGGAATTCAAAAATTTATTTCTGTTACTTCAAGACAAATTTCAGTTTTTATCCGACCACACCGCCGCGTATACGCAGTAACGTGTCGTAGGCGTCACGTTTTCTCACCGTTTCTTCATACATTTCGTTGCGATTCCGTAACGTCACCGTTTTTTAAGCAGCGGTGTGGTCGCACCTTAATACTACATACATAGAACCTTTTATGTGATCATAGGTAGCTACCTAAATGCAAACCATTTAGACTAAATATTACTAAAGATAAAAGTGTGAATATATACTTCCATAACGATGCAAATAGGTCTATAACGGTTTTAATCACAACCTAATAACAATAACATCTCCAAAGTCACGAATCTCCAAAACAGAATCCCACATCTACGAACTATTCAAAATAAAACCTCACTGCGTTAGTGAGGCATTATTTGCCAATACGATCTCTGACTACCAATCACTAACCTTTAGTAATATTTAGTCTAAGACTTATGTAAACAAGTCAGAAAAAAAAGCCTCTATCATCCAAGCACGCCGCCCCAAAACCGCCGTAGTTCTTCAAAACAGCTCTCTGCTACAACTTTGACGTAATCGGACGCGTCTGACATCCTGTTCTGCACTATATCCCTGTACTCGATATACGTTTTAGACACCTCAGGCAGATTCTCTGTTATGTCTGGGAGGGTAATGTTTATGTCCGGCAAAGAGAGGTTGAACGTAGGCAGTGTTATGTTGGGCAGAGTTAACTTGGGAATGGTAAGAGCGGAGA
Source organism: Pandemis heparana (assembly GCA_963854515.1). NCBI lineage: Eukaryota > Metazoa > Arthropoda > Insecta > Lepidoptera > Tortricidae > Pandemis > Pandemis heparana. The sequence continues at coordinate 12,574,591 of OY978013.1, read as the reverse complement.
ACTCTGATAAATCTAGATTGAAATCGGTAAAGTTGGGCATCGCCAAACTATCCAGGTTCTCGTATGTGTAGTATGCTGAAAGGAATTTGGTTTTGTTACTCACTGAAGATATTTAACATACACAACTTATATTTAATAAGTTCCTATAAGTCTTGCTGCGTTATTTAAGTAATTATTTATGGACAGCGGTTTCGCTGCGGGGCCTATACTACACTAGGCAACAACGAAACTACAGTAGGCTTATTGTCTAACTGGCTCGCAATCGCCATCGTGTTCATTTTGATAGTTCATGTATGGGCTGACAATTGGCATCGGAATCAGTTAGCTGACAAGAACTGTCAAAATGAACGCGATGGCGATTGCAAACGAGTTCGACAATAAGCCTACATGTTGTGCAAGCATAGACACAAGGTTGGATCGGGCTACGTTTTAACACCAGAAAAACCCCGACAAAGGCGAAGACTAGTTTTTGAATTTGTTGATATTTACTACAAATTTTACTATTCAATTATAATATTCAATACTTTCATTATAAGACAATAACGTGCTTACGCAAGGGCGGCGTTTGCCAGTCTTATAGAACGAAATTTACACAACTTTGTTTGTATAACATCCATGTTTATTTTATCCCGCCCTTCGGTTCAATGCCGCACATTTGGTGGCAATATGTCCCCTTGAATGCGGATTTTGTTAGATAAACAAAACGTACATTTTAGATGACTTTTCAGTGATAGCTATAACTAAAATCTTTGATCATTAAATAATTACAATTACTAGCTAGAATATAAAGCTCCAAGGTTTTCTTCAGGTACTTGGTTTCGAACCGTGGTGCCGTTGATCCTTTCCACTCCAAAGAGAACTTTTATTAGTTTTTTGACTGAATAAAGTAGAAAAGGGTAATACTTACATCCATATCCGAGTAGCGGGAGTAGGAGAAGCAGCCACGGCCACCAGCGGCGCTTGGACGTCTTCTCCTGATAATTGCGTGCTGCATGCTTAGAGCTAACGCTCGCTTCACTCGGTGAGAACTGTAAATAAATGTTTCGATTACGTTCGTGAAACGTTACGAGCATTAGCAGCCATACACCATCCAAGACGTAACTAGAAAATAGTTATCACGAAGGGGTGTGATTTTCAAAACAAACACTGCATTTGGCCGGCAATAAGCAATTGACCTGTTCGTTCGGAAACATTATTACACAGAGTCATGTCAGTTTTACTTTTCGTGTTTATTTAGGGCAATAAAGTGGAGCCCGCGCAGATGGTAAAAGCCCATCGAGGCAACAGCCGAAATTCTTAGGAATCATATTATAGGCGATGCGGCTAGCAACCCATCACTATTTTGATTACCCTTCCCACCTATACGCCTGTAATCGTGCTAAACGTGGTTTTTTGGTCTTTTTACCTCAGGCTGTATATACATATAGACGTGATTTGTAAGTCTGTGTGTGTGTGTGTGTGTGTGTGTGTGTGTGTGTGTGTGTGTGTGTGTGTGATAAAGTGGAGTAAGTTGCGACTAGATACACATTGATAGAGTATGCGGTACTTACAGTTTCGGTGACAGTGGTGACAGTGGTAGTAACGACAGTCTTGATAAGAGTATAGATCCAGTAGAACGGCGCAGCCGCCACCGATGCGCTCCGAGACAGAAGGCTCGCTGAAAAAAGGAATTACCAAAAAAAAAGTCAGAGACACTGACACTACTAGTCCAACAAAACTAATTACCAGGGCCCCGTTTCTCGAAGCTTATTAGACTAAGAATGTTAGTGGTTTGTTTCATTATTTCGTTTAATTTACGAGACAAAACACTAATATTATTCGTCTAATAAGCTTCGAGAAACGGGGCCCAGATGGTTATATGGTTAATGTGTACCTACTGGAATGGGTCGAGACAGTTTACAACTAACGCTTCTCCATTGGGTATGTGCGCATGATGAAAAGAACAGTCTTCCCCGATATTACATTAGAGCTCGCTTGCAAAATAATATTATTTTGTTATAAGGAGTTCCGGAGCGTCACTTTAATCATCATCACCATATCAGCTGTAAGACGTAGACATAGGCCTTCCCCTCGATGTCTGCCAGATCATGTTTTAAAAAAAACCAGTCGAACATAGAATCTCCTTTTTTTAAGTCGGTACATAAATATAAATTTAACCTTAAAAATTTACATCTCTTCCGTAGTAAATATCGATGGTCTAGTTCACACTTATTATATTTTCTTGTGCTCCATCGTCACTAATTAATTAATAAAAAAAGTAATTAGTACGATTGTTAACTAGGCTATGGATATGTAGGTTGGTTCCTATCTAAATTTACCTTGTGCTGGCCTTCTCTCCGTGTAAGGGTACCGATGCGCCGGCCCAACCACGCTGCGGTAAGCGCTGCTCACGGTAGTAGTGATGCTGGTGACGATGGTTATCAGGAGGCGCGTGAGCCACCACCGCTGCTCCGCGGGGGGGTACCCGTTGCCACGCACGTAAGCTTCGTCGTCGGAGCTGTCTATTGCCTGCCGAAGAACAAGGTTGGAAGCTCAGTTTATCGAAGAATTTAAAATGAAAATAAATGATGTCCACTTAATTATAATAGACCAACGGTTCCTAATCTGTTTTGCTTATTGACGCCTATGTTTAATTGTTTTTCCATTACAAACAATGTATGACTTCTTTGGGCAAATGTGTGACAAAGTATCTTAACTCATCTTTATTAAAAAACTCTTTTTAATTCTTAATATAAATGACTATATCCTATATAGGGATTGCAATCCCGCGGGATCCCGCGGGATCCCGCAACTTTGAAATTATGTTGTAAAATCAAATAGAAACTACATAATTTTTGTGTAAAAACCAACTTCTATTAAACATTTCTTACATTAAGAGCGTTTATCCATACCGACCTGGCAACGTCGCATTCCTAGTGCTCTCCACGATCCCTTCACAGAAATTGAATAAAAGCTTAAAATGTGGTCTATACAAGTTCATCGTTTTTAGTGTATCAATGTGTCCAATCCAATGCAATAACTAATCGTGATGGACTTTTATTTTCGTATTAAATAATATAATATATCGTTTAATAAGAAAATAAAAGTCAATCAATTATTGCATTAGACACACTAAAATACACAAAAAACAAAGTGCACAACAGACACACATTTCAGACTTTCATTCAATTTCCATGAAACAATCGCAAACCAAAAATGCGACGCCGCTAGCCCAATAGGAATAAACCTTCTTAAGCAACAGAAATTATTTCTTCGCTATTAATTAAGTATAAGTAATTGGTAATCTGTTTTTTTAGATTCATCTTTAAATGTTTGGCATAGTTTAATAGTTTTGTAGTTTTATATTTTTAATTCAGTCTTATTTAATCCTACTAATATTATAAATGCGAAAGTTTGTGACGATGTGATGATGTGACGATGTGAGTGAGTGTGTATGTTTGTTCCTTCTTCACGCTAAAACGACTGGACGGATTTGGATAAAATTTGGAACAAAGATAGCTGGTACCCTAGATAAAAACATAGGCTACTTTTTATCCCGGAAAATTGCATAGTTCCCGCGGGAAAACGATAAACATGTTAAAGGTCGTAGCTGCCTAGAGTCGCATCGTAAATAATCAACATCAGTTCGTAAGTAATTCTACGCGGACGAAGTCGCGGGCAGAAGCTAGTGACTAATAATAATCAAATCACAACTTTCTTTTAAATGCTATTACTATGTTATCAAACTATGGTGATAATACGCTCTTTATCGCTAGTTTGAGCACCAAATTTTTTATTTGCGGGATCCGCGGATCCGCGCTTTAAAGGTGCGGGATCCAGCAGATTAATAAAAGCTGCGGGATCCCGCGGGAATGCGGGATCCCGCTTTGCGGGATTGCAATCCCTAATCCTATACTCATTTAATTGTTACTAAAAGTATTCATCAATACAAATAATAGACCAAGTTTGTTGTTCTTTCTGATGCTGAAAAGAAAAACGAAAATTCTACTAATATTATAAATGCGAAAGTTTGTGAGTGACGATGTGAGTGTGTATGTTTGTTCCCTCTTCACGCTAAAACGATTGAACGGATTTGGATAAAATTTGGAACGGACATAACTGGTACCCTAGATTGAAACATAGGCTACTTTTTATCCCGGAAAATTGCATAGTTCCCGTGGGATAGCGATAAACATGTCAATTGCTAATTTTACGCGGACGAGGTCGCGGGCAGAATCTAGTAGCAAATAAACACGGTAGCCTCCGAAAATTCCGAAAGCCAAGGTATACCGAATTCAACCGATCTGTCAAACTTCGCATGCAATTCTTGCACGTGTCTAAACGGGCCTCAAAACCCGCTCAATCCCCTTATTCATAAACGCTCTATAGGCTTCAGTTAACTTAGTAATAGTTTGTCCTTATCTGTCACATTGACATTCACCTTCCACAGATAAGGACAAACGATTGCTAAGTTAGTAGAAGAGCCTTTATGAATAAGGGGGTAATTCTGCAGTTTTGTCCAGCATTTTCTGACAGTACTTACCGTATACCGTTTCCGCAGCGTGTTGGATGTCCAGGCGGTGGTAGCGGCGAGTCTGTCCACCTCGTCCACGCTGGTGTTGGGGCCTTGCACGCGGAACTGCGAGAGCGACCGCCGCGACATGTTCGGCACGGCGATCTGGCCTGGCGCGAGCTCCACGCGGTCTTTGGACAGCGGCGAGTATGTGTAGTCTGTTTTGGGGTATTTGCTGGAAATAATAGGTCGAAGTAAGTTTTTGTTTAGTTTTTAGCTACAAAAACGGATAACTCGCGTATAAAAGCCGAATAATGCTCGACTTATGTTTCGGATTATCCCGTACCGTTCCGTATTGGTGTTCGTTTCGCTGCCGCCGGGGCGAGCGTTCTTTGAAGGACTACGGAATAGTCCGAAACATATATTACTCGGCTTTTATACGTGAACTAGCAGCCCGTCCCGGCTTCGCACGGGGTAGACAATTATTTATTTGGTTAGCATTTTCATTAATGTTTAAAATGAAAAAGTTGTTGTAGTACATAACTACAATAGATGGACATATGCTACCGCGGAGTTTTTTGTAGACATTATGATGTTCTTCAATATTGTTGTACATTATTTTGTTCTATCGCTAATAGTTTCGGCAGCGCATTCGACGAAAGACATTTAAACTCATTTTTCTACACCTTCGGTTACATTGTTCAAATTTTACCAAGGATCCCTAATTTTTTTCAAAATGAAATGTAGCCTATGTCAAATTGGAAGAATGTAGCATTCTATTGGTGAAAGATTTTTTTAAATCGGCCCAGTACTTTTTGAGCCTATTCATTACAAACATACAAAAATAGGTACAAATCTTTCCTCTTTATAATATTAGTGTAGATGTAGATTATCAGTTTTTGTAATTATGATTAGTCTCACGGTAGTTTCATGTTGAAAGTTAAAAAAGTTTTAGCTGTTGTTACTTTGGACTTGGACTGTTTTTTTTACCCTTTGTTTCGCAGTGTTGATTATAAACCAACAAACATACTTTAAGGTGGCCTTTTTGTATATATATTTTTAACTATTTTTGGTAATTTAACAAGAATCTAATGAGGCTTGAATTGTGTACACTTGGTTCGACTTTCGAAATACAGGGTTAAATAGTGTTCCGTTGTCTGTAAGTTATTTAAAAAACCGGCCAAGTGCGAGTCGGACTCGCGCACCGAGGGTACCGTATCATTATCTATAAATATCTATAAACCAGTGTAAGCAGAGCCCTGCTCCAAAGCAAAATGTACGCAGTGTGGGGTCACTTTATATTGTTCACTGACTGGTTATTCCTTAATCTGTGCTATAAGACCTACCTTCATACCAAATTTCAAGATTCTGCGTTCACGGGAAGTACCCTGTAGGTTTTGATTCTTTGAGAGTTGCGGAAATTTGCGGCATAAACGGCTGTATCTTTTGGTTGCGTTGGTTTAGAAGTTTGATTTTTTCACAGCTCCAAGGGGCTATTTGATATTTGATATAAATTATAAATGCGAAAGTATGGATGGATGGATGGATGGATGGATGGATGGATGGATGGATGGATGGATGGATGGATGGATGAATGGATGGATGGATGTATGTATGTATGTATGGATGGATGGATGGATGGATGGATGGATGGATGTTTGTTTGTTACTCAATCACGCCAGAACGGCCCAACGGATCTGGTTGAAATTCGGCACATAGATCGATAAAAGTCTGGAATAGCACATAGGCTACTTTTTATCCCGGAAAATTGCGTAGTTCCTGCGGGATAGCGATAAACGAATTCTTTGCAGACAAAGTCGCTGGCAACAGCTAGTTTGATATAAATTTCAGCTTGATACCTCCACGCGTTCCTGAGAAAAAGGGTCTTGACAGACGGACGGACGGACGGACGGACGGACGGACAACAAAGTGATCCTATAAGGGTTCCTTTTGAGGTACGGAACCCTAAAAAGTATATGTACTCTAATCATTGTAATTCTCAATAAGCAATGTCTCCTATTCAAATGTTACGAATTCATATATGAAACTGTACTGAATTCTGAAGTGGGTGGACATGAAGCATAACCGACATCATATTACAAGATTTAGTCACAAATTATGATTTACTGTTAGAAATCCGTATCAATCAAAGAACCAGGACGGAGCAATTTAAACCTGCCGGGTTCTGAAACTTTATAGTTCTAAGGTTTTTATTGGATTGAACACATCTAGCACTTATGAAGGTCCCTGTATCTTGCGTAATGTGTTCTTCAATAGAAAAATACTTGATGTTATTTTATTTATTACTTTAAAACTAAGTACCTAATAGGCGATGCCCTTTCCCTCACTCGGCTAGTTCCTCGTCTTCGTGTTCTCATCATCAAATATAATATTAATCTTCTGAGATCTCAATATGTTACTTCTCTACCCAAGGCAAAGGATAAATATTGCAACTGACAAGTCTGTCACGAACTTAGTTAAAGAGCAGATGTCAAAGCTGCAAGAGGTTTGTTTCGTCATTATTTCATTAAAAACTTCATGGATAAAAACTTGAGTGATAGGTGCAAAAAAAAAAAATCTGAGTAAAATAATAGTACAGTCAGCGTCAAATACTTTGTGACACCCAAAGTGGCCAAAAAGTTGCCAACACGACCTTATTTCAACTGCAACAATGACGTGTTGCGAACTATTTGGCTACTTTTATTTGACCCTGACTGTATCTACATTTTCTATTGTCGGCCTTTTTTTTTTTCATGTGTGTTAAATAAATATATGTACATACAAAGTACCAATTTTGCTTTCTTTAATTGTTTCTATTTCTGATCTGAATATTGCAATGTTCAAAACTTCAAACCATCAACGGTCAACCCAGAATTCGAAAAGCAAACGCGGAAAAGGAAAAGTAAAGGTAAAAGCATATAATAGGCATCACTAATCCTAACAGTAGCACAAAAGCAGTACCGTCACATATTAGCATACCTCACGATTTCAGTACACCTCAGCCCCTCATACATGGCTGCGCACGATCAAGTCAGGTGGAACTAACTTGTGCTACGTCACCGCACTGATCACACTTGTATCACACACGTTACGGCCATTAAACATTACGTTACCACTACATTAATTATCGTAACGCGTAACGCATACACGTAGCCGCAAAAGTGCATTAAACTAGTTTTGACCCGAAAAATAGAACTGTTCAATATTTTATTAACGTGAGCACAGCCTAGTAAAGATATTGAGTAATTAATGAAATTGTGGATACTTTAAAATAGTTATAAATGCAACTAAAACGCGATTGTTTCATGCGCCGGCGCAGGAGTGCGTTTGGCATTTGCAATGCAACTGTCGCCCGACAGATATAGAAATAGAACTTATTAATCGTCTGCTCCACTGTAGTGTGTGATCGTTTTGTTTGTGTTCACGAAAATGTTCTTATGTGCCTAGTTTTAGTAATGTTTACTATCCTACTTCCTATATCCTGTACCTGTATTATAAATGCGAAAGCTTGTGACGATGTGTGTGAGTGAGTCTGTATGTTTGTTCCTTTTTCACGCTGAAACGACTGGACGGATTTGGATGAAATTTGGAACGAAGATAGCTGGTACCTTAGATTAAAACATAAGCTACTTTTTATCCCGGAAATTTGCATAGTTCTCGGAGGATAGCGATAAACATGTCAAAGGTGAAAGCTGCCTAGAGTCGCAAGGTAAATAAAATAATTATTGCAGAATATACCTATCAAAATCAGTTCCTAATCCTAAAAATAATTCTACGCGGACGAAGTCGCGGGCAGAAGCTAGTGTAGAATAAATCTGGGAACAGCAGTCGAGGAAACTTTTGGAGAACAAAGTCGCTTTCCGCTGTCTAAGTATACTTTTTTTTTTAAAAATTCGCTACATTGAATGTCATTGCAGATAGACACGCGTGTAGCGTCTACTTGCATTTTTTTCACTGTCAGATAGAGGGGTCAGCGGTTTATCGAATAAATTGGCCATTGAAGTACTCGTTCTGTCTATATTTAGACAGCATTAAGAAACTCCTGTCTTGTTAATTATAAGAGTTGTATCACCATATTGAAACGACAACAGGATGAACTGACAGTACCACACCAGTTTTTTAATCTTGGAGATTATTTTAGCATGTATAATGTTCTTTATTCACTGAAATATTTGTACTTCGAATTCGGCAGTTTGTCCTTTATATAAGAAAAAATCTCTAGATAGAATAAAATGAAATGTATGATGATATAATTTCTTCCTAATAACTAACTAATATTATAAATGCGAAAGTTTGGATGGATGAATGGATGGATGGATATTTATTTGTTACTCAATCACGCCAGAACCGCCCAACGAATCTGGATGAAATTCGGCACAGATAGAGAAAAGTCTGGAATAGCACATAGGCTACTTTTTATCCCGGAAAATTCCCGCGGGATAGCGAGAAACGAATTCTTTGCAGACGAAGTCGCAGGCAACAGCTAGTCTACTATAAAACAATATTGCTACTTATTGACTGACTGCTGTCAGCCGATACTTCGAAATATTCTTACGTTTATAAACATCCAAAACACTTACGTCAATTTGAGTTCAATAGTTTCAACGTCCGTCACTCTTATTACGTTCTCCATATTAAAAACTATAAATAAAAACTTCAATAAATATAATTAAATGTCAGTTATGAATAAAATTAATACACACAACCCAGCCAGCTGGACAATTTAAATTGGATCACCGGTAGTGGGTAGCATACAAACTAACATAAGCTACCCACAACGAAAATAAAAAAATACCACCTGCACATTTTCCTTTTGATCACAAATCCAAGTTTAATTGAACAATAGATTTAATATCTTAGTTGCAAAGTAAGCGTGGCTATATCGAGGTCGATGCGACGCTAATATCAGAAATAACATTGTATAAAGGAAAAAGCAGCTTTATTTTTTTCTATTTGTACAGGAAAACGATATATATTCCAGGCGACCTTCGCGCCGCGGTGTGCCCGTCCGCAATCCAGTAATTGTAAACAAGCTCAATGACTGATACTCCACGCCTGCACTTTGCATGTTGGCAAAGATTTGTTTTTGCACAATTTTACAAGGCCCACCCACGTAGAACGAATTTAACATGGTATAAATAGGCCTTCAAAGTCAAACTGGTCATATAACAAAGGTAGCTAATCTGTTGATGCAATGCAAAACTTTTAGCGACCAACTCCTTTTGTTATTATTTTTGATACCTAACTTTACATTACCAGATTTGTAATCTACTTAGTTTCATTAACGCATTCGCTGCCAGCTGCCAAACCAGACTTCTTGAGGCGCCTCTGACGAACATTTGCGATCAAATGCCTGTAAAATTATGGCAGCGGCAATGGGCGAAAGTCACGAAAACTCATATACGCGTGGCAGTGAATGCGTTTACTAACATATAACCGTGTTCATGTAGCGAAAGTAAATCAATTGCGAGTGGGCGTAAGCAGGCTATTGTTTGTCACATTGAAGAATATCGTCGTTTTGCCGCTAAATGCAGAAGTGATTCAGTGTTGTGAGCCAATTTTAAATCGGGCCACTTCAAATCGGCACAATAAAGAAGTATGCCCAGTCCTTTTATTACCCACTCATCATTGCCATTTAAAAACTATATAGATTCAGGCGTTACATTGCGGAGGGCTATGTTAATAAATAATAATAAGAATAAATAAATAATAAATAAATATCAGGGAACAATTCACACAAATTGACCTAGTCCCAAAGTAAGCGCTAGTAAAGCTTGTGTTATGTGTACTAGACAATGATATACATACTTATATGTATAGAGAAATACAGATAGAAACACCCATGACTCAAGAACAAGTATTCATGCTCATCACACAAATATTTGCCCTTACCAGGATTCGAACCCGGGACACTTGCTTCGTAGACAGGGTCACTACCAACTAGGCCAACCGCGTCGTCAAATAAATAAATATATATAGTCTATATGAATATTCTGTTGGTTGGTGGTTCTGATTCTCAATTCGGTTGTTTTTCCGTTATTTTGTTTTGTGATGTTGTTTTTTTTTTTTTTTTTTAATTATGGCTTTCACCCTTGCTTTGATTTAGCAAGGCGTATTTCGCCAATGTCGACGTAGTGACATAATGTGATGTTGTTGTATTTTTAAACATTGACTGCATGAATAGGATTTGACAAGAGCATGACTGTTTTGCATGATTGGCCTCACTAAATTGCAAAGTAAAGCTATCCATTTAATTTATTACCTTGTTTATAAATCACGTTGTTTAACACTGGTTTCAGTGCTGTTTCGACGCAAACAGTAAAGATTGCCAGAAAAAAATAGGTGCTATCTACCAAAATCTGCCAAATCCCAGCGTGCACTGAGGGTAGGCGATTGAAATGTGGATTTGCTAAGTCTCCCTGTCCAGCCCGCCAAGTTACCTCACTACTAGTTATTATTACGCTATGTAACTATTACTTAATATTTTTTATTGCTTTTGCGTCTTTCCAACCTTTTGTCACTGGCGTTACTGCTACTTAGATCACCCTGTTCATGTTTTTGTTGTATAAAATGGTCCTCTAGAAGAGATCGCTACTAAGCGATGAATAAGACCGCTTATTGATTACCCTTTTACAATTATTCGTACTCAATATACTGTATTGTGGTCATCATCTTCCTAGCGTTTTTCCCGGCATTTGCCATGGGCTCAGCTCATTGAGCCTGGGGTCCGATTTGACAACCTAAACCCAAGATTTGGCGTAGGCACTAGTTTTTACAGAAGCGACTGCCATCTGACCTACTGTGGTGTTCAATAGAATATTAGTATTGTATCGTATTGTATTACTCACTTCCAGTACTCGCCGGCCATCTTGTAGAGGCGGTACGGCAGGTGTTCGGTGCCGGGCTCGCGGCCCAGCAGGCTGTTCACGTCCGCCAGCGCCTGGTCCGCGAAAGAGCTGTCTGTCGAGCATGAGCTGTACGCCGGACTGCCGAAACGCGTCGACCTGAGGGCAGAACACTATTTAGCTAATGACAAGAAGGTATCGCAATGTCGAGAGTGCACCCGTTTTTATTCCAGAGCTTTCAACCTTGACTCGTGTCGTGTAAACTTGTGCTGGTAGTGCGGAACAATTTAGTAGGCTGATATCAGCCAAATATGTGGTCTACCCTAAGGTATAAGACGTGGCTGTCAACTTGAAATTTCGACTTTAGCTTAGCGACATTTTCATGTGATAGGAAGTTGAATGAAAAGTGGTAGACCACTTATTTGGGGACCGTAAATACGAGCAAAATTAAATGCATTGTGCCATTGAGACGCGACATACTTTTTATAAAAAAAATGCAACTAGAACGTGTTAAGAATTCACTACAGGTAATTGATGTCTCTTGGTGCAAGAGTTCCACATTTGCGTTCAAGTTAATCACAACACAACTAACTTTACTAAGTATAAATTACTGAAAATATGTTATGTCTAGATTCAAAATGGCGTTCAGCTAATGCCACTTCCTACACATTTATATTTTCACAAAGTATTTGTATTCAAATCGACTATGATTTCCGCGCTAATAAGAGTGAAATCCTTGAGATGAAGAATGTTTGAGGCCAGTTTTGACGCAATGTGAAACATTTGCAGACATGAAACATAGTTCGACAAGTCGAAACCTTATCCCTTACATGTAATTACTCAATTATAATGTAAGCTACTACTACTATTTACGTCAGAATTCAGAAAACGTATCGTAAATAAAAGCGTGGGTAAAAATTTGGCTCAAAGCCAACAGTGGGTAACTACTGAGTAAGACCGCTTCATGGCTGATTTTAATTGAAAGTTAACCTTCAGGATTCATAGCGAGTACATTCTGAATTACATTTACCCAGATTGCGCGAAAGGAATACATTGATTATTGATTGATTGATTATATGGTTGCATTACTAATGCAACCATGGTCGTAATTTCGACGTTTCAGAAACTACATAGTTTTGTCTTTTGAAAAGTCTCTTGCGGCGCATTCTTCTTGGCAATGATGGTCTTTCCGAATGCACTGGTAGTGTCAAAAAAATACATGTAATAGTACGCTTTGGCGGCCTATTTGCAAAATAAAATTTAGAATTTTGTTTTTTTTTCTCTTCAAAATTGCTACGGAATATTTCAATTGTTGTTGGGTTGTTAGTTTGAATCAATAGCCCGGTATTTTATTTACAAGATTTTGGAATAATAGTTGGCAAATGTTTCCATTGCCACACACTGATCGACGTTTAAAATGAACCGCGACAAAAGCTCTAAATTATGAATCACAAATTTATATGTAAAATCTTTGAGGGGTGTTATACTTCATTTAATTTAGGATGAGAAACCACAACATTATATTGCGGTTCGTGAACTGTAATCTCTTGACAATTTGTACTAGAGTAACAATTGACGACACGCAAATAAAGTGACAGTAAAACAATTTTATTTTGCGGCTGCCAAACTATTGCACTGTACTATTTGCTAGGTAAGAAATAGTTGACCAGCCGCAATATAATACTATTGTGGTTTCTCATTCTAAATTAAATGAAGTATAGTCATTTCAAACTAACCCAACCACCAGCTTAAATATTCCGTAACAGTTATATGAGACCTTGTATACCATTTTCATTCTTACCTGTCCTATTTGGTAAACAAAATTCTAACCTCAATATGCAATTTTTTGTAAAGAATAAGGTGTATTATGTTATCAAATAAACCTGAGGTAATATTTTGTACATAATTTTGCTGATATTTTATCTCCAGTTCCTTTATTTACGATGAAATAGTTAAAAAATAACAAAAATGAGACGTTTGGAGGTTAGAATTTTGTTTATCAAATAGGACAGCTAAGAATGAAAATGGTATAGACGCTGCTACTGTGATGATGATGATATGTAAGGTGAGGGCTCACCGGTCGTTGGTCACGTGACCCGCGTGGATGGGGCTGAGCGTGAGATCCGCCAGCGTGCCGTAGCGGCTGGTCGTCGACACGCGCTCATACTGACTGTTCACCTGGTTCTGGAACAACAGACAAAACATCATTTCGATGTCAATCACTGAAGACATGATCATGATGGTTGCTGCTAATGTCATACAGATTTCAGCTGCTTCTGCGTCCTAATCTGATGATCTTTGATGAAACATTATTGTTGCTCCTGCTGCTGCTACTTTGCTTGTGACCTATAGTTGAAATTTATTCATACTAGATACTAAATTGACTATTGCAAATGTCAAATTGTGAATAATGATACCAGTTTTTATTGTTTAGTGGTGTACCCGAAACTATCGACAATGTTTGTGGTCTGGATACTAGTTGTTAGGTCATGTTATATTTTAAGAAAAAAAAATACGATCATCATAATCAAGCAAATTTAAAGGTTTATTACACTAGCTTATGCATACAAAAATCTATACTAAATTTAATTTATTGTTGACTTTCGATAGTGGTGGCACATCACTAATTGTGAATTGCAAAAAACAGGCAACACAGGTCATTTTAGTATGTAGTATGAATAAATATATCTTTAATATCTTCAATTTTTTTTTTTTTTAAATACAGTTTAATGTGAAGGCGCTCTATATCACTACGCTCGATAAGCCGCTAAGGGCCAGTTCAGACGGACTGCATTCTGACTGCAACGTAACCGCCAACTGCTGACAGCCCATACATATAGATCGCAGTTAGCGTGCAGTACCGACTGCGATCGAACTGCATGAAATGTATGGTCCGTCGGCAGTTGCGTTGCAGTCAGAATGCAGTCCATCTGTACTGGCCCATAGTTATTTTTTTCTATTAGACCTGTGGCGCCACACTTCTATTTGAGTCGCCTTTTCAGTTAAGCAGTTTCACATAAATCGTTTCATAACAAAGCTTCCGTGATTCGTTTAAACAATTTAAGATTCAAATTATACACTAACACGCCGTAAAGGTAACGATAATACGTTTAAAATTAAACAGGATGTAGTCAATCAAGGGGGCAGAGGGTTTGGTCTAAATGAATGGGGTGCAAATCACACACCCACTTCAAAATACTTTTGACTGAGAATGTGTGAAACAATATAAACTTTCATCGCAAATAGGAACAGTCCCGGAAGACCGGAATGAGATCTATTCTAATTTTATCCAGTCTAACCCCCTTATTGATAAACGACCTGTAGGCTTCTGCTAAGCTAACTTAGCAATCGTTTGTCCTTTTCTGTCACTTTGACATTTACCTTTCACAGATAAGGACAAACGATTGTTAAGTTAGCAGAAGCCTATAGATAGAGCGTTTATGAATAAGGGGGTGTCTCGGCCTGCTTACAGGTGGCGGCAAATAAGTGAAACGTGGAGGGGATATGCGCAGTATGAAAATGATGTTGTTGTTCATACTGCGGATATCCCCTCCACGTTTTACTTATTTGCCGCCACCTGTACCAATAAATAATTAGGTTTGTACAGCGATAAAGGACTTAACTACTGTTTCACGGGTATTACAATCGTTCCTTTTTTTACATACATACATACATACATATCGTCACGCCTCTTTCCCACAGGGGTAGGCAGAGACTACTTTGTTCCACTTGCTACGATCCTGACATACGTCTTTCGCTTCATTCACATTCATCAATCTCTTCATAGGTACATGCTCGTCGGTTTCGGGTACTCTTGACCTGGCCTTTTTCCAAAACGTCCCCAATTTGATCATCTCTAACGTCCGCCTAGGCCTTCCCCTCCCAACGCACCCATTCACACTCGCCGTATAAATCTGTTTAGTTAATCTTCTTTCATCCATCCTCTCTACGTGACCAAACCAACTAAGCATACTTTTTTCTATCCTAGTCACTATATCTTTTTTCACACCAGCACGTTCCCTTATCACACTATTCCTTAATCTATCTTTCAGTGATACACCTTCCATACTTCTTAACGCTCTCATTTCTGCCGTATTTATTCTACTTTCATGTTTCTTTTGCCATACCCAACTTTCGCTACCGTACTTTAGTGTTGGAACGAGCACCCCTCTGTGAACAGCCAGACGCGCCTTCTTTGACACCTTCTCACTGCTCACAAAGGCGCGCAGCGCTCCATTGACCATGTTTCCTGCATTCACTCTTCTTTCAATATCTCTTTCACACTTTCCATCTGTCGTAAAAGCCGAGCCCAGATACACAAACTCTTTTACCTGTTCTACTTTCTCACCCGCAATCATAATCTCACATTCTGTCATGCTATCGTCTTTTTCGAATACCATAACTTTCGTCTTGCTTACATTAACTTTCATGCCTTTCCTTTCCAATGCCCCACATAAAATGTTAGCCATCCTTTGCAACTCCTCCTCCGACAATGCTAACAACACTTGGTCGTCGGTGTATAGGAGGCATTTGATGGTTAACTCGTTCATCCTTAGTCCACAGTCATTCTCTTTCAAATCATTCAGGCACGTATCCATGAATAGGTTGAACAGCCACGGTGACGCAACACATCCTTGTCTAACACCTTTTTCGATGCTAAACCATTCAGTGTACGCCCCGTTTATCCTTACACAAGCACTAGAATCCTCATAGAGAGATTTTAGTGCTTGTATCAGATTACTGTTCACCCCATGCATGGCTAACGCTGACCACAACTCATTCCTCATCATCCTGTCATAAGCCTTCTCCAAGTCAACGAATAAGCAGTATATTTTCTGGCCTTTGGCCATATACTTTTCAGTTATACGCCGCAAGGAGAAGACTTGATCCGTGCATCCCATTCCCTTTCTAAAACCCGCTTGTACATCCCATATTTTCTCGTAAAATCGTTATTTTTTTTTTATGTGAATAGGAAGGAAAACGAGCAAGTGGGTCACCGTAAGCGATCACCATTGCCCATAGACACCCGCAACCCCGGAGGGATTGCAGATGCGTTGCCAACCTAGAGGGCTAAGATGAAATGCCTCTTGTGCCTGTAATTTCCCCGGCTGTCTTACTCTCCACACCGGAACACAGCAGTGCAAGCACTGCTCCTTATGATATGATCTTTTAACGTTAACGTATTCCAATGGTTTGTAAAGTTCTCTCTATCTCTATATATAATCTGCAATTCACATACAATCAAATATTAACAAGTGTTCTGAGAGACCACTGCCGTCCGTTTGCAAAGACACAAATCAACGTGAAAAGTACGCGGTCCATGACCACGTTTTTTCTTAAAACTCATTCTACGATTTCCACGCGCAACGGTCAACGGCTCATGACATCATACCAAACGGCTCGTGTAATAAGCTAGGCATCTCTGCTAATTGAAGCGCGGTGTACTTTCGGTGGCTTTGTTGCTATGAGTCATGCATAGAATGCGCCCGTAGAACTAGCGTAAGGTTAAGAACGGTGTTGAGTTTTAGTATATTCTATACCATCAGTACATAGTATAAAACAAAGTCGCTTTCTCTGTCCCTATGTCCCTATATCTATGTATGCTTAAATCTTTAAAACAACGCAACGGTTTTTTTTAATAGATAGAGTGAATCAACAGGAAGGTTTATATGTATAATACATGCATAATATACCGTGCGAAGCCGGGGCGGGTCGTTAGTTATTATGATAAAGAGAACTTTAATTGTTTTTGTGTCCTTACCTACAAAATCACGCATGACGGGGTAATATCATAATCATAATAGCGTAGATTTTTGAAAACCTTTTACTAATTGGAAGCTAGTTAACATTGGCTACTTTTTATTTTGGCAACGAGCAGTTCTTGCAGGACGCAGATGAAGTTTCGGGCAAAATCAAGTTCAAAATTTTATTTTTCAAAAGTCTCATACAATTATCCGTTCATTTGTTTGTCACAGAGACCGAAAAAAAGCGTCTCGTTTTTTCGGCGTTGTGTCGATATCGATTATGCCAATTGCACGGGTGGCCCGGCGGTGCTACAGAATTTGGCCGGTTTAAATTAAAACTAGTTTAACACATCTATAAAGACATCAATACTAAAGTATAGAACAAAAAAATATGTAGTCATTTAAACTAAGATCAAACGCTGTTCTTCTGGCCTACTGCGACATGCCCACGGGCGACCACAAAATGGTTACGGAAGTTGATTATAATCAATTATACGGTGGACATAATAAGCTAAACTCATAATAACTATTCATACAACGATCTTCAATAATAGCAAGACCCATGTTAGATAATTGTACAGGTAAGTACTACGCAAGATAAAAATAAACAGTTTCGACTTTGGGTAAGCCTTTCAGTGCTTCCACCGTGCGAAAAGTTCAATCATTCCGTCAATTTTCTAAACTAAACTTACCAAGAAGGACGAGCGCATCTTAAGGACTAAAAATTATCTATTGATTCCGCCAACCAACGTCATCTAAGAATTGCTAAATTAGGCATCTCCATAGAAACGATAAACATACCTCCGGGCAGTATCCTTGGGCGCGTTCTACAAAAGGCCAATCGCAACTAGGTCAAGATTCACAGCATTAAGCACGCACATTACAATAAACTTTAAAAACAGCAATCTCTACTATCTTCGCGATCGTACTGAGGCACATGGCGGGAAATGTCCATATGCGTAGTGTTAGGGCAATTTAAAAATAAACCAAGCGGGGGATTCGATTCCAGTTATATTTGGGTGTACCTATTGGATCTTACAAAGAAATGTTTGTTTATCTACTGTGAGCAAACTTACCGCTACCGGATTAAGGTTTGAAACCGTTTAAACGTTTTAAATTGGATTTATAGTGCAGGATTTGAACTGACGCGACCGTTGGTCGTGCGTGGGCGTCTGTTTTTAATTGCTTGATTGTTATTTATGTGCGATGGTAATTGAATAACGATTGATATGAGGATCAGCGGTCAGTGCCTCAAGTTTAATGTACTGATATGAATGAGTGCATTAGAGCGATTTTAATAGGCAGCCCTTAAGTACCTAATTTGGGGAATAGTTTTGAATACAAGCATATCGATAAATTTTGAAATACATCTTGAACGAATTCAATTCGTGCTGTTCCGCTCACACTAATAGCAATTTTTCTTTAATGAGAGTGAGAGGAACTGAGCTGAGCTGGGCTCTGATTGGTAAGTTCCCAAAAGACCCGGATGATGCAAGCACGTTTTTAATGAAAATAGATCCATAAGTGGTAAAGGATTATCAAAATTATCAGTAAGGGACGTAGATAAAGTCAGCTGTCGTAAAGATAAGTCCGATGAAACAGCAAACAACCTCAAACTAGCTCGGAAGCTTAGTAACGAAATTCCTTTCCTAATAGGTACCTGGTTGGGCAACATACCTAATTCGTTTTAGATGTCGGTTTAAAATCCTACTAGTATTTTAGGGATCTGAGAATTAAACACGCTACAGTTAAAAGAGTCCCAATAAGTTTTTCAATAAAGTAAACTATTCCGAATAGTATTTCTACAATAACTGCCAATTCAAAATTCCTAGCATTTTTTCAGGCAAATCTTGCGGGAAGGTAGGTACCTACTTAATCGGCCTGTAGTCAACAGAAATGTGTTGCTTGGCCAGGTAGGCGTATAGACTAAAATATTTATCAAAATTGGGTGCTTCTGATAAACAAACCTCGAGCATTCACGGTCAGTTTAAAGCGCGTTATTGAGGAAGATTAGTACAGAGATATGGCTTCCACATGAAAAGGGAAGTGCGTGTTCGCCCTTTACGAGCTGATTTTGGAAGGCGGCCACAGGAGGCAATTAATATGGAAGCGTCTTCAGTGCAGACCTTTAGCCACTAATGTCAACAACGATCGCCGCATGCAGTTGCACGATATAGTACAGTTTAGGCAGCATGTTTACTTGGAAACGGTCCGACGAAACATTGATTGACAAGTCGATTTTCGCTCTGCGGTGTAGTCGTGTGGCAAAACATGATAATTGTAAATCTCCTCATGTTTTCATGTTGGTGTTATGAAAATAGACTGCAGGGCCATACTTCATTTAATTTAGAATGAGAAACCACAATAGCATTATATTGCGGCTGGTCAACTATTTCTTACCTAGCAAACAGTACAGTGCAATAGTTTGGCAGCCGCAAAATAAAATTGTTCTAATGCCACTTTATTTGCGTGGCGTCAATTGTTACTCTAGTACAAATCGTAAAGAGATTACAGTTCACGAGCCGCAATATAATGTTTTTGTGGTTTCTCATTCTAAATTAAATGAAGTATAGTGCGATAACGTCTTTTAGTCGTTAGGTTAGAGTCAACATTAGGATTGTTTCATGTTTAGTTAAGTAAATAAAATTTTCTGGCATAAGAAGATAGATTTTAAAGAGGCCTTCCTTATTGTGATGAGGTAGCAAGAGATAGAGAGATATTTAATTATAATTAGTATGGATGTAATCTGTTGTCAGATTTAATTTAGACTTTGATAATAATTACTTGAATGAAACATGCAATACTTTTTACGAAGCTTCTCTAATAGCAAAACAATTTGGGAGTAGAGAAAGCTTGTTATAAAATATTGAATGATTGAAAGCTCTTTAATTTGACATAATTCATAACTAATTTTTAATAATTAAGTAACATGTGGACCACACAACTGTCTTGTTGATAATTCAATTTGATTACCTGAAAGATTTCTTTTCCATGTCCCTTAAGCCGGTCCAAACTTTCTTCTGATGAGTAGTCAGATGTTTTCACCAAGTTTTCAGTAGCTAGCCTCGTAGATTGCCTGGTGCGGACAACAGGTGGGGAGATCTCTTCCACGTCTTCACTGATTGTCTCTGCTGATGTTGTTGATGTGGTTTGTTGTAGCTGCCTAAAAATCAGAGTTTATGAAATGGATGTAGAGGTTGGTCCAGGCAAAGAAATCCTGTACAACCACACGCTTGTACAGCCAAGGCCATAAATATTGATACAGCCACCATGTCAAATATATGTGTTATTGGCCTTATTGATATGGGCATTAAGATGTATTATGTTTTTGACGTTACCAATATTTATATACCCTTACATCATTACTTTATTTCCGAACTTTTGTAGATTTTAGGATGAGAATTCTGATTAAAGGTAGAGGACACATTTTCTACTGGATTAAGACCACAAAATTATCCTTAATGAGTTCCCGATCCATTCTACATCACTTAAAAAATTTGTTTAATGTAATTAATTAGTCAATTACCTAAGCAGTTGCAAGAAATGCTGAATTAGAGTAAAGGCAGATGAATCTAAATCTAAGAATGGGCTTTTTAGTCATAACTACTTAGTTAGACATAGTGAAGTCTTTTAAATTAAAATAAAACCAGAATGATAGTATGTAATGTATGTATGTTTTTATAGTATATTCTTGAAAATTTACACCACAATATATTTCAAAATCAAAGCTTGGAATTTCACAAGTTTGAATATTAATGAAACAAACACAGTCACCCTTTTATGTTTGAAAGTGAATCAGTATCTACATTATTTTTATTACAGACTTGGCTGTAATAGTGAGATCATGCTCCAATTACGTTTAAAAGGAATAACAGTTATTAAAGTTTAATACCTATGCAAATACCTACATAAGACCGCCTACTTTCTACCTTGTTCTTGTTCTTTGTTTCTGTATTGTTTTGTACTGATTTGTGGTGTTCAATAAAGAGTATTTGTATTGTATTGTACTCCAAATTCCAATAACCAATTTAGTCATCAGTACTAGTGGTTATTTGTAAGCCAGTGACAACATTGTCATGGTAAGGTCGCTACCGAGGTCACCATGGCTTTACAACTTAGGGCCTTTATGGTATGTGACATCATCTAGTAAACATTGTCAGACCTTGTATTTGTAAGTCATTTATCAGATTGTGACATGTTATCTATAATTTATATCATTTTCAAGTGTGTTTCTGATTAGAGGGAAGTTTTATATCATAGATATATAGATGATGTCACAGAAAGGGACATGGTCAGGGCCGTCTTTTTATGAGCCGGGGCCCTAAGGCCCTACTAAGGAGTAAAAAGCAGGGAATGTAAATTTATCCGACTTTTGGGGACCTTGCAGGCAGTGGGCATCTGTACCAATTATTGAAGCTTTCAGGACCATAGTAATGGCATGTTGTGTTGCTCTGTAAAACATCTAATTTAAATAAAAATTTACTCGCTTCTGAGAACTTAAATAACCTTTTAAAATATTAATAGGTTTGCTCCGGTCATTAACATAATGCAGCTGAAACATAACACCTGCTTGAAGTCCGGTTACCTCACATTGTGTATTGTAATGCTTATGAGCAATAAATTATTTATGAGTTACTCTTGACTTGGATAGTTTCGTTTTTAGTAGGAATGCAGGCACTAGTAAATACTCTAAGAAGCCGGCAAGGCGTCAGCATTTTAGGCATTCCGAAACTAGATGCAGATCTAATTGGAAATATGATAAAAGTTTGGGTCACAACTTACTTGATAGGGGTGCTTCTTTTGACGGGTGTTTTCCGCCCCGACTTGTGGTGTGTGTGCTCCTCACCCTCCGTACAGTTCTCATGGTCACAACTCGATCTCAGGAAGGGTGTTTTCGAGCGCGACCTTGACCGCAATCCACCAACGGCTAAATTCTCCATCTCCTATAAACGTGCAACGCGCAATTCACGATATCACATTTTCGACATCTTCAAAAACCGTGATCCATTTCCGAAAAACCGGTCCAAATGCAGATTAGTCCGTCGATCACTGATACGCGCTGATTATTGCACAAGGAAATCTATTTCCGTGGCTACGGCGATGCCGCCAAAAGTAACGTAATGAATGTCTTGTTGACTTTTGTTTCTTCACTTAGAAATAATTTATATTGTGATACACTAAACTTGTTTAATAATTTATTGTAATTTCTAACTACAATTAATTTAGTACAAATAATATTTTGTACACAAATGAACCCGTAACGATGAAATTCGTGAATTTCGTAACTGCTCTCGCTTCGCTAAACATAAACTGATGACGTCACCATCAAAAAAGCCGTTGCTTGCCTATGGTTATCTGTTATCTTATCTGTTCCCCTTCAACCACAGGGTGCGTTCAACAAAAATAACAAAATAAATAATGATGGAACGGACGGGACGGAGGTAACAAAATATTAATTTCAGCAAACTATGGAGTTTTTATTTTATACAATGATGAAGCTGCATGGAACGTCCTGTTAATTAGAGACAAAACGAGCTAGACATGAAAAACTAAACTCACGGGCTATAACGCCTTGGTCTTTTTTGATATAAAAAAAACAGGTTGCAATATTGCCATTTTAGCAAATTAGTCGCTAGATTTTGTTTTTTTAAAACTATTTCTGCGACTTATTTATAAGCGCTTGACCAGTACAACTTTTTTTCAGGTAGAGGTAGTGTTTCATAACATTAACCCTTTCAGTCCGGCAGACATCTACGGATTTCTTGCTGTTTCCATTCAGAATCTCGAGCTCTTTCCATCCCTGTAGGAGAGAAAAGATGTCTCGAAATTTTCATACATTTTTTTATGTTCTTTCTTTTTGTTACCTACGCCATACAAAGTGTAAGTACGGAAAATAGTATTAAAATAGGAAAAAAAAACTGGAGCATTTTTTTCCTATTAAGATAGAAAGAGCTCGTGATTCTGCATAGGAACGACATAAAATTGTTAGGAAATAATGTATAAAAAAAATAAAATGGTCTTTTTTTGAGAAAAGCTAATTTCTTTATTCTAACCACTTTTGCTAAAGCAAGGCGGCAACACATTCGGATGCAGCTGTCAATGGCTTGGTTGTCATATGTCATGTCATATCATATTTTGATTTGGCTGTCAATGCTGTCGTTTCATACTACTGTTTTGGCGGGACGTTATTGGAAAATAATTTCGCCGATACAAACATCAATATGGAAGTAAACGAAATATTTACAAATATTAAAGAACTAGGGCGAGTGAATAGCAAACGAGCCGATTTGCGAGAATTCTGTAAACTGAACATTGAGCAGGTATTTTTTGTCGTTTCTTCATTTTCGATACTCGTTCGAACATGTTTGAGTTTGTTTTTTTTTTGCAGATATTGAAAAACTTACCGCGGCGAATTTTAAATAGTGATGGCTGTAAAATAGTGGACTGCTTGCTAAACGGCTTATCAGATAACACGACTTCTTCGGCTAGATCTAAAATAAAGGTAGGCATTGTTTTTCAAAATTACTTATATATTATTATCCATCCACCTATATAGGTATATACTAAACACACAACATTGATTGCAGGTAGTTGATATAGTTATCAAGACACTGAGAAAGGAATCAACATCTCTCACTCACTGCGGAGACATAATCAGTAGACTTTGTCTTGAGTTCACAAAAGCCGATGTGGATGAGTTGGTTCGCTGGTGCAATGATAGTGTGCAGTCTATTGTCGATAATAGTGATGTTAATATGATGTAAGTATTTCATTTACACTATTAAAGTTTCTATCCAAAAGTCAGTGTTAAACACAGTCAATCATCAGTATCATCTCCAGACTATATGTTGTCTATATACATATGTCTTACAACTATACAATATGTCCCACTGCTGGGCAAAAGCTATCACTATTAATCTTCTATCTATCTATCTGTATAAATAAAAATGAATTGTCAAAATGTATGTGTAATGTACGCACATGGCTTCCAAACGACTGCACCAAATTGGATAATTCTTTTTTATTTGTGTTCGATTTTGTTTTGTACATTTCTTTAGCACATTGCAGTTGAAAATTACACAAAATCTTATTTCAATACTTTACAGATGGAGAGATATTCTCCCCGAGTGTCTCAATGCGGTGTCATCTGCAGACAACGTCAAGCACTGCGGGACGGACATGACAAGTGCCGAGTACAAGGAGCAGTGCGTGCGTACACTGTGTCAGTGTAACTGGTCAGAGAGGCAGCTGGTGCAGTTAGCTGCTATGTTCAAGTTAGTACAGTGAGGAAAATGTATTATATTAAGCAAGTTTGAGACAATGTATGGGTACTATCAATCAAGAATTTTACTTCTTGTTCATTTTATGTTTACTTTTTTGGTTTTACCGTTAGTTTTTTTTTTAAATATTAATTTTGTAAGTGTGTTGTATAGACACATCATAAACGGGTGTTTAATGACGTGCGTGCGCGGGCGCGGGCGTGTGCGTGTGTAGGGATGTTCTTCACATTAGTAATGCTCTGTGATGTTCCAGTGACATGCAACTGTCTCGCGGTGACCACAAGCAAGTGGTTAACAAGATCTGCACATACATCATAGATTTCCCTCCGGACACCTTGCCTGCTTTGGTGCACCAGCTCCTGAAGTAAGTTTTCTAAATATTATCGATGATAAGATAAGTATTTTACAGTGCTGAACTAGTTTGTGCCATCCTAAGCACAAATGGTTATAAACACAAAAAAAACGGGCACCCATGGTTTTTGAATTTTACGTGCATGCTTTCTAAGCTTACTTTCTAAGCTTTAGTGCCTAAAAATCCGAAAAACCATAGGTGCCCGATTTTTTTGCAAGGGGGTGTATATAGTTATAAAACTTATAAACTGAATATTTACATTTGCCCGAATTTCATGTGTCATAATGGAATGTTTGCCATAATGATCGTTTGTCATACTTAATTTTTCATCTGAAACCGTTATTTTTTCTGGAGCATTGAAATGTCAATTCTGTAGAACTTTATAGGTTAGGTTAGTTTTATAACAGTTAAAGAGAAAAAAAGAGTTATGGCAAATGATCATTATGGCAAACAATAGGGAACCGTTATAAATACAAGCAGTTGTAAACTGTTATCGGACTTTTTGAGGGTAGGTAAAGACTTCTGAGGGAAAAGGGGCAATGCTCTTCTCTTTTACAATACATGCTTGTTGGTCCCGTAATGTTGGTAGGCCTACCGCCAGATGGACGGACGATCTGCACGGCTAGCACAAGTCTGCGCGGGAGCTTTGTCGGATGCGAGATAGACCATCCGTTTTTTTTCGTACTGTTCGTTCTAGAAAGATATGGGTACTCGATCTCGCGCGACACAGCTATGCACGTCTAGCACGACAGCTCACAAGAGTCGCGTCGCGCGCGAGATAGATTGCCCATCTCTTTCTAGAACGTACAGTAAAAAAAAACCGCCAATCTATCTCGCGCGCGACGCGACTCTTGTGCGCTGTCGTGCTAGACGTGCTGGCGCGTTATGAAAAATGTCAAAATCGTTGGTTATGGTTAAAGTTAGGTTAGCCGTGGTAGCCTAGTGGTTTGGCCTGAGGCCTCTCAAGCAGAGGGTCGCGGGTTCGAATCCCGGGCTCGCACCTCTGAGTTTTTCGGAATTTATATGCGAAATTACATTTGAAATTTACCATGAGATTTTCGGTGAAGGAAAACTTCGTGAGGTAACCGGACCAATCCCAATAAGGCTTAGTTACCTTTCTGGGTTGGAATGTCAGATGGCAGTCGCTTCTGTAAAACTAGTGCCTATGCTGAGATTAGGTTGTCAAAGCGGACCCCAGGCTCACTGAGTCGTGGCAAATGCCGGGAAAAACGCTAGGAAGATGATGTTGGTTATGGTTAAAGTTATCGTTAAAGTAATTTGGTGCAACTAAAGGTCGTTCACTAGCTATTGTGACTTTTCAGATTATGCCAGAGCCACGACTTTGATATAGTCCTGTCGCAACTCAGTCATTACTTTAGTGTGCGGCTGTACAGCAAGCTGGAGCCGCCGCAGGGCGATTCCGAGTCCACTACCATGGATATTGATGATATTGGTGCGTATTTCAGTACACACACACCTGCATAGCAGTTGAACGGTGTGTTAGGTTTGCCACCGTGGTGGTTGTGGATTTGTGACTAGGGGAGCGGGGGGCTTGTTGTAACATTTTGCAGGAAAATAGTCATAGTTTGTAATGTGTTTAATTTTTCGTAATTTTGATTTTACCAATTTGCACGTTACTTATCTGAGTACTAGATTCAATTCAAACACTAGCCGCAATTGGGATAGTCTATTTTTTTACAATGCATGGTAAATCGAAAACCATTTCGAGATAAATGCTTTTTATACCGTTTTCTGTATTTACTTTATTTTATTTTACAATAATGAATTTATTACATGAAAAATAAGCAATGACCTTCATTTGACATCCCCACGAATGACGTAGACGGTCCAAAATGTACTTTATTTGCTAAGTTTACAAATTCTTCACTATTTACGCGTCGATTATACTACGGAGTTCAACTTGGACCCGCAATCTGACATTTCATTCATCTTATGACATGACAGATGACAAACAAATTACAATTTTATTATGTCACTAGCTTTTGCCCGCGACTTCGTCTGCGTAGAATTAGTATTTTGGGTAGCTTATTCTTTAAACATTCAATTAGAGCACAAATTAAATATAATTACCCTTAGGGTATTATTACATCTTCGTAGTAAATTTCACTCCCCTATTCACATCTTTGACAATTTCTGCAAAAACTATTCTATTCTCTTCCCCGGGACCATAACAATATCCATCCCAAATTTAGTTTAAGTCGTTTCATCGGCTTAAGGCGCTGTCAACAGCTAATGACCTTGAGCAGCGCCACTCTTCACACATACGGTTCGCGTGCCTGTTAGTGAAAGAGAAGAAACTATTTCGGCAGCTTGGCGCGCGTGTAAAATCTTGCAAATAAGACACAAATAATAAGAAATAAAAAAAAGAATAGATTATTTGTGAAATTTGACTCGTTAGCCGTTTAGGTATGAATATGTTGACCCTATGTTTTTATTTGCAGACCCATACGTCGAAAAAATAAAGACATAGAACCGTTTAATGATGATTTTAAGACCAATCTTTGCAATTATTTTCTATCGAGGTGATTTTGTTCAGTTATGTATCGAGTCCGTCCAGCGTGTTTGAAATATGATAAAAATTAACATATTTTTTTGTGTGTAGTTTTTCTTAAAAAAGTGCTTAAATAACATCAATTTCAACAAAATTAGGTGTTGTCAGCCTCTTAAGCCCGAAGAAGGCAAAAGACAGACGCACATTTACATAAGGGGAGGCCTTTGCCCAGCAGTGGGACACTCAATTAGGCTAATATACAAAAAAATATTCATACATCAAGTAGGTAAGTACCTAGTTATTTTTAAGATTTGTTAGTTTTCTAAGTGACTTTAACGCCATTTCATGCCCTAAAGATATGAAAAAAAGTTTCCTTCAAACGATAGCTACTACCTACCATATTAATTGTCAACCCAATTATGCCCCCTCCACAGATCTTCTTTAAACCGCTGAAACACATAATTATTTATTTTTGTGTCTAATAAAAAGTCTAAAATAAAGTTCCTCCGTTTTTCAAGGTCAATTTTATCTCTGTAAGTACTTACCAAATTTCATAAAATCGGTTCAGTGGTTTAGGCATGAAAGCGTAACAGACAAACAGAAAAACGAATTCACTTTTGCATTTATAATATTAGTAGAGATAGGGATTATTATAAATCATTTTTTTTGGAAAAACCGGCTAACTGCGAGTCGGACTCGCGCACCGAGGGTTTCGTATAAATTTGGCAAGTGAATATGATATCCAGTGTTAGCAGAGCCCTGTTCTTAAGCAAAATGTAGGCAGTGTGAGGTAATTTTTTATTGGAACCCATGATCCACCATCATACAAAATTTCAAATTTCTAAGACACCTGGATACCTAACTACCCAATATTTTTTGAGAGCACGGCGATTTGTATGGAAACACCCTTTCTAATGAATGACTGTACCTTGTTATTGTATAGATTTAAGGGTTAATCTTTTCACAACTCCAAGGGACTGCAGATCTACTGTACCGGTTATTTTATTAATTTCAACTTTATACTTATACGCGTTCCTGAGGAAAAGGAACTTGACAGACGGACAACTAAGTGATTCTGGGTTCCTTTTTTCCTTTAAGGAACCTTGAAAATACCTTGATAATACCTTCCTAGGTACGAATAATTTCATTCATATAGCGTAGCGACATCTATTAACGAATAGCGGAACTAATTAATCCGTAGTAAACTTTATTATTATTCTGTTGCTTAGTATTATCATAACATATTACATGTACTACATTTTTGAACTCAGGACTTCTTCCTCTTTCATTTGGTATCCCAATAAATAATGTATCAAAAAATATTTTTGGTGGACCCCCCCTTTTTGTTTTATATCTCGACTTCTAGGTGGAATTTCGAAAAAAACGCGACATGGGAGTTTAAGTTAGACCTCCAGCAATACAATCAAAAAAACCGCATTCAGTTTGGTACAGTAGTTTTTGCGTAGCGCGGTAACAAACATACAGACAGACAGACAGACAGACAAAAATTCTAAAAATTGTATTTTTGGCTTCTATGTCGCTTATAGAGGCCCCTTAGTTTATTTTTTCTTTAATATCTCCTATGTACAGACATCGACCTGTTACAATTTTATTATATGTATAGATTCTTGTTTTACAATGAATGTGAATTTGCCATATTGAAGATTGAAATACTCTAGCTGAGTTTATACTGGATTCCGATAACCCTTACTGAATAAATAGTACTTTTGCTTAACCCGTATACCGATCACCCTGCACGAACGACGTTATACGCTTCTCTCCTGGACAATCGACTTGGTTTGACCCCGGACACCGATCAGCCTGAACGAACGAGGACCTACGCTGGTCTCCTGGAAGATCGACTCGGTTTGACCCGGGATACCGCTCAGCCTGCACGAACAACGAGACACGCTCCAGTAGAATGGCTGCCAACACCCAGTTTGTTAGAGCTGATCCAACAAATCTTCCCAAAATGGAATCATGGATGACGTTACTGATAAGCTCGTCAAAAAGTCCTTAGTTTTGGAAAAAAATACATATTTCCTAAACTACTGACAAGTGCTCTATCTAAGATTAAGTGAAACCTGTTGGATTGTATTGTAATATGAGTGGTCAGTCACTATAAATCGTATAAACTATTAGTCTATTAAATAAAACAAATTTTATTCTTTATTCGCTTTTTATTACATAGACATAGACAGATAGATATTACTTCTTAACCCACACACTATTAGAATGATAATGGTCCATATAACTTCAATAGTCAATTTAAGACACCATGACCTCTTCAAACGGTTGTTAACCATGTACAAACACTTTTTGTTTGTTATTGCGATCAGTATAACTTGCAACCAACCAACTTGCAACTTGCAACCATACATTTTTTTGTCACTTCGGAATCCGGGAGGCAAGCGACGTTCAATTTCTAAGCAGGTTCAGTTCAGGTGACTAGCACAGGTCGTCGGGTACGTTGGGGTAATCGGACTCCAGGGGAAAGGCAGTTCAAAAATATGATAATAAGAAAGAATGAATACACTCGACGTGGCTTGAAAAACTGGGAACGTTATGACATGACATTGGCACTAATGACAGTTTCCCAACTTCGCCACAGATAGAAAATACATTAATGCCGCTGCTACACATACGTATTATGATCAATTTATCAAATAAGCGTATGTGTGGCAGGGGCATAGGAAACAATGACGTCATCAACCAAAATACTTTCAATAATTAATATTAAAAAAAAATGTGAGTTATATGATAATATATTGAAATTAGTTTCTTATAATTGACTTCTCTATCCAAAAAAAATATAAAAAGGGACAGGTATTTTTTTTAGACAATCCCAATTACCTGTTTTAAAAAAAAATGGCAGTTGTTACAACTTACCCCTTGTTAGGTCGCTCGGGGCAGGTTGTAACCAGACCCTGTTAACAGTGGTACCTATGAATGAAAGTGGTACCTATGAATGAAATATTCGAAATCCCGTTTATATTTCGATTGAACTTAACCGTGAATCATTGAAAACTCTTATAGTAGGTATATTGTTTCATCAAATATTAGTTATATCAAATTATACACGTGTAAATATTAATGTGTAGTGCCAGCCCTAGGGTATTTTCAATAAATTTTCACCACTGACAACGGGGTCTGGTTGTAACAATTAAAAAAACGCAGTAGAAAATGAACCATGTAATATAATCAAAAACCATCAAATATCAAATAATAACAATATTTTTATTCTTATAAGTCTACATAACTATTTAATTAGACAGTTGCCTAAATTACCTTAAGAATCAGTCTTCATCAGAGTTACGAACAAAAATATATGTGACAACTTGCCTCGCGAAATTGTTACAATATGCCCCACTGGCTCATTTTACAGACTTATGCAAATATTTCAAAAACTGGTTTTCAATCGGCACGAAAACAGATAATAAAGCTGGATAAATTTCCATTAGCAAATTATAAAAAAAAAAAGAATGCAATATAGATATTTTTTGAAAAAAAACAATATTTAAGCAATATTTTTTCTTCGTTACTTGGCCAAAATGGATCGTTTATCGACGTCTTCATACTGCGCCGACTAGCTGAGCCCTGACGGTGTCTACGCAATAGATCGCATCGTATAGTGAACGATGACATCAAAATTTTGAGTCCATAAGGTTGAAATTCCCGGTGAAAATTCAATGTTACTTCTTACCCCCGTTACAACAAGCTCCCCGCTCCCCTATGCAAATGGTATAACAAGCGACACGAATGTTCCTTCCAGTTCCCCACAGCCCCGCGGAGCTGAGTCGTTGCCTCTCCACCTGCATCTACCACATAACAGAGGGCGTTATGGAGACCAAGCTGATTCGCAAACTCCTGCGCAGTTGGCCTAAGACGCAGCTGCTCAGGGCTCCGTTCCTACTGGACATAGCGCTGGCCGCGTCCGACCAGGGAGACTGTAAGGCTGATTGCTTAGATGTAAGTATAAATCAGTAGGCTTATTGTCTAACTCGCTCGCTATCGCCATCGTGTTAATGTTGACGCTCTATAGGCCTCTGCTAACTAAGTAATCGTTTGTCTTTATCTGTGAAAGGTAAATGTCTAAGTGACAGATAATTTAACTAAGTTAGCAGAGGCCTATAGAGCGTTTATGAATAAGGGGGTTAGACAATAACAGCCTTATTCATAAAAAGTTAGAGGCTCGCTATAAGCTCGCTATAGGACCGATGCAAAAAAACATGATTCATAAACGTCAATTAGCGCTAATCAGTCCTTCAAGGGTCTGTTAAGTCTTCCGAAAGTTAGCGGACCGAAAACCCTCCTTTATCTCCCTGCTAACTCACAAAATGGCCGCCACACATGTGAACAGCTGATTTTGGCAAGAGCAAAACCATACGCAAGACAGTTTTTTTGTTTTAAGTTTATTCCCTCCGGGAAAGGTAATGGAAACTAGATCCACACTGCCAAGTCTGTCGCTGGTTTCCCGCTAATTCGCTGCCACTGCTGTCAATTTTTTTTTTTAATTCACTAAAAGGCCATGTTTGGTCTATGATTTGTCAAGGTGACAACATAACGCGTCTAATCCTTCCATCAGCAGCTCATTAGCTAACAGACTGCTAGCAAGCGTTTATGAATCATACTTTTTAACAACTGTCAAATAAGCTTAATCAGTCTGTTAACTAATCGACTCCTCAATTAAGGATTTTTTATGAATAAGGCTGTAAGCCTACAGTAGTAGTAGTTTTCTCAAACATTATTGGTAATGATTATAAAGTACTAAAAAAAGACCCTTGCGTTCTGTCTCTTAACTGATGCTTGCTACTAGTTTATGACTTGACAATTTGTATCACACATTTGATTTTTATTTTTTAGGGTTCAGTACCCCAAAGGTAAAAACGGGATCCTATTATTGATACTCCGCTGTCCGTCTATCTGTCTGCCATCCGGCTGTATCTCACGATCTGCTAGATAGTTGAAATTTTCCCAGTTGATTTGTATTTCTGTTGCTGCTATGAAAACAAATACTAAAAACATATTATATAAATGAGCTTTTAAGGAAAGCCATGAAAAAAATTACGAATTTTACCTATAAATCCTACTACAGCCTAGGTACTGGCCTACTTTATTTTGTGGCATTTCCTCTCTATTTGCTATTTGGCGAAAATTTTATGAATCATGTGACAGGCAATGCGGCTAGCAACCCATCCCTATTTTGATTCCTTTTTCCACTTTTTTTACGCCCACAATCGTGCTAAACGTGGCCTTTAGGTCTTACTACTTATTACATTAGGTTCTGTCTACCCCGTAAGATGTAAAAAGTCGTGATTTATGTATGTATGCATTTGTTATTTCTTCTATTCGTTGGAAGTCTAAGCATAAGAATAAATAAACATAGTAGAACGGAAACTCCCGCTCCGGGCGGACTCAAGGTCACGACATTAGAGTACCCGCTAAGCGGCTACTCAGTCAGGCTGTCGCGGCCGGCGTCGCCGCACGCGCGTTTCGCACCTTCATCTTGGAAACAAATAACGTACCTAATGATTTATAAATCTCATATTATTATTATTATTATTATTATTATTTAAAATAATACACTAGCAGCTCTTTGAGCTGATGCGTGTATATCACTGCACTTGTGTTCTTTGAGTTTTTAAATGAATTTCTATTTCTATTGTTAAACTAAAATAAAATAATGATTTCAAAGTAAATAAAAACTTATATTTTAGCGATATTATCTTTAGATGTAAGTATAATATTTAACAGAAAGCAACCCTAGCAACATGCCTAGACGACAGAGGGGTGTAACGACGTGAAGGGGGAAGTAGGTATATAAACGGCGGCGTTTTGGACGCGGTCAAAAGAGATTTCGTTCTACTCTTGTTATTATTAATTCTTATGGTCTAAGCTGAGCTTAAGGCGCTGTCAACAGCAAATGACCTTAAGCAGCGCCACTTTTCACACATACGGTTCGCGTGCCTGTGAGTGAAAGAGAAGAAACTATTCCGGGAGCTTGGCGCGCGTCTAAAATCTTGCAAATAAGACACAAATAAGAGGAAATAAAAAAAAGTATGGATTATTTGTGAAATATGACTCGTTAGCCGTGTAGGTATGAATATGTTGACTTCATGTTTTTTATTGCAGACCCATTATGTCGAAAAAATATAGACATAGAACCGTTTAATGATGATTTTAAGACCAATCTTTGCAATTATTTTCTATCGAGCCGATTTTGTTCAATTATGTATCGAGTCCGTCTAGCGTGTTTGAAATAATGATGAAAATTATCATTATATATTTTTTTGTATTTTTTGTGTGTAGTTTTTCTTTAAAAAGTGCTTGAATAACATCAATTTCAACAAAATTAGGTGTTGTCAGCCTCTTAAGGCTATAGGACTTGTCGTAGGTTATAAGGGCGGCGATAGAGCAGCGCGAGTGCGACGAGCACTGGCGCGCGGCGAGCGCGTGGGCGCGCGCGGTGCTGCCGCCCGACGTGAGCGTGCCCGGCGTGCTCAAGGTGCTCACCGCTGAGAGGTCAGGCCACACTACTACACGAATACGGCTCTAATAGGGAGTATGCATTAAAAAAATTATAACATTTCTACAACATTTCAACATTACAGTTATATTTAACATTTCTTTACAAAATATGAAAATATAGTAAAAAAGATGACAAAAAGTTAAATTAAAAGTAAAATCGGTCAAGAAACACGGAAAATATAGGAGTTTTAAACTAGGTACTGATTAGTCAGCGATTAGAGAGAGATCCGTTATGACATGTGACGTCATTTGTCATAACGCCCATATTAAAAGTCTATTTTTCTGGAAAGAGATGGAGACAAATCTTTTAATAGCTTATATCTCGGTTATTTTTATAGTTTTTTGCAAAATATTTTTTTCGTATCGTTAATTACATAAATGAGCTTCTATAGAAAGCCATGAAAAAAAACATGAATATTCCCTATTCAATCTTAGCGTGGGCAAGATTAATAAGAGACGCCATTTTCTTTCATTCCACGTTAATCTAATGATTTCTCCACTTTTGAACGGCAAACTTAACTATGATGTGTGTATTTAGAAAGAAAGAAAAAGTAAAAAATAAAAAATCTACAAATACTGTCACAAAATGGTTGTACAAATTTGCTGGCCTTACAGCCAGTGCTGGTCATCGGGTAATGCGCTAATGCACACAATAAAAGATAAAATAAAAAACAGAAATATTATAATACACTTCGATTTAGACGATAGGTATATCTTAGGCACTTGTCCCACCGCCGGCGAGTAGAGAGAAGTCGGCGTTTTTTAGTATGGAAATTTTATCGCTACCGTAACTTCCGTACTAAAAAACACTCGCTTCTTGCTAGTCGCCGGCGGTGGGACAAGTGCCTTATACATTAACCTAGACCACTCGCACTCGCTACCGCTTGTTCCGTTTGCCGCAACATTGTCCTCACTACGAGTCACACCCGCAAGTGACACGCGTGTTCGGTTTGTTTTTTCCACGACTTCTATGGCCGTTTTAATATACTGCCGCAGGCTGCTTTAACGTCGCTCAGATAAACTTCACTTACAAACGTTCTTGCAGCGCCAACCACCGCCAGTTGACGGTGCTAGGTCTGATCAGCTTGGCGTTTTCGCTGCTGGCCGTGCCGCGCACCAAGCCAATGGCCGCGCAGTGCTGGTCGCACGGCAAGCTGCTGTTGGTGCGGCTCAGCAAGGCTCAGCCCGAGACGGCGGCGCACATACTGAGCCAGCTCGGGGACCGGTTGCACACCGCCTGCGAACAGCGCCAGTACGCGGGTTAGTGGCTAGCCATAAGCTAGCTATACACGTACGGATTTGTCCGTCGGATCTGCCTGATAGATGTCTCTGGCGGGTGTCTGGCGGACACATCAGTCAATGTGTGGCAAGAAATAGACACAGAATTGTCTGCCGGGTATAGCTAGCCATACATGTACGGATTTGTCCGTCGGATCTGCCTGACAGATGTGTCTGGCGGACACATCCGTTAATGTGTGGCGAGAAATAGACACAGAATTGTCTGCCGGGTATAGCTAGCCATACATGTACGGATTTGTCCGTCGGATCTGCCTGACAGATGTGTCTGGCGGACACATCCGTTAATGTGTGGCGAGAAATAGACACAGATTTGTCCGCCGGGTATAGCTAGCCATACACGTACCGATTTGTCCGTCGGATCTGCCTAACAGATGTGTCTGGCGGACACATCCGTCAATGTGTGGTGAGAAATAGACACAGATTTGTCCGCTGGGTATAGCTAGCCATACACGTACGGATTTGTCCGTCGGATCTGCCAGAGAGATGTGTCTATGTGCTCAAAACCAACGATCAGCGGAAAGATTCCCGGCGGACAAATCTGTGTCTATTTCTCGCCACACATTGACGGATGTGTCCGCCAGATCTGTACGTGTATGACTAGCTAGTGCCGGCGCCGGCAGTGCTGGTCGCACGTCAAGCTGTTGCTCTACCCGTTTCACACTTTACCCGTAGTGTTGAATGACCAGACGTATTATCTAAGGCGTCGGCACCCGTTTCCGCATTAACTATCTCTTTCCACCCTTATCCTAAACCGTTTGTCTGAAAGAAATGTTAGGCGCAATCGTGTGCTAATCGGAATGCATTATACCAACCTTTCTTAACCGTTTTCAGCTATCGACCCCCTAATGAAAAATCTCTCGCCGGAAGTGTCTTTCTGACCCTATGTGTTACATGTTACATATGAACTTCCGCTTGTAAATTGCAACTTGTAGCTTTATAAAATAGGGCCCTGGGTTAGCATTATTATGGTCATAGGTTACCGCCATCTAGTGAGACGTATTGCTAACACTTCATCATGTATCTAGAACGGAGGCTGCAATCCACCAATCCATAATCACTTTTCAAATGGAACGAAGACAATCTAACGTGATTGTTTGATCTGAAGCGCGATCTAAGGTATTTTTATTCTTAACTGTCCTATTTGGTAAACAAAATTCTAACCTCAATGTACAATTTTTTGTAAAGACGTGTGACGTTTTGAGGTTAGAATTTTGTTTACCAAATAGGACAGTTAAAATGTAAAGACCATCATTGATTGACTATATTGATTGATTGAGTGATTGTTTATCAATTGTATTTGTCTTGTTTATTTTGCACAATAAAGAGTTTACATACATACATACCATCTAACTAATATTATAAATGCGAAAGTATGGATGGATGGATGGATGGATGTTTGTTTGTTACTCAATCACGCCAGAACGGCCCAACGAATCTGGATGTAATTCGGCACATAGATAGAGAAAAGTCTGGAATAGCACATAGGCTACTATTTATCCCGGAAAATTGCGTAGTTCCCGCGGGAAAGCGATAAACGAATTCTTTGCAGACGAAGTCGCTGGCAACAGCTAGTAATTTATATGATTACAGATTGCCTCTTCGTCCTTTGCAAGCTGACGCCTCTGTCGGTGGAGAGGTGCTCGCAACTGAGCACTATATTGGAGAACTGCAAGCCTTCAGTGGACTTTAGGAGCGCCGCTGTGGTACTGGAAGCTGTGTATCCGTTGATCAACTTCAGTATAAGAACGAGGGACACTTTGTTTATGGTGTGCAGAAAGGGATTGTATTCCAGGTAAATTTTCTCACTATTCAGTCCCTTCCTGAGATTTTTATTGACTCATCGTGAATGATATAAGCAAAAAGTCGCGAGTTTTAATGCACCACTGTATTAGTTACTGATTCTATTATTATTTTTGTAAAATTTGGTGGCAGACCAAGTGGGTCACCTGATGGGAAGTGATCACCACCACACATGGACACCAAAGGATTGCAGAAACAACAAAAAAAACACAGACATGAAAATTAGTTGCGTGCCTAGAGGATTATAGAATACCATATCTGCCAGTAACTTCACCGTCTTACCCTCTACACACTACTCTTGAACACGACAGCGCAAGCACTGCTGCTTGGCGGCAGGATTAGTGAGTAAAATGCTTGTAGCGGTTGCACAAGGTCCTATTACTCGCAGAAATTACTAAATAGATTGTCTGTGTCCTTACTGCAGGGACTCCGCACACCGCTGCCTCGCCCTATCGGGCTTCCTGACAGTGCTGCGTCACGTCAAGGTGTCCGGAACATTCAGCAGCAGCCAGAGCGGCAGCAGCGAGCAGCACAGCCACGCCTCCTATCTCACCCAGCTCACTATTGTACACGCCACGCAGCACGGCGCTACGTGAGTACACCAAGGGTAATTTATTCACGTCACGGGCGTAGCCGGGGGAGGGGGGGGGGGGGGAGTTGGGGGTCAGACCCCCCTCCGAAAAGTTTAGATATTAATAATATGCGGTGGTTTGGATTTCATTTTCTTGAATGAAATAAAAATAAATAAGTAGGTAGCACTCACCGACAAATATTTTAATTTGACATTTCTAAGGTAGCGTTATTCATACAATTTATGAAATCTATAGACAGATTTAGGCAATATTTGAAGGCGGTTCTATTTTTATTATTTACCTCGACATTCCGGACATGCTGTGACGTCAATGCTCTTGAAGGCACTGTGTCAACTTATTGTAACTGTGTGAATTTTTCGCACATCGCTCTTTCATTTATTTTTTCGTCCAAGGTTTAGTCGGTTACATTGTATGGTCCATTTCAGAGCGGCGTCGGGCGTTCGGAACGAAGCGGTGTGCATGGAGGTCGTGTCGGTGATGCGCCGCTGTCTCGTGCAAGATGCGGCTGTCAAACAGCTGCTTTACACCAGTGAGTGCCAACACCCGTAATTTTGCGCGTTATAGCTAAAACCTAGTATCACATTTCATGTTTAGGTTAATATTTTCTAAGCAATATTCTCGGGTCGCTACCGGTGGTCCCACTGTTATAAAAAATGACGAATTACACTTCACCATAAGGTCGACGGAATCCCGCTCTCGCGGGGCTCCTGTTTCTGCCCGGTTTGCCCTTCGGCAATTTGAAGATACCTAACGAACCTAACCTAATTTTACTATCTCTAGTGAGGATTTTTGTAACAGTGGGTTCACGGGTATAATGCCTTATATTCTCCTGGTGACAGGTGCATACACTATACATATACAATAAATACAAATAAATAGCCTTAGCTTTCGGCTTGAATTGCTTAGTTAAATAATTAAAGTTAAAAGTTGTGTGCCAAGTTGATGTCTTGTTTGTAGGCTAAATTGTGTACAAAAATAAGTTTTTCTTTGTAGAACTATATGAGTGTGTGAAAGAAAAGTCGTCGCTGCACGAGTGTATATTGGAGTTCATATACGAACACCTGTCCAAATATTTACCCGAGCAAGAGGACCAACCCCCGCTTCAGTGGCACAAGTGCGTTCAGATCACCGGAGCCGCTGCCACTCTAGTCGTAAGACTTCATACATTTTTAACATGTTTCAACTAAAGTGTTGCTCCCACGCCCCATACTTTAGTGATCCCACCGGTGATGCTTACACCCAGGGGCCGGAAACCGGTTAATTTTTAAAAAGAAAAAAGAAAGAAAAAATGTTTTCACCTCACTTGCTCCTTAACTGTCTTTCTCCTTAAAATCTGCGTGGAAAAGTGCTTTTTCCCCTCTTGGGTGGAAGAGGTTTTTGAAATTCGAACGCCGCGCCGACCACCATTCCACCACGACCACCACGACCACCTCACCTACTCATAATACTCAAGTAATTTGAAATTTGAAATTCTTCCAACCACCATTTTTCTCGCTGTAGTGAGGTGAAAAATTGTGTGTGTCGCTCGGCAGCAAAGTTTGTTTAGTGTCTCGTGCCTTGAAACCCTCGCGACGCTCAGGACTCCTCTTTTAATCATAGAATCCTTCGCTTGCTCAGGTTTCAATACAGGCACTCGCGCCAAACAAAAACTTTGCAGCCTTGCATAACAAATAACTATTATTGCCACACAAAAATTAAATAAAAAAAAAAAACAAAAACCGAGTACAAAAAAAACATCAAAATCGGTATTGTGCAAAATTACGAAACATGAGCAAGATAGAACTTGTATTGCTGTCTCTTTTACACCACTACTGGAGCGTCTGGCGTATGTCGGCGGCGGCTGGGTTTAACTGGTATAATTTCGCTAACGCGAACGTTAAAATTTCGTTCTCTGTACTTAACGGTAAGCAAGACTATTTCGGTATTTTTTGTTCGTTCCATCAATTAACCGGTATATTATCGAACGAAATAAAATAACGATATTGGAACAATATTAACAGGTATATCAATAACGGCTCCGGTCCCTGACCAAAAACAATCTTCTGATCCCACCGGTGATGCTCATGGTAGCCAACGTGTTAGGATCAGTGTCAAATATTCGTGATGCCGTTTCTGTTTATGCCTTCAAGACAAAAAGAGACGGTATCTTAGATAACTGACACTTAATCAGGAAGTTAACAGAGATGTGAAACAAGCCCTTAGTACTTTAACGATAGAACACCACTTTTGATCAGAAGTCGGAGCGCAGGGGGTCTTCCTCTTCCCAGGCGTCTCGTCGAGTTATTCAGGGCTGTATTACGGTGCGACCAAACCGCCGCGTTTACGCAGTGACGTGTCGTAGGCGTCGCGTTTTCTCACCATTTCTTCATACATTTTGTTGCGATTCCGTAACGTCACCGTTTTTTAAGCGGCCAACGCCTGCCGAGCGTAGCATCTCCATTTTAGCTGTTTACTACGAGTATTAATTCATTTAGGGCCACTTGCACGGACCAGGGTTAACGACTTGACCCCGTGTTAGATGCTAAACCCGGGGCTAAGTATTGTCAAAATGTATGGAACTGTGAAACGCAACCCCGAGTTAGCGATTGAATTTTTTAGCTCTGGACTGTGCAAGTGGGCCTTAAAGTGTAATAATTATAATATTTTCAATGTATTTGGTAACCAGGAACCAATAGCGTACCTGTTGTATGTGACGGCTCAGTTCCTCCAAGAGGAGGAGGAGGAGCTGGAAGACATCCTGTCCAGTCAGCCGACTGACGGCGGCGCCAACCTGCGCAGCAAGCTGACAACTGTCATGACACAGCTGAGCGAGAGCGAGCGACTCGGCGAGATTGACATGGTGAGACACAAGTTATAATTTTTAGGGTTCCGTACCCAAAGGGTAAAAACGGGACCCTATTACTAAGACTTCGCTGTCCGTCCGTCTGTCACAGGCTGTATCAAGAACCGTAATAGCTAGACAGTTGACATTTTCACTGATTGTGTATTTCTGTTGCCGCTATAACAACAAATATTAAAAACAAAATAATAATAATATTTAAGGGGGGGCTCCCATACAAAAAACGTGATATTTTAGGCCTTTTTCATGGCTACCACTCGCCGAGCTAGATCTCAAGAACCGTAATAGCAGTTGAAATTTGAACAGATTATGTATTTTTATTGTGGCTACAGCAAATACTAAAATAAAAATAATAATAATTAAGTGGGCTCCCATACAACAGAGTATTTCTGGTACGGAACCCTTCGTGCGCGAGTACGACCAGGCCCCTCTTCTCCACTGGGCACTATGGGCACGTGCCCAGGGCCCCGCGATCGATTGGGGCCCCCTAGTTCCTACCAGATTACCAAATGATAACCGATATTTAGGTCATAGGGGCCCCATGATCCTAATGTGCCCAGGGCCTCAAATAGTTTAAAGACGGCCCTGAGTACGACTCGCACTTGGCCGGTTTTTTTTTTGTGTTTACACTAGCGTGTCAATATTCTTCGTATTGTGCCCTCGTCCTACGATAAAGGTGCATTAAAATTTCCCACGGGATAGGGAATCCCCTATCCACCTCTACGCCCACAATCACGCTAAACGTGGCGTTTAGGGCTTGCTACCCTGGGCTCTGTCCAACCCTTAAGGGATAAAGACTTGTTTAATATGTATGTATGTAGGCCATAAGAGATCAATACACTCTAATATGGATGACTCCCCCCCCCCCCTTATTCATGAACGCTCTTCAAACTTCTGCTAACTTAGTAATCGTATGTCCTTATCGGTCACTTTGACATTTACCTTTCACAGATAAGGACAAACGATTACTAAGTTAACAGAAGCCTATAGAGATCGCTTACTATGTTGAGCGAGAAGTACCAGGGGCCTTACCTTGACGTCCTAATTTCGACTCAGTTCAAGTTTTAGCTGTCACTTTTAATATGAATCTGACAGCGAGCGAACCTAAACTGAATCGCATTAAGCCGTATTGGTAAGGCCCCTGTACTATTTTATGGATATTGTTATACCGGGAAATTTCGTAGTTGATTGCCGATAAGTGCAGTTTACGCGAAGTCGCGACCAAAAGCTAGTACGCTATATAAAATCGTCTTTCAGATATAGGAATGATACGTTTTTCTACTTGTAAATTCGTACTTCGTTGTTTCGGACCTCCGCAAAGTAAAGCCTGATGCAATAAAATACATGTAATTTTATTTTATTTTATTTAGGACGATCCTGGCCTTTCGGATTTGACTCCAGAGTCCAAGGCGAAGAGTATCAAGGTGCAACAGATATTGTCCTGCTACGAGAGCCTCATAGCTTATCAGGTATTAACTTTATATGGAGCCATCCATAAATTGCGTCACAGTCATTTTAGCAATTTTAGGATCTCCCCCTCCCATGTCACATGATATAATTTGAAAATCGGGATTTCGTTAATATGTCTCAAATCAATACACCCGTCTTCCTCTATGTGTGACAGTGACAACGCACCGTTCCGTACCTTAAGGAAAAAAGAACCAATTATAATATCACCACAGGTGTAGTGCAAAATGACATTTCGTTAAAATTTATCCGACTTTCAACTTTAGTGACATGTTATTAAAATCGTGTATACAATGCAGCTCTCAGATTAAATTGTTTTCTTAATAAGAACCTTATTACAATATCGTTAAAGTTGAAAACCGCATGGGATTCAACGAAACGCCATGGAAAATCATTTCGCACTACATTCTGTACGTGTTTCGTCTATCTGTCTGGCTGTCAAGAACCTGTTTTCAGGAACGCGTAGTATATAGTTAAAATTAATACCAAATATTGAGATCTGCGGTTCCCTGGAACTGAATATTTATAAGGAAGCCACGGTGCGCGAGTTCGACTCGCACTTGGCAAGTTTTTCACATTTTTGATTAATCAATGCCCAGTTTGATGTTAATTCCTCACTTTAAGGTGATGCGCTGGGACAGGAGGAACTCTCGCGCCGCTTCCACTGTGCTTAAACTGTTTAAGGGCTGTACAGAACTATTGGAACAGACTAAGGTAAGCTTAAACAAGGATTTTAAATGTCCCGCGCAATAATTCAATTTTATTAGCCGCGTATTCACTGAGCGAGCCGCCTCGCGCGGCAGCTTCGTGAGGCAAATTCTCGGTCAGTCAGGACGTGCCTCGCCTGAGGCAAACGCATGTCCTGCCTCGGGCGAGCGTGCCTCGACCGAGCCGCGCGGTGTCGGTTTTTGTCCATGCTCAAAGGCGCCTCAGCACGTTTGCCGCGCTCACTCAGGACGGTTGTGTTTTGTCTCGCTTGTTCGTCGCGTGTTAGCGTCATGGATAAAGAGCGATGTCTTAAATAATACAACTATATGGTATATAGACTATTATGGGATGCGCAATGTCTCGATTATACAAATAGAGGACTAAGAGAAGATGCGTGGAGAAATATTAGCAAGCAATGCTGCCTCAGCCTCAACGCGGCTCGGCTTTGCCGCGCGAGGCAACCTCGATCAGAAGGATTTCTTGCATGAGGCTGCCTCGTGCGGCAATCGTTGCGCGGCAAACGTCCGAGGCTGCCTCGCGCGGCGGCTCGCTCAGTGAATACGCGGCTAATCCTTAATATTGGATTTTTATTGTGCATGTCCTGAGAGTAACTGAATATGAATTGTGTCTGAATCCACCGTTT
Organism: Pandemis heparana; assembly: GCA_963854515.1. NCBI lineage: Eukaryota > Metazoa > Arthropoda > Insecta > Lepidoptera > Tortricidae > Pandemis > Pandemis heparana. Next base: position 12,531,489 of record OY978013.1, on the reverse strand, counting down.
GGCCCGACTGTTAAAAAGATTGAGCAGCCTTGGTCTAGGGAATATTATATTGCACATAAAATTTGTACGTTAATATATTCTTATAGTACCTACACATTTATTGCATGTTTTGGAGCTTCATTGGACTTCTTATTTACTAACTAGTACTAAATAGTTAATACACAATTGTATCACCACTAGGCGGCACCAAAACTAGGTAAAAAGGCCAGCAAGTCGACTCTAAATGACACGAGGGAAACGGCGAAAACGCAGAAGAGCCAGAAGTCGCAGAAGGACAAAGAGAAAGGCCCGGTTAAAGTGTCCAGCCTGACCAAAGACCGGTCGCCCTTCAAGCCGCTGCCGTGTGTCTGGGACCTCACGTTTTGTTTACGAATTATCGAATTACTTTACAGGTGAGACTAGTTTTATGATGCCGCTGATTATGAGAACAGATAGAATAGATGCGAAAGATTTCTTTAATACTGGCACTCCACTTGGCGTTGCGTATTCGCGTTGCGCTATTAGCATCTTCGTGGCATACGCTAGAAACAATATAGTGCATCACCTTCACTCACGCAAATATTTGGATAAATACGACAAGCGGAGTGCCAGTATATGGGATGAATTCACCACTCTTTGTCCTTGTAATACTTAGACAATCATTGTATTTTAACTTGTAATTAAGAGTTTACACACATATGTACATACACATATGCAGTTATCCTAGCGCTCAATAACCGCGCAACCCCGCATAGTAAGAATACTAGCACGATATTTTCTCCAACCGCCTCAATTGCAGATTTATTTGCCAAATGGCTGTTTTTTATATTCAGCATTACAGCGCGCTACGAAACCGCCTAATATTTACATATTTCTTCTTGAGTTGATAACAATTTCATGAATAAATATTTAAAACATACTTTCAAATTTTATTCCATCGTTAATTTAAATATCGTAATCATCAATTAATCTTAGCGAGGAAGTATCCTGGTGCAGTAGCGACCAACGCAACCGTGTACGAAGCTCGCGCGAGTTCCACCACTGGGCCTTGCGCTGCGTGCGCTCTGTCGTCTCCGCACAGACTGACAAGCACGCCGCTAAACAAGTAGTGCCTGTAGCAGCTGTTATCTACCACCGATGCATATGCAGGTTAGTGGATCTACTGGGTAACTAACACCAATTGGTGAACACTTAATGCTTACGTGCAGCGCAGTGCGTGCGAGTTCCACCCCTGGACTTTGTGCTAAATGGGTGAACACTTATTGCTCAATACGAGAACAGCAGTGCCCGTTCCACTACTGGACTGTTTTGTTGTTTTGTAGACACATTAGTGGGATGTGTTTGGGGATTAGTCCATAGAATTCCTTTATTAAAATGTTTTTGGGGATTAGTACATGAACTTCCATTTTTTAAATTGTTTTTTTTTTCTGTTATTAGATTTCAAGATATGTGTGATTTCGACGACACGACCACCCTGGGTTGTGTTGAGTTATTCAAGGACTGTCTGTCTGTGATATTTTCTCCTAACAACACTTTGAAAGTTGACGGCTTACTGTCAACCATGAGTAAGTAAACATTGAATATTCAAAGTACCATAACCATTTTTGCTAAAAATCATACACCTTTGGCAAAGTGCTGGCCTGGGAGCAAAGGAAAGACATAGAATGTACCGGTTGCTTCTCGTCTCTCGCAAATGATAGAAGCCCATCGGAATGGGCGGAAATCTTAGGAATCATCCATCACTATTTTGATTTTATTTTCCATCTTTTCGCCCAGGCTTTATCTACGCTGTAAGAAATAAAAACGTGATACACCTGTACCTTTAGCAAAAAAGCTGACATTAAAGTTTTTGGCTAATACTTAACGTACTTGATTATTTCACTGTCTTGTCATCTATGCATGTTACTTCAAATATTTACCCTCTTATTCATAAACGCTCTATAAGCTTCTGCTAACTTAGCAATCGTTTGTCCTTATCTGTGAAAAGTAAATGTCAAAGTGAGAGATAAGGACAAACGATTACTAAGTTAGCAAAAGCCCATAGAGCGTTTATGGATAAGGGGGTTAATGTCCTACAAAATTCCAGCGAATCTCTTTGAGGCTGAAGAGTCAACATACATATCCGCGATACTGGAGCAAGTGCACACAGCGCTAATGCAAATAGAGGCGGACAGCGTCGAAGAAGACAGGGACCTGGTGGTGAAGAAGTTGGTCGCGGCGCTCGGGCAGGTCGCTACTGTGTTGCTGGAGGCGCCCACGCTGCCCTGCGAGAGATATACTGCGGTGAGCTAAACAAAGCTGCAGTCCGTGGGTTCCTAGAACGGGGTTAAGACCCACCGTACCCCTGGCCGGCCATGCCCCTGGTGGTACGGTGGGACTTGAACTATACCACAGTAGTGCTGTAAGCTACGGGTATTAGGTAGGTTAGGTTAGTTAGGTAGCTCCTTATGCCTGAAGGGCACACCACCCAGGAATAGTTAGCGGGGCTCTGTCGTTTTTTTTTAATTTCTCAAAACCCAGCACTACACACAAAGCAATCAATAAATGAATATTGATTGCTTTGTGTGTACAAAAGGTCTTAATTTTAAACATGTTTCAACACAACACAACCCTGAGAGGGCACCGCAATACACTACAATAAGTTTCCCCTAATTAAAGACAGTGAAATACCAATTATTAGGCTTCATTTTAATCGCTAGTTGTATATCAATTCAATTCTAAACGAAGGGTAGCAGAGAGACAACACTTACGGTAATATTAAGCAGGTATGTTTGACATTCATATTTACTAACTACAACGAGCAGTTCTTAATTCCCAGGTGATATTAAAGCTGGAAGACTACGTCCGTTCGAGCAAGCAGGAGTGTCTGTCGCTCGTGCCTCCGCTCTTGTCGGCGAACTGCCGCCAGCAGCACGACGCGCCGCTGCTGGACGGCTTGCTGGACAAGCTGGCCAGCGCGCTGGGCAGGATCGACGTGAGTACATTATCGCTCTAGCAAACATCCATAAAGGATCTTCGAACTACTTGGATTAAAACAGCACGTGAACTGACTTACATATGTAATTCTCTTCAGGAAAAGTTACCATTATTTTATTAAGGTCTTTTTATTCTTAACTGTCCTATTTGGTAAACAAAATTCTAACCTCAATGTACAATTTTTTGTAAAGAATAAGGTTTATTATGTTATCAAATAATCCGGAAGCAATGTTTTGTACATAATTTTGCTGATATTTTATCTTCCGATCCTTTATTTACTATGAAATTGTAAAAAAATAACAAAAATGAGACGTTTTGAAGTTAGAATTTTGTTTACCAAATAGGACAGTTAAGAACGAAAAGACCTTCCTTACGTATGACTCTGGGTCTAGTTTTACTCTCAGTTCAGTGACGGTAAGTGTAAATCTGATGGTACATTTTTGTGCCAGAGAGATGTCTTGAAGCTCATCTTGCGGCTTGTGATATCTGTGAGGGCTGTGAGGGTTGGGAGAAGTTCGCGGAATAAAGCAACCTTCGGCACGATTCACTTCCTAAGGCTGTAAACTCTTTTGAAAGCCTTGTAAAATATCATCCGAAGCCTTGCTAAACTTGCAAGTCATCACTGGGTCAACTCCGATTCAATTAATTTGCGAATTCCTTACCACTTGTCAAAAATTTACAAAAAACGGCGTCCGTTAAGCTTTGATAGGCGGCGCTGACATCGCAAAGAATATTGTGTCTTGCAATCTATAATACAAAATTTGGTCTTCTCAGCCATCTTTAGTTCTTATCATCACGCCGGAACTAATTAGGTTCGCCGTTGACGGATACGTCAAAGAGACATCATTATCATCAGCATGTATTGTTCTTATTTAGGGCTCGTCCAGAAATCATGTGATCATATTTGGCCTACTTTTGACCCCCGCCCCCCTCCCCCTTGGTGACCCACCCCCATAAACGATCACATGATTTCTGGACGAGCTGAAATATTTGACAGTATAATTGACAGTATTGACAGTATAATCATGTAACCGACGACCTCGTTCACCTTATCCTACCTTCATTTGTACACCCTGAGCGTTGAAATTGATTCACCTTCTTTTTATAGTCTTAGAGAGCGACCAAACCACCGCGTATACGCAGTGACGTGCCGTGTGCGTCACGTTTTCTTACCGTTTCTTCATATATTTTGTTGCGATTCCGTAACGTCACCGTTTTTTAAGCGGCGGTGTGGTCGCACCCTTAGTTGTCTTTGTTTTTATTTACGTACGTAAATTAATTGTATGAAAGTACCCCGAATCCAGTTGCCACGTGACAGGCCTAGCCTAGTGTGGAACCATCAGTAAGCTCTTTCTTTGCTGAGTTCTTTGGTGAGTTTGTGAGTTGTTTTCTTTTTTTGTTTTTTTCTTTGCTGAGTTGGGACCATTTTGTGACAATTTATTTATTTATCTGTTGTTTTATGTGTTTTTTGATGTGTTGATTGAATTGTCATGAATAAACTTTTTTCTTCTTCTTCTTTATTTATTTTTTAAATATTTTATTGAATCAGGCGTTACTTTACGGGGGTCCACTACTGACGGGATCCCTCTACGGGATCATTTGAAACGCGCGTCAGTGTTTGTGTGGTGATAGGATTAATTAAGTTTGTGGGATTTGTGTGCGTTTTGTGTGGCAGTAGTGGTGGGAGGGCTTACATGCAAAACGTATATATTTCGCACAGGCTTGGTAATCTTGCACGTAAGTAGCGGAGTAGCAAGGTAAATGTTTTTGTTCATTTATTTTTTATTTTAGGAGGAAGACACGTCGGCCGGGGGCGAGGAGCCGGCGAACTTCCCGGCCATAGACTGTCGCACGGGGCACGCGGTGTTGCTCCAGGTGTGCGGGCACCTCGAGGCGCGCTACAAGTGCGCCGAGCATCTGCTGCAGCGCGCGAAGGACCTCGGCGCGGCGCAGCAGCTCGCCGTGCACCAGAACCAGCAGAGGATAGACCGAGGTGAGAGGCGGCAACAGTTCCACCGGATCGAAGATAGGGCCTTCGTTTTATAAACCTCTTCAGCGCTCCAGTCATCTAGTGACAGCCGATGTCAATGCTATTGTCATGCATGCATGCATGACCATTATTGGCAATGGACCCGATTTTACAACGGCCGCTAAAATTCCTAATTTTATTTAGGCGTTAGGCGTCGCTAAATCCCTTTGCTATTCTATGAGCGGCTGTCATAATCAAATGACAATGCCAATTTTAAAATTAGAAAAATTAGTTTTAGGCTATTTAGGAGATGTGTACGTAGAATCGCAACCAATATTCAACTCGAAATTAATCCTTCTGCAATGGAATTTAAACTCAAGTTAGTTCGTCGATTGTTTTCCCCGTGACGTATAGAGCACTTAATTTGTACTGTAGCGGCAAAGTTAATTTAGTTTAGATCACTGTACCGCTGATGGTAAATATGGTAATGTATGTAAAGGTGATATCAGACGGCTCACTCGGGTGAATGTTCTTTCGAGTGAATGCTTCATTTTTTCTTTCATTTATTCGGCACTTTTCTTTCACTTTACGTTCAGACGTGTCACCTTGAGTGAAAGATGCACAATGAAATAAGAAAATGAACAAAAAATTTACCGTCTGATATCACCTTAAATAATAATTATTGATCGTTTGTCTGACTGTTGATGTCGGGCTGTATATTCTCCTCTGCAAGTCGCCAATTCTCGTTAATAAAAGCATATTTCAGCAATTTAGACAAATAAATGATAAAAATGACAAAGCAATTTTCCTCACTCACCCTTTTTTAGACGCAACTTTTTTTCCAAACAATTTTTACATTCGATATACTTCGCGAGGCCAACAGCTCACCGAGTCACTAATTGGTTATGTTTGGACTGCTTATAAAGCCTACACCAGACCAACATTTCTTGAATCCACTCCACACTTACTGACTTCACTTGGAGACCTTTTTACTAGGCGCAGAATCATAAGAATAAATAATAACAGAGTAGAACGGAATCTCTTTTGACTGCGTCCGAAACGCCGTCATTTATATACCTACTTCCCCCCTCACGTCGTTACACCCCTCCGTCGTCCAGGCGTGTTGCTAGGGTTGCTTACCTGTTAAATATTACTTATCTCTCAAGATTATACCGTTAAAATATAAGTTTTATTTACTTTGAAATCATTATTTTATTTTAGTTTAACAAAATATGAGATTTATAAATCATCCAAGATGAAGGTACGGAACGCGCAAACAGCCAAACGCGCGTGCCGCGACGCCGGCCGCGACAGCCTGACTGAGTAGCCGCTTAGCGGGTACTCTAATATCGTGACCTCGAGTCCGGCCGGAGCGGGAGTTTCCGTTCTACTATGTTCTTATTTATTCTTATGACAGAACTGAAAGAGCTGTACAAGAGCATAGTGATCCAGTTGTGCCAGCTGACGGCGTGGGCGGGCCGCGCGGCCAAGCTGCGCTGCTGCGTGGGCGGCGGCAGCGCGCGCGTGCTGCACGCGTGCGCGCGGCTCTACTCGCTGCTGGTCGCGCTCGCGCGCCAGCTGCCGCCGGCCGCACTGCCCGCCGTGCGGTGAGACTGCCGATACGTATTCTGAACTAGCGAGAAAAGAAGTACGCTCCGTGCTGTTTGGTCATGTGGGGAATAGCCGTACATAATAATAATAATAATAATAATAATAGCAGTTTGAGGGGCCCATTTAGTGGGCGGCGAGTCACCGCCTACCAAACTTTAATTTGTTGAGATATTGAAATGGTAGGTGTCCGTTTATCTCACTCCAAAGCCCATTAATCCTGCCCACAGCATCCCAACCCCATTCCATGTCGTTCCCTACCAGGCAATAGTTTGGCAACTATGGAGGACTGTCCGCTAGCACATCTTGCTAAACGTGGGCCGTGGGTCTTGTCACCTTAGGCTCTGTCTACCCCGTAAGGGATAAAGACCTGATTTGTGTTTGTATAAATAGAGAGGGTAGGTACAAATCTGCCCTGAAACTGTTGAACATTACAATACTTCGTATAGTCATCATTCTAACAAAATTTTCCACCGTCTCAGTTTGGAGCGCCTGTTGAAATTAAGCGGCAAGAAGTTCTCAACGGTGATCGACAACTTGGTGACGTATTTGGAGGCGTCGCAGGAGCATCAGAAGGCGCGCAAAGTTCTCAGCGACACTAAGTTAATACCGCGGCTCGTGTTCGAGGCTGAACAGTTCAACAAACAAGTTGTGCTGCTGGCTGCTAAAGCCAAGGTAAGTGTCTGTTGTAACTGTCGTTGGACGACCTTACAGCCGCAAGGTTCGTTACTTTTCAAGGTGGCTGAAACTGGTTGAAAAGGGAATAAAGTTAAAACCATTCTGTCGTTTTTTTGTTCAGGGGCCTTACCATGACATCTTAATTCCGACTCAGTTTAGGTGTTAGCTGTCATTTTTAGTTTGGATATGACAACGAGCGAACCTAAACTGAATCGCATTAAGACGTCATGGTACGGCCTCAGTACGTATATCGTTTGTGTGTCTTGCAAAATGAATAAATGTCTTCTTTCTTTCTTTCTTTCTTTATATCTTATAAAATTATTTATTCGAATCCAATTTTTTCGTCGATTACTGAGTAAAATTCTGGGACCCGATTTTTTAAAACACGTCACTCGAAACGTACCATTCTAAAGTAGAAAACATTGCGTATTTGCTAAAAAAACTACAACTCATTTTTTTTCTACTCGTTGATTACAACTATAGCTGTAATTTTCTTCTAATCTACTCGTATTTCACATTCAGCGTGCATTCAGCACAAATTTTCACAACTTTCGAACGGTATTTTCACATTATGCGCTTACAAAAATCCGACCGATAATAGAAAAGTCCCATTATTGCGTCAAGAACTCACATTTCAGTACTTACCTCCTCATTCATAAACGCTCTATAGGCTTCTGCTAACTTAGCAATCGTTTGTCCTTATCTGTCACTTTGACATTTACCTTTCACAGATAAGGACAAACGATTGTTAAGTTAGCGGAATCCTAAAGAGCGTTTATGAAGGGGGTTAAAGTTTAAGTTGTATCGTAGGTGAACCTCCAACAATACTTGGCGCTGGGCACGGCGCGCGACTTCCGGATCCGCGGGCCGGTCATAGAGGAAATGCTGAAGGACCAGGATCCCGAAATAGCCGACGCAACTGTTGACAACGGTTAGTAATTTGAACGCGTGCAGAGCACAATTTACTACTATTTATTTATTTATTCACTGTAATTACTCACACACACTCAAGCAATAAATGATATTTCTTTCATTCATTCATTCATAAGTTTTTTTTACTAGTTAAATAGATATCGTACTTTCTAGCGCCAAAAACACTTTTCAGCATTATCTTTTTTTTTCAACATGTAAGTGAGACTCAATCATAATTACAAAAACGGATAACTCACGTATGAAAGCCGAATAATGCTCGACATTTGTTCGTTTCACTGCCGCCGGGGCGAGCGCTCCTTGAAGAAGGACTACGGATTAGTCCGAAACATATGTCGAGCATTTTATTCGGCTTTTATACGTGAGTTATCCGTGTTTGTAATTATCTTCTTTTTTTTTCTCCTAGACGTCGAGGACCCTACAGAGAACCCATCGCCAGCCCAGAGCGACCAAGACAGCGACGCGGAGCCTTCCGCGAAGAAGCGCCGCTCATAAAACGTCATTATCAATAAATGATTCACTCGTAACCTAATTAGTTTGTTATTTTTTCCAATGAAACTATGAGTAACCTGGTTATCGGGAAAGTTCTAATTCCTAATCTGTAAGTGCCTTTAGGCAGCTGGCGTGTCAAGCCGAAACTGCAGTCGAGCTGTTCAAAAATTACAAAATGATTCATTCATTTTTAAGTAACGTATCTATTATCAATTATCTAACAATATTTTCCGAGAGGACAATGACGAAAAAAGCCATGAACGCTAAACATTACTGGTCTGATGATCATATTCTGCTCACTAGTTGCTTAGCTAGCATTTTCGGGCATGTGTTTTGATGAAAATAATCCGAACGAAATGGCACAGAAAATAATCCAATATTTCATTATTAGTAGGTATTATTACTTTGTAAAGAAGCTACGCTCCCCTCGTCAATTTAGTAGTCTGTGACGATTCCTTCTAACTAATTTTAATGTGCTTCGAATATTCGGCTTCCAAATTGGCACGATGCTAATATTCAAGCTATGTCCGGCCTTTCTTGGAAGATTGTGAGTTTTTAGTTTTTTTTTTTTAACTAAACATTTACTGATTTGTTGCATGAACCCATAGGGCAAATAATAAAATAAACCAAGTCGCAAGTGATCACAACCTCGGCACAGTACACTAACCCATTTTCTCGTGGTTCCATTGATTCCTTACTGTATTGCGTCAATATTATCTATGGCCCTGTTTTGCTTTTTTATTTTATTTTGTACTCGCACAGCACTTTGGGAGCCGAGTCCCGATTTTCGAAAGCATATAATTACCTATCTAGAAAGCAGTTACCATTCGAAAGTGGAAAAATCTGTGTACCTATTGCTACAAAACTACAGCTCAAATTAAACTTTCGACTAGTTGACTAGATTAATTTTCGCTGTAAATTTCAAATTCAGCACAAAATTTTCATCACATTCGGGGGCTATTTTCACATACTTGCTTTCAAAAATCAGGGGTGCTCAACAAACTCAAACCACGCATTCCTGAGCTTATTTAGAGGCAAGAATGTAGGTAATATCAAGTTTAATATTATTATATTGCCGACGAAACAATTCGACGAATCTGGAAGGAAATAATCAACTTTCGTACCTCCTAAGAACCAGAGTACCTATCTACCTACTACGTTTTACTTTTGAAATAGTAACTTTCTATGTGGAATATGTAGGTACAAAAATTTGTACGCGGGGACTGAGGTTAATGAAAAAAACATTAGAGACCTTAAATGGCCGATGTGCACGATACCTCGCCTTTAGCATCAATTAATATCATCTGCAAATGCGCGTTTTCTAGGAAGTGCACGCGGCTGCCTTTGTCTTATTAGTTGAAGTGGCTTAGTATTGGAGTACCGGGAATTGGCAGCTGAACCTTGTTCTTTCTACATTACGTGTGTCTACTGTCGCGTGGTACAGTCATCAACTCGCTTTACTAATCTCATACTCTCTACAGTGGTATGTTATAATTATTTAACTCCGTGAAGGGATTAAAAATGGATGAATCATTAAAAATTTAGACGCAAAGTTATGCCTTCTAGGGCGTGTGGCAACTCGGGTAGAAGTGAGGGCCAATAATAAGAAAAAGGTGACAAACTTCAGAAAGTTTTCCTTGAACTTAGGTAGTAACTGTTGGCTAGACGCTGTAAAAGAGCTACAAATACGCTAAACTTAACTTTAAGTCATGATCGCAGGAAAGATAGGAACAATATTCTGTTTGACCCGTGCCCATCATCATAGTGTTCACGACTGTACCTCTATGCGTTAAACTACGTGGTTAGTAGGAAGTTGACTCATTGTCACGCGATACAAAGATACATTTTGGCAACACGAACTACCTAGCGCCAAATTAACGCTAAAGTAAGTAGCAGTTTAAACAGAATTTTATTTGTTTTATCTTTATGAATCACTAAGATCTATTGCGCTTTAATTTCATATCTTACGGTCTTATCTTGTAAATGGCGTACCGTTCATTCATGGAAAATAATCATTCGGTTCATTCATGCGAGCTCAACTAGGTGACTATAACCTGGTGCCTGAGCCTGACTATAACGTGGAAGATTTAAATGTTATTCATTTCATTACTGTATATCGGGGTGACTTTGATTTACGGGTGACTTTAAAAAGTAGTTATAATGACGAAACCGTTCATATTTATTTTTCTCTTAAACAGTATTTTTTTCAGGCGCTTTGAAACCGCCATCCTGTAGAACTCTGTGGCTTAGGTTAGGTTAGTTTTATTTTATAATACTTAACAATCCTAAATAATCAACAGATTAAGAGAGAAAAGTAAACAGATTTATGGCATATGGAATTACTTACGGCAAACGATAAGGAATCAATATTTGATATTTTAACCGACGTCTACACCTACCCTACAAGCTGTCACGTTTGTTAAGCTACGATGCGTACCTACTAAACATTCGTAGGTATACATATCCTTGAACAGGTGAATGTGAGTACAAAATGCCTGATCCTGGGGCCGTACCATGACGTCTTAATGCGTTTCAGTTTAGGTCCGCTCGCTGTCAGATTCATACTAAAAGTGACAGCTAAAACTTGAACTGCGTCGGAATTAGGACGTCATGGTAAGGCCCCTGCTATAACAATCTGCATTTCTAAATTCTAACCTCAATTTACAAATTTTTGTAAAGAATAAGGTGTATTTGATAACATATTATCAAATAAACCTGAGGCAATTTTTTGTACATAATTTTGCTGATATTTTATCTCCAGTGCCTTTATTTACGATAAAATAGTTAAAAGATGTGACGTTTTGAGGTTAGAATTTTATTTACCAAATAGGACAGGTAAGAATGGAAATACCTTACAAAATAAAGCACAGGCAAGCGATGTAAGTAATCCAGTATGTACGTAATTACGCCGGCTGGCGATGGCAGTTTGTTTCAGCGAAGCGCTGGTTAGTGGAATCGCCCGATACGGGGTATAATTTCACGGGAAACGCTGATGGCATTGCCCTCGCAATTCGCGATAAAATATTACCAATATGGAGTTAGATATTGATTTTTGTAATAATGTAACTAATTGGAAATTTTCAATTTAAACTAGGTTTAACCGTTAACCGTAACATGCAACTGCTTAACTGCCTCTATATCTATTACTTCAAAAATACTTTACCGTTATTCAACACATTTGGAATAATAAATATTACAATAGATCTACATAGGTACCTTAGTTTCAGAAAATTAAGATTAGGTACGTTGCTATTTAACAAATCCTAATAACATAAATGTGAGTGTGTGGAGGAGTTCTCCCTGTATCCCAGTAGTGTTGGTATATTTTCAATAAGATTCACACATTGTATACTAGTATTGTATATACCTAGGTATGAATTATTATAACACCCCAAAATGTCGCCTTTAAGTTAAAAGACATACCTACCTAATATTTTTTAATCTAAATATAAATAAATATAAATAACTGCCAGTCTAAAACTACATGCGAACAAAAACAATTAGTTAAAACTGGGCAGTTTTAGGCACTTAACTTCGCTACAAACTACACAAAATTAAATACAGGTGCTCATATTTACGGTTCAAACGGCTGCGTTCACCGAATCTTGTTTTCGCAGAAACGTATTCAAATATGCGCTTCAAGGAACCCCTGAATTCTATTCATTAGTTAGCAATTTGCGCGGGAGGGATCGCGCGCTAACGCGTCGTGCCGGGAGCGTGTATAACCAGGAATTTAGAGGGATGTAAACTAAATAACTGTTTGAATTTAATACAACATTAGGTATTTAATAAAATATTATCTCCGGGCTATGTACTGCGGGCTGCGGGGCACAGGCTTCCTCTTATAGGAGGGAGTTGAACAGTATTGGCAATTTAGGTAGGTATGTACAGTCGCCATCAGATATATCGTAGCGGGCGAGGTCCTCAAATATGTCGGAGCAGCATTAAATGTCAATAAATTCGTTACACTAGATATGGTTAATAACATCGGAACACGCAATCCGTCATAAATACAAGAGCAGCGACTTTTCAATAAATTCGGGACGTTCAATGAGCTAAAAATATCATTAAGCACATATCGTCAAAGGTATCGACACAGTCAGGCTGATCACAAATATCGGAACATATGTGGAAAATAAACCTTACGCATATAATAATAGATTCGAATTCCAAACAAAATACAAATAAGGCTCAAACGTCATGCCAAAATGAAAGATATGTCACCTATATAGTGTACGCGTCTGCATGCATAATTCACTGTGTTAGTAACATAAAATCTTTTTTGTTGTATAAAGTGTAAATTGTTACTGGCCACTAAATTGCCTAATACTTTTATTACGAACAAAATTTCTCTTCTTCTCCTGTTATAAGTCAAAGCATGTAGTTCTATTTTATAAAACTAATTTTATTATAAACACAGTGTAATTTAAACTGTTTGTCACAAAGTTAAGGTATAATATCTAAAAATGTTCCGATCTTTATGGTCAGCCTGTCCCGATTTTATTGAAAAGTCGCTTCTACTTTATTTATGACCAATTGAGTGTTCTGATGTTATTAACCTTACAGTGTAACGCATTTATTGAAATTTAAGGCTGCTCCGAATTATTTGAGGACCTCGCCCGCTACCATATATCTGATGGCGACTGTACACAAGGGACGAACAACTTGTACATATGTTGACAACTACTCACAAGCGTTAAAGATTCAAGAGAATATCCCTTTATCTTTGTCTAGTATACATCAATGGTTTGGGTCGGGCGTCAGACAGGATGCAATTATCTTAGACTGACGTGAATCTATCGTTGGAATTAGATTGGTGCCTACCCGGTCCTTTTGAGCTTGGCTATTACTGGTAAATCTCTTTCTTTAACGCATTCACTGCCACCGACGCATATGCGTTTTCGTGACTTTCGCCCAATTTTACAGTCATTTGAACGCACATGTGCGTCTGTGGCACCTGAAGAACTCTCGGGTTTGGCAGCTGGCAGCGAATGCGTTATGTGAGAATTAGATGTGTGCCTTGCCTACCTAAAGTAAACAATATGACAACTTGTCATTTTTTATCGAGCTCGCCAGATAGCGATCATTTTAAACTTCCATAAATCAAAAATAAAACTTTTCTAAGTTTTGTTCCTAACAGTAGCTGGTGGGTGTTTTTGTTAGGATCGCGCTTCGTTTTGATCGTTTGACGTGGGTTTGAATTTGGAAACGAGCATTTGACAGCCGGCAGCTGTGTTTCTACGAAAAAGGGGATGTGGGTTGCTCAATTTATCAATACGTTAGTTGGAAATGATGGATCAATCAATCTTCACCTTCAGATTCTTCACCTATCTAATATCTAATAATATATCTAATATCTAATAAAGAAACAGAATTGGTGTCATTTGGGACTCAACCACGACTCAATAGTTGATTTTTAAGAAATATGTACATTATTTGTGAGAATCCATGACACCCGAAAAGAATTCGATTAGGCACTTAAAGGTAGCCACGTAGCAGTAACTACTTAAAATGTGAAAGGCTATCTTCACTCAGGTACAAGTCTAGTCCTATTGTTTTAAGTAACGTCACAACTTGCTTTCTACTTACTTTCTTGGTAAATTATACATAGCATCCATAAAAGTAGGCCAGATTCCAGAGTTTGAGAAAATTAAGCGTAGGTAAGTACCTAATGTCATAACATCTTTAAAGTTCTTAAATTATTTTTGTTGAACTAACTCTACTTAGTTCCTGGGACCATAACCTACAGCTTGCTATGGGCGCAAATGTAAAAGACTCAAGCAACTCCACTCAAGGACGAAACTACACCTGAAACGGTCGTTTTTGTATGGTGTTAAATCATACAACAGGTAATGGTAATGGGTCACTGTATTACAAGACACACAAATGGAACAGCATGGCGGGGTTGGCGCAGGGCTCGTCGACGAGGAAGCCGAGCGCGGAGACGCCCGCCAGCACAGCCACCACCGCTAACGACACCGCGAACTGCACGTTCTCCCGCAGGCACGACTGCTCGTACGACTGCAACAACCACGACACTTAAGTCAAAAGTTTATTTTGCAAGTAGGCCGCCAAGGGCTCTTATACATGTCTTTTTTTAATCTACCAGCGCATTCGGAAAGACCATCATTGCCAAGAAGAAAGCGCCGCAAGAAACTTTTTTTATTATTCTATTTAACTTACATAGGTACCTAAGTTAAGTAGAATTTAAGTGGAACAGTTGTAAATCTATTGTATTATAGAATACAATTAATACATTTTATAAAAGGGATGTATAAGGTCCCCAAGTTAAGTTCGTACCTTAAATTACATTAGTCTATAGTAGAGATGTATAAAGTCTCTACTGGTCACTTAAAGGTGGACTTAAAGCCGGGTACTCATCTGCGAGCTGCCTAACCGTAACTGTTAAACGTGACAGTACTTACAGTAACCAAAAACCCTTGTGTGAACTTGGCGTTTAACTCGCGACAGGCTCGAGACTTGAGTTTTTGGTTAAGTACCTACTGTGACGTGCCGCTGTCATAATTCGGCAGTCATATGAACGCACATGCGCGTCTGTAAAATTAGGTTAGGTTTCTTAGGTATCTTCAAATGCCCGCAGGGCAAACCGAATAGAAGCGGGGTTCCGTCGACCTTACGGTGAAGTGTAATTCGTCATTTTTGTAACATTGGGACCACAGGTAAAGCCTTGCCAAATGTTTGCAAAGCCGTGTTCCATCTACCTCAATACGTGACATAATAATACGTGGCAGTTCTGTTGTAGTTACCTCATTCTCTTGCACATGGTTTACAGTCGTGTGTGCAAGGCGGGCCGCAGTAGGGCGCGGCGGGAGTGGCGCAGCCGCCGGTGGAGGGCGAGCATCCGTTAGACACCAGCAAGTACCCGCCCCCCTGCGGACCGCCGACGAACCCTCCATAGTACACAGGCATGCTGCCTTTTCAGCCCGAATCGTGGCTTTTTTATTAAAAAATATATCAATGAAAAACACTCGAAATTTTCACGTATGTCTAGATGAAACGGTTATGATTATGAATTTGGTTTGGCTTGAAATAAGAATGTCAGTGTGCGTGAGCGATGGTAGATTTTAAATTTGGAAGTATTTTTTTACTTTATGGCCAGCCAGTTTTTGTAGGGGAAACAAAAAAGAGGAATTACCAACAGCACTAACCTTTATTTAGATACTAGCTACCTACCTACTGGTTGCCTGCGACGTGCCTGCGACTTTCGTTCGCGTTGACATGCTTATCACTATCCCGCGGGATCTATCCAATTTTATAGGATAGAAAGTAGCCTATGTTTTTTATCTAGGGTACACGCTATCTTCGTTCCAAATTTGATCCAAACCATCGTTTCAGCGTGAAGAAGAAACAAACATACACACTCACTCACACCCTCACATGTGCTCAGATTCTCACTCACAAACTTTCGCATTTATAGTAGGTATACCTACTAGGTAACACTACCTCTATATACACCCCCTTGCAAAAAAATCGGGCACCTATATGGTTTTTCAGATTTATGCACATGAAATACAAAAACCATGGGTGCCCGTTTTTTTGCAAATAATAATAATAATATTATTTCAGACAATTATACATGGTGTATTATTGTGTAGGTAGCTAAAAATTCATTTTTTTAAATTTCTTGCACTAACAAAATCCGAGGACGATCCCTCCAGGAACTTCGCTAATTATCGAGAGTTTAATTTGTCATTACCGCTTCCAGCGAAGCAAGGTGCTGGAAACTGTTTCGGACGTCGCGTCGCCATCAGATAAGCACCTAAGCACCGGAAGAACCGAGCGATGGCTTCGCGATACTCGTTTATATTTGGCACTGTACGTGTACGCCTTTCACCATTTTGGTTGTCTCATTTGCTAAAATACTTTTTTTAAAGAAATAGTGTGGCGTTTGTAGGTCACCCGCAACACCAAAGGGACATAACAGCGCAAGCACTGCTAATTAGCAGCGGTATTAGCTAGTAATTATCCGGATCCTGCACAAGTTCCCGTAAACGTACGTACGGGTTTTCCGATTCGTTTCCCAAATTTGTATGTATGTATGTATGTATGTATAACTCTTTATTGTACATAAAACACATTAATTTTAAAGATAATGAGACAAATAGATGTACAAAGGCGAACTTATCCCTTAAAGGGATCTCTTCCAGTTAATCTTCGAACGATTGACAGGACAACAGAAACCAGAGTATAGAGAGTAGACATACTGGAAAGCTAGAAGAGCAATGACCCTAATTTAAACCTAAACTAATAAAGCACTAACATAATAATAATACACCTACACAACAATACAGGTACACCCTAATACATATAAAAATTAATAAATATACAATAAACTAATATATGTCAGAAATACACTACATAGTAATATAACCTACATATTAAGCTACATAAATATACACACACACGAAACAAACAAAGTCCACTCAAGAAGACTCATCAAGCCAATACTTCCCTAGGCGATTTCGTAGGGCGGCAACCGACTGCGACTGCCTGATCTCAACAGGTAAACGATTCCACAGTCTAACAGCGTGCACGGAAAAGGACATGGAGTAGGTTTTCGATTTGGAGACAGGAAACGCAAGAGATAGATTATTACTCGACCGCAATCGGTTCTCGGAACCAACGGCCAAGTAACTAAATCTATCTGAAAGGTAGGATGGGGACTGGGGTTTAAAAAGGACGTTAAAAAGCAACGACAGGATGTGGACATTCCGCCGAAGACGAATCGGCAGCCACTTCAGCTGAGCGCGGAAAGAGGATACGTGGTCATACTTACGCAGGCCAAATATATAGCGTATGCAGACATTTTGTAGACGCTCAAGCTTGTCAAGCAGCTGCTCGGAAAGGTCAAGAAAGGCTATGTCGCCATAATCAAGAAGAGGGAGAAGGAGAGATTGTGCTAGAGTTATCTTGGTATGAAGAGGGAGAAAATTTTGCAGGCGCCTGAGAGAATGGACCGAGGCAAAGAGCTTCCGACTGACCTCGGAGACATGAGCCGACCAGGAAAGCGTCTGATCCATGATGACACCCAAATTTCTGACAGTGGATGAGAGAGGAATAGAAGTTCCGTCAAAAACTAATTCGGGCAACACCAGGTCAGACAGCTTTGAGATGAAATGAGGACTTCCAACAACAATTGCCTGCGACTTTCCAGCATTCACCTTTAACCCGAAATCCGCCGCCCAAACCCGTATGGCCTCGAGATCAGCGTTAACGCGGTTAATCAAGTTAGGGAAATCATCAAAATCTGCCGCCGCATAAATTTGCAGGTCATCAGCATAAAGGTGGTAGCTAGAGTGTAGAGACGCTGTTATACCGTTTATGAAAACAGAAAATAGAAGAGGAGAAAGCACTGCCCCCTGGGGGACACCAGCAGTGAGAGTGTTCCACTCAGACTGAGCATCATCTAACCTCACACGCTGGCGCCTTCCCGTGAGATAGGATTGAAACCATGACAAGGAAGAATCAGAAACATTTAGGGTTTTGAGAATTCCCAAAAGAATCTCAAAATCCACAGTGTTGAAAGCACTACTAAAGTCCAGAAGAACAAGAGCTGTAAGCTTCTTATTCTCAATGTTAAGACGAATGTCATCAGTAACCTTGACAAGAGCAGCGAAATTTAACCGTTTTTCAAATCTGACTCTCCTATACTCTGAATCCATACAATACGAGTAGATATCGATTTCGCGGTTTTCCCTGAAATAATTTAATAAGCATGATAGGGACAAAATTGTGTTAATTAAAATAAACTCCAATGCATTATACAGTTCAGACAGACTGTAATAAAACTCAACTTAATCCCCGACTCGTTTAAGGCATAGGTAGTAATAATAAGTCGAATAACAGGAAAACATCGAAGGAGAGTTCCTGCAACTCGCCCCCAGCGCAGCGGCTCGCAAACGGACGAATTCACAGAAGCGGGGAAGGTTTAGTAGAATTAATCATATCCGAATCGATTATTTCCGTAAGCACGTTGCGTGCCGCCAAGCGCGTGGTTTGACCAAATGACACGCGGCTCATGACCTGAATTGCCTTAGTTCGTTGAAAACTCAAACCGAACTAGACGCACCAGTTAGCGGAGAACTTCAGTTATTTTATCAAGATCAAGTCGCACGGGTCTATGTTAAATTGTCGTTTTTTTCTACAACTGGGGTGACGTTTCATAGAATCCCAGTGTCGGGGTCGAGGGGAGTCTTTTCTACGAAAATAATCACCCTACAATGTCATTGTCTATTTTCGAGGGCCGTTTACAGCCGTTTATTAATTTTGAGAATCGATCAAGTTATATTCTCGGTAGAGCCGTTTATACTTACAAATTGGCGTGTAAATACGCACCAAACCGTAACGCAGACTATAATTTTAGTAACTTCTTTTTCTGAGTATTTAGTAGCCCTTCGGTTAGCTGAAGATAGGTACAACCCAATGATATTACATATAAACAGGGAGTAGATTATGTTACTACCGCGCCCGAATTGAAGATTCATAAATGACCCAATTGTCTCATGTCGCAATATCATTGACTAGCAGCCCGTCCCGGCTTCGCACGGGGTAGACAATTATTTATTTTTGGAAATTTGGATATAAAACACTTTTTTTCACAAATATTTTTATTTGTATTAAAAAAAATCCCACAGTTATATATTTGTATAAAATGAAAAAAGTTGTTGTAGTGACATAACTACAATAGTTGGACATATGCTACCGCGGAGTTTTTTGTAGACATTATGATGTTCTTCAATATTGTTGTACATTATTTTGTTCTATCGCTAATAGTTTCGGCAGCGCATTCGACGAAAGACATTTTAAGACTCATTTTTCTACACCTTCGGTTACATTGTTCAAATTTTACCAAGGATCCCTAATTTTTTTCAAAATGAAATGTAGCCTATGTCAAATTGGAAGAATGTAGCATTCTATTGGTGAAAGAATTTTTTAAATCGGCCCAGTACTTTTTGAGCCTATTCATTACAAACATACAAACATACAAAAATAGGTACAAATCTTTCCTCTTTATAATATTAGTGTAGATACAACCTAACTAACCTACCTATTTTTGTATTAAAATGTTATTGTGCGATTCAAAATAATGACATTTTTTCCGGGTAAAGTCCCTCTATAAACGAACATTAAGTACCTACAGTGAAAATATAAAACGGTAAAAAAACCTCTGCGGGTATAAACGATGAAGGCAGGAATAATGTGAATTGCAGGGTTTATAGGTTCTCTTAAAATTACAAGTAGACTTTGAACATAACTTTGAATGATCGACAAAAAAAGACAAAATGTTACGATTTATTAAAAAACAATGTTTACAGAAACTTTCTACGTTGCGGGGGAGCCATCTTGCACATAGGTATATACGGTTCACATCTACGGCAACTGGAGTAACTCGGCAATTGTCACTTCTAGCAGGACGGGATAGCTATCCTGGCTATACACCGTGGCAGCTTCTAACGTCAGCTTGACTCGGTGAAGCAGGATGGTCATCCTAGTCAGTCCTGCAGTACCATGGGTGTCACACTCCGCTGTTGCAGCCGTTCGCCACGTTCGGCTGGTGACGGCCTTGGGCGCAGCTCATGGGACGGCGCCGCTGTGGCAGTTGTAGCAGGGTCCAGTCGGGCAACAACAGCAGCCCTGCACGCAAGGGTTGCAGCACTGGGGCGTGCAGGGGGCGTCGCAGCCCCCTGGACACCGCGCGAACTGCCCAATGTTGAAGTCACGGTAACATCCGTATTGCGGCACTATGGGTATCGGATTTATGTACGAGAGAACTGTTTTTTTCTACTTTATAAACAAGTTTACACTTTTTTTTGTTTTTGATTTTTATACGAAAGATGTGTTGTTCATGGTAGTTTTTGTAAGTGATTGTTTTGTTTCAATGTCAAACTTAATTTGTTTGTTATGCTATAACCTTCAATGTTATAACACCTATATGGCCAGTTCCATTCTATATTATGTTCCGACAGTCCTTTATGCCGGCTCACACGTTTGGCAAACATCGGCAAACACACCAGGATCCAGTTATAATACACAGACACAGAATAAGTCAGGAGTACATATCTTTGCTTGCTTGCATGGAAATCTTACTATTGAGACTGCGTTCTGTGTGTTTGCCAATGTTTGTCAAACGTGCGGAAGCCGGCATTACAAAATTACATAACTACATATCAAAGTCATATACGTTCTTTTTCGTATGGCATTTTATTTTTCTACCGTTCTTGCTGTATATAGATAGCGTCTTTGTAAATGTGAAAGATGACAGCTAGATGACGGCATTTGTTTTCCGATCATTTTTGTAACAAAACGTAAAAAATACAAATATTGAAAAAAACTGTAACAACATCAAAACTAAAATCGATAATCAGTAAATTCAATCAATTTTACAAGGTAAATATAGTTTGATGTAATGAAAACATTATTACCCTTTGTTTTTACAACGGTCACGATCCTCACGATTATTTTTCGTCGCAGTCCTGAAGATGCCTGTCCGGAACTGCTGCCTCGGCTGCCAAGGCAATCTAAGCGGTCCTTGCGGGCCCGCGGCCCGGCGCATCGATGACTGCAACGTGGGACCCTGCTGCGTGCATTCTTTCGGGGCCAACTGCAACTCGCCCTGCGGCGAAATAGGGGTCATTCACGGGTAAGCGTAAGTTAGACCGAAACAACGCTCTACGAAGCTGAAATTAGCCCAGAAGACCGATATGCAATCATTATGGCAGAGTACTGTAACGGGTGTAGCTGCCTCGGGTGGTGGGCTGGTGGGGTCTCTGACTCTTGCTGCCACTCCAGTATTACTAACCTTGTTAAAGTAGTTGTGAGCAGACCTTTAATAACCGTTATTTTTGCAAAACTACTTTTCATAACGTTATATCAAAGTCAATTAAATAATGCTTGTCTGCAAGTGCTATTAAATTAATGATATATAACTGGTTCTGTTATTTGTATGTAAGTAGCATAATGAGCAAGAGAGAGGGTGCTGTTGATCACAAACCGCTTTTCAGGACATCTCCTGATAAAAATCAGGCAATATTATGTCAATTCTTTTACATTGACCACGTTTTTAGGGTTCCAGGAAAAAACGGAACCCTTATAGGATCACTTTTTGTCCGTTGCTCCTTGGAGCTGTGAAAAAAATCAAACTTCTAAGCCAACGCAATCAAAAGATACAGCCATTTATGCCGCAAATTTCCGCAACTCAAGGGAATCAAAACGTACAGGGTATTTCCCGTTAACGCAGAATCTTGAAATATGGTATGAAGGTAGGTCTTATAGCACAGATTAAGGAATAATTTCGAAAACCGTAAATATGTATGTATGTCTGTATATATCAGTGACCAATATGAAGTGACCCCACACTGCGTACATTTTGCTTTGGAGCAGGGCTTTGTTTACACTGGTTTTTAGATATTTATAGATAATGATACGGAACCCTCGGTGCGCGATTCCGACTCACACAGGGCCGGTGACTACTGCTGTTAGCCTCTGATGACTTTTACAGCTTACCGGAGAGAGAGCGAGTCGCCAGACGGGTAGCTCAGCAAGGGGAATTGACCACGCGCAATGTTAAGGTTGTGTGCTTTGCGTCCTAGGCATTCGTGCGTGTGACGGTCTTGTTTTGGTATTTTGGTTTAGGTACTTATTAGTTCGTTACAAAATATACAGGTACTTCAACCTCCATGGAAGTGGTAGAATAGAAAGTTATTGGTGCATTGTTTTCCAGGGCTCGAGGTGGTGTAGCCGGCTCGTACTACAGCTGCGGCCACGGCTGCATCGGAGGCTGCACCGGCGGGCTCTGCGGCTCCTGCTGCGGCCCCGCTTGCGGCTAGTTGATCCCCTGTACCTGTCGGCCGAGCACGCCAGCTTTTGTCGTGGACATAGTACCTAGTACCTTGCTTGCTAGGCTCCCTATCCACCCAGTAAATTCTGTAAATTGTGATAGTTTAAATAAATGATTTGGTGTTGTAAATAAATTTGTATGATTTGGTTTCAGATCAAAATTTCTCAGGCACATGTATCACCCAGCTATATACATAATGCTTTCACTGTTGGGAACGAATAGCGATTTAACCCAGTGCCGTGGTCAATTTTGGGTCATTACCCGTGGTCCCACTTATGTCAAAAATCTTCACCATAAGGTCAAAGCGGGGATTCTATTTTTACGTGGTTTGCCCTTCGGGCATTTGAAGGTCCATCTCTAGTGAGGATTTATAACAGTGGGTGGGACATAACGGTAGGACCACGGGTCGTGTCGTGTCAAACGCTTTTCTGCTGGGTGTGTGCGTTACAGTCAGCATCAGATATCGCACAAGTACCTAGCCGTAAAGGGGCACACAACGTCATATGTTTTACTGGCTGCCGCACCCTGGCTGCGGAGCCAAGCTGCCTAGTGCGCGGAGCGGGGGCCTTCCTCGAGCATTTATGTAAACGCTAATACACCCCCCCTTGCGAAAAAATCGGGCACCCATGGTTTTTCAGATTTTTAGGCATTAAGCTTAGAAAGTAAGCTTGTATGCACATAAATTACAAAAACCATGGGTGCCCGTTTTTTTTGCAAGGAGGTATATATCAATGTAAGCTTTGTAACGCTTGGTTCGTCCATACTAATATTCAACGCCGAACGCTCATTAAACGCGAATGCTCACAGGGTTGTTTCACACGTACCACACCACAACCACACCGTCGCAGCGATTCACACGTAACCACATTGGAACTACTAGCAACTACCACATTTTATAGGCACCACAACGCAACTGCAAAAAGCTGCAGCGATACTTCACACGTAACCACTGCATGAGTGTGGTTGTGTTGTGGTACGTGTGAAACAACCCTAAGCACGCTTCTTTAGGATGCACTTCTCCGAAGCACCAATCCCATAGGCTTTCTGAAGAAACAAACCAACTGAATTAACTCAACAAACATTTTATTCTTATTTTTAAGTCTTGAACGTTTTACATTTGTATACGAATTATCAAAACAACGGAGACATCACGCGGCGAGTACCTACAGCTCGCCCCAAAACTCGCACACAACATCACACACTTCACTAGCCCCGGCTTAGTACAGCGGCTGGCAGCAAGGCGGAGGACAGGGCTCTTGGGACGGCGGCGGGCAGGCCGGCGGAGGGTTGCAGCACGGTCGGCAGAACGGCGGGCACGGGCAGAAGTTCGGCATGCCGCAGGGCGGACACGGCGGGCACGGCGGCGGGCTCGAGGGCGGGCACGACGGTGGACACGACGGTTGACTCGGCGGCGGCGGGCACGGCTGATAGCAGCAAGACACTGGCGGCTCTCGAGGAGGCGGGCAGCACGTAGATGGCGTGCAAGGCGGCGGCGAGTAGCACGAGGGCTGCGGTGGCGGACACGACGGCTTCGGGCATGGCTGACACGGCCTGCAAGGCCCGCAGCAAGGCCCGCAAGGCCCGCACGGCCCGCACGGCCCGCAAGGCCCGCAGCACGGCCAACCGCAACAAGGAAAGCTGCACATTCTCCGCGTGATGTCTTTAAAATTAGTGCTGAATTCACTGAATAATTTTGAATAAATTTTTGATTTTAATACTTTTGTATGTTTTTTGATTTTTCACATTTGTTGATGTGTTTAGTTTAAAATTCTATAAAATAATGAGACATTACTGCTTGATTCTCAGGTGCTTCTGAATTTGAAAATTATTTTTATTTATTATTTTTGCAATTAAGATTGTTTCCAGCCAGTTTCGATTTACGTTTTTCTGTAGACGAAATTACTGGGAAAGAAGGACGGAAGGGAAGTTACACGATTTCATGTGGCATTTTAAAATCTATCTAATACGTTGAAAAGAGCAATTCTTGTATTACATATATATCTATTCTGAATTTGAACTCGGAAACTGCTCCAACGATTTTATGAAATTTGGTAAGCAGGGGGTTTCGGGGGCGATAAAACGGTCTAGCTAGCTTTTATTTTTAGAAAACGTACCAAAAAAAAAACAGGTAGGTACTTACGGTTAAAGTTTTGTAATCTTAGGTAGCTGACCGAGAGACCTGTGGAGGTAAAACCACTTGTATTTAGCAATATCCAATATAATTATTGTAACTCTAGTTGTAATAAACATGGCGTGCAGCACTAAGCCAAGGCAATTCCGCAGAACTGTTATTAGCAAATACCTAACTGTCTTAACGCAATGCGTAATGTTGACTTACAAGAAGCCATCAACTTACTTATCTGCCCAAGGATAACTGAACTAAGATAAAATAAATAATATCCTAGTCAACAAAACTTACTCAGTTCAAATAACATATTTAAAAGATTCACGGTTCACATCAGACATACAACGGGTCATATGCCGCGATTACCTTTTTTTCAGTTTTCCCATGACTATGATTGTACCTATATGCAACGCTACGCAATGCAATGGCAATGTTCCTCTAGCAAATGTATACAAATCTCGACATAGTATGAAACCAAGTCGCTTTTCTCTATCTGTCTGTCTGTTTGTCCCTATGTATACTTTAATCTTTAAAACTACGCAACGGATTTTGATGCGAATTTTTTTAATAGATAGAGCGATTCAAAAGGAAGGTTTATATGCATAATTCTACGCAGGCGAAGTCGCGAGCAGAAGCTAGTCTCAATACATAACAGTGTAACTTTGTAAATCTCATTTCACCATTTTGTCGGCGTGATTATACCCGTGTACCTACCCATTCGAAAATACGCCTATTAATTACCAATTATCTCTGAGTTAAGCAGTGTATAGACGATAGCATAGGAAGTTAATGTCAAGGGGTTCCGTTTTGGCACTTACTTGCTAAAGAATCCTAAAAAGGAAAAGGAAAGCCAAGCGCTTTCCCAGAAACCACCGAACCGGCTAACAACTTGAATAGACACTATTCAATGCCCACACCACGGTAAAAATTACAGATAACTGCCTATTATGATAGAGTAATGTAATAGTAAAACATGCGTGATAAGTATTGTCAATGGACAAAGCCGTATGATTATAAACAATGTCAGTTTGTCCTATACGAGCCGTTGAACAAGGTAATAGATTCCAGGGAAGCAATTTCGTCAACTGTTATAATAATAGCTACGTTTGTTGCAGTTCTGTGGAAATAAGAGATGTTATCGTTAGTGCATTATAATTTAGTCGCATTGAGGACTCATTTTGTTTTATTGACGTCATTACAGGGGGCGATTTTTTAAAGCTTAACAATCGAAAGTGCCGCTGTAACAATCTGTATTTTCGACTAGAGGACAAGATTATTTCGAGCTGAAATTTTCTTCTACTCTTATTTCAAATTCAGCATAATTTTTCACCATTTTCGAATGGTAACTTTCGATTGATGTGTTTCAAAAATCGAGCCCCAGTACGCTGAAGGTCATTTTTCTTTCAAGCTTCTCTACTTTCGAGGTTCATTATACTATCAGATACTTACCTGGGGGCTTCTCCGAAATTCGACATTCGAAGTTCACATTATATTCGTCCCTTTTACTGTCATAATGATGATGTCGATGAGCGGTAGGACACAATATTTACAAACTTAGAATTTCGAATTTCGGAGCTTAACACCAAGTGAACAGAGAGCACGAAAAACTATATTGCATTAGTTACCTAAGTACTTATTATAACAACCAAAATCAAGAGTTTTCGTACTAAATAGGCTACAAAGGTATCTTTTACTTCATTTCATACTACTAGTGATTTCGGAAAGACCATCATTACCAACAAATACGTCGCAAGAAACTTGACAACGTCTATTGTATTAAAAAGGTCTAAGGATCAAACGCGTATGACTGACTGACTGATGATCTCTACATTTTTGATGTGTGAAGGTGGTAACACCATATAGGGTATAGTTGCCGGCAAACAGCTTGAGCAAGAATGGCGTGGAAGGGGTAAGTTCAGTTCGCGCATGTACTTTTATACCAGAGACGCTAAATTCACTTCTGCGCATTCAAGGTCATGCTCAAAATGTTTGCCGGCAACTATCTATAACACAACTAAATGGCTGTAAACATTTTGAAAGGTGGTCAACATTGGTCTACGAATCTCTGACGGTACTTAGGTAGCTTGTGTTATCGCACTCTATGACTCGTGCGCTTTTAACCACGACGTTTGTTTTTAATACTGTCAAGGAAGTCCCGCAGGGGATTCCTTATACGAAAGAATAATGTAAGGCTAGAAATGCGCGACCCAGCAACTGCCCTCATAATTCGTGCATTGTACCTATATACAAAGTAGGTAGGTATCTCAGAATTTTTCATCAACACCCCTTTAAAGAATATATTTAGTTAATTTAAATTTTTGATTCAAAATTTAGTACCGCCCTTGACGCGGTTCATTTAGGTTAGTTTTATAAACAATCCTGAACCACATACAATACACCCTGAACAATATAGGGGGTGGGTTTGGACCACGAGTAAACGGGGACCCTGTACAAGTTATACGGGAGACACGAATTCGCGGTACACGGTTCATTGGTTGAACCCATAACGACCAGTGTTATTGTTGTAGTTTTGTCAAATAACCCTTCGTACTGGCTTGAACAAATTAAGTATTACCTTTACTTTCTTACTTTCGTACCTACATACGAGTACCTATATTGTCCCCGAAATACAAAAAGAACCAGTGCAAATCAGAGCAAACTCTACCCATGGAATAAATAGTAGGTAGGTAAGTAGATAAACTACTAGAACTTAGTACTAAGTACTAGTATTTTTAAAGCATATAAATGTGGAAATGTCGCTTGAAAGCGGTGAAAAATTGCGCTTAATTTGAAATACGAGTAGATTAGAAGAAAATTACAACTCTCAATAATATTATTCTGTGTTTTGAAGACTAGGTATATATACTACGGAGATTTTTACAATTTATTTGAAAATCGGGCCCAGTGCAAGCATTTTAGGACAAGACGAACATGAAGCCTATTCTAATTATCTAAGAGTTAAATATTACATATTATCAGACATTGTTAATAAAATTCATAAGCATAAAATACCCGACTCTTGACTTTACTGCTATAAAGTTACAAAGTACAAATTAGTTAATATGGTAGTGGCCTAGCGGAACGATTGGGAAAGGGAGGGAAGCAAATAACACCGTTTAGCCGCTTCCTGCGCGGTTCTATGGAACTGGCGATGGCGCTGCGCGGGCGCATGCACAGCGCACGTCGCCGCGCCACTTCACAGAAAACGCTGGGAAAGTGATCTTTGACTGTTATATAACATACATACATACATAAATCACGTCTTTATCCCTTACGGGATAGACAGGCCATGATTGTGGGCGTATAGGTGGAAAGGGGAATCAAAATTGTGATGGGTTGCTAGCCGCATCGCCTATCACATGCTTCCTATGACATGACGACCGGATAGCCTAGTGGTTAGTGACCCTGCGACTATAAGCCTTTCCAATAGGCCAGCAGTCAAAGACCACGTCTCAGAGCCATAAGTCATCACTGGCAACACGCACTGATTATAGACTCTCGTCTTTAGGCACTGCGGGATTTTGGACGTATGTATTTACCTACATTATATATGTATGTTTATCCGTTGCCTGGTACCCATAGTACAAGCTTTGCTTAGTTTGGGACTGGGTCAATTGGTGTAATTTGTCCCATGATATTTATTTACTTCTTTAATTTACTGACAGAGATTATACTAAGTATCTGTAAAAACGACTTAGGAGGAGGGGGGGGGGGGGGGGGGGGCTGTTGTCACAAATGTGACTACGCAAAGAACGAGATGCTATCGGGCTCGGGACCGATTTTTGAAAGCACTTGAAAGTGTCACAAGTGTCGCCTGAACTGAGTCGGAATTAAGACGTCATGGTAAGGCCCCAGGTTTTAGCTGTCATTTTTAGTATGGATCTGACAGCGATCGATCCAACTTTGGTTCGGAATTGAATCACATTAAGATGTCATGGTAAGGCACAGTGGCGTGGCGTCCATAGAACTCGATTCCCACCGGCTTGCCTATTTTAAGGCGGTTGGGCAATTTATTGTGCAGAATTAGAGGAAAAGGCTAGTTAAGTTCCCTTCGGCTTGCCTTCTGGCGATCTTCGATATTTGACGCCAGGACGCCACGCCACTGGTAAGGCATCAGGTACAGCTGTTTCCCACGCCAATGCCCTCGCTGTGCAGCGCGCAGTGCGCAGTGGACGGTCGCAGCGACGCCGCACGCACGCTCACGCACTCACCGTTAAATGTCAGGGGACGACAACTGCAATATAAGTACTAAAATAATAAAATGAAACTAAAACTTAAATACTTACGTACTTTAGGCAAAAAAAAATGCAATGGTTTATTCATATCATATGTCACGCTTCTTAATCCCAGTTTGTTTTGTAACAGTTAGAAAATGCTGTGAGTACGTGATAGGATATAGTATGTAGGTATACGCAGTTTTACTGTCGAAAAGTTTAAAAACTTAAATTTATTATAATTTAGGTAGCTGCATACCTATTTACATTTTGAACTGAAACCGGGAACCAAGATAATATCTCCGTCTTTTAGATAGGTACCTAATAAGTACCTACCTATTTATCTACTGATATAATTTTCTTCATTTTATTAACTGTTGGTCGCAACGCAACTTGCGAATACCGCGTAAACTATGCATTTTCCTGGTATAAAAATAGCCCAAATTAATCTAATTTAGCTGAACGTACTATTATCTATTTCATTTATTCCAATCAACCCAGTACCCACAAATAAACACAATAAAATTAAATTATAAAACATATATTAATAATAAAATATAGATAATAAGGCATAACTCCGCCTTTGTGTATGTATTTCAATGTTTGTTAATTGTACTTATTTGTTTTATTTTTATTTTACACAATAAAGGGTTAACATAATTACCTCTATATACCTACATAAATAATAAGTATTTAGATAAAAAGTAGTAGGTGTGCGATCCCTGCATGTTGACTCCGCTTCCGCCGTTCCTTCCCACGCCGGGACAAAACGCCCGAATTATTGTCGCTACGTCTCCGAAATACTAAACCAAACTTGTTAGGGGGGCCGCGAGAGTGGCAACTGACATTACATAACCGACAACTTAAATTTAAATATAGTCATAATTATTGTATGCCTGTATAATAAAATCTGGGGGTTGATTATGTGAGCTCTGGAGCTTTTAGTTTAGATTGTTAAGATGGCTGATTAGTGACCCGATTAAATGAATACGGAGAGATTGGTATTATTTGTTTACAATAATATAGGTACTACAACACACAGTCGTACTGTACACACAGTAGTATATAGTCGCCGCCAGCACCCAGACAGCTCCAATGCATCTGATGACAAATACCTTGATACTTATGTTAAGAGCTTAAGAAGGCAAAATAACGCGTTGATGCAAGATTCATGGAACAGACAAGATGGACTTGCCTTTTTGTCCTGACTAGCGATGAGGTCTTACCTACAGTCTTACACAAACGTCTAATGACTTATATTAACTATAGATGATGGTCAAACATAATGTCGTCATGAATTAGGTGAGGTATATCAATTAAAGACCTGTAATAAGCCCATAACAAATTTGTGACCACCCTTGACTCAGACTTCGACCGTGGATAATATTATATGACGACAAACAAGTTAACATTAAGTACCTAATAAATATAATACATATTAGAAAACGAAGGATGTACGCGGCAAATTGAAAATCCAAAAATAGCTCAGTCTGAAGCAGATAGAATGCCTGGGTTTATGCCAAAGTAATTTTTACCTTTAAAAGTAAGTACTTAAATAAGTCGACGTATTATAAATGTAGGTACTTAGATGGTTTTCTTTTAGTAAACCGATACTATACTTCTGTGGGTTAGAACCAATAATTGATATAGATAAAGCTTCTCGTTTACTAATAGGACAGATAAATTTCCTGCATCGAAACTTTCTCTACTTAGAAAAGATCCAAAAGTGAAATTTCCTGAGCTTATAATTGCCGCGAACCTCTTACGTTTGCTTTTCACCGGGCTCGTTGCATCATTTACTACGAAACAGCGTCATTATTTCACAATGTTATTGGCTCGAGAGTAGATTTCCTATAATTCTCGTTTCTCGGATAAACGCGATAGATGTCAACATTATTAAATGATTCGATCATATTTATTTCTTTGTTTACTAGAAATATTAAATTTAAATTACCATTGGACTTCCATTGCGTTCTCTTATTCCGCAAAATACTTACTTCTTAAGAAAGTCAAGTCATCCTTTGTTTTTTGCTCCATTGTAACTAGGATTTGAATGGAGCATTAAAAGGAAATCGGTTGCAGGTATTTGTATTTCCATGTATAGAGCTGGAAAATACTGCGAGCCAAATGCCAATGTGCGTGCCATTGCCATTTAGGTACAATTTGTCAACACGGCATTGTCTTTGTTTCAAAGGGTTAACTACTTAATGCATTTCATCACCTCTAACTTCGTAGGAAATTCTATGTAAGTATAATTTTCATTATAAAAGCTTGATAGCAAATGTAGTTTTAATTCATAAGTTTAATTCTTCAAAATAGTTTGACACCAAAATTTGCAAAAGTAAAAATATGTAATAGCTACTACAAGCGTAACGAGAATCTAAATTTTAAAAACAAGATTTTTCGCTGACTATTTTATGTTGACTGTACATTGCATTGTCATCCGTTTTATATCTACCCAATTTGAAGTCATTCCGACCACTACAAAAAGATACACATGTTAAAAACTTACAAATAAAGACAAGTTTACCTACAAACATTGAAAGTCGTACAAAAACTTAAAATAAAAAAAATGTTGACGCCCATACAAAAAGATAGGTAACCTACCACGAAACCCACTTCGTCCACTCCGTGACGTAGCGCCGACGATGGGCTATGCCCGAAATAGGCGTCAAGGTATTCACGTGTCACCGCATTGATTCACCATCCGCGTCAATGCCTGCGTAATTTCACCACTATAACAATATAATATAATACCTACGTTAAATGTATAAGTATGTACGGTCAGCCAAATAAGTGTTCTAACACTTTTCATCCAACTTCCTATCAAATGAAAATGTCAATAATGTCGAACTTTCAAGTAGAAAACCACGTCTTTTTAAACTATTTTAAGACATGCGAGGGATTTTTTGAAGTTGGCAGACCACAAATTTGAGTTTGGTACATACACTGTCAACTAACATTGGTGCATTGAACAACAAGATAAATTGATAGCGAGCTTCGATAAAACGGAGCTTAGGTCATGCATTCAGAGACAGGTTGGTCCACTCTTTTGCTTCCGACGAATGAATGAATTGAATAGCACTCTTACAGCAGCCCTAAGTCCTAGGATACAGATTGCGCCGCGTCTCCTCTCTCTAGTATAAATAAGTCCACCTCTAAGGCTATCGTTTCTTAAATGTAGTCACTGCGAAAATTATAAATGAAAAAAGCAAACGATGGCGAAAATAAATATTTCCAATTCTCAGCCGTCAGTTTTTAAGATGTGCCTGGAGCTGGGCTTAGTAAGTATCTAAAATAATTCAATGGCACAGTCGTAGACATGGGGAAAAGCGTTACATTTTGATATCAGTGACTGCGATCCCGTTCCAAAAAAGTCACAGTGAAAAGTCACCGTGACTTTGTCACGCCTGTTACTCGTGTCATTGTATGATATTTGTGTCAACGTTATTTTTGTCACACTGTTATTTCATCGTGATTTTGTCACGCCGGTTACTCATATCACCATATGATATTGTCGCAGTGCTATTATGACGTGATTTTGTCACACCGTTATCACACAAGTAATTGATCCAAAATAACCTTTACACTTTTACAGGCTTAGAACTGTCGCACATTATAAGTAAAAAATAAATACATTTGGGAAATTAGTTCATAGTCATCATCACAATCATCATCATGTCATCATCATCATCATCATAATCATCATCATCATAGCCATCATCGTCATCATAATCATCATCGTCATAATCATCATCATCATCATCATCATCATCATCATCATCATCATTATAGACGGTGTTCATCTTTTTCATGTGTTTTATGTACAATAAAGAGTTATACATACATACCTACATACATACATCCTTTTCTACGAGTATGCTTCATTAAAACAACTCTTTGACACGGATAAGTGAGCAAGCATTCATAATTTTATCGCTGTCTCACTCGCTCTCAGGCAGCAGGCATCATCCGATGTTCGCCACGAAGTTCCGAATCCGAACACTCCCGACTAAGCCCGATTAGAGCCGAGCAGGCAGAGTCGAGTCACGTCACAGTCAGTCACTGTCACTGCATCGCGTCTCGTCACTGTTTGCGCTAGGCGCTAGGAAGGAACAGTAAGGAACGTATGTGATTTTGTAACGTTGTTATTTTGTGAAAAGTCACAGTGACACGTTTTGAAGGCGAGTCACGGTGACTTTGTCACCGTGACGTTATTTAACCCCCATGTCTACACAGTCGTGGCATCCTTTATTCATCATGCCTTATTTGTGTATGTACCTAATTGTGAGATGTAAGAATATTTCGTTTCATTATTATGATGAACATAATTATTGTGGCATTGAACTCCACCCTATCCTTTATAAAGGTTCCAATGAAACACACGTGATTGATGAATTACTAAACATATGCGATGGACGCAACCGTGATGGCAATGGCACGTAACAGACATCCATGAAGAGTGCGAGTACGCGTGTTGGTATATAAAGTACTACGCAGTACATACTTATGTCGCGACGCGTCGCCGGCGCCAAGGTCTTGGATCGAAATAAACAACTAATTAAATTTCTCAGAAGTTCTATTTGTGTTTACAAACACTTTACAGGCATTTCTGGTTGTTTTCTTGCCCTTGAATTTCTAGCGCTTCTTATTTGTTTCACTTCTCAGTAACAGTAACAATTGAATGCCAACTACATAAATAAAGTTTAATCGAAATGGCTTGTTGACAAAACGATTAGTTTATCTTTATTTGTAGTGACAGTCTATTCTGATGGCTGGCAGTCAGTTTTTTAAACGTCTCCCGTTGTCCTGAGCATGATTGGGCACCTGTTCCATTGATCCTAATAT
Source organism: Pandemis heparana (assembly GCA_963854515.1). Taxonomy (NCBI): domain Eukaryota; kingdom Metazoa; phylum Arthropoda; class Insecta; order Lepidoptera; family Tortricidae; genus Pandemis; species Pandemis heparana. The sequence goes on along the minus strand of OY978013.1, from coordinate 12,497,812 downwards.
TCTGACTAAAAGAACCATGACATACAAATTATAACTAGAATAACTAGATAGACTTTTCAATTGGTCGGCACGAAGCGTACCTACAGTCGTACCTTCAAATGTCGTATCCCGGATTGCTTTTGGACAACTGTTTAAATTACAGACTGCAATAAACTTTAGATCGAGATTTGTAGCCATTTTAATTGATGTCTTCGTCTAAGTAGAGACAATTTGAAGTATTTATTTAAAACAAAATCACGCAACGGCACAATATTAACTTATTTATTTGAATTAGAGAGCGTGACATAAAAGTTCACAATGTTTGTAATAAAACTGCGCCACGTCTTTGCGTAGTAAAAATATCAAAATACTTACATCTAAGTCTGCTTACGGTTTCTTGTTTTCGATTTTGTTACGTAGAAGCCGACGTTACTAAGAACAAAATTCCTCTCTTCTAATTATAAAAGCTGCGTTCTCGTAGTCTCTTATCCGGAGCTCTTTGTAAGATGATAGGATTGTCAGTTCATTGTTGTTTTCCCGGTAAGCGAGGGCTGCTAGAACGGCTACGCTTTGACGCCATAACAGGAATAAGGTAAATTTCTGAACAGTTGGATGATCTCGAATGTTTTTGTTTAGGAAATATAAAGTTATTTGTCATAGAAATGTGGACGTCATAAGGTGAGACAAATAAGCTAATTGAGACTTGGTCTCAGCATAATGACGTGTATGGATGTTTTTAAAGAACAAGGGGGTGAATAATAAGGATAAATTATCCTATTGTTCTACACTCAATGAAATTAATCGCAAGGCAGTCTTCCGAGGTAGCCGTTGACTGTGGCAGTGCATATACTATTATATGATTATGAATCTGTTTATTCCATACTCCACTCCACAAGCGTTGATTAGTTTGGGAGTAAGTCGTCCCATGATATTAATTTATTTTAATTAAAACACTTTTGTCAATTCGGTCGGTATAAATTATTGGCAATGTCGTCAGCTTGGGTGGCCATAGTCATAGCCATACTTTGCATGCATTGTAACGATGTGTCAAAAGCCCTCCTGTTCATAAACACCTGTTAAGCTAATGTTAATTTAACTTTAACTTATTTGTTACTCTAATATCTGTCTTCACCAGACCCAGGCAAAAAATACATTTTACTTTAACAACTCCGTAACTTTTTATGAATATGGGGGTGAATCTACACAGGTACGAGTACATCATTGGGCTTTCTTTGTACGATTGTGCGACAAAAAAGGGTTTCCTTCCTGCCCTAACTAGCAATGTAGCTAAGGTCTTCGTCGGAATGGACCGAAAAATAAAAAATATACCGTCCCTCTCACGCTCCTATCAAGGACTATTTAGTGTGAGTGAAACGATAAGAAACGAATTTCGAATTTTTAACTTCGGAAAGTATTTTAATTAAATATTACCATTCGAAAGTGGGTGGGTATTAATCTATGTATTCCTTCAAAACTATAGCTCAAATTAAATGTTCAACTTGTTGACTAGATTTATTAGATCTGTATTAGATTTATGTGAATTTATTAGTTCACAATAGTGTCATAGTTAAGCTTTTTAATCTCGTACCTTACTCAAGCCACTCAGCAAGCTTCGTGGCCTAAACACGGTACTCGACTAAAAAGCTCTCTATTATGACTTATGACACGATTGCGAAATACAGGGTGTTTGGTAGCCAGGTGCAAAGCCTTAAGGGGGTGATAGCCGAGGTATTTTTGAGCATTTTGAGCCATACATGTCATAGCCGAAATATACAATTTTTTTTTAAATTGATAATTTAAAACCTTCTTTTACCTTTTTTTTTATGTAATTTACTAGGTAAGTGTAGGTACTTACCTAGTAAATTATATGAAAAAACGCGAAATTTCAATACTAGTGCATTCTTAGCGAGCGCTCCCCCGAGTTTGGTTTTTACTTTTTCTCTCAGATTTAGCAAGCAATAAGAATGAATGAATACCTTAAAAGAAAGAGCAATAAACAGGCATGTTTTTAAAAATGTTTGAACATTTCCAGGATTTTTTTTTATTTTTTTTTTATGGCACAGAAAAAAAGACTGTTCCAAAATAAGACATTTTTAGTAATTTCGAATGCCTCCATTTTGTTTCTGTGGCAAGACAGACACTTCAAAATTGTTTCATTTGGTCCAATACACATTAAACTATCCGAAATAAAAGATTTTGTTTACAAATTAACTCCCATTGGTGTAATATTGACAAGTTTCTATCAAATTTTGGGTATTTTCATAAATTTTTAAAATTTTCAATTTAAAAAAAAAAATCATATTTCGGCTAAGACATGTATGGCTCAAAATGCTCAAAAATACCTCGGCTATCACCCCCTTGAGGCTTTGCACCTGGCTACCAAACACCCTGTATACTATTAACTACTCGTATTCCAAATTCAGCACAATTTTCCACTAAACTTTTAAGTGGCATTTTCACAGATGTCCTTTCAAAAATCGTGTAATCGGGTCCCTGCCGCGTACTACCGCGAAGCGGCCGGGGTTGGTTGCGCACCCGCTCTTTCCTCGAACAGTCTTTCCTCGAACTTGGCTGGAACCACTTACAATGGTTTAGTTGTAAGCAAATTACTTTAGTATCCCGTATATTTTTTTCCAGCTACTTACTTGGTTTTAGGTACACACTGCCTAAGTATTCTCAGAAGGCCTGCTTAGTTTTATGGGTATAATATTTACACGAAGTTTAATTGTTAGTCAGCCGATCGTTGTCGTTTCTCATTATGTATTTAAAAAGAAACAACCTGTTCTCAGATATTTGTAAGGCCCCTAGAAAATTAATAAATTGCATAGTCCAGAAAAAAAAGTACTACCTAGTCTCTTAATACCCCTGTGGGAAAGAGGCGTGTATTGTACCTACATACATACACAAATTACGTCTTTATCCCTTACCTATAGTCCAGAACACATTAACTGTAATTAGAGGCTTATGTTAGTATTTAGGTAGAAAATAGATAAGGTTATGCATGTATTAAATGTAGGTAATTTACTCGTACTTACGGATTCAATACGCCAGTCTCAAGAGCCCGACTAAATAAAGTCTGAGTTTGTTCCCCCTACTATTCTTTCAATTATGTCTGCATCGTTCTCACAGGAATTCTCTGGGGGGCTACTCCGAAATTCGAAATTCTAAGTTTGTGTCATACCACTCCCTCCCTCTCACTCTCCTGTTAATGGCAATCAGTGTAAGCGGAGCGACACGAAACGAACTTCGAATATCAACTTTGGAATAGGCCTGGGGCCCGATTTTTGAAAGCACATGTGTGAAAATACCACTCGAAAGTGATGAAAAATTGTGCTGAATTTGAAATACGAGTAGCTTAGAAGATACCTACGGATCTCATTAATCGTGTGAACTAGTCAAAAATTTGATTAAAGCCGTAGTTTTGAAGATATAAACAGATTTATACCACTTTCGAGTGATGTGCTTTCAAAAATCGGGGCCCTGCACTTGGTTGCGTCGTATGTACTTACCTACAACGCAGAACGCGGCACCCTACAATTTCACTATTTTTTTTTTTTTTTTTATATAAGCCTTTTTATTCCGAATTCGCTACAATTTCAGTAAGTACATGTTGGGGTTGTTGTTATAGTCGTTTTTTTTTTTTTTTGTTTATTAAATTGTCGCGTTATTCGGCGTGCCTCATGGCATAGGCCTCCTCCATGTATTGGAGGGTTTGGGCTATAGTTCCCACGCGCGCCCAGTGCGGATTGGGAACTAAACACACACCATTGACTTTCTTCGCAGATATGTGCAGGTTTCCTCACGATGTTTTCCTTCACCGAAAAGCTCAAGGCAAATTACAAATGTAATTTTCGCACATAAATTCCGAAAAACTCAGAGGTGCGAACCCGGGATTTGAACCCACGACGCTCTGCTTGAGAGGCCACAGGTCAAACCACTAGGCTACCACGGCTTTTTTTCACTAAGTGATATTAAATTAAATTGTCTTCGTGCTTCAGGTTCCTCGAAGGCGTACTTCCGGAATGTCCGCTGTATGCAGTCTCTTATTAATTTACGGTCGATTTAGACGAGGACTATTTTCAGCCGCCTAAATTTTCGGCGGCATTTTTTCGCGGTAGGTATGACGCCGAAAAAATGGCGCCGAAAGTGTTCATAATACGGTGCCTTTTTATAAAACAGTCTTCGTCTAAATCGATCTTTACTCTCTTTTGCAGGTACCTAACGAAAGCCGCAGTTTTATAAACAAATACGGCATAATAATTCTGTCACACTAATTAGGTAAATACAAAGGTAAATACTAATTTAGTTAATCCTATCAGAATTAATCAGAGTCACCACGATGCTGCGGTATTACCATCGTGTTACAATTTTTAATTCTGGGCAAAACCACAGTTGAGGTTAAATGCTGGTTTATAAATTGGCGACTTACATAATACGGTATTTCCTGATCTCATGACATGACTCAGGAGGTATATCCCAAAGTGGATCCTAATCCTTCGTTTAATTTCCTTCTTTGTAAATTAAAATGTTTTAGTTATAGTATCTATGTGATAATGCCAACATCAAGAACAAAATAGGGATGTCACATATCACACAAATTATAGAATTATCGATACCGGTCTAAAAAATAAAATTGTCGCGTGGGTCACTACGACTATATAGTAAGGAATTTAATCTTGTAATCTGCGTATAAAATTAACATATGAAACCTAAACTTAATGTAAATAAAAACTGACTTCACACTGCCTTCATTTTGCTTAAGAGTAGGGCTCTGCTAACACTGGATTTTATATTCATTTGCCGAATTTGTACGGAAGCCTCGGTGCGCGAGTCTGACTCGCACTTGGCCGGTTATTTTACAAATATGTTAAAAGACTTAATGGAAAAGAGTAGCCAAGGATCGTGTGCGTAGTCGAAGAGGCTATATCCAGCAGTAGATTAGTATAGGCTGATGATGATGATGATGATGAAAGGCTTAACGTTAAATTACTGAATCACACTCAGAAACAATGGAATTGACTCACAAGTTGTCATTTTTACAGCGAACTGTTATTTAACAATAAAACAAATTTTAATTACTTACGTATCATCAACTTTGTTATTTAACGTATTATTTAAATTTACACCACACACTTCTTTAAAACACCAGGATGTTACACCAGATTTCATGTTGTTGGGTGCATTTTGTACAGTTTAACTAAGTCTTGTAAGCTAGAGTATCTGGAAAAAAATAAAAATAAAAATATACGCCCACTATTATGCTAAGCGTGGTCTTCCAGATCTTGTTACCTTAAGCTCTGTCTACCCCATAAGGGATAAAGACGTGATTTATGTAAATACTATGTATGTATTCCAGCCTTTTATATAAGGCGCTAGAAAATTAGGTGCGGTAATTTTCAGGGTTGGTACCTAGCAGTGGCGTGGCGTCAAGTATATCAGAAGGCAAGCCGAAGGGAACTTAACTAGCCTTTTCCTGTAATTCTGCACAATAAATTGCCCAACTGCCTTAAAATAGGCAAGCCGGTGGGAATCGAGTTCTATGGACGCCACGCCACTGGTACCTAGGTATGTATTGTGTGGTACTTTTTTTGTTTTATACAGAAATAATAATTACCATCACCGTCCAAAGATAATCATCCTTGCATTAGATACTGTAATCTGTAATTAAATAAGCAGGTATGCTTTAAACTAATTAATAGCGATGCAAATAATCGATACTCCTGTATAGAGTTCAGTAATTTATATTAATTATGTAAGGTCTTTTCGTTGTTAACTGTCCTATTTGGTAAACAAAATTCTAACCTCAAAACGTCACATTTTGTTGTCAACTATTTCATCGTAAATAAAGGAACTGGAGACAAAATATCAGCAAAATTATGTACAAAATATTGCCTCAGGTTTATTTGATAACAACCTTATTCTTCACAAAAAATTTTACATTGAGGTTAGAATTTTGTTTACCAAATGGGACAGTTAAGACTGAAAAAACTTTAGCAGCCGTTGCCCTCGTCTTCGTCAGCGGAGAATTCTTTTATCACGCGCTCGCGGGAAGAGAAGGCTTCTCGCCCAGGCTCTCGAACTATCTTCATACATACCCACAAAATTTTGTTACGTTCGGTTGAGTTGTTAACGCGTGAAAAGTGTAATGTAAAAAACGTAAAAAACAGTCACATTCGCATTTATAATATTTGTTCAGATTAGGACAAGTGTTTACAGAGTAAGGTTTCCTCACGATGTTTTTCTTCACCGAAAAGCTCGTGGTAAAATACTTAAATAAAAATGAAATTTCATCAAATTATTAATTCGCTTCTAACTCCCATATTTTATCAGTTTTCTCGCAGGGTTTTCACAGACTCACTAAAATGTCTCAAGTAGGTAGTTTTTACGTTTTTTCCTCTCGAATGTGATAACGAACTTCCTCAAATTACGAATAAACAAGGAAACATTTAGCTCTACAGTGTCGCGTTGACGGAAATCATTATTGCAGTCTATCATTCCCACGGTCAAGGAAAATTAATTATTTTCCCACCTATTTGGAATATATTACATACCTATCTATACATAAACATATCTAGGTATTACCACACATCGTATTATCTTCAGTAGATAGGATTACATCCCTGTTTAAAGTTCCATATAGACAAAATTTCAGAAACGATAGTTGACGAAATATAATTATAACCATTCTATCCGTGGCTTAGCCTCTTAGCTCAGAGAGTCAGTATTAGGTATCTGTAATTGGGCATGGGTGTGCAAAATAATAATCAAATGATGCCCACTATATGGTAGGGACATAGGTAATTTATTGAATTCAATGCTTACCTACAATAAAATTTCGGTGAGCCCTATGTATACACACATAAATATACGGTGCGCGCCATAGTGTCTCTAAGTAATATTAATATTGAATAGATAATGGTTTTTTTTTCTTTTTTTTTTAAGCAGTTCTATCTAAGTTTTACCTCTAGTTGTTTTAGAGAACATACAAGACGGTGTATTAATTACTACGACAAAGGTAATGAATGGACTGTGCATCCTCGTATGGAATTACCGAAGACTCACGTTAGATGATGCCGCAATAGGAAATCATTTCATTCATTCCCTGCCGGTATTATTTTAGAACTATTTTCCTGTTTGCCTGCGTCGCGTTGGATACCCGAGCGAGGTGGAGTTAAGTTTCGAAACTAGTTTGAAATCAGACGATGAGACGAGATTTAATGTTAGGACAGGCTATAAATCATAAGCATAAGCGTCTTTGAATATAATTTAACCTATTTAGAAATTACAACATTATAAAAAATAAAATAAAAAAAAAAACAATTGTATGGCAAAAATGCCTTCCATCGTTTTGGAAAAGAGCTTTTATCAAACATGGCTAAAAACCGCAAGGCTTTCGAATGAAAACACCGCATCGAAATCGGTCCATCTCCTGGAGAGCAATGATACCACAGACAGTGTATACACACAGAGACATCGACGTCAAACTCATAACACCCCTCTTATTGCGTCGGGGCCGGGGGTTAATAGTAGATTGTACACCGAGGGGATAAAGCACTGTATTATGTCACGGGCGCGATATTGAATCCTGAGCGCAGCGAAAGCTGTTAAATAAATATAAATATGGTTTCATGCTTCGGTGCTTACTATAATGTAAATATTCTAGAATAATTCATTAAAAATTATCAGTTTAACTCGCAATAGTATAAGTTAAAGACGATCCGAATAGCTTCGGTCACAGAGTATATAGGTGCATTGTTGTAGCTGTACCTACTTTCTTTCTTTTCGAAAGATCTTTTTAAACTATTTATATTCATTCTTGTTTTATTACACAAGCTTTTGCCCGCGAATTCGTTCGCGTAGAATTAGACTTAAGAACTGATGTTGATAGTATATTCTGCAATTATTTATTTATTTAATCGTATGGCGCAAAACAACAAAATATTCTGCAACAATTATTTACGTTGCGACTCTAGGCAGCTACGACCCTCTACATGTTTATCGCTATCCCGCGGGAACTATGGAATTTTCCGGGATAAAAAGTAGCCTATGTTTTAATCTAGAGTATTAGCTATCTCCGTTCCAAATTTGATTCAAATCCGTTCAGTCGTTTCAGCGTGAAGAGGCAACAAACATACACACACCGTCACATCCATCCTCACTAACAAACTTTAGCATTTATAATACTAGTACATAAATACTTTAAAAGTTACAAGATAAAATAAAGTCTTATTTATCTAGACCACATCTAGACTATTATCTGAAGCGCCGTGTTTCTAAAAGATTAAAATCATAATTAAAATAACTAAGCAGAAATAAGAGGATAAACTTTTAAAACGCAATTTCGTTGATCAAACAAAACTTTGCGAGGGATTTGAACGCCGATTCTTTGTAACGTGATTACAAATGGTATTGTCCTATCTCTGATGGATGGATACATATTTGCGGTTCGCCGATAAAAATTCCTCGAACACGAGGGGTAATGACCTCGATATTTATCGGTAAGAATATTCAGAGAAACGCTGTTTTTGAAATCGACAACAGATTTTCTGTTCCATTTTAAGGGCATTATAAACTCAGCCCCGGATCTAGGGGGGGGCAAGCCGGGGCCTATGCCCCGGGCGGCAAATTCAGGGGGCGCCAAAATCAGGGAGCGGGCAAATTCACACTTCACAGACCAATGGACAACTCATCATTTATTTCACTTTGACCACGGAATAAATAATAGCACAAGTACAAGTACAAGGTCTTGCAATCTTAGCGATAGCCCAAGTAACACAGAAAGCATTTTAACAAACGAATAGTACACTTATGTAGAACTTAAGGTCCGTATAAACTCTTATATAAGTTCACCGAGCATCTTGACGCTTTATATTGGCATTTCAAAACCATTATGATTCTTTAGACGGTATAACGGTTAGATAATGGCATATCAAAATGCTTTTGTAAAGCCTATAGTTTTAGTGCAGCAAACCACAACGCAGCTGTACAGCTTTCCGCTGTCTTTAGTGCATTTGGATCTACAATAGCATTTTTAAGTAGTAAATAAATGCCTAATGCTGTTTAATAGCATAAACATGAACCATTAGCATGCCACGTTAATTCGCTATACAGCTTTCAGCAGTTTTAGTGCCTTAGGGTTTATAATAGCATTTTTAAGTAGTAAGATATTGCCTAATGCTGCTTAATAGCATAAACTTGTACCATTATAATGCACCTTAAATCCGATATACAGCTTTGAGCTGATTTTAGTGCCCTTTGTTGTATAGTAGCACTTTTAAGTCATCAGTAAAAGCCTAGTACTGCTGAACAGCATAAACGTGAATCAATGTAATGCTTGCATTCGAAAGATCGACTGAGTTCTGTTGTGCGGCTAACAGCTCTTTAATCAAATACACGTAAGTTATTGTAATGGGTAAAGCCGTATATACATTCATTTTAATGCATTATTAAAACCATTTGTCGGCCATATTTAAGAAAAGCAACTTACGTTAGTATTATAATTATGTGATCAACAAAACAAAAAATAGACCTATATAATAACTATATAATTTTACTGAATACTGTCCAACCACTACTATTATGTTAATTATGCAAAATTCGTTCTATACTAGGAATACACAATTGTTTTGGTTATTTCACACATAGATTTATTTACCATATTATATCAAAACTACAAAATATCGAAGACGCGTGAAAATTTTCAATGAAACTTGTACTTATAGACATTTACAGTAAACTACATTGCGCAGTAATAATTGAAGGCATGAAATCACAAAAGAGTCAAAAACTTATTACCCTTGCAGTATTATACAATTTTCTTTGACGCTAACCTTTATGTCACTTCATTCTATATTGTCAAAGTATATTGCGAAACAAGTAGTTTATATATTCAAGGTTAATAAATTATAACGTACTGTTTGGTATTAGAGAGTATTAGAGATGTTTTTGCAATGATGTAGGGTTTATTTAAGTTCTAACTGTGAACACTTCAATAGCTCTAATCATTATTTTACTACATTCGAATGCTAGTCTAATGCTTGTGTAATGCAATTAACATCTTCATTATCAATAATATTGCTAGTATAATGCTTCTGTAATGCACTTGGCAACTTCATTGACCGTAATAATGCTTCTTTAATGCGATTAACACCTACTTTGACCACAATAATGCTAATATAATGCTAATATAATGCTAATATAATGCGATGTAATGCAATTATACAACCTATGTAGGATCTAAAGCTGTATAATTTGTGCCCAAATAAGCACTACAGTAGCCGTATAAACGTTTATAATGCTACTATATAACTAACTCAAAATGCTAAAACGATACAGAAATGCTGTAAGTCGGCCGTTATACTGTTTTGATGTGTTACTTGGGAGAAAATAGTATTGCACACGAGTTAAATTATGACAAGGCTATAGATTTATTTGCAGAACAAAAAGCTCGAAGAGTAAAATTGTAATTTCAATTCACAAATTTAATAATATATTTGATTTTTATTTTTATTATGCATATTTATTTTTATTTTAAACCCTACCCTGTTAAATGTATATCCTACATATTGATAGCTGAAATTATAGGGATGATAAAGGTGAAAATAAACATAAGTAGGTAGCCGGGGCGGCATTTTTCAGTTTTTGCCCCGCCTAAAAAAAATTGAAGATCCGGGGCTGTATAAACTCTTAGTCAGTTTAGGCCCTAAGCTTTAGGGCTACCTTCTTTTGCAGACTCAGGGTGCGACCAAACCGCCGCGTATACGCAGTGACGTGTCGTATGCGTCACGTTTTCTCACCGTTTCTTCATACATTTTGTTGCGATTCCGTAACATCACCGTTTTATAGGCGGCGGTGTGGTCGCACCCTCAATTGAACGTCAACGAATCAAGGGCCCGTAGATCCACGAATTACTACATGTAGTTTGTCTATAAAGTCGTGGCATTAAAAAGTGGCAACATTGTATAGTGTCATCCCGTTTTCTAATATCTATAGATTAGAAAGGGACGACACTACAGTGTTGCCACTTTTTAATGCCACGACTTTATAGACAAACTGTATCTGTGTATTGCTTCAAAATTACAGCTGAATTAAGTGGAACACTTGACAAGGTTAATTAGAACTGTTTTTTCTACTCGTAGGTATTTAAAATTCAGCATTATTTACTGTAATTTTCAATTTTTCAACTGGCAGGGTAGTTTCGAGTGATGTGGTTTCAGAAACCAAGCACCCAAGACATAAATGTACCTATATTGAAATCGTAACAAATAATTAAAACATTAAATAGATAATAAAATCAAAAAGAAACGCATAGAAACTATTTCATAAGGCATTATTTTTCCTCTTTTTCAAACGGGAAAATTTTCAACAACTCTTATCGAGTTACTTAATCTATATAAAAACTAGCTTCTCACATTTCAAGACTTTATTTACTCGCGATAAGAATTCTGCTTAAATAAATAACGAAGAAATCTACAGATTCTAAGGAAAATGTAATAATAATAAAAATAGTACCTAGCCTCAGTTCATAACTTCTCGGAACCGTAGGAATCAATTTCTTCGTTACCCTGCGTATCCAATTATCGATAAGCCGTTATCAAATCTAAGAATAACGTCGCAGATAGCAGTGGAAGACGTAGTTCTCACGGCAGCTTGAATTGGGCGGGTTTATCTTGAGTAAGTATTTCCTCAATGGAGTTCACATTAAAGACATTGTGGTACTTTGGATATCTCACCTTTAAAGAACGTTCCTGAAATCCTATAAATTACCCACCTCCTCCCCTAATTTGGCATTTGGCAATGTATTTATTTAGTTCTAAAAATACCTTTTGTATTTTTTTTAACGCAAAATTGTTTGGACTCTAAAATTACGATGAGGGTTGAACGGTATTTTTTTTTAATTATTTCAAATTAAGGGTTTTAAGCAATTTTCGCGTACCTAGTAGGTACCTACATTTTATGTTAATTGGTTTTTCGAAAACTGTTCTAAAGATCTAGATAAAATTTTGTATTTTTACAAATTTTTGTCTTTAAAATGGATCTGGATACGTTTTACATTTTCCAAAAACTGAACGATTCACTCAAAGGACGCCGAGCGAAGCAGGTTGGTAGGTGCATACTAAGTAACTGAGCAATGTTTATTTGTATTTACAACTTTGTCAACATCAACACGGTGCGGGGACACACTGAAAAAACAAACAATTCTTTCAAAATATTAGTTTTCGTTTGAAACAATAACACCTGAGATAACATCACTACGATAAACGATAAAACATTTTTCAATCTATGTTGTGATCAAAGAAACAGTAAGCAGAGTGAAGTAAGCGTGTAGTTTTACGAATATGCTTACTGGACCACAAGTAACATACGATTGTGTAAAACAAAGGATAATACTTCTAACGTCATTAAGATTAAATGTTGCGTCAACGCGAATTCTAGTAGGTATAGATAAAAAGATTAACGGTTAACTATCACATCACCCTTTTATTACCTCAATCACAATCGAAATTAGATCATCATCATCAAACGGATGTGTTTGGGAATTTCAAACTTTTATGCAACTGATAAGTGATCATAAAAATGTCCCTAAAAATTATTTAAATAATAACTCGGATAATACTTATTTAGCAATGGATTCAGGCCCTCTAAAAAGCATCATTCTAAAAACCTCTATTAGGGTGCGACCACACCGCCGCTTAAAAAACGGTGACGTTACGGAATCGCAACAAAATGTATGAAGAAACTGTAAGAAAACGTGACGCATTATTCGGCACGTCACTGCGTATACGCGGCGGTTTGGTCGCACCCTTAACTGGTTTAATGATGACCATATGAAATACGAATTCATATGAATTTGTTGGTTCCATTCTAATCTCCGTTCATTCGCAAACTCTACGTGACACTCGTGCAGTGAATCATATTGCACTGTTGCAGTGTTTGACGAATTAAATTACATACATATATAAATCACGTCTTTATCCCTTACGGGATAGACAGTTCCTAAGGTAAAGCCTAAAGACCACGTTTAGTATGATTGTGGGCGTATAGATGGAAAGGGGTATCAAAAAAGACGAAATCGACGAATTGGGACTTTCAATTGAATTAATCCATTTATTTTACAAAAAAAAACTTGACTTTCAATTGTTTTACAAAAAAAAAACAAATTGTACAGACTATGTATTCAGGTAGGTTTAATAGATTCAATCAAGCAGAGTGCTCGCGTTGTTTCCACGGTGCATTTATACAGAATGATAGAAAATCAGATGCGGATATTTTGAAGATCGATTCTATGCATCGTTGTTAATTAGTTTAACGTATACTTAATTAATTACAGTTAATGTTTTAGTTATTCAAGAAATTATAAGAAAATATGACTGCTACTTAAACACACCCTGTTAACAACATAGCACAAATCTAAAATTTCCAAAACTTCGTTCGTTCACCAAATATCGGAATATGGAATATCCGCGCGAGTGGAGGTTTGAAATTTAGTTAAAAAATATGTTTCCTTTAGAATTAGCCGTTTGCGAAGTACAAAATTGCGCTTCATTATAAATCGTTGATATTGAAATAAAATCGCCTGTTTGCCGGCCCCCAAATCTAATTTACCTAAATACTCGTATTAGATTAAATGTGTTGTGTACACGAAATTTTCGCTATCATTTATCCCTCGCATAAAATAATAACTCAATTAGTGATAACGCGGGCGTCATTAAGTGTCTGTTTTCTACGTAAACTATAATCTGGAGTTCGGCGAAACCATTAAATAGCACAGAATTCTGTTAACTGGCAATGCTGCTGTAATAAGAGACATGAAAAAAGAAAAGAAAGAACTTCACTGTTGTTTAATATCTACTTATAGTATTATAAATTGCCCCAAAGATAAAAACAGGACAAGAACTTGTTAAATCTATTCGCTTAGCATCGAAACCAGTCAATAAATATTTAAACACCGCTGAAATGATTTTGCAGTTTTAAGGAACAGACGGCGCGGCGGCCATTAAAAATCCCCGAGCGAAGGATGATGCGCGCGTTGGCTTCTAAACTAGCACAAGTACTCGGAAATCCGGGAAACGGCACGAGTTAGTAGAATAAATAGCATTGCATTTTCAATTGGTTTTATTGTTTATTCCTAGATACGTTATGTTACTTTTAATTTCTAAACGACACTGAAAATTAGAACACATAGAAAAGTAAAGCTATGGGCGGGAATCGAACCCGGGTTCCACGTCATTCCGTGACGCGTGCTACCCCTACACCACCCATAGCCATCCTGCTGATAGAGTCTCGTTCGATTTTTGAAGTGTACGTTAATCTCATCGCTTTAACGAGTATATGCGTTTGGCCTAGTGATATAAGGTGTGGAATAACAGTACGTTCTCTCAAGTGACCGCTGTTCGAATGTCGTGCTGAAAAAGTTTTTTCTTTCTTTTCTTTTTTTTTGTATGTAGTTTTCACTTCTGCTGGTAATCCCGGAGTGCTACCCGGTGTTTTTTTTAATATGAAAACAACGATTAACAGACTAAGTACTTAAGTACCTACGCGTTCTTTTTTTAAATCGAGGAGGAAAATCCATTCTAAAAAATGTGAAATACTTCCAGTGAAGTGGCAATTGGGGCGGTCATAAATCACTCTCTTTTTACAGCACAGATGGAGGGCGCGCGAGAGATACGAGAAAGTAAATCATAATAGCCGGGTCTGCATTGGTGGTGTTTTCTTTCAGGACCTATTAATTAACGAGGGAACCCACTGAAGTTCCTGGTATCTTAAGTGTTAGATTATATGATGGCATCTTTGTCTGTTTAGTAGTAATAAATAAAGATGGCGCCATAGATATCTGACACTTAAGATATCAGAAACTTAACAGTGCAGTGAGTGGTGAGACAGGCCCAGAGTTTCCGGGCCGCCGGATAGAGCGCGTTTCCCGCACGCGAATTTACAGCGCTGTGGGGTTGAAGAAGAGAGAAGAAGAAAGTGCTAAAGAAGCTAACTAAATAAGCTAAGTATATCTAAGTAATTCGCCCGGAACAAGGAGCCATGCGGGGTCCGATTTTCGAAGGCACTTCACTTGAAAATATACCACTACGAAACTACCGCTCAAATAGAATTTTCGACTATTTGACAAATACAAGCAGGAGCTGTTTTTCTACTCAACTCGTATTTCAAAATGTATCACAACTTTTCGCCACTTTAAACTGTACTAGCGAGTAAATATGTTTTCGAAAATCGGGCCCCAGTATGCCTACAGCTGCATACAAAACGTGCAAAAAAAACAAAAAAAATACCTAATAAAACAAATGAACACGTCAAATACTTCTAATGTGAGAAACGTATGGTCGAATCATTATAGTACCGTGATTCATTTCGCGCGTAGGGTGTGCCTGTGCTACCTATAAGTAGGTAGGTACTATATGTGTTAAAATACCTAATTATCAAATTAAATTCCGAATACTTTATTCTACGAAAGTTGTTTTGTTACACATATAGACGTATGGGTTTTTTATACTGCGGTCATTGTGGTTATTGTTAATTTATTATTAAAAATAAATAGGTAACCAGCGTAAGCCCTTATGATGAATCAATGAGTTTAGTGGATTATCGTACTAGAATTTTCCAGCTGTAGTGAGCTCTTCGAATGTCATTCGGGTTTGTCTGCTATCTTCTTCACTCTTATGGATTTGATACTTTAATCGATCGAGTGAGGAAGACGGCACTATATTTGATTATAAAATGAATGTTGAATACTTCAACAGGTGATTGGGTTAGTTTGGCTGAACAGCCTATAAGTAAATGTTTTCAGGAGTTTTTAATCATGGTTGACCAATGTTTGCAACTTAATTTTTAATCAGAGAACACGATGAAAAACCATAAGTGTTCAAATAATATATTATAATAATAATTAAGCTATTAACCTGCTTTGTTTAATTAAGCCCATTGAGACACTTAAAAGAATTTGTAGGTACTTTTACTACATTATACTGTATCTACAGGTAATCTACCCATGCTACACACACAGACAGACAGAGATGGTCATAGTAAAACTATTAAGGTTTTGTTATTGTCATTTATACATATACAGAACCCTAAACACGATATAAAATTCGTCACTCTCCTAAAGCTTCGGCGTAAGGCGTCAGATAGTTTTTTTATACCCAATTACTTATATTGTCGCTGGAATTCTACTGCAAGAATACGCGAACTTACCTACCTTCGATTCGAACATTGTACTTCTTCCACGATTTTTCCACGTTCAATGACCAACTGGAATGAGTAATTTCACTTACACGTCAATCAATGCGACTATTTATTAATGTTTTAATGAGTATAAATAATTCTTAAAACGCCTATTTATAATAAATGCATTTCTGGTCAATTCATTATTGTGCTGCGGCCTGCGGTTACAATTGACCTAGTTAAAAATATACAACCGATTATAATAAATTTATAAAATTATGTTAAAGTATTATTAACCTTCTGGCCACCACGTGAAATACAAGGGACGTCACCGTCACCCGTACAACAGACTTCTGTAATGGATACAGGTTGTTGGCGGTGAACCTGCGGTGCTGGTATATGAGCCGTTGGCGTCGAAAAGGTTCAGGTTAATGGAATTACTAAACCGCGATGAGAAAGGGGTTGAAAAATCTGTCATTCCATATATATTTGACGTTTCAATCCCTTTCTCATCCCGGTTTAGTAATAAATAAGGTAAGATTTTGCGGGTTAGGACCTTCGCAATGTCCGTCCAGGGCTTACCATGACGTCTTAATTCCGACTCAGTTCAGGTTTTAGCTGTCATTTTTAGTATGAATCTGACAGCGCGCGAACCTAAAGTGAATCACATTAAGACATCATGGTAAACCCCCAGATTACTTTCACTATCTTTACTTGCTAAGCAGTTCTTGCGCTGCTGTGCTTCGGTATGAAGACACAAGACAGACAGCCAGTGACATTACTGGCACATGAGGTATTCTATCTTAGCACTCTTGGTCGGCAACAAATCTGCAATCCTCTAGTGTTGCGGTTGTCCATGGTTTCTCACTTACCATCAGGTGACCCACTAGGCTCGTTTGCGTGTCCAATTGTATAAAAAAGTGTGGTATTAAGTATAACCTATACCTATTACGTGACTCCAATTCATCACACATTATTTTATTTGCGTTAACTCCATCTAAACATCTTGGTATAGAGGAAGTTTGAATGAATCAGATCCACTCGCATTGATAAGATACGGAGTACGTTTCATGGATTAAGATGCTTTAGCCATGTCATCGTTACACATCAATACATTTTGGCGAATTAGGTGATTTAAATGGCTCAAAAACAAGTTATTTTTAAGGAGATTTTCCAAAACTATCGAAAAAAATTCTTCGAGGCCTCGAGAGAGGATCTTCTCTTATGGCGCAGTGGTAGTGCCTTGAAATCTCCTGGTTCGGGGTATCCGCTGCCGAGGAGTTTCATTCTTAGTCTGGCGAGGGCCACACATAATGTGTTCCATTGTTTCAACCTCTTCGTCATATATTCTACAATCGTTGTCGTTATTGTCCTGTAGTCCCATCTTTGCTAGTAGGTATTTATTTCCGAAGTGAGCTGTAAACGCCCCCATTATGTATTATTTAGAGTTGTCTGCTGCTCAGTGCCCTGTCGACACAGTTATAATCTAACTTATTAAAACCTCTTGCTTTGTTTGTGTCGGTTGAAAAAACTCAAATTCAAATACTTACTGTGCCTATTCTTATCAAAAAAGCAACTGCCAAGCTAAGTTTCTACGCAAATTTGATATCCTTGCAAACCAACCTCAAGCACTGTATTTTCTGAAACTCGAATAAGTAGTTTAGTCGAACATTTTCAACATATTTAATGTTGCCAGTGATTACGAATGCAGATAAAGTAATCTCCCTATTGCGATCTCTATTTCTTGCGCTATCTATTGCAGCTGAATGGCTTTCTAATCTTGGCGGGCGGGAGGTACTGCTAGTATTTTTTTCAGGAAAAAAGAGACAATGTTGATGTGCGTTTGTTTTTCAAAAGCATCCCCATCGCCAACTGGACAGGGGTGACATGGCCATTGCTTTGTTGCTTACTATGTTCAGCAGTAATTACTACTCGTGGTAAAAAGTAATTGGGCTCGCACATTAAACTGGCGTTTATTCTCCGAAACACATTCGAATGGCTAGAGTAATTACTGAGCACAGAGGGACCGCTGGCTACTGCGAACCGGGTAATTAGACCCTGATTACTGGTACGAGGAACCGTGAGATGCTGTTTTTAACGGAAAAAAAATGGCTAATTCAGTCAACCGGAGATAAACAGACGACAGGAATTGTGGCGATTATCAAATTGGCTTTGTATTTGCGCCGGTGCTGACGGCGCGCACGCGGTGCGATCACCCCGAATGGATGAACACTGGGTAGGTATTTAATTGGGACACCGGTTACCAAGAAATATAACCACGGATCTGATGCCAGTGTAAATTGGCAATCACGTATTTCATTATCCAGTACTAATAGTATAAATGCGAATGCGAAAGTGTCTCTGTTACCTCTTCAAATTTAAACCACTGAACCGGTTTAGTTGGAATTGGGTATAGAAATATTAGTTTCAGTGCCTGGGAAGGACATGCAATAGATTTTATCCCCGAAAATCGCATAATTCCCACGGGATAGCGATAAGCGAATTTTGTGCAGAGGGGCAACAGCCAGTTAGGTAAGTCTATTCTGTCATATAATGTTGCGTCTGTGTCCATTTTCTGCAATTTTCTTCACAAATGCGTAGTATTTTCAAAGATAAGTAAGTTTTAAAATTCAAATCAACAAAGAGGTAGTTATGTACTTGCAGTGCACATGATTTTGAAATGTTATTTGTGTATCTAATACTTAATTATACACTTTTATTTTATGTGGTTTCCGCGTATTTAAAAACCTACACTGAGTTTAATAAAATAGGTACGAAACCTTACTCCCTAAGTAATATAATATTATTATACTCACGTTTTTTATAATGTAGCTAGGTGCATGTTACTGTGTGCAGCCTGAGAAAATGTACTCGTATTTGTGTCGCAAAGTGGAGTGTGGTTTTACCGATTATAGGAAAAGCAATAAACAGGAAGATGTGAAAAAGTTAATGCTATGTTGCGTTGTTGTTACTGGGAACTTGTAGCGCTCTAGAAATTATAGAAAACCCACTACGTAACGATCATAGGAATATTATACCGTTAGCGATCGCGTGATGGATAGGCATTTTGTAACCACAGGACGCTAAATATGTTTCATGAAATTATGCGTGACTTTTATTTGTATTTATCACCCCATAAGATAATACAACATTTACTAAGAGTAAGTATCAATCTAAAAAAAAACATTATCTACTTACTGTTAAAGTATATTTCTTACTAGCGACCCGCCCCGGCTTCGCACGGCATATTATGCATGTATTATACATATAAAGCTTCCTCTTGAATGACTCTATCTATTAAAAAAAACCGCATCAAAATCCGTTGCGTAGTTTTAAAGATTTAAGCATACATAGGGACATAGGGACATAAGGACAGAGAAAGCGACTTTGTTTTATACTATGTAGTGATTAAAATAAGAAAAGTCACTGGTGGCAAGTAGGTAAGTATAAGTATACTGACGAGCAAAAACAACGGGTTGCTTTTCATACGAATTTGTATGGAAAATGACCCGTTATTTTTGCTAGTCAGTGTACTTTTGCTGACGTAAGTATTGTACAAGGCAAGATATGGACTAAACTAATACTTCGTGGTAGCAGTAGGTATGGATGGATGTCAATTCAAAAAAGATTTTACTAACTGAAACTTGCAGACAAATTTTCAAAAGCATCATAATCTTAACGCGAACTTCTTTGTACCTGTACATTGAAGACCAGTCAATTCATGAGAATGTTTAAACGGCATAGTTATGCGATGTAACTGAGGCATTTTATTATCTACTCCTCAGGCATAAATATAGCTAGCCTAAAGGGGCAATTACACTAAGCTGATCGCCGCATGCAACATGGGGTGACCGCAGTAGTGTAAGGAATACGGTAGTCGGCCGCATTCGACAGCTGAAACGACCTAATTAGGTAGCCGAAGTAGGCGGACAGACTAATGTGAGGAAACGTTTTGTTGGCCAAAGGTACTTGAAACAAGTTCCGCGACGGGTACGTATTAAAATCCATAAAGTTTTAAATGTATAATGGGTTAAAATAAATAATGATTCGAAATATATAATGCGATTTACTCAGAAAATTTTAATTTAACAGAATTGACAACATTTCATATTTCTGAGCCTATAATTTTAATGGTTCTCTGTATTTTGTTTGAAAAGATGAACATGCTGACAGTTTAATTTTTTCGCTAGGGCTTGTATTTAATTTATAATTAATTTATTAATTTGGGCTTACTCTAAAAGGGCGTAACTCCGTTACTATCACAGAATACACACTTATCCCTTTGTCTTTTCTCTATAGAAAAAAAACTGACGTTAATTTCAAATTGTCAATGTCAGGCCCTATTCTCCAATATTCGATTTTCGAGGTTCGCTTCGTGCTGTTCCGCTCATACTAGGTAATAGTCATTATCTTGAGAGTGATAGAGAAGGTATGCAACGAACTTCGAAAATAGAATTTCAGAGTTGCCCCCCTTGTACTTTGAAGTTGTCAAAAACACAAAATTATGATCGCTTATTTTTTCTCGTGAAAAAAGAAAAGGCGTCTAACCTATCCTGTGGTAGTATTGGTAAAATTAGGACATATTTTTAATTATTTTTTATTTTATATTAAGCTATATTAAAATTATATAAATATATTGCAGTGATCAGGAGGCAAAATGCTTTCGAACCATGTATACATTTTCAGGTGTTATAAAAATGAAATGTTGTCAATTGTTATAAACTAATAGTGCTTGGAATAACGGAAAACATAGTTCACTTCCGGATACCAGCACCAAATTTTTATATGTTACTAGGCATATCATCTGAACCCCAAAACTGCCGGGAGACAGTTTCTGAGGTGTCTGGGTCACCAGTTATGACGTCATCAAATTGACCGCCGCCGCGTTGTGAAAAATTCAAATTACACCCAACATATGCAACGCACGTGTATATGTGGGGTATCACGTGAAAGTTAATTAAATAGACTATATTTGTGCCCTGAACTGTAATTGCATTAATGTTACCGTTTAAGAGCTATTAATAGAAAAATGATAATCTTGGAAAAATATTACGGACTTTTATTTCTTACACCAAAACTAAAGACTCCAGACTAAAATAATGTAGTACAATAATGAAAACAGATTATTAAGCTTTACATTACAATTCAAAGTTTGAAATTCGGATATGAAATGTCGAAGTTATGGTCAAAACTTGACGACGCTGCAGTGTCTAAAATTACGAAAAAAAATTTTTTTTTCCGGAAACCAGCACCAATTTTTTATATGTTACTAGGCATATCATCTGGACTCCGAAACTGCTGGGAGACAGTTTCTGAGGTGTCAGGGTCACCAGTTATGACGTCATCAAATTGGCCGCCAACGCGTTTTGAAAAATTCAAATTACACCCAACGTATGCAACGCACGTATACATGTGGGGTATCACGTGAAAGGATATTAAATTTGCTGCATTATTTTCTTTAACTGTAACTGCGTAAATATGAAAACAACAAAAATAAAGAATAAATAAAACAAATTACAAAAAAAATATTGCATATTTATTTTTATAGCCAGAGAACCATTTGTATTGGAGAGAAAAATATAGAGTACAAATAATTCTACGTTATTCTTTTATGGTATAAAATTTAAATCATCACAATCAGGTAAAAAAAGACATAGCTATACCGGTTTAAAATAAAGCGCGGCGGATGCCATATATTCAAACGACGTCGCCGGCGCGTTTTAAAAGATTTAAATTAGACAAATTACGCAGTGTATATGCACGTATGGGGCATGAAATGAAAAGATATTAAAATTTGCTGCATTGTATTCATTGATTATAACTGCGTAAATATGTAAACAACAAAAATATTAGAACAAATAGACAAATTAAAGAAAAAAATGCATGTTTATTTTTATAGCCAGAGAACCATTTAAGTTGGAGAAAAAAAATATATGGTTCAAATAATTCTACGCTATTCCTCTATAGTATAAAATTTAAATCATCACAATCGGGTATAAAAAGACATAGCTATGCTGGTTTAAAGATAATTCGGCGGCCGCCACAAACAACGTGACATGTCGCGTTATGCGCATAATGTATATGCCCATGCCAACTGGTGTTTCAAGGTATTTTTGATGAATTCAATTATTATGTAGCCTCATAAAGGGTAATTTTAAATTATATTTTTTTTTATTATAAATGTAAATATAAATAAATATTATACTTACGCACTTTGGATTTATATACCTATACCTCCTTCTTCGAACAATTAGTATACTTACTACTATTACTACTACTACTATTTAGGTAATTAATATGATAATTATAATAAAATAACCAATTGTAACGTCTCGGTGCAGAAAATTAATAACTTACCTATTACATTACAATTCATCGTCAGTCATTGTTACTAGGCGCATAAATACACCACCACCGAATCATTCACGCGTCAAATTTTGGAGCAGACTAAAATTCGAAGTGAAAATATGTAGGTATCTACAGTTTTCAGCGATGGCGGCAATTTCGCGCGCTTTATGTTTTTTCCCTTAACTTCGACATTTCATATCCGATTTTCAAATTTTGAATTGTAATGTAAAGCTTAATAGTTTTTTTTCATTATTGTAGTACATTATTTTAGTCTGGAGTCTTTAGTTTTGATGCAAGAAATAAAAGTGCGTAATACTTTTTCCATGATTATCATTTTTCTATTAATAGCTCTTAAACGGTAACATTAATGCATTTACAGTTCAAAGCACAAATATAGTCTATTTAACTAGCTTTCACGTGATACCCTACATGTATACGTGCGTTGCATAAGTTGGGTGTAATTTGAATTTTTGAAAACGCGGCGGCGGCCAATTTGATGACGTCATAACTGGTGACCCTGACATCTCAGAAACTGTCTCCTGGCAGTTTCGGGGTCCAAATGATATGCCTAGTAACATATAAAAAATTGGTGCTGGTATCGGGAAGAAAATTTTTTTTTTCGTAATTTTAGACGCTGCAGCGTCGTCAAGTGTTTGACCATAACTTCGACATTTCATATCCGATTTTCAAACTTTGAATTGTAATGTAAAGCTTAATAATTTGTTTTCATTATTGTAGTACATTATCTCAGTCTGGAGTCTTTAGTTTTGGTGCAAGAAATAAAAGGACGTAATACTTTTCCAAGATTATCATTTTTCTTTTAATAGCTCTTAAACGTCAACATTAATGCAATTGCCGTTCAGAGCGCAAATATAGTCTATTTAACTAGCTTTCACGTGATACCCCTCATGTATGCGTGCGTTGTATAAGTTGGGTGTAATTTGAATTTTTTGACTTTCAATTTGATGACGTCATATCTGGTGACCCTGACACTTCAGAAACTGTCTCCCGGCAATTTTGTGGTCCAGATGATATGCCTACTTACATATAAAAATTTGGTGCAGGTATCCGGAAGTGAAATGTTCCTACCCTTTTCGGACGTAAGGCCAGGCGCTATAAACCTTACCTAACCTAAACCAATCTATAGATTACACTATCAAAAAAGTACATCTAGCTAATAGTTTCACAGAAAATGGCATTATATATTTTTAACCATTATGCATTTTGACCCATTATACATTTTAAACTTTATACATATATTCAAATCCGCGCCCGTTCCGCGACCGCATGAGGCGAACGCGAGTGTTACCCCTTAATTCTTGTTAGTTCTTAAAATAAATAACTATATTGTGGTGCCCTGGGATTATGTATAAACTGTGAAAAGCGCGTAATAAAATAAAAAAAAATCGGCTTATTTATTACGTGTCGTGCCAACGCTTTATAACGCTGGGGGTTCCGTGCTATTATGCGACAAAGCCCTACTAATAATGTTATAAATGCAAAAGTAGTCTGTCTAGTCAATCGTGGCACTAAAAAATGGCGACATTTTCAAAAATTCGCTGTCTAGTAACACAGAACTTATAGCGGATTTTTTTTGATGTATTAAATTATTTTTTTAATCATATTTTATGAAAGTATAGAAGTAAGTTAGTTCAACAAAATAAATTAATTAAAAATCATTTACAGTGATATTACCTGGCCCTCCAGAGGCTGGGCCTAGATTTTTGAAAGCACATCACTCGAAAGTGGTATAAATCTGTTTGTATCTTCAAAACTACAGCTCTTATCAAATTTTTGACTAGGTCACTAGATTAATGAGAGCCGTATCTTCTAAGCTAAGTACTCGTATTTCAAATTCAGCACAATTTTTCATCACTCTCGAGTGGTATTTTTACATATGTGCTTTAAAAAATTGGGCCCCTCAAGGGCAAAACAAACATGAGGGGTTGGGGAAGTGGGGAACAGGGAAGACGAATGAAAGTAGATATAGGTATGTATGAATGTATAGTGAAATATAAGGTTTCCGTTCCTGCCATTTTTACTACTGAACCCTAAATATAGCTTGTAAAAGTTATAATACACTCAACATATTTTATTATAGAGCAGGTGTGGTAAATGCGACAGCTCTTTCCTATAAAAATTAGAAGCTAGCGAGTTGTGGAATAGACAAACTTTTCATTTTATGCGAGAGCCACAATAGGTACTAAGAACTCGTTAACTTCACAAAAATATCAGAGACATCGTTGGATTTTTCTAATCTGAAAATTGCTCGAGTTTTTTACGGTTGCATAATAGTACATTATGATACAAGTGTGCTATGTTGATCATTGCGCTGCGCACGAGGCATGATTGTACGCGCGAGCGGAGCGAGCGCGTTAATAGTGCCGAGTTTGGTAATGATCAATGCACACGCGTTTCTTACGACGTTTTTCAACACATTTGCGAGGAAAAATAAATAAATTCTTAATAAGTAAGTATAAAAGAACTACTCTACCTTTGTTGCCAAACATTGCTTAACTGGAGGCTTTAGAACATTTCTTTGTCATTTGGAAATTAACAACATGGAGTAAGTATTTCTTACTGACATAACCTGTCCGAACATATTTTAGTATTTCCGGTGACGGACACTATTTACATTTAGTTTTTCTTTATTATTTCAACTCGTAATTTTTAAACGAATAACAAGGTAAAATAATCAACAAAATCTGTGAGTGTGAAAGATGGCGGCAGATATCATTTCTCCGCGCCAATCCGCACGCAGCACTCGCGCATACGCGCTGTGCACTTTGCACGCGCGCGACGAGGCACTGGCAACACTGCTAAACAGTCTAATATTAAAATTGCCATAAATTTCCAAAAAAAAAAAAAAATTATAATAAATAAATTAATCCATGTCTTAAGAGGGTGCATCCGTGCTGAGCTCGCAACGTCGCATTTTTGGTGATTTTTTGCGATTATTTCACAGAAATTGAATGAAAGTATCAAATATCCGTCTGTAGTGCACTTCGTTTTTAGTGTATTAATGTGTCTAATGCAATAATTCATCGTGATGGACTTTTATTTTCTTATTAAACGAAATATAGTATTTTATCCCTTTAATACGAAAATAAAAGTCCATCACCATTAATCATTGCATTGAACACATTAATACACTAAAAACGAAGTGCACTACAGACGGATATTTGATACTTTCATTCAATTTCTGTGAAATAATCGCAAAAAATCACCAAAAATGCGACGTTGCGAGCTCAGCACGGATGCACCCTCTTAAGTAAGTACGCAAATTATGGTCACTTTTAAAATAAAAATGAATACTTTGTCGTAATTAAATGATTATTTATCATCTTTAACCTAAAATAGTTTAATATTCACGAAAATATTCCTTGTTCTATACATAACTGAACTATTTGCTGAGATTAAAAAAAGTTTATACTACCGCACTCGTGCGGTAATATTATTACGGCACCTGTGCGTAATAAGCTGAATTATGAGCTTAAATTCGGTGCAATAAGTATATATTTACTTTTAATAATATTAACTTAATTTAATTTAAAATTCATAAATAAATAAATAAAAATTGTAAAAAAGTCTCACCAGTCCTTAATTGTCAGTTATCTATGATTCCATCTCTATTTATTACTACGAAACAGACAGAGACGTCATCATAATGACTGCTTGCCTTTTTTTAAACTATTCCTTTCTGTACCAGGTTAGCTGGAAGAGATCCCTTCTTAGGGATAAGTTCGCCTTTGTACTATTTTCTGTGTACTTCTGTATTTTTAAATTTTTATGTGCAATAAAGAGTTTACATACATACATACATACATAGATGACTGACTGTTAAGGAGTGGTGAGACCACAGACATCATTATAAACGTTTATAATGATGGCTGTGGGTGAGACAGGTCCTAAATGAGCGCGAGTGTTGTGAACTCCAATCCTAATGTTCGCGTCTAATTTCGGGCTGAAAAAATATAGCAATAGATACCTCTTTACAGTCCAATACAATGTACTTCTTATACCTACTCGAACTTTTTGAAGTCAACCTTACATACCCGTGCTAATATCGTAATCCGAAAAAATTAAGCCTCATTAAGGATACGTGTCGAAATAATCTGTCGGAATACGATTATTATCCATTTCCTAAATTTCAAAACCACGACTTTCAAACATTCTCGAGAATTGATAATGCTATTTATTGTGATAACCTGATAATAACGCTCTGTCTAATTACATGTCGTATCCCTTAGTATAGTTTGTGTACATGTTGCCGTATTCACCTCGTCTTAAATCTATACAGGGTGTATAAATCCCATCCACAACATTTATTACTATGGGACTTTGTAGCTGATTGGGTGGATTAGGGTGCGACCAAACCGCCGCGTATACGCAGTGACGTGTCGTATCCGTCACGTTTTCTCACCGTTTCTTCAAACATTTTGTTGCGATTCCGTAACGTCACCGTTTTTTAAGCGGCGGTGTGGTCGCACCCTTACTCTAAACGCAGACATTCCTGTGGGTAGATACCTACTGTTTTCATTTGTTTTTCACTTCTTCATTCCTCTTGTGGACAAGTGAATTGCAGCGATTCCGGGCGGCATTCGATTATTTTGTTTAAGCTAGAGCTGTAGGTTTAGAATAAACTAAAACTACCGTCTATTGCTTGACTTTGTTTGATTAGACACCCAAGAACTTAGAAACGATATTATACAATACAATACAAATACTCTTTATTGAACACCACAAATCAGTACAAAACAATACAGAAACAAAGAACAAAGTAAATTATGTGTAGGTACAATGCGAATCGGCAAAAGGAACATGATTATTCCTCTATGGACTATTCTTTCTCACTAACGGCATAGAGGTCTTTATGATGGAGTGGTAAAGCCTGTGACGCTCTTGCGGTTGGTATAAATAGAGTCTGACTTCCATGGAATAGTTCGTAATTTAGGGAAATATGCTTAGTTAATAAGATGACAGTAAATAATTAATTAAAAATGTTTTTTTTCCGTGAATCTAATTGTGGTGCCGTCACACTTTCGAGTTCGATCGAGTCCAGTAGGCTTACCCCCCTTATTCATAAACGCACTATAGGCCTCTGCTAAGTTAGTAATCGTTTGTCCTTATCTGTGAAAGGTAAATGTCAAAGTAACAGATAAGGACAAACGATTACTAAGTTAAGGCGAAGGGATAGGCAAAAGCTCATAAATTGGTTGTTTTTGTGCATGTTTTATGGCGATAATACACAATTTGGAGTTTTGAAAACTGCACATTCTATAAAACATGTCTTGAATTAGAATTCACCGGTGAAAACATATTCCTTAATGTCGTAGTTAGTACAAAAATTCGTTTGCTCTAAGAGTCTCGAAAATATTTTGAGCACGGTTTGCTCGGGTGAAACCAATCTGTTTGCTACCAATCTCGACGAGGTCACTCTAGTAACTCATAATTAAAATTCCGCGGTGCGTTTGCTTCAATTAGCCAACAAATAAGGCTTTAGAGAGTAGTACTGCCCTGATCCTGTGAAAAGGGCGAACGCAATATTTGCCCGCACATTCAATCAGGCGCTTTTCAATGTACAAAAAAATTCGGAAACCAAAAAAATGTTAAAAAGATAATACGGTGAAATAAATTATTAAGATAAAACCAAAAATGTTCATAAAAAAATAATAAATAAATAATAGATAAATAAATAAAAAAATAATTTGGATAAGACGTATGAAAATAATAAGGAAAAAGCAACGTTGCATGTTCGCTCGGTGGCGGCAGTGCGTAAGCGACGCGACGTTGCCAATATTCGCTTCGCGTTTTTTCATATTGGTTTGGCTAAGCATGTTGTTTGAGTCACAGAATAGGCGCGAAACAGTGCTTCAAAAAGTCGTACTCGTTCGCTTCGCACGTATAATACCTATATTAAGTTAAAAGTTATTATTTTCAATCCGTTTTTTGGGAACTTAGTGGCAGGTTGGTTTGATACTAACTTACTTGCTGTTTAGCGAACAAGCATGGGAAATAGGATTTTGGTTGGAATTACTGCATGAAAAATTTTGATAATGAGGCAAGTAGTACTCCAATGTATAGTCTATCATTAGAAAGAAAAAAAATGATATCTGAAGGTCAAAGTGGTTCCCAAACATGGATCCGTTATCAAAATAAAAAAGACCGCCATATTGAAATCTTTAGTTTTTCGACCGATTAATTTCAAAATCGATATCTGAGGATCCGAGTTGTCTCCAAACACGTATCCGTTATCAGAAATGACAAAAGTGGCCGCTATTTTGAAATCTTTAAGTTTTGGGCCGATTATTTTCAAAATCGATATCTGAGGGTCCGAGTGGTCGTCAAACACAAATCTGCTACCGAAAATGAAAAAACTGGCCGCCATTTTGAATTCTTTACTTTGTGGACCGAATATTTTCAAAATCGATATCTAAGGGTCCGAGTGGTCGTGAAACACAAATCTGCTATCAAAAATGAAAAAACTGGCCGCCATTTTGAAATCTTTAGTTTACCGACCGATTGATTTCAAAATCGATATCTGAGAATCCGAGTTGTCTCCAAACACGTATCCGTTATCAAAAATGACAAAAGTGGTCGCCATTTTGAAATCTTCAGTTTTTGGACCGATTATTTTCAAAACCGATATCTGAGGGTCCGAGAGCTCCCCAAACATAAATCCGTTATCAAAAATGAAAAAAGTGGCCGTCATTTTGAAATCTTTAAGTTTTGGGCCGATTATTTTCAAAATCGATATCTGAGGGTCCGAGTGGTTGTCAAACAAAAATCTGCCACCGAAAATGAAAAAACTGGCCACCATTTTGAATTCTTTACTTTCTAGACCAATTGTTTTCAAAATCGATATCTGAGGATCCGAGTGGTCCCCAAACATGATCCGTTTTTAAAAATTAAAAAAGTGGCCGCCATTTTGAAATCTTTAAGTTTTGGACCGAATATTATCAAAATCGATATCTAAGGGTTCGAGTGGTCGTGAAACACAAATCTGCTATCAAAAATGAAAAAACTGGCCGCCATTTTGAAATCTTTAGTTTACCGACCGATTGATTTCAAAATCGATATCTGAGAATCCGAGTTGTCTCCAAACACGTATCCGTTATCAAAAATGACAAAAGTGGCCGCCATTTTGAAATCTTTAGTTTTTGGACCGATTATTTTCAAAACCGATATCTGAGGGTCCGAGAGCTCCCCAAACATAAATCCGTTATCAAAAATGAAAAAAGTGGCCGCCATTTTGAAATCTTTAAGTTTTGGGCCAATTGTTTTCAAAATCGATATCTGAGGATCCGAGTGGTCCCCAAACATGAATCCGTTTTTAAAAATTAAAAAAGTGGCCGCCATTTTGAAATCTTTAAGTTTTGGACCGAATATTATCAAAATCGATATCTAAGGGTTCGAGTGGTCGTGAAACACAAATCTGCTATCAAAAAAGAAAAAACTGGCCGCCATTTTGAAATCTTTAGTTTACCGACCGATTGATTTCAAAATCGATATTTGAGAATCCGAGTTGTCTCCAAACACGTATCCGTTATCAAAAATGACAAAAGTGGCCGCCATTTTGAAATCTTTAGTTTTTGGACCGATTATTTTCAAAACCGATATCTGAGGGTCCAAGAGCTCCCCAAACATAAATCCGTTATCAAAAATGAAAAAAGTGGCCGCCATTTTGAAATCTTTAAGTTTTGGGCCGATTATTTTCAAAATCGATATCTGAGGGTCCGAGTGGTTGTCAAACACAAATCTGCTACCGAAAATGAAAAAACTGGCCACCATTTTGAATTCTTTACTTTCTAGACCAATTGTTTTCAAAATCGATATCTGAGGATCCGAGTGGTCCCCAAACATGAATCCGTTTTTATAAATGAAAAAACTGGCCGCCATTTTGAAATCTTTAGTTTACCGACCGATTGATTTCAAAATTAATATCTGAGAATCCGAGTTGTCTCCAAACACGTATCCGTTATCAAAAATGACAAAAGTGGCCGCCATTTTGAAATCCTTAGTTTTTGGACCGATTATTTTCAAAACCGATATCTGAGGGTCCGAGAGGTCCCCAAACATGAATCCGTTTTTAAAAATGAAAAAAGTGGGCGCCATTTTGAAATCTTTAAGTTTTGGTCCGATTTTTTTCAAAATCGATATCTAAGGGTCTGAGTGGTCGTGAAACACAAATCTGCTATCAAAAATGAAAAAACTGGCCGACATTTTGAAATCTTTAATTTTCCGACCGATTGATTTCAAAATCGATATCTGAGGATCCGAGTTGTCTCCAAACACGTATAATACGTTATCAAAAATGACAAAAGTGGCCGCCATTTTGAAATATTTAGTTTTCAGACCGATTATTTTCAAAACCGATATCTGAGGGTCCGAGAGGTCCCCAAACATAAATCTGTTTTTAAAAATGAAAAAAGTGGCCGCCATTTTGAAATCTTAAAATTTTGGATCGATTATTTTTAAAATCGATATCTGAGGGTCCGAGTGGTCATCAAACACAAATCTGCTATCGAAAATAAAAAAAACTGGCCGCCATTTTGAATTCTGTACTTTTTGGACCAAATGTTTTCAAAATCGATATCTGAGGATCCGAGTGGTCCCCAAACAAGAATCCGTTTTTAAAAATAAAAAAAGGTGTCCACCATTTTAAAAACTAGTTTTTGTACCGATTGTTTTCAAAATCGATATCTTACGATCTGAGTGGTTCCCAAACACGTATCCGTTATACAAAATAGAAAAGTCATCATCTTTTGAAATGTTTAGTTTTTGAACAGATTGTTTTCAAAATCGATATCTGAGCTGGCGGCCTCTTTTTCCATTTTTGATAACGGGTTGATAAATGGTGGCCAGTTTTTTCATTTATAAAAAACGGATTCATGTTTGGGGACCACTCGGATCCTCAGATATCGATTTTGAAAACAATTGGTCTAGAAAGTAAAGAATTCAAAATGGCAGCCACTTTTTTCATTTTTAAAAACAGATTTATGTTTGGGGATCTCTCGGACCCTCAGATATCGGTTAATAATCGGTCTGAAAACTAAACATTTCAAAATGGCGGCCACTTTTGTCATTTTTGATAACGTATACGTGTTTGGAGACAACTCGGATCCTCAGATATCGATTTTGAAATCAATCGGTCGGAAAACAAAAGTTTTCAAAATGGCGGCTACTTTTTTCATTTTTAAAAACGGATTCATGGTTGGGAACCACCTGGATCCTCAGATATCGAATTTGAAAACAATCGGTTCAAAAAGTAAAGAATTCAAAATGGCGGCCAGTTTTTTCATTTTCGATAGCAGAATTGTGTTTGACGACCACTCGGATTCTCAGATATCGATTTTGAAAATAATCGGTCCAAAACTTAAAGATTTCAAAATGGCGGCCACTTTTTTCATTTTTGATAACGGATTTATGTTTGGGGAGCTCTCGGACCCTCAGATATCGGTTTTGAAAATAATCGGTCCAAAAACTAAAGATTTCAAAATGGCGACCACTTTTGTCATTTTTGATAACGGATACGTGTTTGGAGACAACTCGGATTCTCAGATATCGATTTTGAAATCAATCGGTCGGTAAACTAAAGATTTCAAAATGGCGGCCAGTTTTTTCATTTTTGATAGCAGATTTGTGTTTCACGACCACTCGGACCCTTAGATATCGATTTTGAAAATATTCGGTCCAAAACTTAAAGATTTCAAAATGGCGGTCACTTTTTTCATTTTTAAAAACGGATTCATGTTTGGAGACAACTCGGATTCTCAGATATCGATTTTGAAATCAATCGGTCGGTAAACTAAAGATTTCAAAATGGCGGCCAGTTTTTTCATTTTCGATAGCAGATTAGTGTTTCACGACCACTCGGACCCTCAGATATCGATTTTGAAAACAATCGGTTCAAAAAGTAAAGAATTCAAAATGGCGGCCAGTTTTTTCATTTTCGATAGCAGATTTGTGTTTGACGACCACTCGGATTCTCAGATATCGATTTTGAAAATAATCGGTCCAAAACTTAAAGAATTCAAAATGGCGGCCACCTTTTTCATTTTTGATAACGGATTTATGTTTGGGGACCTCTCGGACCCTCGGATATTGGTTTTGAAGATAATCATTGGAAAAACCATGCCTTATTCTGTATCTTTCCCGACACGTACAAGTTTTACTTTATTCTGCAATAATAATTTACGTTGCGACTCTAAACAGACTCTGGACACCTTTGACGTCACGTTCATCACTATCCCGCGGAAACTGCATTTTTCTGGGATAAAAAGTAGCCTGTTTTAATCTAGGGTACCAACTGTCTTCGTTCCAAATTTCATCCAAATCCGTCCAGTTGTTGTAGCTTGAAGAAGAAACAAACATACATACACACTCACTCACATCGTCACAAACTTTCTCATGTATTATATCACATACATACATACATAAATAACGTCTCTATTCCTTGCGGAGCAGACAGAGCCCAAGGTAACAAGACCTTAAAGGCCACGTTACGAATGCCGAAATGTTAATTTTTTTTATTATTTTTGCAAAATCTGATTTGAACATTATGCTGTGTCTGTGTAGGCAATCGGAAAACTAAAGCAAGCGCCATCTACTAACATCACAGTGCAATATTTCAATCCATCAGCCCGCGCCCATTCGCATCGAGTTCACGCGTCGATTATTTAACAGATGTCGCGTTGATCGGACTGCTTGCCACGTCACGAACGGGCAAGGTCATTTGCCTATCCCTTCGCCTTAACAGAGGCCTATAGTGCGTTTATGAATAAGGGGGTTATTGTCTAACTCGCTCGCAATCGCCATCGTGTTAATTTTATAAAAAATAAAATAAAAAATAAAAATAGTTAATTCAAAAGAAGAAATGTTTACAAAAAGAGCTTACTGATGGTTCCACACTAGGCTAGGCCTGTCACGTGGCAACCGGATTCGGGGTACTTTCATACAATTTATTTACTTACTTAAATAAAAACAAAGAC
This sequence comes from Pandemis heparana, assembly GCA_963854515.1. NCBI lineage: Eukaryota > Metazoa > Arthropoda > Insecta > Lepidoptera > Tortricidae > Pandemis > Pandemis heparana. The sequence goes on along the minus strand of OY978013.1, from coordinate 12,464,324 downwards.
AACTAAGGCTATTTTGACAGTTCTTGTATGAATGTGACAGCTAGCTGATTCCGATGCCAATTGTCAGCCCATACATGAACTGTCAAAATGAACACGATGGCGATTGCGAGCGAGTTAGACAATAAGCCTACAGGTACTGTAATGAATGTACCGTAAACTTTAAAATATGGATAAGCAATCAGACTAATTCATCGGATCGGAGGCGCGTGCGCACGTGCGAGCGTTTCGTTAATGCAGTTTTAATTGGCTAAACGGGGACACGGAATACGGGCTTGCAGTACAGTTCATGGAATTTGGTAATGACACCACCATACGCGCGGGAAGGATGTTACGACATCTTCGTAGAAACGTTTGTATGCGGTTTTTCTTTTTTTTTTAATTTTCCTGTGTTTTGTTGCATGCTTCGATAAACATAATTAATACTGGGTTGTACCTATTGTATTGTATTGTTGGTTGATTAGTTTATTACTAGACTCCTCATCAAATGTATTACTTACCTACCTACCTATATGTAATTTTCTTCAAATTCGTTTTTTTATCTATTTTGTAATAGCAATTTAAGACTCTTAATTGATTTATTATAATCAACTGATATAGAATATTAATCGTAAATGAATCTCGAGATATTTGGATTCAAGTTAATTAAAAACTTATTATTAGAACGTACCTATTTCGTAGAACTTCTACCAAAAATTTAATTTTAATTATCTACAACTGATACATTATTCACGCTGACAATTGATTTGTAGGTTATTGCTTTTTATTAGAGTAACGTACTATTTTATTGCAATCTTATCTTATCAATTATCCTTTTGTTTTCGCTGACACGAGAAAAAGATTAGTTGTTATTATTTTCGACTGTAATTTTGATAAATACGTACCTACTTGCGAGTCCTCGGATGATAGCTAATAACGCAATTTTCCGCGTATCGTTCGATGTTCCTCGAATACTGCGTTCTCAGATTAGATAATTAGTTTGAATGCTTCTGTATAATATAAAATGAGGTTCTTGCTTATCGAGAACACATCTAAGCCTTTGTTTCAGTTCTAATTTGAGACGAAAATATCTCGTTATGACATGTTTATCTTTCTGACCGCTTTTCGCTGGGATGATTGAGTATGTACCTATCCTCTCTCCTGCCCACTTCATTTAATAAAAATACACTATTTGCTTCTTATAACATACTTAGCATAATTTATTGTCGGAATCCACGAATTCACGTGATAACTAGGCCAGAATAAATTATTGCACTTGCAAATATTGATACAAAGAGAGAGAGCATTATAAACTTTTCCTGTAAAAATAAATGCGTGAAAATGTGCCGGAAGGTAAACAAAAACATGGGATTCCCGAGAGCGATGCTCAGCAAAATTGAACTCGTATTTTTAGACTTTTAACGTCTTCAGACGGCTCTTGATGTGTTGCTATTGCTATGGATTATCGGGTCCTGGAACACTCGACGAATTGGTAACAATTTCCTCAGTGAACAAGTAATTGATATGTATATACCTATATACTTACATCAGTTTTGATAGCGTTATTGTATGCCAGTTTATTACCTGATGGTCACCAGGGAATACTGCCAAGTCTTTGATTCACTCACATCGTTGATCATAAATCTTATTTTAGGCAATTTGTGGTTGTAATCTATTGTCCCTTACCTATACTTACCAAACAACTAATATTCGAGATGCATCACTGCTCAGATAGTAGTTAGTCCAAATTTTTTCATTTTTTAAAAATACTAGCTTCTGTCCGCGATTTCGTCGGCGTAGAATTATGTATATGAATCTTCCTCTTGAACCACTATCTATTAAAAAAGACATCAAAATCCGTTGCGTACTTAGTTTTAAAGATCTAAGCACGTACCTACATAGGGACAGACAGCGGAAAGCGACTTTGTTTTTAATATGTAGTGATGATAGTGATGATGAATGAATCACCAAAATTTTTTTTGTTAAGTACCTACCTACTTTTACTTAAAGCTGAATCCTCTTCGTTCACATTCCATTCCCTTTCACATAACCCGCCTTTCACTTTGCTCTTTGAGTCTTACTTTGTCTTCCATAATCCACGAATATGGTTCCTTTAATAAGAATTCTTTACTTACCTACCAAGAAGTTAATCAATAATAGTGTAGTATAGTAACTAAATATTAATCTTCTGATAATGCTTAAAGAAAAAACACTACGTATTGTAGGCGAAAAAATATTTTTAGTCTACTTTATTTTACGACTCTTACGCCACTTAGTGGATGGCGCCCAATTTTTTTATTTTCGCGCTGCAGGCCGAACGCTCGCTTTCTACACTATGTTTATTACGGAGGCCGCAGTACACAGAAAATAAACGAATAAGCACTTATTTCAGTCATTACCACAGAATATCGTTATAGCCAATCGTAAAATTTCTCACACTACAAAAGTTACGGATTAAATTCTTGAGCATTTGAGTGTTTTACGCTGTGAAGATACATTTGCATATCTCCTTTGCTACTAAACTAAACTAGAGACGCATAAGTTAAGTTCGCTTCTGCGCATTTGAGGTCGTTACTCTGTTAAGTATTTTTAGGGATAAATAGAAAAGGTCGCAATTCACATACCGTTCGAGATGCCGAGTACTGGAACGGCCTTTAGTAACGAAATATGGTCTGGCTGAAAGTGCGCCCAACACACGTGGATGCCATCTGTTGCGTACATTCGCCGGCGAAAGCGCTCATTTGTGGGTCATTACTAATATTTTTATACCAAATTAATGGCCTCAATATGCAGGAACTTTTTTATTAAAGACCAGTAACAAAGTCATAATTCAATTAATAAGCTATTGCTATTTAAATTTAAATACTTATATAATAAGTATGAAAATATATTAACATTTTGATAAACAATCACTTAAATTTATACATTGTATTTTTTCCTTTTTTTATGAGAATTATGTGTACTTGCCATTTCTATGTATTAACATAGATATTATGTTAAATTCGACGAATAATTCAATTCAATATAGCAAATTGTATTTTTACGGCTTTAGGAGTACCTACCGACCTAGTTGTAATTTCTGGCTACAACTTTTGTAAAAATTGACGATAGTTAGGTACGTGAAAAAATCAGAAATGTATTTCACAAATCAAGACATTAGTGAGATCACAGTATATATATAAGCTAAAGCAGTAGGGAATCTACGAACACAACGGTCGAAACGAACGCACACATAGACGCGCGCTTTTACACGGCCCCTAAGCGGATCTCGCGGTGCTGTCAGTCGCGCATGGCGCTTTGAGATGAGCGGCCGTTTTTTTGTTTTAAATATGCCAAGAGCGTATTGCGCAGTGTACGGCTGCTTGAACTCGGCTTCTTCAAAACCGAAATAAACATAAATTGCAAATTAGCTTTATTAATTTACAAAGAACTAGAAAAAAACCAGTTTTATAGTGCCGTGTCCATGATTCCCAATAGTTTAAGTATTTAAGAAAGCTATTCATGCGGATGAGAATTTTTTATATGTACAATAAAATTTAATAACAGAGCTTTCCGAACGTGTCGTAGTAGGCGAAAGTATTTTTCAGTAAGTAATATATAATACTTACCTACCGACAAATAAAAAATCTTAAATTGTTGAAGTCATTTTTAAAAAACCTATTATATTTAAAAAATAGTTAATTCATTCGATTATTATTTAATTAATATAGAATCCATATAAACGTTTGTTTCTCTTTTACACAAATTATGGGTGCCAACCCTAATACTCTTAATTAAGTGTAGCTAGTTACTCTAGAACAGGCCTTACCAGATGATATTATAGCGCTAACTAGACAAAAACTTTTCAATTTAACAAAAAAATTATCGACGACCCTAACGCTTTATTGGAGCGTAGGTACTTATTTCAAAAAGTAAGCCTATCTTCCCTACTGCTTTAGCTTATATATATATATACTGTGATGAGACGTAGAAATTATGATAATTGCAGGATATACATACTTATAATCATTTAATTTACTTTAAAGATTAAAACCGTACGTTACTATTTGTCTGATAGTAGCCGGAATTAAGCCTTTTATCAGAGTGCTAGCGACATCATGTTTTAGATTGTTTAATTACGAATTATCATTTAAAAATGTAATTCTCGCAGTAGGAGAAAAAAATTACGACGAATGTGCCTAACAGGATCTAACAGTCATTTTATATTTAAGTATACATTTCAGTTGGTAAGTGACTCATTTTTGCGATTTAAAAAAAATTACTCTTGTCGGAGTTGTAAAGATAATTGATATATTGATCTATTCTACGTAGGTAAGCAAAGTCCGTCTTACTGACACAGTGCCTTTGTGGATTGTGGCGATAACTAGGTGTCAGAACTTAACTCAATATAACGTAACAATACAAAATAGGTAACGGATACTCCCACTAAAATAAAGTACATTATGTACTTTCGAGCATGACATTACAGAACCGAGAAATACTTATTCGGAGAAGCATGGCGCATGTCACACGCGTCGCCTTTCGAGGAATGCACGATTATCTCGACTCTTATTGATTATAACCGCTGGAGAGAAATTACCCATTGTTATTGTATTGTTACAGCACTCCATGACGACCTGAGATAATCCTTTGTTGCACAAGGGTCTTTACCGGCCAGCCAGATCCAAGAATCATAATCTATGATGAGATCATGTTGCGAAGAACTGCAATCAAATTGATTATTTGAATCGCAGATTTGGTAATGATAAGTCTTCCGAATAAAGATAACAGACATTATCAAAGTACCTAAAATGAGGAACAACTAAACAATTATTTGCACAATTAATTATGTGTTTTGCTACAACCTGCGAAATTTTGAAGCGATTTGGCAATCTTATTACTTTGAATTTGGTTCGGATGGTGCAGTATGAAGTTTCTTAGGCGCATTGACATAGATACCCTTACTGCTACTACTTAAGTACTACAAGCACATACTTAACACCACTTCATTCAATATTATTTGTATATTAGGTTTGCTTAGACTATACTCGTCTTACTGTAACTTCGAAATTCGTGGCCCACCCACTCGTACAAATAGAGCAAATGTGAATGAACTTTCCATTGCTATGCTCGCGGGCCGAAGGGCGGAAGATTATGATTGATGGAGAGATACGGGGTTAATTTAACACATATTGTTATGTTAGCCGTCGGCCGGGCAGAGGTCAACACTCTGTAGAACATGTTTGCCTTTATGGGAGAGTCACGATCGTCGACTAGCCTCACCCAGGCCCCTTAGCTACGTCGATCGCCAATCTTGTTCGGAAGAAGGTTACCTTGAAATAAATAACAAAGGCACTGGCTTTTGTAGATACTTTAAAGGTTTGAAGTTTTGGGAAGTATAGTACGGGCGCGTTGATAGGTAAGAAAGAAGCGGTCTAACTGTCTCAACCGTCTGTAAAGCTATCTCAGTACAAATGGGAATGGCATGACAGCTCGGGTTCTATGATAGATCACATGGAGTGATGAGAGGAAGCCAGATGACGCCAGCTGTAAAGTCGATGTTGAACGATGTTACCATGTGGTATGTCTAGGTAGGATATAGGTGGTATTCGGTTAGCGGCTCGAGTTGTGGATCGTGCCTCCCGCTCTGGCCTGCGGCCGGCGTGTTTACCGCGAAGTCGAACCGGCGCGCGCCTGCCTCGCTGCCTTCGACGTTCGCTTCAGTCACTCAGTCTACTTTTGTACACGAGAGAGACGCGTCATCGCCTCAGGGCGCCTCGCTTCCCGAACTTTCACCTCTCGTGATATCGTTATCTGTGATAAATGCTACCTACATCGAGTGAAATTGAATGTGCACGTTCTTAGAAAGCGTTTCTGCGACGGCACGCGGTCGGACGTCGATTCCCGCAAATTATTTTCTCCAGTGCACTTGGTTTCTACGAAACTGCTTATAGAGTTTACTGAGAATCGAAACGGCCGTTAAGTGGATTTGAGGAAATACTTGTAATTATAAAGTGATCTGTGTTTCCGTGTTGTGTTGTCATTCAAGGCGTTTACATTGGATCCCAATCAACATTTCACACCTCCAATGGTGGTCAAATTACCAGGTAATTATAAAAGTTTTCAACTAATTGCGAATTCCGATTTTCAGAACATTTTTAATTGAATTTATTTACGACAGATAATATTCTCTTAGAAAATAATCTGTGTGGCGGAGTTGGTAGGTACTTTGTACAAACCAGAATGTAATCAAATCAGCATTCTACATTATAAATGAGTGGCGCCAACCGATATCTCGCAGGTCTTGCTCGGGTCAATCAATTGGATACGTTACGCGTTCTCAACAACAAGTGCACTATCAGCAAATGACGTAGAGCATTTTATTGAACCTGCCGAACTCTTTTCGATACGACTGCGTCATCAACATACACAGACACGTATCACCAGATATTAGAATTGATTAGGTATAACACAGACGATTACAGACGCGATCGAATACCGTAAACATTAAACGTGAGCTGGAATATAGCTCTATGAAATATCTAGTACTGTAATCTACCATCATGTAAACGTTTTTACATCAAGGTGAATCAAAAACCATTTCCACGACTACATACCTACAAGAATAGCAATTTCTAATCTGCACTTAGGTACCTAATTCCTTGAACATTTTAAGTGTTATGACTCTCCGCTAAGCCAACGGAGCTTGTATTGTAAATTAAATTGTTATTTTATAAAATCGGTCTATAGACTGTCGTGCTATGAATTGTGGATGTGAGCGCTAAGAAATATGTAGTATATTCCTCGTTGTAATACTCGTTATTTGCATATACATGAAAGCGGATAGCGGCTGGATTAAAACGATTTCATTTAAAAACCGTTCAGCTACTAAGTTGGGCATGCTTTTTTTAACCTTACGCAGAAAGTAGAAGCATATATTACTATGAAGCCTGCTGTTTTATAACTAGACAAACTGTGCGCTTAGTTGAAACAATTAACATATTTACGTGTAGTATCGTGCTAGAATTCTCATTTTTAACTACTATAATTACCCAACACGCTATTCATTAAAACGTGGTACCTATCAAAATATGTCACCGTCAAAATTAATGCACTTAAGTAATTAAGACCAAATAAAATACTCTAGAAGACCTTGATGATTTTTTGGCAACTGTACAATATCAATGATAATATGCACTTAATTGGAATTCAACTTGTTGCACAAATTGGAAATCAAAGTTTAACAACCGGCTACTGGCTTTATTTCATTAGTAGTTACGTAACTTTGGTAATAATTTAGAAGAATCGTAAGTAATACTTACCTACATATCTACCAACGTAATATATGTCTGACTGTATTAATATTGGTACAAATTGAAACTTGAAAGGCTGCCTTTATTGGGTTGTTTATAATATTAATGAATTGGAAATTCTCTTTGATGTAGAGTGGGTAGCTGTCATGAGCTTATAGAATTTAATAAATTGCTCTAAATTGAACAAGTTTGTTGGTATAGGTATAAGTATGACTGTGCTGGGGCCGTACCATGACGTCTTAAGCTGTCATTTTTAGTATGTATCTGACAACGAGCAAACCTAAACTGAATCGGAATTGCATCAAAACGTCTTAAGTTTAAGGTCTTAAGGTAAGGTTTGTCTCAAACGTTAAAATGTCAATTACTATGAGAACTCGTCGCCGTATCGATCCACAAGTGGCGCTGCCAATTTTTCCGTAGTTAGGTATTGAGACGTTTATCTTACACGAGGTACAGTTTCATTTCTTGATTTTTGAAGGTTGAGTATTAAGTCCTAATTAATGTTTTGCCCTAATCTAACGAACTACTTACTTTTACCACTTGATTTAGTAAAATAGCGTAACATCTCATTCTTTAACTTCGATATTTAACTTTGGTCTCGGTGGAAATATATAAAAGTATACAAAATAAATACGTACACCATAGAACACCGCATTAATATTTATGTTCCCAGTATAACGGCGTGCTGCAAATGAGGTATCATAGAGGTGCCAGCTGCTATAATTTTCGGGGGACTATATCTTGGAAATTCCACAAACAATTAAAGACAGCCAATACTAAAAAGGAAATGTACATAAAAAATGCGTCAAACAATAAAAATATGCATTGATTTCTGATGCTTATCAACGATCAGAAAAATCGAAAATAGCTCAACAATCTAGCAAAATAAAAAAAGCGAGGCATATTAGGCTTAGCAACACAAGGGTTTCAGGAGCAAGAGCAAAGAGCAGTCAAAAAAAAACACTGTTCGTGTTTAAATTGTGTACAAGTGAATAATAATTTATTTAGGGTGCGACCACACCGCCGCTTAAAAAACGGTGACGTTACGGAATCGCAACAAAATGTATGAAGAAACGGTGAGAAAACGTGACGCATACGACACGTCACTGCGTATACGCGGCGGTTTGGTAAAAAAGTAAAGTAATCGGCAAAAAAAAAGGTGCGTTTAGGAAAGGAAACTGAAAATAAGCAGAGAAATAAATGTATGATTAATTCAAAGCAAGCACATGCTCAGCAAATTGTTACTTACATGAATGCAATTTTATACTTACCAAAAAAAATGACAAAGTTTGTATGCAAAGCGTGACGCAGCGCCATTATTACGACGCTTCATACGTAGCGGGTGCAACGTCCAAAATTCGCATGAATTTAATATCCGCCGAGAATTCTCGAGCTTCCGCAGGATAAGGCAAGGAAATCTAATCAGTAAGCTTATCTCCGCAACCGATTATCGTACATTTTCCAGCTCTCTGTAGGCGCATATCACGCAAACAGCACGGAAGCTACAGCCTACCTTTTTTGGTAGACGATGCCAATTTTTTATGAAAAAAATATAAGTATGTATAACTTGGCTGTGAGACGTCATTAATAGACATTAAAATAGAATTGCTTTTTTTTAAACCCCACACGTTAATCGTGTAATCGTACATAAATAAATAAATAACTCAATTTTATGCCAAAAATGCCTTTCATTCTGGAAAAGGGCTGATAAATAAATAAAAATAAAATAAAATAAAAATTGTATAAGCTGCTGGACCGATTTTTACCAAACATGGTTAAGAACCACCGCACGGAAACTGACTTTCAAATGATAAAACCACATCCAAATCGATCCATCCGCTTGAGATCTACGATGCGACAGACATACACACACATTGACGTCAAACTTATAACACCCCTCTTTTTGCACGGGGGTTATTTATTTATTTATATTTATGTAAAACATGAATCAAGTTCATGTCATGAATTAACAAGTACCATAGGTTTTGCCATCCCTGGCCTATCTCGGTGCGCTTGCTTAGACAATCGCACATTGTTCATAACTTACCGCGAACTTCGCCGAGGTAAACCTTCTACCGGGAACTGCAACCTTTGTTTATGTACAAAGGGAGACAATGACATTTTTTGCGAGTGTTTTAAACCTGAAAGATGCCGAGTCTAATCATCTATTGTTATGCGTTTATTGTTTCAAATGGATAATGGCATCGGTTCGCTCTAAAGGTACAACCGCCGATAACTTTTAATGGTCGTTGGGTTAGTGTTAAAGACACAGGTAAAGGTAATAAATAATTTGAGGTTCCTTAGTTATTATACTACACTAGTGTCACATATATGTATGAGCATAGGTAAGTATTTAACAATAAAATATATGAATTAAATTAATGAATTTATGTATGTTATCGCAAAATTAACGTCATTTATCTAGGATTTGAACGTGTTTAATAATTGGCACACGCGGGTAGTAGATAAATACGTAAGTATTTAATAGTCAGTAGTAATCAGTCAGCATTTCTTCTTATCGGTTGTCTGTGACAGATTGCGAAAAAAAACGTGTTTAGTTAATACTTGAATACGTGGTTGGTTCATGTTTAATAGAGTTTATTTAAATTTGCGACTATTGCGAAATCAGCTACATACGAGTACCTCTAAGCACAGTCGAGTCCGACCCGAACCGTCAAAAATATCTAAACACACACCTTATGCTACTGAAAATAATGTCTATGGTGTAATATTTTCGAACGATTGACTGTATACCTAAATATATACATTATCTATATATATTTTAAAACTCAATGTATTTTTGTCTAAACTAACTTAACCTAACCAATGTTAAGCTTCTGCTAACTTAACATTCGTTTATCTCTACGACGTTTGCCTTTCTCAGTCATGGACAATACACTTTCCAAGAAATCCGTAATGTTTTATGGATAAAGAGGAACTACAAGTTAACCACTTCCTGCTAAATAATAATTATAACTAATGGGTATTAGACGAAAAATAAAACAACATAAGTACCTACCGCCATATTCAATTAACGCAATGGATTCAACGAACTTTCGTCGCTTACCTATTCGTGAAACTGGTCACAATTCTTATTCAATTTAAATAATGTTAGTTCATTATGACTGGTGAACTTAATGTCTGTCGATGAAAACGTAAACAATAGACAATAGAGGGCATGACATGCGATAGCTGGGAAGCAGAAAAAGTTGCGGTGGAGTGGAGCGAGTACTGAGAAGACGTAGAAGACGCAGCGCGCGCGCAGCGGCGCAGGCGCAGGTATATGATGTGTTCTCAGAACGCCGCGCGTTGGTTTTTGCTCCTTTTTCGATTCGAGTTTACCAAGAATCGAATGGCCCGGTGGCGGCCCTACTCGGAACTCGTAATTAATCCTTGGAAGCCTTCGACCCAAGGGTTGTTATGAGAATCGCCAGCATTATGACTTCATTTTTTTGTTATTTATATTCTGCATTGTCTCATTTTGAAAATTATATGCAGGTTATTGTTCGTGGAACCTCTGACAATAGCGTTTATGCACGGTGATTAAATTTTAAGCAGCGCTCGCCTCTGACCCCACGCTTTGGGTAAGTAATGCTCGCAGACGCTTCCGAGAACTCGTGTAACACCATTATTTAATGTTATCGCTTTCACCCGGCAATGATTATTAAATGCAAATCTCAAAAAAGCAGCCTTATGTTATATAATTAAAACCAAAATATAAAAATATTTAACTATTTGAACTAGGTAGTACGTCAATTTGACTCCATCAATACGCAAAACCGCCATACCTGCTTACTACTTTGTCAATACTTTGAAGATTTAATTAAACAACACAGCACGCATGCGTAGCGTAGGTAGCCCATTCATCTGCTGCGATGCATTTATTTTGTAACTTCATGAAAGTTATGTGCTCTTTCAACGAGGAATTCAAAGGCATACCTATACATGTGTATATTCCTAGCACTATCGGATGCTCGAAGATTACACATTTCATTTGAATCACCGAGAGTCCATGAGAGCACTGCATTCTCAATTCGCTTCGCGCGATGGGAATCTTCTCATTTGTTGGGCTAGGACCGGAGAAAACGATACAAAAAGATACAGTCGCCAGCGCCGATTTCCCAGAACATCGAGCTAGTTTAAATTTCAATGGCGAACTACTGCGAAGCGAACCCGCTCGACCGTTTCGTCTAACGAACTGATTGAAATACTGCTTCAAAACGACCTACGCGCACTCCGAACTAAAGTAACCCATCACTACCCTTTGAATAAGATTCATAGTCGAATCAAAACTGTTCCAATTTTATTTGCCATTTCCCTGCGTGCGTTGGAATTTTTTTAAATATCAAGTCAAAAGCTTTAAAAAACATCGCATTCAATTCAGTGATCTTCATCACTACAATAACAAGCTTGCTTGCAGAGTTCTGATAAACACCGATAATAGTTATTTTCGAAAAAATTTAATGTGTAGAATTTAAGAAGTGGATAAGGTTTAAGCGAAGAGGTCACCTTTGGCTCGAGTTGCGCCCGCGTGGTGCGAGTATGGAGCGTGCGGCCGTGACGTCAGACGTTTAGACACACCACATGAATTATGCATCGATGATAATTAAGTCATTGCGCCGCGTCCGATACAACCCGAGACGCGACACTTCGCGTGAGAAAAATTAATAAACATCAAATAAAATTAGCAGCGAATTATAGCTTTGCGTTGGCGTAACTTGCGGCAGGTTGAAATTATATTTCGTTTTGTTTTTTTAACTTTTGACCACTCCAAAGATTCTGCTTCAATCGCTTACACAATATCTTATACACAATATTTTTGAAGCCAAATTGGTTGACATGCAACGCTATTTATTAAGACAACTGAACAGAAATGATGTAAAAATATCAGCGAAACTTTACGTAAAGTCATTAATGGAGGAAAGTTTGTAACGCCACACAACCTGTATAACAAGATCAGAGTAGGAAACCCCTTTCACTCGGAAGCGAGTCCGGCCAGAGATAAAAATAGTTCCTCTCAGTCAAAGATTACACAACATCTAATTAACAGCACATAAATCGAGATACCAAATTGGCCCACGTGAAACGGAACGTGTCTATTTTAAAAATCGAAACGGTCACTGGACGTCTTTCCGGGAAAAGCGGCGCAGCTCTGCTGGCGCATGAAGCGACCGGTCGGCGGTTCTCGGAATGCGTGAAGGTTGCCACTTGCCAGGCTAAACTCTTTACATCGGATTTGAACGGATATTGCCGAAGTCTTTATGTTAAGCGCTTCGTACTTGAACCTTTATTACCAGCGCGGAACATTCCGGAGCTCGCTGCATTATCTTTTAAATAGCTTCCGCTTGGAGATGCGTTTGAGATCTCGAATCTTTCGGTTACTTTCTACTTTGGGCGGGCCATTAAGAAATTCCTCTGAGTCGAGTAAGAGGTCGTAAGTAGCGACTGATGAGATCTGCGGTCGCCGCGCTGGCGCCAGATCGTGCACGAGCGCTTGAATAGCAAAGGCCACGGGGACACAGACAAACAAAACCAACTTTATTCTTAAAAAAATGTCCCTACATAGGGTACCGATACCATATTAACTGAAGCGAACTTTGTCTCTTCGTTATTGCAAACGTTATCCAAGCCCTTGTTAACTCACTTTAGAAAAAAACTCATCTTTTGAGTGCTTTTTGCGGAAAATCCTAAACAATGATGAGTGTTAGGATGAATATGATCTCAAGAAGTGCAGTCATTTTAACCAAGGATAGTTATGCGCCAAGCAAGAGATTGCAACCATTTCCCGGAATATGTATTGTCAAGCAAGTAATGTTGCACACGCCAACGTATGCTTTCTTAGGAAACCCGTCGCTGCGTCGATGTTGGAAATTGAGTTCCTTGTACCCTTTTTACTTAGTTGGATGCTCTTTCCGTTTCAAAAGAAGTAACAATACCGCTATTACTTAGTATGACTTCCGGCGGGCACTCATTGTTTGGTGGAAGTACAGAGTCCTCAATTTCATACAATTTCACTCGTACTCGTAAGCACGAGTACACACATACAATTGTTGTAAGTATCACTTACATCAGTTACTTTATCACCCTATACTACGTTATTTCTTGTAGTTTGATACTGTTACTTTCACAATTAAATTCAACAACTTTCTTTAACTCTTTTGTGGGTTTATATTTGAATTCGTAATTCGAAAAAATCGATTGGACTTTTCTACTGAAACTCCAGCCTTGCTTGATTACTTATCGTACTACTCAGAAACAACATTAGCACATTGATTGCAGTCTATTCATACTTCTCGGCAAACTCGACGTCTCAATATCGATTCGTGGGAATAATCAAGCTCGAGAATTATTATGAATGTGGCAAGAGCAAATGACGGACATTCTATTTACGAGTGGTCGAAGACCTTTACGTTAAGATAACCGATTCCTAGAAAATTATAATTTAAAGATATTCTTAGTGTAATCAGAAATTATACCTACTGATATTCTGTCATACTTATATATACATATTATTAATATAATAAACTATTAGGTGAGTTAGTACCTAAGGTGGTATGTATGTAATGTACTTACCTACAATCGTTAGAAATTAGAAACTATTACGCCTTGGGTGGAATTTACATAACTGTAGAGTAGGTGTTTAAATATAATACCATGGTCATATGTAGTAGCTTCTAAATGGCAGTGGATACAAATACCTTCTTGGCAGTTTAAGTTATTAAGTGCCTATACCGAAAGGAAGTTTAGTTTCCGAAACCACATTTATTATAGCACTTTATGGCAACCGAATAAAAAATAGAAGCTCTACGAAAAGAAACATACCCACAAGTGTTGACTGAATTATTAATTCGATGAGAAACATCGACTTTTGCTGAAATATTTGTCAGTGGGAAGAGTTTTGTACCTGTAATCCTCTTTGTATATATTTGCATTGAAAAAGTCTCAATCAAATCACATAAGTAGGTACCTACTTAATAGCGGCCCCAGGAATTGTAATAAGTCATTAAATTAGAATTTACAATGATTTATCTCACTAGTTCATTTAATTGCTCTATGATCTCTTTCATATTAATGAATATTTAACGATCAAAGTACTTTTAATCAAAGTGCTTTTGTTGACCTATTATGTAATGGAATATGCTATCTCAATAGAAAAACATTGTTCAGGGGTTCGGTAAGTAAAAGTAGTCTACGTTTACCGCTTTCGAAATAGGAGAAGTCCAAGTTCAAAAGCAATACACGAATGAAGCGAAATATCACTAGAATCAACAAACAGCGTTTATAAAAGAACTTTGTGTCTACGATTGAATAAAAAACTGATTTGTAATTGATTTGGTTACCTATATTTATTCTGATAGCCTGAAGTACGCATAAATCGCGCCGGCGGGGCCTCGCTCGTAGTTAAATGCGCTTGCTTTTCCACTATTTTTCGTTTCGCCGTAGTCGGTAAACGAGTATTTTATGGCACTTTCTTCTCGGAACAATCTTTTAGTTTAATGTTCGAGTACTATAAAGCGGTATTTCAAATACGTACTTATGCAAAAGATAAACACTGATTCGTTTTAAAAATTCCGCACTGAGTTTCGGCAACAGTTCATTTTTTCTTGGAAACAGCGCGGCTGAAATACGGTTTCGCCGTTCGGTTTATGCTGAAACTTAACAAGAATTGTAAAATTCTCAACAACATGAGTTATTATACCTACACTAGCCTTACAGGTTAAGTGTAAAACAACCGTATTTTAGCCAGATAATCTATGCGTAAATATTATTAACCTGTTTTGCATACATCTACCTACTTCTTTTAGACATCAGTCCTTTCCTTGACACAGTTTTATGATAGGAAAGGTACTGAGATAAGAAATGTAATTAACCTCTACCCTAATAAAATTACACCTAACGGGCCAGGAATTTTTATTTTACTAAATTGCCTTATTAATTTTAACTCTATTTGTACCTATTTAATTAAACTAATTCGATTCGTCGTTGTTATAAGTTCTAAACAAGCAAACTGGTCTAGTTTCATAATTATAATTATCATGTCCAATCATCCGAATGACATCAAATTTTTAAACGAAAAATGAATACTTAGTACAAACAACGAACGTACAGATGAATCACACTCTTCAGTCAATCCCGCTGAGCCCGGTTAAGCCCTAACGAATGATTCACCTGTGGTATTTTCTCTGTGCACCAAAATTGTGTATATTTTTTTTCAACATTGTAACGTATAAATAAAACAAAAGAACGTCTGGTCGAACCTTAGCCTTCTGAGTCAGATTTAGTTATAAAAGTGCCCGAGGCCTATTTCTAGCTGCACGATAATTTTACACTGTGGCGGTGACGACAATTCCTCGTATTGTGCCGCTAATAGCACCTTAGGCGGCCACGGACATTCTTTTGCGACTTTCAATTCTTTGGAACTAACACCGTTATTTGTAATTGTTAAAGAAGGATGTGCTAAACGGTTGTTTAACTCATGCCTATTCGAAATAGCTGGATGTTTTGAACTCTCTCTTCCGTAGTTGTCAGGGTGGATGGGATGTTATAAAAGAAAAGAGTGTTGAAAGAAAAAGCTGGATAACGTATAAAAAAGAGTTCAACAGATGTAAATATATTAGGTATGTATATGTTGTCGTCACAGAATGAATCAGTAGTGACATTGAGAAACGAATTTACTTCAGTAACCTTACCTCAGAAATAATACTGAGATTATTATACCGGATTACACTGTCGCCATAAATACAAAATAACACGGCACAAAGTCGTCATCCTCGACATTCTCGTACGGAACGTTACATTTACTTGACATTTTATTTTTATGAAAACCATTCGGCTGGTTCGGTATTTCGTATCCACTCCGCGGAGACACGACATGCGTTTTACGTGGGTGAAGCGTGTCATTGTTACGTCACTCTCACACCTCAAACCACGGCACAATTAGTTCAAAGAGACTTACACGCAAACGTTCCATGAATTTCTGTTGTGGCTATAACCTAAAGGGGTCAGAGATTGAGGCTAAGTAAGCCAAGCTTCACCGGTTTACAATCAAATCAATAGTTCAAAGCAAATCCGATTGGGCTTACTATTCGGTAGTTGCAGATATACCTACTGTGTTTCAATTTCAACTGACTCAAATCGCTGAGATAAATGAGCCAAAACGGCATTCACTGCACTGTTTAAACAAAACCATCCACTTTCTACTAGTCACAAAGCAAATCTTTTCACGTCAGTTTCTCCGTACCACTAAAGTAAAAGGCCGTTACTGATAGTAATATATTGCAGCCACTTAGGATCGTAAAATAAACGGCGTTGTTATATATATAAAGGGAAGAGAGTTAAATATGTCAAGCGGATTTACAGCTAAGAGAAATTACAGCGATTTCTCTCTCAGTTTAAATGAGGACAATGGCTATGCGAATAATGAAAATTTAACTCTACTATACAAATTTCACTCAAAGATGCTTTACGATAACTAGACACAATAAAACGTAAACTGTTAAACAGAACAAAAATGTCTCGTATCTACCTGAATTGAAAAATATTAAATGTCTGACTGGTGAATACTACAGTTTTAACGCCTCGACAGTCCGCGGCGTATCCTTGTCGAGCTTTTCTCTCTCATTCAGGTGTAGGTATCTACGACTACTTCGAATTATGCATTCGTCTATTCAAATAATTACGTATTAGAAGAGTTCAAGTACTCGTGCACTCGTCATTTGAATCCGATGACGGATAACAGATTGTCTCGTGATCCGCAGTGACGTAACCGCCTGTCGCCGCCCGGACCTCGCCCAAGATACCAGCCTTCTCAGAACTGTAGTTGCTATACAGTTCAACTATATAATCGTACCTGTACAGATTTATACGGATCTAAGAACTGTAAAAGTGTTGTTCGTGATCGAGTCGATGCTAAGAGTAAGTAGGTACAAGAACATAATTCTCGACTCGAGTGGCATAAGGTCTGATGTGAAAATCAGATCAAATTGACTTATTTAAATTACGATTATAATGCGCTCTTTCTCTGTCTACCACACTGACACTTGTGTTTCTATCTCTTTCCGTTGAGGAGATATTTAAATGCATAAGGTCTGATCTGACGACTTTTAGAAATTATAGAGACGCATCAGGACTTATTTTGACTTACACCTTTATGCATGGACTTCTCCAAGTTTTTTGTTTAGCGTATTTCAACTTCAAGGTTTATGCTTCAAAATTTGTTTTCCTTCATGACTGGCGTTATGTCACTAAAAGCCTTCTGCTTTGCAAAGGTACATATCACTAGATACGACGTAATGCTTCAAATATTTTTAGCTGTTTAATTTTATACAGTAATTCGTATATTAGTTTGAGACCTTATGCCTGTAATAACTTTAACTTTTGAGAATAATATGAGTAGTTAAGTGCAAATAGAACATGCTTCCAACCAGTTCAACAGCATCACGTATGAAGCATAGAGTCGGAAGTCGCTGTTTTCATAAAAAAAATGTTGTATCGATATTATTTAAACCGCAAAAAGAAAATTAAATATATGAAAATATAGGTACAAGTAATCTTCTAAAGATGCAAAAAGTTTCGTAATCCTAACTATAATAATTCAATAATTATATGCCGATTCATTTCTGCTCTCCTGAAAAGTTAAGAAATCACACATCAGACCTTATGCTTTTCGAGTCGAGAATTGTATCCTTGTAACTAAACAAGGTAGTATTGTAAATTCCCTAAGTCAAGCATTGGACCATCATACGTACGTATGTATGTATGTATGTATAACTCTTTAATTGTACATAAATCACATTAGTTTTACAGGTAATGAGATAAATAGATGTACAAAGGCAAACTTATCCCTTAAAGGGATCTCTTCCAGTTAATCTCCGAACGGTTGACAGAACAACAGAAACGTATAGACTATAGAGAATGGAGAGTAGACATACCAGAAAGCTAGAAGAGCAATGACCCTAATTTTACCATCTAATGCTATTGTAAAAGAAAATTCGTAGAATAACACTACACTCATAATATGTTATGATTATAAACGCTTGTTAGTGTCCTGTCAGGGAGTCCCGTTCCTACAATGACTTGGCGTACCTAAGTAATTGAACAAAAATCGTGTAGTAACAGCAATTGGAGATAATAAAATATAAATTACCGTTCAACGAATCTCTGAGTTCATTTGCTTCCTTGATCTCCGAAGCCATTAATTTGTGGAATACCTAGTACCGTTAATAAACGCTTATTCAGTCACAATATGCCGGTTTATTAGTTCCAACTTCCAAGAAGTAAATGCTTTGCTTGCGATTGAATATTGGCGTTATGGTTTACGGTCGTTAAATTTATGTTTAAAATTTAAATTTACCGTTCCGTATGTGAGTGGCCCTGGTGAGGTCACGGTTTAACAGAAATCGATGCTGGTCTCTACTCAAATATTACTTCATAGTTTTTCTTATTTTAAGTAGATATTTATTTGATGTAAAGTAAATAGAACGAGTCTTAAGCAGCTACCGACGAAATGCATTGGGATGATGTATATTCCTCTCCCTCATTAATTAGACGTCGTAGGTATCGTGGTAGCGGAAGAGAAATCCTAGGCGGATATTAACACGACATTAAAGTTAAGTTTAATCATGTCATGTTGAACCTAATAATGTTTTTGAGAGTTTTACTGAATGTAGCTGAAATAAGACAGAAATTTATTCAATAAAGGTAAGGTAGAGTTAAGTGATACTGTATCGAGAGACATCATTATTTTAATAAACATTTCCGTTCAATTAGGTAAGTACACTAAGTACACCACGGCATTATAAGTTTATTAAATTATACGTGTTGCAATTACATCATGACATGACCATGTAGGTATACCTAATTGTATACTTAGGTACCAATACGTCTAGATATATGCACCCAGGTACATTGGTGCCGCACATAAGTAATACTTGGGTAAACATGCAGTCTGCGAAAGGCAAAATAGCATTGGCGCTATAGACTAAAATACTTGGAATGATAAGCAGTCACTCGACACCATTATGCACTTTCAAGGAATCGTGAGGTCAAAGACACACTAAAGGACATTACGTTTACAACAGGCTAAGTAGGTACCACAACTTGACGCTTAATTAATTATAATAATGTTGTAATATTAAGTCAGAGTAATAAAACGTTCGACAACGTCTACGATGGATATAAATCAACGCTACCAGAGATTGCGTCAATGTCCCACTGTTTATCTCAGGTATAAAATGCTTTCAGCAATTTTTTTGTTGAAAATATGACCGTTAAGTTAGAGTCGCTCTACTGGCCCCCCTAACCCTCAACATTTGTCAATAGTTTGTCGTAAAATTAGGGGAGGATGACAAAGCTTTGTTGTTTATTTTAGAGAGGCGCTCTCGGTCCGGGATATGCGGGTGCAATGTATTTCATCATCATCATCACCAGCCTGTACACGTCCCACTGCTGGGCACAGGCCTCCTCTCAGAATGAGAGGGCTTGAGCTATAGTTCCCACGCGGGCCTAGTGCGGATTGGGAACTTCACACACACCATTGAATTGCTTCGCAGTTGTGTGCAATACATTTATTTAATGCAATTGCAATGTATTTAATTTGTCTTAATTAAGTCTTACATAACTTATAAAACTTGAGATTTGGGACTAGGCGCTATGCTAACACTTAAACATCCCTTTAAAACGAACGTGTTAGGCTTGAGCTCCCTGAGTTCTATTTGATTACTTACAGGTAGCATCAAAAGTACTTAAGTAATTGATCACTTTTGCATTTTATCGCATTCACACTTATCTCTCTTTTATGACGTTACATAGGTACGTAGCGTAGCTGTACTAACTATAGACTACTAGTGTTGTCCGCGACTTCGTCTGCAAAGAATTCGTTTATCGCTATCCCGTGGAAATTTTCCGGGATAAAAAGTAGCATAAAATATGTGCTATTCCAGACTTTTCTCTATCTATGTGCCGAATTTGAATTTCATCCAGATTCGTTGGGCCG
Source organism: Pandemis heparana (assembly GCA_963854515.1). Classification (NCBI taxonomy): domain Eukaryota; kingdom Metazoa; phylum Arthropoda; class Insecta; order Lepidoptera; family Tortricidae; genus Pandemis; species Pandemis heparana. Next base: position 12,444,062 of record OY978013.1, on the reverse strand, counting down.
TTCTGGCGTGATTGAGTAACAAACAAACACCCATCCACACTTTCGCATTTATAATATTAGTTAGAAATTAGATAGAGAGACACGGTATCAGTGGTAACTAAGTCCGAGGGGACTCATGGGGGACACGACCTCTTTGCCACTCGTGCTTACCCAGGCCCCTGTAAGGCTTTACTTAACAGAGAGGTTTATTTATAACAGATTATTTAATTTTTATCAGCGAATCTAGCCATTACTTAACTTACCTGATAATAATCAATAATGTAGCTTTTTGGATACTATGATTCCGGTAAACGGTAATTTTTTTAATGTCGATTAGTACCTACGTTGGTAGGTAAACATTATAGTTAAGTAAAACAATAGCAAGATAAGTAGGTACCTTTGCTTTGTGAAGCTTGAAAAACATTTAGCAACCATCTTTATTCTATCCAACTGAATAAACACCAAATTCTTCAGATTCTCAAGTAAGTACTTGTTGATGGTTCTTGGAAATAAAATAAGTACCTACTATCAGTTGGTAGGTAAGTACCTACAGTCTACATCGACAAGGTTTCGTGTAGGCAATGTCTGTACCATACGTATTGTAGGTACTTACTATACTAAACCCACTGGTAGCCTGCTTATCTGCCATTCCAATCCTCTTAGCCCTCTAGGCTGGCAATGCGTTTTGCAATCCTCTAGTGCTCTAGTGTTGCGGGTGCGGGTGTTCTTGGGTGGTGGTGCTCGCTTACCATCACATGACTCAATTGCTCGTTAGCCTTCCTTGTCGTAGGTATGAAAAAACATAGGTAAGTACGTCTATTTATCACCCAACGGTTGTATATTCGTTTTAAACAACCTACTATAACAATTCTTATTCTACTAAGTAGATACCTACATTTAATGGAAACGCGTAGACGCAGATTTAAATCGGATACACATAGCACATAGGTACTTAGAGATTAGAGATACGAGAAAAACATACCTACTTTAAGTAGAAAATACCTACTTTAAGTAGAAAGTACCTACTATGCGTAGTTAGGTAACTAATTTTAACAATGTTTCCAACAGTTATAATGCACAGTTACTTACCAAGTTACACAGCTTTCTAGTAGGTACCAAGGGTCCTAGAGTATTAAGTACTTTACTTAAGTTATATTACGATGATAGTTAAACACATAATTAATCGTAATCGTGAAAAGTAAAACCAAGTAGGTAAGTAATTTATTTAAAGTTATTCCATTTCGCATTTCTAATGACTCAATTTTAAAAACGAAACGAACTAAAGCTTCCACAGATAACGTTGTGTACGACAATGTTTTACTACGAAGACCATAGATTAACGAGTAAACCTACAAATCATTCACTCGAATAGTGATGTGTAAATGTTGGGATATGAAAATTAAATTAATAACAAAAAATCCGACTGCAATAATATTTACTTAAAAAAAAGAAAAAGAAAACAGAATTGTGCTTTTTAAATTATTAAGTTTATATAGGTAATCAACGTAAGAGAAGTCGAGAATTTTTACGGAGTTGAAATTAAATTCTGTAGTAATCAATTACATCTGTCATACTTATAACAAACATGTAAGAAAAAACAATCATTATAATTTACTTGTTTGTTCGAACAGAATTATTTTGAATGTAAAATTTTAAATAATTAAATAAAACATTGCAATAATGATTTAAATAAATTCAGCAAGCAATAAATTTACGATGAACCAATTATGGAAGTGCTCTATGTAACAGCTGCCTCTTTTGACGTGACATGCGGCGCGGCAGATGGTTGTGAAAGCGGCGCAGGCGCAGGTAAGGGATTCCGAGAACGCCGAATATAATCGCAATACGGAGAACTCGCTCTCTATGGCGCAGCCCGCAGCGCGCGAATCGAACACCTGCGTCCTGAATGTGCGATGTCAATGCTGGTAGAGAATGATTTGCACCCGATTGTTCGACGAATATAGTAGCTTGTATTGTACGTGCACGTGAGTGATTTTATAAGACAAAAGTCCATGTACCTATTTCCTGAAGAAAAAACTACACATTCTGTTACTTTATAATCAAGTTAGGCTAATTTAAAAAAAAAAAGTAAAAAAAAAAAGTTAGGCTAAATAATAATATCAAATTTCTAATATCACATAATTATCATGTATTAAACGTAATAATATTATATATTAAACAAAACAATGATTTGTTTTTTTTTGCTCTAAAAAACTGTGTCATCCAAAATGTGAAGGCTTATTGCGTGTCCTCGATAAATTTTATTCTTGTAACTCATTATTGCTGTTCCTCTTACTGATAAGTAATCAATAGTACATTCTCAGAAGCCCATATGATTAAAGCGATAGGAGAGGCGCGATGACTCCTACCTCCGATTAATTGGTTTTAAGTTGCAACTATGAATAATAACTAACTTAACCTAATTTTAAGATAGCTTAATGCTTACCCCTATTTTCTAATGAAGGAAATTCTGGTTTTATTACCATGTCCGTCCCATTCTCAAGTGCATACTTAATCTTAATGTATGATGAAATGATCATGAAAATGAATGATCTTGAACGAAATCGTTCATTTTATGTCTTTCAATTCGTATGAAGTTTTAAATGTATTTATTAATTTTAAATGTATTGAGCAACGGATGATTCAAGAAAATATGTAATACGTATAAGAATCATGATATACTTACTTGGTTGTATAAATAAAATGCTGAATGTTTTAAATAAAATCGTGACTGAGTTCATATAATATGAAAGCACGTTTTACTACGCTTTACTAAGAAACAGCGCTACATACATACGAATAATATACAATGCAAAATGGCAATGACTAGATAAAATGGTTAAATCATTGTTGGTGGGTGAATGGATTCTAGGAAAACAAACAGTGTAGGCATGCTAGTGGCAAGTTGCGTTCGCATTAATGACATGCCAGTTTGTTAGCAGACTGTAGTGGCGGCAAAAGTATGGTATGGTATCGGATCGTAGTTATCGCTCGGCGCTGGCGACGCGGTAGTGTAGTATATAGACTAGCGGCGCCGTCTGTGGAATTGACTCAGTTGTTAGCTGTCGCTCGGTCACATCAGTTGTCTTGTCGAGTTATACGAGCGCGTTGTTTCTCAGAAACACGGGAACAAGATCTTTGTCAAAACAATTTGTTAATTCGTATTTTTCGAAATTATCATTCACTCCCAGATAGTGCCCAGCCCTATATGTCATTGTGACGTTTGGGAACTCCGATTTTTGAAAGTTTTGTGATATTGTGTTGTGGATCGCGTAAATCTTTACGGAATTATTTTTACCATTAGAGAACTATTATGGAAGTGAGTACAAGTTGTTGGAATTTGTGCCGTGTTTTTCTGTTGTGATAAACCGTGGCCTCTGAGGATACGGGTGGATCACACGGTCGGCCGCCGTGTAGTGCACGACAAATGTGTTTGCTGGAAAAACGAGAGGCAACCATTAGTCCTTTAAACATGATTTTAGCCGCGAGGTTATATCCGCAATGTAAGTTTTTATTTTACACTTTTTTTCTTGTAAACGCCGTTATTAAAAGTTTACTTTGGATCTTTTTGTTTGAGGTTATTAGTAAGTTTGAATTGAATTGCACCTTAAACAAGTTTTGTTTATGAATAGTTATGTAGTAGATAAAATATGATCAATGATTTCCGAGAACTTCGGCGTGGAAGTGCGGCTATTTTAGGAATGAACAAATAACTACTATGCTCGGTGTAAGCATAGCAGTTTAGTGGAAATTTACATGTGGAGTTTTATCTCCAGTTTTAACAGATATTTATAGCTTGATAAGGAATGACAATAGCTCTTCTAAGGCTACAGTAAATATAGTCATAAGCATTACTTCATAATCATAGGCAGGACAAATTTGTGAAATAATAATAGGAAAAGGAAGTGCATTTTTTATTCCCAGTATTTACAAATCTAATAAAATAGTGAGATGGACCTATTCTCAATATAAATAATAATAAATTTCTTTGCTACAGGAATATTTCTTGTTTTTTCATTGTAACCTACCCAATTTTTCATTTTTCTAATGATACAAAAAGTCTGATGCTGATTATATCAAGACAGGACTTGATATTTGTTGTATATGTTAGATAATATTACATAACGTCTTATAACCTTGACCTATTGGCACGGAATTCTTTACAGTTTCTGTAAAAAAAACTGTGGATGGCTTTTAGAATTAACTGAACAATTTTTTATTTGGGGCAATCTAATTGAATAGATTTTTTATTTTTTATACAGTTTTCAAGAAGGGTTAAAAATACGGAATTCAAAAGTAATAGTTGTTTTACATATATTATACTTAGTCCAAAAACAAAAATATTAAGCAGCTCAATCATCATATTTTTTGTTATCTGACTATATTTATCAGTTATCACAATTCCTTGTATTTTAGTACATCTGCACCACTAAAGTTATCTCTTTTAGTGGTCAAAACAGATAATATTCAAAATATGTATGGGTAAAGATGCCTTATGAAAATTCATTCAAAAAAATTATGAAAATTCTTTCTTCTCACAGATATAAACGAATTCGTCACAAAGTATCAAGGGCAACAGTTAGTTCAAAATAAGGATGAAATGATAATGATACAATTCTGTATAGAGCTTTTTAAAGTATTTGGTCTAGCTATGATTGCAAAATCAATGCCATCAACTTGTTGGATGTGTTAAGTGGTATTATACTGTTTATTGATTTGAGAACACTCAGATGAGTTGTCACTTTAGAGCCCTAAAACTCGAGTGGCTTTATTCTAGCTAACCATGAATAATGTTATTCCACTATTTTCGGTAGTGATGATGCAAAACACCTACATTTACACCTTACGTAATTTTTTTCCAATGAATTTGTAATGATGTTTATTATAATCTAACTAATAAATGCGAAAGTATGGATGGATGGATAGATGGATGGATGGATGGATGGATGGATGTTTGTTTGTTACTCAATCACACGAGAACGGCCCAACGGATCTGGATGAAATTCGGCAAGTAGATAGAGAAAAGTCTGGAATAGCACATAAGCTACTTTTTATCCCGGAAAATTGCGTAGCTCCCGCGGGATAGCGATAAACGAATTCCTTGCAGACAAAGTCGCTGGCAACAGCTAGTTAGTGTATAATTATGAATTTATTTTATTTTATTATTTAATCCAAATTTTAGTTTGGTGTTTAAAACTGTGTGTTTATTTCAAATTCGCATGTGATTGTATGCCTTTTATTAGCACAAATGATACATCTCTTATGTTCCTGGAAAAACTCAAACAGGAAACAAACTGAATTTGTAATTTTCACTGATAAGATGAGCTGCCGGCTGTTCAATTGACATGACTGATAAATGAATCTAGTGCTAATTTTAAGATTTTTTTCTGGTAGTTCTAGCCAATAGTACCGATACATAATTCACTTTCTACAGTTACGCTAACTGTGTTCTCCCTCTTTCCAGATGCAAGCGAGGTGGCAGTGCCGCTCAACAGTTGGCCCACCGGGGTCGCGTGCTGTCCCAACTGCCGGCACCAGCTGCGCGTGTCGTTGACCTGCAAGGGTCACGAGCAGGCCCCCCTCACACCACCCTTCACGATACAGCCCACCTACCTGCCTCAGGTCCCGTACGTCACACCCTCGTCTCCGCTACTGCCATCCCAGTACAATGATGAACTGAGACGGCTAGCAGACACGGTCAAAGCGCTACGGTTGTCTGGCTGGTACTATGGAAATTTGGATTGGCAGGTGGGTTTTTGACAATATTCTTTACATTTTGTTAGGGCTGCATTTTACTAATCTCAAGGTCCCTTTTAAGCTTAACTTTGTTCTAAGGAGACTTGAAAGGCAGCATAAGTGAAAGGTCGTCGAAAAATCGCAACAAACACTGTCTATTACTTACTTCATATTGCGGAGTGAACGTATCTTCCGAAGCCTATCTTGTCTCTCTTCATGACCTTCAAAACATTCAGTCACTTAATTTAATTGTATACATCATTTAATTTAGAATGAGAAACTACAATAACATTATATTGCGTCCTGTCTATTATTTCTTACCTAGCAAATAGTACGGTACAATAGTCTGGGAGCCGCAAAATAAAATTGTTTTAATGTAACTTTATTTGCGTGTCGTTAATTATTACTCTAGTACAACTTGTAAAGGGATTACAGTTCACGAGCCGCAATATAATGTTGTTGTGGTTTCTCATTCTAAATTAAACGTATAAGAGATGTAATGGTAATGATGTTGTTAATATCGTAAACATATTCCATACGGGATAAAATGAAATTGCTTTCCTTGTATTGTTTTGCATCACAAAACTGTTTGAATCAGGATTAGTTTCTTTACTTTAAATTTACCTGTTTGTTTCATCATCTTTGCAGGGTGCCCGGTGCTTGCTTAAGGAAGCGAGTGTGGGAGCCTTCGTGATAAGAGACTCTGGCGACAGGAACTATATATTCTCACTATCTGTGCAGACGGAACGAGGGCCCACGTCTGTGCGACTGCACTATGAATGTGGATACTTTAGGTAAGATAGAACTTTGCTCTGTAATAACTAAACAATATCTCGCTGCATAACCTGTCCTGTCCATTCTAGATGCACACAAACTAAATCCACTTACTAGTCCACCTGGTTTTCAACAGAGCTCCTTTTTCTGAAGATACCTAACTGTCCTAACTTAACTATTTTTGTCTAATAAAATATTATTGAGCGATTCTATTATACTGTCAGCAATTTTTCTGGGTGGTCAAATTGTGTTAAAACCACATGCAGTCACAGTTTGGTCCTAAAATACGAACTTCCTCTAGAGAAATTATGAATTGCCAACAATACTATGAAATGTTTACGTAATTTTGTGTTGATTGTGGTGTCATCTTAATTACATCATTTCAATGTTCTTCTGTATTGTGGAAATGTTCCTACACATTGTTTCCTTATTATTATGATGAAAGGTTTAATTCTGAATATTGATCTGGAAAAACAGTGAAATAAAAGTTAGTATTATTTCATTATAGATAGCATAATGCTAGGTTACTCCTGCGCCGGGCCGATTTTTGTTTTCAGAAACATGTTTACTTAAATGGTTGCGTTAAAACAATTACATTAAGATTACATTAAACTTTTAGGTATTGATGGAATATGGACTAATATCATACTTTTTTGTTTCAGGTTAGACTGTGAAAAACCTCTAGCAAAGTACATGCCTCGCTTCCGATGCGTGGTGGACCTGGTACAACACTACATGCGCGTGGGCAAGGAAAACGTCGCCGGCACCGTCTGGGTGGACCGAGAGGGTTGCCCCCACTCCCCCGTCCTCCTCAAGAGCCCCCTCAGGAAATCCCCGCCCTCCTTACTCCACTCTGCCAGACTAGCCATCCACAAATCCCTTGACTCCAACCCCCTAACGCCTAAACTATGGAGCGCTCCAAAACACAGGCTCTTACCCCTCCCACCCACACTCATAGACTATCTCGGCGAATACCCCTATCCAATCTAGCACTCGAATTTTTTTTTTATATTTATTTAGCCCAATCGCGTCCCGACGCCTAGTGAAGATAGTAGCTGTAATACATAATAGATATCAGTTTCCTATAGAATAGGCAGGCGATATCCCGGTACGAGTGTCCGCGACACGGTACACCATGTACTATATGCGTAGCACAGGTTGCTAAAAAGGGCAGGTTCCTTTTATATACTGTTAAAAATATTATTTATAATAATTAATGTGTATTTTAAATTAATTGTATTGAATTTGGGACTCAACTATGGTATTTAGTGGAATTAATGCAGATTATTTTTAAAAAACCAATTCTATGTTTGTATATAAAGTTTATTTTTGAGAAAAAAAATGCAAGACTGATTTCCCGAGCATCGATGTGTAATTAAACTGTAAATGTTTTTAACTACTTACCGATCCACTGTACAGACGCTACGGTGAACGTTTTCACTCTTATATCTAAATGATTGATATGATATTACATACTAACTATTCCCTATTGCCTATCTTGTCCATTCGAAGTAAGATATCATCACATTATTTTATTAGAGAGCTATTTAATTTATTTATTATTCGTTTAAGAATTAGTATTATCTACTGAAGCTTATATTCTGTTCCTATTAAGACTTAAAATTCAGTTGGAATATTATCTGTCATTTTGTTTCTCTGTCCTGGCAGACTTGATAATGTTATGCCATTAGGATTATGTTACTTGCTGAGTGCCATTAAACACTTCACAACATAATAATAGATTCACCCGCGAGGATATTTGAATATGGAAGTATTTTTGAGGCTGAATATGTAAATAGTTCGATTTGTTTTGTTTTTCTATTTATTTCTTAGTTAAGTCTAGCGTAGTAGGATAATTTGGTAGTGCGTCATGTAATGGCGCACGGTTTGAAGCGTTCGCCGCTTCACGACAACGTGTCGTTGTGGGGTGCGACCAACGTAAGTCTCAGAATTTACGGCCTGAAAAGCGCTGCCTAACTATGTGCCCTGTACCTTGTGTCCATTTAACTAGTATACATTATGCGACTTATTAGGGCGTGCATTCCTAGGTGGTACATTGCGAGACGAGCATTGGCCGCACCTGTGGCGGGGGGCAAAGTAGGTAGAGCCAGAGGTGGGTGACTAGTGACATGACTAATATAGAATAGAAACGTGTACCTTAAAATAATCTCAATTAGTTTAATATTTAGGATTCACCAATCATTTTTAAGTCCTAACTCACTTGTGAAAAGTCGAGAGAATATTTGTACTCTTAAACTTTTTTATAAAAATTGTTAAGAAAATATGACTTGCTTACGTTGTATTGGAATATTGTAATGCGCGCTGGCCTGGTTGGGTATAGTTTGGTTTCGAAATATGGAGTAATTATTTGATAAAATTAGTTCGCGCATAGGTGTCGCATGTTTAATGTTAAGTTTGTTCGTTTTGAAAAAAGAAAGAAAAATATTTACTAGAACGTTTCCAGAGTTATCTTAAAAATAGTTTACATAAATTTTCTCTTGTCAGTAATTGGGCCAAACAAATTATCAGATTTTCGAAGCCAAACAGCCGCTTTTGGTACGGAGTCATTCTAGCTGCCCCAAACGATCATATGAGTCCACTCTTAATCTATGTATTTTATTTACGCGTTTGAAGCTGTGAATCCGATAACCAACATGGAAAAAAATAGCTTAACCGCCCGGTAGTTACAGTACGATCATTTTTTCTGAAAAAAAAAACATTTACGTATTTTAAAGTTATTTTTGTACCTTTTGTAAGGAGGAAGCACCAATTGTGTAACATAAGTGTGACATAATAGAAAGAAAACGTGTGTTTATGTTTGTATAGACTAATGTATAAAAAACCTGCAAATAATTTATGAACAGAAACAAAATATACATTCTGACTTAATTTTTGCTTTTCATTGGTTTAGTTCCTACCCTGCCTTGATAATTTCTTTTAATTTGCTCAATTACTATACTATTACAAATGGAATTCCTTACCCAAAAGGAAAAAAAATACAGCCTGGGAAGAAATATTGTGAGGGGCCTGTAGCCCATGTATTTAGGACCTTCTTCTAGCACTACCAAACAGAGGAGGAATATACACACTGAAAAAAAATCAAATTGGTTTTTATCCGCTTTTTTCCTATTATAAAGGCGCAAGCTTTCGCAGTACCAACTAGCCAATCTATGCATACTTACCTAATTAGTTTATCCCTTAGTAGTTTGTGTTAGTTTGTTTCAATTAAACGACCATATTATAAAAACCACTTTAATGACTCATATTGACAAAAAAGGAGAACGTTTGTTGATTAGGGCAGCAACTTAGATAAATTAAGACTTCTTTAAGGGCAGCGACTAGGGCCATAGCGCCAGCTATAGGTGCCAAAGGGCCGCCCGCAAGGTCCGGTACATACGCCGTCACAAGGTCCGCAAAATGGAGCTGGATAGGATAATCCCGCCCACTGACCGCAGGCCGGAACTCCACACGAAGAAGAAGGCATCGAGAGAAAAAACTTTAAAAGCTTAAAAAAATAAAATGGTAATTTGTTTGTCTGTTTTTGTTTGAGTGGAGTTGTGTGATTTACTTTTTAATTTATAATAATTAAGTCATTTGAAAGTGACTAGGAAGTTACTTCAACGTTGCATGCCAGTCATGTTTTAGAACTTGTTTCGATGCTATGAATCCTTCTTTCGATGACGCAGAAGAGGAACGAACTAAAGCCTATATTTATTAGCTCTATGGGCCGCAACTCCCTTGTCTTTATCTATCAAAGATATTTTATGCAGTTTCAATTTTCGCACCTGGCAGCACTTATAATCTGTCATCATCATCAGTCATCTGCTCATCTGTCAGTTCAGTTGGCGGGCGGTCGGTTATATTGATTCCTTGATTCTTGTTATATTTATAAATACACTGTTCGATTGTTAAGTTATAAATAATCTCTTCTCAAATTTGTATAAAGAATAAACAATGTGGGAAACAACGGTTTAATCGAGTGTACGCGCCATGTCAGTAAATGGAAACAGCGGTAACTACGCACCGCTGAAGCAAATACTTACAGAGTCCGACTCGGAGGACGAACACAAACTGGACGACGATGTGCACTCCAAAGCCCTCGGCAGTTGCAACAATCTGGATATCAACAGCGGTTTGCACTCGTCCAAAAATGTAAGCTTAAGCGATATGGACGACTTCAATACTAACGTTAACACAGTAGAGAGCACTATGGACAACATAAGTTTCCTGCAATCTGATGCTTCAAACAAGATGTCATTCACGCGCCGCTGCGCATTCATCGCTTCAATACTGGCCTGTATATTCACTGTTGTGATATTCCTCTGGGGTATACCCTGTTCTGAAAATGGTAGCTGCACCAAGGAATGGCAAGACAAAACAACCAGCTGGGAATTGCCTTATGAAGAGATAGAACTATCGGGCGCTATTCAAGTGGTGGAGGGGGCAATACCTCACACGAAGAACCTGATATTTATCTATAGAGGCAATCACATGAGACAGCCTGACAAGCAAAACAACAAAACAATAAACGGAGTGCTGCTTATTGTTGGTAATTCTGGTAAAGTTGGGTGGTTCACAAGAGAAGAGAGAATTCCAACTGAAATCAACTGCCACCTCATTGATGTTAATAAAGACAAGCAGAAAGACTGTATTGTGTCGGGCTCGGAAGGCTTCCTGGCTGCTCTGAACCCTATTTCTGGAACATACTACTGGCACAAACACAAGGATGATAAAGACTTTGGTAACATTCTTAAAATAGACTTCCCTATCATAATAAAAGATATGGACAAAGATAAAGTGAATGATCTTCTAACAGTGGCCACTGTAAACCTGCGTCCCAATCACAATTCCTTACTTATTATTTCTGGAGCTACAGGGAATGTAATTGGAGAGCCCATGACCATTGATGACTGCTTGTCAGTCAAGCTCCTCACAGAATCGAACCTTGTAAACATTACCTATCTGTGCAAAAATGGTTCATCAGAAGCTTTTAGATGGACATCCCACTCAGCACTGCACAGTAAGTTGGCAAAACCAGATCAGACCATAATCAGTCATGTGTCGCCTCTGTCTAATGCCAGTAAAAAGAAGAACATGAGCCTAAAGAAGAACATTGGTAATACAAGAGAGCAGTTCCCCAACGGACCTGGGACACTGATCGTTGATAATGCGGGAGAATGCCCGGGTGAATGTAGAGTTAACCTCCGTCTTCTTCTCGACAGAAATGGCTCTACTAATATCAGCTGGGAGTACTCAGCCAATCACGTTTATGCAATGAGGCCGAGCTCCTTTGCCTTTGCGAATTCCATTCGAGGCTTTGTAATAAAATTATGACAGTGGAATCGGGCACACCTCGCGGAAGGTGCGCTGAAGATTAAAGAAATTAGATACAACAATATGCAAAACCAAAGTCCGAAGAATAGTGCCATATTTTATTACAGGCCATCAATCAATGTTGCATCTATTTCCTCATTCATAAAATATGATAACTTCACTGCTCATGACATCTCAGAACGTATAGTGTTAGTGTCATTTGATAATTTACAAACGCATAATGTCAATGTCAGTCAGACTGATATAGTTCAAATATGTGTGCGGGGACCTGTGGAGTCGCCGACGCCTCAGCCAGAGTGCCAGCCAGACCTCTCATATCAGGAGAAGTCACTAATGATTGCGGACTTGGATGGTGATCAGTCACATGAGCTTATATCGTATCACAGCACATTTGTTGCACCAGACCCATACACACCGAAGAAAGATAACAGCGAGTCTTATGATGATTGGCATTTGACATCTGTGGTCAGAGTCATCCGTTTAGAGTCTGAATTGCCAAAGCTTTTTGTTGCGAATAATGTGTAATGCATTAGTTTAAGCATATATTATGTATTTCGTGTTTTAAGTAATTAGGAGTATAAAATGAGGTATAAAAAACTTTCAATCCAAATCAAACAAGAGAAATTGGTTTTTGCTGTCTGCTGTTAGCTCTAGGAATTTATGTAATATTTGGTCTAATTACTAACTATTTATCAGTGTTGTAATTTAACACAATAGGATATTATATTTCTATTCACACACAATTTTACTCAAAGTGTTATTGCTGTAGGTGAACGGTATGATTCGCCATAGTTAAAGAGTGCTCTAAATTTTGGAGTTTTTAAGTAGATTTTGATAGTCTTAAACAAACAAGTATTTACACTGTTTATATTGTTATTGAGTTTTTGAAGAACTCACCTGGCAACCCAAACTTTGTGGACTCTATCAGATCTGTTTGTTTTTGTTTCACACCCACCAATGCAGTCGTGATCTTTAAAATATCAAACTTTGAATCTCTTTGTCGTTATCTTCTCTTATTTTGATAATACATATTTTATAAGATTTAAACTACTTGGACATAACTCTCGTACACGCCTGAGGAAGGTTGTCTGAAACAGACCAAAACTAGTCGGATCGTTCCTGACTTATAATCACGAACTAGACGTTTAATTTTTTATAATGATGTTGCTTCAAATATTTTAAGATGGTCTGACAAAGAACATAACCAGGGATCGTAAATGCGTGCAAAGTTAATTGACATAACGTATAACAACCAGTCAGCCCTGACTGGGGTGATGGTTCTAAATTGATGAACTAAAATCTGTATTAGGTAACAACCTACTAAAATTATACAAATAAATATGATTTTACTCATGATGAACAGAATCCGAAACTCAGTATCCTAGTACTTCTATGAATTTTACTCGCATTTTACGATCCCTTGAGAATCTGGAGATAACATATTATGCAAAAATTATTGGTGTGCAATTTAACGCGTTCAGGGCAGTGTCCTATAGATGGGACACCAATTTATGCAGCTAGTTTCTCGTGTTCCATATGAGGCACAGGACATAAAGCGCGCTTTTGGAATTGGTTGGTCTCATATTATTAGATAGAATGAATAGTTATTAAAGTTGTCGGTGTTGTAGATCGAGACACTTAGGAATAATGTTTAAATGTATGAGGAAGGCTGTAGATAGTGGGTACTTCATACATTGACATGTACAGTCACATTTTTGTTAGTAATCTTTATATAGCTCGGACGAAAGAGAAGCGAAATATACATAACCTAATAACGCGTATGTTAGGAGATAGATTAGCGAGACCGGTTTTCTTGACTCAGTCCACTCTTAAGCAAACGGCATTAAGTTTAATTTTTTTGGACAAGCGCCTCTAGATGTCATTTTTTGATCTCGTCTAAATTATTTCAGAGCCGGTCTATTACAGCCGTCGTCACCATTATTTCTAAATCTTATGGAGGATAGAGCAGATGGCAGTGACTATACTAGTAGCGCAAGCGGATCTGACTATTACAGATAAGAGATTAAGCAAAGAACGAAACTTTTAGGAAGCCGTTTGATGTGCCAATTCATGTACATTTCAGTGTATAAGTACAGAACATTTTAATGGTATTTAAATCTGGTGAGATAGGTGTGCCTTATCCCAGCTGGGATTTTCAGTTAATTGCTATTTCTGTATTTGAGTTTTAAATAAATACGAAATCTAGAATTTTGTTTTAATCAGTTGGTATTATTTCTAAGAAAAAACAGTTAGAAGCAATACAAAACATTTTTATTGTCACGAACAAAATTAATAACAGAATCAAACTTATTAATAAAATCTCCTTTGAACTTAACAATGATCGACTTCAAATAAAAAAAAGTTACGCACTATTGCACATTTGTGTAACATTATTTTGCTTATCATAGCAGCAAAAGCTTTCGCTGCCTGGCCTGTTACAATCGTTGCATTGTAAACGAGAGGTTCAGAAAGTGCATCAGTCAGTCTGTGTGTCGGTCAGATGCGTATGCCGTACGGGACAAACAGAAATTAAAGAGACCCGGTGTAATCGCGAGTATTATCTGTGCAATATGTTAGCATCGCTTTGTATCGACAGCATAAGATACATAACACTTTTATAAAACGCATGTAAACTCTAGTAACTTCGACAGAGCCCAGGGTCGTGAATACACTTTTGAAAAAGTGTTGTTAGAACGTTACAGTAAAATAGGATGTAGTCTGTATTTATCCAAGTTGAAGAGCTCAAAACGATGTACATACACTGGACTTTGAGAAGAGACCAGGGAGCGTGTATATTTTCAGATATTTATGCAATCCGATATGACACGATATGTATTTGATACTGCAGATACTGGTGAAATTAGCTCGCTGTATTTAAATTTACGCTTCTTTCATAATGATCAATAAAGTTACATAAATAAATTAATAAAAAACATTCATCCCCCTCACAATTCTTTTCCTAGGGGGGATTGATGGTAATACTTATAGGTTTGACCCATTTGCTATGCATTCATTTAAAAATTGAGTATTACAATTTATTACAAAAATAGTTTTTTGTTTCGAATCTTAACGTCTAACTTACAAATAGCAACAGAACTATAACTATTATACTTTTGAAATAAAGTACAAACCTTATGACTACTTTAAGCGGTGTGCATATTTATCACTTATCAGCCTCCAAAATACAAATATCATTGTGTTGCATCTAAAGCAACAATAATAATATTCAAAGTCAAAGTCCGTTGTAATGTACACCACACATATAGAACCACAAAGCTGTATTATTATTATTAACATTCATAATAACCACAATCTAATGTAGGCACCATTTAATGTTACATCAGTTCTGCAAGTGTATGTACCATATATGGCACACCAAGAAATAGTTCTACTCGTCACATGATAACGAGATTCCGCTCCCTATTCATTGTAATAAGTACCTAACTAAGTATTTGGTTTCACATGCGAATATGATTTTGCAACATGGAGCACAGTTGCGCAAAGATACTTCGTCGTGTGCCGTAAGTGGTACATATTTGATAAGTTTAACTTTTTTCGTTTCTCCGAAAATCTTTTCGAATACTTACGATTACGCATTAATTGTTTCGGTTTTTTAATTATTCGACAAATTATATATTTGGATCCCTAAATCTCATTAGTCCAAATGACGAGTTATCCGATATAACGTTTCAGTTTAATATCATTTGTCCTAGCTAGCAAGTTTTTTACTGGGATGTAAAAAAAACCTAACAACAAAAGCTAGTCTTTCTGAACCTAACCTATCCGAGTCGCTTCTGCTCTAAATAGAGTAGCTCTCGCTCGCTGTTTTATGGAAACCAGGAATTTTTTCAATCGTATGCTACACTGCCAAATGTATTTTTGGGTAAATGAAAAATGGGCTAAGAAATAAAATACGTAACAGTACCGTACACTAGTCAGCCAAATAGTTCGGTTCACCATAGAAATAGTATGGTGTGTCGTGTGTCGAACTTTTTGGTCACCTTGTGTGTTTCATACTATATGACGCTGACTGTATAGGGCAAATTAATGAGACGGGAAAAGTTTTTCAGACAAACGATACTTTTCGTGAAATGGTAATAACATAAATTTACTAAACCTGTCTTCTGACCAACGATAATGATTCTAATATACTCGGCGGCACATTTAGCGGAACCCAAAAAAAGTTAGCGAACACATACTTAATGCTCGACCAGAAAAAATAAAAAAATAAAAATAGTTATGTACACTTTTTTGTGCTCCGCTAAATATGCCGCTGAGTGTAGTTGACTTTTGTGTTTGAGATATACCCATCACGCCTGCACCATCTTGAACTTGATTTCAAGATCACTTTCGACTTCGATATCTTTTAGCGCAGTAACGCCGCACGCCTCCATTCTTTCGGCTATGCTGTAGCCTTGCGCGTCAAATATCTCTATCGTTAACTCATCCAAGTCGCGGTCACTGCGAAACAAACATACCAAATTTCATTTATGCCGATATTTAGCTTTCGCTGTGAAATGTAGGGACATCACGACATTGTAGCTATATGGGAAAATAATTTAGTATTCAGACAGTTCATGGGTATTGGATGCAACATCTCACAAGTCTCCTCAACGAGGAAGAATATGGGAACTAGCAGTAAAAACTTTCAAAGTACAAAGTATACTTAAAATAGTTCATGTAAAACGCGTTCTGTGCAAGTTGTGTCAACTTAGCGAAGGTCTTTTCAATTACCTAATGCAACGAGGAAGCACAGAGTTAGATAATATGGCGTCAACTAGCCATAATACTACCCTCAAAGTGGAAGTATGTGGGAAACAGCAATAAAAACGTGCAAGCCAAGTGAAAAAAACTTGTTTTGCAAATAGGCCACGAAGGGCTATTTTAAGTTTTATTCCAACTACCAGCGATTTGAAAAGACCATCATTGCGAAGAAGAATGCGCCGCAAAAAATTTGACAGAAAGTATATATATCAAATATTTTGTACACAATTTTGCTGATATTTTATCTCCAGTTCCTTTATTTACGATGAAATATTTAAAAAATAGCAAATTGAGACGTTTTGAGGTTAGAATTTTGTTTATCAAATCCCTTACTCATAAACGCTCTATAGGCCTCTGCTAACTTAGTAATCGTTTGTCTTTATCTGTGAAAGGTAAATGTCAAAGTGACAGACAAGGACAAACGATTACTAAGTTAGCAGAGGCCTATAGAGCGTTTATGAATAAGGGTGTTAGTTAGTTTGTTGATAGCGCGTTACTCACATGACTCGCGCTTCCAACGTCTTGTCCTGCGTGAGATCAGCGAGCACCGTCTTGGCGGCCGCCCATTGCTTGGAGTTCTGCGAGCGGGGCTCCACTCCCGCCAGCCGGCAGCGCACCGCCTGCGCCGGAAGCGAGAGGAAACGCGTTTCCAGCTCGCGTATAGCGTTCTCTTTCACCCACACCACGTTGCCGTAGTCTATATAGATAACCTGCATAGGAATTTTAAGTTAGGATCTGTCTCACCACTCCTTAACTGTCAGTTATCTATGTTTCCGTCTCTATTTATTACTACGAAACAGACAGAGACGTCATCATAGATAACTGACAGTCAAGGAGTGGTGAGACAGGCCCTTAGATTAGTTGATCCAAATTTGTTTCACCCTAGAATACGGCAATTGTCAAATACATTAAGAAACTAAAAGCACTGTATTGTATACGGGCCTTACCATGACGTCTTAATGTGATTCAATTCCTACTCAATTTAGGACGACAAAGGGAACCGAGAGCGGTGCGGGCGGATAGTGCCAGGTCGGGTCCACTCCGCACTGTAGGTATAAAACTACAAGTACGCGCGGCGGCTGGCCCGGGCCGGCCAATCTGTGGGTCGCCGCGCGCTGCTTACTTCGCACGCGTTGATTCTCGATTTCTCGCGCTTCCGAGTTACGTAGTCAGTCAGTCATTTAGGACAAATCGTGTGGGCGAGAACACAACTAAGCGGTCGGTCTATAGCGTCATTTTTTTGACGTGAAAACTTCTTTAGCGGCGTTGAACACTTTTTGGGAAACTCGCGTGAGGCGTAAGTAGGAGGGAGAGTTTAAGCACCAGGATATCAGATCTTCTAAGAGCTTATTTTGAAATACGAATGAATCGCGTTCGATTTTTAAAGTGTTTTTTTTTTTGTTGAGTCATGGAGCAAAAGTACTAGGGCATCAGCACATTGTTAGAGGTCGGTCAATATAAATAATACGTACGTTTTTTTTTTGTAAACGGCCAGTACAGTACAACATTAAAATCTAATCTAAGCAGCTGTTTTCACTTCTGCCGGCACTCCCGGAGTGCTACCCGTCGCTTTTTTTAATAATTTAACATTACCATTCTTAGTTATTTCCTAGAGCAGTGTTTCCCAACCTGTGGTCCGCGGACCCCTGGGGGTCCGCGGTGTCATCTCTGCATCCTACATAAATTTTGTATCTGTAATAACTAAAATAAATACCTAATCCGAATTTTTTTGCTGTTTATTTTATTAAGGGGGTCCGTGAAAAGTATGCTTGATTTCCTAGGGGTCCGTGGCTGAAAAAGGTTGGGAAACGCTGTCCTAGAGTGTAGTTTACCTCTACATTCTGGTCCGCCGGTGTGCACGCGATGACCCTCGCGCGGTACCACTGGTCGTCGGGCGGGTACAGCGCCGCCACCAGCTCGCCCGGCGCCGGCGCAATCTGCTCAACACAACCACCACCATTACAAACTCATATCACACAATATATAATAGTACTAACGTACAGAATGGCCACGCTCCGCCCCGCACCGATTCGAGTTACCCCACCCCTCAAGCGCAGTCTGCCGGAAAGCTGCTGGCAACTAGTAGGGCTCGCGACGCGATGTATGTCGGCCGCACGTCACAAGTTCGGGAACCTATCCTACCTACTTCATTTTATAAAACATTAGAAAATTAATGCTTTCTGAAATTATCGCGATTACTACATGAAATAACTACAGAATCATTCGCTTAAGTTTGTTGTCGTACATCTATTGTAATTGAAAATAATAATGCTTAAATACACAGACAGACACATTTTAAGTAAGTTTAAATAAATAGATAACGATTAAGTACATTTATTTGCACACATCTAAGCCATATCTTCATTATAAGTACCTATATTTATGTCATTGGTAGTACTTGTAGTACTAGGTTTTTGCGATGGACAGCCCGTTGTATCTTACGCACACATTGACGCGTGTACAGACGACGTTGTGCCTGTGTTCATTTCAGAACGCGGATTTTGTACGTCGTGGCCGCCGTGTGCTCATATAGGCCTAGTGTAACAATACTTAAGGCAGATAGGGAGTCGAGAGGAGGCAGAGAGTGAGGGAACCAGTATTCAGTGCAGTGTAATCGACGCCCTAAGGGGGCACACCCTCTTAACTACCGGCATAAGAATAAATAAGAACATAATAGAACGGAAACTCCCGCTCCGGCCGCGATATTTTAGATTTTATATAAATATTAGAGTAGATATTAGATATTAGAGTACCCGCTAAGCGGCTACTCAGTCGGGCTGTCACGGCCGGCGCCGCCGCCACCGCACGCGCGTTTGGCTGTTTGCGCGTTCCGCACCTTCATTTTGGAAACGCACTTAATGATTTATAAATCTCATATTTTGTAAAACTAGAATAAAATAATGATTTCAAAGTAAATAAAAACTTACATTTAAGCGATATTATTTATTTATTTTCCACACTTACAATTATCTTTAGACGTAAGTAATATTTAACAGGTAAGCAACCCTAGCAACACGCCTGGACGGCAGAGGGGTGTAACGACGTGAGGGGGGAAGTAGGTGAATAAATGGCGGCGTTTTGGACACGGTCAAAAGAGATTCCGTTCTACTTATCCTTATGCTACCGGGGCCTGAATACCGTGTAGTGTAATCTAACTAATATTATGAATGCGAAAGGTATGGATGGATGGATGGATGGATGTTTGTTTGTTACTCAATCACGCCAGAACGGCCCAACGGATCTGGATGAAATTTGGCACATACATAGAGAAAAGTCTGGAATAGCACATAGGCTATATTTTATCCCGGAAAATTGCGTAGTTCCCGCGGGATAGCGATACACGAATTGTTTGCAGACGAAGTCGCTGGCAACAGCTTGTAATCCTATAAGAGTGGGTGATCCAAACAGCCCTTGCCCAAGGCCCTAATTGTACTCACACCAAGTTTCTTGTACGCCATGCGAGTGGCGGGGCTGTTCATGTCCCTCACGAGCGCTTCGAGTGTGGTCGGCGGTAGCACCACTCCGAACGTAGGTATGTCACCTGCAAATATGGGTATAGGTATGGGTAAGTTTGGGAAAAAAAGAACGGATAAAATCACTTGTTCCGCGAAAACCATCGATAAGCAATCAATACACTAACCCTAACCCCCTTATCCATAAACGCTCTATAGGCATCTGCTAACTTAACAATCAATTGTCCTTATCTGTCACTTTGACATTTACCTTTCACAGATAAGGACAAACGATTGCTAAGTTAGCAGAAGCCTATAGAACGTTTATGAGTAAGGGGGTTACTCACTACTTGTTATCCCGACATAAACTTTTACACCAAACGTTTCAATGTGTGCTGATACTGATATGAGATGACACAAATGGACAGTAAGGCGGTGTCCCTTCCCTAGATCGCGTAGACGTTTTATATTAACTACCTCGACGTTTCGGATATGCCGCGACGTCCATCGTCTCGAAGGGACTGTCAGTATCAACGTTTTGTATACGAGGTCTTCGAACTACCAGTCTTTTTGAAGTGAAAACTTGAGCACTTTTTGGGAAGGGTAAAAATGTTAAACTCGCGTCAGGCGTAAGACGGAGGGAGAGTTTAAGTACCAGGATATCAGATCCTTTAAGAGCTTATTTTGAAATACGAATGAATCGCGTTCGATTTTTGAAGTCTTTTTTTTGGTGAGTCGTGGAGCAAAAGTACTAGGGCATCAGCATATTGTTAGAGGTCTGTCAATATAGATTCGTACGTTTTCTTGTACGCGGCCGGTACGGTACGCGTCTCGAGTCTCGTCACGGGAGTGCCGGCAGAAGTGAAAGCTGCTGTTTTCACTTCTGCCGGCACTCCCGGAGTGCTACCAGTTACTTTTTTTTTTAATTTGCTCATTAGGGCTGTCGCTCGTCGGACACTCACGACCGTTACAACCACAATCTGACGCCCCTTGCATTTACCGATGACCGGGTTCCACGACATCGAGTGTTTGAAACCTCTCGATTGAAGTTTTCAGTCGCAAGTTCTTATCCCGGTAAAAAACTTACATCCCGAATCACCTTTGGGTTATGTCGTAACTGGCTAATGTCCGCAATTCGGCGTCTACAAACTGCGCCTATTTTGTGTGGTTGGCTGGCTGGCACAAATAGTAGGAAGCCTAGCAGACCCTTTACGTAGCCGACGACTTTCTAGAGCGTCCCTTAACCCGAGGTGTTGCGCCCTGTAGCTCACCACTCCGGAACATTCCAGTACAAGTGCCGGCACGTAAGTCTAGCGACGGCCGTTGATGCGCAGTAGTCGAAAATAAGGTATCACGGGGGAGTGCAGGAGCCGCGGGCGGGCGCACGTAAGCTCTTATTGGCTCTCCAGTCGTACCCTGCCCCGCGCACCGGAGCCCCTCTTTTGCCCGAATTTCAAATGCCATAATGTAATGTTTGCCATAATGATCATTTGCCATAACCCTTTTTTTCTCTGAAACTGTAATTTTTTCAGGAGCTTTGTAATGGCAATCCTGTAGAACTCTATAGGTTAGGTTAGGTTTGTTTCATAACAATCCTGAATAATTAACAAATAAAGAGAAAAAAGGGTTATGGCAAATGATCACTATGGCAAACAATACATTTATGGCATATGAAATTCGGGCAAACAATAGAGACCCCCCGCGCACCGCATACGACGCTCCGCTGACTTCCTGCTGTACAATCGCTTGCTATTACGTTGCTATTACTGTCGATGTTTTCTGTTAAGTTTGAGTTTTTGCTGACTATTATTGTTTGTTTTCATTGAGTTTGTGCTTATTTGTGATTTTAAACAGTGAATATGCCAGAAGTTTTTTTTTTTTTTACCTCCCCATACTAAATGAATCTACTTACTACTATCGCATTTTTATAATATTAGTGAAGATCATTGTAATTAATTTGTAGAGATAACAATTGCGTGCGCGAAAGTACCTATGCGCAGACAATCCCCTCCACGTTAGACTTACGTGCCGCCACCTGCAGAATGTGTGACTGTTTCTTCTGGCTCCATGCAAGCTCTGCAAAGGGGTCTGTAACCCAAGTTGTGTCACCTTTGGGTTTGTCCTGCACGAACTGCACGCAGACGCGGTCGAAGTGGCAGACGTAGGTGACGAGCACGCGCAGCCACGAGCCCGGCGGCGGCAGCGGCAGCGTGCGCACCGCCGCCGGCACCGCCACGCGGTCCAGCGTCCAGCCCTCTGCAATGCCACACAAACACCTACAGAGACGGCCCGAAGGGGGGAGAGACAAAGAGTGTAAGAGGGGCAGAGAATGCAGAGTGAGAGTTAGAGAGGATAATAATGCAAGAGGAGAAAGAGAGGAGTTCAAGAGCGATGATGAAGAGAAGAGAAGAGAAGAGAAAGAGAGGGAGAGAGGATGAGAATGCAAGAGAAACAGGGGGAGCGAGAGTTCAAGAGAAAGAGAAGGAGATATTGCAAGAGAGAGGATGAGAATGCAAAAGAGTAAGTGTTGTTTTAATTTTAAATATGTTAAATATTATGTTGTTTTGCTGTAATTTGATGTTATTTCTATAATTTGATTTTTGCTGTGACACATTTTTGTGTGCCTATCGGCAAAACATAGTGTTGCTTGCCAAACTTATCCCCCACTGTGTCCAGTTGTACCTATGTTTACAATAAAATCACTTTCGACTTTGATAAAGAGAGGGAGAGAGTGCTAGAGAAAAAGAAGGAGAGGAGAGAGAGGATGAGAATGCAAGAAAGAGCGAGAGAAAGCGAGATAAATAAAGCGATACACAGAGAGGAAAAGCGGTACATTAAAAAAACGCAAAAAACCACCAGACACAGTCACCATCAGATACATTGCATTTCATGGATTAAATGAAATTGCAAATAACATAAAACTGAAAAGCTCCTCATACCAGGGTGTTGTAGTACGTGCCGCTTCTTGCAGCGCGCGCCCTTGAAGCAACTCTTCTCGGGCCCGCCTTTGTAGTGCTTGCAGATATCCATTTCGTCGCGGTTGCTGTAACCCTGCGCGTGACATAGATATATACATATATTAGTTCGTAAAGATAGGCCCTACGCTCACGAAAAATTTGTCAAATAGTCTGTGACAGGACGCCGTATCGTTCAGCTGTCAGTGTGTCAGAGAAAATGCCCAGTTGCGCAGTAAGCGAATTGTTCGGACAGGCGTATCTTGACTTTTGATATCATTGGCGCGCGAGCATTAATTGTTTTGATATGGCAAGAAACAGGGTTGAATGATTGTAGCGACAAAATGCCAAGGGCCCCTAACACAGAAGGCATGTCACTTCTTTATAAAAAAAAAACCAAGTGACACTGAAAATTAAGACACAGAAAAATCCGAAAGTGAAGTTGCCGCCGCGTATATGCAGTGACGTGTCGTAGGCGTCACGTTTTCTCACCGTTTCTACATACATTTTGTTGCGAGTCCGTAACGTCACCATTTTTTAAGCGACGGTGTGGTCGCACCCAATGCTATATATCTACCTGCTATGGGTGATGCAGCGGTATAGCACCCATCACGGAACGATGAGGATCCGGCTTCGATTCCCGGCCATACTTTTCAGATTTTTCTGTGCTCTAATTTTCAGTTTCGTTTAGATATTTAATTTCTAACGCGTAAAACCGTAAAAATAAATACTTCTTTATATCATGGAGGCTCTATCTGACGATTGATGAATTTGCTAAAGACCCCAGACGTTATAGCTACACTACTAGCTATATCGAAAACAAAGATACACGTGAGACAATTAACATAAATAATATATAAATAAACACAGTACTGCTACAACAGAGCGTTTAAAAAAGTAAAGGGTATACTTCTTAAAAACGTTCAACTCCGCTAAAAGCTTAGGTACGAGAAGCGAATACGGAGGTGGAGGCACGATTTCTTGCAAAAGCTTCTTGTAGCAGCAGAGGCAACCAGTTACCTGTTACAAGCAACCTCTACTTTGAGTGCTCATCCCTACTATTATAAATGCAAAAGTAACTCTGTCTGTCACGCTACGCCTAAACCACTGAAGCGATTTCAATAAAATTTGGCACAGGGATAGTTTCAGTCCCGGGGATGGATATAGGACAGTTTTTATCCCGGAAAATCGCGATCCCGCTGCATAGCGATAAATTCTACGCCAGAGTACGGGAAACACTTACAGCCTTATTCATAAAAAATCCTTAATTGAGATTTGATCAGTCGATTAGTTAACAGACTGATTAAGCTTATTTGACAGTTGTTAAAAAGTATGATTCATAAACGCTTGCTAGCAGTCTGTTAGCCAATGAGCTGCTGATGGATGGATTAGACGCGTTATGTTGTCACCTTGACAAATCATAGACCAAAAATGGCATTTTAGTGAATTAAAAAAAATAAATTGACAGCAGTGGCAGCGAATTAGCGGGAAATCAGCGAATTAACACGACAGACTAGGCAGTGTGGATCTAGTTTCCTTTACCTTTCCCGGAGAGAATAAAAACTTAAAACAAAAAAAACTGTCTTGCGTATGGTTTTGCTCTTGCCAAAATCAGCTGTTCACATGTGTGGCGGCCATTTTGTGAGTTAGCAGAGAGATAAAGTAGGGTCTACGGTCCGCTAACTTTCGGAAGACTTAACAGACCCTTGAATGACTGATTAGCGCTAATTGACGATTATGAATCATGTTTTTTTGCATCGGTCCTATAGCGAGCTTATAACGAGCCTCTAACTTTTTATGAATAAGGCTGTTACCCCCTTATTCATTAAACGCTCTATAGACCTCTGCTAACTTAGTAATCGATTGTCCTTACTGTGAAAGGTAAACGTCAAAGTGACAGGTGAGGACAAACGATTGCTAAGTTAGCAGAGGCCTATAAAGCGTTTATGAATAAGGAAGTTAGTTCCTCTTACCGTGACGGCTTGCACGGGGTCTTCGAACTCTGGGCACTCCTCCATGCCGAGGTCGCTCTCTGGGCGGGCTAGTTCCGGCGGGCCCTCGCGCGGCGCCGGCGCAGGCGCAGGCACAGGCGAAGACGCACAGGCAGACTCAGGCGCAGCTTCAACAGGCCTGTCGACTGACAAATGGAAGGAGGGATATTTTGAAGTGACTTCTTTAGCGGCGTTGGGCACTTTTTTGGATGGGTAAAACATGTTAAACTCGCGTCAGACGTAAGACGGAAGGAGAGTTTAAGTACCAGGATATCAGGATCCTCTAAGAGTTTATTTTGAAATACGAATGAAACTAGAGTCGCGTTCCAATTTTGCTGATATTTTATCTCCAGTTCCTTTAATTAACGATGAAATAGTTAAAAGATAGCAAAAATGAGACGTTTTGAGGTTAGAATTTTGTTTACCAAATAGGACAGTCATGGTAGCCTAGTGGTTTGACCTGTGGCCTCTTAAGCAGAGGGTCGTGGGTTCGAATCCCGGGCTCGCACCTCTGAGTTTTTCGGAATTTATGTGCGATATCTCATTTGAAATTTACCATGAGCTTTTCGGTGATGGAAAACATCGTGAGGAAACCTGCACACAACTGCGAAGCAATTCAATGGTGTGTGTGAAGTTCCCAATCCGCACTGGGCCCGCGTGGGAACTATTCTGAGAGGAGGCCTGTGCCCAGCAGTGGGACGTGTATAGGCTGGTGATGATGATGATGTGATGATGAAATAGGACAGTTAATAATGAAAAGACCTTAGATGCATTTGCTTGATCTATGATATGATATCGGAGGGTTAGGTTCGTAAGAACTATAGACCGACCGCTAGACCGAGTCCTCGCCCGTGCGGCACTCTTGGCGGGGGGAGAGGGGGGGGGGGACTCTTAAGCGATCGGTCTGTAGATTACATAACGACTATTTTTAACGACTATTTAGCTTTGCTATCAGTACGTTCTGAATACGTTGCAGTATTGCTATTGGGACATTTTGATATTTGTTTGTTATATAAACAAAACGTCATAGAACTAAGTCCAATATTAAACCCAGGCATTCTACTATTAAGACGTTCGCACAATTATACGTTTAGCTACCAAGATCTTATGAAACTAAGACGGTTTGCTTTTGTAGTCGTTATGCACTCTAGTCCTAACCTAACCCATATTGGTAAGCGAGCCGGGCTTATTTTGAAATTCGATTTATGAAGTTCGTTTCGTGCCATTCTGCTCACACTAATAGTACCTATTTGAGAGTGAGAGGGACGGTCGAACTTCGGAATAGCCCCCCTAATATTAGCGTATGCAACCACTTACTTGCTGCTAATCCCTCCTGCACCAACAGTTCGTTGATCGTGGTCGTCTCGTCGACGAACACGTAGATACCTAGTGACTCCGAGGTACTGGAAAGGAGTTAGTAAACATCTTAAGAGCGTTTATCCCTACTGAGCTGGCAACGTCGCATTTTTTGTGTTTTTTTTTACGATTATTTCGCGGAAATTGAATGAAAATTTCAAATCTCTAGTGCACTTCGTTGTTAGTGTATTAATGTGTCCAAAGCCATGATTAAACGTGATGGACTTTTATTTTCGTATTAAAGGGATAAAATACTATATCTCGTTTAATAAGAAAATAAAAGTCCATCACGATCAATTATTGCATTAGACACATTAATACACTAAAAACGAAGTGCACTACAGACGCACAATTGAAACTTTCATTCAATTTCTGTGAAATAATCGTAAAAAATCACCAAAAATGCGACGTTGCCTGCTCAGTAGGGATGCACCCTCTTAAATACAATGTTTTTTTTGCGGACTCTGCTATTTGTTGTACTTGCAGTACAGCAGAGGCAGCAGTGGCAGACCAAAATTAGATGGCGGGATGGACCTCTTCGAACTAGACCGGGGAAGCCTCGCAAGACAGAGCGGGTGGAAAGAGTAGGGCCTGCCCAGAAGAGGGACACCAAATATGGTACAAAAAAATGAAATTATACTAGTTTATGTTCTCTATCGTTTGCCCGAATTTCATCTAATCTAATGTAACTAATATTATAAATGCAAAAGTTTGGATGGATGGATGCATGGATGTTTGTTTGTTACTCAATAAAGCCAGAATGGCCCAACGAATCTGGATAAAATTCGGCACATAGATAGAGAGAAGTCTGGAATAGCACATAGGCTACTTTTTATCCATCCATCCATCCATCCATCCATCCATACTTTCGCATTTATAATATTAGTTAGATTTACGAATAAAGGTTGAATTTTTGTGGCGTTAGCTAGTCAACGTAGAATCCTTATAGAGTAGAGAAGACAGTTTCTTGAAATATATTTTTTAGCGGTTGCCCGCGACTTTGTCTGCCAAGAATTCGTTTATCGCTATCCCGCGGGAACTACGCAATTTTCCGGGATAAAAAGTAGCCTATGTGCTATTCCAGACCACAATCTATCTTTGTTCCAAATTTTATCCAGATCCGTTAAGCCGTTCTGGCGTGAAATAGTAACAAACGTCGATCCTCACAAACTTTCGCATGTATAATATTAGTAGGATTCTGTCGCCTTCTGCATTACTACGACCATTTTGTTAGATTAGGACGTGTCCATCTATAAACGGACTGCTTAAATCAGTCCTCGCCCGCACCCCTGTACCGCGCGGGCGAGGACCCATTTAAGCGTTTTGTCTATAGTATGCTCAATGTAGACATACACAGGCCTTACAAGAATAAGGTGTAACCAATAGTGAAATAACAAGAACTTACTTATCATCAACCCTGATCGAGTACTTTTTCCCAAGAAACTGCTGCATGAATTCTTTCAGCTTCTCCTTTAGATCTTTGTCGTCAAACGAAATGAGCTCCACCTAGAATAGATTAGAATAGAATAACTTTACTTCACCACAGAAGTTACAAGTGTCGCAACGGTTTATGAGCGGTGACCTTGAATGCGTAGAATTCATTCTTTGGGTCTCTTTGGCGGGGGGAGTGAGGCGGGACGCGGGGAGGTAGCGCGCCGCGTAGTCACTTGTCACTGTGTGAGTGACGTTCTTGTACAGGGGCCTCCTAATATTTTGTCAAGTACATAATACTCAAGAAAACAGTAAACCTCAACCTGTATTTAATCATTTTGTTGTACACACATAGGTATTATCATTCCTTACACACATATTCACTAGTTCAATCCATTCGTGCCAGCACTTGTGAATCGACTTGAGGCCTTACCAAGACCTTCCGACTCAGTTCAAGTTTTAGCTGTCACTTTTAGTATGAATCTGACAGCGAGCGAACCTAAACTGAATCGCATTAAGACGTCATGGTAAGGCCCCTGTACGCTCACACCGAGCTATCGACCAATGAAATGAAACTGAGCCTTAAGTTGAAATTAATATCACTAACGTCCGCCAGATGGCAACAGCGTGCTTGGGGCGGAGTCGTACAGAACTGCGGTACTAACGGCTGGATGCGCGCCAGGTCGGCAAATCGGAACTCTCCCGTGTCCACCAGGAAAACATTCGCCTGTGGTACTTCATCCTGGTAAACAGAAAAAGTTTTAAGATTGATTTAGACGAGGACTATTTTTAGCCACCTAAATTTCCGCCGCGAAAAAATGGCGTCGAAAGTGTTTATACGGTACCTTTTTTAGGCGGCTGAAAATAGTCCTCGTCTAAATCAACCTTTACTTTTTTTTATAAACGGAACGATTTTTTTTTTGCTATCCCGTCTTGCGGTAACTGCAGTTTTCGGGATAAAAAGTCAGACTTATAAATAATCAAAATTATAAAGTAATTGCATAAATTTCATCAAAATCTGTAAAAGTTTTAACGTAAAGGGTAAAAAACATACGCGCAGCACCAGACATCATTTTTGCCAGTATGCCATACTAAAATGGCAGGAATTTTCGTTTACATTAATACAAAAACACATCAAACAAAACCTCTGTTCCGTTTTTCTTATTAACACTTCTAAATGGTAACCCTACGTAAAAAGCCGTTGTAGTCTAGTGGTTTGACCTGTGGCCTCTCAAGCAGAGAGTCGTGGGTTCGAGTCCCGGGCTCACACCTCTGAGTTTTTCGGAATTTATGTGCGAAATTACATTTGAAATTTAACATGAGCTTTTCGGTGAAGGAAAACATCCTGAGGAAGCCTGCACACATCTGCGAAGCAAGTCAATGATGTGTGCGAAGTTCCCAATCCGCACTGGGCTCGCGTGAGTACTATAGCCCTCTCATTCTGAGAAGCCTGTGCCTAGCAGTGGGACGTATATAATCTGGTGATAATTAACGGACACACAAAAGATGTAGTTAGTTGTCTGACTAACCTCTGTGATTTTGATGAACAGAGCTCTGTAGTAGCAGTCACCGTCGTCATACACACATAGCGTGAGGTTTTCTATGTCTTTCAATGACATCTCAACATGGTTCTTTTTGTAATACTCCGTTATTTGCAGCCACTGACTGAAACAACGCTGATTACAGATCTGTGTATCACACTCCCACCACAAAATCATCAATGAACAATACAGCTTTAAAATAGTTCCAGAATGTTTCGGCAGGTTGTAGGATTAATTTGACTTAATAGCCCTGTAAATAAGCGACCGTTTCACTTTTGCGAAGACATACACTCATTAATACATTGCCGATCTACTTTCACGTCTGTGTTTTGTTTCATTTTTGTACAATAGTGTGTATGCTCCATTTGTGTCTTTCAAAAGAGAATAAATGTCTTCTTTCTTTCTTTAAATGTTTTCAGGACTTTTGAATCATAGTTGGCAAATGTTTCCATACATCAATGTCCAAAGTGAACCACGTCAAAGACGGGACTATTTTAAATCAAAAATTTTCATGAGAAATCTTTGTATGGGTGTTCATTCAATCTAATTAAACCACGTGCTGAAATATCCGGAACCATTCTATGAAATCATGTATAATGTGAACTACAATGGATTACCCACAATATCTATGAAAGGCGAGCGTTGGTGCGTAGTGTTAGCGTCCTTTGCGGGCCGGAGTTGGCCTGCGAGCCGTAGTTTGCCCATCACTGGTGTATAGGATAAATAAGGACTTCAACAATCAAGTGGCACTTACTCGTAAATAATGGTGGTATCGCCTGTTAGGACCCAAAGAGTGGGTTCATCTATTGATATTATTGTGGCTTCGTACACATGGTCCACTTGGAGCACGCTCTGCGCGGGGAGGGTCAATACATCAGCCGCATCTGGAGGATCTAAAATGATTATTCTAATTTGTGACACCATTTAAAGGAACAGGGGTGTTACTACGACGTCTTAATGCGATTCAGTTTAGGTCCGCTCGCTGTCAAATCCATACTAAAAATGACAGCTAAAACCTGAACTGAGTCGGAATTAAGACGTCATGGTAAGGCCCCAGGACATTGCGGAAAGCAAAGTTTGCAAGGTCACAATAACTAATTAATAACACATGAATAATTTTTTTTTTTTTTTTTTAATCTAAAATTTTAACGAGGCTTGAGTGCACCAATGGTGACTATGTCAGCCTCATGGGAAGCCACAGGTACCTATTTCAAACTCTGCCTTGCCCAGAGTCCGAGGCTCTGGAGCCAAAGACGTGTCTTACAAATTTATACAATAGTACTGCGTCATCTGACAAAGGGCAACTCAGGATCACATTAACACCAGCGTTATACAAACTTATACCATCCAGATACCTCTTACGGATGTCTTTATTATGGTCACATTCCAACATGAATAAAGTTGAAATAATATAGATAAAAAAGATGTACTTATATTTACCTTTAATGGTTAAATCTTCAATCTCCTGGGCAACACACTGCACCTCTTTTTCCGCACTGTTCCTGGTTTCCGGAACACTTTCTGCAGAGCATGATGAGCTAGAGAACGCTATTAAGAGCTGTTCGTCCCTCCGGACTCTTCTACGTTTTGGTTTCTCCACAGGACACATGTTTTGACAGGCAGTGGACGTGGAAGGAGTGGGTTCACTGAGAACATCCATCAGGTTTGTTGGAGTCAAGATTGGGTAGGCTACGTAAGAGTGATCCTGAACTGGTGCCATGTCTACACTGCCATGCTCTTCTGTTGACATTAATTAAATTTAATGAAAAAACATTTAATTAAGTTACTGCACTCTAAAAGAGTAGTTTAGTCTTCATAATACAACTAATAGTTAAATATTTATGTTATGATTAGCTTCTGCCCACGACTTTGTCTGCCTATTTAGTATTAGCAATTGACATGTTTATGGCTATCCCCGGGAACTATGGTATTTTCCAGGATAAAAAGTAGCCTGTTTTAATCTAGGGTACTAGCTATCCTCGTCCCAAATTTTATCCAAATCCATCCAGTCATTTTAGCGTGAAGACGGAACAAACATACACACTCACTCACATCGTCACAAACTTTCGTATTTATAATATTAGTATCACAGTAACAAACAATTTTAAAAAGTACGAAAATTTTGATATTGTCCTATGTGTCAACCTACATAATTTTTATGATTATTCTGTCCACTAAGAATGATATCTTGTTGAACATTGGGTTTATTAACTACCAATGCACTCGAAGTATTTATATCTTGGAATCATGTAAGTTTGTCAGAACATACCCAGATTTCTACACTAGATTGGGGGACATGCCCCGTCATTTTGAAATCTCTTAGTTACACATAAAAATGGACCCTATCCCATGTCAATAAGGATTTACAACAAACTACCTAACCAAATAAAAAATGAACCAAATATTAACAAATTTATCAAGACTAAAAATACCTATTCCTTGCAGAAAAAACATACTACACAGTTAATGAATATTTATACTCCAACAATAATGATTAGATATAACAAACATACCTACTTAATATCGCCATAACAAGTTTAGTGTTTGTCTCTCTGCTACCCTTCGTTTAGAATTTTAATTAATGTATGACTAGTGTTTAAAATGAAGCCTAATAATTGATATCTTGCTGTCTTTAATTGGTCTATTGATAAGTACCTAACCTTATTGTAATGTATTGCGGTGCCCTCTCAGGGTTGTGTTGAAACATGTTTAAAATTAAGACCTTTTTGTACACACAAAGCAATCAATAAATGAATATGAATATGAAAAAAGCTGATTTAAGTAGTGAAATCTTTTGATAGAATTTCTAATCATGTATTTTGCTTTGATACCTTCAGAATTGAATACTTCAACTTTAACTATACTGACTTGATTAATTTTTAACTAAACAAATTTATTAGCTGGCAGTATCTGCCAAATATTTGAAAAAAAAATCATACCAAGTTTAGCAATAGATAGGTTGAAGTCTGTCATCACATAGATGTACTCGTCCAGCTGGTTCATGCATGATAGGAAACGTTCCTTCAGCTCGGACGGCTCACAGTTCAGTTGCTCTACAAATGTTCTTGCCTGTCCCAGAAATATATTTATATCATAACGATATTTGATGTCTTAGCAAGGATAGAGGATCTATTTTTAAAACTTCTGATTAACCCTTGAGGTCTTTTGTCATGCGTTACAAATTTTAAAATATAGGGAATGCCTCATTAGAAAGTAAAAGAATATATAAGTATATGATATAGATACAATATTCTTGGCAGGTAATAAAGTTCAATAAAAATGATTAAATAAAATGATACTAGGCAAAAGCCAAACAAATCCTTTTTGAAAACATAGAAAGTGATGGCAAAGTTTTTGTTTACCTACCTGCGATTTTAACTTTCTTATTTCGTTTACGGCATGGTCGCATTTAGCAGTTAATGTGCTAATTCTGATTTCCATTTCGTTTCGACGGTGTAAGGCCAAAGTGGCCAAATCCACAAAGCTCCTGAAATCAATCCAATCGGGGTTTTACGCAAAGTTTTCAGTAAGTTACTTGCCTGTTGTTAATGTGTTTTGCAAGTCTTTGCTACTAACATTTTTGCTTTTTATGAGCTGTAATGAACACGATTTTAATTATGTTATCTAATTTATGCTGGTTCAGACTGCATATCAATTCAGAAACTGTTAATAAATGAGACGAAAATCCGCTCCAACAACGTACGCGTTCAGTTGAAGTTGACAATCAACATCGACAATCGAATCGGATAAACAGTGTGTTTTTTTTTAAAGAAACTACTAAAAAAGAAAATACCCTTTTCTTAACCCAAAAACCTGTTTTGCAAAACAATTTTATTAAAGTTGTCTAATTAAGTTTTAATTCACATTTGGTCACAAAAATATTAAAATTTTCAATTACGCATAAAATGTTACTGTCCAATTCTGTTTCAAAATGTTTTGAATATTAGATCCTGGAAGTCGACAATGGTACCTAAAGTACCTAATAAACGTGGAGAGTTTTGGGGGCTTGCAACATTATACTGCGTTTCGTTCGTTATAATGGTTTTAATTATTGCATTTAATAGTGCATTGGCAACAAACATGATAATGTGTTAAAATAATGGTAATTACTTGAAAACGATAACTTAATAAATCCTATGTAGAATTAATTATTATAACACTTAAGTTCGATAAAGTGCCATCTATCGGAACAAACAAAAACAAATTCTCGAATTATTCAAAAATCTACTTGACGATAGATGGCGCTATTATTAGTAGAGCTACTTGCCAATAGATGTCTATTCAAACCGTTATACTACCAACGTAGCAGTAACATTAAAGGTCTAGTTACTGCAGTACATTTCGCATTTTCCAGGGACCCTTACTTAAACTAATAAATTAAAGAAAAGCGTGCGAATATTACCCGACTGAGAAGAGTCAGGTAAGTTTTTTTACTGACTGTAGGCAATTTTTATTGACTATCACTACTTTACTTTACTTTTGATTGGTTATCATTCGATCTACATAGTAACTATTACATACAAATCTACATAGGTACGTAAATAAGTATACTAGAAGTCAATTCGCCAACCTGGAAATGGCCATGTTGTTTGCGCACATTCTTCTTGGCAACGATGCGCTTTCCGAAAGCTTAGGCAATATAATTTTCAAATAAAAAAGCTCTTGCCGGCCCATTAGCATAATAAACCTTCGGTTGATTTTGTTGCAGTAGGTATTTTTTAGAAGTATGTTGTTACGTTTTAGGGTGCGACCAAACCGCCGCGTATACGCAGTGACGTGTCGTATGCGTCACGTTTTCTCACCGTTTCTTCATAGGTACATTTAGTTGCGATTCCGTAACGTCACCGTTTTTTAAGCGGCGGTGTGGTCGCACCCTTATGTAGATAGGTAGGTACGCACTGTGAATCTTTGTTTCATTTTGTATGGACATGTTAAGAATTCAAATCTGATCCTTCGTTATGGTAAATGGAAACAGACTTTGTAAAGAGAACAAACTCATTGGACAGGGCAGTGACGTTGACAGTTGACAGATGTCAATGGCACTGTTTTGGCGCCAAGCGTTTGGGACGCGCAGATTGTATTGTGATTCCGACTGTGAGATGCTGATTGTGATTATGTGTAGTAGTAATAAGTCCGAAGTGTAAATCTGTATTAATGGTAATAGAACACGTAGCGACTAATAAGAAAAGACTATGCCCGTGAGGTTTCTTGCTAGTTCTTCCCGCGGAGGGTCACTTTGAACTAGCTCAATTTACTGTGTTGTTGACCAAGAGAATAAAACGATGTCCGCTACCAAACTGACTTTCATTGGATGTAAGAGAGGATCTTTACAAGCCAGAAGCGCGATGAATCACGCCCCATTACATAGGAAGGAAAGCCATAGAAAAGGGTATGGTAATATTAAAACTGAATTGGTAAGTGAAAACAGTTATTTGAACCGGCTTCTTACAAAATCCTGTGAGTATTCGTATTGGATTATTGAAAATAAAACACTGCCTAAAGTGAGTTAAAAAAAAAAGCGTTCTGCTTTTTTTATATTAGGAGCAGCTTGATTGAGGTCATAAACTAGTTTGATTTACATTGTATAAAGCAGGTATACAAGATTCACTCACAACTATTAAATGAACTCTTATTGACCTATTTCGAATGACTATAACATAATGATCAATGATGATAATTAATAAGAATAAGAATAAGAGATCTTTATTAATGATCCATAGAGATACTTTACCTGAATCAGATTGCTGATCACTTAAACACTTACCTACAACTAGGAAGGTAAACAAGTGAGTGGTCCACCGGATGGTAAGTGATTGAGACTGCTCAAAGACATCTGCGTTGCATTACTGAGATAGTATTTCTTTTAGTATTCTGTATGTTTATGTGTAAATAATGAAACAGATGTTATTGTGACGGATTGTGTATGTCCATTATAGTGGTTTGAGATGGATTTAAAGTTATAGATCTACCTTATTTATTTTGAAAGTGATTTAATATACTACCAGTGATTTTTATTGAGAATAGACTTCTTGATATTATTGTGAAATAATTTATAAGAGAAAGAATCAGAATAATTATTCATACATTAATAGAGAGTGTACAATACTCACACATACACATACAAACACTACACTACACCACGTTGTCACACATTGTCTGGAGGTGATCAGATGACAAACTAGCAGTTACTAGTTAGTTAGTAATATTATAAAATGAAGAGAAAATTCAAGAGATATTAAGTGACATAATACCTATATTATACTCAAACAGAAAATGTGACAAAGTTCTTGCAAATAAGTGGACAAATGGTTTGATTTCACTTGTGATCTGTGAGGATACAGTATACTAATCATGATTAATAGTGTAGTGTGATCAATTGTGTGATATCAATTGCATTCTTCATTACCTGCAATTATATATACATAGACCTATGTCGCAGAATAAATAATAGTACTATGTGTATGTGACCAAAATAAATGCTTAGGAACTCTGATCTTGTCATTTTTAAAGTAAGTTCAAGAGTCATTATAATGAAGAGAAGTAAAATTATGAAAGGTACATATGCACTACAAAACCAGAGATCTAATAAGTAAATTAGTTTGAATATACATCTTCAGGCACATAGTGCAGATAAGATAGTGTGCCATTGCATTGGAACCTGTCGAAGGAATGGTACTTATTATCTTGAAAAGAAAATAACAAAATCAAGGGAAAATCAAGTACTCACATAGTAAATATTTTAGTACCTATAGTGAATCATATGCCAAACTTATTGAGTGACATCAAAAACAATTTGGTAATGATGTTAGGTTTAACTATGTCCTGGCAACTAAGAGATACATTAAAAAGTAGACACCTATACATACTATACATATACATGTATGGTATTCTTGTGAAAAAGTATGTATAAAAAAAATTATAAGCATATTATTAGGTGTAACCAATTGAATTTGGTCTGGGAGTAAAGAAAAAAAAACATAGAATTGACCAATTGTTTCTCTTCCCGTGCAGATGGTAAAAGCCCATCGAGGGAATGGGTGAAAATCATAGGAATCATGTTATAGGCGATGCTGCTAGCAACCCATCACTACTTTGATTTCCACACACTTAATCATGCTAAACGTGCCCTTAAGGTTTTGTTACCTTAGGCTCTGTCTACCTCGTACAGGATAAAGACTGGATATGTGTGTGTATGTATGTACCAATTAGACTGCAAATGTTAGTGAGCCTAAGAGATATATTATATGTATAAATACGTAATAATAAAAAAAAAAAGTTTGTTGCACGAGCATAACAGAGACTTAGTAATGGATAGATTGGTGAATACACATTGACTTTTTGAAGGTATTCAATATGCCTTTTAGTGTTGTGTTGTAAATGCAGTTCAAGACATGATAAGATTAATCCAACTAGTTATTTAAGAAATAAATCAAATATTATGGGACAAACATGTTACCTTTATTCTAAGCTAAGGAGAGCCTGTGCTTTGAGTAATCATACTTATACAGATTAATACATACTAGAATACATATAGAATATAGCATTCTGGAG
Organism: Pandemis heparana; assembly: GCA_963854515.1. Classification (NCBI taxonomy): domain Eukaryota; kingdom Metazoa; phylum Arthropoda; class Insecta; order Lepidoptera; family Tortricidae; genus Pandemis; species Pandemis heparana. Next base: position 12,407,199 of record OY978013.1, on the reverse strand, counting down.
CAAATAGACATTTCTTTTGTGTTCATATGTAACATCTGCCCTGACTGGTGACAGACTCAGAACTTATAGTTTCATGATCCGGCTCAGTCCTCTAACCATCGAGCTACAGATTGTCAATTGAAATTTAATAGACATCTTTGCTGTTTTTTTTATAGATAGTCAGTTGATTAATGCTAATATTATAAAACTGTTCTTGGTAGAGCCACATAGTTCATAAACTCATGAATCTCTAAGAGATGGAAGGAGTTACCCTATGAGTTTTTTATTTTTAGGTGAGTGATTGCCTTAAGAGATTCCATTTCAATTTCCCTACTATGAAATCTGTAGACAGAGTAGAGATGCACTTTATTGACAGTTCGATTTGGATCAAATGTCACATGACAGGTAGGTAGGTACCTAGCCTACATAACAGTAAACTATGTATTGTGATAAGTGTAAACTCACACTTACATGCATGTGTGTGAACAAATTACTGTACAAAATAAAGGGCTGATAATATTTATAGTCACTAAAATATGTACACATACAAAAGCAAGCTTGTCCCTCCAAGAGATCTCTACCAGTTGGGTGTTGGCCTTGGGTAGTTGAGAGGAGCTAGTGAGAACCAATAAACAGTGGGTTAATGATTACTAACAGTGAAGACAACACATGAAATACTCAACATAATACACACATACATGAAAGCGACATCAAGTATACTACTACATGCAATACCTACAAAGAGTAGAGTAGGCAGAATAGTGACTTGAAATTATTTGCCTTGGCAAAATTTTAAGTGAAGCAAAGTAAAGTTATGAAGTTGAATCTACATTTTGATGACTAAGAGATAGATGCAGAGTAGGTACTTATAATAATAATTGCAATAATAATTTATTTTAAACGTCAGTTGAACATGAAATTAAGGACTTTAGGGTAGGTAGGTGAAACATTGATGCGTGATAATAAACTTGTGAATGTTTCAGCGATATCGTACGCTGATTATCCTGTGACGAGAGATGACTGGATTGCCATTGCATTGGATGGACCAGTCGGTAAGTGACAAAGCCATACCTAAGCCATTTATTTGCTAACAAACAATGGATGAGGCCGAATAGCGCAACGGCGACCATTTATTGCCTGGATGATACTGAACACGAACAGTGACCAGGGTATAACACAGAGCCCGGATGATACCGCACTAACGGTGACCAAAACGGGCAGTGGATGATACCGAAAGATTTGATGAGTGAAGTGAATAAATAAATACATAGATAGTATTTACTTGAACTAACAATTTATTAGTCAGAATGTTCATGTTGCATTTTTATATATCTTCCCCGATTCAATGGGACTTCATTCATAACTATCTCATAATATACTATAGTCTGAGACTATAAGTTATTTTGTTTATGTTAATTATAGTTCTAAAATCCGTGACACTTCAATATGTTCATAGAAGACCTCTATACTCGATAATACCATGAGGACTGAGATTCGTAATCATCGTCTAATGAAAAAAACAATTCACATTCAGACGATCTTAGTTGTTTTTATTCACTTCAAATAATCAAGCGAATATCTAAGCGGTGACCACAAGTGATGCATAGAGCATAGACTGATACCGAGGCACGATAAATGCAAGCGGTGGCTATGTTCTAATGTTTTAATGGCTATGGAAGTGATTATGGCAATGGCTTATGATTATGCGCTATTTATTATGTGAAATTGCAAATATTTATTATATTTACTTAAGTATTTCATTATCATGTAAAACGGTCGTTTTACTTTGTGAAACCAGAGCGACACGTATTAAATTTATTCCTTATGTTTAAGGTCCAGTCTTTGAATGTAGCAGATATTATATACAACGCACGATGCATGACTTCAAGGGATTATCATCGTTCTCAAATGAAATGAAATGAAATGAAATGAAATAATTTATTATGCTTTAAACATGGTAAAAAATGGTCTTGTAGTTAATTGTAGGTACAGTGACATGTCTAACCAAATACATTGGCATGCAAAATATTATCAATAACAATATTCTGAAGTTCTACCTAAGTATCTACCTTTATATATCTACGAAATGGTGATATTGGTTTGTTAAGCCTCAGTAACATGAGTATTTCTTTCGTGTTCCTTTTGAGTGAAAGTAAAGAGAATGTTACTAGTGAGTTAAAATTTAAATTCATGTCTGTGGTTAATCAACTGTTAGTATGTAATATTACTAAGCCGTTAGGAGCAGACAATATTTAGTAATGAATACATCAGTAAAATATCCGGAAGCCTCTTACAGCGATGATAATGATTTCCAGCGATTATTAAACGCAATGAATGTTAGACAGTAGGCGGTTGCATCGCTTAAAAGCTGTTGCCCGCATTTATTTATATTTTAAACTAAGTAGGTATTCGATTTTAGTGAGTCTGGAGTGATAACAAAAAATTAAGGGAGTTGCAGTAGCAAAATAAATGCAATTGATTAAACATTAATGCGGCTCTAAAGATGAAATTAATGTGATTATCAATATTTATATGAAAATGTTTTAATTAGTGCATAAGTACTAGCTTTCAACATGAATCTACCGTGAGACTCAATTTTATTATAATGTCAAACAAACAACCACACAACATGTGAAACATGTCGAGCATTATTTGGCTTTTATACGTGAGTTATCCGTTTTTGTAAATAAGTACTAGTTTCGTTATATTAGGAACCCATGACTGACGATTCAATGTTACTCTATTGATAACTGGGCAGAATATGTATAAAATTATAAATTGATAGTTTGATCCATGATGTTGTTACGACAGACGCGAAGTCAAGAGAAAATAAAAGCTCTAATTTTATAATATCAATTGTTTTGTTATACTTAATTGTATTTAATATAATCATGAATGAGTGATCAGAAGCAATTATTTGATCATCGTTGAGCAAATTCTGAAGCGATAATGATAAATTTAAATAAAATGAAGCGCTGAAAATATCGTTGACGGACGTACTTACTTATAATGATTTGTTTTGGTGTCTTGATAACGTTACTAACACCTAATACGCTCCAGTGAATGAACATTCAGTTGCTTTAATACTTATTTCAATTGTACTTTATTGAGAATTGAGGGGGGGAGGGGTTTGACATGTATATAATATAAATATAGTATATGATACTTACTATAATTAGTATAGGTATAACAAGAAATTGCGATTGCTGAAGGATAATGTGATTATTGCGATTGAAGTACAATGCAAGTACCAGAGCACTACACGGCGAAACCTTGCGGTGACGCGCGAGTGGTGTTGGGCACTATATTAATTTTATACCGACTCACTTCCTCGCAATAAACGATTCGATTTGTCTTAGAAAATGTTGATAATAGAGCAGGGTATATAGGGTAGGGATAATAGTAGTCTAGGTATCTTAATTAACGTAGAAATGGACATTATTGTTGTCTGAATAAAGAATTATTATTATTTATTAGTGACATGTTAGCTTAGCAGATAAAATAGGTGAGATTACAATAGCGAAGTGTACCTACTTTACTTACAAGAATAAATAGTGTTAGTGATAGTTAAGTCCTATTTATCACAAACAGCAAAGTATGTCGTCTCATGTTCGGGTAGAAGCTATGATTTGAGAATATATGATGTACCTACCTTTCCCATCATACTTGCTGCATAGACTTGTACTTTAGACTTGTTGTTTTGTTGGATATGGATCTGAATCAAGAACACTATTGCTGTATTAGTGATAGAATATAGTTGGTGCGTTAGACCGGCAACGCAAAAGAAAGTGAGAGAAAGAGAGAGAGAGAAATGTAGTACACGAATGTCAAGGAGAGATAACACGATAGCATGTTTCTTACACACTGTGAGCCTAAGTGAAACCACTGATGCTCAATTGAACTGAGTTATCTTCCTTTTTCCTTGACACGCTGTACAATTTTTCGGTTTCGTTTAGAGCCGATCTACGTAATCTAATGGAATTACTTAGTATGTTATGTATCTACTAAGTCCAGGACTACTGCCAATAACTATACTGTTATTAATAAAACAAAGAAAAGTGATTTATTGACAAAGCTTAGCACTGCTTAGGTACGAAACTGATTGACACAAAGCTTATGATACTATTTGCAACAGAGCGGTAGTGTGGCAATTAATACATACGTAACAAACATTTCAATCATGTATAGTGTAAAAAAGTGTAAAAAAAAAAAGTACTCATAGGTGTAAAGGTACCTATAAGAAATGAGAATATTGAAAACCGTGTGCAGGTAATTTATGATGTGCATAAAGATGTTTGAAAGTGTAATAATGTTGAATTTAGTACACCACACCATATCAATAATGGAAGTATTTATATTGGCCACAAATAATTAAAAAAAAAAAGAAACACTGATGTGACGATGTTTATACTTTAAGAAGTCTTTATTGTGTTGTTTATTAATAGATTAGAAAGCGATAATTTGGTTGAAATTGATTGCTTATTTGGATGTCATATACGAATGAGGTCATTCATGAGAGATAGGATGGCCGCAGCAGATATTATGGAAATACGAATTCACTGAATTCGCTGAGCTATGCAAGCTTATATTAGTTCAAATTATAAGTGTTATGTTATAGAATGGATACTGATAGACAAGTAATGAATTAGTTTTTTGTTGTTTGCTGGTGTTTAAGATTTTGTGAAAATATAAATTAAATTTATACTTACCTACTTACGAAAAAAAAAACACACCAGTGTTATACGTAGAGTGTAATCGAATAGATGTAGAGTTGCGTACAAAATACTGTATTGTAATTGATAGTTTCGAACCACGGTTTGTGAAAAATAATAACTTGATATTGTATACAACTTAAGTACCGAAAATAACTTAACATTTGAAAAATTACTTGTGTTGTCGTGTACAGTATTTGTAATTGTTCTATTTTCATTTACCTTTTCTGTCACAGCCACCAGTGGCCTGATTTGTGATACTCAGCATGGTTCTTAGTCGATGCATGCATCTGATTACGCACAAGCAAATTATTGGATTGTAAGAGAGTAAGATCTCGTGCGTACCTATATACCCACAACAGCATGTGAACGTGTATTGGTACTTCTGCCGTACTAGGTAGCCTTTCAGGATCAGTGCTGGGTACCACTAATCGTGTTAAGTGTTGCCTGAGGTCAGGCATAGGTCAGGACGGCCGACTGTTAAGAATTCAAATCTGATCCTTCGTTATGGTAAATGGAAACAGACTTTGTAAAGAGAACAAACTCATTGGACAGGGCAGTGACGTTGACAGTTGACAGATGTCAATGGCACTGTTTTGGCGCCAAGCGTTTGGGACGCGCAGATTGTATTGTGATTCCGACTGTGAGATGCTGATTGTGATTATGTGTAGTAGTAATAAGTCCGAAGTGTAAATCTGTATTAATGGTAATAGAACACGTAGCGACTAATAAGAAAAGACTATGCCCGTGAGGTTTCTTGCTAGTTCTTCCCGCGGAGGGTCACTTTGAACTAGCTCAATTTACTGTGTTGTTGACCAAGAGAATAAAACGATGTCCGCTACCAAACTGACTTTCATTGGATGTAAGAGAGGATCTTTACAGACAAAATCTTACAACAATGCCAGGCAAAAGTAGTCTTACTTCCAGAAAACATTACAATATTAATAAACCCTACAAAGTGCCCAGAAATTCGAATTAATGAACTAACTGGTCATGCCGTCAAATAACCAAATAAAAAAAAAAAAACCTATTTATATTACTTACCTATACTATAATACACCTTTGGATATTTACGTAGATGTTCTACCATCCAAAATTAGGCTATCTGAAGCTGCCGTTCCAGTCTTGGAAACAATTGCCGCACGATTTCGCAAGCCAAAACAAGTGCGATGTAAAGTGTGAAATAAAATAAGCAAACTGGACACTAGATTAACGTGGAAACCCTCCGCGAAAACGCTCCCTGAGCAGTCGTGCTCATTACCGGCGAGTTACGCACTACGTTTCAATTAAAAACTCCACTCAACTAAGGCACAGAACACACCGAAAGCGGCACGTGTCCGCTGGCCTGCTGGCCTTCTCCGAATTTAGAATTTCGAATTTAGCTTCGTAGTCGTTAACACGAGAGTTCGAGGGACGGTAGTGATTACGAAGTTCGAACTTTGTGTGGTTAGCGCCTCTGTTTTATGAAGTTGCAAGTAACAATTTTGAAAGTCTTAACTAACACATAGCAACACCAGTCCATTTAGTCCAATCAGGCAATAGAGTTTTTGACCATGTTTAGACGTGTGAAATGTTAACCCGCTGCCTTGTTTAAAAGAGATTTAAGCGTACGCAGGTACATAGATACAGACAGTGTGGGGCACCATTGTTATATATGTTTTTTTTTAATATGAATAGGAAGGCAAACGAGCAAGTGGGTCACCTGATGGAAAGTGATCACCTCTGACCATAGACAACGGCAACCCTGGAGGGATCGCAGATGCGTTGCCAACCTAGAGGGCTAAGATGAAATGCCTCTTATGCTCGTAATTTCCCCGGCTGTCTTACTCTCCACACCGGAACATAGCAGTGCAAGCACTGCTGCTTAGCGGCAGGATTAGCGAGTAAGATGGTGGTAGCGATCCGGACGGACCTTGCACAGGGTCCTACCACCCGCAGAATGTATATGTTATGATAAATAAGTAATTCGTGAGTTATATATAATACCAGGTACTGTATGTCTGACTCGACGACGGCGACTCTCTTCTAGAATAATAGTGTATGGTGGCAGCAATAGTTCCAGTTTTGACCACCTCCTACAGACAACTTTGTGGCACTGTTCAAGCTTAAATTTCATAGAGAAACTACATCTCTTAAGCGCAAGCGCGTGTAGCCATGTTGTCTGCGGGTCTGGTGTAGCCCAAGCCTAAACAAGGGCGGCATGATAAATTCAGCACCCCTCCTGCCCCCTCCCTCCACTAATTGGATTCCGAGAGGCGCGCTGGCTATTAGTGTGAGCAGGACGGGAGATAGGGATGGCGGGTTTGTAATGAGAAGTTGGATAAAAGTGATGTGCATACCGTTAATAACTTAAATCAATTCTTCCAAAGAAAAGTTCTTATCGACGGCGTTATAGACGGTAAACATTATCAAGAAGGAATGCGACTTTTTCGCGGCTATATTAATAGAGCATCTTGTTTTTCTAATTGGTGAATGGACTGATTTTGATGCGGTTTCTTTCATTCGGAAGGTACCTAGTTTCCTTGCGGTGGTACATAATGGCTTTCTAGAGCGCAACTCTCGCGCGCAACAGGGAATATTCATGATTTTTTTCATGGGCTATGAATCATGACTCTCATTAAAAGTTCATAATATTTTTTTCAAATAATTATTAAAATAACCGAGATATTAAGCTATCAAAGGTTGTCTCTATCTCTTTCTAGAAAAACGGAATTTTACTATTGAGTTCATATGGGCGTTGTGACTATATGGTGTCACTTGTCATATCGGATCTCTCTTTCTAATCACTGACTAATTAGAAGTTAAAAACTCTTACCTATATTTTCCGTATTTCTTGACCGATATTACTTATAAATTCACTTTTTGTCATCTCTTTTACGATATTATCAAATTTAATAAGAAATGTGATATTTTTTAGTGCATATTCCCTATTGTGTCAGGCGTTATTATAGTAGTATATTGCGTTTAAAATAACACCATACACCGAAACTAACACCCCAACTTCGGTGGGAGGTTCATCTCACCTGGCAACCCCGAGGTCTGTTACCGAGCTCCGACTAAGATGAAATTAGGAGCTGCGTAATGAAATTCCAATATCAAAGAAATTCTGCTCTTCCAGCCTTAGATTTGCCTAATACTATGAAAATGAGTAATGAATAATATGATAACATTATGGTGTATTTCTAAGGATCTTATTTACCACTGATAAGTTCCTGATCCCTATTTACCCTACTCGACAATTCTCGGTGACTAGTAACACTTCAGGGGCCGTACCATGACGTCTTAGTGCGATTCAGTTTAGGTTCGCTCGCTGTCAGATACATACAAAAAGTGACAGCTAAAACTTGAACTGAGTCGGAATTAGGACGTCATGGTACGGCCCCTGTTTTCATTACGAAGTCGACAAGAATCTACGCCGGCTAGCTAATTGTCATTTGGCGCCGCGACAAGTGTCAAATTGGTATAGTATGGGTACTTATGCGTAAGTACTTAGGTACAGTCAGCGTCAAATAGTTCGTGACACCCAAAGTGGCCAAAAAGTTAGCGACACGACCTTATTTCAAATGCAACAATGACGTGTTGCGAACTATTTGACGCTGACTGTACTACGGTACACGTTATTTTCATAAGTGTATTGTAATGGTAGTAATTACAAAATTCATATGAAATTTTCGTTCCTTTCTAAAGTTACCAATTTCTGTCAATTCCTTCTTTGATGGCAGCTTACTGTATCTTCGACTTTTACTATACTTAAAATAAGATACTTATACTTAGATATATATGTATATTTAGCAGCTGCGCTCGAAGGGATACAGGAATACTCAGAAATCCGTTCATGCACTCGTCTGTTAGTACCAGAGTACCAGACCGTTCATATTGTTTATGCCCAGTACTTAGTATCGCTTGTTTTCGCACCCGATACTGTTAGGAGCCTTATTCTGCTTTGTTCAGTAATTTTCAGCACTTTTTTTGCTGTCATATCTCCGCTACGAAATTTAGCTTAACTATTAAACTAAACAAAAGTTTATCTGTAGTCCAATACTCACCGCAGAAACGCTGCTTAATTTAAGACTGGGTCAAATTTTATTGTCTCTGTTATCTTAATTTATTTATTAATGATCATCAACGGTCACATAAACGAGTTGCAGCCTCTTCCTCGTTACCCTATAATTAAACCGACTTTACCCCTCAGGGGTAATTACCCCTAGATCGAGAACAGAAGACCTAGTCTACACTCAACGAGCCTTCGTACAGAATACAGCGCGCCGGCGCCGCGCTATCATTACACTGTCACTGCGTTTATCTTAATTCACGTAATAACCCCGCAGCGTTTACGCTGATCGATGCTAATGGCTTTTATTGATATAGGCTAGGTGTTAGTTTAGCCTATCCGACGGTATTTAGCGCTCGTAAACTGGCCTAATGCCGGACTACTGACATATTCTTGACAATGCGTGACTTATAAGGCAGTTGTTACTGGCCATGAACAAAAAAGAATAAATTAGACAAAGTGTTATTTAGGGCATAGCCTGCAGCAAAACCAGATGAATGCACTGGTGTTTACATTTTCGAGTACTTTGAATGTTCATTTACTCGTGCTACTGCCTGTATGATATCTCCATTTCAGTGTAGACACTCTGAGGGTAATGTCGGCAACACCAGTTCTTCTTCTGATCTCTATGTTTGGTATGTGGTCTAACAAGGAGATACCTAGCATCTTTCTCTCCATAGCCTTCTGCGCCACTTGAAGATAGTGCATCACAGATCTTGTCAGAGTCCAAGTCTTGCAACCGTACGTGAGAACGGGTAAAACCAATGATATTACATATAAACTGGGAGTAGATATGTCACTACCGCGCCCGAGTTGAAGATTCATAAATGACCCAATTGTCTCATTTACCTCAAACAAGCCACAGTATGAGTAGTCCGTGACAGTCAATGTGACAGTTGACAGAGGGAACGTTTTTCAAACGCAATTTACTAGGAACGTAACATATCTATACTATGAAATATCATTGGGTAAAACACACTGACACTGATCTAACACTCGCCGTTTCAAGCATGTCGGTATGTCACTCAAGAAGACATCATTCAGTTTCCCGAATGCGGCCCAACCCAGTTGAATTCGACGATCTATTTCAACGACTTGCGAATGTTTGCCCAGACATCGCTTTACCAAGGTACACATACTCTTGGACGCGTTGAACATAATGGCCATGGACAGAAATACCCTGAACTTCCTGAGTGCACATAATTTGAGTCTTAGCCATGTTCATCCTCAATCCAACGGCCCTTGACGCGTCATCGAGACTCTCGAGCATCATTTAGAATCGTTTAAATAAAAGTTATTATTATTAGTAAGTAGATAGATAGATTGCGTGACAGTCGTGGAAAAATATTAAGCAATTAAAGTAGCTCAATAAAATATAATGTTTCAGTTTTTAACCGAGCTGAAATAGTACCGGTTAACCGGTTTTTCGGTGTTACAATAACTTTGAACTATTAGATGAATAATCTATTCTTATTTTAAAGCTCATTATTTGAGGCATAAATTTACCAATCACTTTAAGTTTTACAATTGTGGTGTACGGAGTTTAAGCAGTTTTTGAACAAGACAGGTCATTCATGATTTTTTTGAAAAAGATCAACAAAGTACTTATAAGACTAACTACAGTTTCACATTGAGACCACAATTGCATGTTTACAAGTATACATAGAATACAGTCTGTATCATTCATTCAAAGATTAACTGGCAGCGATCCCTTAAAGGGATAAGTTCGCATCTTTACATGTATCTTGATGTTTGACTGGGCACGTATTTAAACATCGAAAGTTAAAATATCTAAAATTAAAAAGTCGACGGTCAAAATATCGAAAATCAGAATGTCGAACGATCATAAGGTCGAAATTCAAAATGTCGAAAGTATATGTTATCGAATGGTACAATTATCGAATGCTTAAATTTCGAAAATCTGAATATCGACGGCTACATTATCGAAAATCAGAATGTCGAACGATTATAAAGTCGAAATTCATAATTTCGAAAGTATATATTATCGAATAGTACAATTATCGAATGCTTAAATATCGAAAATCAGAACGTCGAACGATAATAAAGTCGAAATTCAAATTATCGAAATTATATTATCGCATGGTACCTACAGTCGTCATTGAATATATCTGATCACATAAGGATGCTCAATAATGTCTGAACATGCATTCCAACGCCCTCACGGAAAGCGCGGGCAACATAGGTTAGGTTAGGTTAGTATTGCGTCAAGGCGCGAAGCGCCTGAACTAGGCGGAATAGGAGCTCCGCGAAGCGGAGCTCCGTCGACTTTCTTTCGTAGGTAGCTATTCAAAGTTATTTTGTTAATCACACATTTTACTTGTCATGCGTAACATTTATTCGCATGAGAATTGAATAGCGTCAAGAAAGAGTCGACGGAGCTCCGCTTCGCGGAGCTCCTATTCCGCCTAGTTCAGGCGCTTCGCGCCTTGACGCAATACTAACCTAACCTAACCTATGATGCCTGCGCTTTTTTACAGAGAATAGGGATTGTTCGGCATTTGAGCTGTAGGAATGTGAACCGTCAATATAATAGCAGTAGATGTTAAGATCGCTCGCTATTTCAATTTTCGATATTTTAAACGTTGGGTTTTTGATGGTCGATATTATGTGTTTCGATTTTAACATATATCGAGCATTTGACTGTAGATATTTTGAACTTTCGATATTTTAGCCGTTCGGTATTTGAATTTTAGATATTTCAGACGTCGATATAATAATAGTAGATATTTAGATCGTTCGATATTTTAATTTTCGATATTTTGACCGTCGACTTTTTAACCTTAGATATTTTAAATTTCGATATTCAAATACGTGCCCGTTTGACTATTGTGTTTGTGTAACTTACACTAAATTTAATTTTACCTTACACTAAGTCATCATCAGTCTTCACTATACTTTAGATTAGTCATATTTACAACGGGAGGTAGACCGCGATTGACGGTCAATCGTGGTCTACCCCCGTGATAAATATGTCATAATAAAACGGTTTGTATTTACGCAAAATGATATTGCAAATAGTACAGAAAAATAGTCAAAAATTATTTAAAAAATATGATATAATGTATCACACATGCATAATTATATTATAAGCACGCATGTTACAAATTACGAAAACTGTCGTTGATTTTATGTTTCAATGTTTTTGTATGAATTTCAAACTTATGATATTTATATTTTGTAGTAAAAAGTAGGTAAGTAGTTTTAATCACGGTATCAGACATGTACTTACAGATAAATTTCAAGTAATTGTTGAATAAAAATGAGCAAATATTTCTCATTACAGGTTAAAGTTAGACAGGCTAAAGTAAAAATTGGATACTAAGTAAAATTACTACGAAATTATGGAAAGTACGGGTCCACATATTTTACACATAATTAGGCACGTAATTAGCAATACAAAAAATAAATAAAAAGAATATAGTCTAGTACTAAAAATGATTAGTAACTAAGACAGAAAAAAGTTATCATACCTGTTCCGAACTCCAGAATTGTAACTTCGATATTAATTTATAGAAAAACAACTTAAGCTTGATCGCGTCTGTTCTTTGCGGGGGCTAGGAGGGTAATCGAGCAATATTTTAACGGGTAGTGTTATGTGTAGGTCGATTTCGTCACGACGCCAGGCGCATATCAAGGAGAAACCAGGATAAAGTAAAAATATCGCTGGACAAACTTGGAAATTAAATATTTTTGTGAGTGGTTACAGTAATCAATGTAATTTATAAATTAAACAACGTCATAGTATGTCCATAACATTGGCTGCAAAGAAAACATTTGAGTAAATCTGGTAAAAAGTGGTATTTAGAGCAAAAAAGTTGAGGGATATCGATTTGGACACGACAGGTTAAAGTAAATAAGGTACTATATGCGTTGTTAATTAATTTTGGGTTTGCTAAAATGTTATTATAATAGTTGGCCTCAATATGCGACATTTATATGTACCAAGTAAAAATCTTACACTATCAAAAAAATATAATTCTAACATACTTTTTATTCAAAAACTGATTGACAGGTTGCGGTGCCAGTTTTTTGAGAATTACCGTACTCGTTTTAATTAAGCGAGTGTCAATTTGGGTTCTTTAAGGCTCCCTGCGTGTAAGAAAAACGTCATCATCGCGCTTAGCTCTTCTTGAAATTTGGTACACAGATAGTTTTAGTCCCCGGGAAGAACATAGAATAGTTTTTATCACGGAAAACCACATGTACTGACGAGCAAAAATAACGGGTCACTTTTCATACAAAGTTCTATGAAAAGAGACCCATTATTTTTGCACCTCAGTGTAGTTCCCAAGGGATAACGATAATCGAATTCTGCGCAGATTTTTTTTTTATGTGAATACGAAGGCAAACGAGCAAGTGGGTCACCTGATGGTAAGCGATCACCAATGCCCATAGACACCCGCAACCCCGGAGGGATTGCAGATTCGTTGCCAACCTAGACGACTTAGATGAAATGCCTCTTGTGCCCGTAATTACTATGGAGTAACAGTCAACCGCTAGTATTCTATATCCAACACCCTGAAACACAAGAAACACCCATATTTCTAGTTCAGGCTAAAATGTTGTTAAATGATCATTTTGTAAAATGATGCTTTTGTCAACAATTTTTAGGTCAAATGGAAGGACTCCAGTTCAGGCATATGAGGTGTTAACTTAGATTTTATAAGGAAACTTTGTTCTAAGTTATAATTTTGTATAACATTTCTGAATAAATTATCTTTATCTTTTTTATCTTTTATCTGTGAATATGGAGTATACAGAATACATAATCTGCTAGTAACAACACTAACGCTTCCTTAATCCAAATTACCGGTAATTATAACTCCGAATTACATGGCAAATCAAAGCTGGCAACACGTTCGCGGGCTAATAGGTAATTAAGGCCGGGCCGGTACAGGCTGATTACCGGTCCGCAATTACGGTATAGGATACATAGGATGGTGAAGGCGTCAATCCCGCCCCTATGTGCTGCGTTTAGACCCCATAGACGAGTGAGTTTGGTTTCAAAAAGTTTCGAGTGGGGGATGAGGATCCGTATGCTTAGTGTAAGTTTTCGATAGCAAAATACGTCTCGATAACGTTTGCGTTAAACTGTCAGATACTATGAGAAATTTTAGTTGCCATTTCGATCCGCAAGTGGCGCTGCCAATTAATCCATAGTAATTGAGACGTTTACGTGAACGCGTTCGAGACGTTTTTATATGCGAAAACTTACACTAGAGGCTCCGATAACCTCTTGCTCGTTTTATGGTTCTCTTCTCTTCTTCCTCATAAAGAAAAGAGTGCCTTTTGGACTGCGCCCTGAGTAACAACGGTTAACTTATTATTTACAATTGAATTGCCAAGCTGAATATATTTTTTAAACTTGTGTGCAACTGATGTATTCTAGATTGTCTTCGACGGATGTCAGTTAATAAACAGCGTTCCTAAGAAATGTAGCTTGGAATTTAGAATATTAATAATTGTGTTTCCCAAGCATTTCCGTACATATCAGCAATGCAGCTTGTAAAACGAATATTCGATACATTTGCTTTAAAAAGTTGGCATCTATTCTATTTGATGTACAATAAGCCAAAGCTTGATGCCTATAGTGCATTCGAACGCAGCGCGAAAACCCACACACCTTCGGTTTCGGTCATATAATTCTTAGTTTGTACAGATTTTCCGACGAGACGTCTATAATCGCACTCGACTCAAAATAAAAATATCCAGTCAGCCAGTAGTGTAAACACGGCACATACCGGTATATAATTATTATTAACATTGAGCAGTTTGGCGCGATGCGTAATTAAAATATAGTTAGAGGCGACGGTGGATTGATGCCCTAATAGAAATGTACCACATTACATTAATGGAGGGCAGAGCTATCTCTTTTTTGTTTGATTGATGAGGTTTACACGTTGGTGTTATAATTACAATCAAGAGATTAAGACATCTCGTTTTTGTTTAGAATAAAGTCTGTATTGTTTGACGACCGGATAGCCTAGTGGTTAGTGACCCTGACTATGAAGCTAGAGGTCCCGGGTTCGAATCCCGGTAGGGGCAGACATTTGTATGATGAATACGAATGTTTGTGCCCGAGTCATGGATGTTGTATGTATTTGTATTTACCTACATTATATAAGTATGTTTATCCGTTGCCTGGTACCCATAGTACAAGCCTTGTGCTTAGTTTGGGACTGGGTCAATTGGTGTAATTTGTCCCATGATATTTATTTATTTTATTATTATTCCAAGTAATACGTAATAGTTCTGCGCTGTTGCCCGCAACTTAGTTTGCGTTTCGAGAGAATATTGCTCGTTCCCGGAATGAAAAGTAAAGTCTTTGTTATTTGAGGATCTAGCTTTCGATTAGTAAAATATTTTTTTGAATCGGTGCAGTAGTTCCACAAATTTCCTACAAAAAACACATCTTCTTTATCCTACTGTTAAAAAAACGATATCTCTTGTAGATACTAAAGAACTAGTAGTAGGTAGCAGTGGCGTGGCGTCAAGTATATCAGAAGGCAAGCCGAAGGGAACTTAACTAGCCTTTTCCTCTAATTCTGGACAATAATTTGCCCAACTGCCTTAAAATAGGCCGGTGGGAATCGAGTTCTATGGACGCCACGCCACTGGTAGGTAGTGTACTTAACCGCACTATACTTTCCAACTATGAAAATTTAAATGCACTTTTTGAAGAACTCAAAAGTACTACAACAAACACAGAAGACACAGTTCAAGTCGAGTTAGTCGGGAACCATAACATTAAAATTAACCTAGGGGGTAATACGTTTATAATTACTTGACGCCTTTCCATCCACTACCGGCGCGAGAGCAGCGATCAACGCACACGCATAATATTAGGTATGTTTTATTATTAATCGTATCATTAGAAATAAATAGGTTTAAGAGTGGTAGCCTAGTGGTTTGACCTGTGGCCTCTCAAGCAGAGCGTCGTGGGTTCAAATCCCGGGCTCGTAACTCTGAGTTTTTCGGAATTTATGTGCGAAAATTACATTTGTAATTTGCCATGAGCTTTTCGGTGAAGGAAAACATCGTGAGGAAACCTGCACACATCTGCGAAGAAATTCAATGGTGTGTGTTAAGTTCCCAATCCGCACTGGGCACGCGTGGGAACTGTAGCCCAAACCCTCCAATACACGGAGGAGGCCTATGCCATGAGGCACGCCGAATTTCGCGACAATTTAATAAATAAATAAAAAATAAACTACAATAACAACAACAACATGTACTTACTGAAATTGTACTGAATGCGGAATAAAAAGGCTTATAAATAAATAAATAAATGTTGCATACAACAGCGCATACGTCACACGCATGCCGCACCATCGAACGCCGGGGCGGGCGCGCGGGGAGCGAGGCGGCTCCGCCGGCGGCCAGTAGCATTCAGAACGTCATAACGCCAGCACTTGTTTATTTGTTTGTAAAGTTTGGAATATAGTTTTTTATTAGCGAACCAGTCGCCCCTTTTAATTACATACTCTCATCTCAAGCAGGAGCACCTATCAGCTCCAACAATAAATAAGAGTTTAAATTCATTGAACTACGAATAGATACGATATACTTGGTCAGAGTCGAAGAGAGTTTTTGTGGGACCAAAACACTAGTTACATTCTTCGATGTTGGGGCTTACCATGACGCTTAGTGCGATTCAGTTTAGGTTCGCTCGCTGTCAGATTCATACTGAAAGTGACAGCTAAAACTTGAACTGAGTTGGAATTAGGACGTCATGTAAAGCCCCTAGTCTGGGAGCAAAGAAAAACATAGAATATACCAGATGCTTCTTCTCCCGCGCAGATGTTAAAAGCCCGCCGAGGGAATGAGCGAAAATCTTAGGAATCATGTTAGATTCCCCTTTCCACCTATATACGTCCACAATCATGCTAAAACGGGACATTTAGGCTCTGTTTACCCGGTAAGGGATAATGACGTAATTTATGTATGTATGCATTTATAGGTTTAAGAGAAACCTAAAACTGCTTTTTGAAATCCACCACTATTCTCAATCAATGAGTTTATGAACTTGTTTATAGTAAAATCCAAATAAGATGTCTTAGCATTCTTTAAGTACGATAGGATTGTACGCATATAATGTATTTGGTTTTGACTTGCTAAATGTGACTGACGTTACTTGGCGAACGAATTTGAGTCTGAATCTATACACGTCTATTTTAATAAGGGCCTGTGTCACCACTCCTTAACTCTCAGTTATCTATGATGACGTCTCTGTCTGTTTCGTAGTAATAAATAGAGACGGAATCATAGATAATTGACACTTAAGAGAGTGTTGAAACGGGCCCTAAGGATACCAAAAATGCCTAAAGTGAAATTTTACGTTTGGCTATTTGTCTGTCTATATCTTCTCCTCCTCTTCCAATCCATAACCAAGCACAAATCTAACTAATATTATAAATGCGAAAGTATGGATGGATGGATAGATGGATGGATGGATGGATGGATGGATGGATGTTTGTTTGTTACTCAATCACGCCAGAACGGCCCAACCCAACGGATCTGGATGAAATTCGGCACATAGATAGAGAAAAGTCTGGAATAGCACATAGGCTACTTTTTATCCCGGAAAATTGCGTAGCTCCCGCGGGATAGCGATAAACGAATTATTTGCAGACGAAGTCGCTGGCAACAGCTAGTAAAACATAATATAATATTTCGTTAATGTTTATGTATTTCATTTAATCCGGGCTAATGCCATCTGTTGGTTTATTGGTATACCGAAGCACTCGAATAAGGTCATTTTCAAGCAATTTTGTATGGAAGTTTCAGTCAAAGTTTATTGAGTCTCCATCCTTCATTGTTAGAATCTCAGAAAAATTAGACGTTGAAATGTATCTTCCTAAAATGTTGAATTCTGTCTTCAAAGTCAATCCAAAAACCAGTAATGCGACTTTGCCACTTGATTCATGGGAACAGATTTTAAAAGATCAAGTCATTCTTTTGTTTTATTTTGAAATTGGAAACTAGCTGTCATTTACCCGGTCTTTACTTTCATGGGAAAATAAAGTTAAAGGGTCGCTTAGGGCCTTTAGACACTTGATTTTTTGCGGTTCACAAGAGAGTTTGACCTACAGCCGCGCTTAGAGATGTCTGTTTGTAGTTAGATCTTAAATACGTATATTTACTTGGCATTAATATTTCACACTTACATTTTGTTTAACAAAACAAGTTTAAGATACGGTTTTGATGTTAAGTAATTTGCAGTAAATCGGTATTTTGTTAATTGTAATAGATTTCGTAAAACGGATTTACAAATAATGGGTATAAAAGAAAGGTAAAAAAAATAACATCCATTATCAGTGCGGCAATAGTGCTCTATCTGGCAAAACCAAGACAGTTTAAGTGAAGAAGAAGAATGAAATTTCTGGCACAAGAGAACAGGTGACCGCCATACTCGTCGGCAGCCCTATTTAAAAAAAAAAAAAGTGGTACGATACGTAGAGTTTCGACTAAAACTAAGAATAGATAGGTTATCCTGTAAAAAGCAGTAACAACATCCAAACAACATAATTAAATCACACACGCAACCTGAATTTAAATAATAAGATCACATTATTAACGACGCCCGAACAAAAATGGCTGTCGCCTCGTTCGGCAATCGTCATCACTTACATGTTAAGAAAGTCACAACACGGGCTGTCAAATCAATTTCATTCACGCGAGCAGATCATTAAAGTTGAATTAAAGCTATCTCTCGTTCGTGAGAACGCCGCTCTTTCGCTCACTCATTCGTTCAGTCATTCGTTGGCTCACGATCCGTTAATAGGGTTCATAAAAATTTGTCAGTGCCGAGGAAAGTGAGCTATTTGTGTGAGATTCGTATAATTTTCATGCATTTGTAGCGCTAATGTTTGCAATGAAGACTACCTGGATGTATGAGGTCATTTGTAATTTGCGTAAGCCCGCAAAGATTTATTTTTACACTGAGATCAAATAAAAGTAAAGACGAACTTGCGCGTCGCTCATTTAATTTGCTTAGCGGAGTCAGTAAGCTTAGTGAATATTTTCGGTAGCAAAGTTCGTCATGATCACGTTTGCGTAAAACTGTCAAAAACTATGAGAACTGGTTTCGTTTCATGAGTTTCGTTCATAATAACTTAGGATGTTAATGCTATAGCTTATATATTTATGCTATCATAAAGGACTCCGTCTTTACTTTTTATTTGATCTGAGGTTCTAAGGTTCGTTAACTACAAAAACTGAGAATAATCAAACATAAACAAACCGTATTAATGTTTGCATATAGCGGATACTAGAGAATCGATGAGTTAAATTCCTGCGAATGCGAAGGCCGTACCTAAGTATAGGTACCAATATTCGCAATGGTCAATAGGTGCAGAAGAAATTGATAATGTATGTGGAATGGAACGTTAGAGAGTAGGAAGATGACGGACGATATTATGAGTGAGACGACGAATATTCGATTTGAAGAATGAGGTGACGTATGTAAGATGGTTAGAGATTTAGTTTGATGCAGTCTGCGGTATACGATTTTGATACGTTAATATGTGAAGAACATGAAATAAAATATTATTCGGTGACTAAGTCAGTAGGCTTATTGTCTAACTCGCTCGCAATCGCCATCGTGTTGATTTTGACAGTTCATGTATGGGCTGACAATTGGCATCGGAATTAGCTAGCTGTCACATTCATACACTAAATTAACTAAACTAATAAACTAATTAATTAACTAAAGAGTTAATTTAGTCCCACATGGATTTTGTATCTCCTATTTGACCTAAGCGCTACAGTCCCACATCCCCCCAAATCATGGCTCACGCATAGTCAATCGATGCCGCGTTCCCATATTAATCCTGCGCCGGCGACACTGACAGCCTGTAATGAGCGACATTAGTCGCCACACAATGTCTGAAAACGGTTCATTCATTTCGCCATCATTTTAAGTGTTAATGAATCATTGAGCTTTGTTTAATTTTAAATTTTTGATGGCACTTTTGAATTTGGCGCTGTGTTGTCACGCGGATTCGTCTGCGAAGTATTCGTTTATCGCTATCCCGAGGGAACTACGCAGTTTTCTAGGACGAAACTATCCTATATGTTAATTTGGGATGTGAACTATTACGTACATAATTGCAACAAAATTACGCCAAGCCAAATATTTGAGCTATGAACGCTCACGCGGCAACGGCGTAGTTTAAACTAGGTTTGATGAGGATTCCGTATCCGGTTCCTCATAATGAGGAAGTTCCGCAAATTTTTGAGTTTCTCCACCACTACCACTTCCACGTAAACGAAATTAAAAAATCCTCTTCCTCTTAAATTTAGTGGAATTTTCATTTCACCGCGCTATGGGTGAGGACCAAAAAGTAACACACCGTTAAAGTTGCGTTAGTAAGGTAGTTATGGTTGCCTGGTAGAGATCGCTCTGTAGCGATAAGCCTGCCTATAGTTACCTTATTACTTCTGTATACCTTTTTCTGTTTTGATTGTTATATGTGGTGTTCAATAAAGAGTTATTGTATTGTATTGTATTGTAGTTAAAATTTGCTAACTTTTGCCATTGTGACGAAGAAAGTTATCCATACAAATACAATATCGCGTATTCACTCAGGCGCTCGTACATTTTCATAAAACAAACTTCCCAGTGGTTTCGATTATTAAAATAAACATTTATGAGCATAATAATTATGTTGTCTACTTTTTAATTTTCAAGTAATATTGTCACTCTCACACCTCGCAATCCTATCACTCTTTCTATTCCTCATCCGCTTCCTCATCCGCATCCTCATTAAAATCCTTCCTAATCCTCTTCCACAAAATATGTGCTTTCTTCCTTTTTCTTATCAACCCTAGTTAAACCGAACTCACTCCACCGTTGCAGTGTGCTAGGTTTAAGTTTGCGGTCCAAAGCGTGTGCGTTGAAATGCCAAAAATACTGAGAACAGAACATGTTGCCGTTTCTATCCGCAAGTGGCGCTGCCAATCTTTCTATAGTATTTAAGACGTCAAAGTGGACACTTTCGAGGTGTTCTTTTGTGTGATAACTGACACTAGACTAGAGGCTCAAAACTTTGTCTTTCCTTTTTATTTGCTCTGAGCCTTATTCAGTTAAGTTGTCGTATCCAAAGTTTATTTGTGTCTATCTATCTATCTATCTATCTCCAGCCTATATACGTCCCACTGCTGGGCACAGGCCTCCTCTCAGAATGAGAGGGCTTGGGCTATATAGTTCCCACGCGGGCCCAGTGCGGATTGGGAACTTCACACACACCATTGAATTGCTTCGCATTTGTGTGCAGGTTTCCTCACGATGTTTTCCTTCACCGAAAAGCTCATGGTAAATTTCAAATGAGATATCGCACATAAATTTCGAAAAACTCAGAGGTGCGAGCCCGGGATTCGAACCCACAACCCTCTGCTTAAGAGGCCACAGGTCAAACCACTAGGCTACCATGGCTTTTTTATTTGTGTAATGTTTTGGAATGTCTATAATGGATGACATAATCTGAGTTATTTTGATACTCTTAGCTAGTAGTAGCACTTAAGCGGGTACCTAATAGTTATTGTAACTCAGAATTATTCCGATTTTGACATGTTAATAGATTAAATGCTTACTCGTGTCTTATAAGTTTTATTGTGGTTGTTAAATTGTTAAGTAAATAACGCTTTATGATGTATCTTTATAATACTCCGTAAAGTTTATGATGTTTACCCTATACAGATTCTTCCCTGCCTAACAATAGCGCAATAAAAGGAAATCAATTGATTGATTTTAACGCGGCGTGGAATTTTCGAAATTGGAACGCGACCACTTTCCAAATTGCCTTCATAAACGCGATAATTGGAAGCGCATTGGCCAGTAGCTTTAACTGAAACTAAACTTTAAATTTAATGTTGCCTCATTTAAATTTGTTAATTTAACTTATTTTATATTGAATCACTAATGTTAATTTATAACCTACTATTATTTAAGTATCTTATCGAGGAAATAAGCAGGTCTTTATCCAATTAACACTGGCCGTAAATAACTCGACTTGAAATTTAAAAACAAAACTATTAATAAAAGCAAATTAATAATTGATGTATAATCCATTCACGCCACACGTCGCCCAATAAATTAAATAAATCGCAGTATCACAAGCATTATTTACAGAGATAACTAAATAAGAGCTGGTTAAACAATAACTAAGTGCTAAATTGCGCGTTATCGAGGTAATTAGTGTGTTATTAACGCTAAGTATAGTTATGTTTTTATTGATAGTTCGCTAGTAGTAGTAAAGTAAGAGATATTATAAGATATGATTGAAAAAATAAAAATAGAGTTAAGTGTTTAGTATAAGGCTATTGGCGCTGGCAGTTAAAGCGGTCAAGATAAAATAAACGTCCAAAAAACTAATCTTAGTTTAAAGCGACAGTAAATTATGACACTGGCCATCTCATTCCACCCGAGCCAAAAAGCCTACGAGAAAAAATGAAGCGTTCGAAATTTAATTTATTCAAAATTGAAACGTCACGGCACACAAAGGCGCGGGCACAATGGCGGCGGCCGCGCGAGTGTTAACACGAAAATTAAATGCTGATATCACAATTAATCAAGAGGCTATATTAATAATTGGCTATTCACTACGCCGTGAGGTGTCAAATTATATTGCTCAATTAACCGCTGGTGGAATAGAATAGGGCGTGTTTGGCCCTGTTTATAAATACGGAACTTGTTTTCTTTTGTGCCGCGGATACTGGGAAAGTTTTTGTATCGCCGCGTGGAGTTAATAAGTAACTGCACAATAGATTAGATGGAGTATGATACCGGAGTGGATGAGGAGAGGAGGTCGGGACGTTACACTACAATGGTAGGTAGGATTCGTTTAGATTCTTTAAGGTGTCATCCTATGCCCGAACTCGGCTTTTCGAGGTTCTAAGTATTGCATTCGCATTTTAGTTTTTTCCCATTTTTAATTTAGTTCATACCGGTAAAAAGTAGCTATAGATCTGAGTCGACATAATTGCGAGATTGTTTGTTGTACTCTCACATTCTATGTTTATTATAACGTTTTGATTTATAAATCTTGTAGGTATTATTGTTATCTAGAATGATGTATTTACTAACTCTCGATGAAATAAGTATTAAACATCTATTTGCATCTACCTGCTTTGGGTGGTGTAGGTACTGGTGTAGCGGCACACGTAACGGAATGATGAGGATCCGGGTTCGATTCCCGGCCATATCTTTACTTTTCGGATCTTTCTATGTGTTATACTTTTCGGTGTCGTTTAGAAATTTTATCTATTTGCAGTTAAATCCACATTGAAACGAAGTTCTCAGGTAGGTACCTAAATCGAGATATAAATTACTGAAATCAATTAAGTTATCCGAAATCCCACGGAATTTTTTAATGTAGTGTCTGTCCAAAAAGTTTGACTTATCAAATTAGACCCTCGAAATGGATTACTAAACTGTGAAATCACGCATTAAAAAAAACTGGAATCATAAAATAAAACAGTTTAGCGTTGAGTAGGTCCGAGCCGTCGTCGACAATAAAATAAATGTTTAATAACTACTAATACATTATTAACCCATATACGTATTTTAATCTACACAAATGTCTTTACTGGGTCCGGTGATGCTTAATACGGTTGTAGTGCCGTTGAGTTATTTGTAAGTAAATATCGATAGTTGTCTGTTTTCAGTTGCTGAATAAGTTGTGTGTTTTTTGCCGGTCAATTTTCAGAAGCCTGAAGTACAGATACTTTTTTATTTTAGCACACTCTGCTAGTACAAATTAGGTACCAACTCTTAGTACAATTAATGAACGAATTAATAATGATACGATCTTATTATTTAACCGTAGGTAGGTACACGCATCTGTTAAAAAAATATTAAAAAATATACAGTCGAAGTACCATTCGGAAAAACTACAGCTGATAGTAAATTTTCGACTATGTAGTTGACAAAGTTAATCAAGCAGTCAGTAATCAGTTAGTCAATTATAAACTCTATAGAGTTTATAATAAAAGGATACAGATACAATACAATTAACAATAACAAACAACCTTATTAAAATTAAAATCTGAAATAAAACTAGTTTATTTAGATAAAATTATATCTAAAAAAAAACTATACCGGTTCCCAAAAGGCAGTCAGCATTCCCTCGTTGAATCGCTATTACTATATAAATTTGACATTGATACTATATTTACCCATTTCTGAGAAAACAGTAGTTAACCCCAAATAGTATATGAACAAAAAAACATTAAAATTTTTAACCGAAACAAACGTTTTGCTTTATAACATTTTCAAGGCAAGATTGAATATTAACTTTTGATTTATAAATGCCCTATTTCTATAATTTCATTATGTTTTTGTCAAGAATACAAAGCCTGATAATATTTAATTTTTATGTATAACATTACATAACATAAAGATGGAGGCACTAAGTAAAAAACACTACATAAAAAACGTTTATCGATAAAAATTGGGCACATCACTATAATAGGGTTTGGACAGACGGTCATACGAGAGATTATTTACGGTCGATATATTTTTAGGATTAGTAAGAAAATTATTTCATCTCGAGCTCGTAAGCGGTAAGGTACCTGACAGGGCCCATGTTATTAATTTTATTTTTTCCCGCCGAGCAACATTTGGGCTACCGTTGGCATGTCGACATTAAACAGATTAAAAAATAATTAGGCATCTTAACTTTGCACGCTGGAAATTAAGAAAGAATATTCGCAGTCATTATGTTTTTCGTAAACGATCAGTGACACTTGTAATTACTGACATCGAATAAATGTTGTTTTTTTTTGTATTTTCGCAATGATTTTTTCATTTTTAGAATTCCAAATGCGTTCGAAATTTGGGTTTGATGCGCGATTCCGACTCGCACTTGGCCGAAGTTTTTAAATTCAGCTCAAACTGGCAGGCTGATTGCTTAGGTATCTTTTATTTATCTATTTATTTATACATCTTTTACTAAAGCAATGACGGAACAAATTGGTATAGTTTAATTAATGCCAAGATATTAATATTTAAATGTCACTTTTATTTCTCGCACGGTTTTTTCTCACGCATCTAACGGAAGCGGTTCTGAGATTTACTGGTCGTTGTTATGTTTTATTAAAGTCTTTTACCGATAGATTTGAATTTGCTTTATTACTATCGCGTGTCTAATTAACATTAACCACTTTTAACGCGTTCCTGGTTCAAGTTAGGGTTGGGTTCTGCTGACGCATCTCAAAGAATATATAGTGCTTATATACCTTAAAGCCTCTCGGCAATCTTCGTTTTTTATATGACTTACATCTGAACTGAAGAAACACGAAGTATGCCGAGAGACATTAAGAAACTAGAAGTGTACGGTCAACGTAAACAACAGGTATTTTATTTAAAAAAAAACCGGCCAAGTGCGAGTCGGACTCGCGCACCGAGGGTTCCGTATCATTATCAATAAATATCTATAAACCAGTGTAAGCAGAGCCCTGCTCTAAAGCAAAATGTACGCAGTGTGGGGTCACTTTATATTGGTCACTGATATATACAGACATACACATTTACGGTTTTCGCAATTATTCCTTAATCTGTGCTATAAGATCTACCGTCATATCAAATTTCAAAATTCTGCGTTCATGGGAAGTACCCTGTAGGTTTTGATTCCCTTGAGAGTTGCGGAAATTTGCGGCATAAACGGCTGTATCTTTTGATTGCGTTGGCTTTGAAGTTTGATTTTTTCACAGCTCCAAGGGGCAGTGGACCTGAGTATTTGATATAAATTTCAGCTTGATACCTCCACGCGTTCCTGAGAAAAAGGGTCTTGACAGACAGACGGACGGACAGACGGACAGACAACAAAGTGATCCTATAAGGGTTCCGTTTTTTCCTTTTGAGGTACGGAACCCTAAAAATATCAAGACAATTGAAATGTTGGCTTATAAATGAATAATAATGGTAAGAGTATTGTTCTTAAATACACTTACAACGAAGATACTATTTTAACACTTATTAGGATACACGTTGTTTACATTTGAAACGTGGTATGCATCTCTACATACCTACATATTTAAAAATTGTTAACCTTTACGAAGCCTAAGACACATACAAATGAGCACCGCAGGTTCAACGCCGACGTCCTATGTAAATACACGTACATTACTTCAATGCAAAAGCAACCTTCGGTCAATTGAGATTGGGTTCAATTTAAGGCATCACAATAAAGAAGTCTGGCCCATACGTGATGTCTCTTGTATTTAACGTGGCGGCGATAAAGAGAACTAAAAACACAATGATAGCGAATAGCATTTTTTTGCGACTGTTCGATTTTTTGCCAAGTACAAATCGCTCTAACAAAAACGCACCCTAACCCATTCGAGCTCATACAAGTTGGCTATTTAAATATTTCAATTAAGACATCATTGTCGGTGGAGATTCTTATTAACGCAGGGTTTTAATTAGCACAGCTTTGGTAATTTATGGCTCTGTCATGTTCGAGTATGTTAATAAATTGATGAAAACACAGAATTTTATTGATTTGAATTTGTAGTTACACTAATAAATCGGTACAATTTTACGGTACAGTTTCGTTTACGACAAAATGTAAGTATGTACTTTGTTTTAACATTAATATGTATGCTTACTTACTGCCACAGAGAAATATAGAGATAATGCAAACACATCTTAGCAGACAGAGAAACTTTGATTTCCGTATTGCGGCACGCAACTCGTATAACGAGCTGTTTACAGTGTGCTTAGTATAGGTTTTCCGTCACAAAACACGTTTGCGTTAAGAGGGTGCATCCGTGCTGAGCTCGCAACGTCGCATTTTTGGTGATTTTTTGCGATTATTTCACAGAAATTGAATGAAAGTATCAAATATCCGTCTGTAGTGCACTTCGTTTTTAGTGTATTAATGTGTCCAATGCAATAATTCATCGTGATGGACTTTTATTTTCTTATTAAACGAGATATAGTATTTTATCCCTCTAATACGAAAATAGAAGTCCATCACCATTAATCATTGCATTGGACACATTAGTACCCTAAAAACGAAGTGCACTACAGACGGATATTTGATACTTTCATTCAATTTCTGTGAAATAATCGCAAAAAATCACCAAAAATGCGACGTTGCGAGCTCAACACGGATGCACCCTCTTAAAATGTCAAATACTATGAGACAGTTTTTGCCGTTGCGATCCGCAAGTGGCGCTGCCTATTTTTCCATAGTAATTGAGACGTTTACGTGAACGCGTTCGAGACGTTTTTATATGCGAAAACTTACACTAGAGGCTCAGATAAGTTAAAGAAATTGTTCAGACATAGCAACTACTCTATAAATACTAATGAAATGAACGACAACAGTTTTAGGTTTCTGTACCTGACAGAATCAGTTTCAAATTGACACAAGTAAATAACAACTGTCAAATTGTTTTTTTTTCTGTTGACCATGGATTTGAAAAGTGCATTTGTTTCAAAACTTAATAGTTTGTTTAAATTGGCCCTTTTTATAGCTGCAAAGCCTGCAAATAACATTTAATGATTCTTTTTAAGCTCATAATTTCTTCAACTTAGTGCCAGTTTTTCAAAACTTGCTATAGTAATCCTCTCCGCACCTAAGCTCCAAAATAGGACAGATTCGAAACACTTTTTCATATCTCTTTGCGTAGAATTATACGTATAAACCTTCCTCTTGAATCACTCTATCTACTAAAACATACATAGGGACAGACAGACAGACAGACAGACAGCGCATAAACGTACTTGGAGTAAAGAAAAACAGAATGTGCCAGTTGCTTCTCATCCCTTTCCTAAGGTTTTTTCTTTTTTCATTCTAAACTGTTCTATTTGGTAAACAAAATTCTAACCTCAATGTGCACATTTTTGTAAAGAATAAGGTGTATTATGTTATCAAATAAACCTGAGGCAATATTTTGTTCATAATTTTGTTGATATTTTATCTCCAGTTCCTTTATTTACGTTGAAATAGTTAAAAAATAACAAAAATGACACGTTTTGAGGTTAGAATTTTGTTTACGAAATAGGACAGGTAAGAATGAAAAGACCTTACATTTCCTTTGCTTCATTTTACGCCCACAATCATGCATAACGTGGCCTTTAGGTCATGTTACCATAGGCTTTGTCTACTCCCTAAAGGATAAAGACGTGAGTTATTTATGTATGTATGTAGTATTTTATAATAATTCCTGCTACTACGTGTATAGGTATTGTTCGAAAAATAAGAATCTGAAACGGGGTGCGAGTCGGGTTACCTTCGCGTGTGGTCAAGAGCTGCGGTTCGTTTTTGGATCCGTCCGAGGGGAAGAGCAGTGCTTGGTCCGGTGCACCCTGGGCTTCGGTTAATGATTTCCTGGCGGTCTCCGTGGGATATCATTGTCCGTTGGCTAAGAGCCCGACAGGGGGGGAGGGGGTCGTTTGACCGTGTTCTACCGTACAACGTTGCCGACATTTTTATGTCACAAGATTTTTGAATACTGTATTTTTTACTTTGACATTGGCGAAATCATCGCATCGATCGATGGGGCCATATTATTAAAAGAAGAAGAAGAATCTGAAACAATTCCGCAAGCGCGCAATACCGGACCATTGGTATTATATTATAATGAATGGTCTAATTAAATTTCAGTTAGTATCATTATGAATTTTAACGCGGCCTCATTGGCGCCGACCGCCAATTTGTCTTATTTCCGCTTCAGGATTTACAAATTACTTTCACTTTGGAAATTACTAACTAAATTGCAACTGACTACACAGAGGACCAATGTAACATTTTTAATGTGAACCTAAAATTGAAATGACACTCAAAAATCCAAGACTGAAAAACATTTTACTGACGTCGCTTTGACTCTATTTATTACTACGAAACAGACAGAGACGTCATCATAGATAACTGACAGTTAAGATAACTGGAACTTAACAGAGAGTGGTGAAACAGGCCCTTAGAATAAAACAATCCAACGCATTTAATACAATACCTAGTATTAATATCTCAACCGTTAGTACATAATTATGCTTGTATTATGAGCCTCTAATGTGCATACTATGTACTAAGTTTTTCACAGCATAACTATCGCGTTTGCGTAAATTGAGTACCTACTCATGGAAAAGTTGACAGCGGCACGTAACGGGAACGGGAACAAAACTATTCTCACTGTGTTTAACATTTCAACTATTTTCAACGCGAACGCGTTCGAGACGGCTGTTGCGATAAAAACTTCTAAACACTGATGTGTAGAGAGCTTTGTTTTATCTGGACATTATTACTAATTATTTCCAAGCTGCTCTGGGAGCAAAGAGAAAACATTAAATGTATAATTATACCAGTTGCTTCTCTTCCCAGGTGGTAAAAAGAGCAGCAGGTGATAAAAGCCCATCGAGGGAATGGTTATAGGCGATGCGGCTAGCAACTCATACATACATACATACATACCGTCACGCCTCTTTCCCACAGGGGTAGGCAGACACTACTTTGTTCCACTTGCTACGATCCTGACATACCTCTTTCGCTTCATCCACATTCATCAATCTCTACCAACCCATCACTATTATAAATTCCTCTTTCCACCCAAAATCATTCTAAACGTGGCCTATCCTTAGGCTCTGTCTACTCCGTAGGGGATAAAGACGCGAGTTATGTATGTATGTATGTATATTATTACTAGCCCGTCAGTGTTTAAAATTTTGGTAAAGTTTCATAGTTTATTTTCTTAATGGTCTTACGAAACAGCCGTCATCTTTATTTCATTCAACGCGACTGTTTCTCTTCTAAACAATACGTCAAGTCGATCACTGTTCAATTTTCACTTCACGTAGACATCCGCGAAAGGCTAGAGAAGCCTTAATAGTTCAATCATCCTTAATGATGATGCTTTCCCGATCCTACATTGTGTCCGCCATGTTTCCAGTTCTAAACGACGTAAGGCCACCACTCTCTGTTCAGTTTCTGATGCCTTAAGTGTCAGATATAGATGGTACCGTCTCTTTTTGATTTGAAGGAACAAACAGAGACGGCATGTAAGTTATCTGACTCTTAAATTATCATGAAGTTAACAAAGAGTAGTCGAAACAGGCTACTAATGTTTGCTCCAGTGTGTTACGATTTTGTCTAAACTGCAACTCTACTTTGGTTACCGGAATTCTTACCGAAACGAATGGGTCTTTATAGAATGGAATGTTTATTTGCATTGGAATAAGTAGGTATTTACATCAAAGTAATTAGGTAGTTATGGAGACAAAAGAAAGCATAACGTGCTCAGGTAAGGCAGTTTCTCCTGTGTCAATGTACATATAATAATATCATCATCATCATTAGCCAAAAGACGTTCCTTGCTGAACATAAGCCTCCAAAGAGCGCCATAAAGAAACTATGTAACTATGTAAGTACTTAGTTGCGCGTTGAATGGATTTAAGGTTATTACTGATTTGCCTATGTTGTTTTGTGATTTTCATTTTCATCTTAATAAATCTTTGGTTATTTAGAAGCAAAGTCTAAAAGTAAAAACAAAATGAAATCACGTTTAACACAAACGGATGACTTACTTAAGTTATCAATAAGATTTTCTCCGCGTTAATGTGATATATCATGAAGCATTTAATGAAGAGTATTCTTCGTGCCGTAGTCCACATAAGTGGGAAGTAAGGTGATTTAAATAACTTTCCGATGTAAAAATGTGAACAAGTAAACAAAAAAACTTGCCCTAAATCACCAAAAGGTGTGACCCATCCATACAATCACGTGTATTCTTTTATATTGAAAGTGATATATTAATCGGCCGGACGGACATAAAGACGCGTCTTATTTATTATTCTTATTTATCGCGTGTTCCACGATCATGAGGCCGATTTTTGAGTTACATTCGTGAAAATATCATAAGAAAAAATGAAAATCTGCGTTACGTTAAAATACAAATAAAGTGAGATGATACCTATTAGTCAAGTCTGCACTAATTTTGGAATAACCCTGAGATAAACTCATTGCATACATACATACCGTCACGCCTCTTTCCCACAGGGGTAGGCAGAGACTACTTTGTTCTACTTGCTACGATCCTGACATACCTCTTTCGCTTCATCCACATTCATCAATCTCTTCATGCTCGTCGGTTTCGGGTACTCTTGACCTGACCTTTCTCCAAAACGTCCCCAATTTGATCATTGCATAAGATCGCCTTTAAAGACTTACCCTTACCCCCTTAGTCATAAACGCTATACAGGCTTCTGCTAACTTAGCAATCGTTTGTCCTTATCTGTGAAAGGTAAATGACAATGTGACAGATAAGGACAAACGATTGCTAAGTTAGCAGAAGTCTACACAGAGCGTTTATGAATTAGGCGGTTAACATATCCAAACATTTCGCTGTTTTTCCTAGTATTTTGATGACGGAATAATACAGTTAGCAAATGTAGGTACATGTAAAATCGCCAGTTAAACAGTTTAATGATCAATTAAACCGAAACAAAAACTAATTTATTTCGTTATTACCTAATTCTATATTCTGAAGTTCAATCGGCACCACTTTAATTTTGCATTAACATTTCCAAGTGACTAGGCTGGCATAAAATTGAAACGTTCCCGGCGCGCTTGTTATTTACTGCCGTTTCCATACAAATCGCAGCGAACCCTTTCTTATTTATAAAGCTCTGGTATAAAGCTGTCAATTCCGGCCCATTCCGGGTTAGAGTGGAAAGGAGCGCAGATGCGAAGACGATCGTAACTCTCGGAAAAAATATGGTCAAGCGCGAACTTACGGGGACACTGAGGATTCCAGAACAATTTCGATACTGATGGCTATTTAATTGATTTAAATGAAAGAAGAAATTTGATTGAATGACTGATACTCTCACATATCAAAGCACAGCCCAAACAACGGGGACCAGGGGCATTACCATGACGTCCTAATTCCGACTCAGTTCAAGTTTTAGCTGTCACTTTTAGTATGAATCTGACAGCGAGAAAACCTAAACTGAAACGCATTAAGACGTCATGGTGAGGCCCCTGGAGTAACACAAGAGTCTTTTGGGGATAACTAATTAATAAATAAGTAAATAAATAATAAACAGTACAGGTAAATTGGTATTTGGATTTTAGCTATAGGCTTTAAGTATCACTTTTTTAATTACCTAGCAGTTTTAGTTTCAGAAACTCAGAAATACATAAATATTAAGTTTTAACCGTCATTCCCATGTTTTTGAATTTTTGATCCACGATTTAAATAAAAAAACCAACTGCTTATTTCATTAAAAAAAATACATGCTATTTAGTATTTTAATGAATTGCCCCCTTATTCATAAACGCTCTGTAGGCTTCTACAAACTTAGCAATCGCTTGTCCTTATCTGTCACTTTGACATTTACCTTTGACAGATAAGGACAAACGATTTGTCAAGTTAGCAGAAGCCTATCGAGAGTTTATAAATAAGGGGATTAACCACTAATCCCTTATTTGTAGGATTGTTGCAGTAAGGAAGGAATTATTTATATCGGAATTCTATAGTTCTAATTCTAAGTAATCAACGATGACGACCTACTACTACTACTAACGTTAAACTTTTGCTGGGCCCAGTGACATCACATCCACAGTTTTTTTTGTTTACCATTGTTCGATTGATCCCTAAACCGTTCTTAAGGCGGCGGCGCGAGAAAGGCCCGGCTCGCATTAAATTATTATGATTTATGTGTTTTAGTGGAGCTCAGTTCGCCTCCTTAATTATATGTGAAGGTTTAACGAACAAAGCCTGACGGCTGGTTAGGCGGCGCGGGCGCATGACGCTATTGAATGTTGTTTGGACATCGATTGTGGGATCGCTTCATTTACCCAAGGGGACCTCTTTAACTACAGCACTATAATCAAGGCAAAGGATGCTACTTTATTTTTCATTATAACAACTTGAATATGAATAATCTGTAAATAATTATCTACGTTTGATTAAACTAATTTCTAATATGGTTAGATATGTATATCTTCTATAAGATATTACAGCGTGGATTTGGAGTAAGGGCCAATCTTAAAGCAGCCTTCGGTCCAAAAAGAAGGTACGGTAGGTAAGGTAGGTTAATTAAAGTATACTTACGTTTTATTAAAATACATATAAGACGGAAAAAACATACAAACATTACAAACTCATTCAGCACGCAATGTGCGGTAAATAATGCAGTTAAGACAGTAAGTTTGAGTGACTACCAAAATAAATTTGAGATACATTGCAACTTGAAAGCATCTTTTAAAATTAATTACGTCGTGTTAGTTAGAGAAAATTAAAAAATTATGATTGAATTACCTGCAATGAGCTCCCGATATTTCTAAAGTAAATATTTTAGGGAAATATCGAGAGCTCTCAAAAGGCAAGCGTAAGCGTGGTTTAATATTCTATAGAAAGTCTGTATAATATTCTTTTGGAAGTTATTGTTAATAATACCGGCCGTGCAAGCCGCTAGACTAATAAACACATAGAGAACAAACAAAACGTGTCTAAATTTCTAGCTAGAAATACCTCAGTGGTCATCAAATGAGTTGCACTATCTCTATACTGAGCTGAATTTTCCTTAGATAACTCCATTTCAAACTCTACTGTGGTAATCAATCAGCTGACACGTCAATCTGGACGCCGGCAACAAATGGAGCAGCGGTACCGATGCTGTTATGTTTTCATTACCACTCTATTACACCGTTACGATTGTAATGAGATGATACTAATTGTTGTAAAAAAATGGAGATTGAGATGTTTGAGACGTTAGTCATCGCTGCTGTGATGTTTGACAGCTCGTTGAGGATGTTTGTAAGAAAGAAATACATTTATTCCTTTTTGCAAGACACACTCCGAGAAGACACAAATATAAGAGCTTAGGTACACACAATTTTATAGAAAAGAAACAAAAACACAGACATGAAAAATAGATCGTCAGTGTTGTGTGTGTCTTCGCAAAAGCTTATTATACTTACTTACATACTTAGGAACAGAAGGTTGGAGCTTACTGTCTGTTTCCTACAATTTCAAAAACTTAGATGTTATTGGTTGATCTGATCAGTTAGGTACATACTTTTTCTAGTTCTATTGGGTGAATCGTTTTCTACTTCATAATAAAAGTTTGGCTACACATCGAATTAAAATTCTTCACTGACTTCAGGCAATTAGTGAAACGCAAATGTTATTCCGTTCCAAAAAAAAATTAACAGAATGTAGAAGAAACGCATTAGCATCATTGCGGTAGCAATAGTTTATTTTTACATAGCATCTGTCGCATTCATACAAATTACACCGCATTATCTTATGTAAATGCATGTACTCTAAGTAAAATGTGATAATAATAACCTTCTTATCTGTCAATCCGATTCGACACGCCACAATCACATGCAGGTACCGAATAGGCTCCACAATTTATGGCGTGCGCGCTAAACGTTTGAATTGTGTCTTTAAACACACCATTTTAAAACATAGTTTTCAATGAAGCTTTAAAACAAATAAATGAGGCTAAAGTCGACTATATTTTGTTGGTGGCAGAGTTAAGTTTGCTTCGTTTGCTGCGCGTACGATGTTAGATAGAAATCTCTCAGAGAGCCCGGTGACCGCACGACGTAATGTAATGACGTTGTCCGCAAAGAAGTCATTATTCATTTTTTTAATACAGTGTTTTGTTGAAACGACATTTTCACTAGCGTAATCACGATTTGTACAGGCAATATATCAAGGTAATAAAAGACGCATTATAACAAGCAACGGCGCTGATGATTTTCAATTTGATGTCTTCATCCGAATGTTGTCTCTACAATCGATTTATTATCGAATGATAGCCTTATACATTCGGTTCCCGGGGAGAGAATCGATTATTCATATCTTCTAATAAATAATGGCAGGTATTAACTTAATTAGTTTCGTTGTTAACACTTTAGGTTAATTTTTATCGACTCATAAGTTTCCGAGAAGAAACTTCTTACGTAATTATACATATAATTGAGTAACTATGTAAGTGTAAATAATATATTATGTATCTTTTCTAGTAAGTTCATAGTTTTCGAGTTGGTTTATTTTCCAGGGAATTTAATTGTAAAAATCATAGTGTTACCTGCGTCAACCATCTTGTGTTAAACGGGAAATCTAGATTCATTTTCGAACTATAGGACAAATTACTACATTTCTAAATCATAATGACTACCTACCTTAATTTTTACGCGGAGCTGATTTTTAAAACACTTCTGAAAAAGTGTGTTGAATTTGAAATAAGAGTAGATTCGAGTAATAGATAATTACAGGTAATGTAATGTTTTATCTAGAGTACTATAAATGATTCCTATTTGAAATTTTACATCATGTTAGCTAGAACTCGAAACGGTGCAAGAAGTTATGAAGTGACCTCACATCTGCCAAAGTAAACGCAACATAACGTAACCTAATTTAATCTAAGAATTTCATGATGTGGCGAATTGTGTAGGTAATCGGGCGACAACATACACATTATGTGCCATAATAAGAATACAACTTGTTAGCCTATTGTTTTTGTCGGGCTCTCTTATTTTCAAACCGTATACATTATACGATAGAACGATTTCACTTAATTCAGGCGGAGTGACGGGCCGCGCAGGCGGCGTGTTTGAGAGGTGCTAATAACGAGGCACCCCGCGGCGCCCGCTGCGCTCGCGCCGGCCCGATGACACTTCGGAAAGATATGTTATTTATAATGTTGGCTCGGATTATGCTTCAAATATAAAAAATGTGAGTCAAGTGACAGTTGAAAATGTTCAAATAGCAGTGCTTTTTGTTTATTACCGTGTTTGAGAACGTATCGTTAATTTAATATATACTGTGTTGTTTTCTACAGTTTCATCGGCTTAAATACATACATCACGTATTCATTCCTTAGGTATGACTGATGATCCGCTTAAAACTTAATAAAATAGTGTATACCCACATGTAGTTGGGAAACAAGTCTCCCTTGTCAATATTATCACTTATCAAGGTTGTAGAACCCGTGTCATCTTGTATTCCAGCATGTGTCTGCCTATAGCTCAGTTTAAAAGAATACGTACGAAAATAATTAAAATATAACCTCTGGTCCACAGCACGTCTTACCCAGAGTGAGATATCAAGCCGCTCTATTAACTATAATCACATCTCACGAGGAGCGCAGGCGCGGGCTGGCATCTAAACAGAGCCACAGCTTAGGGGACAGGCAGATCACTTTAAAACTGTTCTTGTCCTTAGACCTTTACAACTTTAGAACCGTAAACTAAAAAAAAAAACAAAACTGAGTACTACAAATTCTTACGGCAAAATGAAACTGGTTTAAAGTACACCTTGCGGTGTGCGTACAAAATACCCGTACGCGCACTTCGCAGGGCGTAGTTCGTAATCGTAATACTCCATGATTTTTTATGGAGGTTATGGGCAAGGAACGGAAGCCTTTTTTAGAAGTGGGACATCGTATATAGGTTAAGGTAGAGGACAAAATTGATGAAAATGAAAGAGCGAGGCATATTTTATTCGCACGCTTTTTGATTAAAAGTTATTCTGCTTAAGCGAAATAGTCTTTAATCTGCATCTTTCTTACAAAAAATAAATCATAAGTCTAACATGTAACTATGATGCAATAGGTATTTAATAGGATTTGTGAATTAAGGCCTTAATATGAGAAGTTTAGTAGTTTTAGGTTCCAAAGTTACAGTTCCGCTCCCAAATTAAATAGTGAACTGTCTGTTGATAATTCATCTGTGTCTCAAAACCGCCGTTATACAATAGACTAATAACATTAACAACCGATATTAAATTGCTTCTTCCTGACTGGTAATAAGGACTAAATTGCCTAAGTCGATCTAGTGGAAACTTGGAGTGGTTGTGACACCATTAATTTGACTGATAGGATATTACCAATTCTGCATGGTTTGTTGGAACTGTAGTAAGTACTGAGTATATACATATACTTATGTATTTGTAGTAAATAAAAGGGTTCTACAGTTAAAAGCCATTATAATATGAGCTATAGTCTACAGCGTGTATTGTTAATATAGCCACAAACTTTTTGTACTAAGAACCGATATTAAAACAATTTGTTAATTTAGTGTTCCCTACCAGATGTAATTAATTTTTGAAAAAATTTCGAGCAGCAATGTAACTTAACTATCGGCTTTTATTGACAGTAGATGAAAGTTATTACTTGTGACAGTTGTTACGTCACGTAGCTAATTGCGAATAAAAATGAGATACATTGCGTGCTGAATTATTTTATAGGGAAAAAAATTGTCGTAGATTTTTTATAATTTATAGAAAAACATATACTAAGAACTTGTAAAGTTTGAGGTTATATAAAAATTACGCGCTGTATAATAAATAAAGATTTACGCCCTTCCATACTGGTCTGGGAGCTAAGAAAAACCATAGACTGTACCAGTTGATTCTCTTCCCTCGCAGATGGTAACAGCTCGTCGAGGGAATCGGCGAAAATCGTAGGAATCATGTTATAGGCGATGCGGCTCGCAACCCATCACTATTTTGATTCCCCTTTCCACCTATACGCCCACAATCATGCTAAGCATGACTTTTAAGTCTTGTTACCTAAGGCTGCGTTTCCACCAGAGTTTGCGAGGAATTTGTCTTCACGAACGAATAGAAACGCTTCATTTACCTATCCTCGCTCCGCTGTACTGTTTCCACCAGAGCTGCGCTGAGCAAGGGTAGGTAAATGAAGCGTTCCTATTGGTTCATGAAAACATTTTCCTCGCAACACATCCTCCCACATCTCTGGTGGAAACGCAGCCTAAGCCTCTGTTTATAACGTAAGGGATAAAAACGTGGTTTGTGTGTATTTGTGTGTATATAGATTTTTGTAATTTCCTCGACGTTAAGAAGTGCATGAACGTGCTTTCGATGCTCTGGCATAGAATAGGTAGTTAATAACAGGGTAGAACGGAATCTCTTTTGACCGCATCCAAAACGCCGCCATTTAGTTATATACCTACTTCCCCCTTCACGTCGTTACACCCCTCTGTCGTCCAGGAGTATTGCTAGGGTTGCTTACCGTTAAATATTATACTTACGTCTAAAGATAATATCGCTTAAATGTAAGTTTTTATTTACTTTGAAATTATTATTTTATTCTAGTTTTGCAAAATATGAAATCTAAGTAAGAAGTTATTACAAGTGCCATACCAAATGAAGCCATTTAAGATGATTTAAGTCAGTATTACTTACCGACAAATATAAAATAAAATACATACAGGCTCACGTAAAACTAGTAGTAGCTTAGATGCCAAACGCGCGCGCGGCGACGCCGGCCGTGGCAGCCTGACTGAGTCACTCGCTTAGCGAGTACTGTAATACCGTGACCTTGAGTCCGGCCGGAGCGGGTAATTCCGTTCTACTATGTTCTTACTTA
Source organism: Pandemis heparana (assembly GCA_963854515.1). Lineage (NCBI taxonomy): Eukaryota > Metazoa > Arthropoda > Insecta > Lepidoptera > Tortricidae > Pandemis > Pandemis heparana. The sequence continues at coordinate 12,369,083 of OY978013.1, read as the reverse complement.
TTCTATGGCTCTGGATCCAATCAGTTCGGGGCCGCCTAGAGGGAGGGGCCCATGGTTTCCCCGTCTACCATTATTGTTACGCCAAGTGTCTGTAGAGAAAATCTAAAAGCGTTAACGATAGACTGTCGTCGGCTTGGTCTAAAATTCGCTCAATTTATGTCACGGGGTTTGTCAAAGTTAAAAATATGCCCAGAAACAAAACTGGCACTTCAATAACAACCCGACGAATAACTCGTACATTTCAAATCGCAATACCACTTCAAGCCTAAGCCCATAAAGCGCGAAAGAGATAAATACAGCAGAATGCTCGGTACATTGTATAGCAAATTGTTTTCTCGACGACATGCCTAAACACCGACCGCCGTTCGCCATTGATTGAGCCATCACTGACGCCATTCCACTGCCTTACACGCTTTACCACCACCCTTTGCCACCCAGCAAACTTACCGCCAATCTTATTCTAGAAACACTAACACCTAGAATGGACTGACTCTGGTACAGATACGTTTAAAACCGCCGCGTCGTTTCAGAAGTATGCCGACGTAACTCATTCTCTGGTGCTATATACGGAAATTATTATTTGTTGCGGTTTCCATACAATGTTATGGAAGTTAAAAGCTTTCAGGCTTAGTTTATGGGATGAGAATACGTTCCTTGTTATTGGATGTAGCAAATTAGTTAGGTATTTAGTTACGTTTGTTTAAGTTTTATAGCATTTTTCTAAATATTTATCTATAATAATAATATGACCATGTTGTTATTTAAATTAATTGTAGTTGATTGTACAATATCGTCAAAGGAAAATAAAATAAACTATCGTTGATGAGTAGGAATGACAGATAAAGAAATAAAAGAATGAAAAAGTTTAGTGTTATAATTAAGATAAACTAATACGACTTAAGGTGATGTTAAATATGTGATGGTTTTGGATGGTGTTGCATGAGGATTGTTTATGACTGAGGCAGTCTAGCAGCATAAAATGAAATAAAAACTGGTAGTATTACTGTCGGAACTTATGTCACTGTTAAGCCAGGTTTAACTTTCTGAAAGTGGCCCGTAATAAAAATACATAAGTCGGTAGACATAGGTAAGCGAAATGAGATTAAGTCAAGCTTGATAAAAAAAACTTGGATCTGAGCCAAAACTACAATTTTTTTAAATACCTGTTTCCAGCATCAAATTTCTGTTTCAAAGCATCTAGTAACTATAAAGCCGTTTCAAATACTGTCATGTTGTTTCATTTGGAATCGCTGCGTTCGCGCTGACACAAGCATATCAATCTGCAAATTTCTACCATTAGCACTCCTATCAAGCTCGTAGTAAACTCTACATCTCTGTGATTACATTTACTGCAAATACGTTCAAACCTCTACATAGAGCACTTTTAATTACAGATAACAGTCACCTCAGATGCGCAAACGCCGGCTCCTGATTGGCTGGACGGCGCTGGGCGTGTTCGAAAGTTCGAAACAAAGCTGGCACTGCGCATTGTTCGTTAGCGGAGGGGATTGAATAGCTCTAATGACGTGATGAGTTCATGACTATTATGGTGTGCGATTTTAATTAAAACAGTATCGTTATGTCTGTAGACTTTCTTATCGCTTTTGATCGTTAGTTATTACTGTTACCCGTTGATGAATAAATGCCTGGGAATCAGTTGATTTAGATCAGGGGTTCCCTAACTCATTTATTACGTGCCCCCTTTCAGGCGCGATCGCAGAATCGCAGTCCGATATTTTGGAGGGAGTCACCTCACTTATGATAATTTGATAATACAATATGTCGAGTAAGTTAGCCTTAATTAATTGCATTTTTTTTTGACATTTTACAATATATTTCAATTTGACGTGTATGATTTTGGGTGGGGGTCATGTCCCCCTGTCTCCGCGTATGCCTTCTTTTTAAAATGAAAAAAAATCATGTCAAAATATGACGACAGAAACTTAAAGATTGTTATAAACCTAGCTCATACGACTCTGATTCTGAAGTTTAGTGCTAGAATAGACCTTGAATACGGAACTTTAAAATTTTAAATATATATAAGTCAATTTTACAGGAAAAAATAAAAACCGAAATCGATCCATAACCTTAAAATTAAAAAGAGTAGGGGTTTCATTTTAGTAACATTCTAAAGCAGATTTTTTTCTCCAGCTGTTTTGATTAATGTTTTGAATTATTTTGGTAACGTTTTAAAGTTATTGATAAAAAACCATCTTACAAAACTATTTGCGTTTGCTTGTATTGGTAACACTACTTTACGGTTTTGTTTGTCTCTTTTAATGCTGTGTTTAATTTTTGTAATGTACCGTTACCTTTATGTTCTCGTATTTTTAGCTATGTAGTTGTAATGTTAATACATCATTACTGTTTTGTTCTGGTCCATTTGTAAAACCTTCGAAAAAGTAAAAGGTCATTATGATATTAAATTGTCTAGCATTTTTTCTGCAAATAGATGTTACTGAATTGTGATAATGAAACCTGCACCAGAAGAAAACCGTAAAGGCAATTGCAATACAATTATTTCCCTAAAACACAGTATGATACTTAACAAGATCTTCGTCTCAAGTTCTGGTCAGCAAGAATACATTGCTAAATTTAAAGATTGTGTTTTTGAAAAAGAATAATGTATTATTTTTTTGTAACTTCGTAAATACTTGCTAAATAGAACGCTGGAAAAAATTGAGGTGATGTATTTTGCCGCGTAGATGTCGAAAATGAGTGAACATTAAAAAACAGGTAACAGCACTTTGCGGCTTCATTCGGTGAGGCCGGCGCATATATTAATTAACTTATTTAGTTTGCTTCTTTAAATACCTAATGCATTGCCCGCAGCTGCACTCGGACAAGGTAATTAAATAATAAATAAATGATATCAGTGTTCAAATGCGCGCGAGCGTGAAGGACATTCGTTTTTTTAATTGCACTGCGCGGTCCATTTACTTACACATATGTATGTGGTAGGACTTAGTTTGTATTAATGGTTAAATAAATCGTAATAAGTATGATATTTCATTGCAATAAAAACGTATAGGTAGGTAAGTAACAAGTTTCTTGCGGCACATTTTTCTTGACCAACGAGGTGGACAGATGACTTATGGTCGCGACTTATGGTTAAAGTCGCGGGTTCACGTTGGATGCAAACCGCTTCCAACCGATGCAACTAGAGGTCTATGGAGGAGGCCTATGTCCAAAAGATGATGATTTTTCTATGGTATGGTATTTATTAGCGCTAGTTGTGTACAGAAAAATATGTAAAAGAGCCCTCTGTGGCTTACTTGCTGAAGATTTTTATCTACTTTTGAGATTGAACAGTTTTACCATTTTACGAGTCAGGACTGTAAATATTGTTATTGAACGAAATTGAACAACTTTCATTGTAGGCATACCCGGTGTGTACGGTGTCAGGTTGTCCATGTAAACGGAGGCGTAAATAAATAACAGTCAAATAAATAAATAGGTACCTAAATAAAAAATAAACTAATTTCAAAAAAACAAAAAGTAAGGATAATGTAGTCTATTTTACAGGATTTTTTCGCACTAACATATTTAAAACTAGACTTCTTATTAAGATATGTTTCAATTTTTTTCGGGAAACTGAAACAATTACCACAAAACGCAATAAAGTTGCGTTTGTACATTTTCAAGCGCTACCATTATAATGTTTATTGATGGACCTCCGCAAAAAACGATATAATTCAATGAAGTGAATTACTTTTTTTTACCTTGCATTCTTTAGCGAGCGGTACATTGTATTATACTCGTACCTACATAGCTAGCGCACACTGTTTTCTCTGATCGTTCCGCGCGTCAAAATACCGCGCGGCGAGTCTATTAACAATATTAACACGTCAGAAGTCGCATACTCGTAGAACGGGACTGGAAGTATACGGGGTTTACTGCTGTGCTTACAGATATTATTAGAGTTTACAATAGTTGTAAGGAAGCAAGCCTTTTGTTGTACATCGAACGCTATATGCACCTAAGCTTTTTAGAGAGCAGTACAAGAAAAACACTTATCCGTTTTGAATTGTTCTGGTTGATGATTATTAATGTAGAACCAATTCTGTTTCAATGTGTGAAATTCACACGGAACATGTATTGAAATTTTAAATAACGAAGCAGAATTTGTCTGAAAAAATTGACTACAATCAAAACCCTTAAAGTAACACTTGGACTTTGAGACTAAAAGAGCAAAAATTAAACGAGAGCACCAACTTTCGCGACTGTCACATTTTTGGCGTAAAAGAACATGAAAACAATTTTAAGTGCCTATTTCTTATGAATTCTGCTGTCTTTTGTCAGGGTTTATTAAGATACTAGCTGTTGCCAGCGACTTCGTCTGCAAAGAATTCGTTTATCGCTATCCCGCGGGAACTACGCAATTTTCCGGGATAAAAGGTAGCCTATGTGCTATTCCAGACTTTTCTCTATTTATGTGCCGAATTTCATCCAGATCCGTTGGGCCGTTCTGGCGTGATTGAGTAACAAACAAACAAACATCCATCCATCCATCCATCCATCCATCCATCCATACTTTCGCATTTATAATATTAGTTAGATGCATCTTATTATGTAATAATCAATTAATTGCGTCATTCTGTAATAACGTAAAGCGTTAAACTCGCAATACGTCCCGCGAATGCCCTCAACCACGACTCCGCATTTAGCCGTCGTCGTAAACCCGTCTGTGCTCGGCCTCCCTTAATAATGGAGTCATCATATCGCCCATGACAGCTTCACACCTTGAGACGGCGAATTGCCTGTTCCTTCTTTGTGTTCGTGTTTTTATCCCAGCTTTGAGCTGCCGCGGCCGGAGATGTATGAAGATAACGCACGAGGTCGATAAATTAAATTTTACAGTTGTTTATTGGACGCTTGCGTGTTGGCTTTTTTTTTACAGGAAAAATGCAATGTTTGGAGTCGATTTGGTTTCGGTACAGTGAATAGAAACAACACAAAATTAAATGTCATATATGTAGTCACTTTTTTAGACTTCGAGATTTTGCGACGATTGATTTTAAAAATACGGTCAAAGTTAACATTGCCTGCTGTTTTACATACTATTGAGACTAGCAATGACGATGTATGATGAATCGTTTACTGACCTTAACATTATAATGGTCAAAATATTTGAAATTAAATAGTATAACTTTGTTGCCTCCTCCATTCCTCCATACCTCACGATTTAGCCGTGTCTTATGAAACTAATCGGTCAGATTATTCGAATCAATAATGCGCTATATTGTCCCTGCATCAGCCTCAATCATTACTACCCATTGTGATACAGACCAGAGCTGTCAAAATTTTATTAGTATCACTGAGCGAGATGTCACTATCAAAAACAGTTAATCTATCAAACTTGTTGGATACGATTCAGAGGTTTTCAAGTTGAAAAAAAAAATGTCGAGGTGAAAATAAAAATATACTTAATTGTCAGTTACTGAAACAAAAAAAGTAAACATACCTACAAATGAAAGATATTTATAAATTATTTGAAAATGATAATATTTGTATTCTTATTGAAGATCAGTATTTAATTTTTGAGATGGTAGAAAACTATATCGCAGGGAATTAAATTAAATATGTAGAAAGAATAAGGCTTTTAAGCATTTAACTTTTAAATGCTTATTTAATTGCTTTTGTTCTTTGGAATAAAAAAAAACTGCACTTTTGTTTCTACAATTACAATCAAAGGTTAACTTCTTATTTCGAAGAACAAACTAATCTATTTTTAATTTGCTCCACTTTTTCCTACTCAACACAAGAAGTGAAAGAAAACTCAAGTAATTAACAATAAATTAAACATTCAATCACATACCAGCAGTTAATTAAGACGTTGGGCGAAGTTAAACGTAATTTAATTACATGTGTCTGTCTGTCTTTCTCGCTTCCCCGACGCATTAAACTTTTTGTTTCTCCTTTTTTGTTATTTTGATTCAGTAAAGAGCAGATTTGGTTGATGTTCTGGATTCCTGGAAATTTCATTTGAAGAACCAGTGGTGTAATTACACCTTGTTATGGGCAAAAATAATTACTGCGCTAATAGAAACTATAAAACGTTGCTTTGGAATTAAAACATCTAACCACGCAAAGATAACCGTGCAGAACTGGTATCTAAATTACAGAATCATTTATTCTTCATTAGTGTTTAGTTATTTCTGTATTTATAGCTGTTACCGATCATTTCATCCTACATTTGTCTCCCCATTCAATTTGTGAGACGCGTTCATAGGTGTACCACAGAGTGCAACAAATCTGGAGTTTTACGCAGTTTTCAGAAATCGGAATATTTAAGGCCTTAAATAATAACCATCCCTTCACTACATTTACTGCAAATAAAGATATTATTATTATTATTGTGATAAAAGTAATAGTCGAAGATTTTTTTAGCCAACCCATTTTTTAATATATTTTCTAATATAAGTACTTAATTCGAATCTTAGACCATATACATTTTAAAATAAATGACCGACGAATCACTACATATGGTAATATTACCTATTCAATAAAATACATGCGAAAAGACAATCCGTTGCAAAAAAGATTTGTCTCATCTCAAATGCATAATCATTGATCAGCTAATCTGTCAGTAATTTCTATCGGCGCCTTAAATCATCACCTCGTAATTACTTGTTCGCGTCTAACAAGACAGCCATTGAATTTATGACGCAGTCACATAAAACACATCTCTTTTAATTATAACGGCACACAAAATGCCATTTCTTAGAGCAATCTGCCGCCGAGCAAAAAGGTCCTCGACTAGTGAATTTTTAATTAATAAGAAAAATACTAATTATTATAAAAAAATGACGTATTGTAATTGTGTGAGCGGTACGGCGCGGCCGAGGCACGTTCGATGCCAATCGTAAAAAACAGCCTGCCCCGCCCATGACCCCACAGTGGTTCGAGCGCTATTGGAATTTAACTCAAATTATTTAATAAGGATTTTACGTGATTGTTTTGTAGAGAATCAATAAAACACTAGGTATACAGAAGACAGCGAAAATCTAAAATAATAGACATACTACCTGTTGCCAGCGACTTCGTCTGCAAAGAATTCGTTTATCGCTATCCCACGGGAACTACGCAATTTTCCGGGATAAAAAGTAGCCTATGTGCTATTCCAGACTTTTCTCTATCTATGTGCCGAATTTCATCCAGATCCGTTGGGCCGTTCCGGCGTGATTGAGTAACAAACATCCATCCATCCATCCATCCATACTTTCGCATTTATAATATTAGTTAGATTATACACAGAGAAAAAACAACTTCTAAATCTTGATAATCGATAAAAAACTCTGGGGTACTTGTAATCTAGCTAGACCAACAACAACAAACAAACAAAGAGTAATCAGAGCATGGTTTATAAGTAAAAAGAATAAAGTGAAATACATATTACCTTAAGACTCATTAACAATGGTTCGTTCTGGCAGGCAGAGTTACCAATAAGTATACATTGCTTTCAGGCTCAAAATTGCCCAAATTATGCTTTAGAGATTTTAATGAATATTCCATCATCATCATCATCATCATCATCATTATTTATACTTAACTTTAAATAACTACTGCTTAGAAAAATCTGTAATTTCAAAAACAGCTGATCCTATTGTAAAACTAATCTAAAAACCGTCACAATCAAATTTGCTTACTAATGCCTAAATAAAACTACCTTGATAACAGTCGATACATCTGAACGGAATCTACGATATTACATTACAATAGACACACTGATGTTCAGATATACATGGTTAAAATTAAATCATGACATAAGCAATACACACAAATAAAACATAACGAATAAAAAATTTGATTCCTAAATCAAAATTAATTAAAAAATTTGTCCTCATCACTCGCTAGCGGCACCTCTATGCGCCGCCATCGGCCAATTACACAAAAGCGTTTCATTTGCCGCAGCAAGTGTTATTGTGTGACCCCGCGATAGCATCGTGCGCCTGCGCCGCCCGGACCGAATACCTCGCGTTTAAGTCACTCATACGAACAAATCACACGGTTAATAAGAAATGGCCTGGTTCACTCTTTGTCGGTCCCTATTTTAATGCTCCTCTCGTCTGCTCAAAGGTTAACTGGTAGACATTCCTTATAGGGATAAGGTCGCTTTTGTAGTTTATATCTCTTTTTTTTGTCAATTGTCTTCGTTTTTTAATTACTTAATATCCACACACAGGTTAAAAATGTTACGATATAATTTGGAACCCCATTTTCTTAGACCAGTAGGCTTATTGTCTAACTCGCTCGTAATCGCCATCGTGTTCATTTTGACAGTTCTTGTATGAATGTGACAGCTAGCTGACTCCGATGCCAATTGTCAGCCCATACATGAACTGTCAAAATGAACACAATGGCGATTGCGAGCGAGTTAGACAATAGCCTACAGGAGTGGCAAGATACAGATGTCCTTCCTATACGGTGCGGGTGGTAGGGCCTTGTGCAAGGTCCGTCCGGATAGCTACCACCATCTTACTCGCTAATCCTGCCGCTAAGCAGCAGTGCTTGCACTGCTGTGTTCCGGTGTGGAGAGTAAGACAGCCGGGGAAATTACGGGCACAAGAGGCATTTCATCTTAGCCCTCTAGGTTGGCAACGCATCTGCAATCTCTCCGGGGTTGCGGGTGTCTATGCGCAGTGGTGATCGCTTATCATCAGGTGACCCACTTGCTCGTTTGCCTTCCTATTCACATAAAAAAAAAAAAAAAAAATACCTCGTCATGTACCTAGTTCATACTAAACTCGAATCGCCCTACACTTACTTTGTAAAAAGTTGAATACGACCTATAATGATTTTTGACAATAAGGTGCAGTTTTAAGTTTTGTATCTGGTTTTTTTCTTGTTTGTGTAATATAACTCATGCATTATTCATGATAGTTACATTCAAATGTGAACAACGTAAACAAACTTTTGATAAGACTTTTTGTTGCATAATATAGTTTAGGACAGCGTATATAATATAGGGTAGACCGGGGGCAATAGTACCACGGGTCAATAGTAACATCGTCGATATTTCTAACCCTATAACATTCTAAGCATCACTGTGTGCGTGCGTACGTGCGTTGAGTGTGTCCCGACCTGCTCAACAGTCGGCGGCGCAGCGCCGTGCAGAACGAACATGCTAGACAACTATTTTTGTTTTCACACAACCAAAGTAAATAATTCCGTTGATTGTTTTGGCTTATAGTTTCCCCAATATAGCTGTTAGTCTAATATTTTTACTCAATTATGATGCTACGGTTATTTATGCTTGAATCAAGTAATGGTTTGGTTATCAGGTAATAAGAACGGCTGAGATATTTGAATGTAAGTAATTTGAAATGCTTTGAGGGCAATAGTACCAGCACAGTCGGGGTCAAATGTAACGTTACATTTGACCCCGTGGTACAAATGACCCTAAATATTTTTTTTATATTATCAAATTTAACTGACGTTTTAAGGTGAATCTAATGTTTAATTAGTTACTTCCATTTTCTACATTTTTATCATATATTATGAGCCGCTTTTGAAGTTGCTATAGTATTGTGATTTTACACTGTAAAGTATTGTTAAATTCGTGGAATGGGGTTCATTGTACCAGGGGTCAATTGTAACTGTATGCAATTTTGCGATACTAGTTTTGTACTGAATTTTATTGGTTTACGTAGTTTTACAGGCCAGAAAATTATGCCTAGAAAATTTATAAGCCGTGTTATTTCATAAAAACGATTCATTTAATTGTAGAAACTGATATAACTTGAATATAAATTTCTTAGACTTGAGTAATTATATTTTTATTGAAAATGTAGATCCTCATTGCTGATACTGGTACAACTGATCAGACTGATTAAGTTCAAGAAATAAATATTGAAATTGTTAAGATTTTGTTATAAATGTATGTTTTATTCACTTCGGAAATTGTGGTACAAATGACCCGTAGTAGGGGTCAATAGTAGCAGTGGGAATCACTGAACAAAAACTCGATTATACGCTAAACTGCTATGGTCTAGTAAAAAATAATACCAAAAACGTATAAACAATGAACCTGGCATGTCATACGTTGATATAGTTTTTCTTAGAAATGTTCAGATTCTGTGCTATGCGCCGTTATTTGCAAAGTGTTACTATTGCCCCCGGTCTACCCTATATCGCAGTATAATTGAAAATGTGTATAAGTAAATGTGATTGGAGAAATAGCGGCTAACGGCTAAAAGTTCTGTTGATATCGTTGGATTCTCCATCTTAAGACATTACAAGTAAAATAACCGAACATCGCGTTATGAATCATTTTATACTGACGTGCAAAAATATCGGGTCACTTTCTATACAAATTAGTATGAAAGGCGACCCGTTATTTTTGCTCGTCAGTATAGATCACAATTGTATCGCAGTCACTAAAGCCGGGTACTCATCTGCGACCTGTAACCGTAATCATTGCACGTTACAGTAACCAAAAACCCTAGTGTGGCTCGCGAGCCTGCCGCGAGCGGGACGCCACGCCACACTAGCGTTTTTAGTTACTACAACGTGTAGGGTTGCCAACTTTAATGTATGTATGTATGCATAACTCTTTATTGTACATAAAACACATGAAAAAGATGAATGCAGGAAAACAAAAACGCATAAAGGCAAACTTAGCCCCGAAAGGGATAAGTAGGGGTAGAGTTTTTTATTTTTTTATTAGAAGACATATACAGTATAGATTTCAAAGGAGGTAAATAAAGAGTACGGAGTACGGACTTAAAAAAGGAGTATCATATACTTTAAAGGTATATTTATAGTGGGTTTGCATAATATTACATGATAACTAGCTTAGTGTTATAGGTTACTAGCTGTTGCCAGCGACTTCGTCTGCAAAGAATTCGTTTATCGCTATCTCGCGGGAACTACGCAATTTTCCGGGATAAAAAGTAGCCTATGTGCTATTCCAGACTTTTCTCTATCTATGTGCCGAATTTCATCCATATCCGTTGGGCCGTTTTGGCGTGATTGAGTAACAAACAAACATTCATCCATCCATCCATACTTTCGCATTTATACAATACAATACAATACAAATACAAATACTTATAATATTAGTTAAGTAGATAAAGTACGCCTACAGGATATATATAAATAGTACAATACTCTATTTCTTCCATGCTGGTCTGGGAGTAAAGAAAAAACACAGAATGGGTCAGTTGCTTCTCTTCCCGCGCAGATGGTAAAAGCCCATCGAGGGAATGGGCGAAAATGCCGAAAACCTCAGGAATCATTTGTTATAGGCGATACGGCTAGCAAGCCATCACTATTTTGATTCTCCTTGCCACCTACCCACAACCATGCTAAACGCATGGCCTTAGGTCTTGTTACCTTAGGCTCTGTCTACCCCGTAAGGGAAAAAGACTTGATTTATGTGTGCATTGTATGTATGTATGTATACTCTATTTTAAAATAAGGTTGGCACACGTGGAACAATTTTGGTTACAACTCGCAGATGAGTACCTGGCTTTAGATACGCCTAGGAAAACTGTTGGCAACCCTAGTATATAACGTGTAACAGTTATGGTTACAACTCGCAGATGAGTACCTGGCTTTAGATACGCCTAGGAAAACTGTTGGCAACCCTAGTATATAACGTGTAACGGTTATGGTTACAACTCGCAGATGAGTACCTGGCTTTAGATACGCCTAGGAAAACTGTTGGCAACCCTAGTATATAACGTGTAACAGTTATGGTTACAACTCGCAGATGAGTACCTGGCTTTAGATACGCCTAGGAAAACTGTTGGCAACCCTAGTATATAACGTGTAACAGTTATGGTTACAACTCGCAGATGAGTACCTGGCTTTAGATACGCCTAGGAAAACTGTTGGCAACCCTAGTATATAACGTGTAACAGTTATGGTTACAACTCGCAGATGAGTACCTGGCTTTCGATACGTCTAGGAAATAAATAGATAGTAATCCAAAGCGAAGCTTTCCCGAAGCGGTGAAAAACAACAAGGTAAGTATAAATTAATGAGTTCCATTACTCTCCGTTTAGTGTGCTTGTGTGTTGCAACCTACGCCAGCGATAGCCATCTTGGGTCACGGCTCTAATAGATACAGGCCTTTATACCTCAGATCAGGGGTTCGAAACCTTTTTTGGAATCTATGAAAATTGCAGAAACATATCGTTAACCCTGATTTTTTTTCCCGTTTGTACTGTGATTACCCCTATAGAAATACAACTTTACCCGTCTGAAGTTTACTTACAGCTTTGGAGCTCTGCTTTAAATCACATACCGAATGTATTACGAGTACCTATTATGATATAGCGATCATGATCTGATCGTGAAGCGGTCGTCACAAATCTCACAATCAAGGTAATTTTTAAACAGAGTTTTGTAACAAGTGTTTATAGGTACTTAATCTCTCAATATCTAAACAAAAATAGTATAAAACACTTGAGTTTATTTAGGAGATGACAACATACCTATATGAGTGGGTAATACAAGTATTAGGTACTTATATTCTCGTGTGAACTCACAAACAAAAGCTAACTTTCAATATAAACTCAGTTCTTCATTACTTGGATAAAATTACAAAAAAAAGCACCGGACAATCGGTGAATTTATCAAAATAATAAGGCGTTAAGAGAACCTTAATAGTTTGTTAAGCGCCGTAATGCGAACTGGCCGCGGTTATAATAACCATAACAATGAAAAATAAGCACCGCGCCTGCGCGATGCGGGGATACGCAGCTTAAGTAGAAGGGCATTTTACTGAAAAGAAATCCACTCGCCTTATTTCTCGAATTATACAACTTCGATGGCAGTATGCTTAGTGTAAGTTTTCGGTCAAAGAACACGTCTCGAACGCGTTTGTGTTAAAATGTCAAATACTATGGGAACAGTTTGTTCAGTTTGTTTGTTGCCAGGTCAAGAGTACCCGAAACCGACGAGCATGTATGAAAAGATTGATGAATGTGGATGAAGCGAAAGAGGTATGTCAGGATCGTAGCAAGTGGAACAAAGTAGTCTCTGCCTACCCCTGTGGGAAAGAGGCGTGACGATATGTATGTATGTATGTACAGTTTGTTGCCGTTTCGATCCGCAAGTGGCGCTGCCAATTTTTCCATAGTAATTGAGACGTTTACATGAACGCGTTCGAGACGTTTGTTCGTGTGAAAACTTACGTTAGAGGCTCGTTCTGCTCAGAATCACGAGCACTATTGTTATTAGTATTAAGGAAAAAAAGGGTTCCAAAGTTTTCAAACAATTTTCAACTTCCCACTCTCATACAAGTACCTATCTATGGAGGAGTAATGGAAAAGGAATAAAATAACTGGACACTTTTTGCCATAGTGCTCGTAATTCTGAGCAGAACTGCCATCGAAGATTCGAGAAAAAAGGGGTGAATGGATTTATTTTCAGAAAAATGCCCAGAAGGCTCAACTGAACTCTAAGCTGAAAATAAATCTAAGTACTTTTTAACGGAGGAGGTATATGTGTTTGGAGTGAGAGGTATGTAGTTTGTTTGTTTGTTTTTTATTTATTTTTTATTTATGTAGCCTCGACACTTATTCACTAATTAATTAATACTTAGTTTCCTTTTTATATTCTGTATATCCGTGTTGAATTTCTGACAATAAATATGTATTTCCTTTTATGCTTAAATTTTCAACGTAGATCATTTCCGTAGGTATCCATCCACAAATCTTACTAATATTATAAATGTGAAAGTATGGATGGATGGATGGATGGATGGATGGATGTAAGTTTGTTTGTTACTCAATCACGCCAGAACGGCCCAACGGATCTGGATGAAATTTGGCACATAGATAGAGAAAAGTCTGGAATAGCACATAGGCTATTTTTTATCCCGAAAAATTGCGTAGTTCCCGCGGGATAGCGATAAACTAATTTTTTGCAGACGAAGTCGCTGGCAACAGCTAGTCTCGTATAAATTATCCATTGAATTTCGGATTTTTAAGAACTAAATTAATTAAATACCTTTCATCGGCAAGTTCTTAAACCAAATGAAATACCCTTAAACATTCACCTGCAATTCTGGATGTGAAATAACGAAAGGTACAATTCTCTCGAGATTAATAGTTTGATTGTTACCGAGGAGTTCGATACTTTTCGAGCGTTTCGTGTATCGACGGATGGCTTAATTGGCCGCTGTCAAATCGTATTATTGTTTGGGAGAGGTCGAACAACTTAAACATGCTTGAAAATTAAAGCAAGTTTTCAAAGCTTGAGAACAAAATGACATGACATTCGACATTTTAATTTGCATCCAGTCTTCTTTATGCGCCGCCTGTCACGCACAAAACGCGTATGAGAACATTTCTGTAACGATCTGGTTAGATTGCTTAAATTATCCTAATCCTTTACTCTACCCCTGTATACAGTGAGGTTTGATTTTTTCAGAACAATCACTGATGACCAGATTTCAATCTTTAAACAATCTTCAAACATCTCTTAAATAACTTCCAAAAAAATATGTAGAAGCATTCTGTATGCGATTATGTAGGTACGTATACATTTGAATAGAGTAGCAACCTCATGGTTTTAAGCTTTACCGGTGTACTGACACTGTTTGTGAACGATTAACTATATTTTCGTTTTTATTGTATACTACAAGTAAGACACATCCGTGGACATAAAAAATTGGATTAGCAAATGGGATGGTGGCAGTGATCCCGACGGACCCTGCATAAAGCCCTACCGTCCTATAAATATTGGAGACTAACCCCCTTATTCATAAACGCTCTATAGGCTTCTGCTAACTTAGTAATGCTTTGTCCTTATCTGTCAATTTGACATTTACCTTTCACAGATAAGGACAAACGATTGCTAAGTTAGCATCAGAAGCCATATAGAGCGTTTATGAATAAGGGGGTATCTCTTCACTGTACCAGCTCTATACCTTATCCCGGTGTCAGCATCCACGTCCAACTTAAGGTTAAAGTGTTTGAAATATTGTTCCAACGAGAACCGTCCAGTAAGCGTTGGCTTACAATGCGTGCAATATTAATAGCGGGGCGTTATGCGCGCGCGCCGTGCAGGAGATGCGAGATAGCGAAGTGCGGTGCTGTGGATACCACCTTGCCATTACAAGGGTGTTTGTAATGGATCCATTGGTAGAATAGAATATATTTATTTCTCAGAATATGGTAGGTACAAGTTATTATGTATAATAATTATTCATTCACAGCATATTCTGCCAGTTTTGGCGTAGAAATATTAATTAATACATTACATTAGGTACAAATATAAATTAAACAAATTAAAACATGACCGAGGCTTCTGAGCAAAACGAAAACATCCATACAGCGCGTACAAAATGCTTGCGTACGCTTTTGTTATGAGATACCAAGGCGGGCACACATCACACCCTACTTTAACAACAGAGGGATCCTCAACATGGCCAACCGAAGACACCTGCATTTGGCGTTCGTGGTTCGAAAAGTGATACAATTCCAAACACCAAGGTATCTGTATGACGAACTAAAATGGGTTAGAGACGCTCGTACGAGGCCTCTCAGAAGCAATAGAGAAAACCAACTCAAGGCACCACAGCATAAAACCGCATTGTTTAAGGGGGGCTTCAAATTTGCCGCAACAAAAATTTGGAACGATTTACCACCACCTGTAAGAGAACCTATGGCTTTGTTAAGATTCAAAAAATTAGTCAAAGCTCACCTTTTGCAAACGCAAAGGCAAATTTTGACCCCACACAGAAACATATCTACACCATGCTACTGATTTCTTGTTTAGCTCATTCACACATGCATATTACACTCTTTCACACACGCACACGCACGCACACACGCACGCACGCACGCACACACACACACACACACACACACACACACACACACACACACACACACACACACACACACACACACACACACGCGCGCGCGCGCGCGCGCGCGCACGCACACACACACACACACACACACATACACATGTACATTATGTTAAGGTTTGCACAGCTGTATTTTTTTTTGTATCTTTTTCATATCTTTTTTTTTGTAGTTAGTTACGGCTACCCTTGCCAAAGGGACCGGGCTGAAAACCAGCGCTGGGAACTTAAACCAGCATTTGCTGAGACCGGTACCCATTGCCAAAGTGTAGTCCTAATTTTATTATTTTGTAATGTTTTTGATTGTACCTACACTATGGCAATAAAGAGTTTTATTATTATTATTATTATTATATTAAATAAATAAGTTAAATTAAAATGATTACTAAAACATTTTATTGAATCAGGCGTTACTTTGCGGAGGTCCATTTCAATGAACACAAAATATTTACCTTGCTAAGCTTTGGAGCAGTGGTTCTTAAACGAGACTACTTGTAGTCTCTAGTAGATCCTAGGGCGTGTAGCATTTGCAAAACGGTGTCACCTTCTTGTCTGCGAGCGACCGCAAACCGTAAGCCACTAAGAACTAGCGGGCAGAGAAGTTAACTAGAACTTGTCTTAGAAACACGTCAATTAGTTGAAAATTCAATGAAGCTACAGTATTGTAGGTAGGTAAAATTGTTCTACTTTCGAATAGCATTTTCGAGTAATGTGCTTTCCGTCGGTGGACACGTTTTCAGGCTGAGTATAGGTACTTAGGATAAACGTGTCGCATTAAATTAACCAGATCAAATAAAATATGTAAAATTGCTTCGTTTCATTTGCAATTCAGGGCAATAAAATCTCAAATCTTTTATGTTCCTGATTGGATACTTAGTACAGAACTAAACATCTAAAGCTATTTAAGAACCATACCATTATTAGTGTTAACATTAACTGTCCAATAAATTAGTGATTTACTTAGGTTTTAATATGCTAGGCTTTTACTTAAGAGAATAATTGACTTTGCTATGATGGACAGCATTTGAATGCAGGGGTATATAAATGCGTCAACTATTCAAAGTGTGAACAGTAAAGCAGTTGATTGCTTGTAGTATTTTCTATCGTACACGGCCTCGTTTGCAATAACCATTTCCTTTTTTCAATCAAAGATGGCGGTAGAAAGGAATGGTAAATATGATTATGATTGCGACCGCGTTCCACGATATGATATCGGTAGTCAGTCATAACTGTTCCGCGGAATGCGAGCGGTTAGATATGGGTTTCCATAGGCGGTGGTACCTGCTCGATACCTATGGTGAAGAGCAAAAATAACTATCGATACGAACTCCCCAAAAATATTTCCCACGACCTTAGTACGTGGGTGTAAGAGCGTATGGTACATATTTTTGCAACATTTACTATTATTATATTACACTTGACTGTACCATCACGTTCAGGCGACACATTTTTTCGTTTGTCACCCTATTTTGCAAAAAAACAAGAGATCTATTTTGAAACCCCCGGTGTAGCCAAGGCGGCGACTATTTAAATTCAAATCTGTGAAAATACCACTCGAAATCGGTAGAAAAAGTATTGAATTTTGATAAGTCTTGAAAATTTTATTATTGTTCTAAACTTAATCATTGAGGCTACCATTCGAAGATTTTATACAAACTGTTATTCTAACTAAAGCAAAATTACGCAATTTTCATCCAGACTGACTTACCAAACTCTAGTGGACCCTAACCCTAAAATACACAACTATGATACGCTGCGTAACAGTCAAATTGTACACAAAATTGTAATTAATCAAAACACGGGGTGTTTAGCACCTCTTTAAGTTCCCGTAATTTATAATCCAATAACAATGCATGCAATATCAGTGGGGTAATTTCTCAAATACACACCTCGCCGCTATCGGCAAATTAAATAGCCTGTCCGTCCGTCCGTCCGTCGAACAAACGCGGTGGGTGCACACCCTTATTAAATGATAAGCCCGTTGCTTAAGTGCAATGGATTGAATGCTGTGTTATTACACCATATTACACAATCGAGGTGTTTTGAAAAAGTATCAGTTCGGAACGTTTTGAGCTATCTACTACGAGTGCATTTAGTCAGCGGCAGAAATAGATGTATATGTAATGGTAGGTAGTATTTCATTTTCTTTAATGTTTTTGGTGCAGCTGATTTGTGAATTTTGGCTCGCATACGCTTCCCTGCTCGCATCCCCGCATTTTTGGTGAATAAACAGCTTTATCGTTTACCAATAAGTGTTCTCTTTGTTATGTAAAAAAATAGTTTTTAGATTTTTAGCGAGAGACGACTTGTGTATACACCACACATCTTGACTGATCTTGGACGGTATTATAGGTAGTACTTACATACACGAAAGTCAAGATTAGTTAGGTTCACATACACATGCAAAATTGTCATGGACCTGCGAAACATAAAGTTTCTTCTTGTCCTGTAGTCATATACCTTTGCAGAAGGAACAGCGCGATCAGACACAAAAGTCTGTTCTACACGTCTTAAACACGGCACAAAAAACTTAATACAGACAACATCAACGCATTAAACTCTTAATTAAATTACAACGAAAACCAATTTGTACCGTCTGGGAACGAATTTAATTAGCAACAGGAAAACAAATGTCTAAAAAGGTATTAAGAAAAAAGGTAAAAGGCCAGTGAGATCTCCCGTTGAACAGCCCGCGCCTCGTGGCAAATTGAAAACGACGCGCTTGCTCTCCAAGGTAATAATAAATTCCCAAATAATAATAATTCATAAATAATAATCATGGACGAACGAAAATAAAAATATTATACACGTCGAAATAATAAAGGATTCGACCGGGACGCGGCGCACACGGGGCGGTTATGGTAACTACGTTTGTTCCATTATAAAAAAGTTACAGTAATATGCCGTAAAACACTTATATTACCCAGGGGAAAAAAACTGTTTTAATAAATTAATTGTTTCCGATTTACTTACTTAACTTTTTGCGTGTTTTTGACTCATACTGCGCTCCGACGTAATTTATAATGCCTGCCTTTTTAGCTTTCATTTCAAGACAGGTAATTAGCCTGTTAAAAAGGTATATGTTGAATTTAAAAAATCAGGAAATAATACATGTATCGACTTTAGGTAAGTAGGTACCGACTTTCATAGGTGTTAGTTAAAACATGATTCGGTATAAGAAGTGTTTCATAAATGCGCCACATTTAGGATTGCGCGGCGCGCCGGCCGGCGATGGTATCGCGTCAGAAAGCGGCCCCGTGTGCACCGCTCGCTGCACATAAAATTGTTTTTTCGAGGCACAGCTATAATTAGGCGATACGTTTTTGTTTGGCCCACATTTCCCGATCCTCTAATTTTTGTGTTTTTTGCCGCTCCTTTTGTAGTCGTTAATATGATTACACCGTTGGGATGATGGCTTCATACGTGTTTTAGGTTATAACTTAATTTGCTCGGGTTACTTATTTGTTTTTTTATTGTTGTCCGACTTCCTGAGAGCGTCTGTCGTGGCTTTTTTGCCGTCGGTCGTTAGTTGGAGGTGATTGAATGTGATGGCGGGCAAATTGTCGGGTTCGCTTCATATCTATACGGGGTTTTATAGAGTCACGTATTGGGTTTGATTTCGTGTGTTGACTCAGTGTTTTGATGCTTTAAATTGGATTGTGTTCTGTTAGTTAGACGGTTTTTGCTGTTGTGTGGTTAACGGTTGCGTGCGGAGGCTGTGTATCAACTGAGCAATCAGTGCTTTTATAAAATATCGTTTATGTTATCACGTGTAAATTAATTTGTTTTTTCTAGTGCAGGAAGACTGAATCAACGTTTTGTCGCTTTCTTATGAGCTATTTTAAATAAATGGATTAAAGCTCAATAGGCTTATTGTCTAACTCGCTCGCAATCGCCACCGTGTTCATTTTGACAGTTCTTGTATGAATGTGACAGCTAGCTGGTTCCGATGCCAATTGTCAGCCCATACATGAACTGTCAAAATGAACACGATGGCGATCGCGAGCGAGCTAGACAATAAGCCTAAAGTATCCACTTAAACAATCTCAGGCTGAGTTGTATAGATTTGACGGAGACTGAGGCTACCTCATGGCGCGGCGTGTTCAGATTGAGGCATCTAGCTTGCTTAGCCTTAGCCTGCTCAAGAGGATACGCGGCTTAAACTTCCTTGCGAAGCAGTCGCAATCAATTTGTGAGACAGAAGAAGAATGCAGTATAAGCCAATTCTTTTAATCACGTTTGGGAAAATATTCGAACGAGAAAATGAGTACATATATTAATTACAGGATCATTTTTTTTTAATTATTCATGGTTAACCACTTGACTCATCAGACAAAGGCATAGATAGGCACACAACTATTTTTTTACGTTTCATGAACGTTTGCAATAAAGAAGTAGCGTGACATATCACATTTTCTATTTTTTAAAACAACGAGGAAAGCAAACGAGCAAGTATGTAGCTATCCGTATGAGCTCTATACCTACAACCACACGCAATATGTTCACTAACACGTAGTATGTACAGGCTCCTGGGGCTTTACCATGACGTCCTAATTCCGACTCAGTTCAAGTTTTAGCTGTCACTTTTAGTATGAATCTGACAGCGAGCGAACCTAAACTGAATCGCATTAAGACGTTATGGTAAGGCCCCTGCAACTTTATCCACGTCCAGCACGGCTAGCACGAGTGTCCGCGAGAGCTGAGCCGCGCAGGGCAGATTCGTTCGCGAGTGTAAGTTCCCAGCTGTTAATTGCGAGGCGCGAGTGACGAGCAAATTACGCCCTCGACGCGCAAATTGTTGCGCTCACGAATGGCGTCGGCGCTACCGTACTCGGACAGCGGCACGACACAGTGCTTTTCAGGGTTCCGCAATAGACATGCCATCATCATCATCATCGTCCCACTACTTCCCGACTACGTCCCACTGCTGGGCACAGGCCTCCCAGATTGAGAGGGCTTGGGCTATTTCCTACGCGGACCCAGTGCGGATTGGGAACTTCACACACTCCATTTAATTGCTTTCCTCACGATGTTTTCCTTCACCGAAAAGCTCATGGTAAATTTCAAATGATATCGCACATAAATTCCGAAAAACTCAGGAGGTCCGAGCTCGGGATTCGAACCCACGACCCTCTGCTTTAGAGGCCACAGGTTAAACCACTAGGCTACCACGGCTTTGAATAGACATGCCAGTGGAAAGTTAATTCTACGGACAAAGTCGCGGGCAACAGCTACAGCATGTCTAGCACGAGAGCGCGCAAGAGTCACGTCACGGCCGCGATAGATTGCCCGTCTTTTTCTTACTGTTTGTTCTAGACAGAGACGGGTAATCTAACTCGCGCGCGACGCGACTCTCGTACGCTCTCGCAGCCGGGCTAAAAGATATTTTTACAAGTGAAAGGCACACGGAGTCTAACCCCCTTATTCATAAACGCACTATAGGCCTCTGTTAACTTAGTAATCGTTTGTCCTTATCTGTCACTTTGACATTTACCTTTCACAGATAAGGACAAACGATTGCTGAGTTAGCAGAGGCCTATAGTGCGTTTATGAATAAGGGGGTAAGGCATTGGGATCCTTTGGTATTTCTGAAAAGCAACGTCCTACTAGCGCGAGTGCGCGCGATTTAGTGGGTAGGTAAGACGGAGAATAAAATTTCTGCGGTATAAAATATGCGTGACGAACGTACTTTGTTGTATTTAAGCAAGACTCTCGGTCATTATCGGTGGGTTGAGAAATTACTAAGTTATTACAAACACTGATTTAGTTGCGGAGATATAGATCTTGAACTTAAATCAGCTAGTTCCACTGCTACACGCGCAAGACAACTATGTCTCTGCAACATAATATAAATCTAATTGGGTGGTTTTTTGCATGAAGACACTAGGTTCCTACTTTCTGCCGCACCGACAGCAAGAAAGCAAAATACTTAACTGGATTTGGTTCAAAACCAACACCGGCTACGGAACCCTAAGGCTTTAATGTCAAACGGACTCAAGTATATTTTTTAACGTAGATTTCCGTGTCACTTCGTACGCGTTAGCACTTGCATTTTGGAGTCCCTGTTTCTGAAAACAGTCACGCTATTCGTTGACACTTTTATGATCAAACTTGATCCGTCCCATTATAAGTTGGATAGTTATCATTATCATGTCAAAGCTTGCCTTCCGAAGTGTATTATCTACTTACCGGAAGTTTTGTGATTTCAATCATTTTTAAATCACAGTTTTATTCGGCATTGAGGCTATATAATATTTGTTTTTATAGTTAAGTAAAGTGGAGTCTAAATACAAGGTATCTTCGAATTAATCTCGAATATTTCAGTATGTATTTTCTATTTATTTTGCGTAATGCTGAGCCAGCGACCGTTTCACTTTTGCGAAGAGACACACACATTAAAACATTGCTGATCTATTTTCATGTCTGTTTTTAACGTTTCATTTTTGTACAATTGTGTGTATACTCTATTTCTGTCTTTCAAAAGAGAATAAATGTATTCTTTCTTTTCTTTCTATCTTCTTCTTTTTTTCTATTAGTTTGATTGAGCACGCCCTAAAAGATTTTGACTTTATTTTTTTCGTAATTATGTCACCCTTTGTCGCCATTTGAAGTTTGACCCGTGTGGAACTATTTGTCAGTGACAATAAAAAAATCCCGTTAATCATTTACAGGGATGTTTAGCCAAACTGACTACCGCTTGCAGATCGTGGATCCACGGTTCCTTCGGAAGTCACAGATACAAGATTCAGAAAGTAATTAATCGTGATGCATTATTAAAACAAATAAAAATTCCACAATTCCCGCATCAAAATTCAAAACTTTATTTTGCAAATAGGCACGTATTTTTTTAAACTACCAGCTCATTCGGAAACACCATCATTGCCAAGAAGAATGCACAGCAAGAAACTTGACGGACGTCATATTTTCAAAATAAAATATATACTTACTTAAATTCTACTTAACTTAATACATTTTAAAGAAATTGGATATGGCAACACTAAGCACAGGGCTAGAAGAAGACAGTAAGACAGAGTAATAATCTTATGGTGCGACCAAACCGCCGCGTATACGCAGTGACGTGTCGTATGCGTCACGTTCTCGCACCGTTTCTTCATACATTTTGTTGCGATTCCGTAACGTCACCGTTTTTTAAGCGGCGGTGTGGTCGCACCCTTACTAGGGCTTGTAGCTTAGCGCACTTGACGTATTTCAGCGTTCAGTAGTTAGATGACGCCAATCTGTAGGCTGGATCCGCGTCTACTTGAAGAAGTAGCTGATACTTTGTTTCAAAAATGACAAGTTATTTGAACCAAATTAAATGTCAAAATTTCAAATCTTATGCAACCTTGCTACCTAAGGCTGGTCCGCTTACAACTAAATTGCATTTTCGTAGATTGTTTTAACATTGATAGCGACCCTGATCCGCTAACGCAGTCACACTTACCTAAGCAATTAAAGCATAGCTACCAATTTGTAAATCCAGTACGCGCGATTACTCCGACGCGTGAATCTAAATCAATTTTATTAGTCCCCGGTTAGCACTGCATACTTGTTAAGTAATTACATTAGGACAAACCACCATTGACCTCTTACCCCCCTCTCGATTCCACCTAAAAAGAACACAGCGGTGACGGTACCAGGTATGGTCAGAGCTCTTCGTCGTTTGGTCGGAGCTCGACTCCAGTTTGTATGATAATTTTTAAATCGGCCTCTTCGATGAAAAATTGATTTCGGTTGATACGCTTTTGATTATATGGTTGCCCGTCGTTAGATACAATTATTTGGCTACAGACTGCTGGATTGGAATTGTTTCGAACAGCCATCGTTTTTACCGCCTGTAATATTTATGGCCATTTATCTATGGGCTCTGATAACATAATTTGGGTAACGTTTGAAATATTAGGGTGTTTGTAATACGTGGATTACCGCTTCATCTAAACTGGGTAGACTTTATGTTTTATTTTGTTGTTTATTATTATTAAGACTTGTATCTTGATAGATGATTAATACATAAGTATACGTTACATGAACATCATCTTCGTCATCTCCAGACTCCAGCCTAAATATATAAATAAACGTCTCACAGGACCCCTCTCAGTTGGTAGACCTAGAAAAGCACGAAATAGGGGATATTTTAGTTACTGTTTTGATTCAAAAATCAATAAGTAGTTAAATATTTTGACCGAAACGATCTATGAAACTCTTAAACATCATACCACGTAGGAACAGAGCTACGATTTTAATTCCTGCCTTTAATTTTCTGTAGAGCAAGGAAATGTCTATATTGCCGGTGACAAAGATTGTTCAAGATTATGGCATAAAGTGTGCAGCGTGGATTTGGAATACGGGCGAAACCGTTAACTAGACATAGGCTTTAGCGGTACAAACGATATTCAATCATTAAATTTTCTCTTACCCGACGTAATTAATTTTCAATGATGCTGTCGAGTAGCAATGTAATACAAACTTATTTTGGTTTTGACTTGTGACATTCTGTCACATGTCAAAATTATTATCTGCGTTGCTTACCGTATATACATTGCGTGCTCGACAATTTTGTATTTTTTTCGTCTTATTTTTTTTTAAATGTACCTTGATCAACTCTTCAAGACCTAAACTTAACGCTGTTTTAAGATTCGCCTTTACTCCAAATAACTAGGCATATATCACTTCACTATGACTACATAGTATAAAACAAAATCGCTTTCTCTGTCCCTATGTCCCTATGTATGCTTAAATCTTTAAAACTACGCAACGAATTTCGGTGCGGTTTTTTTTAATAGATAGAGTGAATCAAGAGGACGGTTTATATGTATAATACATGCATAATATACCGTGCGAAGCCGGGGCGGGTCGCTAGTTTTAGTATAAAACAAAGTCGCTTTCCGGTCTGTCTCTATATATGCTTAGATCTTTAAAACTACGCAACGGATTTTGATGCGGCTTTTTAAATAGATAGAGTGATTCAAGAGGAAGGTTTAATATATGTATAATTCACAGACGAAGTCGCGGGAAGAAGCTAGTCCACGTATAAACTAAAATAATAGACAATATTAATTGTTGCCACTGAACGAGAGGAAGTAGGCCTACATTTCAAGGCAGTATCACCAATCACGTCATAAATCACGAAACAAAGTGTTTATTTGTCAGTAGTTAACGTTTATTGGTATCGTAAAGGCTTCCGTGCTTTTGAATAAATACATATTCCTACTTGAAATAATAGTAATTTTAATACATAACACGTACCTAATACGTAGCAACATTTTTACGAAATTTTTAGTCATGCAGTTAAGCAAAGGTAGTCTTTTATAAAACAACTAAAGTCGTCACAATTTAAAAGGCCCGTTTTGACAGTCCACGCCCATGAAGTTCTTTATATTTTACCGATCGAAATGTTCCGAAGGTAATTGCATTTTTCATTGATGGGTATCGCTCACTCAGCAAAGTGCTGTGCATAACGATTTTTTCATATTGTCCACAGACTATTAATAATCGGTTAAGGAAAAAATAAATCGATGGAGATATTTTTTTTAAGGCCGACTCGCACTTGGCCGGTTATATTTATTTTATTTAGACCAATTAATTACTGAATTTCACCAGCTGTGTAGTGATATTTACTGAAAATTATGACCTTGGAGCTGAAAGCCGTAAACAATGGCAACACTCATTTCAATAGAATGGCTCGTCTTCATCATCTGAAGAAAATGATTGACTGAAGATTCACTTTTTTCTCGATTTTTTTTTTGTGATCTAGAGAATGTTTTTGTAACAAAAATATTAAATGAAAGAAAATTGACCTTTCGTGACATTGTAACATTTCAAAATACCTACAATATCAATTTAAATTAAGTTACAATACATATTCAAATCGATCAAATACTCATGCAAACTTGAATCGATTTATCGTGAGTATCGAGTACCGAGTCGTACGGTGACATCACTAGTTACGTCGGGAAGACAAATGTCAAAACGGGCCTTTTAAATTGTGACGACTTTAATGAGTACCTACCTAGTTTAAAAAAAACCGGGCCACGGGATGCGTAGCCAGTATAGTTCAGCTTGAGCAAATGTTGTACAGATTGGCTACAACTACAACTTATTGTGCGGGTAGTTTTGTAAAAACTATGAAAACAGTGCCAGCTTGGTGAATTTTTGTCCTATCCAGCCATCTCAAAACTTCAACGCTATGTTTTTTTAACTAATTTTCAGTTCTCCATAAGAACGACTAGGCAAATTGGCGTAACTTTCTTTAATGAAGTCTTTACGTATACCATTGAAGCAAACAAAATTATTAATTCTATTAATATAACGTAATTGTAGAACTTTCCGGCTATAAATATAAAGGTGAAGTAATAATTGAATAAGTGACTGTAGCTGCGTTAGTAGAGGTGCCGTAATAACTTCATTATAATACCGCCGGAAACCACCCCGGCTCGCCGGACGCGCGTAGGGTGCCCAGGTTAACGCGTAACTTTAATATTACCCAATTTTGAGCACAAATTTTAGGAGCAGACAAATTTAGACTTGAGAACTGTAGGCTTATTGTCTAACTCGCTCGCAATCGCCATCGTGTTTATTTTGACAGTTCATGTATGAATGAAGTTAACCGTGAATCATTAAAAACTCTTAGTTCATGTATGGGCTGACAATTGGCATCGGAATCAGCTAGCTGTCACATTCATACAAGAACTGTCAAAATGAACACGATGGCGATTGCGAGCGAGTTAGACATTAAGCCTACAGGTTTTGTTTTACACGCTGAACGGAATCTGTCGCGTTACCTTTTTTTATACGACAAGGAAGGCAAACGAGCGAGTGAGTTACCTGATGGTAGTAAGTGAGCACCACCACTCAGAGACACCCGCAACACTGATTGCAGATGCGTTGCTAGCTTAGAGGGCTAAGTAAGATAGAATAACTCATGTAACAGTAACTACGTTGACTGTCTTACGCTCCACGACGGATAACAGCCGCACAAGCAGTGGATTAGCGAGTAAGACGGTAGCAGCGATCCGGACGGACCTCGTTTTAAAAGCTTTTTAACCGACTTCAAAAAAAGGAGGAGGTGTTACCTACTTATTTATGTGTGTGTACATATAGACAGATAGACCAGGGGCCTTACCATGACGTCCTAATTCCTGCAGTCCAGTCCAAATTTCTGCAGTAGCATAATTAATAGGTACATTTTATTAAGAAATCTATAGGTGGAAACAGGCTACATTTGAAGGCGGTTCTAACTATTTTTTAATTAAATTTTTTGAATAACTACAAACAAGAGGAAATCTGTAGAATAGGTTGGAATTCGAAATTTACTATTTAGTTGACAATGAAATTGACAGTTCGATCGTTGGATATACTAGCGAAGATGTTTGAATATTTATATTCATGTTTTTGCTTCATGTCCCAATTTGGATACGGCCAGAGCGGTTACATATTTCAGCAAAGCGTTTTTGTGGTCCCCCTCCATTTCCGCGTACTAGAAAAGAGTGGGAAATGTGAAAAATTGTTCCTTGTTAAGTTGGCGATCGCGCGATACGGGGAATTCACTACACTGCCAATTTCAGAACATTTTCACGTGAAATCGGCTCGATAAGCCGATACTAAAATGTTACGTTCTTTAATAACGTGACTTTTATCTTTGATCTAATGCGCCCTAGAAATTGTTTAGTAAAATGTTATGCAGGCATATTGTAGTTCAATGTGTCATTTATTTATTTATTTATTTATTTTATTTTATAAGCCTTTTTATTCCGAATTCGCTACAACTTCAGTAAGTACATGTTGTTGTTGTTGTTATTGTAGTTTTTTTTTTATTTACTTATTAAATTGTCGCGTAATTCGGCGTGCCTCATGGCATAGGCCTCCTCCGTGTAGTGGAGGGTTTGGGATATAGTTCCCACGCGCGTCCAGTGCGGATTGGGAACTTAACACACACCATTGAATTTCTTTCGCAGATGTGTGCAGGTTTCCTCACGATGTTTTTCCTTCACCGAAAAGCTCATGGCAAATTACAAATGTAATTTTCGCACATAAATTCCGAAAAACTCAGAGGTGCGAGCCCGGGATTTGAACCCACGACGCTCTGCTTGAGAGGCCACAGTTCAAACCACTGGCTACCACGGCTTTTTTTGTGTGTGTATAAATATTCTATTCTAATATTCTATTCTAATGTGTCATTTTATAGATATTTAAAAAAAAATGTACACAATATAAAATCACCTGTATTGCGACCGACTTTGTTCGGTCCTGTGGCAGTTTCACCCCCTGTTATCCGATCAGCGAGCCTGTGGTCTGCCTATTGACCTCTGGCCCATTCTTCCACCTCTCTCTAACTGCCTTCGACTATCTCTCATCGGTGCGTCTTGCCAAGAGTCCCGCCAACTCTTTAGCTGTTATTGTGATACTATTAAAGTCGAACTAACAAGCACACTTTCGTATGTCATTTAGGCTTATGACATAATCATGACTTGAGGCCGTTTCTCTGGTGGCGTGCTTCGCAGTCACACCGCGAACACGCAACGCTCTCAAATTGTTTTTCGCAGTTCATTTGTTATTCCACTATTGCCTGCCTGATTAGTCTTTTAGAAAACTTGTGCGTCTATTTCAGTAAATTAAGTTTGTTGCTGACATACCATATCGCATATATATGGCATATCGTAGCAAGTGGAACAAAGTAGTCTCTGCCTACCCCTATGGGAAAGAGGCGTGACTGTATGTATGTAAGTTTGTTGCTAGACCTTGCTGCTATGTTCAAACTATTTCATTAGTTTTTTTCAAGTTAGAGAAAAGTTGAGATAGTCTTTTTATCGAAAAATCCTTTTACAACCTCTGAAATATAGTGATTTGTTTTGCTATGGTTTTGTACATTCCAGATGCCGATTTTTGAAAGTGTTTTTCAGGACCGGTCAAGATTTTTCACCTCTTTTCTACTGTAAAAAAAAATACTAAAGAAAGCTACGGCCTAAGTGCAATTTTCGTAGTCTAATCCTAACTTCATTCGCAAGGACTTCATGGTTACAAGTGTACGGTTTTCTCTTTTAAGCATCCGATTTTGATAAAGAAGCCTTCTGCTCCGCAAGGCTGAAATCAAGTCTATCTGTAACAGGGCTTCGATTT
Organism: Pandemis heparana; assembly: GCA_963854515.1. NCBI lineage: Eukaryota > Metazoa > Arthropoda > Insecta > Lepidoptera > Tortricidae > Pandemis > Pandemis heparana. The sequence continues at coordinate 12,340,141 of OY978013.1, read as the reverse complement.
TCGATTTTCTAAATTCGTATCATAACTGTCACTTTCAAATTAATGACTTAGTGCGAAAGGAAACGAATTTCAAAAATCGAATTTCGGAGTATAAGGCCAGTATTGGAGACGCATCGTTCGCGCTGCGTGCTCGCTTGACCAATGATCGAAGCTCTCCATGTATCAAAACTTCGTTAAAGATGCTCACTTAAGATGCTGACAACACCTAATTTTGTTGAAATTGATGTTATTTAAGCACTTTTTTAAGAAAAACTACACACAAAAAAATACAAAAAAAATATAATGTTAATTTTCATCATATTTCAAACACGCTAGACGGACTCGATACATAATTGAACAAAATCGGCTCGATAGAAAATAATTGCAAAGATTGGTCTTAAAATCATCATTAAACGGTTTTATGTCTTTATTTTTTCGACGTATGGGTCTGCAATTAAAAACATGAAGTCAACAATATTCATACCTACACGGCTAACGAGTCATATTTCACAAATAATCCATACTTTTTTTTATTTCTTCTTATTTGTGTCTTATTCGCAAGATTTTAGACGCGCGCCAAGCTGCCGGAATAGTTTCTTCTCTTTCACTCACAGGCACGCGAACCGTATGTGTGAAGAGTGGCGCTTCTCAAGGTCATTTGCTGTTGACAGCGCCTTAATGCTGAAAGAAGCTACTAGCTTAGTATAAATGAACCAGTTCAAAAGTGACGTAGCTCCTATAACCAACCAACGTTCACACAGTATACATCAGGGGCCTTACCATGACGACTTAATGCGATTCAGTTTAGGTTCGCCGCTGTAAGATTCATACTAAAGCCTTAGGTACCATGACACCTAAAATTTGAACTGAATCGGAATTAGGATGTCATGGTACCTAAGGCCCCAGGTTTTAGCTGTTATTTTTAGTACGGATCTGGCAGCAAGTGAATTTAAACTGAATTGGAATTGGATCTCATTAAGTCATCATGGTAAGGCCCCAGTATAATGTTTTTCCTTGTAGACTTTGCGATGTCATTATGACACTTCGAAATATTATAAACGGGATGTGAACCGCGATTACCTTTATTGAGCTCCCAAAATCAATAAAGCTCAATAAAGGTAATCGCGGTTCACATCCCGTTTATAATATTTCGAATGAACTTAACCGTGAATCATTAAAAACTCTTATTATGACACTTGTTATGACAAGATTCCGTGGATCACGATCACTATTCAATAGGGTAACTGACACCACAAACAAGCAAGTAATACTGTGGTAAGGTAAACGTTTTTGTTCAACAATTCATTGATTCAACCGCACCACGATGGGAAACACGGAGTTAATTAAAGTGTCATAATCATAATGTTGTTAATTAATTGTTGTCTGATAAAACTGATAAAAGTCTAACTTGCTTCAAGGTGTAAAGCATTTAACATATTGGTACGCACGAATTGTTTTTCTCACTTAATGGGAAAGCAATGAATTATGCACACTGCGTTGTATGAACTTCAGATTTTACGTGTACCTAAGTAGATGTAATTTTATTGTAAACTTATTAATTTATCTGGTTGTAAATAGCGACTTCGTCCGGGCTGAATTAAAATTTGTATCTCAGTCAGCTTGTTTTTTCCCGACACTTCCAACAGTTATATTTCAACCAAATCACGCTATCTATTGGTGAAATCCACAGACTCAGTAGATGGGAATTAAAAAAAATAACTTGGGTTAGGGTTGACAGTTCCAACATCCAGACACTATTTAACTGGGGTAGCAGTTAACTCAGTTACATGTAGTTAACTCTAGTCCACGCAAGCCCCTTATAACTACGTAACAACTTAACAACTAGTACTTAACTTATCAAAAATAATCGTCTAGCTGGTATTACTTTCAGCCGGGCTAGGATTTGACCTATTGCGTCTGAATCAAAAGGTCATTTGGTTTGCATAACGTTAGGTATTTTTATAATATTATGCTGAATCTTATTTCACTTCATGCTGCAATTTTTTTTTAAATACACATCGTAAATTCGTCAAGAAGTCGCCTTATTTTGTCTAAACCAATTAAGTATCTCGCTACTTCGCGACAGGTGTGTGACTATCTTCGTAGCTAGGTAATTGCTTCTAATGTTACATATTTGCCAATTTTAGTAACATAAAGATGGGGCGGTTGAAACGCCCGCCTGACCCAGACATATAGGGTAATAGGTAGAGGTTAGGTTAATTATTTAATTCATGAAGTAGGTACCTTCTGACGAAGCTGCGTTCCGAATGGCAGCTAAATAATTTATCATCCCCTATCTCCGATATTTATCTAAAAACTTCATCAAACTCGCATAAACATAGAAATCCATTAGTATATGAAATTCGAATGACCCCATAAAATACCATTAAGGAGTGACATTAAAAAAATGTTACGTTTTACCTAATGTTAGGTTAATATCTGGATCAGATAAGAGCAAGTTCACATGCGGGGAGGAATGGTCAATCCCGCAATTATAAAGAAATTAGCGGTAAACACTGCGCCTTCAATGGGCACAAATTGATATAATAAAAATAGGCTTGGTTAGCGTGCTTTAGGGCTGTACACGAAATAGTTTTGGTGAAATTACAAGGTGTTTGTAGCTGACTAAATGATGTGGCTTTATAGGCAGGGTTTCCGTAAGCTTTTTTTTTCTTCGTACTCCTTGGATTGGAATAGTAGTCTCGAAAAACTTCATGAAACATATTTTGTTTATTGATGAATTCTTAGCTCTGTTACTGATGTTTGTTAATGACACGTGTCCTACATTCAAACAAAGCTTATTAGGTGTATCTACTTTGAAATTTCAGGTATGTTATACACCCTTGAAAATGATTTTAATTACGTACCTAACCAGCACTACTCGTATGTATATGTAAGTTGTCCGCTTCAAATTTTCCAAACCATTTTTGGCCACATCCAGTAATCATAAAGACTTCAAATTTGGAATACATTATTGTAGGTACCTTAGACGTCAGCATAATATGCAGTCAGCAAAAAAAAAGTTACAATACATACATACCTACATAAATCACGTCTTTATCCCTTACCCACGGGGTAGACAGAGCCTAAGGTAACAAGACTGAAATACCACGTTTAGCATACCTAATCATGGGCGTACGTGGAAAGCGGAATCAAAATAGTGATGGGTTGCTAGCCGCATCGCCTATCCATCCAGACTTTTACCATCTGCGCGGGAAGAGATGCAACTGGTACAAAATCACAAAAACTTTAAGTGGCAACCCTACACGCTGGGCTAAGGTGTCGCCCAATAATTAAGTGATTACGTTAGAGCGCGTGTCGGTCCGATTTGTATCACTGTTTCGGGCAATCATTAGCGTTTGGAATTGCCCCGTGGTTGCCCCAACTGGGCTACTCCGTGAGCTGAGCTTACACCATGGGCGAATTTGTTAACTGACTTTTTAAATTATAAGGAAGGGAACGAGCAAGAGAATCTGCAATTATAAAGAAATGAATAAGCACAGTGCTCTATTTTTGAAACATTGGTACCGTAAAACGGGGTGAGTAGGGAAATTGAAGTTCGAACGTCGATAAAAAAAAAATGTGTGGCATGTTGATTTTCTAGATAAAAAAAATGTACCGGCGGCACGGCTTTTGGTTTAATAAAGATTACTTGTATTTTAATTTCATAGTTTAAACAATAAACAGTAAAATATAGGCAAATCCCAGCTCACCCCGTAGTGGGGTCAGAAGGGATAGGAACAAATAAAAAAAATACGATAACAAATTACCAAAAAAACGGAGATAATGTCTAAAAATATAACTAAGTAATCTACTTTTATAGCGAGCTTAAGTAGCAAGTGAAAACACAAAAAATAATTCTATCCCTTCCCAAACCCCCACCCCTTCCTAATACCTTCTCACCCCGTTTTACGCTACTCTTTGCGTTCTGGAGAGCGATTTTGGAAACTTAGGCTTTACTGGTACCCGCACGTATTTATACAATTCTCCAGGGTTGAGATTACTCTATGTCCTTCCCAGGGTTTCAAATTATCTCCATGAAGTGTCGGGAATAGTCAAGCTGTCCGGACAAAGTCGCGAGCAACAGCTAGTATTCCTATAAAACAGTAACGTAACTAATAATATATACCTACTTACCCTTATAAGGGTAACTGACCACTGAAAGTAATCACTGCATTTGAAACAATCATAAGTCGCCCCATTTGCAGCAAGCTCGCATTATACGGTAAGAATTGTCAGAAGGTATTCTTCGAAGGAATTTTCCGCAATTTCCACAAGATAGGAAACTAGCCTTTTTTGTTCTTCCTCGTAGTTAAATGAAACCGCCGGAAAAAGCTAGTAAGTTCAATTTAGACTATTAAATTACACAACCACGTATATTAAAAAATAAAAAGATTCTTTTCCAAGCCGGCCAGTACGAACGCTTCGTGCCGACTTACTATAAGATTAATGCGCCCCGATAACTCCGGCTAAATGAAAAGTTGCTTCGAGCCGAATTGAATCATTTCGAAATGAATGCCTTCATTTGAATCATTTGGAAATGAACGGCCACATTTGCATACGCGGTAATTAGTTTGTAATTCATGCTGGCAATCTTGGAGTTTGTTTATTTTCCGGTCCGTAGAGTAAATGGGTTACGAGGTGCGATGACGATGAATGAAAATGGAAATTGAAAAGAATTGGCGATGTTACTTTAATAATGTCTAGCGTAAACGGGTAAACGACGCCACCGATATTTTTTCTATCTCTTACGCGTAACGTAAGGCATAGGTACGCGTAACTACTAGGCCACATTTAATTTTATACATACATACATTGTTTAAGTATCGTCAAACTGTTTGTTTTCTTTTTTAAATTACCCTACAATAATCTAACGTATACATGTGTGTGTTTTAATCGACGTTGACAAAATTGACCATGTTTATAATGGACGAAAGTCATAAAAACAGGTTTGTATGTTATGGACGTTAGAAGACTTTGGCAAGTAAAGGTATAAGAATAACACAATAAATAAATGATTTTAAAAGGTAACTGCCTTCATTTATTTCTTACTAGCTGTTGCCAGCGACTTCGTCTGCAAAGAATTCGTTTATCGCTATCCCGCGGGAATTTTCCGAAATAAAAAGTAGCCTATGCGCTATTTCAGACTTTTCTCTATCTATGTGCCGAATTTCAATCAGATTCGTTGGACCGTTCTGGCGTGATTGAGTAACAAACAATCATCCATCCATCCATACTTTCGCATTTATAATATTAGTTAGATGTAGGGCAAGGTAAGGGCCTTAATCTAAAAAAAAAAACACCGGGTAGCACTTCGGGAGTGCCGGCAGAAGTGAGTACTAGTGATTATATCTCAAGTAAATTGTGTATACATGAATCATTTCAACGCCGCGACGCAGTGTAGATGATACAAGCAGAACTAAATAAGTTGTTTTACCCCAATAAATTTAAATCGAAGCCTGAATAATAATTTATTGCCAACACTGTTTGAGGCCGGATACACACTTTCATTATATCCAGATGGCGTTAGTAGCCATACCAGGTGTTATTAAGTACCATAATAGGCATAAAAAGCAATAAAACCCAACTAATAAACACTTATTGCTCTGTAGCTTAGCATCAAACTATTAACTGACATTAAAAATTATCTAATGACCTTAGAAGAGATGGCTCTGTGCCCTAATTTAGAAATTAACATTTTTAATTATATGCTATGGATGGACAGGGTTGTCATGAGTTCGATGAAGATATAAAAGGCGTAAAAAGATCAAGAATTTTTTTTCATGTCTAGAGGCATTCTTTTGTAATGATAATTCTAAACTCATGTGCCAACGAAAGTGTACTCACTTTTATATGTAGGTAGAACAGAAAATAAATAATTATTTATTAGTCAGTTTAAGTGAAACCTTCGCACTCTTGAGAGCACACGACCCTTTAAGCTCGATTTGTTCCAGCACAATAATATTTCATAAATAATTTCGAAAATACTTTTAAATAATGAAGCCAGCACACAATACGCTTTATGCGCGTTTATTTTTAAAACGCGAACCGCGACTAATCTGCTCGAGAGCGAGTCGCATTAACAATTTTAAATGTGCTCAAATTATCCGCCAAACGTTTACTACCTCTGGCCGACCTATTCTGAACGTTTCAACAGTTTGTTTCAACTACCGTCCTTTGTTAGCATACGGATTGCCAGTGAAACGACGATGCAGAGTCATCGTTTTGTTCCGAATACGTATACCGAAAACGGTTTGCTTTGACATAGGATATGCATGTAATGTAGAGTTTCGGACATAATTACAATACGCGTGAAAATCCGAATTATGGCAGTAATGGGCTACGTGGCTAAAATTACATGAATGATCGAAATATTCGTCTCGGTTGTGCGATTTGTTTCATTTGGGTTGAGGAAGAGTTTTCTCGGTTGAGACTGACAGGATGGGATGCATTAAGTTGTCAGTCCAACGGCAGCCCCTTTTATATTTTTACATGTTGTTTGTGGCATTCTTTGCTCTGTCTGTACCGATGCGGTTCTTTGCTCTCAATAACCTATACCTACCCAGAGCCTTGGCAATAGTTAGAGCTCACGTAGTGATTGCAAACATACAGACGCGCATTAAATAATCTATATTTTTGCTAATTTCCCTTTATAATAAAATATATTAGATAAAGTTCTCGAATGGCAATCGCGAACCAGAAGACGCAGTGTTGGTAGGCCTCCCACTAGGTGGACTGACGAGATCGTAAAAGTTGCGGGAAACCGGTGGATGCAGGTGGCGAGTTGTCGTTCATTATGGTGTGCTAAGGGGGAGGCCTTTGTTCAACAGTGGACGTATTCAGGCTGATGATGATGATGAATAAAATATATACCTAACCCGGGATATCCAATAACAGCTTGGATTTACCTTGTAGTTCTTCCGCTGCGCTGAAGTCTCCGCAAAGTGCTTGATATTTTTTTTATTGAGCTTCTGCCCGCGATTTCGTCCGCCTAGAATAAGACTTATGAACTGATGTATAGATTATTCTCGCGACTCTAGGCAGCTACGACCTTTGACATGATTATCGCTATCCCGCAGGAACTATGCAATTTACCGGGATAAAAAGTAGCATATGTGTTAATTTAGGGTACCAGCTATCTTCGTTCCAAATTTTATCCAAATTCGTCCAGTCATTTCAGCGTAAAGAAGGAACAAACATACACACATTGTCACATCCATCCATCCATCCTCACAAACTTTCACATTTATAATATTAGTAGGACAGTAGGATAGATTCAACAGGTAATCATATTACTTAGTCTTAGTTTATGCTGAGTCAAATCAAAACATACTCTAGAAGATCTGATTTAGTTACTTTACTTTCTATTGTGTCGAGTTTCATCAGACTAAAGCAGTGCATAAACTCAATTAGAGGTTTTTTCCCAAAGTCTAACTATTTTCACGGTAACAGCTTAGTTTTTCACTATCCTCGTTATCATTTGCGCTTTTGCTTTTCTTCAGGGAAGTGGTTCCAAAAGCTACCTCGGGCCTTACCATGACGTCAATGTTTTTCAATTCAGATGCTTTATCTGTCATTTTTGACACTTCTAGTATGTATCTGACAGTGACAGCGATCGATCCAACTTTGGTTCGGAATTGAATCGCTTAAGAGGTCATGGTAAGGGCCCTGTTCTTGACTGTTCTACAAAGAGTTACTAAGTTGGGGCCACAGTATGACCTTGCTACTTAAGTGGTGGTATATCGATAAGTATTTCATATGCTAGCTCGATACATACTCGCAACCCATATTGCCCCTACCCACAGTCTATGAAACTCTGCAACATGGGCAATGTGGCAATATGTAAAAAGGTTTTTTTTTAACTATGGTGTCCGACTGCTGGGCAAAGGCTTCTCCCATCGACCTCCTCAACTTCCAGCCTAACGTAACGTCAGACCAATCCTTGGTCTTGCTCTGCCTCGTCGTCGTGGACCATTCTCCGGCACCCCACCAAGTGATTGAGTGAGCTCACCTCCGTGGGTGGGTGCGGCAAACATGTCCAGCCCTATTCCATTTGAGCTTAGCAGTCTTTTCCCAACGTCATCTGCGCGTATTTTTGAGCGCAGTTTGGTGGTGGACTAGGAAAAATTGTACGTAAAAATAAGAAGCAATTTTGTATAGTTTTATTAATGTTATATTTTGATTCAATAAGTTACTCGCTTAACATAACTTTTTACACCTTACATAAAATGTGACGTTCAATTTACAAACCATTTAGGTATCACGCGTTTGCGAACACTTAATTATTTTGTACCTAACGTATTATTGGGACTACGGTATGTATTTACAACGGTCTGACTACTACTATAGGTCTTTGAGGCGTTAGCTGACGCCATATTATCTAACACGCTCGGAATCACCATCACGTTCACTGTTTCCTTCTGACAAACGATATTGGATGAGGCTGAAAAGAGATGGTGTGATTGATACCCCAGGGCATTAGACAATATGACCTCTAGTAAGTTAATCGTAAACAGTAACAAGCGTCGATACGCTGATTGTACGCAATGACAGAAACTATGTAAATATTTGAAGCATTCGCTTCATCGAAGGATGACGATGACAATGGATACTGGACATGGACACATTTTTATGTCTAATCAGAAAATAAATAATTGCTAATTAATTTTATGCGATCTGTCTGATGCATTCATGAAGGCACGTGCTTAGCTTTACAAAATGTCGACAAAGAAGATTGTTGATAAAAATTTTGGTGTAAATTATTAGGCTTTACGTTGAGTTCACATTATAAAACTTCTTGCAACTCACATTAGCAATGAAAGTTACTCCAATTAAAAGTCTGATTTTTATTCGTAATCTCAAAACAACTAAAAAGTAAAAATGATGACTCAGATGATTGTACACATGTTGCAAAATATGTACCCACTTTTAAATTATTCTCTAGTTTTTCTTTTGAACTCTGAAGAAACCATTTTGTTTTTCAACATGTTTTTCTCAAAAGAACGTTATCAATAACATACTGGTGATCACCTTATGCCTTGTCACAAAGGAATAAAAATTATCACTAACTTATGCTGTTGACTATACAACAGTTACGGGTATAGCTTGCAGATGAGTACCTGGCTTAAGTTTTGAACAGGTTAACGCCTCAAAGAGCTTCTATATCTGAAATCCTTTAAAACCAGCTTACATTTTAGTGATATATGTCATTACAGTATTGGTCGGAAAATAATGGACATAAAATAAATATTTGTAAATAAATTCAGGTTTACTATGTACAGTTACAACAATAACAAGGAAGTACAATTAGCATGAAACATATTCGCCGTATTAATACTAGATAGTTACAAAACGTTGAGATTATTTCGTAATCACAATGTAAATTTAAGTGAAATACCAACAAGAATGGATTCTGTGGGCCCAGACAAGATGACAAACGTTCTAAAGCGTTTTAATTTCTATAAACGCGTAAACGCCTGCTACCACATAACGATTAGTTTATGTCAATCTCAAACAATATCAGAAAGAGAGAAAGAGATAGAAACATTTATTGACACATCATTTCCATCTCTAGCGTTATCATTATACCATGTTTAGTCGAGAAAACAGTAGAACGTCAATGGTCTAGGCACACAGATTACCTACAGTTATAGTATAGATCAACGCTTGTTACGCTCATGTTAACTGTTATTTTGTCATCATCTGTCACTCTGACTTTAGCTTCGCCATTCAAAGACCAAACATGCAGTTTGACATAGCAAGTGTGAAACTCTTATCGCATAAGAGGGCTAGTGCTCGCCTGTTTTTTCAACAGCTGTTACATCAAATATCGTTTCTAAACGCAAACAACTGCGAGACCATGGACCTTTCGGAAACACCAGTTCGTGTTATTTTAATGCTGACTGTACTCCCGTTGCAAATAAAAATGCGAATAATCCAAGTCGGCCATTTTGTTTCGCTAATTGCCTGCTCTTATCGCATTGCACGCCCATAAATATAGCATTTTACGACTCCAGATTGTATTTTGCCGCATAAAGTCACGCATTGAAACTGTTATATCAATAATTGACAATGAATTGAAACTAATCCGTCTATAGTTAATTATTAGCTTGGTTGCTACTGAAATTGTAAGAAGTAATGTAAATTTGTTACACCATTTAACTTTATTGGTACTGTTTTGCTATACGCCAGTTCTACAAGTAATAAATTAGAGCGAGCGCCATGTATTTCCATTTCACTCTAATTCCACGTTCCTCAGTTTTTCAAAACGTTTCTCTACACTTCGGGGCATACATACTTTTCTGACAGCATATCGTGGGGTTTTATTATTGACCTCTCAGGATTTATCCGCAAAATAGGATTTATTAATACTGCCTTTCCTGTAGGCTTATTGTCTAACTCGCTCGCAATCGCCATCGTGTTCATTTTGACAGTTCATGTATGGGCTGACAATTGGCATCGGAATCGGCTAGCTGTCACATTCATACAAGAACTGTCAAAATGAACACGATGGCGATTGCGAGCGAGTTAAACAATAAGCCTACTGTACACCGTTAAAGCGTTTCACTTTGTAGCGTGCTCTATGTGTCTGAATATACTTTATTGCTCTTTTAAAGTAACATAATTGTAACAAAGCGACATTAAGCGTCGTAATGCAGTAATTAAGTTAATAAAGTTGCGCTCTGGGCAGAGTTAATGCGCCGGTCGTTACGTTGACATGACTGCGAGTGTTACACGGCGGGTCAAGTGTTGTCATTAGGGTATACGTACGTGTGGAGAAAGGAACGATATGATTAAGTGTATAATATTACGCTTTTACATTTTGCCGCTCAAAGTCAAAACAGCGCTCAGCCGCTCACAAGCGTGATTGTTAGTACAATTCTGAATTTATTTTCAATCACTGAGTTTACATAGCTCCATCGAGCATAACACTGTACCTACATTGATGTTAGCATTGTGTTTGTGCTAACTTTGTATTTGTCAACATTATCATTACATCATAAAAAATATCACGGCACAGTGAATAAAAAACCGTGGGAAAAAATAAAGCTTAGATATATCGCTCTATTTTATTCGATTTGGTGCCATAGATGAATTAGTTTCATTCGGTCTATTTTAAGTTTTAGTTAGTATTGAGATCTATATCATTGCCATATATGTGGGATGTTGACAAAGAAAGGAAACTCAAATTGGTCTTAATACTTATTTATTTTAATTAAAAAGTCTACGAGCACACCGTACAGATCGTGGTTAACCGCCATTCTGTACGGTGTGCTCGTAGACTTTTTAATTAAAATAAATAATTATTAAGACCAATCTGAGTTTCCTTTCTTTGTCAACATCCCACATATATTATGCTATGTACGGTCGAAGAAACTAAATAAAATGCAGAGGAATCTTTTCACTGTAAATGTTATATTGCCAACGATTCGAAGTCGTGAAATTATCCGTGAAAAAGTTCCTCACAAACACAAGATTCAGTTTGTTCGTCTGTACATAGGTACAAGATGTGATTTAAATCCAAAAGAAATATACTAAGTTAAATATATTATTAAGAACTATAAACTCAAGATATCTCAGTAAAGGCTTGCTTAACTAATTAAACTGATTTCTTCCTCCGGTCAAATTTTATTACCTTTTTGTTTTTACTATATTTAGTTTTGACTTGACAGCCTTTACTGAGAAAACCTTTGAAAGATCCATTTTCACGAAGGCAATATACTTGCTGGGGTGAGCCCCGTAGGTATTCTAAGTTCTGGGGCCTTACCACGACATCTTAATGCGATTCAATTTAGACTCAGTTCAGGTTTTAGCTGTGATTTTTAGTATGGATCTGACAGCGAGTGAACCATTAAGACGTCATATTTAGTAACCCCCGTTGTCTCGTCAAAATGATGAAAATCCAGACAACTACTTTAGAAATCATTAAAATTACTTCTGAAATGGTTAGCTTCGTGAAATGGACCCTCATATAGATCTTTCCCACGTCTAAAACCATACCTGTTTCAAAAACTGTAAAAAAATAAAACAACTACGCATCAACAATTTTAAAATATAAATTATTGCCCCGAATTTAAATTATCAACATTGAAGACGAAAATAAATATGTTTCCTATTTACACTACTAACTATATTATACAAATAAACCTAGTATATTCACACAGGATATGTTATCTGGTACCTATCAAGTCTTTACTGAAGCTGATTAGAACTAATGATAATCATTCATTAATATTAAAGCAAACGTTTACATGAATTTACTGTGCGGCCCCGATATGATCAGCCGATCCACTTTACATATCAAAAACAGTTTTTATTACCAACCTGTGTAATGTACCGTACCAAGTGTCTCACTTATGTACGTATCAGTCATAGTGTAACGTCAGGCTGTAAATTGTACATATTATGGCGTGAAATAATTGCCGCTTGTAGTGTGATGGACGTCAGTTGTGGATGCCTGTGCGTTAGCCACTGCAGAATGCTTTAATTAGCGCGTTGTTCAGTGGCTTACAATGAACTAAATGGCCTACGTCAGTAATCCGCGTGACCTCCGCAACAGACAACAAAAGGTCTGTCAGTCCACATTTAAACAAAACGTGCAAGAGAGCGAGTGACTTCTTTGTAAAATAATAACAAGCAAACGACAGTTCTTCCAGTTACACTTGGGACATCAAAAAAGCTGCAACTTTTTTAGAGTGAATATGCTACTCATACCGTGGCCCTGTTACGAATCACTTGTTCACGAAATTAGATCCAAGAGCCTCTATGGTCACTAGTTCTATATATCCAAAGTCACTTTCACGTATTAAGCAAGGATTCTATACTGAACGGGTTGTGTTTCCGGCCTCCGTTCTTCGACAGGTCTTGTTCAGACGTGCCCCCTCCACTTAGGTCTAAGGACACGGCCCTGCCCGAGTCGAAATCGAACTTCTCAAAGTTGGACGCACCCCCGAAATGTTTGAAGAAGGAGGGTTGAGGGTCTGGGAGGGGACTGTAGTTCCTGCCAGAGTGCGCGTCGGATGTTGAGCTGTCAGAATTGTTGACGGCGTCGCCGCTGGATGGCGCACGCAAGCGACTGGACAGTGAGAAGTCTTCAGGGCCCGAGTCATGACAGGAGTCTCCTCCCACCACATCAATCATACATTCTTCTCCATCCACGTCGCCGTCAGAGTCTGAATAGATCCCGCTATTCCTGTGCTGGGCCAAGTATTCTGTCTTCAGCGCCTCAAGGTCCACCGCGATGCCTTTAGCCCGTAACTTCCTCGCCTGACGGTCCAACGCTTTTGCCAGTTTCTTTCTTCTTCTCGCCCTGGTGATAAAATCAATAGGGCCTAATTAGTATAGAACCTATCACATTGAGAAATATTGGGAAAAGACATTTCTATGACAAATGCTAGACGAGCTTAATAGTTGAGTCACAGTTGTAGTGAAAAGTGTCACTCTTCACCTCTTCACCATTTACTGCTTCGCTACGCACACTAATGTAATAGACTAGCGAGTAGGTAAGACAAAAAAATTCCAAGCAACACTGAAAATTAAAACACATAGAATAATCCGAAAAGTAAAGCTATGGCCGGGGTATGGTAGGTAACGATATAGACGCATCACGGAATGATGAGGATCCGGGTTCGATTCCCGGCCATAATAATAAAAATAAAATGTTTTTATTTCAGATAACCATGATCCATAATATTTTATCATGTTAGTATCCGTGCCTAAGAAGCTAGTGTTAGTCGATAAAAAATAATTGAGATAAATGTCATATTATTATTATTAACAATTTTGAATTATAGCTATATTATGTATTTTGAACCATAGCTTTTTTCAGATTTTTCTGTGTTCTAATTTTCATTGTCATTTAGACATTTAATTTCTACTAACGGGTAAAACCGTAAAAATAATTACAAAAAATCAAGAAGTAAAATTTTTGATTCATTTGATAGTAAGACTATAGTTTAGTGATGCGTACAACGACTATTAAGGACGTCATAATGACCCGAACTAAAACACCTTCTCCAGAAAATATTGAGCAATCATTTCGATCTTCGATGTTCGTATCACACCATGCCGGTCCATGCCTCTCACTCTCATATTTATGACTATTAGTATGAGCGGAACGTCACGAACGAAACGAACTTCATTTTTGTTTATGAATATGACACGGAATATGTCACTAAATATCGATACCATCGATAATTTCAATAGTTTTCGCATTTTTCTGTACAATACTATCGTATTACTGCTTACCGATAGTATTGCTTTAAACAAGAGATCGATATTCGATAAGTTTATCGATATATGTCATTTTTGATTAACTTATCGATAGGGAAACTATCGATATCGCGGCAACTACCCTCGTCGCCTGTGCTCCGTAAGTGGCTCACCTCTCGCGCGCGCGCAGCTCGTGCGGCGGGATGGGCTCCCCGGAGCAGGACTGCGGGTGCGCGTTGTGCGCCGGCCGCCCCGGGCCCTTCTTGGTGTGCTCCTTCTTGCGCCACTTGGCGCGCCGGTTCTGGAACCATACCTGGTGGAGAAAGAAGACACCGTATAGTTGGTTTGGACCAAATCCTGGGTAACTTTGGCCCATATGAATTTCAAGTGATGATGAACACATTAAAGGGACATTTAAGGCGCTGTCAACAGCAAATGACCTTGAGCAGCGCCACTCTTCACACATACGGTTCGCGTGCCTTTGAGTGAAAGAGAAGAAACTATTCCGGCAGCTTGGCGCGCGCGCGTCTAAAATCTTGCAAATAAGACACAAATAAGAAGAAATAAAAAAAGTATGGATTATTTGTGAAATATGACTCGTTAGCCGTGTAGGTATGAATATTTTGACTTCATGTTTTTAATTGCAGAGCCATACGTCGAAAAAATAAAGACATAGAACCGTTTAATGATGATTTTAAGACCAATCTTTGCAATTATTTTCTATCGAGCCGATTTTGTTCAATTATGTATCGAGTCCGTCTAGCGTGTTTGAAATATGATGAAAATTAACATTATATTTTTTTTGTGTGTAGTTTTTCTTAAAAAAGTGCTTAAATAACATCAATTTCAACAAAATTAGGTGTTGTCAGTCTCTTAAGGGTTTTAACTGAAGTATTCATTAATGTGTATTTATTGTTATATTTTAAGTGTAAGAATGAAGTATAAGAGAGTATGTGTGTATAGATTGATGAATGTGAATGAAGCGAAAGAGGTATGTCAGGATCGTAGCAAGTGGAACAATGTAGTCTCTGCCTACACCTGTGGGAAAGAGGCGTGACGGTATGTATGTGTTAAGTGTAAGTCAATATAGTCAATCAATCAAATCAGTCTTGGTACTGTATTAAATATGCATGCGTTAAATTTAGTCATTGACAGGAGGCAGTACGCAGTACAGTCAAACAAAATATCGATCCACATATATTACCATAAGTACCTACTTGTATTGATGTTTTAACGTAAAATACATACATACATAGATCACGTCTTTATCCCTTACGGGGCAGACAGAGCCTAAGGCAACAAGACCTAAAGGCCACCCCTAGCATGATTTTGGGCGTATGTACCTACCTATAGGTGGAAAGGGGAATCAAAATAGTGATGGGTTGCTAGCCGCATCGCCCATAACATGATTCCTAAGATTTTCGCCTATTAGTCGAGGGGCTTCTACCATCTGCGCGGGAAGAGAAGCAACTGGTACATTCTATGTTTTTTTACTCCCAAACCAACATAGAATAACAACATACATACATTGCAACTGCGTCGAAATATCAGGAGCTCAATAAAGGTAATCGCGGTTCATATCTTTATAATATTTCGAATCAACATAGAAGAAACGTAAAATACAAGTTTTCAATATTCGAGTCGCATTTGTATAATTTCTATAGTAAAAGTCATACGCGTTTGATCCCTAGAAATTACGAAGCAGTAGTATGTCAGTATGGCCATTAAAATAGTTTGCAGTCCAAGTCCATAGTAATTGTAACGAAGGTAGAGCTGTCAAGTTTAATTAGTTAAGCATATATTTTATTGCTTTACTGGAGCAAGCAACAAAAAGCAATTGTCATGGCCTCAACGCAATTTTATGAAATTAAAATACCTGAGGTCCACATGCGTTTTATGCGATAGGTAGAATTTAACGAGCGGGCCATCGCGTTTTACGGCAGATACTTACAACAAATGACGGTCGGATTAATTAGGATTAATTTAATAAAATACAAAACACGGGTTCGATGATAATCAACGTAACTGGGAAGTAAATTAAAATGCGCTTATTTAATTTTGATTCAGACAGTGGCGCGAATTTGCACCTACACTGAGAAAGTTGTTCTCTGGAATAAGTGCATATAGCGTATAGCTATACTTCGATTTTTTTAGCATTAGAAAGAAGGTAGGTAAACAATTTTGGCATGTCTATCAACTGAAAAATAGTTTTAAAATAGTACATTACAGACCTAGGGCGGTGAATTCGTAATTGTCCCAGATCGCAGGTGTTTGTGGCCCGAACCGAAGGTGAGGGGCATAAATATGCGATCTGGGGCTTTACGAATTACCGCCCGTGGTTTGTATAAAGTTTTACGTCTTTCCTCGGCCAGGAAGTGAGATTTTCTGTCCGCGAAGCGGGCGTAAAATCCCAATTACGGCCAAGGGTGACGTAAAATAAATAACAGCAAGTTTAAATTTAAAATCCTTGGAATATTGTCATTGTTTTGATATGGTTTTATATTTTCCAGTTACCGGTTTTTAAAAAGTGGTTTTCAATAAAAAGACATGCCGAATTTGTTTACCCTCTTTCTAATGCAAAAAAAAATCGAAGTATAAGTACATATTAATTGGGTTTAGTTATTCTACATAGCGTACCTATCATTTTCATCTAGTGCAGATAATTTATTTGATGTAATTTTTATTAATTTATATTACAGTAAGTATAACATTTCTTATGTCAAATATATAATGACTAAAGAAAATATAAGTGCAGATATGTACTATACCTTTAGATTGTGTTGTTTGGTTTAATGTATGTTTCGGAACACAGTCTGCTGTTTATTCCAAAAGGGGCTTTAGACATCTTTTTAGACTGTTTGTATATTTAAGAAATGATTAAATATATTTCTAGAAATCATTTGAATCACTTGAATCCTCTCTAAAGATCGATCTAAAGATTTGAACTTTCAAGTTCAACAATATAACAAACACTTCATTGACATGTTTATGATTATGTTTCGAAGAGTTACAAAACAAACCTAACCAAATCTAATGTGAGCCACTGTTTACGGTCAGCATAATTATAATTATTATAAAAAAAATTGACAAATGAATTGGTAATGGTAGGACATCGAGGGAATGAGCGAAAATCTCGGAAATCATGTTATGGGAGATGCGGCTAGCAACCCATCACTATTTTGATTCCCGTTTCCACGTATATAGGGCTATAGTTCTACAGGGTGTATCAGATACCCCCTTACAATAATCAACTGGGGTATATAACCATAGCTACAGAAGCTAAAAAAAATATAAAAAAAAATTTTTTCTATTTTTTTTAGCTTCTATAGCTATGGTTATATATAACCCTAACCCTAACATTAATCAACTGGGGTATACCCCAGTTGATTATTGTTAGGGGCTATCTGATACACCCTGTATAGCCTATAGGTCTTGTTAGCCTCGGCTCTATCTACCCCGTATGGGATAAAGACCTGATTTAAGTATATACATATATACATAGGTACTTGACAATTGGTAGTCACACGACATTAGTTAAACGTTTGTCGGTCACATGATCGGACAATTCGGACACCTCACTATAATACCTACCCGGCAATAAAGATTGCACATCGGTCATCTCGACTAATTTCGGCTTCGTAGAGCGTTGTCTCGCTCTAACTAGGGATTGCAAAATCCGGTTTTTTCTCAAATCCAGATTTTAAAATTATCAACTTGTACATATCCGGATTACACGGTTTTTCGGTTTTTCGGATTTTAAGTAGATCTAAAACTAGGTAGGAGGTAGCCAGTAAAGCGCGGAGGGGAGAGGGATAGATATGCCACGTGGCGGGGAACGAAACAAACGCATGAATGAATGAAATTATACGAAATTCAATTGGAAATTCTGGTTAAATGTCAACTTTGTCAACTGTAATTGAAATTCGAAAAAACCGGATTTTTATGCTAAAAATCCGGATTTATAAAAGGCGACAAAAATCCGGATATATCCGGTTATTTCGGATTTCGGATTATCCGGATTGCAATCCCTAGCTCTAACTTACCTGACGCCAATTGTCTCTTTCCAAAGACCGAATGTTTATGGCCGGGTACTGTAGGTACGGTTACTAAGTATTTTCCCAATAGCAATAAGTCAAACAATCGCAAAGAAAAGCAAAACATGCCAATGCTCCCGAGGGACTCGGTATTAATGAGTCCACCTCAAGGTGGGGTTCCAGGGGGTTGTGGGGTCGCGGGGGTCGCAGGGGGTGTTCATTAAGCCACGGCCCACCGCTGACCATTACGCTCGTTACGATTCCGTTCGGTAATCAATGTGTCCGATTAGAAGTGACTTTACAAAGGCGTATTAACATATTGATGAGGCTTGGTTTAGACTTTATGTGCATATTCATTTGGGGCTTTTGTCGGCACAATGGAGAAAGGTTAGCTTTTGCTCCATTCCGCAACTGAGATGAAACATCACTAAGTAAGTATTGTTAAAAAAAACACCGGGTAGCACTCCGGGAGTGCCGGCAGAAGTGAAAACTACACACACGCAACACTCGCGCAAAAAAAAAGAAAAAAACAAGAGATTTGAACTGCGGTCACATGAGAGAACACACTGTTATTCCACACCTTATACCACTAGGCCAAACGCACAAACGTTAAAGCGACGAAATCAAAGTACAATTCAAAAACCGAACGCGGCTCTAGCTTCATTCTTATTTCAAAATAACGCCTCCGTCTTACGCCAGACGCGAGTTTAACATGTTTTACCCATCCCAAAGTGCTCAACGCCGCTAAAGAAGTATTCGCTTCAAAAAAGAATCTCTACCTAAACTAACAACACAACGCCACTTGTCTGTTCACGTTTAAAAACAACTATCACTTGTTTAAAACGCCCTCCTCCCCTGATATTGCTTACTTTAACAAAAAATGGGATTCATACGAAAACCATTTGCGGATATCGTGTTGTCAAACTGCCGCGACCCCTCTGAACTTGTTAGTATCCGAGCTTTCAGGTTAAGTTGGAACCTTGATTCTTAAAGATTAAGGTTCAATTTACCAATTCGTTGCATTTTTTTTCGACCACAGCCACCATGGGTTCAGAAAACCATGAAAACGCGTGAGATAGTTAAGGGTCGTTTATACTTAGGTACTTTTTTTTTTGACTTGTAACAATTTTTCGAATGAAACTTTTCCGTCCAGTGAACATTAAGTAAACGACAGGTAGTTATGAAACTCTATTATTTTCTTTAAATAGATAAACCCCCCTTATTTTCTCGTTATGTATTTTTTTTCTAAGTGACTAACTCGGCTTCTGACTGCGTTTGGGGAATTTCAGAAATAGGGTACAGTTAAATTTTTTCTCCAATTTTAGAATTATTGCATGGATCTACTCAGAATCGATAGCACTAGCATTATATATAGGAAAAAAAAGTGTCCCGAGATCACTTTTGTTAGGTACTTTTCATACATTAATGTTTGAAGGTAACAAAACTGACACTAATTTTTGTAGCAAAAACGGGTACATTTTTTTACACCATTATAAATCAAAATGATCAATTGATCCTGAGCAAATCCATGTAAAAATTTCTAAAATCGGAGAGAAAAAAATTATAAACATAATTGTACCCTATTTCTGAAATTCCCCTTTTACTTATCAACACGGCTACCAAGAGGCGTGCGAGAGAGAGAGAAAGATAGAGAGAGAGAGAGAGCCGCCAGACGGACGGGCAGCTCAGCAAGGGGAATTTTGCTTAGCATGTCAAAGGATGCTATAGAGCCGACTTCGGACTTTGGACGCTAAAGTGTCAATTTGCTAGCAATAGAATTTATAATCAGTCAAAGTGACCAATAAGTAGCTGCTGTAAATTTAGATTGACATTTAACCGCTTTCACATTTGACGACGCTCAACAAATAAGAACATAGCAAGTTAAATATGAGCTTGTCAATAAAATTTACATGTAGAATTTCGTTACAAGATAGGTATTTAATCCCACGCTAAATAAACAATTGAACTAAATTCAATATCGATTTATTAATTAAAAGCTGGCTTTTCGTTTTATTCGAATAAAAAAAGTGTTAAAAATAAATGCAGTTAATAGCGCCCTTTATTTTATACGTAAACCAAACCCTGTGACTGCCGTCTGGTGTAAATAAGGCTCCCCTCGGTCCACATACATTTACCGTATTTACCTCCCCTCGAAAGGAAAGCGATGCCCTTTTTCCGGGCTTTAGAGCCTCTATCAGCGGTTTGGGGATGTATTTTGTAATGACCCTAATTGGACTGTGTATCTACGGCGGATTTTCACGTGGTCTTTTGAGGGGTTGAAACAAAGTTGAATATTGAGTCGCTGACAAGAGAATGACACTTTTAAAATATAGTGTCGAGGTGTAGGTATGTAAAAAGAAACGACACCGGCAATTGAATTCAAAGAAAAAACACGTAAATTAGTACTTTCGGCATGGAACTACCGTGAGATTCAATCATAATTACACAAACGGATGACTCAGCGCAGTGTTCGTTTCGCGGCCGCCGGAGTGAGCGCTCCAGGATGAAGGACTACGAATTAGTCTGAAACATGTCGAGCATCACTCAACTTCTATACCTACGTGAGTTGTCCGTTTGTGTAATTACGTAAATTAGTAATTAAAAAAAAACTGTAAATAATCTTCAGTAATTTTTTTAAGCGCGTTTATAGATAATGAAGATTTTTCGTTTCAGAAAATAAATCGACCCATGCAAACACAGTAAGTATTTATTTTTCCTATTTTGTCGCCGCGAGAAATGTGGAAATATATAAGTAGGTAAATTTATATGTACCTATTTTATATGCATCTTAGGATAAATATACATTAGAGCTGTGCTAGCATAGCTCTGGTGGATACGCAGCCTTATTTGAATGGAGAAATATTGAGAAGTTTTTAGGTAGGTACTTATTATTGAAATTGAAGCCAATAAAAAAAAGGCCGAAAAACTTTAGCACTTCCGCACACCAACCTTTTGCATTTAAACAGCAAAATATAACTTTTAGCAGCATTTTGCAGTTGCGAGTATCACACTTATTGCTTATTACTTATTTCTTTCAGTTTAAAACTTATTTCGCGAACTGCATTAAAATCAAAATATGTATATAAAACAAGATATCTTTGAATCAATACAATAGGTATCAATCAATACAATAGGTATCTGCGAAAGCAAAATATTACCTACATTCCCCGACGATTGCCAAGACTTTACAAACAAAATCACATTTTTATTCACGCTAAAAATGCAAATGCTGTAGCTTCCGATGCTGTATTTCAGTGCGCAATAACGCTGTCTCTTTTGTTTCAGTGCATAGAAATTGATATTGGATCAGTGAGATAGAGACAGATATAAATTTCACATGCTCGCACTGAACTGCTACGCGCTTAACGCAAAATTTGGCTAGGGTTGGCTTTAACACTTGCGAATTTCACTGTAACATTTTGGGCCCAGATAATTTCAAAAATAATACTTCACTCTAGCCTATCTACAAGATAGATGCCAATATTGCCGGCAGAGATTCCATTTAGAGATGCCGACCCAGCTATCAAATTAGTATAAAATGCAAAATAACAGGCGAGCGCAAGGCTGCATTAAATCACTTTAATACGAACAGAATTACATTTTTGAAGTGAGAAGATTATTCAAGTGCGATAATTTGCCGCCTCGGGGCAACCCTACGAACAGGCTTCATGTCTATCTTTTACTGGTAAGCCTAGGGCGAGGCGCATGTTTGATAGCAACGCGCCAAGCAAGACAGCAAATAGAGACTACAGAAGTGCGAAAGAGACGGAGGAAACTCCTTAAATTTTATATTCTATCCGCATTTTGTCGCCTAAGCGTTCCATTTAGTGTTCCATATTTAAACCTCGCGCCATTCTTTTTTCTTTTCAGCCAGGCGGACGATGTAAGACGATATTCTATTTTTTTTCGGAGGGTGTTTCCAGCCAGCTTCGGATGTGTGCAGAATACTGATGTGTGCGACGCCCTGTTAGGGAATGAAATTGGCATATGAATGTAAATTTTATGCTATGAATTTTAAAATGAAGTCGATACTTTCGAGCTTCCTGTGGCGGCGGTTGCGGTAAGTTTCAAGGCGGGATGAAATTAGATTAGAATAGGCCACTTCTGATAAAAGATGGGATTTTAACGGCTTGCGTAGAGTCTTTATATAGAATATGAAAACTTTTCTTAGTACTTAGATGCTTGAGGCATGCAGGTAAAAATATTTATGAAGTGTGGGAGTTTAATATTTTGTATTCTAGTTGTATGAAGTTTAAATTACTGTTAGGAATGTACTAATAAAAGGATATTTTCTGTCGAATGTCTTTATACCAAGATGTTCTTTATTTAGAAGGCATATGCAGAAATTACATAATAATACATTATATACCGATACCTACGACATGAAAAGATTGAACTAGATTAGAAAACAAATATCCGCAAAAACCAAACAGCAAAGAAATAACCCCAAGACCTTGAGCGAACGAAAGAAAATAGACAAATCAAAGAAGAGGAAAAAATCCACTTTACAGACGCAAACAAGTCACTTTAACTTTATTGAGCTGTAATCGAATTGTGACGTCCCTGCGAGCCGCACGGGCGGAGCGGCGCGATCTGTAGCCGTCCTTATCTGACCCACGCATTTAAATCTATGCTATTCAATCGTGCCATCTCGCTCGTGTCCCAGGGGTGCCGCCGAGATTGCAATCTTTTGATTTATACCAACTATTAGGAGAGCTGCGGGATAGTATGTCTCTCGAACGAGATTCGCCGATAAATGTTGCGTACTCTCGTGTTAGTACTTATTACACGAATTGATGCTCTGATTCGTATATTTTACTCCGTTTACAGACAAATGACCTGTAATGATAAGATATATTTAATTCACTTCGCGATTTCGTTTGCTCTTTGTTTGCAGAAACGCTTACATTTACGTTACGTGGTAATATGTGTTATTAGGTAACTTAGGAACAATTGCCTCGGAGAATCATTGACGTGGTTGCCTCCCACACACGTATTTTTTAACCTTATTTACCTGAAGCTTGAAGAGTTACAGATCTTCGAAACGACTACGATCGAGTTTATATTAGCCCATCGTTTTGGTATTTACGACACCGGCCTATACCTGCAGACAAAGAGGGTGTGGGGTGGGGGTAGCGGGTTTCAATTGAGTCCAATTTGTACAAGCCTTCATAGATTTAACTTTCAATGTACATTATTATGTACCAACTGCCCTACAAAGCATGTACGGTCAGCATCAAAAGTAACTGGGCACTCTTGTACTTTGTCACATTAATACATCACATGTTGACATAGGTGTACGGTGTACACATGTCATAATGTCAAATTTTAATGTGTCAATGTGACAAAGTACAAAAGCGACCAGCTACACTCATCAAAAATGTCTAAAGAATTTTGAAAATTTCAATATAGGCATATTACTACCGATTCAAAATTTCTTCTAGGGATAATGATTATCCCAAGGCTTTTTTGATGTGTGTATATTTCAGAAATTTGTTGGGACACTCCTGTGACGTAATGTGCTCTAATTCTATTGTTACTTTAAAAATATGGAACATTATGAATGTGATAGATATCGTAGGACTGAGATGCATTCGTTAGCTAGAAGATTACAAAGAAGGTCAAAAATGAACCCTACGTAACGTCCGACACTTAGCAAGGGTACACACCGACTATCCCGACGGGTATACGAAATATCGTTTCAAATTTTGCACGTAAACTTTGACTCACTCCCTGTGATCAGATTAACTCGAACATTTAGCACATAAGAGCTCCGATGGCGACGCAATAACTAATCAGCTAAAAATCCAATATTTTTTTATAAGGTTTCATCATTTAATTTACGCCTAAAGGTGGAAACACATTATTACGCGACGCGACCCGATGCAACGCGACGCGTGTTGAGTCGAATCAAATTGTATTATTTTCTATGACCAGAACCACACTATGAACATCCGACGCGACGCCATGCGCATACATTCGTTGCATCGGGTCGCGTCGCGTGTTAATAATGTGTTTCCACCTTAACACTTACAGATACTCATATTATTTTTTAAGCTTGGTAAAGGTATCGAAGCAAGGGTAGGCGGCAAATCGGCCCGGTACGGTCCCCGACGGCCGCTTAGCCCGGGTCTGCGGCGAATCACCCTCGTTTACATTGAACGAACCTTCTTAGTTCTATGCTCTCCTGGTACAATCTTAATAGGCAATATTGTTTTTTTTTGCCTTATGAATATTGAAATCTGTTAATAATATTTCTATAGGTACCTAATCATTTTAATCTAGAAAACGAGAACAAATAGTAGACAATTATGTGCGTGGAGATACTAAATTCTAGACTCAGTCGTTGAAAAGTGATTCAGTTATTTTTGCTCGTCAGTATATCTATAAGAACAAAGGTAATGCTCAGCCTTTGCCCTCGTGAAAAAAAAAGTTCCTCCTTAGGTCATTTCGAAAAATGGCCGAAAAATATGTTTGCTAATTTTCAAGTACTTACTAACTAGCTCCAGTGGTTTAGTCTTTGCATTGTTAATCAGTCACATTACATTTTTGAGGGCTCTAGGTTTAAATGTATATTATTAACATCATCAAGCACAAAGTTCCTACACTAAGGCAAAGGTCCGTCTTATTCTCTCTCTTTCCTCTCTGAGATCAGACAGAAAAAATAGTTTTCACAATAATAATATTTGTGGTCAATGAGGAAGCCGACGACATAAGGTCAATGAGGGCTATTCCGTCATATTTTTTCGTAGATGAACTTTGGTTGATCGTAACAACGTTAATTATACACTTTTAAATAAACTTATACCTGTAATAGGTTGAGAATTTAACTAAGATTTTAAAATTATGTATAAGTTGGTCAGTGCTTCAGGTTATTTAAATATGATTTTTTATTTAAAAACATGGCACTAGACGGATTTTCCCTACGAAATCGGTCAAATCCGTCTAACAGCTATTTCTCTTGTATCCGATAGTATTACAAGCTTATACGTTAAGTGAGCAAACATCAGTGTACTTTTATTCCAAAGTAAACCTTACTCAATTCAATTTAGGGATGATTTTCACTTTTATTGGCAAAAATGAATTTTCGGGGCAAATCCGGCTTATTTTTTAAATCTGGTGTAGTAAACCTTTTGTCGAAGTATAAAAATATTGCTCTTTTTAATTTTAATAACGATGTATATTATGTAATGAACTTATTTTGCCAAATTGGAACCTTTTTTAAATCCTAGAATAAAAACACAGAGTAACAGTCAACGTAATATTTATTTTTTAAACTTCTTTTTATATTATTATAAAATTAAAATAATAGACAAATAATAAAATAGATAATTGAAATTATAGAAAAAAACTAAATACTAAATAGGTACATACTTTTCAAATTCAGGGTTCAAATTTTCTTAATATAAAGTCAGTCGAATCCAAAAGGTTGACAATCTATGAAATAGGGAAATTCCGGCATATGACGCTTTTGACCATTTTACATTGGACGGATTTTCCCACTTGAAAGCTTTGGAAATACAAATCTTTAATCGCTTATAGTTTCTCAGCAATAGACTTTAATGAAAGATGGATTAAACTATCAATAAACAAACATCTCGGATAATATAAAAAACATACTTACATATTCGTAACTTGCATACTCCGATCGCACCGTCCGAAAACTTGACAAGACCCGACACTCGCATTACGAGTTCGGAGCGCAACTAAACTTTAAAAGTGAAATATCCGTAACCGCTGACTACGTAGCGTCATCTGTTACTGACAGTTGGATTTAAATACCCTCACTGCTTTATCCATCGAGACAGCAACCGCGTACTGTCGTTAGAATGGACGCAAAGACCCGTGTACGGAAATACCCCGCAGACGGAATTAGCCACACTGACCTTAAATCATTGTTTAAATCTTATCAATCAAAGTGATTGACCGCGGACGTCACCAGAGGTCGTTGATGTCAGCTATGTTTATAACTTCAAAGTTCACGTTTGCTAAAAATCACTAAATTTAATTGTTGACGATAAATCTAAACAAATAACTACAAATTATAGGTTTCACTAATTAAAATTAAGAGTTCACGGTCTAAACCTAACCTTTAAAACCGTCTAGACGTCAGTCGCCTGTCACTTTGACAGATCATGTGTCATAAATTATGAGTGACATTTTACGAACCTAATAGCGGCTTAGGTATTTGGTTTGACCTAAAAGAAATGACAAGAGATGTGGGCTTACGCAAGGCTGTTTGTTGAAATGTCTAAATTTAGTCATAGGTATTTCGACTGCAATTGCAAACGTTGCATTTCAAAATTAAGCCTACACTTAATACCTAAGCATTAGGTACAGGTACTTTACATTTTGTTCGCCCGGACCGGACGACCGGATGGCCTAGTGGTTAGAGAACCTGACTATGAAGCTTGAAGTCCCGGGTTCGATCCCCGGTCGGGGCAGATATTTGTATGAAAAATACTAATGTTTGTTCTCGAGTCTTGGATGAATAATATGTATTTCAGTATGTATTCATCTATATAAGTATGTTTATCCGTTGTCTATTGCCCATATTACAAGCTTTGCTTAGTTTGGGACTAGGTCAATTGGTGTCAATTGTCCCAAAATATTTTTTTTTATCATTGTATACGACCACTTCCAGAGGTCGGATTGACGTTAAATTAGGTGTAGATAATAAAGCTTAGATGTCAATGCAAGTACAGTCAGCAACAATGCTTGTGTCAATGTATTGTAAGTATTGTAGCGCGAGGTTTACTAGCGAATATAATTATAGGTAGTCAAGTCTCTAAACAATTTGACTGCCTACCTATTTCGCATCTGCGATCCCTCCGGGGTTGCGGGT
The DNA here is from genome assembly GCA_963854515.1 of Pandemis heparana. Lineage (NCBI taxonomy): Eukaryota > Metazoa > Arthropoda > Insecta > Lepidoptera > Tortricidae > Pandemis > Pandemis heparana. Next base: position 12,313,072 of record OY978013.1, on the reverse strand, counting down.
GTCTATGGGCAGTGGTGATCACTTACCATCAGGTGACCCACTTGCTCGTTTTCCTTCCTATTCATATAAAAAAAACGACTACTATTTTTACTTTCTTGTACTTTACTTATGAAACATGCCGTAATAATGCACAGACATTAAAGCCATGTGCAAATGAGAACATCACAGAGTACCTTTCGTCACGAACTAAATATATTTGCGCACTTTGCGGCGCACGCGCAACGTAGACAAACGGGACTGTAATTCGCACTTTAGATTTAATGGCTGTCGTTAACGAGAAAAGATGAATTTCTGTGATTAGTGACAGCTTCATAGAACTCGATTGTGACGCAAAATTGTTTTAATAATTTAGTTTGCATACGTGCATTCTCAGCCAACTAAGAACTAAAAATATTTATATTTACATACATACCTATCACGTTTTTATCCCTTACGGGGTAGGTAGGGCCTAAGGTAACAAGACCTAAAGCCCCGTTTAGCATGATTGTGGGCGTTTAGATGGAAAGGACAATCAAAACAGTGATGGGTTGCTAGCATCGCCTATAACAGTCATGATTCCTGCCAATTCCCTTTTTAACCATTTATTAAATACACTGACGAGCAAAAGTAACGGAATCAAAAGGAAAAAACGGAACCCTTATAGGATCACTTTGTTGTCCGTCCGTTCGTCCGTCCGTCCGTCTGTCAAGACCCTTTTTCTCAGGAACGCGTGGAGGTATCAAGCTGATAAATTTATATCAAATACTCAGGTCCACTGCCCCTTACAGCTGTGAAAAAATCAAACTTCTAAGCCAACGCAATCAAAAGATACAGCCGTTTATGCCGCAAATTTCCGCAACCCTCATCATCATCATCATCATCATCAGCCTATACACGTCCCACTCAAGGGAATCAAAACCTACAGGGTACTTCCCGTGAACGCAGAATCTTGAAATTTGGTATGAAGGTAGGTCTTATAGCACAAATTAAGGAATAATTGCGAAAACCATAAATATGTGTGTATGTCTGTATATATCAGTGACCAATATAAAGTGACCCCACATTGCGTACATTTTGCTTTGGAGCAGGGCTCTGCTTACACTGATATTTATAGATAATGATAATACGGAACTCTCGGTGCGTGAGTTCACCTCGCACTTAGCCGGTTTTTTTTGCTCATCAGTATATTGTAGCAATCTCATTTTTTGAACTATAGTTAGAAAATTTTAGATACCTAGATATACTGTGTACTAACTGCCCTGAATGCGTTGACGTCTTATTGATAGGTCCATACTTGTTCGTATTTTTAGCAAGACTAGCTAGATCAAGTTTTTCAAAATGACAAAGTTTTTTCGGTGCATTTGGCAAGATTTGATCCCGCATCTCTTGGCGTATGCCGAAGTGGCAAGTCCTATATTAAGCCCAAGCTACCCCGACAAACCCACTCAACTAACATAATCGGTTACATACACCAGTAGTGATGTGATGTCATCTAGCGACACTATTACAAGTCATCATTTTTAGCACAAAAATCTTGAACTAAGTCGAACTAATAACTACATTTATCCCAAGTACTAACTAGTTAACTACTGCGAACAAATTATAGGATTTTGCTGTCCTTCCTAAATTAATTAAAAGCCGTAACATTTTTTTTTCAAAATTAATATATTTTTTCCGTCCAAAATGAACTGGCAAATCTATCCAATATTATATTACAGCGATAATAACGATATCCTTCGCTTTGTTATTTAGCTGTAATATTTTGATATGAGCTTCCTGCTGTCATGTTCACGAGTTGTAAGTCGTGTTAGACATAATTATAAAAAAAAAATTGTTGCCCCCAAGCGTAACTTAATGTCATGTCGTCAATTAAACGTATGTTGCCACATTTGTCTACAGATTTTACCAAATATTGGCCAAATACTAACGAAATCGAAATACTGACGAAAATCAATAACTAAAATAATCAATACTGCTGATTTGTTATTAGATTTACTTCTGTATCTATGTATATTTAAGTAAATACTTACCTATATCTCTACGTTTTTATTGCGATGAGTTACAATTAAAGTTACAGATACATTTATAAATAAAAATAAATAAATAAATATCTTGGGACAATTGACACCAATTGACCTAGCCCCAAACTAAGCAAAGCTTGTAATATGGGCACTAGACAACGGATAAACATACGTATATAGATAAATACATATTAAACATCCAAGGCTCGAAAACAAACATTCATGTAATTATTTTTAGATTTTCAGGTTTGAATTGGCAGAAAAATCCCTATGACGCAAACGTAGCTGATTAATCATAAATACTTTTGTTATTGATTCAGAACCACCAGTAAAGTTGAAATATTAGTTCTGTAATGTTTAACATATATTTTTCCTTTTTTACAGAACCGCAGCAGTAGCACCATCAAGGTTGACCATTGTAACTATTTATTTAGATCTCGTTCCAATTTCAATTCCGACCGTATTGAGTTATCACTGTCGTTCTTTTGTTTTAAAGGCATCAGTTATACCCTTGCACTCCCCTACAAATTAGTTCCATACCTTTTGTTCCGTGCCGCTTTAATGGCAGACTGAAATATATTTAGCTTTAATGTCTTAATTACCGGACAGCTATGAAGTCGTAAACTTGTGCCGTGCTTCATTATGTTCCCAGCTTTATGTTATGTTTTAAATGTTGGTAATTTTTTATGAAGTGAACGCTGAGTGTAATTATTTGTGAATTGCAATCTTTGTTGTCTGCAGCGAAGAAAGCTGAGCTACGGACCAATGTGATACGATGCAGGTAATAAAACTTTTTACTTGCATACAAAGTTAATGACTCAAAGACCTTATGGACATAAGGTTGAAGAGTTCTGAAAAAATATACGTGATGTCCGGTAGACGAGCTGTCGGTAGGCCTCCAACAAGATGGAGCGACGACCTGATCAGGATCGCGGGATCGCGGTGGATGCGGAAGGCACAGGACCAGTCCAAGTGGAGAGCCTTAGGGGATGCCTATGTCCAGCAGTGGACGTCTTTCGGCTGATATGATGATACGTGATATTCATAACCACTTCGCTCTTCTTCGTAACCAGATAGCCAACTAGACGTTCCAGGTCTTCCAGCTGCCCATAAATTCAGAGCGCAGTTGCTGCAACTTCTATCATCTACTCGTATAACGACCTTACTTTTCTTTAAGCCCAGTTTCATGTCCGCATGAACACATCAGGGTAGTGTGTGATGAAGACATGCGTTGCAGCTCTTCTAAGTTGAAGACAGGTTCGGATGAGAGTAGATATCAACCATCAAATAACCTGCTCTTTTTTAAGCTCATTCTCATGGCTGACATCTCCCACATGAATACAGGACATCAGCTCTTCTAACTACCAAGAGTCGAAGAGACATCAGGTCACAATGAACAAGAGTAGGTGAATAACCTAACGCAACCCTGTCTTTAGATCCAGTCTCATAGCAGCATAAACACGTCAGTATAAAGGGAAAAGGCCTCCAGCTCTTCAAACTTCCAGGAGTTGACGAAAGACCATAATTTTGTAGGAGAGGATACTTACAGCTACTCTGCTGTCTTTCAGGTCCAGTCTCATAACCAGCCTCTTGCATGAACACGTCAGTATAAAGGGAGACGGCTTCCAGCTGTTCAAACTTCCAGGAGTTGAAGAAAGACCATAGTATTGTAGAAGAGGATACTTACAGCTACTCTGCTCTCTTTCAGGTCCAGTCTCATGGCCAGCGCCTCCCGCATAAACACATCAGGATAGTGGGAGGCGAGGAAGGCACGCTCCAGCTCTTCCAGCTGCCAAGAATTGAAGTTGGTGCGCGAACGTCGCCGCTTGCCGCTGTCCCCGTCATCGTCGCCCACGCCACCTGTTGGAAAGCGTGTATTACTAAATAAAGCTTACGAAGACGGTGGTTACGAGTTGCTTATATTCTCAATCTTCTCGTACATAAGGTGTGTATTTGTTTGAGACTCCTCAAATAATGCTTTTTAGGCCGTGTTGATCGACTTTAACCCCCTTATTTATAAACGCTCTATAGGCCTCTGCTAACTTAGCAATCGTTTGTCCTTATCTGTCACTTTGACATTTACCTTTCACAGATAAGGACAAACGATTGCTATTAAGTTAATAGAAGCCTATAGAGCGTTTACGAATAAGGGGGTAAGTCTTTAAATTACATCTAGAACCGAAGGCGATAGGGATCTTAAATTGTGATAACGAGAGAAACGGAGCATAAAAAAGTCGACATCACATAAAATAGTCTAAACCTAACCTACATAATAGTTGGTGGTAGAAAAAAAAAAAACATACTGTAAAAGTAAGGGTTGAAAACCACTTTTTTCTATTCATTAAATCGCAGCGTTAAAATGAATAAGCCAAATTACCATAAAAGTCAAACTGGCAGCTACAACAAAGTCAATTTGGACAATTCCTGCGCTGTTAAAACAAAGCCGCGACCGGGGGCTCATAAAAAAGAGATAATCTACCAACCGTCAGAGCAAGTTTTTGAAAATAGAATATAATTTCTAATTCTCCCGCTCTCCCGATGATTTTAATTAAAAATGGTCTCTGGAGAGAGACGGGTATACGCCGCCGCCGGGGGTGGAAAGGAACAGCTATAAATTACTCGGTGTGCCCTCAGAGCGACTAAATAAATTAGAAGTGATTAAGAGCGCGCTTCTGTGTATCGTTATCTCGTTGTTTTGCAGGACTAATAACTAACTTACCTCTTTTAACACGTCAGGGTTTAATAAAAATCATTTTAAAGTAATGCTGTATGTATTCCATCATAAAAGGGAATGTTTTTTAGCAAAGCATAAACTTATCAAAATGAGCGATTACATCGATTAGAAACGAATCTCAATTTTAAAACGTACGCGTTCACGTTACCCCACCCAACCTGATACGTTTACGTTACGCGCTGTCGCCTTAAGTCCCAAATTACTGTAGAGTAAACGAGATAGCGCTATACACCTAATGAGGGGAATGAGGGAGATGAGTAAGGATATTGTATTAAAACAAACGGCCGCCTTGGGCCCGCCGACAACAGTTTTGGCGCGGTTTAATTTAGTCTGCTCAATGTTTTTATGTCGGAGGGGGAGGGGGGTTACTAAGTATCTATTTGAGGGTATAACGCGGTTAATAAATTCGTACAGTTAATTATTAGGCTTTGTTTTGGTTTGTCGCCGGTTTTGATGGTGTGCTTAAATCATTTCACATTGATTGTTCGGGAACACAGTTGCGGCGTTTTTATATAGGAGCACGTGGGTGCTGGGTGCCGTAAGGGTGTTGCTTACCTACATTATTCAACTCACTGTCAATAGCAATAGCGGAATAGGTACCATTGTAATTTATTGCGGTACCCAATGATACCTCAAGAAAAATAATATTGTTTGTATATTCCCTTCAAACTCAACTTAACTTAAAATACCTTAAACCGGGGTGACCTTAATTTAAGGGGTGACATTAAAAAGTAGTTATAATGACGAAATCATTAATTTAATTTGCGTTTAGGTACTGCTTCCAATCGATGTTTTCATCAATCGCCTTTGCGCCTACATGCCAAACGTTCACCGCATATGGACAATATCGAGTTTATAGCAATTTTAAAACTATCAATGTAGTCCCAAAAATTATCAAAGCCACCCCGGTTAACGGTACATCAATACTTAAATGAAAAACGGATAGAACTTACTTACTTACTAAATTAAGTAGGTTCTTTTAATGATGACTTCCCTTGATATTATTCAAATTATGTAAATTTATTCCAATATAGGTACTTTAGTTGTTCACGTAACAAACATCACCAGATCACCACAAAAACCTATAGTATAGAGAGAAATGACTGCATTATAAACAAAATAAACGTCGATAAGGAAAAGTTGATTGGAAAGTGATTTCTGATTTTAAATTGACTGAGTTTAGTGGTTTAGTTACGTAATTAGCATAAAAACTGGCCAAGTATTAAAGTCTTTAGCGGCCCTCTTCACCTTAATAGGAACTTCGACGTTTTGTGAGATATTGTGGGAAAATGAGAAATCTCTATTGACGTACCTATCGACGAGTAAATGGTTACGTCCGTAAGTTAATCCAAAACCTACCCGGAATACATAAGGGTTAATAATAAAGGTTGCGCCTGACGGGAGTTGTCGAGATGAAAAGAAGAGGATTGCCTAACAGCGGGTTAAGAAAATAAACCGGCCAAGTGCGAGTCGGACTCGCGCACGAAGGGTTCCGTACCAGAAATAACCTTAATAATTTGTAATTATTTCTAGCGTCTACGTGTAGCCATTAAATATTAATATCGAGCAAAAAATGGTAAAAAAATACTTTTGTTGTATGGAAGCCCCCTTAAATAAAATAAAAAAAATATTTAAATATTTATTTTTTTATTTTTAGTATTTGTTATTATTGTGGCAATAAAAATACAACATCTGTGAAAATTTTAACCTCCTTGCTATTACGGTTCATGAGATAGGTAAGTACAGCAAAAAACGCCAACAACTACTCTGTGGTATGGGAGCTCCCCTTAATTATTATTTTGATTTTAGTATTTGTTGTTGTAGCCACAATAAAAATACATAATCTGTGCAAATTAATTTCAACTGTCTAGCTATTACGGTTCTTGAGATCTAGATCGGCGAGTGGTAGCCATAATAAAGGGCTAAAATATCACGTTTTTTGTATGGGAGCCCCCCTTAATTATTATTATTATTTTGTTTTTAGTATTTGTTGTTATAGCGGCAACAATACACAATCTGTGAAAATTTCAACTATACTAGCTATTACGGTTCTTGAGATACAGCCTGGTGACAGACGGACGGACGGACGGACAGAGAAGTAATAGGGTCCCATTTTTACCCTTTGGGTACGGAACCCTAAAAAGTACATTGAACGAGCAAAAATAACGGGTCACTTTTCATACAAAGTTCTATGAAAAGCGGCTCGTTATTATTGCTCGTGAGTGTACATAGGTTGTCTAATGTCGACACTATTTTCTGCAGCTTGAAACCAAAAAAATATCACATGCTTATAACACGCTTGTTAGTTGTAGATAATACTGATTGGTCTTATTGGCTAGTACAGTCGAAGGCATAAATATAGATACAGCCATCATATCAAACATGTGTCACAGACCTTATTGCTTTTGGCATAAAGATGTATAGATGTTATTGACTGAACGTGGAGCTTGTGTTTGCGAATCTTCTATTTGTATCAGTTCAGTACAAATAAATAACATCCGAACGGCATCATACATTTACGTATTTATATACGTAGAGAGCAAAATTGTATTAGAATTTAATGTATCTATTCAATAATAACGCTTCGCAATTCATATTTCTATTAAAGATAGCAAGGGGACAGATACGGGTCGAACGCAGCAAATTACACGTTATTTATGTTCACTGATACTATCTTTATTTGTCTATTGCCTGATTGCTTTTTCATAGACAATCTGGATATTGATATCTATTGAATTGAGTCACTGGAATATGATTTAAGTAAATCTTTCTTGGGAGACATTTATTACGATTTTATGACTGTCTGTAATACGCTTCAAATTTAATGGGAATGAGAAAACATTTTAGACTATATTTTCATCTGCTACATACATACACAAAGTACGTCTAAAATGGTTTCACATTAACTACGAAATAATTTAACGGAAACTTTTTTTTTGTAAAAGGTCACGTGACAGTTGGTACAGATTGAGTGGTGTAGCGGTATAGCACGCATCATGGAATGATGAGGATCCGAGTTCGATTCCAGGCCATAGCTTTACTTTTCGGAATTTTCAGTGTCATTTAGAAATTCGAGAAACTTTCGGCAAAGCAAAACCAACCCATGGAGTTTTTTCTTCTACTTTCTTCGTCTTATTTTTTAATTATATGTAATTATAAATTATAACACATGTTATATGTCAAGTGACATATTATTAAAACAGCAACCTACGAGTTCATAATAATAAATCATTTATCGTTTAATAAAGTTAATTGAACCTATCGTTGAATTGTTGATATCGACATAATTATAGGAATGAACTAATTCAATATCAGAACGAACAAGTATACTCATAACATCGTTTTATTGCTTTTATTGAATAAACATTGCCAATGTACACGTACCTACTTGTAAAATAACAAAACTAATGCTAATGACATATAATCAACCACACATTTATCAATATGTAGGAGTGAAAACTAGCCAAGTTTCGTATCGGGCCATGCGCAGTGTAGAGTTCAATAGATACGACATACATGGCATACATACATAATATATAAATCACGTCATTATCCCTTACGGAGTAGACAGATACACACATGGCAAATATTCAATATTAAGTTTTGGTGGACTATTACTTGATAACTTGCGAAACCTACACAGCTGTAATAATTTTCCTTTTAATTTCGTTATTTTATACTACTGCCGTGAATTATTTCTCATATTCAAAAATAACAATTGAGCTCACACTTGACACTTCCTACTTAGTACTATAAAGCGTAACCCCCCTATTCATACACGCTCTATAGGCTTCTGCTAATTTAACAATCGTTTGTCCTTATCTGTGAAAGGTAAATGTCAAAGTGACAGATAAGGACAAACGATTACTAAGTTAGCAGAAGCATAGAGAGCGTTTATGAATAAGGGGGTAATACTCTTAACTCTCCTTCTGACAGATCTATCCAACGATACCCGATACCAAGAGATAGAAAAAAAGCTATTTACGGGTAAGGATAAGGTTTTTTTTGGCATTTTATTCCACTTTGTAGGCGCCTTGTTATCTAGTAGTAGACTAGGTACTGCAACAAAACAAAGGACAAAAGAGCGGACGGAGGTGGTGTAACTACATAGAAGGGGATGCTATTTGCCATTTCACCAACGGAACCCTAAGGCCGTTTGTCCACCGCCGCCGTCACCGTCACGTCACCGAGAACGAGATGACGGCGCCGAAGTAGCGGTACATACATTTACTTAAGCCGCGTGTCCACCGCACATCCGTCACCCGAGCGCTGCGGTGGACACGCGGCTTAAGTAAATGTATCTACCGCTACTTCGGCGCCGTCATCTCGTTCTCGGTGACGTGACGGTGACGGCGGCGGTGGACAAACGGCCTTAGAGAATCGGTACACCGGGTTCCTGGTAGACGCAAACTCGCTTTTGGATTCCCTAGCCTGTTGATAAATATTACTGAATATTACTGAATGTTAAACTACTGGAAAGTTGCAGTTAATTCAGCCTGATTTTGAATGGGCCGCCCCCGGCTTTCAAATATGGAGGGCATTAAAGTGTTAATTGTAAGTAATCGTAACTTATCATTTTCGGACACCTATAAGATTCGGCGATTCTCGGGAAAAATCGTTTAAGCCAAAAATGCCGTTGAATGAGCAATAAAATCGGTATCCAGCAATCGTAATGGCCACTGTGGTGGAATGGATACTTAATGATTTCTTTATTCCGAGAAATAGTGTTTGGCCAAATTTCAAGTTTAGCCGAATTTTAATTCGGCTTTAAAAATATGTAGTATTTTTTGAACCGAGATAAGGTATTCGAGTTTAAGCGAAACATTTATTGGTGATGTCAGCACATAGATAGGATCGGTTGCAAATACATTGAAAATAATGAAATTATGTAAATTATTATATGAAGAGACCTTGTCCACTGCTTCAGCAGATTCTGATGTCGTGCTATTCTCTGACAAAAGCTCACCTGGGAAGTGATCCGCATTATCATATATATTAAAATATATCCTATCCACCGATTTAACAACGCGCTTGTCATACAACCATAACATGACAGAAGATAAAGACATGAAAAAAGAATTATATGAATTCCTTGCTAAAAAAGCTTTCTATTCAGTAAAGGAATATGTAGAAATAGTTTGTAAGGCATTAGTTCACCTATATCACAACAGATGGCGCTGTCTCTTGCGAGAGACAATCCTACATCGCGCTGTTAAGATTTTTTAGCGAAAGTATAAGGTCTAGCAAGTTTGTAGTTATTATTGAAAATTAAAACCACACGTAAAGTAAACATTGTGTTTGATTTTATTCATGGTCCTTCGAGCCGGATTAACGAATTAGTAAAATTCGGTGGTGATTATTGTGAAGTGAAAAAATCAATTCTTCGGAATTGTTGAACGCACCTATGGGCAGTGGATTGCTGTTCGGGGCGTAAGCAGCGAGTACGAGTGGATCGTACAGCAGCCGGGAGCCGCCACCAGAGGGCGCTACGGAAGGAAGTCTACGACAGCGACTACGCCCGGGATACGGGAACAACGGAAGGAGAAAAGTGCATGGCAACAGGCACACACACACATGCAAGGTTAAGTGACTTACGACGGACAAACAGTGAGTTTTGTTTTGATTAATTCTACGCGAGTTTGAACTTTATTTCATCAAGTGAATTGTGCAAGAAAAGTGAGCTAAATTGAACCTTAAGTTCTTCAGCCAAATAACTTTGACGAATATAATAACATTAGAAGCGGATAGAAAAATTACACCAAATTGAACTTTAAGTGTAGTAGTTAATTAACATAGAATTACAATTAGACTTAGAATAATTTAGAATAAGGAAAACGGTTGAGACGGGGAACCTATGCCCAATTTCGTCAAATATTTTGTACATCTTAAACACTTGTAAAAAATTCAACTTTTATTATATAGACTTGCACAACTTTGAGTTTATTAACTTGCAAAAACACTTCGTTGTCATATTGCTTGAACGTACCTACTGAGTAGTAATAGCTTTTGTTTTTGTTTTCTTTAGCGGATTGTTTAAGTGGTGTTTATAAAAATTATAAAATGGATGCATTGCTTGCTTTACAACAGGATGTTCTTATCCGTATAGATAAGGCTAGAAAAAACTTTGGGAAATCCCCCAAAGAACGAATTACGGAACAATATATTTGTACTAGACTCGAAAATTTAGAAGAAATGTGGTCTAACTTTGGTTCGGGGCATAAAAAATTAATGGAACTGCATTACAAAGATTTGTTATCAAATAGTTATATTACTGGAGACGCGTACGGTGTTACTCAAGAAATGTATTTAGATTATAAAGTAGAATTGAAAACCGCAGCCCAGGTATTTTCCCGAAGTAGCAGTTCAAACCAACAATCCTCAGACAATCAGCAACAACACATAATCCAGTCAGTAACGAAAAATAATGCGGTTAAACTGCCAAAAATAATAATACCCACTTTCTCAGGGAAATACACCGAATGGGTCACATTCCGCGATCTCTTTGAGTCTTTAGTTCACAACAATGACGCAATTGATGATGTACAAAAAATTCATTACTTGAAGGGATATTTGACTGGGGAGGCAGAGCTACTGCTTCGTCAAATACCCATATCGAATTCAAACTATGTTAAGTGTTGGGACTGCTTAAAGGAGAGATATAACAACAAAAGATTTATTTGTCAAACAATTTTGAAACGATTTTTGTCACAAAAGAGTAGTTCTTGCGAGTCGGCTACATTTTTAAAAGAATTAATTGATACAAGCTCCGACTGTTTGAATGCTTTAGCGAACATTGGCATTGACGTGACGACATGGGACGTTATTGTCATTCATTTGCTCACTCTCAAGTTGGACCCCGAGACTAGGAAGCAATGGGAGTTGGCGGCTTCGGCAAAGGCAGGCGCAGCAGACGTACTAACCACCTTTGCTCAGTTCAAGGAATTTATTGTGAACAGATTTAGAGCATTAGAATTTGTTGAAACTAAAAAAACAGTTTATTATAGTAATGCTGCTCCTGCTGCGCACAAGCCGCGAACTTTGCATGTAGTCCAAGGCGTCCAATGCCCATTCTGTTCCGAATCTCACAAAATTATATTCTGTAAACAATTTGGAAAGCAAGATGTGGATGCGCGTCGTGATTTTGTTCAAACTAAGGGTTTGTGCTTTAACTGTTTGGGTGGGTTTCACTCGGCCAGAGTTTGCCAGAATCCTACTCCATGCAAAATTTGTAAGCGTCGTCACCACTCGCTACTGCATCCTAAGAGCGAAAATAGTTCTGCTGCCAGTGCTTCTGCAGCTATTGCTGGAGAGAGTGTAAATAACGTTGGAACGGTGGAAGGGGGACAAGAAGCAACTGAGGAGGATTCAGAGCCAGAAACTATAACAACCTGTTTTTCTTCAAAGGGTAACGATCAGGTACTACTTGCCACTGCGATGGTTAGTGCACAATCGAGAAACGGGAAGTATTACAAAGTACGAGCGCTGCTCGATCAAGGATCTCAGGCGTCATTCGTCACCGAGGCCACCGCTCAGTACCTAGGTCTAAAAAAGAAAACTGTTCAAGGAAATATTTCTGGCCTAGGTGGGGAAAATAAAGTTCGATCAAAGTCAACGGTTACCTTAAATTTACAGTCACTCGTGTTTCCAGAAGTTAAACTATCAGTGAAAGCGTATGTCCTAAGTGCGATCACGACCCTTCTTCCTGCTAAAAAAATTGTTGGACTGACGTCATTGGACACACAGGAGCTACAACTGGCTGATCCAAGTTATCACACGCCTAACAAAATTGATGTGTTGTTGGGGGCGGAGGTCTACAGTCGGATAATTAAGGAAGGTATAAGAAAGAACGCCCAAGGCAATCTTGTTGCTCAGGCTACGTCATTGGGCTGGATTATATCCGGAGTAGTTCACTCAAACCATGAGCAACCTCATGTCACTGTGTTACATTCCCTTATGTCTGAAGATGATATGCTAAAAAAGTTCTGGGAACTAGAATCAGACTTATCGACTCCTCTAAGAGAAAACCTGTGGTCAGAAGAAGAAAAAAGATGTGAAGAAATATTTGCAGCCACTACTACGAGAGATGCTATCGGAAGATATGTTGTAAAGCTTCCATTTAAAGATGACGACCCTGGCTGCAAATATGGTGGCTCCCGGGAGATAGCTGAAAACAAATTTTATGGGTTAGAGAAAAGATTAAACAAAAATTTGGAACTTAAATCTAAATATAAAGAAGTAATACATGAATATTTACATCTAGGGCATATGGAAGAAATCTGCGAAAAAGATAAAAACAAGTTAGATTCTGTGTACTTACCACACCTCGCTGTGGTGAGACAAAACAAGGATACAACTAAAGTTCGGGCTGTGTTCGATGCCTCCTGTAAAGGCAAAAATGGAATATCATTAAATGACGATCTCATGGTTGGACCAACATTGCAACCAGATTTAAGAGCATTAGTTCTTCGGTGGAGATGCTATCCAGTTTGCCTAGTTGCTGACATAATCAAAATGTATAGGCAGGTCAAGATTCGAGAAGAAGACGCCGATTTCCAAAGAATATTGTGGAGAGACTCTCCAGAGTCAGAGCTACAGCACTACAGGTTGTTGAGAGTTACCTTTGGTACAGCAAGCGCCCCATATCTTGCAGTGAAAGCCTTGCAGCAAACAGCTCGAGATGAAGGACAAAATTATCCTTTAGCAGCAGAACGAGTTCTCAAGGATTTCTACATGGATGACCTCATGACGGGTTGCCACGACACTGAAGAAGGATTTCAAATCTACAAGCAAATGGACGAACTTTTAAATAAAGCAGGTTTTCCCCTGCAAAAGTGGTCAACCAATAACAAGACACTGCTGGATAGAATAAAAAGGGACCAACAGGATGATAAAATTGAGGAAGGAATAAGGATAAAGCAGGACGAAATTATAAAAGTTCTTGGACTTACCTGGAATAGGGAAAGCGATGACTTCCAGTACGCGGTTACAATGCCGTCACTGAGGGTTCCTGTAACTAAAAGAAGCATTATTTCTGATATCTCTCGTTTATTTGACCCACTGGGGTGGGCAGCCCCCAGTGTGATAATGGCAAAAGTGATGATCCAGAAGCTGTGGTTGGCAGGAGTCAACTGGGATGAAGAAGCGCCCAATAACTTAATACAAGAATGGTGTACTTACAGAGAGGAATTGGCATCGCTACAAAATGTTCGGGTACCAAGATGGATGGGATTGCAAAAAACGAATAAAACTGTAGAGCTTCATGGCTTCAGTGATGCATCGAAGACTGCGTTTGCGGCTGTTGTATACGTCCGAGTCATTGATGAAGCAGATAGCATCGCCGTAGCATTGGTTTCAGCAAAAACGAAGGTCGCTCCAATTAAACAAGTGTCGATTCCAAGACTGGAACTGTGCGGAGCTGTACTCCTTGCCAGGCTTTTGGCTGAGCTGTCTACACTTCTTGATGTCAACAAAAGAAACCTTCATGCCTGGACAGACTCAACGGTTGTGCTGGCGTGGCTCAACAGCCACCCCAATAGATGGCAAACTTTCGTTGCTAACAGAGTGTCCGAAATTTAGACTACATTGGATTCAAGTCAATGGTCTCACATTCCATCTAGACTCAACCCTGCAGATTATGCTTCTAGAGGTTTGCGACCATCAGAGCTCCTGAACACCTCTATGTGGTTCAATGGGCCAGAGTTCTTAAAACAAGAGTCCATTAAATATGACAGACTGAAAGAAGTGGAAACGGACCTTGAAGCGGCTAAGATTCATCACGTTACTACGGATTCGGAAAGTTTTTGGGACAGATTTTCATCATTGACAAGACTAGTTAGGGTTATTGCATATTGCCGACGCTTTCTTAAACTCAGAAAACCAAGAACTGATGGACACAATTACCCATATCTGACAAGCGAAGAATTAAAAGATGCTTTGAGCGTTTGCGTAAGGCAATGTCAAAGACAGAATTTCGAAGCTGAGTACACAGTTTTGAAAACTAAGGGAACTCAAATGCCACGAAGTTCACATTTAAAATCGTTAAGCCCCTTTTTAGATGGCAAAGAGATTATCAGAGTGGGTGGACGGCTAGAAAATACAACACATCTAAGCGACGACAGAAAGCATCCAATAATCTTACCCAAAAATTCATCATTACCAAGACTTATAGTTGCCGATGCTCACCTAAAAACTTGCCATGGTCCACCACAGCTCATGCAAAATTACATAAACTCAAAATATTTGATTTTAAAATCGAAAGAATTAGTAAAGGCATGCTTCCGGAAATGTATTACGTGCATTCGTCACTCAGTAGAAAATAAAACTCAGCTGATGGGGCAGTTACCAGCTGCAAGAGCAACACCGACACGACCTTTTAAATTTTGTGGCGTGGATTATGCAGGTCCCATTAACCTAAGAACGTCTGGCGGTAGGGGTCATAAATCATTTAAGGGTTATATTTGCCTATTCGTGTGCATGTCCACTCGGGCTGTTCATATTGAGGTCGCCAGTAGCCTTACTACAGAAGGATTTCTACAGGCCTTTAGAAGGATGGTAGCTCGAAGAGGACACTGCCAAGAAATTTGGAGTGACCATGGTACCAATTTTGTGGGTGCTTCTAGAGAATTGGCGTCATTGTTTACCTCTCAAAATTCCAAGTTACCTACAGAAATTGCTGAGGTCTTAGCAACGAACGGCACCAAGTGGCATTTCATCCCACCCCACGCGCCTAACTTCGGTGGTCTGTGGGAGGCCGGGATCAAATCCACCAAGTATCACCTTAAAAGAGTCATAGGCAATACTACGCTGACGTACGAAGAAATGTCTACAGTGCTGGCTCAGATTGAAGCTTGCCTAAATTCCCGACCATTGTGTCGTATTGATGACAATCCAGATAATATCAACGTTCTTACACCAGGCCACTTATTGGTTGGGGAACCACTGGTAGCAGTGCCAGACCACGATCTTCTGAATAGCAACATGAGTAGTTTGCGAAGGTGGCAGCTTACACAACGTATGATTCAGGACTTCTGGCGAAAGTGGTCGCAAGAATATCTGACCCGATTCCTACACCGATATAAGTGGTCACAGCAGACTCCTGAACCCAACGTTGGTGACATAGTGTTAGTAAAAGAAGACAATATGCCACCCAGCAGTTGGTTATTTGGCAGAATCGAGGAAAAGCACCCTGGTACGGACAATATCACGCGTGTAGTAACTTTACGCGCTAAAGGATCTTTATTTAGACGTCCCACATCAAAGATATGTGTCTTACCGATTAGTACATAATTCAGTAGTAATAATAACAAAGCTTTATGTTTCAAAACTTAAATTTACCCTACACAGTCAATGTGACTAAATTAGTATTTAATTTAAACCATTTCTCAGTTTCCGTTTCTGTGCTCACATTCGCAATATCTTGGCACTATCAACTGAGGCTTGAAACCATTAATTTTAAGTTTTTTTTAAGATTGTTTTAAAGACCGCGTCACCAAAGCATGTTAGTATCCCGTCATGGTGGGCGGTATACTAAAGAACGTTGGACGTGTCTTGGTGGGCGGAATGTAGAAATAGTTTGTAAGGCATTAGTTCACCTATATCACAACAGATGGCGCTGTCTCTTGCGAGAGACAATCCTACATCGCGCTGTTAAGATTTTTTAGCGAAAGTATAAGGTCTAGCAAGTTTGTAGTTATTATTGAACATTAAAACCACACGTAAAGTAAACATTGTGTTTGATTTTATTCAGAATATATAAATAATGTTAATTAGTTAATAAAAACTGCATGTCTTAGTTAACTGACCCTACAATTTGTATGCCGTAAGGCTCAACATAGTGATACAAATATTTGCAAGAACTTATGTACCTAGTTACCTACATGTGTTGAACAAAATAAATGATTTTGATTTTGATTTTGATTTTGATGACCCTGAATCAGTCAACGAGATCTCTCTAGGGATATTTTTTATCAATATAAGTTGGCATAAGTTTATATAAAAGCCTGTAAGGGATAAAGTCGTGATTTGTATAAAAAGCTCTAGCTTTACAGTAAAAAAAAACAAATGTGCTGTAAGATTTAAATTTACAATTACATCCCTGTTTTAGATAATAAGGTATTAGTTTGATATCATCATCATCATCATATCAGCCGAAAGACGTCCACTGCTGGTCACCGGTCCTGTGCCTTCCGCATCCACCGCGTTCCCGCGATCCTGATCAGGTCGTCGCTCCATCTTGTTGGAGGCCTACCGACAGCTCGTCTCCCGGTCCACGGATGCCATTCAAAAACCTTCATTAGTTTGATATTTTTAATCAAATCGCTGTTATTTCGTGCTTTACATTCCGTATGCCGAACTTATAATTTTTAAAATAATAACTGTAACTGCGTTGGCTGTGTTACCTACCAAGGAGCGGAATATAAGTACTATGATTAAAAATACCAAAATAAAAAACACAAAACAAGCTATATTTTTTCGCCGAAAGTGTCAATAAAAGTACATACTTTCGTCTTTTGGCCGAAAGGACCCACCATCGAACACTACCGAGAATCAATCGCGGGCAGGGGCGGACTCAGGGCTCGATAAAATCACGATTAAACCGTTGCAGCGACCTAATAGCACGGTGTATGGGCCAGTCGATAATTGGGTGTAATGTTCACACTACCAATAAAGTTCTTCAGTTTTCGGAAAATAATTAAAATAGTTGCACCTGTAATTTTTATAAGTGCGCGTCTTTTAACGCTATTTAACTTTACGGCCAGGTTTCTCTCCGATTGTTATAGATTGATCAAAATGCCATGTAAATGTCTCCCGAAGATAAAAAAATATTAATATGGTCATGTGTTACTAAAATACTAAGTACTTTCAAAACTTTGTAGGTACTGTGATATTGTTTAAAACGTTTGAACTTGTATTTTGTTTGACATTTTAGACCTATTTCATTACAACCTATGTTTGTAAACGTAATTAAGTAATTATATAGCAACGCCCCTGCTGGATTGTATGAAGTTAACCATAAATTTACCTATGTGTACTCCGTTCTTAGTTTTATTAAATAAATAAAATATATAGACAGGAAGTTGTAGGCTACAAATTTATGTTCCACAAACTGTAAAGCTTGTTCCGCCGTCATGAGATTTTTACCGTGTTATTTTGTTTACTGAACATAGTTTTTTTTCAATTTACCTTTTGCCCCAGAGTTCGGCCCTGCGCGGAAGCACCGATTTGATGTGATGACTTAATTTACGTATCGAACGGAGCTCGACTTTAAGTGTGAGTAAAATGCAACTTTATGACCCTTTATTCTATTGATAGTTTAATCAAAATCTGTCAATTAAGTTGTATAGCAATTTGATGCGTATCTATCTTTACAAGTAGATAAGGATAGTTCAGTTATTATTATTTATTTATTTATGTTTTATTAAATTTCAAAAACTTCGTCTTTACTCGTTTCGGTTTTGTTCATTTATAGTACTTATAAATGAATTAGGTCAACTTGCAGTATAATTTATAAATCTCGTTGGCTATGTCAAAATAATGTAGAACTGTAAAGCTTTAACAAAATTTTACTATTATAAATAGATTTTACTCCAAACTGCCAATTTGCTCCACCAGCAATTTTTTAAAGATTTTAAACATTATCCACATTTCCGGATAAATAACAACTTTGTGACCCTCTTTAAGATTGGAGTACTTACTTAAATAGGCTGTACACAGGCTGTCATTGAACGAAGGAGCTGATTGTTAGGACTTATCTATTCTGTGCTCTCCATTCGGTACACGAGTTTACCACTATTCAAAGGTCCTAGACAAGACTAACTTGTAGGGAAAGCGTCTGGTCTAGGAGCATAATTTTCCTAAACCAATGAAAAAAAAAATTTCTTAATTGAATGCGTCTCCAATGCTGTTCTGTTCCGGCGAAAAGCGCGTCAGTCCCGCCTATAATTTGGGCTCGATCCCTGGAAATTAATTTCTGAAATCGCAGGCAATGAGCAACTTATAATTTTGTACCTTCGATGGGCACGCGCATCAGAGACGTACTTAGTCAAACGAATATTTAGTCGATCAACAGACTTATAACTGTGTACTCTTACAAATCGCCATATTAATGAACTTTGAACAAAAGTACCCGCTTCATATAAAACCTAAACTAAAAATTTCATATTAGATACAACCTTATTTTGCTGGCTGTACAAAAGTACAATAAAAATATTAAAGGAGCGGAGACGGTCCTGGCTATATAGACCACCAGAATTCTACTACCATTGTCATTAGACTTCCACAGTAGGTATGAAAATTTTCAGCTTAATCGGTTGAAGGTATCAGCTCCAAAATTGAGTTAGGTACAAGATTCCACCCGGACAATCATACATACATACATACATACGTTGCAAGTTAATATAAAGGTTTTAATAATAAAAACGTAGTTACTATATTTTACTCTTACTTCCCTAACCTTTAAAGTTCGTCCTCACGATGAAGACATTGAGGCAAAGTGGCTTCATTAACGTTTCTGCGAACGGACGGCAGGACAGACATAATTGAATTTATGTAGTTAAGCTCACCCTGCCGGCATATTTACCATACGAGAGCGGCCATGTTGCAAACACGTTTTTACCGCGCCTTTTTTATTTTTAAATTAAACATTTTTTACTAAGCCCCAGTTAGATTTAACTTTGATGAAGGAAGGAACATCGTAGGGAAGACAATATTAAGTTAGTACGGTAGGTATCTTATCAAACTGAAGTATCTTTCTTTTTATTCTTTGACGACCGGATAGCCTAGTGGTTAGTGACCCTGAATATGAAGCTAGAGGGCCCGGGTTCGAATCCCGGTAGGGGCAAACAGTTGTATGATGAATACGAATGTTTGTGCCCGAGTCATGGATGTTGTATGTATTTAAGTATGTATTTATCTATATTTATGTATGTTTATCCGTTGCCTGGTACCCATTGTACAAGCTTTACTTAGTTTGGGACTGGGTCGATTGGTGTAATTTGTCCCATGATATTTATTTATTTATTCTTCTTGTCCTTCAGTATGCAGTGACAAAAAATGGACTCTATCTCGTGAGAAAACTTGCATCTTCCGGTTTGTAAGATTAATTGAGAGGAAATTATCCAATTTCTCGTTAAAAGGTAAGATAAAGTAATGAATCTAATGAAATTAAAGTGTCACTGTCGTTTTTACTTCGATGTTCTGAGTAGGAGCATCGTACTCTGTAGCGAACGTAGCTCTACCATTACAAGTTTTTGTAAGAAATTAAATTTTGAATATAAGCTGATTTGCTATGGTCGAAGAATGGATAGCTAATTCGGAAAATAATTTGGATATGAGTAGGTACCTAGTTATATATATACCTACAATAATAATTTAAAACCAAACCAAACACTTCTACTTCGCAACCATAATCAAAGCAACTTTAGGCAAAGTAACGCCTGATTCAATGAATTGGCTAAGTAAAGTTTTTGGAAGAGGTGCAAATTATATTTTTATTCGACAGTCCACGTCTTAATAACCGAGGACCTGCAGCTCTTTTATTTTTATTCCCTCTTGTTAATTAGAAATATTTTTTAAGTGGTCGATTTGACATTTGTGAAATTTAATGGATGACCAGCTACGCGTGCCTAGAACTAGCTTGTAATAAAAAAAAACTACGTCTACCGTACGTCAACTGTCACTTTTGAGTCAAATAATAAAAATAAAAGAGCTGCAGTTCCTCGATTATTAAGACGTGGACTGTCGAATAAAAATATAATTTGCACCTCTTCCAAAAACTTTACTTAACCAATTGAGAACATTATAATAATATTATTAGGTCTGTTTGAATTTATTCCTCTTCATCACGGAACCCTAAGGTAATTACGGCTACTTTGCCAATATTATGCCATTGCCAATAATTGCCCGCTACCGGCGACGGATTATAAGGCATATTTGAAATTATTAGCAATATACATATCATTTTTAAAGCATTAACGCCTATTACCGAGAGGGACATGTTTTTGTCGGATTAAACGCAAGTATACTTACCTAATCATAATTTTATGACGCTTTTGACTTTATGCCATTGATAAGGTCTTAGTCTACATTGAAATTTTTTAACCGATGTTTTATTATAGTACTTCCAACCATTTATTTTCTCGATGACAGCTTCCGTAGAATGTAACTGCGTTTAGTTACGCAAAAAATAACTTTTAAATGCGAGGTATAAAAAATACGACGACTGCCTAATTTTGTTCCTTGATCCTATATAATAATTCATCTAAGACAAATTGAGCATAAATGCAGTAATTATTTTTTAAAGTAGGTACGATAAATAATAGAAGTTTTAATAAAGTTACATTCTATGGCAATACATATAGTGATGTTATGATTGAAATTTCGATATTGTATCGGTATTGTGTGTATGAACTAGATGTGTTCCAACGACTTTGTACGCGTTGTAATTTTTTCCCGGGATAAAAAATCGCATTATGTTACAAGTGGCTATAGACTTACTTGCCGGCACTTGTACTCAGTAACAATGTAGCGTTCTAGTGGTGAAATATTTTTTGTTTTTCCAGTAGTTTTTAGTTTATTCATTACAAACATACAAATCTTTCCTCTTTTTATAATATAAGTATAGATAGGTTAATCAACAATGAAATGAAATAATTACAATGACAGGTAATTTTTTTTAATTGGATCGATATCGTATCTACTGATAACTTGTTTGGTTACAACACTATAACTATCAAATAGATCTGTCATCGAGAAAATAAATGGTTGGAATTAGTATAATAACGCAAAATAGTCTAACAAGAAATGCCGTATTTTAAACGCTTATTCAGGTTGTTTAACTGTGGATTAATTTGACATTCGTCTGTCTGTAGCAGTCACATTGACTTTTGTTTTTCTCATATACTTTGTCCTACAAATAAAAATTAATTTAGTTAGAATGGATCACACACATCACTATCACTAGGTACGTACATAGCATAAAACAAAGTCGCTTTCCGCTGTCTGTCTGTCCGTGTGCTTAGATCTTTAAAACTACGCATCGGATTTTGATGCGGTTTTTTTTAATGGATAGAGTGTTTCAAGAAGAATATAAGTAATAGTATAATTCTACGCAGATGAAGTCGCGGGCATAAGCCAGTACATTATAATAAAAAATCGAGATGGCGTTCTGCGAACGGCAAAGTGACCCCGGTTGAAACTACGCCTTGTCATGTGCGCATGTGCGTATCACAAACAATTTTGCGTGCATGTTTACTAGTGATGTAACAATAGTTCGCATTCGCGAATATTCGCATATTCCTGGTATATTCGCATTCGTATTCGCATTCGCAAAATTACTGCGAATGTTATGCGAATATAAAAAAAAATTAAGGGTTAGGGAAATAGCCCATCTGGCAACATAGAGTGGAATGACATTTCAATCAGATGCGTTCGTTCATATCAACTCAGCTATTAGGAACAAAAAACAAACGGAACGTACTTCGTTTGAACGGGACTGCCACCAAAGTCACCAAGCCATAGAGAAATGGCGCCAAATTTTAACAAAAACTGAATATTCGCATTCGCATTCGCATTCGCGAATGTCGAAAATATAACATTCGTTACATCACTAATGTGTACGCACACGCTATGGCGCAGTTTGAACCGGCCTCGCTTCGTCGTTCACAGCACTTTATCTTGAGTTTATATTTGATCTGAGGCTACAATAATAAAGACATTACTCGAAGGAAGCTGCGCGCGACCACTCCCGCGTAACGTGCGCCCGCGCAGCCCGCGGGCAGATGGCGCGATATGCGTTATAGTGGAGAGATATCCAAGCAAGCATGGTATGCTACATGTCCAGTATAAAGTTAACGTTAAGCGTTTCACAAAATTTATACATACACGGATACACAAATCACGTCTTTATCGCTTACGGGGTAGACAGAGCCCAGAGTAACAAAGACCCAAAAGCCACGCTTAGCATGATTGTGGGCGCATAGGTGAAAGTGGAAAGGGGAATCAAAATAGTGACGGGTTGCTAGCCGCATCGTCCAAAATGTGATTTCTAAGATTTTCGCCCATTCTCTCGATGGGCAAATTTATGGAATGGGGAAATTTATAAAATGAAAGATTGCCCAGATCATTTAATTTTTATTGTCACAAAACATTTAAAAGAAATATCCTAAGCTTATTCTTTGCCTGAGGAAGCTGCCAGCTCTTCGGTCTCCATTGCCAAATAATACATACCTATATTATATCTACCCCATGTTCTTTGGAAACGTGTAGACGAACTTATTTAGATACATCGTACGTTTGAGTCTTATAATGTTATCATATCAAGTAAATAGGCGGGTGTTTGATCACAATCATGTTAGACGGTGAGCATTTGCCGAGTATATGTACATATAATAAAATAATAAAATAAATAAAAGAAATTTTTATTTACCAATACACAAACAAAAATTTACATTTTCAAAGCATTAGGTACAAAGTATTAGGTAAATAGGACAGGAGACTCAGCAGGCATGCTGGTTTTCAGTCTCCAACCTGATTAAAAACTAACTTAAAATCTAACTAAGCTAAGGTAAAGAAGGAATGTTCGCTGCCAAAGCGACAGATGACATAATAACTTCTTTCTCGTTCTAATATACATAAATTCGGTAAGGTTTTTATTTATTTACATATTTATATGTATGTATACACATTCAGCACCCTTGATTAAACTTCGAGACCGCCAGATTGTATCGACTTGTGAGTAATATCACTTTATAATGCAATAAATGAATTATGAATAACTAGCTGTTGCCAGCGACTTCGTCTTCAAAGAACTATCCCGCGGGAACTACGCAATTTTCCGAGATAAAAAGTAGCCTATGTGCTATTCCAGACTTTTCTCTATCTGTGTGCCGAATTTCATCCAGATCCGATGGGCCATTCTGGCGTGATTGAGTAACAAACAAACATCCATCCATCCATCCATCCATCCTTACTTTCGCATTTATAATATTAAGTTAGATGAATTAAGAATTTTAGCTTTTTTAATATTTTAATGCTGTTTTTTAAAGAGCCTAAATAAATTTGGATCAATGCTTTCCTACTAAAATTGGACGTGTTACAGAACAAAAAATAATTAGTAAATAACAGGCGAAATTCAGAATGAACCATATATAGGCAGAATAAAGAAATTAAAAATGAACAAAACTATTAAAACGAGCGAAGACCTTCAGAATGAATAAAATCATCGAAAAAACGCCTTAAGTTATACTTGTAACGGTTATTTTATGCTCAAGATGACGTGTCGTAAAATAGTACATTACTGCAGAGGCCGTGAAGTAAGGGATTGCAGGACGAGATTGGGGTACACGGCCGAGTCGTAGACGAGGCCGGATAAAGCGAGTCCTGCAATCCCTGTTTCCGGCCGAGGATTGTATAGTGCTTTTCTCAAGCAATGCGAGGAAATCAAGTAAAAATTGTTTAACTAGCCGCATTTTTAATTTTTGAAACATGCCATTTGAACAAACTATTGCTCGCGCCATGTTTAACCGCACACCCGCCCCGCGCGCCGCACCGCGCCGAGCGCACCCGCCGACCGCACCACATTACTTCTTGGCCTAGGCCGTAAATGTGAACTTCTTGGCTTCATTTCGACCGCACTACATTACTTCTTGGCCTAGGCCGTAAATGTGAAACTTCTTGGCTTCATTTCGCGACATTAACGCGTACATTTCCGAGCATGCTTGAGAAAATATATTTTACACGAAAACGATATCGATTGGTCCTTGGATGAAGACATCCATAATAACAACGGCAACGTTAAAAATCGATATTTAATTGAGACGCTCCGACCAGAATATTAACTTGCGCAAAGGCTCGATCGATAGGTTACCGTGATTAAAGTAATCCTTACTCTCACTTGACAAATGAATAGGTACAATATTTTATTGAATCAGGCGTTACTTTGCAGAGGTCCATTTCAATGAACACAAAATATTTACCTTGCTACTCCGCTACTTACGTGCAAGATAACCAAGCCTGTGCGAAATATATACGTTTTGCATGCAAGCCCTCCCACCACTACTGCCACACAAAACGCACACAAATCCCACAAACTTAACGACGTTGGTTCGCATGTGCATCGGTTGTGCTCTGACTTTGAGAATGATCCCGTAGAGGGATCGAAACGCGCGTCAGTGTTTGTGTGGTGATAGGATTAATTAAGTTTGTGGGATTTGTGTGCGTTTTGTGTGGCAGTAGTGGTGGGAGGGCTTGCATGCAAAACGTATATATTTCGCACAGGCTTGGTTATCTTGTACGTAAGTAGCGGAGTAGCAAGGTAAATATTTTGTGTTCATTGAATACGTACAAAATACAATGTTAGCAGAGCCCTGCTTCTAAACAAAATGTAGGCAGAGTGAAGTCATTTTGGTTACTTAGGTGCATAGACACTATATATATAGACATAAGTACATAAAAAATATGTTTAGACTCATTTCGTTAATTGTGCTATAAGAACAATAGGTACCTTCCCCCTTCCAGGAAATACCCCTTATTTTTTGGGAGCACGGCAGTATGAATGAAAACTTATTTTCTAATGACTGTATCTTTTGATTGAATTAACTTATATAGAGGGTTGATTTTTTTCACAGCTCTAAGGGGCTGCAGACCCAAGTATATTGTACTAATTTCAACTTTATGTTTAGGAATTAAATACATACACAACCCATAAGATAAACTAAGTACTAAATATAAGTAGAGACATTCTGATTACCAACGCTACCCTTAAAACAAAGCACACCTATCGATAACGGTAAACAAGAAAAAACAAGCCTCAACCTTCTGATACAAAAACCGACTCGAACGGGCGTTTTACGTCTCAATTACTATGGACAAATTGGCAGCACGTCTGATGGGGTCTAACGGCGCGTAGCGGCGACAAACTCTTTTCATAGTATTTGTTACTTAAACCCAAACTTCGAGATGTTTCACGCGGAACTTAGGTACGCTGAGGGCTCTCTCTTCTCGATAAGTGCGAATAACACCAGCACGTGAGAGATGTGTCGCGATAAAAAAAAATGCTGAGATAGAATTACAAATAATTTTGTTGTACTCCTTGGAATATATTTTAGGTTATTTTTATAAATTAACTAGCTGTTGCCAGCGACTTCGTCTGCAAAGAATTCGTTTATCGCTATCCCGCGGGAACCACGCAATTTTCCGGGATAAAAAGTAGCCTATGTGCTATTCCAGACTTTTCTCTATCTATGTGCCAAATTTCATCCAGATCCGTTGGACCGTTCTGGCGTGATTGAGTAACAAACAAACATCCATCCATCCATCCATCCCATCCATACTTTCGCATTTATAATATTAGTTAGATTTTAACAATAACTATGTTTTATAAGGAAGCCATATGACTAAGTGACCTCTACAGTTGAACCCTCTCGCAACATACCACTATATCACTTTGCAATGGCTTCCCTGGCTGGCAAGATTTCTACATTTGGGTGTGAGAGTCAGTTAAAATAATTCAACATTACTGTAATTCAACGCGAACCACTAACTTCAAATCCGTGGGTAAATAAAATATGTTTGTTTTAACGTGTAATTTAGTAAATTTCCTAATCAACTCATAGCTTTAGGTGCCAGTAATTCGATCGGCATTCCTGCATAATATTATGACCTGTACGGTACCTGATGTATATCTTTACGCTCGGCTCGGAGCTGTTCGTTCATCCACCATAACTGGTGCTCAGTGTGCATAATTAAAATATATAACTACACCAATTTAATGAAAATTAAGTGTTTTTTATATAGAAGTGTTTGATTAAAAATGTGTGCGTTACAAACGTCGTTAGACCAATTAAGAATGGGAAAGTTAATTAAAAAGAACAATGAGTACAACACAAGTGCTTTATTGAACATAAAAAATATGAAGGAAGCCTCTACAGGGTGTCTTTAAATTGTTTTTGAATATAACAGCAGGAAGGTACTCTTGTAATTTTTGTTTTGTTGCCTGGTACCCATAGCACAAGCTCTGCTTAGTTTGGGACTGGGTCAATTGGTGTAATTTGTCCCATGATACATATATATATATATTTTAATTATTTTGTACTTAGTTTTTAAGTCTCCTATCTTGTAGTCTCTGACACTTTAGTATGCATTACCTTTAATAATTTGACAAGATCATTTGGCAACGCGATTCATTCGTATTTCAAAATAAGCTCTTATATGTAAGAGCCAGTAAGTACCAGCATATCAGATCTGCTATCCTGGTATTTACTCTCCCTCTGTCTTACGCCTGACGCGAGTTTAACATTTTTTACTCATCCCAAAAAGTTATCAGCGCCTCTAAAGAAGTTTTCACTTAAAAAATTCCATGATGCAAATAAATGACTTATGACTTATGATGACTAAATAATCATTGAAAAAAGAACTCACACACGTCCCACTCCGATCGTCTTCTAATCTAAACGCGAGTTGTGAGTGGATGTCAAATCAAACAACGTGATTAAATTAAATTAAACAGGTCATTGCTCTCGGCCGTGTCATCAAAACAAAAAACAAACTTTTTGGTCAAGCCTAAAAAAACAATAGTAAATCTTTCAAACAAACCGCAACATGCAACAACAAACAAACAAAACAGCTGATAATTCCCCTCACAACGCTCCAGCCTGATAGGGGTGAGTTATTGTTCCCGAGGGACCCAGGATAATGTACTGCCACGCGTATGGACCAAAAATGTAGTTGTTATGAATAACAAACGGCTCAAGATACTGCATGATTCCGGACATTCTGACTCAAATCACAAATCAAGTGCGTTTAAGATTTCAAAAGTGATAATTTATTGAAAAACTGGCAAACCACCCTGGCGTCGCACGGGTGCAATGAAGATACTAACACGGCGCCGCCACAATTTATCGACATATTTCAGCCAAATGACAAAACGAATCTTGGAAAATTATATACTTAGGTATACTTTCCTAAGGAATAAAGGTCCGACCACACCGATGCGTAAAAGATGTTGACAGTGCGTATACGCAACAAAATGTATGAAGAAACTGTGAGAAAACGTGACGCCTACGAGCCTACGACACGTCACTGCGTACGCGGCGGTGTGTCGGACCTTAACTCTATATTGATGAAAACCGCATGAAAATCAACAGAAATCAACTTTGTTTTATATTACCACCATACTTTCAGCTAAAAATAAGCTTAATATTAAATTCATTTTTATAACAAACTTTTTACAAGACTGTAATTTTTGTTGATTAATTGATTATTATACTTGCATTGTCACCTTCTGAAGTGGGTTAAATGTGACCTGCAAATTTGACCCAAAATCAAATAAAAAGCTTGCATAACGATTAAAAACTATTACAAGAAAGGATATGTCACAAATTGTCCTGCACTAGACAATAAAAAAACTGCCCTACCTTTGTCAAAATTTCCGCTCTCGTAGCGTGTGGTAAATTGCAACTTACGGCCCGGGGCGACGTAAACAATATTGTACTCGCCACGCACCAGCACATTTACTGCTTATAGCAAATTGATTCAACTTGTATAGTCGGTTTTTTTCGTTTACAACAAATATTAATCAGGTTACCGTTGAACCGCTGATTTCTTGTAAGCCTCTAATAGTTTCACAACTTACCGCAAACAAATCACTATCTTTAGCTCATTACGTATAAAGTGTCTTGACAATATAGATGTACTAGCTTCTGCCCGCGACTTCGTCCGCGTAGAATTAGCAATTGGTATGTTTATCGCTATCCCGCGGGAACTATACAATTTTTCGGTATAAAAAATAGCCCATGTTTTAATCTAGGGTACCGCTCACGTCGTTCCAAATTTTATTCAAATTCGTCCAGTCTATTTAGCGTGAAGAAGGAACAAACATACACACTCACTCACATCGTCACATCGTCACTCACAAACTTTCGCATTTATAATATTAGTAGGATAGCTTCTGCCCGCGACTTCGTCCGCGTAAAATTAGCAATTGACATGTTTATCGCTATCCCGCGGGAACTATGCTATTTTCCGGGATAAAAAGTAGCCTATGTTTCAATCTAGGGTATCAGCTATCTCCATTCCAAATTTTATCCAAATCCGTCCAGTCATTTTAGCGTGAACAAGGAACAAACATACACACTCACTCACATCGTCACTCATAATATTACTAGCATTTCGCATTTATAATATTACTAGCTGTTGCCAGCGACTTCGTCTGCAAAGAATTCGTTAATCGCTATCCCGCGGGAACTACGCAATTTTCCAGGATAAAAAGTAGCCTATGTGCTAAACCAGACTTTTCTCTATCTATGTACCGAATTTCATCCAGATCCGTTGAGCCGTTCTGGCGTGATTGAGTAACAAACAAACATCCATCCATACATCCATCCATCCATCCATCCATACTTTCGCATTTATAATATTAGTTAGATGTAGTAGTATAGACCGACCGCTTATATGAGTCCTCGCCCGCGCGGCACAGGGGAGCAGGTAGGACAACAAAGGCGGCCGAGAGAGGTGCGGGTGGGTAGTGCGCCTGCCGCCCGCACCACTCTCGGCCGAGGGCGAGGAGTTTCAGCGGTCGGTCTATAGACTATTCAAAAAGCAATTGTGTATCGGTTAGCAAGCTTAACCCGAGGAACATCATAATGTCCGACGTATCCGAATACCCACTTGATGGCAGTAAATTATAACACTGTTAACCTATCAAGCCACTAACCGCACTAAACCAAAGATAATGTTGTTCAAATCTATCGCCGATTGCATTATGGCATGCTGGATTGGCCCCCAGGGAGGTATAACTCAGGGGTCGACTGCTCCGGACACCATGTATTTACAATTAGGTATCCGATTTATGTGGCTTTGT
The DNA here is from genome assembly GCA_963854515.1 of Pandemis heparana. Taxonomy (NCBI): domain Eukaryota; kingdom Metazoa; phylum Arthropoda; class Insecta; order Lepidoptera; family Tortricidae; genus Pandemis; species Pandemis heparana. Next base: position 12,283,482 of record OY978013.1, on the reverse strand, counting down.
ATGTAACATACGTATGGCTAGGAAACGCTTCTCGGTTGAGACTGTTTCGTTTCCAAAATTATCATGAGATTAAGTTACTAAAAAAAATAACTGACAATTCAACTTCAAACTTGAAATTAATTAGTATCTTTCAAAGTACCGACCTACTTCCGTAAATTTTGTCTTCTGGGCCAGAGTTATGTAATTGTTCAGGGAATCACACACTCGGCATTGCATCGTCATCTAACATTATCACTAAGTGCAGTTTTACTCTTTTTTTAGCACTGTCGTCTGATTTTAACGTCAGTTATCTTTTGTTTTCTTTGCGTTATAACTCTTACAACTCCATTTTTCTAGCCTCTATGACTGTCCCATAGCAAGGCAAAGGCTTCTAACAATTTAAAAACTTGAAAATATTTTAATGAACATAGTCCACTTGATCACACGCCATCTGTTGGCTAACTTGCCCCTCTGTTCGCAAGGGTCACATTATCGGCGCAACTTGCCGTATTTATTATGGTTATCACGCCTGCCCCTGGGACGAGAGTGAAATAATTACGCTTCCACGCTGTTTGTATTAATAATCTTAATTTAACTTTCGATTGAGACAAAGGAGGCAGACTTGTTGGTGCGTTGGTAACATAACCTATACCTTACATAGTATTCATGCACGCAATGTAACGTGATAATGAACTCAGTAACTAAATAATTCAGGATTCATAGAAAAATATGTTGTTATATTTAATTAGATTACACTGGTTTTTTTTAAACCATTGTGTATTAGGGGCCATACTTTTGTGAGCACATCACTCGAAAGTAGTTTAAATACGTGTATTGCTACGCTACTACGGCTCAAATAAAAATATCAACCACTCAGTTGAAAAGATTAATTAGAGCTGAAATTACTTCAATTTCAAATTCTGCGATATTTTTCAAAAATGTGCTTACAAAAATACACAATTTTTCTTGTCATGTTACATGACAATGATGATGTGTAATTGAGTACAAAACATAGATTTCTAAATAAATGTTTCCTATTTACAAATTATTTTAATAATAATGACTTATATTTCAATAAGTAAAATAAATCAGATTTAACGGCTAAGAAATAAAATGTCAACTGTGAAAGTATGTTGAAAGTTGCGTTCTCGACACTTTTTGCCCCAAATTCAATCCACTTATACCGATGACAATTTAGTTTTGAAGGGTTAATCGAAAGCGCGGGGTCAACTGGCCAGTACTTGGTATATTTTTTGCCCCACGCTTGAAGCACACGGCTCGTTCTTATTTTGCCCCGTGTTTTGGGGCGTCGCTTAATTTTCTGCTACATTAAGAAGGGCGCAAAGGGGTAGCTCGCGAAATGCGATAGCTTTAACAAGGTATTATAAAATGTAAACGGTTTTATTTATTTTTATGAGGTCGTCTTTTGTTTTTGGAAATAACTAGCTAATTTATAATATTAGATAGTTACCTTCTATTGTTGCTATAAGTATTTAGATATTAATATCGATAGACTTTCGAATTATGTAGAGTTAGTTTATTTTTTATTTTATTAATTGCTACCTACTTAGGTATTCATTTTTAGGGTTTCGTTCCGTTTTCAAAAAGAAATATGATAACTTCGCTTTTCATACAAAAATTCAATGTCATACAAAAACTTGGGAACGGAAACCTATAAACACTTCCCGTTCTGGCCTAAAATTACAAAACTGAAACACGTAGGTAAGTAAAGAAACTTAAACATAAAAAAGTAGTATTAAGAAAGGCAGTAAAGAAAAAACTTCATGAATCGCCGATCTGCAAGAGATTCAACGTGAAATCAACTGATAATAATCGCCTTTTTCGGGCCTAATAGACAGATAAAATAACAAATTAGTTTAGTTTCGTAAGTAATGAACCATATTAATCCATTAAACCCAATACATATAAAGCAACCCTAGTGCAAATCTTCACACCGCTTATGCCAATAGTATGAATCCAAGTCGCCTCACCAGCGGTAATCCGTTCTAATAACGCCCCTGACATATTGCTAAGCCTGTGAATTCGGGGTCTGTACCATACCGTAACTAACACTGTTACAAGTGTCGGCACATAAGTCTAGCGATGACCGTTGATGCGCAGTAGTCGAAAATAAGGTATCGCGGGGGAGTGCAGGGGACGCGGGCGGGCGTACACCACGTTAGACTTACGTGCCGCCACCTGTATGGAGACATATCAAATTATTTTAAGAATAAGATTAAAACAGCTTTAGAGTTGTATAATGTAGAGCCATTTAAAAACAAATCGGGTGGTACTCTTTTGGGAGTAAGACGGAATGAACTAAAAACAATAGCTATACGTAAGTCCGCAAACAAACTTTTATTAGACGAAAATGTTCATAAATTACGTAAATGAAAAAATCCTCTTTGATTTTTATTTGATTTTTATTCCCTTTTCCACCTTTACGCCCACAATCATGCTAAACGTGGTCTTTAGATGCATTGTCATGTATATCGTAAGTGTACAAAAATTCTTTGAGTTTTTTGCGGCGTTTTTTTTTACTCTCAAAAGAATTTTGAAAGAATACCGCAGTTAGCATCAGACTAATTATACTCTGTGTAATTAAAAGTTCCTATGCCTATGCAGCCAACTTTAGAAATACTTAAAGGTGGATTATAAATGCTTATTTTGTTAAAAATTGCCCCAGACGGCCTAGAGCGCATTACAAATACTAGCACTTATCGCACACGCGCAATCACACCCATTTTGCAACGCAAGACACAACCTGCACCCTCATTCACCAACTTAAAAACTGTCACCGTCTTACTTAACTTTTATGAACAACCTCATTACCCAAAAACATGTGACAAAAGGCCAAAATGTTTGTAATAAGGGCTATCAGTTAAATACGAGCAAGGTGTGCGAAAGTAACCGAGCCAGGCCAATTTCAAGGGTCATTTCCTCTCACACCACACCCCTAGAATGGGGGACTTTAAAATAAAACCAAGAATGCATGTTCTGTTTTGTTGCACAGCTGTCGCGCTATAAACTAAGTTAAGTAGCCAATGAAGTATTATTTATTATCTTTAATGCGTTTATTTATTCATTTTTAACGTAAGTGGTTCACCGGACGCGAGCTTAGTAGTGGAGTTGTCAATAGGAGTTTTTTCTTCGTTCGTGGGACGTTGAATGTTAATGGACACGCGATAACATTTGTACAGGACAATTATTTAGACATACCCAAAAAAGGACATAAGATACATTTTACTCCTGAAAATCGCATACTTAATTCCCGCTACTTACCAATGATTCGTAAAACGAGTCTTTTTGAAGACCATGTAATTATTTGCAGATAATTTTAGCCTGAGCACAGCAGTGGGACATATGCTGGAGATAATGAATTTTAGCCTGACCTATGCGTTATCAACAGCCAACACAAGTTTTTCCCCATAACTTACAATAACGGTAACATTTCAAAACAATTCCAAGCCGCAATCTTCTCAGCTGTCAACGTCTAGCGGCTCAAAATGGTTCAAAGCTAACCGGCGCAAGCGCACCGCGTCTAATCGCGGGTCGCGTGCCCAAAACACACATTTGTCAAATTCGACGCGCTTTTTTAGTGTTTACTTTGTAATACACCCCTTTCGAGATTGGTCACGGGAGACGGCCAATATGCCGTTTAGCGGCTATCGGAACGGAATAGCTCCCGCGGGTGAAGCGGTCGTGAATAGGTGTTATTGGTTACGTACTTGCTTCATTTCATGTGAATATACTAATTTCATGACTGAATGTGGTTTACACGCTAGTGCAATTTATTTTTGAATTTATGAATTAACCAAGCTTGAAGAGACTATTAGATTAAGTAAGATAAGTACGCTGTAAAGGAACAACAAACAACGAACGAATATTTTTTTTCGAAAATCTGAGTTGTTTAAAAAAAATCTTAGGCAATGAAGAATTTTCATAACAAAACGAATTCTTATACTATTGGCTCATACGTCAAGAACACAAGTAAATATTAGGTTAATTAAAACTGGTTAGAAAACAAACGAATTAGTCAGGTCAACGACTTATTCCGTACATTAGTTTAAAACAGAACAAGCCAATTGTAATAAAAAATCACTTCACGTGTAGAGACTGTAATTTATAAAGACTGCTTTCAAGTGAAAAAATAGCTCGTTATTTCAAAAAACTAAATTAATGCATTGTTTCCTCCTATTGGAACTAATTGATTAAGCCTTCACGAATAATTTACAACACCGCGTGGGATTAGGATAAAAAATGTCACCCACGTTTTTTTTTTCGGCAAAAAAACACAAACAACTCATTTCACGCTCCAGCCTGTTGTATGAATACATTATTACATAGTTTTTTAATCATTTTTTGCCAGCCAGTATAATTAATAGACCTTAACGAGAATTGCCAAAGGATATATTTTATGCGAAAAATAATTTTAATTTGTAAATTTAGAAGCGTATAGTTGGTGTTAGAAATCGAACAATTTAAAATAACAAAACGCATAAATTAGTTTCATTCAAAACAGGTTTCAAAATTAAAATTTAATAAAGACTTTACAAACTCTCAGCATGTTATCCATGTTATACACCTTTTAAATAATAACAAAGGTAGATAAATAAAGAACTAATGACTGTCTTGGGTGATTCACATAGCAGGGGGGTTACTCACTGTCAGATTCATACTAAAAGTGACAGCTAAAACTTGAACTGAGTCGGAATTAGGACGTCATGGTAAGGCCCCTGAAATGCTAAATTGTCTAAGAGACAATTGTGTCAAAACGCAAGTCAACATTACGACAAGCTGACACAAAGGGCTGACACTAAGTAGAGAGCTTATAATGTACTCTGTGAGAGCTATGACAAGTGTCTCAATCCTCGACACGCGTTCACAAAAAACAAAAACAATGTAAGGCGTAAAGCATTGAATTTATGATGAATGGCGCGTAGAGTTAACACCTGAAATGTTTCTTTGTAGCTATGTATGTTTTTCTGACAAATGCCGAAGGATACAGCTCCGTAGTAGGTGCAGTTTATAGTCACACAAACAATATCACGCCCATTTTCTGTACAGATAGGGTGACCATGAGGCCCGCGTTTACCAAAACATATGGAACTATGAAGTATGAGAATACTCTTTGTAAATGTAATACAAGTTCAATGTCTTTCGATATCCAGAGCCTTGGTCACTGTGTTGAAATGTTTTACTTGTCAATATTTTACTTCAGATTTTTAGGCATTACAGCTTAGAAAATAAGCTTTTATGCAAATAAAATTCAAAATCCATGGTTTTTTTCGAGGGGGATTATGTAGTAAGATTATGATGTATTGATAGCCAAGTTAGAACATAGTGTTTAAGTTAGAACATAGGGTTATATCACAAAATTGAGTTGTTCAACAAAGAACATCTTTACAAAAGGATAACTTACGTGTAAAAGTCGACTGATGCTCGACATGTTTTGACTTTTGGACTAGTTCGTATATAGTTTTTCACTCGACTTTTATACGTGAATTATCCATTTGTGTAATTATGTTCGAGTCTCACGGTAGTTTCATGTTAACAATCTTTACAACAGGCTTAGCCTATAACAAAGGTAAGCGGCCATCACCGCGCGCCCCACCCTCTAAATTGGATATTGTCTGTGTTAAAAGCATTGCTAGCTCCTTAGTTGTACCTACAATGAAAAACACGCTTGTAGTACAGACTGTGGCTAACCACAGCATCCTTTAAAAGGAAGCTCTAAAGTTATGTTTTAAGGGATGGCTGTCTAATGGTATAAAAGTAAAAACTCGATTTTGGTTAAAGGTGACCATTATTTTGTAAATTGTATAATAATAGGTAATTATTACGGAATTTTGTTGATACTAATTTTTAAGTGGTAAGTAAATACAATTCAGGCACTTTCACGTCAATTGCTTTCGTGGTGGTTAATTAATAAATTGTAAACTTATAACTTAAACATATTTTAACAAATGTCAAGGTTAGAAATTGCAGACAGTTACTGACACTTTTTCCACTAAGTATTACATGTAACGGAGTACCTATACTTAGTGCTTTCGCACTACAAACAAGGAAATAATGTTAGACAGTATAATTAGCAACTACACGGAGTTTTTTAGAGCATTATTGAATTAAACTTGTTATTAATGCCTCTAGGAATCAATTAGTTCATTATAAATTAGATGTACTTATCTGCTATAAATTTACTTTTAATATTGTTATTTGTAACACAATTTTTTATTTCCTTTTTCACGTTCATTGTGAGCGTTGCGTTGTTTTTTTAAAATCTACACCTGAGTTTTTTTAACTGTTCAGAAATAGTAACCAATACGTCCTAATTATGCTAATTGAAACTAAATCGGATTTTAAATTCTACATTTTTTTTATGGCAGGAAGAATCGTAAGATATTTCTTCAAACGTTTGAAAAAGGTTTTGATCCCACTTATATGGGGGGCTTTACAAGCCGCATCTTGTAATGCGTGTTATTAGGCTGCGGTGTAATTTATGTGTCATTTTGCAGTACAGATGGAAGTGAGGTTGAACTTATGCATCTTTTTGGATGCTACCCACTTAAATTTTTTTGAGTCTTTATTTGAAATAAGATTAAGTTCGATGACCCTGTAAAGCTGTGAACTTCGGGTGGAGCAACAATTAATTATGGTTTAAAACATTTAATTATGGTTTAAAACATTTAATTTTGCAGTATACATATTTTTACTTCCGGTGTTTGTGAGGACTAAAGTCGTGCTCTTGACTGCTATGCTGGTTAAATCGCTCGCCAAGAACGTCACTGCTAGTGCTAGCCCGTTGCCCGTCAAATGGTGTCCATGAAGAAGCCCATATATTGTACCTATACATTGTTTTTAATAACCACCATTGTATAGAAAGTTCATCTGACACCTGAAAGTAGGTGAAATTCATGCAAGATTTTACTCTAGAAAAAATATAATAACTACTTATACCAACAAATAAGTATACATTGCGAGAGAAGGTACACTAGGTACCTAAAAGCTCGTCAAAATAAACTCTGAATCCGCGTAGGTGCAGGAAGAACTGTTTTGATAGTTTTTCAAAAACACAATAAACATTAAATTAAGATAAAACTAGTCTTAAATTTCAAATCAATCGCTTGTGCCCGTAGCAAAAATAAAACGTATAAGTACCTAAGTACCATAGGGGTTCTAAATCCTTAAAAACTAGCTGTATCCCTATTTCTTGGGTTAAAACGTGTAACCGCGTATTCCCTGTCCAAACATGACTTTGAAAACGGGGACTTCATTCGATTCTAAAATAGGGGAGAGTGGGGTAATTTATGCGATGTTCCATTACAGTGCTCCCCGGCTCACCCTTTATTGATGCGCTTTTGACTAGTTGTGATTTCTGTTTATTGCCCCTTTTGCCCCTGCCGCTTATTGTGGTAGGCGGTTGTTTTCCTTTCATAAATCAGCGCTAAATTAGTTCAGACGTTTTTAATGGAATAAGAAAGGTAGACAAGTCAATCATTTATTGAAATCTAAATTAAAAATAATCTAAGTGGTGAATCTATTTTGAACGTGTAGTACGTTCAAAATTCAAAATAGGTATTTATTCTGTGAGTAGTCGACACATAATTTTTTGATTCTACTACCCCGCTTTCAGTAAAACTATAATTGCCAAGAAGAACTGAACACGCTTTAAAAAACTCTACAGAAAGTCATTAACAAAATAACCTACCTTCTTAAACACTTAAACAAACGAAAGAATATATACCCTCTTGCAAAAAAAAACGGGCACCCATGGTTTTTGAATTTTATGTGCATAAAACCTTACCTACTTTCTAAATATCTGAAAAAACATAGGTGCCTGATTTTTTTGCAAGGGGGTGTATATAAATTTAATTGGATACAGAGGCGAATAGGGTCGCTAAGTTAAGTACTAACATAAATAAAGTTTAGAGATGTAGATGCTTACTTAGTGTCTCCGAGTTATTTTATTGAACGGAAAACAATGCAAAAATTTCTAACAACCAATCTCACGCGTATGGGGTTTAGAATACCTACCTACAAAATTTTAAACCTGACCCAAAAATAAATATAGGCCAAATAACCATACTTTAAAAAGACATAGGACTAGACTATATACTTGTTTTAAATAGTCGCCTGAAAATACAATCAACGACACAAACCGTAACGTAGGTAAGTCGGGCGCCATCTTGTCTCCAATGCCCAACAATAAAACATCTCCGTTCCGATCGATCGGCTGCGTTCAAAGAAAGGAATTAATTTCTTTGTCTTTAATCGCTCTTTGTGGCCAGTAACAATTAAAAGTGGCCGTTTGGGAGGGTCGTTGCCCGATTACGATTCAAACCCACTGTTGATTCGGTTGCATTTTAAAAAGTTAGGTAATTTCATTTACCTTTTTTTCGATTGTTGGTACGCAATATGGCCAGTTAGCAAGTGCGAAAAACAAACGACTGTTGCCGTTTTAATTGTCTCGACGAAAGATTTCTAACGGATTATAGTTGTACACTTCACTTAATTAGGTTGGCGCTTGAATCTAAAATTTTCAGAAGAGTAGGTAGGTAGCTGTTTTGCATGACTTGACCTCACTATATTGCGGAGTAGCAAAGTAACGATATCCATTATTTTTTAAATAACTTTTTTGTCAATAACAATGAATCACAAAATCAAACTGGCACAACGAAGCCTTCTATCTTTGCCATCTGGGCTGGCAAGGCAACTGCAATCTTCTTTGATAGCGGGTGTCCATGGTGCTCACTTACCATCAGGTGAATCGCTTGCTTGTTGGCAAAAATATAAAGTTGATTCATGTTATGGTATATATACTTAGGTACTATCAATTAGACACTTTAGTTGTGTACCTATTCACTTCCTTACTTTGTACTCGTACCTTATTTATTACAAATTACCCATATATTGTAGAGTAAACAGATCATAAACAAATCATGATATAGGTACATTACATTATTATACATATACAAGCAACAGCATAATTAAACGCATGCCGACAATAGAGTATGACAATTAATAGTCGGTAGGTAGGTAGTCGATTGTAGTAATAATAGTCTGACTTGTTCATAATTCGTGTATCTAACTAATATTATAAATGCGAAAGTATGGATGGATGGATAGATGGATGGATGGATGGATGGATGGATGTTTGTTTGTTACTCAATCACGCCAGAACGGCCCAACAGATCTGGATGAAATTTGGCACATAGATAGAGAAAAGTCTGGAATAGTATATAGGCTACTTTTTATCACGGAAAATTGCGTAGTTCCCGCGGGATAGCGATAAACGAATTCTTTGCAGACGAAGTCGCTGGCAGCAGCTAGTAATTAATAAATTAGGAACAAATGATGAAATTACTACCAAAAATACAGAGAACTCTTGAGTTTTCTTTAAAAAAAAGAGCAAAACATGTAGCAAAAATCATATCAATATCTATTTTTCAAATTAGCATGTAGATATACATGACTGGATACATATAAATAAATGTTCCAATAATGTGGACTTCGTTAATGTTCATACCATTTAAACACATCTTTCATACATAATTATCAGGTAGGTAACGATTGCAATATCAATGCTTTGTTAGAGGAAACGGAACACTGCTTACACATAAAATGTATGATTCCCAGCAATGAAGTAGATAAATGCAATTTCATATTAATAAGTCTCGGAAGAACAATAAAGTACACCATCAACAATGCCTGTGCCATAAAAATCTTTAGTGCAAGAGTCAGCGCAACAAAATTATTGTGATTACCGAACAGTCATAATAAAATCTCGAATCTCTATCTAATTCCAACAAGCTCATCCAACCGACACTTGTAACAATTTCTTTTACACCGGCACCGATGTTCCCAGCTCTTAATTTATAATACCAACCAATAGACGGGCCTGTTCGAAGCAACATCCACACAAAGCCACGGCGGGGTCATGCGTCATCCACAAAATATACTAATTTCGTGGGTAACACCTCAGCGCTAGTGCCGACAAAAGGCTCGATAAAAAGATCGATAAAAATCTCGATATCGCTTCAAAAGCGACGCGCGCGCAGCAGGCGGCCGACCCGTGCAACTAATAACTTACACTCGGATTACGCTCGTTAGCCTCTTCGCACCTTTCCGACGTGTATTTTTTATTAATATAAAAATTATTCAAACGAGACCAGAATATTTCGGGAATAATACCGATGCCTTAATAATATTAAAGCCATAATTTATGCCTAGAAGGATAAGCGGGCATCGTGTAGATATTATTCATTAGATTATGTTCAGGTTATTTTTAATAGTCACCGAGTCTGACTTGAAATTTAGCCTAAGTTTTTTAGTGAGTTTAGTTTCCTCGTTGATTTAATTAATTATTATTGCCAATCAATACGTCGTGATTCACATGATTAAGTTATTATTAAATTCTCAATTATAAAAGAGTTTCAACATAATTGATAACGGTATGTGTTTGTAAACTTGTTGTATTTCAAGTAACATTTAAGGAAGCTTATTAGCCCATTAATATTCTAATATCCAATTAGAAGTAGCTGTTGTAAATGTTTGAATTATTTCCATGTGTAATACATAAACTCATTTACATTTTTAGCTATTAAAAGGCAGTAAAAAGTAACATTTGCAAAGATAGCACAGTACGATAAAACCAAAAATAAAATTGTACTCTGTTGAAGGAAATATGACTTAATACTGGATACATTCAGAATAAACAAAGGAAAAAAGAACGGCAAAGTCGATTATAACTTTAAAATAAAACGAACTTTTCGCAAATCTTAACGCAAGCCCATATTACAAGCTTTGCTTAGTTTGGGGCTAGATCAATTGGAGTCAATTGTCCCGAGATATTTATTTATTTATTTAAAAGTAAAGAAATATAAACACAAATTATTATTTTTTTATTGTAAAAGCAGATTACTTGCAAAAATAATAGTCTCCGACCGCAGTTAAAATAACTAAGACTTTTTTGCAGGTTCGAAATATTTTTCAAGAAAGTAATGGTTTCTGGTTGCTAAAAATAATTTGTCTGTAAAGCGCATTGAGATGAAGCCGTTTACAAGATGTTATCTGTATGCCTGTATAATAATAACAATTTATTTCAGGAAACTGGTCCCATAATGTTAAGTAATGTTAATAATGTTCTACAACTTATTTTTATGTACCGACAGCCTGTTTGCAATACTTACCTCCATTACGAGCTTCCTTTGCTGAGTTGATTGTCAAAATTTATGATTTTTTAAATGCGTTTCTAAAAAAATTACTACACAAATAGAAGGCGATACCCTACGCAACCTACTGAAAATTACTGATAATCTCAAGTAAGACATCAAGTCTAGGGGTCTATTTTGTCCCATAAAATTTAAGTTCCGAATGTATGGTTTGGCATAATTTTGTTAGTCATAAAGCGTTTGATTTCTGAAATAGTAGGTATTCTTTTTAGAATTTATAGCAAACTAACCCAACCCCTACTACATCCTGAAGAATTTTCCAAAATTCCTGAAAAATTCACCATTTTATGTGTTATGACCAAAAAAATTATGACTAACAATTATTTATGACCAATGAAAATTATGGGACAAAAAGGGGACCCGCAAGTCTAGTTTATGTCGTATGATTGTGGTTATTTTTTGATTGCGGACTGTATAGGGTTCTGTCTGGGATGGTTATTAATTATGTATACCTACACAATTGTTGTTCACTGAGTGTATTAGTAGTTAGAGCCACTATTAAAAAGACGAAAAAATGCGTGCTTGGACGCAATGCCTATACCTACTCAGGTGTCACTTTGAGGATGTTAATATCAGTGAACCAATGACCTTGTAACTCCGAAAACACAAAATGAACACCTAAATCAAAATTGTTTTACTTACTTTCAGTATATTCTAACATTCTTGCACGCCCACACCAATTTATATTTTCGTTTAGTCGCCCAATTTCTTCGTGCTTTACAAAATAAAATTAATCATGAAAAATAAGTCCGTCAGGTTCGTGTCGTATAGTGAATGCAAGTTTTATAATTTATTTCAGGAATTATCAGCATAGGCATATAGAACTGTATTTATAAACATAAAAAAGACTTAGTAATTTTTTATTAACTTTAAAAATATATGTGTTGATGTATAACTATGTGTACTTACTTATAATTTAACTTTGCCAAAACAAAAGTATCATTCATTCAAGTATCAGTCATTTTCTTTACCTTTTATAATTTCAGGTATATTGAAGCTTCTTCCGCCTTTAATTTAATTAACTATATGTATGTATGTGCTTACTTAGTAAATATTATTACAGTTGTTAAAACGTATACTATCTGCTCACTAGCCTTATGTTATATTATTTTTTTCATAGATTTTTAAACATGTAAACGTTATTAGATACTTATATTTTTTTAAGATTTATTTATTTAAATGAACATAAAATATTGACCTTATATTTACCTTGCTGGCTTGCAGTAATAGAGGGAGAGTTTACTTGCAAAACATATATATTTCGCACAGGCTTGGTTATCTTGCACGTGAGTAGCGGAGTAGCAAGGTAAATATTCTATGTTCATTAAAATGGACCTCCGCAAAGTAGCGCCTGATTCAATAAAAAATTATTTATTTAAATATGTAAATAATGAAAGTTACCGTAAGGAAATTGCATCTAAACGAGGTTTTTTTTTAATTTTTATTCTTATTTCCTTAGCCCAGTTTATTTCAAATGAAATTGCATTTAACATGTCAAAGACCGATCTAACAGTGCTTTGGAATTATTTCTCTGTAGGTATTTACGTACCTAAGTTATCTACACTCATCACAGATGTCTAGGGATATTTCTTATCCCTAATCAATTTTGAAAATTTCAATATAGGTAGACATATTATCTACTACCGCGTCAAAAGATCAAATTACAAAATTATAATGAACCAGATAAGTGCTCATTTTGATATTATTTATGCTTGCAATTTTTCATAGACTTTTTTCTGATTAGAACTTATTTTTAATTTTATTTTACTAGATTCATATTTTGCGTCACCTTAAAAAATTTACTCGAAAATTTTGGTCGGATTTTGGTAAATTCAAAATAATAATGTCAATTAACCTTCCCCCATAACCTACCTTTACTGCTCCCGCCATCCTCATTAGAGTCCTCGCTGGGCGGCCCGTGCGGCGCGCGCGCCGGCATCGGGTGCGGCAGCCGGGGCCGCGCCAGGAACGGCGGAGGCACTCCGAAGAACGGCAGGAACGGCGGCCACGCCGGCCGCGGGGCCAGCTGCGCCGCCGCCGCCGCATACAGCTGCAGCGGCGCCGGCAGACCGCCCTCCAACACCATCCCGCGTATCGATATCTTGACTATCGACAACCAGCCCCGCACTAGACAACATTCTTTACTGTCATCACGATATAGTCCACTTGACACTTTAGTTCATTCACTCCGTGGGATGCATGGTACCGTCGCGTGCGCTCGCGCGGCTGCCCCGGCACTGAGATGGCGCGCCGGCCGCGGGGCGGAGCCACCCTCCCTCCCCCTCCCCCTTCCACGCCGAATAAATTCCCGCCTCTTTCATATTATAGATTTATTCCTTCGACAGTACGACGAACTTGCCTGCTAAACGATAATAAACCATACGGTCGGGAGTTACAGATCGATATTGAATAGCGGGTGATAAATTAAGCTGCGGTTCATATTGAATTAGCGACGTCGTAGACGACGCGCCCTTTCATACTAAAATAGACTGTATTTTTATGTAGAAAAAGTATGTATTTAGTTTAACGGCAAAGTGTAAGTTGGATTTATAAGGCTGTCGTTTCGTTGGCGCGGGGCTACGCTGTCATAATCTTTTTTAGCCGCATGGCGCGCTACAAAGAGACATATAGAATGAACCATAAATACTTATAGAAATAAGAATCTTTGGAATTATGGGATGCTCGCAAACGTTTGCGGTGTGAATAGTGTTTATAAAGCGGCGCGCGGTGACAGCGGGACTTGAAAGGTGTTTTGATTGTATACGCAAATAGACGTAAAAAGTTTACAAGTCTCAACTACCGCACTTTTGAGTCTCGATGGTCTTTAAAAAAGCGTTTTTCTTAAGAAATCGAGGTTATTACAATTACAATAAGTACAATGAGACAGGAGTAACGGCGCTGGCAATTACAAATCCTCATCTCCAGATTTGACAGGTGACGGGAGGGTAATCAACGCGCGCCCGCGCATCGCCGACAATAGATCGTTGCGTAAAACTAGATTACGCCCGGCCCAATCACTCTAATGACGTCCAAACAATCAATCATACAAAATTAACACGTTCAAGATTATATTTTTGACAGTGATGAATCATAAGCGACTGAAAGGCAATCAATTTCACAACCAATACCTTATTCCATTAAACAAAAAAGTAATAACCTAATTGACATAAATAATAATAAATATGTCAAGACGGCGTAACGACTCGGACGCGACGTGACAGCTCTATCAGGGATCTCGGACTGACTGCGACTGTACCGCCACGCCCCCTGATTGAATTCCGCCGCTCGCGCTCCTCATTGGCCCATTCCGGCTGGAGGGGGGTGGGCGGGGTTTGTGGTGGGGTGTTTGAAAAGCTTAGTGTTGCATGAATTTAATTAGTGCGAGCTCCTCGGGCGCATTAGGAGTCGCGATGGGCGAAGCAATAAAAGATATAAAGGAATGAGTATAAATTAAAAGTTAAATAGAGTGGGGGTGTTGCCGTCCCGCTCGCGCGGCTCATCCCGTAATTGTTTGACGATCTTATTAGTATCAGTTAATGTCGGTTTTTCTCGCGAATTTAATTACTTTTTAATTAGCGCGCTTAATTAGTTGGCGGTTTTGTTCTACGTTATGTGTTTTCGACGTTTCTTCGGTGCGGGTTTCTTTTATGAGTTATGTTAACTGACTTGGACTTTAGGTTTTTTTAATAAATAGCTGTCTAGGTTTTTCCAACATATTCGTATTTGATTAAGAATGATATTTTCGTCTTATGTCTACATAGAGTTGATAGGTTTCAGGAACTTTATGTAGTTTGTGCCTATTTACATTATTTTTAACTTTGGATCAAACATATTATTCTGTAGTAGGTATTATAATCTTTATTACCTATTAACACAGATAGGGCTCACATAATGCGATCCAAAGAAAACAATGTGAAACACCATTAAAATATGTAATATACGACTTTTGGTAGGCGTTAATACCTTCTTCCTACTTCTTTCTTTCTTTGAATTTCTTACCCTTCAGATTTAAAGGCAATATGAAACGTAGTACCTATACTAAAAAATTTCTACTTACCCTTTACCCTTAATACATAATATAAAATCAGTAAGCACTTGAGTACCGCACTGTACGGTATCTTTGTCTTCCTCTACATTAAGGGCGCCATGCACGCGCGCGCCGTTCGTCCTCATTACGAGGCTTACGCGATGTATCGCGAATGGCAAGCTTTAACTTGTTTTATTGATGAGTTGAGATGTGCAACTGTTTTGTTATGTCACGTGTGGAATAGGTAGGTACATATATATTTACATAAAAATATATTAAAGAATAAAGTAAAAATAAGAGTTAAATCAAATAAGACACCTTTTTGTAGCTGTCACTTTTTGATCCTACTTACCTACTCTAAACCCATAGTTTTATATGATTTTTTTTGTAGTTATTTTCAATATAATTTCTGCCATTTAGTGTCGGAAGGTACCTACGTTCTATGTACCTACTACGTTTCTGGTATGGAATGGTTATTTATTAATAAATTTGTAGCATTTTTTTTTATTTAACGAATACATTATAAAATAATTATAAGTAATAAACAATGTTATGTGTGAATTATTCAACATTTCTATTGAAATTATCCTATAATTTTAACCGTGCCCTATAAAAAACGATGAACGACATCGGTTTAAAAAAACTAGACCTCTGGCTCTTAGACTATAAAGTCAGCGTATATATTTTATGGTAACAAAAAGTCTTACTACTTTTTTCTTATCCTTACAGGGTTTAAAACCAATTTTAGATCAATTACATATTATTTAAAGCCCTTTTGTTTTAGGATATAGTTGGTACCAAATTTTTAATTTTGGAAAATGGCTTAAAATATAAACTCACGCGATAACTTACATGATTATACCTACACTTCAGTTATTTTCTTAGGTTACATTGACTCGACAGCTCAAAACCTGGATGGCTTATGACATACAATGGTTCTTTGTTCCACACGTAACTTTCTTAAACATAAAATTTGTTTACAGGATCACTATTTTGATTCCCCTTTCTACCAATATGTTGCGCCCACAATCACGCTAAACGTAGTCAAACGTGGTAAATCATGGCCGTGGAGATCGTTACCCAAGGCTCTGTCTACCCCCGCCCGTAACTAAAATATAAAGACATGAAAGGGATAAATAATATATGTAGGTATGTATTGTTTAAGGTCTTTTCATTCTTACCTGTCCTATTTGGTAAACAAAATTCTAACCTCAATGTGCAAATTTTTGTAAAGAATAAGGTGTATTATGTTATCAAATAAACCTGAGGCAATATTTTGTACATAATTTTGCTAATATCTTATCTCCAGTTCCTTTATTTACGATGAAATAGTAAAAAATAGCAAAAATGAAACGTTTCGAGGTTAGAATTTTGTTTACCAAATAAGACAGTTAGGATTTACTTTTCTTCTCATTCCAATAAATCCTCTTGGCGGCAAAAAATGGCCGTCAACACTCCAACGGTTCCAAAAAAGGGTTCCAACCGCCTTTTCATTTCCGTTTCCATCAACGTCATCGCTAATGTTTTTTAAATATTGATAACGGAGATGGATGAGGCGCACGCGCCGCCCGAATTGATTTAAACTAAATACGATGATTGATACATTCGTGTCACGCCTCGGACGGGTTAGGGGAGCTAATCGGGTTTTTTGGCGAAATAATCGGGAGCAATTAAAATCGGTCAGCTTACTTTGAGGCTGTAGAGATCCGACTCGTATCGTTGTTTCTTACCTTGGAAATTGCAAAATAACCGATTAATTAGATAACAGATAAAATGCACAGTCATCACGTTATTATGCTTATCTAAGTTAAATTTAATTGTAATTGTATTTGTATAAGTACATGATGGTGAATAAAAATAATTGATCTCTGCGATTTTTTTTTTATAAAAGTACACATTTCAAAAAGCCTTGTAATAATCAGTATCCCTGGTCAAATTTTATATTTTGACTCGGTAGCAATATGCCTATTATTGAAATGTTCAAAACTGTCTACAGATAAAAAATATCCCTAGACATTTTTGATGAGTGTAGGCAACTCGTCATATCACTCTTTAACTTTTTTTAACTACCTAGTACTAAGAAATGAGGAGGAGAGGAGTGTATAGTTTACGATAAATGTACACTATAATCAATGTGTATGCAATATCGATATTTACTTTAAACTGATCTTTGCTCAATATGACGTAGGTAGAAGTATCTACGACAAAAAAGCAAATGCATTCTAGCCATAACTTTAGTTTTTTTATTAGAAAATCCTTATAAACATTCCCTACAATAATTATTTTAGGTACCTAATACCTCAATAAAAATCGCTTTAACTTAAATTAAATTCCAGAACTCGCCTCTTTGCAGGTTATTTATGCTACATGTATCCACTTACGTTACCGTAAAGGTTCGAGAGCTCACACCCTCAGATACATCCACTTAACTTACTCCAAGCCAAGTACATTTCTGAAACCGCTGGCACATAGAAAGTGTTTCATTATTGGCGCATACCGCATACCTAAGTTAGCACCGGTGGATAAACGGTTTGGCAGTACCTTATGATTGGTTTTTGCTTGGATTGTTTGAGATACGATTGGTACGACTTATTGGTAAGAAAGAAAAGTTGGTAAAAGGAATGGCAGGTGGCAGATATATGACGAAAACGAACAACACATTTTTTTTTTCGACAAGAGTTGAACAAAATCGGTGTGCAGCGCCAAGCCTATTATTTTTCTAGATTAAAGCGAGTAAATCTGATATTTCTAATATAAATAAGTCACGAAAGATGTACTTAAGTAACGCTGAATCGGAAAGTTTGACCAACAAAAATTACGTTCAGATCAGGAATGACCAAAAAATCGAGTACCTAGCTTAACTTCACTCACTGATACCGCTGAAAGAATGCACTGTATGCATCCAAAGTAACTGTTCATCGGATAGATAGAGCTTCATTTTAATTCACGCATCACGAGACGAGCTCCTATCGTTCGCCATTGAGGCGGATGGAACCCGGTAGGTGCGACGCAAAATACCTCTACGCGATCATGTGTGATGCTATTCTAACTTGCAATTAAGCTCGTACGCCGATGTCAAACGACCAAAACCTATAAGCAAGGGCGGGCGTCTGGGAGTGGGAGGTACGTTTCATCTCTAGCAAAATAGCGATTTAGATTTTCACGTCATAATTCACTTTTAAGCCGCTGAAACCTGGATTGTGGCACTGTCAAATCAAAAATGAGTTTTTGTTAAAATCTTCATTTTTAATGCATGTTTTTTGCCACCTCTATTTGCATTGTCATCCAATCTACATTTTATGTACCAATTTCAAGTCAATTCAGCCACTTGAAGTGGTTATATACCTACAAGAACAGTGCCACTTAAATTAATAAAAGTTTTCAGTGTCGTTAGGCCGTCGTCTCAACCCTAATCTTCAGCCCTATCGACCGACTTAATATGTTTCAGGAATAAAGTCATTTACATCTATTGACACATGCAAAGTTCTTTATTTGTATAGACATCTTTTCCCAGTTTTCTGCGACAGCCGACTCGCCGCTTTTAAGTGTAGGTGCGCTTAAAAAGCGGTCGCATTCATAATCTTGTTAGCGCTCAAATTTGCATTAATTAAGGCTGAGGCCTGCCAGTTGTGTCTAAACTTGAGGGAGGAGGGAGATAATATTCAAATGGTACATGTAACGACACCCGCTCCGCCACCGACAAGCAATATAGAAGGTACGCTCGGGGACAGAAGACAAGCAATATTTGGAACGTGGTGGGTAATTTTCGCCTCGCAAGATGAGATTTCACTCATTACTAATCTTATTTTGTCTTTTAAGAATCAAATGCGGAAGTATCGTACTTACAAAAATACTCCGGAAAATCTACACGTGTATATATCGTATCTGGTAGAATACGTTTCTTCAAGTGCAACTTTTGTAAGGGTCAACTCACTCCGAGACGCGACGCTGCATTTTAGTAGAAGAAGTCTACCCTAGTCTATTCTAGTTACCGGCAATCACGGTCTTTAATACGTTGGCTGCCCGCCACACGTCGACTTAAGTGTTGCTCCCACGCCCCATGTAAATTTAGTGATCCCACCAGCTAGGCTCACAGTATCGCCCTGTTACTGAAGTGCCATGAACATTAATACCCTGAAAAACAATCTTTAGATCCCACCTGTGATGCTCATGGCCACACAGAGAAGATTACGTGACCCCACTGGCGATGCTCATGGCAGCCAACGTGTTAATCAAAAAATATCCCGTGAAAGCCTTTTGTCCCCGCCAGTCCGTCTCTCAGAGCATCGAGGGTGCGCTCGACAATTTCCTCCTCGGGTAATTCACTAGGATTTAATTTAAATTAGTTTTGGCTTGGCTTAATAGCTTCCCCACCCAGGGGGGGCTGTGGCTTCCGTCCAGAAGATGTATTCTGGAAGGTTCCATTATTTTCTTGGCGCGGTTTAACTTTTATGATATGATAATTTGGGATTTGGTTTGTTAATGCTTTAAAAATGAATATTTACCTATTATTAGTGTCTAGAGATTTTTAATGATTATATAGTTAAATACAAGTACCTAGAGCATGTTGCTGTTGAGAATTCCTTGTACTATAAATATTTAAGTCTTGTAATGTGTTGAATGGGTGCGTTAGAAGGGGAAGGCCTAGACGGACGTGTATGAATAGATTGATGAATGCAGATAAAGTGAAATAGGCAAGGTGGAACAAAGTGGTCTCTGCCTACCCCTAAGGAAAAGAGACGTGACTATACCGTACATATACATGTACATTATGTGTCGATATTCAAAGTGTGTGGCATCAAATGGGTGACTCAATTTTGGATTCAAAATTACGGTGAAAATCTTCACAGAAGGTGTTCAATTACATAAATTAATTCAACCATCTACTGAAATATTCCGAAATAATTCTAAAAAATACATACATACATACATAAATCACGTCTTTCTCTCTTACGGGGTAAACTGAGCCCAGGTAACAAAGCCCAAAGACCATGCTTAGCATATAAATAACCTTCTATAAATAGGTATGTGTAGATATGCACGAATTCCTTCATACCTGTCGCTTTTGTAACATGCAATACGTGCAATACGAAGTGCTTGAACAATTAAGTTTGATTTTTATGTAATTTTACCTCTTTCTGCTCATTATTGTCTACCCGGTTTTTTCCTTACATTGTACAAGAATCCAGAACTTTACAGAATAAGCCGGCGGCAGTAAACGAATGACAGCCCACTAAACAGTTCGCCGTAGGTAATTATTTGCTCTAACTCCGCAAATTATATAAATAAGAACTTATCTCGCTTATTCCGTACATAGTTTCGAGCTACGTGTGTTTAGAACTACGCGACGTTATTTAAGCTTTGCATATTTATAAAAATTAAAGCAACTGGAATGTTTCTATACAGAATGAACCTACATATCTTTAGTTGTCTGGAGTATTAATAAAAATTGAGATAGAATTGAGAACTTATTCACTTATTGCTAGAATAAAATAAAAAACGTAAAATCGAACACGTGGTTGGTAATATGTGGTTTTTTATTTATAAAAAAATATATATACACGTAGGAGGCCTGTGCCATGAGGCACGCCGAATTGCGCGACAATTTAATCAATAACAACAACAACAACAACAATTACAATTACTTACTGAGTATTGCCAAAACCAGTTTATGTTTTTACTAGCTTTTTCCCGCGACTTCGTCCGCGTAGACTTCATTTATTGACAAATAGCTTTTGCCCGCGTGTACCAGGAGTATTTCAATCCCGTTTTTTCCCGTTCCCTTAAGAATTTCGGGAAATGATCTTTTAATGCTCCCTACACTCCCCAAGGAACCCACTTGACAAATTTCAGCTTTCTACGACCAGTAAAACGAAAAAATCCGTTTTTCCCGTTCCCGTGGGAATTTTGGAGATTCCTCTATTAATGCTCCTCTACACTCCAAACAACCTAACTGCCGAATTTAAGCGTTGTACAACCAGTAAAACGAAAAGTCGCGTTTTCCTTTCCCGTTCCCGTGGGAATTTTGGAAAATTATCTTTTATAGCTTCTTTGCACTCATCTAGCAACCTACATGCCAAATTTCAGCTTTCTACGACCAGTAAAACAAATCCCGTTATTTCCCGTTACCGTGGGAATTTTGGAAAGTCCTCTCTAAATGTTTCTCTACACTCCCCAAGCAACCTACATGTCAAGTTTCAGCTTTCTACAACCAGTAAAACGAAAAGTCCCGTTTTTCCCGTTCCCGTGGGAATTTCGGAAAATTGTCTCTTAATGCTTCCTTACACTCGCCAAGCAACCTACATGCCAAATTTCAACTTTCTACGACCTGCAGTATATAACAAAAAATCCCGTTTTTTCCCGTTCATTTCCGTCAAAATTTTGGGAAATCCTTTTGTAGTGCTCCCCCATACTCCTCAAGGAACCTGAAGGCCAAATTTCAGTTTTCTACGATCATTAAAACGAAAAATCGATCCCGTAGAACTGAAATCCCGTTTTTTCTTTATCCCGTTGGAATTTTCGAAAATCCTTAACCTTAAAACTGTTTTCTACTATTACACTCACCTTCTTCTATGCCAAATTTGAAGTCTAGTAATTATAATTCATAGGATTTCGTTGAACTGAATATATAAATCCTGTTTTTTCCTTATCCCGTGAGAATTTCCAAAAATCCTGAAATTATTTTCTTAGTTTTGTAATCATCTACTTGTGTACGAAATTTGAAGAGTCTATAGTTGCCTATTGAGATAGGGTCACTCGAAATCGAATAATATAAATCCCGTTTTTTCCCGTCCCCCTGGAAATTAGTGTATGAGTGTGTGTGTGTGTGTGTGTGTGTGTGTGTGTGTGTGTGTGTGTGTCAGGTAGGTATGTGTGTTGTTGTTTTCTTAATCAGCGACCCGATAAACCGTACAAACAATACTACCCACTTTAATATAATAATAATAATACCTACCCACGTTGATTTTCAGACTTTGTCATCCCCTATCCCCTTTTAGGGGTTGAATTTTCAAAAAACCTGAAACAGGTGTTTACTCATTTATCGTTAGGAATACTCCTGTGAAGTTTCGAGTAAAATAGTCTAACTAATCTTGTTTCCCCATACAAACTTTGGACCCCCATTTAACCCCTTTAGAGGTCGAATTTTGAAAAATCCTTTCTTAGTGCACCCCTAGACCTTATAAGGAACCTACGTGCCAAATTTGGAATCTCTAGAACCACTCTAGCGGTTTGGGCTGTGCGTTGATATGTCAGTCAGTCAGTCAGTCAGTCAGTCAGTCAGTCAGTCAGTCAGTCAGTCAGTCAGTCAGTCAGTCAGTCAGTCAGTTTCTTCTTTTATATATATAGATAGCAGTGACTTCGCGCGAGGAAAAAAATTGGCTAGATTTCTATCCCGTGGGAATTCAAAAAAATCCCATTTTATCTTTTTCCATTTTTTCTTTTTTTTGTACCTTCACCTCTACGATACCTACCTAAAGTAAATGTATGTTTGCTAAATTAAGAGTCTCTATCATCTCATTTTAGTCAGTCTGGTTTTTGTTTTTTTCATTCTTCTAGATAGAAGAAAGATATCCAAGCCCGTTCAGCCAAATTTGATGTATCTAAGTAATTGCAATTTTGAAGGCCTATCACAGTCAGAGTCGTCTAATTTTAAGTCTATCCTAGTCATGTCTCTGAATTAGTTAGCATTCAGGATCCATTTTTTTACCCGGTAATCTTGTCACCGTATGCAATAATACTAAACCTAACTTTGATTCTTTTATATACCTAACTGATTGCACCTCAAGATACACAGGGTGACTGATAGCTATTGAGTGGACTGTATTAATGAAAAGGCTAAAATATTAGTGGAAACACGGGTTTAATGAGGAGTTTACAATAATACAACAAGACAAGATCAGCTCTACTTCACAACTGACATTGAGACGTAATAAAAACATACAGAAGAAATGTTGACAAGTAGGTAGGTTATAAAAAGGCCGCGCTACAGCCAGTTGCCAACAGTGACCATACAATAACTCTACATAATGTTTAATCACGTGATTATTAATTAAATAATTCATGCATTAATTATTAGTAGTAACACACGCATAACTTAGGGGAAAGTGGTCACCATTCGTACACATACCTTATCGTTGAAAAATGGCTATAACCCTTTAACATATCGACATACTAGTTTCGGACTTTTTTGTAACAAACTACATTATATTTGTTACACTTTACACTTAGGTACACAAACTAGCTAAATTTGACAATTAAATAAAAAATAAAAAGTGAAATCTAAAAAGTGTACGAAGGGTGACCACTTTCCCCTACATTTTGCTCAGACAGTAAGACAAATTGATTCGTGTACCTACAGTAATTCAAAGTCACCGTGTACATATAAAATACGAGTACATCACTTATTTAAAAAAAACAGCCAGTCCATAGAGGCCCACAGATTATGTAATAGAATTCCAAATTAAAATCCACAGACTATCGCAATCGTACAGCCGACGGACAGATGCGCTAGTTAGAGGTTATGGCTCGCTGGGGACGCGCGAGTTATCATCTGTGATTACTTGTCTATTGATGACGGCGAGCTCATTCCGCGTTGGACTGTGTGGAGTCACTTTAACTATTATTGATTGTTTGAATTTTGGAGCGAATTATTTTGCTGAAGTGTCGTGAATTTTTTATTTGTAAGATTTGAATATAAATCATTTATTCCATTAATGGTGATCTTCGTAACCGAAATTAAATGCAATCTAACTAATATTATAAATGCAAAAGTATGGATGTATGGATGGATGGATGGATGGATGGATGTTTGTTTGTTACTCAATCACGCCAGAACGGCCCAACGGGTCTGGATGAAATTGGGCGCATAGATAGAGAAAAGTCTGGAATAGCACATAGGTTACTTTTTATCCCGGAAAATTGCGTGGTTCCCGCGGGATAGCGATAAACGAATTCTTTGCAGACGAAGTCGCTGGCAACAGCTTAGTTTTCCATATAGGAAGTTTTTTTTAAACAAAAATAATTCACGACTGCATAACAATTATACAATTATTGATAGTATACATACATACAACATATCACGTCTATATTCCTTACGGGGTAGACAGAGCCTAAGGTAACAATATGGTAATATTGATAGTCAGTATATATTCTGCAATAATAATTAAAATTTGCGTTGCGACTCTAGCGAGCTACGACTTTTGACACGTTAGGGTGCGACCAAACCGCCGCGTATACGCAGTGACGTGTCGTAGGCGTCACGTTTTCTCACCGTTTCTTCATACATTTTGTTGCGATTCCGTAACGTCACTGTTTTTTAAGCGGCGGTGTGGTCGCACCCTTAATCGCTATCCCGCGAGATTCATATGCAATTTTCCTATCTCTGTTCCAGATTTGCTCTAAATCGGTCCTAACGTATCAGCGTGAAGAAGGAACAAATATACACACTGACATCCTTACTCACAAACTTTCGCATTTATAATAATACTAGCTGTTGCCAGCGACTTCGTCTGCAAATAATTCGTTTATCGCTATCCCGCGGGAGCTACGCAATTTTCCGGGATAAAAAGTAGCCTATGTGCTATTCCAGACCATTCTCTATCTATGTGCCGAATTTCATCCAGATCCGTTGGGCCGTTCCGGCGTGATTGAGTAACAAACAAACATCCATCCATACTTTCGCATTTATAATATTAGTTAGAAGTTAGACTAGCTGTTGCCCGCGACTTCGTCGGCAAAGAATTCGTTTATCGCTGTTCCGCGGGAATTTTCCGGGATAAAAAGTAGCATATGTTCTGTTCCAGACTTTTCTCTGCCTATGTGCCGAATTTCATCCAGATCCGTTGGGCCGTTCTGGCGTGATTGAGTAACAAACAAACACCCATTCATCCATCCAACCAAACTTTCGCATTTATAATGTTAGTTTTTTTTTTATGTGAATAGGAAGGCAAACGAGCAAGTGGCTCGCCTGATGGTAAGCGATCACCACTGCCCATAGACACCCGCAACCCCGGAGGGATTGCAGATGCGTTGCCAACCAAGAGGACTTAGATGAAATGCCTCTTGTGCCCGTTATGTTAGATTAGTATGAAGTAGGATGATCGATAACATCGAATTAGAACAAGGCAGTGAGCCCTAAGCGATACAAACAAGTAAAGGTCCTTTGTTTCGGATATCATCTCCATCTCATCTCCATTCTATATACGTCCCACTGCTGGGCACAGGCCTCCTCTCAGAGTGAGAGGGCTTGGGCTATAGTTCCCACGCGGGCCCAGTGCGGATTGGGAACTTCACACACATCACCAGCATCATCATGGGTTTTATTGTTATTTGTATTATTTTGTGAATTGTATCTGTTTCTTTATATTTGTACAATAAAGCATTACTTACTTACTTACTTACTTACATCACTGAATTGCTTCGCAGTTGTGTGCAGGTTTCCTCACGATGTTTTCCTTCACCGAAAAGCTCATGGTAAATATCAAATGAGATATCGCACATAAATTCCGAAAAACTGAGAGGTGCGAGCCCGGGATTCGAACCCACGACCCTCTGCTTGAGAGGCCACAGATCAAACCACTGGGCTACCACGGCTTGTCTTCTCTTGTTGTTTTGTGTTGGCTTGTTTCGGATATCGGTGCTTTAAAAATATTATATTGTTTATCAGCAGACTTAATTTGGAAACGTCCCAATCGATATCGTTTTACGAGCATCCATCAACGCTTATCGGGTGCTCGTTTGACGCGCCTCGTTGCTCGTAATCAACAACCCTATCGACCAAAGATGTCTTCTGTACACTTACGTAGTTAGGATTGTAATAAATAAAGTGTACTTAATAAAAAACATACATCCTTTTTGTCGATGGTAAGTACTAAGTACTAATTTATTGCGTTGTCTTCGAAGCTCTACATACTAATAAAGTGTCTTAGAATAGTACAGGAAAATTTCAACAGGTTAGGTTAATTTAATTGAATACACTTGTAATTTTGTTTTAGATTCAAAGTTAAGTCACTTTTTTGACGCCGTACCAATGTATGGCAACATTTTTCAATCACAATTGACAACATTTCAAATTTTTATCCATTACATTTTTGATACGGCTAGAAAGAAGATAGCATTTTAAGCTTCCCATATTTTTTTATTTCCTGTAAGTCTTCATTTCAGCGCAAAAAAATAAACGCGAAAAAAAAATATAGACTCTGGATCTGTATCGCGAGTGGAAATAACATGTAATATTTTGTATATCTGTAATAATATTGCCTTGTATTTCAAGGTATGTATTGTAGTCCCGAAACACAATGAGTGACAGGTGTCGAGTTAACAGCTTTTATGGCACCGGATAAAGATAAGCAAACAGGCACAATAGAAACCCCCGACACATGTTTCAATTATTGTTATCACACTATCTATGACCACATTGTGCATCTCCTGAACTTGCTCCCTTAACCAAAACGACAACTAAACGGATAAAATTTGCTCAGAATTTTTATTGATACCGTAACCATTATAAATAAACTCTTAGTGGGAATTGTTTTAGGGTATAGGCTAAGTTTGCTGCACTATGTTCTTAATTGTTTATTTTTAAATTGTGTCTGCATCTGTTTTATTCCTCAATAAAGAAAATAAAATAAAATCTGTTTTTTTAATCCCTTGTGTAACCTGAAAACTTGGTTGGTATTGTACTGGGGCCTTACCATGACGTCTTAATTCCGACTCAGTTCAAGTTTTAGCTGTCACTTTTAGTATAAATCTGACAGCGAGTGAACCTAAACTGAGTCGCATTAAGACGTCATGGTAAGGCGGTAAGGCCCCTGGAAGCTAATATTGAGTTAAATTGTTCAATGCTTTGTAATAGAATTAATATCCAATTTCTGTTTTGTTAAATGATACCTATTTAATGGGTCCCAACCACTGATCAATAACCTTTAGTCTACTTATACGAGTGGCCAGTCCTTCAAGAACAAGCCAAACGCTCATAACTTTTGTTGAGCCAACAATAAAACGCACATCAAAAACACAACTTGTAGCAACCGTTTAAAAGATTATCGGTTCTATTCAACCGCAATCGACACCGCGTTTCGACACTGCACCATTGTAAACGTTGTAATTGTCCCATCTGCCAAAACACGGCCCCTCCAAGCGAGTCAAGGGTTAATAAAATTCTTATTCATTATTTATTGCTCAGTTTGGCAAACTGGTTACAGTTTTTGGCATAAGATATTAGTTTAATGTATTAAAAGTAGATAAAACTAGTAATCGTTGTAATATGCGAAAGAATCGATAAAATTATATCACTGATTTTTTGCGTAGAACGAAGCGCAACATGTAAATATAACCCCAGAAAATAGCAAAGCCTCACACGATCAGCTCCAACAATTTGTTTTTCTGTAACTCTTGTTTCCTAATTTATGTTTATCGAAAAAGGTTTTAACACACACGTACGCAATGCTGGCCGCAGAAGCGGCAGAGAAACGTTGAGCGCCGTAAAAAAATAAAATATGGCCCGGAAAAGCGCGGGAAAATGATGAAATATGGCGGCCCCGCCGATTCGCGGCGCGTCCTTCCGATGTCATTAGCGACCGTAAATTTTATCTCGTAGTACATCTTCTGCAGACTCTCTTACACGATTGTTATTTACGTGCCTTTTACAACCTTGTTATTTGTTGCTAACAAGTTTGTATTCGAACGCTTACCAATTTTAAATTGTGTGTTTTATTGCGAATTTTAGCAGAGTGGTTGGTTGTATTATACAATTTTGAAGTCACATTTTAATAAAAACTAAGTTTAAATTATTGCAATTTTTCCTCTCCTTTGTTTTGTGACTACAAAGTAGGTATTTACTAACATATTCTACTAACAGCGTAATAATAATAACATCACCTAAGAGAATAGCCATCCGGCTTTCCACTTTACCTCCGAGGTTTTCCACATTCCTTATCTGAAGCACCGCTCTATGGATTACATTTACGCTGCTTAGTTTTTGTATTCATATTTACGAATACCTACAAGGGATTTCCTCTCGGCGTCGAACATCCCGGCTAGGGAGCGTTAAGTGGCTTTTCATTTCCCGCCTTCCCTCGCAGGCCTCATTTTTATTTATTTTTCATCGTCTGGGGCTTGGCCCGATATTATATCGGTCGTTTTATTTATTTTTATTACGATATTACACACAAATACGCGGTTATTTTTATAGAATACACAATGGTAGGGTTTAAAGGATTTGGGGGTGGGTTTTAAAGTATTTGAAAACGGTTGAATATATATGCAGAATTTACGCGAAACTCCAGATCGATTCATTGTGCGATTTATATTAGGTTTATAGTTTGTTCAGTGGTATAATCTGTTTACTTAGCCAAAGGTATCGAATTCAATTCCCAGCGGGGTCATTGGGGGAAATGAACTTGAACAAGAGCTGTTTGTACCGAACTAGAGGTATTCACAGCAATATACCTGCAGGGAATTAGAATATAATCGGTGTGATTGTATAGTATCTACATTTCGTGTTATTTTACTTGGTACCATCATTCATCTTATCATCAATTCTTTAGTGTTGTGGCTGCTATCGTTGTTTGAGTTAATTGGTAGAGAGCAGAGGAGTGGCAGAAAAGCTTTTGGGTCGATACAACCTGGACAAATTAAAAAAAAAATGAAAAACTAACAGAAGCTTAGTGACCATGTTTTTTGAAAAAGGAGGTTTATTGCGAAATATCTTATAAATAGTTCATCATTTAAGTTTTTATTGCGTCTAAATTGAGCAAAAAACAGTGGTAACTAAAACACAAAACCCTCCTCGAGCGAAGCAAACCAGACAAAAAGCACTAAAGAACTATCGCTGTTTATACGGCGTGCTCCCAATATATATGCGAATTGGTGGGGTCAGATACACATATAAAATAAATTGAATCGAGCAGGTTTCGCTGAGCAGGCGCGGTGTTTACTGGAACTATACAGCCTGCAGTTTACAGGGGATGGTTCATGCAATACGGCGACTGAAATCATAACGGAATTGTATGTATGTATGTATGTATGTAAACTCTTTATTGTGCAAAATAAACAAGACAAATACAATTGACAAACAATGAGATACATGCACAAAGACGGAAAGCGGAAGGCGGAATTGTTTTTATAATATACCCACTAAAGGTATAAAAGTGTCAAGATTCATCATATCAGCCAAGACGTCCACTGCTGGACATAGGCCTCCCCCAAGGCGCTCCACTCAGATCAGTCCTGTGCTTTCCGCATCCACCGCGATCCCGCGATCCTGATCAGGTCGTCGCTGTCGCTCCATCTTGTTGGAGGCCTACCGACAGCTCGTCTACCGGTCCGCGGACGCCATTGGAGAACTTTCTGACCCCATCAAGTGTCAAGATTACATAACATTATTGTGCAAGAGGACAAAAACAAGTACTGCAAAATGTTGTACAATAGAGAAAGGAATTCCACTCCTCAGCTGACCGGATAATATAATAAGGTTACTGGATGCTGACAACATATGGGGATAACACCGGCTTCCACTGATAGACCTGTGAAAGAAGGGAGTTGCTAGAAAAAGGTCATACGGTTTTGACGCACTCTCTGAACTATCTGTAGAAAGACAAAAAAAAGCAAGCCAATCTTTTACGGTTATATCTAGTTTTAGTTTTAAGCTATGTTTATGTACTCGTATATGGAACTGTCAGACTCAAACTAGGTTTACCGACCTAAAGCAGTTTTTCTTTTTCAGAAAGTCCCCCAAAGTTGGTACAAATGTATTTCACAATGCAAACAATACTCCATGCAATGCTGCACAATTTAAATATAAAAAAACTCTGATAAGATAAAAACTACGATATTTTCCTTAAGCAGTGTTCAGGATGTCAAACGAAAACTGTCAATGCTGATTTCACTGTTCTTGGTGCTACTTTGCATGGTCCCATCCAGACCCATGACTATTTCGTTTAGTCGCCGGCCATCAAAATGTGTCCAATCCGTCTGTTTCAGACCAATCAGAGCTGTACCTTTTTGCCACCTATCCTATTTGGCAACAGATAAACTGATTCAGGGAGAGATTTGTATCAAAGGCTATACGGTGTCTTTATTGCTATGCGGTATGGTGTTATGAGCACGTGTACGTAAAACTTCCTGACGGGATGTTTCGTAAAACGAACCTCGCTAGCAAAGATAAAGACATCAGTACCCACGCAACCAAAAACACTAATGTGTGGTAAAATATATTCATAGTGGATCTGAAAATTAGCCAAAGAGCGAATTTAGCTACAAAACGTATATGCGCAGTGACAGCATATTCTAGAATTTATCTATCTTCTATTATCGGGGACAAGGATTTTTAAAATTCTAAGCTTCGCGTCTTCGATGGTCTAAAAAAACACAAAAGTACCTACGTATAGGTACTTATTATTAGTACTGTATAACACAGTCTGTACACTGATTCAACAAATGCTGATATTGTTTTTCTCCCAGTACAAGTAGTTACTGATATTAAGTAAACGTAAGTGCATAGAGAACATATTTTTGACCCGATTTTAACCACATAATTCAGTCCATCCAGCATTTTAATTCAAAAGCAGCCTTTTAAGCCGTGTTTTAGGAACTGCATTTGTTTTCTCTGTACCCAAACAATCTCCGCATGCAGAGTTCCCAGTCTCATCTAATCCTGATGATACCAAAGATAATGCGATAACAGCTATAGCTGTGCTTATAATTTCTCAAATGCTACCCTAATGCTTCGGTAATGGGGCGGCGCGTGGCGTCCGCGTGCGTACTGTTTGTACTCCGGATATACCCGGCTTAGCACTTTACTGGTGTATGTTGCTATTCGGTTTTAATTACAGATTGATCCTAAAGATACGTTTGTTGATAGTGGCGGGATTAAAGGATAAATTTAATGTTGGTTTTTTGGTGGGAAGGTCTGACTTGTGCGGAATATTTGTAGGACTAATAATGTAATATGTACTTGTAATTTTTTTTTTTTTTATGTGAATAGGAAGGCAAACGAGCAAGTGGGTCACCTGATGGTAAGCGATCACCACTGCCCATAGACACCCGCAACCCCGGAGGGATTGCAGATGCGTTGCCAACCTAGAGGACTTAGATGAAATGCCTCTTGTGCCCGTAATTAATACATATACTTATTATACGACAGTAGTTGCAGGTACCTACTTGTGTACTTACAATCATTTTGTTTGAATCTAATTTTTTTGCGACTTAAACGAATTTATTTGGTTTACAATCTGTGACTTGTATTGTATGTATCTGTATTCTCATTTTAGTCACTTTCAAAAACATCTCAAACATACCAAGATGAAATAGGGAAGGTAAATTAGGTATGAATCGTGATCGGTGTTACTGAAATGCAGATGCTACAGAGCCTGCATACAATGAAGAGGGTGTTTCAACATAAAATAAGTAATTGGCAAAGTTCCGCAACACTTGTTAAAGGAAATGAATTTGTACAACAATAAAAACAAAAGCACCAGCACCCACTTTAATAAGAAACATTGCTTCCGATCCCTGACACCATCAAATTACAACGACGAGGGGAGGACTCACTTAAATATGAATCATTTCATTATAATGCCGTATTCAATCCGAGTAAACCTCACTTATGTTGTTATTACAATGAGGGGAGGGTACGAAAAAAGTTGCGCGCGCCGTAAGCCCCGTGGAGACGCTAACTGACACTTAATACCATAGAGCGTGACCGCATTACTCTGTGATCTATGGTCCAAAAGATCTGCGTGCGCCGCTCTATCTATGAATCGCTCAACGCATATCCGTCAAAAATTGGAAGGAAAAATAGTGACAAACTAGACACTTCGGTCATTATGTCAATACCTTTTCGAACTCTTTGCGCGTGTATTTACAATCCTATTTCGTATGCTGTTTAGATGATATTGCATCCAGCTATTAAATTACGCTAACATGGCATTTGTACGAATGACTTTTGAGTCGAAAATTCGATGTTTTGTTGATATTTTCTGCGTTACTGAGGGGAGACCGAGGTTTTATGGGAACAGCAAATTCGGCACGTGTCAACCGATGGAATTAGCTCTAATACTTGCATTAATAAAGTGTGAAATTGCCACCGGGCGGGCCTTGTTTGTTATAATTCAGAATTAGACGTTCGGTTCCCCTGAGAGGCTGAGTAAGCGAAAAAGATTTTTTATCTGCAGCCAAGTTACCAATTAGCAGCTCGGTCTGTTTTCGAAGTAAGTTGATTCAGATGAATATACTTCATTAATTGAGGATAAAAATAAAATGAAATGCCCACAACTCCCACAAGGAACTACAATGTGACTAAAGTAACTAAGCGGAACAGAAAGAGGATTAATTTGTTTTTCACATGAGTGACTGAAAAGTAAATATATGCTTTATTATTTACTCAAATACTGACCGTGAAGCACCCCAAGCACCAATTTGAGGGTCACCTAAAATTAATCTCCAATCGTAGAAAAACATTGCGACACCTCTGTGTCAATCACAGTTACCTCAGATGAGGCCTATCGAAAGATTTCTTGTACAATTTTAATTACACCACAATGTTCTTTGGAGCGGAACGCTCCTAGAAATACAGAACTCCGTACACGATCTGAAGTTAAAAGTTGTAAGTTTATTTAAAATCGGGCAGACATAAGCTCTTTTGGAGGAGTAGGCTGTATTTAATTCCGTGGCTTTACGGTTACAGCGTTTTATTGATTGCCCGGGCCAGTCAGCCGCGACGCCCTGGCTGGATAAACAAGGGCGAAAAAAATAAATAAAAATAAAGATGGCGGCGCGGGCACCGCCCCCCGCTGCGTTGCAGCTACCGTTTCGAAGTGTCATTCTCCACTGTTCTAAAAGAACATGACTGTGGGATGTACGCGGTCGATCGATGGGATATCGATTGCGAGTGCGAAAGGTTCTAATTGTGATTTTTTGTGTTTTGTTACTTGTGGTAGAAGTTAATAGGGCTCTATGACTGTGGAATTCAAATACATAAATAATATGTTTCTATGTAAGACATTTGAAACAATTAAAATAAATGTAGATCTGACCTGACCTGCAGTTTCATTTTAGTAACTCTCTTACAAAAAGAGTAGGTGCTTAATGATCTTCAGGTTAAATTTGTAGGTGCGTTTCTAAAAAAATATAAATATTTTTGTTCTGAATTGTACCTAATAACCATGTATACAAGCAGTAAATAGACCAATTAAAGTCTTAATAATGCTAAATATTTACATTCAAAATTATGTATTGCCTTGAAAGATTCACTTGTGTCTAAAAATAACCATACATTATAAGATTATTATTTGTATATAATGTAGATATATCGATAAAACCTAGCATTCCATCGATACGCACAATCCCGTCGATTCTCTACAGCGCCGATTGTAACCGGAGCATCAAATCGTTACTTTTTTTCATCAATCGTCTTTCAATTCCAACTTTGTGATATCGTATCGATTTATTCAATTTCGGGAGCCATTCTCACCTGTCGTGTTGATCATTTCCGTTGCTCGATGTTTTTTTTTTAATCGTTTATAGGACTGGCCGATTCGTTGCGCGCATTCCAAGCGTTTTTAAAGAGATTGTGTTAGAGAATTTTCTCTGACGCTTGTGTACTATCAGGTGCGCGTGATTGCTTTCTTTGGATATAATCACGCAGTTTGATAGAAGACGGAGATGATTAGTATACTTATGGAGAAAAGGGTAACAATTTTAAGTGATTTTTCGATGTATGTACAATTGTGTCCATTGTTATGAGGCATTTACTATTTATATCCAGCTTTTGCACCGAGTAAGTTTGTGATTGTTGGCGAGCAGACATTCGGTCTAGCACCAATTCTTGCCGTGGCACGGAAAACTTGGAAGAGCAATGAAACACGGTAGTGGTGCCAAAGAATATCTAGTGCAATGCAAAAATAGCCGATTTACCTACAGCTTAAATCTAAATGCGAACGAAAGTCATAATTTCAATGCGAATGAAAGTCATACCTAATCAATAATATTTAATACTCAACGCATACCTATATGACAGTTTGGTAGATTACGATCAGATGTACGTAATGCCTATGGGTGTCTTTAATTTTGGTAATAAAATACTTAGTATTTTCCTTTCATTACCTTCTTGTTACTACAGTTCAAGTACATAATTTCGAAGGTTGCAATGGAAATTTCTACAAGATCACTTCGACCTCGAACTGAATTGATAGGTGCTGGCAATCCGTATTTTTATAAAAATGCATCCCTGAATCTAAAATTAAGGTTCTCACACAATTCGGACACTTAACCGTCTCCGTGAGGGGTATATCAATTCTGTATTTAGCACGTCATTCTCAGTTTGTGTAAAACACTTTTTTAACACCGCTATTAATTGGGGTGCGCAGGAGTGGCCCTGCGGCGAGCGCGCGCAGTATGGGGGATGCGTGCATAGATTCAATTCGAATTTGTTTAAATTTAAAACGTTACACCTTGAGAGCTGGCTGGTGTGTTGATCTAGATGTTTGGTGTGGGAAAAACAGTTGCTATTTTTCCATTTCACTTTTGGATAGTACGATGTGAGGTCATCTATATTACTTGTAAGTATATATTCATGTATTATGTTCCAAATTGAAAGATCAGCCAATTCCAATCACACCTCCGAAGCTAAGCTAACGAGGTTCGCTTTTTTAGATCTTCCAGCCTTAGAACAACAGCAAAGCGATAATTTAAACCAATGCATTTGATAACAACCTTATAACATACAAACGAGTTACAAACTCATGTAATGAATGGCATTATCAATCAATGAATAAACTTAATCAATATTTTAAGAAAGGGCAGAATGAAACTGGAGTCAATGGAACGGAAACGCAGTCGGGCCATAGGCCAGCAGAAATATGGGGCATTAGATAAAACTACTGCATTTGTACTGCACTTTAACACGTTCAAATAGAGTATACGAAATAAAGTTAATAGACTTAGTATCTTGGTAGTAAATGGCTTTGTTCTGCCGCCTATATTTTTGGCGGATGAATCATTCCTCAACTTATTGAGCAATATTTTACGATGGAACGAGAAATGATAACCTTACGAGACGTAACAAACCACAAAAGTTTTTAAGATCAATTATATTCTTAAAGGTAGGGTCAGGTCAGTGGCCGAAACCGACGAGCATTTAGTTTCGAGCAGTTAGGATCGTAGCAAGTGGAAGTAGTATCTGCCTACACCTGTGGGAAAGAGCCGTGACGGTATGGCTGTATGTATGTATAGTCTTTGATCAGAGAATTTAAAGTCTGCAAAGAATTCGTTTATCGCTATCCCGCGGGAACTACGCAATTTTCCAGGATAAAAAGTAGCCTATGTGCTATTCCAGACCTTTCTCTATCTATGTGCCAAATTTCATCCCGATCCGTTGGGCCGTTCTGGCGTGATTGAGTAACAAACAAACATCCATCCATCCATCCATCCATCCATCCATCCATCCGTCCATCCATCCATCCATCCATACTTTCGCATTTTTAACATTAGTTAGAAGTTAGATTAGATTAAACGTCAGTTTTCATAATTAAATTTCGCTTGGTTACATTGTATTGTATCGCTAGATGTCCTTCTTTTTATTCCAAAGTGTAATCTCCAACATATTTAATTAAACCATAGCTTTTAAAAATAATGATTATTCAGTGACGCCACCAAACCAGCCGTTACCAGTATTTAGGTAAGTGCAGAGCAAAATATTCTTGATTTTCCAAACGAGAGTGGCCTGTATACAAAATACCTACTTCGTAATGACATTTTTACCGTTCCTAGGGATGAGCTGTGGATATAATCAACTCATTATTTTTTTTAATAATGTATTCTGTCGTAGTAATTAACCCTTCACAAGCCGAGTCACCGACAATCGATCGTCCGACATTGTGTAATGATTGTTTTAATAAAAATAAAAGACGGTAGCAGCTATCATTAATCAAACGATAATTAACACGTTGCAAAACATATTCGCATTCCTCTCAATTATCGAGAAGATGTATAAAGATAAAATGCAAATCTTGGGGTCCACCATCATGTTTTAACACGTTTAAACACACCGTCCTTTTCATACAATCCCACTCTACATAAATCTTTTCTTTTCTGACTAAATATATTTTTGACAGCGCCTCGGAGCCATTTTTGGTTTCAAGTATTATTTCGATAACCGTACATCTCTTTCACACCTGGGCCAATTTCCATAATGCTTTAATCCTTTTTCAGTTATAAAGCTTCTCAAATAAATAAGAATGAATTTCTCTTAATATTTATTCGTTGGAGCGCAATGAAGTCGTTATTTTCGTCGGGAATTAATCGAATTGATTTCTTTTTCTCCGTCGAGTAGAATGTAATTATTTCATTATTTAACACTTCGGGCGAAGTTAATGGAAATCGGCCTACATTATGCATGCGGTTTGTAATTCTTGTTTTATTTGGTAATTATATCAACAACGGCACATTACTTTTTATTGCTCCGGTATAACACTTCCATGCTCACGTTTAATGCGGGTGTGCTAATTTTATTATCTGGATTTGTAAGCAATTATTTTTTTAATTAAACTATACTTTTATCGCTAAAGTGATCAGTGTGCTAAACTTTTTTGCGAACGGTTAGGTCATGGTATTTTTTTCTCAGTTTATGACCTTTTCGTGCTACAGAGAACGTTCACATTCGACCTAAGAAATGAATACCTACCTGCACTACTTTCATTAATTAATTATATTGCGTTCTTATGTAGTTGCAATAGCAAATGGGCTAACAGCCAAGTATCGTGTTTAAGGGTTTCTAATCTAATATCATCATATATCATTGTGTTTGTCATTGACTGTCTTACGCTCACTTAGCTTGGTTGTAAGGAAAGATGATATTTGGTAGGATGATCAAAATCAACTAAAACAAGTCTGCTGGAATCGAAAGAACGTGTGACTTGAACGTAAACACAACTGACTTCTCATACAACCATTTTGGTCGCTCTATATTAGCTGTAACGTCTACTTTACTTGACCAATGTGGTCCTGCGATCCTTTTACGAATTTGTGGGTCTGCAGCGGCTCAAATCCTTCATCCTCCATCCTTCTACGTCAACAGTTTCTACTCCTCCCCCTGCCAATTTTTACAACCAGTGCCGGCTCTAGGGTAAAGCAAGAACACTACAACCATTCCTCCACATTGGTAGTTGTTCTTTTATCTTCTGTTATCTGCATACGGTTTTGACAGAACATCAGTGCTGCAGGTGTCTAATACCTCAGCGTAATGCTGAGCCAGCGACTGTTTCACAAGACACACACAACGCTGATGATCTAATTTTCATATCTGTGTTTTTTGTTGTTTCTTTTCCATAAAATTGTATGTATGCTGTTATTTGTGTGTCTTGTAAAATGAATAAATGTCTTATTTCTTTCTAGAAGGAAAAGTATAGGTACCGCTGTCTGCTAGTAGTTTTGACTATAGACTATAGATCATTTCTGTTATCAGAACCTATAATAACTATTAGTAGACCTAAATCTAGGCCGACGTTATGAATGGTATACTCAATGGGCGATAGTGCAGCTGTTTTCAATGAACCAACAATTACTAGCACTCGATTGGATGCACTAATTACAACATTTTGTTACTCGCCAATTAAATCGGAACGGCGGTAAGCAGTATCTAAATGGTAATTGTTTATTGATTTTATTGTTTAAATTTAATTATTTGTGTTTCCGATGATCATGTAAAATGATATTGAACTTGTCGAAAATTTCATGTCGGTTAAAAATCCCTACTATAATATTATAAATGCGAAAATTAACTCCGTCTGTCTGTTACGCTTTCACGCCTAAACCATTGAACCGATTTGAATAAAATTTGTTACGGATATAGGTTCAGGTCCGGGGGTGGACATGGGATAGTTTATATCCCGGAAAATCGCAAAGTTCCCGTTGTATAGCGATAAGCAAGTTCTGCGCAGATGGAGTCGCGGGCAACAGCTAGTATGAAATATTGGCGATAGTGACCTACCTGAAGACTATAAAAAAATTCTTTAATTATTCCGTTTTAGAAAAAACAATAAAATTGTGAGAGTTTTTAAATATTTATCTATATACCTATTGCCGCAGATTTTTCCTGGATTCTCGATAAAGGTATTTCCCGCTGCTTTCTTATCACGCTCTCCAAGGCATGTGAAGAGGATTCGATAGCAAAAGGAGCAGAAAAGTGGGAGCGAAGTAAAAATCAAGCAGTTGACATAAGCAGTTATAATGAGAGACAGACATATAGACAGATGATTTAAAAAAGCACGTAAAAAAGCAACTTCAAATAAGGAACAGGACAATAGACAAAAATCAAAAATATAAAACTATTCAGGTACAGCACCAACAGCATGCTAGATGCTAGACTTTAAGCACATATTGCATAGCGCAGACCTGCGTGCATACATGCTCTCTCTTATCAGCCATAGGTTATCAATCGCCGTCACTATATCCTAACTGCATCCGCTCGCACTGATAAGCATACAATCACTGGAAATTAACTATGCACTATGTCTATGTCGTTAATCTGGAGATAAATCAGTATACATTATTCCACAAAAATCTACTCTCTCTCCCTTTCTCTCTTTCTGTCTCCAACTCTCTTTTACTATCTCCATGATGATGATGATTGTTTCGACCGATTTTGGCCATGGCGATTGACTCCTAGTTAGATTGACGCTCGTGCACCCGAAGATAGCTTATGTAGCCCATCTTAAAAGGTGAAATCTCGTGCACAATGAAGGCACGTGAGGTTAGATAAAATGGTAGCGAATGGCAACAGGCTGGCGAGTTTTTAATTCATCGCGTTTAGCTTCGAACTCAACTAAGTAAACGCTACTCTTCGAAATCGTGGTGACCTGCAGCAACACACAAACGGTTATTCAATCCACTTGAACTTTTAAATTTTAAAAAATCTATCCGACCACTACCAGTAGATCAATGAAGTTAAATAAAAAAAATAGACAAATAAAAAAAAATTGGTTGTTTAGCAGGTATAAATAACTAAAACTGTCATTGATGGCCTTCAGAAAAATAGAAAAAAAGAGAGGATTTTCTGGTTACCAACACTCTCGATGAAATGTTCAAAAGTTTTGAGAGATCTCTACGCCGACGGAATATCCCAATTTCATCCCTGATTCCTTGTATATATCATAATGGAATCTCTATGCAACTATCCTACTTTCTAGAATGTAAGGTTCGGTTTGTATATTGATGAATCGGTCAATCAGTCACTCATTCACGATTTTTCTATTAACAAGTTATTATTGGCTCTTTACCTTTGTACTTACCAGTATGACAGTTTGACAAAACAAATGCGCCAATAAACGCATATAAGGTGTGGAAGCCACGATACGCAATGAAAATACATGTAAAACAAATCAGCAATATCCTTGTGTTGTCGCAGAGCAAGCCTTACATAGTAAACCTAATATGCTGTAAACTGAAACATAATACGGTCCATAAAGCCCATTTATCTGCCATTATTTTTCACTACTGCCCACTATCGCTGGAGCGTAAATCAGGCCGTCCATTTCTGTCCTCGGGCGATTTTTGATCTGCCTCAGTCCGCTTAAGTTATGTGTCCCTGGTGCCCTGGCAACCCTGACGTACGTGTAGCTGTAGGTATACAATATATACGAAGTTGTATGTGGAACTTTGTATAAGGCCAGTGATCCAGTATTCCGGGAAAGCATGGAGAAAGTCCGGTTACTGGTCTGGTTATAGGTACTTAGAATATTTAGTATAGAGCAGAAAATTGACTTTAACCGAAACATTATTGTCGAAAAATTCTAAATGCGGAAGTTTGTGAGGATGTGTGCATGGGTGTTTGTTACTCTTTCACGTCAGAACGGCTGAACAGATTTGGATGAAATTTGGCACAGAGATAGTCTTATTGTCTGGAACACAGGGTACTTTTTATCCCGGGAAATTGCGTAATTCTCGCAGGATAGCGATGAACGAATTCTTCTCAGGCAACAGTTAGTACTTGATTATTACAACAATTTAACTTATTTTATTATTTATATTTTTAGTCGGTAATTATTTTTCGTAGGTACCTAATTAGTCCTGCCTCACCGAGACACCATGGCGACGTCGTACTACCGTACCCAAACAATTCATACAGAAATGTATGTATGGGCTGTCACTCACCTGGCGAATCTTTGGTGACATCTGATTTGTATAGAATACGAAGCTATAGACCGACCGCTTAAATGAGTCTTCGCCCGCGCGGTACAGGGGCGCGGGGTTGGACGACAAAGGGGGCCGAGTGAGGTGCGGGCGGCAGGCGCACTACCCACCCGCACCTCAGTCCCCTTTGTCGTCCATGTCGGCTGTGTCGCCATGGTGGCCCAGTGAGGCAGGGCTCATTATGCACCCTTCTGACGTTTAATTCGGACTCTTCCTTTTGTATACAATATAACATATGTTATATAGTACGAAGGTCCATTCATGTAAAAATAAAGAATTGACCTAAAGTAAATTGGTAAGTAAATCGTAGTTATAACTGCTCAATAACTCCCGACGCCACCGAAATGTATCTCGCAAATAGCCAATAAAGCATGATTCACGACCAATACCTACATACCTTCCAGTTTCATTGTTCCCATTCGTAGTGGGAAATCTATTACTCATCGTAATACAAATGCTTAATGTCAATACAA
The DNA here is from genome assembly GCA_963854515.1 of Pandemis heparana. NCBI lineage: Eukaryota > Metazoa > Arthropoda > Insecta > Lepidoptera > Tortricidae > Pandemis > Pandemis heparana. The sequence continues at coordinate 12,242,584 of OY978013.1, read as the reverse complement.
GATCTTTATTATGATCACGATTCAGTAAAAAATAAGTACTTATGTTTGTTAAATCAATTAAAGATCAATAATGTTACTTACTATACTTTACTGTATTACCTAACCTACCTACTTTGTTTTTTTTAGTAAATTTATTTATTTTAAAAGCATTGCCCGCTCAACGCAAACTAAGTTTTAAAATAAACGAAAAAGTTTTTCTAGCCTCTTAAGTCCCCGCGTACAAATTTTTGTACATTCCTCATTCCAATTTCAAAATTATTTGAATTATAGAAAGTGACTTTTTGAAAAGTAAAACGTAATACTCTGGGTCTTAGGAGGCTAGTGCTGAACGAGATTTTTTTTTTATGTTTCAGCTTATTTATCTGCCACGCGATAGGAAATATCTAAACTTGGTAATCAAACGCAAACATGTCCCAACGAGTGCTTGAACTCATTTTACAGGTCACAAAAATAAATTACATTAAGTACACGTTATTTTTCCATTTACTGGCCAAGTAAACAATCATTTAGTAAATAAAAGTCACGCTAATTAGTCCCAGATAAGATTAAAGTTAATATATGTATTACCAGCGCAAAAGAGACCAACAATGCAACATTAAAACCACGTTAAAAATTATCATCTTAAGTTGAATGCGTACCTAGAAGGATGTCAACAGCTTTCACTCAATGTCAAAAGAACAATTATTTGCCTACAATTTATAAATTGAAAACAACAAGTACAAGTAATAATTAGGCAATGGTCGGCAAGCAAAACAAGCGATAGCGAGCGTCGTGATCTATTATTGTAACGATCAAAACAAGGAGGGGGTAAAGGTTGCCCGATAAAAAATGTATTAATTTGCTGGCGGCTGACAAAGTGGTAATTATAACGTGATTGATACAAAAGCGGCGCTGGAACTTGTAAAAAAATAACTTCACAATAATTCACTTCTGTGTTTTTGCTTCCTTTGGAATCTCGATAGGTGCCCAAGCCGTTCTGTATTATTTGAAAAAGATTTTTTTTAAGAATGTTGAGTTTTTTTTAATTCTGTCTTGTTATTAATCTAGTACTACAACAACATATTATATTATGATTTCAACTTGTTGGGAATTTATCCTAAATGGGGGTAAAACGTATTTATACAGCAAAGAATAAAAAGAGTAAAATTAAAACGGGAGGCAATTTTTAAAGACAAATAGGTAATATCTTTTCTTAATAGTTACAGCAAAGTTAAAAAAAACTGTCAAAAATGTTGATTTAACTTGAAGTGACGAGCAAGTTACGATATCATAAAAAAACTGAGTAATTCTTTACATATGGCATCCTACATTCTATGTAGCTGTAGAAATTTTTTTTTTTTCTTTCAGCATTACATTTTTTTATTTTGTAGAGCTCTTAAATTAGAAATAAGGAAAAGGAGACTTTCACAATACGAATGTTTCCTGTACAAAGTTACTGGCAGTGAATCTAAGATCCACGACAGCTAAAATTAATCGCAATATTTCCTTCCTTCGGATAATCCCTAAGAAACAACGTACCTAAGGTATTTTTATTCTTACCTGTCCTATTTGGTAAACAAAATTGTAACCTCAAAACGTCTCATTTTTGTTTAACTATTTCATCGTAAATAAAGGAACTGGAGATAAAATATCAGCAAAATTATGTAGGTACAAAATATAGCCTTAGATTTATTTAATAACATAATACACCTTTTTCTTTACAAAAATTTGCAGATTGTGATGTTAGAATTTTGTTTACCAAATAGGACAGGTAAGAATCAAAATACCTTACGTTCTACGTTATGAATGAATTTGGTGATTAGGTAGGAATGTATCGGCCTAAAGCCTTTGGCGATTCCTCAAACGCATTCTAAACTCTCTTTTAAACACCTGTAGGCTTATTGTCTAACTCGCTCGCGATCGCCATCGTGTTCATTTTGACAATTCTTGTATGAATGTGATAGCTAGCTGATTCCGATGCCAACTGTCAACCCATACAAGAACTGTCAAAATGAACACGATGGCGATTGCGAGCGAGTTAGACAATAAGCCTACTGGCTTGTATTACATTATACCAGTTGCTGTCTAGGGCTGGATTCGATTGCTGGGCTTGAATCATGTAAAATCATACCAGATTATTTAGACGGCTGACGTTGCAACTTTAGTATGTAGAGCCATTTTGTACCACAAATTACGTTGTTTCAAGATCACGCCGCAACAGCAATAGCTGCAATAGGCCTGTCAAAATGGAAGCAATCGATCAAAGCATTACGCTGCCAAACTGACCCTATTTTCTTGGGCAATCACACCTTTATACGATTAAGCAAGTATTCATGAACAGACAGCCAACATCAAATTCTTATCAGTGCTACTTTCGCTTGCTTTTCCTACATCTATTCTACAACATGACCTGTGACTTGCCTTTGGATGATTTTTTTGACATTTTAAATTATGGTTAAATTCATCTCCAGCCTATATACGTCTCACTGGTGGGCACAGGGCTCCTCTTACAATGAGAGGACTTAGTTCGGCTATAGTTCGTACCCAATGCAGATTGGAATTGGAAACTTCACTCACACCATTAAATAGCTTTTCAGGTCCATGTGTGCAGGTGTTTCCTCACGATGTACCTTTACCGGAAAACTCATTTAAATGACAAAATGCAATATTGCAGATAAATTCCAAAAAACTCAGAGGAGCGAGCCCGGGCTCGATACCACGACCACAGAGAGAGGTCACAGGTAAAACCACTGGGATACCACGGTTTTTTTTTAAATTAAGTACAACGTCAAAATCCCCATTTAAAGATTGTGTCATAGTATTCCTTTAATGGATCATCCTTCAAAAACATACTTATTACTAGGTACGGTTTACGTTTGTTTAGTAATAACGCGCTTAATAATAACAACTTTTAACTAACGAAGTAATATACTGAAACAACTGATAAGCGGGTTATCAAAAACCAAGTAATAAATTAAAGAACATTCTTTTTTCAAGTAACCGCCACTGATAATTGTTTATTGAATATTAATATCTCTTTCGACGCAATTAAAATTGGGTCGTTTTGTAGATCATATTGAGGACGTTTCAATGAGATAAGTAAAATAAAAAATTAAATCAATTCTTTGGATAGGAACACGCACTGATTAATGATATTATCATCACTCATGGGTGTTGAATGAGATACCAAATCACTTAACGCGTTAGAACGTTTTGAATTATTTCAGTAGAGCGTAAAATTCCGGTCCATTCTTTTTATCGTTAAGTTGGTATTTGAATGGTGATTTGATGATGCAATTGATGCGTCGTCTAAAGTAAGATTGGAAATAAAAGTACCTACTAGTCATTATTAAACATTGTGTGGGTGTGAATGTGAATGCTTGTAAAAAAGTAGTATGCAATGTATTCTCAAATCCTCGATCACCAAATATAATCTTACAAAAAGACGCATCTCCTACTTTGTGCCACAAAATTTAAAAACGAAAACAACTTTACACCAAGTTTAAATATGCAAAGCATCGCTGCAGTACCCGGTAAATAAATAAATAGACACACTAACACCTCTTCACGCGCCTCGCATACTTACGACAACAATGAATAGCTCAGGGATGCCAGACGTACGATAATTACCGTACTTCTCGGATAAATTCGACTCCAGTACGATTTTTGATATATTATTCGTATTTATAAGTATGATAATTTGCAACCCTCCTGTGAGAAAAGAATTGCAATTTTCGACACTCCCACATTCATTCATTCATTGCGGACACAGAATGACTAGGTATTCAGCAAAGAAGTTGAGGTACCTACCGTCAGCCAAATATGTGGTCTGCCAACCCAAAGATGAAAATCCTTTAGGTACACATTATAAAATATAATGTCAACAAGACGTAGCTGTCAATTTGCAAGTACAACTTTGGGGTGCGAGTCGGGTTACCTCCGCGTGTGGTCAAGAGCTGCGGTTCGTTTTTGGATCCGTCCGAGGGGAAGAGCAGTGCTTGATCCGGTGCACCCTGGGCTTCGGTTAATAATTTCCTGGCAGATTCTGAGGAATATTATTATCCGTTGGCTAAGAGCCCGACAGGGGGGAGGGGGGTCTTTTGACCATATTACCGTACAACGTTGCCGACATTTTGTCACAAGATTTTTGAATTTTTTTATTATACTGACATTGGCCCAAGCCATACGGCCGCCATTAATGAGAAGAAGAAGAAGAAGAAGTACAACTTTAGCGACGTTTTTATTTGACGTCGATCATACGCCACTCGTGACAGTTTAACATTTTTTTTTTAAAGCGTACATACTTACAATTTGGTAAGATAATTTATCTTAGATAATTCACTTCACACGCGTGGTATCCCTGGAATAGCTCGCCAAACAAAGCACTGTATACCCTAAAGGGGGTAGAATAAGGTGGTTGTGGTTGTGTGGTGTCGTGTGGACTTCCTAGTCGAGGCATGTAATCCTAAATAAGAAGCCTTCTTGGTGATTTGTGGCACTTGTTATTTCTCCATTGTGCTCGCTACTGACAGCGTTAATATACGCTGTAACATTGTGTTGCCGCTGTTTTAATTTATTTGGAAGGTGTGAATGCTTAGTAGGTAAGGATATTTGGTGTCGATGTGTGCAGTTTGTCTTTGGCAATTTGTATTTATGGTTTTTATGTTGGTGTGGTTGTAAGGAGTGCTCAAGGACGGGTACTGTTCGTGGATTGTACCTATGTCAAGTTGGTACCAACATGTACTATAGAATGTAACGAAAATACTCGATTTATCTGATCTGATAGTTTGTGGGTGTAGGTACCCACTCTATAATTATATATCTGTAATTTTAGATACGTGTCAGTGTGTGTAGTGTGTGTATTTTCTGTGTACTTCTGTATTTTTAAATTTTTATGTGCAATAAAGAGTTTACATACATACATACATACATACATGTTTATTGTTAAAAATATGAATTTTAATGGTTAGTCAGCTAAAAAGGATGAACATGAACATGATGCACCAAATAATTGTAAGACCTGATAATGTAAACATCTTCGACAATTTATTTCATTTCATTTCATTTCAAAAAATCGTGACGATAAACAATTAAGTACTTATAGGTACTGGCCATTAATAAACAAATGAACACCAATAAAAACCTATTTCGACAAAAATAATTTAAATAAAGAATGGAAACGGCATTGCAGGCGAATATACGCGCCATTCAGCGTTGCCAACCGAATAAAAATAAATCAACCGTGATTTATTCTAGTAACGCAGTCGCATACTGTCCTGTGCAGCGCAATGTATGACGCTCTTGCATTTGTGAGTTTGTGCATTTGCATTCAAGGAACAAAATGTCTTTTGTTTATGTGTATGAAACGTATGCTTTATGAAAATGTAATTGAACCTATTGAAATACCTACCCCCTTATTCATAAACGCTCCATAAGTTACTTTTCTGTGTTTTTTGTGAATTACAGAGTTTCACATCCAAACATAATTATAGATTATAGGTAATCTAAACTTTCAGAGGCTCATTCAAATAAGTAATACAATTCAAACTACTAATTTTACCACTTATGTTTCATCAAATAATGTTTCTAGAAGCTTTTATTGTATCCATCTCACTAAAAGAGAGGTAGGTACTTAATGGAAATGAAGAGGAAGAAGACTAATTACCAAAATAATAATAAAATTTTATATTAGTATAAATCACAATTTAATCTATGAAAGTAACCCGAGCATTCCAAAACTCAATCCCAAAAACGTTCCAAAATCAAAATTCACATCGCGCCATATCGCTATGCACCCCGGAAATTGAAGCGCGGCACGGTCGCTTGACCCGGCTGTCAGAGTGACAGCTGTCAAAACCCTTCCCGCCATTTTGTAAGGTTATTTAACCCTCTGACATCAACCCGTTGACCCTGAATAGTTTGGCGCTACTGTTTCCTTGCCAAGATTGGATTTGCAATGATTGATATACGTAAAACTAAATTATAATCAGGAAAATTTTGCATAATTTGTTACGAACTCTTTGCCTTTTATATGTATGTATTTTTTCTAATTTTGATATGTCTCTTTTTGTTTTTCTACTAGTCAGTGTCAATAAACTAGTCCTAAGCTGAGGAGCTGCTTTTCCTTGCGATCCATTCTTCTCAACCATATTTCTAATACAGTCCACTCATTATTATCTGCTTCATAAGTTGGAATAAAACTTGTTTCATGAGCTTCTGCTATTTTTTTGCTGACGTTATCGTAATAGTCTGATCGTACCTAAGGCACATATTTTTCTGTAAAAAAGTCTCACCAAGCAAGAACCACTATACCTAACCTAGATAACCTCTACCTATTTAAATAGGACAATTCCTTTTACACGTAGAGAAAAGCTAGTTTCTTCCAAGCCAACCAGCTGAAGTATCCTGGATTCGTTTTAAGGCACAGTGTGTAGTTTTTTCTAAAATAGAAATGTTAAAAATCAATTCCTGACCCCGCGGGTCGAGTCGAGATCAATGGAGTCAGATAGTTCTGGAATGGTCCGTAATGCGCATCACGGCATCGCATCGATATTACCAATAAATCCCTTGCCCGCTAATATATAGCGTCCTATGATGCGGTCACGCGCAACTCTTCCTAGAGCTAACAGTGTAAGGAGTATGACTTGGACTTATTAACTTAATATTGGAAAATAAATAACCTCATTGGGCACTATTGTAGGTGATGTATGTAGCAAGTCAAGTAGCTGTTCGCGTTTTCGTCTACGGGACGTTTGTCCCTTAGGAACTCTACTAGTCTATCCGTAAAGATTTCCGGACAGATACTCTATATTTTGTCCTCAATCAATCTCTTTGCCAAATCGGTTCAATGGTTTTGCTGAGAACAAATAAATAAGAGTTGTGTGGGGGATGTGATGTGGAGGTTGATTGATACATATTCTTCAGCTTGACTCCATTTATTACTTGTTGGCACACGTTAGTTTACAGTGGCGGGCGAGAGACTACTGACGCTACAGGCGGCTTAGCTAGCGCGTGTTAGTGAGAACGCAAGCTAAGCAATCTTGTGTCGCCACAGTAGCCCCCCCCCTAACAAAAAAAGAAATCCAAAAATACCAAATAGACAATGAAAATTAACAAAACATAAGTATGTGGCGACATCAACAATCTTATTCTAAGTAGTAACAATGGTTGCAAACGATAGCGTTTCGCGGGCCGAGCGGATTCAGCATAATCGCTAACCGGCGCTCGCCTACAGGTAATACGATGCTGCAATTTATGAACTCGGTCCAGTTCGCGGAATGGCACACGCTACTTGGACATTGACATATCAAGTTACAAAAACCCTATTCTAAAGTTAAAATATACGCGTTAAAAATAATTAGGCTACGTCACCTATGCTAATACTAAGCACAACACTGCACTGAACTGCGACACGTGACCCGGACTTGACCTTATTCCCCTGTTTCGGGTACGAAGATCGCCGAAAGTAGTCACGGTGGATGCTGCATCGGCTCTGCCTGGGGTCTCCGATGTTTGCAGCGGCTCCGTTACAGCTGCGTCCGGTGTTGGCCTCCAAACAGGTTCCCTGGAGCCTGCCGTGTCACGACTCTGCCAGGAACGCTGCTGGGCAATCTTCGCCGAACTCCTAGCGAAACACGTGGCATGTTCCTTCACGTGGCCTTGCTAGGAGGGAGTAGCCTCTCGCCAAAAACTTCCATTAGGTACTCACTGGAGGCTGCGTCCGTCCAATGTCAGGGGTCACCAATGTGAGGGATGTGATGTGGAGGTTGATTGATACATATTCTTCAGCTTGACTCCATTTATTACTTGTTGGCACACGTTAGTTTACAGTGGCGGGCGAGAGACTACTGACGCTACAGGCGGCTTAGCTAGCGCGTGTTAGTGAGAATGAGAACGCAAGCTAAGCAATCTTGTGTCGCCACAGTCGCTTTCTCAATTATAACTTTTACCAAAAATTCGTGTTCGTGAAAAGTTGCCGTGGAAGATAATAGTCTGTGCATGGTAAACAACAATTATATTGTGTGGCTAGCTAAGGAAATACGACCATTGCCTTTGTACTTAAGCGACCTGAACCGGATCCTGGAGAGACCGTATGTCTAGAAATAGTAGCAAGGCAGTGAGTTTGCCAGGTAGGTACACAGGACGTATCAAACAATTACGCAATGAATAGTTATTAGATATTCACTATACCATCATCATGAAGCAAAAGTGCATAAACATCTAATAATCTTCTAAAACTAATCCACTCCATACTCATCCAACCGGCTCTAGTAATGAAGACATACTGTTCCGAACCGCGCCCCCTCTAAGCGGATAATTGAGTCATTATACAGCGCGCGCGCAGATCTGCGATCGAGCGATACCGAGCCTCGGGTACTTTCGGGAAACTTCGTATGAGAACTTGTTATAGATTTCTTATGATCTATCAGTTAAATAGAAATTACGTTTTGTACGATATCGCTTATTACTTTTACGATCATAGCGGTCTATTGCGGGCCTGGAAGGCCTTTAGCTGCTGGTATAGTTTACGCTGTAAATGAGTATGGTGTAGGAAAGCGAAACTAGTTTACTGATATTCAGCTGGTCGTAATATCGAAATATCTCAATAATTTAGTAGTAAACTCAGTCCTGACTCCGGAAAAAATGAATGTTTCCAATTAATAAATATGTCACTTGTTAAAATCGTCCTAACCGTTTATCTTAATATAGTAGAGATCACAGAAATGAACTAATACTCCGAAATTCGATTTACGAAATTCGTTTGCTTTAATAGTCGTTACCTATTTTGGAGTGAGAGGGACAGTAAGATACGAAATTCGAAAATCGAATTTCTGAGTGGCCCCTTGGACATACGAGCACACACCCACATGTATACACATTGACGGTGAAAAATAAAACCCCTCTTCTCTTCTCCGACGTGTCCGCCACAGTCTGACAAAAGGTGTGGACTTTAAATAAAATCTTGGATTCAAAGATCTTTCTTGGATTCACCACTTACCTCTTTGCTTCAACATTTTAAAAATGTAAATCTGAAGCTGTCTATATAAACAAGAAGAAACAGAATGACTGACAACCTGACAACTAAATATTTATGAAAGTATATGACAGTCAACATCAAGTTGTAAAAGCCGTGATAGAAGATAAAACGCAAAGGCAAAAGCTCTGGAACCTGATATCCTTTGAACATAAGGAACACAAAAAATTCTAAGGTAGGTCTGCAGGGAACACTGATTCATAAAAGTATGTAACCAACGTACATATCTGTCTGTACATTTTAAACCAAATATTCAAATCGTCCTAAAAAAATGGTTTTGAGTTAGTAAGTAAGTAAGTAAGTAAATGCTTTATAGTACAAATATAAAGAAACAGACACAAATCACAACAAAAAAATACATTAAATATTATGCACAAAGGCGAACTTATCCCTATAAGGGAGTTAGTTTTGGTGTTCATGAGGCATTACCCAAAGCTTGTAGCTTTTCTACATCACATAATTTTCTTACACAGAATCTTTTACCCTATCGATTCTCATACAAGAAAAAAATGAGTCTCTTATATTACTGTGATTTTTTTTCCTGTACATCACGAACTGGAATGGAAGTTTTGAGACACATTTCTTCTTGTATAAGAGTCGATAGGGTAAACGAGAAAACCCAAAATAGTTAAATTCTGGAAAAAAATATCATGTATGGTATTTTCATTCTTACCGGTCCTATTTGGTAAACAAAATTCTAACCTCAATGTGCAAATTTTTGTAAAGAATAAGGTTGTTATCAAATAAACCTGAGGCAATAATTTGTACATAATTTTGCTGAAATTTTATCTCAGTTCCTTTATTTACGATGAAATAGTTAAAAAATAACAAAAATGAGACGTTTTGAGGTTAGAATTTTGTTTACCAAATAGGACAAGTAAGAATAAAAATACCTTAGTACGCTTTATTTGGAAAACGCTCAACTAATATTTTAATCTGGCAGCTCCAGATGACTCAAACGCGAGAAACGAGACGGGATGGAGCTGCTGCGGAAGTCCAGGGCCAGCCCATGCCGATGCCGCTGGTCATAGTGAGCGGGGTCTCTTTCGGCTTGTTTGTTATACTGCCTATTATCGTCAGGAAAGGACCCAACCGGGGGTGAGAACACTCTATTTTACCCCCCTGACGTTTAATGTTTTTTTTTAAACCCCGACGCAAAAAGAGGGGTGTTATACTGTGTTTGACGTTAATGTACCTGTGTGTCTGTCTGTGGCATCGTTGCTCTCGAACGGATGGAACGATTTCGATGCGGTTTTTTCATTCGAAAGCTAGTTTCATTGCCGTGGTTACCATGTTTGTTAAAAATTGGTCTAGTAGTTTGAAGAGCGTTAGCTATTATCCAAAATGGAAAGGAATTATTAGTAGCATAAAATTGAATAAGTTTTTCAATTTTTAGAAACCCGATAGGGGATCCAGGAGTTTTAGTTATATCATCTTTATCATCATCATCAGCCTGAAGACGTCCACTGTTGAACAAAGGCCTCCCCCTTAACACGCCATAATGAACTACAACTCGCCACCTTCATCCACTAGTTTCCCGCAACTTTCACGATGACGTCGATCCACCTAGTGGGAGGCCGGCCAACACTGCTACTTCTGCGTAATTTTAATTAGAAAAAAAAAGTTTAATTAGGTACATCATGGATCTGATGAATGGATCTTAAGAGAATCATTGCGTCTTCCGGTTTGTCGTCGCCACTCGAGAACTTTTCTCCCCCAACGGTAGTCTGTTCTACGAGCGATGTGGCCTGCCCATTGCCACTTCAACGTATATACATACTCTTCGAGCTATGTCGGTGACTCTAGTGCTTCTGCGAATCTCCGTATTCCGGATTCTGTTGCGCAAAGAAACTCCGAGCATAGCTCTCTCCATAGCTCGTTGAGCGACTCTGAGCCTCTCCAAAAGGCCAGCAGTAAAAGACTACGTCTCAGAGCCATGAAGTCATCATCATCACTGGCACCACGCATCACGCAGCAGCACACATTAGTTGCATCATTTAATTGAAACTTGATCCGCTACTGAGTTTAGTAACCCACTCTCATAAACCGATACCCAATTTCACTAACAAAATGAAGAATTATTTTTAACCCATCAAATATTTCCAGAATCGCGCGTTGTTGCATTATGTTGACTGTATTCTCTTTGTGGATCTTGTAAGTAACAATTCAAGTATTAACTATTATATACTGTCTTTACAAATCCTGACCCCCTTATTCATAAACGCTCTGTAGGCTTCTGCAAACTTAGCAATCTTTTGTCCTTATCTGTCCCTTTGACATTTACCTTTCACAGATAAGGACAAACGATTGCTAAGTTAGCAGAAGCCTTGGTAGGAAGGTTGTTTTGACTTAATAGTGACTTAAATTTGACTGATTGACTTAAATGTTATGCACGATTTTTGAGTCAAAGTTGACAAATGTTTCTATGGGAGCGGATCAGAATACATAAAGTTTAAAATGTATAATGGGTTAACATACATAATGGTTCAAAAAATATAATGCTATTTTCTGTAAAACTATTAGCTAAATAAACTTTTTTGATATCGTAATCTATAGATTGGTTTAGGTTAGGTTAGGTTTGTTTTATAACAATCCTGTTAATTTGTCACTATCTGAGAAAATCGCGCATTATATATTTTGAACCATTATGTATTTTAACCCATTATACCTACATTTTGAACTTTATGTATTTTAATACGTACCCGTTTAGGCTAACCCTCTTATTCATAAACGCTCTGTAGGCCTCTGCTAACTTTGCAATCTTTTGTCCTTATCTGTCCCTTTGACATTTACCTTTCACAGATAAGGACAAACGATTGCTAAGTTAGCAGAAGCCTTGGTAGGAAGGTTGTTTTGACTTAATAGTGACTTAAATTTGACTGATTGACTTAAATGTTATGCACGCTTTTGAGTCAAAGTTGTCAAATTTTTCTATGGGAGCGGATCAGAATACATAAAGTTTAAAATGTATAATGGGTTAACATACATAATGATTCAAAAAATATAATGCTATTTTCTGTAAAACTATTAGCTAAATAAACTTTTTTGATATCGTAATCTATAGATTGGTTTAGGTTAGGTTAGGTTTGTTTTATAACAATCCTGTTAATTTGTCACTTTTTGAGAAAATCGCATTGTATATTTTGGACCATTATTTATTTTAACCTATTATACATTTTGAACTTTATGTATTTTAATACGTACCCTTGTAGTAGTGTTCCGTCGACCTAATCAAACCCGCTTAAATATCCTGGTAACGTTTAGGAACCTTGTTTATTTATACGTGTTTAGGCTAACCCTCTTATTCATAAACGCTCTATAGGCTTCTGCTAACTTAGTAATCGTTTGTCCTTATCTGTCACTTTGACATTTACCTTTCACAGATAAGGACAAACGATTACTAAAGTCGTCACAATTTAAAAGGCCCGTTTTGACATTTGTCTTCCCGACGTAACAAGTGATGTAACCATATGACTCGGTACTCGATACTCACGATAAATCGATTCAAGTTTGCATGAGTATTTGATCGATTTGAATTATATATTGTAAAGTGCAGTGGATTAAAGTTCTGATTAAAAAATTTAACTTAAACTGATATTTTGAAATGATACAATGCTACGAAAGGTCAATTTTCTTTCATTTAATATTTTTGTTACAATAACATTCACTTAATCATAAAAAATCGAGAAAAACTGAATCTTCAGTCAATCATTTTCTTCAGATGATGAAGACGAGCCATTCTATAGAAATCAGTATTGCCATTGTTTACGGCTTTGAGCTCCAAGGTCATAATTTTTAGTAAACATCACTACACAGCTGGTGTAATTCAGTAATTAATCGGTCTAAATAAAATAAATAAAACCGGCGAAGTGCGAGTCGGCTTTAAAAAAATATATCTTGATCGATTTATTTTTCCCTTAACCGATTATTAATAGTCTGTGGACAATATGAAAAAATCGTTGTGCCACAGCACTTAGCTGAGTGAGCGATACACATCAATGAAAAATGCAATTACCTTCAGAACATTTCGACCGGTAAAAAATAGAGAACTTCATGGGCGTGAACTGTCAAAACGGGCCTTTTAAATTGTGACGACTTTAAGTTAACAGAAGCCTATAGAGTGTTTATAAATAAGGGGGTAAAGCCTTTCCCCCTAATTCATAAACGCACTATAGGCCTCTGTTAACTTAGTAATCGTTTGTCCTTATCTGTCACTTTGACATTTACCTTTCACAGATAAGGACAAACGATTACTAACTTAGCAGAGGCCTATAGTGCGTTTATGAATAAGGGGGTAAAACTTTATTCTATATTGCAGCTGGGCCACAGTGTACATCTCTCAGATGCGGCCTCTCATGGGTCCCCAGATGCCAAACACCACCCTGGCCTGGATGAAATATGTTTGGGTATTCCATCTATACTAATATTATAAAGAGGAAAGATTTGTATGTTTGTATTTTTGTGTGTGTATGTTTGTAATGAATTAACTCAAAAACTACTGTGCCGATTTCAAAAATTCTTTCACCATTGGAAAGCTACATTCACCCTGAGTGACATAGGCTATATTTATTGCTTGCTGCACCCGTGGTTTTAGTTTTATATATTACTAGCTGTTGCTTGCGTCTGCGCAGAATTCACGTATCGCTATCCCGCGGGAACCATGCGATATTCCGGGATAAAACTATATCGGTACCGATTTTTACTAAATCGGCTCAGTGGATTAGACGTGAAAGCGTACCAGACAGACAGGCAGGTAGTTACTTTCGCATTTATAATATTAGTAGGGATTTAAATTTCACTGTACATACATAAGTACAAACATAAATCACGTCTTTATCCCTTAAGGGGTAGACAGAGCCTAAGGTAACATAACGTAAAGGCCACGTTTCATATTTCTTTCACGTTTCACGTTTCATTCTGTTTTCACATTTCATATTTCTGAGCCTATAGTTTTTATGGTTCTCTGTATTTTGTTTGGAAAGATGAACATGCTGACAGTAAAATTTTTTCGCTAGGGCTTGTATTTAATGTATAATTGATTTATTAATTTGTGCTTATTCTAAAAGGGCGTAACTCCGATACTATCACAGAATACACACTTATCCCTTTGTCTTTTCTTTATAGAAAAAAAAACTGATGTTAATTTCAAATTGTCAATGTCAGGCCCTATTCTCCAGTATTCGATTTTTGAGGTGCAAAATAAACAGCGCTTCGTGCTGTTCCGCTCATACTACAGTCATTATTTTGAGAGTGAGAGAGAAGATATGCAACGAACTTCGTAAATAGAATTTCAGAGTTGCCCCCCTTGTACTTTGAAGTTGTCAAAAATACAAAATTATGATCGCTTATTTTTTCTCGTGAAAAAAGCAAAGGCGTTTCACCTATCCTGTGGTAATTTTGGTAAAATTACGACATATTTTTAATTATTTTTTAATTTTTATAATAACCGATATTATAATTATATAAACATATTGCAGTAATCAGGAGGCAAAATGCTTTCGAACCATATATACATTTTCAGGTGTTATAAAAATGAAATGTTGTCAATTGGGGCACATAGGCGACAAAGGGAGCCGAGAGAGGTGCGGGCGGCAGGCGTACTACTCGCCCGCACCGCTCTCGGTTCCCTTTGTCCTACCCTGCGCCCCTAACCCGTGCAGGCGAGGACCCAGTTAAGCGATCGGTCTATATAATAATAATAATAATAATCATTTATTTCGGAAACATCCATAATTTGTTAGTAACAATTGTAACCTAAAGTCTAAATTAGTAGAAACACAATAAGTCCTATAACCTAACCGTCTCTCGCTGACAGATGCATAGCATCCCAAGCCTGTAAAGAAGAGCCCTCGGTCCTCTCTGCAACAGTGGCCAGGGGCCGTTCCATGACGTCATAATGCGTTTTAGTTTAGGTTCGCAAGCTGTCAGATCCATACTAAAAGTGACAGCTAAACACGACGTCATGGTAAGGCCCCAGGAAGCTGTTAGGGCTGATGCGCACCCGCCGGAGCAAAGACGCCACGCGCTTACGCATGATAGCGTGAAATCCATCAGTCCGCGTCTCTGCGAACATTCCCACGAACATATGAGAAGAGTTGCACGCCATTGCTAAAGTGCCAAAATATGTTTTTGTTGCAGAAGGTCAAACGTGGCAACGCGAGCGATGCGAACGTTACGGTCACTAACGCAACCGATGCCGAATCTCTTGATCTATATCTAGATTAACTTTAATTTACTGGAGAAACCCTGACTTTAAGTACTAGTAAGATTTGCTAATTATGTAAGGTTTATTTAATTTTCGCCTTGAAGGAGGAAGATAAGTTGTCAAAAATTAGTTCTTAATACAACCTATGTTTGCTGACTGTGCTTTTTTATTGTTGTGTCATCGGTGCTTTTATCATATTAAAGGATTACCTATCAATAACCAGCGGACAATCAAGACGATTCTAACGATACCTCTTCTGATAAGTAGTTTAGGAGCTATGAGGGAACAGATGAACATACATACATATACATTAGTTTTAGCTTGTCAAAATTATACCCTATTGCTTTGCAGTAGTTGGGTAAAAAATATCACTACTTAAGTGAAAATAGACAGACTGACATAAAATATTAAGATTTTTTTAAATTCATGTCATACGTGACATACAAAAATCACGTTTTAATCCCTTACAGGGTAGACAGAGTCTAAGGTAACAATACCTAAAGGCCGCGTTTAGCATGATTGTCGCGTACCTATAGGTGAAAAGGAGACTCAAACGTCAATTCATTACTCAATTCACCATTACTTGTGCTATCTTCATACCAAATTTCAAGAAGAACCGGAAGTACCCCAAAATTTTTTATGCTACGGCAATTTGTACGTAAACACCTTTTTTTAAGAGTGTAAAGTATCGTTTGATTGCGTATAGACTTAGACGAGTGACTTTTCAGAGCTCCAACGGACCACAGACCTCAAGTTATTTGGTGTTAATTTCAACTCTACAAATTTAAAAGGGTCTTGATGGATGGACATACGGACAACGATGTGATTTTATATGGGTTCCTTTTTTTCCTGCAGAGTTATGGAACCCTAAAATTTACACAATGAAATTGATCTTTATTCAAAGTTTTGCCTCAGTACTTTGAAATGTATTAAACCATTCGATGATACTTGGCATATATCTATTACATTACCAAACAAATTTATTCCAGACCCACTGTACACCTTCTCACAGTAAATAAATAAGATACAACCATGTGACAGACAGACGGGCGGCGGATAGCATAGGCTTATTAATACGGTCTTATTGGGCATTCTTTGGGCACAAAACGGTAAACCATTACATTATAATATTTACGAACGCATTTATTCGCATTAAAAGCTAACGCCGCCACAATGCAATCAGGAACAGAACGAATTATCGCGCCCCAAAACAAATCGGTTGGTATCGCTAAAGATCAAAATAACATTTGTACCGAAATCATTTATCAGCCGCGATTCGCTTTCCATTTGCGACCCCCGTTTGCACCCCCGCCAGTAAAGGCGGGTGCTTAGTACGACTGATGAATAAATAGGACTTCAGTAATAATGGTTTATTTTTCGAAATATCGCAACTTTCTAGTCTTCTACTTAGATGTGCTTAAGTTAAAGCCTACACTACATGTCTGGTAACATCGCGGGCCACGGTTGTCAGCGCCGCACGGGTCGCGCAATGTCGCCAGTAAGGTTGCCAATTATACTGTTTTCAACAGTATTATACTGTTTTTCACAAAATTATACTTTTTACTGTTTAGCAAAAATAAAGTATACAAAAGACAGTACTGAGGGTAGACAGAGCTCGGTCTACCCAACAATGACATCCACCCGTAATTTCTTCAGTCTACCCGTGATCATGATGCATGCAACTGCGTCGAAATATCGGGTGCTCAATAAAGGTAATCGTGGTTCACACCCCGTTTATAATATTTCGAATGAATTATTGAAAACTCTTAAAGTATACAAAATACTGTTTTCAGCATGCAGACACATTATTATGTGTTATAGTATGTATTTAAAACGATAAGTAAATAAAATACTGATAATTTTTCTAAAATACTGTTTAATATTCTTCACCGACTTGAATATACTATATGTCTTGTAAAAAAAGTTGGCAACCCTAGTCGTCAGATATGTCAAGTGAAGTTTCGCGAAGTCGCACGACTTCGCCGAACGTCGCTATTTACAAAGTCGCGCGATGTCGCCAGATATGTCAGGAGAAATGCCGACTTCGCTTGACTTGTCGCCGACATTTGCCCCCAAGTGTATCTGTGGCTTAACACATGTCTATGGATAACTTACGTAATTACAATTAAATCAGAAATCAGAAATTGCTCAACCTATTTCGGATTATATTACGAAATATTTCTTCCAGCGTTTGCCTCGGCGGACGCGACACGAACGCTATGCGCCAACGCTCTGTTGGTCACTCGGCACAGCTAAGCTGACGGCAGCTACCAACTACCCTCGCTGCTTTCGCCGTCATTATTGATGTCAGAAATATCCTGCTCCTACTATATATACCTATACGGGATGCCCGCGAGGAAGCCGAGCGATTTGAACAGTGCATTCCTGAGGTCATAAAGAGTAAAAAATGTAAACCTAGGTCGAATAATGCGTATTTAAAATTAATTTTGTATGGGCACGCTTCACATAATATCGACCGTGTTCATAGAAAATGAAATTTAAAACGCATAATTCGACCTACATAATGTTCTTACTATTTTACTCCTTATGACCTAAGGAATACGCTATACTTTCTCGGGTTCCTCGCGGACACCTCGTATGTATAACTATTGCTTGCGACTTCATCTGCGAAGAATACGTTAATCGCTATCCTACGAGAACATCGCTATATTCTGGATTAAAAAATAGCCTATGGGCTATTCCAGAGTACCTACCTATATAATCAGATGGGCACAGCAAAGGCGAATATTTTTCAAAATCGCCGTCTGAAACACTAAGGCGTCTCCCTCTCTCCGTAAACTAATGTGCTCCAGGAGAATACCTACCGTCTTGCGTCGTTAATATCAAGACGACGTTTACATTAACATTTAATATTGGAATAAAATGTTTCTTGTGCCAATTTATCTATGTAAGTGCTTATTAGCTAGTCTCTCGTGATATTTTCTATCCTAGAAGCACCTAGTATTATTAGTGGTATTTCTCCTTACTGACGCCGCTTTTTCTGCTGCAGAACCACCTATCCCGAGAAAAAAAATACTCAAGACTTTTGTTAAAACTTTTTGGTAAGTACTAGTTAAAATATGTGAAAATTTTGCGTTTAGCACGCGAAAATAGTTTATGACCTGGTTTAACGAAAATAGAATAAGTACCTACGTTTATTTCAAAAAATGGCAAAGTTCCCGAGGGATAGCAATGTTCAAACTTTTCTGAGACATTCTAATATTAAGATAAAACTGCGACAAAAAACAACAGTGATTTACTTTTTACAAAACATGCTGAAACAAAGTTAACTTGAATAGAAACACTAACCTCAAAAGCCACAGCAACATTACAAACTCTTCAATAATTAATCCAAACCCCTCATCGATAAAACAGAAGCAATCACAAATCCCACTAACACCCGATTGTGTTTTTTCGTCCGAATTCACGCCATATTGCGACGCACCCCATCTAAATGATAATTCAAGGGCTCTCCTTACAATAAAAAATATTGTGGCCAGTTTATTTTATTACACTTCGTATTGTTCTCAAATACCTACACTAAAACCAATTTTAGCTCGTACCAAAAACGAGAAATTCACAGTAATAATGTACTCTAACTCGTATCCGTAAAGGCTACCACTATCTTTGTGGATAGCATGTGTAAGTTGGTTATGGAATGACACTTTACGCCCTCCGCTGGCCAATACCTCGTGGATCGTTGACTGTTTATTACGAATTAGAAGGATTTGCATTTTATGTTGATGCTTTCTTTTTTTCAGATGATTTTCTTGAAAACGGTGTGTAATGATAAAATAGGAAATAGGTAAGTAACAAATTTGTAATTGAGGGTTACAGTCGAGAGCATAAATATCGATACAGCTATCATGTCAAATATTATGTGTTATCGGCGTTATTGTTTTTTTTTTTTATTGGAAAAGGAAGGCATAAAGGTGTATAGGTAGATTTTTTTTCACTCGTTATCACGGAGCTTAGACCTGTTGAAATTTGTCTATGCTTTACATAGGCACACATAGCAACATTGAGATCTGCTGGCTGTCAAGTGTCTTTGATTTTAAACTCTCTCTCCTCAGGGCCGTCTTTAAACTATTTGAGGCCCTGGGCACATTAGGATCATGGGGCCCCTATGACCTAAATATCGGTTATCATTTGGTAATCTAGCAGGAACTAGGGGGCCCCATTCGATCGCGGGGCCCTGGGCACGTGCCCATAGTGCCCAGTGGAGAAGAGGGGCCTGTCTCTCCTTCCTTTCCTCGGAGCAAATAACTAGTTCCTTTCGAACCTCGTTATGAGCCTATTTGTGTAATCTTTGTACTGCACTGCAAATTTATTTTTAATCTCTCTCTCTCTCTTATAGTGCCTCTCCAACTAGTGGAGGTTGACAGTCAGCTCCGCATATATCCTCCGATCCTTCGCGAGGCTGTTATTTTTAATATCTAATCGAAACTATAAATCTCAAGTTTATTTTGTCAAATACATCAAGATTAAAAATACCAAGTAAACAGGCAAAATACTACAAATAACAAATAGGTAAAACTATACCATGCCGTTCATGCCTCGTGTGCGAATGCATGGCGGAGTTTCATTGCAATAGGTACAAATCTTGTGTCATTAAGTATTACCAAATATTAAAAGCCTACTTGAAATAAGAAGCCAAATACTTACCTATTTACTTATATTTTTAATTTACCGATAAAGCTTTGTTAATCCCTATTTCCTTTTGAATACTTAATACAGTTGCGGCTAAAAGCAACAAACGCCATCTGGTAGTAGGTAGGTACGTTCTTTTATAATTACAACGGTCCAAATTATTATAACATCTATTTCTATTGCAGTCATCAACCACAAGAGACCCCCGTTCCTATCTCCCTTCGAGATCGCAATCAGTCGCCATTTTGAATCATTCCCGCTTTTTTTCCACCATTCGTTAGGCACCGGCGTCAGATCTCACAGCCGATAAGTTCTTTATTATCCTGGATGATTTTTTAATCTGCGTGTACAGTAGCGTTTAGCATATTGTATTGTGCTGTGTGCGAGGGAAACAATGGAATTACTATGCACTATGCACCCGGTTCTTCATTATTTAGACCTCAATGTGCAATATTTCTTACACACATGATGAATGCCATTGTGACTTGACCATAATATGAATACTTGTTACAAAACTTAGGTACGAGCACACGGCGGCCACGACGTACAAAATTCGCGTTCTGAAATGAACACAGACACGACGTCGTCTGTACACGCGTCAATGTGTGCGTAAGATACACAGGGCTGTCTATCGCAAAAACCTAGTACTATAAGTACTACCAATGACATAAATATAGGTACTTATAATGAAGATATGGCTTAGATGTGTGCAAATAAATGTACTTAATCGTTATCTATTTATTTAAACTTACTTAAAATGTGTCTGTCTGTCTATTTAAGCATTATTATTTTCAATTACAATAGATGTACGACAACAAACTTAAGCGAATGATTCTGTAGTTATTTCATGTATTAATCGCGATAATTTCAGAAAGCATTAATTTTCTAATGTTTTATAAAATGAAGTAGGTAGGATAGGTTCCCGAACTTGTGACTTGCGGCCGACATACATCGCGTTGCGAGCCCTACTAGTTGCCAGCAGCTTTCCGGCAGACTGCGCTTGAGGGGTGGGGTAACTCGAATCGGTGCGGGGCGGAGCGTGGCCATTCTGTACGTTAGTACTATTATATATTCTGTGGTACGAGTGCTACTACTAGTGTCATCCATATTTTATCGGCTCTTACATTTTTCTTGGGTACTTTTAGTTTGCAAACTAGAGATTGTTACTAGCTGCACAATACGATCGACTATTTTTGGTGCTAGGTAGCAGTGGCGTGGCGTCAAGTATATCAGAAGGCAAGCCGAAGGGAACTTAACTAGCCTTTTCCTCTAATTCTGCACAATAAATTGCCCAAATGCCTTAAAATAGGCAAGCCACTGGGAATCGAGTTCTGTGGATGCCACGCCACTGCTAGGTAGGTACGAACTTCATAAGATATAATAACATCTATATCTGTAGCATTATTCGCAGTGGAGAAAGTACATAAGACCCGAAATTTTGTTGTAATGTGCTGCAAAGCTCTATAACGTTATTGTTGACCACTTCGTCCGTCGGTTTTAATGTATTTTACAGCTCATAGGAAGCTATAAAAGACGAACAACCTATCACCAACAGATTTATAATTAAGTTATTGAAGATAGGTCATCTTGCATGTCAGAAAAACATTCATATAGATTTTTCTGTTAAAAGACAGTGCTCAAAATCAGTCTGTATTATATTGTTTGCTACGCAGCGGCTGCATTGTTCTATTCTATTCTATTCTATTCTACTGAACTGAAGGGAAAATTGTGAATTCTGAGAAAGAATCTAAGAGATTCAAATACAGGCGGCCGATAGAATGTTCATATTTTCGATTAAAATGTGATTATGCGTAAATTATACTTAAGTAACAAACTTCTATATCGATAGGTACATACTCTCACCCCACACATAGTAACTTTGCCGTTTCGTTATGGGTAAAAATAACATTAAATGCCAGAATTTCTTATATTCACTCTGTCAAAAAAACTACACGAAACTCAATCGAAAACCAATATAACATTTGTAACTTCCACAAACATCATCACGGGGGCTCAATAAATAACTCTGTTGACAATTTTCATCCGTCTCCGAACAAGTTCGACAATAAATCGCGTTCAGTGAAAAAGAGCCGGGAACTTAGAAATTGGAAAATCTACTTAAGAGTTTATTCGGTGAGGTGCTGGGTTTCAGACGACACTTTATGTTAGGGAACTGATAGTTAAACTATTTTAGCACGTCGTGAAAACTAAAGTAGCAAGTAGGTACATTGCAAGTTATCAAGGCAGTAAATATAGATACGAGAAACAGGAAAAGTTTTAAATTTTGGTTGATATCATTACCATCCGATGTCAATACTACCTACTGCGCGTGCTATTAGCGAGGAGATAAATGTAAACAAGCTTTGCTCGTATTTTACAATACCAGCAGTTGTTCTTTAGTATGGACGCAGTGAAATGTGGATTATGGGAAAGTGGTCACCATTCGTACACATACCATATCGTTGAAAAATGGCTATAACCCTTTAACATTTTGACATACTACTTCATAATACTTTCGGACTTTTTGTAACAAACTACAATATATTTAATTTCTAAACGACACTGAAAATTAGAACACATAGAAAAATCCGAAAAGTAAAGCTATGGCCGGGAATCGAACCCGGGTCCTCGTCATTCCGTGACGCGTGCTATACCCCTACACCACCCATAGCAGGTGAGTAAGCCTCCAAGTAAGTACAATATATTTGTTACACTTTACAGTTAGGTACATAAACTAGCTAAATTTGTCAATTAAATAAAAAATAAAATTTAAAAAGTGTACGATGACCACTTTCCCATACTATGATTATTAGGTATGACTATTCAGTTCCTAATCAGCGTGGCACGTGGTTTATTGTAGCCAGAAGGTAATTTGTGAGATAGGTACTCGATATGAAACTCATTTAAGATAATGTTATTATATACCGCAAACCAGTTCCTACGAGTAACAAAGTAGGTGCTTCATTATAAACGGTCATCGCAGACATCCTACGCATTTTGTTAAACAAATATACTAAGCTAAAGTAATTATTTGAGCAGCACTAGCACCGTAATGGCGGCGCTTCCGGCGCGGCCGCCATTAGTGGCCATTTCCTGCTCACTTCCGGTCGCTCGTAGCGCCACGTTGCGGTTTTTTCTGACAACTTTTATTCTGTAGCAGTTTTCATTTTGCTTGTAATGATGATTTTATCATTTTACCGTCCCATTATTTTTTAAACGAGTTTCAGGATTTTCTATGGTTGTAACGACATCGTTAAAAGGTTAAAGGATAAGGGCTGGGCCCAAATTAAATTGTCAGATTATTGCTTGGTACTGCTTTTTGATTTCTTTGCTGCGTGCCGCCCGAAAAAGTTAATATCAGTTTCCAGACTTTGAAAAAATCAATGTTTCTTTGAGTATTTTCCCCGGGAGCGTACACACAGGGGATACACACAATTTTAGAGAAGAGAAACAAAAAGCACAGACATGATAAAAAATCATCAGTGTTGTGTTGAGTGTCTTCGCGAAAGTGAAACGGTCACTGGCTGAAGATGATGATGAATTATCGCGGCAAATTGGCCGTTGCCTGGAACCTGGATGAGAAAGGGAATGAAAAATCTGTCATCTTACCAATACCAATTACTTATCAATATATGTAAGTAAGTAAGTAAGTAAGTAAGTAATGCTTTATTGTACAAATATAAAGAAACAGATACAATTCACAAAATAATACAAATAACAATAATAAATGCACAAAGGCGAACTTATGTCAATACGGAATGACAGATTTTTCAATCCCTTTCACATCGCGGTTTAGTAAATAACAATATGAAGAGGTGACTACTTTATTTATTCAATCAATATACATATTTAAGAAGAGGTTGCTTTTATTTTTTATACTTCAATTCCAGAACAGTTTTTGCGGGTGATAGGACTTTGTGCAAGGTCCGCTCGGATCGCTACCACTGTCTTACTCCCTAATCCTCCGCAAAGCAGCAGTGCTTGCGCTGCAGTATTCCAGCATGGAGAGTAAGGTAACCGATGATATCAAGTAATTCTTTGGTGTTGCTATTGCGGGGTCCAAGTG
Source organism: Pandemis heparana (assembly GCA_963854515.1). NCBI lineage: Eukaryota > Metazoa > Arthropoda > Insecta > Lepidoptera > Tortricidae > Pandemis > Pandemis heparana. Next base: position 12,218,650 of record OY978013.1, on the reverse strand, counting down.
TGATGTTCACTTACCATCAGCTGACTCACTTGCTCGTTTTCCATGCAATTTAATAAAAAAAGCTGGTACCCCTCTTATCCAGCCCTTAACCAGCTAGTTAATGGGCACACAAACAGCGTTAAGTGGCGGAAGATGCTCTTATACAGTCACAGGGGCGCCAGCGCACGTGACCTCACTCCTGATTGATCACTCCAAGGCGTCAATGGCGAAAAATATAGGCGTAAAAGGAATCTTTATAATAGCTTTTTTGATGCTCGTTTTAATTGTACTTTGTGATGTAATGCTACCAGAGCTGCTTGTAAAATGTCAAAGGAACACGCCTTTGAGTATTATTGTTGAAGCCTTGATAGTTTCCCTTGGAAGCATTAAGTACAAGTGCGATATTACATCTATTGCCAATTATTTTCGAGTACCTAATATAAATATTATTGGCTAACCAGTAAAAGCACTGGAATCAGCATTTAATCTTGAACCTGTATAGCAAAAATGTTTGAAATTAAAAAATCATCTTGCGTCTCTTACATAACTACTATGGTGTACCAGTTTTCACAGTTTTTAAATAAATGGAATACCCAGTTTTTTTTAACAAAAGCTTTAATTTTGAGTTGATACTCTTTTGATCTAGAGAGAGGTATGTCTAAAGACACTAGTATTCTTCATACAGCACGTATAGTGTATTTTAACTTGTATGAATGTATACGCGACCTCCTAGCCCTCATAAAAATAGTTTTTTTCGTATGATAGAGCCTTGAAACACGTGTCTTTTTTTCTTTTACTCCCCACCCCCTGAATAAGGCTTCACGACCCACCTACAGTTTGTAAAACACTGCTATAAGTATAGCATATCGGAACCGTATAAAAAGTGAAGATAAATAAGAAGGGCGCAATCACGCGGCGCAGCGGACGGAGACGTGCGGAATTTTAAACGAGACATTTTTATTAAAATTAGACTCGAGTCGGTTCAGTCTCGAGGCATTTGGTGGTTGGATTGAGGAAAATCATTCCCGGCATGAATGGATAAGTACACAGCTACCTATATTTGCTGATACCCTGGTACCATAAACGACAGGGGCGAATATCTCGCGGTTTAATAGGAAGCAGTTGGTTAAAGGTTCAGCTTTTTTCAAAATAAAATAATATCAACGAATCATTTTAAAAGATATCAAAAATTCTTAATCCTTAAAATTCATGTAAAATGACGAATTGTTCTGCTACGAATAGTGACCGTACTGAAGACGCTTTATCAGAATATTACAGTAGACAGTAGAGTAGGTTTCCATTACTGATGATCATAGGATTGGTTCAAATTGGTCCCACAAGGTAACTTCTGATTCTAAATTATTAGCGTTAAGAAGTGTCAAATGTGCGCAATCATCATCCCTAACCCAGGCTGATGTCATTTATGCCTTAAAACTGTGAAAGTTTTTACAAACACTTTACTCCATACTTTCATGTAGGTAACAAAAGTAAGTAACCAAACTTGACCATCATCGCGGCTCCGTCACTGGTGTGAAAGTACCTACTCCAAGATGGCGAGATCCCGGTCACCTTTTCCCAAGACGGAACGGTCTGCACTTCGAACCTTGACAACTTCGGCCCTTGGGATGTTGCCCCGCAGTTCTGTTACCCTTTTAACGAACGGTATGAAATATAATTGCACTGTAAAGAGATTCCAATACTTTCAATTGCCCCAGCCGCACTACAAATGCGCGGTCCGATAATCACCCACTTAAACAAGCCCAATGACATTAAATGAGCAAAACCACAAAATGCGCGAACGGCGCGGGCCGCTCCGCCATTATATTGATTTCGACGCCATTAAAACGAACCGGAAATTAAAAAGAAATAAAAACATATTGCTTTCCCGCGCGCTCCAACTTCACCCAATTTGTACACGTTCTGTTTTTGAACCGATCTTCGCACCTAACCAGAAAAACGTAACCGTCCCACCTTCGATTTACAAATTCAAATTTTATGCTGCGTGTCTGAAAGTTTGTATTGCTTTATCGATGTTGTGGGATTGAATCCCTGTGTAATGGATACATATAGGGTAGGTAGATTTTATTTGGCATGCCATTATTGTCAGCGTGATATGATTATTATATTATCGGGCGATAAACGGGTATAAAAAAGATATACCGCAGGCAATCATCTCGACGGGATTAGGGCGTTATTACAGTGTGGATTTATCGAATGTTTGGAACTAATTAGATTGTGTACCGAATAAATTGGGAGATTTGCTCCCGCTAATCTTAAGAGGGATGTAATTGATGTAATATCATTCCTTACAGGCGATATTGGTATAATTTTATGAAAAATTAGTAAGAATTTTACCCACATAAATTATTCTTTGTACTTACCTAACCCTTAATAATACGAACAACAACAATAACAATATAACCTAATGTTTGAAATAATAGTACATTACTGCAGAGGTCGTGAAATTAGGGATTGCTGGACGAGGCCGGATAAAACAAGTCCTGCAATCCTTGTTCCGGCCGAGGATTGTAGGTAAGGTATAGTGCTTTTCTCCAAGTAATGTGAAGAAATATTAAAATTAAAATAACTACTTTTTTTAAACATGCCATTTGAACAAACTATTCCAGCACCATGTTTAACCGCACATAAATACAGTACCCTTTTTTAGTGTCGCAAGTGGTGCTTGGCAGTATGTAATTTTTCCTTGGTCAGTTTAATGTTAGTAAGCAAATTTAAAAAGTTAGAGCACCGGACAATTAAATAATGGCTTTTCTTAGGTTTTCCATACATTACTTCTTTGCCTAGCCATAAATAAGAAACTAGACATGGGGAAAAGCGTTACATTTTGATATCAGTGACTGACGATCCCGTTCCTTAAAAGTCACCGTGAAAAGTCACCGTGACTTTGTCACGCCTGTTACTCGTGTCACTGCATGATATTTGTGTCACTTCAAGTTCCTGTAATGAACGTTATTTTTGTCACACTGTTATTTCATCGTGATTTTGTCACGCCGGTTACTCATATCACCATATGATATTGTCGCAGTGCTATTATGACGTGATTTTGTCACACCGATATCACACAAGTACCTAATTGATCCAAAATAACCTTTACACTTTTACAGGCTTAGGACTGTCGCACATCATAAGTAAAAAATAAATACATTTGGGAAATTAGTTCATAGTCATCATAATCATCACAATAATCATCATCTCATCATCATCACAATCATCATCATCTAATCATCATCATCATCATAATCATCATCGTCATAATCATCATAATCATCGTCATCATAACCATCATCATCATCATCATAATCATCATCATCATCATCATAATCATCATCATCATTATGGACGGTGTTCATCTTTTTCATGTGTTTTATGTACAATAAAGAGTTATACATACATACATACATCCTTTTCTACGAGTATGCTTCATTAAAACAACTCTTTGACACGGATGAGTGAGCAAGCATTCATAATTTTATCGCTTACTCACTCGCTCTCAGGCAGCAGGCATCATCCAATGTTCGCCACGAAGTTCCGAATCCGAACACTCCCGACTAAGCCCGATTAGAGCCGAGCAGAGCCGAGTCACGTCACAGTCAGTCACTGTCACTGCATCGCGTCGCGTCACCGCTTGCGCTAGGCGCTAGGAAGGAACAGTAGGAACGTAAGTGATTTTGTAACGTTGTTATTTTGTGAAAAGTCACAGTGACACGTTTTGAAGGCGAGTCACGGTGACTTTGTCACCGTGACGTTATTTAACCCCCATGTCTAAAAGAAACTTCATGTCTTCATTTCGTGATATTAACGCATACATTTCCGAGCATGTTTGAGATATTTTTTTTGTTAGATTGTCTTAGAAGAAGTAACACGCTTCACTTTATAATTGCTCTGCTGTATGTATAAAGTGATTGAAACAAAAATAAAATACAAAATTACCGTAGGTGACATATTGTTTCGCGACATATTGGCGGCGGCTGTCATGTCGAGGGCTACAAGCAAAGCGCATTACACCGATAATGGTTAAATGGATGGCAAACAGTGACGCGAGAGGCTGACTCGCGAACAGTGACGCGAGAGGCTGACTCGCGAACAGTGACGCGAGAGGCTGACTCGCGAACAGTGACGCGAGAGGCTGACTCGCGAACAGTGACGCGAGAGGCTGACTCGCGAACAGTGACGCGAGAGGCTGACTCGCGAACTCACTGTGATTAGGTAGCTTGGAAAATATAATGATGTCCCGTACAGTGCCTCTAATAATCCTAAAAAATGAATGAAAGAAGAGAAATTTTACATGTATCTTTTACATCAATAATGTGTTATCTGCGAAGAAAATACCGCACCCATTTAGTTTCAGAAATTAAGATGTCGCTTTAGTTTTTCGCTCTAGCGAACTCTATGAGTCCTATTCTAAGGAGATGTCGATAAACATACCTACATCTCGAATGTGTTCATGTCTCAATTACTATAGCAGCGCCTCTGACGGCATGTAGTCAGTTCTCATGTCTGATACATACCTAGTAAATAAAGCTTTTTCAGTCCAGAAGGTTTTGACCACTGATAAGAGAGTATATCTATATACAGATGGAAAACATAGAATTCGTAAACACAAAACTACTTTGCTAGGTATCTCCGCGATATATTGAAGTCAAGTCGTGTACTCAAGCGCTGTGAAATAGTGATGAGATTTGTAGACAGTGTTATAAGGAAATGCTAAAGATATTATAAAATACCACTCAAAAGTGGTGAAAAATTGAGTTTTATTTAAAATAATACAAGTCTTATCAACTAATCGATAGTTTAATTTGAGCTGTAATTTTGTAGCAATAGCAATTACACAGATTTCTCCACTTTCGTATGATATACGTTTGAAAATAGGCTCAGAATATCTGCGATACACAGTAGCGTGGCTCGCTAGATCTCCAGAGACTTTTCAAGTAGGAAGACAACTTTGCGAAAGTAACGCTTTTTTGCTATAAATTTTCCGTAAGTTGCCTACGCAGACAGACAGTCGGAAAACTAAACATTTAGAACACTGCAGAGTGTTCCGACTGAAAATACTCTAGCTAACGTCAAGTTCCTGCCGATGCCCGATATCTACAATTTTTTATATACCACTTACCTATTAAATTTTAAGGGCGTTTAGTGCAGTTTGATGATGACCAATTTGATTCCCCTTTCTACCTGTACGTCCACAATCATGCTAAACTTGGCCTTTAGTTCTTGTTACCTTAGGCTCTGTCTACCCCGTAAGGGATAAAGACGTGATTTATGTATGTATATATGTTAATGATCGAGCCACAAAACTTGTGAACTCGTGAGATGCCTTTGATGCCCCGCGACTATTTCAGCTATGATGAAACAATTTATATCTATTTGACACTATTTCCACACACTTATCTGTTAAGTATTAGCCGATGAAGTGGTTTTATCTACCAACACGATTCTCCAAAAGCTAAAAAAGCTTCACTATCCAAATCCACTCGTCAAGATAAAACATAATTCACTTGGAGCGAGCTTTTTGCGGCACTTTGTTATAGATAATGGATAAATAACGTTCCGAATTCATTGCATTAAGCTTATCAGTCGATTGGTCTATGACAAGTATTTACGGGTCCTACATTGCCATTAAAAGGTTTTTGATGACGTTTTCCTCGCGGCTACAATTAGGTAGGTATAGGTGAAAAACTTAGGTAAGTACATATATAACCTGTTGTATGTACATAGTAGTGTACAGAACTATATCGTCGGCTGTAGGTCTAATTGGCGTAACTGACAAAATACGTTTTTTCAGGAGAGCCAATCAAAGTTTTTTTCGGACTAAATTGCTCATAACTTTTTTTATAACGAACCTTTTTTAGATCGGATTTCACAACTAATCTTAGATTTTAGTGCTCTATCCTTATGTGTATCATTTACCAAAGTATTGCGGCTATTTTAGAAATTAGATTTCCCTTACATCAATTTGTTTCGTCCGTAACGTCCCTTACATGCCAAGTATTTTGCAGCCTTGCCCCTTACGTGGAATCGACCTCTGCGTTGGAACCAACAATAATGACAAAAACAGGGTAAAGGACTAGTTGGAGAAATGCATGAAATACAAAATAGTGTACAGGGATTGTCGAAAAAAAGCATTCAATACAAAATGGTGCATAGGGATTTATGAAAAATATGCATGAAATACAAAGTGGTGTATGACAATGGTTGAAAATAATAACATGAAAACAAAATAGTATAAAGGAATTCCTGAACAAAAAAGAAGTTCACCCTTTTAGTGTAAAGCGATTTTAAAATTGTTTTTTGTTTTTTAAACCACTTAAGACGTATGAAAATGTATTGGAAGAATGTTTGTGATTGTTTTTGCCCCTTACGTGCAATATTATTGTTTGGATATTGTAAGAGTTGACTTCTATTGATTGGAATAAAACAATTTATTATTATTTTTATTGTTATCAAATAAAACAATACGTATTAACAATTTACCCACACCCATACCGCATCATTAGCGGTAAATATTTTTTACCTACTACCTATTGATCAACAATACAGATGTAGTGAGATGTAGCGAAGTAGAAAACTTTGATCTCAATTGAAATACGATGGCACCCGAACTGTCAATCAATGATTTTATTAAATGAGTGACGTTTTTATATCCATTAATATGGAACTTTACTTTTTAGTGTCAAATGTCAAAGTGAAAAATGTTATTGTACAGTCGCCATCAGATATATCGTAGCGGGCGAGGTCCTCAAATACTTCGGAGCAGCCTTAAATTTCAATAAATTCATTACAACTGTAAGGTTAATAACATCAGAACACGCAATTAGTCATAAATATAATAGCATCGACTTTTCAATAAAATCGAGACACCACAGATCGTCAAAGATATCGATGCAGACAGGCTGACCATAAAGATCGGAACATTTTTGGAAAATATACCTTAACTTTGTTACAAACAGTTTAAATTACAGTGCGTTTATAATAACTAGTTTTATAAAATAGAACTACATGTTTTGACTTATAACAGCAGAAAAAGAAAAATTTTATTCTTAAAAAAAGTATAATGGCAATTTAGTGGCCAGTAACAATTTACACTTTATACAACAAAAAAGGTTTTATGTTACTAACACAGTGAATTATGCATGCAGACGCGTACACTATATAGGTGACATATCTTTCATTTTGGCATGACGTTTGAGCCTTATTTGTATTTTGTTGGGAATTCGAATCTATCATCATATACGTAAGGTTTATTTTCCACTTATGTTCCGATATTTATGGTCAGCCTGACTGCGTCGATACCTTTGACGATATGTGCTTCCTGATATTTTTAGCTCATTGAACGTCCCGAATTTATTGAAAAGTCGCTGCTCTTATATTTATGACGGATTGCGTGTTCCGATGTTATTAACCATATTTAGTGTAATGAATTTATTGAAATTTAATGCTGCTCCGAAATATTTGAGGACCTCGCCCGCTACGATATATCTGATGGCGACTGTATAATATAGAGATGTTACAACCACCTTCGGTAACTTTGAAAATACAGTTTTATTGCCATAAGTATAATTATAATAAATATAATATTATAAACAAATTATAAACAAAGCATTATCTTCACTTTAAAATATAAAGTGTACAACAAAATAAAGCTTATTGGGAAATATTTACAAGAATAAAACTCAATACCTGCCTACCTAAAAACAACATCTACTTACGGGGTATGTAGTATGAAAGTTTGTATGTAAGTAAATATGCATTTGAGAGGGATGTAAACGACATGAAGGTTTTCATACTAGGTCCGTTAGTATACTTATAAGGACTTAACATTGCTATTTTACCTACTGCATATTTGGATCGATATTTTCAACATTTTCCATTTCATAATCTGAGTAACAGTCAGACATATTATCATCAGATTCGTCAGTGCTTTCATTTACATTAATTACAATCCTATCAATGTGACTATCCATCGAGTGTTCCTGTGACCGATATTTTAGCATTACAGCTACACACAAGTAACATTCTTATATTGACTTGCTGTTGCCCGAGGCTTCGCCCCCGTTTTTTTTATTTTATTTTTGTTTAATATCTATTTTTTCATCAGAATGGTCTTAACGATAACGAACTCAGAAAAATAATATTTAGATATCGTTAGGTAAGTTTTATTTTTTGCGTACATGAGTAAGAATCGTAAGAAGAGGTAGGTTGTAGTTAATAAACCGAACGACAGGTGAACGTGCACTGAGCTTAACGAACGGAGCTTTGTTTTAATGCCCGTGCGCTGTGTGTCGCATCCTCTCTTTCACACTCAAAAGACATTGTGGCATAGAAAAGGATAACAATAATGTAAGCACGTCTGCTCTTATCTTGTGTTATGAAGTATGATGTGCTTGTAAATAAAGGTAACGGATAAAATATTCATTAGTTTAACAATCAAATTGGTGTAACGGAAAATGAAACTAAATGCAATATGCATCAAATTAGCGTAACAGACAATAAACTCAAATATAATTCGAATCAAATTGGTGTAACGTTAGCACTGCTTAAAGTATGGGAATGCAAATCGGCGTAAGGGACAAATATTTCGAAACACTTGCAGTCCGTTTGATGTAAAGGCGATGAGTATTTTTTTAATAACTGAGATATTAGTGTAAGGCAAGTTTTATTATGTTTTTGTTCGATAATTAACCATGTGAGGGTAATTCGTTGATTGAAAAGATCCTTACCTTATTCAAAGTGGGTTGTCGGCGGTAAATACACCATTTTTTGTTGCTATATTTAATATTTTTTCAGATACATTGTTTTTGTGAGGATGATCCGACAAGAACCCCTTAAAAAAAATTAGAGTAAGGGACATTTTTTTAAAGCTAGAATTTTTTCAATAATACCATTCGAAAGAGCGGAAAATTCTGAACAAAACTGTATACTCAACTCATTTTGCGTATTTTGTCAGTTACGCCAATTAGACCTACAGCCCACGATATATGGGACTTAAGTCATTTTTCTAATTTGGAACGTCAATTTGTCTATTCGCACACATTAATCAACATACAAAAATAAGATATGTGTAGGTGTATCTAGTAACACGTCAGATGAAATTACTGGCACTGGCACTTTAACCTGGGAGACTAAACATCTACGCGTAGCCAAAACTGTATCTGTTCGTTCGGCGGCGGCATTGGCTGTAACACCTGTGGGGATACTGGTGATGATGGCATGGATGATGGTGGTGAGGATGATTGTGATGGTGATGGAGATGATTGACATTGAGGTGTTTTAGGGTCATCAGTCGAAGGACATAGGCCGTATTCGGCTGGATCGTCCTGCTCTCTGGTCTCTTCGCTATCCTGACCCAAAGGCGCTAAGTGCCGGTTGGAGATAGTAGTTTCTCGTCCATCTTGCAGACGTACATGCGAATAATTAGGGTTTGTATGAAGTACTTCAACTTCCTCCACGATTGGCTGATATTTGTTACTGCGGACAAAACGCCGCATGAGGACTTTGCCAGAACTCGTTAACCATGAAGGAATAGAGTCTCCATTCGCCGATCTCCTGGAATATGCAAACATCCGTTCATGAGGTGTACAGTTTGTACTGGTGCACAAAAGTGAACGTATCGAGTGTAATGACTGAGGTAGGACGTCCTCCCAGTGTTCTATCGGCAGGTTTTTAGTTTTTAAAGCTAGCTGTACAGTACGCCATAGTGTTGAGTTAAGTTTCTCGACCTGACCGTTTCCTTGTGGGTTGTATGGCGTTGTGTGGCTCGTAGCTACTCCTCTAGTGTGGAGAAACTCTTTAACTTCTGCTGACAGGAATGAAGTCCCACGATCTGAGTGTATGAAGGCTGGCATCCCAAATATTGTAAAGAGGTTGTTTAAATGTTTAACGACAGTCTTCGCACTTAAATCTGAGCATGGGAAAGCAAATGGAAATCTTGAGTACTCATCAATCACTGTCAAGATATATTTGTTGTTTGTCTTGGATGGGACAGGACCCTTGAAATCGATGCTGAGTCGTTCAAAAGGAGCTGTTGCCTTTATAAGTTTGTTTTGCGAATTAGTTTTGAAGAACCTAGGCTTTATTACTGCGCAAGTACGACAGGCATTTGTCATGTTCCTGACGTCTTCAATCGAGTAGGGAAGGTTCTTAGACCGAACCCAATGAGCCATTCTCGTCACTCCTGGATGACAAAGGGCTTCGTGTAAAGACAGTAGTTTGGTTGATCGATCAGTGCCCGCACATACACGAGATAGAGCATCAGCGGCGAGATTATCTTTCCCTGGCCTATAAACTATCTCGTATTTATATGGAGCCAATTCTAATCGCCAACGCTGAATTTTCTCGTTCTTTATTTTGCTTTGGTGTTGTGCGTTGAACATAAAAGAGACTGATCGTTGATCCGTAATTAGACGGAAAAGCCTTCCTATGAGGAAGTGTCGCCATTTCTTCAACGACTCTACAATTGCGTATGCTTCCTTTTCAATCGCAGAATGGTTTTGTTCACATTTATTGAGTGTTCTAGAGTAAAATGCGACGGGTCTGTCCGCTTGTGACAAAGTAGCAGCTATAAAATGCTCTGACGCGTCAGTTTCAACCGTAAATGGAATATTATCTTCTATAGCATGAATACAAGACTTGAGTATGTCAGACTTTAAACCTTGAAAATCTTTGACTAAATTTTCATCCAATGGAAACGTCTTAGTGTTGGCCAGCTTGTGAACTTTTTCTGAGAAGTTCGGTATCCACTTGGAATAGTGGGCGAACATACCCAACACTCTCCTCATACTAGGAATATCATGTGGCGGAGGCAGGTCTAGAAGAGGCTTAAGTCTATCGCTGTCTGGTTTTATAGTTTTGTTACTAATTGCATAACCCAGTATATTGATAGAATTTTGTTTGAAAATCGATTTGGATTCGTTTAGGGTTAGGTTGTATTTTCTAGCTGCTGCAATGAATTTCTGTAAATTAATGTCATGTTCTTCGGGCGTTCTTCCACAAATGGTAATATCGTCAAGATAAGCGAATGTTCCTTCTAGTTGCTCTTTTCGGATAAGCCAGTCAATTGTCCTTTGGAAGCTAGAGACTCCGTTTGTAACGCCGAATGGAATACGACAAAATTGGTAGAGGTTACCGGCGGCCTCGAAGGCGGTATATTGTCTCTCTTCCGGAAGAATTGGGACCTGATGATATGCGCTTTTCAAGTCGATAGCGCTGAAGACAGAGTATTTGGAAACTTTCGATACCAGTTCTTCTATATTTGGCAATGGATACGCGTCCAGTTCCGTGTACCTGTTTATAGTTTGCGAATAGTCGATAACGAGTCGTTTCTTGTGATTGGTATTTTTCGTAATGAGAACCTGAGCTCGCCATGGCGACCGACTCTCTTCAATGATATTCTGTTTTAACAGATTTTCTATTTCCTCTTCGATAAAGCGACGATCGTCCTCACTATGCCTTCGTGATTTTACTGCGATCGGCTTGCAATGGGGAGAGACATTGGCAAATAAGGGCACGGCGGGAACTGTTGCTTCGGCCACATTGCATACCACTAGCGGTTCTTTTGGGCCTCCAAACGCGAACTCAAGCATAGAATGTTTCGTAAGGACATCGTGTCCTATGATAATGTCAGAACACAAGTTTTTAACAATTAGTAAATCGACATTGTCATAAATGTGTTTGCCAAGGACGATCGACTGACACGTTTGCCCTTCTACTTGTGAAGTATGACTCAGTGACGCCATGTAAATTTTTTGTTGGTTTGGCATCTTCTTTAAGTTACACAGACGGAAAAAGTCATAATTAATGAAACTCGAAGAGCTCCCTGTGTCCAGCAGCGCTTCAGCTTTAATCCTTTTAATGAAGGCAGGGACGGTAGCTTTCCTTAACGAAGACGGCGATGCAGCAATGATACAGGCGTTGATACTACCCTGGTTCTCGATAGCTGCGCTGGTCGAGGCTTTACTCCGGCAGACACTGGCAAAGTGTCCCTTCTTGCCGCAGAGCTGACAGGTCACGTCGAAAGCTGGACACGTCTTGCGCGGGTGAACGCGGCCACCACAGAAAAAACATTTACGTCTCTGGAACGTGGAGACGGCCGCGGAGTCGTGTTCGCTGGTAACAGGATTACTTATGTTAGAATCTCTATTTTCATTGATGGAATTTACTGATACAAAGTTATAATGTTGCGTATTAATTTCAGCCATTTCTAGTGATCGTGCCTTATTGTGAGCCTCGTCTAATGTTAATGAAAGATTCTCGAGAAGTCTCTCTCTTATTTTATTAGACGAGATGCCAGAAATAAAAGCGTCTCGAATATTGTCATCTCGGTTCGTCTCACTGTTAACGCTGACAAAATCGCAATCTTTGGCTAAATGTTTCAGGGCTTGCATATAGGTGTCTACAGTTTCGTTAGTATTTTGCTTACGAATGGCAAGCGCATGACGTGCGTATAGAATGTTCTTCGGTTTTACATACAGACTGTTTAAGAGATTCAATGCTTGATCGTAAGTTGTACATTCACTTATGTGGGAATATACGTTAGGCGATACGTGGTTTATAAGCAATGTGAGTTTGACCTGATCGGATGCGGGCGGTTCCTGTGCCTGCAGAAAATTTTCGAAAGTTCTTCTCCAATGTTCCCATTCTTTGGAGCCACTATTCTGCGACGGGTCCACATCGAACCTTTCGGGCCGTAGATATTTGTCCATCCTTTATTTTAGCTCATTAAATTGAAATGAAAGACAAAACCTAATACTAGGTTTTAATGAGCTAAAATGTGACATTACAAAAGTACATAGACAAGTAACGAGATCTAAAAGGTTGGATCATCACAATAATCAAGGGCATAAATATATGTACGCTACCAAGACGTCAAAAATACACCTCTATGTCACAAACAATAAGGTCGGTGACACATCATAAATTTGACAGGCTGTATCGATATTTATGCCATCAACTTACTACTTAAACTTAATCTTATTTTTCTTGGATCTCTACCAATTTGAACTCAGAAATTAAGTGATAAAAAACCACTTAAGTGATAATAATAATAAATCATTCTAAAATCGGCTTAATAATAATTTACAAAGATTACCGATAAGTAGTTAGACCCGCCATCTATTGTGCATTAGAAACAGATAAATTTGTTCGCTACTCGCCAATAGATGGCAGCACTACCGCTAGCGAACAATTGAATCAGTTCAGTGAATACCACAATACTAACTAATCTCTTACTTGCCCACTAGATAGCACTACTAGCGATAAAGGTCATTGAATCGTGGCCGTTCTTCGTTTCGTTCCTTTTTTTCGTCAGTTCACTCACCACATGACAGCAATCGGTTGCAACTAGTTGAATTCCGTGGAAAACAATAGTCGTGCTTCTCACAAGTGAATGAAACAGGTGTGAAATGTTGTTACATGTGGCGGTATAAGTTGCGAAATATTATTGTTATAAAGTCTGAGAAGAATTGAACTAAATAAAACGGTTTTTCGGTGTTAAACAAACTTTTCTAACAAATTAACATCGGAAGTGTGACAAAATAGAAACTTTCTCGTGTTATCAAATTTTGCGGTATTTTGTGTGAACAGTTTTGCATCGAAAATGAGTTGAACAATTTTTGAAGTGCCCGTTGTTTGTGTGAATTTTCAAGATGACTACAGACAGGTTTCATAAGTAAGTGTCTAACTAGCATCTATGTACATAATTTAATATTCGTCCGTATGTGCAAATGATAAGATTCTACACGTTCGATAAAATAGATAATAATATCCTCATCAATATCAATATAATATATTGACGAAACATGAGTTCCTAGTTAAGTACCTAATGTTCCAATAGAGCCGTGTTACCTACTTTTGTATGTTAAACAACGTAACAACAAACCAAAAAACTACGACTATTTTTAACACTCGTTATCTTTCGTACCTATAATAATAGCAGATATTTAAGACTGATTACAAAATTTCATTGTTTTGTTAATTATTTTTCAATGTCAATATCATTACCATGGAAGCGGAAACCATAGGAAGGAGACACGCTCCGGGTGATGTCAAAAACCTACCAAGTTCATTGCCCTGGCTTGATCATGTTTTGGTCAGAAATTAATGACACCTGCTAAAGGTTTTCCAGTTGAAAGTGCGGAAAAATCGTGCTGAATTTGAAATACGAGTAGCTTAAAAAATAGTAACGGCTCTCATTAATCATGTGGACTATGCTAAAATTTCAAAAAAGCCGTAGTTTTGAAGATATACTAAACAGATTTATACCACTTTCGAATGGTACTTTCGAGTGATGTGCTTTCAAAAATAAGTACCTACCTAGCTACGAGTACCTATACAGGAACTCAGGTAGGTACAATCCCGGAAATCTTTGAACTAGCTAGGTAATTTTCAAATACTTAGGTACGTTACCTAAAGTCTGCATACCTATAGGTAACTGCATTTCCATGCGAATTCGTCGTCATTACAAAATTAAACCTGTTGACGCCGACTATACCTATTTAATTTAATTGTTACCAATGCGTTTACGGACATTGCACACAACACCTGGCAGAGGGTGCCCGGGCCATTCTACTCTAGTCCATATACCACAGTAGTAAAGTCCATGTTGTGCTGTTAGTCTTATCAGCTAATCGATTGTGTGCGTCGTGTTGCCTCGGTGACCGACGACTGCGTATCCAGGTGATGTGGTGCACGGGAATGGGATTAGTAATCTTATCTTAACGCATTCGCCCACGCATATAGGTACCTATGTATGCGTTTTCATGACATTCATCCGCAATTGTCGAAATTAAGGCCTTTGAGGATTAAAATGCCTGCTTAATACCGACACTGTTGTATGCAAATGTTGTTTGAAAACTTTGGTGCATAGTGGCGTAACTACAACGTCAGGGGCCCGCGGCAAATTCATCGGATAGAAGGATGGGGGCCTTCCTCACTATAAAGAAGTGCATCATCTTCCCTTCTGTGCTCAAGGCCGAGCCAGTTCGGGGCCGCGTAGAGCTGGGGGCCCCTGGCATTTTGCCAGCCCTGCCACCCTATAGTTACGCCACTGTGATGCACAGTACGCATACACCCAATATAGGTATCCTAGCAGCCGACGAATTACGAATGTACCCATTATAATTATTATGTTGCCTCTACTTATTCATGTTCTATCTCTGTCCTACTTAAAACTTCAAGTGACATTCACAAGCATAGGTACTTGACAAGATCTCGTGCTTTATCGTGCAGATTCTCAAGCATGTAGAACTGCTAGCTTGCTACAAGTACCTATACAGCGTCGCAACTCTCCATGCGATTTATTTAGTCTGTGACCAAACCAACTGACAGCCCTCTCTCGGTAGCCAGATAGCTACTACTTATTGACATTTCCAACCTTTTTCCAACGTACTGAGGGTTACCATGACGTCTTAATGCGATTCAGAGGTTCGCTCGCTGTCAGATCCATACTAAAACGACAGCTAAAACCCTTCTAAAACCTGAACTGAGTGGGAATTAAGACGTCATGGTAAGGCCCCTGTACGCACGTACATTTCAAGTTCTAGGTCGTACAAGTTTGGTGCAAATCCTAACTTGAAAAATAAAAGAATTAGGGACCACCATACCACCGTATCTGTAATCTACTCGTAATTGCTGACTCTTTCGAAACAAGTCCTTCTCCTTCTCTTGTTTACGTTACATAAGTCAAACCTAAATCTCAACCTCCCTAACCTATTAGTAACATTAAACCGCGACTAATCCTCTTGTTCTTAATTAAATACGTAACGACTGCCGCGTAACAGCGGAAGCGTGATCATGAAAAGTGAACCATATCTCATTGTGTCGACTTTCCCTCGGATAATCGGTGGCAATTGTTCAGTTGACACCGCCAGCGCTGCATGGCTGATGAGATGGCGTTAAGCTTGAATTAAATACAGATTTTTCGTTTAAATCCTATTCCTGGTTACAGTTCCAACTGTAATGTGTGTTCTAGTTTTTTTAAAGACGTAGGTAATTAAGTAGGTAATGTACCTATTTGATGTAAGCTATGAGTAGGTACAACACAAACTAATAAAGAAGGCCATAAGAGTTTTTAATGATTCACGGTTAAGTTCATTCGAAATATTATAAACGGGATGTGAACCGCGATTACCTTTATTGAGCTCCCGATATTTCAATACAGTTGCATGTATCATGAGTCTACCCGTGATCATGATACATGCAACTGTATCGAAATATCGGAAGCTCAATAAAGGTAATCGCGGTTCACATCCCGTTTATAATATTTCGAAAGAAGGCCATTCCTTACCTAGTCTTTACTTTACGTTTTGAGCATTAAGTTATTAATGTGAAGCGATTTAGCCGATTTTTGCCTGCCAAACGTAAAGTAAAGACTAGGTAAGGAATGGCCTTCTTTCGAAATATTATAAACGGGATGTGAACCGCGATTACCTTTATTGAGCTGCCGATATTTCGATACAGTTGCATGTATCATGAGTCTACCCGTGATCATGATACATGCAACTGTATCGAAATATCGGAAGCTCAATAAAGGTAATCGCGGTTCACATCCCGTTTATAATATTTCGAAAGAAGGCCATTCCTTACCTAGTCTTTACTTTACGTTTTGAGCATTAAGTTATTAATGTGAAGTGATTTAGCCGATTTTTGCCTGCCAAACATTATGTATTGCCCCCTTATGATTTTGTCGAAAAATAAGTAAATATACCTAAGTAGTAGCTTTCTTCAAGTAATAATTTAAAAGCGTATGCTAAATTTTGGTCATATTTTCCGTACATCAAAAGACAATGATAAATTCAAAGTCTTCTTCGAGCATTAAACACCGACGACTCTACTTTTTCCGCATCTTAAGCACCTGCTTAAACAAGATCTCTAGTCTCTATAGGTACTTACTAGGTATGTCCTCATTAGCCATGTGTTCTGATGCCACCTAGTCGCTGAGCCTGTGTAGTTATGGACTCCGCCAAGCATGAAATAATCGCTCATTTAGCTGCTAATACCAGTACTTTGCCGCTGTGAAACGCATTTCGACGACAAATCACAAAACTCATATTTAGTGAACATACTGAACATTCCCACGCTCCAATAGTTGTTTATTGTATTTGTGATACATAAATGAACTCTTATATCTAATGAACAAATGACAATGGGGTGTAGACACATAAATTTATGTCACCTTTTCCATAGCGTAATTACTACTGTATGTTATGATAGTGAGTGCGCCGCTTATTGCCCTATCATCCAGACGTCCGAGTTACTTCACCATTACCGTATTAGGTATGTCTAGATTGTCTAGTCGCGAGTTAGTGAGATTCAAACGAGATTCAGTCAAATATACCTACGCATTTTACGTAGCATAGACTGGATAATTAACGCAGCAGATAATTCGACAGACTTAGGGTGCGATGCGACCACACCGCCGCTTAAAAAACGGTGACGGTACGGAATCGCAACAAAATGTATGAAGAAACGGTGAGAAAACGTGACGCATACGACACGTCACTGCGTATACGTGGCGGTTTGGTCGCACCCTTACGCTGTTTTGTTGTATGTCGATATCGCACGACTCCTTTTTATAGCGGTTATAATATTAATTATTATATCTACAATATCCACATTATGACGAGCAATTATTCCGACAAGTATAATCTAAGATTTATAACAGCATTGATAATAAAATATGCGGCGTTATCTTGCGAATGATAGCAAGGGCCATTAAGTACATATCTCGATTTTGTTTTCGCGATAAATATTTTTAAAACAAAAGTCAAAATATAATAACAAGAAGAATACTTCGATTTTATGTACTTATGTAACGTACTATTACACTTATTCTGTGCTATTACTCGTCTGATGATTTTTAAGTATGATGTGTCAATTGATTTCCATATCCTGTTAAACTGTACAACAGTTATGTTTCTCTCTTCCTCTTTAAATTCTACCCGATGGACATATAAAACTGTACAAGACAAATTTGACTCGTATCGCACCGGCCTCAAGTGCGGGCTGTTAAGCGGTATCTTTTAAAACTGTTACTTCTTTCAGAGCAGCCAAGGATGGCTTGCTGGAAGTGCTTCGCGAGGCCACGCGGAAGGAATGTAACAACAAGGATGAGTCCGGCATGACGCCCACACTGTGGGCAGCGTTCGAGGGCCACGTGGAAGCCCTGCGCCTGCTGTGCGGAAGAGGGTAAGTAAACAAGAGTTCCGCGGACGCGTTTTTGGCGTTCTGTAAATCCATATCCGGTGGATGCGTGATCACTGATTACTGAATGAATGAAATGCTGTCTGAAAACTGCTAAAAGTTTCGAAACTCCTACGGCTCCATTTTTATACGAACTCGGAACCACAATCGTATTGACCATTCCTTTCAATCAAAAGGTACAGGATAAGGGCAAACAGGGATGCAAATTGCTAATACGAGCGTCACGCACGCGTTAGATTTAGAGAATTAAGAGCGTGCATCCCTACTGAGCTGGCAACGTCGCATTTTTGGTGATTTTTTGCGATTATTTCACAGAAATTGGATGAAAGTTTCAAATATCCGTCTGTAGTGCACTTCGTTTTTAGTGTAGTAATGTTTCTAATGCAATAATTGATCGTGATGGACTTTTATTTTCTTATTAAACAAGATATAGTATTTTATCCCATTAATACGAAAATAAAAGTCCATCACGATTAACTATTGCATTGGACACATTAATACACTAAAAACGAAGTGCACTACAGACGCACATTTGATACTTTCATTCAATTTATTTGAAATAATCGCAAAAAATCACCAAAAATGCGACGTTGCCAGCTCAGTAGAGATGCATGCTCTTAAGAGACGTGTAGTGAGGGCATAAACAGCTTACCCCGCCAAGTAGACCCAATAATTAGTGTTTTCGTAATCATTGTCATTGGCAAGATTCATGACACATACTATATAAATAACTTATAACTTGGATACACAAAGCTACGAAGGTGAAAAAATAGGATGGATTTAGTTGTCATTAGAATACGACACGACTACATTTTCTAGCATGAAAAGGTATATTTATGTGGTATGAGATACAACAGAGTTGAGAATCGTAGGTTCGAACCCGGATCTGCAATAAGGCTTGAAACCTAAAAATTACCGCTCGCCGTGGGAATAAGAACGAACCTAGATAAATTTACCTACTTATTTCCAAGCGTTGATTTAGAAGCTAAGTTTGTTTAAGATTACCTTATTAATTGTCACATTATTACAACATGATTAGCGGTAATGATAAAATGATATGACCTCGAAATCCTCTATATTTCTATTAACGATATAGATCAGTATACTAATCTTACATGTTAGCTATCGCGCTAATGGCTGTTTAAGAGTCTAAGCAGAGACAAAACAACCGTTGGGTAGTCGCGGAGCGTATCATGCCAGTTATATTGTTCTGAAATGGTTTAGATATTACTATTACCTCTATGTCGCTTGAATTATCGCTCATCTAGCTAAACATATAGGTAACACTAAATATTTAGTACATTAAGTACTGCTGAGTTTGAAATACGAGTCTTAGCTAGCTAGTTAGTCTTAGTTAGCTATTCGTAAATTTAATTTGAGCTGTAGTTTTGTAGTAGTACCTAAATACACAATTTTTTCCATTTTCGAGTAGCATTTTCACATTGTAGTTTTTAAAATTGGGCTCGGTTCGATTCAGCTTTATTGCAAAATGACTGGCTCATTGTGTACAAGTTTTTAATTATATTTTTGAAAAACAACTCAATAAAATTTTGTATCAATCTTAATCAATACACTGAACCTTGTACAACGTAGTAAAATTTAACATGTAACATTCGAGCTGACTAGGTTTGTGTGACGTCACACCATTAAAGTGAGCTGTAAATACGTCACTTATCTATAAATTTATTGTATACGATAAGCACGAAGGATTTCCGAGCAGACTTCGATAAAAGAAGTGTTTTAGTAGGATATTCCAACGAATACTTGACATTAAATCAAAGCTAACATTTTATGTAGGTACCTACTTCCTAATATTAATGGGTTATCAACTTGTTATGAAGTTATTATTGCTGACCATATTACGACTCTTGGAATTTTTAGAAAAACTTTGCAAATAAAGGTAAATTTCGTTCTGCGTTTAACTTTAATGACATCACGTATAAATTATGTTAAAAATACTGTTAAGTAAGGGTTAATGTTGACAAAGTTTCTCCTAAAACCGTTTTGCCAAAACTTTTTCTTTTAATATGTACGCAAGTACGCTAGAAGCATAATCACGTGCCGCATAATATGAAATGCCTCAATAATGTTGCAATATTTAAAGCAATAAAAGAAATCAGTTTCAATATGGAAGGAATATACATTTTACTTACTTCAATTTAATAACAACATACGGATATGTTCACATAGTTTTCCGAGATTAAGGGCCTGTCTCACCACTCCTTAACTGTCAGTTATCTATGATGACGTCTCTGTCTGTTTCGTAGTAATAAATAGAGACGGAATCATAGATAATTGACAGTTAAGGAGTCGTGAGACAGATTCTAAAACTATCTTATGTCCTTCCTAGAGTCCCAAAACTATCTCCATACCAAATTACGTCTATTACGAGCATATCACGATCCGTAGAGTAGTTTACTCGTTGAAGCGAAACAAGCAAACAGAAAAACTCACATTCGCATATGTTATGACTAAAGTGGATTACCGGGAATGGGCCAAAATCTTAGGAATCATGTTATAGGCGATGCGGCTACCAACCCATCACTATTTGGATACCATTTTCTACCTATACGCCCACAATTTTGCTAAACGTGGCGTGGGTTGTATGTATGATTAGAAATTATTATCAATAACTTACTCCGGTCCAAAATACGACTTGTCTGTTTTACTAAAAGAATAATTATTGTAATGTATCATAAAAGTACAGTAGAAAGGAAGTACAGTCATTCTTATGCTCCTGTCGCTGAGCAACAAGCACTGGGACCTTACCATGACGTCTCAATGCGATTCAGTTTAGCTTCGCTCGCTGTCAGATTCATACTAAAAGTGACAGCTAAAACTTGTAACTGAGTCGGAATTAGGACGAGGCCCCTGGTTTATTTTATAAACCCAAGTAAACTTACAAATGAATATTACACCTACTTCTAGTGGCGAACCTGACAAAGCAGACTACTTCGGTAACACAGCGCTTCACCTCGCGTCGGCGCGAGGGCACAAGGAATGCGTCACCTTCCTCGTCAACTTCGGAGCCAACGTCTACGCCATGGACGTGGACGGGCATACGGCGCAGGAGCTCGCAGCTATCAACGGGAGAGACGATATACTAAGATACCTGGATCAGGCGACGGCTAAGCTTGAGAATAATGATAAGTGAGTGCCGTTGTGAAGATCATCATTGATCACTGATCAGTGATAGTTATTAAGCTTTTGCATGAAATATTTTTACACAACCCTCTGTCGGCTATAGCCGATATTGACATTCAAAAGGTTAAAAGATTCACATTAATACGAGTAACATGAGAATTATTATTACTGCGTTGAAATATCGGGAGATCGTTAAAGGTAATTGCGGTCTCTAGATATCCATTGATAATGTCCGTAATGTCTGATTTTTGTAAGGGTTTAGGGGGCGATCGTCATCTTGCTATGTTTTGATTTTAGAAGATATTATGCATGTTCGAGTAGTATGTAGTCAGCTTTGTAGATAGCAGACAATATTCGCACGAAATAACGTAATATAAGCAAGGTCGCCTGATGGTAATCATCGATAAGTTTACCTCTTTATTAATTTCAATTGTTATACGTAAATGCGGTCCTTGACAGGAAAACTTTTAAGCAGTGAATCTGAAAATTTTCCTAGTATCATGCCAAAGGAAAATTCATCGCGATATATTGATTTGTCAAATATACATATGTGGCTCTAATATTGACAGCCGGTTCTCACTGAATATTCCAGGAAAAAAGCAAAATCCCAAAAGGAGAAAGCCAAAAAGGACCACGAGAAATCCCACAAACAGTATCAAAAGCGACAGAGCAAAGCAGAGATCCTCGCCGAGAAAGAACTCAAGAAGTTGGCCAAGGAGTGGGACCAGGGGTACAACGAGGAAGTGTCGACCATGCCGCATAGACCCAGTACTGTCCTCATGGCACTAAAACAGAAGATGACTAGGTCCACAAGCCAGGGTAAGTTGGATTTACCCATACCGTCGTCATCATGAACATCGGAGCTTAGATAGCCGATGTCAGAAATATCTGAACACAACCGCACTGTCCATCTCATAGGCGTGTTAAGGTAACTTAACGTAACTTAACTTAACTTTACTTTGATGTAATTGCAAACTGTTGAATAAATATCTTTTATTATTATTATTATTATAACTTTACGTCGCCCCGGGCAACACCGGGTGTACACACGTCGGGTGGTGATAAAGAAAGCCTCAGGTCGCATGTTTATTTTTGATGTACACACAGCAAAGCTATTCGGTAAGCACTAAGCACCTTTGCATGCACGCGCCGCTTTAAACCAGCTTACCGAATAGCTTTGCTGTGTGTACTTAACTTACCTGTTTATATTTGACACAAAACCTATGAAAAATATGTTAAAATCGTCGGCTATAAAAGGGTTTTGGTGTCTCCGCTGAAAGCTTACTCGTTCTATTCATTATTGAGCGTGTGCTTCTGTTAGTCTAAAAGTGCTCAACGGACTGAAAACGCCTGCGGTGCGAGTACATAAACTGCTGTTTTAAAGTAGTTTGAGCCTTGCATTCAATTCGTCTCAACGTCTTTATTGGTTGTCAGGATCCAACAGAAAAGATTTTCAATGGTTTTAAAGGTAACGATAATTCGGTAAAGAAAGAGGCAGCATGCCGGCAGCTCATGATCTGTCTTCGTACGGATCCTTATGACTTCTGTACTAGAGGTGGCAGTTATATGACTTTGCTAATAATAGGTACAATGTCTCTGTAGGTAATCTCCTAGCCGACGACCAACCCCGACCTACGTACAGCGCTCTGGTGGGCACTGTGAACTCGGGCGCGCGCGGCCGAGGCGCCGTCTACAAGAAGGCTCTCGCCAGCAAGATGAAGAACGGCACGGTCGGCCGGAACGGAAACACAGACGATTTTAAGGTAAGGTAAGGGTAAAGCTAAGGTACAATACAATACCCCTGCATTGCACAGGTGCCGCGAAGAGGGAACCCCATCCCGGGGTGGTCGTGAGGCGTCGCGGTGACACTGTGTGCTCCCGTAACGCCTCACCCCCTATCGCTGTATAGGTTTCTGCTAACTTAGTAATCGTTTGTCCTTATCTGTGAAAGGTGAATGTCAAAGTGACAGACAAGGACAAGCGATTACTAAGTTAGCAGAAGCCTATAGAGCGTTTATGAATAAGGGGGTCACACTCGACCACATAGGGAATCCGTATGGTTTTTAGTGGGTATGCTTGCCGTCGCGGGAGAGCCCCACATGCCCCCCGTAACCCCGTACTGGGCGGATGCATAAGGCGCATTTTCCACACCATAAAAAAAGTACAATACAATATAAAAATTAGTCTGTAGGCTACTCGTTTGTTGTAGAAGTCTTGTTTTTATACTAAACTGGCCAGCGATTGATCCAGCTCAGCATTATCAGCCGAAAGGATTAAAAATTACTATAGATTACAGGTTACGTACAAAATCAAGGCTAAAAGCATTCACGTGTATACCAAAACAATGCAAGTGGTTTAAATAACAACCATAATATCCCGTAGGAGTCAAAAATCTCGTAAATAAAATATTACTCTGACGGTCTTTCGTCATGTATAACAACAGTGTTAGCTGTCATGAAGTATTCAAAATAAGACCTCATTCCGCAACTGAGGCGTTATATGCAGACTGCATTTGAACAACAACTTGTCATCTTTAGTAATATTTAAACTAAGTGTCACACCTTCAAGAATGCAAGCCAAGTAGGCACTTATCACACAGATAACTTGAAAATTCTTAGTAAAATACTAATACATACATGATTGTACTTATTGCAGTAGATAACAGAAAATCCCGAATACCTATCGTAATTAATTATTTCGTTATTTAAATCCTACTGTCGACGAATACTGTAACTTTAATTTACACGTAGAGTATATTTGCGATAAAATAAACAAATTTGTGTTTCCTTTGAGAAAAATACGAGATACAGTTTCTCGAGAGGCAGCTTTGGTGGCATACCACGGATATATTGTGTCCACTCTCCGCTACGGCTTAGTCATATGGGGCAATTCCAGAAATATGAAAAATGCTTTTATAAAACAAAAAAAATGTATCAGAACCATATTTTCATTAAAGCCCCGTGACTCATGTAAACCAATCTTTAGAGAACACAAACTTTTATCCCTGCCGTCATTGTACATTTATGAAGTATCTGTTTTTGTATTTTTAAACAAACATTACTTTTCCCAAAATTGTGACATTATATGCTACAATAATCGTGCGTCTAGGCAGCGAAATCTATTGTACGTGCCCAAATCGCGCCTAAGGCAAACAAGTCGTAGTCCTTACCAAATGTGCTTAAAAATATTTAACAAGCTTCCTAAGGATATTAAAGATCTTCCTCTACAAAAATTTAAGAAGAAATTACTTGCATGGCTCTGCGAGTTGTGTGTCTACTCTATTAATGAATTTTTTAACATTCAAACTAAAAATAGGTAACTGGTGAAATTATTAATAGTTATTGTTAAGAGCAAATATATCTAGACATTAAGGCAATATTTTAGATAGCATAAGAATAATCCTGAATTTGTCTGCTTATGTTTTCAGCAAATTCAGGAATATAATATTTTGCATGCTCATTAGAGCAGAGTATGGCAGAAGAGCAATCATATTTATAAAATCTTATATGTTACCCATATTCCGCAAATAAATTTCATTTCATTTCATTTCATTTCATTACTGATGTGGATAATCCACTTTCGATTCGGTTTATGATTTTTATGTCGAATACAAAAACTTACAAAGCATTTATTTAGATTTAAACGGATTAATCATCTCACGTCTGTGACCACGAGAACTGCGAAGGGGTCGAAAATGTCGAAATGCTTAAAACGTTGGAAATTCTTACCCCCTTATTCATAAACGCTTCTGCTAACTTAGTAATCGTTTGTTGTCAAAGTGACAGATAAGGACAAACGATTACTAAGTTAGCACAAGCCTATAGAGCGTTTATGATTAAGGGGGATAGTCGTCAATACTGAAATAATTTATTTAGCATTTTTACTTTAAAATTATTCGCAATTTTTACCGTGTTTACCCCTAAGATTATAAAAATTTACCTACTAGATATAAATGAAAGAGAAACCTTGTGATCTTTGTATTTTGTATTACATACACACAAATATAATCTATATCCCATAAGGGGTCAGCAGAGCCTAAGGTAAGAGCTGAAGGCCACGTTTAGCATGATTGTCGGCATATAGAAGAAAGGGGGAACCAAAAATAGTGATGGGTTGCTAGCCGCATCGCCTGTAACATGATTCCTAAGATTTTCGCCCATTGCCTGGATGGGCTTTTATCATCTGCGTGGTACGAGAAGCGACTGATACATTCTATGTTCCCAGACCAGGGGCCTTACTATGCGCCATGACGTCTTAATGCGATTCAGTTTAGGATCGCTCGCTGTCAGATCCATACTAAAAGTGACAGCTAAAACTTGAACCGAGTCGGAATTAGGACGTCATAGTAAGGCCCCAACATGGAAGCGCATAAAGTTGAATTTATTTCGCAATTTTTTTTGTAGATAGACCCTTATGTATTTATAGGTATAGGACCCATCGCTCTGATTATCTCTGATCAAAGCTTTGTTCCGTAGGTTGGCGAAGTAGAGACGACCGGGCGTCGGTCGGTGACGTCACTGAGCGGCGTGCGACGCGACTCCGAGGTGATGTACGTGGGCACGTTCGGGGCAGGGCCGCAGCAGCGCGGCCCGCTCACGCAGGTGTTCGATACACGGGACCGCCAAACGCTCACTAGGTGAGACTCGTAGCTAATGCATAAATGTTAGTCCAGTTTGCAGACATAGTAAGTGCTTTTAGTAAACACTAAGCTCCATTGCGTAGGCGCTGCACACTTTTTAAAAATGAAGTAAGCAACACAAATTTCTTATGAGCATTTTATCACAAATCATGTAAGTTTCTGTCAGAAGTTTCATTTTTTAATACAAGCTTTTTTTGCTAACTGTACTTGCATTGTCATCCGTCCTACATATGTGTACCAAATTTAAAGTCAATCGGACCAACCGTTGAGGAGTTCCCTCCTGCGGAGACGGTCCTGGCTGGGTCACATGTACACAAAATTTCAGCTTGAAGATATCTGCCTCAAAATTGAGTCGCAAGATTTCACCTGGGGCCTTACCATGACGTCTTAATGCGTTTCAGTTTAGGTTCGCTCGCTGTCAGATTCATACTAAAAGTGACAGCTAAAACTTGAACTGAATCGGAATTAGGACGTCATGGTAAGGCCCCTGGACAAACATACTATTCGTTGCAAGTCAATATCTTTGTATTGTTGTATTGTATTGTTTTTGTTGTTGTTGTAATAATAAAAGGTGGGCATGTCGGTTTGCAGGTCGGCGAGCCAGCCCGACTTCACGGCGGCACAGGGCGAAGACAGCGGCATCGGGCAGGAGGTGCTGTTGCAGGAACCCGCCAGCATATTCGACCGGCCCGGCTTTGGCAGCGTGGCTTTTAGGTTAGGCTGGATATTACCATCAGCTAAATATGTGGCCTACCACCCTAACATTGAAAATCCTTTGGACGTCATAAAATATAATGTCGATCGTGGCTTCGTGGCTATTAACTTTAAAGTTCGACTTCAGCGACATTTTCATTTGATAGAACTTGGATGAAAAGTGATAGAACACCTTTTTGGGTGACCTTACCTAAATAGTTCATTGAAATGGACTTCCGCAAACGAGCCGAAAATGGTGCATTGTGCGAATCTGGGCTAGACTGAAATTTACCCAAGAATCGACGCGCTCGCTCGGTTCTCGTACGTTTCCGGATCGCTACCACAATTTTACACGCTGATTTAATAATGTCTATCGTTTTTTAGACCGTATATTTTTATTATTGAGTGTTGTGTTGCAGGCGGTCTATAACGGCGACGCTGAGCGCGATGCCGGCGGGCGGCGCCCCGGGCGAGGACATGTCGATAGGCTCCGCGGGCTCGCTGGCCGCGCGCCACGCATACCAGCCTCAAGAATGGACTTCGGCACAGTCGGGTAAGACAGAACATCGTATAAATCCCTTCTCTAAATGTTAAGTAGCGTGTGCGTGAAGCCTCTTCACGATCCCGATTAAAGCGCTCGAATATACCATTCGAATGTGGTGAGAAAGTGGTAGAGTAGAATATTGCATCCCAATTTGTTTTGTCAACTATTTGCATCCTGATTTTGTAGGAATACGCAGACTTATCACTTCCTAATGGTGACAACAGTTACATACATTGTGACGAGTATTGACACTACTTAATAACCCCGGGTTCGCAGTTAACTCTTAAGGGCCACTTGCACAGACCAGGGTTAACGACTTAACCCCGTGCTGGATGCTAAGTAGTGTCAAAATGTTTGGAACTGTCAATCATAACCCGGAGTTAGCGATTTAATTTTTTAACTCTGGACAGTCCAAGCGGGCCTAAGTAGATTAGTTAATTAATGTCCAAATTGTCCTCATTCCAGAGAGCTCAACAATAACTTCGGACGAAGAAGGCGAGGCGGAAGAGTCGGGCTACGGTTCACTCGAGCGCTTCTTAACGGCCTTTGGACTCGCGCAGTACATTCAAAAGTTTAAGGACGAACAGATCGACTTGGATGCTCTAATGCTTCTTACTGAGAGCGACATGAAGTCGCTAGGGCTTCCGCTAGGCCCTTACAGGAAATTGGTGACCGCTGTGCAGGACAGGAAGCAGGCGTTGACAAACCCAGGAGTTATCATCGATACTGCTATATAAAATGCAGTTTCAAGATATAACGGATTTATGGGACGGTGTTATTCAAAATAACTGTCAATCAGCTGAATACCTAAAACATGATTTACTTATTTCATTCGATAAGCCAAAGCGCCAGGATTTCTATTTGTACTTTTTCTCGTTGACATTCTTCAGAACTGAGTTGTGTATATTTATCTGTTACGGCACTGTCCGTTGTTTCTGTTCAGCGGAAATACTAAAACTGTATTTACGTCACCTTTGGCCGTAATTGGTATTTTACGCCCGCTTC
This sequence comes from Pandemis heparana, assembly GCA_963854515.1. Classification (NCBI taxonomy): domain Eukaryota; kingdom Metazoa; phylum Arthropoda; class Insecta; order Lepidoptera; family Tortricidae; genus Pandemis; species Pandemis heparana. The sequence goes on along the minus strand of OY978013.1, from coordinate 12,190,427 downwards.
GCGGACAGAAAATCTCACATCCTGGCCGAAGCAAGACGTAAAACTTTATACAAACCACGGGCGGTAATTCGTAAAGCCCCAGATCGCATATTTATGCCCCTCACCTTCGGTTCGGGCCACAAACACCTGCGATCTGGGACAATTACGAATTCACCGCCCTAGGTCTGTAATGTACTATTATATTTTTATGCAATTGCACTGTTTGTGTGTTTCGTGCGTGTTTGTCACCTTTTTCTTACATTCCATGGTCTTCGTTCTTGTTTCGTGATGATGTCATGTTTTAACTATACATTATTTAAGTGATATTCATGAATGTGATAAATAATCAAATCTTAATTATCCTGTCCAGTGAAATCGTCTGATATCGCCATATATTTCATATTTTTGTAAAAAGTTTTAAATACATTTTTATAAAACAAAAAGTTTTCTTTATGTGGGGATTCAATAAAACAAATGAAATCTCATTAAAAATTTAATTTGGAAATTTAAATACAATATCAAATGTAATATAATTCTACAATCTCTATTCTCATAAACGGAATTAACCTAAATTAATTTACAAAAGTGGCGAACTATTTGTTCCAATACTCCCTATTTCATCTAGCATTATTAAATACAATAAAATTACCACAAATGTTGATGTAAGATTTACGTATGTCCCGCGTACAGGACGGTTCTCAAATCCTCAGTCACAAAAGCACTCGTACCTACGTACCGGATGGTACGCTCTCATTCAAAAACCTACGCTAATAAACGAAGAAAAATAAAATTCATTATAATGATTCTATGAATAATTCAGAATTACCTTGTCGCCTTTGATTAAAAATGTGAAAATATATTGAACTACAAAATTATCTACTACCAGATATATAAGATATGTTTATTCTAATTTTCAATATTTAAAATGAGCATTCACGTCATAAGGCACAATATTCCAATATTTTATAGAATTTGTTCTTTGTATTATCTATCATTTATGAAACAAATTCAGTATCAGCTTACGACAGATCTTACCTCTACATTTGTTTGCATCGCGACACACTTATGGCGGAGTGCTGACACATCTTACAACTACCGTTCGGATAATACACCTTGTAAAATATTTTTATTACTAAATTCGTAACAGAGACGTTTGTTCGAAGTAACATCACATCGCAGTATTATTAAGAGACCAGCGGTGTCGGAGTTTCGAAAAGCCGTGCTCAGGGGCCGGGCAGGAGTTTACACATTGTATTGAACTGAACTTATGGAATTAACTGCGTCGGGCAGTCCCGTCCGGGATCGTAGGTCGACATTCACAGACGAAAATGTCAGTCGATTAAAATAGGTCTTAACCTAAAGTTCCATGAACATCGACATAAGTCCCGCACGGAAGCTGCCGCCCGATCCAAACTCGTGCATCGGCCAAAATAAATTGTGCCAATAGTAACAGATTTATCACTTGTCAACCAGATTCGGGCCACCCATAGGACTAAGACAATGTATGATTGCTTCTAGAACAGCAGGAGATTTCATATCGAAAAACCATGGGTGGTGTCGTCATAGGTGACGGCATTCGTCGAAACTCTTAACCATTGCATCTTGTTGGTTTGTTTTCGAAACACCCGCGCGTCAGTACATGAACGCTAAATACAAATTGCTATGTTTGGCAGACGTCTTCCTCGCCCTCTTGTTGTGCTTCCACCAGTGCCGGGGCGCGCGGCCGTCATCGTTGTAGTACGAGTACTCTGGGTAGGGGATGTAGGCGCCCGTGGCCGGGTCGATGGGCACCATGATCGGCAGATCGCTCATGGACACCGGCCTGTCGTACGACGACGCCGAGTCATAGTTTTTCGGCTCGGCGTACTGAGGGCTGTGGCACTCATTCTGATTCTCGATCTCGTGGCTCTGATTGCAAACGGGTACGCTTCTGCTCGTATCCGCTGAGATATTCGACCGGGATCTTAGTATCGGCCGTGTGGACGAGAAATCGGTGGAGTGTTGCATGTCGGTGGAATGCTGCATGCTCTTGGACCGCGGTCGCAGAGTCTGCGGGGGAGTTTCGTCTATTCGGGACAGCGTGTGTCTGCGGACAGGTCGGTAAACTCTCCTGTCGCCCAGCTTGGGTCTTTTGATTTTGCGGTGGGAGTTGTACGTTTCTAGCGATGTTACGGAGGCGTGGGGGTTCCGCGCGGGGGTTTGCGGGGCGGGGGCGTTGGCGAAGTGCGCCGCCACTAGTTCCCTCATCTGGTCGCATGCTCAGTAGTTGTAGGGCCCGTATTGCGAGCCGTGGTAGTAGGGGCCGGGGTAGGCCTGCGGAGGCGGGTAGCCCGCATACGCGTACTGCTGCTTTTGTGGGTACACTGGAATGTTGTGATGAACGGTTGCGAGTTAGTTTCCGATAAAAAATATAGTACATAGTTGGCATTTTTTATTTTAAAAAAGTTTGTGATAAAATGAGACTCAGTGAAAATCAGTTATGAATCTATGATTTTGATCAATAATTTTATAATTATTGAAGGTCGGGATAATCGAAGTATTTTGTACAAAAACCAATCTCCACCATGCATAACCGAAGCAAAATTTGGCATCCCTTTTGAAATGAATATTTACAAAAGAATTTCTGTGTTTGTGTTTGTATGAATGTCTTTGGTGATGATGATAAGTATAACATACTTCCATTAATGGAGAATGCACTGCCAGAAATTATAATTATAATAAAGCTGAGCATATGCGCAAAGGCAGCTTTGAGAACAAAGCTTATCAATGCTCAATCCGGTTGGAAAGTCTATTAGTGTAATCTTCATTAAATTTGTATGGCTTAATCTAAATGAGAAGCGTTACCCGGCATGAGATACTGCATGTTAAGCGCCTCTTCCCGCTCGCGCTCGCCGCGCAAGCAAATGGCGGCGGAGGAGAACAAAATGGCGGACAGCAGCGAGAGCCCGACGCCGCACCACGCGACCATGTAGGACCAATCGTACCACACGCGCGCGTTATCTCGCAATATCTGGTTTAGCGATGTGTAAGTGTAACAGGTGAGGATTGGCATTTATTTTTTTATTGTGCATGTTTAGGAATGGAGCGATTGCCATTTTTTTATTGTGTAGTCGTAAATTGTGTAAGGGTGGTGAAATTTGTTGTAGGATTAGTTTGTTGTAGAATTTGCGTTTAGGTGTCAGGTTTTGGTTGTTTTGACGATTTGTTTGTTTAATTAAGTGTTCAGTTTGGTTCATTGTTTAGTTATTATGTACACGTTGAAGAGTTGGAAGAGTTTTAGTGATTGTTATGTCGAGTATATACAACACCGTATGTTAACCCCGGTCGTTTTGTAAGCGTGTTAGTATTGCGTTTGGCGTAAACCAGATATTAAGAAATAGCGCAATTATTGATAATGCATTAATGGGTTGGTCGTTTCCGTCCGTTATACGCAGTAGCCAAGTTTCATAGATACATGAAAAGAAAGAGAAAAGCATTTTGTTAGTTTCACATACTTACTTAGGTACCTACTCATCAATTAGATGAAAAATTTAATAAGTGACACGTCTTTTAATTTCGTGTATATTTGAAATAGATAAATAAAATAAAATATAGGTACTATATTTTGTGCATGGAGCTGGTTTAAGGATAAATATAATAAACATAAAAACAGTACGTAAATAAATAAGGATAAAACGTCTCCTACGATCCTAAAAACCTGAAAAGGAAATTCCGTAACCGCGAAGCGTTAGTAACCGTCAAGATGGCCGACTCAAGATGGCGGCTGACCTGGCATAATGTACTGCACGTTATTCTGCTGTTCCCGTTGTTTCTCCTTGCTCAGGCAAATCGCGGCCGAGAAGAAAAGTATGGAGCTGGCGAAGGAAACACCGACAGCCAGCCACGCGAGGATGTACGACCAATCGTACCAGATCGAGGAGTTGTCTTTTAGCACCTGTTACGGGTCGGTAGTGTTTAAAATAAACTTAACTAGTTGAAATACTCTTTGTCGCCCAAAGATTCTGGCTCGATTTGAGTAAAAAACTTGAACAGACATTTGAGCATCCGCTATAATTCCAACAACATCTTGGGTTATGATGTCTTTACGTGGGTTTAAGAATATCGGCTTTACAGTCGATGTGTGCTTAGACACCAGTAAGTAATCTTAAATTCCATCGGATTTGCTGGATCTGCTTAATCTTACGTAATCGCATTGGTCCAATGGCTCTTCTGGCGCTCGTCCAGAAGAAAGCAACGATTTCGAAAATGGCGCTGTCACAATTTAACTGAGCATTAGATCTTAAATTCAGAAATAATACCGAACATTACTGATACTTGGAACTCGCTCGATATTATAAATAAACGTTAACTTACATTGGGCCATTGCTGGTAGTACTCTTCACCGACGACCTTCTCTTTTTCGTAAAACTCAACTCCATGCCATAATGCCATCGCTCCGGCTGCCAATAAACCTGGAATCATTAAAACACCGTATTAGTTCAAAATTATTATCGTCAATAATAACATTTCTTGTTCATATTATTAAACTAATACCAATAAGCAATAGAAATATGACAAAGAATTTGCAAATTTTCGTGTCATAATCATGACTAGACGATCTCATATTAAGATTTTTCAAAGTGAAAATATGAAGATTAACGTGGGAACAATAGCACGTAAATAGCTATCTTCCGCAAATGAAGCTTTCTATCTCCAATGCCTATTCTTCTGACCGCAAATAGGAAACTTAGGTAGGCGACTAGTAATGTAAAAGGTATGTTTAAGATAAGGTACTCCTAAACTTTATAAAGACAGGTGAGTAAGTACTTTTCATTTACGTTTCCTTAGCTACTTAAATGTCTAGAAAGCGCCTCACTCTCTCTATCAATAAGTCATCTGTGTCCATTTTTCAATTAAAAGTTAATCGAAGAAAGTTACTAGACTAATCCGAAGGACAGCACACGTAATTTCCTGATGTTGGGTCGATAACTGCGATCGAGTCGTTATAGCTATTAATTGACTTAGGATAAAGTTAGTCACTTGCATGTACCAACTTAGGTGTCTAGAATAAGCTATCAAAGATGATGAAGGTTTCCTGTAATTTCACATGAGACAGTAATTTCACTCCTGAAAAGATGAATTATTTTTTAATAATGAATTCGAGCCCCTACTTTTGGGGTGCGTTTCGTTATGGTAGACCATGTGACCTCATGTTAAAATAAATTGCTACGAATCCATACAGAGAACCCTTTCATTTAGTGGCCCAAACGTCCAACCTTAGGTGGTTACTGGGAGGCATGCATTAAAAGCACAAAATGAGAAGATGTGCTTTAATTCCTCATACTTACAAGTAACGAGCATCAGTATAGCGGTGGCAGTGATGTTCCCAGGGCTGCGTTTCCAGCAGCCGACGACGCCAGTCCAGAATGCGACGAACAGGGAGAAGAAGGCTACGATGAACAGAGCCACAGTGGAACGCGCCATGTGCAGCCTGAAACGTAATAACAAAAGATGAATAGGTTAATTAAATAAATGTCTTTCATAAAAGGAAGAGACTGTGCTTCCTTTATGTTCATAGGCAAAGATCCTCTGGTGCAGTTATTAAATACGATTACAGGAATTTAATAGCACAAAAGTGTGTAATGTGTATCTAACTAATATTATAAATGCGAAAGTATGGATGGATGGATGGATGTTTGTTTGTTACTCAATCACGCCAGAACGGCCCAACGGATCTGGATGAAATTCGGCACATAGATAGAGAAAAGTCTGGAATAGCACATAGGCTACTTTTTATCCCGGAAAATTGCGTAGTTCCCGCGGGATAGCGATAAACGAATTCTTTGCAGACGAAGTCGCTGGCAACAGCACTAGCAAAGAGTCTGTTTTTTCTAATGGTAATATTATCGACTGCGGCTTTATCCTCTCATTCTATTGTCCCACACTAACGACTGATGACCGTTACCTTATCCGATCATTATAATTAGCTTTAAAATCAATTAGACATAGTCACACATCAGAGGAACTACCATCCTTATCTATAAACCCTTACCATTCTTCCTCCTTATATATTCTTAGATTAAAACCGAAACCTTTGTCTACGTTATTTGGTACACACATCAGACGAACTACCATCCTTATCTATAGACCCTTACCATTCTTCCTCCTTATATATTCTTAGATTAAAACCGAAACCTTTGTCTACCAAATAACGTAGACAAAGGTTTCGGTTTTAATCTAAGAATATATAAGGAGGAAGAATGGTAAGGGTCTATAGATAAGGATGGTAGTTCGTCTGATGTGTGTACCAAATAACGTAGACAAAGGTTTCGGTTTTAATCTAAGAATATATAAGGAGGAAGAATGGTAAGGGTTTATAGATAAGGATGGTAGTTCCTCTGATGTGTGACTATGTCTAATTGATTTTAAAGCTAATTATAATGATCGGATAAGGTAACGGTCATCAGTCGTTAGTGTGGGACAATAGAATGAGAGGATAAAGCCGCAGTCGATAATATTACCATTAGAAAAAGCGTTTAAGTGACGAATGCTATCAGTAATTCCGCTGTGGAACAAGTACCTATATCTACTTTGTATACTGTAACAATGAAAGACTGGTTATCAATTGACACAATATGCTCAACCGGTTCGAATGCAAACACAAGTCCGTATGTACAAAGATCCTATACTCTTACAACTTCAACTTTAACTTGGAAATGTTAATATAATACGTAAGTGAAGTAATATTCTAATTTTATTCTCACGTTTACTTAAAACATTTACCACCAAATTAAATATTTACGATACAAATAGTGCTACCGCATTCACTGCTGTGAGAAAATCTTCGTTCAATTAATTAGCCCATCGAGAATTTCACGTAACACCGCGAAATCTTTATTTTCACGCCATTAGTACAGTTTCTACGGAGTTGATTAATGCCAATGCAGATGGAACAAGCGGTACCGTTAGGCCTCTGGGCGGCAATTACAACTGACATGGGCCGTGGAATGCCTTCACTGTGCTTTGCATAGCTAATATTCACTTGAGCTATGCCAGTAACAGTTATGAGCAAGTTGTTAGTATATTAATCAGATTCGAAACATTGATTTGTTCGAATAGTGAAGTAGACGGATCAATTACTAGGTACAACTAAGGTAATATTATTGTTAGACTCTGGATGATGCTCTAGCGTGCAGCACCAATAGGTATGCCTACAAAGAAAAACATACTAGTTTTGTCTGGTTTAAGTCGGAATTTCTGAATTGTTTATGCCCCCGTTACAATGTCCTTCCCTATCTCGTGGTCATTTTGGTTCCATCCATCCTTATTCCTAATCGAAGTCACAAGTAAACAGGAAGCTTTATGCAAATTTTCAGCTTTGTCAGTTGAAAGGTTTTTACTGAGCGTTGTTAACTGAATCAGTCGGTTAGTACAGCTTTTCCTTAGAAGTTTTAAGATGACACCGGGTTTGTACAGCTGTCACTGATAGCTAAGTCACGCGTTACTGACACTCCATAATCTTTATAAAATTTTCGGAAATCGAATATTCCTAAATGTTGTGTGAAAAGAGAACGTAAAGAAAACCAATTGAGTTATTTTGGAATTGTCGATCAAGAGAATTCCACGAGCTTTACCTGTTCATTGCATCGTCGGAGAGTCCTTTTGTCTCGTTGTTCTCGTCAGGGATGAAGTAATCCACATTGCTGCAGTGAGTCTCCACGGGCGATAGGTAGATTTCAACTATAACAGAAGAAATTTGAACTTAATAACGATTATTACCGCAACCACTGATGGAAATAGAACAGTGGCATATGCAAATTGTGATTCGTTGATGTTGAAAATAAAAGTAAATAAGTTGGTAGTGAAATACAAACATATCTTTGACGACTGTTTAGTAGGTAGTAGGTTCGTATTTAGGTATTGAAACAAAAATATCCTAAAAGTTACAAAAAGTCCTGAGTGAATCAGCTTTCGGTCGTTTTATCCGCAATTGGTTGACGTCATTATAAAACGCAATTTCGTCATTCAGACACGATTCACGCTGTGGTATAGGATATTATTTGTTATTCCTACAAAAGACTTACCTACTCATAAATATGACTATGCACTACGTATTTCGAGAAAACATAGTAAATGTTATAGAACCTACTTAGGTACTTACCTACGTATAAAACCGAGTCTTAACTTTTATAAGGCATGGTCTACTCTCAGTCGTCCCGTCATTACTTCACAAATATCTATCAGAGAGCCCCTAACAATAATCAACCGGGGTATATAACCATAGCTACAGAAGCTAAAAAAAATATTTAAAAAAAAATTGGAGTAAAAAAAATTTCTATTTTCTATAGGAATGGTAGTAGTAACTGTAATAATTCCTATAGAAAACATAAAAAAAAATATAATTTATTATGTATAGAGAGTAAGATAGACCCGGGAATACCTAAGTCTTCTTACTTATTTCACTAAGTTTGAGTAACGAACGTATTGTGAGTATAAGGTTATTACAAATATGAATTAGTCATTGATTGTGAAACCAGATCACAGAATATTTACTACAGGAGGCCTCGTTACCGTCCTGTCACTAAAGAATTCGGTCGCTCAGGGCTATCAAACTAGCAAAGAAATGTTGAATTACTATACCTACCAAGTGACTATTCATCATGTTCTTGTGATGTGTTATTATTCACAATAAAAGAGGATCATAAAAACCATATGAGTAGGACAATTACCTTTTTAAACTTAGGTTTCACAAGAAATTCAAATCCCTACCTCGATAAATCTCATACATTACCTATTTAAAGACTAAAACATTGATTACACTTATACAGAATAGAGGAACCATGATTTTAGTCTCTGTATTCCACATCCACAATGTGTGGTAACCCTAGAGGAGGCACTGTTGAGCAAATACCAAGCGCGTGCGCCGATAGACAATGGTGACCAAACGTGATTCAAATACAGAAACTAATGAATTTAAGCCAGAAAAATGGGACTGTGGGCCAAATACTTTATTCCACGAAGCATGATCGGTTACCGTTTAAGCGTTATGTAAAACTTTTTGAACAAGAATGACAATGATTACTACGTAATAGTATAAATAAGGTTTTGTTTTATCGAGGACTTTTAAATGTTTATTATTACATTAATGAAAACCGGATACAAGAGTAATTTTGAAATGAAATTAATGTGGCCTATAAAACATAAAACTGCACATAAATATGTATGCATTTACTGATGTAAATACTAGATTACAATTACTGACAATAACAGTAACCTATCTGACTATTTGCATACAAATAGCAAAAGCGGTCTAAATTTCTCGAGTTTACAGTGTTGAAAGCTGACTGCAAGTTTATAGCTGACCAGAACAGGAACGTAATCTAAGTAATCTAGAGTCGGTAAATGTACTTTGAATTGTAAAGTTATTTGAATGAAGACAGTCCTACTCTACACTTATCATAGGTGACAGCATGGGTGAGTCATGAAGATCTTAGAATAGAGCGAGAAATTACAAATATGATTCAACATAACAATCACTACAGACCTAAAGATGTTATACCTATAGGTTCATTCATAAATTGTGATCAACTTATTCATTGATAAATCCCACACAATCCATTGAATCACAGGCAACCTTGATCCGCGGATCCTAGGGCCTACGCGAATAGATGAGCAATGAACCAGGAAGAACCGATCCCAATGAGCACAATAGCCCGGAGACAAGACGTGGCCCATTGTTCTAGCAGATTGAAGATAAGTGTTGTGATTTCGCCTTCGAGGAATCAGGATGATGGGAGAGTTATTTGGTATCAATCCGAATGTTTATTTTGCGAAAGTACAAAGTTTAAAGCAGAAACGACATCAGAAGAAACTCTACAAAACTATGTCAGTTAAGAATTAAAACTCGTAAAGATGTATATCGATGATGTTGTTGTTGCGTTGCGTTGTTTTAATAGAGGAATATACATTGCAAAAGTGTTTGTGTTATATGGTAATTATTTCCCGAACGCTGGGGAAACTCGGCCATAAAATAAATTGACACTAAGTGAGTTGCGAGCGCAAAACGTCATTCCAAAAACCTACATTTATTTTCCGCGTGTTGACTTAGGTACAAATGCCCCGAAAAAATTACGCCAGCAATAAAAAGATAATGTTGAAACCTGTTCCTAGTTCCCACAAGTGGATGCCACTTCAAGTCACATCAATTGATTGCATCTCTCGTTCTGATGTGCATTAATGTTACAAGTGTGAGGGAGACGGATTGCGACTCGGCTGCGAAAGCGGAATCATGTTTCAATTTCGTTAGAAAAACTTTGTAAAGCGATACGTTGTCTCATGCAATAACCGATATACCCGGAGGAAAATAAGTTGTACTGTAGTAATGATGTAACCAGTGAAGTCACTGTAATACAAAGCAATGATGATACAAAAATGTCGCTTCTTATTCAAGGTGATAAATTAATAAGTATAATGTATGTGGGAAATGATTCATACAGAGAACTGTTAGAAGATAATAGACATGCTATTGCAAAGGTCAATGTGTTAACATGAGCATGTCTATAAACCTACCAAGTTGCAGACCAAATTGGTGCGAAGCGCAATTAGACTGGGTGCCGGCATAGTCACAAGACAATATTTTGTGCAAATGAATATTCAATGACAATGAGCAATTTGAATTTACAGCGCAGTGGCATTGTCCTACCCACACGGCAAATAACACAGTTAGTACCTTACAGTAAAACCCAAAGCCTTAATATTTTCACAGCTTCGACTAACTTCACAAATGATAATAATCTTTATGTAAGTAAATCCCACAGCAGCTAACAAAGTGAAATCTAAAAAGCACTGAAACATTATGAGGCTACATTAAGAAACAAGGTGTTCGAACGCATGCTACAAGTAATCATGAAAATGTGGTGACGCCAGACGTGAAAGCTGTATTTATCAGACCTGATACGACCAGGAATGCATGATTCAAAAACCGCTCCACGTTCGATTTTGGACCGTCGCCAAATATGATAAGTGTGCGACGAAATAGGTGACCCGGTCCGCGCGACATTTCAGCCGGTCGTAGGCGCTTAGAGAAAGTTGCTTCGGACGTCCTTGTTGCGAATCACCTGCTTGGTGCAGCCTGCAGTTAGGCAATGCGATTAGAAGCGCTGTTTACTTGAATTTAATGGGTAACTTCTAAATTGAAACTTACTTAGGGCCTGTTTCATTTCATTATTCTCTGTTAAAATCTTATCTTAAATAAGTAACCAGATTCCAATGACTTGTAGGTATCATGGATATCTCGCACTTGACATTAGAAATTTAACGGAGAGAGGTGGAACAGGGAGTTAGGCCGTCATGCTGGAAAAGTTAAATCTCTATTAGTAGTTTCAAAATATGTGGCACTGTCAAACGTTAAACCAGATTTAACGACTAATACAAGATATTTTTTTCCTAGAAAACAGCCTTAGCTTCTTCTAACAAAAACTTTCGTCTAAACGAGGATTGCAATGAAAGTCTAAGCAACCAGAATTTACTGCCTTTAACCGTTGAGATTATTCTCTTGACCCCAGAAAGTAAAAGAACGGACAAAATCCTACTTTCATTGCAATTAGGGCTTACATCAGGAGAAATTATTACAGCATTAATTTATGGCAAGGTGAAAGTCGTCCGGCTATCGGTCAAGCGAAGAAACAAAATGCAGCCCCGAGCCTTGCATACGCAAGTAATTTTGTATATAGATACAACTTCCTCATTTTACGTTATATAAGAGTTACATAAAGTTTATAATAACACCTCTAAAACAATAGGAAATCGCACGTAGAATGGGCATTAAGACAGCGCCGTGAATGCGCATTAATGCATCGCGCCATGGACGTTCACTTGTTTATGGACTTTCATTAACATATCGTTCTTTACGGCCAAACTTTGCTCTCTAGTGCTGCTTCACAGTTGCCTACGCTTCATAAACTGCGAATGACGGAAACAATTACTGTGAAGCCAACCGTTTCCATTTCTAGACTCCTATTTTAGGGAAATCTTATGATTATTTTATTGAATCAGGCGTTACTTTGCGGATTAATTTATGGCATGAATCTTATGATTTGTCAAATCACGACGCTCGCAAGCAGCTATTTATTGTCACACATGACGAGCAATCTTTTGCTCACTATATTAAGCATCAGAGAAATCTATGCCTTAATGAGTAAGAAATATAATGTTAAGTGCCCCGCTTAAGTCTGTCATATTACGATCCTGTAATTAACAAGCCATAGCAGTAAAAGAAACGACAGGAAAGAAAATCCAAAATGGCCGATCCAGTAATTCTACGGCTCACTTTTCCCGCGTATTACCCGTTTCACTTTCACCTCCATTTTCCAATGTACCTAGAAGGCCAACAGGTGTTAATTTACCCAGCGCTCGCAGACCCTCGGTATGCTGGTTGGAATGTAGGTAGAGGCGTGGTTTAGGTGCCTCTAAACTTACTTAAACATTTGATGGTTTTACTTAGCGTGCGAATTTTTTATGACCAACCACGAAAATTTTCTCGAAATACTTATGGAACGATATACTTACGAGTAGAAGTACTAGCCAGCTAGCTACTACAGAACTAAGAGCTCAAACTTTCATTACCTACTTATATAGCAATTCTGAATCACTGAATGACTCATCATTCCCATAAACGACTCTACCATATCTTGCACCAGGAAATCTGAAATTTAGATAAGGGATAAGGCCGGATTTCACGGAATTCCCACGGGATATACGCCATTTTTTCCACAGAAGCCAAGCGATATAGATTAGGGCGACATAGACCCTGGAACCTACAAAGTTAGGAGAAGCTACTTAATTTAAATCGAAAACAATGTGAAAACATAAAGCATGCTAGGCTTTTTCGATTCTTTAGCCTACCTTGAAGCTACAATCTGTGATTGTTATGTTATATTCATAATTTTTAAGCTACGTTACGAGTGTTGCAAATTTTAAGTGATGTGTTATTTTAATTTTCAATTTTATCTTTTCTTGCAACACCGAAGCGAACTGTTACAAAAGTCCGGATGAACTCAAGACCGTGCAGGATCGTATCTCTCGAGGCGGCCTGCCTTGTAATTTTATTGTTTTCGTTTATTGCTAGATTATTCTGAGCACATTTACTATTTATTATTATTTAAGACTTGCATAAGAGACCGTCGCTAGTTATTTTGCATATTCGCTCGAAGTGATCTCAGGTAATTATTGAAATAAACCCAAAATTACCAAGCGACCGAGCAGATTTTAAGAATAATTTTTAAACCACAAATGGGCGACACCTACTAACAACATTACACGCCTCGTCAACTACTACGACAAATGCCTCTTTTTTTGTCATAGGCCAGATTTAGTACCAACAAAAAGCAGTAGCTGCTTAGTTTGCCAAACATCACGACTACACCGTTTAAAGAAAGTAAAATTACCAATCAAAACGAGGAGCAAGACTTCGTGCCTATCCATAAATATAAGTAGGTACCATGTTTTATGTGAACACACGTTTGAAAAAAAATCGAATCGTGATACGGTAATATGCCAAAATATTGTGAGAAAAAAAAGAGTCACACGTTATATTATGTAGCTGCGTATGTAGTTGAGTTTTGGGTTAGCGTGACCAAGAGTTAAGACACACAGGTTAAGATTAACTGCTGTACTCACAGACTCCTAATCAATGGGAAATGGTAAGTAATGAACGACTGAGGCCCACTGTTCATGGAAGCTTATCTGCCTAGACACGTATTCGTCATTTCACGCTTCGAGTACGCTCGGTAGCAGCCTACATACAAAATAGACTACGCCTCCATGTGGACAGCCCGACCTTAATATTAATTGACGTCTCTGTGTGCGGCAGTGTAACGTGTGTTCGGAGTAGCTCGCAATCTGTGAGAATTGGTTTTTGGAGAGTGTTCTGAGATAAAACCGGACGGAATGACGAACCGGCAACAATTAACAAAACGAGTCTCTTATCTGGACTACTAATAAACTTAGTCGCTGTATTTTAAATAATACAGACAGGTTAATTCCTTCAAAAGTGAACTCAAAATCTAGAAGCTTTGGCTAATATTTGAGTACATTCTATGTGCGTTCTTTTCTGCCACATACCATTAACCAATCAACCATCAACCAATATGTTAAAAAAGGAAATATAGAACACTGGTGAAGGTTTTAAAAACAGAACAGAAGATTCTGCTATGTATATCAATAACAGCTAAGTTGTTTCATCAATTATTACTTTGGAAATACGCATATATATGGCAAACGTAAAAAATCCCACGAAACATCACAAACCAGTCGAGAAGTTAACATTCACATCACAGTAATCTTTAACAGCAATTAAAGTGTCCTGTTCAGTCTTAATTAAAAACTTCTTACGCACATAATTAAAATGCGTAATAATGTTTATTTTAAATGTTGAATTTATGCACATTCAATTGCGTAATTGAAATTAAGAAGCGCGTTCCCGTGGTTCTTTGAAGATGTTGTATAAGGTACAATAAGAGAAAAGAAGCGTCGAAAAAAGCATAATATTATCTAATCTGGTTACGTACAAATGACAGCAAAATAATTGTTCCATACTTACAAGTATGTACAAAATATGTAATGGAAACTGAAGAAGTTATGCATGTATATACTCGTATACATATAATTTATTAGTTTTCGTAAAGGAACGTTTAGAATAGAACTTCAGCTTTTTGACATCTCCTACACAGACGTCGCATTTTTTTTCCGTTTTCTTGGTACCGCGGACCAACACAAAATCCTGAAAACTTTATCGAATACTGTTGTTGGGCATAAACCTTACCTCTCGAATTTCACAGTTTTGTCCGCAAAGCTCCGTTTGACGAAATGTCAGAAGAGACCTAATATTTTTACTTGAAACCTATAAGAACGATGCGAGCACGACTTATCAATATTCCTATTGCGTGCGTTCATACCCGATTATCAAATCGTGCCAAGCTTCGTGTCAGAGTGACACTGTGACAATGAAACAAACCATTAAACCAGGTTTCCTGGAACACATCTGCATGCCTAATAGCTGTTATTTTTTGTCCAAACTGTGCAACAAGCAAGTCGTGTGTATCTTGCGGCAAGCGAGGCGAGAGCGGTCAAGCAACGGGATTGGACGGAGTGCACGCATCACGCATGCCACAACCAGTAGTGATAATATGATTGTGACTGATCGTACTAACTAAATAACTTCCTAATTATATCCTTAGAGCAGACGCAAGTGCACGATCTTTTGTTTGTAAAGATTCCGCGCGTACATTTTGTTACGAAATGTAAGAGTAAATTTAATCCTAATTAGGATTTGTCTATATCGATACATAACACTCGGGCGACGCGAAGTTTATTGACGTTAGTACTAACAGGGTGAACTAACTGCATTCGGAGACTTTCGAGTTAATCTCTACCATACGGTGTAGCCTCTGTAGAGCAGTGCCATCTGTTATTGAGTAGCTATTAGGTACTTAAGGAATTTCCTTACTCGCTACATGGCCATCCTCCATTGATTTCTAGATATGAAAAACTTCTAATCCTAGATTTTAAAGCCATTAAACTACCGTGGCATATACATACACATATATAATTTATTATTATTACTATACAATAATAGCTCATTTAAAAGTAAAGAATAAACTACTTCTATTAATAGAACACAAAGGCAAGTCTGACATGTCACGAGATAATCACACATCATTTATTTTTTAATCATACCCAACCCAACCCAATACTTTCCCGTCAGTTCTAGCTGGCCGACTGGCACTACAAAATATCACTCATTATAGATAAATGGAGTCTCGCTCTAAACGTACCTCGCACGTAAATGTCACAAACTGAAAGTCCCCTACGACGCCTACCAAGAAAACTAAGCATTTTGATTTCTAAACGACACTGAAAATTAGAACACATAGAAAAATCCGAAAAGTAAAGCTATGGCCGGGACCCATAGCCCGGTCATAGCTTAACTTTTCGGATATTTCTATGTGTTCTAATTTTCAGTGTCGTTTAGAAATTAAATTTCTAACGGTAAAACGTAAAAGTAAACATTAAAAATCAAGAAGTAAAATTTCTTGATTCAGTTGATATTTCCTAAGCATTTTGAGTACCTAAGGCCAAGCCTAGGCTATCGTACACGTCCGATAATGCATTCAATCAAACTGGGTTCATGTTAGGATTTGATCAACATTCTTTCAAGGTACCTACGCCAGTCGCTTACAACACACTTATAAGAATAGTTTCGCTGCCTTTTGCGAAATGTTCAATGCCACGATATTTTCGTTCATCATACGAGTATGCATCATTAATTGCAGCTATTGTCGCTGCGAGTAACACAGGAACAATGTGTTGTTATCCGTCTAAAAAACAACATAATAACGGAAATATACATACATAAAATACTTCGTCCCGCACTTTCGCATATCTGGAGGTCGAATATCACTAAAACAAAGTATAAAACAAAGTCGCTTTCCGCTGTCTGTCTGTCCCTGTGTATGCTTAGCAGTGGCGTGGCGTCCATAGAACTCGATTCCCACCGGCTTGCCTATTTTAAGGCAGTTGGGCAATTTACTGTGCAGAATTAGAGGAAAAGGCTAGTTAAGTTCCCTTCGGCTTGCCTTCTGATATACTTGACGCCACGCCACTGATGCTTAGTCTTAGTTCTTTAAAACTACACAACGGATTTTGCGTTTTTTTTTAATAGATAAGAGTGATTGAAGAGAACGGTTTATATGTATAATTCTACGCAAACGAAGTCGCGGGCAGAAGGTAGTAAATTATATAATGAGGATAAAGCGTTCATGATGTTCGGAATTAACCAATTAATAATTTTAATTAGAATTTAATTTAATGGCTGTATAATGAAAATAACTCTTATCCTCAATTTAACGAAGTCACTAATATAGCTTAGTCATACTAATACACACGCAGTTAATATTTTGCCTAAAATAATCTTTAATTTTTATATCTTTACTAGCTGTTGCCAGCGACTTCGTCTGCAAAGAATTCGATTATCGCTATCCCGCGGGAACTACGCAATTTTCCGGGATAAAAAGTAGCCTATGTGCTATTCCAGACTTTTCTCTATCTATGCTATGTACCGAATTTCATCCAGATCCGTTAGGCCGTTCTGGCGTGATTGAGTAACAAACAAACATCCTTCTATCCATCCATCCATCCATACTTTCGCATTTATAATATTAGTTAGAAGTAATGAGGCGAATTTTAGAAACGCGTCATTTTCGTAGGTCGAATTTAAGCAATAATCTACGTTTTGCATGATGTTGAATATTATATCTTAGTAGGGGCTATGTCCAGGTAAGCCTTTATCCATGGGCAAAGAGCTCATCCGTTAAAGGCTGATAAGCATTATACACAAAGCTAATTTTCATAATAATCCAATAATTACGGGTATTAAAACTGTTTACTTGCATGATGCCGCAATCAAGTCAACATGATATCCATGCCATGACATCACTTGCTTGGAAAAATATACTGTAACTCAGCAATTTAGCACCACAACAACTAAAGTTGATTAAACATCAGTTCTAAATGGGGATTGTAACAAAATTTTATATTCCAAATTAAATATGATTTGCAACTTGACAACTAAGATCTTTAGTGACCCTCGCAAGGTTAAAACAAATCAATTTATTGATGTAAGAGTTATCAAATAGGTCCTTGCATTTTGTATCTAAAGTTCTACAAAGGAACAAAGATACTGAAATACATAAACTACAGATATTTGCATATATGCTGTTAAACACATTAGTCTCCTTTGAGTCACACAGTGGGCTAATAAAATAGCAACAGAATGATATAAGCCCGTATCAATAAGCAAACATTATACACTATTTATACTGGCAATAATATCTAATTAACGTCTACTTCTAAGCAAAAAAATCGGCGGTTGTTATTAGCAGGAAGCGACAAACCAGTTGACCTTCTCAAATTTTGATTGAAGTTCATCATCTCTGTAATCTTTAGACTAAATTGTTCAATTTCAAAAATTGCAGCCATTTCAGCGCTCATCCCGTCATATTTTGGTCAACTAGGACAAGACAATCTTGATTTTTAGCAAGTTATCGTAAGAGGTTAAGATTTATTTTACCAAATCAAAAAACAATTGAAGCGAGGAAAACTGGAAACTGTAACGGAACGGTAATTAGAATTTAACTGTTGTTACGTTAGTACTATTACTTATTCTGTGCTGTTGTTTAACGTTTATACCTAAAGTTATATAAATTTTAATGGTATTGTGAGGATTTATTTGATCTAGTAGTCACATAGACGAAATATACAATAAGAAACATTGTACCGCGCAGCGTTAACTTTACAGATTAGACCTAAAGTTCATCTAAAGTTAGCCAAAACCATGACGATTTTACAAAAAAAAAACACGTAGGTTGGGTTAAGATAAACTGTTATCAATTAGCATAAATATGTATACACATGGGTAGAGTTTAATACGCAATTCGGTGACGAGAGCATTTGACATGTCGTCATTTTGAGCGTGGACGGTATTGAATACAATGTTAATGACACGTAATTATTCTACGCTGAGAACTATTCGCAGTAGGCTCAGCCTTGTGACTTGACAACTACAACAACACCTTTAAATTGCAATAAGAACTCTTTTATGTCACAGCGCAGTACTGGTTTGAGATTTCGTAACATGTGTGATTTTTTATAACAGCTACTATTTAGAGCTTAATCGAGATCACACCTTGATTTTTATAAAGGTTATCCGGCCAATACCGACATTTTTTAACATTCCGATGATTGCACCCCCAGGGCAAAGCGCGTTATAAATATAGCAAGATATGAAGAACATGTTTATCACTCCATTATACTATAACAAACGAATTTCCATACAAAGTAGCACTTACTAAGTGACTCACTGATTGTATCTCTTAAAGGAATATTAGCCTAGGACAACATTCCAAACGTAAGAATGTTCATTGTACGTTCAACAGTTGTTAGGTAATTATAATTATCTGTGTCTTACTGAGCACACATTGTTTGTAGTACCTGTACCTATTAATAAGCTTTTCTTTCTACAGCAGTCTAAACAATCGTAAGTTTTGATAGCCTAATACAAAAGACCTCGACAAGGGCCCTCAAAGCCTCATTAACAGTATGATTAGAGTATGAACGTCATCCCAGTTCCAAATAACAGAAACAATTAACAAGTTAGTGACGAAGACAGCGGAAGCGTGACCTTATGCTTAACAACAAATGAATAGCTCCAACCGTACTAAGTATAGCTTGACTTAACGCAACTTAAATAACGCAGATTCATATAAGTATGAGCGCGGTTAAGTGTCGAAATAATTGTTTTTCTTTCTGAGGTAACGCTTAAATTATTTAACTCGAGAGAATCTTTTAAACGTTCAGGCTAACCACATTTTGCCTTGGGGCACCCGCGACCTTCTACTGCCTCAATCTTTATCTTAATCGCCGGTAAAAAAAGGTTCGTACGCGCATCTCCCTTCTCGAAGAGTGAGATGAGAATATCGTCGCGCTCAGGACCGGTTGTCTCTCGGTTTGTAGAACGGTGATTTCACCTGTGATACCCAGCACCAACGTTTTTGCTGTAAAACGATGCAAAGCGATTATATTCTTCGCTTCCCGAGAAAGCAAAGTGAGTCGACATTTTGTAATCGAGATCGAATCGTACATAATCGCGATCGGTTGAAGACAACTATGATCGATGATTATTGGTCCTGCAGTGGCGCTCGCAATCTCCGTCAATCTAAATTAAACGCTTTTTGTCCCAATGGTCTAGTTCAAAGATTAAATGTTGGCCTACATGTGCTAAATTATTCTTAAATCGACAGCTGATTGAAGACAAAAAATAATTGCGGTTGGACAAATTTAGCGCGCGTGATAACTTGTTCTGGTATGAGTTGTTATTGGATTGCGTGATTCATGACTGTTAAAATATCGGCTTCGTTTGTTAATGTATGGATCAAAGCTGGTTCTTGCTTAACTGAACACTCGAGTTTATTGTCTCGGAACCCGACTTATATAGAACCATTATCGAGTTTGCCAACGTCATTCTTTTCAACAGGTATGTAATGTAGACAACAGAATAGTTTATTATTCTTTGATTATTATGAAACTGTTAAAGTTGATTTCTCGACTAATTGTTTTGATTGCTTGATGTCGTCGTTTGTGTCAATTAACAAAACAAAATTTAATTATTATTATAGTTTTAACCTACGATTACCACTACGAATACGACTACGATAATGCTCAATAAAATTAATCAATAATCATTTAAAATTAAGTTAACAATGTGACAAAACAAACCAGTCATTACAGGAAAAAATAATATTTGTGGTTGGAATATAGATACGTACTCACACCATCCATACCACAAGCTATGCAATACCAACACATCTATTTGACGTAATTAAATGATTTGGACAACCTCACATTTTCCTGCACCACTAGTAATATTTTGCTACTTGACTTGTGTCACGACCCTCCAAAGTCGTACTCACTCATATGACAACGTTCAGAAACTTCGTCCTCCCCGTGAGATCACACCTGCCGACCTGCGACCTTTCATAAACGACGATGCTACGCCTATGCCAAACATTGTAAACATACTACAACTACCTACTTTTATTAGGTACCACGGTAAATCTGTCACAATGACTCCACCAAAATAACACAAGGATGATTCCTAACAGATTCAAAACAGTAAGGAGTCAAGGCCGCGACCCCGACTACTGATCAGCTTGGCTGTGGGTGGAGTTCCGTAGCTATTGTCTTCAGAACAAACTAACAAACCGAGTTTCGACATCGCTATTTGATTTGCTATTTAGCGAAACATGGGACGCCAATTTATGCCTGTTGGTATAGTTTGGTTACACCTATATGCAGTTGTTGTCTTAAAATATTTGATGTGAAATACTCGTAGTCGTTCGAAGATAAAATTATTTTACAGTTTTTGTTTCGTGTGGACATTTAAGTCGTATTGTACAATTATCAGTACAGTGACAATCTAAACGTGATTTGTAAGTAGCCATAGCCTTGGTGCTGTCTGGCCGAGCTAAGCAAAGCACGTACCACTCGCACGCAGCTAGTAGTTTATGACCAGACCTACATTATACATACCACCATTGTAGATAGCGAACAATATATTCTGTAAGAGTCGTGATATATCGCTGGAATTCTTTGGAATTGTCCTAAGAATGGACAATGCGTGATTTCTCACGAGGAAAATGATGTGATCATTTCGATATGAAACATCACTATCATAATATGCATGCAATTGTTTACTAATTCTGGTATTCCACTTATCAAAGGTAGTTGACGAAATGTGCTCTATTTGCAATAAAACATCTTTGATATCTATCATCATCATCATCTTTGATAAATGTTTCACTATTAAACCATTTTTGATAAATAGGTACTTAGATAAACGGAATTCCATTGTTTTCTCAATTCAGAATTATAAGATTAGGTAAAGTTTACTGTGAACCTTTAAGACGCACCACACAATAACCAAGGAAGTCATTAACATTTAACTTACTAAACCAAATGATAAAAAGTATTAATAATCGTTGATCGAATGACTGTTAATTAAAGAAATTCGTTTTACGCACACGTACGGCCTAGACCTTCGGATCTATTTTGCATACAAAACGAACATAAGCCCCAAATGCGTCCACCTAACCTTGCAAATATGGCCACCAGTAGTTTAAGGGGCGTCTTACTCGTACTGAATATATGAGACGTAATTAAGGTGCACAGGCCAGCTTTCAAAACTGACAAAGTGACCAAACGAGATCTGAGAATCCAACCCAGTCAAAAGTTCATATAGCAACTACGCACATTGCCAGCAAAATAGAATTATTGTTTATTTTATCCTCATAGGTTAGGTTAACTCATTGCAATGCTGGAAATTATATTTGTCACACCAAAAATGACAATGGAATTATTCAGTGATGCAGAAACGAAACCATGGGTTCGATAATGCGCTCTTGATCTCGTATCTCGTCCCACGTCAAGGCTATTAATAATTCACAAAAAGTAGTGCGTTGTGCTCTTACTCTAAAACATTTATTGCTGAGATCATTTTATAATGTACATATATGTATATTGAATGTTATTAATTCTCATGACTCAATTGTTTCTGGACGCCAAGGCGTGGTTCTGATTCACTCGTTAGTCGCTTTCTATTATTTATTATTTAGGTTTTCGGCATGATGGATGCTGCCGGTTGAAAGTGAAATTCGCCTAATCACAGACGTGTTCAGGGTTCGTTATTTGCAATTTTTTAAAACGGCAGAGCTCGCTAGTGTTGCTCGGTTTCACACCGGTTTGCCGTGTAGAGAAATTCCGTGTTATTTACATGCTGCGTATCGTCCATCTTGGTTCCTCAATCGCTTCAGCAAATAACCGCTCTATGCATATTTGGGTAGGATAGGGTACAGTTCATTTACTAAATGTCCTCTTGGTTATAAAGCCACTTTTTAAAAACAAAACCGGAACGTATTTTTGATTACGCACTATGGCATTTTAACCACAAGTTTCAATTCTATAAACTTGTCGCAAAATGGCACTGGCACCACAATGTCACAATTACGAATCGGTCCAACTATTCAGGACACCACGCTTATTTTATTTATTAGCAACAGTTAGCGATTTACCGCACACCTGTTCCACTGACCATAGCGTTGGAAAATATATCAGAGCACTATGTGTTCTATTTGTTCACATATTAGAATCATACTGCAGTGAGGTTTTGTTTGCGCTCCAATAGGCTCATCTCATCATTACCATGGGCGATCAATTAGAGTTAGCACTGTGGTGATTCTTTTGTGAGGTTTCTTAGGAATTACGGAATCTATAATTATCTCTTAATGAATGCAGTAATTAGCGCAGTTTGAAAACCAACTTTTACACTCATTGTAATTTCCGTATCGTTTCTTTTATAGTCCTCTAAATTGTCTTTACGCACGGAGTTAGACGGTGATAACTAAAAATCTAGCATCTTGATTTTATCAATATACATAGGTACAAGCACTTATTAAGATTTTATATTTACAAACACAGGTGGCGTAAATAGCGAGTCACGACTGCGGCAGAAGATTCAACAAATATTGTTGCTAGAATAAGTCGTAGTAAAATAAATGTTATAAGTTTTAAAATAAACAATAGTAAACATTCAAGCATCAAATGATCGGACATGAGTTCGCTTCGCAATAGATGATGTCAGAAGTCTTGTAAGTATCTTGATGATCCAATCAACATCACATCAGAAATTTATTTCAATGTTGAAAGAAAAGACGTTTATTTTATTTTCCGTAATAATCTCACGTTGACGTGCACATTAGGGCTTCCAAATACCGGACTTTTTCAATACCGGTATTAATACCGGATTTTATTTTTTCAATACCGGGATCCCGGGATCCCGGTATTGAAGTGGGTATCAAGTTTTTTTTTTCAATACAGTCAATTATCAATTTTTCTCAATCTTTTCGATGAAAAAATCAATCAAAAGAACAGTATTTAGTTAATAAACATATTAAATTACAACAAATTTTAATTTTAACAAAATTCCGTAGAGTAATCCTAATCATAGTCTTTTACACCAAATGCTTTTTTACCATTCTTTAAGAGCGTGCATCCCTACTGAGCTGGCAACGTCGATTTTTGGTGATTTTTGCGATTATTGCACAGAAATTGAATGAAAGTTTCAAATGGCCGTCTGTAGTGCACTTCGTTTTGAGTATATTAATGTGTCTAATGCAATGATTAATCGTGATGTACTTTTATTTTCGTATTAAAGGGATAAAATACTATATCTCGTTTAATAAGAAAATAAAAGTCCAACATGATCAATTATTGCATTAGACACATTAATACACTAAAAACGAAGTGCACTACAGACGGACATTTGAAACTTTCATTCATTTTATGTGAAATAATCGCAAAAATCACCAAAAATGCGACGTTGCCAGCTCAGTAGGGATGCACCCTCTTAAAAACATAATCAGTAATATTAATAGGTATGTATGGTAAAAAGCATGCTTTTATTAATTGAAAGTAAGTACTGTACAAAAATTAAACCAAGATAACCAACATAACTAAGCACCATTACAAATACAAACATAACATCACCTCACCTCTCGTCTCGTTGGAATAGAATAGCATTAATTATGTATCTAAGACCTAAGTATGAACTAAAATCACATTTTTTATCATAAATAATCACAAATAAATGTAGGTTGTTAGTTATTTCACCTACATGAACGATGTACGGCGACGGCAAGTGATGCCAAAGAACTAAGAATATTAAAATGTAGGTTTATTGAACTTAAAACTGAATAGGTAGGTGGGTTGGGTAGGTAAGGTAACCTATTCGTATTTGATATAATACTTATGAAGTGCATTAAAAAGTGAATAATTACTTTAAATTGCTATTTGTAGTCAATTTTATAACTGTAATAGTGTAATAAATAACATAAAAATCATAAAATCACTAATACCGGGATCCCGGTATTAGACTTTTCAATACCGGTATTGCAAAATGGCGAAAATTTTCCGGGATCCCGGTATTGGAAACCCTAGTGCACATAGGCAGACACAATAGAATAATTCTTTTTCTGCCGTCTATCATGTTGAAATCATCTATTTACAATCCCTATTCCTACTTAGTTAGGAGAAAATCCACATTTTATATTAGATTTTAGAAATTTAGTTTTGGTATTGCTAAAAACCTTTTTCCCGTCGACCTAATATCCATGAAAAATGTTATTTTTTTAAACTAACCTGTGGGAGGACGTTCCTTTGGGTAGCAGATCCTGAACAGTCCCCTCGTCCTCGTGTAGAAGTAATATTTCGTGTTGAGGCTTTCCAGTATGGCTTGGGCCTGAGAAGTGCCTATTGGGCTCTCAGTTCCAGCATAACTCTGTAACAGAAAGATACGAATATTTATTATAAAAGTCTCACATATACCACACGATAGCTGATTAAAGGGAATGAATTCATAATGAACTAGGAATTCCATTTGATAACTGCTATATCCTGATTCCTTGAATTTAAAACGTCATAGTATACATAATACACCGGCAATGTCCACAAAGGGACGTAATTACGTAGGCCCTCGGCCGGTTCCTTTATCCACGCATTCTTGAGGCCGTTCTCAGCTAGGACACCGCATCGATTGCGCTTGAAAGTGAATAGAAAAGGCGAACAGTGGGAACCGATGAAATCTTATCTTACTTTGACCAAAATCATCTTTGTGAATGGAGTTTCATAAGTTTCCGATTCATCGAACACCTGTTAGTTATTTCGTTCTAATGAGTAAAAGCAAACTGGCTATATTTGACCAGATCAACTTTAGTCTCGTTTTAATTTAAATATCCTAGAGTTAATGGTCTATTTCATTATATTTATGGTGAAGCTATTATAGACTTTAACAACTTTGACACACGATACAGGTTTTGTGTTCTAACGCAAGTTTGTCTGGTTCAACATAAAAATTCTGGCAGACGGAACATGTTTCGAAAACAAGTTTTACTGTTACTTGCATCGCCTAGAAATCCTTACTTACAAGATCTGTTTGATCCGTGGCTATGTGCTTAATAAGTTTAGTAATAAGTTTAGTTTGCGGTCAAAAATCAAGCTCAAGTTCTGTTCACAGTGGTGTTAACTTACATGATTAATGTATTCAAAAAGTTGCAACATCACTCACCAGAAATAAAAGAACATTTGTATTGTTATTTCAGTTTTCCAGATTCTCTTTCAAAGCATTTTTTGGCTTGGAATACTTTGCTGAATTATTTCATCAATGAATAAACAAAGGCAGGTAAGGTAGCTTTGTGATGGAGATTCGTGGAAGTCATTGTCCTGACACGCCCATTCACAGACATCAGCCAACCGAATGGACAAGACGACTCTCATACTTCATTAGTACGTCATTTTTCCTTATTAAGTGCATTATCCTTTTTGAGTAATTTAAGTTGAAAATCAATTGCCGTTTGAAAACTGATGTTGAAGAACTTGAGGATGCCTTTATAAACTTTTGGGTCAATGAACCTATTGACTCCAAAAATCGAATCGGTTTCATTCCATACTTTCATACATTGTTTCATCGATGCCTGGCAGACTGTCCGCGTGTACAGTACAGCCCATATTTTAATATTCTTTCATGCACCGGTGCAGCTCGAGTTTTTGCGGCGCGGGCGCAACCGTTGCGACGCACTCTTGTTTTGATTTGCTGAGCACGTTTCGGCGATCCCGTTATTTATGAGCACAAGTTTTTGAACACTAGCCAGTTAAAGGGTACTTTTACTTTTTAATACTAAATGATTCCTAAATCTAAGTTCAAGGACTTTTTCATGTATTTATATATGAAATTGACACGTGCTGTACAGCTAATATTTTATTCCGTTTATGATTACCGCACATTTTCTTAGTCTGATTACCTCAGTTATTTAAACAAAATATTCTCCATAGATCTGTGTGCGTTGCGAATTCCTAGGAACCGGTTGAGAACTGAGAAAATCACCTGTCTTGCGGTTAAGCAAATGTCGATGGAACTTTGTCGATCTTGGTCACAAATATTTATCCATAAGTGTAGATTACATTCTGGAAGTTTGGTGTATTTTCTAATGAAGGACACGACAGCACGAATGGCTAATGTTGAATCGATCGACATGGTACCTAATTGAAACTACACGTTCATTAATTTTATTATACATTATGAAGACTCGCTCATTAATGAAACGCTTATTAGTATGTTAAATGAAGTTGTTTGTCTTAACCCATCACTTTGTCGTTTTTCCAGACACAGGCAAATATACTAGAATCTGTGTTTAAATTTGTGCAAAGTTTGTAACTTCGTAAAAATGAGGTAATTGTTGACTAAAAAAATACACCCGAATTGAGAACCTCCTCCTTTTTTTTTGAAGTCCGTTAAAGAGAAAGGATCAATTGATCACCATAACGCAGTAAAGTGAGAGAAAAAAAAACAAATACACGTTAATATGTTATTTACATTGAAATAAACTGCTTCAACAACATGCTTACACGGCCCTGGCACTAGCCGCCTGTCTCATTAAAGTTTCAAATGAAAATATTGACACTGTACCTAAGGCGGTAAAGCCAGTTCTTGGTCGAATGAAAGTGTATATTATCAGGTACTTTTTCAATGTTCTCATATTTTCTAGGCAGCCTGGTATTATTGATTGTATCACGTATAAACTCGTATAATTTCGTCACAGAACCGATGTATTTTTCTTTTCCACCAACACGTAACCAATAATAAGAAAAATGTACGCATTCCCACGAGCATTAATTTAGTATTTCTCACCGACATCGGGCTTGTAATGGTTCTTATGCCAAGGGCTTATGGATGCAGATAGTAATACTCATTACAAATAGTAAAAGAGTGCGATCAGCCAACCGAGCGCGACGTTCCTTCAACCGACCCGAGTTCATTGATCGTTCAATCGATTAGCCATTCCAGTATCGGATAGTGATATTCGATGGGAAAGTAAGAATATCCGATTATTTTATATAAATGCGATGTCATTATGTAATTCATTGTGAAACTATTAAGAAATCAGATACTTAATGGCGCGTGATATATGAATGTTATGTAAAACTAAAAGTGCTGTCGCGTCGCGTCGTGTTATTTATTAAACTTAGCATGCAAATTTACCCACCTAATCCTTTATGCATACGGATGCAACAATGATGCATAAGCGTGTTTTTTACACGGAAAGAATTCGAAATTTCACGACTAATTCCGTAACCTTCTATGTTCCGTTTACGACAATTGTCACGCATAATTCTATACATGGGGTCTTCCGCAGGGAAGTAAAAGTTAACTGATAACCATTCATTCCTTTCCTATACACAATTATTAAATAGTTACTAAAACCTTAATATAACACGTAACTTACACACACACACACACACACATACTTAACATTAAATTAATATTGATTTCGCTTTCACTTGATTTTAGTCTAATTGGTTGCATAAAAATAAAACGTGATAGGGGTAGTTAAAATGTTTGAGTAAAATAAGATAATCTCAAGTTAATGAGCACTTAAAAAACAAACGGTTTATTTTATGTTGTATGCCAACAACTATCATCTCACGTACTCATGTAGTTTCTTGCAGTAAAAATAATAGGTACATTAGAATTTTCTTGAAGTGCAGCAGTTGGTATATCCTAAAATATAAAATGAGAAAACATCATTACCTACTTTTTAAGCTGGAACAAAAGCCTATTAGATGCTACCGTAGATGCTACCACAAAGATACCTACTCGTTTAATTAAAATCTACAAAAAAAACTCAAATTTCAAAACATAAACTTATTATGTTAAAATATGTCATAGTATTTCCCAATGTCCATATCCGATTAAGCGTTGGTCGCCGAGGCTAAAACCTCCGATATTCAATCATATCATATTGTATATTAAGTATTGTTGTAAATTTATTTTATTCTGAAAAAATAACTTTCTGCCAAGTTTCTTGCGGCGCATTCTTCCTGGCAATGATAGTATTTCCGAATGTGCTGGTAGTTTCAAAAAAAGACATGTTATAAAGAGCCCTTGGTGGCCTATTTGCAAATAAACTTTTGAATTTTGCATTGATTATCGATACCTAAAAAAATCAGAAAGATTACGTAGATTATATTCAATGATGCGTTAAAACTATTTGCATCAATCTATGGCCGGTCACGAGTCAAACAGCTTTACTCCGTTCATATATTTTCGTCAAGGGTCAAACGTATCTGGTCAAACCGAGCGTTCAAAGTAATTACAATACAATTTAAGCGTAACTTAACAGAAGCGCGACCTCCCTTTCAGTGTGGACCAAAAGCAGGCCAAGGAAGTGGTCAATAGTCGTACGGTAATCGTGACTGAACGGAACTGACCGTTAATCGTCGCGGTAAACGAAGCAATAATTAAGCTAACCACTTGCTCGGTTTTGGTCTTTACAAGGTACACACTCTTTTACAAATGTCAACAGAGGTTGGTGGTTAAGGGCACTAGGCCATAATGATGAGCGCGCGACCACTCGTTATCACATTCACCATCTCTTGCTACACCATTTGATCGAAATAATGGCGATAGCTATTGCAATTCCGGGACGTTCAGCATTTTTATCTGGCTTTTCTCTAGGACGTTTTATCTCCTATACTTATAAAATATTTTCTTCTGGCTGAATGATCATCAATGCACAGTCAGAATCGGAACAGAACTACTGAGTCTAGAAAGCTGAAATTTGGACCTAAGTTCCTTTTGTAGCGCAAAGGTCTGCTGCGAGCGAATCTCTAGACATTTCTACGGGATAATGAAATGCTACAAGGAGAACAAACTGAACAAAGCCCTTAGCCATGTAAGCTAATCATTCATATTGAGAATCATATTCTCAACGTCCACCAACTTTCAAATACATTTCAACTCTTTTAATCAGCTAGAAGCTGTAAGAGCACCTAGTGCAACCTCTAATAGAACTATCACCCGACATGTGGCTGACATGTGCTTCCGTCGTTTCGGCACTTTCGCCAACGTCCCACAGCGTTCGGTAATTATAAGCGTCGCCATTGTGTGGGCACTTTCCCCTGCTTGTTTAGCTTGTCTGTCTTGTTTCTGGGTTAGAGGACACTTGGTGTTCATGAACCTTGTTTTGCCTTTCATAAGTGTGTCATCTATATAGTGAGTCAGTAGTTTAACAAGGCTGATAAAATTTTCGGGTTTACCAATCCTCTTGTCATTGTCAGCTTAACTCGGCATGTTTCTTCTGAAATAGTAAAGTAAAATAAAATAACCGATTCCAGAAAAGCTAACTTCTTGATAACAAGATTTAATTAATTTTATGTACCTACACCTACAATAAAACGACATGTTTGTGTTTTTCTCTTATAACATGTTGTGCCTAAGATAACATAACTCGCGCACCAAGGGTCTGAAGATAATAAAAACTGACTGACGTCAAGAAATTTTTATAACGAGACAACGGAAATCTTTGGATCATGTTGATTGTTTTCACCGCTTCAGAGCTGGAAATAACTAGATTTCATGCTCGTGCTCTGACGTAACGCCTCCCGTTGATATCTTTTCTATTACGGTAACCAGAACCACTTTCATAAAACTTTGATAAGATTTATTTTATTCTAAATTTATATTAAAAACCTGCCTATTCCCGCGGCTTCGCCCCCATAGAAAAGAATAGCGTCCTAGAAGTCTCGTGAGAGCTTCTAAAAATCGTTTCATAGTGATCCTCTACGAACGAGTACGCCTCTGCTAAATTTCAAGACTCGCTCTAGCCCGGCTAGCACAACAGCGTACAAGAGTCGCGTTGCGCGCGAGATAGACTACCCGTCTCTTTCTAGAACGAACAGTAAGAAAAAGAAGGGCAATCTATCTCGCGCGCTACGCCACTCTTGTGCGCTCTCGTGCTAGACGTGCAGGGGTTTAGACTGTGCGTAATCATTCAGTCACGTTAAACTG
This sequence comes from Pandemis heparana, assembly GCA_963854515.1. Taxonomy (NCBI): domain Eukaryota; kingdom Metazoa; phylum Arthropoda; class Insecta; order Lepidoptera; family Tortricidae; genus Pandemis; species Pandemis heparana. Next base: position 12,159,958 of record OY978013.1, on the reverse strand, counting down.
TTTTGTAGGAAGATATATAATTCTGCCATTATGTGTGTTTAAGGTTTGGTACACCTAGATTCATCTTATTTTGTACAGTTCAATAAATTAGAGAAAAAATAATTTTGAGACTTAATATCAACAAGAAACTATAAAGAATGCATTGGAATGCAGTCCACATCAAAAACCGTTTAATCAAGTTCCATAAGGTGTCAAATATACCTGTTTAAATGAAAAAAACATGCATTTAATGGTTAAGGACCTATAAAAACTCTGAATGGAAATAAACAGACAATAACTGGGTACATAAAACAACGCAGTCTAATTAAAAAACAACTAATCATAAATATAAAGCTATAACTACAATGACAACAAGAATCAGTTTTATGATCATGAGAAATCGAATTTCAAAGACCTGAGAACATTCTCTAACTGTGATAAATAAGTATGTACATAGAAAATAAGTGAGAATGGCGGTATATCTCGGAGTAGGTACTAACGAGCGAGGAATGTCAAGATTCTTGACTCAACAATGTTCGTTAATACAATTAAACTAAGCACTGGCTGATCTATGGTATTGGTAGATTATGAAGGTTCACTGTCACTATAATGAGTAGAGTATGATACTACAGCCAGCAAGCTAATACGGCTCTCGTGAGTAATAAAAAAATAAAAAAAACACACGTTCACGATCTAAGATTCGAGCCTCACTTGAAACCTACAACATACAGGTGTATTGTAACAGGCATCCTATACGTTAATTCTGTAGGTATGTCGGTGCGCTTGCGTCGGACGCTGGGACTCATCCGGTTCACCTTGCAATGCCAAGCGCGTGTTCTTCACCCCAAGCTGTGGATGTGTGCGTGCTTTGTGCTTGTAGAACAATAAGCGAACGCGTAACCCAGCCGCTAGGTTGGCTTGGCACTCTTTTGGAATTTAAGGTTAAGTTTTTTAAAATCGTCTATAGTGCACCGCCATGATGCTAAAGAAATATGACTTGCTAAATTAATTTCAAGTCTCAATCTTTAGTGGCTTCTTAGGCTGTGCGATCTGTTGCTGTACTTGCTAAATTTTATGTCAGACACGCACATAACGTTACTCTTTTATTTATGTGTACTTAATAGACTTCACGACTGACTAGCAATAGTCCATAAAATAATAATTTAAAACGCTTATAAAAATAGCTAATATTAAAATAGTTGATTAACTATGTGTAGTAGATGTTAAAGTGCTGACTAGCATTCGATTTCTAATGTGTCACAGGGAAAACGAAATTTAGACATTTTGTATTTACCAGACCTTAAAATCATGAAGGCGTCATCGTTTAGTTCTACTCGGTCTAAATTCACTACGTTACCTATTCTTTCCTTACACAGGCACATGATATGTCATTATGTTTGTCTTAGGTGTTTTAAACTACACTAGGAGGGGGGTTACCACAATCTTTCGCTTTCGAGACAGAGCGATATGGCTGCATAACTGTCTCTTAAGCTAAATAGAACTTGACATGCATGAAGCGATTTTTGTGGTAACTCCAGTGTTCTTACAGAACTGATAAAACTCGTAACTTATACTACACGTCTCTGGTTGGTTTTTAGAGAATTATAAACCAAAAACGAATGTTAACCCCATAATCCCCCACATATCCAACTCGTGTAGTAAATAGCATGTTTTGTGTCTGGCTCTGGCGTAAGCAAATGTCAAAGTGACAAGAGTGTATAAAAGTACGGCCTTAAGGTGGAAACACATTGTTAACACGCGACGCGACCCGATGCAACGCGACGCGTGTTGAGTCGAATCAAATTGTATTATTTTCTATGACCAGAACCACACTATGAACATCCGACGCGACGCCATGCGCATACATTCGTTGCATCGGGTCGCGTCGCGTGTTAATAATGTGTTTCCACCTTTACCATGATGTCCTAATTCCGACTCGGTTCAAGTTTTAGCTGTCACTTTTAGTATGAATCTGACAGCGAGCGGACCTAAACTGAAACGCATTAAGACGTCATGGTAAGGACCCAGTAATGTAATGCAGAAGAATCGAGAACCTTCTTTTAACGAGTTAAAAATAGCTCCCGGCTCCCACCTGTCAGGGATCTCGTGTCGCAGCGCATCGTATCATCTGCTGCAGTGTAATTTAACGCCACATTGTCAAGCACCTCTCGAACAAAACGCTGTATACATTTATATACTGCGATTACCGCGTTATTCATGCATTAAGGGCTTGCAAGAAATTTCAGGACGTTAGACGTTACTCATAATATGATTCGATAAGAACGGTGCTAAGTCATAATCATCCTTCGACCTCGATAATAGCTGCCATAGTGACTTCTGAAACTGTATTGAAACTAATGTAATGATAATTGCGATTTTATTTTGTTATTATAAATCAATTAAAAAATATATCAGTGTTGTCTACTGGCGGGATTTTTACTTACAGGAAATACCTGCTTTTTAGCGCAATATCGTATGTTTTTGTCAGGCAACGATGGGATTTTAGTTTTAGTTAAATTAATTTATCTTGTTATTTATATTTAAGTTGTATTTTAGGAGTTTTGTTAAATACACACACACACACACACACATCGTCACGCCTCTTTCCCAAAGGGGTAGGCAGAGACTATTTAAACTTTTTTTTTACTTTACTTTTGTTAAATAAAGATATTTTAATTTCTAAAAAAATAAAATATGTTATATCAATAGGTAAATATAGGTAAGCTTTACTTTTCGGATTTTTCTATTCTACGCAGACGAAGTCGCGGGCAGAAGCTAGTAGTATGTACTTAATATGAAACTTCTCGACACATAAATTCAAGACATGCTATTAAAAATATTCTATGTAACGTCATATAGGTAAATGAAGTCTTGAAAAACGCTGGCATAGAGCTGATATTGCCTTTAAACCTTTAATGCATTTGGAAACTTTTCATTATTTTATTATTTGGACATAATTTATTAATTAATCCGTATAAATTAATGCTGGTACAATCTTTTATATCGTGCGTGTTACCAATTTATTTATACGTAACCAACGCAAAAGGCGATCACGCAATGGATGGATCCTAGAATTATAATTAATTATAGTACCTGTTCTATTCTTAAAAAGTAATTAAGGCTTCATTAAGCATATCGGGGTTTGGAAACCGATGTAGCAACTCAATTAAGAGCTGGGGTAAGTATGAGCCATGGGTAGAGGTAGAGGGCAAAGGCGACAGGGCGCGTTTACTTACGTCGACTCTCCAATAAATTCTACGCCAAATGGAATGAAGAATATGCTAGTGCTTTTTGAAGTCATAATACGATCCATTATACCAGAAAACACATTTGAAACCTACCCATTTATACCATTTTCATTCTTACCTGTCCTATTTGGTAAACAAAATTCTAACCTCCAAACGTCTCATTTTTGTAATTTTTTAACTATTTCATCGTAAATAAAGGAACTGGAGATAAAATATCAGAAAAATTATGTACAAAATATTACCTCAGGTTTATTTGATAACATAATACACCTTATTCTTCACAAAAATTTGCATATTGAGGTTAGAATTTTGTTTACCAAATAGGACAGGTAAGAATGAAATTGGTATAGACCTGAGCATCGAAATCTTCTGTATATATGAAACTGTTCCGTTACTAAGTGACTGACAGACAACGCACAGCCTAAACCACTGGACCTAGAAACTTGAAATTTGGTACATATATACCTTGAGTATCCCAGAGGAGCACTAAGAAGGGATTTTTCGAAATTCCCACGGGATATGGAATAAATGAGGCTTATATGTTTTTTAGTTAAACTGTAATAACTAGACTCTTCAAATTCAGCACACATGTAGATGATCGTAACACTAAAAAACTAATTTCAGGTTTTTTTGATATTCCCACGGGACAAGGAAAAAATGGGATTTATATGATCGATTCAGATACATCCAGGTTCAGAGTGACTGATTGACAACGCACAGCCTAAACCGCTGGACCTAAGAACTTGAAATTTGGCAGACGTTTATCTTGAGTATCCTAAAAGAGCGCTAAGAAGGATTTTTTTTAAATTCCCACGGAATAGGGAATAAATGAGGCTCATATATTTCTCAGTAACAGTAATAACTACACTCTTCAAATTCGGCACACATGTAAATGATTGTAACACTAAAAAACTAATTTCAGGATTTTTTGATAAATATTCCCACGGGATAAGAAAAAAATGAGATTTATATGTTCCATTCAGAGTGACTGACAGACAACGCCAGCCTAAACCACTGGACCTAGGAACTTGAAATTTGGCAGACGTATATCTTGATTATCCCAACTCAAAGGAGCACTAAGAAGGGATTTTTTGAAATCCCCACGAGTTGGGAATTAAATGAGATTTATACCTATATTTCTCAGTACATAACTGTTAACTAGACTCTTTAATTTTGGCGCACCTGTAGATGATTATAGCACTAAAACATGTTCTCCGGGAAAATGGGAAATTCCCGCGGGACGGAATCTAAATATAAAAGAAGAAACTGACTGACTGACATATTAACGCACAGCCTAAACCGCTGGTTCTAGAGATTCAAAATTTGGCATGTAGGTTCCTTATCTAGGGGTGCACTAAGAAAACATTTTTTAAAATTCGACCCCTAAAGGGGTTAAATGGGGGTCCAAAGTTTGTATGGGGAAACAAGATTAGAGTTTAGACTATTTTATTCGAAACTTCGCAGGAGTATTCCTGACAATAAATGAGTAAACACCTCTTTCAGGGTTTTTTGAAAATTCAACCCCTAAAAGGGGGAAATATGGTGACAAAGTCTGATAATAAGCATGTGTATTTGTTTGTACGGTTTATCGGGTCGCTGATTACGAAAACAAAAACACACGTACCTATTTTTGGAAATTTCCACGGAAACGGGAAAAAACGGGATTTAAGTATATATTCGATTTCGTGTGACCCTAACTACGTAACTATAATAATGAGACTCTTCAAATTTCGTACACAAGTAGGTGATTACATAACTAAGAAAGTAATTTCCACGGGATAAGGAAAAAACGGGATTTATATACAGTTCTACAGGATCTGGTCGTAGAAATCTGAAATTACAGAAGTATTACAGACACTACAAAAGGATTTCCCGAAATTCTGACGGAAACGAACGAGAAAAAACGGGATTTTTAATTATACTGGTCTTAGAAAGTTGAAATTTAGCATGTAGGTTGCTTGATCAGTGTAGGGAAGCATTAGGATACAATTTCCCGACACGGGAAAACGGGACTATTCATTTTACTGGTTGTGGAAAGCTGAAATTCGGCATTTAGGTTGCTTGGTGAGTGAAGAAGAACATTAAGAGAGGACTTTTCAAAATTCTCACAGGAACGGGAAAAAACGGGATTTTTCGTTTTACTGGTCGTAGAAAGCTGAAATTTGCCATGTAGGTTGCTTGAAGAGTGTAGGGAAGCTATAAGAGAGCATTTCCCGAAATTCTTACGGGACCGAGAAAAACGGGACTTTTCGTTTTACTGGTTGTAGAAAGCTAAAATTTGGCATGTAGATTGCTTGGAGTGTAGTGGAGCATTAAGAGAGGACTTTCCAAAATTCCCACGGGAACGGGAAAAAACGGGATTTTTCGTTTTACAGGTCGTAGAAAGCTGAAATTTGGCAAGTGGGTTGCTTGAGGAGTGTAGGGTAACATTAAGAGAGCATTTACCGAAATTCTTACGGGAACGGGGAAAAACGGGATTGAAATAGGTACTACTGGTACCTACAAGCGAGAGAAGCCGCGGGCAAAAGCTATTTGAAAATAAATGAAGTCTACGCGGACGAAGTCGCGGGTAAAAGCTAGTCTTCCTATATCTCGTTTCTCGAATATTTATGTTGTATACGCCGAATTGATATCTTAACCCTTTTTCTTAAGTCAGTTAAATAATGATTCATTATACTAGTGTAGAAAAAATGGAATTAAATCTTTAGTTAGTATGTAAAGTATATAAACAGAACTCAAAGCCTGGCAAAGCGAATTCGCAACAAGTGAACAAGTGACACAATCACGAGGCGGCGCGTGTGAAGAAACATTAGACAAAGATAAATCGTCGTAAATATTCTATAGCATAGCATAATGTACGATACCAACTAATTAGGACTTCAGTTGAAAACTAATTAAGTGGGCTATTCAAAATAAAATATGGGTGACATTGACCCGACATGTTGGGTAATGGTACTGGGAATAAAGGTGAGAAAATTATCCCTCTACCGGCAACTGTTAACAGTGCTAATCCAGCGCAGAAGTTAAAATTAAATGAATAAGAAAAACACCAGAAGCTGTCAAAGATGTTGACCTTAAGTTCATTACGAGTATATGGCATTTCCCTGCGAGTTCAGTTTTCTTGTACCTACTAGCCATTGCAGCATTGCCACCAAGGTTCATGCATGAATTACGCCCATTAATAAAGTTCATAGCAAGCGGTGAAAGTCCGGGAAACTATAAAATAAATTATGGTTCTACATCTGATCGTGAAAGCAATGCTAGTAATGACGGAAGATTAGATACACTTTCAAGCCTACGTTTTATTTATTTGTTTTATTACGATTCCACAAGTATTTGGACTTTGAAATGTTAAGTAACTTAACAGCGCAACTAATGATGTTAGTGCCAGCTTATGGGACTTTGGTTACCGAAGAATTTGCCACAGGCTGCCATGCAAATGCTTTCTGAAGAAGAAGAATGAAGCTCACGATGACACCGAATACGAAGCGTAATTAATACAAATGGTCGCCATCCACATATAAAATGTGAATGAATGACGAAGAAAGTAGCCGTGCCTGATAAACTGATCAGAAGCGACGTCCTATGAGTGGGGACCATAATGAAATAAAATAGAACTATCGCAGCCACTTCCTTCGTGACCACACGTTATTAAGTTTCCTTTCTACCTGAGAAACTGTTACCTCCCTCGTATAGATACACCTCTATTAACTGCCGCAATGACGCTTGACTGCAATATCCGTAATATTCGTATGCAGCTTGAGCAAGTGAGACATCAATTTGATCAATTTACCTGCATGATGCCATAGTTTGATAAACTGTATTATTTGCGACACAGCAAGTGATACCGCTTACAATGTGACGCAAAATAAGGTTACATGAAACTTACGTTGCATTCCGCGGAACAGTTTGCTCATGTCAATATGTTGGTGTCTTCACTTCAACACACTGTACTTAAATGTAAGTGCCAAATCACTGGCATGTGGGCCTGGTTTGGTTAACTCGGTACTTCCGTCGATTATTTTGCCACTAAGAACATCGAATTATCCAGCTGTAAGAAAGCGGAATAGGACAAAAAGTGTAGGCATTGACGGAAGTCTTGGGAAGTGGGTGAGACTACGCCGAAGAAAGCAGGTTGCTGTATTTTAATTAGCCATTGTTGACGCACTCAGTGACAACATCACGCATCTAGCGAAAAATAGGCTAATACGTAAGATCATGTTGGAAAAGTGGTTTCTTTTATTGATCAATTACAATATGGCACTGATGGTTGCTGTTCGAGCTACTAAATCGCATGTTTATTTCCCTGACAACTCTTTTTACTAATGACTCACCGCTGAACCAGTGGTCAAATCAAATCTAAGTAACATCATAACCCTAATGTTAACTTGGTAGGTACCAAAGTAAACCAGTTAGTTAGCTTAGCAGTAGGTATATCAAACGACGCAATTTATTTTTTCATTAACTTGGAAGGAAATAAAATGTTTGTCTACATAGCTGCGCATCAAGGGGTGGCCACATTGAGACCACCCAAGCAGTCTATTGTCCGAGGTTGATCGCTCATCAGGTATCCTTCTTTGTAAGCTAAAAGTTCCGGTTCTATTACGATTCTGGTTTCATTATTTCTCGATATCGTAATGTGATAGCGCACCAAAAAGCTTTCATTTCATTGAAAATTCCGTTTCTTTCTCTGCTAAGTTTTTAGCGATATAATACAGCATTGGAGATTTTAAAATTAACTGCATCATTATTATGTTTGTTCACACCAATAAACAAATGAGGAGACTGTAATTTATTAACTTGACTAGGTTAACGAGGAACATTACGTTCATGGGACTCACGGGTGATCAGTAATTTCATCTTCCCAATTTGTTTTAAAATCATCAACTGAAGAGAAAGCCTTAAAGCTATTAGTATACTTTGGTACCAGATAAGTATTAATGGCCTGTCGACAAACCTTTTTCAACCCAGATGCGGTGTATTTTTAACGGAATAACAAACATTACATCCGGTCCCCAGCCCAGGTATGATAATAAACAAACTTTTCTGGGTTCACTAATTCATTCTCTTCCTGTCGGTAGTACTTTTTATTCGTTATCAGATTCATATCACGATTTCTACAGCAGGATGACTGGATAACATGATTCAACGTCGGGCGCCAGATTGACCTGACTCAGCATGTTTAATAACTTATAGTCTACTTTAAGCTGCCAGCGATATTAGAATATCATCCATATATCTTCTCGTTCACAATTCGTCTAGTAGACAATCTTGCATAATGATGTTAAGAAATTGGATAGCACAAAGTTTCTCACTTTTACGTGAAACGACTTTCTTTGATCTTTGCATAATGCATTCCATGGACGATGTCCAAACGAGAACCGATCGCAAAGCCAATAGAAAGTCTCTTCTCTTCTCATCATATGCTGGTTCCGTGTGATCTTTGTACGAGTTTTAAACAGTATTACGTAGTAAAGACCTCTTTTCCATTACAAATTGTATAACAGTGTGGCGTTCTGTTTCCACGGTATGCATGTTCACGGATAATTTTACAGACGTCACTTTCACGATCGATTTCTCTTGAACTCAGGTGTTGCTTGTGCTCTATTCAAGAGGTTCAACATAAAATACAGAATTAGCCAATTCAAATCGGGATTGTTTAATTGGCAGCAACAATACAGTTAAAAATTCACGTAAGGTTATCAACAAAATAATAATCTGTGTTTTGCTATTATTGTATATAGCCATGCCCGCGTGTTGTTTTGGAGACGATATTAAGAAGTGTTTCCTTTATTGATTTGATTGGTATACAATGTCATGTCCAAATCCAAAATCACACAGGAACAGGGCGGTTGAAGCAGAAGTACGACTTATTTCCGAATCTCATCGTCGCTTAATTTTTTTCCATAATTTCCAGTTTTGCACGTACTGTTCGTATGTTGTATAAAACTAACGGCCGTGTTGATATACCCAACCGCGTTGTAGGTATAATAAAACAACAGAATGCGGACTGTTTTTAATTAGTAGCGGTCATCTAACTAATGAATTCTTCGTGCAAGTAGCTAATGACATCTGGCAATGAACTTCAAAGTAGGTATTTCTTTTTAAATCGTACAAACTTCATTTCATATTATTTCAAGGACTACGTTTGGGATCGAGACAATTTCGGACAAGCTGATGGAAGTTTAAGCCAAAATGCAACAAGTATGAGGTTGTGTAGTCACGTTTCGAAGAGATTATACAACCCTCGAGTGAAAAAAAGGCATGTTAAGTGAAGCAGGTAAAGGGATCGCAAAAAAACACGACTTGAAAGAAACCAGAACCTGCCAGAGAAAACTTTCAAGCAAATTAACCGTGAGTTTTACTGGCGGTCGTGAATTATGCGCTTTCTGAAAACTGTAACTAAATGCATTGTCAGTTTTTGCTACAATATAGCTTAAAGTTTAGAGTACCGTAGTAGCCTGACTACAAAAAATCATTAGCTATTCATAGGCGGTGTGATTTACTGGATAAATCCATACGTCGTACATACACCACAGTACTTTTTATATACTGGAAACTATGTACCTCTGTCAGTCATTGGCACGTTCAAAGAGAAAACGTAAGTAACACCCTATAATTTACCTATGTTGGACAAATAAATCTTTGAATCTTTGACACGTCATAATCTATGATGACGCGAGGATGACCTATTCGTAATAACGTTCCGGATGCATTAATAAATTAATTTTAAAAAATGTCTGCGGTTTATGTAGATGTGTACAAATTTAGGTAGTCTGTAGAAGACAGCTTTTAGTGGAATAGTAGACAATATTTTAGTCATGTTTACGAGCAACATCGCTGTATATTTGCGTGCGCGTGTTACCTACTACATATAATAAAATTAAGTGTAGAAATTCGTTACGATACAAAAACATGAAATCAGAAGGGACCGTAAAACATGGTGAGAAGGGACAGAACTAATATTTATTTTGAGTTTTCACTTGCTACTTATAATTCCTGACTCAGCTTGCTCTAAAACGAGTGTAATTTTTTTTTAGACATAGTATATAGGTATCTCTTTTTTTCTGGTAATTAACTAGCTATTGTAATTTTTTTATTTGTTCCTATCCCTTCTAACATGTGACGGGGTGAGCTAGGATATGCCTATATTTTAGTGTTTATTGTTTAAACTATGAAACTAAACGAAAAGATAATCATTATTAAACTAAAATGCATAGCACCGGAACAGTTTTTATCTAAGTATGTATAAAAATCAACTGGTCACATATCAAACTTTTTTATCGAGCTTTGAACATCAGTTTTGTACCTACTCACCCCGTTTCTCTTTAAAGCGTTTATTTAAAAGCAGTTTTGAAAATATGACTTTTAATTTGTCAAACTTTAGATATACTTGCCCATTTTTTCAATTTAATCAGGTCCATACCAACTGAGTTGTGTTATATCCGCATCTTTACCCTACTTTTGACGTTAGACTGTTAAAATGCCAGAAATTCAGCCGAGATAAACGTTATCGGTCGTGTTTCTTTTATCTGCACGAATGGGTGCGCAGGAGCACGACACAGTACTGTTACTGAACGTGCATATTTATGCGTAACGTGCTATCGTGTGCAGGTAACGGTAAGGTAAGGCAAGGACTCGAAAAGAACGTGGGCGAGTGGTTTCCGTCATTATCATTTATCTACTTAATAATGTTGTGCTAAGTTGTATGCAGACGTGAAAATTGATTGGTCGCTAAGGTAGGCGAGTTTATGATGGATCTTTGCTGGTTTGGTAGTGAAGTGACAACTGCAGCAGGGATGGATCGCGAGCTTGTGGGACGCTGAGCTATAATAGTACCTAATTAATCAATTAGGTAATTTCCATTTCGTCAGAAAACTGTCTTCGATAATGATGTGCAACTACATGGGTCTTCAATGGAGGCTGGGGCTGGGGAGGTTTTTATGCACACGTAACTACTTGGGACAGCAGTTTTTTCTGGGCTACTTTTTACAGTTGTGTTTTTTGCCAAATCAGCGCTGCGCTGGGTAGACCGCCATAGCTTGACCTTAGCTCATAGGCTACTTTTAAAAATGTACATCAATATTAGAGGTACACACGATATCTCCCTAACAATGATGCCTTTTTAAAACAATGGGAGGATAAGGTTACTCAAGGCGTGGAGATAAAAGATTTAGTGATGGGCCACGCTCTCTTTATAGGTAGGTATCCATTGTTTCCTATTTCCTAATTCCTATAGGTAGGCAGGCAGGTACTCCCAAGCAAGGTAGGTAGCGTGGTCATTATTGAGTTGCTTGAGTTAAAATTTAAAAGTACACACCTACGTGCGCATGTCGTATACCTATTCTATTTCGACTATTTTTTGGTATTATTTTCGCTTTTTGTGAAGATTGATTGATGCTTATTAAATTTAACGTAAAAACGAATTAATTTTATGAAATAGGGCACTCTGATAGTGTACAATCAGAACGAGTAGGATATACCTACCTACCTATGTTACCCCGAAAATTGCATGGTACGAAATTATACGAAATTATTACACAGATTAGGTAGGTAGGTACTTATTAGATTAATTTAGTAGTTATTAGTTAGGCATTTCCTTAATTTGAAAATAACGCTATTGATTGCAATTTTGCCTGTTTAATTTACCTACCTACCTATTTCATATTTCGTAACTATTTTCCTTGTTTGTACTGAAAATAGGTACTTCACCGAAATGGCCGTCTTGCACGTCTAGCACGACAGCGCGCAAGAGTCGCGTCGCGCGCGAGATAGATTGCCCGTCTTTTTCTTACTGTTCGTTCTAGAAAGAGACGGATAATCTATCTCGCGCGCGACGCGACTCTTGTGCGCTGTCGTGCTAGGCGGGCTAGAAGGAGATGCCGAATTTTGACGCGTTTAGAGGACTGGCCTGACATTATGCCCGGTTCACATTATTCCAGTAAAATTGTTCCAGTAGCATTACATTGCGGGGCTAACGTCACGGCTAACGTGTCAAACTGATCCACCGCACGCCGCAATGTAATGCTACTGGAACAATTTTACTGGAATAATGTGAACCGGGCATAATGTCAGGCCAGTCCTCTAAACGCGTCAAAATTCGGCATCTCCTTCTAGGTCTGTCTCGTCGCTGGCCATGTGGCCATTCTCTTCTCCGGCACCCACTTAGTGACTGACTGACTGAGCCCATCTCTGTGGGTGCATTTGATTGTCGATTCAGCGCATCTTTGTAAAGAGTGTTGGCAACACTGGGGAGTTGAGGAAGTCGAGGAGGAGGCCTTTGCCCAGCAGTAGGAGGCAAGCTAAAAAAAATACTAAAATACATGATACGGGTAAATTTAATAGGTACCTACTTACTTACAAAGAATAAAAAGAAAGCCAAATCAAGGTTTAAGGTCGTAGCGTAAGTACCGTCATGGTTGAATACAAATTTAAACCTTACAACTTCGTAATAACGCTCAATAAAAAAATACAGTTGGGAAAGGAATGTTTGAAATTAGGTAGGTACATATGTCGATTTCGGCAACATCCTGATTGTTTTGTTTTATGAACATCCCATCCTTCAAAGTAAAATAGGTATAACGCAATCAAAAATGCGGGAACCACAAAACGTAATAACTAAACGTACTCTTAACTAAGTTTTAATTAAGTATGTACTTAAACATTTTTTTTTTCATTTGTCTTACCTGAATACTGCTTCGTTTCACTTCGATATAAAGCCAGTTGTCCGTTGAGAATGCTATGGCCATTAATGCAGCAGCTACAATAGCTGTTATGGTCGCTATAGACAAAGTTACCGCTGAGCAAGGCATTTTGACAACCTTTGAAAGGCAGTAAAAGGAAGAGCAAGAAGATATACACAATCACAACACTTTGCTATCCAAGTTCACCTATGCTGCATTTTGTAAACACTTTACGGGACGAAGAACACGACAGCACACTCGCGATTTAATAAAAACTCATATAAATCGCGGTCATCGCCTGCAGCGTACCGAGTTCGCGCGCGAGACTTCTTTCTTTGCCTACTTCACTTTGCCTTGCCTGCCTGCCTGGCCGCTCTCTTGCGGATGTGAAACTTTCGAAAGCGAAGCGACTCCTCCAAGTGGCGGGAATGTAAATTAAAAACAGGTTTATGATACCAGCTATGACAAAAAAACTACCAAGTGGTAGAATAAGTTTTAAAGTCTGGTAATACTCAAAAAAAATTAGACGGTTTAAAGGTAGAAACCAAGCCATAAAATTAAAAAAAAACCGGCCAAGTGCGAGTCGGACTCGCGCACTGAGGGTTCCGTATAAGTTCGCCAAGTTATTATAAAATCCAGTGTTAGCAGAGCTAGTGTTGCTCTTAAGCAAAATGTAGGCAGTGTGAGGTCATTTTATGTTGTTTTTTACTTATATAGACAAACAAATATTAAATAAAAAAAAAAAAACTACTTACTAGATCTTGTTCAAACCAATTTTCGGTGGAAGTTTGCATGGTAATGTACATCATATTTTTTTTAGATTCAGCATTTTCTTATTATAGAAGTTACAGGGGGGGGGGGGGGGGCGCACATTTTATCACTTTGGAAGTGTCTCTCGCGCAAAGTATTCAGTTTTTAAAAAAATGATATTATAAATTAGAAACCTCAATATTATTTTTGAAAACCTATCCATAAATACCCCACACGTATGGGTTTGATGTAAAAAAAAATTAGAGTTTCAGTTCTAAATATGGAGAACCCTCAAAATTAATTGTTTTTTTTTTTCTATTTTTGTGTGAAAATCTTAATGCGGTTCACAGAACACATCTACTTACCAAGTTTCAACAGTATAGCTCTTATAGTTTCGGAAAAAAGTGGCTGTGACATACGGACGGACAGACATGACGAATCTATAAGGGTTCCGTTTTTTGCCATTTGGCTACGGAACCCTAAAAATGATTTCAAGCGAAACGTAAATTATTACTCAGAGATAACTGAGACATGAAAGAATAAAATGATTAGTTGTGCTGAAAAAAATTTTGATTTTATAAATCATTTAAATGGAAAGAAGAAAAACAAGGCCTTTAATTCTGGAAACAAAATTTCCTTTGAATTAAATACAACCGGCGGGGACAAACCTAAATCATAAACATCACACACATCATAAATGTTTCTTCAACCAGGTTGGTATTTTGTGTTTAGATAATTTAATTTATTTTGCCCCTATTAGTTATACCTACTTAATTATTTGAGGTCTGGGCGCCTCAAACCACCCACCACCACCAACAAACACAATTTTTATGAAAATGATTTATTATTACCAAATAAATAACTAACTTGCCTGGTACCCATAGTACAAGCCTTGTGTTTAGTTTGAGACTGGGTCAATTGGTGTAATTTGTCCCACGATTATTTTTTTTACTATAGTTAAATAAATCATTTTTTACATCGTACCTATTGATTGATTGATTGATATGTATATTTATTAAAACGTATTATGAATTTTTTGTAGTATTTACTTATAATGGTAGCTTTTACAAATTGTATTTGAACCGTTTGCTTTATGGTAACTGACTCAAGTTTGTAGCGTTAGGTACTAATCATCTGACGAGGCCCATGAGCCATGCCTGTTAAAGTATCGCATCGAAGCCATAAAATTAAAACTACCATAATGGATATATTTTTTTAATGTAACCACCCCATGTCATGCTCATGCCTTATTTTTTATTGCTGGTAATATAGTCTAGTCAATCAAAGTCAAGTCAAACGTTTCGCTTACATATGCCATGCCGAGATTTTTGCGAAGAATTCTTGTGAAAGTTTGCTACTCAATTCCGTATCTACAATTTCTGCAAACACCAATTTAATCCAGTGGTTGTATTCGATAGAGTAGGAGATTTTGAACCCGGTTGTCATCGTCCGCATGTTTTCGGAATTACCGTTAGTCAGCAGCGTTGCCAGATGGGTACGCAATAGTACGCATGGGGTACTATTTTATGATCTTGCGTACTCGCGTACTCATCCGTCGATTTGCGTACTATTTTTATATTTTAGCACCTGACAGCCTAGGTTATTCCAGATGACAGAAAAACAATATAAATTACCTGTGGCTGTCGCGGTGACGTTTTTTTTTTTTTTTTAGGCCTTTGTTTATGTGCCAGCTGCGTAAAGCGCAGTTTTGCACTAAATGTTGCACTGCGTACTCAAACTTGAATTTGCGTACTATTTTTAAGAGCTACGCGTAACGGAACGTAAAACTCATCTGGCAACACTGTTAGTCAGTGTCAAATGTCAACTTGACAAGACAAGTTTTTGACTTCAATCAAATCATTTACAATAAAATTACAACAAATAAATCAACATCAACCTTGCTATGAAAGAATCCAAAGGGATTTTGAATCAGAATTTTGCGTAATTTTGATTGTAAACAAAATAATCATGTCCAATGCACCAGGATACACCAAATACGATGATGTCTTGACGTCCATCTTAGTCAACGAACAATCAATTCTAGGGTTTTTGTCGGCTATTTTCAACTTTTTGGCTAGACGGTAAGTAAACAATTAAAGTATTTCAATTTCTCATCATTTCTAAGTACAATCAGATTACTTGAATGAAATTCTTCCAGGACGGACTTCTACTATGTGCCAGAAGGAGCCTATGAGAATATGGGATTTCCGCCTGGCGTAGCAGAGGAGCTAGTCATTAAAGTCCTCAGGACCTGTGACCCTAAGGCCTGGAAAGGCACCAATGGTGCTAAGAAGCCCGACAACTTGGACCATGAGATCATGTGCTCTACAGTTGCACAGGAAGTTGAGGTAGAGGCTGAAAATGAATCTGAAGACAGTGAAGAAGAATCGCAAGAACAAACTGTTGAGTGCTCTGTGAGTCAGGATCATGACTATACAACAAAGGCATCTAAAAGTACAGAAGAATCGAATAAACCTGAACCAAAATTCAACTTGGATGATTACGAACCACCAGTAATCCCTGTGCAAAAGAATAGTGAATCATATAATGGGGCTGTGAGAGAAAAATATTCTTGGTCTCAAAGTATCACTGAGCTTGGTAAATATTTAGATTATTTTTATTTTAGATTGTATTCAATTATAGGCATAGTGTACAATATATCCTTGCATGTAACAGTGATTCCCCTTTCCACCAATGTGCTTACAATTATACTAAACATGGCCTTTAGGTCTTGTTACCATAGGCTCTGCCTACCCCATAAGAGATATAGATGTGATATGTGTGTATGTTCATAAAACACAATCTAGGTATTATTGCTATACTGAATTTTACTTGCTATAATGACTCCTTTTGCCTTACACAGATGTGACATTGATGCTGCCTCCGGAATTAAAATCAGCAAAGGACTTGAAGGTGACAATCAATCCAGCTGACATCACTGTGGCAAGCCGTAATGGTGACATCCTTATCAAGGACTCACTACTTTTTAAAATTAAGGCCATAGATAGTTTTTGGACGATTAGCGAAGGAAAACTTTTAATTCACTTGGGTAAGTTCTTTATTTTTCTTTTTCCATAACTGCCCTTGTGTTTATGCCAGCCCTATTAGTGGGCTCTGGGGCCAAATTCATCAAATAATTACTGGGTTACTTTACTGGGGAGGCTGCCACAATCAAATAAAACACTTCATTCTTTATTGTCTTATACCATTTCTTTATTAGTAGTATTATTTATTTATTTATAATTATTATGTGTGAATTATAAAGAAATTATGTTTTACTGTTGCTCAGTCTGCCACTGATATAGAGGAAAAAACTGAACAAACTGATCAGTAGGCTTAGTAACTCGCTCGCAATCGCCATCATGTTCATTTTGACAGTTCTTGTATGAATGTGACAGCTAGCTGATTCCGATGCCAATTGTCAGTCCATACATGAACTGTCAAAATGAACACGATGGCGATTGTGAGTGAGTTAGACAATAAGCCTACTGACAGATCCAACTGTTTCCCTTAAAACTAACCCTTCTGTGCCGTTTCATCTTCATCATTGCTGCTCATTCACATAATTAAGTGCACTGTTCAATTGTTTGCTTAGTGAAAAACATTGACCAACACAGTTTTACAAATTCTTTCACAGAGAAAGTCCAGGAACGCTGGTGGAACAAACTTCTGAATGGAGAGGAAGCGATAGATTTAGACAAAATTGACTGTTCAAGGCCTTTGAATGAGATGCCCGAGGATCATATTGCTAAGGTAAAATTTAGTTGAAGGCATATAAAACCTTATTTTAGATGTTTTACGTGCAACAGTAGCTTGACTAATAGACCGACTCACAAGAAGTTTTACAAATGCTAACTGGATTGAGTATAGGAGGGACGTCGCCTGCGTCTGTTATCAATATATCATAGGGTCACCAAGGTAGAGTTACCCCTTAAAAGGAATGTAAGTAGGTACCGATATTTTTGTAGCTGATAGTTCTGGTCTCTTAGAGCACTTTTAAGTATAAAACATTATAGGGTTTATGATAGTTTTTTAGAGAATTAAAGGGGAATAACTTTAATTTTAATGTATATTTTTGTTCCGTCACCAAAAAAATAACGTGAAAAGTTTCCTTAATTCCTTTTTTAGGTTGATTGTTTTGATGTGAGGTACCATTTCTGAACATAACGGTACTTAATTTGTTAGCACCTTGTATAATATAAATTTATTTGCTTATAAAAGAAACAAGAGTACCTATGTAACATAAAATTTAGTGTCTGATGAATCCCAAACTAGTCTGTCTATCTTGAGGGCCTGAAATGAATCAATTACAAGGTAAGATGTCTTATTTATTTTATTTTTTAGGTTCGAGAACTACAGTGGAATCAAGAACAGAAGCTTAAGGGCTTACCAACTAGTGACGAAATCAGGAATATAGAAATTCTCAAAAAAGCATGGAATGCTGATGGTTCACCTTTCAAAGGAAAAGAATTTGATCCAAGTGTATTGCATCCTCATTAGATACTTGTAGAATATAGACATAGAATATAAAAAAAAAATATTTTTAAAATTTCAGTTACAATACTGCCCTCATAAGGGCAAAATCGGTATCTCAGTATTAAAGGCATTCGAGAAAATTCAAGTTTTGTATGTAATAATAATATACTTAATTCAATTGACGATTTTTCTTTGTGATATTTTTTGCGCTTAGCAAGCAGAATAGGTACTTCATGATATAAAACTGTCTTGCTGATTGGTTTTATTTGCTTCAAAGGGCAAACAGGAGCACGGTAGCTGCCCTCGCAAATCAATTACATTAACTGTTTATTTCCTCATCTGATTCAAGATGTTCCGTAATGATAATGTTCTTGCGCAAGGATGGAGCTGGAAAACCACTGAGAATAATCTTCCCAATCATTTTCTGTTCTTCCATTAATGTATGAGCCTTTTTCAGGTTAGCAGCATTGAATGGCGACATGATTTTTGTTAAGGTGCACTTCAATATTCCTTCTTCTGACATTTTAGATACTTCCTGAAGGATTTCGTTGTGTCGATATAGGTCTTCAGTACGATATTTGATTCTTGTAGACATTAATTCTGAGACTAGGGTGATGCTTTTTTCTTTAAGGGGCCTCAAATCGACTAAACCGCTGCTGTCGACAATCAGGCAGATTCGACCTTGAGGTTTAATGGCGGCCATTAAAGTATCCCAGTAAGGAAATGGGTCATAGTTGACGAGAATAAAATCTACTCCGTTCCCGTACCCTTTAGCTTCAAGTTGAGGCAGTAAATCTTTAGCATGGTTGAGGACAATATCTACTCCGTTTTGGAGACTATAAGCTTCTGTTTCAGGACGAGACGCTGTGCCAATGACCTTCAATCCCAAATTTTTGGCTAATTGAGAAGCCACTGAACCTACTCCTCCGGCACTGTTGATAATAAGAAGGGTCTTTTCCTTATCCTTTTCAGAGAGCAGCAGCCGATCATAAAGGGACTCGTAAGCAGTGACCGCGGTTAACGGCATTGCAGCAGCTTCCTCGAACGTCAGGTTCTTCGGTTTGATTGCAACGTGTACCTCATCAAGAGCGATATACTGCGCGTTGGAGCCATTCCGGCTCACATCGGCAGTGAAAAACACTTCATCGCCAATGTTCAAATGTTTGGTTTTCTCACCTTTCGCTACAATGACACCGGCGCCGTCCCATCCCAAAATCCTTGGCAATTCTTGAGTGGGAGGGACAGGCTTTGGAGCCCGTTGCTTTGTGTCGATAGGGTTAACGGCTGTTGCTTTAACTTCCACTAGAAAATCTGTACTCTTAAATTTTGGAAGAGGCACTTCGATATCCAAAAGGCTTTCTTCGTCGTTGATAGGTAAGTACTTGTATAAGCCGACAGCAGTCATGGACGTTGGTAAATCCTTCGCCATTTTTTCGTAACAAATTTAAAGGTTGGAGAACGTTCGCACTGACGAGTCTACTGGTTAAGAATAATATAACAAACTGCGATGGCTACAAGCAACAATGAAGATATTTTTACGTAAGTATTTACCTATTATTTTATCTGCGAAATTCTGCAAGTCATTCGCATATCTCGTTTATGAGTGGGCTCAATTTAGCTTGAGTTTTGCCCTGTGACAGTTGATACCATTTTATACACGCGTGGTTTTTGGTTCAAATTGTATGCAGATGACAGCTGTCACAGCTAGAGCTCAAGCTTTATCGATCCCACGTGGATCCCACTCCCACAATACATATAGCATCATTATTATAGCATGTTTAGATATGTAAACAGACACAGGGCGGCTGAGTTGATCAAGAGATGGCGCCACTCGTCAAGTATTAAATTAAAATATCAACCAAAAACGCTTTTTCCCCGAGAAAAACCCTTTTATTGCAATTTGCAAATTTCATCGAGATCGTTACAGCCGTTTTCGAGATCTCAAAACATACGTTTAGCAAAACAAATGTTTTTTATTATTATTATGCCTATCAAATTACATACAAACATTATTCGTTATAAATAGGATGTAGATATCTGGTATACTTGTCAAACAGCACTTATCAGGAGTTCTTATCAATAACAAAATAAAATTATTATTTCAGTTTAGGTATAACTACCTACAACACATCTGCACGTCTAGCACAACAGCCACACGACAGCGCACAAGAGTCGCGTCGCGCGCGAGATAGATTGCCCGTCTTTTTCTTACTGTTCGTTCTAGAAAGAGACGGGTAATCTATCTCGCGCGCGACGCGACTCTTGCGCGCTGTCGTGCTAGCCGGGCTGTGTTACTCGCTAAATAATTATGTTTTTCCCTCACTATGAAAACATAAGCACAAAAAAGTGCGTAGGGTTCCTTTGCATAGGTACACTGATTGTGATTTCATTAGTTTCAAGATAGATCGTAATCGGATTTCAGATAGTTAACAGCAAAGTGTGGCCAGATGTCAATATTTTTGGTAAATTAATACACTGATCTAGGTGTGTAACTCACTTTTCTTATTAAAGAACACTGAATATGATAAAATGGTATATTTTAAGTTTAACTTAATTTAATTCATTAAAATAATAAGACAATGATATTCCCTAGAAACCAGAAAGAACAATTTTTCCAATTGTTTTCTTCTCTTCTATCAGTCTATGGGCTTCTCTAAGATTAGCCGCATTTATAGGTGACAAGGTCTTGGTCAATGTAGTTTTCAATTTCCCTTCTTCAAACATTCTAGTCACATCTTTAAGGATTTCATGGTACCTGTATTTATCTTCAGTATCATATTTAATTCTAGTTCCCATCATGTCCGAGACTAAGGTGATACTTTTGTCTTTAAGCGGCCTCACATCAAGTTTTCCGCTGCTATCGACAATTAGGCAGATCCAGCCTTGTGGTTTAATGACAGCCATTAATGTATCCCAGTAAGGCAATGGGTCATAGTTCATAAGAATATAGTCCACACCCTTTCCAAATCCCTTAGCTTCTAATTGAGGTAACAAGTCTTTAGTGTGATTAAGAACAATATCAACTCCATGCTGAAGACTAAAAGCCTCTGTCTCGGGCCGAGAAGCTGTGCCAATGACTGTTAATCCCAAATTTTTTGCTAACTGAGACGCAACTGAACCAACACCTCCTCCGCTGTTGACGATGAGTAGCGACTTTCCTTTATCCTTTTCGGAGAGCAGCAGCCGATCATACAGGGACTCATAAGCAGTCACAGTAGTCAATGGCATCGCAGCAGCCTCCTCGAACGTCAGGTTTTTTGGTTTGACTCCAACCATCACCTCATCAACAGCAACATACTGTGCATTTGAGCCGTTCCTTCTTAAATCGGCAGTGAAGAAAACTTCATCACCAACATTGAAATATTTGGATTTCTCACCTTTTGCGGCAATGATACCGGCGCCATCCCACCCTAAAATCCTCGGGAACTCTTGATCCGGAGCAACCGGCTTCGGAGCCCGTTGCTTAGTATCGATAGGGTTGACAGCTGTTGATTTAACCTCCACTAAAACGTCCGTGTTTTTCCATGTCGGAAGGGGTACTTGGATGTCCAATAGGCTCTCAACGTCCGCGATCGGTAAGTATTTGTAGAGACCAACAGCCCGCATGGACTTTGGTAACACCCTGGCCATCATTTCAGGATCTTTAATAAATTGACTACTGTTCAAAGTGTTCAAACTCAAGACACAGCCGATTATAACGAAAAACGGTAACAAAATGCGATACATTAACGTCATTGACACAGTTTTATACTCACTATTATGCCACTTAAATATATAATAATGACTTGCAGAATTTGCGAAGATTTTAACTTTTATTCAAAACATTGCATCATTCAATTCATTCAAAAGACAAAATGTACCTACGTAAATAATTGCTGGTTTTTTTACACACATTTCACCATTGTTAACAGGTTAACAAGCTAATCATAATCATGAATAGTAAATTAGCTCAACTAACGCATAAAAGCGATGTATTTATGTAAAATACACGTAACAGAAAATATGTAAATAAACAAAAGTTGCCCTTTGATTTGATTGATGAGATGACATGACAGTGACAGAGACAGATGACATAGAGTGAGATGATTTTTGAATACTGGTCCGAGGTATTTATTACTTTGACATTGGCGAAATCATCGCATCGCATCGATCGATGGGGCCATATTATTAAAAGAAGACTTTTTTTACTGTTGCTTGTCAAAGTAAATAGTACATAGAGAAATTGTGTATTTGCTTAACAATACTATATACAA
This sequence comes from Pandemis heparana, assembly GCA_963854515.1. Lineage (NCBI taxonomy): Eukaryota > Metazoa > Arthropoda > Insecta > Lepidoptera > Tortricidae > Pandemis > Pandemis heparana. The sequence continues at coordinate 12,137,569 of OY978013.1, read as the reverse complement.
TGGCCTTATGCCGGCAACTCACACGTGCACATATATTCGCACATTGTATAGAAGTTTGCACACATGTATGCAAACATCTATACAATGTGCGAATATAAATGCACATGTCAGTAACCGGGGTGTTAGGTACTACAAGCTTATGATGAAACTGATGACAGGCTCGATGAGAGCATATTACAAGTTCCAAGAACATAATAGTCTGGCAAAAAGAGTAGAAATTAAAGTGGCAATACTGTAGTGTTGTCCCTTTCTAACCTAAGTATAAGTAAACGGGACGACACTACTGTATTGCCACTTTTAAATTTCTACTCTTTTTTGCCATACTGTAATCATATTAAAACTAGTTCTATAAACTAGTCTGTATATCTGGCATACGAAAAGTAACCCTGAGGAATAGCGGAAAATTAAAAAAATATATCATCTTATTCCTAAAAAGTATTAATATCATCTTATATCATCATCATCATCGGCTACTATAAGTATAGCTACCTACAAACTTAACTAAATTCACTAAAATTGTTGAACAGATTAAGGGGAAAATTCAAATAACTAATTACCTATTTTACTTATTTTGTTCCTGTATTGTTTTGTACTGTTTTGTGGTGTTCAATAAAGAGTATTGGTATTGTATTGTATTGTACCTATTAGATAGTTAAATCTACGGAATAATTAAAACTCAGTCCTTTTATCTGTTTATTCCCTTGAGATCGGGATTCACCCATGAAAATCACGAACGAAATCTCAAAGACCTATATAATAAATCCCGAGGAATTGAAAACTTCACTGGAATTTTTGATTCAATGAAATTCCTTAATTTCTACCGCCACCCGATCCAATGGTTTTCTTTTCGAGGGTTTTTGAGATCGAATATTATCTTGATTCTTCCTACTCCATACTAGATGGCGCATCATGCTCAAAAATGTAACTCAAGATATAAGTACCTAGGCTAGGTAACTACTTGTATTAAAATATAATCTAAATCCAAAGAAGTTCAACCATCATTGGAACTTTAGAACTGGGCAGGTAGGGCACATATGGCTCCTTTAGGATAATTATAATTATCGTTGTACATGTGAGCACAGAGTATATTCAAATGAACAAACGCGACACATTATTTTATGGAAAGTATTTAACCTCCGCCTACGGATTCAAATAATAGATGGCACTATTATCTACTCTGTTCAGGTTAAAGGTGTCCATAGTTGCTGTAATTCTCGCTAAGAGGGCGCTTTATTTCCATTATGCACAAAACATTTCTCAACAGTACACCTGTATAATTTAATCATCATCATCTTCTTCAGCCTAAATACGTCCCACTGCTGGGCATTAGATTGGCCTCAGGTAACAATTTAATACTTATCAATAAGTACTTAATTAAAAATTTGTGGCCACACAAACTATTTTTTTAATCAATCGATGGATGTATAAGAGAAACCTTAGTTCCAATTTGAAGCCTCAGCGCGGTTTTAGGCTTTTTATGAGAATGTAGGTGTGCCAAGAATCTAATCGGAACTTGGATTTTCAGGCAACTGGATATGATGTGAGATGTGATTATGTTTAGGAGGGCGCGTGAACGAAGTGAGAAGTGCAGTGCAGACTACTTGGACAGGAGGAATCAAAAGCATAATTCAATGCTCGTACATTTATTTCTAATAAGATATAACTATTTTCAATAGGTAGGTACAATGACTGTTTCAATTTAATGAAATCAACGTTTACACAATTAACTATGTATATTACATTCAAGCAGATCATTATATCACAGAATATGCGTAACAATTCACAACATGCGAAAAATAAAACTATCAATATCTACCGATACCATATAATTACGTCCCTTAGATGTCATTAGGTACTTACTTGATAAATTTCATCAACACATGGTTTAAACATCATTATAATAATTATAACGAAGATGATATGTCACCACCTCTTTGTAAATACATGTCATTGGTGTAAAATGTGTAATGAAAGCACGAGTAGGCCTCGTTATTCCGTTTATTTTTCCTTTACATTTGCCTGTATGTTGAATATTTACTCGTATTTAATTGATTATGTAGCCAGCAATCGCGAGTTTAACTGGATAAAATCTGACGATACGGGTAATCAGTAATCACATCATTTAATGGACACAAACTATTTCAATTAACCTTAAGAAAATTTAAAATGTTCAAAATATGTAGCGATTACCTGCTTCAGCCAAGAAATAGTCAACGTTATTTAGCTGTAAATAAACTTCTACGAGTCGTCATCGTCAATAACTTTTCTTGCAATATGCAAATTAAGACGATTTAAAAAAAAGATGCCAAAGAAGTTTTATTACAGGCAGCAACGTGGTCACAGTACATATAAGCACAAGCAGTAGGGAATCTACGAACAAATCGGTCGAAACGAACGCACACATAGACACGCGCTTTTACACGGCCCCTAAGCGGATCTCGCGGTGCCGTCAGTCGCGCGTGGCGCATTGAGACGAGCGGCCGTGTTCGTTTTAAACATGCCAAGAGCGTATTGCGCAGTGTACGGCTGCTTGAATTCGGCTTCTTCAAAACCGAAGCTTTCGTTTTTTAAACTCCCTGCTGATGTTGAAAGGTAAGAATGATACTATATTATTATGAAATAAAATGTATATATTATTTTTATAACGAGAAATGTCAGAATAATGTCACTTCTCCGACAAATGCTTTTTCTGTTAAATAAAACGTTTGGCTGTTTAGATGATAAGTTTGTAAGTAGTTGCCGTATATTATAGACCGTGTTTTTGGTAAAAAAAAAATCTACGGACTTTCATTGTTATCATCTTGCATCTATAGTATATGTACTAATATATTATAGAAAACTACACTTTAAGGATAACTTGTCAAATACCTATAGGTAGGGTAAACCTTGGTTAAAAAAACTATTCAATTTAACAAAAATTAAATCGACAACCCTATCGCTTTATTGGAGCGTAGGTACTTATTTCAAAAAGTAGGCCTATCTTCCCTACTGCTTTAGCTTATATATATACTGTGACGTGGTCTTCACATCATTTCAAAATAGATCAATTTAGTTACAGGGTAGAAAGAAGCTTCAGCATTTAATGGACTATGGGTATCTTTAAAGTGCATAATAGTATTAGATAATACTCAATTTGACCCTTGTCATACGTCATACAATACATTGTTTACAGACAACCATATTAGTTTGATATGTTTTCTACGTAACAATTACAGAAGCCTTTACTATTAACAGAAACAACAATGAAGCTCCTTTAGGATGGTATTAAATACTGATAACATTTTGTACTAATTGTATCATAATATTTGTACAATTTATTTGAAAACTAGACCATCAATAAAGGCAGCCTAGACACGCGGCAGCGTGTCAGCCAAGTTCAATGTAAAAGGATGTATATTTACACGATTACCTTTACATATACATAAGGTACGCAACAGACGATTTATACAATTCCGTATAGTGGTCAATATATATTAATCTTTATCCACGAACGTAAAGCCTTGTCGTAATTGATAATATTTTAACATCAATTCAGTTATTCTACGTATATAAATACTATGAACATAATACAGACTGTCAATTTATTTAGTGCTCTTAAAAATACTATTAGGTAAATTATAAATTCTTCATCTCTACAATTAACAATAACATGTTTGAAATAAATAAGGCAAAGGCATTTGTGTTAATTGCCATTTAAAATGTTAAATGTAAATCTTGAAAAGGTTTTGGTTGGATGAATGATGGGAGAATGCATGAGATTTTGAACGAAGGAATAATACATGCAATAAGCCAAAGGTCCAAACGTCCAAAGGTTTGGTTCTGTTAACTTTTGCGCCTTTATAACGGATACAATTGAAACCTTCCCACACTTTTCGTTATAATGATATCGTAATACCTAACAAGGTAAGTTATAATAACATTTCTGTAAGAACTCTCTTCATTGTCCCCAGTGTGAACTCCTAAGAAATGGAATTTTCTCCCAGAGCCCGGATAGACAATCCTGAATCCAGGGCATTTCAAGGTGTTAGTGAAAATGCTGTTACTGAGCCACTGAGTTACAACTTTGGCTTCATCTGCAGTTTCCATCAGGTGGGTTAAGGGTCAATCGCTGATCAGTTTAATATTGAAAAAAAAACTGTGGCTTACTGCATAACAACCCAGGGTTTCCTTATTGTTATAATAAGTTTGCTATGAATGGCCACCTTTCACTCGCTCTATATTTTTAATTCTATTGCTTTCATGGTAGTTCTATACTCGGGTGCAAAGAAACCGAGTCACTCCTCGCAGAAAGTTGTATGAAAAGTGACCCAGTATAGTTTCTCTTTTCAGTAACCTTTTTCCTTTTTGCTGCGGTGGATGCTGCTGGACGAATGAAAATCTACTCAACTCAAGCTGTTACGTTACGTTCAATAACATTCATAATTAACCATTCCGTTCTGGGGGGCAACTCCGAAATCCGATTTTCGAAGTTCGTATCACACCGTCCCTCTCACTCTCAAATTAATAACTATTAGTGAGAGCGGAACAGCACGAAACGAACTTCGAAAATCGGATTTCGGAGTATAAGGCCTGGATCCTCCAGCCTTAAGACTCTCATCTTACGACTCAAACAGGTTCTTGTACGGTCGACCAAAGAAGTGGTCTACCACTTTTCGTCCAACTTCCTCATCAAACAAAATAGTCGCTAAAGTCGAACTTTCAAGTTGACAGCCACGTCTTATCGACATTATAATATTGTGATGTGCAAAGGATTTTGAACCTTAGGGTGGTAGACCACATATTTGGCTGATGGTACATAGCAACCAGGAAACTTAACATTGAAGTGCCTATTACTGCACGGCATATTCGCAGAAGTCGTGTGCGCCGGTGCACTCGACGCTGGGGCGGTGCGAAGAGTCCCAAATGCCAGGCCCGCAGCGCTGGCACAGCCCCGACAGCGTGCACGGGATGCGCACGAGTTGACGGAACTGGTGCAGCAGGCCGCGCGCCTTGCGCAGGATCAGCTGGCCGTCCATGTACATCGCTGGGGGTGAATTGAGTGATCTTTAAGTACATGGCCGAAGGCTGTAGAATACGAATGCTAGGTACATATATGTTATTGCTGTTCACAAACGCCGTAAATTTATAATAAACACCGACATTAAAAGTTCAAAAGGAATAACGCCCAGCTATTAATTAATTCAAATATACTATACTTACGTCTGACAGAAATATCATAGTACATGTATGTAATGAATAATTAAATAAAATTTCTAAACGACCCTAAAAATCAGAACACATAGAAAAATCCGAAAAGTGAAACTATGGTCGGGAATCGAACCCGGGTCTATACCCCTACACGTTCGGGAAGGGCATAGTATTGTGGGGAATGTCTACAATTTACTCCAGGCAAATAAATATACGATTATGATTATAAATAAATGATTGGATAAATTGGTACACTTACCCAAAGAGCTGAAGTGAAGCAGCATCTCGTCAGTGTTAAGATCTTGAGCGATCACATCATCGGCGTACACAGCGACGATGGCAAGGCACAGGAACAAGTGGAAATAGTCTGTCTGGTAGTTAGCCCAGCAGGCCTCCCACATACGGAGCGCAACGGCTTCGGTGAACTCACGTTTAAAACATCTGCAACGAAATTAAGTATATGACTGTGTTTAAAAATATTACAATTTGTCTGAAAATTGAAGAATATTTAAATATTTGAATTTTATACAGAAATTAAATTACGTTCTCTCTTATTCTACATTAGTAAACTCATTATCTATGCCGTATTCACATATGTGTATACAATACATATAGTATGTATAAGAAACATATTTATGTATCAGTAGTTAAGAACTTAGGTTAGTTTAGGCTCCGATTACAGAAAGCAGAACACGGAAAAAAATTGAGACAACATACTTCGTCAAAAAGGGCAGTTTTTACTTTTTACTGTGGGAAATTAATAACGAACTTTACTTACAAAAGTATCCATCGATGACAAAATAATAATTCCATAGCATCTACATGTTTTTCTAAATGTTTGTAAAAATGCGGCAGCATTATCCTTATTAATTCTCGCAAGTAACTCTGTAACATAACACACAGCGTCAAATCTAGTGTCTGAGCAGAGGTTTTAGAATTTTTAATTTAGCAATAAATCATAACTAAACTATATTATATTTTCGCGTACTTAATTGATGGAGATTATGACGAACCACCAAAACTGCATAAAATTACGGTGCTTAGGTTTCATAATTACAACAAATGAAATGGAAAAAACTTACTAGATTAATATCCATATCATTATCTGTCGGTGTGCATACGAATATTGCCCGTTGCATCAGCCCTACGAAGCACCAAAAAGCTTCAGCTTCACATTTTATCTCGCATAGGACCGGTGCCAGCAAATCGCTCATGCCTTGTGTGTACCTGAAAAGTTAGGTATGTGCAGTGGCGCCACCTCTTGTTGAGTAGCTTTCCGACAGAATCATGAAAACAGCGACATCTATTAGTTATGGGCGTTTATTACATCTGCTAAATGTAAATCTGACTGCGGGAAATGCGGTTGTTTTTAAAACTTCAACGTGTAGTGCCAGTGGAAAAAGCACAGATTACGTACATACCTAAGATATTGGTCAAAAAACAATATCCACGTTTATTACTATAATTGGCAGTTTTTATACACTTACCCTAAAACAGGATTATAAACAGCATAATTGAGCAGAACATTCTTCATTATCTCTATATTGTAATTGTTCTCGCCGGCGAAAAACGGATTCCCTCTATCTGTCCTAACGACGTCCTTCTCAATAACGCACTGGACGTTTTTCCAAAACACAGCAAATTGTTCCGGGGTCATCTTCTCCAATCTTCTCTTCGTAATTTCTTCATAATCCCTAGTTCTCATCTGGAGAATAACTTCTCTTTCATCGTAGGTAGAGTTATACGGGTAGCAATGCAAAAGGAAGGGCCAGACTTCCCTCCTCAGTTCTTTATCTAAACCTCCAAAGAAGACTCCCTTTCTTAAGAACAAGTCGTCTTCTATGAAGCCTTTGCCATTCATTACTTTTCCATAGAATATCTCAGGCGTTATTTTGGGTATTTTTCCTTCTTCTGGATGCTGTTCGCTTTTTTGTACTTCGGGACGACACACCATGAAATGGCGATACGGGAGATTTGGTTCTTCGGAACCTGGAACAGAGTTCAAATAACACTGTACCAACTGTTTTTTGCCTATTGTGTATAAATAACTACGCGGCGACACACATTATGATAATGGAATTGATTAAGTAACTCAACAACTCCATTATACCGGAAACAAAGCGGCCGGAGTAAAGGGTCGACTTTTGCCGCCATTACTGTGTTACTTAATACACTAGCTAGAGTGCTTTTGCATTATTTATTTATACCTACTAACGTATGTTTATGTAACAAATAATGTAATCCATTCTATATCTGTGTAGGACTGTGATCCTTGGAAGTGCAGGATGTTGTCTAATCGCGAGAAGTGGTTGACGAATATGCTTATTATCCTGCGACACACTTGCCTTGAGAAGTGGTGAGGAAAGGAAAGGAAGTAGAGATGTAGTGTAGATATAATTCATTCGTCGTGTCCAGTGCTTTCTCTCACTCTCTCTCTATGTTTTTCTCGTCATGATCGGCAAGGGAAACAGGAATTCCAAAGTGCAATAGAGCAGTGTGTGGCTGCTACGAGACACAATGTCGATGTCATCGCTCTGCTACCAATGCGAGGAGAATAGTGTGGTGTCGTCGTAACAGCCAGCCAACAGTAGGCAAGTTTACCTGGCGTGAGTTTGATGTTATGCAGCAGCGAGTGCCACCTGTGCAGGACCTGTGCCAGATGGTCCAGCCCGCCGTGGTGGAAGTGCAGGATCTTGTACTGGGACTCCCGGGACGCCACCACCAGTTGCCCGCATGTGCAGTTGTCGTCGTTAAAGAAGAGCCGAAGGGAACGCATCTGGCTGAGGTCCACTGAGAACCTGTGGGAAGTACATATTAAAATTAAGCACTTACGGCAGAAGGTATACTAAGTAAAGTATACTAAGGTACGGCAGAAAATATGGTTGTCGTGTTATTTGTGATAAAATATTTTGATAACCTCTGATGTGCAACTCAACGTGGTGGATCTACTTGTCTCAATTTACTAACTCACTGAAAAGTAACGAAATAGCTAGCTAGGTTTAATTAAAGCCTTTACTTAAGAATTTCACAAATTCGGGGTATTTACTTACTTTAGCCTAGAATGGCAAATTAAAGTTTCCTCTAAGGACATGGGAATTTTCCTACTTAGACGTACAAGTACCGTCCGTACCGTACCTACTTCAAGTATGTGTTATGATAAGTGGGGATGGGACTCGAAAGAAGGGATGGGAGCTCCCTTAGGACAAAGTTAATTTGAGGCATGACTGTAGCTTTTAGCAAATGGAAGAAGAATATTATTTAGACAGTAAATAAATATAATGTGAGGGTGCGACCAAACCGCCGCGTATACGCAGTGACGTGTCGTATGCGTCACGTTTTCTCACCGTTTCTTCATACATTTTGTTGCGGTGTGGTCGCATCCTAAAAAATACCAAAGCTCAGATTGAAATTTACAAAATATAGATACCTACGTAGTAGAACGGTTGAAGACGTAACTCAATGGTTGAAGATAATAGGTTGATGGCAACAATATGTATTAGATCGTTAGGTGGGCGTTTTCAAACAAAGTTGTTGGATCACTCGATGTTTCAGAATTTGAAAATTTTACGTTGTTCCTACTCAGAATCGAGAGCTCTATTAATTCTAATTCTAATAGGAGAAAAAAAAATTGTCCCAAAATTTTGTATAGATGAAATATTTCCATTACGCTATCATCCATAGAAATTAATTGGGAGTGGTTGCGTAAGTGAATCGAAAAAAAACGGGACACTTTTTTTCACATATTAAAATGAATAGAGCTCTCAATTCTGAGTAGGAGCAACGTAAAATTTTTAAATTTTGAAACATCGAGTGATCCAACAACTTTGTTTGAAAACGGCCAGGTAGCTAACAATATGCACTAACCGTTATGCAACTATATAAATCTTAACCTAAGTAGGTACCTGTTCCGATAGTTTTGGTACGGGTTGCGACTAAAACGGTAGTGATTATATTCTCTTTGGTTGCGACCTACATAACATCCTTGTCGATCGACATCGGACGACCAAGCTGGGTAGTTACTCCCTATTTTAACGATACGGTCGATAGGTATCCCTGATTGCATAAGTACTTCATTGGAATTCGACAATCTGTGTTAGGTACTTACTACTTAAGTACTTTATACAGCCACAATGCCAATACCAATAAATCTTTGTTATCAACTCTAGTCAGAATCTCAATTCATCCTGTGGACATTTTAAATAGCCGTTTACGGCGCCATTCGGGGAGATAAATAAAAACCTTAAGTCCTCCATCCTCTATCTAGTTCAAGGTCGCAACGATTTGATATGTCAAGGTTAGAGCCCGCAATGAAATATGCAATTCGAGTTCTGCGCACTCATAATGAAATTCTTCGCATCCCTTTGAGAACAATCAGTAGAATATTATGTCATTGCGGTCCCCCAGAGCTCGAAGTAAAGAGCGCGACCTTTCACGTAGCTACCCATAGGTAGGTACCTAACTAAATGTAAATGACAATATTTTATAAGGTCTCTCAAGAGGCACTACGCTCCTAAATTATGGTTATTAATAACAATTTTACTGAGTAGGTACTCCAATTTAATATACGCCCACGACCGAATATCACGCAAATTTGTTTGACGTAAGCAAAGCAAAGCTTTGCTTTTAAATACTTAGTGATTTTCTGGATTGATATGACGGCAACGTTGGTAAGGGAATATTATTCGTTAAGCTATAGCTTTAAATAATGTCGTAGATACCTGATACGATACCTATCTAAGAGTTCTGTTGTGTTGTGTTCATTTCAATAGAGACTTCGTACCCATGCGACTTTTTTTAGTTACCTATCTATTTTAAACACTAACATTTAAAAATCTAGGTAAATAGGTACCACTTCCACATATTTTACACGCAGAGGGTTAGAAATTAAGTGCCTAGAAAAAACATTAAATTAAACCTATTTATGTAGACCTAGTACTTATAGTAAGATTTACGCTCATATACTTAATAGGTAAGTTATGTGCCTACCTGTAATAAAACTAATCTATGACAAATACAGTTGTCAGAAACAGTTTTATCAGCTTTTTATCAAAACCAAAGTAAATTATCGAAATTTCGAATAAGTAGGTACAGTCGCCATCAGATATATCGTAGCGGGCGAGGTCCTCAAATAATTCGGAGCAGCCTTAAATTTCAATAAATTCGTTACACTGTAAGGTTAATAACATCAGAACACGCAATCCTACTACTATTATAAAGGCGAAAGTTTGTAAGTATGGATGTATGGATGTTTGTTACTCTTTCACGCCAGTACGGCTTAACGGATCTGGATAAAATTTGGAACAGACATAGTTTATGATTTGGAATAACACATAAGCTACTTTTTATCCCGGAAAATTGCGTAGTTCCCGCGGGATAGCGATAAACGAATTCTTTGCAGACGAAGTCGCGGGCAACAGCTAGTTAGTCATAAATAAAGTAGCAGCGACTTTTCAATAAAATCGGGACGTCACAGATCGTCAAAGGTATCGATGCAGACAGGCTGACCGTAAATATCGCAACATTTTTGGAAAATATACCTTAACTTTGTGGCAAACAGTTTAAAGTACAGTGTGTTTATAATAAAATTAGTTTTATAAAATAGAACTACATGATTTGACTTATAACAGCAGAAGAAAAAAAATATATTCGTAAATAAAGTATAATGGCAATTTAGTGGCCAGTAACAATTTACACTTTGTACAACAAAAAAGGTTTTATGTTACTAACACAGTGAATTATGCATGCAGACGCGTACACTATATAGGTGACATATCTTTCATTTTGGCATGACGTTTGAGCCTTCTTTGTATTTTGTTTGGAATTCGAATCTATTATTATATACGTAAGGTTTATTTTCCACATATGTTCCGATATTTGTGATCAGCCTGACTGTATCGATACCTTTGACGATATGTGCTTCCTGATATTTTTAGCTCATTGAACGTCCCGAATTTATTGAAAAGTCGCTGTTCTTATATTTATGACGGATTGCGTGTTCCAATGTTATTAACCATATCTAGTGTAACGAATTTATTGAAATTTAATGTTGCTCCGAAATATTTGAGGACCTCGCCCGCTACGATATATCTGATGGCGACTGTAGGTACTTATGTAAATCCCTATTTTTTATTTCTCACAAGCGCATATAAAAAACGTTTTCTTTAAAAATACCTATATAATTATGTAGTTCGTGTAAGAGAGTAGTGTAGAGTTCGTGGCAACTCTACAAACCTTATAATTTGGTAAAAATTTCGGATTATTTAGATGCTTAACTACTTAAGTATTGGCTGTCTCGTGACCGTCACACACACACAGTCACACACATAAAACTGTCACAAAGCTACTTACCTCAATGAACTTTTGTTAAAGAATTATGTAACAGGTCACTGATCTTTAATAGTAACTCTACCAAGACATACTTTTTGGCCAATATGGAGGTACTTACTGCATGTAGAGTTTATGAAGAGTTAGGACTGTAGCTAGTCAGCTTTCGTATAAATGTTTAACAACAAAGCTTTTTAGTAACAGTTTGTAACAAGATATATTATGTAATTAGCTACGTTAGCCATTCGGCTCATTTCTGAGGAATAGATTATAAAGAAGATATTAAAAGTTAATGTTGACGAGTAACCTAGGTAAATGTTTTAGAGAATTAGCCAAAATAGTTTGCAAATAAAATACTTATACGTCAGGTCATTTGCAACCAAATTCTATCTTATATTTTCTACAAAACAACGAGTAACCTATCTCATTTGCATGGAAGAACCATTAAGATACCTACGTCAAGGAATTTCGCTGACAAAGGCTTGCCACACAGCTCTCTCGCGTTTGCAGAATATCTCATTAGAAGGTGACATTTAATTTAATTGTTTAAAACAGCTTTTCTGGACGAACGAGACAATTTCCGAACAGAGGTCACCTTTGTTAAGTTTGAGTTTCAATCTTGGTAACCTTCAAACGACTAACTAGTCCGTAAAACCTGGGCCCTATTTTATAAAGTTCAAGTTACAATTTACAAGCGGAAGTCTTTTTCTGACCCTATGTGTTAGATAGAGACTTCCGCTTGTAAATTGTACCTAACTTGTAGCTTTATAAAATAGGGCCCAGGGATGGCGAATCGATGGCACGCGTGCCTATGGTGGCCTGTGTCACAAAAAAAAAAGAAAAGAAAAAATATTATATTCGGGCGATCGAATTCTATTTAGGTATCAATGTGACCGCAGTAATTGGGGTCTTCACTCTTACTCGTATGTCAAAAAAAAGTCAAAAAGTCAAAAGTTTATTTTTCAAATAGGCCGCTAAGGGCTCTTTTACATTTCTTTTTTGATGGCAAGACCATAATTTCCAAGAAGAATGCGCCGCAAGAAACTTGGCAGAAAGTTTTTTTTTTCAAAATAAAATACAGTGAAACCTGGATAACTGGGACTTCAAGGGACCTGCGAATTAGTCTCATTTAAAGAGGTATTCCACTTACCCAGTGTCTCAGATAGCTAGGTATAAATAAATATCTGTCTCATTTACAGAGGCTCTCATTAATAGAGGTGAAAATAGAGGTTATTTCAGTTATAGAGGTGCGATTATGAAATGAAATAACGTATTGTGGAAACATTATACATACCTACATGAGTAATTAAAAGAAATACTTAATTAATAAACAAAAAAAAAATGAAGTACGTTTTTTTTATATACGTACGCAGTACAAAAACGCAAGTAAAGATTGAGCCTTAATTTCGGCATCTTTTTTATAGACGCCGATAATAGCAAAACAAAACTAAAACGGGAGGACATTGAGGCACAAAATTAGCCAAGTACGGAATTAGCAGGTAAATTTAGTAAACAAAACGGTAATTTAAATACGTAGGTAGTACCAGTTCCAGAGGTGATAAAATTTTGTCTCAGTTTTACAGAGGTCTTTGCCAGTGAAATTCAAAGGAAACAATTTAGAGAAATTGTTCCTTAAAATCTAATCTCAGTAAAACAGGTAAAATACACTCGAAGTCTCAGTTATTTATTTATTTATTTATTTATTTATTTAGACATGCCAACAGTACATAAACAAAACATTAATATTCATAAAAATTACAAGTTACAGTCCATGTTACAGAGGTAACTATAACGATAAAATCGAAAGAACGAATCCCAGATATAGAGGTTTGTGTTGTCCTACTAACTGAGGTGATTCAGTGCCAAGGTGCCGGGACCACAGCATGAGTTCCAGCTATGGAGGTTTCTCACTTATCCAGGTCTCACTTAACCAGGTTTCATTGTACAACAACAGTACTTAAATTCTACTTGACTTATGTGGCCAATATCTCGAAAATCGCACAAAGCGTGAGTGAAATAAGTACTCATCCTTTATTGTTCGGACAACTAAGGATTGGGATTTTCGCTGCGTCCCTGTAATTTAATTAATCCCCGTAAATTACAACCTGGGTGTCTACCCGGGTGAGTGGGAATTTGTCAGGCAAATTGTGGTCCATCATAAATCATTAAATGGCTAGCTTGCTTGCAAATTTGCATAACAAAACTTGATTCATAATTTAAAATGGTAAGTCCACCAAAAAAGTTCGCTACCCCTGGTCTAAACTATGAAGCCTCATTTTTATTTTATTGGTGGAGTGGAGAATTTGTTTATTTATAAAGTTGAATCACCATAATACCTATTTCTGAGTTAGATCACTGCATGTTGACAAGCTCTTACCCGACGAACGTAAACTCAGAAATATGTCGATTCAACATTGTTTATTAAATATTATGTTTACCTACGTACAGTGACTGTGTGTGTGAGTATACGGAGGATTTAGAATTGTTTTATTTTATGAACTACTTGGTACCTAAATAAGATCAGCGCCCCAAATAGCCTACTAATAAACTAAGAACTCATCACATCCTATCGGATTGTGTTCGGCAAACTGACATTTTTTTTGGCGACGCCGAATAGCAAATTAAACGTTAGAAAAGGCTCTGCAAATGATTGGTAATAGCTTAGGCGTGTCAGTGCCGAATAGAGGCTCTGTTTGTATCTTCCAATAAAAAATCACTCATCTTTCATTCCCTCAATGGGCAATTACCATCTGCACGGAAAGAGAAGCAACTGGTACATTTCTAAGCATGTTTTTTCTTTCAAACTGCGGTATACAGCGAACGAATGCGGTATAACTGTAGTGGGGAAATGAATCGCATAATACATAAGCTTGAAACTATAGTTACCTACGGCTAGATCTAGACATGACAATAGGAATATGCTATACCACGACTTAATTATGTAGAGCAAATGTAGAGGCATACAATGCGACCTCTATCTATTAATGGTAGCAAGTACCTACTTAATATTGATTTTACAAAATTCTGAAACCGTCGCTTAAATAAATCAAGCTTCAACCTTGAAGTGGAAGCTATGGAGCGCGTTGTTGTAAAAGATCTATGAGGAAACCCCCTCGTAAAACCCTCGGTGAATTAAACTTTGTACAAAATTATTTAATTAGGTACCTAAATGAGTTATTTCTATCACTTGCGGAGTTAATTTATAAACAGGTAGGTACCCAATAAACACACGAACGGTACGTATCAATTAATGCCTAATAGTACTTGCAGCAAGTGTTTTTTACGAACAGCCAACGCTATCGCACTATAAAGCAAAATTTTCCCGAATAATTGCTGCGGGAGTCAATTAAATTATCATCATCATCAGCCTGAAGACGTTGTTGTTGACTGTTGAACAAAGGCCTCCCCCTTAGCACACTATAATGATCGACAACTTGCCACCTGTATCCACCAGTTTCCCTCAACTTTCACGGCGTCGTCGGTCCACCTAGCGGGAGGCGCTGCCAACACTGCGTCTTCCGGTTTGGTCGCTACTCGAGAAATTTTCTCCCCCAACGGTTCTCTGTCCTAGAGCGACGTGGCCTGCTCATTGCCACTTCAACGTACATACATAGGTCTATACTATTATACTGTTACGCAAGTAATAATAATAAGCATGACAATGTTTAATGTTGATTAGGCCTACTATAATATCAGCATTTGAGTAAGGTTCCTACGGAGTGTATAAAAACAAAGTCAATCAACGTGTGCAATGTACGTAAGAAAACGTAAGGTGAAGTTACAACCACAAAAGCTATAGCTAGTTACTCATACTTATATGCGTCAAGGTCAATAAAGAATTAAGGATGATGGATTAGGTGAGTTGTGAATGAACGTAAAAGCATGAATGAACTATCGATTGCTTGCTAAGTCATCTTAAAAATAAACTTAGTGTTCATTACCTTCGACATTTAATCGGCGCTCGCCTCTGCGGGACCGGTGAGCTTTGGACGCTGTCGGGAAACACTAAATTATGCTTCAGAGCCAAGAATTCTGGTGTGCTCATCCAGTTAGGGTTCCCTTCATCGCATGAACTCATTGATACCGACCTAATGAACTTATCGCCGGAAGTCGAGTCGGGGGTCAAATCAATGTTTTCAACTGTAGGATTAGCTATAGTTATGTTCACGGATGTCATGGATTGCGACCTTACGTGTTTGTCGTATAGAAACACATCGTCTTTCGAGTCGTCCTTCTCGAAACTCCCGAAAACGCTGTCTTTAGCCGATTCAACGGTCTTCACCGTAGGTTTCGAGCTGGACGATAAGTCGTCCTGGGTATTTTCATTCTGAGTATACCGTGTTTCGTTAGATTTAATGCTATGCTTATCCGAGTTAGAGTTAATACTAGTGGTTTCAGATGAGTCTGAAAATGCGTTTTCGTTGTTAGAATCGATCTTAGTGGCGGAGTTCTTTGTTTTAATGTGTGGAATATCTTTGGTTGATTTGTTTCGTAAGCCCAACTCGTCACTCGGACTCGTTTCAACGGCAGACGGGCATTTCTTGAGAGTTGAGTTAGGAATCCAGTTTAAGAAGAGCGTGGGTCGTTTGGCATTGTTGTGCTGATCCGTAAATACCTTGGTGGTCACGGTCAAGTATCCAGGATGGTGCACTATATCCAGCTCATGCCTAGCGACAGTCGGCGGATGCACACACACGTTGTTCTTGCAAAACAATATCTCGTTATTGACGTAGTCTGGTGGCTCTTCGTTCTCCTCGAACTCGAATCCCAAGAAGTAGCTCGAGGCTTTCTTCAAGAGGTCCGGTAGCGGCATCGTTCACATTTCCTTTAATTCACGTTATCGCAGACGACCTGATCCGAGCGCGGTTGTGTGTGTACTACACGCATAAACACCTACACTTTGATAACAGTATTGATCCGTAGAACGACGACGCAACGTGACAGCTGTGTGGCTGCGCGGATCTAAAAGGGCGTATGATTTACACATCGCAGTGGACATTGTAACGATTTTGGAGCAAAGCAGAATGCTGACAACACAGAGATACTTTTATTTTATAATGCTTGTTTGGATTGAGCTACATAACAATCATGATACAATAAAAACTTGTCCTATTAAAGTCTATTTAGATACTGTGTACCTATTGATTAAGCAATTAAGTACATAATGCTGGTTGACAGTAAATTAAAATCTAGAACACTTGTTTCTACAAGCAGCGAGCAAAAACCTAAGCATATTGTTATATGTTATTACATTATCCATATGGGTGACCATTGAGTGTAAATTATTGGGTAGGCACTTATTAGCCGAATATTAGGGGTACCTAGTGGTTGGAGGTAAGCAACTTTAAAATCAAGGCCAATTATGTTCAACCCCATTGTTACCACGCAGCGAATACATTTATCTGAAATTGTGAATTGAGGGGATTGATATTAAAATACTTAAAATAAGTAAGTTCCTGATATTAATAATTATCCGTAAAGTATTGCTCTTACGTAGTTACATTAAAATTTTCCAAGGCGCTCCAACATTTTTGTGGGTAAGTACCTAATTTTATTAATTTATGGGCGAGCGCAGTTCATAGAAGGTACTCCTGAAAATAAAACCAAAATTTTATTGCTGAAATACTAAAAAAGTACGAAAATAGCATGCGCAGTTTAATACTTGAGACGTTTACTTATTATGAAACTTCGAAGAAAGCGAGATAAAAATAGTCACCGTTGTTAATTTGAACGAATACCACAATCCCTAAACACCCACAACATCAGAGGGATAGCGATTTCAGAAGCGGTGCTATAATAGCCAAAACAGCAGACCGAAAGCCTATTTAACTAGTGTGATCGGTCCCTCGGCGATCGTACCGTATCCGTATCCTCCACGTCAAAATACAACAGCGGATAAAAACACAAACTTATGCTTTGTCTGCGTTTAGATCAGTGAAGGTAGGTACTTAATGTATACATACCTCTCGTGCAAGTACAAGTACAAAATGTAAGTAGTTAGGTACTTCCGGCCCGCATACAACGACAAATTCATTTGCTATGATATCGATACAAACACAAACTTATCCTCTTGATTTAAATAGGGAAAAGTCGGTATTTGGGTACCTAGCTACTTTTTAGTTTCCAAATTTTATCAGGAACAGTTAGTATCGGTACAATTTACTGCTTGTTTACATCACATACCACTGAAATGTTACCGGCTACCCCTACTCCTGCTAAATGCAAAGTTGTTTAATTCGCAAATATTGCAACTAAAACTGAACTTTACAACTTTTTGATTTGATTAATTTTTAATTTAAACATAACCACCAAATAAATTGATGCAAAACATTACGTTCTGTTATTGCAAGAATAACCTCAAAATATATTATAGTATTTGCAATTCAATTATTAAACACAGAATCGATTGAATTTGTACTCCAATAATATTTCAAATTTACAATGATGTTATAAAATTTTACTTTATTTATATGAAAAATATTTGCGCAAGTGTGCAAAGTACTTGCAAAGTACAACGAAACGCAAAGAATTTTCAACATTGCCCGCACGATGGCGTTTCCGTTGCATAAGTGAACAGTGATGTTCATCCCAATTCTGATAAATTTATCGATATTTCGAAAATCGTTTGTCATTGACAACATTTCATTTTTATAACACCTGAAAATGTATATATGGTTCGAAAGCATTTTGCCTCCTGATCACTGCAATATGTTTATAATAATTTTAATATCGCTTATTATGAAAAATAAAAATTAATTAAAAATATGTCCTGATTTTACCAAAACTACCACAGGATAGGTGAAACGCCTTTGCTTTTTTTCACGAGAAAAAATAATATTCAAAGTACAAGGGGGCAACTTTGAAATTCTATTTTCGAAGTTCGTTGCATACTTTCTCTCTCATTCTCAAGATAATGACTATTAGTATGAGCGGAACAGCACGAAGCGAACCTCGAAAATCGAATATTGGAGACTAGCCCCCTTATTCATAAACGCACTATAGGCCTCTGCTAAGTTAGTAATCGTTTGTCCTTATCTGTGAAAGGTAAATGTCAAAGTGACAGATAAGGACAAACGATTACTAAGTTAACAGAGGCCTATAGTGCGTTTATGAATAAGGGGGTAGGGCCTGACATTGACAAGTTGAAATTAACGTCAGTTTTTTTTCTATAGAGAAAAGATAAAGGGATAAGTGTGTATTCTGTGATAGTATTGGAGTTACGCCCTTTTAGAATAAGCAAAAATTAATAAATTAATTTTAAATTAAATACAAGCCCTAGCGAAAAAATTAAACTTTCAGCATGTTCATCTTTTCAAACAAAATACAGAGAACCATTAAAATGATAGACTCAGAAATATGAAATGTTGTCAATTACTATTAATTGTAGTTCGCATATGAATGCTTGGATATGAGCATGTTTAACTTACATATTTCTTGAAATATGTATGAAGAAACATATTGTACTAATAATATATTTGCATTTGTATGTATTGGACCTAATAATACACTGATCAAAAATGTCTAGGGATTTTTTTTATCTCTAGACAATTTTGAAAATTTATATATAGGCGAATTCCTACCGAGTCAAAAGATCAAATTTGTCTAGGAATACAAAATATCTCTAGACATTTTTGATATGTGTAGTTTAAAACTAAAAATACAATTCAAAGGCATAAAATTCACCCCAAATTGCCACTTTTCGCGTTTTTTTTTGAAGCGTATATGTAGGTATTTGTTATGCATAATGCCGGCTAATACACATGCACATACATATAGAACCCATAAGTGTACCCACGATAACTGCAAATATAATTATACCAAAATTTCGTTATATTTGCGATAGTCCGCGGCTTTGTCCGTTTTTTGATAAAGCAATGAAATCTGTCTGTTGAACCTCAAACCTCCCTCAAACCTTTGCGTTGTCTCCCCAATTTTGTTAAATTTTACGAATATTAAATATTAATTAGTGCTCAAGTGAGTGACCCCGTCAAATGAAGCCGACACGATAAAGATGAAAAGACAATGTGCAACTAGCATTATACTGCGGCGTTTGATTAATCACTTTTGAAGCGTTAGGTTATCGGGCGAGCAATGTAATAGGTATTGCTAGTTGTACGAAATTAGTTGCATAATGTAAATTCGGCTTTAGAAATGAAGCCGGTAAAAGGATGTTTATGTTGCTTTGTTTGTGAAGAGAGTACAAACAGGCTTAGGTATATTTTTTTTCATTAACATGAATGAGTTTAACAAGGCAATCGAACAACCATAAATAATAATAACATCGATAATTTTTCGAGCTCTAACAATCGAGCGCGTCACTAAATTGACGCATGCGCCACAATTCAATTGCAATCAGCTGTCAGAAAGAACATAATCGCGTAAAAAACAAAATTATTTGTGTCTTAAGATAATTCCCGTCAATATGGCGGGACAAAATCCGGGTTCGCCGACTGACTTTCAGTACTTTTACGAGGATGAAGTGTATAAAATCAACAATCACGGCCAAGTGGTCTTCGGGCTGGTACTCGAGAACTACGAAGCCAACTCCAGTGACCAAGAAAGCGATATTGAAACACCCATTCAAAAAGGTGAAATTCGTGTTGTATGGCACCCGTCCGGCACCGAACGGGTTATATCCGAGAAGACGGTAAGTAAGGCATGTATAAATAAAGTTCTTTATATTCCCAAATCGCCTGCATGTGGTGTCTTGATCGGTAAAAAAAACATGAATTAGTTCGTTGGAGAGTGCATCAACCCCTAAGTCAGGGTTGATAAGTTATAAAATTGCCTAATCAATTGTAGATTTTATTTTGTGAGGGTAAACATTCAAATAAAAATGTTGTTAAATTAGCAGGTTGTACCCACACATGAATTAAAGTAAGCAAGGTGTTTAAGTATTAGCCTGCCTTGAGTTTTGTTAATAATTAATATTTAATGAAACATTTAAATTTAACCAGGAGCTGAGCCCTTAGAAATTATTGTCATTGTTTTTAACATTGTAACAATTTTGAAGAAGGATAATTTGGTTATGCAGTATTCTAATTAGATAAAAAAAACTTGATGGTTTTCCCTACCTCTTCAGATAGGTTCCTATTTGGTATTGTAGAAAAATAACATATTGCAGGCTAACATATAAATTATAAGCTACATGCCATGCTTTCGACAGCCAAAGTTTGTGGTTATAAGAAAGAGAGATCCATAATGATTTAACGTCTTGACTGCGACCATCCAGTCGTGACAAACAATAGAATGCCTCACACACCATGGTCATCAACACATGACCAACATTCTAGTTAAAACGAATCCTTCTACAATAGAAAAAAATCTGCGTTGTCGGTTTTTGTCTATGCTCAAAGGCACCTCAGGCCGTTGGCCGCACTCACTCAAGACGGTTGTGTTTTGCCTTGCTTGTTCGTCGTGAGTTAGGGTCATGGATAAAGAGCGGTGTCTTAAATTAATACAACTATATAGCGAATATAGACGATTATTGGATGCGCAATGTCCCGATTATACAAATAGAGGAGTAAGAGAAGATGCGTGGAGAAATATTAGCACTTAATGCTGCCTCAGCCTCACCGTGGCTTGGCTTTGCCGCGCGAGGCAGCCTCGATAAGTAGAATTTTTTGCATGAGGCTGCCTCGCGCGGCAATCGTTGCGCGGTAAACGCCCGAGGCTGCCTCGCGAGGCGGCTCGCTCAGTGAATATGCGGCTATGCACAAAATATTTAAAAAACTTTTTTTTAAGATTGCATGAATATACCAAATTTTAACATCCGCTCACTGCTACGCACTATCTACATTACCAGTAGCAGCAATGTCCTGCTTTGTAGCAAAACCCACCTACAAATAGAACCCGCCTAGCAGATCCTAGGTGCTATACGATAAGTGAATCAGACCTGTGTGTTGAAAGATTTACAATTGACAACATTTCATTTTTATAACACCTGAAAATGTATATGTGGTTCGAAAGCATTTTGCCTCCTGATCACTGTAATATGTTTATATAATTTTAATATCGCTTATTATAAAAAATAAAAAATATTTAAAAATATGTCCTAATTTTACCAAAACTACCACAGGATAGGTGTAATGCCTTTGCTTTTTTCACGAGAAAAAATAAGCGATCATAATTTTGTATCTTTTTTTTTTTTTTTTTTTAATCTTATATTTTAAAGAGGCTTTAGTACACAGGGGTGACTATGTCAGCCTCATGGGAGGACTCAAGAGGATCGGAGATCAACATTCATGCAGCATCCCTTCCCCCAGAGTCAGATGCTCTGGTTATGAAGGAATGCTGCACAAATTTATATATTCTAAGAGCTTTATTCGACGAAGGGCAAGCCAGCAAAACGTTTACTCCACCATTATGCATGTTTAGGTTCTCCAGGTACTTCTCTCTAGCATGCTTAAACCGGTCACATTCCACCAGAATATGGATTAAATCGTCAGTTTTATTACAAACCTCGCACATTTTTGTTTGAGACACTCTCATCATGTTCAAAAACGAATTTGATGGAATGTGACCAGATCTAACTCTCAATGCTACTACAAGCAAGTCCCTGGAGAGGCTGGCATGTAAAAACCAGGGAACCCAAAAAACTTTGTTCTGGATGGTGCTATACCAAATACCCTTCGTTACGAATGCAGCATCCAAGATCCTCTGCCACTGCTTCCCAGTTTCTTTTCTAGCCGCCGTCATAAGCTCTGTCTCATAAGGCTGACATTGGACCGGAGTACCATTTGTGACCGCCTCATTAGCCAACCTGTCTGCCCGCTCATTACCCATCACTCCTACATGAGATGGTATCCACTGCAGGATTATCTCCTTTTGCTCAGAATGCAAGGAATGTACGAGTTTTAGTATAGCATAGGCTATCGGCATACCTCGGACGCCCGAGACACACCGAGCCAGATGTTGGAGAGCACTTCTCGAATCCGATAGTATGACAACTTTTTCTTTTTCATTTGTTCCAATATAAATAAGAGCCTCGTAAATAGCCACTAGTTCCGCTCGCATAATACAGATTTCAGGATTCAATTTAAACTGTTTGAAAGTGTCAACCTGCGAATCGAAAACTGCGGCTCCAACACCCTGGTCATTCTTAGACCCATCGGTATATAATTTATAGAACCTATCATATTTTTGTGATAGCATCCTATGCACTAGATGTTTAAGTTCATCAGAAGTTAAGTTTCTTTTCGGTTTGGAGATGCCATCAATATTACATTCAATGCAGGCTTTAACATCAATATAAGATACCCATATTTCCATGGAATACATGTCCAATATATCACTGGTATGAATGTCAAAATTCTTAAATACATTATGTACATCTACCAGTAATGGTTTAGTTTTATTATTCCAGTAACTAAGACTACATTGAGCGGTCAGCTGGTCTAGAAGCTCAGTGATGATATCATGTGATGAAGAGCCAACTCTGAGCCAGTACCTTGATGCCAGCCACTGCCTACGAACATCTAGGGGTGGCAAACAGAGTTCATTCTCCATCACATGGATGGGAGTGCTGCGAATAAAACCTCCACAAACTCTAAGTGCGCTATTCTGCAGGGTGTTCAGTTTCGTCAGATGGGTCTTTGCACATGATCCATATAAAAAACTACCATAATCTATTCTACTTCTTATAAGAGAAATATATATCCGTCTGAGATGTGTTGGGTGGACGCCCCAAGAGCTGCTGGCTAAGATTTTTAAAATATTGAGATATTTATATGCTTTCATGCAAATTTCTTTTATGTGCAATCCCCACCTGAGAGCTGCGTCAAGCCATAAACCTAGGTATTTGATTTTACTAACTATTTTTAAAGGTTGGCCGTTCATATGAATTTGGACATTGTTTATATTTCTTCTGCCTCTGTTAAAAATTAGAACATTTGACTTTTTTTCTGATACAAGAAGACCCTTATCTTTTAATGACTCTGTGATATAATGTAAACTTGATTCTATAACACTTATAGTGTCAGCTGCATTCCTATGATCTAGAGCCTTATACAATACAAAGTCATCGGCATATTGTGATATAGCTACACCATCTATATTATTACAAATATCCATTGTCACAATGTTAAAAAGTAGTGGAGATAACGGATCCCCCTGTGCAAGTCCTACATTTGTAGTTCTTTCCATTGTATCTAGGTTATAACCTGTCATTATCAGATTCCTACATGATAAAAAATTACCAAGATAGTGACAAACCTTTTTTCCTATCCCTATTCCATCCAAGACACGTATGAGAGAATTTATACTAACATTATTATAAGCATTCTCTATATCCAAGAAACAGGCCACTACTGCTTTATTATTTGTGTAGTTAATCTGTACCTCAGAAATTAGTCTTACAAGGTTGTCTAGGCAGGACCGAGATCTTCTAAAGCCAACAGTATAAGGTGATAAGAGTTTTCGATGTTCGACATACCACTCAACTCGTTTCAAGAGGATGTGATGGAAAATTTTACAAACGCAGCATAGAAGGGATATAGGTCTCAATGAATTTACTGAGTTTGGATCTCGGCCGGGCTTTGGTATTGGGACATATTAATTTTTATAGTTCGCCATTGCACAGGAACCACACCGGTGATCAGAATCTGATTAAAGATATAAAGCAGCATCGCCTTACCTGAGTTAGATAAGTGATAGATCATGGAATAGGATATATCATCAGCACCTGGTGTGGTATCCTTGCGCTTTAGAGAATTGTTAAGCTCGGACATAGTTATCTTATTTTCCAATGTGGTGTTGAGGTTGTCGGCGAGTGGCGGCGGCGGCGGCGCGGCGGTGTCAGGCGCCAGCGTGCGCAGCAGCGCGGCAGCGCGTGCTGGGTCGATGGCGGCGCCTCTCGGTTTCTTTCCTTTCATCCATTGCATTTTCTTCCACACCTCAGAGGGCGAGGTCTCATAGTCTAAGCTGCTGCAAAACTCTCTCCAACTTTTTGAACTACCTTTTCTTATTAAATTTCGAGCCCGTGAAATTTTGATTTGCAGAATGTCAAGGTTGTCGGGCGTCGGATTTTTTCTGAAATTCTTCAAGGCTAGCCGTCGCTCTGCGACTGCTCTGGATATCTCAGGGTTCCAGTAGGGCTTTGGTGTAAAATTATTGTTAGGATCACGATTTATCTTGATTAGCGGAATGGTGCCGTTAGCAGAGGCTGTAATTCGGTCAATAAACATGTCATAATTTTGCTGAACATCTAGAGGGAGTTGTAGTCCATTAAAAATAGATTTAGATTTTTCGTGATATTCTTCCCAGTTGGCCTTCTTAAAATTCCTTTTCACAAAAGTCCCTCCGCAATAATCATACCCAATTTTTAGTTTAATTATTAGATGATCACTGCCCAGGCACTCGTTGGTTACACTCCACGAACAACATACAGAGATATCAGTTGATGCGAAAGAAACGTCCGGAGAAGATTTTTGCACTGTCCCATTGACCATTTTAATTCTTGTGTGATCCCCATTGTTAAGGCAGATGAAATTGTGTTCAAACATGGCTTTGTATAATTTTTCTCCGTTGGCATCAGTTTTGTAGGACCATAGCAAGTGGTGGGCATTCATGTCTCCTAAAATAATAGTTTCCTTGTCGAAAATGTTGAATATACTGTCCCAATCCTCTTGCCGAATATTCTGTGAATGAGCGCTGTATATGGCTATAATATTTTTAAGGCCGTGAATATTATCAACTTTAACATTTCCAGAGCCGGGTTCGTAGCGACGAACGTGTATGGCCGCATTAAAATAGACTTGTGGACAACTTCAAAGTACAAGGGGGGCAACTCTGAAATTCTATTTTCGAAGTTCGTTGCATACCTTCTCTCTCACTCTCAAGGTAATGACTATTAGTATGAGCGGAACAGCACGCAGCGAACCTCGAAAATCGAATATTGGAGAATAAGGGCCTGACATTGACAATTTGAAATTAACGTCAGTTTTTTTTCTATAGAGTAAAGACAAAGGGATAAGCGTGTATTCTGTGATAGTATCGGAGTTACGCCCTTTTAGAATAAGCACAAATTAATAAATTAATTATAAATTCAATACAAGCCCTAGCGAAAAAATTAAACTGTCAGCATGTTCATCTTTTCAAACAAAATACAGAGAACCATTAAAATTATAGGCTCAGAAATATGAAATGTTGTCAATACAATACAAAAAAATAAAAATACACTTTATTGAACACCTCAAATCAGTACAAAACAATACAGAAACAAAGAACAATTTTGTATTTGTAAAATGTAAAGAACAAACTATACAATAGGCGGTCTTATCGCTTACAAGGTCTTATTTACTTTCAAGATTTGATTCTATTATTCACTAAAAACTTAGTTACTAGTGCAAAAGCATGTAAAAGGCATTAAATTAGAAATAATGCTATTGTGACTTTGGCAATTTGACAAATGGCAGGCATGTTTCTATCTTTTAT
This sequence comes from Pandemis heparana, assembly GCA_963854515.1. Lineage (NCBI taxonomy): Eukaryota > Metazoa > Arthropoda > Insecta > Lepidoptera > Tortricidae > Pandemis > Pandemis heparana. The sequence continues at coordinate 12,111,625 of OY978013.1, read as the reverse complement.
TACTTGCTGCTTTTTCTTTAAGGTCAATGTGGGTAAGACCGTCTACAAGGCAAGTCCGTCAACACGTTATAACTTTTGAATTTGAAAGCGTTTCCCGCTTTAGCGTCCAGTAGATAAAACAGTTTGTCGCGCTAGTTCCGGCACTTTAATTTAGATGACGCTGTGACAATAAACTTCAGAGAAATCCGCCTAAACAAGTCATCACGTGTATGGAACTCGAAGTGATAGTGCGACGGTCTCTGCTAATATTTTTTTTAAAAATAGTTGGTGACTAGATTTTGCGCCAGAAAGTAACTACAAATGTAATACAAGAACCGGCCATCTTTCTTCTGTATTAAAATTATCAGAAATTGGCTTAGTTTTGTAATTATACGTTCTATCATTTATCACATTAAAATTTCGTTAAGTTGGAAAGTCCGTCTACTATGTTACAAGGCAAGACCGTCATATGCCGGACTTCCCTGAAATCAGAGGTTACCAACTGTTTTTACGACTTCAATTATTATTACGATTTCATAAGGTAAAATTTCATAGATAAATCCTTTCAACATTGCACAAACTAAGCAAATCTTGCGCTATCAGTGCTAGGTGACGACATTATACATATTATACAAATTACTATTGATATTTTATTTGGGAAACCTAAAAAATAAGTAAGTACGTATAGTATAATTATTTGCCAAAAAAGGTTTACCACCCCATTTACGTAATATATTGACTTGCCTTTGAATTCGAAAAATTGTGTTTATTTCGAATCTAAACCTTATTTTAACAAGTTGAAAGTACACTTTTCATCGTCTTGTTTCATTTTTTTTAGGATTCGAATACGAACATATAAGCACCCATAGTTTGGCTGATAACATTACTAGACGGACTTACCTTAAACTACACGGGAAGTCCGTCTACTCGCCGAAGTTTTAAAAATACTATTGTTTCTGCTTAATTTGTGATTAAAATGATCTGTCACTATAGCTCAACTATTATTTATGAAATTTTTCATCTTATGCGATTACAAGCGGTAACGTAGGTGAATAATTAACGCAGCTAGATCACTCCGAAGTAAAAAAAAAATGAAGTATGCCGGTCTTCCCCACATTGACCTTATACATTTATTGGCAATAATATTGGATAGAACTGTTGTACTAATACCATTGATGTTTTTGTGCAGTGATTCTCAACCTGTGGTCCGCAGACCCCTGGGGATCCGCGAGTATATTTATGGGAGTCTGCGCTGTCATCTCTGGACCATACATAAATAAATGCTAATAAGTCTCGTAATTTAACTAAAAGTTGCTGATTAGGTATTTATACCTAATCAGCAACATAATAATTTTTTTTTGCTGTTTATTTTATTAAGGGGGTCCGTGAAAACTGTGCTTGATTTCCTAGGCGTCCGTTGCTGAAAAAGGTTGGGAAACGCTGTTTTTGTGTACTTTGATCCATCAAATATTATTGCCAGGGACCATACATCAAAGTAACACCCGAAAACTGAATCTATACACTTAGTTTGAGTTTTGAAATGTTAATAAAAATTACTAAAAAAACTAAAAAAAGTCCTAAATTTCCTGCAATAGAAATTTCATTTGAATTGAATAAGATTGACACGATTCTTTTTTTTTGTTGGACCCACTGTAATTCTATTAATGTATAGACCATCCACTTAACTAAGTCCTCGCAACCGCGGGTACAGGGGCGCAGCGCAGGGTATGACGACAAAGGGAAACGCGAGCGGTGCGGGCGGGTAGTGCGCCTGCCGCCCGCACCTCTCGTCCCCCTTTATCGCCTACCCCGCGCCCCTGTCCCGCGCGGGCGAGGACTGAGTTCTATACATTAGGAAATATCAAATTAATCAAGAAATTTTACTTTCTTGATTTTTAATGTTTACTTTTTACGTTTTACCGTTAGAAATTTAATTCTGAAAATTAGAACACAGAAAAATCCGAAAAGTAAAGCTATGGCCGGGAATCGAACCCGGGTCCTCGTCATTCCGTGACGCGTGCTATACCCCTACACCACCCATAGAAGGTGAGTAAGCCTCCGAATTTTTCTATCTGTTACCAACTGTCACGTGACCTTGTTACCATGCGAATATTTGTCGCTAAGCGTCATCTGTTTGAATGATGTTTCTGTACGACACAATTACAAACCTACCTACCTGCTATGGGTGGTGTAGGGGTATAGCACGCGTCACGGAATGACGAGGACCCGGGTTCGATTCCCGGCCATAGCTTTACTTTTCCTATTTTTCTATGTGTTCTAATTTTCAGTGTCGTTTAGAAATTCTATACATTAATTTATCCTCTACAACATGTGGTGGTCGTCATCAGGTGGGCCTCGCTGATCGTTCCCTGATGCCGGGCGACGTGGTCCGTCGCCTCATAGCCGGCAAAGACACCCAGCGCGGCTACTGTCGCGACATCGTGATGACCGCAGCCCTACAGATCGTTGGTACCAAACACGTGATACCTAGTGTTGCCAGTGAGAGGCTACAACCACTAGAGGAGTTTACCCCAGACCTTGCTGTGTGTCTCGACTCGTGGGTTGGGACATCTAAGGTGAGTACTTTTGGGGGAATCTTACGCATAATGACACATTTTGAGCACGCGAAATGTCATACACGCAGAATGACAGACACATTTTCCAGGTATCCCTAAGGTAAGGTAAGGTAAGGAGGGGGGTCTTTGACCGTGTACCGTACAACGTTGCCGACATTTTGTCACAAGATTTTGTTTTAAGAAAATTTTACCCTGACATTGGCGAAGTTGCCGTCGCTATAACGACTTGTAACGCCACAAATAAAAAGAAGAAGAAGGTAAGGTAAGATAGCCCAAGGGCCACCCCCGTCGCACCCCAACCTAAATAGTCCTAAAGCGTATTGGATAATTAACATATGTAAATACACTTTTGGTTGTGTCATAATGGGTATGTGTCATTATGCGTATGTGTTTTGTGTCATTATGTATACCGTAGTTTTGGGGTAGATGCTTGCTTATTATTAGAATTGGATGACTTGGATGAAGAAGTAAATATGATTAAAACTTAAATGTGACGCAAAACAAAATTATAAAGGAATATAATTAAGCCTGTATATTATAAAGGAATATAATTAAGCCTGTATATTATAACTGTAACTCCTGTGGTCCTTTTGTAACTGTAATTTCTATGGGTGACTACCTGAAATAAACATTTATTATTATTATTATTATTATTATTATTATTATAAAGGAATATAATTAAGCCTGTATATTATAAAGGAATATAATTAAGCCTGTATATTATAAAGGAATATAATTAAGCCTGTATAAATAAGCTGTAGTTTAAATCGTTGGTGGTTAAGCTTCTGACCTGTGAGTTTACAGACCATAATGAAGTAGTTAACTTAACCTATCCTCTCCTTATTGCAAGTTCTCGTGTCTCTTGAACTTCTTGCGTTAAATCTTAGAAGTCAAACTTCCACTGATATACATAGGATGCACTGCAAGTGTAGTCAGCAAAAAAAGCTTCTATAATTTTATTGTTTATGCCATTGTTTCTCGAATTAATTCTACCTAAAGATTCTATACTATTCCTTTGGTAATTGGGTAAAGAGCGAACTTTGTCTTCTGGGGATCTCTCAATTAGCGTTAAAAATTTCCGGAAAAAAATACCGTTTTTTTCCGAACAAAAACCATGAAATTTTCTGCTTAATTTTTCCGAAAAAAAAACGAAAAAATCAATTTAAACAGGTTTCAATCAGTTATTTTTCTTAATACTGGTGGATAGGTGAATGATATAGACTTACTTTGCCATTGAAATCGGTGTCAGTTCAGTTCAGTTGTCACAGTTATTGTTTTTTTTCGTAAAAATCCGAAATTACGAAAATTTCATAAATACCCGAAAAAAACATTTCATTTTTTTCTACATTTTCAACGCTACTCCCAATTCGATTGATGACTTGTATGCATTTGATAAGCACTTCTTTTCCAGGCTGTTAACAGCAAACTCCGTCTGATCTCCTCGGATGGGTCTCGCCTGGAGTATCCTGACCTGGACAATTGTCCACTGGAAGACTACTCTATGCGGCGTCGACGTTCCACCCCGTATTCATCGTCAGAGTTCTACCCCGGCCAGATGGTGTTTGGACCGCTCGGCGCTCTGGACAGTGCCACATGGCTCCATATCACTAAGGAGATGAAGGCGGCGAGGAAACATAAGATGCATGAACACAAGGTGAGTTTAAGCTACATGAAATTACTGTGGTTTCAATTATAATTACAAAAACGGATAACTCACATATAAAAGCCAAAGTTCGTTGCGCTGCGGGGCGAGCGCTCTTTGAAGAAGGACTACGGGTTAGTCCGAAACATATGTCGAGCATTATTCGGCTTTTATACGTGAGTTAGTGTAAGCTATATGTAAATTGTAATATAGATCATAATATAGCAAAAATATTAATCTTTTCGATGCCAATGACACATTATACGTCCATTACTTCAATGCAAAAGCAACCTTTGTTCAGTTGGGTTTAGGTTCAACTTAGGGCATCGCATAAAGAAGTCTGGCGTATGGGTGAAGTCTTCTATTTGACGTGGCGGCGAAAAGGTTACCCAACTTTAAATCCTACTCCTACTAATATTATAAATGCGAAAGTTTGTGACGATGTGAGTGAGTGAGTGTGTATGTTTGTTCCTTTTTCACGCTAAAACGACTGGACGGATTTGGATAAAATTTGGTACGAAGATAGCTGGTACCATAGATTAAAACATAGGCTACTTTTTATCCCGGAAAATTGTATAGTTCCCGCGGGATAGCGATAAACATATCAATTGCTAATTCTACGCGGACGAAGTCGCGGGCAGAAGCTAGTGTAAAATAAATTAAAACTAGTGAACAGATTTTGTTAAGAAATATTCAGAACCAAGTTTGTCAAAATATTCCATCAAATAAAAAAAAAACATCAATATAGGTTCATAGAAGGATAAGATATCGACGGATATGGAAACGCTTAAAATCTGAAAGTTCAGAACCGAAATAAAAAGTGGAAAGAAACAGTTTTCCCACACATTGATCTACACCACGGTCAGATAATGGTTTTGTTTTCTCAAATAGAAGCAGGAAAAGAGAATTTAAAATAAGTTTCACCATGTACGAGAAAGGAATCGCAACTCTCTGTAAAGTTCTTCTACGAAACAGACAGAGACGACATCATACCGCCACTTACAATAAAATATCAGGGTCTTAACTGAGATTGGTGAAACAGTACCTAAGCCTCGCTCTGACTCCGCCCTATTTTATAAAACTACAAGTTATAATTTACAAGCGGAAGTCTCTAACTAACACATAGGGTCAGAAAGAGACTTCCGCTTGGAAATTGTAATTTGTAGCTCCATAAAATAGGGCTCTGGATATACCAAAAACGACAAATATTACGTTGCTAATCGATGCTACTTTTGTATGTAGAGAACTTCGTAATAGAAACTTCATTTGAACTGACCTTTAGCTGAGCAGTGGGATCGTAAAACTGTCTGATTACTTATTTAAGTCGTCGAGACTCGCGCCGGGCTTTAGGTTTTGTTTTGAGTTTGTTAAAATCATATTAATTACTAGCTGTTGCCCGCGTCTTCGGCTGCAAAAAAATCGTTTATCGCTATCCCCCGCGAAATATGCAATTTTCCGGGATAAACAGTAGCCTATGTGCTATTTCAGACTTTTCTCTATCTATGTGCCGAATTTCATCCAAATTCGTTGGACAGTTCTGGCGTGATTTCTAAGTCCTTGTATAAAAGTATTGTTAAAGCAGCATGTATTTGTCCGTCCAGTTCACAGTGGAGGCCGTGGTCACGGAGAGCGTGGGCGTCCACTGGCAGTGCCGGGCGCTGTGCACGCATCCCACCGACGTGGCGGCCCCGCTCCAGCCCAAGTATCTGGTCGAAGGTGAGCGTTGCTCGCAGGACAGGAGAGACTGCTACTTATTAATGATTGTAAACCCAATTGGGTACTTTAAGTTTTATGAAGTGTTCCATATTATATTTTTTATCGATATCGGCTGTCAGTCCGACCTTTTTTTTTCTTAATAAAACAGGCCATGGCACAAAACGTAAAAATCTAGTCAAACGTGTGGTATGCCATAATAAAGTTACAAATATTTTTTTCAAAAGAACCGCAAGTGCAAAAAAATATCTATCTACAGCAGTGGGCTACATTATAAGTTTACTATTATTAATTGATTTCAACGTGACGAATTATCGTATAAGTAAGATTTTATTTTGGTGATAGAAGGTAAATTAGGTACCTACTGAAGTGTCAATTACAGTCATGTTTTCTATGTCCAGGCGAAGATCTGAAGAACCTAAAACTCCTGAATGTGTTCGAGCCGTGCACGCTGCAGGTCGGCGACCGGAACTTCCTCACCATCGGCGCGGAAGACACCTTCGTCAGCAAGCAGCAGTGGCGCAAGCAACAGAGTAAGTCAACCGAGGAAAGCAGAGAGTGTCCATTCACTATCTGCCCGCGACTTCCCTCCTTATTCATAAACGCTCTCTAGGCATCTGCTAACTTAACAATCGTTTGTCCTTATCTGTCACATTGACAGTTACCTTTCACAGATAAGAACAAACGATTGTTAAGTTAGCAGAAGCCTATAGAGCGTTTATGAATTAAGGGGGTTAGTCTGCAAGGAATTCGTTAATCGCTAAGAAATTAGGCAATATTACGGGATAAAAAGTAGCCTATGTGTTATTCCAGGCTATAGCCTATCCTCATGCCAAATTTCAGCCTAATCTGTTTAGCCGTTCTGACGTTACATCTATACTCACAAACTTTCGCATTTATAATACTAGTAGGATTTAAACCCCCTTATTCATAAACGCTCTACATAAAAATGTAGTTAATTTGGAATAAAAATGCTCTATAAAAATATAATTCATAAACGCTCTATAGGCTTCTGCTAACTTAGCAATCGTTTGTCCTTATCTGTGAAAGGTAAATGTCAAAGTGACAGATAAGGACAAACAATTGCTAAGTTAGCAGAGGCCTATAGAGCGTTTATGAATACCTTAAGGGGGTAAGTCTGTAAACCCACTGAATAATAGAGCTGCCGCCGTTGAATTGTTCTAACTTCTAAGATGTAGACCTACCGGCCGCACATTCACTTCAGATTCCGACGCACCAAGTTGCATCATTTTGTATTTCTTTAATTAAATATTTTAAAGTCAATCTGGGTTTTAATCAGGGCTCCATTGTGTATCAAATACAGTTGTGTTGTTATTATTGGGAGGAGGGTAATACAGCAAGGGAAATTACGGATACAAAATGCATTTCATCTAGCCCTCTAGGTTGGCAAGGCATCGGCAATCCCTCCGGTGTTGCGGATAGCTTTGGGTAGCGGTGATCGCTTACCATCAGATCAACTTGCTCGCTTACCTATAGCCTTTTCACCGCCAAGCAGTTCTAGTGTCTCAGTTCAAATCTCTCTCTTATAGTGCCTCTCCAACTAGTGGAGGTTGGCAGTCAGCTCCGCATATTTCCTCCGATCCTTCGTGAGTTTGAAAAGTTCGGCAGCACTTGCGATTCCGGTCCACTCCCGGATATTGCGCAACCACGACTTCTTCCTACGGCCGACGGCTCTTCTGCCTGCTACTACCAAATGAAGGTTCATTATAACTACTGACTATATCAAGAGTGTATATTATTTTCTGCAGGTAAGTTCTACCGAAGCATCCGCAAGCAAACGCGGCCGAGTAAAAAGTCGTCAAAGGAGTCCGCGGAACACATGCCCTCGCGCCCTAAGAAACGCGCCTCCGCCCATCGGAAGCTCAAGTCCATTGATGTAAGTTAATTAACTGTTATACTGATGTTACGGTCGGTTTCAATAAGGAAGGGTTGTGTGACAGATCCATAGAATGTAACTGTTAGTGTTCACGAAAGTTTTGACAGCAAAGTAAATACTAAATTGAATTACTTAGAAATAAACCAATACTTGGTACTGTATATTAATAACGTTCTAAAAATAATCACGGCGATGTTTTTTGCGTTTAATTAATTTTCACGTACAAATTTTCAATATATGTCATTATTGACGAGACGTTGCTAGGTTACGTTCTATGGTCATTAAAACTAGAGAGGTGACTATGTATAATTGGGTAATCGGTTAAAATCGCGTATAATCGAAAATCCAAAGACAACATACAAAAACACGAAGTGAGTATTTTACATTATTTCACACTCACTACACCAATACCAATCGATTTTATCTATACTAATAGTATAAAGAGGAAAGATATGATTGATTGTGTGTTTGTTTGCATTGAATAGGCTCCGAAACTACTGGACCTATTTGAAAAATTCTTTCACCGTTGGAATCCTTAATTATCCCTGATGAACATAGGCTATATTTGATTCTACGCGGACGAAGTTGCGGGCAACAGCTAGTTGGTAATAAAGAGATTCCTTAGAACTTCAATTACATTATGAAGTTCAATAATATTTTATACAACCTATTTTGTTGAAAAAACACAACTTGGCAAAAAGCGTAAAATAGAAATTATAATTATTAATCTTAGGAGATTGATTTGAATATCATTATATCGAAATAGCATTTATGTAATAAATTAATATGCAGTCGTTATATTTATTGAATCGATTGTTATTAGTACTAAAATATAATCGATAATCGTTTTATGTGAAAGGTGTCACAAAGTAGCCTCACCTCTAGATTTGTCAATGTTAATGTCAGATTTATTTATTTTATTTATTTTATTTATTTATTATTCAATTAGTTTACACGGCATTACAGCGAACCAATACGCCTTGAAACCAGATTCCTTAATTAACAACAACACAATTAATTAACAAATACAAGAAAAAATATGAGAGAAAAACAACATAAAAAATAAAAATAAACAAAAACATATCCAAAATAACTACCTAAACTTATAAATGACTCACTTTATACATATACAGTAGTCTGCCTATTGTCCATCATCTCACAGAACCTCAAACATTCCCGGCACACAGCTACCCATTTCCACGCAAACAGGTCACATTCAGGCACAGATGCCAAGAGCGCATTGAGTAGAGTAAGCGCGCGCGGCAGCGGCGCGCTTCGGCGCGAAACGGTGCGTGCCGCCGGCACCGCTAGTAGCGCACGCGCTCGTGGCCGTAGGTTGACGCGGGGGACGTCATGGACGCTTAGCCGTAATACGCTATTCACCAGCTGGATAACGTCGGACTCCCCGCGCAAACACCTGCAGACTGTGATGAGAAGATTGTTATTTCGCCTCACTTCTAGGGAACTAAAATCCAGGCAACCTAACAAAAATTTGGTGGGATATAAATACGGGTAGTATCCAAACCTTTTCTTATATAGAAACCTAAGGAAAGACTTCTGTATTTTCTCCAGGAGTAAGGCATACGTGGATTCGTATGGATTCCAAATAAGGGACGACGCCTCCAATTTGCTCCGCACTAAGGCATTAAAAAGTAACTTTATAACTCCAAGGTCATGGAAATCCTTACAATTACGGAGCACGAAACCAAGTCTTTGATAGCAACTACTGGCAAGTGTACGGATATGCTCATGGAAGGTAAGGCGCGTATCAAAGACTACACCTAAATCCTTCATAGAGAAGACACGATTTATGACATTGCTGCCCAGGAAGTATTGAGCATGTATAGGTGCAGAACCTCGTCCAAAAGTACAAACGCAACACTTCGCTGCATTAAACGACAGTTTGTTGTCCATACTCCATTTCAACACGGAGACAATATCCTCCTGCAAGGAGACGCAGTCCGCTGCATCTTTGACACCATAAATAAGCTTGAGGTCATCAGCGTACAGAAGACACTTAGCATTATGAACCACAGATTCCAGGTCGTTAACCATCAGACCAAATAACAGAGGTCCCAATACGGAGCCCTGACTGACGCCAGAACGAGTGTGATATCGATCCGAAACGAAGCATCCATGTCGAACATATTGTTGACGGTCGCGCAGATAACTGGCAAACAGAGCGAGCAGCTTAGGAGAGAAGCCAATGTCATCAAGCTTTCCTAACAGGACATCATTATCTACGCGATCGAAAGCTTTCTCAAAGTCAAAATAAATGACGTCGACCTGGATACCCTTATCCAGGCACTCAGAGATGGCATCAGTCAAAACTAGAAGATTGGTATCAACAGAACGACCGGCTCTAAATCCATGCTGCGACTCGCATAGAAATGGCTTAACCTGAGTGGATATTGCCCGAAACAGTATGGATTCGAACAATTTCGCTAGAGTCGAGAGAACAGCAATGGGCCTATGACCTTCAACTCTGGAATTATCTTTGGACTTAGGTATAGGCGTCACTCTAGTGATCTTCCAAAGATGTGGATAAACACCAGTAGAAAGAGAGAGGTTGAAAAGAAAGTGTATTGGGACCTTCAACTGCTCCGCGCACCCTTTAACTATATAAGCTGGCAAAGTATCTGGCCCTACGGAACTATTAGGCTTGAGTCGCCTTATGGCCGTTTCAACCTCATGCATGGAGACACTGTCCACGTGGGTAAAATGAGCCACTGCTTTTTGCTTCCCCTTATTAATAGAGCTCACGTTAAGACGAGGAACGCCCGGTAGAAAGACGCTGGAAAAATACCTAGAAAAGGCGGAAGCAGCGTCAACACCAACAAACTGTGTCCCCTCAAACGACACCTCTGACACAAACCCACCCTTCGACCTGAGACTGTCTATATGCTGCCAAAAGGAGCGCGGATCACTCTTGACTCTACTTTGGACTCGATCAATGTAACAATCATAGGCGTCGGATATTCGATTTTTGATGTCCGTCCTCAATTCGGCAAACCGCCCATACACTTCAGGGGATTTCGTAGTTTTCCACTTTCGATGGAGGCTAGCTTTAAGAGTGATATCAGCAATTATGTCAGCTGTAAACCAAACCGGAAATCTCCTACCGACCCGCTTCAATCGATTCTTCCTAGGTATGCACTCATCAAAAATGTTATAGATTTGATTATAAAACATATCTACCGCAGTGTTGACATCCTCGGCATTAAGACATTCCTGCCAACTCGCTTCTGACAGTAATTGGTACAAAAGCATGTAGTCACCTTTTACAAAATTCCAGTCAAGGCTTGAGTCTACATTGCTGGGGTCAATTCTAGCAGAAGAGGGTCGCGTCACGCTTTCGATGGGGAGCGAAACTTCCAATGGTGGGTGGTATGCATCACGTCGTGGTACCAAGCCTCCTCCCTCAATTTCAAAGACACTGACTCCCCGAATACGCTCTGACACCAGTACAACATCTAGCATGCCCCCACGCGCATTCGTCACCTTATTCACATCACATATACCGCACACAGTTAAGAAATAACTATAATAACATAAAATATGATGTGATGTATACAGAGGATTCAAATTTAGATCGCCTACTATAAGGATAACACCAGTCAGTGCTTCCAACACTTGTTCCACCTTTTGGAACCAACACATATATACACCGTCAGAAGCACTAGGAGGAATGTACACCACGCAGAGATGATAGGTAACCCCTCCCAGAGTAAACGAGATCCACAAGTCTTCCCCGGTTCGCGTCTCCAGCTCAGGCTTCCGCCGCATCTCCAGCCCAGGGCGCGCAGCAAGCAGCACTCCGCCTCCACGCGAGCCAGTGGCCCGGTCACGACGCATCACAGTCCAGTCCCACACGAAAGCTCCGCGTCTTCAATAGCATCAGTGAGAAAGGATTCGGTCACAGCCACAATATCGCATTCCAGTGACAACATGTTCAGCCTAAAAAAGTCTAGCTTCGTGTTGAGGCCTCTAACATTTTGGTAAACAACACTCAGTGTATGATTTGGTCTCACTTTTGGCATCTCCCTGGAAGTGTTATGCTGATTTCCCACTGTATTGAGTTCTTCGAAATAACCAGGCTTTGACCCGCGCGTTATTCGGCCAGATACTCGCAGTCAGGCACATCTCATACATTTTCGCAGGTACTCCAATTTTGAAGGATTTATATTCTCCTTTCGGCTTGAGCTCTTCAACCGTATAAGTGCATTCAGGGTTTAGTGTTTGGAGATACTCACGTACCTCGTCTGCTCCTGACACCATATTCCACAGGTGAATAAATTTACGTTGCTCCACAGCCTTAAGGGGGTTCAAATCGGGACCCGCCGTACCACGCACGGAGGCGAATCGTCGCTTCCGGTAATTAACCTCCTGAAATCCCTCAGCTTCCGCCTCCTCTCCGTCACTGACGCTGTCTTTCGTTTCTTCTTCAGATGATGCTCTACCCACGCTCGGGGCGGAAGCATTCATTCGACTCGATGAATTTCTCTTAGTACGTCGATTCCGCTTGGGCTTCGGCTTGAGTTGCGGGATATCAATAACGGGAGGACTAGGCCCCGACTCATCGCATCTACAGGGGCACGTCGGTACCGACTCCAACTTCATAAGCCTCTCGTTGATAAGGTTGAAACTTTTAAGACTTTCCGCGAGCAGCTCCTGGTATTACGCAATGGCAGCGGTAGCATTGGCCAGTTGACCAGTCAACACGGTCATTTGATTGCGCATAAGCTGAAATTCTTGCGCAACCGATAGATCCTTCGTGGGCCCATGTGCCGCGGGAGAGGACTCGCTATTCTTTCTGGATACCACGTTTTTAAAGCTGACTGGTGTGCCGACAGGCATATCACAATTGCGCCCACCTTTTTTCCGGGCATTGCAACACTCAGGACAAACCCAAGCAGCTTTTTCCTCAGCCGTGAGCTCCCTATTATAGCATAAATAATGGTACAATAAGCCGCAAGAGGTTATCATACACTGTAGGTATTCTTCTCCAACGTCGAGGATCCCCCTACACGCATGGCATATCATATCGGCGCTGTCGCCTCTAATCATCACGTAGACACGCGTATATAAACACCTTCTTTATAATGTGTGTTGTTGATTTGATGGCAGCTTTTGGGCGCAATTCGGACCGTATTTTCTGCACTTTTTTGGGGACAACAGGCTTCACCACAATTCGGACCGCTCGGTCAAGTATCATGAAAAACCGTTTTAGGTGAAACGAAACGCAGCGGAATTGACATCTGTCACTGTCACAATGACATGACAGTTGGTTGTAAAGATGTTTGTCAACGGCAGCTGACTGTGTAAATACCCCTTAGTTGTTTATGTTAATTTAACAAATTAATCAGTTATTTCAAACATCTATATGTGTGAGTGCTATTGTAAACAATTCCGTGTTAGTTTAGACCAGTTTTTTTCCCAAATTCAGCTCACCGGGGTGCCGTTCTGATCTTCATCAATTGCGCTGTATCCGTGCCGGTGTTTCTTGCCGTGTTTTCGTACGTTCCCAGCAGTATATCCGATTTTTCCGTTTAAAATGCGTATCCGTAGCAATAAGCTTGTGCTTCCATGTAGGTGTCGAGTACCCGAAACAGATACAACCCTTCCTTATTGAAACTGAGTGTAGTGTGTTTTTGTGGCCTCACTTTGCGATGAAACGAAGCGATATTTTGGGAGTAATTATCGAGTTGATGTGTTGGAGTGAAGCTTTTTTGTTTGAGCACTTTTTGGGATGGGTAAAAAATGTTAAACTCGCGTCAGGCGTAAGACTGAGGGAGAAATTAAGTACCAGGATGCCAGGATCCTCTACGAGCTTATTTTGAAATACGAATGAAGCTAGAGTCGCGTTTGATTTTTGAAGTGTAGGTACGTTGATTTCGTCGCTTTAACGTATAATGTGCGTTTGGCCTTGTGGTATAAGGTGTGGAATAAGAGTGTGTTCTCTCAGGTGACCGCAGTTCAAATCTCATGTATTTTTTCTTTTTCTTTTTTTCTTTTTGCGCGAGTGTGCGTGTGTGTAGTTTTCACTTCTGCCGGCGGTTTTTTTAAATTCGAATGTGGTTAAAGGATAAGGGTAGAAAGAGATGGTAGATACTAAGGCGCGCCCGTGATTTAATAGTATATTAAGACTTGTATTGTTCCAGAACGAAATGGAAGTGGACGCAGCGGAGAACAATCTAGAATCTCTGGATGACGCTCTTAAGGCGGACGCCAACTGCCCTAGCATCAAGATCGAGCCCAGCGCGGACACGACTCTGCCTATAGTCAGCAGTCAGGAGGATACCGCTACCGAGGAGAAGAACGACTCGGGTATCAGGTGAGTTGGACATGAACACAAAATATTTACCTTGCTACTCCACTACTTACGTGCAAGATAACCAAGCCTGTGCGAAATATATACGTTTTGCATGCAAGCCCTCCCACCACTACTGCCACACAAAACGCACACAAATCCCACAAACTTAATTAATCCTATCACCACACAAACACTGACGCGCGTTTCGATCCCTCTACGGGATCATTCTCTATTCTTCATTGTCATCGGTTGTGCTCTGCGGCCCTATACGGCATTATCAAATTAAAAAAAGAATTTGAGCATATTAAAAAAGAGGAGTCTAGAATGCGGAACTTTTTTTAGCCCCGACATAAGAGTGTTTAATAAATAGAACTGATCATATAGTGTTGCCAACAGCGGGCTGAGCAAATCGCACGTGCACAGTCCGGAGCCTCACAAGGGGGACTGCCTGCTCAACGGGGAGGCCAAGGCCGAGCTGCTGCTCGACGACGACTCCGACAACTGGGAGAACACCAGCAGCGACGGAAGCGACACCGACAGGTGTGTACGGGCCTTTGGTCTCTTTGGGTCGAGTCGCCGCCGCGGGGAAGGCGCGCGGACCTCGGGTGGTCCCCCGCGGGCGGCCCGCCGCTTGCCTCTCTGACATCGCCTACTGTCGACGTTGACCAGTCGCCGGCTCGCGGTAAGCGCGCTGCAGCCGCGCGGACGTCTCAAAGGCATCGGTCGCTTCCGTTACGAGCTTGCGTACGATTGACGCCTGGTTGACGGCTAGCCGATGAGGTGAGGCGGCGCCGATCTGGTGCTGAGCGGTTATGTGTGCGATAACCTTAACGGCGGAAGACGGGTGTTGAATATTTGTCCATAAGTCAGAGGTTCGCATTTGAAAGTGTGTATTGTTGTTGTAGCCTTGTGGTCGCTTATGGTCTATGGCCTATGGCCTCAAAGCAAAGCAGAGGGTCGTGGATTCGGATCACAGATAATATTTTGGTGATGATGATGACGATGATGATGATTGTTGTAGCGGCGCGACGTGGTCGTCCCGTTGCTCGTCGGCGGCGTCGACGCGCGGCAAGCGGTCGCCGCAGCTGGCGGTGCGGCTGCTGCGCGGCAAGCGGCTGAAGCGCACCGCGCGCCGCGCGCCGCCCGCGCCGCCGCCGCGCCTCGCCGACCGCGTCGTGGTCGAGACGCTGCACACCACCAGCCGCGCCAACGTCGTCTGGCAGGTACGGGACGCACACACACACACTATACTGCTGCGCGGCAAGCGGCTGAAGCGCACCGCGCGCCGCGCGCCGCCCGCGCCGCCGCCGCGCCTCGCCGACCGCGTCGTGGTCGAGACGCTGCACACCACCAGCCGCGCCAACGTCGTCTGGCAGGTACGGGACGCACACACACACACTATACTGCTGCGCGGCAAGCGGCTGAAGCGCACCGCGCGCCGCGCGCCGCCCGCGCCGCCGCCGCGCCTCGCCGACCGCGTCGTGGTCGAGACGCTGCACACCACCAGCCGCGCCAACGTCGTCTGGCAGGTACGGGACGCACACACACACACTATACTGCTGCGCGGCAAGCGGCTGAAGCGCACCGCGCGCCGCGCGCCGCCCGCGCCGCCGCCGCGCCTCGCCGACCGCGTCGTGGTCGAGACGCTGCACACCACCAGCCGCGCCAACGTCGTCTGGCAGGTACGGGACGCACACACACACACTATACTGCTGCGCGGCAAGCGGCTGAAGCGCACCGCGCGCCGCGCGCCGCCCGCGCCGCCGCCGCGCCTCGCCGACCGCGTCGTGGTCGAGACGCTGCACACCACCAGCCGCGCCAACGTCGTCTGGCAGGTACGGGACGCACACACACACACTATACTGCTGCGCGGCAAGCGGCTGAAGCGCACCGCGCGCCGCGCGCCGCCCGCGCCGCCGCCGCGCCTCGCCGACCGCGTCGTGGTCGAGACGCTGCACACCACCAGCCGCGCCAACGTCGTCTGGCAGGTACGGGACGCACACACACACACTATACTGCTGCGCGGCAAGCGGCTGAAGCGCACCGCGCGCCGCGCGCCGCCCGCGCCGCCGCCGCGCCTCGCCGACCGCGTCGTGGTCGAGACGCTGCACACCACCAGCCGCGCCAACGTCGTCTGGCAGGTACGGGACGCACACACACACACTATACTGCTGCGCGGCAAGCGGCTGAAGCGCACCGCGCGCCGCGCGCCGCCCGCGCCGCCGCCGCGCCTCGCCGACCGCGTCGTGGTCGAGACGCTGCACACCACCAGCCGCGCCAACGTCGTCTGGCAGGTACGGGACGCACACACACACACTATACTGCTGCGCGGCAAGCGGCTGAAGCGCACCGCGCGCCGCGCGCCGCCCGCGCCGCCGCCGCGCCTCGCCGACCGCGTCGTGGTCGAGACGCTGCACACCACCAGCCGCGCCAACGTCGTCTGGCAGGTACGGGACGCACACACACACACTATACTGCTGCGCGGCAAGCGGCTGAAGCGCACCGCGCGCCGCGCGCCGCCCGCGCCGCCGCCGCGCCTCGCCGACCGCGTCGTGGTCGAGACGCTGCACACCACCAGCCGCGCCAACGTCGTCTGGCAGGTACGGGACGCACACACACACACTATACTGCTGCGCGGCAAGCGGCTGAAGCGCACCGCGCGCCGCGCGCCGCCCGCGCCGCCGCCGCGCCTCGCCGACCGCGTCGTGGTCGAGACGCTGCACACCACCAGCCGCGCCAACGTCGTCTGGCAGGTACGGGACGCACACACACACACTATACTGCTGCGCGGCAAGCGGCTGAAGCGCACCGCGCGCCGCGCGCCGCCCGCGCCGCCGCCGCGCCTCGCCGACCGCGTCGTGGTCGAGACGCTGCACACCACCAGCCGCGCCAACGTCGTCTGGCAGGTACGGGACGCACACACACACACTATACTGCTGCGCGGCAAGCGGCTGAAGCGCACCGCGCGCCGCGCGCCGCCCGCGCCGTCGCCGCGCCTCTCCGACCTTCTAACTAAGGTATAAATGACTCATGCTTTTGTCAGAAAAACCAGAGTCTTAAACTCGGGAAGAGTCAAACCTGAGGTAATAGAAAGGGGGAGCATGTGTGGAGGCACTATGTGCCTCAAAACACCCCCCAAACTTATAAAAAAAACCTATCTTACTGCGTTCATGACTTTTTTAATTCCTGAAAAATCATGCTGTACAAAATACTTCGTTGTTATAATACAAGAATGCATCAAATGTAGTAGTGTGTGTTTATCGTTGATTTTGTGAAATAGTACGATAAATGGATAGTAAGAGTTAACAAATTAACGATTAATGTTATCCACGCCAGGACGGAACGATAGAGATGGGCATACCGTCCACCCAGCTGTACCCGATTCATCACTTGGATGGGCAGGAGTGTTTCCCTGGAGACTTCGTCGTCAGTGGCGCCGCCAACGCAGAGGAAAATCAGCAGGTTAGTATCACAGCGTAATAATAAATAGTGAGATTACTCGGTCGTCTAAACGGGGCAACTTCGCTGTCAATGCGGGGCAAGGCCACGTCCATTGCCAACAACCGCTGAGCGTTTAAACACGAATAGGCGTACAATAGTAGCACATAATAAGGAAAAGAAAAACAAAGGTAACAAATATTAAGTGCGACTTAGTGTTAGTGAAATTTGTCTTAATACCTTCTTTTACTGTCCTGATATTCGAAATGAATAGTAGTGTTCAATTCGGGTGAAATTACCTAATTCACCCTCGAACTATTGGCTCTCTCACTTCGTTCGAGCGCCAGAAATATCTCAGGTGGAATGGGTCAATTTCAACCCTTGTTTATCCTTGTCTATTATTTTATTTTATTTTTTGACAGTTTTCTCATCATCTGTGATTTGAAACGTGGAAACAGCTTTTCGAACTGTGTTAATAATAATATCCTCTTCTTCGTTTTGAAGACTCCAATGCTTTTTGTTGACAGCTGAAGCACCGAGAATACGGCGTGGTTCAGAGAGTGGACCACCACGGTCGCACCGCTATCGTCCATTGGTACAGAACTTATACCAGCGCTGATGAGCCTGTGTGAGTATTTAGCTTGTGAATACAAACCTTTATAGCTCCACTAGCTTCTGCCCGCGACTTAGTCTGCTTAGAATTAGCAGTTGACATGTTTATCGCTATCCCCTGGGAACTTTGCTATTTTCCGGGATAAAAAGTAGCCTATGTTTTAATCTAGGGTACCAGCTATCTTCGTTACAAATTTTATCCAAATCCGTCCAGTCGTTTTAGCGTGAAGAAGGAACAAACATACACGCTCAGTCACTCACATCGTTACATACTTTCGCATTTATAATATTACTAGCTGTTGCCAGCGACTTCGTCTGCAAATAATTCGTTTATCGCTATCCCGCGGGAACTACGCAATTTTCCGTGATAGAAAGTAGCCTATGTGCTATTCCAGACTTTTCTCTATCTATGTGCCGAATTTTATCCAGATCCGTTGGGCCGTTCTGGCGTGATTGAGTAACAAACAAACATCCATCCATCCATCCATACTTTCGCATTTATAATATAAGTTGGACTAGCTGTTGCCAGCGACTTCGTCTGCAAAGAATTCGTTTATCTCTATCCCGCGGGAACTACGCAATTTTCCGGGATAAAAAGTAGCCTATGTACTATTCCAGACTTTTCTCTAGAATTTAGAATTTAGAATTTAGAATATTTATTTATTTTACACAATAATTGTCACATATAACAAACTTACAGGCTAAACATAGCAAAGAGAAAAATAATGTAAATACCTGAACTAGGATACTTAATGTTCCTGTGTCTCAGGTGTATCAGGACTTAAAAACTAATTTAAATAATCACATGCAAAATATATTTAATTCGAATTGGTATATAAAAATTTAACAATTAGGGATAAAAAACTTAAAAATAAACTTAAATAATTATTAAAGTACCAA
Source organism: Pandemis heparana (assembly GCA_963854515.1). Lineage (NCBI taxonomy): Eukaryota > Metazoa > Arthropoda > Insecta > Lepidoptera > Tortricidae > Pandemis > Pandemis heparana. The sequence continues at coordinate 12,092,555 of OY978013.1, read as the reverse complement.
CAGATCCACTTAGCATTGAACAGTCATACAATCGTACTCAGCGTTTTTACCTACCTAACGACTAACTAGGTATTCGCGTCATCACAATACAAAACTGGGTCAACACTGCGTAATCTACTTTATAGTCCACAAAAATACTTACTATCGAGGTCAGAAAATCAATTAGTAAATCATAATAATATAAAAGAAGAAAAAAATCTAAAAATACACATAAAAATTATCCTAGGTGGCTTCATAATCTACAGAGTTTATGTATCTTTTTTCGGCAATTTTCTTGGCGGGACAATCACGATCGCCGGTAGTATGATTGTGCGGTTTCTTAAATTTGCGACATGTAGCACACTTCGCTGGCTCGGATTTTTTTGTGCACTCTTTTATATCGTGGCCTAGGTCTCCGCAGTGGCCACAGGTGATGGTCTCCTCCCGGCACGATTTGGCTGCATGGCCATATTGTTGGCACTTAAAACACCGTGTCACCAATGTAAAATCCCTCACAGGGCACGAGGACCAGTTGATGAATATCCTTTCCTTCGTTATCAAGGCCTTTCGGATGTTCCCAGGAACCTCGATAACATAATTGCAGGTCTCAGCTTCCCTCTTTCCCGACTTATGGCTCAATTTAACGGAGGCCAAAAAAAGATCGATGGACACACCTTGCACAATATCCGCCACGTTTTGATGGTATATACAGTTGAATACTTCTTTCTCCTGCATAGACGCGGGCACTCCGATAACTACAATTCTGGGCTTCCTCTTTTGTGGGTCATCTACAGTGAGGCCGAAGTTCGTCAGCTGATTCGACTGCTTCAGCTTTTCGATGTCGCCTTTGCTGTCCGTGCTGATGACGACGCCGCCGTTTCTAGTCTTGTGTAGTCCTCTCACTTGCAGCTTCATTTCGTCAGGCCGAATTATTTTCTGTACAAGGGCTTTGGTATCTTCGCTCGACTTCGTTTTGTCAGAAGGGTAGATGGCTACTGAGTTTACGTTACTGGCCTGTATATATTTATTTGGACCTTTTTTTATCACATCGGCGAAAGAGATAGATGCTGGGGCTGGCTTCGGGGACTCTTGAATGCTTTTTTTAAGGTCTAAGAGTTGCTGAGACAGGTTTTGCGTTTCTTTTTGGGCTTGAAGGGCGGAATGAAGCTGTAGGGCATTATGAGATAGGGATTGATATTCTATCGCAACTTGAGAACTTGCATGGTACACTTTTCGGCAAAGAGATTGAATCTTCAATTTCTGCTCAGAGTTTAGCTTCCCTTCATTGGTAATAGTGCATACATCGTTTAGGGTCTTCTCTATTAAGACCAAAAAGCTTTTGATTTCCGATGTTGGTGCTACTGCAGGTCGAGTATCTTCCCGTACGTCAGGCGCGCGGGTAGCCGGCTCAGGAGTACCCGGCGGGCTACGCTGCGTCCTGTCACTTCGACTGAAAGGGCTTTCAGACATTTTTATATCCTTATTACTAGCAAAACTAGTTACACACTCAACAATCCATCACGGAAGTTCACTACACAAATCGACCCAGATAAGTCGCATCCGCGTAAAAGTAAAGCTAGGTCACGATTTTGCTGTAATTAATTAATCAATTGTATAATCTAAAAGACACGTCCGATCACTACGACGATCAATCACAATCCAAATAATAATATCTCTATCTATGTGCTGAATTTCATCCAGAACCGTTGGGCCGTTCTGGCGTGATTGAGTAACAAACAAACATCCATCCATCCATCCATCCATCCATCTATCCATCCATCCATACTTTTGCATTTATAATATTAGTTAGACTAGCTGTTGCAAGCGACTTCGTCTGCAAAGAATTCGTTTATTGCTATCCCGCGGGAATTTTCCGGGATAAAAAGTAGCCTATGTGCTATTCTAGACTAATCTCTATCTGTGTGCCGAATTTCATCCAGATTCGTTTGGCCGTTCTGGCGTGATTGAGTATCCATCCATCCATACTTTCGCATTTATAATAATTAGTTAGATTAGGATAGTAGGATTACTTTGACGTCTAGGCGGGGAGCGTTTTCAACCTCATATTGTTGGCATTCCAATGGCTCGGACTAAGTCATTCACAGAAGATTATAAAGTCAATTCATCCGCCCATGATAAGACACGTAAGGATGAATTGACTGTATGTTACTCTTTATTATGATTTTGAAGAGAATGACGTGTCTTCTTTGAGGCAACCTACCGAACTGTTCCTTTACTTGTTATTAAGCTATTAAGTAGAACCACAGCTACCCAGATGTAGCATACCCGTTGGTCCCAAACTTATCTTCGTCTCTCTTTCTCTCAGTCCGCAAATGCTTCACGAGAGCGAGATGAGCGTATACGACCTGAAGGACCACCCGGACTTCCAGTACCGGCCTGGCACCGTCGTCATACGCGTCGCTAACTTCACCGGTGAGGACGCCAACTGTACCGCGGGACAGGTATGAAGTAATGGATTGATACATATGTCATACGTCAAAGCAACTTTGCAAGTTTTGTCATCGCGCTTCAACATTGCCTAAAATGATTTAGAGATGGGATAAATTACGCAAAAAAAAATGAAAGTAAACGCTAAACTCTTTTAGGCAAAGTTGCAGCAGTATATGGTCTCGGTCGTTTTCTATCAATCAACAAAACTAGCAGAAAAATACATGTTAGGCAAATTTAAATCCTATAAACTAATCCCCTTATTCATAAACGCTATGCAGGCTTCTGCTAACTTAGCAATCGTTTGTCACTATCTGTGAAAGGTAAATGTCAAAGTGACAGATAAGGACAAACGAATGCTCAGCTAGCAGAAGCCTAGAGAGCGCTTATGAATAAGGGGGTAACGGTTTAAAGATTGACAGAGGAAACTTAATCATAGCAACGAGTAAGAAAGAAAAGTTGATCCCATTCAAGTCTCCGAGTGGCGGTTAGTAAGTGTTTCCTATATATGGAGAGTATACTCGTTGCTATGGTTACATTCTCCTGGGTCACTCTTTGAACCGTAAGTTTATGGGTTTAAATTTTGTAAAACAAGTGTTTTTGTAATAGTTGTAGGCCTCTTTTGTAATTGGTCATCTACTAAGCATGTTAGTGTAAAGAGACACAACATTTCTTCTAACAAACTAGTACTTTTATCCCCTGGCTGATGGGACAGAATAACAATAAGAAATTGTTGATCCACCCATCTATCAAATTCTGGGTATTTTCATAAAATTTCTAAATTTTCAATTTAAAAAAAAAAAACAAATTTCGGCTAAGATATGTATGGCTCAAAATGCTCAAAAATACCTCGGCTATCACCCCCTTAAAACTTTGAACCTGGCTACCAAACACCCTGTATAGCGATGTCCCGTTCGCTGACGTCATTCCGTACGGAAACCGTATGAAAATTCCGTATGTGTGTGGCAGGCCTTAAACAGCTTGTGTTGCAGGTGATCGACAACTTCCCCTCCGGCCGCGTCAAGGTGTGGTGGGTCGACGGGCACACGAGCATGTGCTGGCCGCAAGACCTCTACAAGGTAGTGCAGAATGACATGTTGGGAGCGGAGGGACCAGAGGTCATTCACCCTTCGTAGTATTCTGTTGTCTGGGGCTGTTGCTATTTATGATATAGGAAACGTAGTTGCTGGATTTGTAAACGCGGTTACCGTTGTTGTGAAGCTTTGTTTCGGTACCGTATGTATGTACTGTCGAACGAAACGAGAATTTTAGGTACTTATTGATTTTTTGTATTTGTTTTTACGGTTTTACCGGTTAGAAATTAAATTTGTAAGCGACACTGAAAATTAGAAAGCTACCTACCTACTTGATTACCTGTTATGTAATAATGAGGATCCGGGTTCGATTCCCGGCCATAGCTTTACTTTTCGGTTTTTTTTGTGTTCTAATTTTCAGTGTTTTTAAGTTTTTTTTTTTTTCAGTACAGTCAATTTTTTTAAGCGTTTGCTCACTATCACGTCTGAGAGAACGATTTTTGAAAGCACGTCGCTCGAAAATACTATTCGTAGTGATAAGGCTCTTTGATACAAAGCTACAGTTCAAATAAAATGTTCGACTAGTTGACTACGAACGAGCCTAAAATTCTCTTAACGCCCTATGTTATGTTATGAGTGTTTTACTTATTACTTTCAGGCGACTCACTTGCTCTTTTTCCCCCTTTCATATAAAAAAAATCTACTCTAAACTCGATTCATATTCAGCACAATTTTTCATCACTTTCGAACGACACATGCGCTTTCAAAAATCAGACCTCAGATTGTTCTCACGCATACCACAAATTGACAAACCTAAAAATAGTCTGTTTTTTTATTCCTCTCCTATCACCTACACCGAATTTAGCCTTCTACTTGCCTCTAAAGCCCACTTGCACAGTCCAGAGTTAAAAAATTAAATCGCTAACTCTAGGTTAGGTTTGACAGATCCATACATTTTGACACTTCTTAGCCCCGGGTTAGCATCTAACACGGGGTTAAGTCGCTAACCCTGGTCCTTGCAAGTGACCCTTGTGATATCAGACGGTTCATTTTTTGTTCATTTTCTAATTCATTTTGCATCCTTCAGTCAAACTGACACGTCTAGAACGCAAAGTGAAATAAAAGTGAACATGGAATGAAAGAAAAATAAAGCATTCACTCTAGTGAACCATCTGGGTCCCGTTTCTCGAAGCTCATTAGACTAATAAATTTGTGTTTTGTCTCGTAAACTAAACGAAAGAATGAAACAAAACACTAATATTATTAATTTCTAAACGACACTGAAAATTAGAACACATAGAAAAATCCGAAAATCCGGAAAAATCTGGATTTTTCTATGTGTTCTAATTTTCAGTGTCGTTTAGAAATTAAATTTCTAACGGTAAAAACGTAAAAGTAAACATTAAAAATCAAGAAGTAAATTTCTTGATTAATTTGATATTTACTAATATTATTAGTCTAATAAGCTTCGAGAAACGGGGCCCTGATATCACCTTTAGGGTGATCTTAACATTGTGTGAGGTGGTGTGTGGTTGTTCAGGTGGGCGAGTACGACTCTGAGGAGGGCGAGCTGTGGGGCTCGGACGGCTCGGGCTCCGAGGACTCGTGGGAGACGCAGAGCTCCGCGCACGACGCGGACCCGCGCACTCCCGCCACGCCGCGTAACTATACAATATACTTTCATATTTAGGGTTCAGTACTACAAAAAAAACGGGACTTATAAGCATCACTTTGTTATCCATCGGCTGTCACGAGCGCGCGAGCCCGTCTCTTTCTAGAACGACCAGTAAGAAAAAATGGGCAATCTATCTCGCGCGCGACGCGACAATTGTGCGCTGTCGTGCTAGACGTGCTGATTGTTTGTCATGATTTTTCCTAACATACGAAAGGAAGGTACAAAAACCACCTACAATTCTTATAGGCGCTTGTGAGCAAAGACTAGCTGATAAGTTTGGTGCAGGAAACCGGTGGGACTTGAGTTGTTAGGATAACACGCCACTGTTAGAAACTTATCACTTATGCAAGCGTATAGATTAGACGGTCAATATTATCGTGATACTGGTATGTTAACATGGCGTCGTGTATTTAAAAACAACCGGATTCGCTGCGATACGCATCAATAAATATTTCGTGATAAGAATCGCAATATGTACGGATCACGGTTCACTAATGTTTGCCCTAAAAATTATTAACAAATACTCATTTGACAAACAACGTTTTACCAAATGATCAATTGGCAAACGAGACAAAAGTAAGACAAAAATATCATCTTACAAAAACTTCAATTAGCAAACACTACACTTGGTTACTCTACACCAAATATATATGTTTTGCATAAAATTGTAAATTTTAAAATTTATCATAGGTGTGCACGGTTTTTTCGGACTGTCATAAAAAAATAACCCTAACATAACGCCTTACCGAGGCGCTCCCGCCGGGATGGGTCTTGCTATAGTGTAAAAGATGGTTTTTTTTGACCAATAGTAGTTTTGATTGGTAACTCAGTTGCTAAATGTTAATTTTGTCAAATAAATTTATTATTTATAAAATGTAAATTTAACTGTTGATAATTTGGAAAAGTGAGTCATTTGTAAAATTACTAGTAGTAAAATGATCAATTGGCGAAACGTTGATTGTCAAGTGTAATTTTGCCAAATGACTTTCGGTCAAATCAAATGGCAGGACACATATTGACCGTGTGATCGTCGTGTAACGTCACGGTATGAACCCCGTAGAGCTGGAGAACATGGCCCCGATGCTGATGGCGGAGGCGCCTCTCGCGGCGGCGGGCGCGGCGGGCGCTCCCGTGGTGGTGCCGCGGCTGCTGGAGCCGCGCGTGGCGGCGCACATCGAGCGCGGCCGCGTCGCCATGCGCCGGCTCGAGGAGATGTTCGCCAAGCACCCCACGCTGCAGAGCCAGGAGGTAAGCGCTAGCGTTTTGAACAACACCCATTTTTAAACGAATTTATTGTCTTTTCTATACGACACTGAAAATTAGAACACATAGAAAAATCCGAAAAGTAAAGCTATGGCCGGGAATCAAACCCGGATCCTCGTCATTCCGTGACGCGTGCTATACCCCTACACCACCCATAGCAGGTGAGTAAGCCTCCGAATTTTTCTATCTGTTACCAACTGTCACGTGACCTTGTTACTATGCGAATATTTGTCGCTAAGCGTCATCTGTTTGAATGATGTGTCTGTACGACACAATTACAAACTCCCGTGGAATTTATTGTCTTTTAAGAGCGTTTATCCCTACTCAGCTGGCAACGTCGCATTTTTAGTGATTTTTTACGATTATATGTAATAAAAGTCCATCACGATTAATCAGTGCATTAGACACATTGATACACTAAAAACGAAGTGCAATACAGACGCACATTTCAAACTTTCATATCACCAAAAATGCGACGTTGCCAGCTCAGTAGGAATGCACCCTCTTATACGTCAAGTGCGTGCGTGCGTGTAAACTGTTGCCCGTAAATTTCTACTCCATGTGAGAGTAGAAGAATACAATCTCTCAGTTTATCTCGTGCTAGGCACAAATATACAAAGTTTTTAACTTGTCATTCTCTTGCATTTTCAGATCATGTGCAAACTGCTGAATCTCTATAAAGACTGCCGATTCCTGGATCGCTTGATGGGCACTTCGTTCTTCCATGAAGAACACTTTTTGGTGAGTACACAAGCATAAAATAGTAAATACCAGTAAACGTACCTATAGGCAAAATTGAAAAAAAAAACAGTTTCGTTTAAAGGAGCGACCACACCGCCGCTTAAAAACGGTGACGTTACGGAATCGCAACAAAATGTATGAAGAAACGGTGAGAAAACGTGACGCATACGACACGTCACTGCGTATACGCGGCGGTTTGGTCGCACCCTAAGAGTATCAAGAAATACTGAACGTTATCAGTGCGAGACGTAGAGTCAAAAACATCTATACACCTTTATGCCATAACAATAAGGCCGGTGACATACATTTGACATGATGGCTGTATCAATATTTATGCTTTCGACTGTACCTACCTACTACCTGCCCGTTTCCGGTAATTGCATTCGCGCGACATTATCAGTGTTATTACAAAAAAATTAAACGCGTCTCTAAAAAATAATCTACAAAATCAAAGGAACTTTTAGACACGCGTTCAACGTCTGTTTAACTTTTTTGTAATGACACCGTATTTGCCTTATGATGACAGGGCCTGTTGGAGCGTGTGCGCGAGCGCGGCGCGAGCACGCCGCGCGCGGGAGAGCGACGCGTTCACGAGCAGCTCGCGCGTCTGTTCGCGCCGAGCGAAGATGGCCGCGCCGCTGACGACGCTGCTGAACCCATGGAGGTAATATATATATACTTGAAGCAGTCCATCTCGCTCACCTCTACTGTGACCAAGATCTCCCGTCTCTTTCTAACACTACCACAGAGATTTATAAAGTCAGCTTTAACATAATGACGACCGAATAGCCTTGTGGTTCTAACCTTACTATGTAGCTTTAGGTTCGCATTTGATCCATAATCGGGGCAGATTTCTTCCATGCTGCAGGCTTATTACGTAACTCGCTCCCAATCGCCATCGTGTTCATTTTGACAGTTCTTGTATGAATATGACAGCTAGCTGATTCCGATGCCAATTGTCAGCCCATACACGAACTGTCAAAATGAACACGATGGCGATTGCGAGCGAGTTGGACAATACCCAATAGCCTACTGGTCTGGGAGTAAAGAAAAAACATAGGAATGTGCCAGTTGTTTCTCTTCCCGCGCAGATGGTAAAAACCCATTGAGGGAATGGTCTAAAATCTTAGGAATCATATTATAGACGATGCGGCTAGCAACCCATTACTATATTGATTTCCCTTTCCATCTATACGCCCACAATCATGCAAAACGTGGCCTTTGTCTTGTTACTCGGGTCTGTCTACCCCGTAAGTAATAAAGACGTGATTTATGTATGTATGTATGTAAAAATGGGAATGTTTATTTGCGGGGTTTATTAAATACAAATAACCTACTGTTTGTTTTTAGGTGGAAGGCGTCACTCCTAAGAAGGAACTGCGCTTGAACATTGAGCCTGTCCAAGCTTCGGGGTCGGTGATACCCGCTGCCAATGAGATCGTGTCTGGTAAAAGTGAGAATGGTAAGTTTCAACATTTACGGTCGGTTTCAATAAGGAAGGGTTGTGTGACAGATCCATAGAATGTAACTGTTAGTGTTCACGAAAGTTTTGACAGCAAAATAAATACTAAATTGAATTACTTAGAAATAAACCAATACTTGGTACTGTATATTAATATCGTTCTAAAAAGAATCACGGCGATGTTTTTTGCGTTTACTTAATTTTCACGTACAAATTTTCAATATATGTCATTATTAACGAGACGTTGCTAGGTTACGTTCTATGGTCATTAAAACTAGAGAGGTGACTACGTATAATTGGGTAATCGGTTAAAATCGCGTATAATCTAAAAATCCAAAGACAACCTACAAAAACACGAAGTGAGTATTTTACATTCTTTCGCACTCACTACACAATACCAATCGATTTTATTAGTAATAAATAGATTCCTTAGAACTTCAATTACATTATGAAGTTAAATAATATTTTATACAACCTATTTTGTTGAAAAAACACAACTTGGCAAAAAGCGTAAAATAGAAATTATAATTATTAATCTTAGGCGATTGACTTGAGTATCATTATAACGAAATAGCATTTATGTAATAATTAATATGCAGTCGTTATTTTTATGGATCAATTGTTATTAGTACTAAGATATAATCGATAATCGTTTTATGTGAAAGGTGTCATAAAGTAGCCTCACCTCTAGATTCGTCAATGTTAATGCCACATACAACCCTTTTGATTTGATTTGAAACCGAGTGTAGGGACGTCTCTGTCTGTTTCGTAGTAATAAATAGAGACGGAATCATAGATAACTGACAGTTAAGGAGTCGTGAGACAGGCCCTTAGTCACGTAGATAGGATGAATGAAAGAAGGTTAACCAAACGGTTTTATATGGCAAGTGTGAATGGGTGTGTTGGAAGGGGAAGCCCTAAGATGTTCCGTGACCAAATTGGGGACGTTTTGACAAAAGGTCAAGAGTGGTACCTATCCGATTATTTGACCGACAAACATTTGGCAACCCTTTAATATCTGATATACCGTAAATTAAAAAAAAAAAAACCTTTAGGCGTGTGTCACATTAGGTTAGGTTAGGTTTTTTATATGTATTCTAAAAGTCAATATTTTAGTAGAAAATAAAATGTTGTCAAATGAAGGGTTTGTCAAACGATGCATTTAAAAAATGTTCAAATGATGGCAAACGATCAAGAGTACCCAAAAGATAAACTTTAGTAAGATCAAAGGTTGGATGATCAGTTTAGGGTGCGACCAAACCGCCGCGTATACGCAGTGACGTGTCGTATGCGTCACGATTTCTCACCGTTTCTTCATACATTTTGTTGCGATTCCGTAACGTCACCGTTTTTTAGGCGGCGGTGTGGTCGCACCCTTAATGTAATTTCTGGATTGTTTTGCCTTTGACTATAATTTGTAACTTTGATTGTTTCAGCAACAGGGGCCGAACCCACTGATGTTGATGGTACAACTCGCAACGTATGCTACAAGCTCTGCTCGCTGATACACTCGCAGCTCGTGAAGGCGCATGCCGAAGTTAGCCGGTATGTATACAGCTTTAGCAGACATAGCGTAATAATAATAACGACTATAGACCGACCGCTTAACTGAGTCCTCGCCCGCACGGCACAGGGGCGCAGGGTAGGCGAGAGAGGGGCGAGAATGGTGCGGGCGGGTAGTGCGCCTGCCGCCCGCACCTCTCGGCCCCCGCGCAGGTCAGGACTCCTTTAAGCGATCGATTTATAGTAAAGTAACTCATCCATTTAGATAAGGCAACTACGCGTTGCTAATTCGCAGGACCCAGTTTGTCGATCATTGGCCGATTTGGCAGTTAGCGCTGAAACAAAAAAGTGCGCCTACTATTGTAAATGTTTACGCTATGATTCAAGCACGTTACTACCAGTGGTGGCAATAACGGCTGTTTTTCAATAATGAATAACAGTGTTGTGTTATTCTTAAATAGCTGTTATTGTAAACTTTTGTCTGTTATCCTGTTATATTGCTGTTTTACAAAACAATAATGAACTTATTATTAAATAATTGTTATACTTATTTCGTCGCGATCGCAGCGTAATAAAAACGTACAGGAACAAAAGCAAAACAACGCTCTGTTACCTTGTTTGTTAATGTACTGACTGACAACAAACAGCAACAGCTAATAATGATACCAAAAGTCAGTTATTTTAATTGCGATTGCGATGCGAGCTCGCGCGTATAGCGCTATCGCTCGCACACACCTACTTGATTTGTTGCGCACTCGCTTGCGCTTCTATGCCAAGTGCGGCAACAGTTCGCGTATGAACAACGTCGACAACAGACAACGAATAATGATAACAGGATAGTTGGCAATTCGATAATGTGTTGTTCGTTGCGTGCAAATAATGCACTATGTTATCTGCTGTTGTAATAACGACCACCACTAGTTACTACCGGTAGCTGCGACTAGTGACCGTTACATGTGGGATATTTGCTGCTATAAGAGTCCCACGCAAGCTTCAGTGGCGCTGCGAGAAAGCAAACGATTAATGTAGTTAAATGTATGAAACACCTTGCGAAAGTTGTCCTGCCTACTACCTAGGCGCCAGTGTTGTACAATTGTCTGTCGGTCTGTCGCAATGTCACTGTCGTGCCGCTTTGCTGCCAAATCTATCCTGATACGGCATTGACGCCTGCTTTGTTTGGCCGTATCTGATGTAGTACGAATACGAACTTAGAATATGTAAACTGAAGTGTTTTGAAAATTGTGTTTAAGCAACCTGCACGTCTAGCACGACAGCGCACAAGAGTCGCGTCGCGCGCGAGATAGATTGCCCGTCTTTTTCTTACTGTTCGTTCTAGAAAGGGACGGGTAATTTATCTCGCGCGCGACGAGACTCTTGTACGTTGTCGTGCTAGCCGGGCTGAGACGTATAAAATATAAGGTGAAGGCAATTGATCAAGTTTATGAAAAAAAAGCTATGTTGTCGTGTAAAGTGGTTTCCAGTGCTTCTAGTGTTTACTTAGTTCAGTTCAGATGTCAGTCGTATGAAAAACGATGATTGCCGAGAGACATAAAAATAGAAGCACTAAGTTTGTGATGGGTGTTGACGAAATAAGTTTTTGTTAAAACAATACAAGCTCTTTTGCTGACTGTACTTGCATTGTCATCCATCCTACATGTATACCAAATACACTTAATTTCAAGTCGATCCGACCACTAGAAGTGGGTGGTGGGAAAAAAAGACACATTTAAATAAAAGCAAAAATAACGGGTCACTTTGCATTATTTTTCCTTTGTTCCTCGCAGATAACCAGCCGCCAAGAAGGAAGAAATTTTCTTCCCAGATAACTGGTTTTTTAACGGGAAAGATTTGTTCCCCGTACATAACTATAAGGTAAAATAAAGACTATTCCTAAAGCCTAAAGTAAAACAAACGTGTTCGTGGCTTAGTGGTGGCCCAAAAACCTAAATTAATCCAAATTAATTCTACATTGGATTTGCCAGTGCCGTTTATGTAACTTGGTTAACGTGCAGGAAAAAATCTTTCCCGTTAAATAACCAGTTATCTGGGAAGAAAACTTCTTCCTTCTTGGCTGCTGGTTAACTTGGTTATCTGCGAGGATGATAAGTTATTTTTGCTCGTGACTGTAGACCTGAGTTATGACATAAAATGTTAAAAAGGCGAAGCTGCTATATTGTTATTGTTATCTTCCCCACGATTGAAATTAAAAACGATAACATTCAAGGATGGATTAATTTGTTCATGAAATAACCATGTCAATGAATTTATTCACGCTTATTTGTTTGTCTGATTTGTGTGTGATTTATGTGCCACTTAATGAAAGCTTCTCATTCACTCAAAGCACACGGCGGCCACGACGTACAAAATCCGCGTTCTGAAATGAACACAGGCACGACGTCGTCTGTACACGCGTCAATGTGTGCGTAAGATACACAGGGCTGTCTATCGCAAAAATCTAGTACTATAAGTACTACCAATGACATAAATATACTAAAGATATGGCTTAGATGTGTGCAAATAAATGTACTTAATTGTTATCTATTTATTTAAACTTACTTAAAATGTGTCTGTCTGTGTATTTAAGCATTATTATTTTCAATTACAATAGATGTACGACAACAAACTTAAGCGAATGATTCTGTAGTTATTTCATGTATTAATCGCGATAATTTCAGAAAGCATTAATTATCTAATGTTTTATAAAATGAAGTAGGTAGGATAGGTTCCCGAACTTGTGACGTGCGGCCGACATACATCGCGTCGCGAGCCCTACTAGTTGCCAGCAGCTTTCCGGCAGACTGCGCTTGAGGGGTGGGGTAACTCGAATCGGTGCGGGGCGGAGCGTGGCCATTCTGTACGTTAGTACTATTATATATTCTGTGCTCAAAGTGCAGTCTATTAATAGTTTTAGAACCCTGAATCAATGTCTCTATGTAGTCTTAGGGCCTGTTTCACCACTGTTAAGTTCCAGTTAGCTTAAGTGTCTTATCTATGATGACGTCTCTGTCTGTTTCGTAGTAATAGAGACAGACAGAATCATAGATAACTGTTACTTAAGATAGTTGGAAATCATTATGAATAATAGACTTACTTAAGTTTATTTTTAACTTGGATATTTGGGCGTGTAGTTTTGAGATAAGTCTTCAAAAATATTTAACTATTTTAGGAACTTCTTCATTTATTTGTTTAAATATTTGATTAGCTTATGAGCTCCGAAAGTCGTCATCGTCACGCTCGTACTCCTGGGGATGCGATTTTTTTTCCGTAGTCGCGTTTTAGTTAAAGCTTGAAGCTAGAGCTTGTTGCGCTGACTGGGCGTTTCGGGTTCGCACAGTCACCCTCCGTTTTCTTAATTAAACAGCGGTTGCAATAAACGTTCATTTGTTTTCCGCAGGAGAAGGCCCCAAGAATTGGCCGCGTTTCTAAACAGCTTAATGGAAAAGCAAAACGTGAACGAAGAGAAGTTACCCTACCACTTTACAGTGTGAGCTTATGTTTATTTTTATTTATTACCCCCCCTCTGCCTTTAGGTATTTGGAATTCTGTACATTAGTCCGTTAATTTGCTTTCAATAAATCAATTTTTTGTATTTTATCGCTTTCAGATGCTTTTGTACAGATTTCCATACATTTTTTTGTTGTTTTTTTTTTTTGTATTTTAAACAAAGTTTTGTTTTGCACCAATTGTTGTACGAATAAATCCTTTATTATGCCGGTACACATACATACATATAACGCTTGCCGTATTAACTATGTACATATTAATATCAGCATGAGATGTACGTACAATGTTGATGTCATATTCGTAACTCATACCTAGTCAGCAAACTTTAAGGTTTATACGTATAAAATTTATGATATTAATCGCAATACTTATATTAAATATTTTAATTCCATTGAATTTTTACTATTCCGAGTAATTTTTTTGTTATTATTTTGACAAGTTTATTTTTTACTTATCCAAACCGTACACTGTGGATTATTATTTTATTTTTAACAGAACAATACAGTAGATATTTAAATTTTACTTGTTTACTCGATCTTGAATGTTTAATCGTATATTTTGCCTTTTACATGAAAAATGTTGGCGTTTTTTTACTTGTTTTACAAAACTCATTTTGTTCAACATGTCATATAACACTGATGTAAATATTTCCCATACTTTTAGCATCATGTGGCCAAGGGAAGACAAGGACGGGTACGTACATAAATTCCCGTAGAATTGACTTATCTCCTTCCTGCAGTGTGCGGTTGTTCCATCCCCTTTATTACAATTTTTTTTATGCATTGGCCTTTTATTTCCGTAGTAAAAAACTCTGTAAAAAAGTGGTAACTTAATTTCTCTGTTTTTCGAATTGATTTGTGATACAGTTAGCCCTCTTGTATGTTAGATACTTGTAGTCCACGCGTAGATGATGTTTAAATTATTTAATGTAAGTCTTGCGTGATACTTTTTTCCGTTTTATGTCGGGTGATGAAGTTGAGTCTTCGCATGTTGTTTTTTGTGGTCGTTGGCATATGTGCAAGTTGAAATTATTATAATTTATTGATATGTAACTGTTAGGGCCTTAGGTAAGATTTTTACGAGACATTAACCGCGATTACCTTTATTAAGCTGCCGATATTTCGACGCTCGGGAGCTCAATAAAGATAATCGCGGTTCATATCCCGTCTATAATATTTCGAATAACCGTAAATAATTCAAAACAATTAGGGCTTTGTTGTCGTGGGTATATGGGTTATAATTTTAATTAAATATTTGAAGTGGATAGACCGATAAACAACTTATTGTACTTTTTCACATTAAACATCGAGCTTTTCGTTGTATCCGCTTTATATTGTTCACGGTATTGTGAAGAAAATAATTATGTGCTGAAAAGAACCCTGTTTATATGTATGTATTTTTGGCAGTGATATTTGCGATATAAACCGCTTTGTATGTTGTAAATTATTTATGACTATTGTTTAACTGTGCGGTGTAAGAAATAAAAGATACAATTCTTCCAAAATAATATGAATCACATAATATAGCCGAATATATCAACTAGAATGCTCAACGCAAATGTCTACACAAGCTTGTGACGTGCTTTACATTGTTAAGCCGAGTATTCACTAGCGAACTGTAACGGTAACTAACAGATACTGTAACGTAACTATTGTTGCGTGGTTCTTGTTTGGTTCGCTTGAAGCTCATAGCGAGCCGGCCACACGCAACTCACCTCGTTACAGAGTCTGTTCCGTTATCGTAACAGTTCACAGTACCGTTACAGTAACAGTTCGCTAGTTATTGATTGTTGACACGGCTGGTGGCCATATTAACGTGTTTGTCTTGTGTTCCCCGCCGGCAGTCAATATGGAGCGCTAGTGGTGAGCATGGCCGACCAGGCGGGCGAGGGGGAGCCGTCGGAGGGGAAGGCGGTGGAGGGGAAGGAGCCCACGGTCACCGTGCCTGCGTTAGCTGACGGCACCGGTGAGTTAAACAAAAGCTTATTAATACGTCGCAATGGACTCGTTTACGTGCATTTTATTGATCCCACCGGCGTTTTCGTAAATCCCATGAATCACATCAAAGCCAAGGACCGGAGTTGGTTACCATTAAAGGGGTATTGGATAGGGTATTTTATAGAATTGTTTTCACAAACCCTATCAATTTGGTAAGCATATCATCGGGTTACCCGAAAGAAGGTCTGACTGTAATAACATAGTTCCATAAGCGATTACCAAAACTAAAAACCCGGTTATCGTATAGGGTTTCCGTATTCCGTGATTTTAAAACGCGATCAAGCTATTTTAAACTTTAAGTGCAAAGCATTCGTAATCCTATTATTACACTTTTTTCGTCTCTGAAACCATATAGAAAACAGTTAATCTTATTCAAAACGGTTTCCGCAGTGATATGCTTAGCACAACGATAAGCTTACCATATCATAGTTTAATAGGGTTACCCTATGAAAAGGCTTAAGCAAATTAAGGGGTTTTCCGGTCCTGATCAAAGCCGAGAAAAATGAGCCGCAAGAAACTTGGCAGATAGTATTTTTTTTTGGATCTGCACAAAACTAAATCCTACTAATATTATAAATGCGGAAAGTTTGTTACGATGTGATGATGGGACGATGTGAGTGAGTGAGTGTGTGTTTGTTCCTTCTTCACACTAAAACGACTGGACGGATTTGGATAAAATTTGGAACGAGGACAGCTGGTACCCTAGATTAAAACATAGGCTACTTTTTATCCCGGAAAATAACATATTTCCCGGGGGATAGCCATAAACATGTCAATTGCTAATTCTACGCAGACGAAGTCGCGAGCAGAAGCTAGTATAAAAATAATTTAAAGATACAAATTAAGTGAAATGGTCAGATTGAATACTACTCTTTGGAAATTATTATAGGGGGTATGTGCATATTTGTAGCACCTGCTCTGGCAGAGACGGCGCCGCTGGCGACCGCGGAGCCGGCCGACGTCGAGCCCCTCCCGGGCAGCGCCGAGGCGGAGGGCGGCGAGGGCTTCAGCATACTGGAGGCCGCGCCGGCCGCGCACCGCTTCCGGCTGTCCATGCTGCAGCCGTCCGAGCCTAGAACCTTCTATTCTGCTGTCAAGAGGGAGATCAAACTGCTGAAGAGCGATCTGCCGCCCGGGGTGAGTATCTGACACCCTTATTCATAAACGCTCTATAGGCTTCTACTAACTTATCAATCGTTTGTCCTTATCTGTCACATTGACATTTACCTTTCACAGATAAGGACAAACGATTGTTAAGTTAGCGGAATCCTAAAGAGCGTTTATAAATAAGAGGGTGAGTATACCTATACAAGATCTCTTAAAATTATTCGGGAATACTTAAAAGGTTAGGTTAATTTGATTAAACATTTCTCTAAACGTTTCTTCAAACGTCACAGAACAAAGAAAAAGTAGAAGTGTGATAAGTCCGATTGAGCTGAAATTTTGCATACTTGCGTAAGTCAGATGACAGTACAATAATCTGATAGTAAAATTTTGGTGCTCCAGCCAGGACCGTCTTCGCGGGAGGGAACTCTTCAACGTTTGGTCCGATCAACTTGAAATTTGGTTCACATAATATATGTAAGACGGATGACAATGCAAGTACAGTCAACAAAAAGTACAGTCAGCAAGAAGCTTGTGTCTAAAATGAAATTTTTAGATTACATTATTCTTGTAAGGCCCACTTGCACAGTTAAAAAATCAAATCGCTAACTCGGGGTTAGGTTTGACAGTTCCATACATTTTGACACTACTTAGCCCCGGGTTAGCATCTAACACGGGGTTAAGTCGTTAACCCTGGTCCGTGCCAGTGGCTCTAACTAGGCCTCGTGTATTGTCAGGTGTGGGTGCGCGGTTTCGAGGACCGCATCGACCTGCTGTCGCTGATGATCGCGGGCCCCACCAAGACGCCGTACGAGGGCGGGCTGTTCGTGTTCGACGTGCAGCTTGGCGGCGAGTACCCGCGCGCGCCGCCGCTCTGCCACTACCACTCGTACTGCACCGACCGGCTCAACCCCAACCTCTATGAGGATGGCAAGGTCAGTCACGCCACCCCATTATAGCTTACGGGAAACTTCTTGAGCGAGAACGACGTGGAAGGGGTAAGTTCGCGCATGTACTTTTATACCAAAGAGACGCTAGATTCACTTCTGCGCAGGCTCAAGATGTTTGCCGGCGGCTGTACACCAACTTGATAATAAAATTGTCGGCGGCATGCATTGACTTACGATAAACAACTAGTCTCCCAATCGCAAACAAAAGTGCCTCAAGAAACGTCCGAGCGGCGTTGTCTATGTATTGTGTGTTTCAACACATCAACTTACACAGATAACATTAACATATTCGTTCAAATTAACACCTTATTTCGTGGCAGTAATGTTTAATGTCAATTGCATACGATCGTGAGAAGTAATAAGACGACGCCACGCGCTGGAAACCTGTCTGTCTCCTGTTCTCAAGCGTTTGAGATTACGGTGCGAAAGAGACATGTACATTGTTATCGAAGCGCGGTCGAAACACGACTGAACCAATACTCTGCACAATAGACGCGTCGTGCAGACTTTTGCTTCCGACAGTTTTTGAGCGTGATTGGGAGTCTAGTTGTTTTTCGTAAGTCAATGGCGGCATGTGATAGTTTGAAATGCAAGGCGTAGTCAATATGAAGCCAATCGGCGTAGATACTGGTCTAGTTTGTAATGTAAACCGAATTGTCGCACGTTGGTGAAATACTTCGAAATGTAAGGCGTAATCGATCGAGTGTTGTCATACATACTTCCGTGTATTTGTCAGCTTGTTTGTGAAGTGCTTTTCGACTGGCGTTCGTGTCGCCACAGTGTATGTGTTTAGTACTATTCCTTAGTATATTGTATTTCGCCCTATTTTATATGTATGTATGTATGTATGTAATCTCTTATCTGTATATCAACGTGTATCGTGTGTAAATCTCTCTCTCTCTCTCTCTTTCTCTGCTAAGGAGGGGGTATGAGGTGAATGAGGTATTTGTGTGTAGGTGTGCGTGTCGCTGCTCGGCACGTGGTCGGGGCGCGGCGTGGAGGTGTGGGGCAAGGACAGCTCGCTGCTGCAGGTCATCGTGTCGCTGCAGGGGCTCATCCTCAACGCCGAGCCCTACTTCAACGAGGCCGGCTACGAGAAGCAGAAGGGTGAGTTGACACGGCTACGACGCCTACCGTTTTTTTCGTCTTCTTTGCGTGTTTTTTGTTCGTTTGTTGCGCTTTCCCGCGTAAACTATTACAACCGATCACGCTAAGATTTGGTGTCTGAAGTTTGAGACACTTCGTCTCGGAAAATTGTATAGTTTCCGCGGACACGAAGTTTAGGAGTTTAGGATGAACACTTGCGAGCAAAAAATAACGGGTTACTTCCCATATAAAGCTGTATGAAAAGTGACCCGTTATTGTTTTCAATACAGTTAAGAAAATCCATACAATGGTTCATCACCTTTGCGCTTAAAAAATCCATTAACGTATCTTTATTCATCGCAGGCACCCAACAAGGCAAAGAGAACTCGCGCATGTACAACGAGATGGTGCTCCTGAAGCTGGTGCAGTCCATGACCCGGATGCTGTGCAACCCGCCGGAGCCGTTCCGCGCGGAGATACTGACGCACCTGCGCGGGCACGCGGCGGCGCTGTGCGCGCGGCTCGAGGGCTGGGTGGCAGGCGAGGGCACGGCGCCGCCCGAGTTCCCGCTGCTGCCGGCCTCGCGCGGCTTCTGCCTCACGCTGCGCTCCTCGCTCGACTCCTTCCGCAAGGCGCTGCGCCGGCACGACATCCCCGCGCCGCCCCCCGCCCGCCCCTTATAGCCCATCCCCCCCACGCACTAGCACTAGATGTTATTTATATAGCGTAAGGCGAGGCACCGGGGCGCGGCTCTCGTTAAAATTGAAAAATATTTGTAGTCATAGTATTTATTGTGATGTACTTTTCGACTGTAGGCGATTTAGATGTTCGAGCCGGCGATAGTGGATTGTTTTTCTCGTTTCACCTTTTTACAATAGTAGGTAATGAAAATCACACCGGCCGCCGTGTCGGCGCGCGGCGCGGTTCCCCGTCGCCGGTCTGCCGCGCCGCCGGGTCGGTCTGTTATTAAATCAAATTCTAAATGAAAATGTTCGATCTTACGCGAAATCTAATCGTTAGATCTTAATAATTGATAGATTATTATAATTTATTTGTTAAAAAAGTAATCTCTACTTTTCATGCGGCATCCTGTAATGTTATGATAGGTTATCAATACTTACTGAAATTATTTTACATCGCGTAGCTTGTTGCTGTTATATTGTTACAGCATGTTATCATTAATTCGATAAAGACACGTATTTTTAGATTGTTTACTTTCCGGGAGCTGTTCCCGTGATTTTGGTATTTGTCACAACCTGTTATAAGGATGGATGTAGATAATGAATTGTGTATCGCGAATAATGTTATTTCTTGTATGTGTGACGCGTGTAACTTCAATTTTTATTTTATTATAGTTTCTTATTTTTGTTTTACGGGAATTATTATTGAAATGATGATGCGCATGTTTTTATTTGGTACATATATTTTAGAATAGCCACTTGTTATAACTAAAGCGTTTTTAGTTAATGAACTCGGTTACGCTACTTTCAAATCTTGTTACCAACGTATTTAACGTGTAGTGGAATTGTACCTCCCGCAATAGTCGATCGTTTTTTGGATTTGGGCGGCAAATGCTTGGCGTGCTCTTGGGATATTAATGTGTGGTTAAATTATGATAGTGCTATCGACCAGTTTATTATAAAATTTACGGTCTTCAGGGGACGGCTCTTGGGCGCTGACCTAACATGAAATGGATGCTCAGTATTTGCAGTTCTTCCCACTTCCCACTATCGCTAACCGCCCGGGGGCCGTGCCGGGGGCTGGTACCAATTGTTTTGTTCTGCGAGCTTGGTTCCTCACTTCGCTGTAAGGCGCCGGCGCGCCGCCCGCACAAACTGCTATTTCATGCCAAAGTCAATTGAGCTATGAAAGGCTTCTGTCGCTTGTGTACGCAGTAAGTGACAACTATGTATAATGGAGATGATAAATAAAATTCTTGAACCTTCTGGATGTTTTAATTTTTACCTTTTATCTCGGCTCGGTAAGGCGTAGACGGTGAAATAATTTAATTACATTCCTCTCTGTCAAATGGTAAAGGGTGAGGGTAGAAAGAGAATGCTTTAGTAACACGCAATTTTACTTTATTGTAAAAATATTTCGAATTATAAAATTTATTAATGAATCAGTCCATTATAAGTTAAAAATAAATATACTAAAATCTGAAATGGTTGTTCTATCACAGGAATAAAATTAATTCACATGCCCAAAATTCATTTCAAACAAATTTTCGTTACAAGGCCAAATTTTGTCATTCATATAAAAATGCAATAGGTAAAAACTACTCACTACAACGTTATTGTTCTTGGTTACGATACTTTGGCAATTTTGAATGAAACAACACATTAAAAAAACTTTGGAAGACCTCATATTGAGCGCAAAGTTTTTGTTCGAATAACAATTACAATAACATTATCTCACATTAGATACATTACATTGCGCGTTCGATATTTCACACAATCTATAAAATACTTAATCAATTCACTCAATTATTTATTAACTTTATATTGATAAAAAAGTATTTCACATAATTTCAAACTTCAAATCGAGCATTTTTTTAATGTCATGATTTCTTCTGTATAATGTTAACAGATACCAAAACAACGCATACAAACGACCACAGCAACACAAATACTGCCCAAGCGAAATTTGAGAACGGACTCTTATATTGATTGACAACGCCGAGCCCCAACAAGGTAGTGCAATACCTTCGAGCAGACAACACCAAGAATGTAGGTATCAAATACTGTATACCCGTCCCGGCATATGACCCTGTAAACTCTATAAGTATGCCTATATCCTCTAGAAAATACGTGACCACCAGCGGCGGCGCTATAGCCACGACCGGAAACAACATCTTCCTCAAAAAGAAATTATAAGACTCCAAGCGAGTCATATCCAAAAACAGACTTTGTAAATTATTTCTTAACGTAATAGCGATGATAGGGTAACTGGTGGACAACGTGAACACTGGAAAAAGAGTGAGGAAATACTCTATAATCTTAACAAATAAATTATCGTTATCTGTGGGGATAAAGTTCAGGGTGTACAGATCGTTGAGATGGGCGAACGCGAAAGCGCCTGTGAATGCTAGGAGTAGGTAGAATATGCTGATGAGAGCGTAGTCTAGCGCTATGTGGAGTCCGAGGCGGTTCTTGCCTCGTATGGGGCTGATAAGACCGGGGAGGGAGTGGTGGCACATGAAGGAGTAGACGCAGGCTCCGAAGAGCGTCGGGGTCCCGGTAAAGTCGAAGGCTGGAGGCCGGTTCTGTGCGCCCGACCCGACGAGCAGGTGGATCGCGATTGATATCATTATTGTGAATGCTGAAACAAAAAAGAACAGTTACTGGAGTTTCGGTTTCTTTCGAAAGACGCAGTCAGTCTGATCATATAAAGATCTGAACATTTGGACAAAATATACCTTCAGTTTGTAACAAACAGTTTAAATTACAGTGAATTATGCTTATGCATGCAAACGAGTACAGTCGCCATCAGATATATCGTAGCGGGCGAGGTCCTCAAATAATTCGGAACAGCCTTATATTTCAATTAATTCGTTACACTGATAAGGTTAATAGCATCAGAACACGCAATTAGTCATAAATAAAGTAGCAGCGACTTTTCAATAAAATCGGGACGTCACAGATCGTCAAAGGTATCGATGCAGACAGGCTAACCACAAAGATCGGAACATTTTTGAAAAATATACCTTAACTTTGTGACAAACAGTTTAAATTACAGTGTGTTTATAATAAAATTAGTTTTATAAAATAGAACTACTTGCTTTGACTTATAACAGCAGAAGAAGAAAAAAAATATTCGTAAAAAAAGTATATGGCAATTTTGTGGCCAGTAGCAATCTACACTTTATATAACAAAAAAGGTTTTATGTTACTAACACAGTGAATTATGCATGCAGACGCGTACACTATATAGGTGACATATCTTTCATTTTGTCATGACGTTTGAGCCTTATTTGTATTTTGTTTGGAATTCGAATCTATTATAATATACGTAAGGTTTATTTTCCACATATGTTCCGATATTTGTGATCAGCCTGACTGTGTCGATACCTTTGACGATATGTGCTTTCTGATATTTTTAGCTCATTGAACGTCCCGAATTTATTGAAAAGCCGCTGTTCTTATATTTATGACGTATTGCGTGTTCCGATGTTATTAACCATATCTAGTGTAACGAATTTATTGAAATTTAATGCTGCTCCGAAATATTTGAGGATCTCGCCCGCTACGATATATCTGATGGCGACTGTACACTATAGCAGGTGACATCTTTCATTTTGGCATAACGTATGAGCCATATTTCTGTTTTGTTTGGAATTGGAATCTATTATTACAGCCGTATGGTTTATTTTCCACAAATGTTTAAGTCTTTATGATTAGCTTGAGTGCATCGATACCTTTGACGATCTGTGCTTCCTGATATTTTACCTCGTTGAACGATTCGAATTTATTGAAGTCGCTGCTCTTATATTTATCACGAATTGCGTGTTCTGCTGTTAATTATCCTTATCTAGTGTAACTAATTTATTGAAACATAATGCTGCTCCGAAATATCTGAGGACTTTACATGAACACAAAAAATATTCTTCAAACAATTTTACAGTATTATTGTGTTAAGAGAATGGTAGTTACCATCCAATTGCTTGTGGTTTCTAATCTAAAGCAGTGATTCAGAGAGGAACATTATAAATTACGATAGTCATTAACTACTAACTAAATGACTGTAATAAAAATAATAAATACACATCAATTTTATAAATATGATACTAGGGTAATTAGATACATATATGATTCGTTTTAGTCAGTCTATCTATCTAGGCCTCTACATCTATGACAGATGAATTAAGCATTCTCAGCAGCACTTTCGTTGACGACTAAACAATAAACACAAAAAAAAACACGTAAATGAAACTTGAGAACACTTTCATCACAGCTAGCACAAGAGCGCGCGAGATACGACTAGCCGTCTCTTTCTAGAACTAACAACAACAAAAATACGGGTAGCCTTTCTCCGCAGCAGCTCTCGCGCGCTCTCGTAAAAGATAAAAATAAATAAATATCATGGGACAAATTACACCAATTGACCCAGTCCCAAACTAAGCAAAGCTGGGTACCAGGCAATGGATAAACATACATATATAATGTAGATAAATACCTACTTTAATACATGTACAACATCCATGACTCGGGCACAAACATTCGTATTCATCATACAAATGTCTGCCCCTACCGGGATTCGAACCCGGGACCTCTAGCTTCATAGTCAGGGTAAATCATAAAACGTGACGCAACATAACCGCTACTTACCTAACCATCTCATCCCCGTAGTGAATAGCTGCAAATACTTGGTCTTCTGCACATTGAAGAACACAAAGGGCCCTATGGCTGCCGCGAAGGTTAGCAGAGCTACCCGGTAGCACCCCATGCGCGTGTAGGCCCCCGGGTCGCCGGTGGACGAGTTGAAACACGGCAGGTCGTCCCAGTCAGTCACGTTCGTCACGTTTGAAGGGATCGTTGAACTGTGAACAGAGGAATAATGTATTTGCTACAGTTGTATCAGCTTGGCGATCGAGCTTGGCTCTACGGATGAATAATAATAAATTTAAAATTTAAAAACCCCCACACATTAAACATTAACTAACCTATTTTTTTTTGTTTATCGTACTAATATTATAAATGCGAAAGTTTGTGACGATGTGACAATGTGAGTGAGTGAGTGTGTATTTTTGTTCCTTCTTCACGCTAAAACGACTGGACGGATTTGGAAAAAATTTGGAACAAAGATACCTGGTACCCTAGATTAAAACATAGGCTACTTTTTATCACGGAAAATGGCATAGTTCCCGGGGGATAGCCATAAACATGTCAATTGCCAATTCTACCCAGACGAAGTCGCTGGCAGAAGCTAGTTAATATAATAATAATAAAAGATATTTATTCAACAGTTTGCAATTACATTTAGATATACAAGTAAACAATAAAATGCTACAAACTATTGAAATGGTGGTAATCGAGTTATCATATTGTGCCAAAAATGCCTTACATCATTTTGTAAAACCTTCAAACTACTGGACTGATTTTCACCAAACATGGCTAAGAGCCACCGCAAGGGAACTGGCTTTCGAATGAAAAAAATACGCATCGAAATCGGTCCATCCGTTTGAGAGCTACGATGCCAAAGACAGACAAACACACACACACACACACACACACACACACACACACACACACACACACACACACACACACACACACACACACAGAGAGAGAGAGAGAGACAGACAGACAAAAAAACGGTTCTCATCCATTAACCGCGAAAATAATTCGCTTCTTTTTCCCGTTTCCCGCGCATTGGGTAGTGGAGTGCGTTCAACACAATCATGTAGGATATTTCCATAGGAGGCGTGTTATACATTAAATAACATATTATTATCCTCTTACACCAAACACTAATCGCCAACCTCAATAATTTCAAATTTCGACCGTCATACAGACAGCACGCGTCATAGATATGCGAAATCGACACTTGATTCAATATTTACATTCAACATTGCGTATATGGTACTGAAACATCAATTGTCTAGTCGCTTTTTCATAACGCCCAGTTTGGCACCGAGTGGGATTACAATTTACAGCCCCCCAACCTGCCTCCGACCCCCCCCCCCCCCCCTCTGGTTACTTTTTACTTACTTGGTACTCGGTTGCACTAAGGTTAATATGCGAGAAACGAATACTTGCCTCATTGCTATACAGTGAAACTGAATCACATATCTCTGTGGAACCTTCTCACTGCAAATGTCATAGTGACTTACTATACACCTGCCAAAGACATCATTCCTAAAATGTATGAGAAAAGATTACGCAGAGGTACGTGATTCAGTTTCTTCAACATTTATAAAAGACAGCGGGTGAAATAACTGGCACATGAGGCACAGTAAAAAAAACTTTGCTGTACAAAAATAAAACTACGCCCCAAATGGGCCTTAGCAGAGGTTTTTGACCCCAGATGCAAAAATTAAGGGGTGTTATAGTTATAAGTTTGTTGACAATGTCTATGCGTATGTGTAGCTGTCCATGGCATTGTAGTTTTCAAAGGAATGGACCTATTTCGATGCGGATTTTTTCCTTGCGACGGTTCTTAGCCATGTTTAGTAAAAATCGGTTCAGTAGTTTGAAAAGTATCAGCCCTTTTCCAAAATGATGTACAGTACAGTTTTTATTTGCGTTTACTGCTTCCAATCAATGTCTTCGTCGATCGCCTTTGCGTCTACATGCCAAACATTCACCGGATATGGATAATATCGATTTTATTGCAATTTTAAAACGATCAAAGTAGCCCCAAAATTACCAAAGTCACCTCAGTTGACGGTAAGTCATTCTTGCCCCAAAATTTAATTATTTTTATATTAATATATGGGGGGTTATTAAATTTTTTAATTTAATGTTATTTTATTACATAGCATAAATAGTCTGCTTACCACACGACATCCATAACAGACTTAGCAACCGCAGCAGAGTAAATAGAGAGATCCCCATACAAGTACACACATAGCGTACAGTAAAACATGGTCCTTCCAGTCTTACTTAGGAAGAGATTGGCCATCTCTCCGAGTTCCACTCTCCGGTCCAGGCTGTAGTACCGGGAGGGGATGGAGGCTCCGCAGACCAATGGCTCCTCCATATCATTGTACGGGCGTGACGGCTCATCCGATTCATGGTCGTCGTGGTCTTGGACCTGTTAAAAAGCGAATGGTTTTGTCTGTTTCATTTCAAGTAGTTGACATGTTTAACCAATAATAAAAAATACTCGCGCAAAAAGAAAAAAAAAGAAAAGAAATAAACGAGATTTTAACTGCGGTCATTTGAGAGAACACACTGTTATTACACACCTTATACCACTAGGCCAAACGCACATACGTTAAAGCGACGAACTCAGCGTACACTTCAAAAATCGAACGCGACTCTAGCTTCATTCGTATTTCAAAATACTTAAGCTCTTAGAGGATCCTGATATCCATGTACTTAAACTCTCCCTCCGTCTTACGCCTGACACGAGTTTATAATTTTTTACCTATCCCAAAAATCGCTCAACGCAGCTGAAGTTTTCATTTCAAAAATTAGATAGAAAGCAGATTAATTTCAATTTTCCATCGGGGCAATCGGCGAAAATCGTCGAAATAATGTTAAAGACGATGCGGCGAGCAACCCATTATTTTGATTTCTCTCACTACCTACGTGGCCACAATCATGCTAAACTTGGATTTAGGTCTTGTTACCTTAGGTTCTCTCTACCCCATAAGGGATAGAAACGAGATTTAAGTGCGTAAAATTTGAATTTTAGCTGCTTTGAAACAAATAAATAGTAATTATCATTATTAACACATATATAATAGACATAATACTGCGGGTATAACATTTGTTACGCTGTAATTGTAACAAAGTAGTCATGCCATGGCAACAATACGACTTTGGTCAAATCAAACATAATACAATTTAACAAGCAGAATGCAACATGGACTGTAATTTTATGATAATTAATAATGACTCAATTTAAAGCTATTACGGCTAGGGTTGCCATTAACGACAAACGAACATTTCGGAAATTTTATATCTCTGCTTTTTTAAATATCTACTTTTATACATTTGCAATTGCTAATTAAAGTACCATAAAAAACCAAAATGGAGGAAATCGTCATCTTCAGCCTATATACGTCCCACAGCTGGGCACAGGCCTCCTAAGGTAAGGGTGAGTATGGGGAACCTCCAAATTTTTTTTTTCTATTTTTCTACATCTAGGTACTTACCAAGTTTCAACAGTATCTTAGTTCTTATAGTTTCGGAAAAAAGTGGGTGTGACATACGGACGGGCAGACAGAGAGACAGACAGACATAACGAATCTATAAGGGTTCCATTTTTTTCCATTTGGCTATGGAACCTTAAAAACTAAGGGTAAAATTCTCTGTGTGGAATATATTTTCCTCAATAAATTATTTGTTATCAAACAAATGAAGCATAAAATTAATATAATGCATATGGCATGGCACCAATTATAAGGTATCAAAGAGCATGTGTTGTGCATCTAATAGCTATTTTAAATAGATTTTTACTAACAAATACTTACACTATCTCTTTTAATAGACTGCAATCGCTTCCACTTGTACACAGCATTGGCGCAAGCCATAGTTTCTATGACATACGTAGCATTCATGAAACTCATGAAGGCAAGGAAAACAAGTGATATTGTGCTGAGGCCCCATCCTGCCCGAGCAAAGGCAGCTGGCAGCGTTAGGGCTCCCGTACCCACAATCAAGTTGAAAACATAAATGAGACCCACCTGGAATAAAGAAAGGTCTACCTAATTTTCTAATTAAGGTTAAGATGCGATGGGATTTTTATGCCATTCCCCAAAATTAGAAATAAGTCTTATTCTTATAAATGAACACATTTTTTCATTGAAAATAGTTTTTACATTATTTATTTATCTTATTGTGGTAAAGAGAAATCTCAGTGATAATAAGTTAACTCGAAGTTGAATTGGGTACTTAATATTCTAAGCTTAATTCATTGTGTAGGTGAAAGGCATTATTAAAGATCATCAAATCAAGGTCAGTTGTGAACAATGAACAACTGTAAACATAACAAACACGACCTATTAAGTGAAACGTGCGCAGTGGAAGAACTCAATTTTTGGAATTAACACTAACATGGAACATATGGAATAAATTTAAAGTATTATCCAATTCGTAAATGTTTGATTTACAATAACAAAGAGCTTACCCATATTGAATATTGATCCCCTGCCTCTGTCACAGGCATTCTTAGCAACCGTCTTACACCCCAAAAGCGACGCGGCATAACATTAAATTAACCAGCGACATTGCTGCCCGATACTTGACACAGCAATGACTCAAAAGTACCCTTAATCAAGCTAAATATTCGATTTCCGATAACGTTATAAGCCAATATCTATCTGAATCAAATCAACCGCTAGCTGACGTCATATCACCATAGTACCAAAACAGTCATGTCAGTTCAGTTGTCACTGTCACTGTCACTATGCTGTCACATGGCTGTCAATACTGTCAGTCTTTTTTTTTTCATTCGTTCCATCGGCGATAATATAGCTGTATGGATTATTTTTCTTTTGCCTGTCTCTAAAACGATAAAAAATAAAGAACCTTGGGGGTTACTCCGAAATTCGATTCTCGAAGTTCGTATCACATCGTCCGTCTCACTCTCAAATTAATAACTATTAGTGAAAACAGAACGGAACTTGTATGGAATAGACAAAGCTATTTAAGGCAGTCCCAGAAATGGCGCAAAGAAGCGTACAAATGTGGCCGCTAATGTTTTGAAAATGAAATCCACTGCAATGAGCTTCTATAATACTTTTCTTTAGTTTTGAAAATGTTTTTGGACATCTTCAGACTGGCAGTGTGTTACATTATTGTGTTAGCCTTAATTCCTGTAAAAATTCTGTTGTTTTTGTGTGATGAGCTGATGATAATCTTCAGACTGGCATCAGCAATGCTTGTTGTTTTGCACCTTTAGGCTGGCCGCAGACGCACGGAATCCTGATTCGGCTTCCTGATCAGGAATTCAGATTCAGCATTCCGCAGCTTAGCGTTCACTTACACGTTACACGTTCGATTTTTCGTATTAGGTTTCGGAAACTTTACGAAACGTGTGCGCTTTGTTAAAAATTTTGTATAAAAGGTTTGCATTCTGTAGGCTTAACTTAATTGTTTAACTCGCTCGCAATCGCCATCGTGTTCATGTTGACAGTTCATGTATGGGCTGACAATTTGCGTCGGAATCAGCTAGCTGTCACATTCACACAAGAGAGGGGGGTGGAGGCCTACAGCCTGGCTAGCACGGTAACGTTTATCTACCCATTTTGTCTACAAATGAGCGACAAAGGATATTTTGTCGCGGTGACTAGCACGCTAATTTATGTCGCGGTATTTTATCCACACTTGACGACTGAGTAGACAATTTGTCTATTGCTCTAACACGGTAATGCAAATGTAGACATAATTAATACCCTTTTGACAGTTAGTTGGGATAAATTTATGTAGGTGGCTTGAGGACTGCGACAAATTTAATACTATGGCCAATGATATTATAAATTTAAAAAGAGGCAGTTATGACGATATTAATCGTACAAAAGGCGAGAATCGTAACCTCTGTTTGTGCCCAAACGTGCTGCGGTGGACTCAGTGATTTCCGACGCATATACAGTTACAAAAGAAATAATATGATAAACTAGAATTAAATAATGAATTGTTTTGATTTGAATGAACTGTGTGAAATGATGTTTAATTTTATGTTTTGTTTAATTATTGTGCTATTGTAATCAATAGTACATTACTGTAGAGGCTGGAAACTAACTAAGCCGTAAGTAGGCCATCTAACCTACTTGTCCGGCAAATATAAAAAAAAATGAACCACCACCACTCATATGTGACATGCCTAAATCAAGCCGCCAATCACGACAAATGCGATAATCCGACCAAATCACGATAAACACTATTTACGAGTCAGCCGCTAAGATTCTTTGACATCTTTAATAGGTAGAATATTGAAATAAGACCCAATTAAACTGAGCGTTTGAACGAACACAATGAACGAAATGCATTATTTTTAAATCGTTGGCAACACTGCTTTATGTCGTGTGATAAAATTTAAACCTAGGGTTAATTTTATGTTTCGTCCATAGCATGTTAGGGCACGCGATAAAAAATGTCGTGACAAAATATTTTATCCACAGACATATATTTGTCTACATTTTAGCGTGCTAAGGCCGCAGAAAAACGTTACGGAGCGTTACAGTGGGGGGAGGGGAGGGTCAAAAGTCATCAAAAATTGCGTTACGTAATACTTGACAATTTGCGTCGGAATCAGCTAGCTGTCACATTCACACAAGAACTATCAAAATGAACACGATGGCGATTGCAAGCGAGTTAGACAATAAGCCTACAGATCTCCGAATCTGAATTCCTGATCAGAAAATCAAATCAGGATTCCGTGCGTCTGTGGCCAGCCTTATTGTCTCAATCAAACAACAATGTGCAGAATATTTGTTCACATATTTGCACACATTGCAAATAACTTTGTACCCGGCTTTATAATCTAATAATTCAATTTCGGAATAGCCTCAGAGAGGAATAGCTAATCAAATTAACCTGTTCTCGAATTTATTAAATTATTTTTTAACACCTATTTGTAGATATTAGCAGATAGATTTATAGTTGGACCTAGTAGACAAATCTTTAGCTAACAAAATTATGGATTTTGATGTCTGAAATAACAAGTTTTATTTTATTTTATAATTATTTATTTATTTTTTATTTTGAAAAGATTTGTTTTGACAAGTAAGTTGCAAAAGTAGCCCTTACCCCGGCGACTCACACGTGCACATATATTCGCACCTTGTATAGAAGTTCACACATATCTGTGCATAAGTGTACAAACTTCTATATAAAGTGCGAATATATGTGCACGTGTGAGTAGCCGGCCTTAGGTTAGGTCTTGTTTGAGGGCATCTCCGTCCAATTTTCGAAGTTCACATCATACCATCATTCTCACTCTCAAATTAATGACTAATAGTGTGAGCGAAATGGCACGAATGAACTTCAAAACTTGAATTATGTCCGTTTTGGATCCTACAGACACAGACTTGTGAAGTGATAACATGACATGTCAATTCAATGTCATATCATATATATGTCATTGTTTTCATTATACATATACAAGGGAAAATTAAAAAAAATATACATCAAACAAAAGTTAAGTAATGGCAAAAATGTTAAAATTACGCCATATCCGCAAATAAATAAATAATAAAAGGTACATGAAGTGTAGTGTTAATTTTCACGTCCATAAGCAAAGCTATGATGAACGCATCTTTTGACAAACTACTTAAATAGCTACTTTGTTTCGTTACCATCAAACAAGTACACCTACTTAGGAGGTTGTTCTATCTATCTTCTCACTTCTTGACTTCTATCTGGCTTCGATCAAAACAATGTCGCCAACACCTACCAATCGCCATGCATACTTTATCTAAATATAGTTTTTGTACCCGTAAGTATTGTATAGGCATAATACCAAATATCTAATCTTACGAACAAGCCTTATCGATTTCAAATTTTGTTAGGTATAAGCAAAGTAAGCTGTACTGGGCATTTTTACTATATATTAATTTAAAATAATACAACTATCAATATTAATAGAAACGGTAACAAGTTGGAAGTAAGTAGGTAGGTGCCAAATACCTACCTACTAGGTGCACATTTTATCAATACATAGGTACTCGAAACAAGCTTTGCACTTGTATACTGTAAATTAGCACAATATTCAATAATAGTTACAGTCAGAATTATGTTTATCGTATCTTAAACAATTATTTTGTACCTAGCTAGATGTAATGTAGGTTCACATTCACAGGTATGGTATGGTTGCTTGAGTTGCTTCGCTGCTTGCCTATTTCGCATTCGCAATATTGTACAACTATAGACAGTGTATGTAGACAGTAGTACAGTACGTATACGTATTGTATAGATATGTAGATAATAGCTACAACTGTATCATGTAGATATAGATGTACAGCTTACAGCAAATTGCTATAACCCAACTAAGATAAAACGACCAGTCTCTCTTCATATCATAATGTCCCCAGAGACCTCCTAAATTCATAGCGTAGCTCGCTCATCGTGCGAACCCCAACCAATCGACGACGAACGAAATCATTCCATCCAGCCGTCGAAGCTGTGTTCTCGGGGGGTTTGAAATAGTGTTTTTGTGTAAATCTCTAGTGCCAACAACTACACAAAACGAAGGTATGCTATAGAAAACCAAAATTTTTAGGATAATGGAAACTGTGTATTCGTCAATTGCTTTGGCATTTATGGCATCGCTTTCTCAAGCGTATCTTTTGTCTCGCTTCAATGAACGGAAAGCCAGCAACATGTTAAATTTTCCGTCTCATTCTAGTAATATAACACCGTTGTGCTCGGTCGTGTCACGTAAGATTTTTTTGTATTTTTGCTAGCAGTAAAAATTCTCAGTGATAGTTTATTGTGACCAATTTGATAGTGCGTTTGTTTTAAGATTAGAATGTTTTGTTTTAAATTGAGCTCCCTTAACATTTCATATAGGTCGTGCTAACTTTCACTGTAGATATAGATAGATACGTACTGTGGATGATGATATAGATACATACATAGATACAGTACAGGTATAACATCGAGTCGCAGCAGTCTCAAGGCCGAAATACACAAATATCTGTATTATATACATGGTAAAAGCACATAATAACGTTACCTATAGACTCTTACTTAGATGTAAATTATGAAATTCTGATAGGTTTTATATCGGGTGACCAATCTTGATCTTTATGATCACAAGTACAAGCTTCCATTTGTCGAATGGCGTATTAGCTGCAGTGTAGGTACCTATAGTAGCTACAGCTACCATTTGAGAACCAACCCAGTGCTTAGTTTTGTGATTTCTTAGGTTCTTATCGCTTCAAAACGAGTCGCGCCGTAAATAATGTTTATAGTTTTGAGCGCTACCACACGAGTCCGCAATATTCTTCTACAAGTCCTTGAGATAACCTCAAATTGTCTTGTACAATAGAAAAAGCGATCGTGTAGGGTGGTGTTCAATACGAAAATGTAGCATCAATTTAGTGTTTTGTGCTTTCTCCAGATAATTTCAACGTCACGAGCTGACTGCGAAGCTGCTCTAAAGGATCTGCCGAGCCCGCATTATCTGTGATATACAGCTCAGCCTCTCGTCCGTCCTATAAGGTAAGTGAACATGAACTATGTAAACGCTATCTAACTAGTTTCCCAGCTAGAGACAAAGTTTGTGCTAGCCAGTTACCAGCTACAATGTTTAGTGTCGCTACTTTTATTATTCAATGCTCAAATGACCAGCATTTTGTCTTTTAAAAAGGTAAAAAAATTAAATAAGCAGCTTCTTGACTTCAAATTACACTGAGATATCATGAATTTAAAAAGAAGTAATCAATAAGTATAAAGCCATCTTTCTTAGTAGGTAGGTACATCTGTGCTGTGTGTAGGTATTTCTGCAAAGTAGGACTAAAATGAGTAGGTATTGCTCCTGTCGAGAGATTTTGTTATCTTGTATATGTTTCTGCAAGAACTGACTTACTGCAGGAAGGTAAACCAAGCAAAGCAAAAATCTAAATGAATTTGCACTATCTCAATGATTTCAGACTTATATAGCTCTACATTGTAGTCCATAAAGTCACAGGTTTAACCTATTTATTAACATTCCCTTGATTCAGCAGCTAGAAGTAGGTAATAGATTGTTAGGCAAAATCTTAATGTATTCAGTGCTACACAATTATTAAAAAAGAATGTGTGCCATAAAATGTTGTCATGAGCTTGCTTTTGTAGTATTTTTTTGATAAAGTTGTCTTTACCTGGGAGACATTGTTAGATGTGCTTTTGGGCTCTATTTGAGTTGCGAGATGGTGGTGTGCTCATCTGCTGATTATTTGTAGGGCTGGGCCACTCGGGGCTAGAGGCGAGTCCGCAGCAGCTTCAAGCGGTGATCTCACCTGCCCTCTGCCACAGAGGCACTAAACACTGCTACCTGCTTTATTGACTGCATCACTACACGAACCATTGTTACTTAGTCTTTAATTGAAACAATATGCAATCTGTGAAAATAAGTATAATTCTAGGTGGATATTGTAGAAAATTATTCTATTAAGGGTATTTATAATTGTCTGATGTCTAATGTTTCTGTAATATTATGTGTTCCACATCTAATTAAGGATAATTGTTACTCCAATATTTATACTGTTACCGAACCAATGCAATGTAAAATCTCCACCTCGATGCTGGTGGCGAACACAAATAAATTTGGTGCTTTGAAGCGAGTCGAAGAGAAGAATGAAAGTCAGCGAGTTAGTGTAAAAATGGTAGATAATAATATTTATAATGTAGAGTTTGTTGATAGTATCCAACAAAACCAAATGATTGGCGATACGCCTAACTACTGCATTCCTTTAACGATTAACGCCATAACAGTCCAGGGTATCTCATACAGTGACCCGTATTTCAGTAGCTTTAACTTAAAGTATAAGATGGCGTTTGGAGCGCCCGAGTATATGAACAAGTCTGATTACGCTTTTAAATCTTCAGTTTGTATTATACGAGATGAGCCTTGCATGGATAAGACGCAACTACTAAACGAAAAGTCTGCTCATATGATATGCAAAACGAAAACTCGAATGATTAATAACGACGAAAAGTCGATAAGGATAAACCATGACAATAATGTATCGGAAGTCGACGTAACATCGGACTCTCAGTCGCCCGTTTTGAAGACTTTTGACAACGGTGATCTCACGTTGGACGCGATGCTGGAGCTTTTGAGGAACGAAGAGAGGATAATCAAAGCCATGAGTGGCGCCACGGACAGCTGGGGCGTGCCGAGTCGCCTGCGCCTGCGCGGCGGCGGCGAGAGCTCGCTCAACGCCGCCTCGGGCTGGGGCAGCCCTCCTGCCTCTAACAACAACGGTGAGAACATAACATACTTCCTAACATGACTACTTTACTATCTACACAACAACCCACACCGTTTTGTTTATTCTCACATTAAACTAAATTTCCAAGCCAACTGGCACTTATGCCAACTTAATAAACATTAACTTCATTACGACAGATATGTTGTTTTGGCCTCAAATTGAGGTTCTGCAGACGCATACTAATGAAGGATTTAGTCTGCAGTATTTGATCCCAAAATAAACAATCTTCGAGCTCCTATAGGTATAAATATTATTTTTCTGTGACTTAGTGCTATTGTTATGATGGTATTGCTGCTATTGTTGCATTGTGCCTATGTAGCGGAATGTCAGCGTGTGCGGAAACGGAGTCGGCGTCGTTTGATACACAAACCGTGAAGCCAAGTGGGTCGCCGGGTATCATTTAACGTAAACATAGCTTTAAGTGTTTCTTGAGATAGTCTTGTCGTTTATTATTTTATAAATAGCGTCTTTTTCGCCAGCAGCTGGTAATTGGGGAGGCAACTCCAGCAGCCAGACGAATAATGGCACAAACAATTCTCAACAATGGAACAACGCAGCGCAGCGCCCGCCCACTTCTCAAGCGGACAGTAAGTTGTTTTTAAAACCGATCGCAATGCTTTGCATTGTTAATAGTGCTGGCTAATTATCTAATTGATGAATACATTAAGCTTTATACCGGCCTGATGGCTCCCTAATTTCCATAGATTCCTAACGAATAAATGCGTCACATTTTGATTTGGTTAAGTCAATAATGTTGGCAGTGATTGTACTTATTCAAAATTATGTTTTATAGGTAAGCCAGTGGCATCTCAGTACATTGTTGGGCATACTCGGCACTAGTAAAATTCTACACAAAAAGTGCTAAGAGTTGTGGATAAATTATTAGCGACGTTCTGATGGCATAGACAAATTATTTCATTAAATCTTACATAACTGTGAGCCATTTTGAGTGATATCAGTGATATCTTTCTCGGCTCGCTTGTTTACTAAATCACGTGATTAGGTTTGTTTACTCTTAGTAAAAAAATAAACGGGCAAAGTATAGAATGAAACGTTCGTTTACGTTCATATTTCCTCTGGTTAATGTATTTCCGCTATGTAACAATAAAGATGTGAAATAGTTGGTCATAAAATGTCGCATAGTTACAACTCTAGGAGGTGGACGTTTTGCACGTGTATTGATAAGAGTATTTCGTTGCAGTGAATAGTAACAAGGGTAATGCTAATCAAATGCCACCGACGAGCGTCGCCGCTGCACAGAATTGGCAGAGCTCGCCACCCAACATGCCAAATTCACAGCCCAACAATAATGGCGCGCCTGCTAGCAATGGTTAGTTTCATACAGATCGGATTGTTTTAATATGGATGCCGACGCACTTACATTTATATACATTCATACAGGTTTTGTTTTGCTAGATTCATTGAGAACTTTTTTTACTTATCAATGGATGCCCTTGGCCTTAATCACACATCTGATGGTGAGCTACCGTGTATCAGGTTTACCCAGAATGTCTATGCTCTGTACTCTAAGGTGTTAGAGACACGAGAATTAAGATGAAGTATATTGTAACTAGGTTTTAGGCTAATTTGTGTCTATTTAGAAGCTTCGAAAAACCTAAGATTAAAACCAGAGATGTATGGGGAATCGGAGCAGTGAGCGAGGAAAAAATCCACCAATAAGATCATTTCGTTTGCCTAGCCTCGCGCATTGCCGCTTTCCTATTGGTGGAGATTGCTCGGACGGGTGCGCAACCTAAAACGCATTTTTCAATATTCATTATGACATCCTACTGAATCAGTCACAATTGACAGCAGAATGCACTCTTGCATCACAATTTGAAATGAGTTTCTAGTCATACCACTATCTATATCGGTCGGCCTTTGCTCCTGGCGAGCGAAAACGTTTCTCTCCAAGGCGAATGAGTACTTTTTTTATAGACTAAAAACATTTATTTTTATTGTTTCATTAGGCACAAATAACCCTAACGGAGGGAGCAACTCGCCTAACTCCGCCGCTCCCAACATGCCTCCCGCCGCCAACGGTAACGGGACAACGAACTCTACGTCTTCCGCTAAGATAGAACAACTCAACTCCATGAGGGAGGCTCTGTTCAGCCAGGACGGCTGGGGCGGCGTAAGTACACCGATAACCACGTATCACGAGAATAAGACAGTATTCGAGACTAGTTTATTAATGGTTTTTTTTGTCACAGCAACATGTAAATCAAGAAACCAACTGGGAAGTGCCCGGATCACCCGAGCCCGGGTCGAAGACGGAGCCCACCGGAACCGGGGGCCCGCCCGCCTGGAAACCGAGCGTCAACAACGGCGCCTTTCTGGGCACCGATCTGTGGGAGGCCAACCTGAGGAACGGCGGGCAGCCGCCGCCGCAGCCCGCCTCCAAGACCCCGTGGGGGCACACGCCGACCACCAACATCGGCGGCACCTGGGGCGAGGACGACGACGCCGGCGAGTCCGCCAACGTGTGGACCGGCCCGCCGCCGCCGCAGCAGTGGCCCGCGGGCCCGCCGCAGCACGCCCAGCAGTGGGCCGTGCCCAAGAAGGACGACTGGAACGCGTGGGGCGAGCCGCACCGCGGCGCCGACCCGCGCCTGGACGCGCACCGCGCGCCCGACCCGCGCCAGCCGCCCGCCGACCCGCGCCACGACCTGCGCGGCGGCATCTCCGGCCGCCTCAACGGCGACATGTGGACGCAGCACCACCAGCACGCCGCGCAGCCCAACAAGATGATGCCCTCCGCCGCCGTCAACCAGTGGGGAGCTCAGGTGAGCAGCGCTACCGAACTCTCCTTCAAAAATAACTATTTTACACATCGATGCATGTTTCAGATGCCACTCCTGTATTTTTTTGTGGCAGGGCCCCAAGGAATCGATGAAGGTGTCGGGATGGGAGGAGCCGTCTCCGCCGGCCGCGCGGCGGACGGCGGGCGGGTTCGACGACGGCACGTCGCTGTGGGCGCAGCGCGGCATGGGCGGCATGGCGCGCGGCGCGCCGCCGGGCCCGCAGCCGCCGCAGCGCGCGCCGCCCGCGCCCAGCAAGCCGGACGCCGTGTGGGGCGCGCACGCGCAGCGCAACGGCTCCTGGGAGGACCCGCACACGCCCGCCTGGCCCGAGCGCGACGTGCCCGCCTGGCCCGAGCCCTCCAACCCGGGCCTGTGGCCGGTGCCCAAGCCGAAGCCGAACCCGGCCGGCGGCTGGCCCGACGACATCGGCGAGTGGGGCGGCCCCAAGCCCCCGCAGTCCGGCGGGCCGCTCGGCAAGCAGATACCGAAGGAGATGCTCTGGAACAGCAAGCAGTTCAGGTTTTTGGTCGAGATGGGTTTCAAGAAGGAGGACGCCGAAGCGGCGTTGCGCAGGAGCGATATGAACGCGGAGGAGGCTCTGGAGATGCTGGGCGCGCCGCGCGGGGACGGGTGGCGCCGCGAGGAGCACTTCGGGCACCACGGCGGGCCCTTCCAGCCGCCGCCGGCCGTGCCGCCGGTCAGCGCCGCCGTCGTGCAGAAGCTGCTCAACCAGCCGCCGCCGCCCGCCGTGCATCACCACCAGTCTTATAACCCTAACAGGTAATTTTGCGACACCGATGTCTATCCTAAATAGATTCCGATTACGAAGGCGTCTCGCACTTTGATCGCGACAACCTGCAGTACTCGGAACTCTACGTCAGTTCCTCGATGACTTGGCGTACCGAGCACGATAATCGCCTAAACTACCAACATTGCAACATTGTCTTTACAAAAACAAGATGAGTTCAAACTCATAGTAGTCTCCCTTTTAGTCGACCTCGCAATCTTAAGAGAGCTTTTCTTCGTAGCGGCACCGGCAACAGCGGTCAGCCGAGCACGGCGCAACTGCGCATGCTCGTGCAGCAGATACAAATGGCCGTCTCGGCCGGATACCTCAACCATCAGATACTCAACCAGCCGCTCGCGCCGCAGACGCTTGTGCTCTTGAACCAGCTTTTGCAACAGGTAAATAACTAGCAATGGACTTATGGTAGTAAAAGATGTATGGTATGCGATTGTGATGACGAGCGCGTTAGGCGATAACGCCTCCGTGCTTAACAAGCGTGTATTGGGGGTTTAAAATTCCAGCAAGAAGTTTTTGTTGCAATGCAACCCTTTTTGCTGACTAAGCTTTTTGTTGACTTGCGATGTCATCCATACTACTGTATCACATTTCAAGTTGATCCGAACGCAGCACTAGAAATGGGTCAGATTTGACTTGCAAGATTTACTTATACGTTCACAATTGCACAATAATAGAATAGCAACTTAAATAAAAGCTTCTAATGTGCAACAGCCCCACTCTTACACAAGTAGGTACTGGCAGAGATATGTTTATCCAAGTAATTGGTTCACAATAGGTCATGAGAAAATAAAAAGTGCTCAAACTGATGTATCCTCACTGAGCCTTTGTCATTCTACAGTTGTTATACTCTCTAGCTTTTTAGCACCAACCACTTATTGCTAAGTTTCTTCCTACCCATTTGTCCTGGCAATGATGGTCTATCCTTGGTCCTTAGTGGAATACAGAAAAGACACTTAAGAGCCGTGTGCCTCCGTACAAAATAAACATTTTGATTTTTCGACTAGTAAAAAAATATTGTATTTACAGTGAGCGTCAAATGGTTCGTGACACCCAAAGTAGCCAAATAGTTCGCAACACGTCATTGTTACAGTTGAAATAACGTCTTGTTGCTAACTTTTTGGCCACTTTGGGTGTCACGAACTATTTGACGCTGCCTGTAAGCTAGCAACATGTTAAATTACTTTACGTATTGTTAAAATTAAAGTGAAAGCTGGCTTGTATAAAACAAAAGTACAAAGGCAGTCAAACAATCAATGTCTGACAAACGTATCTAGGTCGCCCAGTACTGACCCCATCATTAACTTGCGGAGCGGAGAAATTGACCAACCAAGCGGTCCTTTTACGCTTCAAGTAGTTCGTGTTGACGCGAACGTTGCCGTTTTTCTAAACGAGCATTGACGTATAATAAAATAAACACTAGACTCCCAATGGCAAACAATAGTTCCCCAAGAAACGTCCGCGCGGCGTGGTCTATGTGTTGTGTGTATCAACACATCAACTTATACAGATAACATTAACATTTTCTTTCAAATCAACGCCTTATTTCGTGGCAGTAATGTTTGATGTCAATTGCATATGATCGTGAAAAGTAATGATACGACGTCATGCGCTGGAAACCTGTCAGACTCTTTTGTTCTCAAGCGTTTGAGATTACGGTGCGAAAGAGACATATATATGTACATCGTTATCAAAGTGCGGTCGAAACACGACTGAACCAAAACTGCACAATAGACGCGTCGTGCAGACTTTGGCTTTCGACAGTTTTTTGAGCGTGATTGGGAGTCCAGTTGTTTATTGACGTCAATGTACACGAGTTTGTTTTTTTGAACAGATTAAGGTGCTGCAACAGTTGGTACAGCAACACACACTCGCCATTTCGAAGGCGAACTCTTCGCTCGCTTTGCAATGCTCAGTGCAAATTACAAAGGCTAAGCAGCAAATTTCTGCTTTACAAGTAAGTAATTTGTAAACATTGCCTTGTTTATTTGTTTATTTCACATACAAACAACTACACTAATGGGCAAAAATATCGGGTCCAAATAAGTATGAAAAGGGACCCGTTATTTTTGCTCCTCAGTATATTATTACAGGTAAAAACCTAATGCAATAGTATTGAAATCATATTTTTACAAATTTAGTGTTCATTTACTTACTCTAAGACAACATAAAAACTGACCAATTGAGTCATTACAATAAAATAAATCACTATTAACGTTATCAACAACTAGATTCAGTGTGCGAATAGCACTGTTGGTTTTGTCTTTGTGTCATTAAACACTAATTAAACACTAACTCAGCGGTCGTCTCACTTTACTGGCCAAGGGCTGGCCACATATGACAGTGTGAGTTCCAGGGCCGGGCCGCAGAGTATGTGAAGGCGCTCCAAGAGACTTTGCACACTTATACACATGTATTCAGCTAATTTCGTTATTTGAAACAATTTGCTTTGCCGCGGGCCGCACGAATAACGGCCACGGGCCGCTATTTGATGACCACGGCACTAACTGGTATTTCTCTGTGATGGCATCTATACTAATGTAATAAAATAAAGAATTTTAAACTGTTGTCAAGTCGAATTTGTGACAAAGAAGAATTTCATTCTTTGGCCCAGATTACTACTGATAAGAAATAAAAAATAATAATCTAGCTACAAAACAAAAACGTAAACGCTAGCGTTCCGACGTACGTTTACTCATTTAAAAAAAAACGCCTCAATCATTACTACAATCTAACTAATATTATAAATGCGAAAGTATGGATGGATGGATGGATGGATGGATGGATGTTTGTTTGTTACTCAATCACGCCAGAAGGGCCCAGCGGATCTGGATGAAATTCGGCACATAGATAGAGAAAAGTCCGGAATAGCACATAGGCTACTTTTTATCCCGGAAAATTGCGTAGTTCCCGCGGGATAGCGATGAACGAATTCTTTGCAGACGAAGTCGCTGGCAACAGCTAGTAACAGAATAAGTGCCGCTCTACTCCACGGCTCGGTTAACTTTAGTGAATTGAATACTCAATTCGTTTCATTTAATTATTCTTGTCTGCAACATACTTAAAAAAACAATTGAATATTGATTCACGAGTGCGCCCGCTACCGATATGCCACGATACTTGTCAATTCTAACCCCCTTATTCATAAACGTTCTAGGCTAGCTAACTTAGCAATCGTTTGTCCTTATCTGTGAAGGTAAATGTCAAAGTGACAGATAAGGACAAACGATTGCTAAGTTAGCAGAGGCCTACAGAGCGTTTATGAATAAGGGGGTAACTGTTCTATTTGTTTGTATAGAGTCAGATCGCGACGCAGCAGGCGCTGTATATGAAACAGCAAGCTGGCGGCGCCGACCTGTTCAAGCAGGGGCCCGACCCCCTCACGCAGCTCCAGAACAACTTCAATGATATAAGCATATCTAAGGAAGCTCAGGGCGTAAGTTACCTACTTACACATAAAGTCCTAGAGATGCTGTAACAACCAAGGGCTCCAATTTATGAATTTGTTGTTGCTACATTTCGGTTCTTAAAATCAGTTTAGTAAATAAGTGCCTTCAGTGCGCAAATAAGTGGTAACGAGACGAAATAGTTTCCATGCAGCGCATTAATAGTGTGCTCTGATTAAATTGAATTGAGTGTGATAAGTCTAAAACAAAGCTGTTGTAGCCTAGTGGCCTCTCAAGCAGAGGGTCGCGGGTTCGAATCCCGCGCACCTCTTGAGTTTTTCGGAATTTATGTGCGGAATTACATTTGAAATTTATTATGAGCTTTTCGGTGAAGGAAAACATCGTGAGGAAACCAGACCAATCCCAATAAGGCTTAGTTATCGTGCTGGGTTAGAGGGTCAGATGGCAATCGCTTCTGTAAAAACTAGTGCCCACGCCAAATCTTGGGATTAGGTTGTCAAAGCGGACCCCAGGCTCACTGAGCTGTGGCAAATGCCGGGAAAAACGCTAGGAAGATGAGATGAGTGTGATATGTTTAAAAATATTACTTATTATATTGTTATCACAGGGCTACGGCGGTGGCAACCCGCAGCAGTCTCGCCTGAACCAATGGAAGCTGCCCTCGCTAGACAAGGACGGCGAAGGTTCGGAGTTCAGCCGCGCGCCAGGCACGGCCAAGGCTGCCACCAGCCCGCAGCTCAACCAGCTCGGCTTGCAGCCTGACTCGTGAGTGACGATCTTCATTTGTTATTTCAGGGAATTTTATATCTACTGGTAAACGTAGACCTCTTCAATACTCCAACAGTGAATGGTGCTCCGTCTTTATTTCGTATGAGATTATGGTGGAATGTAAGATGCGATAAACATCTTTTTGTAGTTGACCATTCGTCAGGAATTCCGAATCATTACGTATTCAGCGTCCGTAACGTGTATAGGTATGCGTTTCGGTACTTTCACGCAGTGCTGGCGTCAATTTTTTTTTCCTATCATTTTCACGCAGAGCACAGTCTATTGGAACTGATGTTAATTAAATTAAGTTCAGTTTGATCCTTGCCCTCTCCCACTTCCCCCACCAATTCACAATATTTCAAATTTCTTTATATTCATAAATCAAAAACCATTTCGAAAGAAGCACTTGTAGAACACAAAAAAATATTTTTGGATTTTTTCGTACAGTATTTTTTGGAAAAATGAGCAAAATATCTAAAACGGGAAATGACGTCCAGCGGCCGGTCCAATACTGCCATTATAAAAAACCTTGTCTTCCGGGTTTCCCTTTGACATTTACAACTTTCACAACACAAACACTACTGACAGCTGACGGTTAATTCATTCGCACACCACTCGGCTTTGTTGCCATCGGGAACACTAGATAACTGTTTGCCGGGCAATAATGATAATATTTTTGCAAGTTTTCATTTAAAATCATATTTTTTGTGAATATTTATTGTTTCTGTTTGAGTTTGTCAGCTCGTTTTGACGTTCATTGACGTTGACAACTGCATTCACTGTCAATCTATTTAAGCACAGGTTTTGTCGGTCAATTGATGTAATTATTTCAACGTTTTTTTAAGTATAAAAAACAAAGCAGTGACGTCATTTCGCTAATACTTGACGTTTGTTACTTACGCCCTTTCTGCTCGAGAAACGATTTAAATGGATTTTTACACGAAAATACAAGATTTTCACGAATATAAAAAAATATGGGTGTCTTAAAATTGTGCGCTCTTTCCAACC
Source organism: Pandemis heparana (assembly GCA_963854515.1). NCBI lineage: Eukaryota > Metazoa > Arthropoda > Insecta > Lepidoptera > Tortricidae > Pandemis > Pandemis heparana. Next base: position 12,048,432 of record OY978013.1, on the reverse strand, counting down.
AGACAATAAAAAGTAGCACTTAAAAAATTGAAATATTGACAATTTGGTCCGTATTTCGCTCACTGCGCAGGTATATCGCCATGAGCCTCTACGTGCGTTGATTTGCAATGTGTATTGTTCCGCAGCACTTGGGGAGTGGGCCGCGGCGCTGAGGGATGGGGCGACGGCGGCGCGGACGTCGCGGACGGCAAGGACGCGTGGCCGGCGCACCCCGCGCACCAGCCCGTCTTCGACATGGTGCCCGAGTTCGAGCCCGGCAAGCCCTGGAAGGTCAGCTATCAGGGAACATTCTCACGTGCCCCCATATTAGCTGGTTAGCTGGAAGAGATCCCTTAGGGAAGTTCGACTTCGTGCTACTTTCTGTGTATTTCTGTAATTTTTAAATTTTTATGTGCAATAAAGAGTTTACATACGTACATTTAGCTAGAGACTGATTAAACTGCAGATAATAAAATCTACTATAGGAGGCATGACAGACGTCTACAGAATATATTGGAATTGTTTTTAGAATGGTACATGTTTGTTTAATATTAATCTTGGAAATTGAGCTCAGCCTGGTGCGAGATATAGCGTTCGCTTTATCAAAATTGGATGTCGGAAAAAAGTTATGTTACTAAAATTTAAAAAAAACAATTTGCATGGTGAAGTCAACGCGAATGAGATTGCGGGCGCCAATTAGTTGACTTTTTTTTTGGTATATAAATGTAATTTCATAACTTTTTCTTGCTGCTCAAATTAAAATCTCAACCATCGATAGCAGCTACAAAAAGTTCCTTTTAACCTACAACTATAATTACTACAGGGCAATCAGATCAAGAACGTAGAGGATGACCCCTCGATGACTCCCGGTTCCGTGGTCCGCTCACCGCTGTCCCTGACCGCGATCAAAGACTCGGACATGCTGGGAGGGAAGACCTCCCCCCCCGGGGGCGAGCGCTCGCTGTCGTCGTCCACGTGGAGCTACGCGCCGCCCGCCACGAGCGCGGGGGCCCTCAAGCCGCCGGCCGACGCCTGGGGCTCCAAGCCGCGCGCCGCGCCCCCGCCGGGCCTCAACAAGGCCTGGCCGCAGCACCACCCCAATACTCAGCAGCGATCTGTGCCGTCGTGGCAGGCTTCCACTTGGCTGCTATTGAAGAATCTTACTGCTCAGGTGCGTCAAATATTCTAATGGTTATAAAGACTTCGGTCGATCTAACTTTTGTGTCTCTTGATAAATCAAATTCTTCGTCTTATGTTTGTTGACAATTGTATCGTATTGTCCAGATCGACGGTTCAACCTTGAAGACTCTGTGCGTGCAGCACGGCCCGCTGCAGAATTTCCACTTGTACTTGAACCAGGGACTCGCACTCGCCCGCTACTCGACGCGCGAGGAGGCAGCTAAGGTGAGTGCCTCTTGTTCCCCTTGATGATCAGCCCGTATTACAGATCACATCTAGGCAAAATAATAATGCAGGCTTGTCAGTGATTATTCTGAAGATGTGCTGAATTTGAACAAGATAATCTGTCAAGGAATGAAGTCGGTTTAATAACTGATCGGGTATACATATGAAGGAGCGAGGTAGTCTCGGTGCTGAAAGTAGCATCGAGAGGCGAAGGCTAAAAATCCTTTAATCAACCTAAAATTTAGACCTAAGCGATTAGGTTTTTTAATATGTTCGATCGGTCAAATATTGGTCGGTGAAATGATCGGATCCCGTTCGGTGTCCGTAGGCCCAAATGGCTCTGAACAATTGCGTGCTGAGCAACACGACGATCTTCGCGGAGTCGCCGGCCGAGTCGGAGGTGCAGATGATCCTGCAGCACCTGGGCTCGGGCGGCGGCGGCGCGTGGCGCGGCGGCGGCAAGGACTCGTGGGGCGGCGGCTTCCCCGGCCTGTGGCCCGACCAGCACGACCAGCGCGCGACGCCCTCCTCGCTCAACTCGTTCCTGCCGCCCGACCTGCTGGGCGGCGAGTCCATCTAGACCGCCCGGGAGGTTTCAATCTCAGCCCGCGCCGACCCGCGACCTTCTCTCGCTCCGCGGGCGCGCTCCTAGGGTAAGATTTGAATGTCGCCGGTGGGGTGTGTAGTTGTAATTACGCTCGGCCGCCCCGCGCGAGGCGGGCCGGCCGCATCGCCTAGTCAGACGCGCGGGAGCGTCGCGCCGCCCGCGCGCCGCGACGCGCCCGCGGTAGCCAACTGTCCACAATACTATTATCTACTGTGTTGTAAGTGTTCATGTAGATTATTTAGTGTACATAAGAATTATACATATACAACGGCAGACATATAATGTATCGACGGTTATACCTGTGTGAAGTATGTAGCGCGACAGGGTCGCGGGCGCCGCCCCCCCCTCACCAAATAGAGCTAGGTATGCAGTAGGTAGAGTAGTGTCGCGGGCTACCTCAGTCACTCGTCCGTGGCCTTATGTTAGTGTATTTATTTTGTTGCGCTCGAGGGCTGTTGCTGTTTCGCCCGTCGAGATGTTGCGTTCCGAGTTTCTTTCGTGTTTTTACTTCTCGTTTTACATACTGATCGTATTTTAATTATTTATTCGGTTTGAATTCTCACTCGCGATGAGCCTTTGTTTTCCATTAGTGATATTTTTATTCAGCAATAAATGAGTAAGTGCATTTCGCCGACTAACAAAACGTTTTATAATTAGTTTGTAATTTTTATAAAGATAACAACATTTGAAAATTATGAGATTCGAAGTGCATTCTTGTAGTGGTAAATTCCTTTGAAGCCGTATAGTCTGAGACGGAAATGAGTATATACACGTAGTTGATTTGCGAGCGACGCCGGCGGGCGCGGAGGCCGGCGCAGTACTTAACTCGCGGCCGGGCGGCGGCGCTCCTTGCAATCCGGTAATCCTGTGATGTAAAGTATCTTGCCTAACGTAAGGATAATCTATTTTGTTGGAGAGTATCAGAGTAGACTCGCCGGCAGCGGTCGGCCTCCGCCGACGCTACTGTTTCCCCAAATTTTTTCCAGTATTTGTGATTCAAGTGCCACTTTATGTTTAATATATGAAACGATTATCTAGATTATACGATTAATGTAAGGGTAACCTAATATATTAAATTGAAAATTGTTTTATCATTTTATATTACATACATTTGTGAGAAGTGTTATAAAGTACTATAATTGACAGTAATTTAAAATATTACACTTTTGTGTACCTATAGGTAAGAATAAAGTTCTAACTTAAATTTAGCCATATCAATATCTATTTAATAAAAGATTTGTGGTATTTTCTATAGGCTCAATTTGAACGTTATTCAAAGTGACATATGCTTTAGATATTCTGTTAATAATATATTGTAGTCGTAGGCGTGTCGGTATTACATCATTGTAGATATAAGATTACACTTAAGTCCTATCGTAGGTTTCGGTAAGCATACTATTGATATTTAACGGCAACGATCGCACGTGTAAATGTTCGTTATCATAAAGTTTATTTACATTTTTATTTACTTTTAATTTATTGATGGTGTGCCACAGAGATACTCTGCCAAAATATATCATTACCAATGTGTTACGGGATTAGCTAAGTCTGGAGGCGGGGCGCGCGGGTTCGCTCGCCGCGCAGGCCACACACGCCGTGCAGGCCGCGCATGAAGCGCATGACGCACACAAAGCGCATGACGCGCACAAAGCGCATGACGCGCACAAAGCGCATGACGCGCTCAAAGCGCACGCGCCCCTGCGCCCCGCCCCGCCCGACGGCCCACCACGCTTTATGATCCGAACTTACGATCGCAGAAAGCGAATGACTATAATAGTTGTACATTACCTATTCTATTTCGAGCATCTTCCAGTGATCTTACGATTATACATAACGATTGTAGCGCTAAGTTAGCATAAGTAAAAGCTGTACCTTGTCGAGCCTCACGCTCGAGAACTCTTTCACAAATTAAAGAAATAAGTTAGTGATGGCGGCGCGTAGCGTTCGCGCTCGTCGACCGATCGCTTGGACCTGTAGTAGTTAGCGTTAATGTGTCGATGTGTGATGTGTTCATAAAGAAACGATCAGCATTTCTCATTAGTAGACTATCCTGATACCTTACTGTAGGGACCGGTGAAGGCTGAAGTGTCGCGAATCGTCTCTGCCGCTTTTCCACCGTCGGCTCGGTGACGCGGAGTTCTATTATTTACTGACAGTACAAGTTAAATAACACCAATATTATTTAACAGGTTTTTTTTAAGTATAACTTTCGTTTTAAGCCCCTTCTGGCGGCGATCGCGAAATTGATTTTTGCTATCGACCTACAAATTTTACGGCGGCTCGAAGGGGCCCATTTAATGACAATGTCATGACGTTTAATGTTAGGTGCCAAAGAGTGAGTATCAAAGATAAGTAAGAGGTGTCTGGGACGATTGGTTTGCATCTCTTTTTTTAGTGACAATCTTCCAAATCGTTTGAAATTATTAGTTGCGGTACGGGTAACCGATCTGATGTTCCTATGTGCTCGCCGCGCAACCGACCGGTCGGCGTCAATTCTATTGTCGTAAAGCTCAATTTAAGTGATCAACGTGTTCTTTTTAACAATTTACTGAAGTGTGAATATCTAAAATTAAATAATTATTTTACCTGGAACCGTTCTGTCCACGTCTACACTAATTCGGATTGCCTCAAACGCAATAGTTATCTGGTGCAAATGTGATGTTTTATAATGCAGCAATAAATTGTCATAATTATAATTTTTATAAAGCGTTTTCCAATTAAACTTAGATAAAGCCAATAACGGAAAGTATAACGTTCCAGTGCCCTGTAGAATATGTTGTCCATAGACTTTAGACGAAAGAAGTCATGCCTTGAAAATTTTTAGTCAGTTAAAAGTTATCAGTACTTAAATAATGGGTATAATGTAAAGAGACATATAAATGTAGTGGTGTGGGTGTGTGGGTGCGTGGGTGCGTGGTGCGTGGTCCCGGCGCGCCGCCGAGCTAGTCAGCGCCGGCGCCGCCCGGCTGGTTGTGAGGCGCGGCGTCCCGAGGCCCGAGAGCCGCGTCGCCGCCGCGTCACCTGAATCTCCTCTCGGTTCAATGACTGCATCATTATTTCCTGCACACGATTGCGTCACGTGCAATTTTAGTATGTTATTATTATGTTGTTGTATATTACACTTAAAACTATACTGTAATATGTGTATATTGTGAAATTATATTCTTAAAAGATTTAATACGCTTCACGCTTTCACTTTTAAAAACATTTTTCGTGACTTGTTTCTGTTATTTAGAATAAATTTACGTACCTAAAAGTAATTATAATAATTATCATAGGTAGGAGAAGTAAGAAAAAAAAGAATAAAAAAAAATACAAAAAAAAATATAAAAAAAGAAGCAATTAAAAGAAACCAATGATTGTGCCTCAATGAACTGTGGTACGTTACCGTAACCGATGGCAGGTGTAAGCGTTTCCTGGGAAGATATAATAATGAATTGCGCGCTCGGCGGTCGGCGCCGCCCGCCGGCCCCGCGGCCCCGCGGCCGCCCGCGCCTCGCCTTGTGTAATCATTAATGAGCTTAGCTACGTTTTACTTTTATCGTAAGTGTTATGTCATCAATCAACATCTATAGTTATATCTATTTTATATAATACCTATGTGTAAATATTTTTATCTATTTATTTATTTGTTTTTCATGAAGTTTACCCGAATTAATAAGTAATTTAAATTTTTCGAGTCAATTTCTTTTTAATTTTAGTCTAGCGTCTGTCTCTCGCGTGGAATGTGAATCCAAAATTGACGTCTATTCCATAACACTTGAATGCCAAAGTCTATGTGTAATTGCCATTTGAAACATAACGACCACTGACGTTCTTAGATAGTCTGCCCGCGTACATCTCTCTCATCACAATTTACTATTGATCGTACAAATGGGAGCCATTTACAGCCTCCAAGCTGCTCTGGTATTATTTTAGCTCAAGTATTCAATAGTAGTTTGCTCATAATATTGTTGTTAATTTTAATTTTTATCTCTTAATTAATGCTTTCTCTTATGCGGAGTTAAATTCTTAAAATGTTTTGTAATCTCCAATGTAGCTCTTAATTATAAGGACCATTATCAAGAGTATTGAATTGTGTTTGGCGTTCCCACATGCCGCCTGAAATGCGTGTTGACCGCTTTGTCCGCGCCGCGACGCTGCGCTGCTCGCCACTTGTTGCGTACATTGTCCGACACCACTTTGCCAATTACCCAAAATAACTCTTGTTTTGATATTCTACTTCCTCATTCTTCAATCACGGTTTCATCTGGGTTGTTTGATAGTGAACCTCTCAAATATCCACATGGGATGCATGGCAAGTGGATGGTGCGGCGAGTAGCAAAGCGTGATCTCGGTGTATCGACGAATTTTTACTATAAACCAACAAACCAGTCGCACACGCAGCTAAAAGGGACCAAATATGTGCGGTCGCTCGTTTACAAACCGTCTGCCCGAGTATCGGTTCGATGAACACAAAAGACATCGTAATTTTCCCAAGTTGAATACTTACCCAACGCATAAAATCTCTTGTTAATGAAATCAACTTACTAGAACGTAACTTTATTATAGTGATAGTGTACAATATTCAGGAGGGCCTTTTTAATTTGATAAGGTTAAAGTTTTGCTTGTTGTCTTTATTTATTTATATATAAATATTTTTGTATGTTAGGACGTTCGTGGTTCGGTCGTCCCGATCAGCAGAAGCACATTAGTGATATCTACTTGTAAACTAGTCTTCCTTATTTGAGGTTACGGCACGACGGTAGCGATAGGAGGCGCGCGAGAGGCAATCATTCCTCTAGTCTTGTTATGTGGTGCGATTACATAAGAGATAGATACCAAATATAAAATAACGAAGGCTTTGACGTGTGTAGTGTTAGCGCTAATGATAGGGGCCCGAGCAGCTTGGAACAAGGAACACGTTACAAGGGAATGGTTGGCTAGTATTAATATGCATTTATTTCTCTTTTGTCATAGTCACTCAAGCATATATTTAATTAATTGAGCTAATGCCTAAAATTGGAATATCAAGAGTTTATTTAGGATGTTTCATATTTTACATTTTAGTGTTTAAATATCTAAAATTTACCTTAATTATAGTGAATGGATTTTTGTATTATTGGTATATAGCTGTAAGAAAAAGGGTGTTCTTGATAAACACTAACAACTGATTAATACAAAATAAAAAAATGTACTGAGTGACTTTACGTGTAAACAGAGGGCCATTGATAAAAAAAATGTTGACTAAGCTAAATTCTCTTTAATGTGGTAATTTAAATTGAATGTGATTGCTGAGAATATTTTTAACTGCTCTATGTATAGTTGTAGTTCGGTAAGACGGCATTAATCCGTGGTAGTCGCGCGCGTGCGCCGGCCGACGGCCGCGCCCTCTCAGCGCCGCTTGTCGCAGGATCGTGGCGGATTATGTCTTGTATATGTAAATACGTATCCCGTACGAAGGCCAACCCCCCACCATCGGTTAATTGATGCAGTAGACTCCAGTTGCTGCTCGCTAACAACACAAGACACTGCTTCTCTAGTCTCTCGCATTCAAACATCGCTTTAATAAGCTTTTGTTATCGAGCATAATTATCAATCATATCCTATATAAAACTAGTTATATTCGTATTATTCTTTCAGTAGATCTCTGTTGTACCTGTGTGAAATTGTTATATTCAATCTTTGTACTGTAAAACATCTGTGCTGGTGTCGACAAGCGTCGTCATGCGTGACGCGTGACGCGTACCGCGTGACGCGCGTCAGCTCCGACGGCCAATCGCGTTTATTGTCCCGCTAGTACCCGCCAACACAGCAACCTCTCAACTTGTCGTTATTCGTATTGCGTCTAACAATACTCTGCTCGTAAATTAGTCACTTTTGTACCTTGATTGTACTTGTACTTGTACTTGAATTATAACTTACCTATATAAGTGAGGTACGACTAATCCAATTCTGAAAATATACTTAATTTAAATTTTGACAGACTGATAGCTGTGATTAAGAAAATATTTTTAATATTATCCAGTGAGTCGGATGAAATATTTATTTTGTTAAATGTTTCCTACTGCCAGCGACACCTGTGTAAGTGACGAGACAACTGCTTCGTATTTTTTTTAACTTTAGTGATGTGTCGCATTACGAGTTGCTGGATTATGTTGTACAAAGACGAACAAGCTAAATTAGTAAATACCCACCCCGCCTGGAGTAGCTACCCCGTGTGTGAATCAAAGAGTTAACATTTAATGAATGGACATGACATCATGCCGCCCTCTGGGCGCAGACTGATAAATTTAGTGTCAATACCACCGATGTCATCTGAAATTTATTTTTCCTACATATTTGATCTTTGAACGTTGCATATCTACTACATTTCTAATTCGAATTAATTTTGTTCTACTCATATCCGTAATTCCCATGGTATGCGTTAAGTTTGATATTGCGATCCCTGTGTTATCATAATGAGTACTAAATCGAATGCCTTGTAGTGAGTGACACTCTAAAGTAATAAATGATTGGCGTTGTTTTAATAATAAAAGTAATATATTTTTCGGTACCACCTTTGAGTTAAAGTACAATGTAGCTGTAGAGCGTGTTTCAGTGACGCGCTGTCACTATATCAGCGAGTAACTAGTGTAAGTTAGGGAGACTGGCTGGGTCTCGTCTCGTTACTCAACTAATAATTGATTCTCCTCGACATGTATCGTATTGTATGTATTGGAACACTTAATAATGATAGACAGATACTAAATTTACGTCATAATTATAATATCAATAGGCTTATACATTAAGAGATTTTTCTGTGCAAATCTCTGTGATGGGAAAATTAATTCTAAAGATCTAGTATTAGCTGAAAGTGAAACAGTTTCATGGTAACTTAAAAAGTTAAACTTATCAGTCTTTTCGCGCAAAAGGTTGTGTATTATTTTTATGTAGTACAAAATGTGTTCGCAATTTGATTGCTGCTCTAGTGTTCCTTATGTTCTATTCGAATTAACTATTTTGGGTATTTATTTGAACCTTGTATTCTCGTGTCTAAAATTGTAACTCAATTAATGTCATAATATATTGAGGCATGCGTAAGACATGTTCGAATAGTAAGTTTTAGGAATGGCTGCCTTATTTAGCAATACTTGTAATCTATACTGTACCATCCATCCTGAACCTGCGCTCGCGCAGCCGCGGACGTACCAAATAATAGCGTAGCGGCGCCGGCGCCTCCCAGCGTCTATACTTACCTCATGCATGAAGCACCTCACCTAGAGACCTGTCAACACTTATTTATCATTTATCAACTTTCTGTACTTACAGAGCACTGCACTGTTATTTGGTACACATGCATAACTACGTAGCCTCTCTTAAGTTAATTTAAGGCGTTTATTATCATCAATCTTATCAGCGTATTTATTACATAGTTGATATATTTTACTGTTATTTTTCTGGGACTACCTAAAAGCAATGTATTTTACAAACAAAGCAGGAGAACAATAATTATTATGTAAGTGTAACAGTTAGTGAATTTAAGTGTGCTATTTTCCATTCCAGAACTCAACGATATCAATGTTCTTGTAATACTTATGTTCGGGTTTTAAAAAGATGTTATTATTATGTGTAATTAAACTAAACCTTATGTGATTGAAATGCAATGTTTAGAAGTATTTTATTCTTTATTTTTTACCATTAATAATAGTTAGTAGAGATCTATTTGAGAGTCTAATGTATCAATTATTTGTAAAGTTGGCTGTAACTAATTAGAAGTTACAATAAGTAGAACTATTTTAATATAAAAAAAACATTTGGAGCAAATTTTATGTAAATGACAAAATAGTTGTTTTGAGCATTATGTGAAGTGTTGTATCGTATCGTATCGTATCGTATCGTTAGCGCAATGTGTACGCACAAGGGCGCGCGCCGCCGGCGTGCAGCCGCCGCTCACGCTGCGCGCGCGCCGCTCCTCGCCCGTACCCCTCGACTGTCACTGCACAGCACTGGTAGACTAATTCAGTTAACGCGTAAGGATATTTTTCTTACATTTCATAAGAGTAACATTTATAGTATAGGCAATAAATAATGTTTAACAAAAAAGTCCCTATGTAATCGAACTGACGACAGAAACGCATGTTATATTTGTGGCCTCTTTACGAATAAGATCTAAGTTACATGTTAAAAGAAAATTAATTTTGCTATGCACAGAAATGATACTCAATTAATTGCCAAAAAGTTATATGTATATTCATAGTTCAACAATATTTCTTTTGGGCATATTTACTTTGAATTTATGCAAAACGTAGATTATGATTAAGTAGGTTGTAGATTAATATGTAGAGTGAATGCATATATAATATATCTATATATTTAAATAGTAAGGTGAATTTGAGATGTATCAATTTCTTGTATTGTTCATAAGTTTAGATAATAAATGGGTTTAGCCATACTTCGGCTGGTTTGTATGTTATATGATTAATTGTAAAAAAAAAATAAAAAAAATCAAGAAATGCGTTGTTTTATTTCATTAACAAATGCCATAAATTCGTAGATCCTAAAATTGAATAGAAAATAAAGTTTCTATTTAATTGGTTATTTCCTCTATGGTGAGGTCAGACGTGCGTAATTTTTGTTGCATACAAAGGTTCAAATTTAACAGAAAGTACGCGACTCACAGCTTAAAAAATTGCGCTCGTCTGGTCTCGCCCTTAATTTAACTGCTTAGGTTTTATGAAATCATAAAATTTAAATACAAGGTTAACTGATCAGGATTTGAGGGCCCCCTGGTCTAGGGACCCCAGCCTAGAGGCACCGCCTAATCCTTCGGTAGGTAGCTGCCACTGGCCAAAGACTGGGAAATGGCAAAAGGAGGAAAGATAACGTTCGTTGTGCATGAACATAATGAAGAACAGATTCATTTACACTAGCCTCCCAGCGGACGCCACGCCACGCCATCACCGGCAGTCGGCCTACAACCCCAGAGACACTAAATACGAGTATTGATCATCTCGACATTCTAGTAACTTTGCAAAAACAAAATTGTTCAGCGAAGTTCACCGCTAACTTCATTCCTCAATAACGTATTCAAATAGACATCCTAAATCTTGGTTTTTCTCTTTTTAGCCGTCGGCAGGTAGGCACCTAGTGGCTAGTACGCATTGTAAGAATATTTTGGAAGCGCTTTTTTTTCAGTCCATAACGTAAGTTTCGTAGATTTCGGATTTCAATCTGTAAAATAGGTTACTAATTTAATTACTACGACGTTACATAATGCCAATGTCTTGGTTTTCTTAACTCTATGTAACTTTTTTTTAAGTCTGCCTACGTTTGGCTTTACCTTAAAGGCCTTAAACTTTAAGATAAGGCCAAACGAGCGTAATTTGGTGCGCTTTATTTATTTTCGACTAAATTATCTATGATTCTGAAGTTGTATTCGGTTTTTTATTTAAACCCTTGTTCCATTGAGGCGTCACAAACAGTTGTTGCAAAACAAGATTTCCGAATTACGCGTCTCAACTCAAATACGCACATTGGGATTTAATAATAAATAGAGACAGTACAGTCGTCTTCCGATACATTGGGGTTGTCTTGGTGCTTTACTTATTCATAATTATAACAGAAAATTTCTTCTGTAGTCTATTAGTTAAGTACTTACCTACTCATGTCCATAATACGAAGTTTCGAGGACAGTAAATGAATGTCAAGGTTAGGTTATAAGTAACTACCCTTTCACCTTGCCCTTTTTCGGGTAACGATGGGTTAAAGCTGAAATGTGAATAGTTAGGGAGGTAGTTATCTAGGTGATTTATAATGAACATATCCATACCACAGAATATATAATAGTACTAACGTACAGAATGGCCACGCTCCGCCCCGCACCGATTCGAGTTACCCCACCCCTCAAGCGCAGTCTGCCGGAAAGCTGCTGGCATCTAGTAGGGCTCGCAACGCGATGTATGTCGGCCGCACGTCACAAGTTCGGGAACCCATCCTACCTACTTCATTTTATAAAACACTAGCTGTTGCCAGCGACTTCGTCTGCAAAGAAGTCGTTTATCGCTATCCCGCAGGAACTACGCAATTTTCCGGGATAAAAAGTAGCCAATGCGCTATTCCCCACTTTTCTCTATCTATGTGCCAAATTTCATCCAGATCCGTTGGGCCGTTCTGGCGTGATTGAGTAACAAACAAACATACATCCATCCATCCATACTTTCGCATTTATAATATTAGTTAGATTAGAAAATTAATGCTTTCTGAAATTATCGCGATTAATACATGAAATAACTACAGAATCATTCGCTTAAGTTTGTTGTCGTACATCTATTGTAATTGAAAATAATAATGCTTAAATACACAGACAGACACATTTTAAGTAAGTTTAAATAAATAGATAACGATTAAGTACACTTATTTGCACATATCTAAGCCATATCTTTAGTATATTTATGTCATTGGTAGTACCTACTTATAGTACTAGGTTTTTGCGATAGACAGCCCTGTGTATCTTACGCACACATTGACGCGTGTACAGATGACGTCGTGCCTGTGTTCATTTCAGAACGCGGATTTTGTACGTCGTGGCCGCCGTGTGTCCATACGAAAAGTATTTAGGAATTAATTATAAAAAAATGTTGCAAAATCCTTTCACACCAAAGTCCCAACCGTGCACGGGAAAACTTCTATAAAACCCAACGTGGAAATTTCAAATGATTCGCTCACCCTTTGAAAAGTGCCATTTCACACAGTAAAAGAAGCCTGTCAAAAATCTGCGCGTTAATTCAAGCACTGTGTTAGTTAAGTGAGTGCGAGCGAGCACATTATGTTAAATATGCAAGACTCTGAATAATGCAACCTCGAGTGTGGAGTCACGACGGCTTACCTTCGCTTGGGGGATTGAAGACGGGAGTTTCCACAGTTTTTATTTGCCTTAAGGTTCATTTATACCTTTGTTTAAGATATTGGCACATTTATATTTTTCATAGAAGTTGGCGTGCTACTTAGTCTGCAACTTCTTCAGCAATGCATTGTGCTCATAAGGATCGGTATGGAATAATGGTAAAAAAAAAACTCGTTTATTTTTATTATAAAATTTATTTATTCTACTAGGGTAATCGTATCTTACATTAATTCTGATGTATTTACATATTTGTGTGAACGCGTATTCGCTTGGAAATGTTAACATTAAAAATATTTACATGAGAACAATTTTATTTACATTCATGAAAGGAATGGAAGATTGTTTGCGTTAAATTGTAAAGACAGCAAAACACTTTGTTTTCATAATGGGTCTCGGACATTAAGTATGTGTAGTCTTGAAAAGAAATATTGCCTTAATTTGTTACGTACCTCTCATATTTTTATTTAATGTCATAATGTAAAATTTCTCGAGAAATTTACCTACATAGGTACAATATTTACGGCAACTAGCAACAATGGAATGGTCTAAAATGCAATGCGGGCCAATAAACTTGATTGAGTGCATCGTAAATCGAATAAAACCATATAAAACGATGAGAAAATATTAAACGGTATTTAAGAACTGCCGACCAAGGCCCCGGACCAAACTTTCAACCGGGATAGACTGGAAAATTCCGTTTACTTACTACGAAGTGAAAGTAACACTGGCTGAAGTTACCACTGTCTAACTAAATATCCGATACGATACAATACAAACAAAATGTGTAATAAAGACAGTACCGTTTTTTAAATGTTGTTCTTAATAATAATTATTGATTAGGTAAAAAATTTAAAACTACTTTAGGTACAGCGAAACTTTCAAAAGAGCTCTAGACTGTGTTTTTAATTTTTTTTAATTACTTACTCAATTTATCTAACATTGATATTAAAAAATTTGATTGTAACGATTTACTTTTTCACAACAAGACTTTTTATTTATTGCAACGTTTGTTACATTCAACTTGGCTTTGGCAAAAATACGTAGATACTTATTCATTTAAAAAGAAGGGGTAGATCTATTTATATTCTAAAATAATTTACTAATCCATACAAAGTACCCCACTTAGCAAAGTAATATGTACGTAGCCTAAGATAACATAAAAAATGTCTGCGATGTCCTAATATTGTCAATAGACTAGGTACGAGTATACGCGTCGCACCTTATTCGAAATCTGTGAACTCTAAACTACATAGCTCTTAGTGTAACTTTCTGTGGTAACAAACGTCTTCTACGGATTCATAATAATTGATAATGTTTATAGTACTAAGAGACAGCCTTTAGTGCACGTTCTAGACACACAACATGTCTCTAACGCTTTCGCGTATTCATTTTAAGTCTGTTTCAAGTAGGTACCTACTATGGAAAAATTGGTAGCGCCACTAATCTCATAGTATTAATGACAGTTGAACGCGCGTTTGAGACGCATACGGTGACAAAATAGTTATACTGAGGCGCTAATTGAGACGTTAACAACGCATCCGAGACGATACCTAAAACTATAGAGCCTGACATAAAAAATCTCAGTATAGATACTGAATAGTCCCGTGTTTAGCGAGACTTGACTTATTGCTTCTCCCGTAGAGGCTGTTACCTCTCCTCGGAGTTGAGGGTCTCGAACACGTGCTTGTACCAGAACTCGACCGTCTTGCCCCACGCGCCGAGGGTAGCGTTATCCAGCTTTAATACCTCGATGAACATTTTCACTATGACGTCTTTTAAATCCTGAAAAGTAAGATGAAGAGTTAATTGTTTTAAAATATCAAGGTACACATTGTGTCTCGAAAAATAGCGTTACGCAAAAGTAACGGTTATTAAAGGTCTGCTCAAAAGTGACTGGATAATTTTTTTTCTGTGTTTGTTATGTCAGGGCAAGGTTTTTATGAAACAACTATTAGAGCTATTCCCCACGGCTTGGCCCCCGTTCCAGTTTTTTTTACTGATAATTTAATTTGAATTTTTTACGTTTTTTCATAAAAACATTTTAGTATGAGAAATTTTTTATCCAAATTGTACCAGCCGTTCTCGCGTTTTGCGCATAGCAATATTCATTATTATTTAGAAACTTTAAATCATTTTTATTTATTACTAGCCGTTGCCCGCGACTTCGTCTGCAAAGAATTCGTTTATCGCTATCCCGCAAGAATTTTCCGGGATAAAAAGTAGCCTATTCCGTGACTATTCCAGACTTTTCTCTATCTATGTGCCGAATTTCATCCAGATTCGTTGGGCCGTTCTGGCGTGACTGAACTGAGTAACAAACAAACATCCATCCATCCAATTTTTCGCATTTGTAATATTATTTTATTTTATTTTCTTTATTGGCGAAAAAAACAGATACAGACACAATTAGAAAAATAAATTATTAGGAACACAGTGCAGGAAACTTAGCCTATACCCTTAAACAATTCCCACTAAGTGTTAAAAGTTATTAGTTAGATCTGAGGTATAAATAGAAATAAAATCTTACATGAAAGTGGCTCTCCTTAATTTGCCTTTTCCTATGCGACTCTCCGAGCTTCTGCATCATCGCGACGACCACTTCAGGCTGGTTGAGGTTGTTCACGGCCTGGTTGAGGGAACTCATCAGGTTGATCACGTGGGCTTTGAACTGGATGTTGGCTGCGAACTCCTCTTCTGGCAGCTTGCGGACCATTTTGAAGAACTCTTTCGTTTCAGGGTAAGCGCGGAATAATCTGCGAATGGAAAACATTAAAAAAAATGAAGTTGGGTACTTACTTAACAAACTAGTAAGTGAGTCATGTCAAGTGTTTTTTTTAGTTTCTAATTTTTAGGGTTCCGTAACCAAAGGGTAACAACGGAAACCCTATTCGTGAGGCTCCGCCGTCCGTCCTTCTGTCTGTCACCAGGCTATATCTCATGAACCGTGATAGCTAGACGCTTGAAATATTCACAGATGATGAATTTTTCCCATGCTGCAGGCTTATTACGTAACTCGCTCGCGATCACCATCGTCTTCATTTTGACAGTTCATGTATGGGCTGACAATTGGCATCGGACTCAGCTAGCTGTCACATTCATACAAGAACTGTAAAAATGGACACGATGGCGATTGCGAGCGAGTTACGTAATAAGCTATCTGGTCTGGGAGCACAGAAACAACATAGAATGTACCAGTTGCTTCTCTTCCCGCGCAGATGGTAAAAGCCTATCGAGGGAATGGGCGCAAATCTTAGGAATCATGTTATAGGCGATGCGGCTAGCAACACATCACTATTTTGATTCCCCTTTCCACCTATACGCCCACAAAAATGCTAAATGTGGCGTAGTAACGAGCCAAGCTCGGTCATCCAGGTACTTATATTTGTCTAGTAGATAGCGCTCTTCGTACTCTACCACCGAACTGATTCGTGCATAACCTCAAATGAAATTCGACAATAAATTAATTATGAGACTCGCAATTAACGGTCCCGCTTTAACGATTCCCGAACAAACTGAATACTAATGGCCTTTAATCACCCGCTGCCGCGGCTCCATATAATGCTTTATGTTTCCACTGGTTTGTTCAACGCCGTAAAGGTACATACACTGTGTACGTACACTGGGGCAGTTTCCTACCTGTTGTCCGCGGACCCCTGGGGTTTCGTGAGTGTACATTTATGAGGGTCCGCAGTTTTGACTATATAAATAAATGCCGCCAAAACTGTTGTAATCGCTTCGCTGCGATTTCTTTTTGATTAGGGTGCGACGTTGCCGGACTTCGCTCGCCATGTATGGCAACATCGGGCGACACAACATCGGCTTCGCTTGACATGTCGCTGAACATGTCACGTCGTAGGACATTTTGTCCCATAGTGTATCCGTGGCTTTAGAGTGGGTACTTTAGTACTATTACTTATTCTGTGGAGTGGGGCGCTATTTGCCTTCATTTTAAAATGATTGTTTCCTCGACGAAGGTCTTACAGAACTCGTAGAACATAAGTATTGCTACGCTACTTTTTAAGTAAAGGATTGTGCACATCAAAGTCGCCGGCTGAGATAGTTGGCTGCTTTGGTAGGTAAAGTCTTTAAGTTACATGACGTGGATGGATAGACGACACAACGACGATTGCTATTGATAGAGAGAGAGAGAGAGAGAGAGAGAGAGAGAGAGAGAGATGAGAAAGAGCCATATTGAGAGACTAGGCTCACTAACAAAGTATTTATTACTTGAAGTCTTACTGAGATTAGTAGTCCGGTGGCATTGACATTTTCTTTTTTGCATAGCTAACTAATAAAAACCACGCATGAGTAAACAAAGATGTAACCTAAGATGGATCACGCTTCCTTAGTAAACATGCCTGTTAACAATAAAATTTCATAGAAGATACTAGATTATTCCGGAATTTCACGAGCGAAAATGCTGTTAGAAAATTTTAGGGATGCTGATAACATAAGGTTTAAGACCCCGCCTACCTCTGATCGACGTGTTAAAGGACCTACCTAATGTTCTCGAAGTTCCAGCGCACCCTTACACAGAAAGATTTTATACATAACTAGCTTCTGCCCGCGACTTCGTCTGCGTAGAATTATACATATAAACCTTCCTCTTGAATTACTCTATCTAAAAAAAAACCGCATCAATATCCGTTGCGTGATTTTAGAGATCTAAATATACATAGGGACAGACAGAAAGCGGAAAGCGACTTGGTTTTACACTATGTAGTGTTATTGCGCCACTTATACGGAATTTGTAAAGCGAAGAGCAATGTCAACTTACAAAAAGTTTGCTAAATATTGTGTGGTCTAAACTTCTAAACCATCGTCCGCTCGCCGTTTTTCGCTGTTGTAGAATTAGTTCAAACAGAACTAAGACCTTACACCTGACAGGCAATTAATTTAAATCGATACTCGATAGGTTTACGGCGGGTTTAACTACCATCGTAAACGTTACGTGGATCGACAGCCGGAATGCGAGTGCGTCGTAAAACTGAGCGAGAACGCCGTAAAATATATTTTTATTAATGTTTTAGGTTGGATTAAAATAGTATATTGTCTGTCACTGACTAACTTAGAAAGATCAGTATTTGACCTTTGAACCGTAAAAATACATAAAGTAGTGGTAATTTGCATCTGGAATCTGTTACCCTATACAACACCACACAACAACAAAAGAATATTTTGTACCACCCTTAGAAAGATCTACTTACGAATATTAATTACTTACATAGCCTACGTTGCTTCTAGGTTGGATTTCAAGAACCGAATAATTTTGATACAACTTAAAGTTATAGCTTGCCATGCTTTAGTGAGCGTGTTCAAAACTGATAATGAAGGTCATCAATCAAATGATCTATTCGACAATTTAACAATCAGAAGCAGCCAGTTAGAGTTATAATGAACTCCTTCAATTATTCAGTTACTCTGTTCCATGAACATGAAACTAAGCTATACAAGGTATCTTGAAATTAATCCGGAATACTTTACCAGGTGGTTGGATTAACTTCACTGAAGACAAACTTGTTGCACGAGCCAAAGGCGAAGGCGCTAAACATGTGACCTGAGGCTTTCTAATCACCGCCCGAGGTGCTTACACTATTTTACGTCTTACCCTGGCCAGGAAGTAGAAATCTCCGCTCGCTTAGCGGGCGGTAAATTTCCACTTACGGCCCGGTTCGACGTAAATGTTTTTCAGGATTTTTTAAGGCGTTGAAAAATTATTCCGTACATTGGTCAATATTCGAAAAGTACGGGGTCAAATGGGCGACTTAATTACGAAACACACACACACACACACACAGGACGGTGTGTGGGTGGGGGAGCGGACAAAGCTGCGAAGCTGAAGCACGCCAAGTACTCAAACCTAAAGTCTGCGTACGACTTCGTACCCGTCGCAGTTGAAACGGCTGGGCCTTGGTGTGCTGAGGCTAAGCAATTGGTTAGGGTCTTGAGACGTAGGTTGAGAGACGTGGGAGGAGACCCGCGGTCTAGTGGGTACCTTGTCCAACCAATATCGCTGCCCGTTCAGCGGGGCAATGCCGCTAGCAGTTTTGGGACGTTTGGTCGGGTACTCATCATTCCGGGGTGTAGTTGTTAATTTGATATGATGAAGCATGTTGTGGATTTCACTATGGGAAATTATGACGAAGCTTGTGGCAGATTTCACTTGTTTATTTTGATGAAGCCTGGTGCGGTTATTTTTTACTGTATTTTTTTTTCTCTACCAATTAATTAATTTGTAACAATTGATATATTGTTGTGGAATAAATGATTTTATATTACGAAAAACCTTTACGGGAGAGTTAAGTGTTACTAACCCATTAATTTAAATATTCTGGCAATTCTGAGACACGCTGTATAAAATAAACAGATTCACTAACTGTTTGTAGATAAACCCGTAAATCTTTAGTGGTGACTCAATTCTCATTGACTACGGTGTAGGCGGAAAGTGCTGAGTTCAATCACACGCCCACGGGGCGTTTCTGATGAACCTCTTAAATTTTTAACGGCTCCGTTTTATAGAGTGTGTAGGCCACAGACACATATTTGTTACATTACGCCGGTGGCAAATGTCAGGCTAATGCTGAAATAAACTCTTTTGCAAAAATAGACACTTGATTTATAATAGTAGATTGTACAATAAGAGCATAAAACAAGCTATTTTCATATAGCCACCCGAGCCGGTACGGCGAGGGTGGATAGACACGTCGAGGGGAAAATGGGTTTTATGAACGAGTTATACACTCTGCTTTTCACTTAGATTGCGAAGAAACAAAACAAAAACATTGCAAAAACAGTTAATTAAAATTAAATTTGAACATTGAGACATTGGAACAATTCGATATATTTAATGGTTTTTCCTGGCAAATTGACTAAGTTAGGAGTCAGTGTTATTTCCTCTTCACATGACGAAATTATTGAATATTAATCGTAAAACAGTAACAAATTGCAACATAAAATCCTACTAAGAGAAAATACGACGTTCCCGCCTGAGTTCCCGCCAATTAACTTTTTTTTTCTTTTTTTTTAAAACGTGATACTGCGCTGCGGTAAGGTTCGAGTAGGCAGGTGTTGATATATATTTTAAAAAGGTTTAATTTTCATGTACTTATTTGTTTCAATAATAACTTGTCAAATTATTGTTACCTAGTTTTAGGTAGGTACTCGTACTAATTAAACAGTTTAATAGACCGCAGATTATAATTAAAAAAAAAACTTAAAAAAGTAAACAAAATATGCTGTCGTAAAGTTTTAGTGATTGTTTGTGGCTGTTGGCACCCGATTGTCTTGGTCTTAGACGAAGATTTTACTTTATGCACAAGAGCATAAAATGCCATTTTATGCTGCCCACATCCAGCATAAAGTCGAACTTTTTGAGCATGAGACGTGAAAAAATATTTTTTTCAGAAATTACTCATTTTGACAAAAAAAATATGTAAGTAACTAGCCGTTGCAAGCGACTTCGTCTGCAAAGAATTTATCTATTCCGCGGGAACTACGCAATTTTCCGGGATAAAAAGTAGCCTATTCCAGACTTTTCTCTATCTTTGTGCCGAATTTCATCTAGATCCGTTGGGCCGTTTTGGCGTGATTGAGTAACAAACAAACATCCATCCATCCATCCATCCATCCATACTTTCGCATTTATAATATTAGTTAGATTAGTTAGATTTCATATTGACTTTCTCCTTTATTTAGTAAGTTACATACATAAACCACGTCTTTATCTCTTAAGAAGACCTACAGGCCACGTTTAGCAAGACACTATGGGCGTATAGGTGGAAAGTGGAATAAAAAAAAATAGTGATGGGTCGCTAGCCGCATCGCCCATATTTAACATTATTCCTATGAATTTCACCCATACCCACGATGGGCTTTTACCATCTGCGCGGGAAGAGAAGCAACTGGTACATTCTATGTTTTTTGCTCACAGACCAGCATGGAAATACTTAATTTTAAAATTATGAAAATTATCTCGACATACGTAAAACGTGATATAAAATTAGTACGTAAACCAGCGCAATTCATAGAAGATATTTAATATACAAAGCTGTGGTAGCCTAGTGGTTAGACCTATGGCCTCTCAAGCAGAGGGTCGTGGGTTCGAATCCCGGGCTCGCACCTCTGAGTTTTTCGGAATTTATATGCGGTATCTCATTTGAAATTTACCATGAGCTTTTCGGTGAAGCGAAAACATCGTGAGGAAACCTGCACACAACTGCGAAGCAATTCAATGGTGTGTGTCAAGTTCCCAATTCGCTCTGGGCCCGCGTTGGAACTATAGCCCAAGCTCTCATTCTGAGAGGAGGCCTGTGCCCAGCAGTGGGACGTATATAGATGATTTAATACACAAAATGAGTACCGTTTAAGAAGCTCAGTTCCATTGGCGACGGAGTCAGCATAGACGGGGGCCCAGGACTTCTGAACGGCATACACCTCACGCCGGGTCAACTTCGAGATGGGATTCACGGCATCTGGGTCCCCACCCCACCACAGGTAGCTCAGCCAACCGCCCATTGTTATCTGCAATACAATACAACGACTTTATTGAGAAGTCTCAGTTTGCGAGGAGGAATCTCATCAAGTCTCATTTTGGGGAGAAGGGAAAGGGAAAGTATGCTTTTTATGGTTCCGCACCTCAAAAGGAAAAAACGGAACCCTTATAGGATCACTTTGTTGTCCGTCCGTCCGTCCATCCGTCTGTCAAGACCCTTTTTCTCAGGAACGCGTGGAGGTATCAAGCTGAAATTTATATCAAATACTCAGGTCTACTGCCCCTTGGAACTGTGAAAAAATCAAACTTCTAAGCCAACGCAATCAAAAGATACAGTCGTTTATGCCGCAAATTTTCGACTCTCAAGGGAATCAAAATCTACAGGGTACTTCCCGTGAATGCAGAATCTTGAAATTTGGTATGAAGGTAGGTCTTATAGCACAGATTAAGGAATAATTGCGAAAACCGTAAATATGTATGTATCAGTGACCAATATAAAGTGACCCCATACTGCGTACATTTTGCTTTGGAGCAGGGCTCTACTTACACTGGTTTAAAGATATTTCTAGATAATGGTACGGAACCCTCGGTGCGCGAGTCCGACTCGCACTTGGCCGGTTTTTTTACTTGTTCAGTTCAGTTCAGTTCAGTTCAGTTCAGTTGTTCAGTTTCTTTGTTGATATAAATGTTGCGGCATCTCACCAGGGGAGGAGTTGGATCAAAAATAGCTAAAACGCCCCACGTAATTATTATAAAACAACTACAATTGACATACCTAATAGGAAACTTATCGCTTCAATAATGTTACATACATACATACATACATATCGTCACGCCTCTTTCCCACAGGGGTAGGCAGAGACTACTTTGTTCCACTTGCTACGATCCTGACATACCTCTTTCGCTTCATCCACATTCATCAATCTCTTCATACATGCTCGTCGGTTTCGGGTACTCTTGACCTGGCCTTTCCCCAAAACGTCCCCAATTTGATCACGGAACGTCCGCCTAGGCCTTCCCCTCCCAACGCACCCATTCACACTCCCCATATAAATCTGTTTAGTTAATCTTCTTTCATCCATCCTCTCTACGTGACCAAACCAACTAAGCATACTTTTTTCTATCCTAGTCACTATATCTTCTTTCACACCAGCACGTTCCCTTATCACACTATTCCTTATTCTATCTTTCAGTGATACACCTTCCATACTTCTTAACGCTCTCATTCAATATTGTTAATTTAATAAAATCTAATCACTAGTAAAAATATCAGTAACGGAACCTTTACAGATGTGATAATATTTGTAGACGTGCTACGGCGTAGGCCTCTACGAACTTAATGTAAGTAGATGGAAAACTTTTATCCTCAAATTACAAATTGTTTGATATTAATAGTTAATTAAACCGAACGTGTAATTTGTACAATTACGAGTATGTATATAGTAAGTATAGTTGGAACTTTAGCCTTTATTAAAATTTTATAGACTAAGGTCGTCGTGTATGTAATTCGATTTTTTATATTAAATAGGCTGGCAAAACTAACACTTGTTCGTTAATACATTATGATATATGAGCTCTAGGTACTACCCAGAATAAAACACCAGATTTGTTGTCATTTCAGCTTTCTAGACGTAGTTTTGTCTGTGCTTTGACGTAATATTTTTTCTTAACTTCTAGATTTAAAAAAATGAAACCCGCCGAGGGATTACCTAGGTTTAAAAATATTTGCCTAATTTTTCTACATACCAATTATTCCTACTGTTAACTAGTAAAAAATGTGTAAAGATCTACCTTAGATCTGACCTTTTGTCCACCCTTCACTCTCTTCAACACAACAACAGCAGTTAAAAGTGTAAAAATTGACGACAAATATATGAAAAGTAACATATTGAGACTAGTTCTCACAGTGATTTAACTTAAACTGAAGCAAGGAAATGTTTAGTTAATGTTTAGACGTAGAAGAACATTATCATGTATCACGGGACTAGAATAAATATGAACATTATTTGACTGACAGCGAGACGTGCGGATGTAATGCACACATTAGTTGTTTGTTTCTCTGTTGCAGTTGATTCAATGTGTGGCATTCTCAATTATAACATAGCACCAGAGCGACCGAGCAAAAGTTATTTTTGTGCGTGATTAAACCTTACAGAATTTAGACGGCAAAACGAACAAAACAATTGTGATATTATAATTAAAGTTTGTATGGTACCCTGAGTGCGCAAATTCAACTCGTACTTGACGGACTTTTTATTTGGTTTCTATATTTATCGTAATGTGACTATTAGTAACAATAAATAAAGGACAACTATACAATCGTCAAGTTAAAAATTGCTCTAAAACACGGTTTTATATCGACGAAAAATAATAAAACTGAAAATAGTTGCAGAACTAGAAACAATAGTTTTTGTAAAGGCCCTGTCGTCTCGGTTGATCGATGCCTCAGGGGACCCAAGAGCTGGCGTGTATTTATCCCTGCGGATCGCACTTGCAGTCCAAAGGGGTAATACCGCCAGCGTCATGGGGACCCTGCCACAGCCAGTAGGACTAGACGGGATTTTCTTTTTATGACTTTTTTTTCTTTTTTTTTGTATTTTCTTACTTGTAAATAGGGTTTTATAGTTAGTTTAAGCATAGATATTTGTAGAGGTTGTTAGGATTAGTTTATTTGTAATTTATTTTAATTAATTGTGTGATGCAAATTAACTTTAGTTACAATAAAAGGACATTAGGTACCTATTATGTTAACAATTATCTATTAGGGAAATGTTTCAAGAAAATACTCAAAGGCGTTTTTATTATCACCAACTCAGTTGGATGATTTAAACTTCTTGAAATACAAGTAAGCGCTGAGATGTAAAAATATGTAATAAGTATTACTTACATAACAACGCTAGCAATGTCCTAATTGTCACTAAAGAATAAACTTTTCAACTTTTTATTTTATACCCTGAACTATGAGTAAACATGGAACTAGCGTCACAAAATGCACGCGGTCACACAAGCTTAAACAATTCAAACAGCATTATTATGAAAACTTATCGTAAAGCTAATATTTGTGGAGGCTAAGTTCGCATCACATGCTCGCCGAGGCCAATGAACGCCAGCGTCAATGTTTACTCGGAACCTAATTTTATTGTTGCTGTTTACTAGCATAACTGCAGTGAATATTTAATAAAACTACCGCGAGACTGCGTGGTTGTGTAACCTTTTTTCCTTTACACTATTGTAAGGAATCAGAAAAAAAAACTGTTCACGATATCAAAGTGTCGCAGTTCTTCAATATTTGATCACGTGATCAGTGATGTATCATGATAACTTAGATCAGTAACGTCAGCATACCCTTTATTTTGCAGTGTTGATTATAATCAACATTTTGTTAGTTACCAAGAATAATGAGGCTTGTATTGAGTACACTTGGTCCGACTTGGGAAATAAAGGGTAGGTAACAGCTGTATCAGAGAGAGAGAGAGAGAGATACTGCAGCCCATTAACAATAACAATAATAATATTCGTTTATTCAAGCAACCATGACTCAATAGTCATTGAAGCTATGAAAAAATAAACCCTCTAATTCAACTCAATCAAAAGATACAATCATTAGAAAAGGTGTTTCCATACAAAGAGCCGTACCGTGTTTCCAACCCCGCGATAAAGAACCCGGCGATAAAGAATGGACATCGGTCTTTGGAAAGAGACTCGGCTAATTTCAGCTTCGTAGAGCTTTGTCACACACTACTTATGTGACGTATTAGTCAGTCGTTGTACTGTACTTCCAGGTCCTAGAAATTAGATATTTGGTATAAAGGTAGGTCTTACAGAAGTCTTCCTGGCTTTCATAAGCGAGTGACCCGTTTATTTGACAATTTAAGGCCGTGAGAGTCCTATGATCAAGCGGCAATTTCCTTTCATCTTAGTTTTGTTTTATACTATTCGCAGTAACTCACGAATCCTCATCGAACAGGCCAAGAACTACAAAAAGCCGCCATAAACCCGCTTAGTTTCGCTTCCTCACCTCCGTTAGTTAATATTCACGAAGGCACTTGGCCACTAATTAAATTGGGATTTGATGGGCGACCTCACGCGGTCGATTGAACTCCAATAATTGCATTAAGCGAGATTGGACAGTCGTTTAAGGCAATTGAACAATCATTATTCAGTTATCCAATGAGTCTTCGACTTTGAGGCAATAGGATGGAAAGATAAGATTATGATACGAAATGTGGAGGGAGGTAAGACTAATCATAAAAGAAGATGAGGTTGCCAAAGATGTATGCTGTGGGTACGAAGGGTACAAAGTTGATTATTTGGATTATTCAATTAGGAATTATGATGGATTACTAATATTAGGTGACTTTGGGTTGATATGTATTTATTGTGAGTCTAACTAATTCAATTCAATTAGACGACTTCAGGTTTGGAATGTTTGGATGGGTGAGTGGATGGTACTTCTCTGAGGTGGTTGTTGGGTTGTTACCGTTGTTATACACCAGATTAGATCAGATATCTACGTCAAACTTAACTGTGTCTGTGTATGTGTCTCAAGTGGATGGACCAATTTCGACGCGGTTTTTGTCATTCGAAAGCCAGTTTCGTTGCGGTGATTCTTAGTTATGTTGTGTAAAAATCAGTTCAGCAGTTAGAAAAGTATAAACTCTTTTCCAAAATGATGTAAGGCATTTTTTGATTATAGCAATTATATTGTGGCAGGTTTTTTTTTACCTAATGTTATTTGTAGAGCACCTATGGAAAACATTATAAATTTGACCAACAAATTCACTTCCAATATATTCTACCAGATTACGACACGCATGAAGTTTTCAAATCCTATACTTATTACAACATTCGATTCTCCCTTGAATGCCTTTTAAAAGTACCTACCAGCATAAGTTTACTAATTTTCTTAAGCTTAACAAAGAAGCAATTTCTTAGAAATCAATAATAGTGACTCTTGAAAATCAATAGAAACTATAAGCGAAGCGCTTTGTTGGTCACATAAAATGTAACTTTTACCCACTTTCTTCAATAGGCCAAGTGTGTATCTGATATCAATATGCTGTCTCTATTTGTTACAATGAAAAAAAAAGACTAGTAAATCGTACATTCGTACATGGTGACAGAGCTGCGTTCTTTAACTTGGGTTATTCACAGGTACATGATGTTTGACTTATGTAATCGATGCATTTAGTAGCGCCTTACTAAACCTTTTCGAATTTGAAGACAGTTCATTTCACTAACATGCCAAATGCGTATTTGACGTTTCAGAATTCATCACTTACTACCTCTTACGCACTTTTTTAGATACCCCTTAGTTTTCGTGTAATCTCAGGGGAACTTGACCTATTTTTCACATTTGTGCTTTTGATGGGATATGGCCAATGTTGTTTACAATAGTTCCGGGTTGCATAAGAGATAACTTTAAATAAATATAATGGAGTATTGATATTTTCGCTTGTCATTCTTAACACAATTACGCCGTTCTAGTTACGAAGATAACCGCATGATAAAATAGATTATTGTTTTGACATTTGGCTTCATTAAAAACATGTGATAACGATTATACATATAGAATTGCAATCATGTGATAATAGTACATTATGATACAAGTGTGCTATGTTGATCATTACACACGAGGCATGATTGTACGCGCGAGCGGAGCGAGCGCGTTAATGGGCCGAGTGTGGTAATGATCAATGCACACGCGTTTCATACGACGTTTTTCAACACATCTGCGAGGAAAAACAAAAAGAAATTCTTAATAAGTAAGTATAAAAAAACTTTACTTTACCTTTGTTGCCAAACATTGCTTAACTGGAGGCTTTAGAAGTTTTCTTTGTCATTTGGCAACACCTTGGATTTCTTACTGACATAACCTGCCCGAACATATTTTAGTATTTCCGACGACGGACACTATTTACATTTAGTTTTTCTTTATTATTTCAACTAGTAATTTTTAAACTAATAACAAGGTAAAATAATCAACAAAATCTGTGAGTGTGAAAGATGGCGGCAGACATCATTTGTCCGCGCCAATCCGCGCGCAGCATTCACGCATGCGCGCTGTGCACTTTGCACGCGGGCGACGAGGCACTGACAAGACTGCTAAACAGCCTAATATTAAAATAGTAATAAAATAATTAATCATTGTCTTAAATATGCAAATTATGGTCACTTTTCAGATAAAAATTAATACTTTGTCGAAATTAACTGTTTATTTATCTTCTTTAACCTAATATAGTTTAATATTCACGAAAATATTCCTTGTTCCTATACATAACTGAACTATTTGCTAAGATTAAAAAAAAGTTTACATTACCGCACTCGTGCGGTAATAATATTACGGCACTTGTGCGTAATAAGCTGAATTATGAGCTTAAATGCGGTGCAATAAGACTCAATTTACGAGCAACTGTGTTGAAAAATACATTTGAAATGTCATCCTTTATCAATGAAATGATTTTAGATTTTAGTGCTGTGAAGTTCTAGGAATGGAATATTTTCTGATTGTTAGAAATTAATGTTCTTATTATCGTTTTTCGGTTGAGTATTTACGAGTGAACATAGAATCAAACGCAAACGACATCCATACATGTTAAACAAAATATCCTTCCTTTGGGGCTGAACCGCAGTCGGGTAAAAAAGGGTTAAAGTTCAATACAGTCGAAAGTACAAAATTATTTACTCTTTTTCCACGTGTTACTATTTCCCCACAGTACTTTTTAAAATTAACCTCCATTGGTTAATTACACAAAAAATTTAATGACTGGATGAATTAAGGTGGGTCCCACGAAGGACAGTGTAATGTACTTAAATTGATAGCAATGGATTAAATAGGCCAGCGCTTCAATTAAACGTAACTGAATCGGAACAACTTTGGTAACTCCATTGTGTCATACTGTCTCGGACGTAATAGAGCGTACACTGTGCTCAAAAACATGTGAACACGCTATTTAGGCAAACATAAACTGACTGAATTGTGCCGTGAGAGCGTTCTAAATACGGTGAGAACCGAGACGTAGAGTCAAGAATTAAAAAAAAACCGGCCAAGTGCGAGTCGGACTCGCGCACGAAGAGTTCCGTACCAGAAATACTCTGTTGTATGGGAGCCCCCCTTAATTATTATTATTATTTTGATTTTAGTATTTGTTGTTGTAGCCACAATAAAAATACAGTCATAATCTGTGCAAATTTCAACGTCTAGCTATTACGGTTCTTGAGATCTAGCTCGGCGAGTGGTAGCCATGAAAAAAGGCTAAAATATCACGTTTTGTATGGGAGCCCCCTTAATTATTATTACTATTTTGTTTTTAGTATTTGTGGTTATAGCGGCAACAGAAATACACAATCTGTGATCATTTCAACTGTCTAGCTATTACGGTTCTTGAGATTCAGCCTGGTGACAGACGGACGGATGGACGGTCAGCGAAGTCTTAGTAATAGCACAGAATATATAATAGTACTAACGTACAGAATGGCCACGCTCCGCCCCGCACCGATTCGAGTTACCCCACCCCTCAAGCGCAGTCTGCCGGAAAGCTGCTGGCAACTAGTAGGGCTCGCAACGCGATGTGTGTCGGCCGCACGTCACAAGTTCGGGAACATATCCTACCTACTTCATTTTATAAAACATTAGAAAATTAATGCTTTCTGAAATTATCGCGATTAATAACTACAGAATCATTCGCTTAAGTTTGTTGTCGTACATCTATTGTAATTGAAAATAATAATGCTTAAATACACAGACAGACACATTTTAAGTAAGTTTAAATAAATAGATAGCGATTAAGTACATTTATTTGCACACATCTAAGCCATATCTTCATTATAAGTACCTATATTTATGTCATTGGTAGTACTTATAGTACTAGGTTTTTGCGATAGACAGCCCTGTGTATCTTACGCACACATTGACGCGTGTACAGACGACGTCGTGCCTGTGTTCATTTCAGAACGCGGATTTTGTACGTCGTGGCCGCCGTGTGGTAATAGGGTCCCGTTTTTACCCTTTGGGTACGGAACCCTAAAAATCGACGGTACCCAAATCGAAATTAAATACAATAAATACTTTGAAATTGCGTCTTTACCTTCCAACGATCTATCAATCTCACCAATTTGTGTAACTCTGTAGAACAGTTGACTCTTTAAGGCTTGTACACGCGCTAAAGTCCTTGAGCGTACGGGCGGGGCTTGGGCGGAGCTTCTGCCTCTCGCCCCCGCGACCCGCTCCATTAATACGTGAGCGCGAAACTGTCTTACAGAGTAAAATTATAGACGCGTCATCGCGCCGCGCATCGTTACCAATGCAAGGGTGGACGTGGACGGGTCGTATCGCATGATTATCGTTGTCATAACGTGATATTTATCATTAAGTATATTTTCCTACTCCAGTACTTTTATTTGACAGTTAAAGGGTCACCAACACCAATATAATGGTACACATAATATACTGGAGACAATTTTTTTTAATTTTGTCCGTCCGGACTAAGGCCAGAAACCATTCAGCCGTTTAGGACAAAATACGGTGTTAGCAATTTAGAAAGCAAACAAAATAAAAAAGTGTGTACAAGTACAACACAATATTTCAATTTTACTGACATAATTTGACATTTGACATGTAAATTTTGATGGCTGTCGTTTTCGGGTAGTTTGGTGGATCTTATCACGAAATTGTAAAAAATTTTGGATCCAAGATGGCGGATGACATTTTGACACCTTTGCCTCAAAAATGTTCATGGGTGTCGTTTTCGAGTAATTTGGTGGCTCGGAGCACGAATTTTGCATAATTTTTTGGATCCAAGATGGCGGATGACATTTTGACACTTTTGCCACAAAAATGTTCATGGGTGTCGTTTTCGAGTAATTTGGTGGCTCTGAGCACGAATTTTGCATAATTTTTTGGATCCAAGATGGCGGATGACATTTTAACACTTATGACACAAAATTGTTCATGGGTGTCGTTTTCGAGTAATTTGGTGGCTCTGAGCATGAATTTTGCATAATTTTTTGGATCCAAGATGGCGGATGACATTTTGACACTTTTGTCACAAAAATGTTCATGGGTGTCGTTTTCGAGTAATTTGGTGACTCTGAGCACGAATTTTGCATAATTTTTTGGATCCAAGATGGCGGATGACATTTTGACACTTTTGACAGAAAAATGTTCATGGGTGTTGTTTTCGAGTAATTTGGTGGCTCTGAGCACGAATTTTGCATAATTTTTTGGATCCAAGATGGCGGATGACATTTTGACACTTTTGACAGAAAAATGTTCATGGGTGTCGTTTTCGGGCAATTTGGTGGCTCTGAGCATGAATTTTGCATAATTTTTGACGTGACAACGTCTTATAAATTGGTTTGCCGGGTGACACTTCAAGAAACTGCGTTACGCTCCGCTCACGTTATGCGCTCACAATGAGAGCGAGTGAGAGGCACGCGTCCCTTCCACTCGGGCATGGTTAGCCCGCCTAAGAGCGAGAGAGACAGACATAAAAAGTGAAAGGCACGCGTCCCTTCCACTCGAGCACAGTTAGTGTTAAATATAATTCTTTGTATAAATAAATGTTTTAAATTGTTACTATTATTTCATCCTTCTTCCTACTATACGAATGAATATTCACATTAAAATTATTTTACCACTCAAAGTCGTTGTCACGTAAAACTTTCGCCCGTATACCGACTTTACAGGCAACCAATTTTTTTGGATCCAAGATGGCGGATGACATTTTGACACTTTTGTCACAAAAATGTTCATGGGTGTCGTTTTCGAGTAATTTGCTGGCTCTGAGCACGAATTTTGCATAATTTTTTGGATCCAAGATGGCGGATGACATTTTGACACTTTTGACAGAAAAATGTTCATGGGTGTCGTTTTCGGGCAATTTGGTGGCTCTGATCGCGAATTTGGCATAATATTTAGGATCCAAGATGGTGGATGTCATTTTGACACTTGACACAAAAATGGTGATTGGGTATCATTTTCGGGTAATTTGGTCGCTCTGAGCCCGAGTTTGGCATTATTTATGTTTTATTTAAAAGAACATACGCCTAGGTCCAACGCTGATCACCTTTCAAATGCTAATGATGTGATGACGATGATGATGATAATTTTAATGAAGTCGTAGAAAAGTTATTGTATGCAACGTTGTATAAATAAGTCAAAAAATGCTCGTGGTGTCTTTCTGTAACCCACACCACTCGCCTTTTTTGACCTCTCTTATACAACTGTTGCATAAAATACTATATTGAAACGTGATATCCCTACTTAATATTATACATGCGAAAGTAACGCTCTGTCTGTCTATCTGTCTGTTACGCTTTCATGCCTAAACCACTGAACCGATATTAATGAAATTTGGTAAGGTGGTAGTTTTAGTCCCGAGGAAGGACAGAATAGTTTTTATCCCGGAAAATCTCATAGTTCCCGCGGGATAGCAGCGCAGACGGAGTCGCGGGCTACAGCCATTTGTCATAATTGATTAAGTTCAAAAATGATGTCCCCAATATACCATTACCTACTTTTGAAAATATTTATTTTTCTACACATAGCAAAATCGATAATATAATATCTAAGGGTCCGAGTGGTCCTCAAGCATGAATCAGTTGTCAAAAGTTTGAAAAGTGGCCGCCATTTTGAAATCTTTAGTTTGTGGGCCGATTGTTTTCAAAATCGATATCTGAGGATCCGAGTGGTCCCCAAGCATGAATCCGTTGTCAAAAATTCAAAAAGTGGCCGCCATTTTGAAATTTTTAGTTTATCGACCGATTGATTTCAAAATCGATATCTGAGGATCCGAGAGGTTTCCAAGCATGAATCCGTTATCAAAAATTGAAAAAGTGGCCGCCATCTTGAAATCTTTAGTTTTTCAACCGATTGCTTTCAAAATCGATATCTGAGGATCCGAGTGGTCCCCAAACATGAATCCCTTGTTAAAAATTGAAAAAATGGCCGCCATTTCGAAATCTTTAGTTTGTGGGCCGATTGTTTTCAAAATCGATATCTGAGAATCCGAGTGGTCCTCAAACATGAATTCGTTGTCAAAAATTCAAAAAGTGGCCGCCATTTTGAAATTTTTAGTTTATCGACCGATTGATTTCAAAATCGATATCTGAGGATCCGAGAGGTTTCCAAGCATGAATCCGTTATCAAAAATTTAAAAAGTGGCCGCCATCTTGAAATCTTTAGTTTTTGGGCAGATTGTTTTCAAAATCGATATCTGATGGCCCGAGTGGTCCCCAAGCATGAATCCGTTGTCAAAAATTGAAAAAGTGGCCGCCATTTTGAAATCTTTAGGTTGTGGACCGATTGTTTTCAAAATCAATATCTGAGGATCCGAGTGGTCCCCAAGCATGAATCCGTTGCCAAAAATTCAAAAAGTGGCCGCCATTTTGAAATTTTTAGTTTATCGACCGATTGATTTCAAAATCGATATCTGGTGATCCGAGTGGTCCCCAAGCATGAATCCGTTATCAAAAATTGAAAAAGTGGGCGCCATCTTGAAATATTTAGTTTTGGGCAGATTGATTTCAAAATCGATATCTGATGGCCCGAGTGGTCCCCAAGCATGAATCCGTTGTCAAAAATTGAAAAAGTGGCCGCCATTTTGAAGTCTTTAGGTTGTGGACCGATTGTTGTCAAAGTAGATATCTGAGGATCCGAGAGGTCCCCAAGCATGAATCCGTTATCCACTCGGGCCATCAGATATCGATTTTGAAAACAATCTGCCCAAAAACAAAAGATTTCAAGATGGCGGCTACTTTTTCAAATTTGATAGTAGATTCATGCTTGGGGACCACTCGGATCCTCAGATATCGATTTTGACAACAATCGGCACACAAACTAAAGATTTCAAAAATGGCAGCTACTTTTTGAATTTTTGACAACTGATTCATGCTTGGGGAACACTTGGGCCATCAGATATCGATTTTAAAAACAATCTGCCCAAAACTAAATATTTCAAGATGGCGCCCACTTTTTCAATTTTTGATAACGGATTCATGCTTGGGGACCACTCGGATCACCAGATATCGATTTTGAAATCAATCGGTCGATAAACTAAAAATTTCAAAATGGCGGCCACTTTTTGAATTTTTGGCAACGGATTCATGCTTGGGGACCACTCGGATCCTCAGATATTGATTTTGAAAACAATCGGTCCACAACCTAAAGATTTCAAAATGGCGGCCACTTTTTCAATTTTTGACAACGGATTCATGCTTGGGGACCACTCGGGCCATCAGATATCGATTTTGAAAACAATCTGCCCAAAAACTAAAGATTTCAAGATGGCGGCCACTTTTTAAATTTTTGATAACGGATTCATGCTTGGAAACCTCTCGGATCCTCAGATATCGATTTTGAAATCAATCGGTCGATAAACTAAAAATTTCAAAATGGTGGCCACTTTTTGAATTTTTGACAACGGATTCATGTTTGAGGACCACTCGGATTCTCAGATATCGATTTTGAAAACAATCGGCCCACAAACTAAAGATTTCGAAATGGCGGCCATTTTTTCAATTTTTAACAAGGGATTCATGTTTGGGGACCACTCGGATCCTCAGATATCGATTTTGAAAGCAATCGGTTGAAAAACTAAAGATTTCAAGATGGCGGCCACTTTTTCAATTTTTGATAACGGATTCATGCTTGGAAACCTCTCGGATCCTCAGATATCGATTTTGAAATCAATCGGTCGATAAACTAAAAATTTCAAAATGGCGGCCACTTTTTGAATTTTTGACAACGGATTCATGCTTGGGGACCACTCGGATCCTCAGATATCGATTTTGAAAACAATCGGCCCACAAACTAAAGATTTCAAAATGGCGGCCATTTTTTCAATTTTTAACAAGGGATTCATGTTTGGGGACCACTCGGATCCTCAGATATCGATTTTTAAAGCAATCGGTTGAAAAACTAAAATTTTCAAAATGGCGGCCACTTTTTAAACTTTTGACAACGGATTCATGCTTGAAGACCACTCGGATCCTTAGATATCGATTTTGAAGACAAACGGTCAAAAAACAATTATTCTGTATTATTCTACCTTTTACACAAAAAGAAGAAGAGAGAAAGCAAAGGTTAACTTTCACACTCAGAAACGCCAATTAACATAATTAAAGCACTATTTATTCCTTTGTATCTTTGGTTACGCAGGGATGATAAATTAAAACTTGAACTTGATCCGTTAACACGGTAAAACAGCGTGGAATTTCCACCGTCAGTCAATACAACCGAGAGGACAATTACAGTTAAGTTTCACACTCAGAGACGACAATTAAGTTCTAACTAATCATAATTATTAACTGACGTCTCTGAGAACGGCACTCGTTCAAGTTCTGCAACAATTTATAAATACGTTGCAACTCTAGGCAGCTACGACCTTTAACATGTTTATCGCTATCCCGCGGGAACTATGCAATTTTCCGGGATAAAAAGTAGCCTATGTTTTAAGCTAGGGTACCAGCTATCTTCGTTCCAAATTTTATCCAAATCCATCCAGTCGTTTGAGCGTGAAGAAGGAACAAACATACACACTCACTCATATCCTCACAAACTTTGGCATTTATAATATTAGTAGGATCTACCTACTTTACGAATCACGAAACGGATTGTCCACTCTACGCAACAAAATTATTCCACAAATATTTAAAAACGGACTTTTGTTTGGTCACAGCGCAAATTGACACAGGTCCGTCATGCATCGCGCCTCGTCCCGCACTGACCGTATGGACGAAAATGGGGAGCGGTAGGAACTTGGGAAGGAATATTTCAGAAAACGAGGTAATTTTTTAAGAAATTTGACAAAGTAGGAAAATAAAGTTATTGTTCATTATTTTATGAAGCAGATTATAAAATTTCATCTCTTTATGATAAAAAATGGAGCAGTAAAATGGTTACAAGTGAAAAAATAGGGGTGACTTTAGATTGCTTTTTCTCTGCTTTCTTTCACTAAAATGGATTTCTACCAAAACTATGTTACTTCTCATATCATCCAGATTAGGATATATTTTTTCCGACGTATAAATTGTTACGTTATAATGTATAAAATGGTTACAACACAACTCATTTTCACGAAAATTTCAAAGGTCGAGCCTTAACACATATTTAACACGAATTTTTGAACATTTCATCCATAATTTTAATACCAATAACCGACATGAAAAAGTGTGATTTGAAAAGTATTTTTCACATTTATCTTTGTAAAAACTAGTGCAATGTCAACCAACATAAAATTGTAGCCATATCAAAGTATATAACGGAATCGAGTAGGTCTCGTAGTAATAGCAGAATGCACACCCATGACTAATTTGACATAGAAATGGTTAAACCATTGATAAGAGCGAAACATTTTGATATCAATAAGTACAACTTATTTAAGTGGATTAGTTTTTCGTATCTACTTAGCTATAGGTATTATGCATTTTCTATAGGCAAAGAACCCATTAGAGGAAAAGGTAAAGATAAAAAATATTTTTTAGAAGTTACCTACATAAGTCTATCAACAAACAATCTCTCCTCATCCAATTAAATCAAAGCTGCTCAGTACAAAACGCGCATCAATGTACTAGTCAAAAAGTAGTTTCCCTATATCTTGCGTACCTTCACCTTCGATTATAATCTAATGTCGACTTGCCCGGTTACGGCTTTTCCGCAACAATTAATGTATTTTTCTGCAGAAGTACTTTCAAATCGAATTAATACGTATGCCTGTGTGATCATTATTTATTCGCATTTGCAAACCGCTTCTGAACGTTCATGTAGGTATAGTAAGTCGAAAGATTGCAGTCCCAAGAAACGACAGCATGTCTACCGTATATCACGACACAGAGCTGATGGCCAATATGAATATCAACTAGCCTTTTGAATTCATTCAATTACAGTCCTTTGTGCCTCAATGGGCGGGTCGAGTTTATCTACACTGACGTTATTTCATAATGTTATCATTCAAATATGGGTAGTTGACTATTATAGTCTGATATTCAATGTGACCCGATGAATAATAGGCCAACGGTTCGGAAATAAACGGAATAGATAGGTAAGTAGTTCATGTAGCTAGTCGCATCACTGCATTATATGATAACAATGATAAGAATAGAGTTTCGACACCAAAATCATTTTTTTTAAACAAAAAGTAATCAATCGCTACTGGTTTCCCTCTTCATGGCATGCTAATAGGCCTCTACACTTAC
The DNA here is from genome assembly GCA_963854515.1 of Pandemis heparana. Classification (NCBI taxonomy): domain Eukaryota; kingdom Metazoa; phylum Arthropoda; class Insecta; order Lepidoptera; family Tortricidae; genus Pandemis; species Pandemis heparana. The sequence continues at coordinate 12,011,892 of OY978013.1, read as the reverse complement.
GAGAAACTTATCGCATTTTTAAAACCACCAAAACACTTGTATTTTACCAAAGTGTAGAACGTAAGACCTAACTTAAGCCGTCTTGCTGAAACAAGTTAAATCCCGGTTGAGTGCTAAACTCGATTATTAAAGTGTCAATATGCATGGTACTGTCTATAATGCGACTGAATCATAAATCTGGTTTAAAACTTGACTTGATTTATCTTTTCCAGCAATTATCCAAGAGTTCAGTGTTTGACTGAACTTAAAACTTGAACTAAGATTTAGCTTGCAACATAAACAACTTTTATTATGCGGACTTTTTTTTTAAACAAGCAACTTGCAAGTTCTAAAACCGGTCTTTTGAGAAATGTTTGTAAATATTTGATAACCGGGCCGGAGGTTAACTTTTGAATTGTGCTTTCGTAAAATCTTGTTTTCTTGGCTTTTATTACGGCATCTATTTTCGACGGTTACTTACTTGAATAATAGAGATGATTTTGTACGTATTTGATAACGGTTTCTGGTAACCAAACATGCTAGTGGTCTGGTGTGTTAGAGCTATTGTGTAGAGCGGCATAGGCACCATTTTTAGCGTTCGCAAAAAAGTCTCTAATGAGCTTTAGAATTATATTTTATATTATTATACTTATAGACCAGCCACTACTATAATTATATCACAAAATGCGTTAATCAATATTCACAAGCACTCCTGCAATGTTTCGTCCTGACGGGTAAGTATGTGTGTTGTCTTAATATTCGTAAGAGATGTGAATGAATATTACGAATAGGCTTATGAACTGAATATGCATTGAGCTTAATGTTACTATTGACTAGGAATATCACCGGTTGGCTGATGCAAAAAACATACTTTAATTGGTGTAGAAGACTCATCCCCAGACTACGAGTAACCTCCACATTCATAAATTAGTTGCTTATATTTCATTTACTCAACACTAACGTAGAAATATCTCTTTGCTAGACAAGACTACTTACCTCAACCAACTTCATTGCTAAAACATTGTATTCTTAATAAACCACTAATTTCCGATTACAATACCAAACATACGAATCGGTTACAACACATCGCTAATTCCGTGTAGTTTTCGATTTACGATCTTGGACTACTTCCAAAGAACTCTGTCAACGCGCGTGGACTTTTACGACCATTTTGTATAGTAAAGGCACGGGCGGCGCCTGAGTGTTTCCTATTTTAAACTGAGTTGCCCTACTGAGACTTTATTGGGTACGAAAATGTCTAAGAATAAAACAGGTTTCGTTTAGGATAGGGAAATAATGCGCAGAATAAAATCAACGACAAACGAATACTGTGCGGACAAAGTTGCGCTATTCTTACGGCATTTACCAGAAAACCGTGCATCTTTTTACAAATAGAGGTGTAAAGAAAAAAAGTAGGATATCTATTTAGTCCAAATTAATATTTACGCAGTTACAGTTCGTATATTTTGACTCAGTCCCCCAAGAGTCATTACTTAGTTTGGGGGTCGGAATTTTTGACACTTCATTTATGACTTCTCGGTACATCTGATAGTCCCTAAGTTACTGTAACTTGCTTGTTTTTTGATTGTACAATAAATAATAATTATTATTATTATTTTACAAAATGTCCTAGCTGTCGCCGTAATCCCCGCAAACCCTTATCGCTTAACGCGTGCACAATCGCAATTAGCCATGCTAACTTCGGTGAAAAGACGGGCGTTTGTGATTGGAATTGCGGGCGAGTTAGCCAACATGGCCAATATAGCCATTGGTCTGCAGTTAGGAGGGTGGATTTTTGACGTTGTAATTTGTGTGCCATGCTAAACGTATTGCACACAAATTACAACGTCAAAAATCCATCCAGGAATGTTTATGATTAGAAACAATATTCTGATAATCTTCTATCTATATATATAAAAGGCAAAGTCTTGACTCATCAACGCCCAGCCCAAACCCTTGAACCTAGAAAGCTGAAATTTCGGACAGAGTTTCCTTTAATAATGTATACACGAGATAAGAACGGATTTTTCGAAATTCTACCTCTGAGGGGGTGAAAAAGGGGGGCAAAGTTTGTATGGGGCGACGTGATTCCTTGGTCCGATCTACTTCAAATTTTGCATACACATTCTTTAACAGAATTGACGGAACACGTGTTTCGTATTTTCTTGATATTCATCCACTAACGGGGTTTAAAAGGGGTAGAAAGTTATTTTGGGGGCGATTTGCTTCGAAGTTGATATCAATACTCCTTAGTGCTTTGGATTAAAAATACATTTTATTTTGACACAGTCATGTTTGAAATCTCAATCCATTGACGTAATATTTTTAAACAGGACCGAGTAGGTACTCGCCGCTGAAAAACGAGCCGACTGAGATAGTATGGAGGCGCGTGTACCTTTCTAACAGGACTGACAATATATTTTTTTAATCACTACACAAATATAAAACAAATTCGCTTTTCGCTGTCTGTCTGTCCCTATGTATGCTTAATCTTTAAAACTAACGCAACGGATTTTAATGCGGTTTTTTTTAGTAGATAAAATGATTCAAGAGGAAGAATTATGTCTATACATACATATAATGAAGCTAAAGAGGGTCGAAAGTCTGTACATGGAAGATATTTTCTGGGGATACTTAGAATCGATTACAGAACACGTGTATATTTACGAGCGCATCACGTGAAAACGGCTGAACGGATTTTGATGCAAGCTTTACTAATCTGTTGAGAAAATTACCGGCCAGGTTATAGGCTACTTTTTATCCTGGAAAATTGCATAGTTCCCGTGGGATAGCAATGAATACCTATGTCAAAAATCGCAGCGGCCTAGAGTCACAACGTAAATAAATATTTCTGTAGTATCATAGAGGTCAGGTCAGGAGTACCCGGAACCGAAGAGCATGTATGAAGAGACTGATGAATGTGGATGAAACGAAAGAGGTATGTCAAAATCGTAGCAAGTGGAACAAAGTAGTCTCTGTCTACCCCTATGGGCAAGAGACGTGACTGTATGTATGTATCATAGAGGTGCACTACGGAGAGATATTTTAAAATTCCCACGGCATAGGGAATAAATGGGGTTTATGAGTCCACTGAAAAGGGATCTCCATAACTATAATTACTAGAGTCATGAAATTTGGCACACAAGTAGGGAATCATAACTTCTGAAAATCAATTTCGAAATTCCCACGGGATAGGGAGTAAAAAGGGATTTATATTATTACTTTGAAATGTTCTTATCCTTAAATATTATTATTATTACTAGAATTTAGCATAGCAGTAGATAATTAATTATATCTGAAAACTGATTTCAGGATTTTTTGCGAATTTCCCGTAAGATAAGAAAAAAAGAGTAACTTTACTGACTTGCTAATATAGTTTCTCGGTATTTGGCAGACATTCCTTGATGATCAAAGAGGTGGTCTACTAAGGGATTTCCCAATTTTCCCACGGGATAAAAGGACCGTATAGAAAATATAAACTTTGTATTTAGTAGATAATGTTCTTTGAAGATCACGAAGGTGTCATAAGATTAGATTTTTCGAATATCCTACAGAACAGAGAAGGATGGGATAAAAAATAATAGAAGTCAGTCCTTGCAAGAAACTGGTTTATTTCGTTGAGGTAGGTAGGTAATACAAAATCCTTCGTGCTAAATTACGACTTCCATTTGCCTGTTTTTGTACATTTTCGATGGGAGAGAGGAAAAAGTCTTAGCGCAAATTATGATTCTGCGCGGACGCAGTCCTGGATTTATAACTAGGCCGTATAGGCCGCGGCCTAGGGGCGGCAGCGTCCTAGGGGCGGCAGCGTCCTAGGGGCGGCAGCGTCCTAGGGCCGGCAGATTTTCAGACGAGGAAAATTATTATTTTAGAAAGGTATGTACATGGGGCGGCGGAAAAAAGTGGCCTACACTCATAAAACATATAAATCCGGCACTGCGCGGACGAAGTCGCGGGCAAAAGCTAGTCTTTAATATATGTGAGTGACCTAAGTACCCGGTCCAAATGCCATTAGCAAATATTACCTATGACTTCCGAGTAATGTTTTATGCAAATTTGCTAAGGATAACCGTGACATGTAAACTAAACTGTCAGTTTACCTCATTATCAATTTGTTTTCGTAAGCCACAAAGTAATAATACAGCAACTGACCTACTATAGCAAGAATCCGAACTTTATTACGAGAATGCTATAGTGATTTCCTTATAGAGTAGGAAAAACAAATAGTTTTAAGTTATATTGGCAATAACACCATTTTTAATTAAATAATACTCGTAGCTATAAGTATAGGCAGTCTGCGGTTCGAATAGCGATAACGCTTTGCCGCCAATTGGCTATTACGGTTTTCTATTATTTACTAGCTTACTGCACGTGAGTTAAGTGTTAAAGCAAACACATATCGGACCTAAGTGTTTATTGTTGAGACTAAAGTACTCAAACCTCGTATCCTTAAACAAATTTCATCCTTAAATCAATATTTTTAATAAATTGGCTGATTTTGCTCTGTCACTACAATGTCCGCTGCAAAATAAAAATAAAAGAGTAAACGGAACCGGTTAAAAGTTATTAAAGAATAGAGTTCGATAAAGAATTGACATTAAATTAATGTCCCTCTCTTCACAACTGGCACGTTGCCGAAGTAAAGTGATTAAACCGGGCAACATTTTTGTATGTAAATCGTATATGTAGTTAATTAAGTACCTATCTTGTTTTTTTTTAATAAATTATTAAAAATCATGGGACAAATTACACCAATTGACCCAGTCCGAAACTAAGCAGAGCTTGTGCTATTGGTACCAGGCAATGGATAAAAATACTTATATAATGTAGATAAATACATACTTAAATACATACAACATCCATGACTCGGGCACAAACATTCGTATTCATCATACAAAATGTCTGCCCCTACCGGGATTCGAACCCGGGACCTCTAGCTTCATAGTCAGGGTCACTTACCATTAGGCTATCCGGTCAAAATGCCATTAGCAAAACGTTTTACGTTGTGAATATCGATTTTGTAGCATTTATTTGCGTATAAACTTTTCAAAATAAATTGTTTATAAGCTACGATATACGACTTCAAATTGTGAGAGTGCGACCAAACCGCCGCGTTTACGCATTGACGTGTCGTATGCGTCACGTTTTCTCACCGTTTCTTCATACATTTTGTTGCGATTCCGTACCATCACCGTTTTTTAAGCGGCAGTGTGGTCGCACCCTAACTCTACATCTACATTATTCCACCTTGCATTTCATTTCATGTTATACTTTAGAGTTATACATATATAATATGAATCACTCAGTATTTGATAACCAAATGCCATTTGTATATACGTAAGCCGGTGTCGAGTAGGGCTCTCTTAATGTAGTACGGATTATATTCATGTGCCACTCCGCGGTACGGCGCAATGTTATAAATATGATAATTTAATTATTTCGAACTCGCACACACAAGAAAATTGCCGCGCTAATGGAAAACAGGACGACTTTTAAATATTTTGTTAGCACTCTACACAACGCAGCAATAGCTCTTACATTCCATTTAGGTTATTTGTCGCGATAAGATTTTCTTATCGATATAACGCTTGGACGAATCCATATGAAAACAATACTATGTCAGCTTTTGTTTATGTTTTAGTACCTACAAGGTCAAGTTCACCGATCATTTCGAGTAAAAACTGTGTCACTGTTTCGTTAATCTTTAAGCAGTAATGAAATACGTCGGCTGCACTTTTGGATCGCTTTGTGAACGTTAATATACTTACAATTTTTGTCACAGAACCAGTAATTGTTTTGGCGCCTTTTTCAACGACAGCGTTTGTAATTTTTGGCGCGCGTCAAGGGACCAAGGCGCGCGCGATTCAGCCTACGTTTCGAAAGAGACTGAACACAGCTGTTCACTACGGCCGCCCGCCCATCGTACTATCGCCTTACCACTTATACATAAACGAATACATAAGTCAGATGATAACGTCTAGACGCAATTTAAGATCCCGAAATTGAATCCCACGTGTTCTCAGTGCAATTTGTATCCAATTACGTGTATTATGTTGGCTGCAGGGTGAATTAATTTTACACGATTATGATTATTTTAGAGCGAGCTGATACTTAATTTTTTGCTACGATATTTTGTACTTTTCACGATTGAAAAGTTTCTTATTTATTTACTTAGTATGGAGATTAATCAAAGCACGAAAAAAACTGGTGTAATTCTCGAAGTACTAATTCTTAGCGGACGAAGTCGCGGGCATCAGCTAGTTATTAAATATTTATAATAGTGATGCATCACAAAATGCAATTAGGTAGGTACCTACTATTTGTCAAATAGATATTGCCACGTAATATTTAAAATGAAATCGCAATTACTTGTTGTTACAGGTTTTACGATGTTCATCATTGTTATTTTTACAGTAACTAAGTGACAATAGAAACAGATTAAAATTCTGCTTGTAATACTGTCCTACGTGACCGGATTCGATAACTCGTTACGGATAAATAATTTATTGTTTCAAATATTATAAGCGGAATTTTAATCTGTTTCTATTGTGTATCACATGATTCTAACAATACAATGAGGACCCCACTGGAATAAGAACTAGGTTAATATTATAAGGTTAATCCAAGATTCATCGATTATCCTTAGCCAGCTGTCAGTTCTAAAACTAAAACTACGCAACGGATTTTGATGCGGTTTTTTTTTATAGATAGAGTAAGAGGAAGGTTTAAATATATAATTCTACGCAGATGAAGTCGCGGACAGAAGCTAGTACTATTATAATACCATACAGAATTTAATATTTTTAACAGCAGTCATCTATAGTAGGCTATTTTCGAAATAACTAGTACCTTAAAAAAATTGCAATCTAAACCTGGATTGCTGCAAAATTATCACTCGAAGAAAAATTTTGGTTGCTTACCTATATTTTTCTGTTCCTGTTTTTACCATTCTCGAGTGACATGTCTCAGATGTGATTCGAAAAAACGGGCTCTTTGCAGGTCAAATATATTTCTTCAAATTGTATGGTTTGTAAAAACTGAAGAACGCTGCGGGCAAAGGTTTATTACGAGTAACCTTCAAATTACGTCCTGAACAAACATACATTCGAGGACCCGCATCATTCGTTCACTCGAAAATAAGATTGCTCACAGATTTGCTCGCCATAGAAATTTCCGCAGTTGTTTGTAATTTAAATATTTGCATCCACTTTGGAAATTACCATGGCCCTGGGGGCAGAACATTCATGGGTGCCTGTGGGACAAACATTCATTTTCATTCTACGAATATTGGTGTTCGAACCTATATTTTATTTTATTTTAAAAACCTCAGGTATTTTTTTCGATTGGGATGTTTTGATCCGTGCCTACAAGCCGTGAGATACTCGTGTACTGAGACTTGAGTACCTACTACAATACAATACAAGACAGTACTTACAATACAGGGGCCTTACCATGACGTCTTAATGCGATTCAGTTTAGGTTCGCTCGCTGTCAGATTCATACTAAAAGTGACAGGTAAAACTTACTGAGTCGGAATTAGGACGTCATGGCAAGGCCCCAGGTGTGCTTTATGCTTGCCATCACAGTTTCGCTATTGCAAGCTGTGATGTCACTTGTTAACATAAATTACTAAATATTTATTTACTTTCCATGAAACAAATGACTAAATATTGATTACCATGATATATAAGCGATGATGAAATGAATTACGCATTATACCTAAAATTTTATTTTTGCTGGGATAGTAAAATATGGCGCCTAAAAAAAGATCGGCTACCCACAAATACCGCGACATTGAATCACTAACAACATTGAAGGAAAACAACAAAGCTCTGGATTCTCTCCATTCTCCTGCTTTTACTTTTACGGCGCTAAATAACAGTAGTTAGAATAACAATTATAACAACCATTTCGTCTAAATTGCTTCAATCGCTTCGCCATCTCTTTCTCCCGCCTTCCATCAGTAGATAACCTTTGACAGAGATAGAAAACGGTGATTACGATTGTGACCAGATCTTGCGCGTGTTAGACAATAATTCGAACTAGTTTTTGATAGGCGCGCACAATTTTATCAAGTGCTTTGACAAAGACAGGAACCCTGATACTCCTTAAACTTTTGTAATGTATGTATGTACCTATAACTCTCTATTGTACACAAAACATGAAAAAGATGAATACAGGAAAACACATATGCACAAAGGCGAACTTATCCCTAAAAGGGATTTCTTCCAGTTATCCTTTCTTCCGGTTAAATTTTGCGTGTAGATGCCATTTTCAAGGTAGTTGGGTTTAAAAACTTTTCAGGGTTTTTCAATTGTGCTTACATACATTTGTCGATGTTTAAAAAAAGTGTCAAAGGCGTCAAAGGAGTGACTTCATTTTGAATCCAAAACTATTATAAAAAATCTATACAGGAGTGTTTAGTCAAGCTAACCTAACCACCGGCTTAAATATTCCAGAATAATTATGAAACACCTTGTATATCTAAATGCTCTTTTACTTTTTTCTTACTTTTCAAAAAGCAAGCTTCTAAATAAATCCATTATGTTTGAACGCTGAAATACCAATCCATTGGGGTCATGTAATCAACATTTATTAATGAGTGGTTCCATATAGGCCGCAAACAATGGGCTATTAAACGATGATAACAATGATTAACTTATTTACGCGTGTATTAGCGGTTGCCATAGTTGGATACCATTGCCATGTTCCGGTACAATTCATTGCAATAAGGTTATGATATTAATGGTCATAAAGATGGTCATCTAGTTTTGTACAATATAATTTGCCCTATTGACAACTATAAAACATTTACACACGTGTGTGCATGTGTCTTATGAGCTGTAAGTTTTTGTTTGTTTTTTTTGGTTACCCTGAAAACCAGCGTCAAACATAGTTAGCCTTTCTTTGACACATGCTGAGTGGCAACCTTTTTGGTGTTTTTACGATGTTTTCTTGTACGGTTTTTGTTTTTTTTTTTATATGCACCAAATAAACCTTTTGCTTTCTTTCTTATATTCCCGATATATTTCGGACCAATCGGTTAAAATGTGTCTTTAATTGACGGCAGTTGTATACCGATGTCTGACTATAGTCTGGCAGCTAAATCACTGCAGCCAGATGACACTTCCAAATGTCATTTTACGAAATAATGATACCACATTTATTTCACTAGTGCTCGACTAAGGTCACGTAATGAATGATTTGATTATTGAACGAACGAAATATTTTATGAATGTCACATTCGTAGTTTAGTATATTTCAAATTAAGCGCGATACTTTCGAGGGGTTCAAGGTCCATATTAACATAGTAGATAAAATGTGCGATGACTTTGTAATACACGTAAATAGTGACAGCAGCAGTGAAACTGATTCGGAGTAATTTAAGTTTTTTAGTAAAAGTACAAAGGTTGAAAAAAAAAATGTGATAATTGTTGTTTTATTTATGGCAAAATGGGGAATGAGTTGAAAACTGGCAACTGATTTGACATGCTTCCGCAAATTTCCGAATCGTCCTCTTACACTACTACTAACTAGAAAAGATACAAAAAACCTTATTGAACAAATAATTTTATTAAAATACGCTTTGAAAATTCTCTATTTCAACATAAATGATGCAAATTAATTTCATTACATCGTTCATTCTTTCATTCACTCACTAAGTCGCATCACTATTTAATATTTGCCAAAAACTGACAACACTGAAAGTGTCATCTGGTTGCAGTGATTTATCTGCCAGACTATATAACCTCCTATGAAGTTTTCTCTGCCGAGTGTACTGAGTTGGCATTCACGGAGAGTGAGCAGCGGTGATCATGCGCGCGCGAGGAATACTAATCTAAGTAAGCCTCGTGCCCAACTGTACTTAACTAAGCACCTACCTCTTACCTATACTCGTATATTGATGCTTACTAATACAAAGTAATAAGAAAATATTAATTACTTCCTATTTGGTTGACGACCGGAATTATAAATGGCAAATGTTTCATTTCATTGGAATAGGTAGAGCACGTAATAGGTACTTAAGGCGGATGCTTTTCTTATGAAATGGGGAGGAGAAGAAGCAAGGTAAACTGATTGTAAGTGTGGAGCTCCGTCTTATGAGTGCCAGCTACACTAGAAGATTGAAGATGCGTTGCCAGCACAGGGCCTCGTTTAATGCTCCTCTCATATACTCGAAGGTTAACTGACAGAGAAGGGATAAGTTCGCCTTTGAGCATATATTTAATATTTTTGTATGTCATTTGTCATTTGTGTCTATTTCTTTATATTTGTACAACTAGCTTCTGCCCGCGACTTAGTCTGCGTAGAATTATACATATGAACCTACCACTCTTCTATTAAAAAAAACCGCATTAAAATCCGCTGCGTAGTTTTAAAGATGTAAGCATACATAGGGACAGACAGACAGTGGAAAGCGACTTTGAGTTCAACTCGGGTGAAATTACCCATTTCACCCTGGAACTATTGGCGCTCTCACTTCGTTCGAGCGCCAAATATCACAGTTGCAATGGGTCAATTTCAAACCTTGTTTATCTACTATACATACTTACTAAGATAGAATTAAACATAAACAGGGTGCTGCTGAATTATTCTGGAATATTTTAGTAAGGTTTTAGCGTGATTGAACCTTTCTGTAAAGGTTTATCATAGTAATTTGGATTCATAATTAAGCCGCCCCTTGACGCCGTGAACTTCGAACATCGAATACACAAAAATCACGTCTACATCCCTTCCGGGGCAGACAGAGCCCAAGGCAACAAGACCGAAAGGTAACGTGACCATTTATTATTTGACTCAAAACGGGACATTGGTCACTTAACAGGTAGTAAATGAAAAAAAAAAACCATTTTTCAGAAAAGGTCAGTCAGCTTAAAAGTTACGAAGTAAAAAATATATATATTTATGCCTGCAGCGTTTAGTTATATTTGTATTTATCAGGGGAACCATTTTGCTTTAATATTGCTGGTGATGATTTTAAGTACGTAAGAATAAAACTCTTGGCACGTTTTTTTATATTCACCTTAATTATCAACATCGCCTTTAGAACTGAAATTTGTAACTGTGTTTTCTACGATGTCCACAATTTGTTCATCATCGAAAATACTCTTTCTACCGGAAAATTGGTAGCAGGCAAACATAAAATATACTTATTCAATTAAAACAGAAAAGTTTTCATGCTGAAGATTGTAGGCTTGAAAGTGAGCAGCCAGCTCGACTACTCATATTTTCGCGAGGTTTCCGAAAACGGGTCAATTTTGCATCCCAGAGTTCATTGCGGGGACAGCGGGACTTGTAATCATAAAAAGGGACAGTCCCGTTTAAAACGGGACGTCTGGTCACGTTACCTAAAGGTCACGTTTAGCATGATTGTAGGCATAGGTGGAAAGGGGAATCAAAAGTGATGAGTTGCTAGCCGCATAGCTTATACTAGGTAAAACATGATTCCTAAGAGTTTCGCCCAGCGGTACAACTAACCCCATCTGTAGTCGAACTAACCCCTTCTTTTTCGTTTCCTAGTGCCATCTTCTATCGAAGGTTGGCGATCATTACAGCGACTTGAACCTTCGACACAACAGCTCTGAACAAAGATCGGGTGCTTTTATTGTACCACTGTCGTAGATTATTAAGCCAAGATGTTCTTCTTCCTGGGCTTCGTCTACCTACCCCCACCGTGAACTAACTCCACCGTCTGCTAAGTATTCCTAATTAATTTTAAGTCACGGTGTAAACTGAACTAACATAACGTACACCTTAATTTTACTTGCATTCTGGTCTGGGAGCAAAGAAAAAACATGGAATGTACCAGCTGCTTCTCGTCCCGCGCAGATGGTAAAAGCCCATCGAAGGAATGGGCGAAATTCTTAGAAATCATGTCATAGTCGATGCGGCTAGCAATCCGTTACTATTTTGATTCCCCTTTCCACCTATATGTCTACAATCATGCTAAACGTGGCTTTTAGGTCTTGTTACCTTAGGCTCTGTCCACCCCGTAAGTTATATAGACGTGATTTGTGTATGTATGTGAAATTTCAAAACTCTTCATGCCACGAAGAACTGCAGCACTACGTGATTTGTGTATGTATGTGAAATTTCAAAACTCTTCATGCCACGAAGAACTGCAGCACTTATTTCAGTCAGAGGAGGCCACACTCGATATTAATTGTTTATTTTATTGTTTGTAACTTGACTAAATAAAGGAGAAAGATAAATTGAAGTTACCTCATTTTTTTGTCAAAATTTGTAATTTCCTAATAATCAAAATAAAAGAGAAATGTCCGTTCTTTACAAGCTTTTAATTTGCAATGTATGTATGTTTCTCCGGGTGGAATCTTGCGGCTCAATTTAGAAGCAGATGTCTTCAATCGATTGAGCTGAAATTTTGCGTACTTGAGAAAGTCGAATGACAATACAATAATCTGGTAGCGGGGTTTGGGTGACCCAGCCAGGATCGTTTTCACAGGAGGGAACTCTTCAACGGTTGGTTCGACAAACTTAAAATTTGGTACACGTAACGTAGGACGGATGACAATCAACCAAAAAAAGCAAAAAAGCTTGTACTAAAAAATATTTTTTGACTGAAACTTCTCATGCAAAGGAGTTTATTAAACATGGAAGACTCAAGTGCAAATATTATAATGTTTCATAGGTACATTTTGTAATTATTGGCCCGACCGGGTATCGCACCTGGGATCTCAACCTTCGAGTAGTTAGGTTGTCTATACACTAGGCTATCCGCTAGTTCGGATTAATACTCGTAATGCGAACATTACGCAGCGTTAATGTGTTTTTTTAATGATTGTCCTCTTGAGATAACGATCGATGAATTATAATCATTGATGACATGATTAAAACATTGTTGAGGTATTTTTGCCAATCCGAATACAAAATGATGACAAAAGTCTGTTTATGTATGTATATTGGATATAATAATAGTACGTGTCTAATATTTTGAAAACATGCTCTCTTGCTGAATGTATTTTTTGTTTACTGTGCAAGTACTACCAAATTTGTATGTCAATCCGACCACAAGGAAGTAAACTTGCAAGATTTGACCCACAGATACTAACAAACCATGCAAGCAATAAAACTTTAAAAAAAGGAAAGGGTGATGTCGTTAAATTAAATAAATAGAATTTTACTTAGGTATAAATTTTATTATTCCACTATTACAAAATAATTATGTACAATCGTAAGTATGGCTCAAAATTACTCAAAACAGAACAGAAGTCTACTTATAGGTATTAGTTATTATATTATAATAATTGGGGAAAAAAGCGCGTCTTTTAAAAAATCGTTAGCAACACAATTTCTTTCCTTTTTGTTTATCCACAACTCGTTCTCCTTCCCTAATTTTACTTGTTAAAAATACTGTTTAACTCAGTCTAGCAAAAATATGCTTATAAATAAATCCTACAAAGCTGCCCCACGCTTTTATCTGGTCTTCATTTAATTTGAGATCGTTCCGCAGAATACCAACAAAGACGTCTTTTGTCTTCTGTAACAAAAAAAACATAATTTAGTCTAACAATACCTGATGCGAGTAACTAAGGTCTTTTCTTAAACGTAGGCGGTTAACACAATTAACACACTATTTTGATTTAAAGTTTTTTCTAAAACGCACATCCGAATTTCGAATCCGTTTGAGAGTCAGTATCCGACTCAACTCAGTGACTATTTCTACATCAGAAAAAAATAATAAGACTGATTGTGTGAAAATAATCTTTGAAGAAGGAAAGACACTATGGGAATGCCTTGGTCAATTATATCTGAAGTAGAAGTAGGTGTATATCGAGTTAATTCCAATTAGTTTTTTCTGTAACAGAAGTTTACTTGACAGCTCCCATATGTAGCAAAACTAGCAAAGCTGTACTCCGAGGAAATATTGCCATTAAATTGACGATCAATATGCAGTTTAGTTTATGTTTTATGTATGTAGTATGCCTTATGCCATTTGGATAAATAAGCTATTAGCCCACTTGAAAACACAGCCGTTTGAATAGATTTAACATATTCTCAGAATTAATTATTTCATAAATATCCATTGACAAAAGACAAAGTCTCTTCTCTTCGTCTTTGCTCCGGCGGGTGCGCGGCAGCTCTAACTCTAACAGCTTCCTGGCCACTGTTGCGGAGAAGATTGAGGGCCCATTTTTAGTCTTGGGGTGCTATGCATCTGTCAACTAGAGCTGGTAAGGTTAGGACTTATTGTGTTTTCACTAATTTAGACTTAAGGTTAAGGTTACAATTGTCACTAACAAATTATGGATGTTTTGTTTCCGAAATAAATGACCATTATTATTATTATTTTATAATTAAATAAAATTCAAAGTATTTGATGCTAATAAGGACGGTTAGCACGTCGGGCTACTTCATGCCTTCTCGTTTAGTGCGCATCTTTCTTACTTACTTTGTGGGAGAAATATGAATTCAAAGACAAGCGAATGTATAGAGTGGCTGTCTCTAGTCTCTACCCATAAATAGTATTGTTTTCAAGACATCGACAAGTAGTTTGACGGATATGGGTGTATGAAATTAGTCAGGGCTACTCACTTGCCTTTAGGTGGCGTATACCTAACCTAAACTACACGGTTTTATAAAACTAATCGGATTTCAACTAGGGCAGTGTTTACCAACCTTCTTCGGCTTCATCTCTGGACCATATATAAATGCTAATAAGTCTCGTAATTTTGTATCTGTAATAACTAAAATAAATACCTATTCCGATTTTTTTTGCTGTTTATTTCATTGAGGGGGTCCGTGAAAACTGTGCTTGATTTCCTAGGGGTCCGTGGCTGAAAAAGGTTGGGAAACGCTGAACTAGGGTAAGAGCGATACAAAACCCCTGCAAAACTTATAAATATGCGATATCCGGAGCAAGTTATTTATTATTATTTAAATTCAACTTGTTAGTTTCAAGAAACAAGAAACCAAATAATTTACATGCGACACCCTTTCAATAACAATAATAATAAGTTTGTACTGTACTGTGCAATTTATTTAATTAACTATTAAACTTCCATCAAAGTAATCTAGTCACTAGCTGAAATATACGGAATTAACACGTTGATTGTACATACTTATCACTGTATCTAAATTTCAAACTCACATTAAAATGGTGAGGAGTCACCTTCCTCTTCTCATGCGACTCTCCAAGCTTATCCATCATCGCAATTACAACTTCAGGCTGCTTCAGATTGACCACGGCTAGGTTGATGGCCGACATCAGGTTGATGGCGTGAGCTTTGAACTGGTAGCTCTTGGTAAACTGCTCCTCGCTCAGATTGCGGATGGCTTTGAAGAAACTCTTGGTTTCTGGGTCCACGCGGAATAATCTAGAAAAATTGAGAAAAAATCTACGCTATAATTACTAGGTATTTATGAGAATGTATCTAGTAAATGAACGTAAAATGTCATTCAATCTGAGATTAACAAAAAGTGGCATACTTATAGTAGTTATTCTGATATGGATTGTATTGTGAACAAATCATAACCGATCCTTCTGTTTCTGAGACTGAACGACGTGCGAGACGAAAATTTAATATTTGACACTGGTATTTTTTACAAACATTTGGGGATACATGGATATGTTTCAAAATTCCAAACTTTATTTTGCAAATAGTCCGCCAAGGGCTCCTTTTTACTTGAAACTATCGTCACTTTCGGAAAGACCCTCATTGCCAAGAAGAATGAAACAGCCTCCATATTTCTCACCATTCGGATTTAAACTGAAAACTCCAGAAATATATCAGACATCTGAGAAGCTACCAATATAAATGACGTTTCCGGACTTCGTTCAACATCTCTGGCAACATTGCGCGACACCCACAACACAGCGCCGCACGGGTCGTGCGCTGTCGCTATACGTTGATGACGTTGCTATTTACATTAGTCAAGCGATATCACCAGATATGTCAGGCGAAATCGGCCGGCTTCGCTTGACATGTCGCCGATATTACGCCATGAGACATATGCCCCAGTGTATCCATGGCTTTATAGATACCACAAATTCATATGGCCCGGTGACTCTCAATAGATGACAGTCATAAAGCGAATAGAGACGGCATACAATTCGTTTCGAGTGCCGTATAACAAGCGCGGAATACGAAAGACGTTTCCGCTTCAAATATCTCATAGAGGGCCTCATTGGCTATTCAGTGGCAATGACATTGAACCTTTGTCCCGCTTCGCACAAGGTTATGCCAATTTAGGTACGAAAAGCTTATGGATTGGGGTAAGCTTAGAATGTGACTCTTGACAGCGCTATAGCACTATTGTGTCTACCTAACTCTTTGTGTATTTTTTCTTGACCAACTAAGGTGAAATTCATCAGGAGTCACCTGCAGAAAAGTATAGGTTATGGCTTAAGATAATGATTTTTTCTGATACAGTTTCTCTTTCTACTATGTAATTATACGTAGGTTCCTAGCGTCGCAGCTATCTACCTAAGTCGCAGGTCAATGCCAAGAACCAGCACCTATCCTAGAATTGTTCTTAAATTACTCAAATTAAGCTATTCTGTAATTACCTCACAAAAAGTTCCATGCCATATTTCCCTGCGTCACCATACACGGCGGGCCAGGTGATCTGAACAACGTGCACTTCTCTCAGCGTCAGCCCCGATACTGGATTCACCTCGTCAGGGTCGCCGCCCCACCACCACCGGCTTAGTAGACTGCCCATGACCCTGGAAACGTGTGTTTGACGTTACGAAGTGTTTAAGAGGCATGAGAACTTGGCCAGGTTTCGATAGGGGATCAATATCCGAGCGTTTCGACTGTTCGGGTCAAACGCCGTTATCCTACCGCTATGCGGTCAACGGAAGAACAAGGTACAGAAATTTTGATCAAGCTAGATTCAGTATCGGTACTGTCTTACGTTTACGTAAAAAGTCAATTATAAAGCATCATTTCTATAAATTATATTTTTAGAGGTTAATGACGAATGAAAAAGTGCCGTAAAAATGTTGAATTGACCAAGGGGTTTTAATATTTATCGTAAAACTGTATGCAATATTGGACATAGGAATATAAACATAGCTTAATGAAATCAAATACAAACTAAATATTTACGTATTACTCGACTTCATAACTTTTTAAATCAGATTGAACCTTACCGAATTGAAATGTGAATAAAATTACAGTTATTGGTTAATGTTTCTACTTAGGCACCATTGAGATATCCCACAAAAAATAATTCTCTAAATCCACTCACAATCAAAGAGGCCGTGCCCGAAAATCATTTTTTTAATACATCTCAATTACTCAAATTGAAAACCATCTTCTGTTTTGAAGTCGGTTAAGTACGTATCATATTGTACCACTTGAAGAATGAGATTCATAATTAAGTTGTGATTAAAAATTTCGGTGATACCTCAGTTACATTTCTGAAGTGTTTTCGACAGGATTACAAAATGGACGGATGAGACAAGCTCTATGAGAGAGACTGGCTTACTGACATTTTGCAACACAGTATATAATAATGTTATTATTTTAATGGTTATCCATTTTACACGATTTTCAGCATTATAAGACTCGCAGCAAAGCGTATAATATCCGTTTTATTATTGTGCGTGCATGGAACTATTATATTAGTTATGTTTATGGTAGCGGCTTCTGCAAAATAAATTTGATGCTGCTTTTAATATAGATCACAAGAGAAACGTGTGTTTAATTGGTTTTAAATGTAAACTATAATTGATTGCGAATTACTTGAATACTAATATTGTAAGGAGATAAACTTTTGTTTTCGTGCGTAGGTAATGCAACAAATTGTAAAATTCTTACATTAGTAGACAGCTCTAGACGAAACTACCTTTGGACTTTCTTTGGTTAATAAAGACTACATTTATCACTGGAAAGTTCTAAATTCCTATGGAATTGAGGAATTTACGGGCATCATTATAAATTGAACGCGGCGTAGCCATCGACTACGTCATTCATCATACAGAGACCACAGAAATAAATGCGGTCGCCTAACCGGTTATAAACGCACGATTATTTCGCATAACACAGAATAAACTACACTCAGACGATGTTGTAGACGGATAATGAATGGGTGAGGAAAACGGACACGTGTGTTGCGAATACCTCGATTCACTTTTAATGAAATGACCGCGACTCTTGACTCATTTTACTCAGAACATCGAAGTGGGGGCTCGACGGAAGTTTTGTTTTGGATGACAGCGCAAATTGTTACTTGCATAACTTTTATGAGAACTTACCTAATGCCTCGGGAATTTTATTATTGACACAAACTCGGCTGGAGCTGGCAACTTATGATTTCTGAGCGCTCGAACGTTAAGTAAGTTAAAGTTAACTAAGTTAAAGTTACACGAAAAATTAAGAAAAATGAATCGCGAAAAAATTGAGGAAGGAAGAATTTTTTAGATAAGAAAGAGGGTGTGCTACTCGGGGCCTCATGTTTCGGTCTTGGGAAAGATAACGGTAAATAATACTGACAAATATTTGTATTATCTTTCAAAGCATATGCGTTTGTTAATAAAATAATCTTCTCAGTTTATACCACGTATGGTTAGACTAAACACGGACGATATAATATTATATCTGTGAGATAATACTAGAAACTTACCAAGGAGTTAAGCAGACTCTGAACATCGTAATTCTACATTGCATTGTCATGTAAACAAATGGCCATTAAATAGACACGACTGATGAACAACCTTTTTCCTAATGTTATGTATCGAACATCAATGTTACAAATAAATTAATGCTTAATATATTGATAAAAAAAGGTCATAAAAACGCAGTATAGCATAACACGTCTGCAAGGTCACTGGTAATTAACATGCTCTGAGTGTGGTCTCGGTCACTTTATTTGATGATACTTATTGCTATCATACGTCTTAATAGAATGGACGTTCCTACAAAAAATACGTACCTTCGCATTGAATTTACACGATTGCTTTTTAATTTGAATGGATATTTTTTTTATCGTGGCGAACGCAGGTTTTTTTTCAATTAATTTAAATTTAAATTTAATTAAAGTATTATAAAAAAAAATGTTTAATTAATTAAATTAATTATTTAATTTTTATTTAAATTTAATGTTAAATTTAAAGGGTCTGGCCGGAAGGTAATAGTAAAATCGCCCCTGGCTGTATTTGAAATATTGTTATGCACGTTTGTTTGTTTTATTATAAGATATAATTTTACTGAATATTAAGACTTAAATGCTTAGGGTTAGCGAAAAAATAAAAAAAATAAAAATTCAGTTTTTATTTTTTTTTAGCCAAACTACGTTACCGATTAACTTGCCCTTTGGATATTTTGTACATATATTTAAGATACATTTATGGAAAAAAAATAGAAGTTCTAGCGTTTTTTAAAGTACACAATTTTGGCTGTTTTAGTTTTTCTTTTTTTTTTTTTTTTACTTGCAAGTTAGCGACACCTACCATATTTTGATATAAAATTGCGCATATTAGTTTAAAAAACGCTAGAACTTTTATTTTTTTTCCATAAATGTATCTTAAATATATGTACAAAATATCCAAAGGGCAAGTTAATCGGTAACGTAGTTTGGCTAAAAAAAAATAAAAACTGAATTTTTTTTTTTTATTTTTTCGCTAACCCAACCTAAGCATTTAAGTCTTAATATTCAGTAAAATTATATCTGATAATAAAACAAACAATCGTGCATAACAATATTTCAAATACAGCCAGGGGCGATTTTACTATTACCTGCCGGCCAGACCCTTTGTTATAAAAACTGGCACATACGTTGAGCTTTATTTGTATGGTACCTACTTATAAAAGAGTAGGTACCTACTGCGACTGACTTATTGACTGAGAGAAAACTGTCTAAACCACTGAAGCTAAATTGACACGAAATTTGGCAGATTTTATAGGATGCAATAAGATGGGAATTAGCCTAAATCTTGTTCTTTAAGATAATAATAACATATGGTTTTATCCCCGGGAATAGATCGTATGCGGCCTTGTCAATCAAGACGCAACGTAAAAAGCATGTTGACTTTTACACTATACTACACTTATACACACTATACTTGGCTAAGAAGACATATATTGACAAGCGTTACAAATACACTGCATAGATACAATATTAAGTATGATGCGAGATGTCATAGAGTTATTCAGGAATATTTCATCGGTTGGTTGGGTTAGCTTAAATGAATACTCCAGTCATTAATGTTTCAATCACCCCTTCGAAACCGTACAGTTTGAACAATCCAAAAATTCTTCTAAAAATTCACAAGGGGGGTCAGTCTGAAATACTACGGATTAATTTAAAGACACAGTGTATTTTTTTACAACTATTTTCACACATTTTCAGCGCTGAATAGAACAAAATATCAAATCCCGAAAACAGTTTTACAATGAAAACTAATTTTGATATTAAAAAAAAAAAACAGATAGGTATAAGTAAGTGTACCAATAAGTAACTACTAAAAGGTTAAAAAGATCGACCCTTTTAATTAGATAAACTACAATGTGGGAAGTCCCGTTGAAAAACACAAGCGTCAACAAGATGATCAATTTATCAATCAGCGCTTAAAGGTCTGTCTTCCTTCATCTCCAATAGGCACCAGGAAAATTAATAGGTATATCTAATTTTTTAATGAATGGGATATCTACTGTGACGCATCATTTACGAGAACTACGTTTGTTTACTACCATCATCTGTAAACAAGTTTTTTTATAACACCAACTCGAACACAAATTAAATAGTTCTTGATCTTGAATGTTTATTGTATGTGCAACTTACGTTTGACGTTTCGTTTCGCGCGATTTTTCCAAGAAACTTGTCTATGGTTTTTCGTTTTTGAGGTTATGTCGCAGAATTGCGCGCGCTGCGCTCGCTGCGAGTGAAATACTACTGACGGTTTAGCGTTCACAGCTGATTGTCTACTCCCCCTTTTTATAGCCTTTACCAGTACTGTCAATACATACTTATCTAAATAATGGGGAAATAATGTAATGTTCTTTTCGAAAAAATATACTTGGTCATGTCCAACAGGTTGTCTGCCAATACCTAAATGACGTTGAGTGGATGACACTATGATAAAGCAAGGATATTTTTGCTATCCTAAACGTACATATCAGGTAGGCGATTATTTATTTATATCACACTTAAGGGTGTCTATGGGCGGCCATGATCACTTTTTGTCAGGTTGTCTGCATGCTCGTCGCCCCTATCATATAAAACAAAAAATAATGTAAATTACCTTCTGAAAATATGGATGATCTAACCTGACTAACACATAGGGTCAGAAAGAGACTTCCGCTTGTAAATTATAACTTGCAGCTTTATAAAATAGGGCCCAAATAGCCAAGAACTTAACTACAAAGTTTGGGGTTCTACATTTGCGATCCCCGATCGGGGTAGATTTTATGTACCTAGCTATGAAAAATATGAATATTATATTAATATTATATCAGCTCTCTAGTCTCGGATGTTTAATACATCTGCATTTGAAGAATTTATTACTCTATATTTAGTTAGGAGGTTAGGAGCTCATTTACAAATTGATTATTATGTACTCTGGTTAATTAATTTTCCTTAAATAATTTAACGTTAATTATGTAGTTGAGTTTTGTAATTATTTAATTTAAATAGACATACTTATATCGATTAGAAAAAAAATACATGTTAAGTAATACCTATACGACAGATTGATTTCATTTTTTCATAATACGAAGAACACTTTTTTTCATTTCATCTTTTATGACTTGAACCTTTATCTATTTATTATTTATTATCAGGGATGTTATTTCAGTAATAATACCATACCTACCTACTGCTAATGATGTGTTTGTATTTTTTATTTTCAGAATAGTGTTTTTCACCGACGTCTATTAATAGCCTACAAACATAGAAGCGAGACATTTTGTTTAACAGGCAAACAAAAAAACTATCTGAATGATTATAATAATATTTGAACAATTTCGTGAATATAATTAACACATTGACGCCCGTTCCCATCATTCGTGCAAGTCACTTTATTTGAGTGCTTATTTAATCAAAGTAGTACATACTACTTATTTGACAAAAAAAAATAGTTTCTGTGGTTGCCACACCGTTTTTGATAGATATTGTCGAGATATTATTTAAAGGCTATTATGAATAGGTAATAACCTATTTATAAATCATGAATTAAGTTCTACAGCAGCTCATGATTCAGTTAAAGCTACTGCATCTACCACTCTACTGTACAAAACATAAAATACCAATTAAACGAAACTCAGGAAAGCGAAATGCCAAATGCGTGAATTCGTGGTGAAAACTCTAAAAATACTTACAAAATGCCGGAGCTATAAAATGTCAGAGACGAAACCAAGGTCTCAAAAAGCCTAAATCGTGATGACGCTATTACATTTTACATATTACTTTCATCGCGTTATTAAATTATTCCGACTGTAATCGTAAGATTCGTTTTTTTCCATAATAGGTACATGTATAGTATAGTCAATCCGGGACTCCTTCTACCATCTTAATGTTTTCATTCTCAGTTATGTACAAATTTTTTTTATCAGACGCAGGAACTGTCATAAAAATGGCAAAACGCCTACTGGCTTTCCCTTACAAGAAATTACTAAAACTCAAAGTCAATTTGACCTCGTATATCCATTCTTTTATCTACAAAAGATGTTTTCTGTAAAAGTGATTTTGTTGTTTGGGTGGGTAAATCATCTACGATTAGGTACACAAATTTTTATTTCAGTTTTTTATTGTGAGTAACTTTTTTTTATTTTAGTTACATCTCAGGTTCATGACAATTATAATAATTATTTTAGCATTTTGGTGTTGATGATAAATGTGGTAAATGTCGCACAGAAGCAGCTGTTATGTGCATGTAATCAAGGAGTATCATGATAATTGATTCTAGTTCAGCTATATTTTTTGATCCAGCTACCACAAAACACGAGTCTTTAAAATTTACAATGATCCACATGAACTTAAAGAATGCTGTTTCGCGTAGTTCAGAAACGAAAAAGCATACCTACATATCAGCAGTTCATTAGCTAGCCATTACTTTTACAGATAAACTGATTTGTTGGATAGTTTAAAAACACTTTCGTTCCCTTCCCAGTTAAAGTTGAAGTCAAAATTTAGGACTCCTCAAGTTTGCGTGTTTTTTTTGTCTACATTGAATTGATAATTATCAAAGTCAGTTCACCTATAAATTTACAGGATTTACGAGTAAGAATGAAAATGTAAGGAAGCAGAAAATATGTTACCATAATCAGAGTATTTTTTCCTGACTTAGTTCAATCAAAAGTTCTACCAAAAAAATCATCATTGCCAAGAATAATACGTTGCAAGAAGCTTGACAGAAAGTATTGCTTTTAAAATAAAATAAGTATGCATATTACTTGACAACGTCTCTTTAGCTTTTGCTGCTCATAACTTACCCTATTAGTGGACATGCTTAGAGTTCAGTTTTCCACAAATATTTCTTCCATCGTCCTCCAAAGCGACCCCGGGTCAAACACTTGTAGGTGTTAAACTTTTTGTTTTGTATTATTTGAATGTAATGATGAACGTGCGTATTACTTGTTCGTAACATAATTGATTTTAAATTTGCGTAACCATTAAATATTGTATACTTGACTACAATAAACTTTTAGATGTTTATTTATTTGGATACTAGTATGTGTTCATGACTTTAAGTAAGCACGTATTTGGTGTTCTTTTCTGCATTTAAAACATCCAGTCTTTGCTGTCATTTTTAATATGGATCTGACAGCGAGTGAACCAAAACTGAATCGGAATTCAATCGCATTAAGACGTCATGGTAAGGCCCCTGATCTAGTAAGTGTCCATATTAGGCGACGATGACTGCTTACTACTGTAAAATTCTCTTGCTCGTTTTCCCCTTGATGCAGCATTTCTTGCCAGATGTTTCATAATTTGCCACTTTTTAATAATAGAGTTGAAAAGTCGTTTAAAGCTTTTTTTAAGCTTTAAGTACCATGCAGTGAACAATGTGGTTATTGAGTCATTATTGAAAACTTTTGCAGAATCATTGCGTTTTTATATACATTATTTGAATTACAATGACCTGTAGCGCCACCATTGCTAATACGCGTTGCAAATGTAAAAAGTTAACTTGTTATTTTGTTTACGGTCAACAAGGAAAACGGATTAAGATGAAAAAGACTGGAATATTTACAATACTATGTGTTTATTTCATGTAAATATCTCATACAATATTATTTTTTTCGTCAATAGCCTATTTTACAAAAATAGTTCTATGCACTGATTAACAATTAATTTGGTATAATTAAGATTATCTTATTGCTATTATTATAATAAAGTTAAATGACCCAACGACATGATTCTTATGCCGTGGAAATAAGAACGGCCTATATTATAGGACGCAACATGCGTCGATACTTTATCACCATCCTAGGCTTCGAAGGCAACAGACCTATTCCGAAGTTTGTTTCGAGTCGTTCGAAACGTACTTCGAATTTCGAATTTCAGAGATAATTGCCATACGCCATACATACATAGAGGCAACACCGCCGGACTAATGGGCTCCTTGCCTCAAGGTAGCATTCTCGAAGACGTTAGTTCTTCATTTTATTTATTCGATTAAATGTAACATCAAATATATTACTAGTTTTTTCCTGCACACAGAACAACTGAGTAGTCAAAATAACTTAAGTTGCTAAAATACACAAGGTAACGTCACAGCACTGCACTACAAAGTCTACGTGTCTATCTAAATTATTATTACTTCAGATTTGGGAATATGTGCTGATACCAAAAGTCGACAGTTTTCGCCCAAGCGCCGAGAGTTGTATCGTCCAACTTAAGTACTTCTATGAACATCTTCACTATTACGTCTTTCAGATCCTGTAAAAGAAAAATGAATTGAAATTGGAATAATCAGAACGACACGATGACAGTACAGTTCGACCTAGATTTTTACAATTCACATTAATTTAATTTAAAGTAGGAAATAATGATGAGGTAGATATTATATGACAGAAAATACAATGAAATGAATAGGATATTTTTTGTGAGGATGAAAAATTATTCTTTAATATGTTTAAAACGAATAGTTTTGAGGTTAAATAAATAAATAAATATAAATGATCCGTTAAATATATGTACATATAAGTAACTCACAAGAAACTGTTTCTCTGTAATTTTCCTCTTCTTATGGGACTCTCCGATCTTCTGCATCATGGCGGCGACGATCTCAGGCTGGTTCATATTCGTGACGGCCAAGCTGATGGCGTTCATCAGGTTGATCACGTGTGCTTTGAATTGGATGTTGGTCGCATATTCCTCTTCTGGCAGCTTGCGGACCATTTTGAAGAACTCTTTCGAGTCAGGGTAGGCGCGAAATAACCTGACGACATTTATGTAATTAAATAAACAAATAAACACTATTACAAATAAATTAAGATGACATCAAGCAAGAATTGACCTACTCCTCCTAAATATTTGTCCAGAGAGATCTTATCTTACAAATAATAGTAATTATTTAGGTACTTTTAAAACTTTCAACTATTTTTTTTTGATCAATGATAATGATCACAAAACGACATCTATAATGTATTCCATGTATAATTCCTATTCCACACGTCCTCTGAGCAGCGTCCATAAAACAGACAGCTAACAGTTGTAAATTTAAGTGCGCCGTTAACTACATCGTTTCAATTAATTAATACATTATTGACGCCACGTTGAATTAGTGACTCTTGTTCAAAGTTGAATAGTTTATAGGTTTATTAACCACCCTTCATAAAAATTACAGCTAAAATTACATTATAGGTGAATATTAAATTATATTTTATCTACGAGTATGTCCGACAAAGGCAAAGGATTTTACACAAAAACACTTTACGATTTTAAGCAGTTTAAAAATAAATAACGATTTTGATTAGTTTTAAGATTTTTCGTAGAAGATATCTGCAGTATTTACTCGTAGCATCGCTAAACTATTTATTTTTCTTGCTGTAGATACAGTATATAATGAAATCAAGGCCATTGCGGGGAACTCTTGGACAAGAGTTAGCCAATGATAGAGAGAAGTGGAGACAGTAGGAGGAGGCCTTTGCCAAATGTGGCAAACAGACAGAGGGGACAACAAATGAATTGATTATTATATATATGTTATTGAAATAGGTACTGTTTGAATAAAGGCAATTGTTATTATTGCAGTAAATAATATGACTGCGATTACGAAGTGGTAGCTTTAATAAAAACAATTGTAAATTCCGTTATCATTCTAGACACTCTATGTGGAGCTAAGAATGTTTAATATAAATATAGGTATTATAAGATGAGGTTTATGCTGGTAACACAAGACCTAATTACAATGAAAGGTATGTACGTTTTGTCTCCGTAGAACACATTTTTAAATATAAAAATCACCCAATGCAACACCTACACAAGTCACAAGTCACAAGCAAATTGAATCTCAGATTATCATTGCACGTGGTCTTCAATTGAGTACGAATGCATTTGTATACCAATTAGAAGATGTGTCACTTTGTCAGCTCAAGGATTCTTCCTATTTATGGACCTAATTGTGTCCGGATACTGTAACAGGTTTTTGTGTTCTTGATTTCTATGGCTTCGGGTATTGTTACGTCGCGTTCATATAATGTGGTATTTATTTTGTGTTATATTTTTAGATATCACAAAAACATTCAATATTGGGCCTGTTTATGATTTATCAATAAGAAAGTGGCAATGGGCAAGCCACAACACTTGTAGAAAAGATAACTGTTTTAGGAGAAAGGTTTTGGAGGGCTAACCACGAACCGGAAGACGCAGCGTTGGCAGGCCCACTAGGTGGACCGACGGCGTCGCGAGAGTTCAGGGAAACCGGTGGATGCAGGCAAGTTATCGTTTACCTGTTGTGGCGTTCTAAGCATCAGTTGCCGACTTTTTACTACTTACTGTGACGCCATAGTTGAAATTTAGTGACGGGAAATCCAAACCGATTCAAAAACATCGATCCCTCCGCCATGCTACGATTGAAACGATTTAACCGAGGCCGTCGCTCAAGATGTATTAGTATTTTCAAAATGTATGGAACAAACCTCAACGCTTGGTTGGGGTTCGGACACGCGAAGTAGATGCATTTATGCAATCTACGAGTAAACGAATGGTAGGTACGTCTGGTTCTAAAGAACCCTTTGCCCTTTGTTCAATATTGGACGTTTTCCAAATGAAGCTGATACTTGGTATACTGATAGCTAGCCCTACCTTTTTAGTAGCTCGGTTCCGTTGCCAACCGAGTCTGCAGCGACGGGAACCCAGGATTGCTGCACGGAGTACACCTCGCGCCGCGACAGCTTTGTCAGAGGGTTGACGGCGTCAGGATCACCGCCCCACCAGAGGTAGCTCAGCCAACCACCCATGGTCGCAGAGAGACGAATCTGTGGGAAAACCTGCGTAACTGATTATTTCATAATGTGTAAGGATTTATATGAAGAGGTGCCTTAATTGCATGGTGTCAATTTTAAACGGGCTTGCGCGGATCAGGGGCCTTACCATGACGTCTTAATGCGATTCAGTTTAGGTTCGCTCGCTGTCAAATTCATACTAAAAGTGACAGCTAAAACTTGAACTGAGTCGGAATTAGGACGTCATGGTAAGGCCCCTGATAACTCCGTGTTAATTCCTAACGCAAGGCTAAGAAGTGTAACGTGTTTATAAAACTGCCATTTCGTTTGTTAATTGTTATCCAGGATTAATATAGATTTAAAAAGATTCATGGTTAATAATTGTTAGAAATTGTGAGTATGCAACACTGGACATCCTGTCATTTATTATTGTCAGTTTTCTTGTGTTTCCTTCCGATATGGCCACGGTTGTATGTTTGCCTTCTTGTATTTTCTTAGAATAATCAATGTCAAGTATTGTAACTATTAAGCAGATTGCTACTAACATTCATTCATATACTCGTACAGTGGTTATCACAAAAGTGGTTTTGTATTTATTATATCTTCAAATCTAAACCACCTCTGCGCTGTGAAAATTGCTTGCGTGGTCATCCAGCCCTCCCAATAATAAAAATAACATAAAACATATGCCTTAATTATCAGCAGACCGCGATTACCTTTAACGAGTTCCCGATGTATCATGATCACGGGTGTGCTGAAGAATTGGGGGCTGGAATTGTAAGGTAATAGCGATCTACTTATATCCCGTTGATTTATGTCTTAAAGATTTAATTTTCAAATCCAATTCGTGCAAGTGGTTCTTTTTGTTTTACATAAAACCAGTAAATATACGATCATTTAAGGTTAACTGACGTCTCTAAGCGTGACGGATAGTTGAGTGGATTGTATAGATGAATACATTGAAAGACAGTTTAATTCCAAGAGAATCCCTCTACTCAGGTGGATTTATATTATACTAGTGTTATATGTCGGCGCTTAGTGGTTTGTGTAACAAAATACACCATATCTGTATAATTTACCCGAGACGTCTTCAAACAATACTATTTATTTAAAGAAGTGCCATCAATGTCATTTCAATTCACTTTTCATTGATGAAAACCTTATTAATTGATGGCGCCAACTGCTCATAATTTTGATGATGATGATTGACGTGTACATAATATTGTTTTTGTAACTACGCGCGGATATAATATTTCGGGCCTTGACCGTTACTTGTAGACTTACATAATAGTCTGCAGATTTGCATAAATAACGCTAATATTTCGTACAAAAAACTATAACTCGCGCGATTCTTCAATCAATGTTTACATGACATGGCTCTACATGGACATAAACCTCGACATAAACGGATAATAATTACTGTTCGAATGAGTTTTGTCGTTCAAAATGCTCATAAAATTTATAGTTCCATTGTTTCAGGTCGTTATATACTTAACCGCGGAGATCTAGCGATATTAGCGCTTCTGAATGATAACATTGCATTCACTCATAAACAAAACAATCCGACGACGTTTATAAAGTTACACAAAACACTCGAATTAAACTGAACGCGACCGCAATTAAACTTAAACTGAACGTAGCGATAATCATTTACAAAATACTCACGTAAATTTGAAATTTGGAAGTCCGTAAAGTTTGAGCGTGCGGTTCGCGCGCTGCGGTCAACGGCTGTGCGTGGACTGGTCTCAGCTGTTTACTACGGCGTACTATACATGGAGCTTTATACTTGCACTGTCATAGTCACCACAACTCATTAATGGGAGTTGAGTCAATACGCAACGTGCTCGCCGTTTATTTGCAGAAATGCATACAGCCGTCGGGCAGAAGCTAAAGCTAGACAACCTAATCGAGTGTCTTTAGTTTAGTAATACTAGCTTCTGCCATCGACTTCGTCCGCGTAGAATTACCTATTGACATGTTGATCACTATCCCGTGGGAACTTTGAAATTTAGCTATCTCCGTTCCAAATTTTATCCAAATCCGTCCAGTCGTTTTAGCGTGAAAAACGAACAAACATATGTGTATGTTCACATCACATCATCACATCCATCCATCCTCACAAACTTTCGCATTTATAATATTAGTAGGATACTCACTTTTTATTTTTATACTATAGACTAGTGTCCCGCAAGCTTTACAGAGTCTTATCGAACTAAATTATCTATTGCTGCATACCGCATTAAAATCCGTCCGTTAAAAGATCCACGCGTACATACATACACATTCATACAGGCAACGTAGAGCTACTTTGTAAAGTAGATAAACCTGGGTCACACGTAGCGTTCCCTATTTGACTAGAGAAGACAATGTCAAGGGCAGGTCATTGAGCATAGTATTATGGCCTTTCAACGACTCCGCCATGATTACAAGTTCTATATCATATCTAGATGGTTACTTACTCGTCGTTGATATTAATGTCAATCTCACACCTCGCTGCAGTTGTTTTGGTTTCTGGGCTAGTCCTTAAACCAATCACAATGGTGGCGTTAGTGTAAAAGTAAGTAAGTAAATAAGTAAGTACTTAAGTAATGCTTTATTGTACAAATATAAAGAAACAGATACAATTCACAAAATAATACAAATAACAATAATATATGCACAAAGCCAAAAAAAAAACACCTCAACATCTCGATATAGGTAGCTACTTATAGTCAATATGCATAATGGCGTCGCTTAAGGCTTCCAGGGGCCTTACTATGATTTTATTCCGATTCTTTAGCTATCATTTTTGACACTTAGTATGGATCTGACAGCGATCGGTCCAACTTTGGTTCGGAATTGGATCGCATTAAGATGTCCCAGGTCTCAGGTCCCAGGTCCCAGGTCTCAGGTCCCAGGTCTCAGGTCCCAGGTCCCAGGTCTGAGGTCCCAGGTCCCAGGTCCTAGGTCTCAGGTCCCAGGTCCCAGGTCCCAGGTCTCAGGTCTCAGGTCTCAGGTCCCAGGTCCCAGGTTTCGATTAAAACAAAAGTTTTTTCGTCCTCCATAAACGGTACACAATACATAATGGCCGATTATAATATTCCTTTGGTCTTCTGTAATATATGGCGGAACATTATGTGATATACGGAATCCAGGTGTTTTGGTAGGGTAAAAACCATCAAACCCGCGTTCGAGATGACTCTTGAAAACAAATTTTAGAAGTGTGATAAGCCTGTAGTATAACAGAGCAAGTACCAGGTTTTCCGTCCCCTCTGAGGAGTTCTGTAGTGATTCCGTCACCATCCGGCGCACTACCGCCGATATAAAAACGCAGAGAGTGTTTAATATTTTACCGCCCCTAGTGGAGTGGATTACTTATCTAATAGTTATCTATCGTACGGGAAAAAAATCTAACCAGTCACTTCTTCATTGATCCTTTTAATATTGCGCGGCAACACTTGATAACAGTTTCAAATTGTTGCATCACTTTTGTCCGATGTATTGACGCATGAATCGGTAAGGTAGTATAGATGATATCGGTAAAAGGTGATGCAAGATATTTTGAGTTCATTTACATTAGGCCCATGCTGATCTTAGGATATTTAGCGACGTACCTATCTCTTTTTAAACATACATACATACATACATACATGCCGTCACGCCTCTTTCCCACAGGGGGTAGGCCTATACTTTGTTTCACTTGCTAAGATCCTGACATACCTCTTTCGCTTCATCCACATTCATCAATCTCTTCATACATGCTCGTCGGTTTTGGGTACTATTGACCTTTTCCAAAACGTCCCCAATTTGATCACGGAACGTCCGTCTAGGCCTTCCCCTCCCAACGCACCCATTCACACTCCCCATATAAATCTGTTTAGTTAATCTTTCTTTCATCCATCCTCTCTACGTGACCAAACCAACTAAGCATACCTTTTTTATCCTAGTCACTATATCCTCTTTCACACCAAAGCTACTAAACTTACATATAGAGCACTGTGAAAGATAAAAAATATACTTGCCCAAAACTTCGACAAGAAATATTAAACTATAACAAACCTTAAATTCGCGGAAATAATTTTTATTTACAAACCACATCACAAGCTGCTATTCGTAAGCGTAACGTTAGTGGTTTCTCTTTGATATCGTTCTAAAGTGACGTGACTATAATCATTTAATATTCACGCAATGTATATAGCTACTTTCTTCATACATTCAAAGATCAGCTTTATTCTCTTTAGTTTGGTAAAGTTCACCGCGTAGTAAAACAGTGGGATAATGTTGAAAGATATTCAATCCCCTATGGGCCTGCTCTATTACGAACTTGACCTAGTTTGACCTTTTCGAAAACTTGAACGTGCTATCGTGTTATACGGACGGAAATTAAATGTTACGTTGGAGATAGTAGACACATTTTATGTACTTTGTCGCATTAACAATGTTTCGAAATCTCCCTTGATACACATTAGTGAGCTTTAAAGCGGTATGGTAGCCTATTTTTGCGGTTGACTCTACAATATGTGCGAACAATGAAAGTGTACCTAAGTGTTTAATACAGGCTGGGATTTTAAAATCTATGGTCTATTTATTTTAGCTAGATACTAAAATGACATTACCTGTGTTGCCTGTTTTTTGCAATTCAAAAATAGTGATGTGCCACCACTATCGAAAGTTAACGATAAATTAAATTGAGTATAGGTTTTTGAATATATAAGATAGTGTAATAAACTACTAAACCTTTAAATTAGCTTGATTATGATGCAATCGTATTTTTTCCTTAAAATATAACATGACCAAACCTCTTGTATTCAGACCACAAACATTGTCGATGGTTTCGAGTACACCACTAAACAATAAAAGCTGGTATCATTATTTCAGAATTTGACATTTGCAATTGTCAATTTAGTATCTAGCTAAAATAAATAGACTTTTAGTTCGTATTTTCAGAAAGTTAGTTCGTATTATGTATCTTGCATGTCGAATTTTGGTCTAATTCCACCTATTTCCTATGGTCGAATTCAAGTGTCGATAGTTTAACAAAAAACCAGCAGTTTAAAAAATCTCAACAGAAACCTGTTTTTTAAATAACAATTTTGATACTTTTATAATTAGCATTCACGGTTAAAGCCAACAAAAGCTCGGGATAAGAGGAAAAGCGAAATGGGCCAATAATGAAAGGGCATAAACAAGCATTTATATTTTTTATTTCAGAGATCATTATCTTTTGTTAGCCTGTAATCACGTTCCTTAGGAATATCCCTAATAATCATCATTTATTGCAAAATGTGAATGAGTCACCTCTATTATTTCAAGATAGCTTCCTCCACGATGTATGTATCTTGTAGGAATTTGGAGTACGGAAATCCCCATATGACAGTTAGCTCCAAGGCCAAAAGGGTAGGGTTAATTGAGTTCAGTGAAATTGGGTGCCAGAGTGTTCTCTTCACCGCAATGGCTCTTTTGACCTCAGGGGCTAGCACAAGCACCGTTCTCCCTTTGATACTGAGTAGGTCTTTGAACCAACTTCGAAAATGGAGTGATGCTATACTTGGGAGAAAAAAACGGGGCAGTTTCATACAACTTTCTACGGGAATTGACCCGGTTTTTTTCTCTCGAGAATATAATTCACCTGTATTCGTATATGTATTGTTCAATGACAACTTTGATAATTTGTTATCCAATTGGAAAGTATTATTTTTGTTTGTAAACCGGATCGTCCATTGTATGTAGTTCCATTCGAATGTGAAGTTGACTTAATTTTTCGTCAAATCGCGTCAGCTGTTTCCGATGAAGTGTCATTGAGGAATGGATTTTATGGGCGTTTGAAACGACCTTTATGATGATTCCCAACTTTCCATCTACTTAAAGGAAAATCAACTTTATTTTCTTATTCTGCGCATTAGCAGTCTTTAACGCAGTTTGATGCCTTATCTGGTGCCAGATCTGACAGCACCAGCGTTTATAACATGCATAATGCAAAGCATCCATCTCTTTCAGGCACTAACTAGGTAGAAAGGTTACCTATGCTTTATTTTTGTAGCGTGCTTGGCCCAAAGTGCGTATGATGGAATTTCGTCTAGTACAGTCATACATAATAAGTGATGTCTTAAAATATTTTGAGTTTCGCAAAAATATGTTCAAATAGGAAGTCAAGACATTTGTCCCATGAATTTATGACGTCATCATTGAGTTTCAGGTCCTGCAGCATACCGACTAAGACTACTTTTGTTACCTGCAACAAAAAAAAAAAACAAATTAGAATCCTAACGGCACGAACAACTGCCTAGTTACGTGTGCATTTTCCCTAAGATTTTTCCATTGCGAGTGTTGCCATGTAATCTTTTTGCGGCGAGCGAAATAAAAAATACTCCGAATGTGTATGCTTTACTTTCGACGGAACCTGGGCCTGGAAATGAATGGTGCTCGTATAGCGTCAAATACGTATACCGTAAGGTAACGGTTAAAAACACTATGTCACTGTAAAATCACGGGTTTAAGTACGTGTATTCTTTCAAAAAGTATACGAAAGACCGGAAAATACTACTCAATCAGTATCTATTATTTATTTTTTATTAACGATAGCCGATCCAAGTTCATGCAAGTCACTTTATTTAGTTATTACGTACTTGATGGAAAAACTTCTATTACAGAATAAACAGTTGACTTGCGCAATTTTTTAAAATTATAACAATTACATATTCTGTACGAAACGTCTTCATCAAGCACTACTTACTTTTAGTATAAAACAAAGTCGCTTTCTCTGTCCCTATATCCCTATGTATGCTTAAATCTTTAAAACTACGCAACGGATTTTGATGCGGTTTTTTTTAATAGATAGAGTGATTCAAGAGGAAGGTTTATATTTATAATACATGCATAATATGCCGTGCGCAGCAGGGCGGGTCGCTAGTTTTTAAATAAGCTTTAGCAAAGCTAATTATATTGTTGACTCTAGGATGCTGATAGAAATACCCACTTGATTGTATCTCAAAAGCGCATACAAATTGGTAATTTTCCAATCACTAACAGCAATGAAAAGCTGAGCTTGCTTAGACTTCATAATAGGGGAGCTACTCCTAGATGAATCAGTCTAGAGTATCTAGAATTCTAGAGGAAAATTACAGATACAATTCATTTTGTCGAAAATTATTTTTTATCTAGCAGTGATTTTATTCAGCATTATTTTTACCACTTCCGAATTTTATAACCACAGCTGTGATTTAAAAAATAAATTTTCACGTCTCATGCTCAAAAAGTTCGACTTTATGCTGGATGTAGGCTGCATAAAATGGCATTTTATGCTCTTGCGCATAAAGTAAAATCTTCGTCTAAGACCAAGACAATCGGGTGCCAACAGCCACAAACAATCACTAAAACTTTACGACAGCATATTTTGTTCATTATTTTAAGTTTTTTTTTTATTATAATCTGCGGTCTATTAAACTGTTTAATTAGTAGGTACCTAAAACTAGGTAACAAGAATTTGACAAGTTAATATTGAAACAAATAAGTACCTACATGAAAAATAAAACTTTTTAAAATATAAATCAACACCTGCCTACTCGAACCTTACCGCAGTATCACGTTTAAAAAAAAGAAAAAAAAAGTTAATTGGCGGGAACTCAGGCGGGAACGTCCTATTTTCTCTTAGTATGATTTATGTTGCAATTTGTTACTGTTTTACGATTAATATTCAATAATTTCGTCAAGTGAAGAGGAAATAACACTGACTCCTAACACAGTCAATTTCCCAGGAAAAACCATTAAATATATCGAATTGTTCCAATGTCACATTTAATTTTAATTAACTTTTTTTGCAATGTTTTTGTTTTGTTTTTTCGCAATCTAAGTGAAAAGCAGAGTGTATAACTCGTTCATAAAACCCATTTTCCCCTCGACGTGTTTATCCACCCTCGCCGTACCGGCTCGGGTGGTTATATGAACGTCTCGGGCAAAATGGCTTGTTTTATGCTCTTGTTGTACAATCTACTATTCGATGTTTTACCCCTCAGTTTTAACTATTCCGATACTTTCAAGTAGCACCGAATACATTAATACTCACATTAAAATGATGCCTCTCCACTTGCCTCCTGCCATGTGATTCTCCTAGCTTATTCATCATGACGATCACCAACTCCGGCTGCTTCAGATGCGTCACTGCCTGGTTAACGGACGCCATCAGATTGATGGCATGGGCCCTAAATAAATAACTGGCTGCAAACTCCTCCTCTGTCATGTTTCTGAAACTTTTGAAGAACGTCTTCGTTTCGGGGTCGGCTCGGAATAATCTGGAAAGACGAAATGAATGTCATCAAGTTTTTTGGTAAAGTAGCAAACGAGCGTGTAGGTCACCTGATGGTATGCGATTTCCACCACCAATGGACATAGGCAACACTAAAGGATTGCAGATCCGTTGACAGCCTAGAGGGCTAAGAATACCTCGTGTGACAGTAATTTCACTGACTGCCTTATTCTGCACTGCAGCTTAGCGGTAGGATTAGGTTCATGTCATTAAAATATTGCCAAAGCAAGCACAGCGCCGGGAAGGCTTGGATTTGATTGTTGTCACAGTTTCACAGAACAAATAGGAAGTATAATGTTTTAAACTACCGCGATTTTCACTCGTAATTATTTAAAGTACCGGGACTCTCGGGTCTCGGGGTCACGGGTCTGCTCGTGACCACGGCCACTGCATCGTGGCTGTAACGTCGAGGTAATTAAGAACAATTTTTACGCGGTTAAGTCCCGGTACTATAAATAAATACAAATAGGAAGTATTCCGCCTTTGCGTGTCCATACGAGTCTCGTGGGGGTAAGAAAGGTGTGTCAGTATGACGACTCGTGTGCATTTGCACAAAATATAACGAATTGCACTAAGCGAGCGGCGCACCTAACCAACAGTTTGATGAAGTAATTACTTGTTAGTTTTCTGCATTCCTTAACGAGTTTGCTGTTGTTAAGGGAACTCTACCTATAAGTGAGTTTGCAATTATTTGTAATATTTGCGTTAGAATGAGACAGAAATATAAGATCGCCACAATTTATTTAAAGATGTTCATAATATCGCTAACTTAATTTATTAGAAACGTTTAGTGCATACTTTACACGATAACTAAATATACCTACCTAAAGCTTAACGCAGTGACTAAATTCAATAATATTTATTGGCTACGTGCCCAGGCGCATGATTTGATGACGGCGCAGAATTTACGCGTCCCGTGACAAACCTTGCCTTAGTTTTAGACTTTGCACGGGTTATTAAATTATTGCATAAGTTGAGGAAGTACTGCTAATGAACTAGTGTGGGTGTGGGAATGTTTGAATGGGGAAGTGAATGAATATTGTTTTATCCTTCCCCACCAGAGCTGAGGATTTACCGTAGCGAGTAAATGCTGGGCAAACGGCGGATTTTAGATTTTCGAGAAAGCATGAAGTCGGTAAATTTAAAATGATTGAACTCTGATGAAAATAGTTTGAAGAAAACCTCAAAATAAATCTTGCGTACGTCTGTTGTCCACATGATTCCTTTTAAAGAAATACGAGACGCCACACATGATCGTTACGAAATTCTGGAGGGCAGCCAACTCTAGTTTTGTTGGTGTTTTTAATGCTGGAGTTAAAGGAGCAAAAGGTACGCAAAAACCCGTAGACTTCCTATGAAGTTGAACTGAATCCAGCAAGTAATTTTACCAAAACTCAACGTACGGGATTAATTTTAAGTTAATATGTTAAACTGAAAAATTGATCATTTTGGCTGAGTATACTTAAATCGACTCTACCTACTACGTATTTTTTTTTAACTATAAACTCACTCAGCATGGCTTTGTTCGAACAGGTTTGTGAAGTAATCTTAAAAGTGCAGTAGGTAAGTCGCAATTCTCAATTACGTATGGGAAAATTGGCAGCGATGCTAGCTGGAAGTAATATCAACAAGCTGGGGTTTTACCATGACAGTCTTAATGCGATTCTATTACGATTCAGTATAGGTTCGCTCGTTGTCAGACCCATACGAAAAATGACAGCTAAAACCTGAACTGAGTCGGCATTGAATCGCATTAAGACGTCATGGTAAGGCCCCTGGGAGGCTACTCCGAAATTCGATTTTCGAAGTTCATATCGCACCATCCCTCTCACTCTAAAATTAATGCCTATTAGTGTGAGCGGAAAGGCGTTACACGAACTTCGAAAATCTAATTTCGGAGTATTAGGCCTGTTCTCACAGTAGTTGACAGTTTAACGAGAACGCGATCTAGACGTTTTTGCGAGCTTATATTATTATATGCTCCTAAGTAAGAAATTCGAAGTTCGTATCGTGCCTTTTCGTTCACAATAATAGTGAAATGAGAGGGATGGCGTACTTAATACCAAATTCGAGTTTAGAATTTCGGGCTCTGCGCAATGGACTGAATACGACTGATTCTGTTTCAATATCGTCAATTAACTCTTAAAGTACAATGCTTTTCATAATTTGGGAAAATAACTGATACTCTTCAAACTGCTGAACTGATTGTTGTCAAACATGGCTAAGAACCACTACAAGGACAGTTCCTTGCAGCTTTTGAATGAAAAAAACCGCATCAGAATCGGTCCATTCGCTTGAGAGCTACGATGCCACAGACAGACAAGCACACACTGTTATCGACGTCAAACTTATCCCCCCTTTTACTTAGGGGGTTAAAAAAGGGGAGCGGATCAGAATATATAGTTTAAAATGTATAATGGATTAAAATGCATAATACTTAGTTCAAAATGTATAAAGCCATTTTCTGTGAAACTATTAGGTATATGATTTTTTTATAGCGTAATCTATAGATTAGATTGGTTTACGTTAGGTTTAGTTTATAACAATTCTGTTAATTCGCAATTTTCTGAATAAATCGCATTATATATTTTGAACCATTATGTATTTTAACCCATTATACATTTTAAACTTTATGGATTTTAATACCGTAACCTAAAAAAGAAGTATTTTTTCTAACCTTTTAAATAATTCCAATCCATGTTTCAAGGCATCCGCGTGTATTACAGCCCATGAAGTTTGAACAGCGTATACGTCACGAAGGGTCAGTCCAGATATTTCGTTGACCTTATCAGGATCGCCCCCCCACCATAGATTGCGAATAAAACCAAACACCATTTTAAAACACGTGTCTATTGTCAATACAAACACATTTAAAACCTATCTATAGACCGAGACCGCTGTGTATTGCCACTGTCTGTTCAATATTGAATATTATCTTATCTTATCCGGATAAGATTAGTAACAGCCTAGCGACATACGATTAAGTAAATACACAGCTTTTTGCGTTTTTAATTGTTTGAAGTGTTATCTGTTACTTTATCTACGTACTTAGTTAATTTATTTATGAGCGGTATTAGCTATTCGTGTAACGTTAGTGAAGGTATACTTGGATTTAAGCATAATCACGGTAAAATTAATATTTATACTACGATTTTTGAGACGTGGAAAATCCTTTATGTATGCCATGAATGTCATCAATCATCATTCATAGCATACCTTTCAATGACTGTAATATTATTGTAGGTGATACACCTACTTATTGTCTGTCTACTTTGTTGATGGGTTTGTTGATAATACTTTCATAATAATATCGTAATACTTATGTTATGTTATGTATGTATCTTCTTATGTTTAGTTTACTGTGGTGCACTCGATGAAGCACAGAATAGTTGTACTTTATAAACTACTAGCTTCTGCCCGCGACTTATTCCGCGTAGAATTAGACTTAAAAAGTGATGTTGATTATATTCTGAAATAATTATTTACGTTGCGACTCTAGGCGGCTACGACCTTTGACATGTTTTTAGTGTCCGACCGAAACACGATTTTTAGCCGAAACCGAAACCGAATATTCGTTTTTTTTCTGATTTCGGCCGAAACCGAAATTTTTAAAGACGTATCATATCAAACAAAATATTCAAAAATTACTGTACAAATCGCAAGGAAAAGGTTATTGCAAGGATTTCGTATATGAGAACAGTAACTAAACTTTAGTAGGTAACTAAAAATTCTCTAGTTTACGCCTATTATTCCATATTCTGACAACAAATTCAACTTTGGAGACCAATCCGACCCTCATATATCGATTTTAAAGACAATCTAGAATATCTAAGGGTCGGAGTGGTCTCCAAAGTTGAATTTGTTGTCGGAATATGGAATAATAGGCGTAAACTAGAGAATTTTTAGTTACCTACTTGAACGATTAATTTCTAAATTGATATTTTTCTGTGGATGTAGAAAAGCGAACGCCTAATTACACGACCGTTTTATTAGAATCATATTTGGCATACTTACACACAACAGTTTTCAAAAATTTCATCGCATTCGAGTCAATAGTACCTACAGGAATTGTCCAAAAAATGATGATTCCAAAATGGCGGCCTCTTTTTCCATTTTTGATAACGGTTTCGTGTTTGGGAACCACTCGGACCCTCAGATATCTCTTTTGTAAGCAATCGGTCCAAACACTAAAGATTTCAAAATAGCTGCCACTTTTTCCATTTTTGATAACGGATTCGTGTTTGGGTACCACTGTGATCCTCAGATATCGATTTTTAAAAGCAATTGGTCGAAAAACTAAAGATTCCAAAATGGCGGCCACTTTTTCCATTTTTGATAACGGTTTCATGTTTGGGAATCACTCGGACCCTCAGATATCTAGTTATTTTGTAAGCAATCGGTCCAAAAAGTAAAGATTTCAAAATGACAGCGAATTTTTCCATTTTTGATTACGATTTCGACTGACAGTCAATACAACTGACAGGCAGGGTAATCAAAGTTAACTTTCACACTCAGAGACGTCGATTAAGTTCTAATAATCATAATATTAACTGACGTCTCTGAGAACGGCATCGTTATATTATTATTCTGCAATAATAAAATTATTTACGTTGCCACTCTAGGCAGCTACGACATTTGACATGTTTACCGCTATGCTATCCCTCGGGAACTATGCAATTTTCCGGGATAAAAAGTAGCCTATGTGTTAATCTAGGGTACCAGTTATCTCCGTTCCAAATTTTATCCAAATCCGTCCACACCGTCACATCCATCTATATATCCATCCATCCATCCATCCATTCATCCATCCATCCATTCATGCATCCATCCATCCATCCATCCTCACAAACTTTCGAATTAATTTAATTTAGGATGAGAAATCACAACATTATAATTGCGGCTCGTCAACTGCAATCTCTTAACAATTTGTAACTACTAGAGTAACAATTGACGACACGCAAATAAAGTGACATTAAAACAATTTTATTTTGCGTCTGCCAAACTATTGCACTGTACTATTTGCTAGGTAAGAAATATAGTTGACCAGACGCAATATAATGCTATTGTGGATTTTCATTCTAAGTGAAGTTTTTATAGTAGGATTCTATTCCATATTAATTCATACCTAGTTATCTGCATGCACCACGACCCACGAAGTTTGCACGGCAAATATGTCTTGAACCGAAAGTAGCAGAAAATTATATAACTGAAAATTAAATTAGGCGATTCACAACTCGAAAAATTATGTCCATAATATGGCTTCACCCTAAGCGCTCCATTTTTCTGATCTGAAATTCATCCATACAATGAACGACGATGATGAGATAATCAATAATGTTTTTTAACTTTGAATTTTTTGCGATTGTGTTAAGCAACTGGCTGGCGGTATAGGTCGCGCCATTAAATTGAAAGTTTTTTTAAGTTGCCATATTACAAAAAAGTTGAAGTTATGGTAAGTTTTTGGAGACTTGCAAGTTCATGTAGACTTCACATTTTAAGCGTTTAACAATGTACCTTAAACAGCTCACTGTCAGTTTGACAGCTGAGACCACTGCCAGCTGCCAGTACTGACACTGACATTTCATTTTAAAAAACATTTTCCTGACTGCGACCACGTTTCTTTTGTTTTTTGTATAATTTTGTACATGATGGTGAATATTAGTGAGTCTGCGGTGGAGAATATAGGCAAGGTCCTTAACAATGCTTCAAGACCGATGAAGGAGCGGTTCAGGGCACTGTTTACTCTTAAAAACATAGGCGGCGAGGCTGCCATAAAGTGTATAAACCAATGCTTCGGAGACGAATCAGTGCTTTTAAAGCATGAGTTAGCATACTGTTTAGGGCAAATGCAGGATAAGAGGGCTATTCCGATACTACGAAGTGTATTGGAAGATAAGAATCAGGACCCTATTGTACGCCATGAGGCCGGTAAGTTTTGATAGTGTTATCAACTTCTTCACATTCTGCACGTAGATGATAAGTTGTGATAAGTAAGCTCATTCATAACTTGACAAGACGCACCTTAAAATATGAAATTAACCAAAACCTACTATTTAAATTTAATATCTTTAACTAAGGTTCCTTTACATTCCAAAATGTGATGAATAGTTAAAGAGATTCTATTATTACAATTATAGGTGAGGCTCTGGGTGCAATTGGGGACCCGAATCTTCGTGAGCTGCTAGAAAAGTACCAACATGATCCTGCCATTGAAGTGGCAGAGACCTGTCAAATAGCGTTGCAAAGAATTGCCTGGCTGGCAGAAGACAAGCCTGAAAGTCTGTCTAAGAGCCGATATGCCTCTGTAGATCCTGCTCCACCAAGCTCTGAAGATGATATTGCCAAGTTAAGTGAGATATTGATAGATGAGAATAAGCCCCTCTTCGAGAGGTACCAGGCAATGTTTAGTTTAAGGAATATTGGCACCACGGAAAGCATCAATGCATTGGGTGAAGGTAAGCAATACGTAATCAGTTTTGCACAGTTTGTGTAGTACAAATCTTTATTAGGTAACAAGTGAAAACAAACTGATTAAGTGTCAGTTATCTATGATTCTGTTTTTTATTACTACATTACAGACCAGTGGCGTGGCATCCATAGAACTCGATTCCCACTGGCTTGCCTATTTTAAGGCGGTTGGGCAATTTATTGTGCAGAATTAGAGGAAAAGGCTAGTTAAGTTGCCTTCTGATATATTTGACGCCACGCCACTGTTACAGACAGAGACAAAGTCATGGATAACTGACTCTTAAGAGAACTGACAATTAAGATAGCTCGAACTTAACAGAGAGTGGTCAAACAGGACCTTGGACTCCCACAGAAAATGGATGAAAGAACTAAATTTCCATGCAAAATTGTGGTCATTGGCAAGCATTTTTATGTCAATAATGTGCTAATCACAGAAAGAGGGTGCCCTCTTTCATTTCTTTTCTTTAATGTTATTGTCTAGTTTGAGTTTAAATTGCACAGTGCTGGATTTACACATTTGCTGCCCCAAAGCTATTCAATTTTTGCCGCCTCACTTGTGTCCGCAGCCTTACTTTTTTTCTGTAATTTTTTATTTGCGCCAATTTTGCCGCCCTAGGCTTCAGCCTTTTTAGCCTCTATGGTAAATCTGGCCCTGAAATTGCATCACATTGAATCCAGTACTTGGTCAATTTATCTTATAAAACACACTTGCACACAAACATCCATAATACCTTAAATTTTTACACTAAGCTCTTCATTTCAAATAGAATCGGCTCATAACTTTGGTTAAAAAGCATAAAAAAATTGAAGTAAAATGAATTGCAGCCCTTGCCAGTAACAATAACAATAATTGTGTTGACAGTATTTTTCTTTCTGCATTACAGGGTTCAAAGCCACCAGTGCATTATTCCGTCACGAAGTCGCATTCGTCTTTGGCCAGATGCAGGACGAGCGAAGTGTGCCGTTCCTCATCAAGACTCTGGAGGACACCAGTGAGCATGAGATGGTTCGTCACGAGGCAGCTGAGGCCATGGGCTCCATAGCTACTGACGAATGCACTGAGGTCCTGAAAAGGTAGAATGCCATGTCTGTTGAAACATACAATGAAATTGCAGTATTATCTGCAGTAATTAGTTTTGAATTAGGTGGAAACAGTTTTTTATGCAGTTTTTTAAGTTGCGGGAAACTGGTGGATGCAGGTGGCGAGTTGTCGTTCATTATGGTGTGCTAAGGGGGAGGCTTTTGTTCAACAGTGGACGTCTTCAGGCTGATGATGATGATGATGAGTTTTTTATGGTCGTTCTGATAGTAAGTGCCACCACTTCACTAGGCCTTAACAGACACCTGTAGGTCTAAAACAATAAATCTCTTTGTTACTTCAAACCACAATAGTGATTGATAAATACATAAAAAGCAAAGTAGCAAACTATAAAGACAAAACTAGCTTATTGTCTACAATGGGGCCTTGTAGCGAAGCTAGTGGTTTCGTTTGATGATGTTCATTAAAATGAACAACAGTGTTGTTTAATCAGGTAGTATTCTTTGCTGCCTTATCTTCCATGTTGGCTCATAAAAAATTCACCATAATGGCAGAGGTTAACAGGTAGTGTGCAAGGTGGGGTCATCTAGGCGGGTCATAAGGCGGGTGGTAGGGC
This sequence comes from Pandemis heparana, assembly GCA_963854515.1. Lineage (NCBI taxonomy): Eukaryota > Metazoa > Arthropoda > Insecta > Lepidoptera > Tortricidae > Pandemis > Pandemis heparana. Next base: position 11,968,153 of record OY978013.1, on the reverse strand, counting down.
CTTGTGCAAGGTCCGTCCGGATCGCTACCACCATCTTACTCGCTAATCCTGCCGCTAAGCAGCAGTGTTTGCACTGCTGTGTTCCGGTGTGGAGAGTAAGACAGCCAGGGAAATTACGGGCACAAGAGGCATTTCATCTAAGTCCTCCAGGTTGGCAACGCATCCGCAATCCCTCCAGGGTTGCGAGTGTCTATGGGCAGTGGTGATCGCTTACCATCAGGTGACCCACTTGCTTGTTTGCCTTCCTATTCACATAAAAAAAGAACTAAATGAACATTATTTCGGTGTGCTTTAGAAAAGACACCGGGTTATCCAATCTTCTGATTAGAAGAAGAACAGACAAAAGCTAACAGAATTTATGAAACAATTTTTCTACATAATAATTCTTTTCTCAAGCATGCTCGGAAATGTACGCGTTAATGTCGCGAAATGAAGCCAAGAAGTTTCACATTTACGGCCTAGGCCAAGAAGTAATGTGGTGCGGTCGAAATGAAGCCAAGAAGTTTCACATTTACGGCCTAGGCCAAGAAGTAATGTGGTGCGGTCGAAATGAAGCCAAGAAGTTTCACATTTACGGCCTAGGCCAAGAAGTAATGTGGTGCGGTCGAAATGAAGCCAAGAAGTTTCACATTTACGGCCTAGGCCAAGAAGTAATGTGGTGCGGTCGAAATGAAGCCAAGAAGTTTCACATTTACGGCCTAGGCCAAGAAGTAATGTGGCGCGGTCGGCGGGTGCGCTCGGCGCGGTGCGGCGGCGCGGTGGCGGGTGTGCGGTTAAACATGGCGCCAGCAATAGTTTGTTCAAATGGCATGTTTCAAAAATTAAAAATGCGGCTAATTAAACAATTTTTACTTGATTTCCTCGCATTGCTTGAGAAAAGCACTATACAATCCTCGGCCGGAAACAGGGATTGCAGGACTCGCTTTATCCGGCCTCGTCTACGACTCGGCCGTGTACCCCAATCTCGTCCTGCAATCCCTTACTTCACGGCCTCTGCAGTAATGTACTATAATGGTATTTCAATGCTGACACTTAGACTGTGGGTATATAATCTGTTCCTTTTTATTGTAATAGCTGTGTTTTAATCTGTTTCAGTCTTATCTGCTTCTGAACATTTTATTGTGTAGAAGTTCTCATCCAGTATATTATTGCAGGTACCTAAACGATCCGCGACCTGTCGTCCGTGAGAGCTGCGAAGTGGCTCTAGACATGTCCGAGTACGAAAACAGTCCAGAGTTCCAGTACGCTAATACGTTATGTGCAGTGGAAGCATGAACAATCGATTTAAATATCAAATGAATCAAGAAATTTTTATTTCTTAATTTTTATGTTTACTTTTACGGTTTTACCGTTAGAAATTTAATTTCTAAACGACACTGAAAATTAGAACACATAGAAAAATCCGAAAAGTAATGGTATGGCTATGGCTATGGTTTGTAATTGTGTCGTACAGACACATCATTCAAATAGATGACGCTTCGCGACAAATAATCGCATAGTAACAAGGTCACGTGACAGTTAGTAATAGATAGAAAAATTCGAACGCTTACTCACCTGCTATGGGTGGTGTAGGGGTATAGCACGCGTCACGGAATGACGAGGACCCGGGTTCGATTCCCGGCCATAGCTTTACTTTTCGGATTTTTCTATGTGTTCTAATTTTCAGTGTCGTTTAGAAATTAAATTTCTAACGGTAAAACCGTAAAAGTAAACATAAAAATTAAGAAATAAAAATTTCTTGATTCATTTGATATTTCCTATCATTTGAAAAACAGCGCCATCTCTCGTCCCTGGTGAGCAGTAGATGTTCCACGGGAGTTTGTAATTGTGTCGTACAGACACATCATTCAAATAGATGACGCTTCGCGACAAATAATCGCATAGTAACAAGGTCACGTGACAGTTAGTAATAGATAGAAAATTTCGAACGCTTACTCACCTGCTATGGGTGGTGTAGGGGTATAGCACGCGTCACGGAATGACGAGGACCCAGGTTCGATTCCCGGCCATAGCTTTACTTTTCGGATTTTTCTATGTGTTCTAATTTTCAGTGTCGTTTAGAAATTAAATCGATTTAAAATCAGTAGCTGGATTCTGACTGAGTAGCCGTAGCAACCTCACGAGGCAGCTTCTTTCGGTATGATTGGAATAGTGATGGGCGACTTCGACTAATTTGCTGATTCGAATGATTATTCATTACTAATATAATATCATAATTCGAATTTGAAATTAGTAATATACTAATGCCAATAATCGAATAACGACTACTAATATTAGTAGCTAATCGGCGGCTGGATGACTGCTCGGACCGAATCGGTTATCTTCGTGTCGACTCGGCGCGGTGCTCGCGTTAGTTGCTGGCTTGTTAGTTATATCAACGTTAACTCGACTGGACTGGATGGAGGGGATTTTGAGTACTACTAATATTCGAATGATTTTCGAATTAGTCGACTAAGTCGAATGATTACAATAATCGACTAATCGAATTAGTATTATTCAAAGTCGCCCATCATTAATTAGGAACCCTGTGGCATAATGTATTAAGTTTGAAGAGTGAGCACTGAACCGCACTGAATTGCCCTGTCTGGACTGTCGAGTTACCTCTCTAATTTTATTGTTACGCTATGTTTATACTAAACAAAATATGCTTCTTGCTGTCTTGCGAGGCGGCCCGCTCAGTCAGTATCTATTTATGGATAATAGTGGTGTATGGATTGACAAACATGTTGCAATCATGCAATGTAATGTAATGCACAACACACTTGCAGCATTTGTTGAAAACATGTATTTTGTAGGTAGATTTCTGCTTTGAATTAAGGTATATAGTTAGCTCCATTAATTTGGTTTCTTTGAAAATTTATTGTGAAAGCATATTTCCATCACAAAATATACTTGGGGGCAAAAAATCCGGGTTTCTTTTCATACAAAATTCTAGGGGAAATGACCCAGTATTTTTGTTCCCAAGTGTAGTTGTAACATAACTCTGTCATTTAAAGGAAAGCGGCGAAGAAAGCTGTGCTACAAGTATATTTATTGTAACGAAATTTATTTAAATGTCAAGCATTTTTCATCTACTGACAAAAAAACAAGTATTTTTATAAATAAATTATAAAGTATTATTTATTTCGCAAGTTTTATTTACCATTCAATACAAAGTCATAAAACATTAAATTTTATATTGATTTGTATATAGCCATAGAAGTACCGAATTTCACAGCAACTACTGCGTTTGCTAAAAATATGAAAATCAGTGTGAAAATAAAACGCAATTTTTAATTCAAATAATGTAGCTTATGAGATTACATATTACGATGTTCTCAATGAAGAATTGTTTAATTGTAATTATTAGTTTATTGTTTACGTGCGTTGTAAGTATCTGTTTAAAGCTAAATCGTTTCGTTAAATTAGTTATTTTTTACAATGTCAAGTTACATGAAAATTGTCCCAATACGCATATTAAAAATTACCTAAGCTTTCTCACTGTCTACCCAACAGTGTAATACGGGGACCGATTTTTTAAATATCCCTCGAAATACCTACCATTCGAAAGTGAAATTCTGTGTAATCGCATCGAATTTTAGAATTATTGACAATTTAAGGTTATTACTTTTCTGTTATTTGAAATTCTACACAATTTTTTACCACCTTGAAAGTCAGACTAAAATAAAAAGTACCTAAACTGCGACTGTGAACAAGAGGCCAGTTTGAAGTACGCCTTGCCGTGTGCATACAGTCGCAACCAAATTGGTTGATACAAGCTCAAGACTATACCTACGTGGCGAGGCGTAGTTTAAAGTGGCCTCACTGCGGTTCGCAATAGGTAAGTAGGTACTCCGTCTTGCAATCGTCTTGACTCTTTTTTAATTTCAGTTTTCGTATGGTATTATCGAGTGATCTGCTTTCAAAAATAAGTTAAGAACAAATAGTAGATTGTACAACAAGAGCATAAAACAAGCCATTTTACCCGAGACGTTCATATAGCCACCCGAGCCGGTACGGCGAGGGTGGATAGACACGTCGAGGGGAAAATGGGTTTTATGAACGAGTTATACACTCTGCTTTTCACTTAGATTGCGAAGAAACAAAACAAAAATATTGCAAAAAAAATTAATTAAAATTAAATGTGACATTGGAACAATTCGATATATTTAATGGTTTTTCCTGGCAAATTGACTGTGTTAGGAGTTAGTGTTATTTCCTCTTCACTTGACGAAATTATTGAATATTAATCCTAACACAGTAACAAATTGTAACATAAATCCTACTAAGAGAAAATAGGACGTTCCTGCCTGAGTTCCCGCCAATGAACTTTTTTTTTCTTTTTTTTAAACGTGATACTGCGGTAAGGTTCGAGTAGGCAGGTTTTGGTTTATATTTTAAAAAGTTTTATTTTTCATGTACTTATTTGTTTCAATAATAACTTGTCAAATTATTGTTACCTTGTATTAGGTACTAATTAAACAGTTTAATAGACCGCAGATTATAATAAAAAAAAACTTTAAAAAATAAACAAAATTATGCTGTCGTAACGTTTTAGTGATTGTTTGTGGCTGTTGGCACCCGATTGTCTTGGTCTTAGACGAAGATTTTACTTTATGCACAAAATGCATAAAATGCAATTTTATGCAGCCTACGTCCAGCATAAAGTCGAACTTTTTGAGCATGAGAAGTGAAAAATATATTTTTTAATTTGTTTCTAGTCACCCGATATGTTAGAAGAGGAGCGCGCCTCCTACTTCGGTTTTACCCACGAGGTCCATATATCCGCGAGCACAAAGGAAGTAGGAGAGCAGCTGGAGTTAGCGGTGTGGCAGCACGCGCATGGAGACCGGCGCGTACGCAGATACTTTGACAACTACGATTCACCATTCGTCGGGGCACGTAGGAATATGGACAACGACGACGATATAATGCTTGAAGGAGATGTCAAAGAGTGAACTCTAGCGTATCTGTGGTCTTCTCACCCTGGCGCACACTTTCATTGATGTTATGTTTAAGCTGATGATCCTCGTAGCCAAAGCTCATTAAAAAAAATTGTAAAGGCTAGTTTAGACTTGCAAGAAAAAATCTGTAGGCTTTATTACGTCAGCTAGGCTTATGCGAATGGGTTATTAGTCGTCGACCCTGTCGCAATGTAATGAGACCTGCTGGATTTTGCTGGAAAGACTAAACTGGGCCGAAAGTGGTATAAATCTGTTTATATCTTCAAAACTACGGCTCTAATAAAATTTTTGCCTAGTCCACATGATTAATGAGAGCCGTAAGTATTTTCTAAGCTACTCGTATTTCACATTCAGCACAATTTTTCACCACTTTCGAGTGGTATTTTCATACATGTGCTTTCAAAAATCGGGCCTCTGGGCTTAAAATTATGTGATTTTGTTTAAGTACGCTATTATTTCAGTCAATACTCTGAAATTGGATGTCGTGTGTGTTTGAAATTAAAGAAAAGGCAATCAAGTTTCTTCTTTTTGATAAACACCTACATCATAACTTGTGGTGGTTCCACAAAAGTTGGGTAACTTTGTGTTCCAGTGGATTTTTATATAAATTTATATTAATCACCCAATATTAAAAATGTCTGGCACATGAAACAACCGACTTTTTATTATGTCACTCAATTTAGCCTTACTCATATACTTTTTTAACACAAAAAAATGTAGTTTTCTCTCCTTTATATCAGTCCCTAGCCATGTCACATTTCCAAAATACTGCTTTCATTCGTCCGGTTTTAGTATGTCTAGATGATATTTGAACTTTATTTGACTTAAACACAATAAAAATTACATTGTCTTAATCACCGAAACGATTTAGTGAAAAATATTAATTATTATTATATCTTTTTATATAAGAAAAGTAGTGTCATCGATAGTTAAAGTCAGGCCCTAGCCACTCAGTAATTTCAAAAATACGCGGCAACCGAACAAAACCAGCGTTTTAAAACCGTTGCGTTCTGAAGTAACGACGTGAAGTTAGCCATACACGTGGGCTGTTCCGCGTCGGCCATCTTGACATCAGTACGGTCGGCGTCGACGCTGAGGAAACACGTGCTGTGCCAGTCACTCTGTCAGCCCCTAGGTAAGTTGTTTTATAAAAACTTAATTAGTTACTATTCTCTTTTGTTTGCGTGTATATGCGATTTGTTTGTTCTGATGTTATAGCTATCTACAAGTTTCGGTATTTCTTTTTAAGAGTAGACTAAGAGTGATTTAGTTCTGATTCGTCAGTCCCTAGGCCATCAGGCCCCGGTCATAAATGTGACCAGGGACTGATGCCATGGCTAGGGCCTGGCGTTCATAATAGTTTAAATAGATTCGCCAATTGAAAACAATTCTGTTTGTTGTAGAATATGGCGCCTCGAAAGAAAATACCGTTGTCTAATGAAGAAAAAGCAAAAAAAAAAATCAGAACAGGCAAAAAAACGTCTAGAGAAAATAAAAAGTGATCCAGTTTTATTAGCAGAGTATAAAGAGAAAGAAAGATTAAAATACCTTAGAAAAAAGGAAAAAGGACAGAGAAAATGCGTAAAGGATATGACTCCTCGCGAGCATAGAAAAGTGAAAAAAAACTGGATCATGTGTATATGAGAAGTAAGACAAGTAACTAGGTATTATAAGATTTTAAGTATTGTTATCTATTGATAAAAATAATAAGACTGCAACTTTGTGTTCTTAAAGTACAAGAAGAAGAAAATATTTTTTTGTTCATTGTTACATGATGTTATGTTTCGTAAGATATAAGTACAAAATATGTTTAGTTTTGTGATCTCAAGTAATTTAAACTACTATTATTTACTACTTTACTAAAGAATATTAAATACTTTACTAAAGACTGCTTTGTCTATAAATTGAATTTGATTTTGCAATAAATATGTCAATTAATAAGATTATAGTAAGAATTACTAAATAAATGCTGATTATATAAGATACACATGTGATTTTATTGTACTAACAATGTAAGGTGTCAGTCCCTATCACAGCCCGTCAGTCCCTAGAACACATATTCCAAAAAAACTTCATTTTCTCTTAAAATACCAAATAAAGTGACTGGCCTCTTTCGATATAAAAAGTAAACCATTATAAGTAATGCACTTTACTAAAAGTTTTCGAACTAGTATCTAATAACACCTGTGGCAAAATTTGTCAGAAAGTTACCCAACTTTTATAGAACCACCCGTATAGGGAGCTGTTTTCGAAGAATTTTCATTGTATCAACATTTTTATTTTAGGAACTCTTTTTAATTTTGTTAATCATCTTGTTTTATGATGGTTAAAATAACAATACTATTTATACTCGTACTTAATTCAATAGCTACAATACAATGGCTCTGTAGGTACAGTCGAAAGAATGTGAATTGCATTGGAACTTCTCTGCAAACGTATCGTTAACGTATACTCACGAGCAGAAGTAAGGGTACGACCACACCGCCGCTTAAAAAACGGTGACGTTACGGAATCGCAACAAAATGTATGAAGAAACGGTGATAAAATGTGACGCATACCTACGACACGTCACTGCGTATACTATCGGGTCACTTTTCATACAACTTTCTATGGGAAGTGACCCGATATTTTTGCTCGTAAGTGTAGTATCAGCTTTATACAATGAAGAGATAAACTTAGCTTCTATGTGTATTTAATTGTTTAAGACAGCTGGAATTACTAGGCTAATTTTTAATCACTTAAAAAACTACACTATCCCTAACTAGGTTCTTTTTTTATGAATAGGAAGGGAAACGAGCAAGTGGGTCACCTGATGGTAAGGTTACTTTTTATACCGAGAAAGTTGAAAGTTCTCACGAAAGGGTGCGACCAAACGCCGCGTATACACAGTGACTTGTCGTACCTATGCGTCACGTTTTCTCACCGTTTCTTCATACATTTTGGTTGCGATTCCGTAACGTCACCGTTTTTTAAGCGGCGGTGTGGTCACATCCAAAAGCAGCATAAGTTGAGGAGTCAGAGAACAAAAAAAAAGAGATTTTGTTTGTCAAAAGCTTCAAAAGTAGGTAAGTACACGATTTAGTTTACTCGACTCTGACTACAAAACTTTTGAACGAAAATAGAGTGTGTAAAGGTAAAATGGAGGGACATTTACTTAACACACAATAGGCAAATCACGATTCTATTTTATATAAAAACTGTGACGAATAAAACGTTATTTTCGTCAGGTACCATTTCATCGAGGCGTTATCAACTTATCACAGCGGAAGCCGTTCGACACACGCAAATAGACGAAGGTGTCATTTGGAGCTAAACACATCGCATATCGTGGGTTTCGTAATAGACCCGTTTTACATCCCTATGTTGAATGTTTGAGAATTATCTATACGTCGCGATGCTTGTTAGGGTACGCGGCGGTTTCGAGCGTTTAATATTTCAGTTCGTAATAAAACGTATTTTGTACGCGGCATTACACGTGCTTGCTTTTGGATTCGCTGAAGCGATGGGCTGCTTTCGAGGGAAAAGCGGCGCGTCTAGTAATTTATTTAGTTAGAAGACAGTCCTTCCGTTCAAGTAACTTTCGGTTCAAACGACGATACAATAATGAACTTATTTTTCGGCGTTTTTCGCTGCGGCGAGACCCCAACTCGCACTTGGCCTTTTTTGTATTTAGCTACTATCGTCTGTTATTTTGTTTGTAACGAGTTAAAGTTTAAACTTACATATTACGCAGCAAGTAGGTAAGTACTTACCTAAGTACATACATACTTACCTACTACATAAATCACGTCTCTATCGCTTACGGGGTAGGTAGACAAGAGATTAAGATATCCAGGATTCAAGGCCTAAAGGGCTAATACCTACCTGAGTATTACTTAATTACTGTATTATGCTTATATAGTAATCACGTAAATCTAAAACCCGAGATCATATAATATAACTATTGTCTAACGCAGTCGGAATCGCAATCGTATTCATCGTCTTTTACTATCAAACTTATAGGATGAGGAGATAGTGATAGCGAACGCAATGAGGGCTACATAATCATTTTCCTGTTTTAAAAGTACCTACCAATTGCTATTCAGGATCAGGATTTGTTTCAATTCATCGTTAATAGCAAAATATTTATTATAATCAGTGTTGCGCAGTCTTAGCTTAGCTCTTTTGAAACATTGCAAACATTAAACATCCACAGACAATCAATAAAAAACCGTGATATATATCTCATTATGAGATTCTCATACATCACTACATAGTATAAAACAAAGTCGCTTTCTCTGTCCCTATGTCCCTATGTCCCTATGTATGCTTAAATCTTTAAAACTACGTTACGGATTTTGATGCGGTTTTTTTAATAGATAGAGTGAATCAAGAGGAAGATTTATATGTATAATACATGCATAATATACCGTGCGAAGCCGGGGCTGGTCGCTAGTATACTACAAAAACCAGAAAATGCAACTTTACTAATTGGCGTTTCTGTATCATCACGCTACACTAGCGCCTCTAGCGGCGAATTTATACGCGGCAGCGGCATGTCATTGGGAGCTCCCGCACGTATGATAATGACTGTAAGACAATTTTTATGGCGTAGAGGTACAGTCAGCGTCAAATAGTTCGTGACACCCAAAGTGGCCAAAAAATTAGCAGCACGACCTTATTTCAACTGTAACAATGACGTGTTGCGAACTATTTGGCTACTTTGGGTGTCAAGATTTATTTGACGCTGACTGTACGAGTAACGTTTGATACGCGTACCTAACTAGTTAGTAGGTAGTACCTTTTGTTTTAAAACTTGCCTAGTTATACCGGTTTTCAAACAAAGCCTGTATTCATCAGCGCCTAACGTCACAGCAGCGACTGCATGCGGAAATGTGAAATGTACGATTTAGCCATTGTCAATTTACTTAGGTACTTTACGTTACCTACGAGTATCTTGCTTAAAACCTATAAAATTTAACTATCTAACTTCAAACGGGTTCGGAGTGACATGATACTATTCGTTCCTTAATATTATGCAGGGTAACATCGCTTTCTTCCGCCACTAAAACGGCTTCCTTATCCAGAAGCAATCCAAATTGAAGTTAATTCGGGTAAAGTGTCGTTCAAAAGATGTAATATGTAGTAAGCGCGGTGGCAGCTTATTAACAAGGCAGGTGATATAAATTACAAGGCCTTTGTAAAGGTTAATATCAAAGTGCCAAGTCGGGTAACGCTTTCTACACAGCCAGTGCCGGCTAAATTGATGATGCCAAGCCCATTTAAAAATAAAAATGTTACACAAAATGGCGGATGTGTAATGTCGTGACTATGCGTACCCTATGGCGATGGTGCTGCTATTATTTTTTCGTTAAAAAATTTAATGAAATCTTTTTGTTTACTATTTTTTTTTGGCTGCCGGGGGCCTTAACGACTACATAATCAGTAAAATCATAAACGAGTATACATAGAACCATGTAGTTATAATTATTAGGACTTAACTTCACATACCAATAACAGAAAAAGTCATTTGTTAATATTAACCGAATATTTCAAGTCCAGTAAATACAATTTCGTGGAAAGTCAGGAACAAACAGAAGTGAGTGTCACTACAAGTCCACCATGCGTGGAGACGTGGTGGATACTCATTCCGCTGTCTTTGTACGGTTTTGAAGAAACAAGACGTAGTTTAAAAATAAATCGCCGGTTTTTGTTTCAAGTTAGCTCTACCTAGAAAATCCGTGTAAAAACAGCGGTTCCTCACATGGGGAAGTTTGTAGGCTAACTGAAACTAAGTTGTTATGAAGTGGCAAAGTTAGCTTGTACCTACCTCATATTTCGGAGAAGCAGGAAAGACCCGGAGTAACATACTGGCCAATGCAGCTTCCAAACTTTTGCAGTATAAAGTTGTTGCTTTGGGTTTTATTAACTTCCTTTTAGATATGAAGAGCGGGGAATGCAACTATGCAGGTAAAACACACGGAAGACACATTAGATGAGAGGCGAGCAGTGCAGGTAAATGCAACACACACACACACACAGACGTTATATGGACATTCGTACACATGCACACATTTTAAACCATTATTTTGTTGGGTAGTGGTTAAAGTTACCTAAGCAATGTAGAAATGTGACATTAATAAAATTTCAGTAGGTAAGCTTAGTTTCTGCTCAAACTTATTTATTACATTGCCTAATTAGTATCAAATTCTCAAATGAATTTTAAGCTTGGATTAATTTGGTCGTTTGAATATTAACGAATTCCATTCCTCTAGTGGGTTCTTAATTAAATTTTATTCGAGTTGACTTTGAATAAAATAAAACCTTTGTCAATAAAGTGGAGATCGTATTAAAAACTTTTTTGGCATTCAATAGTTTAAAATGATTATTTGGTAAATCACAACATAAACACTTTTGCCTTAATTGAAATTATTAAATAACTAGCGGTTGAACGCGACTCCATGTGCGTAGCATCTGGGGTTCTCCGTTTATAACGCATCTATCTATGCATAAACACTTCAATATAAGCTTAGGGCATGTGTATGATGTGTATCTCAAACTGGCTGTCACTGTCCGCAAATTCTCTATGTACATACTTACCTACAGGAGATTTTTCATATGAGTGGAAACGGTATGGAGAGAGGGGAAGACCCAGTAACACACCCTCACTACTACCGGTTGAGGAGTTCTCATGAAAGTTTATTTTGGTTTGCGGCACATTTGCATTTAATCTACTCAGGATTACATTCAAAGTTGAAACTTAGAGCCGAATTAATGTATGAACTAAACTCGAGAACAGTAGCGTATCTACTGAAGATAGTTATGACGTCATTAAAACCTAACGTCCAGTAGAATTTACTACATATGTATTGTACATAGAATATTTTCGCAAGCCGCGCGTTTTAAAAATCCTCAAGCGCAAGAAATCGGATTAAACTTACGTAATCTTCATTTTTAACGTCCCAAGTGCCCGTAAAGTTTTCGTTTACGGGAACGACCATTTTATAGAGCATTTCCTAATACGGGCTGTTTTTGGAGCGCTACGAGAGTAATCCTATCTTTTATTTATATGTACTCGCGTTTGGACTAAAACTTCTCAGTGCTACGAATTGGACAAAAGGAAAGCCTTGCACACTGGGAGACTATGGAGCACAGTTAGTTTAAACTTGAGTCGAACCTGATTTTAAATGAATAAAATCTTAGCATTTTTTCTGTATTAATATGAAATTTGACTTCCGGAGAAAGTGTCAATGTTCGGCAGTATCGCCGCCACAATGTTGTCTGGGGCCTTACCATGACGTCTTAGTGCGATTCAGTTTAGGTTCGCTCGCTGTCAGATTCATAGGTACTAAAAGTGACAGCTAAATCTTGAACTGAGTCAGAATTAGGATGTCATGGTAAGGCCCAGTACAGTAATTTTTTGTCATGAACAGCATGTCAAACCCGTTCGCATAAATACCTCAACTACAAAGAAAAATTGGGAGATCTATTTAATTACCTGCACGTCGCTTCAACCCGAACATTACATTACATTAAGCAATCTAATCAATGTTACATACTATGTAAAAATTATATTTGTAAACCTTTCGAGCTGAGCGACACCAACGCCGCGTCACGTCAGTGTCGTACATTATCTGCCGCTGTAACGCTGCGTCATTGGGGGCAGTGTCGCTTTGCTCAGAACTTCATCTTTAATATCTAGTCTACACGTCTAGCACGACAGCGCGCAAGAGTCGCGTCGCGCGCGAGATAGATTGCCCGCCTTTTTCTTACTGTTTGTTCTAGAAAGAGACGGATAATCTATCTCGCGCGCGACGCGACTCTTGTGCGCTGTCGTGCTAGCCGGGCTGGTAGTAACGGAGCGCAGATATAGCTAATCTCGGTATAATCTATAACAATTTGTTTCCGTGTTGGTCCGGGAGGAAAGAAAAAACAGAATGTACCAGTTGCTTCTTAGATGGTGAAAGCCCATCGAGGGAATGGGCATGTGGCGAATTAGTGGACTGTATCTGAATATTGAATGAAAACAAATTATGATGATTAACTGATTTTTAATGAATATAAGAAAATAACTACATGAAATAATGGGTGACCTCCTGGCAGCAGCACCTACCAAGGTTCGTATGGAACTGAAGTCTAGTTATAATAATGAGATGCTGCTGTCACAAGGTTTACAACGGCCAGCTATAAAAGAGTTTATCCTCCACAGGGCCAAAATATGAGGAATCGTGTTATAGGCGATGCGGCTAGCAACCCATCACTATTTTGATTCCCCTCTCCACCCACTCGACTCACAATCATGCTAAACGTGGCCTTTAGGTCTTGTTACCTTAGGCTCTGTCTTCTCCGTGTTATAAAGACGTGATTTATCACTACATGGTATAAAACAGTCGCTTTCCGCTGTCTGTCTCTCTGTGCTGTATGCTTATATCTTTAAAACTACGCAACGGAATTTGATGCGATTTTTTTAATAGATAGAGTGATTCAAGAGGAAGGTTTATATGTATAATTCTACGCAGACGAAGGCGCGGGCAGAAGCTAGTATATGTATATAAGAATAGTCGAGCATACAAGTGATGACACAGCACGACGTTAGCGAGATTCTGCCCCATTAAGTTGTTACACAACCGTAAGAGTTAGAAACAGTTTTGCTGTCGTCATGCATGATTTCGGTTGTACGTGTGTTGGGTGCGGGTAGACAGGTACATGAGAGACCTAATGTCACTTGTACAGGCTTTGGAAATGGTATAATAAGTCGGCATGAAACAATTCGTTTAAAGGTGACGGTCTGACATCGTTCAAAACACGTTCAAAGATCAATACTCCTTTCATACTGAAAATCAAAATAGTGATACATACTAAGAGGAAAGTTTTGATTGTTTGTTTGAATTGAATAGGCTCCGAAACTACAGGACCATTTTGATTATACCTATATAATATAATTGTATAATATACAAAAATTGCCGTCACATCACAATCTATTAACCATTAGCTGAAATCTGTTTTCCTACACCAGAAACATAATTACAATACAATCTGGTAATATTGTAAAATATTTTTTTCTCCGTGTAGCAGTGTAACAGGTTGCCTTTGCTATAATACGTAGCAGTTTCAATTGGCACCCTGATGTAAAATGTAAGCCAATACATAGAATTGGGCCGAATCTAATCTTCATGCATACGATCTTATGAAGTACCTATTTGGGATATAGCTCCATTCCAAAATAATTTTATGGCAGTCGAATCCATTTATTTAATAATACAAGTGAGTACCTTTTACGATGTTACTTAGTAATATCATTTAGAAACACTTGAAATTGCTACAAACTAGGGACTACCTAGATCGTGTCAAAGGAAATAATTATGGATTAAAATTATTTAGGTACTTCGAATATTGTGAGTATGAGTAGAGTGACAAGTCTTGGGAGTTTGTAGTAAGTCATTATAAGTGGGAATGGCAATAGCTTAAAATATTGTACAGTACAATATTTTGACATGACTCATTACTAACCAGGATATAATATAACAATAATCAATAGAGAAAAAAAGTTTCAAAATTGGTTTAACTAACCAAGGGAAATTATCTCACCAACGAATTATTGCGAATTTTTAAGGTTGGTTCCATATGCAATAAAAATACTGTTTTCTCAAGCATGCTCGGAAATGTACGCGTTAATGTCGCGAAATGAAGCCAAGAAGTTTCACATTTACGGCCTAGGCCAAGAAGTAATATGGTGCGGTCGAAATGAAGCCAAGAAGTTCACATTTACGGCCTACGACTCGGCCGTGTACCCCAATCTCGTCCTGCAATCCCTTACTTCACGGCCTCTGCAGTAATGTACTATTTTGTAAAGATAGTGTGAATGATTGTCATTAACTAGATCGTAAAAAATTTTAATAAAGTAATTACAACGCACAATGAGTAAAATTGGTGTCGTTCGTTCTGCAAAGATATTTGAGTAAATCTTCAAAAGAGACTAATCTTTTCGTTACAATTAGGGCCCTGTTTCACCGCTCTCAGTTAAGACCCTGACATTTTACACGACACATTGACACGTTGAGACTGAGACATTGTTTATATTTCACAACACCAAAGTTATACAATTTAAAGTACTAGAAATAGAGAGGGAATCATAGATAACTGACACTTAAAAGTGGTGACTAGTGTTCAGTAAAACTAACCAAACCAACTAGGTACTGATGTATTCCGAATTCATTTTAAGATACAGTGTATTGTTCGAAACAAAACCCTCGTCGCAAGATTCCGCATTTCACTTAATGTTCTTTCTCCGCTGGAAATATTGGCTTTTGCTTCCACCACGGCCGTTAAAAGGCAAGGAATCCGTTGTCTTCATACACTTAGGATTTAACGTATAACTTTTTTATTCCTCCATTTATGACGCTACCCACTAAAACTAAATTGTCAATTACATAAAACGTTACGGTGCAGGTTCGCGGAGTTTATACCGGCTGTATAAAGTTCGGCCGCTCCATACATTGTTCCTAGTGGAAAGGATCGCAATAATTTGTTTAATTAAGTGCTTAACTGCAGTAAGGTCAATGTGGGTAAGACCGTCTACAAGGCAAGTCCGTCAACACGTTATAACTTTTGAATTTGAAAGCGTTTCCCGCTTTAGCGTCCAGTAGATAAAACAGTTTGTCGCGCTAGTTCCGGCACTTTAATTTAGATGACGCTGTGACAATAAACTTCAGAGAAATCCGCCTAAACAAGTCATCACGTGTATGGAACTCGAAGTCATAGTGCGACGGTCTCTGCTAATATTTTTTTTAAAAATAGTTGGTGACTAGATTTTGCGCCAGAAAGTAACTACAAATGTAATACAAGAACCGGCCATCTTTCTTCTGTATTAAAATTATCAGAAATTGGCTTAGTTTTGTAATTATACGTTCTATCATTTATCACATTAAAATTTCGTTAAGTTGGAAAGTCCGTCTACTATGTTACAAGGCAAGACCGTCATATGCCGGACTTCCCTGAAATCAGAGGTTACCAACTGTTTTTACGACTTCAATTATTATTACGATTTCATAAGGTAAAATTTCATAGATAAATCCTTTCAACATTGCACAAACTAAGCAAATCTTGCGCTATCAGTGCTAGGTGACGACATTATACATATTATACAAATTACTATTGATATTTTATTTGGGAAACCTAAAAAATAAGTAAGTACGTATAGTATAATTATTTGCCAAAAAAGGTTTACCACCCCATTTACGTAATATATGCCGGACTTGCCTTTGAATTCGAAAAATTGTGTTTATTTCGAATCTAAACCTTATTTTAACAAGTTGAAAGTACACTTTTCATCGTCTTGTTTCATTTTTTTTAGGATTCGAATACGAACATATAAGCACCCATAGTTTGGCTGATAACATTACTAGACGGACTTACCTTAAACTACACGGGAAGTCCGTCTACTCGCCGAAGTTTTAAAAATACTATTGTTTCTGCTTAATTTGTGATTAAAATGATCTGTCACTATAGCTCAACTATTATTTATGAAATTTTTCATCTTATGCGATTACAAGCGGTAACGTAGGTGAATAATTAACGCAGCTAGATCACTCCGAAGTAAAAAAAAAATGAAGTATGCCGGTCTTCCCCACATTGACCTTAATCTTGTTACGACACGGTTACACTTATGTTTAGAAGCGTGTAAATTTGGGGACGGTTGGTAGTTTTAATTTAAGGTATATGGTAAGGGGTAGCTTGTAGCCAAACCATGGCAACGTGATAAAAATTTGTAATGATTGAGCGTTTTTTGAAATGTTCAAGTACTGAAAAAAATAATTTGTCAAAATACGTCATACACGTGTATGTTGCCACCATCTTACTCGCTAATCCTGCCGCTAAGCAGCAGTGCTTGCACTGCTGTGTTCCGGTGTGGAGAGTAAGACAGCCGGGGAAATCACGAGCACAAGAGGCATTTCATCTTAGCCCTCTAGGTTGGCAACGCATCTGCGATCCCTCCGGGGTTGCGGGTGTCTATGGGCAGTGGTGATCACTTACCATCAGGTGACCCACTTGCTCGTTTTCCTTCCTATTCATATAAAAAATATATAAGTACATATAAAAATAAAAAAAATCTAGTTGTTGGTCCAAGATTTAATTTCAACACGAGCTAAATTAAATGAAGTGGACAACTTAGCCACATCCATACAAACAGTTCAAGATAAATAAAATCTTATAAAGAAAATACACCGAACTGAGAACCTCCTTCTTTTTGAAGTCAGTTAAAAAAGAAAAAAACGCAAATGTAGAAGGCTCTATGATGGTAAATAATACAACCAAATACTGTCACGGGAGATATAGTACACTAACGGACAGTACGTCCGCACTCGACCGAGGCCACGTCCAGAGTGCCGTCAGCGCCTGCACACTACAGCAAACATTGCGTGTGAATATTAAATATGTACATACATACATCTACCTACATTAATCATGCTTTTATCCCATAGCCTAGGGTAACAAGACCTAAAGGCCACGTTTAGCGTGACTGTGAGCACACGCGGACAGGGGAATCAAAAAATCAAAATAGTGATGGGTTGCTAGCAGCACCGCCCATTAGGTACTTAACAGGATTCCGAAGACTTTCGCCCATTTCCTCGATGGGTTTTTCGATCTTCTTTGCTCCTAAACCGGAATGGAAGAATAAGACTTTTGAAAAAAAAACTATGGTCACAATCCAAAGCGGAACCTGTTTTGAACTTTTGTATAGGAAATCCACCTGAACAATTATAGATGTAGGGATAAAAGGTCTCGCTGAACATTCATAAAAAATCCTACAGATAAATCTAGAACTTCGTCCTCCGTTGTTGATGTTGGTTAAAAATACACGTAACTAGGTATTTCAGACACTAGGTGAAAGATAAACAGCGTGTGAGCGAGACACATTATCATGCAAATTGCACTAGAGGAAACTGGGTAAAAGGTAATGTTTATTTTTATGGGTGCGTACTAGCAGAAACGGCCGGTAAACGAAATACTTACATAAACATACCGTCACTAAAATCTGCACAGATAGAAATTATCTTGAAAGTACGGATAGGTAGGCTTCCTTATTTGTTTGTGTATTGTTTTACGTACCTACTGATTTGTGATGTTCAATTAAGAGTATTTTGTATTGTATTGTATTGTAGGTTTACGCCAAAGACTTTTGATAAGAATATTTTGTTGTATAATGTGGCTTAGGACAACAAATAATTAATGGGGATGATAGAAGAGGATGGTAGGCGCACAGATCTCATAGTTTAAGACCTAGATTAACACGTAGCATACTTTTTATCACGGAAATTTGCATAGTTGTCGCGGGATAACGACCGAAGCTCTTCGAAGACGAATTTACGAGGAACAGCTAATTGTTTAGCATTCAATTATTTTACATCTTTTGTCTTCCGGACCGATTGGATCTGGGCCGAGGGCAGCATTTATTTGAAAAGTTTGTGTGATCTTTTGACAGCCTTTATCGGTTTATTAAGATAATCAAAACTTATTCGGAAATTGGAGAATTGGACAAAGTTCAATTTTAATCCTGTTATGTTTAAGTTGCAACAAATATTTATTGGCAAATGTCCTTCGAGTTTCTGAAATCAGAAGTTTGTGTAGAAGAGAAGTTTTAGCTCCAATATTGACTGAAAACAACATTATTCTCGTATTCAGTGCACATTATAATTGTCATCAGCAAAATATTACCTAATTCAAAACTCCAAGAATTTCATATCAACAGACGCTCGAATTCAGTTACCCATTTCAAATTAGCGATATGACAGGTCAAACTTTTACAGCATTTTAATTTGAAAACAGTTGAAAATTATAATCATAGTTGAGAACAACGAAGAACAAAAGCTGAATTTAACATTTGTGTTGAAATTCCTGGTTATGTTCCACGTAGCACAATGACTGCAAAAAAGTACAAACTACGAGTAACATAACATAGTAAGCAAACTACCTCTAATAAGCAAAATTCACGTTTACATGAGAAATATTCGTTAGGTACCTAATGAGGTTTGTGACCTTGGTACTTGCTTGGATGTAGCAGCCGAACATTTTCTAAAGGGTAAAACTAATTAGATGTTTTCAGAATGAGAATAGACTTCGGCCAGGATTGTAAAGGACTTAGAATTTATAAATTTAGTTTAGGCAGTTAATTTACTCTATAGAACTCTTAGAAATAGCAATTTTGGGTGTTATTGTTGGAGGATAAGAGATATTTTAATTTATCGTGTTATCTCTAAGGTTTCACTTCAATTAGGATTTTATAGCAAAAGTTGAATCCTGGTCAGGTTTCGAAGACATGAAGTACCTACTCATCGGACTGTTGTTTTTGCAATAGGTAGTTTGAGAAATAACTACGATTAATAAGTATTTTTTAGAGTTCCGTGCTAGCACTCAAATGCTCCGCTTAATAAAAGGGTCCGTCTGTCCATATGGCATAGGGTTGTATTTTTTAATACATACATACACAAATCACGTCTTTATCCCTTACGGGGTAGACAGAGCCTAAAGTAACAAGACCTACAGGCCACGTTTAGCAAGATTGTAGGCATATAGGTGGAAAATGGAATTAAAAAGTGATGAGTTGCTAGCCACATCACCTATAACATGATTCCTATGATTTTACCAATTCCTGCGATGGGCTTTTACCATCTGCGCGAGAAGAGAAGCAACTGGTACATTCTATGTTTTTTCTTAGCTCCCAGAGCAGCATGGAAGTACCTATTTCATTTTAGTCAAACTAATATAATAAATGCGAAAGTATGGATGGATGGATGGATGGATGGATGTTTTATTGTTACTCAATCACGCCAGAACGGCCTAACGGATCTGGATGAAATTCGGCACATAGATAAAGAAAAGCCTGGAATAGCACATAGGCTACTTTTTATCCCGGAAAATTGCGTAGTTCCCGCGGGATAGCGATAAACGAATTCTTTGCAGACGAAGTCGCTGGCAACAGCTAGTATTGTAATAAACCTGAAGTTACTTTGGTCGTTGTTGGTTACGTTACATAGTGCTAGTAGGTTACTTTGTTTTTTTCGGTATTTTACGTATTTTAACTAATATTTGGAACAGTTGTTAAATCTAACTAATATTATAAATGCGAAAGTATGGATGGATGGATGGATAGAAGGATGGATGGATGGATGTTTGTTTGTTTGTTACTCAATCACGCCAGAACGGCCCAACGGATCTGGATGAAATTTGGCACATAGATAGAGAAAAGTCTGGAATAGCACATAGGCTACTTTTTATCCCGGAAAATTGCGTAGTTGCCGCGGGATAGTGACAAACGAATTCTTTGCAGACGAAGTCGCTGGCAACAGCTAGTAAAGAATAAAAGAACATTGACGGGCTATATTAAATTCTCCTATTTTCTACCCCCCCTTATTCATAAACGTTCTAGGCTTCTGCTAACTTAGCAATCGTTTGTCCTTATCTGTGAAAGGTAAATGACAATGTGACAGATAAGGACAAACGATTGTTAAGTTAGCAGATGCCTAGAGAGCGTTTATGAATAAGGGGGTAAATAATTACTTTGCCTAAATATCTCTGAATATCTTATCGAACTGTATTTTGGGATAACTACACTACAACTTGGGAAATGTCATTTCTCTTTTGTATAAAACAGAAACCTTTATTGAAATTTCTGTGACTTTTTCCTCTATCCTTGAGATTATAGCGAAATCATTGTTTGTCTCTCTGAATCACTCGGACAAAGGCATCCGGTTTGGATTGGACCATCGACCATTGGCAATCGATTTTATACAGTTTGACCCAGTTAAATGAATTAGATCACCATATATAATAATCCTTCGTTCTGTGGTTTGGGAATGACGCGTTTCTACAAATCTTTATTCAACTTGCAGCATTCTTATGCAAGAAAGTTGTCCGCTTCAAAGTTTGCACACCATTTTTCGTATAACCACATCGGTCGCGGTCAGATGGAATTATACGAGGTGCCTTGGATTGTTCTAGAATATTTTAGCAGGTTGAGTTAGTAATCGACGCTTGAAGGGAGAAATGTCATAAGCGACACAATGGTAATTTTACAGGAGAGCCAAAAAACCGCGCAATTTTTTGAAAAAAAATCATTATAATTCTATTTGTTAACTTATTTTAGAAAATCAACTTTGTACATGATCATAGTGGTGTTCTCTATATAATGTGTTTAATACATTACCCAAAAAAGTATTATATCAGGATTTAGTGTCGCTTACGCAAATTGGTCCCAAAAACAGCAGGAGGTAAAATGATCTAACCAAATTATGTGACGAAAAATGAATCGAGTAAAAGAGTCTAACCGGAAAAATGTTTTGAAAGATAATTAAGAGAAACTATCCAATCGCAAACATTTCAAATTTAATATCACGATTATATTATACAAAAGTCACTATGGCCCAGAAATTTAATCAAGATAAATAATCTAACTGCAATGAGCGATAATTTTAAATTTCAAAATATTTGATCTTACCTTGAATTTGCCTCTCATTTTATTTCTTTTCTACATTAATCACCACCAGAATTTTATTTTAGTCATTAATAAAAGAAGTAAATGTAACGCCTGTTACGAAATTAAATTTTTAATAAAAGAAAACAAAATTAGATGTAGTTACCTACATACTTACTACTTCACCTATCCAAGAAAATACAAAAAAAATAAAATTACTAAACAATCATCAGAGATCAAAATATAGTTATAATAATATAAATAATATAATACTTAATTATCAAACAACTTGTCGACCACTGTCGGGAAAAGTATGCTTGAAGTGTGTTTGGAGTGGAATCTTTTTGTGACAAACAATATGTTTGCACATAAAAAGATCCATATGTACACCAGGGAAGGAAGTGCGAAGAGTATGATTGATTTTGTGCTCGTGGATGAAAGATTGAGGGTTAAAGTCAGGGACACTCCTGCATACCGCGGAGTCGGCATCCATACAGACCACCACCTGGTGATATGCCGAATTAGTGGTCTGTTTAAGCGATGGCGGCACCGGGTCAAAGAACCCACTAGTGTCCTAGAGCGAATAAAAGTAGAGAATCTGCAAGACGAGAATGTAAGAGAAAAGTACAAGGATGAATTAAAAAGTCGATTTGGTGATGTAGATGAGGTATGTGAGATAGAAAAGGTGTGGACGGCATTTAAGGAAGGAGTTATGAATGTTGCTACTGAGGTGTGTGGGGGTGGGGTGTGCAAAAGAGGAAAAGGAAGAAAGAAGAGGAACGTAATGGATGGATGCTGAAGTACAACAGGTGGTGCGAAAAAAGAAGAAGGCATGGTTGGATTGGTTAGCAAAAAAGGCTAATCGAAGAATACAAAAGGTGACGGATGAAGAAGTATGTAAAGCGTAAGTCGTATACAAAAGAGTGAAAGGATTAGTAAAGACGACTTGTGACAGAAAGAGGGAAGAATATAAGGATAGTTTTGATAGGAGGCTTTCTGATGACTTCCGTTCCGGACAATATCCGGAAAATATTAAGATGTTCTGGAAGTCTATAAAGACAGCCCGTGGCAAAATCACAGCCTTGGAACTGAGTGAAATCAGAAGGAATATTTTGAAAGTTTGTTTGAAAGAGCAGAAGAAGCAGTGCAAGTACCGGCTCATGCCGGAGAGAACAGTGAAAGTAGTCAGGAAAATGAGATAGGTATGGATGAAATTGTGAACGCCATGAAAGGAATGAAGTTAGGAAAGTCTGCGGGGTATGATAGGGTGTCGGTCGAAATGCTGAGAGCCGGTGAAGGCGTGGTAGTTAGTCAGTTGTGCCACCTTTTCAACTTGTGTTGGACGAACGGTCGGGTACCGGAGGATTGGTGCGAGGCCGTGATTGTGCCGCTGTACAAGGGAAAGGGGACACAACTAGACTGCAAAAATTACCGCGGAATAAGCCTTCTCAGCGTCGTCGGCAAACTGTATGCAAAGGTATTGAAAGAGTTATAAGAGAGACCGATGAGAAAATATGGGATGTACAAGCGGGTTTTAGAAAGGGATTGGGATGCACGGATCAAGTCTTCTCCTTGCGGCGTATAACCGAAAAGTATATGGCCAAAGGCCAGAGAATATACTGCTTATTAGTCGACTTGGAGACGGCTTATGACAGGGTGAAGCATGGGGTGAACAGTAATCTGATACAAGCACTAAAATCTCTCTATGACGATTCTAGTGCTTGTGTGAGGATAAACAGGGCATACACTGAATGGTTTAGCATCGAAAAAGGTGTAAGACAAGGATGTGTTGCGTCACCGTGGCTGTTCAACCTTTTCATGGATACGTGCTTGAATGATTTGAAAGAGAATGACTGTGGACTAAGGATAAACGAGTTAACCATTAAATGCCTCCTATGTGTTGTTAGCATCGTCGGAGGAGGAGTTGCAAAGGATGGCTAACATTTTATGTGGGGCATTGGAAAGGAAAGGTATGAAAGTTTTTTTTTTTTTTTTTTTTTTTTTTTTTTATCATTTATTTCGGACATCAAGGTCCATATCGGGTTAGTAATACAACTTAGAGCACTATGTTAGTTAATTAAAATTAAAATGGAAATAAAAAATAAAATAAAAATATCATCATCTCCAGCCTATATACGTCCCACTGCTGGGCACAGGCCTCCTCTCAGAATGAGAGGGCTTGGGCTATAGTTCCCACGCGGGCCCAGTGCGCATTGGGAACTTCACACACACCATTGAATTGCTTCGCAGTTGTGTGCAGGTTTCCTCACGATGTTTTTCCTTCACCGAAAAGCTCATGGTAAATTTCAAATGAGATATCGCACATAAATTCCGAAAAACACAGAGGTGCGAGCCCGGGATTCGAACCCACGACCCTCTGCTTGAGAGGCCACAGGTCAAACTACTAGGCTACCAAGGCTTTTTTACTACTAGGCTACCAAGGCAAAAAAAATATAAAAACAAATTATACAAATTTAATTTAATTTAATACTACAAGCACAAAATTACATATAAAGCAACATTGGGTGAAGATCATTACTTGATTTGGCCAGTAATGATCCCCACCCAATGCTTTGTCATGGGGCAGTCCAGGCGGTCCGCAAACATGCTCAGGATGCTGTTGGAACTGGCGCGCACCCTGTTCAGCAGCGACGCAACTCTTTTCCTTCTGATGGCGTGGAAGCCGTCAGTGTGAGCTTCCGCGAACATACCCGACGCGCTACAGCGTCGCGGCAGCTTCATCAGCATCCTGAATATGTTGTTATACTGTACCCGGAGCGCACTGTATGCGCGCTGCAAGTGACTTACCCACAGGCTGCTGGTGTAGAAGGTTTGGCAGTATGCCCTAAACAATGTAATTTTAACCTCCTTTGTGCAACGTGCAAACCTGCGAGCTATCATGTTGCCTCGCACAGACAGTGCCCTCCTCTCCCTCTCTATATCCAGATCATCTCTCAAGTCCGGCGTGACCACATGCCCCAGATATTTAAATTTGTCTGTCACCTCAAGAGCAACACCGCCCAACACTACCGGAGGCACAACTGTGGGGTTATATTTATCTGATTTGAATACAACAACCTCACTCTTTTTAGAGTTGTACCTCAGGCCATGTTGCTCGGCGTAGCCCTCACATTTGCTAACCAGTTGCCTAATTGCATTGATGGAGGGACCCAGCAGCACCATGTCATCAGCGTAACTAATATTATTAACACTGATACCGTCAATATAGCATCCTACATGCATGCTGCTGAGCTCCTCAATCAACTGGTTTACATAGAGGTTGAACAAAATAGGCGACGACAGCCCCCCTTGCCTGACACCACACTCGAGCTTGTACTCATCGGACATCGTACTTGCCCACCTTACCTGATTAACCTGGTTGCTGTACCAGTATTTGAGGAGCGTAACACATTCTGCTGGCACAGTCGTACGACTCAGCTTTTCCCATAATACATGGTAAGCCACCAGGTCAAACGCCTTTGACAAGTCCAAGAAGCACGCGTATACGGGTGTTTTCCTGTCCTTGTAGTACCCGACAGCCCGCTTAAGACACACAATAGCCGATTCCGTAGACAAACCTGCTCTAAACCCAAATTGTGCGTCATGTAGCTTTATGTGTTTTTTGAGCTGTTCATTAATCAGACTATCGAGAACTTTAGAGATAACGGTAGCCAGCGATATAGGTCTATAGTTTGAGATGTCAGACACGTCCCCCGTCCTGTTCTTTACTATGGGCACAACTATCGTCCTCATGAGATGATCTGGCAGGTACGCATGTCGCAGGCACAATGTAAAGAACATAGCCAACACGCGAGGAAGATGAACTCCAGCGTACTTAAGATGTTCGATGCTGAGACCATCATGCCCTGGAGACTTACCGCGCTGCATAGCCTTTATGATTGATGCCACATCTCTGGCAAAGAACATAATACTGCTGTCTCCCGCAATGGTCTCACCATCGAAAACCTCCTGTTGTCCACTAGTTAGAGATGATTTTACAGTGAACAGCTCTCTAAAATTGTTAGCTATGTCCCTGGAACCGACCACGCCACCAATGCTCACAGGGACACCGGGTCGTACATTAAGTTTTTTTGTATTACTCCAAAAGCTTTTAAAGTCTTTCGCCGCATGGTTCATTGCTAGGATGTCTCTTTTTATTTGCTCCTCTCTGTCCTGACACCACTTAAGCTTGGACTTAAAAAGCCGTCTTGTTTGGCACATGTCCCCATATATAGGTCCTGAGGAAGGCTTTCCAGCCTCTACCCAACTTAAAAACTTTTGCCGAGCCTCCCTGTGAACACCAGCTAAGTATGTGTTTATTCCACCCCACAATATAGCCCTTCTTTCTTTTGCATTTCTTTTTCTTACTGGACTGCTTGGCTGCTTTTGTCAATATGTCAATTATTTCATCATACATTTTGTCCAATACCAATTTGTGTTCTAACGTACTACATCTACCTTCCGCACAATGCCTTAACTCAGAGGGAAATTGCAAATCCTTCAGTCGGTCATGACACAATTTATGGTACAATTCTACCTGTGCATTTTGCCTGTCCCCCCATACTACATCGTCATGCGGTGTCGCATGTGTATTGATATTTTTAATATGCACGTTGCCTATATCACATTCAATTACTAGCGGCAGATGGTCGGACCAGTACACGTCCTGCTTAACCCACACATTCAATACAGTTTCCCGAGCGGATCCTGTGACGATGCAATGATCCAACCACCTGTTACAACCATGCGCCTCACTCACAAAGGTGTATGTGTCAGATGATGCACCCAGCCTCTCTAAGTCAATACAATACCAGTTTTGCTCAGTACAAAATTGCACTAATTCATTGTAAAATAGCTCTTTCGGGTGCGCGTTAAAGTCACCAAGTACACACGGCAAAATAATTCGGTAAGCATAGGCACGCACACAAACGTCGTCTATGTGTTGAGTACCGACATGAACATTACGTAGAATCCACATGTGAATGTGTGAGTGAGTTCGATCGTATATCTACCCTCTCAGTACAGTTTTTTTTAGTAATAAGATAAATAAGTAATGTCGCTGTAAATTACCTATTTATTATATAAACAACAACAATAACTATAAAATAACAATGAAGAAAGTTGCAATTATTTTAGTTAGGTAGTTTATAATAAACTAAGTTAAAAATAATTACAAATTAAACTAAAAAATCCCCTTGGTATCGTGCCTGGCTCAAAGGTTTAAAAATTCAATATCTCCGGTTTAAGTTAATTCTGCAGAAATAATGTAAAAGTATTGTTTTATTTTTGCATTTTCCTAAAAACATTTTACATTATTATCTTACATTGGATATTGTCATCGCAAGTGTAAGGCAAGAGAGAAGGCACCCCGGATCGAGTCTTACTTTGACCTTGAATCTTTAAATTTATGCAATCTGACGCATTGAACTATTATTACCAGCGTAGTAGCAGCTACCATCTCACTGATTCAACTTGTTATATTTTTATTTGTCATCAAGTCTGGTCTGAGATTCAATTCCAACATTTCCAACCAATATTCCTTACAACCAGCATCGCCATTTAAATAACATCCAAAAATGTCATTTCTTCTAGGATTCGAACTCGGTTTACTAGAGAGCGAGTGCACAAATCAAGTATCCGACTTGCCTTTGTGACCGCTGAGCCACCGAGACATTTAATATAGTTGGTGAATTTATGAATTACTACGTCCAAACTGTGACTACTGCATTTGCAATGTGTAAATAGTTGTTTAAAGAGCAATGAAATAAGGTTGAAATTTGCTAGACGATGCACATTTTATTAATTGCCGTCTAACAATATAAAGTATATTCTACCCTCAAATTATTAGTAATATGAATTTGTCAACGCTAGCCGCCATTCGTTACGCCTTGTTTTACGAGTGGTTTTACAACAACGAACTGTTTCATTTTGCCTTTGAAATACCTTGTGATTTGCAAAATATGGATAGTCATCATCTTTTTTGAAAAGAGCAGAAATTATTGTTCTTTACGAACAAAATATTTCTATAAGGAATCGCAACTCGTTTATTGAAATCGGTAAGTAGACAAAATGTCTGATAAAATAATTACTTCTTATTTTACATCAAATTTCTTATAACTTTCTTTGACGAAGAATGTTTTTTATTAAACTTCATTTATTTTGCAGCGGAAGACTTCAATTATGGATTCACCGTTATGCAGACTTCGGGCACAATAAGAATATTCCTTCTGTGTCAAAACAAGAAGTCTCATCTTCACGCCATTTGACATAAGTAGTTGCCGCACACGCTAAAGGGACCTATTTCACATCAACGAGAGACAATGTTACCTACGTTGTGTGCGACTTCATCTGCATGTTGCAGGATAGCATTGTCGTAACTCGTAAACCAGCAAAAAAAAATACTTCCGCGGATCAGCCAGCATAGAAGAAACAGAATGAACTTTGATCGTGAATATTTATAATTTTGATTCGAATAGGTAATAATGTAGTGATTTTTAGTGATGAAAAACCATTTACGTCTGAAAAAGATGAACGAAAAATTTTGTGGCGAAAAGTGCTTGGATGTCATCCATGGGATTTGTGAGTTAGTGGGTTGGGGGTCGTAATAACAGTGCTAAAAAAAAGTGATGTGTGACCTATTTCGTGCATAACAATGTTATTGTGTCATAGTCAAAGACTGGCTGAGCACCCAACAAGTTTCCTTAACTGTTATTAACTGGGATCCATCTGATATAAAATCCAAAGCAAATTTAGGTAGCTTAGTCACTTGAAAGTGGAGATTTAATCCAGTGTGCAATGATGTTATTGTTAATGGCTGTCATTTAACATGTCGATTCATTTCACCACTGACTTTATTTCTCGACAAATAAAACGTTTCGTTCATCTTTCTCAGACTTAAGTAAACTTAATAAATCGGAAATTCTTATAAATGATACTCTTTTCAAAACCTTTGTTAATTCGAATAAATTAAATCTTAAAAATAGCCCTTTTGTGGTGTGCATTCAATTTACCATTTGTATTGTAATTTTAAATTATGTTTGTAACAGAAATTTTTAATTAACCTAAAATCATACTGGTCACTATAGTGTGTGTTGTTTTACGAATAAATGTTGTCCTTCTTCTGTTATATTATAAGGAATAGCATGCAGTTTTATTTTGCTAATTTAATTAGTTATAGTCTTATGGTAATAATAATTACTTAAATGTTGTAATAAACAATTTGAAACAATGATTTTATTTTCTTATTTTGTTCTTTTACTTTCTTTTTTTCTTGTTTGAAGTAGTCATGATTTGGTTTTGAGATAGTTAGGTATAAATTGAAAAAAAAAAATACAAAATAGATACATTTGAGCAAGATTCGAACCGAGGTCTTTAACATTCATAGTCCTAATCAGTACGACTGAGCCACCGCGCTCATGTTATTCATGACGAAATTATTGTTCCATTGAGCAAAATCGTTTGAATAACAATAACCTATACCAAAAGAGATATGTGAAGGTAGTCAGAGAACATAATCAGCACACATAGGCCATGTTAGTGTGAATACTCGTGTGGATACAAAACCATTTTGTTGTGTGTGTAATTAAGGCAGCGGATAGGTGCGGATGTGTGTATAGAATGACACACATGGACAACTAGGGTGCATACCGAATAGTTTTGCTGTGTGTACATACACCGTTTCTGTATCTGTATTTTCATCCATAATTGCATTTATTTCTCCCAGGCATTCCGTAAAAATAGGTAAATTATCAATCAAGTTCACAGGCATGTAAACACTAAACATTATCACAGATCTATTATTTAATTTTATTTTGATGCCTGACAGCCGCACATTATCACTTTTAAGAACGGAGACCGACTGAAACGCGCTCTTTCGCCATAGAATAGCAACACCGCCATGCGGCCTTCCCGTTAGTACCCCAGCCGCGGTGTCCACTGCAGAAGTTCCCGTATACGCAAAGTCATTGTGAACCGAACCGAGTAGCGGAATGTCGCATGGTAGCAACCAGGTCTCCTGAAGTGCTATGACGTCCGCCTCCGCACACAACGACCTTACCCCCTCAATCGAGCGCTTTAGAGATTTACAATTGAAGCTAATTAATTTACACAACAATGAACCAGAGGCTAAACTCATATTTACCAATATCAATTATGTATGTACCTATTATGATCAACAATTTTAATCTTACTGCCGTGACTTAAAATATATTAAATATATTAATATATTAATTAATTAATTTATTTATTTATTTAATAGCCGAAAGCGGTTAGCCAAAAAGAAACCGTTAACAAGATTAAGATAGTATACAGCTAACTATATAAACAAATATTCAACTTAAATAAATAGCACAAAATCAAAATTAAACAGCAGGTACAGTTGCCTCAACCACTCGTTTGCGGTTCCCGGAACCATTCTGTGCGTCTCTAAAGCTCACAAAACGCCTGAACACGACACCTGCTGGCCACAAGGAGCTGTCCATAAACATTTCAAGCTTACTACTGGAGACAAACATCTTGTAAGAGTTATATTCCCTCGGTCTTCGCATGTTTATTTTAATAAGTGACACTTTTTCGCTCGTTCTTTGTAGTATGTACTCCCTGATGTCATCTTCTAATACTTCTTTGTGCACGTTAGAAATATACACAGGAGTTTTGCTTTCGGCCGCCTTAAATTTATTTTTAACATCCAGTTTCGCACGTCCCTGTTCTCCAGTAAAAAAGTTTTTCAGACGTTTACGTTGCACTAATTCCCATTTCTCATCTCTCTCCTCTGGTTTCCATTCTTCTCCATTTCCTACAATTTCGGAAAAAGACAAACGTTTCGATAACGGTTTATTTTTGTTTATATTCGACGGTGAACGCACATTATTTTTCTCAATCATATCAATCTTTAGTCGACCGTCCACGCAACTAGCATCCGTATCTTCATTGCATTCGGGTGGGAATCGCCCGCCATCGTGTTCACGCGCTTCATCCTGTGACTCTGCATTGTCGCTGTGTTTAACTACTGGTTCTGTACACAAGTGGGATGGCGATAGAATATTATTCGCGCGCGACGGAGATGACACATTGCTCGTCCGCCACACGGATTTCGCCTGCGTGGGTATCACCGTCAGCTGTTTAAATTCAAACGGTTGATGACTCATCGAATGATCGGTGTTATTATCGTTATCACTGATTATAGGTCGACAATTGCTTGGAGTTAGAAACGCCATTGGACCACTATCAAGCAAATAAGCGCCCCTTTTTTTGTTTACATTAGCCTGACTCGATACTAGTGACCCATATCTGTTTTCATACCACTTTTTTTCCATGTCTTCTAATTGTTTCGTTGTTGCATATGTACTCTTAATATTCTGGATCTCTGTCTTTAATCGCACAATATCTTTAAGCAAGGTGGTCACATAATAATGTGAGCAAGACGAAAGCTATGGTATTCGGAAAAGACGATAGCATGACAGAATGTGAGATTATGATTGCGGGTGAGAAAGTAGAACAGGTAAGAGTTTGTATAACTGGGCTCGGCTTTTACAACAGATGGAAAGTGTGAAAGAGATATTGAAAGAAAAGTGACTGCAGGAAACATGGTCAATGGAGCGCTGCGCGCCTTTGTGAGCAGTGAGAAGGTGTCAAAGAAGGCGCGTCTGGCTGTTCACAGAGCGGTGCTCGTTGCAACACTAATGTACGGTAGCGAAAGTTGGGTATGGCAAAAGAAGCATGAAAGTAGAATAAATGCAGTAGAAATGAGACCGTTAAGAAGTATGGAAGGTGTATCACTGAAAGATAGAATACGGAATAGTGTGATAAGGGAACGTGCTGGTGTGAAAGAAGGTATAGTGACTAGGATAGAAAAAAGTATGCTTAGTTGGTTTGGTCACGTAGAGAATGACGGCCAGGTCAAGAGTACCCGAAACCGACGAGCATGTATGAAGAGATTGATGAATGTGGATAAAGCGAAAGAGATATGTCAGGATCGTTCGTAGCAAGTGGAACAAAATAGTCTCTGCCTACCCCTGTGGGAAAGAGGCGTGACGATATGTATGTATGTATGTCGACCACAAACATTTTTTGACACAAACATAATCACAAATTTAATTGATCACTCCAGACCTAATCACACTCATAATATGAGATCTTCACTTTCTTCGTGTTCGCATATGCAGCATGCGTATCCCGGCGCTTTTCAAGGCCACTATCTAAATATCGCATTTTTCTATGCATTATTCACCTAAAAGTAAAAGAGTTTACAATAATACACAACGAAATCATTGGTAAAAAATATTTATACCGTAAATCATTAGCATTTATGTATGAAATTACTTAAGATGTAGTACAGCTCGATCAATTACGCCTACCTACACGTCCCGAAGCGTACTGAATTTATTTAGATGGCGTTTGTGTGGTACACACGTTTCGGCGGACGATGCGTATGCAACACCTAAAATATTTTAGATGGGTAATAACAGACTTTTTTAAATGCGCTCTATTGATATAAATACGTTCTGTTTTAGAAACATGTATAGAAAAAGTTATCTAACAACTAGCTCGAATACAAATTATGTGTTTTTTAAAACGATCTACTCAACCTCCTAGTTTATATTTATATCCAGGTAAAAAGGAATAAGCGACAGTAGTGATTAAAAATTATTGCAAGTAAAGTAGGATAAGCGACATGATTATCGAAACTAATATCAGTAAAAAGGTGATAACCTACAATAGTGCGGATAATAACATTTAGGTTATTTGATCTAAGCCATTTTTTGTTTTTATGTAGATATAGGTAAAATGATATAATGTAAATAAAAATACGTTATACGATGAGGTAAAAAAATATAACCGACAAATGGAAGGATAGTCGTAAAAAGCCAAACCGTCTAAGGTACATTGTCTAAAAAATCATTTTATCTAATCTCCAATATTCAGAAATTTAAAAAAAAAGACGTCGTTTAGTAAAAAAAATAGGTCGGTGTCTCTAAAAATCACCGATGGGATAAGCGACACGAAAGTCGTCATACGCACACGAGACTTAGCCCATTCGACGCGGAAAAATCTGCTGATTTCAACGATATATATAACTCAATATCACAAAAAATGTCGCTTATGACATTTCTCCTTTCAAGCGTCGGTATGATTGAACACTCCTGTGAAAGTTTCATTGTAATTTTTGATTAAAAATTAAGTCACCTCTATGACGCATCCACTTTGAATATCGACCAATGTAAATGTGGATATAGCAAATTTCAAGATTCTAAGTACACGAGAAAAGCCCTGTAGATTTTGATTCCCTTGTGAGTTTTTTTTTTAATGTGAATAGGAAGGCAAACGAGCAAGTAGTCACCTGATGGTAAGCGATCACTACTGCCCATAGATACCCGCAACCCCCGAGAGATTGCAGATGCGTTGCCAACCTAGAGGACTTAGATGAAATGCCTGTTGAGTTTCAAAAATTTGCGGAAATTTGCAGCATAAATGGCTGTATCTTTTGATTGCGTTGGCCTAGAAGTTTGATTTTTTCACAGCTCCAAGGAAAAGTAGACTTGAGTATTTGATATAAATTTCAGCTTGATACCTCAACGGACGGACGGTCTGACAACAAAGTGATCCTATAAGGGTTCCGCTTTATCCTTTCGAGATGCGGAACCCTAAAAACAAAGAAAGTAACAAAGTGGCAACACAACGAAAAACAAAAACGCGCGAAATCGCCGTGAAAATACTCAGCCTTATTATGTGTGTGCCATAGAGTTTCGTTTATCAGTGCGCCGCAGAAAACGAATTTACCGACGTCTTTATGACAGGATTACAGCGTAATTACGTCCAACCCTAGATACGATGGGGCATTAACAGGGTTGCTAGTTGCGAAAATATTTTATCGTTGAAACAAATTAAAAAACCCACTGAAATGTTTCTTTCAACCAGCTATTCAATTTAAGAGAAGCTTGAATAGTGAAATTAGTTTATTTCTTGAGTCCTTTAGAAACGCGTTGACTACAAAATAAGTAAACATTTCGAATTAAATTAGAAATCCGTTTCATTGACTTATGAGAATAGAAACCGTAGTTTCATAATACTTTACAACGACTGTTTAGAGCTCAAAATACTGTGTTGCGTTGTGTTCATACTACATTAACATCATATCATATAGCTAACACGAATTATTTTTAAACACATAGCAGGCCACAGGCCTCCTCACAGAACGAAAGAGCTTGGATATAGTTCCCAGGCGGGCTTATTTAATTAACAAAAATTTACGGAGTATCTTAAAAATGGCTTCTTCAGAAAATATACCCGTATATTCCGATAGATAATTTGTGTCTGGTAACCCCAGCCGTTGCTGGGAACATTTCTTTTTATTCCCCGACATGGGACAGCGGGAAAAAATAAGTTGCCATCTTATAACCTTCCTTTAATCAAAGGGTCGGGGGCTAACAGGGCGTTATGTGCATCGTTTAGATTCAAGTGGTGCTAATTTGTCACTCGAACCGGGCGGACTGGGAATTGCACCCCGTTTGAAGTGGTTTGTTACGTTAGAAGGGTACAAGTTAGTTTGTTCCGTTCAATTCTACCGAAGTTCGAGTATAACGTTTTCAAAAAATGTTTTTTATGACGATTTTGATTAGCAAAATATCATTTACTACATGATGAAGTTACTTAATAGAACTTACTAAAAAGGCATTTGCGTCAGAGAGAGGTTAGCTGTAATTAAGTTGTATAATGTCAAAAGAGGTTACTTAATAATAATTTGTCGATATGTATTAGGTAGGTACATAAAAATTTGAAGTTAATAAAAAAACAGAAAAATGGAGAACTTTTTCGTCTTTTGAAGTTTATAAAAGAATTACTCAAATAACTTACTGAATCGCGTTACTTAGCGGAGGTTAAAATATCAATTGAAAGGAGTATCAAATAGTTTATTTATTAATTTATTTATAAGCCTTTTTATTCCGAATTCGCTTCAATTTCAGTAAATACATGTTTTTTGTTGTTGTTGTTATTGTCGTTTATTTTTGTATTTATTTATTAAACTGTCGCGAAATTCGGCGTGCCTCATGGCATAGGCCTCCTCCGTGTATTGGAGGGTTTGGGCTATAGTTCCCACGCGCGCCCAGTGCGGATTGGGAACTTAACACACACCATTGAATTTCTTCGCAGATGTGTGCAGGTTTCCTCACGATGTTTTCCTTCACCGAAAAGCTCATAGCAAATTACAAATGTAATTTTCGCACATAAATTCCGAAAAACTCAGAGGTGCGAGCCCGGGATTTGAACCCACGACACTCTGCTTGAGAGGCCACAGGTCAAACCACTAGGCTACCACGGCTTTTTTTTCATCAAATAGTATCAATGAACAAACCATAGCATTGATAGCGCATGTTTTTGTTCATTTCTAAATTCAAATCAAATCGAATAAAACTCTGAAATGATTCAATCCTAAACAAACGAGTTGAGATAACGGATACAAAAAAATTTGGGTAGAATTTTCCGATCCAAATTCTGACAAACTAGTTGCCGCTAAAACAGTGTCTGGGATCATTAAAACGCTTCAGTTTGTATCAAACCACGGCAAAGTGTGTCAATCGTTGTGACCAAGCTGCAAAGCAAAGTGAATGGTTTTTCAAGTTTCGCGGGGAAAGGGAAGCGTCTATTCATCCCACATAATCCATCCAGCTGTCACACTGTCTATTCAGGCTGCATCGAGTGATTTTATCGATAGATTCACGACTGGGATATGTAGGATAGGTAAAGATGTTGAATCACCAGAGGTTTTGCCATTAACCGAAGTTTTGGTTGTTAAATACATAAGCTTTTCTTTGCTGATCGACTGTATTTTCAGTTGATTGTATAATAACTTAACGGCCGCTTTTTGTTGTGCAAGTTTTTTGGGACAACTACAGAACGTCAAATTGTATTCCTACACTACATTTAGTAGGTGTTTCCCTAGTATCTAACCTTCGAAAATGATTGAAAATGGATCTAATTTAGGAGATATAAGAACATTTCCGAAGTGGCGCTAGTTTCACGGCTGGTGTCGCCTTAATAGACCCTTTTTTGTTTTAAATTTAAGATCTTGAGCGAGAATTAATAATCTTCGTTTAAACCGGGTAAATTGCTTTTGCATACCTTGTGGCCAACTCGCCTTTACTTTTTGATCCCTCCACAAGATGGATTCCCTTAATTAAGTTTAAATAAATAAACTGTGCTTAAATGATAAAAAAATAACTCAATGCTGGAAAATTAAGTGGGCTATCACTTCGGCACAAATCGATAATTATTTTACAGGAGAGTTTTAGACTGATTCGAATTAGCTAAAGAATTTTTCAACGGAATTAGCGACCAATGGAAGAAAATAAAATGGATAGTCTTACATAAAACTCAGCAGCACGAAAATATGAAATATATGGGTAGTTGTAAGATAAACAAAAGTTTGTAGCTAATTAAGACTCTTCTATGATATTCCGAAGAGGCTAATGGATGTCACGAGTGACCGCAGAGCTGGCAGCTCTTTTAAACAGCGCATTGGTGTTGCTGTCTAAAGGGGAAATGTTGCTGTTTGTGTCTATTACAATAAACGTTTTATTTAGATAATAGATAATGATAATGATAATATATTTATTTGCATAGAATATGGTTACATAATATCGATGATATATAATTTAGATGGTCAGGCATATTCAGCTGCTCATGCAACGTTCAAATATTACAATTATGCTTAATATTATTATTAGTTACTATAATGTCAATACTTATAAATTATTACTATTATTACATTATCACTATTATTATTATTATATAATGTCAGAAGGTATAAAATTATTACGTAACAGAACTAAGATATTCATTTACAGAGTAGTTAAACATTGTTGCATGAGATATTTGTCAATTTCTATTGTAAATGATTTGTCTTCTTTCACTTTAACATGTTCCGGCAATTTATTAAAAAGCTTCTTAGACATATAGTACGCATTTTTCTTAGACAAATTAAGATTTGGTTTTGGCAGCGCCAACTCATCCTTTCCCCGACATCTAGTAGTAGTAATAAAGCGAAATTCTTATTTGGTCACATTTTTAGTACCTAGTAAGGATTACAAAGGTTACAGGTACTTTCTTTTTATGGAAATTCATGATTCCATGCCCTAAGAATTACATTTTTTAAAAGTGTTTTGAAGCAATTATTTTTCAAAAATGTAGATATAAAAACACGTATATGCGAAAGCAATAGTAATTAAAATGAACACAAAATATTTACCTGGCTACTCCGCTACTTACGTGCATCGGTTGTGCTCTGACTTTGAGAATGATCCCGTAGAGGGATCGAAAAGCGCGTCAGTGTTTGTGTGGTGATAGGATTAATAAAGTTTGTGGGATTTGTGTGCGTTTTGTGTGGCAGTAATGGTGGGAGGGCTTGCATGCAAAACGTATATATTTCGCACAGGCTTGGTTATCTTGCACGTAAGTAGTGGAGTAGCAAGGTAAATATTTTGTGTTCATTGAAATGGACCTCCGCAAAGTAACGCCTGATTCAATAAAATAAATAGTAATTACTTGGGTTCCCATCCCCGTCAGTTCTGTTGCCACGTGTATATTGATTTCAGATTTATTGTCAACCAATTGAATAGAGTAGCTACATTGAGAGGTTATTTGGGGCGATTCCTTCCGATCCCTGAATAAAATCCTCGTAATATGTTAACAGGAGGGATCCGCTTTGTGCTACTCAGCTAAGAGTTTTTTATTTCCCTGCGATAATCAATGAATAAGTAATTGTAGGAGCTCATGATTTTGGTACATATAAATATAAATCACGTCTTTATCCCTTACGGGGTAGTCAGAGCCTAAGATGAGACCTAAAGGCCACGTTTAGCATGATTGTGGGCCTATACAGGGTGTATCAGATACCCCCTAACAATAATCCACTGGGGTATATAACCATAGCTATAGAAGCTAAAAAAATATTTTTAAAAAAATTGGAGTAAAAAATTTTTTTAGCTTCTATAGCTATGGTTATATACCCCAGTTGATTATTGTTAGGTGCTATCTGATACACCCTGTATAACAACTTGTAGTTATAGAAGAGCGGGACCTCCTGGCACAGTTATCCATATACATACTTAAAAGGAACTCCCAACCTTGATGTTTTTATGTAAGATTTAAACGAAATAAAATATTTTCATTTTTATTTTCATTTCATTTGAAGTAATTTTTTTAAATATTTTCTATAGGAATGATTATAGTTAATACTACCATTCCTATAGAAAAAAAATTCTCCAATTTCTTTCTAAATATTTTTTTTAGCTTCTATAGCTATGGTTATATACCTCAGTGGATTATTGTTAGGGGGTATCTGATACACCCTGTAGGTGGAAAGGGGAATCAAACTAGTGATGGGTTGCTCGCCGCATCGCCTATAACATAATTCCTAAGATTATAGCCCTTTCTCTCGATGTGCTTTACCACAAGCGCGCGAAGAGAAGCAACTGGTGCATTCTATGTTTTTTCATTACACCCAGACCAGCATTTAAGTTTTGATACAATTGTGCATTGGATGGATTGTAATTAATCATATTATTAACACTTATTTTGTAATGTGAAAACTAACTGGGGATTTGAATCTAAACTTTGATGTCACCCCTATACTCTTTTCCAACCGTGAAAAAAAATCTCAATAAAAAGATGGAGAAAAGAAGTTTTGGGGGTGTATTTTGACACAAAACCCAAGGAATCAAGTGTATATATACTGTATCGTTACATAGAATTATATATTGTAAAGAAAAAATCTGAAAATCACAGGTTCGCAAAAACATACTTGTTTCACAGAAATACGTAAATGCGAAGTATTATAAACCACGGAGACACGGCCTTTTTGCGTACCTATTGTAGCGCACACAAACCAAGAAAATGTTACCTAAGCTTTATGCCTTGGCTTAATTTTGTATCTTATATAGCCTTTATTGTGTGGGTTAAAAGTTTTAAATAAATATTTTATCTATCTATCTACTATATAGGTAATTAGTTGCCTTGAAATAAAGCTTCGCGCAGCTCGCTTATTACGAAACGAAGCAATCCCATATTTGGCGGTCCTCGTCGGCGGTTGACGTTTATTTTAATGTCCTTTAAATATAGCTGGACGAATTAAACTGGTGACGAAGCATCGTTAATCGGATTGCGGGGTTATTGGGTCATTAATTTCGAGTTGTTATTGGCTTATTGGCTTATCGAGTGACCCGGGATAGATGACATAATTAAACAGCTGGTAACGCGATATGTTTTTAGGATCTTTGTAACTCAAGGCCGGAGAAAGAAAATTTATCGTTTCGATAATTTTAATGAATTAAGCTTTACTTTACGGAGGTCCATTGCAATGAATAGCGGAGTAACAAGGTAAATGTATTTTCACACCACCTGCTCGACAATGGCTATAATTATATATCGTGTAAACCTTACTCAAAGTAACTCATTACAGCCCTTAGCTTTAGCCGGGTAGTAATATTGTACTGAATTTCATTATAACCCGCCGGTTAGTAATGTGAATCTCACGTCTCATAGCTCTTATTGTTATACACTTAAGGTCTAATTTCGTAAAAATCGCACGGCACCGAAAATCGAGATGGCCATGCCACGGCAAGCGGCTGCGTTCGATTTTCAAACGAATGAAACTTTCAAATAAAACAAAAGCCGCGAGTGTTTGCTGACGCTGTAATATTACGCACGCATTAGAACGGCTAAGATTCCAAATAAAAATATTACAACCGGACCAATGTCTCAAATATTTTTTTTACTTTTAATTTTGTTTTACTTACTGTTGTTTAAATGAAATTCTTTTTCTAGTTACCTTGGTTTTTATTGTCTCGCAAAAGGTGAGAAAAGCAGAGTATACTCCTCGGGGATAAAACTGTTTATGTCTTGGGAGCGCTTAAATTCTTCACTCCTCTCAGGACTCAATCTTAATTCCCTCGCTACGCTCAGGAATTAACTCATAACACCCTCGCTGCGCTCGGGAGTTAAATCTAGAGTCCTTCGCTGCGCTCAGGATTCAATGTCGCGCCCGTGACATAATACAGTGCTTTATCCCCTCGGTGTACAATCTACTATTAGTTCATTGAACAAGTTGTATTGTGAAATGTTGTCGATACCTAACTCTTATCCGACCGGTCTAGTGTGACTTAATCGCGCACAGAGGGTTCCGTACATACCTAATCTAGCGAACCGATTAAGTTGAAATTTGGTTGGTATATAAACTTACATTTCTGACTCAATAAATAGTTACCCATTTATCATATACCGCTATTCATGTATCAATGTCTAAAAAATATCGATATTACCATGCTCTATCTACCACTATTCTTCTATCTGTTTTTCTATATAATAAGATTAATAGGACAAACAGAATATATAACAAAACATATGGTGAGTGTAAAAAACAAATCTCGATATGGTTAAAGGGTAATAACTATGACGAAACAGAATTAATCTTGCACTAACTACTTATATACCTATCTTGAGGAGTAATCTAAGAGTTCCCTACATGACTCATACACACACATGCGCATGCAGACACATTCGAAACCACACACAAAACACAAACACATTATTTTATAATTATATATATACTAGCTGCTGCCAGCGACTTCGTCTGCAAAGCATTCGTTTATCGCTATCCCGCGGGAACTACGCAATTTTCCGGGATAAAAAGTAGCCTATGTGCTATTCCAGACTTTTTTCTATCTATGTGCCGAATTTCATCCAGATCCGTTGGGCTGTTCTAGCGTGATTGAGTAACAAACAAACATTCATCCATCCATCCATCCATACTTTCGCATTTATAATATTAGTTAGATTTTTGTTGTTTACTATTGTTGTGAACCTAGATTATGGTACCACGTGGTCATTGTTAGCTACCCACAATTAAACGAATAATATGTATTTTTCAATGTATCCAGTACTATGTTCAAAGCATATTTATTGCATTTTTAAAAATAAAAGTTAGAATTGCGTGTTTGGTTTTGGTTTATGATGTATTGGGTTTAAGTAACTAGCCATATTGAGTTAGTTTTATTATACTTATAGTTGTGAGTTTATTTTTAGCATTTCACAGCCTTGTATGAGAGAGCGAATTCCTCCTACTACAAGTGCGAACTTAACAGGAGGATTCGTCACCATTTGTAAAAAATATTTGTTAAGAATAAATAATTTTGAATAATTTTGAATTTTGAATTTTGAATTTTGAACCACTTCCAGCAGCGTAACCAGCCATGGGCTCAGGGTGGGGCAGCAGTCTAAAATAACATGTAACTAGCAAACTATACCCGCGGTATTACCCCGGTTAACTTTTTCATACAAGAAGGTTCAGGGCAAGGGTGGGCCAAGCGCCTGTAGGCTACTGCAGCCATCTTGCAAAATATAACCAGTATGAAAAGTGTGACGAAGCAGAAATGGCCGTTGGACGAGGCAACTCGATGCAGATCGCAATCCAACTAATGCGTCCTATGTTATGTAGTCGTATCTACTGGAACAAACTTTCAGCCTCCAAAGTGAGGCTAGCATGCGAACATTATTTATTGACTTTTTTTAATTATAATTTTGTTCAACGTCGGCACCATGTAAGTATAGAAAATAAGCTAGTTCCGTATCCCATAACCTATAACAATTATACCCAAGAAAATTTCTTCTATAATCTTCAGGGAATTTATTTACTTGCGAATTTCAAGTGTTTTGCTCCAACGGTTTAAACTATACTGCATTATTTGTTAGTCATTCAGTTGCCTTTTTTATAGTTTTGGATTGTTGCGATGCGGCGTTCTTTAAGTAATCTTCGCGTCTTAAAATCAATTTTCACCTCACTAGCTCGGAAAACCCTTTTTGTTTGTTTGACATCTATTGAGAAAATCGCTTTTTATCCACATGTGAAGAAAGAGTTTTGACATTTGAAGGCGGCTTAGTGTTGTTTTTTCTATTCTTTCCTCTAGGGACAAGGCAAAGGTATAGAATTATACAGCCAAGTCTTCGTTATCATTATTTTTAGTATTGGTAGTTTTAAAAAGGCCAATAAAGGCTAAGTGATATTTGACAGCTAACAAGACGTAAAACGTTAAACGTGCTGAATTTTTAACATCACAATTAATCATTGAATCGAGTAAAAAAACACTAAATACAGTCTTACAACTTTATTGTAATCCTACTACTATTATAAAGGCGAAAGTTTGTAAGTATGGATGTATGGATGTATGGATGTTTGTTACTCTTTCACGCCAGTACGGCTTAACGGATCTGGATAAAATTTGGAACAGACATAGTTTATGATTTGGAATAACACATAAGCTACTTTTTATCCCGGAAAATTGCGTAGTTCCCGCGGGATAGCGATAAACGAATTCTTTGCAGACGAAGTCGCGGGCAACAGCTAGTTCATAAATATCATGTTGAATAACATTAACCTTCATTCTTGTTGTGAAAACGGATAAAATGTTCTGACAGTCCAAGTAAGTCGATGTGCGTACAAAACGCATCAGAAATAATAAAAAAAAAACTTAAGTCAAGTTCCATAAAGACTTGTTATGCTTAGGCTATTTTGCATTATTTTTGATTTTACCAATATTTCTATACTTCAAAATTATTGTATCAATTGACCAAGAGGTAAATAAATAATAATTGATAGTCAAATCCTTTTTCTTGTTTTCCTCGCCGTAGTGAGGTGAAAAGATTTGTGCTATACACGGGTGAAAAGTTATTTTACGTCTCGTGTGTTGAAACACTCGCTACGCTCAGGATTCTATTTTGAACCACTCCTTTCGCTCGTGGCCAATCATAGAATCCGTTCGCTAAATGAACACTCGCAGGTAAAATACAACTTTCCCCCCTTGTATAACAAATAACTATTAATAATCAGCGCTTACTTACGAAGCTGGATATTAAACGAATAAAGTTCAGATGCTTTCATGGTAAACTTCAGTCGCGGCAAATTGTGCTTGCCTTGTCAAGCCTTAACTTTTTCTTAAGAGACAGCGCAAAGAGTTGCAAATAAAGTTCCATTTAAATAAATGCTAGCGGATACAAAGTTGGTGCATTCATTTTAACTACTGAAAGAAGAAGTCTTAGATTAAGCTCATGCTATTTATCATTCGCACCAATGGATGAAGCGCTCTTCAGAACGAAGAAAACGGTCGTTAAAACTACGGGATCTAAAGTTAGGACGGATAGATAGAGGCGTAGTTCTAGAATCTAGACATTTAACACCGATGTTTGAAAGTAGCCCAAAAGAATACGTGATACTGATTTTGCTCAATTCTATATCACACCGGAGTTTTGTGAATCAGTCATTTGGTTCCCTTTCTCCTCTTTTTTGCAATACTTTGACATGCTGGTCGTGATCGTCGCGGA
This sequence comes from Pandemis heparana, assembly GCA_963854515.1. Taxonomy (NCBI): domain Eukaryota; kingdom Metazoa; phylum Arthropoda; class Insecta; order Lepidoptera; family Tortricidae; genus Pandemis; species Pandemis heparana. The sequence continues at coordinate 11,925,391 of OY978013.1, read as the reverse complement.
GAACAAAGCTTTACAAGGAATGTCTTCAAAAAGTGGTATTCCGTTGCTTTCCACACCGCAGTACTGTAAGTTAGAGTCCGTAGTAGGCAATAGAGAACACTGCTGCCTATTCCCAGATCAGGTCCCTTAATCGCCTTTTACGACACTCAAGGGAAGAAATGGGTCCTATTTTAAAATCGGGCACGGCACTGTTGCTACCGATTAATAACGGCTTTCTTTTTGTAGTTCTCCATTCATCGCTCTACTCAAACTTTCATTGAATGAATAGTACTGCAGAGCAGGGTGCACACTCATTGCAAATAGCGTACTTAAAGAATACAGAGACCTTATCTTCTTTACACAGATCCAGCCGAACAACTTTGTTTTAAAATGGTACAGCCACCGTGCAGGGGCTATAACAGATAACGAAATCTTGGACGTCAACTTTAGATCAGGGTTGCCATGTAAAAATATTTTTTAATTAAATTTTATCAGACAAATGGATAAAATTCTTATTGACAATCTTAAGGGTAAGTAAATACAGCTTATGAGAATAAAGAACTTCGTAAAAGTTTATCGTAAAGTTTATCAAAACGGAACAATTCAGGTAATGGTCGGGACTCCACGCATAAAACCAGGACACTGTGTACAGAAACGATTGCAATCTTACTTTAATTTGTTATCTTGACCGTATTGCAACCCACGACGAAAGAAACAAACATTTCGTCCTCCTACGATTTTACTCTTTGGAACTGATGCCGAATTTCCTGGAGAACACTTTAGTTAACGACCGTGCATAAATATTTACTTTTTTTACTTAGAAACTACGAATACTCGAAGTGTCAATGAATTATCATATTGAACTAACAACTCGCCTCGGCATCGCACGGGCGCAACGTGGATACTAACAAGGCGCTGCCACAATCGCTTTATTCAAAAATCTGTTAAAATCCTTGACAAAATATGTACACACGGCAAAACTATTCGGTATGCACCCTAGTTGTCCATGTGTGTCATTCTATACACACATCCGCAATTATCCGCTGCCTTAATTACACACACAACAATATGGTTTTGTATCCACATGAGTATTCACACTAACATGGCCTTTGTGTGCTAATTGTGTTCTCTGACTACCTTCACATATCTCTTATTTTATAGGTTATTGTTATTCAAACAATTTTGCTCAATGGAAGAATAATTTCGTCATGAATAATATGAGCGCGGTGGCTCAGTCGTACAGATTGGGACTGTGAATGTTAAAGACCTCGGTTCGAATCTTGCACAAGTGTGTCTATTTCGTATTTTTTTTTTAATTTATAACAATCTCAAAACCAAATCATGACTACTTCAAACAAGAAAAAAAGAAAGTAAAAGAACAAAGTAAGAAAATAAAATTATTGTTTCAAATTGTTTATTACAACATTTAAGTAATTATTATTACCATAAGACTATAACTAATTAGATTAGCAAAATAAAACTGCATGCTTTTCCTTATAATATAACAGAAGAAGAACAACATTTATTCGTAAAACAACACACACAATAGTGACCAGTATGATTTTAGGTTAGTTAAAAATTTCTGTTACAAACATAATTTAAAATTACAATACAAACGGTAAATTGAATACACACCACAAAAGGGCTATTTTTAAGATGTAATTTATTCGAATTAACAAGGGTTTTGAAAAGAGTATCATTTCTAAGAATTTCCGATTTATTAAGTTTATTTAAGTCTGAGAAAGATGAACGAAACGTTTTATTTGTTGAGAAATAAAGTCAGTGGTGAAATGAATCGACATGTTAAAATGACAGCCATTAACAATAACATCATTGCACACTGGATTAGATCTCCACTTTGAAGTGACTAAGCTACCTTGCTTTGGATTTTATATCAAATGGATCCCAGTTGAGAGTCATTGATCCCTTAGATTTTCTATGGGGTTTAAGTTAGGGCTTTTAGCAGGCCAGTTAATAACAGTTAAGGAATCTTGTTGGGTGCTCAGCCAGTCTTTGACTATGACACAATAATATTGTTATGCACGAAATAGGTGTAATGTGCCAGTCTGGGTATTCGGACCACACAGTAGGGAGCATCACTTTTTTTTAGCACTGTTATTACGACCCCCAACCCACTAACTCACAAATCCCATGGATGACATCCAACCACTTTTTGCCACAAAATTTTTCGTCCATCTTTTTCAGACGTAAATGGTTTTTCATCACTAAAAATCACTACATTATTAGGTACCTACTCGAATCAAAATTATAAATATTCACGATCATAGTTCATTCTTTTTCTTCTATGCTGGCTGATCGGATCAGCCTGATCCGTTGAAGCATTTTTTTTGCTGGTCTCAGTCGCACAGTTTACAACGTAGGTAACATTGTCTCTCGTTGATGTGAAATAGGTCTCTTTAGCGTGTGCGGCAACTACTTATGTCCAAATGGCGTGAAGATGAGACTTCTTGTTTTGGCACAGAAGGAATATTCTTATCGTGCCCGAAGTCTGCATAACGGTGAATCCATAATTGCAGTCTTCCGCTGCAAAATAAATGAAGTTTAATTAAATACATTTTTCGTCAAAGAAAGTTATTTGGATACATTACGGATACAATAATAAATCATTGTTTTTAACACCATGAAGAAATTTGATGTAAAATAAGAAGTAATTATTTTATCAGACACTTTCGTCTACTTACCGATATCAATAAACGCCTTGCAATTCCTTATAGAAATATTTTGTTCGTAAAGAACAATAATTTCTGCTCTTTTCTAAAAAGATGATGACTATCCATATTTTGCAAATCACAAGGTATTTGAAAGGCAAAATTAAACAGTTCGTTGTTGTAAAACCACTTGTAAAATAGGCTAGCGTTGACAAATTCATATTACTAATAATTTGAGGGTAGAATATACTTTATATTGTTAGACGACAATGAATTAAATGTGCATCGTCTAGCAAATCTCAACCTTCTAATTTCAACCTTATTTCAAAGCTCGTTAAACAACTATTTACACATTGCAAATGCAGTAGTCACAGATTGGACTTAGTAATTCATAAATTCACCAAGTATAATTAAATGTCTCGGTGGCTCAGCGGTCACAAAGGCAAGTCGAATACTTGATTTGTGCACTCGCTCTCTAGTGAACCGAGTTCGAATCCTGGAAGAATGACATTTTTGGATGTTATTTAAATGGCGATGCTGGTTGTAAGGAATATTGGTTGGAAATGTTGGAGTTGAATCTCAGACCAGACTTGATGAGAAATAAAAATATAACACGTTGAATCAGTGAGGTGGTAGCTAACACTGGTAATAATAGTTCAATGCGTCATATTGCATGATTGCATAAATTTGAAGATTCAAGGTCAAAGGAAGATGAATCGATCCGGGGTGTCTTGTCTCGCCTTACACTTGCGATGACAATATCCAATGTAAGATAATAATTTAAAATGTTTTTAGGAAAATGCAAAAATAAATCAATACTTTTACATTATTTCTGTAGAATTAACTTAAACCGGAGATATTAAATTTTTATACCTTTGAGCCAGGCACGATACCAAGATAGATTTTTTAGTTTAATATTAAATTTGTGATTATTTTTAATTGAGTTTATTATATACTAACTAAAATAGTTGCAACTTTCTTCATTGTTATTTTATAGTTATTGTTGTTGTTTATTTAATAAATAGGTAATTTCCAGCGACAATACTCATTTATCTTATTACTAAAAAAATCTGTACTGAGTGGGTAGATAAACGATCGAACTCACTCACACATTCACATGTGGATTCTACGTAATGTTCATGTCGGTACTCAACACATAGACGACGTTTGTGTGCGTGCCTATGCTTACCGAATTATTTTGCCGTGTGTACCTAAACCTTCCTCATGAATTACTCTATCTATTGGTGAAAACCGTATGAAAATCTGGTCAGCCGTCTTTGAGTTTATTGCGAACAGATAGATAGACAGGCGCGGCGTAGTACTTCGTTATATATTAGGAACTGTCTTAGTCAAAGCGGAATGCCGAAGTTAAGGTAAAATTTTATATCAATGAACATAAATGTCAATCATTCTATGATAGTTGATTGATGCTTTCGTAGTTACCGAATTAATCCGATGGCAAAATCTATATTAGCTACATCTGTACCGTAAGTACACGTGAGACTACTCTAAATAAAATACAGTTCCCTGTCGCGTTTAAATTTATGGGCTCTTTTCTCGTGAGCTCGCGGTGAAATCGTCAACGTAAAACGCGTCAGTACATCAACTTGACACGAAGTAAATGAGCTCCAACCTCGCCGGGACCACTGAATGGTTTCTTTTATCCCGTTAATTCCGTGTGATGACAATGGCTAAACACTCCCCATTGTCCGCCGTGTTACGGCTTCCGCATAATTATCTACAACGTTTTTATCTGGAGAGATTTTTATTTTTTTACCACCTTACGGAATGAGCCGTCGCTTGATATATCTCTTTGAGGAGACTGTCGGCAAAACTAAGTTTGGCTCGCTAATGCGTTTACGCCTCAGAGTTTACGCTGAAGTTATTCCAATCTAGCCGCGTTTAGATGAAGTAATGAAAAATTAATTGTCAAAAGTCTATTTTTATGCTTTATTTTCGGTTCACCCGGCTCGGCACAAATCATGTTTTGTGCTTCCTACACATATTTAATTTTCTTTTGCGCAATATGTATGCAAAGTGTGGAAGCATTTCGTATTTTCCATCACGTTGTCAGTTTGTTGGCGCCAATCAAATTCACACTTGCTTTTCTACCGAGTTAAAGATACTCGTATCAAAAATAGCTGCGATTATCGCTCCCGTTTACAGCGACCGTCGCATTAACAAACCGGCGCCCTAAACCACGGGACAGAGTGCAGGTGCTCCCGCTTAGTGGCAATCCAATTCCGCTCAAACTTTCCCGCAGATAAAACCCAAGCTTCTCCCTTATTATATTAAATTGTAAATATTCTTAACAACTGAACGGTGCCCGGTTTGAAAATTGAAACGAGTCTAGTTTTCAATTTTAAACGACTTTGCAGAATCCTGGCGGGAGAAGTTTTAACGGAGTTAGCATATCGCTTTGCCAGCTCTGAAATAACTGGCTCCATAATCACTGACAGAAATTTAGAGACTTGGAATGAATTTTAAAGTGGGAGTGTGGATAATTTATTTGTATTTGTATCCCATCACGTATCACCTATGATTGCACACTTATGCTTACACCCAGCAATGGAAAAGTCGGATTCTTCACAACGTACCGATAAGTCTGACTTAGTTCATTAGTCTTGGCTATCTTGACCCATCACAGAACGTTTTCACGTTAAATGTTCGACACGAAAGTACCAGTGACTCTGGGTTCATTTCGAACCTGTCTGAATGTGATGCTTGGTAATTCGGTGGAATTCTTGGCATAACATCACACAATACACGCGTAAGGCATTAATTCGAGACTCGTCTCAAAATCTCGAGACCTAATCGACTAATGAGTCGTCTTTGACGCTATATCGGGATCAAAGCTTCAATATGCTAATCCTACCCTCGATCTTCGTTTGTCGTTTTGCCGATCAACGAGAAATACTTCTTTTGTTTTCTGAAAAACAAAAGAATTTTTGAATACGATTGAATATTGTTATGGCGTGCTTTATTAAAAAAAATATTAGAAGTGGCTTCTGAAATTCGCCGTCTTTCGTTAAAAAATGACACGGTTAATTGAATAAAGAAAGAAACATTGATATTGAGAAGGATTTCATGTTGCCTTAGTAAACGTTTATTTATAACAATTTGGTTATTTGTCCTTGTGCTATTCAAGACACTATTTTAATAATTTTTGTGAGAAATTTGGGTAAAATGATATTAACTGAACTGAACTGACAGCAAGCTTTTGACTATTCATTAAATGCCACATATTAAGGGCCCTAACCTACTGGGAGACCATGGCATATACAAATTTTATGTTGCGAAGTTCGTTCTCGTATCGTATTGGGTAACTCTAATAATAGATGTATCTGATTATTAAATAAAGAAAAATGTTAGTCCTGAGCCTGAGTTAGCGGGCTACCTCAAGGCTCGTCCCTGACTCTCTCCGCTACAATGGACGCGCATCCTAATCCAATGTACTTGATAACTATTATGCCCAGCGTACGACTCGAATTACAACCCCTATAATTCGTACGACCGACCAAAACCCAGCACGTACATAATAAAACTTGTCTAGGTCAAATCGGGGAACTATGGAGCGAGCGATTATCTGAAAACGTTGGGGATGATCTGCTCAATCCTAGCGCATGGCTCCCAGGCGAGCTTTCATCCCCCACCTGAGCCCACTTTCATTTATTTTATACGTTCCCTTAATAAAATACACGCAAAGATCAACTGAGAATGTTCCCTCCCCAATCCCCGGAGCAGCGGAACAAAGACTCTGAAAAATGCTACGCAATTTTGATCTGGAATTAGTTTTTGCAATCGCCAGATGAAACGGAGATTTCTTTTCTTCATCTGAAGTATTTGAAGGCGATTACAATGTAAAAATAGGTTGGATATCAACGGAAGTTCGTCACGACGTTGGATAGCGGAGATCTTTCTGCGTTTAAATCAAGATTAGTTCGACTATCTCAGTATTGTCGGACGAGTTCCTGTGAAATTTAATTTGTGTCACCTATAATCCTGGCTCTTCTTATTACCGTTATAATTAGTACTTGGGCAAGGTAATACGCCGCGGCTCTAGAAGATAATATCTTCTAGAGCCGCGAATTACGAACAAATAACAACTTCATTTTGGAGTTGCTATTTGCTAAGAATATTTTAAGGTATCCGTATCTAAGAGGGGCCAACAGGACCCTATAACTAAGCAGTTTTTTCGGTAAGATAAACCTCGTGTAAGTACATCGCGGGGAAATATTAACACTTTTTAGTGTGCATAAGGGTGCGGCCACACCGCCGCTTAAAAAACGGTGACGTTACGGAATCGCAACAAAATGTATGAAGAAACGGTGAGAAAACGTGACCCATACGACACGTCACTGCGTATACGCGGCGGTTTGGTCGCACCTTTACACTACCGCGAGTACCGCGTCTTATATGGCCGTCTGTTACGTCACTCACCCACTCTAAGGCCCACTTGCACAGTCCAGAGTAAAAAAATTAAATCGCTAACTCATACATTTTGACACTACTTATCCGCGGGTTAGCATCTAACCGGGGGTTAAGTCGTTAACCCTGGTCCGTGCAAGTGGCCTTAAGACATTCTGTAACCATGAACTTACTATCATATGACATCGACAATTTTATTTATTGCAGAGGAAAGGCTCGTTTTCGGGCGTCAACAGATCTGTACGCTGCCGCTGTCAACAGTGCTATAGTTGGTGTACCATTTTTGTATCATTTACACTTATTGAATGGCTTTAAAGTCTTCAAGTAACAGTGTAATAATTGTTTGAACCAAGAGCTGGTATGCGAACTACGAGCCGCGGAAATTGTGTCAGTTTATAGGTGACGAACGAAGTAAGCCTCGGTTCAGTTGGTCGTAAAATATCGTTTTACTGTTTTATAGAAACGCAGCTACATAAATAATAACGACATAGTAAAATGTTTACTGCGTAGTGGTGATCTGCATCACTATATGCTTGGAGGCATGGCGAAAATAATAATTGCCTAATAATCGCTGACTTTTAAAGCGGTACCTATTATGTATACCTATATTGAAAAATCGGCTACTTAATTAACGCAAAATTAGCTTAATAAATGCAAAAGTAATTGTCAGCGCAGCCTGCTTTTTTGGCTCAGGCAGCAAATGAGCTTGTCAAATATAGAATTAATACCAAACACCATGGAGCTCACACTTTGTTTCTTTTCAATCAAAATGCTACTAACCGATCAACAGGCCCTGTTTTAAACCTTGACTCAATTTATTCTAGGCTTCCGAAACTTTTACGAGTACATTATTAAACAGACATTATTCATGTCTCACACAAGTCTATGAATATAAATGAGATTTTAAAAGTTTTCGTATTACGTCAATCCTACCTAAACGCACGTTGGCCCTGACTTTCGTAAAAGGATACTGTTATGGCACATAATTTTATAACCATACGGTTATTGGATATTAAAGAAAGTTTTAAAATAACCAGCTCCCACGACACTAACGGTGTTATTACAAAAAAGTTAAACACTTATCTATAAAGTAATCTATTGCAAAATCAACCTTAAGTAAGTGTAAGTCAACGGATTAATTATTAGACACGCATAATTACAACACAACGGATAACTCGCGTATAAAAGCCGAAGAATTGCTCCGATAATTGTTTCGGACTATTTCGAAGCCCTTCATCAGGGAGCGCTCGCCCCGGCGGCAGCGAAACGAACACTGCGCGCCAACGCTCTGGCCTTATACTCCGAAATCCGATTTTCGAAGTTCGTTTCGTGCCGTTCCGCTCTCACTAATAGTTATTAATTTGAGAGTGAGAGGGACGGTGTGATACGAACTTCGAAAATCGGATTTCGGAGTAACCCCCCTGCTCGCGCGGCTACTCGGCGCAGCTGATATCGGCGCACAACTACCCTCATTTTTATTATAGTCTAAAGTAGGGCAGCACACAACACTGATCACGTCACTTTGTAAAGGTTGTCAGCTGCGCCGAGTAGCCGCGCGAGCAGAGCGTTGGCGCGCAGTGTTCGTTTCGCTGCCGCCGGGGCGAGCGCTTCCTGATGAAGGGCTTCGAAATAGTCCGAAACAATTGTCGGAGCAATTCTTCGGCTTTTATACGTGAGTTATCCGTTGTGTTGTCATTATGTGTGAGTCTCACGGTAGTTTCATGTATTAGACACGCGTTCAACGTCTGTTTAACTATTTTGTAATAACACCATACATAGTTTTTGTAGTGCGGAGGCCGCTGAACAACCATACTTGTGTTGTTTTTTCATTACCAATTAATAATATAGATTCGGAGTAAGTTTTTTTTTTGTTTATTTATTCAAATCAATTACAAAAAATAACAAATTTTGTGTGAACAGCGAGCGCAAACCACGTACGGTTTATCTGCTGCTGTGGAAATAGATTAGTCAACTTACTGTGTCAAACGGACAGACACGGACAAACCAGACACAAGTGATCCTGTAAAGGTTTGGTTTTCCATTTGATTTCCGTAACCTTAAAAAGACTACAGGAGTTATTGCATTAATATTGAAATATTTTTCCTCGTATTGGTTGGTAGTAAAGTAAACAACTCCCATAGTTCTCTCTCAGCATCTATAATTCCCACGCAGACATAACTCACTTTAGCCACGATTGTACGCGGTATAAAACTGTCAACTGTGAACGGCTCATATTTCATGAAACTATGAAATCATGTCAAATATAAATTATATGTTAGATGCTATTGATTTATATTGGCTAGTGGCCATATTGCATGTCCTAAAACAGTAAATTAAAGTTAGCAATAATGCATTATTCACGCTGCAGAATAGGGAATATTAATGATTTTCTCACGGCTTTAATTAAAAGCTCACTTATGTAATAAAAAATATAAATAATATTTCTCAAATACCTATAAAAATAACCTAGATATAAACTATCAAAGATTTGTGGGTAAAAACCAAAAAGTTACACTTACCCTTAATTTTTCATACATTTTGTATGGATAGCTTTCGTGTCACAATGGAAAAAGTTAGTGATCATTTTAACTACCTACCTTCACGTATCTTCACCCTTGTCTCTATCTCTTTCTAGAAAAACGGAATTTTAATATGGAGTTCGTATGGGCGTTATGACAAATGACGTCACATGCTATATCGGATCTCTCTTTCTAATCGGCGACTAATTAGGAGTTTAAAACTCTTATATCTTCCGTATTTCATTATTGATTACTTATATGTTATTGATCTACCAGTTTCTTCTCTTCCCGCGCAGTATTTTTTTTAAATTATAATTGAACGTTTTATGTATAACAAAAAGACATACATCCTTTATTGGTACTAGGTACCTAAAGTCGTCACAATATAAGGCGGAACCACATTATTAACACGCGACGCGACCCGACGTGTCGACACCCGACGTGCACCGTGCACATAACCAACACCCGATGCCACGACACGCTAGCAATTTCTTTACCTGACAGCTGTGGAAGTGTGTAGTTCACAAACACATGCATACATTCTGCGAATGTTCTCGAAAAACTGACGCGTGGCATCGGGTGTTGTCCAGAACCACACTGCGCGTGCTGCGTCGGGTGGGGTGTTTACCCCCACCATCGGCAACACGTCGATCTGGCCCGTCTGGGTCGGGTGGCGTGTGTGCGCGTGGCGTCGCGTCGGGTGTTGACAGTGTGGCTCTGGTCATAGAAAATAATACAATTTGATTCGACTCAACACGCGTCGCGTCGCGTCGGGTCGCGTCGGGTGTTAATAATGTGGTTCCGCCATTAAAAGGCCCGTTTTGACAGTTCACGCCCATGAAGTTCTCTATTTTTTACCGATCGAAATGTTCTGAAGGTAATTGCATTTTTCATTGATGGGTATCGCTCACTCAGCTAAGTGCTGTGCATAACGATTTTTTCATATTGTCCACAGACTATTAATAATCGGTTAAGGAAAAAATAAATCGATCTAGATATTTTTTTTAAGGCCGACTCGCACTTGGCCGGTTATATTTTTTTTTATTTAGACCAATTAATTACTGAATTTCACCAGCTGTGTAGTGATCTTTCCTGAAAATTATGACCTTGGAGCTCAAAGCCGTAAACAATGGCAACACTGATTTCAATAGAATGACTCGTCTTCAGCATCTGAAGAAAATGATTGACTGAAGATTCACGTTTTCTCGTTTTTTTTTGTGATTAAGTGAAAGTTTTTGTAACAAAAATATTAAATGAAAGAAAATTGACCTTTCGTAACATTGCATTAGTTCAAAATACCTACAATATCAATTTAAGTTAAGTAACAATACATATTCAAATCGATCAAATACTCATGCAAACTTGAATCGATTTATCGTGAGTATCGAGTACCGAGTCGTACGGTGACATCACTAGTTACGTCGGGAAGACAAATGTCCAAAACGGGCCTTTTATTTTGCGACGACTTTAGTTTATGAAACAAATCTTAGTACTGACTATGAAATGGTGTCGAAAAATAACACAGTCTCTTCGTTAACTCGGGCACGTCGCAGTGTACATAATGTTTCCCTCTATGGGTAGCGCTTGTCTTAAGAACGCCACGAAGACGCAGAGAAGCCGTGTGCAAATGCTGTACTAACATTGCTAAAGTCAGGTCTACAAGACTGCGTTTGGTATTTTTAAATTATTGTCTTGAATCACTTAAATTGCGAAACAGATCAGGTTTGAAACAACGGGTCTTCAAAACAGGCTCGCTATCCTTGCCTTTCCTTAATCATTTTTATTGTTAAATTAAAAATAGGTACTAAAGTACCCTTATTTTCTGGGGCAGTAGGGGAAAGTGGTCACTATTCGTATCAATATCTTATCGTTGAAAAATGGCTATAACCCTTTAATATTTTGACATAATAATTTCGGACTTTTTTGTAACAAACTACAATATATTTTTTACACTTTACACTTAGGTACATAAACTAGCTAAATTTGAGTCATAAAGTAAAAAAAATAAATCTAAAAAGTGTACGAATGGTGAACACTTTCCCCTAAATAATGAGTATTATTGGAAAACTCTGAGTTTTAAGTTTGTGAATGACTTTCTATTGTGGATATTAACATTCAAATACGAAGCAGCACCAACCTTCAGCAGTGAGATTAACATAGCAACCTCCGTAACACTATTAAGTAAATCTAGGTACTAAGTAAAAAACTTATTGGGAAATTTAAAAAATCCGGAGTATTTCTGTAACTGCCCTTACCCGGAGTCCGTAGGTAGAAATGTCACGCCATCTCCCGACAGCTTCCCAAAACAACTCAAATTTACACTGGAGCCGGTTGCTAGTTGCTATTGTGCACATAGCCGGCGCGTGCTTTTGTTGTGTCAATGCAAACTTTGTTCTAAATTTAAATTGTTTGGTTTTTCTGTCTGCATTCACTGTTTTGGCCAGTTTCAAAAAAAAAGCAAATATTCATCTGTTCTAAGTTTTCTTTTTTGAACGATTAACTGCCAGTATTAAGTATACGTTAATTACTGAAGTATATGGGTAATTGAAAATCGATATTCATTATATGTACCTACTTTTATTTTACTCAAAAGACATTTAAAACCTAAAACTTCAGTTCGAGTGACAAAAGAGGAAAGTTATCTATGTAAATCTTAACGTAAAATTTATTCTAGTATCTATTTTTCGCTATTCAACGCAGTTGTAGGATAAAACTTACCTCTTTAGCACACAATAAAAAAGCAAGAGCGTGTTGTAAATGGCCCGTTCCCGACAAGTAGATAAGATGCTTAGAGCACTGAGTGAAACGGAGGCACTTGCCTTGTTTATTAAAAAAAAAGCAGTCGCTGTTGTCGGGGACAAACAGCGTTCGAATCTATCACTACTATATTGTATATTCTTTACTAGTACGAGTGCATGGGATCCGATTTTTGAAAGCACAAAAATAATCAAATCCGTATCATAACCTTACCTCTCACTATCTTTTCTCTATCAATGACTATTAGTGCGAGTGGAATGGCGTGAAAAAATCTTCGATTTTTTGACTTTGGAATTGACTTCCACACCGTTCATTCCGATACGTACGTTGACTGCATGCTCCAGTTGGTTTAATATTCTAAGGCCCCCAACAAGTAGATATCACGTAGGCATTATTATTCACATCGGCTGGGGAAGTTATTTCCATTCAGCTCCGCTTTACCAAATTACTGAGACGTTCCCGCCCGTTCGCGATTCCCTGTTTTTTCTGTCTATCCCAAAAAGTTTTAAGTCATTAGCTTGGAATAGATGTGGCTTAGAAACTGAGTTGCCGAAGTATCCCCATTCTTGCCCGGGATTTAGTGACGTGAAAGAGTATTCGAATATCTACTAGATCGATAACTCTCAGCGCTAACAATAATTAATATTTTTTTCAATTTAGCATGTATGTACCTATTTAAATTTTGGTTGAATACGCTTGCCCCGATATAATATCTTTAAGATCTGTGACAAACCGTATTCTTGCAAATAAATAATTTCTTTCTTTCTTTCTAACTAATTTTGTAACGTTTCTCTTTGACGTAGTAAAATCGAATAAATGAGAACTGCTTATTTTAGGTGTTAATGTCAAATTGTTATCTTTTTGGCTGACTAAAAAAGTGCAGTTTCTATTTCATACTGTTCGTTTTATATGTATGTTTAACAATTTCTCTGCCCTTTCGGGACACATTTTGTAAATTATTTCATTTTCAAATATACAAATTGTGCAGTTTTTAATTGTTAAATTTAAATATTATTATATTCATAGAGTTGAAAAAAACGGACCTTATAAAAGTACAGATGCAGGTACAAATTTAAAAACATTATACCTACTTACTACGCCCTCGCTTATTTCCTAATAAATTTTTATGTCGAATTGTTGAATTGAATATTGTTGAATTGTTGATTATTTATTAGTTTATCGATGTTCCAACTTCAATGGCACATCCCTACCAGGAACGAGCACTGTCATCGTTGGGAGCGATACTTATACGCATTTGGGTCGAGCTCTTTTATCAATCAAATCATTAACGTTGAATATACCTCACACTAGCTTCTGCCCTCGACTTCGTCCGCGCAAAATTAGAAATGTGACGAAGCTTTTTCCTCATAGCATACACTAAGAAAGCCAAGTGCGAGTCGGACTCATATTCGCAGTGTTCCGTACCGCCGTACCAAAAAGAAAAACACGTTTCTTCTATGAGAACCCTTTTAATTTAATTATACTTGTATAATTTGTTGTTATTTCACAGCCATTACTGTCTAAAACATTCGCATTCGCCATCTCTTTTCACCTTCGTCCACACTGTTTATAAGAGCGAGATAATAAATATGACAGCTCTTCCCAGCGCGAGCACAATATGACCTCAGGTTTTCTCTACCCCACATCCGAGTTCAGCGTTAGTTAGGTTACATTGAATTTAGTTTAATAGAGTTTCCTAAGTTAATCCAACTTACAAAGGCCTACAGAGGAGTTTCAGCGCACTGTTAATTAGCTATGACTGGATTAGACTTAGTTTTAACTAACACAAACGGATTTCCGAATTAAGTGAGAATTTCGTTGAAGTAGCTTTATTCAGAAGGTTTCAGGAAATAAAGAAATCACGAGTGGAATGAAATAATGAGGTTGAAAAGAACTAGGGTATGGAAAAAGCTCCACTACCACGACCCAGTGCTCAAAAACGCTTATGTTATCTAAAGATACGTATGAACGTATCTTTAGATAACAGGCTTGGCAGTTACTCCTAAATATTCAGTTTGTTGTTTTTGCGTGTGCGTCGCATCACACAAGCCGCGTTATAGTGCGTTGCAGTTAGTCATTCCTAAAATCTATCCTCATGTGCCAGCTTGTTGTTTTTGAACAAATTTTGTTTATTCTTCGTTTTTTGTTTATTGAAAATTATTTAATAAATTTATGTATTTTCTAGTTACACATAAGTCGGGTTATATCTATTTATTACTTTACTCCCGTAAAAGTTTATGGTTTATGTAGTATATTAATTTATTTCATCTACACTGTGTATCGTTTCTTGAGTCACAGACGGTTCTGGCTGAAAATCAGTGCTGCAGGTGTCTAACACCTCAGCGTAATGCTGAGCCAGCGACCGTTTCACTTTTGCGAAAACACACACAACGCTGATGATCTAATTTTCTTGTCTGGTTTTTTTTGTTGTTTCTTTTCTATAAAATTGTGTGTACATGCAAAATGAATAAATGTCTTCTTTCTTTCTTTCTTTATGTGGGAATGTCAGCAATCTTTCAGTTGCTTCAGCATTCCCTACCTTTTCACTTTTGCGAAAACACACACAACGCTGATGATCTAATTTTCTTGTCTGGTTTTTTTTGTTGTTTCTTTTCTATAAAATTGTGTGTCTTGCAAAATGAATAAATGTCTTCTTTCTTTCTTTCTTTATGTGGGAATGTCAGCAATCTTTCAGTTGCTTCAGCATTCCCTACCTTGCGTCTGAAGGAACGAAGATCAACGCGGGCAGTAGCGTTATACTTTCGATAGAGTCAAACTCATAAAATAAATCTACAACATAAAACAAAAAATTATGCAATATTTCAACTTTCTAGGTCCAAAAGCTTAGGCTGAGCGTTGATGAATTAGTCAGTCAGTCGGGTCTTTTTTTGTAGGTTGCGTTAATTGACTGTTTTGGTTGTTATGAGTTGAAGTTTTAATGATGCTAAGGAGAATTTTGAGAAGCAATTATTTCGAATCCGGTGGCTCATTAACCGTTGGAATACCCGGCATACCTTTATTGAGTTCTTCGTAGCACATCTACGGCGTAGTAATACAGCTACGAGAATTCGTAGCGCTACGGAGCGGCATCCCAGGCGTTAGGTCAATGATTTATTTCTATTCGTATTTATTCAAGTAATTAACTTTCCACTACTTAACTTCGTGCAATGTTCTTTGATTTAGTAGCTTTAGTTGTTATTTATGGTCGCTTCACAGAACCAGCACAGAGTGCATTCAGACATTTTCAGTGATAAATTTAAGATCGAAAAAAAATATATATACCGAGAAACCAGAACGGGTTTTTCGGAGTGATTTCAGCTTAAAAAACAAAAAATATCGAGTAACCAGAACGGGATATTAAAACTTTTGTTGAGTTTAAAACGCGGCAACATTTTTGTACGGTGTCGATGATAGTTTATAGTTTGTGTGATTTAGTGTAAAAACACAGAAGCCGTTTGAACATAAACATCTATATATTTAACAATAAAAATTAATACTCGATAATAAGTACACAAAGGTTGACTGGAAGAGATTCTTTTTTATATATTAAAGCCGACAAACGGGCATGCGGTTCACCTAATGTTAAGTGATCAGGTGATCACCGTCATGGACATCCATAGTACCATTAGGACTGCTGGTGCGTTAAAGGCATAGTCTGCCTTTGTGCACGTATCTCAGAGTTTGTCCATGGTATTTTTTTTATGTTTATTTTGCATAATAAAGGGTTTAGATACATACACAAGTATAAAGTAAATACGCTTTTGTAGATACGCTCCAATGTACTTACCAGACGTACTTACTAATAAATACTTACCCCTTATTCATAAACGCTCTATAGGCAAACTTAGCAATCGTTTGTCCTTATCTATCACTTTAACATTTACCTTTCACAGATAAGGACAAACGATTACTAAGTTAGCAGAGCGTTTATGAATAAGGGGGTTCAGAGGGTGCATCCGTGCTGAGCTCGCAACGTCGCATTTTTGGTGATTTTTTGCGATTATTTCACACAAATTGAATGAAAGTACTTCGTTTTTAGTGTATTAATGTGTCTAATGCAATAATTGATCGTGATGGACTTTTGTTTTCTTATTAAACGAGCTATAGTATTTTATCGCTTTAATACGAAAATAAAAGTCCATCACCATTAATCATTGCATTGGACACATTAGTACCCTAAAAACGAAGTGCACTACAGACGGATATTTGATACTTTCATTCAATTTCTTTGAAATAATCGCAAAAAATCACCAAAAATGCGACGTTGCGAGCTCAGCACGGATGCACGCTCTTAATCAATGAACAGATTTTGATATGATACCTTTATAAATTCAGTATCGATATATAACACTTTTGGCAAAACATACAGCAATTTAAAGTTAGAAAACAATACGCAATTCGTTACTATCCTAAAAATCCCATACCGCAGTCATGAGCGGCAGTAGTGCCAGCATAAGGAGTACTTAACATAGGTCTGAAAAACTTGTGCTTCAATTCGTTGCCTTGTATTCAACGGATGCGGCGCCAGGAGTTACGGATATAAAAACAAATAAAACAGTCGTAATACATGTTATTTATTACCGGCAAGTTCTCGCTCAGTAGCCTCTGTTGAGTAATGCTGTTACTCGTAGTTTCCAAAGACTCTTGTTTTCGTTCCGTGGCGTAGGTGGATGTATTAATAAGTAGTTTGTCGATGCGAAATGGGGCACTGTATTTTAAGTGTCCAACTGGGTGTTCGAAATGGAATGAAATCTATACATAGTAGGCCGCCTATATTGGTTACCTTTTTAGGGTTCCCCTGACTATGAAGCTTGAAGTCCTGGGTTCGATCCTCGGTCGGGGCAGATGTTTGTATGAAAAATACGAATGTTTGTTCTCGAGTTTTGGATGTTTAATACTTTATATATTTAAGTATGTATAAATATATAAGTATGTTTATCCGTTGTCTAGTGCCCATATCACAAGCTTTGCTTAGTTTGGGACTAGGTCAATTGGTGTAAATTGTCCCAAGATATTTATTTATTTAAGAATTCGCTGTTTGTCCGTCTGTCTGTCCGTCTGTCACCAGGCTGAGATGATGCATTTCTATTATTGCCGAATGAAAAAATACTAAAAATCCAACTTTTTATGTCTGTCTATGTAAGTAACTCACTCTGCTAACACTGGATTTTATATTCACGAGCCGAATTTGTACGGAATCCTCGGTGCGCGAGGTTGGTTTTTCTCTATTTATTTGTTGTCTGTACTGTTGATTGTATGGCGTTTGATGAAGATCTTTCACGGTTCATGAGATACAGCCTGGTGACAGACAGAACAAAATCAGACAGACCAACAGACTGACAGTGGAGTCTTAGTAATTAGAGAGAGAGAGTGAGAGAGAGAGAGAAACAACCGTCCGCTCCGCGTTCCGTTTTTACCTTTTGGGTAGGGAAACCTTAAAACGAGTCGCCTAAATGTATGTTCACGTATACTTCCGAACGATTTCATCAAATTGATCATTCAAATTTAAACCGTGACAAACTTTTAAAAAAGGATTTGAAATTTACTTTACCTCTTGAGTGTATAAAGTTTAGACCGCGTTTAACATTGTCATAACTCGACTCCACCAGTACAAGCCTCTTATAATAAGGGACCCGTAACTCTACCATGTTTTGATGTACTTAAAACATGTTTATCCGAACATAACCGCGTCAACATCAGCGGATTTCCACATCCCGTTTTCCCATCCCGTATCCCTTATTCATAATGCCCCGTCCTTTATAAATCTGTATTAATATTAAGTGTGGACTCTCTTTTTAACATAAATATACATTTTGTGGGGAGGATTATAAGAAAATAGGCCTGTATTATGGAAATGTATTATGTCGCGCGAGGTTAGAAATTAATCGTGTAAATTATCAGGATACTTACGTACCGTACTGTTTTGTTATATAATCGCTGTCATCTGACGATACAATCTGATACTTAAGATGCTCAAACATACTCGTATCTCAACGTAGGCAGGTTCCTAACGTGGGGGTAAATACCCCCACTGGCTTTAAAAAATTGGTTTTAGGGTGCGACCAAACCGCCACGTATAGGCAGTGACGTGTCGTATGCGTCACGTTTTCTCACCGTTTCTTCATACATTTTGTTGCGATTCCGTAACGTCACCGTTTTTTAAGCGGCGGTGTGGTCGCACCTTTATGCGGGGGTGCATATAACATGATTCCTAAGATTTTCGCCAATTCCTTCGATGGGCTTCTACCATCTGCGCGGGAAGAGAAGCAACTGGTACGTTCTGTGTTTTTTCTTTACTCCCAGAGCAGCATAGATTTCTTTTCCTTCTAAAAATACTCGTATGTTAAGTTTGCGTTCTTACTAATTTATCACTCAATTTTATCAAGTTTTTTATTTGGCATAACGTGCTTTAAGACTTGTTTAAAAGCTCGACTAGTAACTAAATAATCATTCAGAATGGCGTCACTTAAAATATGAAATTAATTTAGCAGCTGCAGCCTCGTGCCTGGGGTGACCATTTCGAGGGAAATCCTTACAAAAATCAGGACATTTCATGGACACTCCGGATATTGCAGTTACAAAAAGCAGAGGTTTTAATTCTTGTTCTGAATGTTTTGATGGTATGTACGCATCTGCAATCCCTCCGGGGTTGCGGGTGTCTATAGGCATTGGTAATCGCTTACCATCACCCACTTGCTTGTTTTCCTTCCTATTCACATAAAAAAACAAGCTATGACGTGGTCCTCTAAATGACTACTTCGAAATTCAATTGTCGAAGTTCGTATCGTACTGTCCCTCTCTCTCTCAAATTAATGATCATGAGTGTGAGCAGAATGACACGAAACGAATTTCAAAAATCGAATCTTGGAGTATATGGTCAATATGCTTAGTGTAGGTTTTCGGTCACACAATACATCTCGAACGCGTTTGCGTTAAAATGTTAAACACTAGCAGCCTTATTCATAAAAAGTTAGAGGCTCGCTATAAGTTCGCTATCGGACCGATGCAAAAAAACATGATTCATAAACGTCAATTAGCACTAATCAGTTCATCAAGGCTCTGTTAAGTCTTCCGAAAGTTAGTGAACCGTAGACCCTCCTTTATCTCTCTGCTAACTCACAAAATGGCCGCCACAAATGTGAACAGCTGATTTTGGCAAGAGCAAAACCATACGCAAGATTATCCCCTCCGGGAAAGGTAAAGGAAACTAGATCCACACTGCCTAGTCTGTCGTGTTAATTCGCTGGTTTCCCGCGAATTCGCTGCCACTGGCTGTCAATTTTTTTTTTAATTCACTAAAAGGCCTTTTTTGGTCTATGATTTGTCAAGGTGACAACATAACGCGTCTAATCCATTCATCAACAGCTCATTAGCTAACAGAGTGCTAGCAAGCGTTTATGAATCGTACTTTTTAACAATTGTCAAATAAGCTTAATCAATCTGTTAACTAATGGACCGATCAAAGCTCAATTAAGGATTTTTTATGAATATGGCTGTATGAGAATAGTTTGTTGCCGTTTTGATCCGCAAGTGGCGCTGCCATATTTTCCATAGTAATTTAGACGTTTACGTGAACGCGTTCGAAACGTTTTTATATGCGAAAACTTACACTAGAGGCTCAGGAGACAATCGTATATAAGTACGCTCGTAGGCATGTTAAGCTCGGTCATCCAGGTATTTCTCTTTAATTATCAAACCGTAGTCTTGTTGAAAAAGTTTAGATCTGCAAGATTATTAATATTTTTTCGTTGGCGAGCCGCCAGTCCAAGCCCGGATGGACACCAGAAAAGTTTGGTCATGTCCGGAAAAATCTAAAAGGATGGACACCTACTCGTAACAAAGTTGGTACTGGGTGCTAACTTGTCGGACAACTTGCATTGTCATGTCCGGTTAGCCACTTTTCACTTGTCAAGTTTCACAATTATAACGCTCAGACAGGTCAGACAGGTCAATGTTCTTAATATTAGAAAAGAAATAAAATCTAACTGTCAGAGGCCAGCAAAAACTCTACCAGTCAGGCTAGACAAAGTCACTTTTTATTATCGATAACGCTAAGAGAAGAGAACGTAATTATTTAGAATTGACAATAAGCATACGTGAACTAGCGGAACAAATACTAGCACGCGTATGTCGATAGCGATACGCTCCGGAGCGTTTGTCATTTGTCTAGCTAAACTTTTTAGACATACAACAGTATTTAATATATAATGTCAACAGCCTTTAGTATTTAGCCAAAGGTCTCAAAGCAATTTTTTTTGTGTAATTGAGCAATCATTTTTTGAGCTATATAATAATAATAATAATAATAATTTATTTCGGACCAAAAAATATCCATAGTGTTAGGTACAATTGCTTAAATAATATATAGGGTTAGTGACATAAAAGGACAAAATAGAAAATAAAAATAACAACTAGAAGCGCCGGAGCGCAGCGATGACTGGCGCGTGCAGCCGCGCCCAACGTTCCGCCAGAGGCGAGTCCCACCGCTGGGCCAGCACGCTCAGGATGCTGTTCGTGCTGGAACGAAGGCGATTGCCTAAAGATGTGGCTCCTTTCCGCATGGTTGTTGAAAAGTTATCTGTTCGCGCTTCGGCAAATATTGCAGAAGCGCTGCAGAATCGCCGCAGTCCGAACAACATCCTGAACGTATCATTATATTGGACACGCAGTGCCCCATACGCCCTCTGCGTGAAGTTTGCCTACCTACCGCACGTGTAGAAAGTCTGACAGGGGCCTTATCTTAGAGTATATATTACAGAACGGCCTTACCATGACGTCTTAATGCGATTCAGTTTAGGTTCGCTCGCTGTCAGATTCATTCTAAAAGTGACAGCTGAAACTTGAAGTGAGTCGGAATTAGGACGTTATGGTAAGGCCCCTGTACGCTTTAAACAATGTGACTTTAACTTAATTACTACAACGTGCGAATCTGCGGGCCAATATGTTACAAAGCACACACAGTGCTCGGCGCTCCTCTCGATATCCTGAACATCCGACATAAATTCTGTAATATAATAATATAATAATCAATAAAATAAATAACGTTTTTGTGGATTTTAGAATATAGTCGGGTACATTGAGGATTAGTACGGGGTTTGTTGCGTGCGTGACAGTGAGGCACCGTCGCTGCAGTCGTAGAGTTGTCTTAGTGACTTGAATTTATGTCGTGTGCCGTGGATGCACATGCTTGTGGCCCGGATTATGGATATTTATACTTGATCTTAACCAACCCATAACAAGCGGTCAGCGAGGGCTTCGCCGAGATGTTTGACAAAGGCAGATGTTTGTGGTGCGAAAAGTTCATCAACAGAAGTGACTAGGTGAAGGTTGTATGACGTTTCTCACAGACGTTTCTCTTTTAGACGATTTTTATAATAGCAAAATTACCCTGACTTCGCCAGATAGCACGAATTCTTTCTTACCCCGTCACTCCGCTGAGACTAAATTATCTGTACTATCAATTTCAGATCGATATGTGTTTACCTGACGATCGCGATAACATTTCCCCGTTTTACGACTTTCGCTAGCGGCAGTAAACTCCGATGTAAAGCTACTATGTACTGTATAAATCGTATATGAATTGAGCGAAATGGATTGTTTTGGCGAATGAAACAGGATTATTCTTTTATATATTAAACTAGTTGTTGCGTCGTTAGCGCAGAATTAAATATAACATATTAAAATCACGAATAATGTGGCTTTTCATTTGTAAAAGAATTTTTAAAATCGGTTCAGTAGAACCAGCCAGAGATTACCCTCCACAACCTCACAAACTCACAAAATTAACCTTTTTATAATATTTGTATAGATGTGTCTATGTAAGCCTATTTTACAGGTATTGGATGAAATAGAGGTGTTGCCTGATTTATACGGGTATTATGTCCGGCCATAACTTTATTGAGTTACGAATTCTTTTGATGTAATATGGAGTGTAAGGTATTGGATATCGTGTTAACGATTTGCGGATTAGTTTTGTAGACAGACGTTTTGGGTTTCATACATCGGAAGGAAACAGTTTCGTGAATTTTTTCATTGTAAATACATATTTTTTGTTGACGGCACTTTTTTATTGCACTATCATTGAAGCAAATTAATTTTGTTATCAAATAAACATACAATAAATATTTCTAAACAAAATAAAAGAAATTTTTGTCCGTGAAAAAATTTGCATATTAAAAAGCGTCACGATTCAAAACGATACACTTAAAGCGTCTAACTCCCACTAGATCGACTTAATCCAAATAAAAAAACAAGAATGTTACAAAATAAAAAACTGATCAATGTTTTGTGTCATATATTATACTTACGTTGTTAAACATTGTGTCATCACACTACTTTAGATCGCTCTACTACGCTCATTTGAGAAAGTATCTATATTCTGTAGTCAACATACGCCTCACACGTACCATCTGTGATCAGCTGTTGTATTGATAGCACTATAAAATAGCCTTTGCGGAGTCTTCATACACGTATAGCGTCAGAGACAGCTGCCTTTATGACGTGCTCCTTGCGTACGTAATCAATCTGATACTGCTAGGGTTGGCAATACTTCTCTACCACGGTGTATAACAAAGTTGCTCCACGAAGTCTGTATGTAAGTATGTGTCAGAGCCTCTAGAGTAAGTTTTCGCATAAAAAACGTCTCGAACGCGTTCAAATAAACGTCTTAACTACTACAGAAAAGTTGGCAGCGCCACTTGCGGATCGAAACGGCAACAAACTGTTCTCATAGTATTTGACATTTTAACGCAAACGCGTTCGAGACGTATTTTGTGACCGAAAACCTACATACTGTACTGTGCGAAACCGGGGTCGATAGTTAATAATAATATACTTCAGTTTATTTAAAAATGTGACAAAATCACATAAGTTATAGGTGCTGTCTTCAAAAATAATCCGGAATATTTTAGTAGGTAAATGGGTTACTCAAACTAAACACCCTGTTAACGTTTTCTACATTTTGTTGCGTTTGATACAAGAAGAAGTCACGCAATGTAAATAGGTACATTGGAATATTATATAAATGAACCCTAGAAATTAGCTTAGGTACTAAGATATCATATAATAGTAATTTAATAGTCTGTAATGGTGTTCTAGAGTCAAATCTCTTTCTCTCACTAATTATTTATTATTAACTAGCTGTTGCCCGCGGTTTTGCCCCCGTTCCAGTTCTTTTTATTTTAAATGTTATTTTAATACAAACCTTGTCCAAACAGTAACAAACACAACCAAAAAATAATTATCCAATTTGGTGCTGGCATTTGGAAGATATGGTATTTGGTACACACATTTTTGCTACTTATTTGTATTTATATAGAAAATAGATAGACTAAGTTCAAAAAAGAAGGAAGTTCTCAATTCATCGGAATCATTTTAGTAAATTCACTCTTTGCGGGTTCCTAATTAAATGCTCAGCTCTCATCCACACTCAAAGGTTAACTGGTAGAGATCTCTTAAAGAATTAAACTTATTATGTGTATTGTTACAATTTTTCAATTACAATTTTTGATAATTGTGCGCGTTCCTTTAAATATTTTTGTACAAAAAATTAACTTACTTCCTTGGCAAAATTACTAACAATTTTTAAATTGTGAAACTCTACGTCTTTGCGCCAACCCTAATCGCCATACGCTAGGCACGTGACATCGATTACCTCCCGAATAGCCATTGAGGCAGGGTTGCCAGCATTCAATATTAACGGCCCTAAATCCTCCCACCAATTAGCCGTGACGTCAAACAAGCCAGATCATTTGCTTCCGTAGAAAATTTATGCCCAGACGGTGCGTGCGCGCGGCTAAATAAATCGCTTGTAAAACTAGGCTGACAAAATAAAGGAAAAAGCGGACTTTGTTAACGTCGTGATAGGGCATATTTTATACAAAAAAGGTGATTGTATAGTTCCCGTGGGCACGCGATAAATGATTTCTCCGTAGACGAAGTCGCGAGTATCATACATACATTACTAGCTTCTGCCCGCGACTTCGTCCGCGTAGAATTAGATTAAAAACTGATGTTGATAGTTATTTCCGCAATAATTATTTACGTTGCAACTCTAGGCAGCTACGACCTTTCACATGTTTATCGCTATCCTGCGGGAACTATTTAATTATCCGGAATAAAAAGTAGCCTATGTGTTAATCTAGGGTGAAAGCTAATTTTATGCAAATCTGTCCAACCGTTTTCGCGTGAAGAAGTAACAAACAAACATACACAGACACACTCACAAACTTTCGCCTAATATTAGTGTGATAGCTTTTCGATCCCGTTTTTTTCCCGTTCCCGTAAGAATTTCGGGAAATGCTCTCTTAATGCTCCCATACACTCCCCAAGGAACCCACCATGACCTTTTTACGACCAGTAAAACGAAAAATCCCATTTATTTCCCGTTCCTGTGGGAATTTTGCAAAGTCCTCTCTTAATGCTCCTCTACACTCTCCAAGCAACCTACATGCCGAATTTCAGCTTCCTACAACCAGCAAAACGAAATGTACCGTTTTTCTCGTTCCCATGGGAATTTTGAAAAAATTATCTCTTATAGCTAGCTTCCCTACACTCTTCAATCAATCTACATGCCGAATTTCAGCTTTTCAAAACCAGCAAAACGAAAAGTCCCGTTTTTCCCGTTCCCGTGGGAATTTCGGAAAATTATCTCTTATAGCTTTCCTACACTCTTCAATCAACCTACATACCAAATTTCAGCTTTCTTCGACCAGTAAAACGAAAAATCCCGTTTTTTCCCGTTCCCGTGGGAATTTTGGAAAGCCCTCTCTTAATGCTCCTCTACACTCCCAAGCAACCTACATGCCGAATTACAGCTTTCTACAACCAGTAAAACGAAAAATCCTGTGTTTCCCGTTCCCGTGGCAATTTCCGAAAATCCTTAAAACTGTTTTTTTACTATTATAATATCCTACTTCCATGCCAAATTTGAAGTCTAGTAAATTCCGTTGAACTAAATGTATTTATCCCGTTTTTTTCCTTTTCCCGTGGGAATTTCCAAAAATCCTGAAATTAGTTTCTTAGTTTTGTAATTACCTACTTGTGTATCAAATTTGAAGAGTCTAGTAATTATAGTTACTGAGATAGGGTCACTCGGAATCGAATATTTAAATCCCGTTTTTTCCTTATCCCGTGGGAATTTCCAAAAATCCTTCCTTAGTGGATGTCTACATTGTATAAGGTATCGATGTGCAAAATTTCAAGTCTCTAGGTCCAGTGGTTTGGGCTGTGCGTTGATATATAGTTAAGTCAGTCAGTCAGTCAGTCAGTCAGTCAGTCAGGACTTTGAATTTTATATATATAGATTATACACCCATCAAAAATGTCTAGGGATATTTTTTTCTTATTTATTTATTTATAAGCCTTTTTATTCCAAATTCGCTGCAATTTCAGTAAGTAGGTACATGTTGTTGTTGTTGTTATTGTCGTTTATTTATTAAATTGTCGCGTAATTCGGCGTGCCTCATGGCATAGGCCTCCTCCGTGTATTGGAGGGTTTGGGCTATAGTTCCCACGCGCGCCCAGTGCGGATTGGGAACTTAACACACACCATTGAATTTCTTCGCAGATGTTGCAGGTTTCCTCACGATGTTTTCCTTCACCGAAAAGCTCATGGCAAAATACAAAATATGTAATTTTCGCACATAAATTCCAAAAAACTCAGAGGTGGTGCGAGCCCGGGATTTGAACCCACGACACTCTGCTTGAGAGGCCACAGGTCAAACCACTAGGCTACCACGGCTTTTAGGGATATTTAGACAGTTTTGAACATTTCAATATACCTAGGCATATTACTACCGAGTTAAAAGATAAAATTTGTCTAAGGATAATTCAGGGAATTAAGGGTGGTTTGGTAGTTCAGTTCCTCAGCACAAGATGGCAGCACCAAACTTTAAACGTTTACTCGATGTGAACTTTCCTGAAAGACTCTCGCATCTATCTGACACATCGATTTCTAGACAAAAGGTGAGGCAAAACTTTAAACTGTTAGCGTGAGTGGCACTAAGTTACTTTAACGACAACCAACGATTTTGACATAATATTTGATAGGTTTCTGTCAAAAATCACTGGTTATGGTTAAAGTTATTGTTAAGGTAACTCTGGTGTAACTCACTCAGTCATTTGTGAGATCACCATGGCATCCAAGTATAATTTAATCTCTTCGTATATAAAGTCCTGGGGCTTTACCATACGTCCTAATTCCGACTCAGTTCAAGTTTTAGTTGTCACTTTTAGTTCGAATCTGACAGCGAGCGGACCTAAACTGAATCGCATTAAGACGTCATGGTAAGGCCCCTGCTTCCAAATACCTAAACGCCTACTTAACTGTGCTAAACAGATACCAACAACGGGCCTCGCTCACGTGAATTATCAAAATAGAATCATAAAACAGCCTTTAAAAAGATAAAGTGTGGTAATATGTATTTGTTCCCTTATTCCGCCGGTAAAGAGATACAAGAGATATTATTTATCACGCGGTTCGGCATTTGACCCTTGCAATGTACGCATCATTTGTGGGACAAGGTAGGAGCAAAAGCGAAGGTGAAGTGGATCCACACACGCCACGAATAGAGGTTAATTTTTATTTTTTTTTGCTCAAGGTCATTAGACAACAAAATAGTTTATAAAAAAGTAAATAAAAAAGTAGTTTTCCTTATTTTGTATTATCATGATTTGATTTAGTTTAAGTTTGCTGCAGAAAAGGGTGTTCAGGGCCAATATTTTATAGTCGATGGATTAGTCAAAAATCATTCCACTAAACGCCAATGGGCAACGCGTAGTACAGAATAGATGTACTGCAAAATGATTTTCCATCTTTAAAACTCAGACTATTTCAATTGAAATACGATGGCAGCCACACTGTCAATCAATGATTGTATTAAATGAGTGACGTTTTCATATCCATTAATATGGAACTTTATTGTTTAGTGTCAAACGCGGGTGGTAGGGCCTTGTGCAAGGTCCGTCCGGAAAGCTACCACCATCTTACTCGCTAATCCTGCCGCTAAGCAGCAGTGCTTGCACTGCTGTGTTCGGTGTGGAGAGTAAGACAGCCGGGGAAATTACGGGCACAAGAGGCATTTCATCTTAGCCCTCTAGGTTGGCAACGTATCTGCAATCCCTCCGGGGTTGCGGGTGTCTATGGGCAGTGGTGATCGCTTACCATCAGGTGACCCACTTGCTCGTTTTCCTTCCTATTCGCATAAAAAAAATGTCAAAGTGAAAACAAATCAAACATTTTTCACTTTGACATTTGATACTAAATCTGTAGCTTGTTTCGTTTCGCTATCCGCTCGTCCCGTATCCCACACATTTAGATTCTGATAGGGGGTGTACTAAATCACATTACACGGTTCCTTTATTTGTTCCGACGCCATTCTTTACTGAAGGAGCACCGCAATTGAATACAAAGACGCACCTAACGTTTGCAAGACGTAAACCTCACTTTGTATGAGATCACTTAGGTTTGAGATTTTCTTGAATTCGGCGTAGACAAGATTTTTATTTCTCCGAACTCACTTTGAAAGAAACATCGGCCAGATTATTCGAAAAGGAACTTCGAGGAAATAGCGCTAAAATTTTGCGTAGATACTTAAATCTCGGTAGTGGTAAAAAACATTTTTTCTCAAACATATTCGCAACCTCTCGTCGGAGGTACTATCGAACATATCTATTTCTGACCCATTGAAAAATCCTTTCACAGTAAATGTCATGTAGCGACGTTATACTGAATTGCCGAAGAAAATCATTGTCACACTTGCTTTGAGAACGTTCTACGTTCAGTCAGGAATTAATTTGTTCTATAGTAGGTACTTTTTACTTGACTACCATCTTCATTGTCAGTTAAAAGAAAAAAAAATATTATTGGAAGTCTGCTCTTATTTTATTAAAAACACACGATTTTACTAATGAATTTTATTTAAGCCGTCTTACAAATAACTCACAAACAGGGAACAAAGGCTGTAATAATTCTAAACAAGTCTTCAGCACGATGAAGTACACAATTCGATCAGAATCACGCAATAATAGAAAGAACAAGCAACACCAGATAGCTCTTAAAACACGGTGACACGGACTTACTTACTAGGTCACTATAAACTTTACTTAACTTTAAACGGTTCATGAAATGAAAGGAACTGTTTTATTGATGCTCTACGGAGTTTAAAAGGCAATAACATCATGTTCTTTTTCTCGCACTCAATGCAGTGTTAGACGGAAAAGGATGGTAAATATTGGCACTAGAGACTCAGAGCCCGATTTTTGAAAAGACATCAGTCAAAAATAACATTCCAAAGGGACCTGTGCTGAATTTGAACTAGGTACCTAAAAGAAAAAAAAGAAATTTATTTATTTTTTTAGGTTTACAAATTATATCTAGTATCAAGAGGAATAGAATAAAACCATAGCACTAATTTTAATGTCGTAAACTTGTTCAAAATGTAATTTGACTTCAAATTTTGTAATTTACCGATTATTGTCACCTACTTTCGAGTGATGCTTTCAAAAATCGGTCCCCTGAGGGCTACGACATACAAAATTCAAAGTTCGTATCATGCCGTGTCCCTCACTCTTCTGTTAAAGATTGTTAGTGTGAGCGGAATGAAACGAACTTCGAATTTCAACTTCGGGCCAGCTGATTACGGGCGTACGGCTTTACGGTTATTTATCAGCAATAATTTCATACAGGGCCCAGTTGTATCATAAAATATAAGTAGGAAAATGGCATCAGCGATTTTGTATTCGAATTAACCATTACTATTTGTTTCGAATGTGAACTCTAGGGCTCTTTACTGGCTGATTGTTGCTCATTCGGTTTATCGCTTAAATACAATACTAATTAGGTATACATATATTTACTCTATAGCCGCGTTTGCTGCGTATGTAGGCTCGAGTCGAGCCATTGTATAGTATTGCGTGGGCATTAGCTCGACTGATTTTCATTAATATTACGTCATTTGATTCGTTTTGATGATCCGAGTCTGATCAGTCGCTGGGTACAGTAAATTGAAAAAATTATAAAGGTTAATATTTCGTATGAATTAAAATAAAATAATCAAAATTAAAAGATCGACCTTGCCAGCTTGTTTTTAATGTATCAAATCTATTTCACCCAAAGAAATTTTATCGTAAGAATTTCAGTGAGAGAGTTTCTCTTTTTCTGAGTTAAGTTAATTATTTTACAGTCGGATTTAGATTTTTTTATAATAGATATTCTCATTCTATTGTCATGTTAAGGTTTCACTTCCTTATGCGAAACGAATAATATCTCGAAGGAATAGGTACCTTTCTATTACAAAACTTCCTTATACTCGTATGTTTATCGTTGAGTTAACTTATCGTACAAATAAGGTAAACATCTTTTATCCTGTTATTCGCTCAAAGGCATCGATGATAATGTTTTGATGCGCTCGGGGAGGCAGAGTTTGACGAAACGTATTCATATTATATTGTGATGAGTTTTGCTAACGGAAGCGTGTTCCACAATTTTCGAATTAATAATTATGACAACAATTTAAAGCTGTAGGTACCAGTGGCGTGGCGTCCATAGAACTCGATTCCCACTGGCTTGCCTATTTTAAGGCAGTTGGGCAATTTATTGTGCAGAATTAGAGAGAGAGAGAGAGAAACATTTATTTACACACATTCGATACACGTAGATTTAAAAATATAAGAAATACAATATACTTGAATAGTACCGATATGGTGTAAAATGGGCCCCACTCAGCATAATGTTGCGGCAGACCGCAACGCTGTTTTTCAGTGGGACCTAGATAAATTTAAAGACTAAACACAAAAACAAAAACACATACACTGTGGCGACACGAACGCCAGTGGCAAGCACTTCACAAACAAGCTGCCAAATATACGGAAGTATGTATGGCAACACTCGATCAGTTTAATCGCATTAAACCAATCAAACCGAAACTATTGCAGTGAATTAATTATCAATTTCAATAGTTTTGATATTGTAATGTATCACATAACCCTCGATAAACCATGAAACAAACGAAAAAGCAACAAATTAGAGGAAAAGGCTAGTTAAGTTCCCTTCGGCTTGCCTTCTGATATACTTGACGCCACGCCACTGGTAGGTACAGCTATTTTAGACTACATTCCTATATAGGTATTGTGAGCGTTTCTGTTTGTTGAATGATTTCTTGGTAAAAAACCGGCCAAATGCGAGTCGGACTGCGCACCGAGGGTTCCGTATCATTATCTATAAATATCTATAAACCAGTGTAAGCAGAGCCCTGCTCCAAAGCAAAATGTACGCAGAGTGGGGTCACTTTAAATTGGTCACTGATATATACAGACATACATACATATTTACGGTTTTCGCAATTATTCCTTAATCTGTGCTATAAGACCTACCTTCATACCAAATTTCAAGATTCTGCGTTCACGGGAAGTACCCTGTAGATTTTGATTCCCTTGAGAGTTGCGGAAATTTGCGGCATAAACGGCTGTATCTTTTGATTGCGTTGGCTTAGAAGTTTGATTTTTTCACAACTCCAAGGGGCAGTGAATCTGAGTATTTGATATAAATTTCAGCTTGATACCTCCATGCGTTCCTGAGAAAAAGGGCCTTGACAGACGGACGGACGGACAACAAAGTGATCCTATAAGGGTTCCGTTTTTTGCTTTTGAGGTACGGAACCCTAAAAAATAAAATTGACTGCAAATAAACATCAAACTATACTCGAGAGCAAAAAACCGGGTTACTTCCCATAGAAAGTTGTATGAAAAGTGACCCGGTTTTTTGCCCCCGAGTATTTTGTGTGGATCATGGAAAAATATAAATATTACTCACAAAATTTCATCACAAAACAGTAGTAGGAAGGAATAAACTTTAACTGTCACAAATACGCGAATTAATCGAAATGAGAACTCATTCCGTGAGTGAGGCGTTATTTGCCGAATTGACTTTTGAGCATCAATCGGTTATCAAAGCTATACTAAAATGACGACGCGTTCTTACATATATATGGTCGATTCGGTTGCGTCCATTGACTTACGATAAACAACCAGACTCCCAATCACGCTCAAAAACTGTCGGAAGCAAAAGTCTGCACGACGCGTCTATTGTGCAGAGTTTTGGTTCAGTCGTGTTTCGACCGCGCTTCGATAACAATGTACATGTCTCCTTCGCACCGTAATCTCAAACGCTTGAGAACAAGAGATAGACAGGTTCTCAGCGCGTGGCGTCGTGTTATTACTTCTCACGATCGTATGCAATAGACATTAAACATTCCACGAAATAAGGTGTTAATTTGAACGAATATGTTAAATGTTATCTGTGTAAGTTGATGTGTTGACACACACAATACATAGACAACGCCGCTCGGACGTTTCTTGAGGCACTTTTGTTTGCTATTGGGAGTCTAGTTGTTTATCGTAAGTCAATGGTAATACCTTAAAACTTATCTACTTACGAAGTCGTGATTTTGTTTGAGTAAATTTATTTTGGACCAGATAGAAAAGTGACAAAGTGGTAGAAAGAAAACTAAACTTGTCCTCGTATAGTCCTACTTTACCTACTGCTTTTAAAAGGATCTCAGATGTGTTAAGAACTTGCTGATCGGGCGAAAGATAAAAGATCCAATACGACGCTGGAGATATAAACAAATATACTCATTTACAAACATACCATTCGTGTAAAAGTTTATTAAGTTTCCTAAGACGATTTCGTAGCGTACAAGATTTTGATTCTTGATCAGATACTTCGAATGCTTTTGGATTTTCAGGCAGTTTACTTGAGATCAGTGACATTACCTACCATGCAGCAGATTAATTTTGTAATCGACGATAGCCAGCATGGATTTCGCGGCGGCCGGTCCACTACCACTAATCATGTAGTTTTCGTGGACTATGTCAAGGAGGTTATGGATGAACGTGGACAGGTTGATGCAGCATATTTCGACTTTAGGAAGGCGTTCGATTTGGTCGATAACGACATTCTGCTAGGCAAGTTGGCGGGTGTGGGATTTTCACACAAGCTTCTTGCTTTCTTCGCCTGTTATTTACGGGGTCGAAGGCAATACGTTCGTATTGAAGGCTGCAACTCGGAGCCCTACTATACCCGCTCAGGAGTGAGTCAGGGAAGCACATTAGGTCCCAGCCAATTTCTAATAATGATTAATGACCTGCCGCGGGTGGTCAGTACGGCTAAGTGTCTTATGTTTGCAGACGATTTAAAGTTGTTTCTTAGCGTTAGGACGGCTGGTGACACTGATGCCTTGCAGCGTGATATAGACGCGGTAGCCGTATGGAGTGAAGAAAATAGATTGCACTTTAATACCTCTAAGTGCAAAGTAATAACCTTCACTAGGGCGAGGCGGCCGATCGAGTCCGTATATAGCATCGGTGGCGTCCCGCTGGAACGAGTGGACAACATACGTGACCTGGGACTGACATTGGACACGCAGCTTGACTTCAGACAGCACATAACAGCCGCATGTAAGAGTGCAAGTAGGACAATGGGTTTCATAATGAGAGTCTCTGCCCTGTTTTCTGGTTCTGCGGTGTCCACGATGCTTTATAACGCATATGTCCGCAGCAAGTTGGAGTACGGGGCCATTGTGTGGCATCCGCATGAGCTGAAATACGGACTCATGATTGAAAGGGTGCAACGTAAATTTGAAAGGTTCAAATATAAAAAAACTTACGGGTATTATCCTTATCTTTTTCCTTCCCTTTTCGTGTCGGGAATGGTTGGCATGGAATCACTCGAAATTAGGCGGAACCGGCAACTGGTAGGGCATTACTATGGCGTGTTGCGCGGAAGCGTTGACAATCCGGGTGTGGTGGGGCGAGTGGGGCTGTGTGTGCCGGCGCCTCGGCCCTGCCCCGTGCCACGGTGCATGCCAGAAACGCGCCCACGACTAGGGCTCTCTCGCTCTTAAATGACATGCATGTGCGGGTCCCGAATGCAGACATATTTTTTGATAACTTTGGTGAATTCATGAGAAAGGCTGATGTATTCCTATCGAAATTGTAATTATCTACCTATTATTGCTTGACATTATTGACCAATCTATTTGACATACTTACATTTTAATTGAACTTTTGGCTGAATGTGGCATAATTTAATTTTTGACATATTCGTTTATTTTTTAATTTTTAATCTATTATTATTGTATTGTATTTAAATAGTAAATTGGATTCGCTTTGACACTGTAAGTTTAATATAATTTCAATGTAATTTTTAATGTATTATTTCCCTTTTGACACATAGGTATTAATTTTATGTGTATTTAATTAATGTGTGAGTGTTTTGGTTCTGTACTGTGAAACTTGCATGTGTTTTTATCAATAAATAAATAAATAAAATAAATAAATAAATGACGTCCGAATTCCGATTCGGTTCAAGTTTGAGCTGTCACTTTTAGTATGAATTTTAGTGTGAAAAATGTGAAGTTAATAGAATTGTAAGGAGTGTAGTATCTACAGTATAAATCGTATCTATATGCTCGTTAGTCGTATTTACTTACGCATAAATATAGATCACGTTTCATTTGCCTCCCTATTTTGGTTCGTTATTTTTAATTTTACCTGCCTCCATCTTATTTGTGAACCGAAGTAACAAGCCAATTAAAGTACAATAATAACAACACAACCTTCGACATGTATGTAAGTTACTTTAGTAAGCTAAATCGCGTACCAGGGCTTAATAGTACGTCCACCTTCTCATACCAGGTGCAGAAACCAGGTATCAAAATACTTTTAAAGTATTTTCTGTCCAACGTAACAAGTCGAATACTTGCTTCCTTGCAAGTTTAAACCTTACAGATAAGATACAGAAAGAAAACTATACAGATAAGATTCAAAATATTTCAATCAAGACGTAAAATACTTTGAAAGTATTTTATTTCACGTATAAGCGCAATCTGAACCTTATGTGTATGAAGTAGTACTTACTTTGAAGGGACAGTATACTTAAATGGAAAAATACTTTCAAGTCTTGCAAGTATATCGGGTCGGTACCTGGTTGGTATACTTGCAAGGAAATACCTGGTATCAAAACCTGGTAACGTAAATACGCACCATCTCTAGCCTGGGGCCTTACCATGCTTAATGCGATTCAATTCCGATTCAGTTTAGATTCGCTCGCTGTCAGATCCATACAAAATGACAGCTAAAAGCTAAACTGAGTCGAAATTGTATCGCATTAAGACGTCACGGTAAGGCTCCTGTATCTACAACTATACCTTAGCGAAACACGGTGTGACTATCAATTTTGTTGTCTTTTCCTAACACTGTCGTCGGGTGCTTTGGACTGTTTGTGTTTCTCGACTCGTGTGCAGAGTCACGAAGCTGCTTCTCACCCTATTCATTGACGGGCCTAGGAAAAGCATGTAGGTTAATAAGACGCTGTGCTTTTGAAAAGTACTTTATAATCTCATACCGCTTAGTTTAGATTTATCGTATTTGTGTAAAAAGTCGTGGTAGCCTTGTGATTTACCGTCAGCTTTTCCATGAATCAGAACGTCGTGAGCTAATATTGCACATATTAGCGAAGCAGTGTAATATAATGGTTGGCGAAGTTCGCAATCCACACTGAGCCCGCGTGGCAGCTAAATCCCAAGACATACAAATTAATTAACGCCTTGCATGTGTGCACAAACCCACACATATGCATTCGTTGCTTCCAAAATCCGGCAGCTCTGTCACAGCGTTTGATGTTTCCTTTCACATTTTTTATTCTGTAACATGCGTCGACCGATGCAAACACGCACGACTGTATTATTTTTTAAATTAAAAACGTGTACTGTTGGAACTTGTGTTATCTTATCAAAAATCAACCATTCTTTGCCGTCACCAAGTCGCATGCTGTTCTACACACCAAAAATCAGTACAATAACATTAGGTACAGAAGTAAAAGGACAAGGTAAAATAAAAGAAAATAAATAGGTGGTAGGTAGGTCGTAAAATAGGTAGTTTTAAATGATTTTGTCATTATATCGATAGCTTATCATGAAAGGTTATCGCGATTTATTTCCGGTAGAGAACTTGTTGACATCTTTATCAAAGTGTATTAGAATTCTTCTGTAATATTTAAGGAATTGGTTAATATTCTTCAATTAAAACTGTGAAATCGTTATAATTTTGAATTCGAAATTCAACACACCCCTTTAATGCCGTAAACTTCGAACGTCGACTAATGTAATAAAAAAGAACTAAAAAATATTTACAGGGGCGTTTGGTACAACTATACAATTTTGAGACGTGTCTATAGCTTAGAGACAGTATTTATAAAGGCAACATCGCTAATTCGCATCTAGTTTCATAACAACGCCGTTACCGGATCTGTGGGTGTCGTAATCAATCATTAGCGGCAGGAAGAGAGGGATCTATCGAATAATGTCAAGGAGTAGATAGCAACAAACTCGGAAACTCT
This sequence comes from Pandemis heparana, assembly GCA_963854515.1. Classification (NCBI taxonomy): domain Eukaryota; kingdom Metazoa; phylum Arthropoda; class Insecta; order Lepidoptera; family Tortricidae; genus Pandemis; species Pandemis heparana. The sequence goes on along the minus strand of OY978013.1, from coordinate 11,889,641 downwards.
AACTGGGTCAAAGACCCTTAACAACATTCTGTGCGGTTTCTTACTTAACTTTGCTGAGAATAAATTAAGCAGAGTTTTAGTACCACGCAATACTTTGATTCGGCTCATTATGAACGTTTTAGAGAAAGAATCAGGGGCTTTACCATGACGTCTTGATGCGATTCAATCCAGATTCAGATTAGGTTCGCTCGCTGTCAGATCCATACTTAAAATGACAGCTAAAACCTGACTGCATTCAGACGTCATGGTAAGGCCCCAGGATACTTGTTATATTATAATACACTCATCAAAAATGTCTGGAGATATTTTTTATTTATAGATACTTTTTTATTTTTTACCTTATGGGGTAGACAGAGCCCAAGGTAACAAGACCTAAAGGCCACGTTTAACATGATTGTGGGCGTATAGGTGGAAAGGGGAATCAAAATAGTGATGGGTTGCTAGCCGCATCGCTTATAACATGGTTACTAAAATTTTCTCCCATTCCCTCGACGGGCTATCACAGAAGAAACTGGTACGCTCTATGTTTTTTCTTTATTCCCAGACCAGCTAGCTTATTACGTAACTCGCTCGCAATCGTAATCGTGTTCATTTTGACAGTTCATGTATGGGCTGACAATTGGCATCGGAATCAGCTAGCTGTCACATTCATACAAGAACTGTCAAAATGAACACGATGGCGATTGCGAGCGAGTTACGTAATAAGCTAGCTGCACGGAAGAAACTAATCATAACTATAATTACTCATAATTATAATTTTCAATATCCTTTATTTAGCTTCTGTTTGTAGCTTCCTGAGACCAAACATGGATAGCAGTATTTTCTAATTTGGCAAACCGCGGTTTCAAGCCTCACATCGACCGGTCAAATTTGGGCTAAGTGAGAGAAACAGTCTCGGCGGCCAACGAATAAATTCAACGCTCCTCGGTCATTATAGTAATGGTCCGCGTTAGGCGCCGGTGCATTTTTTATTTACTCCAACATTCTGCTTTTCGGCGATTCCATTTCGGCTGCTGAGTAGTTTGATGGATAGTGAGTGATACTTTTATATTTCATTTAGCCAAAAGGCATGTGCGGCATATGGAGTTATTTCGTGACCTTTTACACTGTTGATAACATTCTTTATTGACGTTTAAACTTCAACAGCTACTTCACAAAAGTGCGAATCGATCGTCGGTCGGCGTGACATTTTATAAGAAAAAATAACAATATTTTGTACTCGAATATTGGATGCTTAGTATTTATTTTAAATAGGTTTAATTACCTACTTGTAGTCAACCGAAGTTCAGAATCAACCTACACCTACTTGATTGAACGTTTTTCTAAAGGAAAAAGGCAATCAAAAGAGAAAGTAAAACAGAAAATGTGAAACTTACTTAGTTACTTCAGTCGTCAAGACTTTCACAAAGCGACCGAAACGTTCCAGTTAATGACTCTTTATAATCCCTGATACCTAATGCAACGTTTGATTGTTTATGTTTAAAAATCTAAGTACCGGTTCATTTCGTCATTTTGCATATATAAACATGATCACACACTTTTATTAACATCGACGCACTCCATTATTGTGGACAAACTTCGTACAAGATGTAAAGAGGTCGTGTTACTGGCAACTAGTTGCTTCAAGTTGTATAGTAGTCGTGCGGATGTAGTCGGAGGCAGGCTCATTTTTCACGGACGCAATTTGTCGACGCCGCACTAAATTGTCATCGTGTTTCGGGAGTAAAACATTAGTAGGACGTGCTAGGACTACGATAAACAGCTACATTACAGACTTTTAGAGAATAACCATGAAATTTAACCATCATTACTTCTTTATGTCGTTCTCTTGTGCCTTTCCAAGCATTTCTGAGCTGTTTGGCATTTGTTTTAGATCTAGAAACGCGGCAGCGAGTCCAGCTAAGCCCAAATTAAAAGGAACTGATGACGCAGCCGTGTGTACATTTACACGAACCATTTCGAGCTACTTTTGAGCCCTTTACAACTCGTAACCTATTTAACCTACATACATGCAATTCGGCACAATTGTTTAACACTACAGAATTAAGTTTGTAATGATTAATTTTTGGCGTGAAAAGCAAGATCTACCAATGACTCACATGCTTGTTCGTTGTCCTATGACCGTTTCCTTAGGAATATTAACTAGGGAAATAAGGAAAGAGAGGGAGAGGAAGACGAAAGCGAAATTATATTCAACGAATTAAAGAGAAGGTTGAGGTTGCGGTTTACCAGAAAATGAAGTGGTTGTCAGAGGACAGAAATGGCTGGTGACAACTCAACCGATAAGAGGGCTATTAGGCACTTGTCCCACCGCCGGCGAGTAGCGAGAAGCAAGTGTTAATTAGTATGAAACTTTTGTCGCCCGGCAAAAAAAGCGACAAAATTTCCATACTAAAAAACGCTCGCTTCGCGCTACTCGCCGGCGGTGGGACAAGCGCCTTAAGTACAGACAGAGAGAGAAAAAAAAGGTTGATTATTTCAAGTTACTCAGCTGTTTCGCCGCAGCTGTGCTACCATAAAACTCTATGAATAACTAGCGTTTTCCCGCGGTTGCGCTCGGTGGGTTCCGGAGCTTGTACAGTGTAATGAAATTCTCGACATGTGCTCGTTTAAGACAAGTTACTTTCGAGAGACGGATGTAGGACGCTTTCAGGGGTGCTCCGACATTAGATGTTGCCGTCGTTAAAAATCAGGCCAAGTGCGAGTCAGACTCCGTACCAAAAAGAAAACTATTATGTAAATGCATGAGGACCTTTTTATTAAGTACTAGGTGTTTTAAGAGCCGTGGTAGCCTAGTGGTTTGACCTGTGGCCTCTCAAGCAGAGCGTCGTGGGTTCAAATCCCGGGTTCGCACCTCTGAGTTTTTCGGAATTTATGTGCGAAAATTACATTTGTAATTTGCCATGAGCTTTTCGGTGAAGGAAAACATCGTGAGGAAACCTGCACATATCTGCGAAGAAATTCAATGGTGTGTGTTAAGTTCCCAATCCGCACTGGGCGCGCGTGGGAACTATAGCCCAAACCCTCCAATACATGGAGGAGGCCTATGCCATGAGGCACGCCGAATAACGCGACAATTTAATAAACAAAAAAAAAAAAACGACTATAACAACAACAACAACATGTACTTACTGAAATTGTAGCGAATTCGGAATAAAAATGCTTATAAAAAAAAAAAAAAATGCATGAGGACCTTTTTATTTAGTACTAGGTGTTTTTATTATATATTTGACTACTATTTACCTATCAGTGGACAGATTTACTTCAAATTTTGAACAAAAAGTACAGTCCGCAAGAAAGGTTGTACTTATTCATGCCAAGTTTAGTCATGATCGATACAGCGCTTTCGCCACGAAGATTTTACCAACAGCAATAAAAGGCAGATATAGAGTTGCTTTCGCATTCATAATTTTTAGTAAGCATGGATAGAATTAGGATCAAGGATACCCAAACAAATTTACGTATATTCGATATAGAAAACAAAACCACATTAAAAGTAAAACAGACTATTAGGTATACCTTAAGTAACACGAAGAAATATTATAGTACTGGCTGATTTGTGTACCTACCTATAGTATATATAGATATTACTACCTAGTAATTCTATTGTACATAACCAAATACAAATAAATACAATAACGACAGATATCCCCAGAAACGCCCCATTCAGCCTATTGTTGCGGCAAGCCATAACGGTGTTTTTCAGTAGGACCCATTAAGTTGGCAATTTGACTGTTTATCACGAAACTAGTGACGGAACGGTGAATAAGCTTGATTAAGTCATTATACAAATTTCGCGTAACGTCATAGTCGTAAGTGTTAGTGCTGCCATAGTATACGCTGAAAAGTTCACAGAAACAGGACTATCTAACTAATATTATAAATGGGAAAGTATGGATGGATAGATGGATGGATGGATGGATGGATGTTTGTTTGTTACTCGATCACGCTAGAACGGCCCAACGGATCTCGATGAAATTTGGCACATAGATAGAGAAAAGTCTGGAATAGCACATAGGCTACTTTTTATCCCGGAAAATTGCGTGGTTCCCGCGGGATAGCGATAACAGAATTCTTCGCAGACGAAGTCGCTGGGAACAGCTAGTTACCCATATAACGATGAACCAATAAGAAATGCCGTATACTTCGTATCGGAAATAAAATATAGCTAAATCCATGCGGTGATAGCCGGGGCCATACTGTGACGTCTTAATTCGATTCTAGTCCGAACCAAACTTGGATCTATCGCTGTCAGATCCATACTAGAAGTGTCAAAAATAGAATAGCATTAGGTCATGGTAAGGCCCCTGGACTCTCATTGGCCAACCCAAGAAGAAGCAGCAGGACTAAGGCCGGGCAAACGGAAAGTCTCGACGCTTTCCAGATGTTTCGATATTACTTATTTTTTTCTCTTCTATTTGACTTTGATCAAGCCTCGTCTTTTGGGGAATAAAATTTGGTGACTACTAAGGTAATTTTTCTGTAATTGGTAGATGCGGTTCACTTATCTACCCCTTAAGTTTGTCTTATTATTTACGGAACATGAGAAAAGGGTATGTGTATGAACTTTTCAATAGAACTGTACCTATACGCTTGGTTAGTCACTCCACTAAATTTGGTGCCGTGTAACGGGCTAGGTACATTTTCAGTTTATGTACGCACTTCATTATCGTCAGTCTTGTCTATATACAGTGTTTGAAACTGGTAACTTGAAAAAAAAAATTAAGTTTTAAAAGAAAAAAATTAAGTTTTTTTTTTTTTTATGTGAATAGGAAGGCAAACGAGCAAGTGTTTGTGAAAAACGATTTTTTCGATTATGTCCTTTTGTTGACGGTATGACCAATATTGATCTGGCCCCTATTTTTACCAAAATGACAATTGTCTATGACAAGTGACAATACTGTTGACAATTGTTGAGTTGATGAATATAGGAGCTTGATAGCAGTAGCAGGAGCATTGCAGACGCGTAGCCAGTTTAGAAGACTAAGATAGAATACTAACGTAATTACTAAAAGTATTTTTTGTTGCTGCTCTCTGGGAGCAAAGAAAAAACAAAGAATGTTGCCTTTCTTCCCACGCAGGTGGTAAAAAGCAATCGAGAGGATGGGCGAAAATCTTACGAATCATGTTATAGGCGATGCGGCTAGCAACCCATCACTATTTTCCCTTTTACACCTATACCCCCACAATCATGCTAAACGTGGCCTTCAGGTCTTGTTACCTTAGGCTCTGTCTACCCCGTAAGGGATAAAAACGTGATTTATGTATGTATGTATGTACGAGCCGCAAAACTACACTGCACACTTAAGCAGGTATCAAATGTTGGTCGTAAAGCCTCAGACCTTCCATCTTGTCATACATTACGCAACATGACACAATAACACTGTAATAACGCATTATAGTACAAATAAAGTTTATTGACACTAACTGTTCCATCCCGAAGATTGACCGTTGACGTTGCTTTTGTGGCCCATCAGATATTTATGGGAATGAAAAATTTGTCGTCTCTGGTCCCTTGTCAAATATAAAATGCTGCTGGCAGATTGCGGTTGAATATTTTACCGGCGCCATCTTAATTTTGCTTTGATGGTGTCATTTCCACGTAGACATTGATTTTATAATGCTGACACTTTTGAGTTTAAGGACTTCTGCTTTAATAAATAATGTGGGTTGCAAAAATGATGAACCTGTTACACTAATATTATTTGAGTAGGGCAGGCTATTGATTTTGTTATGAAGAATTATGTTAAATTGCTGTTGTACGCCACTTTTTCTGCATAATATATCAGTTTGTGTAAGCCGGAAATTTTAAGAGCTATTGAGATAGGCAAAGGCAAATAAAAAAAGGAGGAAAAACGGTAAATGATGACTTTAAAGAAAATAATGACGAGGTTTTAAAGCAACAAAAATAAATGATTCTTATTCTTATTCTTATTCTTATAACGTTCTAGATAATAAAAAAGATGTTTGAGGGATTTTACGCCCTGAAATTTTTAAAAACCTAACATTTGAAACACAGTATCAAAAAATATTGTGAAAATTCAAAGTTGTAGTAAACAACCTTCGCCTTTGTACTATTTTCTGTGTACTTCTGTATTTTTTAATTTTTATGTGCATTAAAGAGTTTACATACATACATACAAGTACCTATACGAATAAATTATTTGGTGCAAATTTTTTTTTGAATGAATTATTTTATTCTTATTATTAAACAATATCCAGTAATGCAAAACTAGAAGAAAAAAATGCTATTGAAATTCTTAAGAAATCTAGAAATACTGCTCAGAAATCATGTGACTTTTAATTTGATTGTAGTCAGTGGGTGTGCTTCGTTTGTTGGGATCGTTAAGGGCGTCGTTAAAACTTTGCAGCGACTTCTTTTGCAGAAGACACGTACATCGCTTCAAAGGGGTCTATTTTTAAGTTCAGCTAGATTAAAAACTTAACATTTTCTTGACCGTTAAAAAACGGGAATTTCTGTGCCTTTCGCCATTTTGGCGTTGTCTGTCCGTCAGCCTCAGTCAATTACTCTTTTATAGGTACACACACACACACACACACACACAAAAATATATACATCCTAGTTCGGGCACCAGTCTCTGCCACACAAGTTGACAATGATTGGTGGAGAAAAATAAACAGACTATTATTGTTATTATAGGTTTAGATAACTGATGAATTTTTTTTCCGTTCTTCACATCCTTATAAAAGTGACGAACTGGAATGGAAAATTTGGGACAAACTTTTTCTTGTATGAGGATCGCTAGGGTAAACGATTGTGAGTAAGAAAAACTCAAAATAGTTAAACTATGGAAAAATGTTCATGTGGACTTTATTTGCAAAACGGTCATTTGTGTAAAATATTAGAAGAAAAGTCTGCGAGGCCGATTCGCACTTGATTTTCTTTCTTATGCCAAAGACATGGAAATAAAACCGTTGTTCCCGCTTTTACTAATGTTAGAAGACGTCGTTAAAACGTTGTTAGTTTGTCTTATTTCCATCATCGCATTTTCATGACACCCATAATTGAATTTTCGATGGCATAAAAACGGGGTCATATTGCGTTCGAATAGGCGTGACCTCTTTTACAGAGTGTCATCCCCATGGCATCATGCAAACGGTAACTGTTATGATTATTATATTGCAGTTATTTATATGGTTTCGTATAATGTTCACCGGTTCAAGAGCTCTGACCTGGTTCAGAGAAGTACTTTAAACACATTTCCGCTGTTCATTTAATATGTAGTTCACTTGAGTAAATACAATTTATTTATACATATAGTTAACTTTTTAACTAACTACTCGTATTAACCTAGTACAGTCGAGAGCATAAATATAGATACAGCCAAACATATCAAATATATGTAACACCGACCTTATTGTTTGTGACATAAAGGTGTATAGATGTTTTTGATGTCTTGGTAACGTACATAGAGCCTGGCAAACAAAAGCATGACCTGGATTTTTTTTTAAGTTTTAATATGGCAACATTATTTCTCTGTCAAAGGCAAGTCAAAGTCTTGTCAATATTTTGTGAACTCAATTATTTTTCATTTATAATTGCCGTAATATATGAGTAAAACAATAAAATATATGGGTAAAAAGTAATGTGCGAAAGCTGCTACATACCATGATCAGTAAGTTCAAGCAAAAACAAGAGGAGAAAGAAGTTGTTTTCCTAGAGAAACAACAATGTTTAAACGTAAATGTATATTCAGGTGTATGAAAGGTTAAAGCAGCATTCAAAGTCGTTAAAAATTAGTGTGTTCCAAATTGTGAATGAAAATTCTGTATATTTCCAATAATTATTATACACTGATGAGCAAAAATAACGGCACATATTCCACACAAATTAGTATGAAAAGCCACCTGTTAGTTTTGCCCGTGAGTATATTTGCTACCTACGAGTATATTACTTCAATGAACTTTGGGATGACATAAAGCAACATTGCTACAAACTAGCACAGTTCACTGATCATAATGCGAAATGTATTCATCTAAACGTGCGATTCTCCTATTCAGACTAGGTAATAACCATTACTAACCGAAAACTAAAAGAATTCAGGAAATGTCGTTAACTCCAGCTGAAAATCGGTACCATAATTCCAGGCAATCGAGCTGGGGCTTAACTTTCCTGGAATCATGAAAGTTGATGATCGCCCTAATCGTGCCGGCGATATAAATGGATTATTCCAAAGGGATTAAAACATTAAGCACCTTAAACAGAAAACTTTGATTTTAAGCGCTCTTACGAAGTAACATTCGTCAGCATAACGCGTTGATTTTATACCGGTTATAAATTAAATTCCGGCTACTTAATTATTTCATATTGAAGATTTTATTATGATTACTCGCATGAGTAACGTAGTTAAAATAAAATGATTTATAACTTCGAGTACTTACATCGTTACTTTTATAACGGTAAAATACTCGTAATCCCTGCGATTCGACATGGTCACGAGTAAGTAATTATTTTAAGAATGAAAATTGAGAAAGTTTGCCGTCTAATTAGGGGCAGAGAATTGAATAGATCTCTCCGTTATGCCGGTGGCCAAAATCCTAAAAACGAGAGATGTTATTTTGTATAAGTACGAATAATACCTTAAATTTGGGATACGAGTAGGGAAGTAGAATATAAATCCCCAAGGCATTATGTAAATCAGGCAAGCAGTAGTTTAATAATATGATTATTTTCCTTTTTCTAGTGCTATTATCACAGATGCGCTTCAAAAAATCGCTCCCTTGATATCCTTAGTTTAACTACAATCTGTTTCAATCGTGAAAAACAACAAATAATTTAAAGTATTTACTCGGCATTTGCCAGAAAACTGGTTCAGAAACGGGAATAATAAAGGAAAAGAAGAAGAAAAGGAGGAAGAGGAAGGAGGATGTGTTTGGAGTTCTATTAAGGAAATTTATGACTCGTAATATGTGGAAAAACCTAAGTAGGCAAAGAACTTTGAGCGGGCTGAGCGCGATTTGGGGCCATTTTCACGTCACTGATAATAGAATTTTGGTTTAATAATGTCCGCTCATAATTTTCGGACATTTACGACCCCTGTGATAAAAGCTTTGTCAGTATGTCATCTGTAAACCTAGGTATAGTGGGCTACTGTTAATACTAAAGGATATATAACACGTCTATACATATATGCATTTGGCATACAAACACAGATGCAATAAATAAATCTCTACGACGATAGCTCGGACGAACAGAAAAAATATAATAAATATGAGAAAAAAATACTTTCAGCTTCGGCAATTGTGTAATTTACAAATATCTTTAGATTGAATGAATAGGTTCTGGCATTGAATTTCAAATTGTGAACCTCTTCCTCTTCCTCTCCTCCCTTCTCTATTGTTCAAGTCGAAAAACCGTCCGTGACCTCGCTGCTAGTGACTGAGGAAAGCGTGTGATCACTTTATAAATAGTAAAAGCACATTTACTGATTACATGAATAGGTATTAATTAGAATTAGTATACCTTTATTGATTTACCTTTTTTTTGAGGTATTAATTAGTATTATTAGTAATTTTAACCAAGGCAAAGCAATTATAATTGTGAGCAATAAATCACAAACAAGGGACTTAAACAAAATATTGAAACTCTATTTTTACATTTTTGTAGTAGTCCGATTAATTTGATATTTAGCACAATTAATTAATTACAGCTCTGTCAACAAAAAAGATATGATTTTTGGAAGTTAAAGTTATGTTGCTGCTGTTTGTTTTTAAAAATTGCAGAAATCTTACTCTGTTTTTTCGGTACGTACGAGTATGTGTAGAAATCCGATGACAATGCATTATTAAATTACTGTCACCGAAAAATCTTCTATTAAAATGATTTTTTTTTCTTGTTGGAAACATTTTAAATACGCGGAAGCAAAAAACAGGGTCACTTCCCGTAGAAAGTTGTATTAAAAGTGATCAGTTTTTTTGCTCTCGAGTATACCTACATTGTTTGTCACTTTGAAGAACTGCATTTGAATTAAACTTTACTTTAGCAGTACGCATTTCCCGAGATTCCACTGAGTTTCGTTGTCACTCGAGTTTAAGTTGAAAGAAAAACGATAATTTAAAAACTACTAAAGATAGGAGAGCTTTCAGAACACCGCATACAACTTATTTTCTCTGTTAAATGCTGTTAACTTTATTTTCAAATACATAAATCACGGCTCCGTCCTTTACGGGGTGGACAAAGCCTAAAGGTCAAAGACTTAAAAACCACGTTAAAAACTATTGTGGGCGCATAGTTGGAAAGGGGAATTATAGTGATGGGTGACATGACGAGGACCCGGGTTCGATTCCCGGGCCATAGCTTTACTTTTCGGATTTTTCTTTGTGTTCTAATTTTCAGTGTCGTTTAGAAATTATATAGTGATGGGTTGCTAGCCGCATCGCCTATAATAGTTAGTTACGATTCCTAAGATTTTCACCCATTACCTCGATGGGCTTCTACCATCTGCGCGGGAAGAGAAGCAACTGGTACATTCTATATTTTTTCTTTAATCCCAAACGAGCATAGAAGTCTATTTTTCATTAAATTTTTTAAAAGAAGACTTGAACTATTGACTTGAATGAAGTAGCAAATATTTCCGCCTAGCGCTTCGAGAACCTAATGAAATTCCATCAAGTCGTAAACTATTGGCGCTCTAAAGAATCTTAAGTCTAAATCAACCGTGAAGGCCTGCACTTCTTTTAATGCGGTAGAGAGAGACGGAAATATTAAGTTTGCCGGCTAATTCTGTTATTCGCATGTTGCACTTTTCAATGAAGTCAACAAAGTCGGTTAAAGTAAAAACAAGTTTTAAAAAGTACAATACAATAACTCTTTATTGAACACCACATATAATATACATTAAGTGATACACCACATAACACACCACACATATATAGTAATTCGTGTATACTACTTTTAACGAGTACGAGACGTATCTACTTTTCATGTCGATTTTCTACAAATTCTAAGACTACTTGTGGTACTTATATTATTACTTTGAATAAACTTCCTTAGTAAGGTTTAAATCATGTAGAACTGAACAAATACTAGCAACATAAAAAAAACCGGCTAAGTGCGAGTCGGACTCGCGCACGAAGGGTTCCGTGCCATTATCTATAACAACGGCAAAAAAATCATGTCTGTTTTATTTTGAATATTAATTTCATTCTATTTTTACTTTTTGTTCTTAAAGCGGCAACAGAAATACATCTGTGAAAATTTAAACTGTCTAGCTATCACGGCTTATGAGATACAGCCTGGTGACAGACGGACGGACGGACAGCAAAGTCTTAGTAATGTTTTTACCCTTTGCGTACGGAACCCTAAAAATAAGTCACTTGTACCCAACTCACAACACAGATAATGTTGTTATCTAACAATGAATAAGGACACACCTATTTTAATGCAGTACAGACAAAAGCATGTAGACATGTGAGTGTCTCATTGTCTACAGAATGTTGTTTCAACTTTAGATCCTTTGAGCATTCTGTTGTTTGTTGCAAGTTTGACTAAGAGTTTAATGCCTTTGATACAAAATTGGGTTACGAGTACGTCCCATCGCCCGCATTTTCACTTAGAATGATATTTGAAATTGTGACTAGATTAATGAGTAAAATTTTTAATGCAGTTACCGAAAGGACGGTAATATATTAATAGCTAAATGTAATTTACATAGGAAAGCAGTTTTACAGCCTCTATATTATATATACACACACATCAAAAAAGCCTTGGGATAAGCCTATATTGAAATAAAAAATATCCCTAGACAGTTTTGATGAGCGTATTTAACGCGAAAATCAAAATAAAAGAACAATAAAATACTTAGTTCAAAATCCAAATTCTGATAGAAGATAAATCTAATAATTAAATGGACATGGAAGCGATCATTCGTTTGCATTCGGAAATGCGAAGATTGCCGAATTACACTAAGAAAATAGAAGCACTGTACATGTTAACAAACTCCACATGCATATTTTTAAGCAGATAAATTTTGTGTATGACCTGATGGGCAATTCTTTTGCCAGTATTAAGAAATGAAATGAAATGAAATAAAATGAAATTTCTTTATTTGCATAATATTATTAGATGTTCAAAATAATAATGTGTGAGTTCAGATAATGCTAAATACCTTTTCATCTCTCATACTCTGAAAGTAGGTCATTGATTATCTGGATATAGGGTTGAAAGTGACTCATCGCGACCCTTGGGTTGAAAGTAATTTTTTTTTCTAGCTAATCCAAATGAGGTACATAGCAATGGAAATACGTATACAGCCATGTTTAAAATAATAATCTATACTAATAGTTCCTTTTTAATTGTAAAACGCAAAATAATCTTAAAATAACATTCCCGCTATATATAAGCTTATGCAAGCGTATACAACGAGAATTAGTAGAAATTATTACGTTCGGTAATTTTTTTTGCTTGAAATATTTAAGTCGACAATTAATTGATAGCGACCTCCGTGTCTGCAAGTTTAAAAAAAAACTAACCGGCCGCCATTGGTGCGCAGAAGAAATGCGCAATGCGCGCAAATCGCGCAATAGAAAAAAGAGCGGGAAGAGAATGACAAACGTAACAAATATTAAATGCGACCATGCGACGTTAGTGAAATTTTAATTTCCTCATATTCGAAATGAAAAGTAGAGTGTTCAACTCGGATGAAATTACCCATTTCACCCTCGAACCATTGGTGCCCTCACTTCGCTCGGGCACCAGAAATATCTCAGGTGAAATGGGTATATTTCAACCCTTGTTTATCAATCTACTATTTTTAAGTAGGCATGCAAAGTAATATTATTTGGTCTTAAGATCTAATAAACTGATTTAAATAAATTTATATTAACAAATTTTTTATCATATTTACAAATATAACACAATTAGTATTTATTTACACGCAAAATATTCTTGTAAGCTATAAAAATTCTTATCTGAGAGCCATTTTAGAAGCGCTTTTTTAAAGTTTTTCTGTGGCAAGATCAATAGATTAGGTGGCAGCTTGTTATAAATTTTTATAGCCATAATGAAAACGTTGTTTCGACACAGTGCCAATCTACATTTAGAGTACAGTAATTTATTAAGCCGTGTGCTTCTAGCGTGTGGGTTTACTTGGGAAATTGTTGTGAAGTATTGCATGTTCTTTTTCACAAAGATGCATATTTCTGCTATGTAAATGCAAGGTTGTGGAAGAATATTAAATTTTGCAAATAATGGTTTACATGATTCCAGTTTACATGATTTAAGGTTGAGAGTTATAAGATGGTTAAAAGTGATTGCTGTCAAAATTATGTTCATCACAGCTGTCAGGCACAGCTATTTTTTTTTTGTATCGATGCACTTAAGAAGTTAGAAATTATAAGTTTGACAATCGTACAGTCAAAGGCATTGTATGTACATTACCCAGACGTCAAAATATCTACATATAGAAAGAAAGACAGAAAGAAAGAAAAAGTTTATTTATGACAATCACAGTAATTAAAAAACAAAAACATATTAAAAGCTACATAAAATTGACATAAAATGGCCCCAACTCAGCATTTGCTGGCCTTACGGCCAACGCTGATCTTCCGTTGGGGCCATCGGGTAACAAACACATTAAAAGAAAGAATAGTATACAAACAATACGATAATAAAAACAAAAACATAATATATATAATACAATATAAACAAATAAGGAATAAACATTAAAACATTAATACATATAATTTGATGTGGTTGCCTAGGCACAAGCCCCTTTGCCTTTTAAATATTTTTTTTTTGTGTAAGCATAGATAACCACATCACAGACAAAAGAACCAATAGAAGAGAAGAGAAATATCAATAACAATCAATGAAAACACGAGTACACTTTTTAGGTTATAAACATAAAATAAGCTAAAAAATGAAAATGAATTAAATTACAGCCGAAAGTGACAAAAGTGAAAGTGGCAAAATTCACGCTAAAAACTTGCTTTAATAATAAATTATACACCTTTATGCTACAAACAATAAGGTCGGTGAGACATTCATAACCCCCGTATATGTTCCACCCTGTATGTTCCAGCAAAATAAACTCATTAATATTTTCATTTCGTTTCATTTCATAAAATATATTTGACATTGACATGATGGCTGTATAGATTTTATGATCTCGACTGTAGGTAGGTAGGTACAATTATGACTTACATTGTTCGATTCAAATCTGATTGTAGGATTTATAGATAGTGTTTTGCATTGATTGGTTTACTTTAACCTCGTTAACATTATTAACGAAATAATACTACTACAGTAAAGTTCATTAGTGAAATAATAAGGTATTTAATAAATATTATAAAGTTATGACAAGGCTCAAACGGCCTTAATATTAAACACTAAGCAGTAATACTTTCTAATACCATGTAATTAAGGAATAGCTCGAGAGACTTGTAGAAGTACGTGAACAAAGAGGATTTGGATACGTAGTAGGCAAAGAGTCAAGGTATCATATGTAAATCACTAAGCAATCGCGTTTGAGCCAATGTAGGAAGTTTATCATGAATGCTAATAAGCAGATTTTAATGATTTCTATCTTTGACTCAGAACAGAAGACGATAAATGGACCTAGCATAGATAAATACACGGAACATCAGAAAGTCAGCTAGTCAAGATACTTAGGTAATGATGACATAATCAGCATTTCGATTTGAATTATTGGATGTATTTCTAAAAGGATTTAAAAATATGTATTTTTAATCAATTAACTTTTCAATCCAGTCATTATTTTAAACTTTAAGCAATTCTGGAGCACCACTGCTGTATTTTATTCATAGATAAAAACTAATAATAGGACTATAGGTACTGGAGTATTCCCTTTCCAACTAAAAAAAATATTTTTCCAAATCGGTCCACAACGGAATTCTGAGGTAACAAACAACATTGAAAATAATAATAATAAAATAAATACAACCCAGTTTGAGAACCTTCTCTTTTTTTCAGTCATTTAAAAAACACAAACGATATTTTCGCTCATTTATTTAGTTAGTTCTTTGTGAGTTCTTTTAAAACTAATACTTGGATGCTGGTCTATAAATTAAAAGATCGACTAGTAATAAATATCTAAATGTTAAATTAAAAGATATTATAATAGAATTCATTTTAATGATACGTTAATGATTTACACGATAAATATTAGCAGTTAAACCTTTCGCCTTGGTTATTTAACGGAAATATAAAATCTATTCAACATTATTAATAAAAAAATCGCCGGACTGACTTGTAAGTAATGAAATTTAATGTCAAATCTGAAAAAAATGTGATCAAACAAAATTAAAAAGGATTTTTAAAAGCTAAAAATTTTCTCCGCTCGTAATGTCCCGCGAATTCTATTAACCGGAGTGTTGAATGAAATTGCGAGACAGACGTACCGACGACACTTACAGCGGTAAATATTTCTCCCTTCTGCTTTGATAACTTTGTGGGGATTATTAAATTTTGTAACTGGAAAATAAGCGCTCGGCATCAAAATTAAATCGCTTTTCAATGTTTTAAAAGGATCGAATACCAAAGACTACATAGTCTTGCGTATTAAAAATTCTTAGAAATCTGAGATTGATTCTCATTTACGGTCGTAAGAGAAATATTGTTGATTAGAACGTCTATTTTTAAGTTCATGTTTTAAATGATTAAATTCTAAATGCTATTCTTCAATTTCAGAATTTTTGATAGACAATTTAATGTTTAAATAATTAGTAAATAATATTAATTGATTAAGTAATTGACCTTTATCAACATTGACATTTATGAAATTAAACATGTTATCGTATTTTTTAATTTTTTACCGTGACTGATTTTTGTGTGCCTATCGGCAAAACATAGTGTTGCTTGCTAAACTTATCCACCACTGTATCCACTTGTACCTATGTTTACAATAAAATCAATTTGACTTTGACCAATTTTCAGATTATGAGGAAACTCAAAACTACTTGATCTATTTAGAACCTAAGCATATTTGTGATATAGGCAGTATTATCCGAACCAACGATTGCCATTACGCCCGTTGAGCACGCAATAGCCACAAATCTTGCAAGTTTGGCCATATTCAAAGCATTCTCGATACACTATACTTCATTTAATTTAGAATGAGAAACCACAATAACAGTATATTGCGTCTGGTCAACTATTTCTTACCTAGCAAATAGTACAGCAGTACGGCAGCCGCAAAATAAAATTGTTTTAATGTCACTTTATTTGCGTGTCGTCATTTGTTACTCTAGTACAAATTGTAAAGAGATCACAGTTCACGAGCCGCAATATAATGTTGTTGTGGTTTCTCATTCTAAATTAAATGAAGTATAACTAAAACAGTACAAACAGCATTCGTTCTGGTATATTTGTATACATTTTACGTGCCATCAGTATTCAAACGGCGCTGCAGCAGCCGGATAAACTTTAACGGCTCTTACCATACTCAATTACTGCTTTAATTATCGTTTATCGCAGCTATAATGGCGGTTAACGGGCAGCTGCACAGTCTAAAAATGTTTCAGCTTTACTATGCAACAATACTCATCGATCACATAACCAATAGAGTGGAGGAGCGCCGCCAGTGCCTATGGATAGTGGTGATCATTTAACATCAGGTGACCCACTAGTTCGTTTCTAACATAACACAGCGTTCTCTAACATAAAAAAAGGTATCATATGATTTACTAGCTGTTGCCCGCGCGCGACTTTGTCAGCGCAAAAGTAAAATTTGTATCCTAGTAGGCAGCTGGATTTTTCCGGATTTTACAAAACCTTGAAGTATGGTGAAGCACAATGCTGGAAGTTGATAAGCAGATATTTCTTTATCAGACTGCGAGTTGAGTAAATCTTCGTATATTCGAGCGTATGCGAGCGTAAGAGTGTGCAGGTGTCCTCACAATATTTCCTTCACCGAAAAGCTCATGATAAATTACAAATGTAATTTCGCACATAAATTCCGAAAAACTCAGAGGTGAGAGCCAGGGCTCGAACCCACGACCCTCTGTACTAGGACAAAGATAGTGACAAATTATTAATGAATTTCGAAAATGGATGCTCCGTAATAAATTTTTATAACAATACAATACAAAAATACTCTTTATTCAACACCACAAAGTGTAAAACAATACAGAAACAAAGAAGAAAGTATCGCGGCCATATCGCTCAAGTTTCGTTTACTTACGCTATTGGTTAACTCCTCTATGGCTCCACATTTTAAGCGAGTAAAATTTTTTTCAAACTGTTACTGGTATTGACATTTCTGTTTAGAGTTCGGCCTTTTGAAGTGGATATGAAATGAAACGTGCGGCATTACTTTGTCCTATTTTTCTCAATATGTATCACTGCGTTTTTGTTTTTTGCGGCTTGACAACAAAGATTTACGAATTGCTCAAAGTTGCAAATAATTCGAAGCCAAGCAAATGGTGTCTTAAAAATCAGAGAATCAAATGCGAAAAAATTGAGCTTAAACTGTATAACAATAGTAACTACAGTTAGTTAGAAACGTACCTCCTTAGGGGTCATCCATAAAGTTATCCATAAACACGTCAAAAATTCATGAAATGCGTGTGACGTGTGTGTCGCCGAATCATTATTGCTGTAAGTACCTACATTTTTTATTGATAATCAAGGAACCCTGTTTGATTTTTATAATGTTTTTATGCTTCGTTCCCGTGTAAGTCTTTTTTATTGTTATTTTTATATAAACCTCGTCCTGACCTGATAAAGAATACAACAAAAATAATTATTATTACAATTAGTGCAATCGTTCGGAAGTTATGCGCGTACATACACTTCGACGATACCTTTTTAGGGTTCCGTAGCCAAATGGCAAAAACGTAACCCTTGTAGATTCATCATGTCTGTCTGTCTGTCTGTCCGTCCTTATGTCACAGCCACTTTTTCCCGAAACTATACTATTGAAACTTGGTAAGTAGATGTATTCTGTGAACCCCATTAAGATTTTCATACAAAAATAGAAAAAAAAAACAAATAATTTTGGGGTTCCCCATAACTGAAACTCATTTTTTTTTTCATCAAAGCCATACGTGTGTGGTACCTATCTATGGATAGGTCTTCAAAAATGATATTGAGGTTTCTAATATTTTTTTTTTCTAAACTGAATAGTTTGCGCGAGATACACTTCCAAAGTGGTAAAATGTGTGTCCACCCCCCCCCCCCCCCCGTAACTTCTAAAATAAGAGAATGATAAAACTAAAAAAAATATATAATGTACATTACCATGCAAACTTCCACCCAAAATTGGTTTGAACGGGATCTAGTAAGTAGTTTTTTATTTCATTTAATATTTTTTTGTCTATATAACAACCAATATAAAATACATTTTGCTTAAGAGCAAGGCTCTGCCAAGACTGGATTTTATAATAACTTGGCGAATTTGTACGGAACCCTCAGTGCGCGAGTCCGACTTGCACTTGGCCGGTTTTTTTATTTAGCTTAGAGACCATTAACAAAAATACATATTTCTAGAATTCATTAGTGACAGGACTTAAGTAGGTATTACACCTACTTAAGTATAATAATACCTGCTGAAATTTCGAAAGATTGCAAAAAATATTTCTGATAAAGAAGACTACATTTAATGCGAAAAATACTTTAACTTCTCAGAAATCTTTGAAAACATTCCCACATCATTTCAAACTCTTGCTACTCACACAATCAAATGGACGGATAAGTTCACGGATAAGTTCATGATGCTTAGCGTAAGTTTACATTGCCAAAATACGTCATGATCTCGTTTCCATTAATCTTTTCGCCGCCCAGTAGTTTTAGTATCACTCGCAACTGTCAAATTTATCTTGTCAAATGAAAGTACATTTTACACTGCCTGTACCGACTTCAAATCAATTAAATGGTGGCGAAAAGGCTTAACTGTTAATAACAATGACAACAGAACTCTTTGTTACCGTTTCGTTCAGCTAGTGGCGCGGCTATTTACGATATAAACACGTCTCGAACGCGTTCACGTAAACGTCTTAAGGCTCGACCTTTGAAATTTTCGTGAAAATGAGTTGTGTTGTAACCATTTTATACATTATAACGTAACAATTTATAGGTCGGAAAAAATATATCCTAATCTGGAAGATATGAGAAGTAACATAGTTTTGGTAGAAATCCATTTTAGTGAAAGAAAGCAGAGAAAAAGCAATCTAAAGTCACCCCTATTTTTTCACTTGTAACCATTTTACTGCTCCATTTTTTATCATAAAGAGATGAAATTTTATAATCTGCTTCATAAAATAATGAACAATAACTTTATTTTCCTACTTTGTCAAATTTCTTAAAAAATTACCTCGTTTTCTGAAATATTCCCTCCCAAGTT
This sequence comes from Pandemis heparana, assembly GCA_963854515.1. Lineage (NCBI taxonomy): Eukaryota > Metazoa > Arthropoda > Insecta > Lepidoptera > Tortricidae > Pandemis > Pandemis heparana. The sequence goes on along the minus strand of OY978013.1, from coordinate 11,870,319 downwards.
CCTACCGCTCCCCATTTTCGTCCATACGGTCAGTGCGGGACGAGGCGCGATGCATGACGGACCTGTGTCAATTTGCGCTGCGACCAAACAAAACTCCGTTTTTAAATATTTGTGGAATAATTTTGTTGCGTAGAGTGGACAATCCGTTTCGTGATTCGTAAAGTAGGTAGATCCTACTAATATTATAAATGCCAAAGTTTGTGAGGATATGAGTGAGTGTGTATGTTTGTTCCTTCTTCACACTCAAACGACTGGACGGATTTGGATAAAATTTGGAACGAAGATAGCTGGTACCCTAGATTAAAACATAGGCTACTTTTTATCCCGGAAAATTGCATAGTTCCCGCGGGATAGCGATAAACATGTTAAAGGTCGTAGCTGCCTAGAGTTGCAACGTATTTATAAATTGTTGCAGAACTTGAACGAGTGCCGTTCTCAGAGACGTCAGTTAATAATTATGATTAGTTAGAACTTAATTGTCGTCTCTGAGTGTGAAACTTAACTGTAATTGTCCTCTCGGTTGTATTGACTGACGGTGGATATTCTACGCTGTTTTACCGTGTTAACGGATCAAGTTCAAGTTTTAATTTATCATCCCTGCGTAACCAAAGATACAAAGGAACAAATAGTGCTTTAATTATGTTAATTGGCGTTTCTGAGTGTGAAAGTTAACCTTTGCTTTCTCTCTTCTTCTTTTTGCGTAAAAGGTAGGTACAGAATAATTGTTTTTTGACCGTTTGTCTTCAAAATCGATATCTAAGGGTCCGAGTGGTCTTCAAGCATGAATCCGTTGTCAAAAGTTTAGAAAGTGGCCGCCATTTTGAAAATTTTAGTTTTTCAACCGATTGCTTTCAAAATCGATATCTGAGGATCCGAGTGGTCCCCAAACATGAATCCCTTGTTAAAAATTTAAAAAATGACCGCCATTTTGAAATCTTTAGTTTGTGGGCCGATTGTTTTCAAAATCAATATCTGAGGATCCGAGTGGTCCCCAAGCATGAATCCGTTGTCAAAAATTCAAAAAGTGGCGGCCATTTTAAAATTTTTAGTTTATCGACCGATTGATTTCAAAATCGATATCTGAGGATCCGAGAGGTTTCCAAGCATGAATCCGTTATCAAAAATTAAAAAAGTGGCCGCCATCTTGAAATCTTTAGTTTTTCAACCGATTGCTTTCAAAATCGATATCTGAGGATCCGAGTGGTCCCCAAACATGAATCCCTTGTTAAAAATTGAAAAAATGGCCGCCATTTTGAAATCTTTAGTTTGTGGGCCGATTGTTTTCAAAATCGATATCTGTGAATCCGAGTGGTCCCCAAACATGAATCCGTTGTCAAAAAATCAAAAAGTGGCCGCTATTTTGAAATTTTTAGTTTATCGACCGATTGATTTCAAAATCGATATCTGAGGATCCGAGAGGTTTCCAAGCATGAATCCGTTATCAAAAATTGAAAAAGTGGCCGCCATCTTGAAATCTTTAGTTTTTGGGCAGATTGTTTTCTAAATCGATATCTGATGGCCCGAGTGGTCCCCAAGCATGAATCCGTTGTCAAAAATTGAAAAAGTGGCCGCCATTTTGAAATCTTTAGGTTGTGAACCGATTGTTTTCAAAATCAATATCTGAGGATCCGAGTGGTCCCCAAGCATGAATCCGTTGCCAAAAATTCAAATAGTGGTCGCCATTTTGAAATTTTTAGTTTATCGACCGATTGATTTCATAATGGATATCTGGCGATCCGAGTGGTCCCCAAGCATGAATCCGTTATCAAAAATTGAAAAAGTGGGCGCCATCTTGAAATCTTTAGTTTTGGGCAGATTGTTTTTAAAATCGATATCTGATGGCCCAAGTGTTCCCCAAGCATGAATCCGTTGTCAAAAATTCAAAAAGTAGCTGCCATTTTTGAAATCTTTAGTTTGTGTGCCGATTGTTGTCAAAATCGATATCTGAGGATCCGAGTGGTCCCCAAGCATGAATCTGTTATCATAAATTGAAAAAGTAGCCGCCATCTTGAAATCTTTTGTTTTTGGGCAGATTGTTTTCAAAATCGATATCTGATGGCCCGAGTGGTCCCCAAGTATGAATCCCTTGTCAAAAATTGAAAAAGTAGGCGTCATTTTGAAATCTTTAGATTTGGGCCGATTGTTTTCAAAATCGATATCTGAGAATCCGACTGGTCCCCAAGCTGAATCCGTTGTCAAAAATATACCTAAAGAGTGGCCGCCATCTTAAAATTTTTGGTTTTTGGGCAGATTGATTTCAAAATGGACATCTGAAGATCTAGCAAAGTGAACGCTTATCACTCTTGACCGTTTTATTAGAATAATAATATTTAGCATACACACCAAAACTAAACTATACGTAAATGTTTATTAGGTAACTTCTTTACAAATCACGAAACAGATTGTCCACTCTATGCTACAAAATTATTCAACAAATATTTAAAAACGGAGTTTTATTTGGTCGCCGCGAAAAATTGACACAGGTCCGTCATGCAACGCGCCTCGTCCCGCACTGACCGTATGGACGAAAATGGGGAGCGGTAGGAACTTGTCCGGAATATTGCAAAAACGAGCTAATTTTTTAAGAAATTTAAGTAAGTAAGAAAATAAAGTTATTGCTCATTATTTTATGACGAAGATTATAAAATGTAATCTTTTTCTGATAAAAAATGGAGCAGTAAAATGGTTACAAGTGAAAAAATAGGGGTTCCTGATTATAGTTAATGTCAAGAGTCAAGACTCTGTCAACTACAGGAGAAAAATGCTAGACTTGCTTGTTGCATGTGGAGTGATAGAATAGTGAGTGGCAATAATACCACACAATATAAAAAGTTCATATTGCAAAAATATTGTCTATGAAATGTGCATTAATAAAAAAACGTGTGCGTCTCGGGACGTTCGACAAAAGTCATAATCTAAGTTACTAACAATATATGTCTATCGCACACTAAACACTAAGTAGAGAGGGGAAAGCGTCTGTCCGAAATACAAACGAAGATTATTGTGAGCTGACTGTGTGTATGCTGAGAAAGTTTTTGTCAAAAAAGCGTCAAGCGTGAGTCGGATTTAAATGTTAAAATGTCTAATTCCTGTTAGGTAGGTACTACTATAGACTCGATTGCGATGAAATTTTTGTAAGCTGCTGTGTGTAGGTATGCGAAATATGATTCTACTAAAACGGTCAAGTGTAATTAGGCGTTCTCTACTCTCTCGTGACTGAAAATTCTCTAGTTTACGCCTATTTTATCATATTCTGACAACAAATTCAACTTTGGAGACCACTCAGATATTGATTTTAAAAGCACTTGGTCGAAAAACTAAACATTTAAAAATTGTGGCCGCTATTTCCATTTTTGACAACGGATTCGTGTTTGGGGACCACTCGGACCCTCAGATATCGATTTTTAAGGACAATCAGTCCACAAACTAAAGATTTCAAAATGGCGGCCACTTTTTCAATTTTTGACAGCGGATTCATGCTTGGGGACCACTCGGGTCATTAGATATCGATTTTGAAAACACACTGCCCAAAAACTTAAGATTTCAAGATGGCGGGCACTTTTTCAATTTTTGATAACGGATTCATGCTTGGGGACCTCTCGGATCCTCAGATATCTATTTTGACAACAATCGGTCCACAACTTAAAGATTTCAAAATGGCGGCCACTTTTTCAATTTTTGACAACGGATTCATGCTTGGGGACCACTCGGGCCATCAGATATCGATTTTGAACGCAATCGGTCGAAAAACTAAAATTTTCAAAATGGCGGCCACTTTTCAAACTTTTGACAACGGATTCATGCTTGAGGACCACTCGGACCCTTAGATATCGATTTTGCTATGTGTAGAAAGATAAATATTTTCAAAAGTAGGTAATGGTATATTGGGGACATCATTTTTAAACTTAATCAATTATGACAAATGGCTGTAGCCCGCGACTCCGTCTGCGCTGCTATCCCGCGGGAACTATGAGATTTTCCGAGATAAAAACTATCCTGTCCTTCCTCGGGACTAAAACTACCACCTTACCAAATTTCATTAATATCGGTTCAGTGGTTTAGGCATCAAAGCGTAACAGACAGATAGACAGACAGAGCGTTACTTTCGCATGTATAATATTAAGGAGGGATATCACGTTTCAATATAGTATTTTATGCAACAGTTGTATAAGAGAGGTCAAAAAAGTCGAGTGGTGTGGGTTACGATGTGAGCGTAGCGAACATCGTAAAGAAAGACACCACGAGCATTTTTTGACTTATTTATACAACGTTGCATACAATAACTTTTCTACGACTTCATTAAAATTATCATCATCATCGTCATCACATCATTAGCATTTGAAAGGTGATCAGCGTTGGACCTAGGCATATGTTCTTTTAAATAAAACATGAATAATGCCAAACTCGGGCTCAGAGCGACCACATTACCCGAAAATGATACCCAATCACCATTTTTGTGTCAAGTGTCAAAATGACATCCGCCATCTTGGATCCTAAATATTATGCCAAATTCGCGATCAGAGCCACCAAATTGCCCGAAAACGACATCCATGAACATTTTTCTGTCAAAAGTGTCAAAATGTCATCCGCCATCTTGGATCCAAAAAATTATGCAAAATTCGTGCTCAGAGCCACCAAATTACTCGAAAACGACACCCATGAACATTTTTGTGACAAGTGTCAAAATGTCATCCGCCATCTTGGATCCAAAAAATTATGCAAAATTCGTGCTCAGAGCCACCAAATTACTCGAAAACGACACCCATGAACATTTTTGTGACAAAAGTGTCAAAATGTCATCCGCCATCTTGGATCCAAAAAATTATGCAAAATTCATGCTCAGAGCCACCAAATTACTCGAAAACGACACCCATGAACAATTTTGTGTCATAAGTGTTAAAATGTCATCCGCCATCTTGGATCCAAAAAATTATGCAAAATTCGTGCTCAGAGCCACCAAATTACTCGAAAACGACACCCATGAACATTTTTGTGACAAAAGTGTCAAAATGTCATCCGCCATCTTGGATCCAAAAAATTATGCAAAATTCGTGCTCAGAGCTACCAAATTACTCGAAAACGACACCCATTAACATTTTTGTGGCAAAAGTGTCAATATGTCATCCGCCATCTTGAATCCAAAAAAATATGCAAAATTCGTGCTCCGAGCCACCAAATTACTCGAAAACGACACCCATGAACATTTTTGAGGCAAAGGTGTCAAAATGTCATCCGCCATCTTGGATCCAAATTTTTTTACAATTTCGTGATAAGATCCACCAAACTACCCGAAAACGACAGCCATCAACATTTACATGTCAAGTGTCAAATTATGTCAGTAAAATTGAAATATTGTGTTGTACACACTTTTTTATTTTGTTTGCTTTCTAAATTGCTAACACCTTATTTTGTCCTAAACGGCTGAATGGTTTCTGGCCTTAGTCCGGACGGACAAAATTAAAAAAAATTGTCTCCAGTATATTATGTGTACCATTATATTGGTGTTGGTGACCCTTTAACTGTCAAATAAAAGTACTGGAGTAGGAAAATATACTTAATGATAAATATCACGTTATGACAACGATAATCATGCGATACGACCCGTCCACGTCCACCCTTGCATTGGTAACGATGCGCGGCGCGATGACGCGTCTATAATTTTACTTTGTAAGACAGTTTCGCGCTCACGTATTAATGGAGCGGGTCGCGGGGGCGAGAGGCAGAAGCTCCGCCCAAGCCCCGCCCGTACGCTCAAGGACTTTAGCGCGTGTACAAGCCTTAATTATCATGGAAAAATTGGCAGCGCCACTGATCGAAACGGCAACAAACTGTAGTACAATAATGTCTAACTCGCTCACAATCGCCATCGTGTTAATTTTGACAGTTCATGTATGCGCTGACAATAGGCATCGGATTCAGCTAGCTGTCACATTCATACAAGAACTGTCAAAATGAATACGATGGCGATTGCGAGTGAGTTAGACAATAAGCCTACTGTTCTCATAGTACATATTTGTCATTTTATCGCAGACGCATTTTGTGACCGAAAACCTACACTAAGCATACAGAAAACTAGCTCATATATTTTTAAAGTTCCTGAATTAATAGTATCCCAACAGTTGCAGTGCAGTAAGTTAACGGTTAAATTCACATTTCATCGCCCAGTCGGCACTTCCTGAAATTCAAATGCTTTTTTATGGCCCGTTTTAATGGTACCTTACGTTTTAGCGAGGGTTGCCAGCTAATAAAATTGAATGTGTTAAACGTTAAGTAGCTACGCGGCTATATAGAATGGATAAGGATGATAATCTGCTACTTTGAACATAAAACTAGTCATATTCAAACATGATAATCCTAACATCTTCCTAATATTATAAATGCGAAAGTATGGATGGATGGATGTTTGTTTGTTACTCAATCACGCCAGAACGGATCAACGGATCTGGATGAAATTCGGCACATAGATAGAGAAAAGTCTGGAATAGCTCATAGGCTACTTTTTATCCCAGAAAATTACGTAGTTCCAGCAGGATAGCGATAAACGAATTATTTGCAGACGAAGTCGCTGGCAACAGCTAGTATATTATAATGTGAATGTGAGTTTGAACAAAAAAGATTTACCTTGCTACTCCGCTACTCACGTGCAAGGTAGCCAAGCCTGTGATAGAAATACATATGTTTTTACATGCAATCCCTTCCTCCTCTACTACTGCCATATCACTACATAGTATAAAAAAAGTCGCTTTCTCTGTCCCTATGTCCCTGTCCCTATGTATGCTTAAATCTTTTAAACTACGCAACGGATTTTGATGCAGTTTTTTTTAATAGATAGAGTGAATCAAGAGGAAGGTTTATATTTATAATACATGCATAATATACCGTGCGAAACCGGGGCGGGTCGCTAGTAAAACATATATTAAGGGTATTTTAGTGGCTCTTATTAGCTGTTGCCGCGACCCCGTCTGCGCAGAATTCGCTTATCGCTATCCCGCGGGAACTATGCGATTTTCCGGGATAAGAACTATCCTATGTCCTTTTCCGGGACAAAGATTATCCCTGTACCAAGTTTCTTTAAAATCAATTCAGTGGTTTTGGCGTGGAAGCGTAACAGACAGATAGACCAACGGAGAGACAGACAGACAGTTACTTTCACATTTGTCCAGAGAAGAGACTGCGAACAACTATTACAATACTAGGTTTTGCCCGCGACTTCGTATGCGTAGAATTATACATACAAGCCTTTCTTGAATCACTCTATCTATTAAAAAATATCCCATCAAAATCCGTTGCGTACTCTTAGTTTTAAATATCTAAGCATATCTGCATAGGGACAGACAGACAGACAGCGGAAAGCGACTTTGTTTTATACTACGGTCAATTCATCCTTGTGTCTTATCATGTACACAAACACTTCTCAAAGATTTTGTCACATTTTTCTCTTGGATTACACAATAGTTAATGTTGTTGTAAGCCTTAAAGAAACTCATAAAATATTAAAATTTACCAAATCACGACTGAAAAATATCATTTTTAATGAGATTTTCTTCAATAATTCGAGGAACGAATGAATCAACTTTAGAATATCTTCAACCTGAGTAGCTATTTATTTTTAAAGCAAAATAATCGGTTTTATGTATACTTTATCAACATTTCCAATCACTAGTCATTATCACTTTTGATGTTACGTTTGTTTACATGATAAGACACGTAAGGATGAATTGACCATATTTTGTAGTGATATATTTCAGACTATCGTGATTTTTACAATTACTACATCTCTTGGGAAATCGTAGTAAGCAATTCGCGAGAGCAAACAACAAAAAAAAATCAAGACGCTACCAAAATTTCACCTATAATTTCCGGACCAAATAAAAATGAACATCGAAGCGGAGGTACTTACATAGGATGCAGCATCCAATACATCTTCGGGACAAAAGTGAAGAAAGTGATTAAAGGTAGTGGAATCGGCAGCCCTGGGACTCAGGTTTGGTCCCGACCGGCCGCAAGCTATTATGAAATGTATAGGTTTTCCGCACATGAGGTTTTTAGCGTAATGAAACTGCGATAATATTTGTACTTGCTGGCTCGGCGCTTCCCCGGTTCAAAGGTCATTAAGTTTCATGTTTATAGGTCAAACCACAAAGTATGGTCAATTCATACTTACGTGTCTTAAATAAATAAATAAATATCAGGGAACAATTCACACAAATTGACCTACTTAGTCCAAAAGTAAGCGCTAGTAAGGCTTGTGTTATGGGTACTAGACAACGATATACATATTTATATAGAGAAATACATACTTAAATAGATAGAAACATCCATGACTCAGGAACAAGTATTCGTGCTCTTCTCACAAATATTTGCCCTTACCAGGATTCGAACCCGGGACGCTTGCTTCGTAAACAAACGTAACTTCAAAAGTGATAATAGACAATGGCTAGTGATTGGAAATTTGATAAAATATACATAAAACGTGACCGATTATTTCGCTTTAAAAATAAATAGAACTTGTATCAGGTTTTCGATTTTGTGGCGCTACTCAGGTTGCAGATATTCTTGAGTTGATTCATTCGTTCTTCCGATAATTGAAGAAAATTTTATTAAAAATGATATTTTACAGTGGTTACTTGGTAAATTTTAATACTTTATGAGTTTCTTTAAGCTTACAACAACATAACTATTGTGTAAGCCAAGAGGAAAGTGTGACAATGTCATAGAGAAGTATTTATTTACGGCTAGCAACCCATTATTATTTTGATTCCCCTTTCCAACTTCTTCTTCTTTGGCGCTACACTCTTGCCAGAGTGGTCGTGGCTGTCACGCCGATTCTGTGGCCTGCTTTACAATGCGATGCCATTCTGCACGAACCGCCGCCCTCCTGCTACATTCGTGCAGAGGAACGTCGACAGCGGTCTTTATTTGATCTGTCCACCTCATCGGCGATCTTCCGCGCGGTCTGGTGCCCTCGACTTTTCCCTGCACCACCAGGCGTTCCTAAGCCCATAGGTAGGCCATTGCCTAAGGGGTCCTGACGTGAGCATCAGCAGAGTAGCCTTGGAGTGGAGCCCCGTTGGCGGAAGAAGAAGACAGGGTCGTCCCACTGAATCCTGGAAGAGATCCATCACGGCGGAACTCAAAGCTGCCGGGATGACCTGGGCCAACGCCAAAGAGAGGGCTCAGAATAGAGAAGTCTGGAGAAAGACTGTTGAGGCCATATGCTCCACGAGGAGTTAAAGGAGGAATCATCATCACCAGGCGTTCGATGGATTCGTTTCCGCGTCGCGATACGTGTCCAAAGAAAGTAAGGATACGAGCTTGCACTATGTTTGATAGCCTCTGCTTAATGCCTAGTTCCAGAAGAATGGACTTGTTTGTTCGGAATTCCGTCCATGATATACCGAGCATTCTCCTCCAGCACCACATCTCCAGGGCATCAATCCACTTCTTCTCACTCTCTCGCAGGGTCGACGTCTCTGCAGCATAAAGAAATATGGGGGATACGAGAGCCTTGACTAATTTTATTTTGATGGCTTTAGTGATGTTTCCCCTTTCCACCTATACGCCCACAATCATCCTAAACGCGGCTTTTAGGTCTTTTTACCTTAGGCTCTGTATATACCGTAAGGGATAAAGACGTGATTTATGTGTGTGTGGCACTTGTAGCGGCGGGAAAATATACCTACACGGACAGCACACGACACTCGAGTCAAAATATTTATTGAAATTCCCCATGTATGGTTTAGTAACGCGAACAATCTACAGACGGCGCCACTTAGCCGTTGCTTCTTTCAGCTACAAATGTCATCGTGTACCACAGATTCATGCAGCATTTTTTTTTTAAATTTGATATGCGTTTGCGTACTGCTTAACTGCCGTACAAGGGCCGCCGAGTGACTGAGTAAAATGTTTTTATTTTTATAAAATATATGGCTCGACGGAAAAATCTGAAACTTTTTCCGTAGCTAAGGATGGTTAATAGAAAATAGAAAATGGTTGATGGTCAATAGAAAAATCACCAAGCACTTTTAAAATAATAATCCACTCCCTATTGGCTAAGAAAAACTATTAGGTACGTAATATTTTTTTAAACCCTTTGTTAAGTTGATGCGCTTGGAATTCACCATTAAGTAAAAAAAACAAAAGTTGCTTGAGTTTAATAAGAAATATTACTTGAAATTTTTAGAATGACTTTCTGATGAAAATACCAGTTCTCCGAGTATTCATTTATTATGTTTAGGAATGGCATTAATTTTATTTTAATTTGTTGTGATATATCTTGTAGGTAACAATTCAAATATCGCAGTTGGAGGCACTACGTTATACAATAATTATAACTTATATATTATGTAATCTCGAAATGTTAATTTTACTCTTAACATATCAAACAAGTTTTAAAATTTACACAAGCTTCTTCTGAAGTTTACACAAGTTTCGGTAAGACTTTTGGACTTCGAGTCAAAGCAGACGTTTCATACATAAGTTATTCGAAACTAGTTTCGGTACCTAGTTGCTCATGCTCATTGCTATGTAAGTAATGTAAGTCTACTGGAGTTAGATTTAAGGCACAGCCCACAGAGACGTTGGACGGGACGCGTCGCAGTCGCGGCGCTTGCTTAGTGAATTTCCATACAAAATATTGTAGAATTCTATAAAAAAATAATTAACTGTACTACTTATCTTACTAATACATCCCCTTGCAAGAAAATCGGGCACGTATGGTTTTCAGATTTTTAGGCATTAAAGCTTAGAATTCAAGAACCATGGGTGCCCGATTCTTTTACAAGGGAGTATATTATACTTCAATGCGAAAGTTTGTGACGATTTGAATGAGTGAGTGAGTGAGAGTGTATGTTTGTTCTTTCTTCACGCTGAAAGGACCGGACGAATTTGCATAAAATTTGGAACGGAGGTAGCTGGTACCCTAGATTAAAACATAGGCTACTTTTTATCCCGGAAAATTGCAGAATTCCCGCGGGATTGCGATAAACATGTCAAAGGTCGTAGCTGCCTAGCTTCTCAACGTAATACTTATTGCAGTATATATAAACTTAACTAGCTTCTGCCCGCGACTTCGTCCGCGTAGAATTAGCAATTGATATTTTTATCGCTATCCCGCGGGAACTGTAAACTTTTCCGGGATAAAAAGTAGCTTGTGTTTCAATCTAGGGTACCAGCTATTTTCGTACCAAATTTTATCCAAATCCGTCCAGTCGTTTTAGCGTGAAGAAGGAACAAAAATACACACTCACTCACTCACATCGTCACATCGTCACATCGTCACAAACTTTCGAATTTATAATATTAGTAGGATTAGTAGGAAGTAGGATTCTACGCGGAAGAAGTCGCGGGCAGAAGCTAGTTTGTTAGAAAAAATACTCTTTGTTGTACCGACTCACGCTAAAATTTCACGCTTAAATTACAAACTTTCAAACTAATATGAATAACTAGCTGTTGCCAGCGACTTCGTCTGCAAAGAATTCGTTTATCGCTATCCCGCGGGAACTACGCAATTTTCCGGGAGAAAAAGTAGGCTATGTGCTATTCCAGACTTTTCTCTATCTATGTGCCGAATTTAATCCAGATCCGTTGGGCCGTTCTGGCGTGATTGAGTAACAAACAAACGTCCATCCATACTTTCACATTTATAATATTATTTGGATGTACTCTTATTAATTTCATTTTTATCTCATCATCTTTGTGTCTTCTTTTTAATCTCCGACGGGGGGTGTCATAAATTTGACTTTAATCTCTCTCTCTCTCTCTCTCTCTGTGTGTGTGTGTGGTGTGTGTGTGTCGTCTGTGGCATCGTAGCTCTCGAACAGATACACCAATTTCGATGCCCATTTTTTCATTCGAAAGCCAGTTTCCTGGCGGTGGTTCTTAGCCCTGTTTGGTAAAAATCAGACCAGCAGTTTAAAGGGTTATATCAGTAGTTCTTTTCTAAAATTTAATTATTAAAGGCTTGTTTTTTAAGTGTAAAGTCTTTTTTTCGTAGGGGATTTTTAAATTTAGAAAGAAAAGAAAGAAAAAAGTTTATTTATCACATTACGTTTTACATTTTACTTGTTTAAGAAGTAACGTGAACATTACCGAGAGTGTGTCAGAAAATGTTTTTGTTCTGGCGTTAACACTAACACTATCACAAACATCGTCGGAACTCCTACTCGCCCCCGTGTGCGGTAATGCGTACGTCTCTGGAAACCTCGCGGTGACTTATTGCCTTAATTATACACCTCCGCCGCTCGCGTATATTTCCGCAGCTTAGCACGACGCGCTCTACTTGTGCTGATATGTGTGGATAGATGGAGTTTTTCGCACTGAGGAGTTGGGGTAACAGGTCTGGGAAATTCGGTTGTTTTGATATCAGCTGTAACCAGCTTGACGGTCAGAGAGTCAAACAAGTGAAAGAGATGTTTAGCACAATGTCTGCTTGGTCCTATAGCTAAAAATAAACACGTGAAAATTCTAAAGAATCTCATCTGTCAGTTTGTCTGTTCATCTAGATTATAACCATCGGTTAATACGGAAATAAATATCTCCTGTTTATTTGCAGTAAAATTGTGCCAGCCAATTTGATCCCTTTTCTTGTTATCCCGTCTAACTCATATTACACACGTGCCAATACGTATTTTGAGGGAATATCTCCAAATCCTTGATATGTTGTTAGATATTGGAGCCGGCGAAAAATACTCTGGCACTGAGCTGTGACAGCTTAACCCTAAAAAAGGTCTCCCAAAAAGGCTGAAACAGTCAAACCATTGCCGACTTATCGTTGGTTAAGCCGTTTATTCTTTGTTAATAGACCGACATACGTACATATATAAATCACGTCTGTATGCCTTACGGGGTAGACAGAGTCTAAGGTGACAAGACCTAAAGGCCACGTTTAGCATGATTGTGGGCGTACAGATGGAAAGGGGAATTAAAACAGTGACAGTGATTTTGTCTTTTACCATCTTTGTACATAGTTTACAATAAATACTTACGTACTTACGGGTTGCTAGCCGCATCGCCTATAACATGATTCCTAAGATTTTCGCCTATTCCCTTGATGGACTTTTACCATCTGCGCGGGAAGAGAAGCAACTTACTGGTACATTCTATGTTAATAGACCTACTTAGTTTTATACACTGTGGTATAATTAATCAGGAATATCTCAGCAGCAGGTTGTGTTTGTTTAAATAAACGGCCCTGCAAATGATTTTCATGATTTTTTAATTGCATTTGAAACACTTTTTTGTATAATTACTTCCATCTCTTCTGCAAAATTACTTAAACAAAATTTCTATAACATAAATTTCATCAACGCGACGCGTGTATCGTTTTTAGGGTTCCGTAACTCAAAAGGAAAAAACGGAACCCTTATAGGATCACTTTGTTGTCCGTCCGTCCGTCCGTCTGTCAAGACCCTTTTTCTCAAGAACGCGTGGAGGTATTAATCTGAAATTTACATCAAATTTTCAGGTCAATATACTGCCCCTTGGAGCTGTGAAAAAATCAAACTTCTAAGCCAACGCAATCAAAAGAAAAAGTAGTTTATGCCGCAAATTTTCGAAACTCGCAAGGGAATCAAAACCTACAGGGTACTTCCGTGAACTCAGAATCTTGAAATTTGGTATGAAGGTAGGTCTTATAGCACAGATTAAGGAATAATTGCGAAAACCGTAAATATGTATGTATGTCTGTATATATCAGTGACCAATATAAAGTGACCCCACATTGGGTACATTTTGCTTTGGAGCAGGGCTCTGCTTACACTGGTTTATAGATATTTCTAGATAATGGTACGGAACCCTCGATGCGCGAGTCCGACTCGCACTTGGCCGGTTTTTATCGAAACTAGTTTAAACACACCCGCACTTTCAAAAGAATACTTTTACACGTAAAAAATAAAAGCACAATCGCATATTATCAGCCCTTTGTCCGCGCGTCTGACATTTTTGCTTTGTCAGTAGAAATAGCAGCTACGCGTATAATTTCTGCGAAAAGCTTTTGTGTAGTTAAATTTCGGTACGGTCAACGAATGATATTTCGACGTATAAACATATGTTTATCTTTATCTACTAATATATACATTTACTAGGCAACTATATATCTCTTCGCAATGATCAAGATATTTTTAAAGTGAATGTTGTATTTGGGTGCGCGCAGCGAAATTTGAATTTTGTTTACCGTGCCAAGCATGTTAAATTTACCAAAGTATTTCCTGTGTTTAATAATCTGGCAAAAATATGTGTGAAATATCGTTCTGCTAATAAAATGACATTTATTCAAAGAAAAACAAATAATACCAAAAAAATACAGTCTGAACTTAAAAATAACTTAAACCTACTTACCTAAAACTAATAATAAATTAAGGATAAAAAATTTCTCCCAAATCGCCGCCAATAGGGAGGGTGCCCAGAAGGCTGGCAGCATTGCCACGTTGTATGGCAATGCTTATTCGTTGAGCGAAATATTGACCAGCCCTCTGGTCACGGGAGGCCTCTATAAGGCGCGCCGAGATATCTTTATACATCCGGTGCGCGCTTGGCCCCCATGGCCCCAGAGTTTCGACTCCAAACGCCTCAAATATATAGCTAGCTCCAAGCGAGCTATACTTTCGGCGTTTGAAGTCTTCCGCCGAGGCCGCAGCAGAGCCTACAACATTTTGGGTCCTTGGAAGATGGGTCGGAGCAAGAGTATCAACACACGTTGCATCCCAAACTAGACATGGGGAAAAGCGTTACATTTTGATATCAGTGACTGACGATCCCGTTCCAAAAAAGTCACCGTGAAAAGTCACCGTGACTTTGTCACGCCTGTTACTCGTGTCACTGCATGATATTTGTGTCAACGTTATTTTTGTCACACTGTTATTTCATCGTGATTTTGTCACGCCGGTTACTCATATCACCATATATGATATTGTCGCAGTGCTATTATGACGTGATTTTGTCACACCGTTATCACACAAGTAGTTGATCCAAAATAACCTTTACACTTTTACAGGCTTAGAACTGTCGCACATTATAAGTAAAAAATAAATACATTTGGGAAATTAGTTTAGTCATCATAATCATCACAATCATCATCATGTCATCATCACCATCATCATCATAATCATCATCATAGCCATCATCATCACCATAATCATCATCACAATCATCATCGTGTCATCATCATCATCATAGCCATCATCATCATCATAATCATCATCACAATCATCATCATGTCATCATCATCATAATCATCATCACAATCATCATCATGTCATCATCATCATCATCAACATAGTCATTATCATCATCATAATCATCATCATAATCATCATCGTCATAATCATCATCACCATCGTCATAACCATCATAATCATCATCATCATCATTATGGACGGTGTTCATCTTTTTCATGTGTTTTATGTAGGTACAATAAAGAGTTATACATACATACATAACATACATCCTTTTCTACGAGTATGCTTCATTAAAACAACTCTGACACGGATGTGTGCAAGCATTCATAATTTTATCGCTGTTTCACTCGCTCTCAGCCAGCAGGCATCATCCGATGTTCGCCACGAAGTTCCGAATCCGAACACTCCCGACTAAGCCCGATTAGAGCCGAGTCACGTCACAGTCAGTCACTGTCACTGCATCGCGTCTCGTCACTGCTTGCGCTAGGCGCTAGGAAGGAACAGTAAGGAACGTATGTGATTTTGTAACGTTGTTATTTTGTGAAAAGTCACAGTGACACGTTTTGAAGGCGAGTCACGGTGACTTTGTCACCGTGACGTTATTTAACCCCCATGTCTATCCCAAACTAAGGGCCGACCCATCCGCCAAGGAACCAGTGTCAGACCGTCGGGCCGTTTGCCATCATCTCTAGTTAAACCGTTAGGTTCTAACACGGCTGGCACTTTGATACTGACGAGGGCCCTACGGATGACGTCATTAATGTTGGCATGACGGGGTATACGACCAGCGCTTCTACTGCAAGATAGGCCATGGTGCCCGAAGCTGTCGGTCATTTTCCCACATTGGCAGCGATGAGGGACGTTTGTTGGTGTCCCCACCCTGAGACTGGTGGCGAGGCGAAAGGTGGTGTTATCCAGCAGGGTACCTACAGTTGGTGAGGGTAGGGCTAATAAAAACATTTTAGGCAGTAAGTGGCCGAAACTGCACATAAGACCAAAGTTGAACTCATTTCGCATAACATAATAATTATATCGCAGAATATTTTTTATTTGAATGATCATTTTGCATTATTAATCGTTTACTTGGCATAAATAGCAGTTCGCATAACAAATCGCAGAATATGCTTGTTGCGTACTTTCATTTGGCAGATTTTTTAAATAGCTGAATATTACTGTCGGCGACTTTAATTTCCTTCTACAAGTCTGTTGTCCGCGTCCATGGATGCGCACCCTTAGGGTATGATAATAATGAAGGATCGTAAAAATAATGTTGCAACATTTGTTTTTTTTTATGTCATTAGGAGTCCTTATAGTTTAGAAGTAGAAAAATTTGAAGCTATTAAAGATTTGCCTTTGTTTTGATTAGTCCTATAAGGGTATTTTAACCCGAGCTTAAAATTTCCCATAAATCCAAACTAAAACTATCCGTTACCTAAACTCCCAATTGGTATATATATGTAACTTCAACAAAAGGATGAACGGGATTAACATTCCGCGGCTAACTTATACGAGGTCGAGATTCCGTTAGTAATACTCGCAATAATATCATTATTAATTCACTCTCCTTTGAATAGCAAACGTTTAAGAGCGTTTTCCAAAAAAAGTCCCCATGTACATTTTTTCCAAAATTTAAATACACTCAGCGGCATATTTAGCGGAACACAAAAAAAAGTGTAGGTAACTATTTTTTTAGGTGTGCGCTTTACTTATTTGCCGCCTACTATAAGTCTCTTTTTATGTGATGAGGAAAATGAGCATGCGAAACTGACGGAAATCAATCGCCGCCGTCTATTGGACACTCATTACATAATTGGTATTTGTATCAACTGTGTAAATAGTTTTTGTTATTCTTTTATCTGTAGCATGGTTTGGAAAATATGATGACGACTTAAATACTTTCATAATTTATCAAATTTGAAATTGCCTAGAGTTGTTTGTCAATGTTAAATTAGCTATACAAATAATAAGATATACATGCGGTAGGTAGGTACTAAAATTGGGATTGTTCATTTTTTTTAACCCCCCCTTTTTATATTTTTTTTAGAAAATATGGAGCACTTTAAGAAACTAATTTGAATATTTTTTCATTTCAAGGCTTAATTTAATTAATATAATTGCTTAAAAAAAACAGATACGACTTTTCGTAAATTATATACGGCCGGCTGAAATAGGCAATTTTCCCACAATCCTTTGGAAATTAAAAAAAAAAATAGTTGTCATAACTGTTGTGACTGTCATCTCAATGTCAAATATACTGTTTACCTTTGGTTTACCTACAAGATTATTGTATGTTGCGTTAAATCCCGATCATGGTTATAATGAGTTGAAAATTTATGAATGTGGAAGTATGTGGCATTGTGTTTTGGTACCTACTTACATCGAAATGATCCTCGCAACAATATTGTGTACTTATAAACTTTGAAGTATTCAACATTTACTTCGCGACACCACTTTTCTCTTAAATCTTCTCGGATCCGTGCGAACTATTGTTTTGGAGCTGTTTTTAGAGTCATTATTTCAGGTTGGAACAAAGCATTTTCTGTAATTTCCATTATTTCGTTTTAAATCGACCGACAATTTTAAGTTTTCAACAAAACAATATTTACTTTAGTGACATTGGGTGACACTGATAACTAGTTGACATATAAATTTAATAGACAAACTAGATATTTGCTGATTTATTTTTTGGAACTACCAACAGCCGCTCGGTAAGGTCGTATAATGGTCAAATATTTTTTTTGCAAAATATCCGTAATCCTTGAGTATTTTTGAACGCCAGTAAGATAAAACAGTTCGCAAGCCCCATACTTCGAAATGGTTTTCAAATCAGGGTATGTTATAAAAAAATGAACAATCCCAATGCACGATAGAATGAACATACGTTATCGTGTTTGAATTTAAATAAAAAAATAGGGTGTAAAAAGCATTTTTCGAATTTGGAATGATAAATTAAATAAGCTTACTTGATGATAAAAAAAGTGCTTACTTGAGTAACCTTCTTTGCCAAGAATGACGGCGCTCGCAGCCTCCACATCTCCCACCGCCGCGTAGAACTGCTGGTAGGCTGCGCACACGCCTGTTAGTTGGATGAAGTATTTAGCCAACCACATTACCAATACGCCCAGTTGAATAAACCAACGTGCCTAAAAAAACAATTTCAAGTGTTGTACTTACAAATTACTATGGTACGTTGTTAACAAAATAAAAATATTAACAAGTACTTACATGGTCACCAGTAAATTCATCTGCATGTTTGCCAAACTCTAATAAAATCTGAATGTTCATAAGGGCCTGCATAAAAAAATCGACTAGCTGCAGCAGAATCTACAAAAAAAAAAAAGACACTAGTTTGCTCTGGTTGTTTATAAATTTTCAAACACGTAAGTTTTCGTAACACTCACCGGTATACGAAACACACTTTCGTAAATGTTAAAAGCCACATGAATATCCAGATAAGCTTGAAAGAGTTTCTTCGTCTGCAAGCGCGATTCAGTCAAACAGAAACTATTCATTTCTTTTCTCCACAACTTCAGTAAATGTACCAAAAACATGGTTATCGGTATAGCGACAGTAACATTTGCGTCCACATACAAAAAAGTAATGGACGTAGTCACATGAACCTTATTTACTATTAGTGCAGCAAAAGTAATTAAACTCAAGTGTACAAAAAACATCATTATCAAGAAAATCCAAATTTGATTTTTAAAACTTTGTAAGTTTTTGTAGCCCATTATTTTAGATGCTTCCTTCATTTTTATAATCAACTCAACATTGTCCATTCTCTTAGTAATATTGATCACTAACACTACTGAGATGTATATTATGATTACCACTAGGTCTAAAGCATTTCTGAAAATCGTAATTGGTTTTAAAATATTGGCAACAGGTGCGTCTACTAATAGTTGATATATATAAGTTGAAATTACAAGTAAACCACCAAACATAGACATTAATTGAACACGGACACCATTAGGTGTAATGAAACCATGAAATATCCTGTATCTCTGTTGGAAAAAAACACATTGCATTAGATTCAAAGAAAATTACATCTCTCGGAAGTTTTTGTCCAGATAATTGTTGATTAAGTATTCGTTTGAGTGTTTAATCATTTTGTTTTGTCTTTATAGTATTTCCGACAGAGCTCCTTGCACGAACTTCGTCGACTTAACAATTACAGTAGTATACCCCCACCCGAAAGTTTCATTTGTTTCAGCAATCGACTGTCATGTCGTTAAATTAATTGTTCGGAATATTTAGTTTACACTAAAACAAATAGGCACATAATAGGTACTGACGTGTAAACATAAAGTTTGACAACTGTTGTTCAATGCATTAAATTAAGTCCTATCAATATAATTTACTGACTTTAATTGATTAGAACCTACTTAACTTCACTAACTTTAAAAATAAAGCATGCTCATGATAACCTAGTGTCTTTTTTAATTTACCATTACAAACGGAATACACGCAAAGAGTATTTTTCGAGTTCTCCAGTGCAGTTTTTTAATCTTTAAACGAAGTACAGTATCCACCCTGGTGAAACCTTTATAATAGTTAACCTAAGAACTAAAAAGAACGCAAAGCACCTTTTTCTGAGTACTTAACGAAGCTTACCTTAATGAACATTGCTTAGGGTGGCAGAGTGCATGCACAATGCAAAACTTGCATTACGCAATCTTGCTTATTCAGTCCGACTCAGAATACTACACTCTTGTGAAACAAGATCAATTTAGATAACATTATACCAAGTATACGTACTTTCTTTACAAAGATAGCAAACATTTTGAGAACATACTGCAAAACGTTCTTGAATTGTCTTTATTTGTGACTTTAACTTCCTATAGGTTTTGTTCAAGACTTGGCGTGGATAGTACAACATGGCTGCTTTATTTAATTGGACGACATGATTTTTACGACTATGTTTCATTCTAGATAACCATAGACCGTACTTAGTACATTACCGTAAAAATATCTGGTATGTACATATATCTGGTATCATGTATCTGGTATGTATATATATATATATGTAGCGTGCCAAATTGCCTTGGGGACCAGGCGACCCCCAGTCAAAGGCTTGCCTTATCCTGGCATGCGGGGCTCTGCCAGGATGGACATCCATTCCCTAGCTACCCGTGGGATCGAAATGGCTCAATTTAAAATTTTAAATAATGTCCAGGATGGCGGCGACGAGGTTCGCAACCCGTCACGTCCCGTTCACCACGGGGGCGAGAAGTGGGCTACGGAGAGCCGCTTCGCTACTTTGAATGTTAGAGGAGGAATGCAGGATAAAATAGACGAAGTGTGTCAGATGATGGATGATAGACATATTGATGTTTTGTGTGTGAATGAGACCAAGCGGAAAGGTTGTGACACCACCGAACATGGACCCTACAGGGCATATTGGTCCGGTGCTAATCGTGGCTGTCAGGGAGTTGGTGTCATACTTTCCGCAAGAGTGGCTGAGTGTGTGATTGAGTTTGAGTGTGTGAGTCCCAGGCTTGTCTGGGTGAGGCTGAAAGTTGGACTCACTCGTATCTTCATTCTCGGTGTGTATGCACCAACGGATGTGGGATCGAGTGGGTCTATAAAAGACAAAGCGGAAAGAGACAAGTTTTGGGATAGTGTGAGAGATATTTTGAGTAAATGCAAGGAGAACGAGAGGATTATCATGCTAGGTGATTTTAATGGATGGGTAGGTAAAAAGCGTGATGGATATGAAAGAGTGCTTGGTGCGTTTGGTGATGAACGAGTGAATGAAAACGGGAAAAGTATGCTTGAAGTGTGTCTAGAGTGGAATCTTTGTGTGACAAACACAATGTTTGCCCATAAAAAGATCCATATGTACACCAGGGAAGAAGGAAGTGCGAAGAGTATGATTGATTTTGTGATCGTGGATGAAAGATTGAGAGTTAAAGTCAGGGACACTCGTGCATACCGCGGAGTCGGCATCCATACAGACCACCACCTGGTGATATGCCGAATTAGTGGTCTGTTTAAGCGATGGCGGCACCGGGTCAAAGAACCCACTAGTGTCCTAGAGCGAATAAAAGTAGAGAATCTGCAAGACGAGAATGTAAGAGAAAAATACAAGGATGAATTAAAAGGTCGATTTTGTGATGTAGATGAGGTATGTGAGATAGAAAAGGTGTGGACGGCATTTAAGGAAGGAGTTGTAAATGTTGCTACTGAGGTGTGCGGGGTGTGCAAAAGGGGAAAAGGAAGAAAGAAAAGGAACGTATGGATGGATGCTGAAGTACAACAGGTGGTGCGAGAAAAGAAGAAAGCATGGTTGGATTGGTTAGCGAAAAAGGCTAATCAAAGAATGCAAAAGGTGACGGATGAAGAAGTATGTAAAGCGAAAGACTTATACAAAAGAGTGAAAGGATTAGTAAAGACGACTTGTGACAGAAAGAGGGAAGAATATAAGGATAGTTTTGATAGGAGGCTTTCTGATGACTTCCGGACAAATATTAAGATGTTCTGGAAGTCTATAAAGACAGCCCGTGGCAAAAACACAGCCTCGGAGCTGAGTGAAATCAGAAGCCAGGATGGGAGTGTTATAAAAGAAGAAGAGTGTGTGCTAAAAAGATGGAAGGAATATTTTGAAAGTTTGTTTGAAAGAGCAGAAGAAGCAGCGCAAGTACCGGCTCATGCCGGAGAGATGAGTGAAATTAGTCAGGGAAATGAGATAGGTATGGATGAAATTGTGAACGCCATGAAAAGAATGAAGTTAGGAAAGTCTGCGGGGTATGATAGGGTGTCGGTCGAAATGCTGAGAGCCGGTGAAGGCGTGGTGGTCAGTCAGTTGTGCCACCTTTTCAACTTGTGTTGGACGAACGGTCGGGTACCGGAGGATTGGTGCAAGGCCGTGATTGTGCCGCTGTACAAAGGAAAGGGGTCACAACTAGACTGCAAAAATTACCGCGGAATAAGCCTTCTCAGCGTCGTCGGCAAACTGTATGCAAAGGTACTGATTGAAAGGGTTATAAAAGAGACGGATGAGAAAATATGGGATGTACAAGCGGGTTTTAGAAAGGGAATGGGATGCACGGATCAAGTCTTCTCCTTGCGGCGTATAACTGAAAAGTATATGGCCAAAGGCCAGAAAATATACTGCTTATTCGTTGACTTGGAGAAGGCTTATGACAGGGTGATGAGGAATGAGTTGTGGTCAGCGTTAGCCATGCATGGGGTGAACAGTAATCTGATACAAGCACTAAAATCTCTCTATGAGGATTCTAGTGCTTGTGTAAGGATAAACGGGGCGTACACTGAATGGTTTAGCATCGAAAAAGGTGTTAGACAAGGATGTGTTGCGTCGCCGTGGCTGTTCAACCTATTCATGGATACGTGCCTGAATGATTTGAAAGAGAATGACTGTGGACTAAGGATGAACGAGTTAACCATCAAATGCCTCCTATACGCCGATGACCAAGTGTTGTTAGCATCGTCGGAGGAGGAGTTGCAAAGAATGGCTAACATTTTATGTGGGGCATTGGAAAGGAAAGGCATGAAAGTTAATGTAAGCAAGACGAAAGTTATGGTATTCGAAAAAGACGACAGCATGACAGAATGTGTGTGTTTGTTCTTTGTTTCTGTATTGTTTTGTACTGATTTGTGGTGTTCAATAAAGAGTATTTGTATTGTATTGTATTGTAATGTGAGATTATGATTGCGGGTGAGAAAGTAGAACAGGTAAAAGAGTTTGTGTATCTGGGCTCGGCTTTTACGACAGATGGAAAGTGTGAAAGAGATATTGAAAGAAGAGTGAATGCAGGAAACATGGTCAATGGAGCGCTGCGCGCCTTTGTGAGCAGTGAGAAGGTGTCAAAGAAGGCGCGTCTGGCTGTTCACAGAGGGGTGCTCGTTCCAACACTAATGTACGGTAGCGAAAGTTGGGTACGGCAAAAGAAGCATGAAAGTAGAATAAATGCGGTAGAAATGAGAGCGTTAAGAAGTATGGAAGGTGTATCACTGAAAGATAGAATAAGGAATAGTGTGATAAGGGAACGTGCTGGTGTGAAAGAAGATATAGTGACTAGGATAGAAAAAAGTGTGCTTGGTTGGTTCGGTCACGTAGAGAGGATGGATGAAAGAAGATTAACTAAACAGATTTATACGGCGAGTGTGAATGGGTGCGTTGGGAGGGGAAGGCCTAGGCGGACGTTCCATGATCAAATTAGGGACGTTTTGGAAAAAGGCCAGGTCAAGAGTACCCGAAACCGACGAGCATGTATGAAGAGATTGATGAATGTGGATGAAGCGAAAGAGGTATGTCAGGATCGTAGCAAGTGGAACAAAGTAGTCTCTGCCTACCCCTGTGGGAAAGAGGCGTGACGATATGTATGTATGTATGTATGTATGTATGTACATATATACGCTCGTAATATTGTCCCATTTCTGGGCAAAGGCCTCTCTTACCTACTAGAATTAACATAGTTTATTTTATAACACACA
The DNA here is from genome assembly GCA_963854515.1 of Pandemis heparana. Lineage (NCBI taxonomy): Eukaryota > Metazoa > Arthropoda > Insecta > Lepidoptera > Tortricidae > Pandemis > Pandemis heparana. The sequence continues at coordinate 11,846,686 of OY978013.1, read as the reverse complement.
GCCAGCAGGGCTAGACGGGGTGTTTTTTTATAACTTATAACTTTTTATTGTTAGTTTAAGTTTAGTTTTTAATTTAATCATAGTTTAATTCGTTTTTTGTAAATATGCACGTATACTACATTTCACAGTTTATCTACGTATTATGTAAAGAATAACTCTTAACGAAAATAGGTAGGTATCTACGATGAGTTCATTAATTGAAATTGACAGTTATTATTAATAGTCATTACATTATGAAGGATGGTATTCATCGTGTCAATATTTAATTCCACGTGTCACTGGTGTTTAGCGACAGTTAAAATACAACAGAAAAAATATAACTCTACTACGCTAGTAATTACTTGTTTGTTGTTATCTGGAATTGAGTAAACATACAATAAGTGCAGATACATCAGATCTATAGCATTCAACAAAAGAGTTAAAGTAGGGATAAATCTGAAGATACTATAAATAACTATTACAATTCGGAAGAAAAGAGGTAGAAGTATAATGTATCCCAGTTGAACCAGACACAAGATAGGTACCGGAAAAATATTATATTTCCGGCGGAAAATAGATTTTTTCTATGAAACCACGGTTGGTTAGGTATATCCTATTTGTATGTACTTATATGTATGTATACTCGCACTGTTATTGAAAACACACACATCTTTGAACATAATTTGAAGAAGGCTCTAATGTGGAACAGAAACTGCTTTCGTAATAACAATAATATTATAGCTGAAGCATAAAGTCAGATGACGTCACGTTTTAGTTTTGATAGCATTCCTTGAAAGAGAGGAACAACTACAACCACAGTGACAATATTGGTAAAATGAAATGATACCGTATGATACAAAATGACAAATTTTAAACTGAATTTTGTGAAATTTATTTATTATTTTAGAACTACTTTTTTTTTTTTATATTAGGTGTCAAACCAGCAGGTGGGTCACCTGATGGTAAGTGAACACCCGCAACACCAAAAGATTGCAGATGCGTTGTCAGCTTAGAGGGCTATGATGAAAAATATATCATGTGCCAGTAATTTTACTTTTCAGAAACTTTAGTAAGAAGGAAAAAAAATGACGAGTGTGAACCAACAGTACGATTTATAAAATTAAAGAAAATATAAAGTACCTACTTAAATAAAATTGTATCTAAAATTTATTTATTTATCTATTTAGACATTCCAACAGTACATAAACAAAACATAATTAATTAATTAATTGTAGGTATTTTATCAACTAAAACTTCTTAATACGTAATAATTTAAGAGAAAAACTGAGAGACACTCAAATTTAGACTTATTTTAATCAAAAGATGTTCTATGGATATTTATTATAACAGCAGAATACGGATACAAGAAAATTACAAACTGTAAAGTTTAGTTTAACAATAAAGTTTAGTATAATTTTTTTTCAACCCTTCTATTACAAAAGGCTCGGCTTAAAATGACTAACTTTATCGTTTCTAGAAGTTTCGAGCGCTTCCCGGGATTTTGTTTGGAAACTTTGCGTGGTTCGCCAAATTGTTTGATTTATGCCCGTGACGGAAACGAGTTTGAACGCACAAGTATGCTTGTCTGCTTAATTTATCTAATTTTTGACGCTCCACGTATCTGTTCGACGAACTGTGTGATTGCTGCTCGGTGTACGCCAAAAACAGATCTAATATAACTCGTTTTGATATATAAATGCGTTTATTTCGAGTCCATTAATATGTCATCACCACATCACCACTGTAAAATCGTATTCTAGATAAACAGAGAAAAACTTTGATAGTATATTATATTTCAATTGTTCTAAACGAATTGTTCTAAAAGAAACTGATAGCAGTTTCTTTTTCTGTAGTAGGTACGGTGACATTTAAAGTCCGTATTAATTGTTGGTGGAGAATAGTCCATTTTATTTTAATAATTCGCAGAATCAGATATTGCTTACCAACTTTTGAAAAAATAGTTTATTTCTGTTTTTATTCAACTCGGAAGTGTCACATACATAATGAGTGCAAGCAAAGTGAAATTCGTTGGAATCGGATTCTCTTTACTACGTAGGAGTAGTACCCCATAGAGTTGGTAGTCTGGAGAGGTTCGAGTTTTAACGACGTTTTATGGAAGCTCTGCACATGGTTATCTCAGGAACTCTGCTCCATTTCGAGCGTGCCTAAAAATTAACCTTCTGCTTTTTAGTATAAAGTGGTAATTCGTAAATATCATTAAGACCTCTTAGGACATTGCTTTATACTGTTTGGCCATTTGAAGTGTCGCTTCTTACCCGGCTTGGATTAATTTGCTTAATGCAGTTAATCTGTGCTTGTTATGTTATTTTGAAGCTTGCTGTGGCTGGGTGGGAGTGATTGGGGCTTAGGGACCCCAAACCAAGTTATTTGTGTGCTAAAGTTGTTGTTGTGATCGACCCGTTTCGTTTTAGTTGCTTTTTTGGATGGAAGTTTATGAGACTGTTATATACCCCTTGCAAAAAAATCGGGCACCTATGGTTTTTCAGATTTATATGCACATAAATACAAAAACCATGGGTGCGCGTTTTTGCAAGGGGGTGTAGGTTGTAGGCAGAAACTGTGGGAAAGTGAAACAAAGGGCAATATAGAGCCTTCTTACGGTGGATAAGTTTAGTATAATAGGTAGTTAGAAAAATATGCATTATACTAAACATGTCAGATACAAGCAGTTCACAAAAAGGAGAGGTTTGTGAATAACGTTTTGAACGATACGAAGATACGTATGATAAATATATAAATATTTGTCATTTTGTCTATTTGAGGAACGTGTGGGACACCATTAAACTTGTGTGCCACGCGTTCCTCAAATAGAATAACAGGTGTGTGTAGGTTTCTTTGCTAAAATATCATGGTAAATTTCAGATGCAATTGCGCAAGTGCAAGTGAGTGCGGGATTGAATTTATGTTCATCTGCTAGAGAGGTCATTGGACTAGCGCAGCTTTTTTCAAAAGTTTGATAAAATATGACAATAAATTAAAAAATTGTCATCAGTTTATCCCATTCGGGTTAGCAAAAGCATTAAATATATATCATTTACTTCAGCAAAAATGTTTTGTTATTTAAATTTGAATAGTAAAAATTCAAATGGGTGGGCATTCAGCCGTAAAACCTTCGCACCGCTTATGCAAATGGAGTTTTGGAATTTAAAATAAAAGCGTAGGTGGATTTGACGGTTTTGTCCATTACACTTTGGCCTTAGTTAAAAAAGATAAGGAAGTTACCTTTCAGCACCAGCTTTGCTCCTTCTCTATTAATTTGATAGCGGGAAATCGAGCGTATTTACGTAAGTACTTGCTCATCTGATGGAAAGCTATCACCGTCCATGAATACTCATAACATAGAAGAGTTAGGGCACGTATTTGAATATCGAAATTTAAAATATCTAAGGTTAAAAAGTCGACGGTCAAAATATAAAACGATCTAAATATCTACTATCATTATATCGACGTCTGAAATACCTAAAATTCAAATACCGAACGGCTAAAATATCGAAAGTTCAAAATATCTACAGTCGAATGCTCGATATATGTTAAAATCGAAACACAAAAGATCGACCATCAAAAACCCAACGTATGAAATATCGAAAATTGAAATTGCGAACGATCTTAACATCTACTGCTATTATATTGACGTCTCACATTCCTACAGCTCAAATGCCGAATGGTTAAAATAGTTTAGCGCCGATTAACCGAAGCTTGAGATATCTATTTTCAAAATCTGTAAGAAAGCGCAGGCAATATACTCGTAGGTTAGGTTAGGTTAGTATTGCGTCAAGGCGCGAAGCGCCTGAACTAGGCGGAATAGGAGCTCCGCGAAGCGGAGCTCCGTCGACTTGTCCTCGTAGCTATTCAATTCTCATGCGACTAAATGTTTCGTATGACAAAGTAAAATGTGTGATTAACAAAAATAACTTTGAATAGCTACGAGAAAAGGTCGACGGAAGCGGAGCTCCTATTCCGCCTAGTTGAGGCGCTTCGCACCTTGACGCAATACTAACCTACCTAAGTTGCCTGTGCATCAGATATATTCGATGCTTAATATAATTTCGATGAAAATGAAAATGAAAAAAATGAAAATGTGCTTATTCCAAAAAGAAATTACAGAGCCATACAACTAAGGGCTAGGATGCCCTGTGTTACAGGACCCTAATTTCGATATTTTGAATTTCGACCTTATGATCGTTCGACACTCTGATTTTCGATATTTAGGCATTCGATAATATACACTTTCGACACTATGAATTTCGGCTTTATGATCGTTCGACATTCTGATTTTCGATAATTTAGCTATCGATATTCAGAATTTCGAAATTTAAGCTTTCGATAATTGTACCATTCGAGAATATACACTTTCGACATTTTGAATTTCGACCTTATGATCGTTCGACATTCTGTTTTTCGATATTTTAATTTTCGATATTCAAATACGTGCCTAAGAGTTAAGGTGCGACCACACCGCCGCTTAAAAAACGGTGACGTTACGGAATCGCAACAAAATGTATTAAGAAACGGTGTGAAAACGTGATGCCTACGATACGTCACTGCGTATACGCGGCGGTTTGGTCGCACCCCTAAGAGCGCATTGCCGGCCTCTTAAAAAAAAATAGGCTCACTTTTCGAAGATCTTTAAGTTTTGGAAAAAGTTACAAACTTTTTGAAGACAGTTTTTGAGTGTTTGTTTGCGAAGACTAACGTGTAAATAACAGATAACGACATATCATTTTTAACTAAGTAACTGAGCTATATTGACCTCTGTTTTAGCATGATTCACTCATTTTCTTATCTTGAGTCCAACGTCCAAGAAAAGATGAAGAAGAAAACGTGACTATGAAAAAACACAATCACATAGGCTTTTCTAATATTGGCTACTCAAACATGCAGCAAAATTGGCAATGTTATTAATTTCTTTTGCGTCGCACAACCGTTAGTGGCTTTGACAGAATATTCGCTTCGAAGTATATTTCGGATATAATTGTCATTGTCAGCTGTTGTCTCTAACGTGTATGGAATAGGTTCCTATATGGGGGACTATAGGTATGTAATGTAGGATTTAGGGGACTATAGTATAGATATATTGATACATATAGGGGGACTATATAAAATCAAGCAGAAGGAAAGGTAAACGGTGAAGCTTTTAGTAGAATTGGTGAAAATTTTACTAAAACGGTTGACCTCGGCATAATGCTTTTCAACTTAGGATTTTGACTTGCTTTGAGTATATTCTTGGTATCTATCAATAGTTTTATTTTCAACTATGTTTTGACAAGTAGAGATTGACTCTGATCCGGAAGGCTACGAAGGTGACTGATGTCTCTCGTAAGATAAGAAGGCGTAAATGGCGTTGGACAGGTTAAGATCTACGAGAGACAAATGGACAAAAGATTTCAGACTTTGTTACCCCAGAGACGGCAAATGATCCAAAGGAAGGCAACATAAGAGATGGGAGGATGATCTACCTAAGGGTTGCGTTTGTGTAAACTTTCTGGCAGCATTACTTAATGTTGTTGATGAAATGTTCTTTGAAGATTGCCATGTATTGTATAAAAAAAATTAGCACTAAATTACCCATTAGTGTTCGGTCGTAATAACCCAGGCTCGTCGTTTGGAACAATACCCGAGACACACGACAGTATGATTATAAACGTGTCTTAAGACCTGTTTACCCCTCCTTGATAACAATGGTACCTATCATATCTTACATGGATGTCTATTTTATAATACCAAGAACTTAACAGAGAGAGCACACACAGCCTTTAGGTAGCTTTTAGACAGGGTTTAAAGATAATGATTTTATGAATCAGTTAGGTACTACTGCATTCTAAGATGAAAAAATTAACAGCGAGTTCATTCGTAAAAAGTTTGCTATGACGGGTTAACACATTCGCTGCCCGCGCTACGCTCTTTGCCAAGATTTATCCACTTTGTAGCACAAAGTGCCAACGGATTGTGGGAATGCAACTGTTGGGTTCTTGGCGCTGAATGTGTATCTGGGATGGGATAGTGATTTCCTTGTCTATAAGCAGTGATTGGAGGATATTTATTTTCACTTACAAAATTTCAATAAAATTTGATAGATCAGATGTTTCAAGAAAGTCAGATAGCGGTTTGAAATAGTTTTACCAAATAGATTTCTTAAAACGGACCTAACATTGAAACCGGTTTAACTTTATTAAATACCGGTTATTTTGTAACCGGTTTCAAACATGGTCTCGTGTCGTCTAGTATCCCACTCTAGTATAAAACGCGGCCAACTAACCCCTAGCAAAGCAGTAGCAACGCAGCCAAGACTATGTGTGACAGCTGTGTGATGTATACTCCTCTTACGCCCGCAGAGTAACGATTTATGTGCCTCTCTGTACACAGGGGGAACGAGCAACCACTTTACAATTCAAAAACAGGAACAATATGCACGCCCCAAGAGGAAAAGACGTAGATAAAGTGTAGGAACAGGCGGGCTGTTAAGGTAAATTTACACGTTGAGTGTCGCAGAGTGATTTTTAGCATGTGGCCACTTAACTGGCTACGGAGGGAAATGTTTTTACGTAGCTTTTTTCATGAACTTTAACCATTTGTTTTTCCCTTTTTATTTCAATGGCATGCATTTTGTTTAACATTACAATTAACCCTTAAGAGAATGAAATTTAAAGCATACATTTCGTGTTTGGGTACTTAATTATAGTTTTAACCGATTACAAAAAAGAAGAAAGTTCTTGATTCGACTATATTTATTGATATTTCTTTATAAATAACTAGTTGCTGTCCGTGTTTTCGTTTGCTTAAGATTCGATTATTATTAAATATTGGAAATTATGCAATTTTCCGGAGCAAGGGTTGCAGCTCACTCCGAGTCTAACCCCCTTATTCATAAACGCTCTCTAGGCATCTGTTAACTTAACAATCGTTTGTCCTTATCTGTCACATTGACATTTACCTTTCACAGATAAGGACAAACGATTGCTAAGTTAGCAGAAGCCTATAGAGCGTTTATGAATAAGGGGGTTAGTCTATCTATGTGAAAATTGTATCTAAATCCGTGCAGTCGTCCACGCCTAATTGAACTGCAAACTTTACTAATCCCGTGATTTTTTGCAATTTTTTTTTCTTGATTTAAGTCACAAAAGTAGTCTAGTACCAATTTCAGATTTCTAGATTTCCACGTAGTTTTAGCAGTGTTGATGAAAACACAAACTATTTCATAAAGAAGATGATAATTTATACAGTAAGAAATTCTGGTATTTGACAAATCGCTGAAATGTTTGTCAATGAAATTAGTAAGTTTACAGCGCAAGTGGTCAAAAGTACAATTATTCATTTCATACGTAAATTACTTGATCAATCGTAATAAAATTTCGTATGGAGGTAAATTGAGATACTGAGACGGATATAGGATGGTTTTCATCCCAGAAAATTGTATAGTTCCAGCGAATGCGCAATAAACGAATTCTCCGCAGGCAGTCATTTATATCTAAAAAGGATTCCTCAAAAACTAAACGGTACATCAATCAACCAACTAGATTTCGTTGTTACGTCACAGCTACACCAATCCCAACATCTGCAATGCAATTACGATCTCACTTGACTCCCAAGGACTTAAGTATGACAAATGCCATTTCGGGGAATCAGCACTACGGCTGCAACTCGAGAACAATACGTAAGTCACTTTGCGGAGTTTAATTAAATAACTTTGGCCTTACATCGACGACTTGCTAGTATACAGCGTGTAGGAATACGGGCCAATAATTTCACCAGACCTGTTAGTTGGGTCAATGATACAAAAGTCGTGGTAGCCTAGTGGATTGACATGTGGCATCTCAAACAGATAAGTTTTGCCCCTCTGAGGTTTTTGGAATTTATGTGCAAAACTCCATTTCAAATTTATGATGAGCTCTTTGATTAAGATATCGTGAGGATACCAGAGTGTTTTTCACAACTTCGTCTCCACCCCACGGGAACTTTACTCTATTCCGGAATGTTGTTAATTAGACGAGTGCTTGCAATCGCATTTCAGCATATTCTACTTGTCTATCCTCATACTATACCGTTTGATAGAAATATTGATTGTGACCCTGAGCGCGTTGACTACACCCAGCTTAAATATAATCTAGTCTAGCTTTCTATTAGTGAAATAAAATAAATGTTAAAAATCGATCATTAGTTCTAGATTACCAAAACACAGTGCACGAGTCATATACTTTATAAATTATTTTAATCATTCTTTTACTAAACGTAGGTAGGTAGTTAATCGTATATGAATATCAGACATTCTCCTGTAGAATATTTACACGCTGTATAGGAGACGGAATCAACAGAACTCTAATTTCCGGGTAAACGTCACTGCTGTCTATAGTTGCTGAAGTCAAGAGCAAGTTTGTAAAACTATGACACTTGTGGCACGATGCAAACGATCTTTTAATAAGATATGGTCTTCCGTTTTTATCTATTTACTAGCTTTTCCCTGCAACTTCGGCCGCGTAGACTTAATTTATCTTCATTTAACTAAGCAATTTCCGAGTATAAATGTATCCAAATGATATAAAAAAGTCATTGGCTATATTTCTCGATTTCTCGACGAAAATTTCTATTGATACAGCCACTTTAAAGGAAATGTGCCGATCTCTTATTTTCTACCCCGTTAGCAAGTCACTTGGGGAGAAAGTTGGGGACCCAGTCGCACAACCCGTTCATAAAAGTGACATATCCTACTCATAAACTTAACTTAACCTACCTACAAACTGCCTCCGTCCAAAATTTCGGGTCTATGTAGCAGCCACATTGACAGGACAACAAAGAAAAAAAAATAAAAAAAGTATCCTATTACCCATTCCTGGTTCTCAGCTACCTCCACACTAATTTTCAGCCAAATCGGTTCAGCCGTTCTCGAGTTATAAATAGTGTAACTAACACGACTTTCTTTGTGTAAGGTAGGTGCTGTGTGCCAAGTACTTGAAAGCGAGCAGATTATTAATACTTACTACACCATTGTACATTATATTTCATAAACTCGAAAGCAGATAGGTACTGTGTTCAGTGTAATTTGCCGACATATCTACTAGAGCCATCTTGCTTAGCAACCGCACTCAGTTTTCATAAGGGCGGGTAATCCGGACAACCGCAGACAATCCGCCTCGGACCGGTTCAAACTAGTATTGGTCTTTTGTAGGATTTATCTGTTTGTTTTCTATTTTGTGTACATAATTGAAAAAATGATTAGGGCATGGGTTAGAAAATAAATTGCTTTAGTTGAGTGTGTGAAGATCTCAACCGCACTAGGCCCGCGTGACCACTAGCCCTCTCATTCCGAGAAGAGGCCTGTGTTAACCAGAGGAACGTGTTTTGGCTAGAAATGAAAAGGGCTATTAAATTACAAAATGTAAGAATAAGAATAAGGGTGTTTATTGCAGAAAATGGGTACATACAAGATGGTATATTAATTATTTACAGTGCGCCAAATTCGGCTTGGGTAAGCATGCAACAAATGAGTAGACTCAATTTTGTTCAACAATAATTATGAAGCAAAATAAAGCGATCAATTAATCTAAAAATTAAAATTATGTGCAAGATTTATTAGTTGTAACCAGGAAATAATTTCAAAATGAAAAACGGCTTACTTACCTAAATATTCTTTAACATCCCTCGTTTCAACAAAACTGATGAATGGGTGTTAATATACCGACATACCTATTGTAATTTTTATGTGCAATAAAGAGTTTTACTTACATACATACATACATTGTATCAATGCACTGATTTCACAACTAAGTAAATTCATCACTTTCTATTTTGTTTTTACTGTACCTAGTATCTGTGATACCGTCTCTGTTCACCCCTACAAACTAACAGAGATGGTAACACTTAAGATATTAGTACTTACCTAACTTAACAGTTGTAAAACAAAAGTAACTCGTTTCAGCTTAGTGACCAATTGTAATCTTTAGCACGCTGGCATATATCTGGCACAATAAAATTGCATCGGTCGCTTTCTCTTAAATTAAATCGGAAAGAGACAGACTGATCGTGACAAAAGTTATGCTTTAGGTCTTTGGAACTGCGCCAGATCCAAGATAGCTGAAATATACGTCTTACCATTTTAATTTTCGCCTCGGTGTTAATTATGGTTACGACTTCGTTTCGCTTTAAAATCAGTTTCTGTCATATCACCAGAGATGGCGTTGCATACTATTTTTTTTTGTTTAATTTTTTCATGTAAGCTTCCGTATCTTAAAAGAAAGAAATAAAACGGAAGGACGGATGGACGGGCAACAAAGTGATTCTATAAGGCTTCCGTTTTTTCCGTTATTTCGGTTGGGACACGCAACCCTAAAAATAATCGTATCAGATACTTGCAGAGTGCCCTAAGTTTCATTAAGATTAGTCCTATTGAACTGTCTCGTTACAAAATGCGAAATGATAGATTGAAATTGAAATGATGAATGAAACCCCTTTCAGAAAACAAACCGTAGGCTTCGTCAGTCTGTAGAATACCTACCATTATCCTGGGATGGAAGGTAATTGATTAAGATTGCCTTTCATATCAGTTCAACGAATTTAATTCCCAAGTACTTGAATTTTTTAACTAATTTATACTGGCTGAACTGAACTAAGCAGGAGCTATCAAAAGCAGCTTTTTTGGGTAATTATTTCTAGAAATTTAGTAACTTAACACACAACATGTACATTATAATAGATTTACCTAAAAATCATTGCATCGGCGAAGAAATTCAATGGTGTGTGTGAAGTTCCCAATCCGTACTGGGCTCGCGTGGGAACTATAGCCCAAGCCTTCACATTCTGAGAGGAGGCTGTGTGCCCAGCAGTGGGACGTGACGAATGGGCTAGAGACGAGACGATAGGTCTTTATCTAAGGCCTTTTCATACGATTCAAGCATTGTTTCACAAACTTATTATGGGAGCATCGCCGACTTGACAAAATGATGAGTTTGTGATTGATGCATGAAGTGTTTTTAGCGAAGTGATGATGAAGAGAGGTAGGTATACCGTAGGTATTTATTATTATCCTACTAATATTATAAATGCGAAAGTTTGTGAGTGAGTGTGTATGTTTGTTCCTTCTTCACGCTATAAACGACTGGACGGATTTGGATAAAATTTGAAACGAATATAGCCGGTACCTACCCCAGATTAAAACATAGGCTACTTTTTATCCCAGATAATTGCATAGTTTCTGCGAGATAGCGATAGACATGTCAAATGTGAAGTCGCGGGCAGAAGCTAATATTTAATAATTTTCGAACAACGAATACGAATACATATATCTAGACTTGTACTCATACTCGTAGTAGTACGTCTAGCGATGTTTAACTGGATCTAAATTGTCCATGCTCATGAGTTCTAACGATACGATTGGTATACTGCCTATCAAGAATCGAAAAGCGATTGAGGAGGTTTTAACAGAATGTGATAATGGGCTCACAAATGGAACCATTTCGGTCGCACGAGACATTTCCTATTCATAAATTCATGACTAACATCGACTGTAATGGTGCAAGATTAAAAACGTACAGAAGCGAGTCTAGCTCTGAGTATTTTCAAGGCGATGTTGTGGCTCGATCTCGCCGAGACTGCCTCAGTGAGGCACTTTACCAACCGCAAGAGCCATAAACGTGCACCTTTAATTATAGTTTCTAGGGTCTTTTTCTAATTTTCGTAAGCTGGGGTTCTCGCTGACACTGTCTGGAGCTAAATGATAAAAAACCGGAGTAAACAAATGATGGATTGTTTATTGTAATTAACAGGTGAAGAAAATGGCTATTTTACCTCTCTCTGTTTCGGTATCATTTGGACAACATGACATATCAAATGCAAATACGAGTATAAGGACATACATACGCCGAACCTAATGGATTGCTTTGCCTTGCTTTGTTTCTCCGCATTGTACAAGGATCAGTTTATCTGATGTGCGGTATTTATGCCAAAGATGGATTGAGAGTGGCTTAGGTGACAATAGTACCGGCCAAAGTCAAAGGACATTCGATTCTATTTTCTTTATTCTTCTGTGATTTTGTCAATTTTCTCCGATAGTCTCGTTTGGTCTTTAACGGTTGGAATTGAAATGCAAATGAGTGCGTTCCTTTTGCAATCCTACAGTTTATTATTGTATGTACTTTGATACTTTAATAGCTTCTTATGCAGTTGTTTGTAGCAGTAAAGTCGCCGTGGATGGATTTACAATGTTAACATACTGTTACTTTAAAACAGCCTATGATTATTTATTTTGATCTATTTAAGTTACTAGTGAAGCAAAGAGAAATTGGGAAATTGAAAATGATATTCAATCAATTAGTTTTAATAATTTTATAGTTTTTATAGTTTGTTTCAAAGATGACTACATATTCGGTCAAACTCGCACCCTTTCTTCAATATTTTGATGAAAAAGGTGGAATATTCATGTGGTACTTACTTTTGTTATTCATTTAACAGAATTTTTCAATGTTTCCATTTTACTTAAAACTTAATACAAAATACTCTGAACTTTTACAACAAATTATAGGTGCCTCCTTCAACGCTAATGGATAGGAAGGTTGGGCTTTATATTTTCGGTTCATTTAGCTTTTGGACTTAAAAGTAGTTTGCAAAATTATATATTTTTCACAGTCCTAATTTTTTAAGTATTGTTCTTGTTTACGCAAATAGCTTCAATAGAATCGCAAAATTATAGAATACAAGTTGTTTCCCGCAACTTCGTTTACATCCACACCTTTACACCTTTCTGGTTTAAATTAAAATTTACAATCGGTCCTAAAGGTTCAGAGATATATCTATCTATCAGAGATGTAATAGTTCAAACCTAACAGTCTCAACCAAAACCGTCAAAATCGTCAAAACCGTTTACCTTTTTATTTTCATTAGTATAAATAAATTCTGGGCTACCTGAAACAGTGGCCAGACTTTGCGATTGTTTAACATTAAATTTATAACAACAATATTTATTTTACAAACTGTGGTCACATTAAGAGTTTTTAATGATTCACGGTTTAAGTTCATTCGAAATATTATAAACTGGATGTGAACCGCGATTACCTTTATTGAGCTCCCGATATTTCGACGCAGTTGCATGCATCATTATCACGGTCACATTTTTTGAAATAATCGGTCGCTATTTACAATCAATAGTCCTTTTACAATCTTATCTGACTGAGTTGCTGCCCGATTAACATATTTGAAAATGCTTTCGCTTCTGGTCAACAAGGGAGTGCTACCATGCGTCCCTTTCTTTCTAAATCAAAAGAATAAGGACGAACAAAGAACGTGTATCGATGTGTGTTTGTCGTATGTCTACGTAGCAGTTTAAAAGTACAAAGTAGTTGCAGGTCAGTACAATGTTTGGGTTGGATGTAATTATCTCTTGGACTTTAAAAGTTCATCATTAGCAAAAACTTAAAAGCGTGATTTAAGGTGTTAGGAAAATGTCGTGGCTTTTGAATATCATGGAGTGGACGCCATCAGCACGGTCTTGACCCTCTTGACTTGAACAACTGTTAAGGTAGCTCTGGACAAGAAGAGATTTAAGAAACTAATTGCCGGCCTTCAGTAATGGAGAAGCACTTAGAGAAGAAAAAGAAGGTGTCCCAATTTATTTTTAAATCAGAACTGCTGAAAAATCATGCTGATGCTGATGTAGATGTGAAATGATTGGAAAAGAGCAGCGCTCTTTGAACGAAGAGTTCATCATCTCCAGCCTAATGTATACGAGCCACTGCTGGGTTCATGGCTTCTCTAAGAATGCGATTGATTGGGTTGTAGTTCTGACTCCCTCTTAAGTTTGCCGTATATAAATATTCAAAGATATATTTACAATAGATAGATTACATTTTTGTATGAAAAATACGAATGTTTGTTCTCGAGTCTTGGGTGTTTAATATGTATATAAGTATGTATTTATTTATATAAGTATGTTTATCCGTTGTCTAGTGCCCATATCACAAGCTTTGCTTAGTTTGGGACTAGGTCAATTGGTGTCAATTGTCCCAAGATATTTATTTATTTATTTATTTATTTACATTAAGAAACTCTTATGTCGTCGTTCAGTGAAGAAAGAACATGGGGAGAAAAATGCACACATTCAGTAAGCGTTTCAGCGATGCGTGTGACGTCTTCGTGCGGTGTATCGTGTATTGCTCCATATATCAGATGACAACCAGTGACCAGCGCAGCTTCTAAGATGCGAGATTGTTTTCTCTGTCTCTTTACTACTGGATCAGTGAGAAAAGGATGCACTGAGCGTCAAACAAGAAAACGGGACGAGCTGACTGTAGTACACCAGAATTTATAAAATGACGGTGCAAGTGAAGGCTTCGTAATAGAAAGTTGCAATGATTAATTGAACCACATGTGTTTTGACTTGGAAGCACTCTATGACGGGAGTTTACTTTAGCTAATTTCTTTATCTACTGCAATATTTCAGTCTTTTTTAGGGTCCCGTTCTTCAAAAGAAAAAAAACGGAACCTTTATAGGATCACTTTGTTGTCCGTCCGTCTGTCAAGACCCTTGTTTTCAGAAACGCGCAAAGGAATAAAGTTGAAATGAATACCGAATACTTACGTCTGCGGTTCCTTGTAAAATCAACTCTCTAAGTCAACTCAATAAAAAGATACAGTCATAATGCGAATAGACTCTTATGCCAAGTACATTTTGTGCGAAGTAATTATTCTGCTAAAAAAGTTTATGCGATGTGAATTATGTCAAGTGAGTTTCGGCCAAAAAAGATTATGCCAGGCGAGGGGCACCCGGTCCCCCCACACACAATAGCAAGCTATTTTAACCGTCACTCGCTTAACGTTATCATTAGAAGTTCATTATTATCGATATCAATAATGGGGCAATTACAGTACTGCGTTCGCCTGAACATTTCGTTAAATTTAACATAGGTACTTTTTATTATTGTAGATTTAGAAGCATAAAGACCTAGTAGAGGGATTTACACTAGGGATGATGTGGGTAAAACATTAATTTTCTATTACCAATTTGAACTCACCTGTATATTCAAGAGGCGCAGATTAATTAAAACCATGCGTAACTTCACATCGTATGCGAATCCTCTGGAACCCTGCCATGTTGCATGGGAATGATAGGCCAAATTAATGTCCCAGACCATTATACTAAGAGGTTAGTTATAACCATAGAGGAAATAACCAAATATAGTGGCAACAAGGGCTATCCAAATATGGGAACACGTCAGTTTACACTAACATCATGTATACACTAATTTTTCACGATTGTTTTCCTTTGCCTCTTACATAGAACGAAGCCATTTGAGTAATTAGAATTTTGATAATCGAGTTTCATTCATTAAGCCTCATGGCAAACATTAAGTATTCATATCGATCATAATAGCTGATTAATCAAATCTAGTGACTTACTTGAGCTTCGGCTGGCCAATCAGAGTGCAATAATCAGATATTCGATGGTAAAAAAAATTTGTATTAGGGCCTGTTTCACCACTTTCTGTTAAGTTACAGTTATCTTAACTGTCAGTTATTTATGATGACGTCTCTGTCTGTTTCATAGTAATATAAATAGAAACGGAGTCATAGATAACGTACACTTGAGATATTTCGAACTTAACCGAGAGTGGAGCCCTTAGTGTCTTGTGGTGATGGATTCATTACCTTATTTTGCACCCTATTTCCTATACTTAATAATTATAATTGCGAAAGTTTGTGAGGATGTATGGATGTTTGTTAATCTTTCATGCCTGAACAGCTCAACAGATTAGGATGAAATTTGGAACAATTATAGTCTAGAATAACATATAGGCTACTTATTATCCCGGAAAATTGCGGAGTACCCGCGGGACAGCGATAAACGACTTCTTTGTAGGCAAAGTCACGGGCAACAGCTAGTAAAGTTATAAATTATAGCAACGGTCGGCAACAGGCGGATCGCGGTACGTTTGCGGACCGCGAAAGGTCAAACCTCGGACCGCCAAATATTGTGATATTGTATTGTATATCAAGAATCAATTAATATGTAAATTAGATATACTTTTGCTTTTTTCTGGATCTCGTTAAGGTTTACCCACAGTATCCGGACTTCACCCGTTACCTGGCATGAAACAATACATTTGCTTTTAGGTTCCATATTTTTTTAGGAAATAGTGTGTTAGTGAGTCATCTGGGCCCTATTTTATAAAACTACAAGTTACAATTTACAAGCGGAAGTCTCTAACACATTTGTAGCTTCATAAAATAGGACCCTGATGGTAAGCATAATACTACTACGTATAGACAACCGCTACACTGAAGCATTACAGTCGCATTGCCAGCCTGGAGGCCTCGGTCATTGACCCTTAACTTTCTATGTTGTATTTAAGCAAACTCGATTTATTATAACGCAGAAAATTTCACCATCCTTTTCTTAATCCGCAGAGAAAAGCCTACTCTCAGAAAATTACGTATTACTCCTTTTATGTTGGGAAAATAAAAGTAATGACTTGTTAGCTCATATAGCGTTTGTAGCGCCCTTTTAGAATACGAACGTAACTGAATTTAAGAGTAAATTTTCCTTTTTTTGTACATTATGACGGTGTTCTGCCTTTTCGCCTAATTTTTTTTGATCGAATTTCATTTGGCAACCAACGTTTCACCGAATGTCCACTTTGACAACTGACAATTGGCAAATTTTGGTATGCCAACCTCTCATTTGGCCGAATTTTCATAAAGACGAATATCATTTTGATTTTAAACCAAGAGCCACACCGCCGCACCTAAACCTAAATTAATCCAAATTAATCATAAGACTTTTTCGGCCTAGTGTAACATTTGCCATGTGAAAGATATTCCAAAAGTTTAAAATCAAAATGACATTCGTCTTTATGAAAATAAAAGAAAATAAAAGGCAGAACACCTATAATTATATTTACCAGTAGAACATTACATCTCTAAGACTATAAAATATTAGGTGCTTAATAAACTTGGGGTGGAAGAGACTCTTATAAATCTTAGAAAAGATACGTTGTTAATTCTTTCTAAAAGTTTATGATACGTATTTGCATCGAAAAATTTACCCTCTGTGAAGTTTCTTGCGGTGAAAATTCTTCTTGGCATTATAGTCTCTCCGAAAACGCAAACCTAGCTCAAAACAAGGCACGTAAAAGAGCCCATCGCGGCCTATTTTCAAAATAAATTTTGATTCTGATATTAATTTTGAGACCGTGGCTCATGGAGATATTCGACGATTTTGATAGCAGAAGATACTCGGCTGTTGAAATGCTTCGTGGCTCTTCCTCATTTACATTTGAACAACTAAATTTAACATTTAAACGATTCATGTGTTTCTTCAGATCAAAAAACATTTGTACCTTCTCCGCTACTAAATATGCTGTTTCTTGTTCACATATTTAACTACTAGCTGTTGCCAGCGACTTCGTCTGCAAAGAATTCGTTTATCGCTATCCCGCGGGAACTACGCAATTTTCCGGGATAAAAATTAGCCTATGTGCTATTCCAGACCATTCTCTATCTATGTGCCGAATTTCATCCAGATCCGTTGGGCTGTTCTGGCGTGATTGAGTAACAAACAAACATACATCCATCCATTCATCCATCCTTCCATCCATACTTTCGCATTTATAATATTAGTTAGATTTGCTGCCAGTAGCAGTTTGCTGCTCGTAGCAGTAGCAGCATTTTTCCGAGTTGTAGAAAAAGTTCTACAGCTTATGAAAGCTGATTAGTTACAATTAGAATCGGATTCCATTTCTCACGATAATCAGCCCACTAAGCCAATCGGTAGTGTCCTTTATTTATCCCGATACGTCAAAACCAATTAATTCCAAAGGGCCAGACCCTACTGTGATTCGTAGTCAAGTATTCCGCTTAACGGATTACTATAGTCCGGCCGGCCCATTGTGATACCCTTTACAATGCCGCGTTGGAACAAAACGGTAAATTGGGAGATTGGGTAAATATTTAAACACAATCCGGATCGAAATTGTTTGGTATGTATTGTTTAAAGCTGAGTAACATTAGCAAATTCGTAATAAAGCTGGGTTTACACTAATTTCGTACACCGATCGCATTTCGTGTAGGAAACTACTCTGATGGAGACAGTACCTAAGGCTGCTCTGAAATTCGAAGTTCACATAAAGCCGTTCCCCTCACTCTCCTAATAATGACTATTGGTGTGAGCGAAACAGCACGAAATAAACACCAAATTTCTAACTTCAGAGTAAGCCTTCTGACTGAGCCCCAGCTCCCTATGCGATCGCACAAAAACTGCCAGCGGCAGCATCTATACTGTGTGTCGTTGTCCTAAAAAGTTAAGTCACAACATGGTACCTATGCATATGACGAAATAATCTTAGGAATCATGTTATAGACGATGCGGCTAGCAACCTACCACTAATTTGATTCCCCTTTCAATCCCCTTGACAATCATGCTAAACGTGGCCTTTAGGTCTTGTTACCTTATGCTCTGTCTACCCCGAAAGGGATGAAGACGTGATTTATGTATGTATGTATGTTTATTAATTTGAACGTAATGTAATAGAGTTATAACAATATATTTTTATTTTCATTGAACATTGACTTACGATAAACAACAAGACTCCCAATCGCAAACAAAAGTGCCTCAAGAAACGTCCGAGCGGCGTTGTCTATGTATTGTGTGTGTCAACACATCAACTTACACAGATAACATTAACATATTCGTTCAAATTAACACCTTATTTTGTGGCAGTAATGTTTAATGTCAATTGCACACGATCGTGAGAAGTAATAACACGACGCGACGCGCTGGAAACCTGTCTGTCTCTTGTTCTCAAGCGTTTGAGATTACGGTGCGAAAGAGACATGTACATTGTTATCGAAGCGCGGTCGAAACACGACTGAACCAAAACTCTGCACAATAGACGCGTCGTGCAGACTTTTGTTTCCGACAGTTTTTGAGCGTGATTGTGAGTCTAGTTGTTTATCGTAAGTCAATGTCATTGAAGCGTGTTTTATACAGGTGCTTCTGCACTTTTACTTTTTATCGGCGTTCAAAAAGCAGGTAACCGCTTGTGATAGAATGCCAGAAGCTACATAATGGCTCGGTTAAGGCCTATTTAGATTACGTCAGTATTCACTCCACTGGCGTTTAATGGGTGGTCATTATGCTGCCAATTCTAAAAGGTAAGGGGTCACTTATTACCCGGTAGGCTGGGGATATTTATTGTTCCCCAGTTAAAAATGAGGGCTTCAACTTGATCTATGTTGTTTAAGGTTTTAGTATTTTACCAGGTAGCTTATTACGTAACTCGCTCGCAATCGCAATCGCCTTCGTGGTCATTTTGACAGTTCTTGTATGAATGTGACAGCTAGCTAATTCCGATGCCAATTGACAGCCCATACATTACACAAATATTTGCGCAAATTCTTCATTAAATATGTATATTTATTAACATAATAGTTTAAGCGTTAAAATTACTTCTGATTCCTTCATTTATTTCCATAAGGGCTCCCAGTCGCTCTTAGTTCATTTATACACGGTTCGCTAGATACTTACATAGAAACTGACGTGCACACAACTCGCAGTTGAAGTTTCTAGAGTGAAATGCATAAATGCAAATTCAAATTTGCATCAATGGGACTTCGTTCCGGGCATAAAAAAATTTGGAAAATGTTACCGTTAGATCTTTCTTCAAGATTATTATAGTCCAGAATATAGAGAGTCGGGTAATAACTCGTTCAATATTATTTATTTTACGAAGGCTAGTGTGTTAGGTTAGGTCCAGTCCAGACAAACACCGCCATAGATTATTCCAAGAGTAATCTACCGCTGAAACCAGATTTCGTAATAAATTTTAGTAAGCTTTATTTCAAATCGGGACGCGATTTCGTAGTTGCCAGATTATGAAACATTACCGTACTACTGCACTACTAGGTACATTACAGTATATTCGTTAGCCAAATTTCGTTCCCGCCCGCGTCTAGACAGATAGATAAACTCCAAACATCTTGGCGTACATACTAGGATTTCAAAACGTCTGCATTCCATGACATTTAATACGGGTAACTAAATAACTGAAAGGTAACATAAGAGACTTATTGCTTTAATAAATTTAGTTAATTATAAATGTTCGCTTGAAATGAAACTAAGCGAGCTTGAGCTGGCTTATTTATTGGGTACCTCTGGTAAGAGTATTTCTATTTTTATTGTACTCAGCGTAAGATTGGTATTATTTTTGAGACAAACCAGACTAGTAGTACACCGGTTTTCTCCACAAACGCGAGGTAAAAGTAAATTAATTCTGGTACCAATACAGAGAATTTCCCTTAATATTTCTAGTCGGATATATATAGACTTTCAATTAAAGGAGTAGCAATTTCTTGAATGTTATTGACATAATGTATTGTTTGGAACGTGCGTTACATCCTTGACGTCAGCAAAGAAAATATTTGAACTTTTCGTTGACTGACATGAAACCCTTACTTAAAGGGGTCGTCAAACGGCCTTATAAAGGGCTGGTTGTTTATGTTAACAAGACTTTCGAGTGGGGGCGCGGGGACATGTGGAATGCAGCTGAAATGACGAGCTTAATGGCTCATAAACGTAGTGTGCCCAAGTTCCCCGGCTCTCTGTTTACGACTCGCTTCCAAAGGATATGAATCTGTTAGCATTCAAGATTTTAAATGGACGCCTTATCTTGTGGATAATGGTCCCAGCTTAACCGTCAAAGGAAAATCTAAGTTCGTTCATAATCACACTACGTTTTGAATTCATCATCATCACCAGCTTAAACACGTCTCACTGCTGGGCACAGGCCTCCTCTCAGAATGAGAGGGCTTGGGCTATCCCACGTGGGCCCAGTGCGGATTGGGAACTTCACACACACCATTGAATTGCTTCGCAGATTGTGTGCAGGTTTCCTCACGATGTTTTCCTTCACCGAAAAGCTCATGGTAAATTTCAAATGAGATATCGCACATAAATTCCGAAAAACTCAGAGGTGCGAGCCCGGGATTCGAACCCACAACCCTCTGCTTGAGAGGCCACAGGTCAAACCACTAGGCTACCACGGCTTTTAATTACAGTTTTGAATTACAGTTAGGTGAAAAGGTTGCCACATGGCAATATAATCACACAGCGTTTCCGTTCGTCTTTTACGAGTATTAGGTAGGTACCTATCTGAAAAGTTGAGTGAAATTTCCTACCTGCGCCTGTATCACCTGAACGCTACCTGGCCGCGGGCATTTTAATTTTTCCATCTTAGATTAGGTACAACTCAGATATGATATTATCAGGCGTGATATTAGTCAAACGCATGCCTATTTGTGCTTGAAAGTAAACTCATTTTATTCTCGCATCAATTCGAAATTCGGTTTCACAAAATTATTTCCTCAATAGCAATCTAACAAACCAAATAACTCAAACAATTGATTCAGCAAACGCCTAACCATAGCTCACAATTTTAATTTCTCAACTTTCTTAGTCTCGGTAATATTCTTGAGCAGGGACAGTCATTACCATTACCCACCCGCCCGCAATGCAGGCATTTCACGAATCTTACAAAATGTTTTGTGACTGCTTTTGCGACTTGCGACTACGTACTCATAATATTACAGGATGTACAAAAGGAAATAGAAAATATTTAAACGCATCTGCTGGGTCTATTGTGAAAATATACTTAGTCATCATTAGGTGTCTTTGATCGCAATGAATTTTTAGAAGCTAAAGTAATGTGTAAGGAATGTAGACTTGTATTTATGATTGCCGGTCATTAGCCTCATTTAAGTACCTAGGTACTTTTTAGAACCGTATCAAAAAGAAAAAAAGTAAGATAGCCCCGGAAATTCTACTACTAGCATAGAAAATCTCCATCTATTTAATGACCGCGGCTGTTGAGATGAACAAGTTCAAAATTGACAAAGAGATACTCGTAGAAGCAAATTGTCAATAAAGTAGCAAAAAGTAAAGTAACCTATGAGTACTAGACGATGGAATTCAGTCCTTACTGTAGGTATTCACACGTTACTTAAATACATGAGGTAACCATTCGTGTCTTGGCAATGAAATTTCGTAGTATATAAAGTTCATGTTAAGTTCCTAGTAAATTGCGTTTGATAAACGTTCTCTCTCTCAATTGTCACGTTGACTGTCACGGACTACTGTGGCTTGCTTGAGGTTGATTGCGACATGAGACAATTGGGTCATTTATGAATCTTCAACTCGGGCGCGGTACTAACATATCTACTCCCTGTTTATATATGTAATATCATTGTGTCTTCGCAACAAAAATTCGCCACCATAGAAGTGTACATAGAAGAATACCAGAATTTGAACACGACCTCGAGCCTCATAATCAGGGTTTTAATCAATTCAATTCAATTTTTGGAAATATACTCTATCAAATTTTTGATGATTCTGCCAATGTCGAGGGTTTCAATCGGTTAGGTACATATTTTCATGGCTGTGCAAGCTAATTGACATCTTTGGGTGTGCAGAAAGCAACGTCGTTGTTACAAAGCGCTTAGAGGAAGTTTAAAGTTCCGTATCATGTGTTCGCCTTTGCTTATCTGTAGTCAAGTGTGAAATTTCCGAAACTCGTTAGCACAAGAAGAGACGTTACAAGAATTAAACAAGTAAATACTTGCCTACTAAAAAAATTATAGGACCAGTTTTTAAGGAATAAATTTTGAGGTATTTTCTGTCAGCTCTATTGTGTTTTCACCTGTAACTTGTGGTGTAAAATAAAGAATTGATAAAAAAAAATCAACGGAAAATAAAAAGGTGTATATAATAGAACATTACACGAAAGGAGAGAAAGGTCATATTTATACTAATAAATCTAAAAACTTTGTATCTAGAAAGCAACGGCTTGAACATAATTCAATAATATCAAAAATGGAATGTATTTACGCATCTCGTAAAGTAAAATAAAAACTGCAACAATTTTAAGTAGAGTACCTATAGGTACTTAGAATGCTCATGCATCCTATTCACTTAAAAGTAACTTTATTCGAACGCACGACACCAAAAATGTTTAATATTTTCTAACCGATTGCTTTTGATTAATCAACCTTCAATCCCTTTGAACAAGGAGCTGGCGTATTATAATTTGTCTCCCTTGTACCTTCATTAAACTTTCATCAGAGCACACATACATACTGCGTGAGTACGGCCACACACACATACAAAGCCGGGCCCTCTGGGCTTGTTTGTATAAAGCGAGTCA
Source organism: Pandemis heparana (assembly GCA_963854515.1). Classification (NCBI taxonomy): domain Eukaryota; kingdom Metazoa; phylum Arthropoda; class Insecta; order Lepidoptera; family Tortricidae; genus Pandemis; species Pandemis heparana. The sequence goes on along the minus strand of OY978013.1, from coordinate 11,823,512 downwards.
TTGGGACTTTTACGATCTATACATACATAGGATTGCCAAATGGGGTCATGAAAAAGAGATTTCGACTTGATACGAATGAGGAATATGTAAATGATTTTTCTCTGCAGTTTCAAGGAGGCTGAGTAAAAAAGTTTAGATGGTGAGATAAAACGCCTCAGCATGCGATAGATCCGGTCAACATAATGTAGGTACCGTTAATAAAATGTTTAATTGTTGAACCTGAGCCATTAAAAAGTGAAAAAATATTTACATTTATTAAACAACTTAATTACTTTATTTCAGAGACTGCGATGCAAATTATATCCAAAGTAGTTTTCAGATTTATGCGGAACACTTTTAAAACGTCTAATAACAGACCACTTCATCGTATTTATTATGTGTGTGTATGTCAAATATTGGGACGTTAAACCAACGCATTAAGTAATTCAGCTCCAAGATCAAACTTTCAAGGATGGATTTTAAAACCAAAATTCCAAATATCATGGCTTAAATTGCTTAGCGAATTTTCAATTTAAGAATCGCACTTAAAAGTTGCTTTTGTTAATCTTTCAGTTAGAATCAAACTGACAATAAATATGTAATTTGCTGGGCTTTAAAGATAAAGAAAATTGTTCTCATTCATAAAACACAAAAATTCCCAACAAGGTTCACGGACAGGGATCAACCAAAACCTAAACATAAATATATGATGAGAAAGTCGTTAGGTATTGAAAACCTTTTTATTAGAAATATTTTGTTGCGTCCCAACATTAAAATTAACGACAGAAACTTCCGTCGAGAGCGAACTTTGCCAATATGGCCGACAATATGGCGGAACAATTTTAATAATTCGAGAGTGACGTTGCGAACGCGTCTGCAATTTTTTCATGGCGCGTTTTATACGTCAAGTTGTCGAATGGCTCCCATTTTTTTTCCATCGAATGAAAATACTTTGGAAAACATTGCTGGAATGGCAAGCCAATTATTCGGAACGGCTGTAACGTGGGTGGTTGATTTCTCAACGCGTGGGTTTCTGCGTGTTTGAAGTAATGAATGAATCCTTGTTAGAACTTTAAGTGGTCAAACATTTTTACTGTATTTACCTACTGATGATTGGATGTGATTAAAAGTTTGTGAGCGAAGTTCTTGCACGCCGTGTCTGCGTAGTTTCAAATGTATGTACGTATGATTGTATGTTAACACTATTTTGTACAAAAATAAAAAAATAAAAAACAGTCACAATTGACTAACATTGAGATACACGTACAATCGCGAACACCCCTCAAAGGATCTCTTCCAATCAGTCTTTAAGTGTTTGAGTGTTTGGAATGGAATAAACTCATAGAACGGAAGACCTACCATTAAGTAAACTACTACATACAACTTTAACTATCAATAAAATGTTATACATTAAAATAAAAAAGCAAAATAATAAACAGGATTGTTTCCGAAATTTAAGGAGATGGCGTGGCCGTTGTCATGTGAAATGTTGTTTATTACATAATTTCTATTATAAACTAGATGGACCACATAAATTTGAGCATAAAGGCAGGTTTTATGAAGCGCAACTACTTGACAAATACAGCGCTATGTATATAGGGGCCATAAAATGTGTATGGCAAGGATCAATCAAGCTACTTCTTATTATTTTATCTGAGCAGGGGCGACACTCTGTCTCGTCCAAGTGAACTTCACGACAAAGAATGAGTAGCGTTTTATGTTTTAATGCATTCATAACGTATTCTGACGGTTTTAATTCATGACTGAATAAAATTCGAGGTGCAATGGCATAGGATTCATAAGTTTTAAACTTCATTGCATCAAAATTATCTTTTAATTCGTTATATCAGATGCAGTTCCATTCAAGAACGGGTATTTATACGTAGATATTAAAATACATAAAGTTTCAATCGAATAACGGGTCAAAAAATACATAACGGAATTTTAATTCTTTGTGCATGTATCTGTGTTTGTCAACTGTATTTGTCTATGTTTATTTTGCACAATAAAGAGTTTACTTACTTATTTAATTAACTAGCTGTTGCCCGCGACTTCGTCCGCGTGTGTTTTTGTGATAGTTTATAGCTATTCTCGATATCAAAATTGTTAATATTATACCCTTACAAAAATATGTACTAATCCTTAAACAGGCACATTCAAATAGATTTCTGGAATAGGCAGGTACTATGTATATTCAGATTTTATGTATTTGTGTAAATTTTGTAAGCAAGCTTACCTTGAAGTGTTTAAGATACATATTACGCTAAGGCCCAGCAGCGCAGCGTTATATATATTCTTTGGCAGTGTGGTATTTAACCAAAACAATAATTTTTTTATAAAAAGTCTGAGGACAGAAACTTTTGCAATTTCAGTTACCAATAATAATTATTTATAAAATTCTGTTATAAAATTCTGACATGTTCGTAGCGCAGGCGTAAACGCGCCTTTTGATTTTGCTTTTTTTAGGCAAAGGTACTGAGAGCATACAGCCAAGCGTTTCATTCATGCCGCCCTCATAATAATGTCAGCTTTTCAAATAAGAGTGCGTTTGAAAACCGAACGCGTTGTGAATAATAGCGCAATAAATAACAACAAAGTAACGGTATTGCATATTGAACTTTAGGTGTTAGGTAAGGAACACAATTTAGGACGCCATTTTAGGTTGGACAACAATGTCTTCGTTGAAAAAATACCTGTGCAGAAAGTAATTATTTTTATTAATGTTTTTTCACAATTGACACACTTTTTCGGCTTTATGTCTTATATACATTTGTATCTATATATTTTCTTCATAGTATTATTGTATTTGTAATTATTACCAACTACTTATACCGAGGAAAGCTGATTTTCTTGAGTTCCGCTATTTTGTGCGTATCACCTCAAAAATCAAATTTCAAGAAAACTGAAAAATTATATTTACGTGTATTTGATCGGAAGTATATGTAGCAACTTTAAAAGGTTAAACTTCATTGGTTTTTATTTTATAGGTGTATGAAGTTAATTAATTTTTAATACAAAACCCTCTTTTTTGCATCTCTGGGTGAGATTTAAAAAAATTGCTAAAACAGGTATTTCTTTATTTTTATTACTGAGTATATATTCTGAGTTTCATGATTCTAGAACAATCATATTTTCTTTTTTCATACAAACTTTAACCCCCCTTTTCAACCCCTTTTTCTAAAATTTTCCAAAATTTCTATAGCCTATTCTGAATGTATTTAAATAGATTTGTGAACATTTCAACAATATCCGTTGAGTAGTTTTTACGTGATGCTCTGTCAAACAAACAAACAAACAAAAATTTTAAAAATGTTTTTATTATGTTCTGTTACCTATTTCAAGTCACCCTGGTCGGTTTTTTTTAAATATCTTCAATGTACAGATTTTTTGGTTTCTACGATTTTATTATATGTATAGATTAACAGGATTTTTTTATAACTAAATCTAACTTAACCTAAACCAATGGACTACACGATCAAAAACGTTCGTGTAGCTAACTTTCACCGAAAATTGCATTACATATTTTGAACCATTATGTATTTCAAACATTATGTATTTTGATTTTGACACACACCCGTGTTTGTTGATCTGTTAAACCAGTTTGCCTAGTTTTTGTTTTTACTGCAGTCGTTAATATCGTCGGGATTCCCGATAATTACTTGACAATATCGGCCAATGTTATCGTAATTAGTATTGGCGGCGCGGCAGCAATAAAGGAACAATCTGTGTGCAGACAGACCCTCTCTGTATCCTTGGAACGTGACTGCTTGATCCCTGCCTCTACATTATTGGTGCTTATGTTGGTGGGAAGTATGGACATGGTATGATGCAATGTAGCGAGCAAAAACTTTAATTAGCTAAAGGAAAAATGAAACATTTTAATTTTCAGGCGATTAAATCTACGTTGAGTTTTCAGCAATATTTGTCGCCGGTACCTACCTATGAAACTTTCGGTATTTTTAGGGGATTCAATCTCGTATCTATGAATGACTAGCTGTTGCCAGCGACTTCGTCTGCAAAGAATTCGTTTATCGCTATCCCGCGGGAACTACGCAATTTTCCGGGATAAAAAGTAGCCTATGTGCTATTCCAGACTTTTCTCTATCTATGTGCCGAATTTCATCCAGATCCGTTGGGCCGTTCTGGCGTGATTGAGTAACAAACAAACATCCATCCATCCATCCATCCATCCATACTTTCGCATTTATAATATTAGTTAGATAAAAGGCCCATTATTAATTTTCGACAATTTATTTTCATAGTGCTGTGCTTGATTACCCGGTTATGTTGTTTTGGTTTGTATGTTGTATGTTTAACTAAGGCTAATTCTATTTTGTTAGGTACTAATTAGCTCTTGACTGTGACTGACCTTATTGAACCATGATTATTTAAATATCCATATGCCCAATTTCGTACAAATGTTTTTGCATAATAACAAACATCAAACCATTAGAATTTTCACATTTCTAATATTAGCAGTAGGATATGATACGATAGGATTCACATGAAACTTTATTGACTATTGAATGGATTATATACGTGCAATGATTTGACACTTTGTCACTTTATGTTTTCATTTTATTACGTACTTACTCAGGGGGTGTTTCAAAGAATTCTATTGAATATCAACTCTTTCATGGTTGCTTTGATTGTTTTAGAATAGCTTGACTTGGTTATGAAATTAGTGTGAGTTACACTACCTATAATTAGTTTTTGGACATTTTAAAAAAGGTAAACAATATTGACGTCTTTTTACTGAAAAACGCTTTTTAAAAATCGGTAACTAAATCATACAAAACCATAACAAAACAAATTACAACATTTCAGGGGTTTCAAATTGTAACTTGCTGTTATTTATTTTGAAACGTGTTTTTGAATAAAAAGATATGTCAAGATTTTACCTTTGTTACAGTGTCAAAAAACGAAGAACCTTTTAATCTTATTTTGCAAGTGACAACATAACGATGTCATTATCATTAGGTATACTTTGCATCATTAAAAAAAAATTGCAAAAATTTGTGTAAAAAAAAATTACTATAAAAATTAACAGTATTTTATGAGCACTTTTCGTAACACTGTCCAACTAAAAATAAAACAGAACGAATATTTTATTTCTCGTTGTTGACGCCACAACATACGTCACGGCTGCTGCCCAGCACACAACGTGGTGACGTCACGAGTACGTCACGATTCATCCCCGGAGCGCGGCGATTTAGACTGCATCGTACAGCCAAGGCGGCAACACGTGTGACATACCCCTATATCTGTCAAATCACTGTACCTATCTAGTTATAATTAAAGTTATTGTGCATCATCCTGAGTTCTTCTTCTACGAACCTGACACTCGTATTTTTAGTCTTATGTTCGGTTTCGTGACTTCTGGCATGGGAAGGATTTTGTTCTGCCTAGAAAAGATCCAAGCGATTTTTTTGTAATAAAAAAGTATGACATTTGGGTCTCCTTCTTTTAAAAGAAAGCGTTGGCATTTCAAGGGAAAAAAGACGATGAATAAAAGCGGTGTGACAGGCAGGTTCCGTACTGGGCCCGTATCGCACGGATACTCTTTATCATTGAACCACACAACAGTACTTACAGTGAGTTTACAAAAAAAAAATAACAAGCGTAACAGAATGCCGTAGCGTTTTATAATTGACTAGATTTACCTAATAAATTGGTCAACAATAGATAATGTAAAAATTTCTTAGGTCTGACTCTCATAAGACAAACAGTATAAGTAATTTACCTAGTTCTAAGCTCTAACCCTTAACATTGAATTTAACTTGACATTAAGGCTCTTTAAAATTTCCTCTCATTTTAATTTTACGAACGGTGGAAAAAAACAACAAATAAATAATTTAAAAAGGAACACTGTCGTCAGCTGTATAGATCGCGGATTTCTTTAATCGAAAAAACATTTTTAATAGGCATCCCAAGCGTTTGAGTGGGAGATGCGGAACCCAGAAATTCTTATTCAAACTCTGCGGTAATATCCGGCTGATGTTAATCGAAAAGGTGTTGAAAGATATTGGGTCTTTGATATTCACCGCGGACAATGAAATCTGTTTGGAGAAAAGACGATTTTTTTGAATACTTTTTCATTGATTCAGTAACTAACAGCTGGCGGATAACTATACTTGAGAGCATATAAACCGGGTCACTTCCCGTAGAAAGTTGTGGGAAAAGTAACCCGATTTCTTTGCTCCCGAGTATATAACAATAATAAATAATACACAATAATGCACTGTTTAAAACCGACCAGGAATTTTAATTAAGAATTTCCATACTTAATGTATTTCAGGATTTTCTTATACAATACACATACATGTTTCCACACTTGCCAATGTTCGGTGTCATAAATTACGATGATAAATCTTAAAAGAAGTGTTCAACCAAACTAACCCATCACAACCCTGAAATAATTCAGAATAATTTGAAGACACCTATTTACAACTCTCTCTGACCAACTCAGACAGATGACGGGAGCTGGAGGGTAAGAAAGAACCGAGAAATTGAAGAGCTGTCTCCGAGCTCTCTCCGTTTGCGTGCCAGCAGCTGGCAAAATGTGTGTGACTGCTAATAATAAGAACTAAGAACCACAATGTACCACATTTTATGCAAATAAAGAACTTTGACTTTGACTTTGACTTTGAGCCCAATATTATCGGGGAGACCAAAGCGTCCAGACTCCGGTGAGTTGGACATGTGAGAGGTTGACTGTGGAGTGATCAAGCCGTGAAAAAAGCGTACTTGGGCAGGCTGAGCGGGCGTAGACAGGTTGGCCGTCTTAGGTGTCGTTGGAGCGACTTGGTTCAAAGTGATCTCTCGGATCTCGGGGCCGATGGCTGGCGAGAGCTGGCCCAGGATCGCAAGGCGTGGAGGAGTCTGGTGTTGGAGGCCAAGATCCACTTCGTGTCACTGCGCCCAGCCAGTAAGTAAGTAAGTACTTTATTCATACATACCGTCGCGCCTCATTCCCACAAGGGTAGGCAGAGAGTACCTACTTTGTTCCACTTGCTACGATCCTGACATACCTCTCTAAGTATTTTACAACAGTTAAAACTTAGAACGCCATGTGGCGTTCGTTTGTACCACTGCTACAACCTGGGCCCTATTTTATAAAGCTACAAGTTACAATTTACAAGCGGATATCTCTATCTAACACAAAGGGTCAGAAAGAGACTTCCGCTTGTAAATTGATAGCGGAACAGCACGAAGCGAACCTCGAAAATCGAATATCGGAGAATAAGGCCTGACAATGACAATTTGAAATTGACGTCAGTTTTTTTTTCTACACAGAAAAGACAAAAGGATAAGTTTCTATTCTGTGATAGTATCGGAGTTACGCCCTTTTAGAATAAGCAAAAATTAATAAATTAATTATAAATTAAATACAAACCCTAGCGAAAAAATTAAACTGTCAGCATGTTCATCTTTTCAAACAAAATACAGAGAACCATCAAAATTATAGGCTCAGAAATATGAAATGTTGTCGTAACTTCATAAAATAGGGCCCTGAATCTGGCAAGCAGCTGTGCACTGCTCTGTTCCGGCGTGAAAATTTAGACAGCCTGTGAAAATACTGGCACGTGAGGTTTTCTGTGATATGAGAAACCTATAGGCTCGCTCTGTATTTATCAGTACCGAATCCTCTCATGTGACACCCAAAAGTCCATGTGGTTACATGTCCTTGTACTTGCAAGCGTGATCTTATTTCTTAAAAAAAAAACCAAGTATCATATATTTTTTAAATTTATTTCAATAAATTTATAGTCGAGTCACGGTCGTGTTCTGATCAAAACGTGGCCATGCAAAATTGATTTAATTTTAATTGTTATCTACTGACCAATCTATGTATAATGCAATATTAATTAGGTTTTACAAGGAGAGTAATTACGTAGGTACCTATCCGCCCACTCCTAGAAAATGCCAGTGCCATAGGACTTTCTCTTAATTGCCTTTATAAAGACTTGCCGTAATAGATATTTAGAGGCAAGTCCTCACAGAATATTATTAAGACTTGTTATGCGATACCCAGTTCTTAGATGCTGTGATTATAATTTTGAAGTAATTGTTGTCTTCATCATTTTAATGATAGTTCATCTAAAGACTGTAGAGGTACGTTACGGAGGTGTCATATTATTTCTATTAATTTAGAAGGAGTAAAAGATATGAAAAGCATAATTTAAAAATGCTTTCGATTCTTACTCGTATGTTTAATCGTTATCTTATAACATAATTGTCCGAAATATCCGTTAGATGACGATTTAAACAGTTTTTTGGTTTCTAAAGGCTATTTCTTTACATTTTTAGCTGTTTACTAAATGGACTGACGACCTGGTGAAGGTTGCGGGAGTCTGTTGGATGAGGGCCCCACAAGACTGGCGTTTATGGCGCTCTTTGGGGGAGGCCTGTGTTCAGTGGACGTCTTTTGGCTGATGAAGATAATGACGGTGATTGGCTGTTTGAACTCAAATTCCTGTGGCTTTCCTAAATCGAAGAAGCAAAAAAAAAACCTTTAAACCAATGACAGAATACAGACAGTAAGAAAAGTAAAAACAAAAATCATGCGTGGTAAACAGCACGAGCACTTTTTATTACCCGAGCAAAACAACATAAACCCAAAAAACTGGGCACCATATATCCTGCTGCATCCGAATCCCTGCCGGCAACAAGATACTGTTATGTAGAGAGCATTTACAACTTTGTCTGCCCACTCAACTATTTCGGCTAGCTTTTTTGTAGCAAACCTGGAATAACGGGCGTTTAATTTGTACGCAACTGTTCAACTCAAATTTGTTAGTTCTCCTCGCTTCACTTTGTTTAATCGTGTACAGTGTTTCAGTTTTAAGAAAGTTTCGTATCAATTTTTTTTTTGTTTTGAGAAAAAAACTTCGTTCATACATACTTAAAAGAAGTAAATTATTTCTAGATTTTTAATAACTTAATAACTTGTTAATTTAATTTTTGTTTGTTTATATCTGTGATGGTAAGTTTTACATGATTTTTTGTACCTAATAATGTTAAATGTGGATGTTAATATTTTATTCTTTAAGTTGTTCTTGCATTATATTTCCCAATCTGAACCTAATGGATAAACTTACTTTGCTACTCAGCAAAGTTAAATCAATTTATTTCACCGTTAGCAAAGTGGTTCCCGTATACTTTCACCAAAGCACCACTTAAATTTTAACAGCTATATTCTCATGCTTTCCTCAAATAATGATTAAGTATACATTTTCTCTGTACATCATCAGCGTTATTATATCTGACAAATGACTTTATTATTTATGCAAGCAGGATGTGAACTCCAAAGGCCCGCTCGGCGAGGGTCGTAAAACAAATTCCTGCCTCACATAATAACCTGCAATTTGTTAAAATGCAATAAAGTCACGAGTCGTTCGAACTTTTGAAAGACTTTATGCCAATTTGTACTAGGTCTAAAGTGACATGAAACGATTACTAAGTGATACAAAGTCAACACTTATTCTTCGTTTTGCTGCAGCCTAGGCATAAGGTGTATTAAAATTCGAATATCACTAAGTTAATCTAACTAATATTATAAATGCAAAAGTATGGATGGATGTTTGTTTGTTACTCAATCACGCCAGAACGGCCCAACGGGTCTGGATGAAATTTGGAACATAGATAGAGAAAAGTCTGGAATAGCACATAGGCTACTTTTTATCCCGGAAAATTGCGTAGTTCCCGCGGGATAGCGATAAACGAATTCTTTGTAGACGAAGTCGCTGGCAACAGCTAGTGGCTTCTATATGGCTTTGGTCAAAGTTTTACCTTACTAACACTAACAGCTATCGAGCATGATAACCAAGAGAGAAGAAATGTCAATCAATTTGTTCATGATCGCTCTCTGATTGGCCGGCCCAAGGTAAAGGTAAATTAAGTTTAGCAAATTATTTATTAAATACTAAATTAAGGGCCTGTCTCACCTCTCTCTGTCAAGTTCCAGCTATCTTAAGCGTCAGTTATTTATGACAGCGCCTCTATTTATTACTATGAAACAGACAGAGACGTCATCATAGATAACTGACAGTTAAGATAACTGGAACTTAACAGAGAGTGGTGAAACAGGTCCTAACTCTATAATCATAACACTTTATAAGTACAGAAGATCTATCAATGTCAAGAATTTTACTTCTCGATCTTTGCATTTATTTTTACGGTTTACCCATTAGAAATTATGCAGACGATCTGTTGGTATCCGATCATTCGACAACCCATTAATATCTGATAAACCGTAAACTATAAAAAAAATCGAAAAACCTTTAGGCGTGGCTCCCATTAGGTTAGTTTAAGGTTTGTTTTATAATTTTTCCAAAAAGTCAATATTTTAGTAGAAAATAAAAGGTTGTCAAATTAAGTGTTTGTCAAACTATGCATTTGAGAATTTTTTAGCAAATGATGGTAAACCAGTAGGCTTATTGTCTAACTCGCTCGTAATCGCCATCGTGTTCATTTTGACAGTTCTTGTATGAATGTGACAGCTAGCCGATTCCGATGCCAATTGTCAGCGCATACATCAACTGTCAAAATGAACACGATGGCGATTGCGAGCGAGTTAGACAATAAGCCTACAGATCTGTTCTACATAATATCCATGAAGTTCTATGTCCTACCTAACCTAGTGCTGACATTGTTCGTGACAAAGAGTTTCGACATTGTATGGTCAGTATTTCCACATTATTGGTTATCCTGCTCAATGGTACCATTACCTCCATGTTTATTAGCCTGGAAATTGTTGCTCACGATCAAGATAGTTTAAGCAATTTGATACCTGGTAACCAATTTTGTTTGAAATAAAACGTAATAAAATATTTTTATCAGGTTTGGTCAGGTTCAAGAGAAATGTAAACAAATTAAATGTATTTATATTCCCGTTTTATATTCAGCTTTCAGCCTTGATTATAATCAGTGAACCTGAAACGTGCTGCTTCTAAGTCTGATCCAAGCTTTTCACATTTCAATAATAAATCACTAGAGTAATTTAGGAGTCATGTTATAGGCGATGCGGCTAGCAACCCATTACTATTTTGACTCCCCTTTCCGTCTATACGCCCACAATCATACTAAAAGTGGCCTTTAGGTCTCGTTACCATAGGCTCTATCTACCCGTAAGAGATACAGATGTGATTTGTGTATGTATTATAGAGTAATGAGTTCTAACCAAAGTTTACTTTTGAAACGCGAATACATGTTTTATTGTTTTTTAATCGACTGACCAGTTCTGATTTTCTTTCATTTTCCATAGATACGTGATAGTATGCCACTATTCGATAAACGTATATATCGTATTTATGTAACCGGTTTTCCCTCTTCAGATTACCGGTTCACTGAACTGGAAGACTTACAGCGCGCTAACAGGAGTAGTAAATCCTGGAAACTCCTAATGCCACCTTTTACATGTCAATAAATGCTTCTTGTCACGATGGATTGGCAATTGACCACATATTTTTAAAAATAATAGCTGGCCAACGTAGTATCTTACTAATATTATAAATGTGAATGTTTGTTACGCTTTTACGCAAAAATGGCTCAAGATCTGAAAAAAACAAACGCAGAGATAGATTATAGTCTGGATTTTATATCCCGGAAAATTGCACAGTACCCACGGCTTTGCAATAAACCAATTCTTCACAACTAGAAACACGGGCAAACGCTATTATGTTTAATAACCGACCAAAATGCGGAGAATATTTTATAACAAATTTTGAACGACTCTACGAATAATAGTCGACCAAAATTTAATAATATTAGATGGACGAAAACGCAAATAGGCACTCAAAAATATTTTTCTTATTTCTAATACTTCCAACATTATTTTGTTGACCTTCAGTTTTAACACTCTTAAGGTCCGACCACACCGCCGCGTATACGCGTAGGCGTCACGTTTTCTCACCGATCCTTCATACATTTTGTTGCGATTCCGTAACGTCACCGTTTTTCCAGCGGCAGTGTGGTCGCACATTTATCAAGGATATTAAGTCGGGCATCTCCCACCTTACGCTGAAATCGGCAAAGTCAATGAAGCTCGATTAAATTAAAAACAAAAAAGTAACGCGATTAGTATTACACTGACGTGCAAAAATAAAATACAATTTTGTATGGAAATCTACCCGTTATTTTCGCTCGTTAGTATATAGTATGGAGCAAGTGGAAATAAACTGATGTGTTGCCATAATTGGATAGCCCTTATTGCCACTCTTTATTTCCTCCATAGCCACTAGTAGTATAAGCACATACTGTCCCACTGCAGTGTCCTCTGTGATTGCTCTCCATTGTTTATTGACGCCAGGCTCTATTAGCACACCAGACTAGCGCTAGTAGATGTATTAGTATTGTGTTGGCTCAAACCAAACTCGCTCCATTATTGAGCCTCCACAACAATGGATTGTAAGACATGTCGGGCTGTTAAGGCGTATTTAGTTTCATAAAGGGCCCGGAATAACTAAAATCTTCCTATAAGTACCACTGCACAGGTCTCCACTCGGAATGGGAGGGCTTGGGCTATATAGTTTGGGCAGCGCGGATTGGAAACTTCACGCCATTGAATTGCTTCACACATAAATTGTGATTTCACACATAAATTCCGAAAAACTCAGGGGAGCCCGGGATTCGAAACCACAACGATTTATATATAGAAAATTGCATACCCCTAGCTTTCTTAATATCTATGTAATTTTCAACATGAAACTACCGTGAGGCTCAAACATAATAACAAATATTAAAAGCCGAAAGAATGCTCAGACGGATCGAGTCCGAAACACGGAACTGCGCTCCAAAACTCGCGTTCTAGATGTGGGTGCCAAGACCGCCAAGCTTAAATAGGACTGGGCTGGTCACGTTTGCCGGATGCATCCATAGCGATGGGCTCAATGGGATGGGGATGGGATCCCGCGAGATGGCTATCGAAGCAGAGGCAGACCAAGGAGGAGATGGCGGGACGATTTGGATGCGTATCGAAAAGGGTGGCAGGAGCATGCATTTGACAGGGACGAGTGGCAAAAAGAAGGGGAGGCCTTTGCCCAGCAGTGGGACACTATAATAGGCTATAAAAAAAAAAAAGCTCAGACAGTTGTTTCGGACCATCCCGTAGTCCTTCATCAGAGAGCGCTCGCCCCGGCGGCAGCGAAACGAACACTCCAGTGTTCGTTTCGTAATACGTGAGTTATTCGTTTTGTTGTAATTATCTATGTAATTCTTTAAAGTCACGTTTTTATCATATTTAAGGTCTGACAATACACCGCCGAGTATACGCAGTGATGTGTCGAGGTGTCACGTTTTCTCACCATTTTTTTCATACATTTTATTGCGTAAACACACCGTCAACGTCTTTAACGCACTGGTGTGGTCGGATATAATGTATACATATATTACTAGCTTACTTATTACCCTTAATTTAGTATTTAATAACAAGCTAACATTATTTTTGCCATGACTGTGAGTTTACGAAACTTAAATTACCTTTACCTTGGGCTGGCCAATCAGAGAGCGTTCATGAACAAATTGATTGACATTTCTGTTCTCTTGGTTATCATGCTCGATAGCTGTTAGTGTTAGTAAGGTAAAACTTTGACCAAAGGCATATAGAAGCCACTAGCTGTTGCCAGCGACTTCGTCTGCAAATAATTCGTTTATCGCTATCCCCCGGGAACTACGCAATTTTCCGGGATAAAAAGTAGCCTATGTGCTATTCCAGACTTTTCTCTATCTATGTGCCGAATTTCATCCAGATCCGTTGCGCCGTTCTGGCGTGATTGAGTAACAAACAAACATCCATCCATCCATCCATCCATCCATCCATACTTTTGAATTTATAATATTAGTTAGATTATTCTATTCTATTTGGCGGTTAGCCGTTTGTCTCATCAGACCATGATATACATACGTTTTTTGTTTTAGTTAAAATTCCAACGGTACGCCGTGTAACTTTGCCAATAATAACGAATAACAAGTCTGGGCGAAAAAATATTTTGTCGAGAAAATATACCCACGTCCTGTTTTTCGTGTTTATTCCGTAACAGAAGAATCTATATCACTAGGTACATAGTATAAAACAAAGTCGCTTTCCGCTGTCTGTCTGTCCCTATGTATGCTTAGATCTTTAAAACTACGCAACTGATTTTGATGCGTTTTTTTAATACTTAGAGTAATTCAAGAGGAAGGTTTATATTTATAATACATGAATAATATAGCAGAGAAACACTGATTGCACCCGTGCGAAGCCGGGGCGGGTCGCAAGTTTACCTATAAAGCAAAAATTTGTACCTAATCGGTGAATCTGGTAGGTCATCCAACAGTTCATAGCGGACGTCACTTCCGTCACGTCAAATGAATGACGAGTCCCACTACGGCCAAGAGGGAATGCGTGTGGTTTTTGGTTGGTATACCTCGACTCGGGTTAGATAAGGTTTATTTTTCTGACGTTAAAAATTGCAAAATAAACGGTTTAACACACGATGAAACGTTGAAAATGATCTGGTAGTTTCGTCCTAATCTGAAGATCTTTTTAGTGAGTTCAACTATTAAATTTATTTTATAGTTTTTAACCGACTTTAAAAAACGGGAGGTTCACAATTGACAACATTTCATTTTTATAACACCTGAAAATGTATATATGGTTCGAAAGCATTTTGCCTCCTGATCACTGCAATATGTTTATATAATTTTAATATCGCTTATTATAAAAAATAAAAAATAATTAAAAATATGTCCTAATTTTACCAAAACTACCACATGATAGGTGAAACGCCTTTGCTTTTTTCACGAGAAAAAATAAGCGATCATAACTTTGTATTTTTGACAACTTCAAATTACAAGGGGGGCAACTCTGAAATTCTATTTTCGAATTTCGTTGCATACCTTCTCTCTCACTCTCAAGATAATGACTATTAGTATGAGCGGAACAGCACGAAGCGAACCTCGAAAATCGAATATTGGAGAATAGGGCCTGACATTGACAATTTGAAATTAACGTCGGATTTTTTTTTCTATAGAGAAAAGACAAAGGGATAAGTGTGTATTCTGTGATAGTATCGGAGTTACGCCCTTTTAGAATAAGCACAAATTAATAAATAAATTATAAATTAAATACAAGCCCTAGCGAAAAAATTAAACTGTCAGCATGTTCATCTTTTCAAACAAAATACAGAGAACCATTAAAATTTTAGGCTCAGAAATATGAAATGTTGTCAATTCGTCAGGATCTTATCTCACGACTATTGTTCAAAATATTCTGAAATAACTTTTTGACGTGATGAGAAACGGAACCAAATCATAGTAACACGTACTGCAAAAATTAAAAGAGTCTAATCTTGCTCCTACAAGTAAGTAGGTATGGTTCACATACAGCTATACGATAGACGGACGGATAGCGTAGGCTTAGTAATATTGTGTTCGTTGGCAACCTCTGTGCCAGACATCTTATATAAGGACGCTGAGTGAGAAAACGAAGTTAAAACCGCCGACTTAAAATGCTGAAACGAAATATTGTTCAAGCCCTCAAACCTCAAAGACGTTTTGCCGTAATGGCAATCACTTTTAAAGCCAAACAGCCGTTTCTCAATTGTAAATGGTCGCCGATTAATTTAACGATATCTCGTGGCGACGGTTCAGGAGATCAATTAACGACACGAGTTAACGATAACGACCGACTGCGAAATGAGGGCTCCAGTGGAAACTAGATTTAACGAGTCAATAGATTAGGTGGTGCTGTATTGATTGGAATATTGAATTGGGACGCGTCGTCGCCTTGCTAAAGTCGCTTATTCTTAACCTCAATACAAGAGAGTTTTGAAAAGTTCATCTGAATTGATGGGACTTTGTTTCCGATGTTTGCTTCCAATGATTCGTGTGAAATAACAAGCTTATAATTGCATAGTTTTTCGAAATCGTTTCTGAGATTTTTCTTTTTGAAATTTGGAATGAAAATATTCAAAAAGTAATTACTGTCATTACTAAGTTAGTAAACGTACAAAAAATCTATTATGAGCATGAAAAATGAGACCAATGAACAAAATTCGCAACTAAAAAAATATTCTACTTATTATTTATCTTGTCATCTTCTTGACATTTTCTTTAAAGGTTACAGTTTTTTAATACAAAACAATGTGTCACTTCAGAAACGACTCAAGAATTAAGTCGTGACGTGGCCAATTAAAATCATCCTTACTATGATAATAATAAAGGTATTGTAAATGCGAAGACATGTTTGTTTGTATCTTCGTTCCTTCTCATGCCTTTACCGTAAAAAGTCATCTTGACAAATGTTCTTTGATACGGAAGAGGATAGAAGCTACATTTCATCCCAATACCTTAAGCCGTTCCCGTGAGACATAATATTATTATAAAAGTTTTTTTCTGTGTGCGTGTGTGTGTGTGTGAATGAGAATGTTTAATTTTTTCTTCCTCGCGCTAAAACGTTTGGACGACTTTGAATAATAGAGATAGCTTAACACGCACTACTTAAAAAATCTTTATTTAAAACTAGCTGTTGCCAGCGACTTCGTCTGCAAAGAATTCGTTTATCGCTCCTACGGGAACTACGCAATTTTCCGGGACAAAAAGTAGCCTATGAGCTATTCCAGACTTTTTTCTATCTATTTGCCGAATTTCATCCAGATCCGTTGGGCCGTTCTGGCGTGATTGAGTAACAAACAAACATCGATCCATCCATCCATCCATCCATCCATACTTTCGCATTTATAATATTAGTTAGATTAGATTACTGATTCTATACAGAAGAAACTAGGTATTTTTTATATGACTGCGGCCCCATATGGAGGCAAGAATTGCATCTGTGTACGATCATCTAGTTATATCTAAGTTAGGAAAAATAAATCTCTAGCTTACTGTCTTGCGGCATAAGCAGCTTACCGGCTGGCGACAGAATGGGACAAAGAAGGGCTTATATTGCTCCTTTGCCGCAGTCCAAACGCGAAGGAGATGCGTTTGCTTTTTAAATATTACAAGATAATAAAGTGCCGCAGGTAAAATAAATATTTCGTGAAAAGCTGAAGCCAGGGGCGTTGATTGGTGTCGGCAAAAAAAATCTAATAAAAATAAGAGTCTGTCTCTTGAAATATATTTAAAATCGGTTCAATTTATAGGACAAGGAACACGCATTATGATTATATATCTATCAGTAGTCGAGATAAAGTTAAAATAATTACTTACCAATATCACTACATAGCAGTGGCGTGGCGTCAAGTATATCAGAAGGCAAGCCGAAGGGAACTTAACTAGCCTTTTCCTCTAATTCTGCACAATAAATTGCCCAACTGCCTTAAAATAGGCAAGCCGGTGGGAATCTAGTTCTATGGACGCCACGCCACTGCTACATAGTATAAAACAAAGTCGCTTTCTCTGTCCCTATGTCCCTATGTATGCTTAAATCTTTAAACTACGCAACGGATTTTGATGCGTTTTTTTTAATAGATATAGTGAATCAAGAGGAAGGTTTATTATATACTAGCTGTTGCCAGCGACTTCGTCTGCAAAGAATTCGTTTATCGCTATCCCGCGGGAACTACGCAATTTTCCGGGATAAAAAATAGCCTATGTGCTATTTCAGACTTTTCTCTACCTGTGTGCCGAATTTCATCCAGATCCGTTGGGCCGTTCTGGCGTGATTGAGTAACAAACAAACATCCATCCATCCATCCATCCATACTTTCGCATTTATAATATTAGTTAGATAATTTGACGACCGAATGGCCTAGTGGTTAGAGAACCTGACTATGAAGCTTGAGGTCACGGGTTCGATCCCCGGTCGGGGCAGATATTTGTATGAAAATAGGAATGTTTGGTCTCGAGTCTTGGATGTTTAATATGTATTTAAGTATGTATTTATCTATATAAGTATGTTTATCCGTTGTCTAGTGCCCATATTACAAGCTTTGCTTAGTTTGGGGCTAGGTCAATTGGTGTAAATTGTCCCACGATATTTATTTATTATTTATAATTCATGCATAATATACCGTGCGAAGCCGGGGCGGGTCGCTACGCTATGTTACCATAAATATATGAATCGCTAACACTAAAAGTCAGTATCTTCATAGAAACACCATGGCGGTGCCGATATTCACTTATCGATTAATCTGCTGAATAATTTTTAAAGATCATAATGACGCACATAACCAGTCGCATTTTTATTGTCTTGGTCGCACGTATGGACAGACGGACACACGGACAGGGTGATCTTTATCCATACCTATTCATTGAGTCAACCTTACCGTATCATCGTCACTGGCGTTTGATAAGCATAAGCAATCGCGCTTCTCTGAAACATAAAGAAGTTGCATTAACAAATGAAAGCCGACGCAAAGTCATTAAGAGCGGGAACCGAAACAGCGCACAAATGAGTAGGAATAAAGTGCTCGCATTAAACATTTTAATGAGGTGCAAGCTTCATTACGCTGTATGGAATGCTATCAAATATTTTCATAATTTCCGTATTTCGCGGTATTGTGGTTTGTTGCCAATGCGAAGTAACAATGCCATCAACAGAAAATAGGTTGTACCAAATTAAAAATCAGTCTTAAGTTGATTTTGCACGACAAATCGAGCAGCTCTACGTTGGATGCAGTCAAATAATATATTCGAATAATGTCATCATTATCATCATCATTATAAGCCATTAGAAGTCCACTGCTAAATATAGGCCTTCCTCAAAGGTCTCCACGAAAATACAGTTGAATAATTAGTTTTCGAGTAGATACATACCTAGTATTCAAATTTTGCATTGGCTGGTTAACTTAACCTATTTGGCTCGCATCATAGTCCATGATAGTCCATGAGGATACTTTTTACTTTGGGGTCCAAGCTCCGCCACCGTCCGTTTAGTCAGACTAGAGGCCTTACCATGACGTTTTAATGCGTTTCAGTTTAGGTTCGCTCGGTGTCAGATTTATAATAAAAGTGACAGCTAAAACATGAACTGAATCGGAATTAGGACGTCATGGTAAGGCCCCAGTAGGCTTATGGTCTAACTCGCTCGCAATCTCCATCGCGTTCATTTTGACAGTTCATGTATGGGCTGACAATTGGCATCGGAATCAGCTGGCTGTCACATTCATACAAGAACTGTCAAAATGAACACGATGGCGATTGCGAGCGAGTTAAACAATAAGCCTACAGTCATTGACTTACAATAAACAACTAGACTCCCAATCGCAAACAAAAGTGCCTCAAGAAACGTCCGAGCGGCGTTGTCTATGTATTGTGCGCGTCAGTCAATACATCAACTTACACAGATAACATTAACATATTCGCTCAAATTAACACCTTATTTCGTGGCAGTAATGTTTAATGTCAATTGCCTACGATCGTGAGAAGTAATGACACGACGCCACGCGCTGGAAACCTGGTTGTCTCTTGTTCTCAAGCGTTTGAGATTACGGTGCGAAAGAGACATGTACATTGTTATCGAAGCTCGGTCGAAACACGACTGAAGCAAAACTCTGCACAATAGACGCATCGTGCAGACTTTTGCTTCCGACAGTTTTTGAGCGTGATCGGGAGTCTAGTTGTTTATCGTTTACTCAATGCGTCCGGCCTAACGCGAGCATGCATAATTAACTGTCATTCATGTGGACGGAACGCAACATCATTTCAATACTCCTCTAATATACCTACAGTAAGATAAAAATCAGGCTTAAAATCACGCTGTCCCTAAATGCTTTCCCAGAAACGTGAACAAACGTTTGCCTTTCAAAACTTTATTATAAAAAAAATTAAACAAAGTTACCAAAAAGTTTCGTTCGTCCAAAAAACAAGCCAGTACCTGGAAATGATTGTCGCAGTTTATCTCCGTACGTAACTTTTCGGTCCGTTTGCATAATATTGACTTAGCTGAATTTGTGAAAATTTACTTACTGTGTTTTTTCCTGTGGACGTGAGGGGACGCGCTCCCGTGATTGTTGGACGCCTGTCACACCACACCAATTTATTCATAGAAAATGTCGATACCACGGAATTGGTTGATTAAAAAGGTTAATGAAATAAACTAGTCACTCGTGTATACATTATCGAGTCCGACATGTTTTGAACCAGTGGCTCTATTTACACCACTGCGTAAAGAAAAAAATTGTGTAGTGGTTTCAAGAAACAGGCAGTACATTAAACATAAAAATAAGAGTTTAGCCCGTGAGCTATTGTCATTTGGGTTTCGGGATATCATTGACCGATTCAAGTATTTAACCCATAAGAGTGAGTGAGACAGCAAGACAAACCCGAACGGCGTTCTAAAAGCTCAAGGAGTGATACGCTGTTGTTCCTGTTTGTTGTTTAAATATGACTAAACTGTAAGTGTTCATAAATAAATAATTTTAATTACCATATCTTATTTGATCTACTTCTTTTGTTAATATGCGAAATTATTATGTTTGACGGCAGATTTTGCCCCTTCTTTATTACAAGTAGCAACTCGATAGTAGTACCAAAAATAACGTGGTACACCGAAGTGTCATACCTTGTTTTCTTGGCTCATGTTCACTTATCTTATTATCTTATTTGATCTACTTCTTTTGTTAATATGCGAAATTATTATGTTTGACGGCAGATTTTGCCCCTACTTTATAACGAGTAGCATCTCGATAGTAGTACCAAAAATAACGTGGTACACCGAAGTGTCATACCTTGTTTTCTTGGCTCATGTTCACTTTGAAATTGTTGCCAAACTAGCAGCGAAAACTTGCCCAAAGTTATAGTGTACACTGTGAACCAAAATAATAAAGTAAAAACAAAATTTAGTGGACACACCGAAGCAAAAATTGGTTTAGTCCTCTGCTCGTGTGCGTAGCTCATCTAATAGGCGTAGTTAGGTTGCATGTTTGTGAGTGCAACTGTATGCACACGGCGTGAGACAAAAACACAGCACCAAACCACGTAAAATTTGTAAATAAATATTTATTTAAACGTGACAACGTGAGATGTTTATTTTCTTATATCAGTCTCGCATAAGTGTTATTGTTATTAAAACGAATACCTACTAAGAATAATTCTATTATATTTCTATGTTACGCTTTAGTGTCATCTTCCACAGCTTTGTGAGTTAAATAACTCCCTCGGTCGACTCCGAGTGCCACATTGGAGGACATGCGTGCGTTATCTGATTATCCCTCACTCTCACATGGCACCCACAATGTGTGCAAGTTATACAGTCTGCAAACGCAAAATGATGCTGGCAAA
Organism: Pandemis heparana; assembly: GCA_963854515.1. Taxonomy (NCBI): domain Eukaryota; kingdom Metazoa; phylum Arthropoda; class Insecta; order Lepidoptera; family Tortricidae; genus Pandemis; species Pandemis heparana. Next base: position 11,802,329 of record OY978013.1, on the reverse strand, counting down.
TAAAGGCTGTCCCAGAAGTAAAGAGACAAATTTCAAATTTCAAACTATATGAAAAGATTTTTATTTTCTTAAGAAAAATAACTGTCATGGCCGCCGTAGGCATTATATCTGTCAGATTAAGCGGGAATTTCGAAAGTATTTTAAAAGTTTTAATTATGAAGAGAGCTGAACACGAAGTATTAGCAAAAAGAGTTATTCAATTTTATAAATGTCATGGAAAAACGGACACGATACGTCATTTTTCTCCAGAGGGAGTGAGAAGAACTACTTTGTATCGAATTTTAAAGCGTTTTGAGAAACGCATGGAGATATTTATAAAAACATTCCTGGAAGAAAACGTACTGTTTCGTCACCTAAGAATATAAATAAGGTAAAAAAAGTTTATAAACGGAATCCCTCGATGTTTGTTAGAGTTGCTGCGGATAAATTGAAAATAACGAAGTCAAGTATAGCTCGAATGAAAACACACGACCTACAGCTTAAAGCGTTTGCAAAATTATCTGCTCCTAAATATATTAAAGACCAGGAAGTGCGAGCTAAAAGAGGATGCCGAAGAGTGTATGAAAAAACACTGAAAAAGGTTCTTATAATTGATGACGAGACCTACGTGCCCGTGGACCCAATGGATGTTCCTGGAAAGCAATACTACCACGCAAACAATCGCGACGCAGTAGATTATTCACAAAAAATCATACCAAAGGCCAAATTTTTCAATAAATACCTAGTTTGGCAAGCCATAGCCCAGAGTGGTAATACGTCTGAACCATATATTTGCACGGGCTCTATGAACGCACGCATTTACCTGAGAGAATGTATAATAAAGCGATTGATTCCCTTCATTTATAAATATTACCATAGGGAAGAAATTATATTCTGGCCGGATATGGCGTCATGCCACTACACCACCGAAGTCACCCAACATTTAGAGGCTGCGGGGATAGATTTTATACGAAAACATAATAGCGCCCCAAATGTCCCCCAAACTCGTGGTATTGAAACTTTTTGGTCTTTATGCAAACGAGAATATAAAAAACAAACGGAAAAACCCAAATCATTGGCTGCATTTAAACATCGATGACTAGTTTGGCTAAAATTGTGGCAACTAGGTCAGGAAAAGCTGTAATGAGGCGAGCAGCAATGAACCTCAGAAAAATTGGCTATAAAGGCATTGCACAAGCAAATTTAATATAAAATAACAAATATGATTTTATTCTTGATTGGACTTAATGTAAATGTTAGCACTTTATTATATTTTTTCATTAAATATTTTCATTTCAAACTTGTCTCTTTACTTATGGGACAGCCCAGTATGCAATATTTTTTTGTAAACTGTGACACGGAAGCGTATTTATTAAAATTTCACAGGAAAATAAGTAATTCTATTTATATTTAAAATAAAACGTAATTTTTGTAATGTGTAACTGCCTTTGGAAGGTACTCGTATTCCAAACGTTTTGTGGTTGGTTGTTACTTTAATGTCGTAACGTACTTGTCTCAGAAACCTAGTCCTAAACTGCGATAACTTCACGAAGTGATAACTTCTTGTGGGAGGGTAAACCGCATCGTAACGTAACGCGTTACTGCGCCAGTCTGTCTGGCTTCCCTTTCTCTGACTCATACGGCAGTGGTAGGTCGGCTCTACCTTTCTCACTCTAACCCACAGCGCTAGTTGTATTTCGGACAGACGCTTACCCCTCTCTCTACTCAGTGTTTAGTGTGCGATAGACATATACTGTTTCTTTTTTGTTAAAGTTCGATTTTTACCTATTATTCCGAGTAAAGATATTTTGGTACATCAACGTCAAAAGAAACTCATCGAGTTATCATTTATCACATTAGTGCTTTATCGTAGTAAGGTAACCATACACCGGCAGTTGAATGTGTCACAGTAGTCATAACGACAAGGCTCTAAAAATTATCACCGATTTGTGACGTAAGACCTACGTAGTGCCATTGTTTTAAAAAAGTAACTTCTACTCATAGATAGCTATCTACGTACGCTTGTGATTTATCGCTCACGGCGGCTGTTACAAAGCGCAGTTGAAGTTCTGCTAGCTCCACTCGACCTCACTGGGAGCACAACCTTAGTCCATTTAGGATCAACCTAGATGGCACTAGTTCGGATCCAATGCTATCTTAATGTCCCCCCTAATGTCCCGTTAGTTAAGTTGGCTTTAGTACTTTATCTATACAATTATATCGTCAAGGAAAAGTAGCGGGTTACTTATGACGGAGTTTCATACAAGATGGCCCATTGTTTGAGCTCGTCTGTTTAGCTTACGTGCAGTTCCATTTTCATTTGTTATTTATACAGGTTGTCCTACTATGTGACAAAGAGAAAGGGAAACTAGCAACTACTTCATTTTTTTATAGCTTTTTTGGTGTCACGCTGCTGGCAAAGCTCTGCTTTCTCTTTACACCGTGTCCGTCTTTTGTGAGGCTTTTCCAGTCCGGTTCAAAAAGCTCCAAATCGTCCCGCCATCTTTTTGCTCTGCCTCACGTCCGGTACCCGTTGCATGAAACCCAGTCGGTGGTGAATTTTGTCAAACGATCCGGGTCAATTCGGCAGACATGTCCCGTCCAGTCCTACTTGAGTAAGTATTGCAGCTTTCACCACTGCGCTACGGTAAAATATTCAGTCCTAAAAACGTAAATTAGACCGTAGAAAATCGTAAAATTTTACTATAGGGCCCATCAAAATATACATACAAACAATTATATGTTTAAACATGACGAGTAAGGTTTGTTTCTTATGATCAACCGTGCCCTACCCTTTAAAACGGTACATAATACACGCGATAAAAATAACATTATGGGGCCCTACCATGACATCTTAATTTCGACTGAGTTCAAGTTTTAGCTGTCACTTTTAGTATGAATCTGACAGCGAGCGAACCTAAACTGAATTGCATTAAGATGTCATACGTAAGGCCCAGGTTCACATTTTAACCCACCATTGTTACAGAGGTTATTAGATAAAACATGTTGCCTTCACCATTTAGGTACCGCAAAACGCACATCCCCGTACAATCTTACGACACCCAAGACGCAAACAAAAAATAAATCCACAGATATAATGTTTATTGTGTCCATTTATTAGCAGTAAAAACAGTTAATTTGTTTGTGGTACAGTAAAACGTTTTACGAGACCCGACGTGATTACAGTCCGGGTAACGGTGCCTCGGGGAGCGCGCTATGGCTCTTGTTTACTCAGTGATCGTATTGAAATGTATTGTTTCGAGAGGATAATGCGTATGTTTTCGCTTTTACCTTATTCGTGGAATAAAGCTATTTCTGATCGCGGGCGGGAAAGGGTGTATGGGGTTGGGTCTTAAAAGTTGAATTTTATAGGTCAAAGGCTAAAATGGAATTATAGTTTTCAATTTCTTTATATCCGTCTGCCCATTTGTCTGTAGCTTAGCTCAGATATTTTAAGTATTAAAAGAGCATGGCAAAGCACTGCATTGCATAAGCGTATGTAATAATCAAGCCGACAAAGAAGTGGATTAAAAAAATAACGGTACTTTTACTTCAGCTTTACCTATACCACAGCCTTATAATACAACGAGTAAGTTAGAGATTTTTCTCGTTTATTCCTTACTAGCCACCCGCCCCGGCTTCGAACGGTATATTATGCATGTATTATACATGTCATATAAACCTTCCTCTTGATTCACTCTATCTATTAAAAAAAACCGCATCAAAATCCGTTGCGTAGTTTTAAAGATTTAAGAATATGTATGTGTATGTATGTAAACTCTTTATTGCACATAAAAATTTAAAAATACAGAAGTACACAGAAAACACAGAATACACAGGGACATAGGGACATAGGGACAGAGAAAGCGACTTTGTTTTATAATGTGTAGTAATTAGTATCTAGATACCATCCTGATGTCGTTGGATAGGTGTTTCAAAATTATTGCAGTTTACGAATATTATAAGCACGCAAGTATAGATATAAAACTTAAGTAAATGACATGTTGTATGTAGTACTGTGTACAGAACTGATATATGGGACTTGAGTCATTTTTCTAATTTGGAACGTCAATTTGTTTATTCGCATACATTACGCACACATACAACAGGTAATTTACTCAAGTTTTTCACCTATACTAGATTTGCCGTTCGCAAAACTCCGTCTTGTGAATAGATTACTTTCAGTTTTCAGTTTCATACGAAAATTCGTTACCAATTTAATAATAAACTAATCTAGTAATGCATAACGTTAGAAAATAACACACGTATAAAATATGTAAGTCTTTTTACGATTTATTTGTCTTCGGATAACAAATAGCGCCTGTCTAGCCTCATTTTGTGCTAAAACGAATTTAAATTGCGGTCTGTATTTTAAACCAAGAAGACGAGTATGCTTTTAATTAAATTTCATACCTTGTAGGCCAATTTCACGTCAAACACAATACTAATTAAATTATCTTCGCTAATTATAGTTAACTAGCTCTTACTTACAGCTTTGCTCGCATGTACCATAAGCATTTCAAGGCGATCAAGCCCACAAACAAACAACAAAGTACGCAAGCAAGTATGCAGGACAAGTTAGCTTCCAAGCGGATTAATGATAATGGAATTATTCTAGCAATCCAGCATGTACGCCAGCATTCCAGTAAGCGTGCCACTAAGCAAGCATGTTAGCTTGGATACAACGTGAAGTCGTAACAAAAACCAGACATAAAACTTGCTTTCACATTTTTTTTCACACACACACGCACACAAGTTCTTAAAGCTGTTTTTTTTGCTTTTGTGTTTCGCTCCTATTTTAATTCATTTTTATTTTAGTTTGAAATTACCTTACCGATGAGAAAATATGGGATGTACAAGCGGGTTTTAGAATGGGAATGGGATGCACGGATCAAGTCTTCTCCTTGCGGCGTATAACCGAAAAGTATATGGCCAAAGGCCAGAAAATATACTGCTTATTCGTCGACTTGGAGAAGGCTTATGACAGGGTGATGAGGAATGAGTTGTGGTCAGCGTTAACCATGCATGGGGTGAACAGTAATCTGATACAAGCACTAAAATTTCTCTTTGAGGATTCTAGTGTTTGTGTGAGGATAAACGGGGCGTACACTGAATGGTTTAGCATCGAAAAAGGTGTTAGACAAGGATGTGTTGCGTCACCGTGGCTGTTCAACCTATTCATGGATACGTGCCTGAATGATTTGAAAGAGAATGACTGTGAACTAAGGATGAACGAGTTAACCATCAAATGCCTCCTATACGCCGACGACCAAGTGTTGTTAGCATTGTCGGAGGAGGAGTTGCAAAGGATGGCTAACATTTTATGTGGGGCATTGGAAAGGAAAGGTATGAAAGTTAATGTGAGCAAGACGAAAGCTATGGTGTTCGAAAAAGACGATAGTATGGCAGAATGTGAGATTATGATTGCGGGTGAGAAAGTAAAACAGGTAAAAGAGTTTGTATATCTGGGCTCGGCATTTACTACAGATGGAAAGTGTGAAAGAGATATTGAAAGAAGAGTAAATGCAGGAAACATGGTCAATGGAGCGCTGCGCGCCTTTGTGAGCAGTGAGAAAGTGTCGAAGAAGGCGCGTCTGGCTGTTCACAGAGGGGTGCTCGTTCCGACACTAATGTACGGTAGCGAAAGTTGGGAATGGCAAAAGAAGCATGAAAGTAGAATAAATGAAGTAGAAATGAGAGCGTTAAGAAGTATGGAAGGTGTATCACTGAAAGATAGAATAAGAAATAGTGTGATAAGGGAACGTGCTGGTGTGAAAGAAGATATTATAGTGACTAGGATAGAAAAAAGTATGCTTAGTTGGTTTGGTCACGTAGAGAGGAAGGATGAAAGAAGATTAACAGATTTACATGGGAAGTGTGAATGGGTGTGTTGGGAGGGATAGGCCTACGGACGTTCCGTGATCAAATTGAGGACATTTTTAAAAAACGCCAGTTCAAAAGTACCCGAAACCGACGAGCATGTATGAAGAGATTGATGAATATGGATGAAGCGAAAGAGGTATGTCAGGATCGTAGCAAGTGGAACAAAGTAGTCTCTGCCTACCCCTGTGGGAAAGAGGCGTGACGGTATGAATGTATGTTTGAAATTACCTTAACTTCTAACTGACGTCTACTAACCACTGCAAGTTAATTTGTCTTGTATAGTGCACTCCAAGGTCCCAAGATACAGGCTCTGCCTAGTTTGGGGTCTGCCAGATAATCGTTTTGTATATACTGCTGATTGTATTTTTTACGAAATTAATGAAATTGTGTCTAAAATACTCTGTCTTGCAATATACCTAGCCAAACTAAATAATAAAGTAGATTAGGCCATTCATCAACAACATCTGGTAATCTCATACCCTTGACCTTATTTTCTGAGAGATTATTATTGTTAGTAAAATGCTAGCTCTCTGGGCGTAATATGAAATGAAGTTTTTAGGCTTTCGTGCCGAAGATACTATGGCCCTATAGGGCCCTATTACTAAATGTTCTGGTGTACATTCCGTCCATCAGGGCCATATTTAATAACATCAAACTAATTAATTTTACTTACAATTATCATAACGAAATTATCAATTCTGTTACGCATTTGAGTTGTTAGTATTTTGCATGACTCGTTAATAACACTATTACTCAGTACTTCTATTGGTATGAAACTGGTTAATGGTTATTGAGCGATATACATTAATTATACATATTATTATATCAATCAATAGAACGATAAAATGCTCATTAATGCACAGAACCTAACTCATATACCCTAACTTTGCCATATATTATTATGTATATCCAAATGGTCTTAAGTAAAATCTTATACAAAGCTGGTTTGGCACATATTGGTCTCGGAACGCAATAATGTCGCAGTCGAAAATTATTACATCAAGCATTAATTTAATAGTCAAGCGTGCAAGGAGTAGGCTCGCAATTGATTTGTTCATGTTTGTTTACCCCTCGATCACGCAAAAGTTTGGGAGCCATTATCGTCCAAACTTTCGCAAATCGATGCCTAAAGACATTGGCAGAAATACCGATAACTATTTATTACTGTTATAGAAATAACGAGCAACGGTAGGCAAGTTAAATATTAGCTGCACTAATGCTGATATAGACTTTCTGAATGTATTTGCTTATGCTAAGCAATAACAATATTGAATGTTGTTTTGATGAATTGGTACGATTGGCTTCTGGTTTAGATTTAGGGGCTCGCATAGCTAAAGAGTACCAACAGGAGATTGGATCGTTTTACTTTGCTTCCCCACGAAATTGTGAGGCCAAGCCGTGCAAAAAAAGCGCCGCGTCATTCATGCAGAACTTTCCCTTACTCGACTAAAAATTTCAATGAACCACCACCAATATAAATAATTCGGACACGTGATTCAGTATCAGATTATTTTGACCGACAAACGATTGATAACCTTTTTGCTTAACCGTAAATGAATGAGCCACAGGCTCGTAAAAGTACAGCCTATTTTGGTCTCAAGTAGGAATAGAAAAACGCGAAATATATATTTAGTACACCTCACCCGCTTAGCTATCTAGCTGAGTAAGTCTATGAATACACATACACAGCCACAACCGTATCCTTACGCCATTAAGTGGTACAATCGGCCTAAGTCCCCGCAGTGCGCTTATATCGCTTCCGAACCCGCGATCCCGCCAAGATAACGGCCACGTTATGTGATCGTTGTATACGGATTGAATTCAATAGTAGTCTTAATTTTGTGAATCTGTGAAGGAAGAAGTAGTTCGTGGTAGTTCTTGTACAATAAATAGCTTCGAAAGAACACTATTAAATATTATACATTCTATGACTTTCATCACTGACTTGATGTCAATTAAAGGAAAAACTAGTACCTACTTACCTAAGATGTTTTTGAGTAAATACTATATAAGAACACATAGGACACAATAAGTACAAGGGGATTTATAGCCTACTAGCTGTTGCTCGAGACTTCGTACGCGAATAATTCATTTGACGCTGTCCTGCGGAAACTACGCAATTTTACAGGATAAAAAGTAGTCTATGTGCTATTTCAAACTGGAGAATCTGTCTCCTTGCCAAATTTCGGATCCGTTCACGGACGTATACCTACTTTTTCATTTATAATAGTACTAGCTGTTGCCAGCGACTTCGTCTGCAAAGAATTCATTCATCGCTATCCCGCGGGAACTACGCAATTTTCCGGGATAAACAGTAGCCTATGTGCTATTCCAGAATTTCTCTATCTATGTGCCAAATTTCATCCAGATTCGTTGGACCGTTCTGGCGTGATTGTCTGGCGTGATTGAGTAACAAATAAACATCCATCCATCCATACTTTCGCATTTATAATATTAGTAAGATAGTTAGATTTGTTAGATTTACTGGTATAGGATGTCTTGTACCTTCCTACTAGTAAATCTGGAAGCTAAGAAAAAACCCAGAACGTACCAGTTCAAGTTGCATGTCTTCCCACGCAGATGGTAAAAGCCCATAGAGGAAATGGGCGAAAACTTAGGAATCATGTTACAGGCGATGCGGCTAGCAACTCATCACTATTTCGATTCCCCTTTCGACCACAATCATGGTAAACGCAGCCTTTGGGTCTTGTTACTATAGGCTCTGTCTAATCAAGACGTGATTTATGTGTGTATGTACTACTTAAGTAGCAGTAGTAGTAGTAGTAGTACTTAAGTAGCGGAGTAGCAAAGTAAATATTTTGTGTTCATTGATCCCTTACATCTTAGTAAGTGAATGATTTATTGTACAAAATAAAGGAACTGCCACAATCACAAAAAATACATTAAATATATGCACAAAGGTGATCCTATTCCTATAAGTTCGCCTCATCTCTACCAGTTAACCTATACCATCCATCATTCACCATTTAGTATGCCATCTCCTCCGCGCGGTTGCGACATAGAGCACATCTGTTTGGCTTGCCGGTCAATAGCATTCTCAGGCTGTGTACGCACCAGCGCTGTGCGAATTAACAAGGCTATGAAAAATGCCACCAATAAGATTACATTTATCTTTCCTAGTCTTACTCAGCTAGTGTAAAAATAGGCTTAGCGGAGCGAGGTTTTTGCCAGGGGTATACGTGGGGTGTATGTGAAGAACGTCAGTGAGAAAAGTGTCTGTCGTTTCCTCATCCCCCACTTTACCTCACTTTTTAAGGGTTCAGTACCTCAAAAGGAAAAAACGGAACCCTTATAGGATCACTTTGTTGTCCGTCCTTCCGTCCGTCCGTCTGTCAAGACCCTTTTTCTCAGGAACGCATGGAGGTATCAAGCTGAAATTTATATCAAATATTCAAGTCCACTGCCCCTTAGAGCTGTGAAAAAATCAAACTTCTAAGCTAACGCTATCAAAAGATACAGCCGTTTATGCCGCAAATTTCCGCAACTCTCAAGGGAATCAAAACCTACAGGGTACTTCCCGTGAACGCAGAATCTTGAAATTTGGTATGAAGGTAGGTCTTATAGCACAGATTAAGGAATAATTGCGAAAACCGTAAATATATATGTATGTTTGTATATATCAATTACCAATATAAAGTGACCCCACACTGCGTACATTTTGCTTTGGAGCAGGGCTCTGCTTACACTGGTTTATAGATATTTATAGATAATGATACGGAACCCTCGGTGCGCGAGTCCGACTCGCACTTGGCCGGTTTTTTTATGAAATGGGTTGATAAATGACCAAGAAGTTCACCTGATTGAAAGAGAGCCGCACCGCCAAAGAGTTCTCGTAACAGCGAAGGATATCAATTCAGGTGTTTTGCCAGCCTGGAGACCTAATATGGAATATTCTCTACTCTCTCTCCTCTCGGCTCCTCGCCGGAACACCGCTTGGCGATAGCAATATGAACGGGCAAGATCCTATTTAGATACTAATAGTCCGCTGTGGATCTTCGCACCGTTTGTCCTCATCCAGTTTCATGGATTTGCCGTATATTTTCACACTACCCCTCCTCCTTGCGTGACTCTAGTGTATATGCGGCCTGAAGCTTGCCACAGATGCAATTGGGAGTGCTTCCAAATAGTTTAAGCCAAGTGGATGCAAAATTTGTGCTTTCACTCACGTCAAGTTGATTTTGGAAGCCGGCCATTTTGTATCAACCATTGGTCAATCAACTTATAGATTAGGTATAGAGGCTGTCATTTTTTGCTCCCATCCTAAAAACTACTCTGTACTGCTTTCTATGATTAATTTTTATGAGTTTTTGTCAAAAATTTCATTTAAATACAAGGTTCTTTTGATGACTGTACTTGCGTTGTCATCCGTCATATACATTGTACTAATTTCAAGTCAATTGGACCAATCGCTGAAGAATTCCCTCTTACGGAGACGATCCTGGCTCGGTCACTAGAACTCCACTACCAGATTATTTTAATGTCATCGGTCGGTTGAAGATATCTGCTACCAAATTGAGTCGCAAGGTTGCACCCGGGCAAACGTACATAACATACATAATTATACATATACACTACAAGTTAAATAAAAGCTTGTAATAAAGCAAGGAGTAGGTGGAAAATCCTTAGCTTAATTCTGAATATCTATAGGTCCTTAATCAAATCTGGTTCAGTGACGCAATTATATTGCTTTGTATCGATCTAAGCATGAGTGTTGCAGTTACCATTATCACTTGACGTCTAAATTGATTGTTATATTATCATACATCATCATCATCATCATCATATCAGCCGAAAGACGTCCACTGCTGGACATAGGCCTCCCCCAAGGCTCTCCACTCGGACCGGTCCTGTGCCTTCCGCATCCACCGCGATCCCGCAATCCTGATCAGGTCGTCGCTCCATCTTGTTGGAGGCCTACCAACAGCTCGTCTCCCGGTCCGCGGACCATACCTACCATACCTACGAAGTATTATCATACCTACGAAACTAAAGGAATAACAACGGGGTGGTTTCAAAACCCGAGGAAATTAAAAAAAAACCCTTATACTAATAACTAGCCCCTACGAGGCTCTATGAGTATAACCTGATACAGATAATGCATAAGCAGATATTATTTGGTCAGCCTCGGAGGCTCTCATAGCACACTTCGCCACAAGAATCCGTTGGTTACACGCATACCCGTCTACAATATCACTTACGCCCACATTATTACGCGTATCGCTTTTAAGGATAGACCTCTGTTATCTTAATAGCGCGGCTTAGGATCGCCCACCGAGTGGGGTCAACTTTTTGGAACAATAGGCCGTGAAGTTAACGATATCATTCCGTTGAATGTTTTGATTTGATGACTAAATGTAGTGATATGATGATTTAATTAAATGTCTAAATTGCTGGTGGACCATACCGGCTACCGTGGACACTATACCGTAACGTTTATTATCTTCTTTTCCCTCAAGTAGACAGTTTTTTACTGTGTTCTCATTTTACTTTACTGATTGAAATTGGACCAGCCGTCGGTAAATTTGCTTTTTGGAGGCTGACATGACCTTACCCAGACTTACTGCAATATATTTAACTTATAATTTCGGAAAACAACAGTTACTGTGCGAATTGGTTGTATATTTTGTAGTAGTTAATTCATGGTGCCAAGTTTTAGCTCTGCTGCACTGTCTCCACTTATATACCTAAGTAATCCGTACCTACCTAGGTACATTAGATTGAGAATTCCCTGTTTATTGACATATGTAGGCTTATTGTCTAACCCCCTTATTCATAAACGCACTATAGGCCTCTGCTAAGTTAGTAATCGTTTGTCCTTATCTGTGAAAGGTAAATGTCAAAGTGACAGATAAGGACAAACGATTACTAAGTTAACAGAGGCCTATAGTGCGTTTATGAATAAGGGGCTAACTCGCTCGCGATCGCCATCGTGTTCATTTTGACAGTTCATGTATGAATATGACAGCTAGCTGATTCCGATGCCAATTGTCAGCCCGTACATGAACTGTCAAAATAAAGACGATGGAGATTGCGAGCGAGTTAGACAATAAGCCTACCGGGGTTGTAAACATGATTATAAGTACGCATCACTGCAAGTTTTAGAACAGGATCCATGACTCAAAATTCACGTGACACTTTTTGATATAAGTTTAACTTCAACTTCCAGTTATAATTTATTGAGTCTGGCGTTATTTTGCAGAGGACCCTATCAATAAACAAAACTATTTTATATTACTCCAGCACCATACGTACAATGGCTATCTTTCACGTGTAATAGCAAGGTAGCAAGGTAAATTTGTTTCGTTCATTTGTACCTTATAAGTTTTCTGGGATTTCGATCGAAACAAAGTTTCCTTGTATAGTTTTTTGTGTTCTGTTTCACGTGCTGAAATAATTCATAATCTTTACTAGTCTAATTTGGCAATTAAATTTCGCATCATGAAGACAAAAACATAGGTAAGTAAGGTATCTAAATAATCATTTTGTAGGTGCTGCTGAAACAGAATCATATGTTATTTCCACGTCGAATGAATGCTAACCATTATAACTAATAGCATCTTACAAATCAGCTTAGCTTCGTAATACGTAATGAATGCGCCTTGAAAAATGTACTCTAGTCAGAAGTTCGACGTACTATGTCTTCCAAAGGGCCATTTAAACTTTTCTTGAATTGCATCTGGCACCGTAAAATCAAGTTAAATAAGATTCAAAAGTTACCAAGTAATTGCAGTTTCTCTTGAATTTTATTCTGCGTTATTACTAATGGAATTAAGTTAGTTTTTGAATAAAGTTCAATATTAGAAGATGAAACGTCAGAAGTGGTAACATAGACTTTTTTCGTCGGTTCCAATCGGTATCTAGTGTCTGATTTTCGTTTCTTGTATAGTTGAGCGTACAACAGCGTCTAATGCAATCGGATTGTCAGTGATGGCATAAAATATCATAATATAATAATCCGTCTATATAAAGGCTATGACTCAGATTTTATGAAGCTCATACAAATGATTTTATTAGATATAGACGTTGACGTATACATACTAAACTTATAAACAACTAGACTCCCAATCACGCTCAAACACTGTCAGAATCAAAAGTCTGCACGAAGTGTCTATTATGCAGAGTTTTTGTTCAGTTGTGTTTCGACCGTGCTTTGATAACAATGTATATGTCTCTTTCGCACCGTAACCTTAGTCTTGAGAACAAAAGAGACAGACAAGGTTTCCAGCGCGTGGCGTCGTGTCATTACTTCTCACGACCGTATGCAATTGACATTAAACATTACTGCCACGAAATAAGGTGTTACTTTGAACGAATGTGCTAATGTTATCTGTGTAAGTCGATGTGTTGACACACGGAGCACATAGACAACGCAACTCTGACGTTTTTTGGGGAACTTTAGTTAGCGACTGGGAGTCTAGTTGTATTATACGTCAATGGATACAGATAATTTTTTGCGGACGTCCATGTAAAAATTTATAGGTCTATAATTAAAAATCTATAGTAAAACTACAAACTTAATGTTTTATTTTTGTTAAGTTACTTTTAAGGTAGCTTTAGTTTTTAATTTACAAAACAAACATTACTAACTTAATAATCCTGCGTTTTTAACGGAAATTGTAAAAGGGGTGTCGTAGCTCTCAAAATATCTCTTCACTGGTCGATCTCCTATTTTTTTATGTTTCACTTGTATCAACATCGCATCAGCAAGCTGAACTGTGATTGGGCTGAAAAATAACGAGAACTTGTCTGTAAATTATCTAGTTACACCTATTAGTTCATAGAAAGAGAGAGTGTACACCAAAACAGCACCATAATATTATTTGTCCAGTTCCTTAGAGGTAAACTATGTCTTCACCTATAAGTAGTCAGCTCCCCTCGAATTCGCATAAAGCGTGTCGATCGTCTTTTGTTATCCTGCCCTGAATAATGGAATAAGGACTCTGTATCTATGTTTCCTAAACTATACAGTCTTGTCTTTACTTTTGAGGAAGGAGCTAATTTCTGGTCAGTATACGTTACTGGCGACACGCCAGGATATTGAACTATACGTATAAACCTTTCAGTTGAATCACTTTATCTATTGATGTGAAGTGTATTAAGAGCTGTTGCTTAGTTTAAATGATATAAGCTTTATAAGCATACACACAAACGGCGAAACTATGTCGGAAAAATATAATGTCTAAACAATAATAGTCGGTCAAATTCCCTTATACCGTAAAGTACTTACCTAAAATAGACTACTTGCATATGATCTAGAAATCCTGTTCTCTTTTCGTCTTGGCATAATATGGACTCTTGGAATATTAACTGAAAAATGATCAAAATAGACATTTTGCTAAAGCTTACGTGGAAAACGGAATCTAAACCAGCAACAAAATATATGATCTGAACAAGTTACGCCATTTCAAATCCTTCATAACATTGTTCTTTTTGAAACTATTGCTATAATTCTCTGAAAGTATTTTGTAATGGTGTATCGGCTTCATAAACATACCGTTATCAGTAGCAAAGCAATATTGGCTCTGCATGCCAATGGTTTATACGTCATTTGTGAGTTTGCAAGCAATTTTTATGACTGTATTGCTATTCTGACTTTCATTTACGACTGCAACTCTAATGTTACGTATACCTACCGTTTTTAGGAATCCGTAGTCAATATGGCAGGAACACTTATAATAATTTCGCCTTGAGATTCTTAAAACAAGAAAGCCTCAGATCATAGAAGAAAGCTGTGATTTTGCATGGATGTAGCTATAAGTAAATATTACAATAATCTTGGTGAAAAAGCGGTGGAAAATTTTCAGTTCAAGGTTTTGTTTGCTAATAATAAAGCTTTAGGGTAGGTACTCGTTTTTGTTTGTACGTGTCATAAGTTAAATTTGTTATATTTGTTATTTAATTTTACGAATTTATTAGAACCGAACCTTATTCCGTGCGTAGTCCGACACGAACTTAACTGGTTTTATTTAAACTTGGAAACTACCTAGCTCCGATTTCAGTTATTGTTGTAATTTTCTGAGGGAAATAAAATATGGATTTCTTAGAAATCATGTTATAGGCTATGCGGCTAGCAACCCATCACTATTTTGATTCCCCTTTCCACCTATATGCCACAATCATGCTTAACGTGGCCTTTAGGTCTTGTTACCTCAGGCTCTGTCTACCCCGCCAGGGATAAATACGTGATTTATGTATATTATGTAATTAAATATGGTAAGGTGTATAAAATAAGTGTAAGTACCCATGTAACATGACTCTATTTAGAATTCAGGGAAGAAGTACCTAATTAAGACGTTTTTGATTACATACACATACATACCGTCAAGCCTCTTTCCCACAGGGGTAGGCAGAGAATACTTTGTTCCACTTGCTACGATCCTGACCTACCTCTTTCGCTTCATCCACATTCATCAATCTCTTCATACATGCTCGCCGGTTTCGGGTACTCGGGTACTTTTTGATTATGTTTAAATATAGCGTTAATAACACCTTAAAGCTTGATCAAATCTTTCAACTTAGTTTTAACATAGGTACTTACTGCCACTAAATAGCCCGATTCACTTGAAATTTTGTAGGTACTAAAAATTAATGCACTAACTAACCAAGCATTTACTGTCAGTAAAAAGGGTGTAAAAGTAATATTTTTTGTATCAAAAACGTTACATTAATGTTCACTTTTCTTAGCATCATTGTGAGTAATAGCAAAAATCTTATTTTATCCAGTTGCATTAAAATCTGAAACAAGATTCAGCACTGTTAAAACCCAGAAAGAGATGTAAATTTTTCATTTTTGATAAATGCAAAATCTAAAGCCTGGTTTTAGCGGTGCTTCAAGGAAATGACGAAACGCGTATCCGCACAGAACTCAAGTGAGAAATGAGTTAAAAGCCCGATGTTCTGCTGCGTTTTTCTTTAGTGTAAGCCATTGCAGCTTAAGCTAAAAATATGTTTTTATTCCTACTAATAAACTGGATTTGATCCGTGGCATTGTTCGTGTAACCCTTTACATGTGGCAGTCGCAAATCCCGGCATTTCATTGAAATTCTTTGGGATTTTATAAAATATCGTGGTACTGTCACCAGAAATTACGTATTTTGGTCTTATTTTAGGTACATTTTACATCGCATAAAGATTACGTCTCTAGTCTAAGCGGTTGACATTTTGTTATTGAGTGAGTTTGAGTGTCACTTGGGAAAGAAAGAAAGAAAAAAATATTAGGTACTTAATTATAAAAGTTGTTAAAAATAAAAACATAAAAAGTTTAGGGATGAATAAATTTTCACAATCAACGAACAACAATTTGTAATTTTTTGTTAACCGATCAAATACCGACAAACGTTTGACAAATGTATCGTTTGACAAACATTTCATTTGACAACCCTTTAATATCTGATAAACCGTAAACTTTTTAAAAAATCGATAACCTTTAGGCGTGGCTCACATTAGGTTAGGTTAGTTTTGCTGTATAAGTTTTCTACAAAGTAAATATTTTACTACAATTTAAGGGTGCGACCAAACCGCCGCGTATACGCAGTGACGTGTCGTATCCGTCACGTTTTCTCACCGTTTCTTCATACATTTTGTTGCGATTCCGTAACGTCACCGTTTTTTAAGCGGCGGTGTGGTCGCACCCTAAAAGGTTGTCAAATGACGTGTTTGTAAAATGATGCATTTTTTTGTCAATTTTTTTTCATAATTTTCCTTAGTCAACAATTTCATAATCATAATAAGGGGGTGTGTAGAGGGGAGAATCAGATAAGACGCAAGTTTTGTTGTCGTTATCTTGAATCCACTTATTTTATAAACATTATTTCTCGCGAACAAACATTGTATATTCTTTTGCCGAACATTCGCTGTTTTCTCATGCCTCGAGCCCTTTCACTTAATGCTGCATTTTCTCAAACATCTAAATGAACGCCATTAGGGTCTGGTATAATAACGAATTCTGGGTAGCGTTCCGTAATGTTTTCAGTTTTGGTTGTAATTTAAGTGGCACACACAGAGTAAAGTTCTATTTATAGAAGTGTTTGTAGAGGTATGCCTTGATTTATTATTTATGTTTAAACAAACAAAGCGAATGTTTTCACTAACAACTAAGAGTAAACTGCTGACCTAATTTACGGCACAATGTGTATTTTATTGACATAGGTAGGTTCTCGCAGCTTGATACGTTTTGGAGAACATCCTCCAAAAATGTGATACACCAAGAGGGAGAGAGCCTATGCAGAAGACTCCTCCACCCATATAAGACTGGAACTACATTATGTAAAAGACTGAGCTACCTATACAAAAGACTGCGCCACCTATACAAAAGACTGAGTTAAAAAGATGTATGGATTGGTCGTTATTTAAAGCAAACGCTTTTGCAGTTAGCTACTACATACATACATAAATCACGTACTTTAGCTATATTTTTTAAACCCCCCCCCCACGCATTAATCGGGTAATCATACATAACCAAAAAAAAATATTCAAATTTCTGCCGAGAATGCTTTACATTATTTTTATCAAATATGGCAGAACCACCGCAAGGAAATTAGCTATCGAATGAAAAATCTGCATCGAAATCGATCCATCCGTTTGAGAGCTACGATGCCACAGACAAACATACACAGACATCAACCTCTAGCTTATAACACCCTTCTTTTTGCGTTGGGGGATAAAAAAATATTTTTGTTATACGCATAGCTTACGTACAAGCGTCGTAGTCGGGTTCTCTTACTACTGGATATTCGGTAGTCAAATTGTATCTAGAGGGTTGGTTATGTTGTGCGAGCAAATTTTGGAGTTCGCTTCAGTTCGCAACTGCAAACCATTTTGCTTTTGTCGTACGCATGGCTGTACATGTAGTTCCGAATCCGAGGCTTACGTAAGCCGCCGCTTATCAGTGAAGCGCGTAATGGCATAATTTACGCTTCCCATCTCCTGCCCGCGAAACTTGAATTCGTCGCAGTCAGTTTTAAAACAGCAAACATTTTGAGTTTTTAATGATTCACGGTTAAGTTCATTCGAAATATTATAAACGGGATGTGAACCGCGATTACCTTTATTGAGCTCCCGATATTTCGATACAGTTGCATGCATCATGATCACGGGTAGACTAAATAAGGACAATAAAGGTAATTGCGGTTCACATCCCGTTTATAAATTTCGAAAGCAAACATTTTGTCTCTAAAGTAAGTTTTTTTTTAAATTTCATTTGGGACACGCTTTTTTTTAAGTTTTTTAAGCACTTTTCATTGACTCTACTTGCATCGTCATTCATCCGACAAAGGTGTCCCAAATTTTAAGGCAATCCGATTACCTACTAGAAGTGGGTCAATTTAGACTTGCAAGATTTGATTTGAACAAAAAAACAAACATGGGGCCTTATCATACCGTCTTAATGTGATTCAATCCCGTACTAAAGTTGGATCGACTACTGTCAGATCCATACTAGAAGTGTCTAAAATGACAGTCAAGTTAAACAAAAGCTTTAATTAAATACGATTGGATAATTGTGGCTGGTGTTCTGAACTGTAGTCGATTGACCAGGCTCAAAGACACAGATAATCCTAAAATAGCGCGGTGAAAAAGATCAAGAGTTATCCTCTGGTATTTAACCGGGTGCGATTTATTATTATTTAATTCGTTTAGTAGGTATTTTATTTCATTTATAACGTACCGTGGTAACGATGTGTGAGAACAACAATATGATGCATAGATAGATTCCTAAAGAACCAGAAATTTATCAGCAGGTTATTATGAGTTAACGGGTTTGATATAAGTTACACGGATCCCTGAATCATGGTGTTTAATTTTCGCACTGTTTTTATTCGACTGTGGATCTATTGAAACTGTTGGAGTGCCAAGGAAGTTGTTGAGGGAGGGAATGGTCTATAGGTTTTATTTACGCATCGGCAACTTGCAAAGGCTTTATTACTTTTATAGGGAAAATGAATGGGTTTGCCCCTTAGTACTTTTTGGGCGGATTCATTTCGTTCAGCCTGGGAGGCAGAAAAGGTACAAATTATTCAGTATCGACACTTTCTTGGAAAAGTTACCAATAAATCGTCTAGATATAAGTACATTAAGAGTTTTTAATGATTCACGGTTAAGTTCATTCGAAATATTATAAACGGGATGTGAACCGCGATTACCTTTATTGAGCACTTGATATTTCTATGCAGTTGCATTCATCATGATCACGGGCAGACACTCTACCCGCCAGTCTACCCGTGATCATAATGCATGCAACTGCATCGAAATATCGGGTGCTCAATAAAGGTAATCGCGGTTCACATCCCGTTTATAACATTTCGAATGAACTTAACCGTGAATCATTAAAAACTCTTAGTGTATATCTAGACGATTTGTTTGCGGTATTTTCGACAAACGGAGAGAAGAATAATTATTTCTACTTCCATCCAATGTCAAATAATTCGAAAAAAAAATAAGTGAAAGGAGAAACATTCTGGAGTACAGGTCAAACAAGTACAATTAACATCATCGTATACGTAATATTTACTAGTGTCTGTTGCAGAACTTATTTTTTACTTTACTTACAAAATCCGTTCACGCGTAAATGCTTACGCCACAAAAGAAATATTTCAATCAATATTTCAGCTAACTCTAGAAAGTTATAATTTTTGACTGTGTGGTGGTCACTCGACAAAAAAGATTTCGTAGCCATTGATTAAACAAAAATTATATTTTATACAACTTTGCTTTGAAAACTAATGAAGATAAAAAGCAGAAGTGAACTGAAAACCTGTCATATAAAATAGGATATTACTTAAATTTGTGAGGATTCGTTTTCAAACTAGCTTATCGAGTAACTGAACAGGGAAAGAGCACCTAGGCTAAAAAGTAAAACGTAGATTTTTTAATTTTTTTTTTTTCATAATCAAGCAAATCTAAAGGTTTATTTTTATTTGTTTAAATAATTACAAATACGTCAAAAAAATACAATCAAATAACAAACCATAAATAAATATATTTTTTAATTAAACTTGTCACAGGTAGTGGGACACTGATTTTTGCAATTTATTTTTATTAATTGGCCGACATTTAAAATCTATGATAAAAGCTGCTATTGCCAAGTCTGTGCACATTATTGCATATAAATACTCAAATTGGATTAATTAAAAAAAAACTTTACGTGGAAGAAACATCAAGATATTATTATAGATGCGTTACATAGTTACTTACATAGATGAGTTATATAGTACATATTGCAATAAATCAAGTGAAAAAATATGTACTATATAAACTATATACCACGCTGCCTTGCAGCTGTCACCGAAATGCCATGACACAGTTTCTGTTGAAATTTATTAGGCCAAGTTACCGAACTGTCTTCGCCTTCGATGACAAATAAAGGGGTTGCCACTCCGTCTATTCAGCCATTTCCTTTTTGTTAGAAACGCGTTCAGTTGGAAAGAAAACGGTAAGCAAAGTTGGGTTTCGCTGACGCCGTTCCTACATTAATATGCATATCAAATTTCGCTGATATTTAAGCCTGTCTGGTTATTTGACCTCCTCAGTCTCCGAATGAGGCTAATGATGCCAGATAGGTCAGAGATCATTAGGATAATCGTCAGTCTAGAGATAGGGTAACGAAATTATATCTATGAATATGAAGTTGTTTACCCAAGTTGCTATACAGGTTGATTACTTTGGTTGTTTCAAAATAATAGTGCATTGCTTTAGAAGATATAATGAGTGGTCAAATTTACTTAAGTCGAGACAATTTTCAGTCAGCTAAAAGATTTTCTAGAAATGTTTTGTTGAAAAAATTTACTTAGGTACCTACTTAAAATTCTTTTTCTCACATTTAAAAACAGAGCAAAGACAATTTAAAATATAAGTTATGCATGCTGATTTTGCTCACAGATTTTCTCGCGAGAAATAAGTTTTTCTACTGTTTCCTGCATAATTTACCACCTTATTCAAAAAAGTTTGAACCTTTTGTATCAAAATTTACGTTTTGTCTGTGTCTGACAAAAGCAAATTTCAACGTGATAGACAAAGACAAAGAGTTTTAAATTAACAGAAGCTTAATTAGCGTTTATGGGTACAGGGGTTAAACTATATTATTACTATACTTAAGATTGGCGATTTAAGAGAATGAGAGATATTACACGCGTATATTAGGACGGCTTAGATAGACGAGATCATTTTTATACATTAACATGTAACCGTAACGCGTAACGTGTAACGCGTAACGCGTAGCCGGCAAGATCCAGGAATTAATAATTTCAGGTGTTACTGTCTAAATCCACGTACTAAAATCAATTTAGACTCAATTTTCTACTCCGTGATCAGCGATACGACACGCATTTCACAATATCAGTTCAACGAGTACAAATACTAGTACGGTTATTCTTGCAGTAACAGTTCATTTATACTCCAAGAAGAAATAAATTGCCTCAAATAACTGGAAGCACCATTCCAATTGGTCTATTCACAAAAGACGCAGTAAAGGGCACGTAATGTGGCATTTTCAATTCAAACGCTCGCAGACGCAGCGTTGTCGTCGCTTTCAACACCCGAATTGGAGACAGCTTTTGTTAGCAATTTCAGGTATTTTAAGAATGTAAGATGCAAATGTTTCGGAACTCTTCTGCGCTTAGTGGGGTTTAAATTTGCTCGCGCCGGAAGTTTAAGATGCGAAAGAATTTTCATCACCCTTTGTTCGTGATAGGTGTCGCAGTGATTCGTGTTCTAGTGCTTTAAATTTTAAATATCTTTCTGAGCTTTGTAGGTCACGTTCGTTTTGGATTTTTGATTTTTGAGAGTTTAGTAGCAAAATCTCTAAGATCAAAAGCCAGTTTTAGAATAAAGGCCAACTTAAAAGTGAAGTTGGTTAGATAATTATTAAACACTTGGCTGTACTTATTCATAAATGGTCCGAAAAGTGTCATTGTGTGATAGACAATTATTAGGCAACTCAATAATAGTACCTAAGACTAAATAATTCATTCATATTTAACAGTGGTTATTTTTAAGCCCTGATATGAGTAGGTATGCTCAGTTGGTTTGATTTGATTACATAGAGAGTATGGTGAAAGAAGATTAACTACCTAATCAGATTTATATGGCGAGTGTGAATTGAAGGCCTAGACAGACGTTCCGTGATCAAATTGGCGACGTTTTAGCAAAACGTCAGACAAGAGTACCCTAAGACGACCATGTGTGAAGATATTGATGAATGCGGATGAAGCGAAAATGGTATGTCTGGATCGTAGCAAGTGGAATAAAGTAGTCTCTGCCTACCCCTGTGGGATAGAGGCGTGAAGGTATGTACGTATGTGTGTACCAGATTAATTATTATTCGTATAAATGTAATCATAGGTACGGTAATCACTGCTTTTTGCTCGTATATTACAATTCTTATACCAATGTCAAATCTCTTTAGCATTTTGAAAGCAAAAGTTATTCCTAAATCTATCAAATACTTTAAAGTTAAGTAACTTACAATTTCAATTTCACGCAACGCAAGTAAATCATCCATAAACAAAAGTTAATTACGCCATGACAAACTTAAAAGGGACAATGGAGTTAGTCTAAGTCAATATATTACTCTCCTTATCACGCGCGATTGTCCTGACAATACAACTGGGTACAAACTCTGGAATTATACGACTCCAAGTTGGGCCTTCATCTGTTTAGTGGGAGATATTAATCATAACCCGACGTCAAACAATGGAGTAACCAATGGCACGGTGACCGTGATTTTGGACAAGTCAATTATGAAGTGGTTTATGGAAAACAAACGGTCCTAGTCATGATTATAAATCGATGATGATCTGGGGCCTTACTGACCTCTTAATGCGATTCAATTCAGACTC
Organism: Pandemis heparana; assembly: GCA_963854515.1. NCBI lineage: Eukaryota > Metazoa > Arthropoda > Insecta > Lepidoptera > Tortricidae > Pandemis > Pandemis heparana. The sequence goes on along the minus strand of OY978013.1, from coordinate 11,779,614 downwards.
AGTTCCGACGCAGTTCAGGTGTTAGTTGTCATTTTTAGTAGGTATGATGGGCCTGACAGCGAGTGAACCTAACCTGAGTGCTTTCGATGTTATCGATGTTATGAAAAAAAAATGTTTTTGCTCTATAATTAATATTTTCTTACATACATACATACATATTGTCACGCCTCTTTCCCACAGGGGTAGGCAGAGACTACTTTGTTCCACTTGTTGCGATCCTGACATACCTCTTTCGCTTCATCCACATTCATCAATTTCTTCATACATGCTCGACGGTTTCGGGTACTCTTGACCTGGCCGTTTTCCAAAACGTCCCCAATTTGATCACGGAACGTCCGCCTAGGCCTTCCCCTCCCAACGCACCCATTCACACTCCCCATATAAATCTGTTTAGTTAATCTTCTTTCATCCATCCTCTCTATTATATTCTTACAACTTGTGTTATTTTTCGTCAAAAGTCAATGTTGATCAGTTTATAAAAACTTAACAGTAAATCCAGAGAAGGGCCTCCCCTTGTCCAGTGGAGACGCTATGATAGACTAAAAAAAAGTGTATAGCAATCACTAAGGGATTAGGAACTACGTATTCGTATTATCCAGGTACGCGTACACTGTATGTTTTGTTAAATTCAGAGATATCTATTCCAATTACAAAACCGGATTGACATTTCCGATAGCGTTTTCAGGTAGGCAAACACCATCTCTATGTTAACGAAGAGCCGGACTCATTGAGTGGAACTCGCCGGGATTGTCTATAGATTATACGCAGTACCTGAAGTATTCTAACTAATAATCTAACTATCTAACTAATATTATAAATGCGAAAGTATGGATGGATGGATAGATAGATGGATGGATGGATGGATGGATGGATGGATGGATGGATGGATGGATGGATGTTTGCTTGTTACTCAATCGCGCCAGAACGGCCCAACGGATCTGAATGAAATTCGGCACATAGAGAAAAGACTGGAATAGCACATAGGCTACTTTTTATCCCGGAAAATTGCGTAGTTCCCGCGGGATAGCGATAAACGAATTCTTTGCAGACGAAGTCGCTGGCAACAGCTAGTAATTATTTAAATGCGAAAGTATGGATGGATGGATGTTTGTTTGTTACTCAATCACGCCAGAACGGCCCAACGAATCTGGATGAAATTCGGCACATAGATAGAGAAAAGTCTGGAATAGCACATAGGCTACTTTTTATCCCGGAATATTCCCCCGGGATAGCGATAAGCGAATTCTTTGCAGACGAAGTCGCTGGCAACAGCTAGACTAGTATTATAAATGCGAAAGTATGGATGGATGGGTGGATGTTTGTTTGTTACTCAATCACGCCAGAACGGCCCAACGAATCTGGATGAAATTCCGCATATAGATAAAGAAAAGTCTGGAATAGCACATAGGCTACTTTTTATCCCGGAAAATTCCCCCGGGATAGCGATAAGCGAATTCTTTGTAGACGAAGTCGCAGGCAACAGCTAGTATGTTAATAAATTCAAAATAATTTAGTTACAATTTAGGTTAAAACGATTTAAAGAGTGATGTTAAAGTATCTATTATTGAACTATTAAAAAAAAATTAAGCTGACAAGCACTAGTCATGGACACTTCATACTAAATTTAAACATAATAATAGTATGGTTATAAAATGACTATTGTTAAATAAATTAATGTCCCTTTTCAAATAAAAGTTATTGTTATTTATTGGGTCCTTGTCACCATGTAACTGCTTCGCAGGGGTGTGATATTTTCTTCACCAGGCTTCGTAAACATTCACTAACAATGTAAACTTCATACTGTTTTCCATCTATGCACTGTGCTGCGGCAAACGTGGGATTAGACCTTTAATTTATTACATCAGGACGTCGGTGTCGTCGAAAGCGAGTTCCATTGTGTTAAATAATAACGACACGGAATCCACAGCGCTTTTCGGAACTCCGAGATTGTTCGGAGAAAGGACTACAGTTTTGTTGAAGTGTCTAGGCCCGACTTATTGTCTTATTCGAGAACTTGACGGCACAAAGAATTGTTCCCGTATTTTGAGTGTTGATCGACGAGGGTTCTAGATTATTAATTATTGAGATTTGACAATGATAGTAAAGGCAATTAAATCGGAAGAAGAATTAAACCCCTTTGATTACAATGCTTGTGTTAACCTAAAACTCGTTTTTCTTTGTCTGTCGCTTTGAAAATTGCTTTTCCTGACACAGATTTAGGTTTGGGGTGAGTTTGTATTTAAATTTGAGACAAAGGTAGATGCATTAAATAAAGACTTTGAAACCAATTAAGGGAAATTAAGTACAGAAACAAAAATAGGCGGTCTTAGTGCTTTAAAGTAATGTAGCTCTTAGAATGCCATTTGGATTTCGGGTACCATCGCCCGATTCAAGTATCAAACCCATATGAGTGAGCGAGACAGCAAGACTCACCCGAATGATATTCTAAGAGCTTACGGAGTGTATATTTAGATATATAAATTTATTGGATCAGGTAAAAGGAGGTGACGGTAACAAACAGGAGAAATAAATATAATAATACAATTAAGTAATACCTGAAGCGATGACCACGACCACTCTGTGAAGAGTGATACCGACAAGGAAGAAGTAGGTAATATTGCTTTTGCACAAAATTTCAAGAACATTTACTTTACCATTAATTTTATGAGTCAAATTATTGATTCAAATGTTTTGGCTCACTATTCCTGATTAGTTTTTGTCAGCGTTGCCGCGGTTTATTGACTAGCATTAGGTAAATTAGAGGTTTTGCGTGATTTATGTTCAGCTGATTGCAAATGTGACAAATTGCGTTGGAAGGAAATAATAATCTAACCTACAACCTGCAATATCGCTCTGCAATTCATTCAGTATTTTGTTTAAAACAGATCTGATTTTGAACTGCTGCCATCTATTGAGTAAACACCAGTACGATTTATATCCCTAATAACAAATTTTGCTGAGAAATATGAAGGAAAAATTGTTTTAGTACAACGGTTGCTACGGGATAATCATATAAACATTAACTAAGAAATGTAACTAAGTAAATATCAGCCTTAAATAATCAAGCTTCTGAGAATTAATCTATGAATCGTGTTTCCTAACAATCAATTTCAGTAATGAATTATGTTCCCTTAGAATATAACGTAAGCCTGATACACAGCTGGAATTACTAGTTCGTTTGATTATTTTGGCGGCTGTTACCAAATTTCACCGAACGACTATCGGGTAAATAAAATAAAACGCGTATTATAAAGTTGCTACTATTGGTCATCGTCCTCGTTAAGGATCTAAACCTTCACGATTTCCGTTCTTGGAATATCAGTGTGGTGGTTTCCCCAAGCCCTCCACACCGCATAACCCACCTTCGGAGTTAGTAGTTGGCAAAAGAGAGAGCTGCCCACTCTCACATCTCTTTTATGGTCTTTAGCTTTTATGACACCCACAGCCATTCGTCCTATTCTAAAATCGGGGACGGCACGGACAAAGGAAAGTATTTATTGATTGAAAATTTGCCGACGTAATTATGTAGTCCAGTAAAGTAATTGTGATTAAGATTTGTTCGGAATGCTTCACACAGGTGACTGACACTAATGCGAATAAATAAAACATAAGTATATGGAATGGACTTACAGTTTTAGAAGACAGTTGAAACACTACACAGAGACAATATTCTTAGTGATACTAATTCATGTTGAGTTCGCAAATTAGCAAGAAGTATTTCCGAGATATGATTAATACGTATACGTAGACATAGCTTTAATTGGTACACGTCCTTTTCAGTTACGACTAGAAATAATTTCATTATTCGTACCAACACAACCGCGCACATTTTTGCCGCATCATTATAATTCACAAAGTTTTCAACTACTAAAAGCGAAACTAGACGCTGGCTCTACATCAAAGGTAATTTGGGATGCCAGATTTAAATGTCCCCATGTTACATCCTCTTACTCAAAGGTCAACGGTACGGCCTTTCCCCTAATTTATTCTGAGCACCTTTTCGAGTACCTCTCTTAATAATATTTTCATTACAAAAGGAATTAATTATTAAGAACATAATAATGTTGCTGCAGGAGTTGTTCATTAATTAACTCAAAGTTGTAGATAAACTGGCCGTTGCCCGCGATTTCGTCTTCGAAGAATTTTGATATCGCTATCCCGCGGCAATTATTTTACGGGATAAAAAGCAAGCTAACTATTCCTCAATGTCCAAACATTTTTATTACAAAAATTGATTTTATTGGTACAGAGACAGAGTTAGGTTAGGTTGGCAAAGGGGTTGGCATTCAATCACGCCTTTTATGATGCTAAAGTTTTGTCACATTGCAGCTGTCGTGGGCACGAATAGGCAGAATGAAAAGTTGTGATTAAGGTACTAAATAAGAGTGGTACTACCTAATAATGAGTAAAAATCGCGGAAATTACTTAACACTTTTCTATATCACTTTCAGATACTAATTATTACTTTCATTTTAATTAAAAGTAAATTTTCACATTTTATTCCTGCAATAGTAGATTGATAAACAAGGGTTGAAATATACCCATTTCACCTGAGATATTTCTGGTGCCCGAACGAAGTGAGGGCACCAATGGTTCGAAGGTGAAATGGGTAATTTCATCCGAGTTGAACACTCTACTTTTCATTTCGAATATGAGGAAATTAAAATTTCACTAACGTCGCATGGTCGCATTTAATATTTGTTACGTTTGTCATTCTCTTCCCGCTCTTTTTTCTATTGCGCGATTTACGCGCATTGCGCATTTCTTCTGCGCACCAATGGCGGCCGGCTAGTTTTTTTTTAAACTTGCAGACACGGAGGTCGCTATCAATTAATTTGTAGACTTAAATATTTCAAGCTAAAAAAATTACCGAACGTAATAATTTCTACTAATTCTCGTTGTATACGCTTGCATAAGCTTATATATTTAGCGGGAATGTTATTTTAAGATTATTTTGCCTTTTACAATTAAAAAGGAATTGTTAGTATAGATTTTTATTTTAAACAGATTACATGGCTGTATACGTATTTCCATTGCTATGTCCCTCATTTGGATTAGCTAGAAAAAAAAAATACTTTCAACCCAAGGGTCGCGATGAGTCACTTTCAACCCTATATCCAGATAATCAATGACCTACTTTCAGAGTATGAGAGATGAAAAAGATTTACCGACCTAATCAAGGCAGCAGGCGTACGCATTCACCTAAGAAAGTCAACCTTGAAAGACGAATGGCCATGGAGTGTCAAGCTTGCCACCAAACCAGACTTGGCGATTACAACCACTTTGCCCAGAGACTGCACCTCTCTGCACCTCCTCTCCTCCTCTCCGCTCCTCGTCCTCCTCTCCTCTCTGTCTGCTGCGACTGGAAATTATGATTGCTACGAAACTTCTTTCGGTTAACAGTTTGTTCGCAATGTTACAACGTTAATTTAAGATATTATTTTAAATTGCGACCGAATTAAGTTTGTCGAACAGGTAACGCAAGACTCCAAGTACGCGCTAACTACTGCTCTATCAACTTTAGTTTGGTGCCATGCTTGTAACATCAAACCAAACGGAGATGACAACGATGGCTCCACCTCTAATTATAAGACCATTATAATGTGTAATTATTTAACCTAGTTGTGGAATGACCGCTGAATTCTCTTGGGACACAATTACAACATATGCAATAAGTCTTTATATTATCCCTAATCCAATCCTATGAGTCAAGCATAACACCCGCCTGGAGAGTTCTCACTATTATGACCTCTCCCCACACTATAAACCATTATTATAGTTGCCTTAGTTTAAAAATGTAATGACAAACCTTTACAGAAATTTTAAATTAAACTAACTAACCTATCTAACCTGCTGAAAATTTTCAGAATAATCTTTAGACACCTTGTATAAGACCTAAATAATGAAAGGATCTTGTTATGTTTGTCTCCCGAGCGATCAGATTACCACTTTGTTTATTTACAATAGGTACACCCCAATGGCTAGTGTCTATACTACTTAGTCTTTATTGAGCTTTCACTCAAAAAATGTAAGTAATGCTTTATTGTACAAATATAAAAAAACAGATACAAATGTAAACGTCTCGAAAACGTCAGCAAATTGACCTTATAGTTTTTGTCATTTGAATTAAACGCGTTCTAGACGAATTTTTCTCAGATCAGGGGCCTTGCCATGACGTCTTAATGCGATTCTATTTTAACTCAGTTCAGGTTTTAGCTGTCATTTTTAGTATGGATTTGACAGCGAGCGAACCCAAGCTGAATCGGAATTGAATCACACTAAGACGTCATGGTAATGCCCCAGGTAAAATTTTATTAACTGTGTGTATACCAAAATGATAAAAAGTAAATGTAATTTTCTTTGACGTGGTACATTTACCTTACACTGCTTCACCCTCTGTCGAAAGTGATGTTTTTTACACAGAATAGATAAGAGCCACACAGCACCTCCATTTGGTATAGTGCTGTAGGATTCCTGTAACTTTGCTTGTAACTAAAGTACGTGTAGTTCCCAGCGGATCGTGACTTGAGAGCGGGCTCAACTTTATTTTTACCCAGTGACCTAAATAGAGGATTGATCTAAATGAACTAATTCGTATTCCCAGAGACAGGGGAATGAAATCTTACGAGTTCCGGACCTTCTAGGGGAGGCGTTGCTCATTGTTTAGATGATAACGTTGTCTATACGCGTATAATACACCCTATTGTAACGCACGTGACTTATGTCATTCGCTGACTCCCTAGCATTTTGGTAACATTTGCACTTTAGAAACGTACGAGAATCTAAAAAAGATGTATACATACAGTATATAAAACATAGAGAAAAAATACAAATTAAAGAGGGTCTCCATTCAAGAAACACAGTCATGTTCGACACGGGTATAAATTGTAGGAAACCTTGCACTTTAAATTATTGTAGTTAGTAGTTAGCAAAGTGGTTATTAGTTGTTATTATTATAGAGCGTTACACCACCAGCATTCGACGAACGTGTTTAAAAATTGAGAAACAAAAGTACACACTCGCACACTAATATTCAAAATTACTCTAACGAGGAAAATAATAGGGGAAGGCTTCGACTTAAAAAAGGTTTTCAAATATAAATATTAAAAAAATTTCAGCGCCATTATGACGCCGGTTGGTGACTTTTGGCGGGTAAAGCCATTGACGCCAGCACAATATATACGAGTAAAAAAGTACTGTTTTTACATAAACATAACTAAATAAAGGTATTTTCATAACGTTGTCACGTGTATACTATTAGCAATGAAGATACAACGGCTGAAATACGTACCTATAAAATATGGAGTTGTGTCGGCCATGGTAATGAAATAACTATCTTATTTAAATCTTGGTACCTTCACGTCATAATACAGCGATTCCAGCGCCGGGTTGTCTGCTTGTGACATTCAAAATGCAAGAGCTTCTCAAATGAGAATAATAGCTGGAGAATTTCGTAAAATTTAAAAGCTGCTAGACGAACCTAATAAGACGCTTAATATTGTAGTGGCAATTAACTTGCCACGGGTACAACTTTATTATTATTATTAAACTGGGGCTATAAGTAGTCGTTCTGAATCTGTTTTGTGTCTGCGTTTGTAGTTTTTTCTCAGTAACTTTTGGATATTCTCTCATTTTAAAACTACGTATGTGTGCTGTAGCAATATCACTGTTGACGGCAAAACCATGAAGGTGTATGGCATGAGTGTATGGCATGAAACTCCAATGTAGGATAGCAGATTACTTAAGAACTGAGACCACATCTGTTTTATATATAATAAAGAACATCTGTTTTACATACATACACATTGTATCTGGGACTAACGATAGTATTCTGCGTCTCTTTCTACTCTAATATAATAAAAACCTTTTGACCGAAAGTAATATTAATATGATTTCGGTTCCGAGCGCATTTAGATAATTTTGGTCTGCTCACTTGTGAAGCCGGTAGCCAACAATTTCAACTGAGCGGTTGGCAACAGTTGTTTCGTTCTTAACCGTCGGAGACCATTTTTAATAGCTTGAATTGGATAAAACTAAAGATAAAGCAGATTCAGTCTAGACTAGTATTCGTTTTCAAAATTTTCTAGGAATAAGATACGTTCGATGTCTAATTTTTAAGATTGTATATTTACTGTTTCGCCTAGCCAAGGACAAAAAGAAATATGCTGAACTAGCCAAAGTTGCCAACCTTAATATTTGGAGAGGCACCATCAGAGGAATTTACTATAGGTACAAATTCAACATAGATATGACTTCGATGAATGCGTGAGTCGGAGCCCTGTCAGTTTCAATTTTCGGGTCACGTTGTCACGTTTTTGTGGATGAACCCTTGTACACGCTATGACGAGGACATTTTGAACAGATAATTTAAAGAATATTTTCTCTTATACTGTAGAGATACGAATAAGACATGTGAAACTAACCGTCACATTGACAATTGTCACGAGTTTAATAATTGGGAGCTGTTTTACAAATCAGTTACAGTAAAATTCTGCAACATGACACATAGTAATAAATTTTATTCAATCAATGATCAGTCATAGCAATTACTTTATCGGTGTCGTTGTTGGCGATAATAATACCCACAATTTTAGGAGATATAAATTTAAATTCTACTTAAAATAAATGGCAAGAGTCGTTAATTCCACGAGGCTTTCACTGGAACTGTTAACTCTACGTAAAATAAAAAGTAATCATTAATTCCACGAGGCTTTCACTGTAACTGTTATACTCCAGTAACAGGCTTAGTTTGTTTAGGTTCAAGATATTCCAAGGGCCCACCTTCACATTAATTAACTCGATATTACTTATCATATTGTCCTACGGCGTACTTTAATATAATACTACCCTAATTAGTCTCGATGTAATCTGCAGTAATTTACGTGACCCGTTAAAGGATATCTGACGTTAAATGTAAGTTCATTACAGCTTCGTGATTCATCCCGTCTTGTCTCGCTAATTAGGGTCTAATCTTTATCGATCCGTACAGTCAGCCGAAATTAGATTTATCTGTCGTAATTTATCCTCAACCATAGAAACTTGGTTTTATCGAAATGATGTTAACCGCTTTGTTCGGCAAATTACCAATGCATTAGGGGTTTTGTTTCACACCGAATAGAGCAAAACTAATTAGTATCTAAGGGTTTTCAAGCACGTTTCAAAAAAGAGAAAAACATTTATTTTGAAAATAGGCCGCCACGGGTTCTTCTACAGATGACTTATTGTCTTTTTTGGAAACTACCTACTAGCACATTTTTTGTTGAAAAACTTCTTTGTAAGCAGAAATCGACGCCTTCATAATATTGAACTCACTCTCGGACAGTAGGTAGCAAATTACGTATAGCGATATCTTGTGAGCTCAAAATGAAACCGACGTCTTACTTACTTTCGAAGAGAATAAGAGCTTGTGTACACTTTTTGAGCTCCTATTCCATACTTCTCTACCACTTCCAATAAAGACTGTAGAATTTTTTAGCTTTATAACTCATGGTGGTGACGGCGCGTTTACAAAATACAAAGTAGTAACTACTGCACCAATGTGGAAACTTACTTGGAGAATGAAACCGAGGCGCTGTACACGAATTGCGACCTGTCACTTCTATGGAACAAAATGACTTTTTCCCGTTTTGGTTGCGTTAACGAACGTTGGCGCGTATAAAAGACTCCATGCGTTCGTGTGCATGGACCTTAAATGGTTTCGTTAGTTGAAATAAAGTAGATGAATTCGATGAAATCTTCCCTCTAATGCTAGATTCATAATGCTTGCAAATAGCCATGCTGCTGCTAGAAAAATGCGACATCGCGCGTGTTAATTGTCAAGGTCCTGGATTTATGTTAACTACAATCTTTTGTTTCAAAAAAAATCGCTTGTCTGTAAAGTCGGTTTACTGACGATAGTTGAACGTGACAACGTCATAAGAAAGTACTGATGGAATGGTTGCATTTTTGAAAAGAAAATTTTAATTTTATTTGTTTGATAGTTATTTTGTATGGATATAGAGAAGGAAGTAAATGGAAATCACAGTTGAATTGATCAAGTTACATTTATTTGTACGTATAAATACAATTATGTCATTTACCTATAGCATAACCTACAATCGCTGCACTGGCGGACCGATGCTATTAATTTTAATGATGAAAGCACGAATATTCGACAACATATCACTGAACATATATTTGATATCGAAAGAATCATTACCTCTATCGCCGCAATTATTGTTGCTATAAACAATTGACACCACATTCACTTTTCACTGCACTTCATACTTGACGAAAACATGTAAATGACATGTATTATTGTATTGTGTATTGTGTGTTGTTGTAGTATTGTATGCGCGGACGCATCGCTCACTTGAGTGAGCGATGCGTCCGCGTGGACAGCTGCTATACAATAATACATTTACATGTTTTCGTCAAGTATGAAGTGCAGTGAAAAGTGAATGTGGTGTCAATTGTTTATAGCAATGATAATTGCGGCGATAGAGGTAATGATTCTTTCGATATGAAATATATGTTCAGTGATATGTTGTCGAATATTCGTGCTTTCATCATTAAAATTAATAGCATCGGTCCGCCAGTGCAGCGATTGTAGGTTATGCTATAGGTAACGTAATAGCGTTCGACATCTGTCTCTCTCTTACTTGAGTACGAGCTTGAGTCGAACGCTGCCGAACGCGGAGGCCGATTGTGCCTCTTTGTCGCTCGTTCTGCGCTCTCGCTTGCACTTCAAGCCTTAAATGGAACGCCTCAGAGCGAGGTAACGCCGCATGAGTCATGTATTTTCGTGCGTGCAGCCGGCTCCATCGAATTATAAGACGTTGTCACGTCAAAATAATTTAATCTATTTAGGTACCTGGAAAGCTTTCTGTGGGTTTTAAAAATCGGTAATTTAGATTTCAAGTTAACAATCAACCCACAAACGCATACGCAGATCTAATTGTATTATTATAGTATCCTAATTGCATTAATACTAATTTTGTGCAAGCAATTGTGTTCGCAAGCCTTGCCAGAAAAATATCGATATAATACCTAGGTATTTGAAAAATTATTAAACAAGATAATGTTTAGCAACACTCAAGTAAGAAGAACCTCTGAGGTGAATTGAGTTTTTCAATTGTCACTTACTAATTAAGTAGATAGGTTTATTTAAATCTTTTATAGTGGAACAGCAGATTTCAACATAACACCTTGACATGTAAGATAAGAACGTATCCAGCTACCGTTGTGTGTAAGATAAATTGCTTGTGATTGTTTACAAACACGTTTCCAGAGATCGGAAATGTTAATTAGCATGAATATGTGCATATCATTATGGCTCAATAATTTACGTCGGCAACCGTACCTTCAAGAAGCAGCTGCGTTTAATTAAATAAAAAGGAGAAATAATTACGTATTACGTATTTCAAACATGTTTGAACTTTTGTACACGAAACGAAAGCCTAAACTCGTTTAATTGGCATACGGACTCGTATAATATTGAAGTTACTGTTCGCAAGAGTTGTGCGAAATGCGAAACAGAAATTTGGCGAAGACTCATGCATATTTATTACGATCGATTGAGTAAGTGGTGAGTTGTAGCTGAAACATCGTTGCTTTATACACGAGCGACATATAGCTGGCGGCAGAAGCAACTGCGGCCGTCGATGCGTTAAATTGTAGTAGCCATCGCTGGCACTCTAAATAGGTATTCGCTTTTTTTTAGTTTGGCAATGAGCAATTAAATATCAATGATCACAACTATGTCTGAAAATTAATCTGAAAAGAAATCCGCAGGCGAAAAGAATAATTTAAGAGAACACACGTTCTTAGATGTTTTAATGTTTTACAGGACTTTAATTCGTGGGCCCCCCACACAGTATTCGAGTACTTAATCACAAGTATATAAAAAAAAAATCAATTTTATGCCAAAAGTGCCTTACATTCTTTTGGAAAAGAGCTGATACTCTTCAATCCGCGGGACTGATTTTTACCAAACATAGCTAAGGACCACCGCAAAGAAACTGGCTTTCGGCTGAAAAAAAACCGCATTGAAATCGGCCCATCTGCTGGAGAGCTACGATGCCACCGACGGATACACACTCACTCATACATTGAAGTTAAACTTATAACACCACCTTTTTTGCGTTTCGGGTTATATAAAAATAAGGATGAAAAACTTTAATAGGATTGCACATGCTTAATATTTCAGAGTAATTTTAAGGTTATCTCTTATATTGAAGAATCTAGCTGTTGCCAGCGACTTCGTCTGCGAAGAATTCGTTTATCGCTATCCCGCGGGAACTACGCAATTTTCCGGGATAAAAAGTAGCCTATATGCTATTCCAGACTTTTCTCTATCTATGTGCTGAATTTCATCCAGATCCGATGGGCCGTTCTAGCGTGATTGAGTAACAAACAAACATCCATACTTTCACATTTATACAAATACAAATACTTTATTTTGCTTGAAAAAGGGTTACATAAGGTGTTAACAATAGATATTAAGGTGCTCCTTATTCGGCTATACTCAAACAGCATGCAAAATATGAAACTCAATAAGAGTCAATACATTATAATAATTTGATTATAAACACAGTAATTTAAATTATCCTTATATTTTGAATTACGTATTTATATTCTTAAAACAAAGTTATTACGTCAAGTCCTATCTACTAGATTGTATTCTAAAAAAATCATTCATGGTGTAAAATGTGTGTTCTAAAAGCCACTTGAATAATAATATTATCAAATTTGTTGCTGGGCGCCTCTCTGATATGTTGTGGTAAGTTGTTGTAAATATTTACGCACATAACACTGGAATTCTTCCTAAATCTAGCAGTCCTTATAATATTAGTTAGATGATACATTATGCTCTACTGGTTTATAATTGCAGTCTAATAACAAATTAATGGTACGCATATTAGAACTGTAAGCGATGCTAAGAATCGGCCGATTGCTGACGTTGTCTTCACTATTGGCCACCTGTGTATAATGTAATCAACCTCACATTATTTAGTGCCGATTTTTCAATCGTTAGATCTTGTATCTGTCGGTTAAGTGAGTATCTGAGGATTGAAAAACCGACCCTTAGTATAAAAACTCTTCTTTACTTATCTGATTCAAATGTTTCACAAAACCGCTCGAAATTCTATTATGACACGACAATTATTCTTCTTGCAGTAGGTACTTTGCTATCCTAAGCTTTGAAGACAGCTGCTCAGAGCATGGATCTAGTGCTCATCCTGAACGTTATTTTTAGATTTTTGAGCAGTGATAATGTATGCGTCTTCTTCCAGGTTTACTGCCACCCTGAATCTTATCCTCCGTTATAAGCAGATTCCGTATTTCTCATTACGCATATATCCCCGGTATTGTACCATTCTAACCTTTTCTGTTGTTAGTAACCCCAAGATCCTCCTCTCCCCTTAGATTTTAATTGGAGCTGCATAATTTCATATACCAATACAATAGATGAAGAGCAAAGAGCATGATTTCAAGTATTAAATGGGATTGTTAGCTAGTATTTATATTTTATTACTTCAGCTGTACGGTTTCTGGTTCCCGTTAAAAGGAGAAATCCTTTAGAAAGCATAATCTGAAAGTCGATAGTATTTGCTTTGATGTAGTTTCATCATAAAATGTAACCTTATTGGCATCGGCGAATTGTCTGGTTCAAGACTTAAGGAAAACGGAAGAAAATCCTATTCCTATTTATTAAGTTCAGCTATGGTTACCTAGTAGCTTGGCATTATTGGCTAACAGACAGATAAGTTGTAGGATTGAACTTAAGCTGCTCCGAGTTTTGAATTTAACTGAGCTTTTCACTGATTCCATTAATACTTTGTGGAAGTCAATATTAATAAACAAAAACCCAGTATGGCATTCCGCTATCAAAAAAATAATTGATTGAATCAGGCGTTACTTTGCGCAGGTCCACATTTGATTAAGAAAAAATTAGGAACGTTGCTACCACGAGATAGCGGTCTGAGGATAGCGGAGTACTTATTAAGGTAGTATATAGACGTGATATATGTTTGTGTGTGTGTGTGTGTGTGTGTGTGCGTTTTTAGTAAAGCAAACCTGCTCTCGCCTATTCACTAAGCAAATCGATGGTGTGTCAAGCATTTCCTAGTCAAAACTAGCTATTTCATTTTGTAACTAAAGGAAGCTTGTGTGTAGCAGCGAGATGTAAAATAGAATGGGTTATTATTAAATACTCGTTGAGCAAATATAATTTGTACTGAGAATTCCGCCTATTTTAAGGAAGCCGTCTAAAGTGGATCATTATTTTGTTATGCTAACTATGTAGGTTAACAGGTGAAAGTATAATCAAATTTCTTGATTGTGCTTGATTGTTTTATTAGTATTATTCGTAACATTTGTTTACCAATTGAATAGCCTCATTTACTTCAAAGATAACGTAAGTAACAAATGTAACAATACAAATTATGCAAACTTCAGGGTGGTTAAGTCACAGTAAACTAAAGTAGAAACAGTACCTAACGTACAGAAATATTCAGTGTTTTGTTTGAATCGAGTGATAAGTGAGATACATAAAGTTTGACCAATATTGTATGACGGAGGACTGAGGTCTCACATTGCGCCGGACCGGGAGTTATGGATTTCGAGTTTGCCCGGCAGTGGGACATCATAATAGGCTAATAAAAAAACACAGTTGTTCAAAATATAATAGGTACTGCAATTTTACCATCTGTAATTTCACTGTCTTTCACTCCGTACCTACTAGTGAAATGAGTAATTCGGTGGTTCGTACTGAGGCTCTTGAGCCACTACTCGGCGAGTATACAAATATATTTTTGCGTCTGTATTATTGGCTTGCGCGGCATCGATCGGAGACTTCAAATATAGCGCTAACTCAAAATACACGAATTTTGAGTTGGAACTGTTTTGTACTAGCAGTGCGATATCAAACTTAATAAATTTTGACCCGATCCGATATTGGTGTCGGAAGACGATAGGCGATGTCCGGCCGACACTACAGTTACAGTATTGTTTTCAATAACATCCTACAAGCTCACGGGCATTCGATGGTGACGCCAATATTGTCGGCATCGGATCCGATAACCGATATCGGTGCGGAAATATGAAAGGCAGGTATATATTTCATACATTTTACTTACCTCGATATGGTATCTGCGACCGTCATCATCATGCTTGGAAATACAAACAGAGGGTAAGGGTACCTAGCCCCAGTGCGTGTTCATACAATGTCGCTTAGAATAGTTATTTAAAAGGGGGTCAAAAATGGCTTGAACTGTTTCGAGAAACGGATGGTGCCCCCGGTTAGTTTTATTGAACACCTCTACAAAGACACTTATTTTGTAAATGATTACAAAAGTAGTGATAGGTACAAATTAATAATAAACTAAAGGTACCTAACTTAAAAATAACTTAATAAGAATAAAAAATATGCTAAAAAATTATAATAAATTTGGACCTTTAGGTAGGGTCCCCTACAACGATTTTTCATTTTTATTATTCAAAATTATTCCCGCCCTTGGTACAATTCACTTCAAACATTGATGGAGTATGGAAACAATGGGCAACTAGGATTCAAAAATCCTAAAAAATATTAACAGGTCTACTAAGTCAAACTCCTGAAACCAAACCTGTTGAAATATCTTCGAACATATTTAATACTAGCTTTTGCCCGCGACTTCGTCTGCGTGGAATTAGAATTTTGGGTAGGATATTTTTAGTGGCAAAGTATCAATTAGAGCACAAATTATATTATCCTTCAAGTATCGCATTTTCGTAGTAAATTTTACCCCCGTTTTCACATCCTTACAGGATAATTACTGATATCAAAAACTATTTTGTCCTTCCTAGGAACATAACTATATCCATCCATACCCGTTTAAATCTGATCAGCGGTTAAAGCGTGAAGAGGTAACAGACACGCGTACCATCACATAATTCATTAATAGTATGGATTCACATAAACCTTTCCAATATTCAGCTTCTTATCAAGTATCTAAGTAATTTTTCAAGATTTTGTTCGTTAATTTGTTAGTTAGCTAACTGTCCTTTACGCAAATTCACCCCGTAATTTTTTTTAAAATAAAATATCCTTCAAACGATAAATTTTCAAACAAACTTTCACCCCCATTCAAGAGTGTAAGTAGGTACATTTCCTAAACTTTTTAAACTATAGGTCTATTTATCTATCTCTTGAGCTAATTTCATAAAAATTGGTTAAGAAGTGCTTTAAGCGTGAAGACGTGAAGAAAGTTTGTTTTAAAAAATCGGCCAAGTGCGAGTTGGACTCGCGTACCGAGGGTTCCTTACAAATTTGGCAAGTGAATACTGTACCCAGTGTTTGCAGAGCCTCATCCTATCCTAACATAGACAGACATAGAAGACATATAATAACAATATTAGGTACTACAGTTAGATTTGATTTTAGCTGTGTGTGGTATACTTTAAGAGCAACTTTCATAATTCATGAATGATGTGAACAAACGGGATCCCAGTCAGAACTTTTAAGGACGTACCTACGTCTTTTAACTCTAGTAGAGGTACTGATACGCATAGCATCCTACGTGAATATCTTTAAGTTTCTTATTGAAATTGTAACAGCATAACGATACCTTGTTTATTTCCATTACAGCGACATCTATTGGACACATATGAAATAATATGATTGCAGAAAAAACTTGATTTAAATCGGATATATTTTTTAAATATTGCTTCAAATTAACTGAGTATATTTTTAGAATGTCAATAAACTACATTAAATAAAAACATACTTAAAATCATATCGAAATATGATACAACTCGAGCCATCTGTTGTCCAATAGATAAAAACTTTATTATGATTTGATTACCTTTACATTTAACTTTTACGCGTTACTGATAAAAGGGGTCTTGACAGACAAACGGTCGGATGGACAGACGGACAACAAATTTTGAAGTATAGAAGCCTGAAAATAGATAAATACTTCATTTATGTAGTTAGCCTTAGGAAAAATGACATGCATAATGCGACATCTATTAACAAATAGATCAACTAATTAACCCATAGTAAACTTTATTATTATTCTGTAACTTAGTATTATTATAACATACATGTACTACATTTTTGAACTCAGGACTTCTTCCTCTTTCATTTGGTATCCCAATAAATAATGTATCAAAAAATATTTTTGGTGGACCCCCCCTTTTTGTTTTATATCTCGACTTCTAGGTGGAATTTCGAAAAAAACGCGACATGGGAGTTTAAGTTAGACCTCCAGAAATACAATAAAAAAAACCGCATTCAGTTTGGTGCAGTAGTTTTTGCGTAGCGCGGTAACAAACATACAGACAGACAGACAGACAGACAGACAAAAATTCTAAAAGTTGTATTTTTGGCTTCTGTGGCGCATATAGAGCCCCCTCAATTTATTTTTTCTGTAATTTCTCCTATGTACAGACATCGACCTGTTACAATTTTATTATATGTATAGACTAGCACTCCACTTGGCGTATTTATCCAAATATTTGCGTGAGTGAATGGGATGAATGGGATGAAGGTACACTAGAAACAATTATAGTGCGCTACTGGCATCTTCGCATAGGTATGCGAAGATGCCAGTAGCGCAACGCGAACACGCAACGCCAAGTGGAGTGCCAGTATAAGAGACCTCGTATTTCGAGCGGACCTAGGAAAAAGATAGGTCATTAATGACACAAATACGTGTACTGTGGTTAAGTTGAACTCATATTATAACCAACTAGGTACGCATATTCCACTCGTAAATCGCTTTATATGACAATCTCAAATTACTGAAAGCTACGCTGAGTAAATCGGCTCGGAAGATGAGAGTATTTGCCTAATTTTGTTTTGATAATGATTTTGATCGTTAAGGGAAAGTTTGTGTCTGTGTATGTGTGTATTCAGGCTAGGGTTGCCAACTATATACTGTTTTCAGCATGCAAACACATTATTATGTGTGATAGTATGTATTTAAAACAATAAATAAATAAAATACAGTTCATTTTTCTAAAACACTGTTTAATAATCTTCACAGACCTGAATATACTTTATTTCTTGTAAAAAAAGTTGGCAACCCTAATTCAGGCCTAAACAACTAGAGGGATTTGAATGGATTTGTGCATGTTGATAGCTGAATATCTGAGCCTATTTTTATTTTTTTTATGGTATGGAAAATGCGCCTTTGGATATCTGAGCTAACGCATAGGCTCATTTAGTCCTGGGGCCTTACCATGACTTGATGCGATACAATTCGGAACCAAAGTTGGATCGATCGTTGTCAGATCTGTAGTAGTAGTGTCAAATTATGACAGTTAAAGAATCGGTATATGGTAAGGCTTGTTGTTTTATTTGGATGTCTTTGTGGAGATCGAGTGTTAATTTGAAATCAGCCGTTTATTCTATAGACATAGAATTTGGAGGGAATTCAGTAAGATTTCGAAGGCTTAGGGTGCGACACACCGCCGTTTAAAAAACGGTGACGTTACGGAATCGCAACAAAATGTATGAAGAAACGGTGAGAAAACGTGACGCCTACGACACGTCACTGCGTATACGCGGCGGTTTGGTCGCACCCTTAACTGAAACCTTTGGACATATAAAATAACCAACTTGAGCAACTGGACCATTCCGATGCAATCACCTATCTAGTAGATGACTCTACTTGAGTTATGTAAGCAAAAACGGCCTAATATAAGCAAGTTAAAATTATCGATTTCCGTAATACTAAACTTTTCACTAGCCTGTCTTGAAATTGCTATGGAACTCTTAGTGCGCAAATTAGATTCGCACTTGGCCGGTGCGTAAGGAAACAAGCACATATATACAAGGAAACATAACAACAATTATTAGATACTCAACTCACGTTTAAGCATAAAAAAATAGAAATATAATTAGATTACCTAATAAAAAAGAACGAATTACGAAAAAAATAATATTAAGTAGATGTTAGTGATAGTTCGCACTCAAGCGATGAAATAACCTAGTTCCAGTAGAAAATAGCCTTCATAGACAAACGCTGAATGTAGCGTCAGATAGCAAAGCATTACACCATATAGCACTTATGATCGGAGACGGTACTACTCATATATATATATATCCCTCTGCAAAAAATACTGAAATGATCCTTTATTGAACACCACAAAAACAATACAGAAGAAATGAACATTAAAAAACGGTACAAGTTCAATCTAATAATTTAAGTACCTAATACAATTTTGGAACGATGTACTTTCAAATTTAGCGTAATTAAGTAATTTGTGTAGGTACAGTATCATAAACCAACTTAACAGATAACAATTTACTGTAACATGTTTGTAAATAATGTTAATGATGCAACAATTAAATAAATAAGTGTATATATGTAATAAGTATGGGTTTTGATGACATTGTGAGGTACAGTGGCAGTTGTTTTTTTTTATTTGCACTTTCAAAAGGTTGTCATTTGACATATAGTCTTAGAAAAATCATGAATACAGCTCCAAGAGACTATTGATTTAAGTGTTTGGTATTATCTATCAACCATCGTAAACTACCCCAATGTAAAGGCATCTCCTGTAAAGTTATTGGTACGTTATAAGTATAATTGATTGCATGCAGTTCCTCGGTCCACGCGTCTAGCCACGGAACCCAGGGAACCTTGTTAAGGGATCATGAATATAGATGGCGTTGCTGGCGGGATATTTCCCGTGTTTGCCTCATAGGCGATGACGTGTGGCTCCATAAACGGTTGAAGCATAGGGTCCCGTATTGAATTCCGATATTTTTTATGGCAATCACATTTACAATTTGATCGTGGTAAGTGAACTGAATTAAAGATTATGTGTGTTACTGCCGCATTTATCTGTTTTGATGAGTTTAGTAGAATTTTTTTTGCTTCAATAGCCATGCTCGTAATTTACATTGAAATTTTGCATATTTGTAGATGGTTTTGCATCAATAATTTGGAACATTAAAACTCTATCATTCGAACTTAAAAAATAACGTCAGCCCCTTGAAAGTGTGCTGGAAAATGGCACTTAAAATTACTTCAAGAGCTAGGTAGGGCATTCATAACTGTGTCGATAACCAATGTGAAATGTTGTCTCGAAAAAAGTGAAATGATACTATTGGATGACGAAACCACCCTACCTGTGATGACGAAATAAATGAATTTGTATTTGTATTTGGATGTGGGAAACGTTATATTATATCTAGAGTAAATTGGCTGTAGGGATGATGTTATTTCGTGAACATAGATCGAATGTTTTTTGATTGCCTTTATAAATTTAAGCAAAAATATCTCTTACACGTCTAAATAATAATAGTAATCCTAATTGTGATAACTTATTATCACAGCTTATTACTATCTTAAATTGAAAAGGTTACTTTGGTATTTGAAAATTTTACTAATCTAAAAAGACAAGATTGCATTAAATTTTATACAAATCCCGACGTTTCAAGACGTCTACATCATTAGGTTCTTAACAAGTAGAGTCAAAGTCATTATTTTTTCGTAGTTCACCATGTTTTTCTTTAATAAGATCGGATGCTCTTTCTGCTATCATTATAGTCGGCCCATTCGTATTACCACTAGTAAGCGACGGCATTACGCTTGCATCGATGACTCTCAGCTTACCCGCTCCATGAACCTTCAAATGACTGTTAACGACAGATGTCTTTGGATTAGGTCCCATTTTGGCAGTGCCTACAGGATGATATATTGTTAATACCATGTTCACAGCTATACATTTCCAATAGATATCGCTATCGAGTTCGTGTCCGTCACAAGCAGGCCATTTGATTCTACCTAAGTATCCGTTAATTGATTTGAAGTATGCAGAGTTGACTATTTTGGTGAGCATCCTTATTCCATCCGCAGCAGCTTGTAAATCTCTTAAATCTTCGAAGTAGTTTGGGTATATAAGAGGTGCATCTTCTGGGTTACTTGTGTTTATAGAAATATTGCCTTTCGAATACGGATGCAAAACATGAAATAAAAACAAGTAAAGTGCGTTGTTGGCAGTCTGTTCTGTTACTGACTTGACAACAGAAGATTTGTATAATTTGCTAAAGTATTGTTCAACTTTTTCGGAGTTTTTGGGAAATGTTGCTAAAAGATTTTGAAATTGCGGATAGCTCGTATTTTTATAAGCGTAGAAGGAAATCACGTTTGCTATTGTATTAGAGGCGAAGAAACCAGTGCTGTTATTTAGATAAATTGCATACTGACGAGTGTATTCATCGGAAGCTACTTCTCCTGGTTGATTGCCATAAATAGTGACTGGTACTAAAATGTGATCTTGGAGATTTTGTCCTACAGCTCGAGAATTAACCAGACATGGGATACCTTTTGATTCTAGGTGCACTTTTGGACCTATTCCCGACAGCATAAGTAACTGAGGAGTATTGACAGCTCCAGCGCTGAGTATTACTTCGCGAGACGCGTAAAATGTCATCCGAGTCCCATTTCGATTTACTATGACTCCGTATGCGTCTAATGTCGTTTTATTGATCATTATTTTTCTAACCAATGAATGCTTGATAATTTTTAAATTAAGTCTTGCTTTTATTGGGTTGAGATATGCTTTAGCTGTACTATATCTCCGACCGTTTGTAGCGGTTGCTCCGTAAGGACCAGCTCCAAGCACATTGGGCTCGTTAACATCGGCTACTCTTTTGAAACCTGTTTCTTCCCAAGAACCTAGTAATGCATCAGCAAATGCTTCAGTTGTGTCATTAAAGTAATTCAAAGCTAAAGGTCCATCGTGGCCGTACGTGTTACTAACAGCGGGATTTCGTAGTCCTTTGGCGTTTTGAAAACTTTCAGCTTTTTGGTAATAATGGCGCACAATTTTCGGGTGCCAGTCTTTGTTTCCTTCGTTATACCAACTTTGGAAGTCTGCGTCATTGCCCTTGATGTAAATCATGGCGTTCATACTGCTGCTACCTCCGAGCATTTTTCCTCGCGGCCAAGCAACTGTCTCGTACAAATTTGCTTGATTTGTCTTCTCATTGGGAACTGTAGAGTATTTCCAGTCATTTTCTGTGTCGTATAAGCTTGAGAATAACGCTGGTATCTGAAATTGATTATATCATTCCAAAATGAAGGTATTTTAACAGTTTTTTGTTTAGGTGTTTAATTGCATTTTTTTCGTGTTTAAGGTGCGACCACACCGCCGCGTATACGCAGTGACGCGTCGTAGGCGTCACGTTTTCTCACCGTTTCTTCATACATTTTGTTGCGATTCCGTAACGTCACCGTTTTTTAAGCGGCGGTGTGGTCGCACCCTTAATGGAATTGTCAAGTTTTGTTTTCGTTGTGAAATTGGCAGGCAAACGCAAACGAGCAGTGAGTCACCTTCGCGGATGCGTTGTCAGCCTAGAGAGTTAGAATGAATGCCTTGTTGTTTCACCGGCTGTCATGTTCTCGACGCCGAAACACATCAGCGCGAACAGTGTGGCACAGGTATTGCTTGAGGGCAGGATTAGTAAGTAAGATAGATACCTGCTTAATGGTGCGCCCACACCGCCGCTTAAAAAACGGTGACGTTACGGAATCGCAACAAAATGTATGAAGAAGCGGTGAGAAAACGTGACGTCTACGACACGTCACTGCGTAGGTATACGCGGCGGTATGGTCGCACCCTTAACTGAAACCTTTGGACATATAAAATAACCAACTTGAGCATCTGGACCATTCCGATGTAATTACCTATCTAGTAGATGACTCTATTTGAGTTATGTAAGCAAAAACGGCCTAATAAGCAAGTTAAAATTATCGATTTCCGTAAAATTTATTTTTGCTAATCATGATAAACGTGGCCTTTAGGTCTTGTTACCTTAGGCTCTGTCTACCCCGTAAGGGATAAAGACGTGATTTATGTATGTATGTTATTTTTCCTACGCTTCCTTAGCATTGATAGCCTTTTGGAAAACGCTGGCAGAGTACAAAAAGAGACACGTAAAAGAGCCCTTTGCTGCTTACTCACGAAATAAAACTTTGATTTCAACTTTGAAGCTATTGCCATAAAAAACCAGCTAACTCACTTACAATGCTTTCAGTCGGCGGATCGCCACCAGCCTCGATGAGCAATATTTTCCATTCCTTGATTTCGCTAAGTCGATTTGCGACCACGCAGCCTGCTGACCCCCCACCTATTATTATGAAGTCAAAGTGCTCGAAATCTGTAAAAATATCCCATTTGATTACTCAACCCATTAAGATAAAAGTCGTTTAACGCTCCACCCTCGCTTAAAAGTAACAACCGTTTTATTTGAAAATGTTATGCACGGAAATAAAGTTACAGTTATTTTTATTGCTTGTTTGCGAAACAGTCTAGATAAATAAATAATTATGACACTTAGTAGTCTCTGCCTACCCCTGTGGGAAAGAGGCGTAACGATATGTATGAATGTATTTATAACACTTAGTTCCCTACAATTTTTTTTATTATAAATGCGAAAGTAACTCTGTCCGTATATCTGTCTGTCTGTTACGCTTTCACGCTTAAACCACTGAACCAATTTTAATGAAATTTGGTACAGAGATAGTTTGAATCCCGGGGAAGGACATGGAATAGTTTTTATCCCGGAAAATTGCATAGTTCCCGCAGGATAGCGATAAGCTACTTCAATGCAGACGGAGTCGCGGACAACAGCTGGTAGTTAATAAAATAATGTACCTTGTACGTCTGCATCCGGCGGCCAGTCTTCAGTGATTAAACAATGAACAGTTGATAATAGCACAAAGGTAGAAAGTATTCGTAGTACTACATTAATATCGGACTCTTTTGACAGCATATTGATAACTGCAAAAAAAGAAAAATGGTCTAAACTTTCAAGATTTCGCTAACACTTACCATAAAACTCCTGCCTTAAAATCATCTTCACCAAAATGTATTCTTTCAAATTTTTCTTCTTTTTTCCAGTGGGATGGTTTTGTTTATGTTTTTTTTTAAACCATTAATAAATAAAATATAATATTAATTGAATGAGTTTATTCGTGACAACGACCACTAGTATGTGGTCGAAAAGCTAAGATAATTTTTAAAGATAATTATAATTAAAATTTACTATAACATTATCGTAAAATACAATGAAATTAAATAAAGGTATTTAGTACTAACATGACCAAATTAAACAGGACGACGACGATTTTAAAGGTTTACAAATGAAATTATTAACATTTTTGTGTGGAGTGTTTCATAACATCAACTTATCTGTGTTCTGCATTTAATTACGCGTAAGTAACGTTATCTTACCTACCGTATAAATCCAAACAATGCACAGTATCCAAAGGCACGTTATAATGACACAGTGTCAATAATATTAGCACACATTTTACTACAGAATATACCTGTCTATATAAAACTCAAGAGAGGCCAAGCTTTGTCAAGTCTGCAATGAAGTCTCACTATTAACTGAGTTGATAAAATGTTCCACACTCCGTAGTTAATATGTAAAAACCTTGGTCTCTTTAAATACGGAATGTAAAGTTTAAGGTTGATGCAGGTTGTATAGTTAGGTGAGGTTTGTCTTTAACATGCTAACTGTTTAATTAGGTATTTAGTGTATTTGGGGTTCTGTACCTCTAACATACATACATACCGTCACGCCTCTTTCCCACAGGGGTAAGCAGATACTACTTTGTTCCACTTGCTACGATCCTGACATACCTCTTTCGCTTCATCCACATTCATCAATCTCTTCATACATGCTCGTCGGTTTCAGGTACTCTTGACGTGACCTTTTTCCAAAACGTCCCCAATTTGATCACGGAACGTCCGTCTAGGCCTTCCCCTCCCAACGTACACATTCACACTCCCCATATAAATCTGTTTAGTTAATCTTCTTTCATCCATCCTCTCTACGTGACCAAACCAACTATCAGGATAAAAAAAACCCTTATAGGTACATAAGATAAAATGTATAAGATGACTTCGTTGTCAGTCTGTCTGTCGATCAAGACCCTTTTTCTCAAGAATGCGTATATAGGGATATAAAGTAGAAATTAATACCCAATACTAAACTTAGTTCTGCGGCCCCTTATAGCTTGCTTGAAGAAAATCAACTCTCCAAGTCAATGCAATCTACAGATACAGCCGTAGGCTTATTGTCTAACTCGCTCGCAATCGCCATCGTGTTCATTTTGACAGTTCATGTATGAGCTGACAATTGGCATCGGAATCAGCTAGCTGTCACATTCATACTAGAACTGTCAAAATGAACACGATGGCTATTGCGAGCGAGTTGTACAATAAGCCTGCCGGTTGAAAGGGTAATATACTGACATAAAATTATACCGTTTTTGGTAATCGGTTGATAAGATACAGCCTGGTAACAGACAGACAAACAGACAGATGGACAGTGGATTCTTTGTAATAGGGTCCCGATTTACACTTTGGGTACGGAACCCTAAAAAACACCAACCGCCCTTGACACGTCATTATCAAATTGAACGGTTAATGACTTGTTGGTGTTCAATCAATTCTATTGCAGCAAAGTTGACTTTCGTACGAGTATACGGCAATTATATATGCAATCCGTTAATTTTATGCAAATATTTATAATGTATCGTGTTTGAAACAGAAACCGGGTCAATGTCAGTACGCTAATTAGCATATGTTATGTTGGATGATCAAATACTGTTATCACTATCACTGTCATGGCAGACGGACGGATGGATGGACAGCTAAGACACCTCAGAAGGGTCCCGTTTTATCTGTCTGAGATAAGGAACCCTAAAAAGTATTTATAGAATTCCTCGTTGACTGATGACTTTAAAAATTAATAAATCGCAATCATTGATATGCTATTGTGACTAATCTGCGATTGATTTAGTATTACAACTATGCAAATCAATACGTTTGCTTCGTAAACACAGTTCAAGGTAGCAAATAAAAAATATTATGCGCACTAACAAAATGAGCTCACTTTATATGAGAGTTAGCAGCGTGAAAATCTGTAGAATAGGTACAGTCTTTATGATATTACTAGCTTCTGCCCGCGACTTCGTCTGCGTAGAATTAGCCGTACACTAAGCAGCTATGACCTTTAACATGTATATCGCTATCCTGCGGGAACTTTGCAATTTTCCGGGATAAAAAGTAGCCTATGTTTTAATCTAAGGTACCAGCTATCTTCGTTCCAAATTTTATCCAAACCCGTCCAGTCGTTTTAGCGTGAAGAAGAAACAAACATACACACTCACTCACTCACATCGTTACATCATCACAAACTTTCGCATTTACGAGTATAATATTAGTTAGTAGAATTATTAAATTTAAATGAATTGTTGTTTAATTTGCGAACATAACTTACTTATATATAGGTACCCAATTATACTGAAATGAGTTACTTTCGGTGGGTGGTTGATATTAAATATGAATAAAGGGTCCATTTGGCGCCACTCTCTATTCAGGATGTATTTTACAAGTTCATTCGTTGCCGAAAATACCTTCTCTAAAATGTCTACTAGCTCTTCGAATATAGGAGGTAATAAATACGTCGCAAATTTTAGGTCAAGCCTATTTATTCGTACTTTGGAAATAAAAACAAAGTAATCATGGACATCCCAATTTAGAGAAAATAATTGAGTATGGTAAATAAAAAAAAACCGGCCAAGTGCGAGTGGGACTCGCGCACCGAAGGTTCCGTACCATTATCTATAAATATCTATTAACCAGTGTAAGCAGAGCCCTGTACCAAAGCAAAATGTATGCAGTGTGGGGTCACTTTATAATTGGTCACTGATATAATACAGACATACATACATATTTACGGTTTTCGCAATTATTCCTTAATCTGTGCTATAAGACCTACCTTCATACCAAATTTCAAGATTCTGCGTTAGAGGGAAGTACCCTGTAGGTTTTGATTCCCTTGCGAGTTTCGAAAATTTGCGGCATAAACGGCTGTATTTTTTTGATTGCGTTGACTTAGAAGTTTGATTTTTTCACAACTCCAAGGGACAGTATATAAACCTGAAAATTTGATATAAATTTCAGCTTGATACTTTGACGCGTTCCTGAGAAAAAGGGTCTTGACTGACGGACGGACGGACAACAAAGTGATCCTATAAGGGTTCCGTTTTTTTCTTTTGAGGTACGGAACCCTAAAAATCATACGGCAACACAAGCTAAACCCGTTTTCTCACCGTTTCTTCATACATTTTGTTGCGATTCCGTAACGTCACCGTTTTTTATGCAGCGGTGTGGTCGCGCCCTAAATCGACAACCGTTATTTATTCGTCTTGATACTTTGTTAAACCTGGTTTTGAGGTGACTGTTTCATACATTTTGACACTTGTTAACCCTGGATATAGAAGTTTATATTTCTCGATGTTCAAAACAAAACGCATGAAAGAATCAAAGGCTTGGCGCGATTATCAGAGAGCATTTTATAGTAAAAAATATAGACAAGGATGTTCATTTGAAATTGATATAAAAATAAGAAACTATCTTAAAACTTGATTTATAACCTCTTTATAACGGAGAAATTTTATTGAAAAATAATATAATAATCATTTATTTGCATTAAATGTGGTTAACAAAAGGTCTTTGGCAATAATTTTTAAAAAGTTCACACATTTAGCCGAATTACAGCATGCAAAATATACACATCTATACATATAATAAAATTGTAACAGGTTGATGTCTGTACATAGGAGAAATTACAGAAAAAATAAATTGAGGGGGCTCTATATGCGCCACAGAAGCCAAAAATACAACTTTTAGAATTTTTGTCTGTCTGTCTGTCTGTCTGTCTGTATGTTTGTTACCGCGCTACGCAAAAACTACTGCACCAAACTGAATGCGGTTTTTTTTATTGTATTTCTGGAGGTCTAACTTAAACTCCCATGTCGCGTTTTTTTCGAAATTCCACCTAGAAGTCGAGATATAAAACAAAAAGGGGGGGTCCACCAAAAATATTTTTTGATACATTATTTATTGGGATACCAAATGAAAGAGGAAGAAGTCCTGAGTTCAAAAATGTAGTACATGTATGTTATAATAATACTAAGCAACAGAATAATAATAAAGTTTACTATGGGTTAATTAGTTGATCTATTTGTTAATAGATGTCGCATTATGCATGTCATTTTTCCTAAGGCTAACTACATAAATGAAGTATTTATCTATTTTCAGGCTTCTATACTTCAAAATTTGTTGTCCGTCTGTCCATCCGACCGTTTGTCTGTCAAGACCCCTTTTATCAGTAACGCGTAAAAGTTAAATGTAAAGGTAATCAAATCATAATAAAGTTTTTATCTATTGGACAACAGATGGCTCGAGTTGTATCATATTTCGATATGATTTTAAGTATGTTTTTATTTAATGTAGTTTATTGACATTCTAAAAATATACTCAGTTAATTTGAAGCAATATTTAAAAAATATATCCGATTTAAATCAAGTTTTTTCTGCAATCATATTATTTCATATGTGTCCAATAGATGTCGCTGTAATGGAAATAAACAAGGTATCGTTATGCTGTTACAATTTCAATAAGAAACTTTTAAAGATATTCACGTAGGATGCTATGCGTATCAGTACCTCTACTAGAGTTAAAAGACGTAGGTACGTCCTTAAAAGTTCTGACTGGGATCCCGTTTGTTCACATCATTCATGAATTATGAAGGTTGCTCTTAAAGTATACCACACACAGCTAAAATCAAATCTAACTGTAGTAACTAATATTGTTATTATATGTCTTCTATGTCTGTCTATGTTAGGATAGGATGAGGCTCTGCAAACACTGGGTACAGTATTCACTTGCCAAATTTGTAAGGAACCCTCGGTACGCGAGTCCAACTCGCACTTGGCCGATTTTTTAAAACAAACTTTCTTCACGTCTTCACGCTTAAAGCACTTCTTAACCAATTTTTATGAAATTAGCTCAAGAGATAGATAAATAGACCTATAGTTTAAAAAGTTTAGGAAATGTACCTACTTACACTCTTGAATGGGGGTGAAAGTTTGTTTGAAAATTTATCGTTTGAAGGATATTTTATTTTAAAAAAAATTACGGGGTGAATTTGCGTAAAGGACAGTTAGTTAACTAACAAATTAACGAACAAAATCTTGAAAAATTACTTAGATACTGGATAAGAAGCTGAATATTGGAAAGGTTTATGTGAATCCATACTATTAATGAATTATGTGATGGTACGCGTGTCTGTTACCTCTTCACGCTTTAACCGCTGATCAGATTTAAACGGGTATGGATGGATATAGTTATGTTCCTAGGAAGGACAAAATAGTTTTTGATATCAGTAATTATCCTGTAAGGATGTGAAAACGGGGGTAAAATTTACTACGAAAATGCGATACTTGAAGGATAATATAATTTGTGCTCTAATTGATACTTTGCCACTAAAAATGTCCTACCCAAAATTCTAATTCCACGCAGACGAAGTCGCGGGCAAAAGCTAGTTAAATCTAAAATCTCTTATGGCATGCAAAATGTACACAAGCTTCAATTGAAAAGTGCCTACCTAGTTAAAAATTAGACAGGTTTAACGGTTAAAGCATAATTTAATTCAAAACAAAGTGTTATTACCGCAATTTGCTTAACGATCATTCAAATGATCACATATGGTTGTTCAAAATTTAATTAAACGATGCCTTATCGTATTTTAAATCGGTTTTTCAAAGTTTGTTGTTACATCCAGCAAAATTTTAAAATGATAATATTAAACAAACACAGTGTCAAATAAAGTAATTCCCACCCTCTGTTTACTTTAACGCTTCATGGTATGAACTGAACCTTTTTTATTATCTATGTACACGTTTTTATTAATATGAAAATGCTTGTTAAGTATCTGCGAAGTAATTTTACCGACACGCTTTTTAATTCAGCGCCTGCGATATTTATGACTTTATTCTTAAATTAAATTTCTGTTGGAGTACACATTTTTTCGTGGAAACAAATTTCGTTGATGAATAAAGGTCTACAGGTGTATACTATGACCAAGTTGTTTTAAACGTATAAAATGTAGGGGAAATTCGGATTTTCTCGGAAGGGAGACTTCTATATCGACTTGAAATTCAAGTCAAATTTTGTGCTACTGCACCGTTGATACTCGTGTCATACTTGTAGGTACAGTCGAGGGCATAAATATCTATACAAACATTATGTCAAATTATATATGTCACCAGCCTTATTGTTTTTGCCATTAGGTTGTATAGATGGTGTTGACGTCTTGGTAACGGACGTATATTTTCATGCCCTTCACAAATAAGCCTCGCATTTGATGTAAACTCAAAAGTACCTATACCAATTTTCCGAAATATTTTCGAATTTCAAATCTCCCAACAGGTCAAGTCTACGGAGATTCCCTAGATAAATACTGCGTCGGGTGCACGTGCACTCCAAAATACAACATTCACTTAAGGAACACAAACCAACGCGCTTCTGGATTTTTAATCAAATTCCTGTACAGATAGTCTCTTGTGTGAGTTTTTAATACGAACATCACGAAAAAAGTCTCGCGTTTTACGAAAAACTTGACAGCGCCACTAGCTGCCGCTATTACCTATAACGGCACCAAATAAAATCGTGTTTGACACTTCTACACCAACGAGACTTTTGTTACGACGATAGATTTGATAGACTAAACGCTCTGAACCTTTACTTTTAAATTAGAATTAGAAATTGCCACAGAACTTAAAACACGCGGCTACCCATCATCAAGGTAGTCATTGCCCGAAACATTTTTTAGCAATAGCAAAGCGACCATTGCTATTAATGTAATATTCATATTTTGTATTTGCGGTTTACGGAATCTAACGGATTGGCTTTAAAGTTTGTCTACTTTTTGGTTATTTAGATTTAATAATAAAGAAAAATAAAAACAGAAATTTTGTTATATCCTCATCATCACCAGCCTATATACGTCCCACTGCTGGGCACAGGCCTCCTTTCAGAATGAGAGGGCTTGGGCTACAGTTCCCACGCGGGCCCAGTGCGGATTGGGAACTTCACACACTCCATTGAATTTGCTATTTGGGTTAAAATTCTTTTCGTTGCAGTGTTTGAATCCAGTTAGGCAAATTTACAAAAAAATAAAAAATAGTAAAAAAATAAACTTTTTGAATAAGTATGGATTAATTATTTTCTGAAGATAATAATAAAGTAAAGAGCATCTACGTTTATTATTGTACCATTTTGGAATTTTAAATATTAATGTGATGGGTATGAAAATTAAACCACTCTGTCACTAAACATCTGGTTTTTTTTTTGTATTTTTTTATTATAAATCAATTCAAAAATTACATTTAGTTCAATTATTTGAACACCTTGTAATTAAGATACGTAATAATCAATAGCAAAAAATAACAAAAACTAATTAAATTTAAATCTTTGAATACCACTATGTCACAAAGTTACTTTTTGCAAATACAAACATCAATTTATTTTATACTTTAATT
The DNA here is from genome assembly GCA_963854515.1 of Pandemis heparana. Taxonomy (NCBI): domain Eukaryota; kingdom Metazoa; phylum Arthropoda; class Insecta; order Lepidoptera; family Tortricidae; genus Pandemis; species Pandemis heparana. The sequence continues at coordinate 11,748,229 of OY978013.1, read as the reverse complement.
ATTAAAACCTTTATAATAGTTACATGTTGATGACTACTATAATTATATATAAAATAATATATGGTTATGCCTAAGCTAACACTTAACAAAAAGCAATGAAATGGAAAATAGTCTTCACGATATTAGGGACAAAAAACGTGACAGAGTATTCGCAGTAACGTGACAGAGTGGTTTTTTACATAAAATCAAATAAAAATTAACTATAAATTCCAAATTAAATCATTAAAGTTATTATATAATAATTATACAAGTTCCTATTAATGTCTATCAGTCTTTAAATCTGTCATAGAGTAGTAAAATTTGTATTTTTTGTACCATTAGTATAATCATTTTTCATTAGTGTAAATTTTTCATCGTGTCAAGTATAGTATACGTTTTTGCATTTTTAGTTTTTCGAAGTTCACGGTTTCCATTTTCTCGATATCTTATCTCTCTCTCGATTTCTCGATCTCCATCATCTCGCAAAAAAACCTTGGATTTTCTTAATCAGCATGTTTGTCTGCCTGCAACAACCCTCTATCGTAAATTTCCTTGTTGCAGGCCCAAGCTCTCTTTTATTATACTATGTTGCTTCATTTTGGATTTTCTTATTGCTTTTTCTTCAAATATGGACTGTAAGAAACGTTTACGCTTCAGATCTGTAGTCATCTTATAATGTTTTCGAAATGCACTTGGGAGAACTTCATAATTTATCCTCTTTATTTGTTTTTATCCTCTTCTGTATTTTTATATATGTTTTTATTTTTATTTTGAGCTCGGTGATATCTTTTTTTATACTTTTCACACTTTGTCTGTATTTTTTTTATCTCTTGCAAATGTAGATTTTCCCTGACCCGTGTTCGATCTCGACGTACTATTATCTTCTATTTTCGTTTTTATTGGACTGCACAGAAGAAGGAGTGTCCTCACGAGGTCTTCTTGGCGGAGAATATGGAACAGGTGACATTGCAGGCGTATCTTGTAGGAGACTATGCAGAGTTCTTATCTTATTTTTTCTTTTATTATTTGTTATCCGCCATTTTTTCTTAGCTAATCGATTTTCGTGAGCTGTCATATCCTTTACAAGCTTTTTTCTTGCATGGTAACGTTCCAAGTCAATTTTTTTACTTCAGCTACTTTTGCAGCATCATTTTCTCATTTATCTCTGCAACGCCGCTGTCTTTCCGCTGCTGACATCGCCATTTTGTTTTTGTTGAAGTCTGTTAACAAGATAATGCACATCGTAATTATAGACATTTTTTGTTTCTATTTAAAAAAGACGATTATAATGTATTTTACAACTTCGTCACTACAAGCAACAACTCTGTCACGGTGTGTTGTGACTGAGTTGTATTGTGACTGAGTTGTAAATTTTAGAAGTCTGATGAAATTAAAAATACATGTGTTGAATATAGCCTAATTCGAATTTCGTTATTGAAACTAACAACAATGAGTAAGATACTCCTTTAAAATTAACAACAGAATCATTAAAAAATTAGATAAAACTTACGTGACCGAGTCGACGACGCCAAAATACACGCACCCCCTCTGAACACTCGCGGTCGACTAATAAGCCAATGGCGACGGTTGGGCAGCGGGGAGGGGAAGGGTTAACACGGGATTTTGTGGTTCATAACTTACTTGAGGACAAGCATCGCAAAGACGTAAATCCAAATACCTATTTAGCGTGACAGAGTATAGTCTAAAATATGTTATTATACTGGGACATAAAATCGTAATTTTAGTAAAAATACGTAAAAATTATAAAAGATTTTTTTATTATCATATAAATATCGGTTAATTATCAAATTAATTATAAAAAATAAAAATTAACGGCCTTTCTATAGAAAAAAATGTGATCACGACTCAAAAACTTATACCATTGGTAGCCTGGGACAACGGTTGATAGTTCGAAAAACAACTCCGTCACGGCGAATGTCTACTTCGTCACGCTGTTTTTTTCAATAATTATGACTATTTTATTTTAGTTTTTGACTTATAATGATAACATATCCCATATATTTGACGATAACGTGACATATTAGCAATTAAAATGGGTTGCAATATTTTAAATACATTAAAAATATTGTAGGACATGTTTCAATGCAACGAAAAAAATTTTAACCCATTTACTTGTTATTTACTTGAAGTTAATTTGATTAATTGGTTCTAAAGAGTACTGGTTCTGTGGGGATGCTTCGAGTCCAACTTTAACTTTAGTTACGTGTTTAATCTAGCAGGAATTGGTAAATCAATCCTTTTCGTTTAAAGACAGAAGAAACTTAAATCACTATTCACGCGGCGGGTAAATGAACGGAAATCGCTCTCAATCGGGATGCTTTGTTTAAACTTTGCATGGCGTAGTCGGATAAGAGCGCTTTACGGAAGCTGAGTGTGTTGAATGAAGCTGTTGTTTTCGAACTATTCTGTATGTTTTTATGATGATGCGTTTTGTTAGTGTTATTTGTTGACGGTATGATGTCTTGGAGCAACATACGACACCTCTTACGCATTAGATCGTATTTCTAAATAAACGATTTTTCAGGAAAACGATTAGGTATAAGAAGTTTTCCTGTATTTGGAAGCCGGAATATAAATACTGCTTTAAACTTTCGAGAACCTTTGCCTTTGCCTTTGCTCAGCAGTGGGACAATATAGGCTGAAAAAATTAAAATAATTAAAATAAATATCATAATTACGCCAAATTTGGCCTTTAGGTTTTGTTACCTTAGGGTTTTGTCTACCCCGTTATGTATGTATGTGCATGTATCATAATTGTGCAGATTTTGGAACTATAGCAAAAACTTCAATTTACGACTCGTAAAGTCGTATAAGAAAATTACAACCTTTTGCCACTGATCGGGTGCATTCCGTAAAGTTGAATGTCGTAAATACGATTATGCAAAGGGATATGCTTTCTTATTAATACATGAAATGACATAATACAATACAATACAGTACAAATACTCTTTATTGAACACTAAAAATCAGAATCATAATGTAGTGTGCAGAAAAATAAAATTGTTATTTTAGTACAATGACGTTCTAAAGCTTAAAAAAAAAACAATTACATAGGTACCTAATAAAATACAAATGTTGTAAGTATTAACTTTTACAAACATTATAATATAACAATATTCACCATTGTCATCAGAGCTGTAACATTAATACATTGGAGATATTTTCGCGGCACCGACCACTTAATACTTTATCACGATTCATATTTAACACTGCCAACATTATATGGATCTATGGTCTGAAATAAATGTTTTTTTTTTTTTTTAATGTACTCGTATTTTTGACAGGCACATTTTTCCGACAGCAATTCGATAGAAGCATAGGTACTTTGTTTGCAGTTATTATGATTATTATTTATTAATTTATAAGTACTGTTGTGCTAACTGTACTATCCTATTCCTTTCTAATCGCGGTTTGATAATACCTACCTACTTAATTTTTTTATTTTTACAACTTATCCAGCTACAACAGCGGCATTTTATCTCTCTATTTTTCGGAGAAACAATGTAAAGTTATCCATTTATCTTATCTCAGCTATCCTTTTCATTACCTGAATTAACATTTCATCGTTTAGAAACTCAAAATTTTGTTCAAACATACTTTAATTACTTTGCGTCAGTTGAAGGTTTTGTTTTATTACATCGGTGTACACTATGAAACGTATTAAAACTCGTACCATTTGTTGTTTTAAATTTTCTAAGCCCTTCGTTAACAGGTACACAGTTATTGCGCTAAATTGTAATAAAGAACAACATAGGTATTGTAAAATAAACGCAACGTTTCAACTCGCAACACACTTACGATAACAAATTCTGAAGTTTACCTTTGTCTCAGTAAACAGTTGAAAAACAGTACCACATACATACATACATACCGTCATGCCTCTTTCTTACAGAGTAGGCAGATACTACCAGGCCCCTCTTCTCCACTGGGCACTATGGGCACGTGCCCAGGGCCCCGCGATCGAATGGGGCCCCCTAGTTCCTGCCAGATTACCAAATGATAACCGATATTTAGGTCATAGGGGCCCCATGATCCTAATGTGCCCAGGGCCTCAAATAGTTTAAAGACGGCCCTGGATACTACTTTGTTCTACTTGCTACGATCCTTACATACCTCATCATAATAAAACAGCACTTTGTGTTAAAAAAATACGGACATGTTGTTTATTGTCTTACTCTACGTTTACCATTATAAATTATCAATATTTTATACAGTAGGTATGTACCGATTTCTTATTGTAGTGATTTGGGGTGTTCAATGAAAAAAATATCTGTACCTACTTAACAACGAAGTAAAAATGTTACAAAAACTCTTCTGATTGTAATGTGTTCTTTTTTTTTCAAAATTGTGATTGTTTTAATTTTTTTTTTATCAGTATTACAGAAATTTAATTATTATCAGTATCGACGAGAAACCATCTATTTACAATACCCCCAGCATTATTCAAATAACGTGACAGCAAGTTCACACCTTCCACGTGTACTTAATCACAAACAGCTATTGTCACAAGGTGAGGTGTGTAAATTACGGTTCCGTAGGAAAATATGGATAAGAAGTAGCTTAAAGTTCGTGAACTCTTATAATGCTGTTCGAGTTTAACCCCTTAGAGTGAGTGAGACAGCAAATCAAACCCGAATAGCATTCTAAGAACTCACGGACTGTAGGTACGTATTGTGCTATCACAGAGATTCACCTTTTACATAATGAAGTTTCATCCAAATCTTTTAGCCGTTTCAGCGTCAAAATGTGACTTAATATTACCAAACTTTCACGTTCATTATATTGTAAGCCACATTAGTATCTTATCGATATAATTTGTGTGCTGTTGCTCAAAGGTAGTATAGTACTAATCCAAACGACGATGGTAAGGTTAGTAACTCAGTTTGTACTGCTTCGTTACTGTACAGCGAAACACGATTTTGAACTCAATCATGTTAATTTATCTTAACTCCGCTGAAACGATATGTCGACGATGAATTGAAACCACAAGTTTCTACGATGGTTTCATGGTTTCAATTTCACAAATCCAAGGATAATTATATAGTTTATAAAAGTGCTATAGTTCATAAAAGGCGCTGATTTACTTAGCGAAATTTTTTAATAGGCAAGTAGGTATGAGGTAGAAATCGACTTAGATTTCTTATTTTGTCGAGTGGTTTCGTTAATATTCGGAATTGATACATCTGGTATGCATAGTATTAGCGCGTCAAACAAAACTCTCCACATTTCCACCATTTTAAACAGCTAAATAAGTAAACAATTCTATAGCTACATTTTGTTTATCATGTTTTGTCTGAGTCTGACGTAAGCAATATGAATAAATAATATTATAATTAAATCAGATATTTTTTATAAGAATAAGGCACTAAGCTTGTCCCACGCACCGCCGGCGAGTAGCGAGAAGCGAGCGTTTTTTAGTAGGTATGGAAATTTTGTCGCTTTTGTCGCCGGGCGGTAAAAGTTCCATACTAAAGAACACTAGCTTCTCGCTACTCGCCGGCGGTGGGACAAGTGCCTTACTTAGATGTACGGTAAATAAGCGGTCAAAAAAAGTTACGATCTTTTTAAGTATTAAGGGTGCGACCAAACCGCCGCGTATACGCAGTGACGTGTCGTATGCGTCACGTTTTCTCACCGTTTTTTCATACATTTTGTTGCGATTTTTAAGCGGCGGTGTGGTCACACCCTAAAAGTATGTTTTTCCTGTGTCTCGCAAAGCCCAATCATGTCGATGTAACGAATGTTAAGCCAAAATAAGCTTATCAAACATTTCCAAAAGTCAAAAGTCAAAGTCAATAGTCAAAAGTTTATTTTGCAAATAGGCCGCCAAGGGCTCTTTTACTTGTCTTTTTTTGAATCTACCAGCGCATTCGGTAAGAAGAATTGCCAAGAAGAATGCGCCGCAAGAAACTTGGCAGAAAGTCATTTTTTCAAACTAAAATAGATTTACAATAGTACTTAAATTCTACTTAACTTACCTATAATACAATTAATACATTTTATAAAAGGTTAAGGTTCAAACAACGAGACTAGCTTTACAAAGTAGATCATTAGTTTTCAAAAACATTGCATAAATGCATTGAAACCGCTTTCCCCAGACTCGCAAAACTTCCCGCGCACCTTTGTTCTTTTACAAAGGATCTCATTTTTTACCGCACAACTCAGAGTCAAGAAGTTCTATCTAACATTGCTTTGAAATAAAGGGTGTAGGTGAGATGCGGTGAGAACAAGTTAGACAGACTTTTGTAAGGAGCTCTATATTTTACGTGAACCGCCTTCGAGTTCTGATAACATTGCCTTACGTTTTGCTCTAGTTGTTGTGGAACAATAATAAGGTTGTTAACAGATGTTGCCAGTAGTCTTTAGTATGTAAGTAGTGGCCAAGTTTCTTGGTAATTGGACCGTGCGCGATGCAATAAAGTAATTGCTTGTTATTTTCTTTATTACAACAGCTTTCATAGAAATGAATCTGCTTTCTGCTAGGTATGATCATATTCTAGACAACAATAAATAATGGTTATTTTGTTATACAAGGGGGGAAAGTTGTATTTTACCTGCGAGTGTTCATTTGAAACACGAGCTAGCGAAAGGATTCTATGATTGACCACGAGCGAGGCGAGTGGTTCAAAAATAGAATCCTGAGCGTAGCGAGTGTTTCAACACACGAGACGTAAAATAACTTTTCACCCGTATATCGGCCATTCTCATAGCAGGCAATTTTTGGACGTCCGAGCAAATATCGCAGGCTTTCTTAGGCTTTTTAGACATTTTATTATTTTTCATAGTTAGTATGCGACCCATTCTAGCTCGCACAATAAGATTTTGCACGATAATATAATTATAACTATTTAAAAAAAATACTAAAACCCCATTCTCCTAAGCTCCGTTTAGCGAGCGGACTCCAAAATTGAGAACAAAACCTTGTGTAACTTTGTAAAAACTGCCGGTAGCCAATGTTAGGTATTTTATTATTCAAGTCAACTAGTTGGACTACATATTAATTATAATTAACAATAACGGTAAGCTCTTACTCATATAATTTTGATTTTTTTACCGCGCGAGCGAACTTCCATCTAAACTCCGTCAATGGATATAAAATCACAAATTACACTACTATTTGTAAGCTTACGCACAACCCAGTAGGGCTGTGCGCTAGTGTTCTGCCTGGTCCCCGTCGTCATCTAGGTCGGGTGCAGGCATGGCGTTTAGGGCCAAAATTACGAACATATATATCTAAACTCCGTATTGTGTTTCCCGTCTCTACTAAACTCCGTTTAGTTGTTTTATTTTTTACTGGTATTCTTCTGTATCTATTTGTCTTGCTATCGTTATAGCTCGTTATCCTATGTTAACGACGTGTTTGCTGCAATTCCCTTAAATGCATCCATCACTAAATAAAAAATCGAAAATGGCTTTCTCCCTAAGCTCCGTAGACTAAACTCCGTCGTATTTTTGATAAGAGTTTAGAAAATTAAACAAAATCTGATTGTTTTTGTACATAAAAATCGTTTATTATAGCACTCACTTTTAAGTACCGATGTTTTCGTGTTTAAGAAGTACACATTTTTGAAAATATTTATTTATGGTTTCTATTGACAGGATCTTCATGTTCCATTGAATTATGACACGGGGTTCGCGTTACATGGTGTATATCTTATTTTTCGATCATAATATTTGATTTTTATTTAATTTAATCAAATAAGTAATATTTTATTCATATTTAATGTATATCGATGTCTCAACTCCGTCTTGATGAAAAATCAATGTGTTATAAATCATAAACTAATTGGTTTATTTAATGGCCAAAAGCACAGAAAAGCTTCTTGTGGCATAGATTTTCACAGTTTACTTCAATTATATTCATAAATGTAAAACTCAAAATCAAGACGGAGTTTAGGCTGAGAGCACGTTTTCCTGAGAATGACCGATATAGCACAAAACTTTTCACCTCACTACAGCGAGGAAAATAAGTAAAGAGTTTGTACTATCACTCATTTTTAATAACAAAATAACTCGAAAAACTTGCGAATATTTAACATTGACAGCTTAATGGAAAAGTTTTGACTTAAGTTTTTTTAATTATTTGAAAAAAAGAAAACATTTATTCTTGGTATAAATTACAGAAAAAAAAGAAGTAACAACATGAGAACATACATACATATATTTCGGATGCGTTTTGTTCGCATATTGACTTACTTGGACTGTCAGAACATTTTATCCGTTTTTATAAGAAAAAATGAAGGTTAATGTTGAATGCTGATATTTATGAAATAAAATAAAGTTGTAAATACTGTATTTAGTGTTTTTACTCGATGCAATTAATTAATTGTCATGTTAAAAATTCAGCACTTTTAATGTTTTACGTTTTGTTAGCTGTCAAATATCACTTAAGCTGCCTTCAAATGTCAAAATATCTCTATAGTCTGTGGTCAAAACCCTTTCTCCACATGTGGATAAAAAGCGATTTTCTCAATAGATGTCAAACAAACATAAAGAGCTTTCCGAGCTAGTGAGGTGAAAATGTGTTTACCTACTTACATTGCAATGTATGTTATAGTTTTACAAGCTTTTTCCTTCCCGTTTATCTCGGCTCTGTTTGTTTGTTGGTTAAAATTCTTCAAGTCAATTTTGTTGGTCACATTAGTTACATTGAAATTATGTAGGTACACATAATATAAGATGTATGATAATGCTAGTACGAAGGCAAAAAATATTTTCACAATACAAACTTGTTGGGATTCCGTACAAAAGAGTCCAAAGCAATAAACGGAATCCTTATAATAATCACTCTAAGAAATGAGTAAAGGCAATTTTTTAGCCTATTATAATTTCCCACTGCTGGGCAAAGGCCTCTCCTTATTTCTGCCAGTCGTCCCTGTCAAGAGCAGGCATTAAATTAAGTAAATTATTATTTTTTCTTAGCAAAAACACAACTTTTTAAATAGGTACCTAACATTAGTTAAGAACCGTCGCGTATACAAGACTTTAAGAAAAGCCTGGATTTCACAACAAAACGCATTTTTGACTGTCAAAACTATTTTATTCATAGTATGACGTAATAAATCTATATTATCACAGGAATCCATTCAAAGCCATGAGTATGATACAATGTTTATTGTAACAGGCAAAAAATGACAATAAATCTTCGGATATCTGTATAGTGCGCCTCAATCTCGCTAACCGCATAGGTGAGGTACAGCAACCTACTTTAGCAAGCAGAGTCTACTTTGTTCCGTGTGAAATAAAACATTTTGAACCAAAATAAAATGAAATGATATAACGTCACTTGGTTTAATCATTATGTTCATTTTCTCGAAAGTTCTTTTTTTACAACATTTAGAAGCTCTGAAGTCAAGTCGTTATTCTTCAATATTGAAGAACATAAGTCATGTTTAAAGAGATTCATAATAGATAAGATTTCACATGTGTAATGTGCGTTTTCTACATAAAACATTATTCGATCAAACGTTAAAAAAAGGTAACCTCACCTATTCTGATAGTATTTGAGACAACAAACGGGTACGAGATATTTGTTGTGATTGTGACAGAAAACGCACGCCGCGCCAAGCCATTACTAAGTCCAGGGGCCTTACCATGACGTCTTAATTCCGACTCAGTTCAGGTTTTAGCTGTCATTTTTAGTATGGATCTGACAGCGAGCGGACCTAAACTGAATCGCATTAGGACGTCATGGTAAGGCAGCACGGAGCAGCATGAAGCTGAAGGACTTTGTTTTATAATATGTAGTAATTTTGTTTGATAAACATGGCGTCTGTATTTTCGATGGAAAAACGTAAAAACTTCCGCGGCGGGCACGCACGGCGAGGCGACGTTTACAAATCGGGCCCATTTTTCACACGCATCTGATTAAAGTTTTCGCCAAGATCTGCAGATGGGATGCGTGTTTCCCTAGCTGGGACGCTTCGAGATGTCCTGCGGAGGCATGTAATGGGCTTATGTGTAAATAGTGATATATCTACGTTATACGGAACATGTATTGTACGACCTACCTTTAAATTAAATAAAATTAGATCAATACCGTAATTTTCCTTAATAATTCCAATGCCAACAAAGTATGCAACTAATAAAGCAAAGGCTGCTTTAGAAGCCTGCGATGGTTACCGAATTTCTTCTCAAAATAATTGGGTACGAATAACTTCCAATTGTTCAATTCAATCCAGGAGAGAAATTTCTCTGTTGTGGACCTTGTTTATATAAGCCACACGAATCCCACAATATAAAAAGTCAAGCCAAACAACCGCACTGTGCACCACTATGTGTTGTTACATCTCCATACCTGGTGTCTGTAGGTACCTAGTGTGCAACAACGGCGACAACGGCGGCATCAAGAACAACGCCTGACAACGAAGTTTTGAGCAACCACCTGGAAAGTGGGGGGAAGCTATTGTAGCGTCGCTAGCGCCACCTAGTTAAACGTCATAAACGGCTAAAAAATCTAATGTATTTTTTTTTGTGATTTGTGTCTGTTTCTTTATATTTGTACAATAAAGCATTTACTTACTTACTTTTACTTACTTACGATTTCCAACTCTCTTCCTCCTGTCTTCGGTTCCCAGGAAAATTGTTTGCCTATATACAGTAGCCTCTCTCAGCAATTGAAACTTAACCAAACTCAAAACCCATTTAATTTTCGACTCAAAGATCTATTATATCCTTCAGACATCTCATAAACATGGTAAACGTTTACCGACCACTCAGTAAAATGGATAGTTTAATACATAATATAATATTATAATAGTAAAATATGATTATACGACCGCATACGTGAAAAGGGTTCTACAGTTCAACGCAAATAAACATAGGGGCCATGAGATTGGGAATTTAGTAAGGACGGCGGACGAAGTTTTACTGGCCGTGGGAAGAGGGAAAAATGTTCGGGTTGTTTAGTCTTTTGGAGAAAATGATGACAAATAAACGATTCGTTTCTGTATAGTTATAGTGTATTTCTAGTGTAGTAAATAATGATTGGCCATCGGGTAAACTCTGAAACGATTTCTGCTCACGAAATATCAATCGATTATCGAAAAAAATGTTTTACGTGTTTATTTATGCCCATCAACGTGAATCTTTATCATCATCTTGACATTAAACATTGACTATATAGTGGCCATATTATAGCACGTCATTATTTATTGTCTACATCATCTTCAATAAGTCGAATCCTTTAGTGGCGCCCAATGTGGGGCTAACAGAAGTACTTACCGCTAGTTAAAATATTCCTGTAAAAGAGCTGGCATTGTGCAATAATTTCACATGCAGACCTATCGATTGGATGCAACTGTAACGCCCTATATGGTACGTTTTGAAAAGTTTCTACAGTTTATCCACTAAATTAATTACCTTTAATAATATAATAATCATCACAATATCATAATACTTTAAAAAGCGGAAACAAAATTTAAGAGCGTTTATCCCTACTGAGCTGGCAACGTCGCATTTTTGGTGTTTTTTTATGATTATTTCACGGAAATTGAAAGCTTCAAATGTGCGTCTGTAGTGAACTTCGTTTTTAGTATAATATGTCCAATGCAATGATTAAACATGATGGACTTTTATTTTCGTATTAAAAGGATAAAATAATATAACTATGAAATAATCGTAAAAAATCACCAACAATGCGACGTTGCCAGCTCAGTAGGTAGGAATGCACCTTCTTAATCTTTAGTCTTCAATAAAGTTGTTTAGCTTGTAGTTGTTTTGATTTTATTCTGTAAACAGCTTCTATGCAAGCCTAAGGGCAAACCCAAAGATAGGGGGTTGATTAACCAGTCGATCAACCTTTATTTTTGTATATTTATTAAGATAGCTTTATAAATCTATTTCTTTTCACTCTCAAGTCTCGACACATGCTGACTGTCACTTCAATGTAAACTGAACTTTTTCATTTTCACCTTTTATTTTATGAATATCGCAATGTGTATTTATATATGTTACACTGTACGGCATGTTATTAAATGTTGCCAGCACAGAGTATTAAATACCATAAAAGCAAGCGATGTCCTGATGGCAAAAAGACGTCAAAGTGTTGCATCTATTTCTAAGCGCAGCTGTTGCCCGTCACAAAGCATTTCTCCCATTAGCTCGCGTACTCATGTGCGTTTGAAGGATCTGGCCAGTATCAAAATAATGAAAGTAATTGCGAAATTTTCATTATGGCAACCTTTATGACGACAAATATTGTGTATTTTTTAAAATAATGTCATTATTTACCTAGGTACTAGCTAGTACTTCAAAGTTAGGTTCGGTTTCAATTTAAAACAAAAAAGCACTCCTAAGGGATTATAATTTATACTTAATTTGCAACCCTGTAAGCTGCAAAGTGACTATAGACTCATTTTTCATGGTCAGTTTGACTTAATATTTGGCCTATGGAAATAGCTCTATTTGACAATACGATAAAAAATTTAATCGACATTTTTTTAGCAGAAAAGCTGGTGTTAAAATGACCTTTTAAGCTAAAATTTATTGATTACCTAGATATTAAAGTTTTTTTTATGAAATAAGGGATTTTTGGCACAATTTTCAACGTTTTTCAACTTGGTACCTAGCAGTTAGACTAGCTCGAATATACATTGAATCTTTTAATTCAAATAAGATAATAAGCGACGGTCTATACCGAGCCTAATACCTAAATCCCAGATTTAACCATTGGGTTAATATTAGCTTCAGTCCCAGCTGCCAACACGTGGGAATGCTTGGAACTAAGCTGCTGGTTAGTTATATTGCAATTTGGATTCTGTAAGGAAATTAGCCGCTACAAGCCTCGGCCAACAGTTTTATGGGCCGTATTGTTAGATTACATGGAATTTAAGTACTTAGGAACTGTGCTAATTAAAACAGGTCTAGGTATATCGCGTGGTCGAATAATTGTTTGATAGAACGTATTGTTTGGTCGAATTTTTATTCTAAATTGTCGCCTATGAAAAATATTTTTCGAAATGTTTTTAATTATCGCTGAATAAATTGATACCAAACGATCATTTGACCAAACAATAATAATGTTCGACTAAAAAAATACCCGATAACCAAATTAGCCTTGCTTCGATCCCAACCACCGTTCGGTTCTACCGAACAAGTAACTTATATTAGTTTGAATCGGGTCCAAAATGAGCCGAACTAATTAGCTTCGAAGTTTTTTTTTTCAGGCTATGAGTTCAGATCCCTTCAGCCAGGTTTGACAGGTCAATGCACGAAATGTTGCCTAAGTTCAATTAGTGCTGTTATTATCGTTATAAAAAATATTTCTCACCGCACTGTAAAATTGAATGCCTAATTTTACAACTACTGTTAATTCTGTTAGAATCCATTGATACAGTAACAATTTTGTACGAAAATGTTTATTTCCTCATTTATTTTTTCAAAATAAACGCACCCGAAAACAAACTGATAAAAATAACTTCATGGGAAGGGAACACTTGAATAAAATTGGAACATCGGATAATCAAACGATCAAAGGCAGTCCATTTCACCTGATGGGCACTCGTGTATTGCAAAAAAATCCCTTCATCGAATAATCAATGACAAGCAGGCCGTTCGTTCAGTCCTACTAATCTGTTATTCGGTAAACGCTTTTGATGTTCTAAAAAATGATATTTTCATCGTAACGGATCTGTATGGATTCACTTGATTTATAAGGGTACTTCAGGTACTTGCGTTAATTTGGAAAACGGGAGGCATTTTAAATTTGGAATCATTTGATGGAGACTCGTGTACAAAAATATGTGGAATGGGAGTACCAACGTACTTATATCGAAAAGTCTCGAAGTATAATGATACCCAATGATTTTTAAACGTTTAAACCAATAACTATCGTACTATTTTTTATAAGAATCTGTTTAATGTAATTTTTTCCAAGTCTTGCTTGTTGCTAACTGTAGGTATGAAACATTATCGAGCAGGAAGAAAACAAATACAACAACCCTTTATTGACATCTGTATTTATAAATCCAGTTGTTCTTATTTTGATAAAATACAGCGCCGTATAATAAAGAAAATATATTAATAAACATTATACACAAAGATGTATCACGTTTACCAGCGCCTATTTGTAGGAAAAGGTTGTCATTTATCTCAACTCCCACATGGGGCTTCCTTTGTAATATGTTTATTGTTTGGTTTTCCGTCATTTTTTTTTGCTTTCTGTGTTCAATCACCTTTTAAATCAATGCTTAAATCTCTCTTAAAATCTCTGCTGTATATCTTAGCTCTGTAATTATTCCATTTTCAACTAAGTCGTAGATAGATAGGTATGTTTTCGATAAATCTTTTGAAGCAGAAGAAACCACTGGTGTTTAAGAGCATTTAGCTGAGTCTGGCCTTACTCGTATGGGACGTACGTAATGATATTGTTTCAATAACTGAGCACGCAGAATTTTATAATTATAGACTTGAAAATTTGCCAACTTAGCAAAAAAAATGTAACACTTTTTATTGAGCAGGACGCGCGCGGAGGTTGGTTGAGTGACAACAGGTACTTACATCAAAAGCAAGAAATAAAAATGTGTCCGAATATATATCTGAAGTTAAAGGTATGTGAATATTATTAATTCCTATCATACTTATACTTAATTTTGTGACTGTGTAATTTCTATGGGTGATTACCTGAAAAAAACAATTTATTATTATTCCATACTTCGCTATAGGCAACCTATAGGGGAGTAAAACTTCCCTTTCTCAACTCAGTACTTAAAGCCTGATGCATTCACCATAAAACAAGTCTTTCAAGTTACTGTCCTTAGGCGCTACGCTCTTGTCAGAATAACGTGGTCGTCAGTTGAGGATCTGAACTTTGTTGGGATAATAAAAGCGGTGGTTCGCCCTTGCCTTCTATTACACAGTGCTAGAGTGCCTAAAAATAATTTTAAAGCAATTTTAATACCGCAAATCAGAATTTTTCAATACTAGCGACCCGCCCCGGCTTCACACGGTATATTCTGCATGTATTATACATATAAACCTTCCTCTTGATTCACTTTATCTATTAAAAAAAACCGCATCAAAATCCGTTGAGTAGTTTTAAAGATTTAAGCATACATAGGGACATAGGGGTATAGGGACATAGGGACAGAGAAAGTGATTTTGTTTTATACTATGTAGTGATGTACTGAATTGCTGCAGTCTGTTACCAAAAATAAATGAAAATGTGCGTGAAAGTTTTCATGCCATATAATTAAGTAAATTTGGTATCCGGTGCTACAAAACGGGAATTTAATTTACTGCGGCTATAAGCCATGGATACAACTTATACCTGTTGTTGCGTTATTTCAGAAAATAAATGTTTTGTTGTTTTGTGTTATTGTTACCTTATTACTTCTGTATACCTTTTTCTGTTTTGATTGTTATATGTGGTGTTCAATAAAGAGTTATTGTATTGTATTGTATTGTATTGTTTTTTGTCTGCCAGATTTAATTTTACCCTACACGAGTGTTTCGGTCATCCGTGATAATGACGAACTGTCATATTTGGAAAAAACATTTTTTATATAACTTAGTACGAAAATAACACCTCTGTCAATAAAAAAAAAAAAAATGGGACAAATTACACCAAACCAATTGACCTAGCCCCAAACTAAGCAAAGCTTGTAATATGGGTACCAGATAACGGATACACATACTTACTACTTATATAATTAATGTAGATAAATTGCATGATTTAAATTAACATATTTATTAAGCAACTATTGTCATTTAAATTTTGTATTCCTAGATTTTAGTGATAAATTGTTATTGTGTGCCCTTGCAGGGTGTCATGGACCGACTAATTTATGCTTAACACCTTTTAATATAAATGTACATGACATTACAATCTAATAAATAAATAAATCAATAAATAATACTTAAGTACATACAACATGCATGACTCGGGAACCTACAAACATTCGTATTCATCATACAACTCTGTCTGCCCCTACCGGGATTCGAACCCGGGACTTCTAACTTCATAGTTAGGACCACTATTTAACCACTAGACTATCACGGTTGGTTAAAATTTACATTTAGTGTAGACTTCAGTAACTATGAATGTCTTATTTCCGTTTTATGTACTTATGCGCTAGTTTAGTGTAAGTATATAAGTAACGAAACTTGATGTGTCGCGAATTAAAACGTCTCTACCAAAAGAGTGATCTTAGTGAACCAAATTGACTTTATCCTCCTAAATCTTTTGCATTTTCATTTACAAAGGCCCATTGTAGCCTCCTTTCTTTTATTTAACTGGAGCAAAATGTCCGAACACAATTGTTTAATTGAGAAAAACCAGTCTCAAATTGTCTTAGGTCATTCGTTTGCCAGCTGTTATATTTTTTTGTTCTTTTGGGGGGTCTTTAATTGCTTCCGACGTCGTTGCCGACACTGGATCCGTCGACTTTGAATAAACAATGCGGCACAGTTGTGGCACGTTTTGGGGTCATGCTGACAGAGCTACCAGAGAGCAGAGTTTCGATATAAAAGCAGACTGACGGATGAATTTTAACTTCTAATTTAAGTCAAGACTGGTTAACATCAGTGGTACTGGCAACTGGTATACATAAGTGTAGTAAGGGGATTATTTAATGCCATTACACTACTACTTTTACAAACAAAGAGGTTTAAAGTATCTACTTTAAATCAAAACTTCCTTGACACTGATTTTCACTGAAACTTGTCAAAGAAAATACGATGTTTTAATAGTAAGTATGACAGTTTGCTATTGAATGTGGAATGACTATACATCGAGACTATTTGTTTTTTTTTAAGTTAATTAACGATAACTAAAGATAGCTAATTTTGACAACTGAATCAAGGTAGTATACTATTGATTATCAACTGCGCCGCAATCAAGTGTTGTGTTATACTACCAATTAGAAGTTGCCCTGTACAATGTACAATACCGACAGAACTTAGCCACGTGCCGTGACACGTTTCAAATACTTAGAAGCTCGTTAACGCAAATTAATTACCTAATGACGAATCTCTGTTGTGTACATTACATATTATGTAGGTAACTATCTATGGTAGCGCCGCAGAGTGAATACTTTTTCTATATATAAATTCTCTTTGGACTGGCGGCTTCCGTCAAAATTTATTAATTGTGTATTGCTTAAGAATAAAATAAGAATCTGTCTAACGTAAAAGTCAGTTGAGAACTATATCTTATAAAATTATAATACTTAAGGATAAAATGAAGTAAAAAAATATATAGTTTGCGACGCAGAGGAGGGGCAAGAGGAGTACAATGACCTCACACTATTTTGTCTGTCACTTGCGCGTATTTTGCTTTACGCTCGCGAAGCGCGCTTTGAGACGGGAAATAGTTATATACGCGCGGGCGACAGGGACAAAATATTGGTCTTTGTATGAAATTCTTCGTGCTCCGTGACCATACTTTAGAGTATCTCTGGAATAAGTTCTTATCTGGTATTTAACAATCGACCCTTAGGTTACAAAGCTTTGTAACTCTCAGATAAATTTGCCTGTTTATTTTCATAATTAGAAACGTCCATTCTTTATGTTTTACTACTTTCCAAAGACGAACGACGCATCGTAAAATAACACTAAAATTAAAGGAAACATTTTCACAAGAAGATTCACCTAGAATCTGCTCGTCCCTAAATTTTGTTGGATTTTCGATCGTAACGCTTCATGTTAAGGACTTCAAGTTTATGGGTCACGCCAGTTCTATTTAAGGGGTATAGCTGTCGATGTTTAAGGCAGTAAAATGAGTTTGTGTGGCCTCAAACGTGGTATAAAACAGCAAATTTTGATTGCCGTCTTAAATCCAGCTTTCACTCGGCCATTAAAAAAGTAAATTGTATTACGTCAACTGGGGTGACTTTGGTAATTTTGGGGCTACTTTGATCGTTTTAAAATTGCTATAAAATCGATATCTAACTAATATTATAAATGCGAAAGTATGGATGGATGGATGGATGGATGTTTGTTTGTTACTCAATCACGCGAGAACGGCCCAACGGATCTGGATGAAATTCGGCACATAGAGAAAAGTCTGGAATAGCACATAGGCTACTTTTTATCCCGGAAAATTGCGTAGTTCCCGCGGGATAGCGATAAACAAATTCTTTGCAGACGAAGTCGCTGGCAACAGCTAGTTATCCATATACGGTGAATGTTTGGCATGTAGACGCAAAGGCGATCGACGAAGACATTGATTGGAAGCAGTAGACGCAAATAAAAAATAATGGTTTTGTCATTAAAACTACTTTTTAAAGTCACCCCGTAAATCAAAGTCACCCCAGTTGACTGTACTTGAAAAACACAATTTTACGCGGCTCAGAAAAAGCAAAATTAAATACCTACCAGTGGAACGAATGGCTCCTCAAGGTTATGAAAATCAAACCCCCGTAACAGGAATAGGCGAAAACAAATAACTAGAGGAAGAAAGTTATACGAAAATTTTGACTTTCGATTAACACTTTAGAAAATGAAGTCACCTACTACATTGGAACTAGAAAAGAGGAATAAAGCGAAGTGTTAAGAAGTTGACGACGCGGCACGTAAGAATACACCTGTAAAGACTATCCTTTGATCTCTTGGACTGCTGCCAAGGCTAGCTCTCACTAGGATGATCGCTCTCGAGTCCGATTTACGGAGTAGAGGCCATCTAGTACAGTAATTTACAACGTGGAACGTTGTAATGTTCCATGGTTCAGTTAGCTCGTTGCTTGTGTTTTATGAGGGGTAAATACGAAAAATATATACTTAATAGAAAATATAATATGGCCTGTAGGTCTTGTTACCTTAGGCTCTGTCTACCCCGTAAGGGATAAAGACGTGATTTGTGTATGTATGAAGGTATGTATGTAAATATACGATAGCGGAGGACAAGGTAGGTACCTATGTGCCTAAAAGCGAGACTAAACTTCTTAGCTTCATACCTACTATCTTTTCTTATCTTCTCATTGAAAACACAGAGTTTTTTTACTTCATACCTAACAGCCGTTATTGGATTTAGACGAATATAAAAAAATATTGAATTACCTACTTAGTTTCGAGTTTCACGCTTAGCAACACTTTTAGCCATTGCTTTTTATTTGTATTAAAAGTTCAAGATATCTAATTAAGTGCCTCCTTTCGTATTATAAACATGTCAGTTTTTATATTACTTCATAACAAATTATTATTATTGCACTCGCAAAGGGTGGGCCTCTGTATAAAGTAACCAAAAAAAAGTGTGAATGATAATATTAAAAAACATTTCTCGATAACCGAAGAGCAAATGTTACCTACCAAAAGATTGCTGCAAGGCATGTAAAGGCTATATTCTGCACAGTTCCATAAAAGTAGGATTTGTACAAAATTGAACTATATTTTCATCTTATAAAACGAAATGTTATTGAAACACTGGAATCTTTTTCAAAATGGCGAGTTTCCCAACTTGAATGGCAATAGCGGACGTCCGTTTCAACAAACGTAGTGCAACATTGTATTTTATAACTTCATTGAAACTGCAAAGTAACAATACGCATTATTATTTCAGACACGTGTATTACAGCTTTATTCATAAAAAATCCTTAATTGAGGTTTGATCAGTTCATTAGTTAACAGACTGATTAAGCTTATTTGACAGTTGTTAAAAAGTATGATTCATAAACGCTTGCTAGCAGTCTGTTACCTAATGAGCTGTTGATGAATGGATTAGACGCGTTATGTTGTCACCTTGACAAATCATAGACCATAAATGGCTTTTTAGTGAATTAAAAAAAAAAATTTACAGCAGTGGCAGCGAATTAACACGACAGACGAGGCAGTGTGGATCTAGTTTCCTTTACCTTTCTCGAGGGGATACAAACTTAAAACAAAAAAAACTGTCTTGCGTATGGTTTTGCTCTTGCCAAAATCAGCTGTTCATATGTGTGGCAGCCATTTTGTGAGTTAGCAGAGAGATAAAGTACGGTCTACGGTCCGCTAACTTTCGAAAGACTAACAGACCCTTGATGGACTGATTAGCGCTAATTGACGTTTATGAATCATGTTTTTTTGCATCGGTCCTATAGCGAGCTTATAGCGAGCCTCTAACTTTTTATGAATAAGGCTGTTAGTATTTACACTGTCGAGTACAACAGAACTATCATTAAGAAAATACTTCAAAAATCCATAAGAAAAAACACGTTTCTTGTATGAATGCAATGCGGGTGGTGAGACCTAGTGCAATGGTTCAACCGGTTTGTTACTACCACCATGCTCGCTGTACTGCAGCCAATATTACCTAATACAATTTGATCAGACCTTGTTCGTTGATATATATTATTTGGTCTATTCTTGAGGCTCGCAAGTCTGTTTGCTAGTCAGTAAAGGTTTCCTCCAACCATCTTTATTTCTGCCTCTCATTTGACGACGATGATTACCATGTCATTTCAGCCACTTGACTTTAGTCATCGTAGTAATTCGCTCTCTGTGATAATTTTCTGCTATCGATCTCTTGCGGTAAGGAAATTACACAATGGATGTACAAATAGCAGAGCTTTAGTCTGAGTCCCGTAAGAATTTTTTGTTCATGGGACTTTAAAATGTGCACTGTTATGTAGAGTTAGATAACAGACGAATAAAAAAACAATGACTGTTAAATGTTTCCCACTTTATTTTGCGAGCACCGAAAAGGCGTCCACAGCCATCGACGTATCGGCATTGCCCATCCCAATCGTTGTACTGGTTCACATCATCATGAATATTGTATTTTTACAAGCTCTCGTTTGTTTTATTATGTTAGTCTATTGTTTCTGAAAGTACGGGATGTGTTTGCTTAGCTTTCGATGAATTTAAATCATCGTTACTTTGGGCTTCATTTTGGAGAGTGTGCATCGAAACTGCAGGGCTTTAATGGCTTTATTCGACCAGCTCTTTTCTTTCACAAGTTGAACAGTCGGCGGAGGTTATACCAATATGTTGTCAGCTTCTCTAAAATTCACACAATGCATTTTCGCTTGTCTGTTGTTATCTGGACAGCTGAGGAGTGGAATGTAATGTCCGCGTCTGTGTTCCGGTGCTCTGAACGCAATCTGGCCGTAACAAATCAAAGGTTTTGGCATTTACGAGGTAAGCGTCCTTCATCTCAGACCAAATCGTTGCTTACTATCATGCGTGATTGTATTGAAATGCAGGCCTAATACGCATAAAAAAATATAGTTGAGTGCGGAGGACATTTGATTTTTGTACACTTTTTAAATTGTTTCAAGGGAATCTTTTATTGATGTATATCGAGCCAAATAATAAATGGTCGTGGTCTATGTTTTCAGGATTAACTCTTTTTGGAGTTCAAAATGCGGCCGAATTTTGCGTGGTGGTGTTGATAGTTGAGTCATCATCATCAGCCTATGTTCGTCCACTGCTGGACATAGGCCTCTCCCATGGCACGCCACTGAGCACGATCCTCGGCCACTCTCATCCAGCTCTTGCCAGCCACCTTATAGTTGCTTTATAGCACTTTATAGTTGAGTCTGCGTGAAACAATGTCGATTGTTGTAGGAAGGTACATAGATTCTTCAAGAAAACAGACTTCAAGACATCGACGTAGCTATGTTGAACGCGTGGTTGCAGATTAGCAGGATAATTGGTTTTAGTTCACTGATCCAATAGACGCGTCTCGAGTGGATAAACGCTATCACCATTCCGAGGGCGCAAATTAAATAAACGACCCAAATTCTTTAAGAGAACTCGAGTAGTTTTCTGTAATAATAGGTTGAGTATGGCGATATAGTAGGTCGTCAGAGTATTTAGATTACGAAGAAATTATACTTTTGCTCTAATCTTTTTTTTTTTCCGTTTATTTTATAATTTTTATCTTCATCAGAACAAAAGCCCATCTTCAGAAATAGATTGATCTTTTTATTAAAAAAAAATAAGTACCATATTATAAAATTCTCCATAATTGTTTCGAGTAAGCAAGTTGAAACATAGTAAAATATGTACATCGTAACACACACTTTCAATCAAGCGTCTACCTGTTAGGTAGAGTTCAAAAGATATCCTATGACCGACGGTTAGACAGCGGACGGTTAGAAAGAGAGTCTCCTGGGGCGCCTTTTTGTGTACGGAAACCTAAAGATCAACAGCTTCACTAAACCAGGCCGGGTACACTCCGCACTTTAGGTATAAAACTACAAGTACTACATACGCGCGGCGGCTGGCCCGGGCCGGTCAATCAGTGGGTCGCTGCGCGCTGCTTAGTTCGTACGCGTTGATTCTCGATTTCTCGCGCTTCCGAATTAGGTAGTCAGTCAGTCATTTAGGACAAAGCATTTCATACATAATAGTATGTATGTATAGATCATCGTAATTTGAGTTCTTTTTAGGAATAACAAAATTGAATTTCCGTTAATTGCGAAAATAAACCATTCTTATAACATGTAAAATTAATATGTTTTATGTACAATAAAGAGTTATACACTCATACATACATAATAAATAATCAATGTTTGTAATGTTTGTAAGAATAACTTATTTATAATGTGTTCTTATTTCATTCAACACACCTAGTATTCATTTACCTATTTCAATAATACTTATCCTCTTTCACTCGCTTTACTCCTTTCTACCCACTACAGTACAAAAAATATTATAATTCGTAAGTTACAACCATAATTATGCACACGGTGACGTCGTGAACGGCCATTATTGAAACGGTTAAACTAAAAGAAGCAGTCTCGCGTTGTAACACGGTTTATTTTTGCATTAATGCTTTGTGGGAAATGTGATGGAGTTGGGGCTGTAGGCTATTATCGCTGTAGGTAAATATAACAGGAGCGAACTAGATTGTGCTTTATTTGTTGGCGGCAAGAGTTTTTATCTATTTAATCGGCTTCAGGGAGTGAGCCTTCTGTACTTTAGTACTATTACTTATTCTGTGACTAAACTAACAGTGCAAAACGAGCATTACACGAAGAAAGTGACTACGACTATTCATAGTGCAAGTTTTAAAACTAACAGTAGAGACTTAGTATGAGTTACAATAGCGAACGCCACGTTGGCGCAGGCCGAACGCGACTTCCCTTCAAGGACAGTCCTTGCGCCAAAAGAGACATGCCCGATTTCAACATCCAGCACGACAAATGGGAGGAACACGCGGGAAAGAGAGTAGCGGAGGCCAGACGGACGTCAAACGCCCGACCAAGCTTGGTTCCACGCTAAAGGACCAGCTAGCTTAGTACGTAACTCGCTCGCAATTGCCATCGTGTTCATTTTACAGTTCTTGTACGAGTATGAATGTGACTGCTAGCTGATTCCGAATATTCCGCTTACAATTGTCAGCCCATACATGAACTGTCAAAATGAAGACAATTTTGATCGCGAGCGAGTTACGTAATAAGCCTGCAGAGCCTTCGATGTCGATTGTTTTCTCATGCCTGTTGTGCGGTCACAGATGCCACTCCCATATGGCTTGTTCAGCTACCGAAGAAAGTGCCACTGATACATAGTTACATAAATTACGCCTTTTCCCTTAGGTATGGGGTAAACCGAGCATTAAGGTAACAAAAAAAGGCCGCGTTACGTTTAGCATGATTGTGGGCGTATATTTAGGTGGAAAAGGAATTCAAATTAGTGATGGGTTTCACCCATTCCCTCGATGGGTTTTTACCATCTCCGCGGGAAAAGAAGCAACTGGTACATTGTATGTTTTCTATTCTCCTAGACCAGCCATGGAAGGATAATAATCCTTATACCATTGGTCATAGATGAAAATAATTTGGTGTAAGTAAAAACTACGATACAAAATATCTCTGTTATCTAAGCCAGATTTATGTCACCGTCAGCACACCTAAAAGATTCTTGCCAGCCCCGTTCCGTTCTAACAACAAACTAGCGCTAGCGCCAAAGCCGTGGTATCAAAACTGATGCGTTTTTAGACAGTCGAGTCACGTACACAGGCTACATGCGTCGTTATGTAGAATAGGCCAACAAGGTAACGCTTTATTCACATCTTCAATAATAAAAGACGCTTGTTGAGTCGTGCAACTTCACAGAATCAGGGGCCTTACCGTAAGGTCTTAGTGCGATTTCATTCCGGTTCAGTTTAGTCAGATCCATATTAAAAAACTGGCCTAGTGCGAGTTGGACTCGCGCACCGAGGGTTCCTTACTATTATCTATACATAATATCTATTACCCAGTGTAAGCAGAGCCCTGCTCCAAAGCAGAATGTACGCAGTGTGGGGTCACTTTATATTGGTCACTGATATATACAGACATACATTCATATTTACGATTTTGCTGTGCTATAAGACCTACCTTCATGCCAAATTTCAAGATTCTGCGTTCACGGCAAGTACCCTGTAGGTTTTGATTCCCTTGCGAGATTCGAAAATTTGCGGCATAAACGGCTGTATTTTAGATTGCGTTGGCTTAGAAGTTTTATTTTTTCACAGCTCCAAGGGGCAGTAGACCTGAGTATTTGATATAAATTTCAGCTTGATACCTCCACGCGTTCCTGAGAAAAAGGGTCTTGACAGAGGGACGGACAAAAAGTGATCCTATAAGGGTACCGTTTTTTCCTTTTGAGGTACGGAACCCTAAAAATGACAGCTAAAACCTGAACTGAGTCGGAATTGAATCGCTTTAAGGCGTCATGGTAAGGCCCTTGATGTTTTATTGGACTTAAAGCACTAAAGCCAATGTCATCATCGTGTAGGTACATCATGTTTGCCGGAGATATCATATACTAGTCCCAAGACTGGATAGCCTAGTTTTCGGTTATTTCGCAACGGGCAGTTTGTACGCGAATTAAGAAAGTCAATGTTTAGTATAGCATATGCTTGTATTAGTGAAGTTGTAGCAAACGCGGAGTGGTTTATAAATTAATATTTATAACAATAATGGCTTAAAAGAATCGACTCACACAAAGTACGAGATTAACGCTATGCAACATTCGCTGCGCGCGCAATAAAAAATAATATCTGTTATACAATACAATACAAATACTCTTTATTGAACACCACAAATCAGTACAAAAACACTTACACTTATTCGCACAGTTATACTTATTCGCTTCTCAAATGTCTTCTTTGAACCTTTACATCGAATAAAACAACTAAAACCGTGCAAAATGCTAAGCCATATTAATTAATGAGCTTAAAACGACCCAGTTCCTCCTATGTAAACATTAATTCTCATCAGAATCAGAATCTATGTTCAAACCACAAAATTTGCTAAGATTTCTTACCTGGAAATTTAAATAACCGCCGGCAAGGTAATACCAGAACCTACTTAATACCTTAATTATACCATAATCTTAGTTCATTTATGTAAGCAAAGATTTATGAGGGAGCCACGACCTCTGTTTTGCCAAAACAGGCAAATGTCAAGGACGGTATATTTACAGATAATTTCCAGTTTTCCTTTCGAGTTATCATTTAAATTTGGCGGTGTGCCAACTCCGATGTATCTATCTCACTCCCCGTCAATGATTCACGCCTCATAAACTTTTTGCTATTACGTGGCTGGAGGAAACTCGTGTATGACCTGTTCATTATTTAGATATTCCGTGTTATCTCTCTACTTCCCCCGTTTTGTTATTACCAAAGGAAATGCAGAAAGATCTCCGCTTAATGGGTGAACTCGGGGAGCGTTCAGTTTCGACGGTCGTTCGTTGTATCTAACACCAAACAAAGTTATCTATACACTGACAAGCGAAAATAAAGGGTCGTCTTCCATACATAGTTGTATGAAAAGTGACCCGATATTTTTTCTCGTGAGTATATAATTTTTATTAAGAAGACTATAAGGGCACTATGAAAGCACATTACTTGAAAGTGATGTAGTTAGATCTATAAATTGTTACAAAAATACAGCTCCAATTAAGTTTTTGATTAGTGACCAAGTTTGTTTTGAACTGTATTTTTTCTTATAAACTGCTTGTATTTAAAATTCAGCACAAGTTTTCACTATTTTCGAGTGGTATTTTCACATGATGTAGTTTCAAAAATCAGGCTCCAGGAATTTAAAACTTGAAATAACTTTTTGCTGAGATATATACCACGGAATTAATATTCATAAAACACAATAATTTTACAAATGATTACAAAGTATAAAACATAAACTAAAGCTACCTTAAAAATAAAAATTATAACAAATTTGGACCCTTAGGTAGGGTCCCCATCACGCAGGCAGCATTCCCGCGTTGTATCGCAATTGCGAGTCTTTGTGCGAGAAAGCTGCCGGCGCGAGGGTCGTCCGTTGCCTCCCTCAGGCGTTTACTTAAGTCTCTGTAGAGCCCACGTGCGCCCTTGCCCCACGGACCGAGTGTCTCGACGCCAAATGCAACGAACTCGTACTGGGCGCCGAGACACTGGTATTTTGTTGTCTGCCCGCTCTCGGGTGTCCGCCGCCGCGCCGGCATGCTTGCACGTCATTGGTAGGTACGACGAAGCCATAGTGTCGGCGCAAGTAGCGTCCCACACCAGCGCACGTCCGTAAAAGGAATAGTAAAAGGGAGAACATATTATAAAACGCTTATTGAACATTACACAAAGCATTTACATTGAATTGATTCTCAGGCGTGTGCAGGTTTCCTCACGGTGTTTTCATGGTAAATTTCAAATGTAATTTCGCACATAAATCCCGAAAAACTCAGAGGTGCGAGCCCGGGATTCGAACTCACGACCGAAATAACGATTTGTGGAAGAATAACAATAGAACTGTTAACAAAGCTTCAAAACAAAAACTCCCCTACTTTAAAATCCGGCCCATCTTTGTTTGGCTTTTTAATTCCTTTCAATAAAATAACCTTAATTTTGGAGCGCAAAAAACACAAAATGACTCTCTGGTTTACTTTGTCCGTTTTATGGTTTTCTTTGTAATTAGTAAAATGGCTGTCCCCGCCAGTCGGAGTCATTGAAAGCCAGTTTTAAGTAATTATTTTATTTGTTCAGCAAGTGAATGAAAAGCTTGAAAACAATGCAACAACGAATTTTATTAGCAACAGGTAGTCCTGTCTCGAATAAATATCGTTTTTATCGTTTTTGTTTTCATTTTAGAGGTTCTTTTCATGTAGGTATGAAACGTGAGAGTAACAAATCTGTAAATTCTATAAATGATGATTAAGTAACCAAAACAAACATCACCAAAAAATATTACCTTGAAAAGTCTTTTATAAAGAAGACAAAACACAACCCACAGTATTTGCATGAATGTGTGTGTGTTCCTTCAAAATCAAAAACAAAAGGTTTATTTTGCAAATAGGCCGTCAAGGGCCCTTTTACATTTTTTTGACACTACTAGGGATAAGAGTTTTTAATGATTCACGGTTAAGTTCATTCGAAATATTATAAACGGGATGTGAACCGCGATTACCTTTATTGAGCTCCCGATATTTCGATATTTCGAGGTCTACCCGTGATCATGATACATGCAACTGTATCGAAATATCGGGAGCTCAATAAAGGTAATCGCGGTTCACATCCCGTTTATAATATTTCGAACTACTAGGGATTCCGGAATGACCATCATTGCTAAGAAGAATGCGCCACAAAAAACTTGGCAGAAAGTCATACGCAGTGCAGAAAGTCCCTTGTGGTAACCTAGAAACTTTTATATGAATCGATTTTTAATTCACTGTTAAAAAGAAAAAAAAATAGAAAGTCAACTGACTACATCGAATATTACTGAAATTCTTGGAATTTGCTTTAAATTAAATTTTAATTAGTCAAACAAAATTACAGTTAGCGAGGACAAAATAATCAAAATGTAAAATCACAAAAAAATAATTGCCCCTGCCAGCTGTGATTTTACTTTATTTATTCAAATTTAATTCAAACGGAATCGTATTCCAAGAATTTCAGGGCTAGTTTTATTTCAGCAAAAATTATGCAGTCAGTCAATGGTATATTCATGAATGAAAAAACAAGTTAATGTAGGCACAATTGTTATTCTAATAAGTCAAATGTCTATGTAAAAAGATACTAAAGAGATAACTTTGTGTTTGTGTTGTATAGGAAAGCCTGTACTACAAACCATCGGATAATTTCATGATTATTCCTGAGATAAATAAATATAAGGGAACTACACAAATTGACCTAGTCCCAAAGTAAGCGCTAGTAAGGCTTGTGATACACTAAAATTTTGAAGCCTGACTGTTATTCAAGTTATTATGCCCATGAAAAATATTATTATAATTAGGGTTAAGACAAAGTTCTGGTAACAGCAAACTGGTATAAAACTATGCCTGACTACACTAAAGCATAGACTTACAGAATCACGCGAGGTAGAACAACCAAATTACTTTAAACAAACCCAGTCGCGTTATGCATACGAGGCAAGGCGTAGTTTAAGCCTCACTTTACTGTTCGCGGAACTTCCTATCTATTTATGCTTTATTTTCAATCGATTTGAGGGATTGAGGTGATGATTGTAATTTTTATTGAATGAACAAATAATCTAATCTAATCTAATCAAGCAACTTTTATTTGTGCAGTTAACATAAAAAGCGGCGAAAATTCAATACGGCAATGTTTAACACTATTTATTTATGGTACAGTCGTGCTTTAATTATTTAATACAGAAAATTTCGGACGTGCTCGGGCCTCGGGCCAAAATACAAATTGCATTTATTGCATTCAGACAGCAGTTTTTTGTACTTTATTCGTTTTAAAACTACGTGTTGAAGCTCAATTGATTGTTTTTTTTTAAACGCCGTATTTGAAAAGGATAAAAATACTGCTCCAAAATGCTTTTAATCAGTATCAAAATAAGCTTAGTGTAGTTAATAATTTAATTGTGCGTGGCATTTAATTAACAACGGTTCAGGTCCAGTAACATTTCTAAACAATAAAGGAGTATACCACATAACTATCGGATCATACGGTCAACAGAAAGGGGATAGAATTTCAATTAAGTTCTAAATTGGACTCTCACAATAAGACTTTAGATAAGTATGTATGTATGTATGTAAACTCTTTATTGCACATAAAAATTTAAAAATACAGAATTACACAGAAAATAGTACAAAGGCAAAAGGAAATAGTATAAGTCTATATTGCCTATTCCCTCTAAAAGCACTTGTTGGCTTATGGCTCTAAAAGTGCTCCAACGTTACTCTGCCAGCCATAGACTGCCAGACCTAGGTAAAACTTTTACACGATCAATATTAAATTTACGATGAAAATGCATGGCTACCAACTTAACAAATTATTTAATTCATACGGTTTTTTATAGAACTAAAACTTTTTGAACTAAATGCATAGCTGCCAACATAACAAATAAGATATTTTAATAAAGTCACTGGCAAGTTTTTAAACGTTTTGGCTAAATGCGCCAAGAAGGCAAGGCTATAAAAAAGTATAAACGTAATTAAAAACAAAGTTTACTATAAACAAACTTCCAATTTTGTCAATTGTCGTTTTCATGTTTCCCGCTCTTGTCTTGTTTTTTTATTTGATTGCAATAGTTTTAACAAAGTTTTGTAAAGTATCATAAAAAAGCATCGATGAAAACGAAATTAAGTTAACACCGGAAGAAATATCCGTGGCGGCCCAGGAAGTGATGGAAAATTTGTTGCCTAAAAATCACGACAATGATAAAGCCTTCGAGAATTTCATTGCGAGGAACACTGGACTTCTTCATTTTTGGAGAACGTATTACTTTAGTTTTGTAAGTATGTACCTATCTACTTAGTCGTAGAAAAAATATTGTATGCAACGTTGTATTAGCAAGTCAAAAAAAGCTCGTGGCGTATTTCTTACGATGTTCGCTACGCTCACATCGTAACCCACACCACTCGCCTTTTTTGAAACCTCTAATACAACTGTTGCATAAAATACTATTATGATACTCGTACCAAATATTGCGTCCTCTAGTCAATTTTTTTACTTTGCAATTAGTGTGTTTTATGTACAATAAAGAGTTATACATACATACATACATGTACAGAGGTAACAAATTTGACGTCAAAAATTAGTTTTTCGAAACACCTCAAGAGCGATATGGAATTTCGTTTAATCTTCTCGTTAAGGCGACTATAGTGCCTTCAAATGCTGTAAATTAGGTACTTTCTAAAGTCTAGGTACTCCTCTTAAACGGATGAGACAAAAAACAACATTCTGAAGGCACTAGTCGCCTTAAACGACGCAAGCGGAATTCCAATTGTTACATTTAAGGTACATTATAATTATTATAAAAAGCCGTGGTAGCCTTGTGGTTTGACCTGTGGCCTCTCAAGCAGAGGGTCGTGGGCTCGAATCCCGGGCTCCTCGCACCTCTGAGTTTTTCGGAATTTATGTGCGATATCTCATTTGAAATTTACCATGCGCTTTTCGGTGAAGGAAAACATCGTGAGGAAACCTGCACACAACTGCGAAGCAATTCAATAGTGTGTGTGAAGTTCCCAATCCGCATTGGGCCCGCGTGGGAACTATAGCCCAAGCCCTCTCATTCTGAGAGGAGGCCTGTGCCCTGCAGTGGGGCGTATATAGGCTGGAGAGAGAGATATTATTATACTCAACTCAAAAATATTTTGTCATGTAAGCACTTAATAATAAAACACATTAAGAATTTTGCGGGTGGTAGAACCTCGTGCAAGATCCGTCCGGATCGCTACTATACTACATTTAATTTAGAATGAGAAACCACAATAACATTATATTGCGGCTGGACAACTATTTCTTACCTAGGAAACAGTACAGTGCGATAGTTTGGCAGCCGCAAAATAAAATTGTTTTAATGCCACTTTATTTGCGTGGCGTCAATTGTTACTCTAGTACAAATCGTACAGAGATTACAGTTCACGAGCCGCAATATAATGTTGTCGTGGTTTCTCATCCTAAATTAAATGAAGTATAGTGTTGGCACTGTTGTGTTCCGGTGTGGGCAGTAAGACAGCCAGTGAAATTGCTGGAATGTGAGGTATTTTATCTTAGCTCTCTAGGCTGGCAACACATCTGCAATCCTCTCGTTGCGGTTGTCCATTGGATGATGATCACTTCCCATCAGTTGACCCGCTCTTTTGCATTCTTTGTCGTATAAAAAAATTACTAGTATCTTGCAAATAATTCTCTGGCTTTGTCGTTTATTTATGTTATCGCTATCAAATCCTTGTTGCGAGTTTACTCCATTCCCTTTTTTCAGCATCTGAATTCCTACCATTTACGGGAACAGTGCCAAGATTTTGTTTTCGCTTCAGCTAATGGTGTATAAATTACTTTGTCACCCTCGCTCGCCGCTAGTTTGCCTGCACCTTCCTCTGTTATAGGGTTACCAGATGAAAAATTAAAAAAAAAACAACTAAAAGTTTTCTCTATACATTATACGTTAAAAGTTAACTCATCTCTTCAGCTTAACGTCCCACTACGATACGTACATAGATACGTCCCACTGCTAGACACATGCATCTTCACATAACGAGAAGACTTACCTATTTTTTTTAAGTATAGCCCGAGCGTTCTCATTGTGAGAGGAGGCCAGCTCAGCAGAGGCAGAGGGACGTTTATAGATTGGATATCTCCAATGATGATGAAATAAACTATTAATATAAACTGTGGGCCTTCTAGTTAATTGTACTTATTAGCCTCACCCAAACCAAGCAAAGCTCATTATTTACCTAATATAGATGTATAGACAACGGATACACAAAAAGATACCCGCATAGTAATGCCACTGCTGGGAACAAAACTCCCCGCTCGAGAGATTTATCCGGCCATTAAGTTAGTTCTACGTCCAGGACGTCTCCGAATCGGCCTGCCTTGCCAGTCGGTAACCGTCGGAATACATAACTCAATTCAATCCAACATATCTGACTGCTAAAATTTTTCGTGTTCAATATACAAGAGCGTTGAGGGGTTCGAACTTCGGAATCTTAAGAATCGTAGTCAGGGTTACTATCCGAAGTTGACTCAGTTGTACGATTGTCGTAATAAATTGATGGTTTCCTAAAATGATGTAGGCGCTGCTGGGTTTATACTTACCTCCGTAACCGCATAGGTACTCAGAAAAGATACGTTTGTCAAGGAAAACATGACAGTTCTAATATTCTAAGGATTCTTGACAGGAGCCTCAAAACCCAGTAGAATAAATCTTAAAGATTCACTAAATTTTCACCGATAAATGTTTCACCGAATGCATCATTTGACCAACGCTTTATCTGACAACCCTCATTATACGCTAACGTATAAACTTTTTGGAAAAGCAAAAAGATTCTTAGATCTTATTAAGTTTTGGCTTAGGAGGCCTCTCAGGATCAGAGGGCTTGGGGTATAGTTCTGTGCATTCTTGGGGGAGGCCCAGCAATAGACTGGCTTATTATTATTTTAGTTTATCAGATAATTAACTTCTAAGGGTTGTCAAATGAATTGTTGTTGTTCGTAAGTTTGTCGGTCAAATCGGATACCTTTGAAGTATGGTAACCCTAGTTGCTGCCCATATCCGAAACAGGACTCGGTAAATTTCAATGAGAACACGACACTAAATTAGAATTGATGTTAGGATAAAATGTTTACTCGTTTACGAATAAATTGTGTAGGTGTTGCGTTACGGATAAAATCCGAAACGTCGTTTGCGCTATCTAATTTTGAAACGAAGGAAATGCGACGTAACAAAAATTTTCTTGATACCAGTAGATTTTTAATATAATACTTACAAAGATCGAAAACACAAGAGAAAATGCGATACTGATTTTTACGCGTACCTTTGTTATGTCATGGTCTCACATCGTTTACATCAGTATTCACCGTTCTAATTTTTTTATAACGCCTACGCAAACAAACCAATTTTATCTTAATTCCACATAATCAGACAATTGTATGCAATTAAGCATCACGTCCACCGGAATGTTGAAGGCTCATACTTGATATCTCACGACGTCTTATAACAATCACACCATTACTTATTATGTTTATTTTTAATATGAACTTAGGAGAACTTATTTGTTTATGAAACCGTTAAAAATGAATTGGAATGAACCATAAGTGCAGTACCTATTATTGTACAACGATAATGTCGATGTTTGAAAAACAGCAACTTACTTACTCAAGAGCGTATTAGAGTTTATTTTATCAGAAAACTTTAAATGCGTTTCTGAGTACTTAAGTTGTTGTGGAACTTTACTTCATTTTTATTAGGTACAACTTATTACTACTTTAAGACTTTATCTCCAACTATTAGGTATTTAGTAGGTACGCAGGTACAGCAAGTATATGTCGCTATCGTTTACAAGCAATTGCGCGGTAAATATTGAAATAGTCGAGACTTTCTATCTGACCCTTTACGATATAGATACATTGAGCGACAAAATAAGAAAATGGCAATGTCGATTGTGCCCGCGCGTCATTTGTTCTCATCCGCCTAAAAAGGTCAGAATTTACGGCGACGGTCACATTTCGTAAACAGCCTTCACCAGTTTGATATTATGGTGAAAGATTCATAGTGGTTCAAAATGAAAATTACCTAACACTATATATTCTAATTAATTTTATTTATACCGTGTGTTTACCTACAGATCAGTCAGTCATGGCTGCTTTTATACATGCATGCAAAAGGATTTGTTCATACCTATACCTACTATTAACTAAAGGATACAACAGTAAATATGAATAATTGCGATGGGATATAAACACTGATACGTGTTACCGGATTCCCGCGACGAACAGACGTTAAACGTAAAAGGGTGGACTGTTAAACAAAACCCCGAAAAAGTCATAAAGCGTACGCAGAAATTATAAACATTATTAAGGATGGTGTAGTAAACATTCAAATTATGTTTTGGTCCCAGGGTTTATTGCCAAATCTTGCCTCAAAGGTCGCACTGAATTATGCCTTTCATGAATATTTTCTCTATTGGCTCGCAGCGCACGTACCTTCATAAATGGTTTGCCAAGAATTTAAAAATAGAAGAGTAGGTGCGATATGTGGATCTACAGGAATTTCCATTGAGATTTTTGCACACACAGGCACACCTACACATAGTACATATTGTATCATACATTAAAGAAAACTTATAATTTGTTTTTGCTGATTTGTCTTTTTGTTGACTATTATTACTTTAACCACAAAGTTGTAAAAATGCACAACAATCTAACTAATATTATAAATGCGAAAGTATGGATGGATGGATGGATGGATGTTTGTTTGTTACTCAATCACGCCAGAACGGCCCAACGGATCTGGTTGAAATTTGGCACATAGATAGAGAAAAGTCTGGAATAGCACATAGGCTACATTATATCCCGGAAAATTGCGTAGTTCCCGCGGGATAGCGATAAGCGATTGCTAGTACAATATAACACAAATATTCTTTATCACCACAAATCAGTACCATACCATTATAGAAATAAAAAGACTATGTAGAACATAGGTGGCATGCGGCATGTGGTAAAATAAACGGCGTGTACATTTTTGACCTCTTTCTTTCCTAAAACTTTTGTGACTATAGTTTACTCTGATTGTAGCCCAGTGATTGCATAGTCGTCCAAGGAATTCATTCGCTAACCAAAGGTTCTATTTGTACCTATTTGCAAGTCGGTGCGACAGTATTATGTAGGAAGAGTCATACAAAATTTACAGGCTACTCACCAGACGTCAAATTTTCGTTAATGTACACAGTGAATAAAAAATGCACAAACATTGTCTTGATTATTAACATCATTTTACATGAACAAAAAATATTTAGCTTGCTACTCCGCTACTTACCCACTGCACTTTACATTACAATGAATATGACTGGAGTATTATACAACATGAAATGTGTCCAATTATAACACAAAAAAAATATTTACCGTTATGTAAGTACAGGTTGATTATAAAAGTAGATAGGCACGCTTAACTTCCGCAACATTTTCAAGTATGGACATTATTAGTTTCAGGTCTGGTCCATATTGCGGTACGAAGGTGACCCACCCGGGGCGGTCAAGCGCGTCCCTCCATTTAATGATTTTTATTACTATTCCCTTCCTGTAAGAAAGGACCGGGAAAATTTACCTGCCCATGGAAATCCCGGTCACGTAGAATCACGTTATTGAACGTTTATTGGGTAACACATTAAAAGTTACGACGCTTGGGTGCGTAAATTTTAATTTTTCGTGTTGATGTAGGTAGAATTACGCTTTGGAAAGGGTTGAGTTATGATTTATTATTGGTATAGCTGATCATCGGATAAGTACCTAGCTTGTTTTTTGACTGTCGAACCCTTGCACAATAATATTTTTTCAACTAAACAGAAATTGATTACTGGTTAACAGTCAGACCTTTTTCAAAAGACTGCATTTCTCTCAAAAGATAAACGCAAAAACATTGTCAAGGTCACTTTAAAAGCTAATTAAAAAGAAAGAATACAAATTTTTGCCGCTTACCAAACTCGTCACCACAAAATTAGGTACGAAAACCACACGCATTACGCGTAGCGCCGCAAAAAAAAACATGAATTTTCCCACTTCATTACGCTCACTTCCTACATCTACATATTTAAATTAAACACCCTGTCGTTTTATTCAAAACAATGTGGCGAGGGTTGGACTTAATGAAACATAAACAAAAAAATTGGCTGAAGTAAAAATCGTTTGTCATAATAACGTCAAAGAGTTTTTCGGTGCTTATATTACGGAATTTCGTTAAACAATTTCTTATCTCTTCGATTTGAGATGTTTTGATGTCCGTATCTAAACTAAAAACAAGAACCAATTTCCGTCTTATTTCACATTTATTCAATGCTTTTTGTCAGTCATCCTCTTTTATTCTTACCTTTTTACCCTTTAGTCTGTTTATTTAGACAACCGATGATTACTGACACTTGAGATACTCAACCTCAGTTGTTGTGGGTGTCCAAGGGTTGTAGTGCTTACTTACCATCAGGTGAACCACTTGCTCGTTTGTTAACCTTTATAAAAAAAACACCTAGAGTTTAGTTTGTTACGGTTACGCGCCGCAAAAGGCGCTGCACATTTAATAGTAATTGAGTCGTTTACGCGTATTACGTCTGTAATTCTTTTATTTCTATTTTTAATGGTAATCTTATCTTATCTTATCTTATCTTAAACGCATTGTGTGTGTGTATGTCTGTGGCATCATAGCCTTCAAGCGGATGGTCCTTTCCGAATTCGGATGTGGTTTTTTTTTTCGACAACCAGTTTCCTTGCGGCGGTTCTTAACAATGTTTGGTAAAAATCCGGTCCAGGTTGTTTGAAGAGCTCTTTTCCAAAAAATGATGTAGGTGTTTAATTTTTAGTATAACATTGTTTTTAGGGTTCCGTACCTGAAAAGGAAAAAACTGAACCCTTATAGGATCACTTTGCTGTTCGTCCGTCCGTCCGTCCGTCTGTCAAGACCCTTTTTCTCAGGAACGCGTGGAGGTAGGTATCAAGCTGAAATTTATATCAAACTAGCTGTTGCCAGCGACTTCATCTGCAAAGAATTCGTTTATCGCTATCCCGCGGGAACTACGCAATTTTCCGGGATAAAAAGTAGCCTATGTACTATTCCAGACTTTTCTCTATCTATGTGCCGAATTTCATCCAGATCCGTTGGGCCGTTCTGCCGTGATTGAGTAACAAACAAACATCCATCCATCCATCCATCTATCCATCCATCCATACTTTCGCATTTATAATATTAGTTAGATTAGATATAGTTAGATACTCAGGTCTACTGCCCCTTGGAGCTGTGAAAAAATAAAATTTCTAAGGCAACGCAATCAAAAAATACAGCCGTTTATGCCGCAAATTTTCGAAACTCGCAAGGGAATCAAAACCTGCAGGGTACTTCTCGTGAACGCAGAATCTTGAAATTTGGCATGAAGGTAGGTCTTATAGCACAGATTAAGGAATAATTGCGAAAACCTTAAATATGTATGTATGTCTGCATATATCAGTGTCCAATATAAAGTGTCCCCACAATGCGTACATTTGGAGCAGGGCTCTGCTTACACTGGTTAATAGATATTTATAGATAATGGTTCGGAACCCTCGGTGCGCGAGTTCGACTCGCACTTGGCCGGTTTTTTTTTTAATTTATATATTTATTGCTCGATTAATACGAGTGATGTGGTTTTTAATTTTTTTTAATTTATTTTGTCAAATTTACACTAGAGTTTATGATTACTTACTGCAAATCACTCTTGGATCACTAAAACTCCGTGTTAGAGCTTTGTGAAATCAACTATGATTGTTGATTGCTAATTAAATATTAAAATGATTGTGAGAGAAGGCCTGTGCCCAGCATTGGAACGTTAATACGTAGACGCGAGACTGGGTGATACTAATGAGATAATAACAAAACTTAACAAGAGTCCTCTGCGAATGCAAAAGCATTTCAATGGAATGATTTAAACTTTAATAAAACTTTAGAGACTCGAGACTCACTGGGAATTCGTTTTTAAAGAGAATTTTGTGTTTTCACACTTGTCTGTGAACGTAAATTTCAACGGCATTCATTCGAGCGTTCCTTTTTTCACACTTGAACACGTGGATTCAGACAAAAAAATGAAATTTCATAATTTTAACAATTATTAGCTGTCTTAAAATAGTGGCTACTGGCGAGCGGTGTGGGTTACGATGTGAGCGTAGCGAACATCGTAAGTAATACGCCACGAGCTTTTTTTGACTTGCTAATACAACGTTGCGTACAATATTTTACATACATACATACATACATATCGTCACGCCTCTTTCCCACAGGGGTAGGCAGAGACTACTTTGTTCCACTTGCTACGATCCTGACATACCTCTTTCGCTTCGTCCACATTCATCAATCTCTTCATACATGCTCGTCGGTTTCGGGTACTCTTGACCTGGCCTTTTTCCAAAACGTCCCTAATTTGATCATGGAACGTCCGCCTAGGCCTTCCCCTCCCAACGCACCCATTCACACTCGCCGTATAAATCTGTTTAGTTAATCTTCTTTCATCCATCCTCTCTACGTGACCAAACCAACTAAGCATACTTTTTTCTATCCTAGTCACTATATCTTCTTTCACACCAGCACGTTCCCTTATCACACTATTCCTTATTCTATCTTTCAGTGATACACCTTCCATACTTCTTAACGCTCTCATTTCTACCGCATTTATTCTACTTTCATGCTTCTTTTGCCATACCCAACTCACAATACAACAACAATAACAACAACAACACACAATACAATACACACACAACAACAATATACAACATTTACAATATTTACTATTTATATTTTATTTTTATTTTTTTATTTTATATTTTATTTATTTATTTATTTATTTATTTATTTATTTTATTTATGTACAATATTTTTTCTACGACTAAGTAGATACCTACTTACTAAAGTAAAGAAATACATTCTCCAAAAATGAAGAAGTCCAGAGTTCCTCGCCATGAAATTCTCGAAGGCTTTATCATTGCCGAGATTTTTTAGGCAACAAATTTTCCATCACTTCCTGGGCCGCCGCGGATATTTCTTCCGGTGTTAACTTAATTTCGTTTTCATCGATGCTTTTTTATGACACGTTACAAAACTTTGTTAAAACTATTGCAAACAAATAACAAACAAGACAAGAGCAGGAAAAATGAAAACGACAAATGACAAAATTGGAAGTTTGTTTATAGTAAACTTTGTTTTTAATTACGTTTATATTTTTTTATAGCTTTGCCTTCTTGGCGCATTTAGCCAAAACGTTTACCAACTTGCCAGTGACGTTATTAAAATATCTTGTTTTTTATGTTGGCAGCTATGCATTTAGTTCAGAAAGTTTAAGTTCTATAAAAAACCGCATGAATTAAATAATTTTTTAAGTTGGTAGCCATGCATTTTCATCATAAATTTAATGTTACTCGTGTAAAAGTTTTACATAGGTCTGGCAGTCTATGGCTGGCAGAGTAACGATGGAGCACTTTTAGAGCCATAAGCCAACAAGTGCTTTTAGAGGGAATAGAACAGGGGTGGCCAACAGGTCGATCGCGACTGTTAGTCCAGTCGATCGTGGCAAGGCAAAAAATATTAATACGTAGACCAGACTGTGCAACGTGTTTCATTTAAGGTTTCATGAAGTAGATATGTAATTGGTAGATCACGCAGGGTTTTGTTAATAAACAGGAGATCTTGGGTCTAATGAAGTTGGCCACCCCTGGAATTGACAATGTAGACTTATCCAAAGTCTTATTATGAGTGTTCTTACAGTGGTGCTCGTGATAACATAAATCACAGATAATAGTAGGTACAGGAGTAGGAAAATAGCTTAATTGTATTTGTCCACTGAATTATTTTATTAATGTAGCAATTATGTGAAAAATAATGAATTTAAGCTTAAAATTAATTTGAGTAAGTGAATCAATCATAGTTTCTTTATAGAATTAGCCATAAAATAACTATAGTTTTCCTTCCTAGCGACCAAACCACGGTTCATAATATATGCAACCCATGTACCTACCAGTGGCGTGGCGTCCATAGAACTCGATTCCCACCGGCTTGCCTATTTTAAGGCAGTTGGGCAATTTATTGTGCAGAATTAGAGGAAAAGGCTAGTTAAGTTCCCTTCGGCTTGCCTTCTGATATACTTGACACCACGCCACTGGTACCTACAGTCCGTGAGGTCTTAACGTCATTCGGGTTTGTCTTGTTGTCTCACTCACTCTTATGGGTTTGATACTTGAATCGGGCGAATAATATTTTTTGTGGACTTATTTTTGTTCACTCATATACCAAATTTCAAGTAAATGCGGGCAAGGTTAGAGTTAAGTTTCATTTGCTAAATCTCTCTTTCTCCCTCGGTCTCTCGACATGACCCCGGGACAGGCCAAATTCCTGAACTTAAATGCTCCCTAATGACCACGAATAAAGCTAGTTTTTGCAAATACTACACGATTCGATTTAAAGATGACTATTGTGGCCACTCTCATACATCCACCGATTGCTTAAAAATGGTCTAACTAACACAGTACACTACTGAATACAGTACTGTAATTACCTGGCCTACGCTGTAGTGTCGGGTAAGGATCCCCCTTCATGATGATGCGTTGGCGTTCCTCCCACTAAGTAGACCAACGACATCGCGAGACTTGCCGGTAACTGTTGGATGTAGGTTGCAAGTTGTTATTCTTCAAGTTCTAAGGGAGAGCCTTTTTTCAGCAGTAAGTAGATGTCTTACGGCTGATAATAATGATGGCGATGCTGCTCATTTACGTGTATCGAATGTGTGTAAATATTTCTCTCTCTCTCTCTCTCTCTCTTTCTTTCTCCTTCTCTATCTTGTATCCACGGAATAGGAGTACCGCAATGAGAAAAAAAATGCCATGCTTAATTTTTGCTGTTGTCCGATTTTCAGAAAAGCCACCCTAAGATAACATCCTACGTCAAAGAATTTGCCAACCAAATTCAGAACATTATCCCGTGGTAAACC
This sequence comes from Pandemis heparana, assembly GCA_963854515.1. NCBI lineage: Eukaryota > Metazoa > Arthropoda > Insecta > Lepidoptera > Tortricidae > Pandemis > Pandemis heparana. Next base: position 11,707,933 of record OY978013.1, on the reverse strand, counting down.
ACCAGACGTTACAATTATGCTAAAATACCTTTTACACTCACTTTTGGAACTGAAATAATAAATCAAGATGGCGATTCGGACCCTGATTTATGAACGCAGGTCGAGCATTTTTACAGATTAAAATTTTATCCGACTTTATACAAGTTTGAGGAGTTAGGTACCATGAATTTGTTTGCAGCAATTATTCGGAAAATATCAAGATATTAAATTATCAATGGGATATAAACCGCCGCCGATATTTTAGCGGAGTTGCATATACAGGGGGGCTCTACCATGACGTCTTAATTAATGCGATTCAGTTTAGGTTCGCTCGCTGTCTGATCCATACTAAAAATAACAGCTAAAAGCTGAACTGAGTCGGAATTCAATCGCTTTAAGACGTCTTGACAAGGCCTCCGGTAACCGCTTTGTAGTGTCCCTCTCGAACGTGCAATAACCAAAGCCTCTAGTGTAAGTTTTCACATATAAAAACGTCTCGAACGCGTTCACGTAAACGTCTCAATTACTATGGAATAATTGGCAGCGCCACTTGCGGATCGAAACGGCAACAAACTGTTCTCTTAGTATTTGACATTTTACCGCAAACGCGTTCGAGACGTATTTTGTGACCGAAAACCTACACTAAGCATACAGAAATATCGCTCGCGTCGCCGCCCGTCGCGTACAGTCGCGGCAATGCCGTTATAAAAGCCATTAACTTCTTAAGTCAATCTAATTACTTTCCGAAATCCCCCTCTTTTCCTTTTAGAATCCATGGAGAATTTAATCACTCAAATTATACGTGACGTGCAAGGAATAAAAAGAAAAACATGTTCATTTATTTTAATGTTTAATCGATGTACCACATAAAAAGTTATCTGTACACAGACCTTATTATTTACAATTATAATATCAAATAATGCGTTCTAATAGTAGTAATTATCAGTCATTTCGAAAGTATTACATTTTCTCGATCACATTAATTTTGCAATAGTGGCTTGTTAATCTCAAAGGATCTCTGGTAACTGAAGGTCTTAACATTGTCTTCACTTCAAGTATATTTAACTCTCAAATCTTATACACACCACAACAACAACGAAAGCATTACAGTACGATTAGGTGCTTGTAATGTAAACATCATAAACAGAAGAAGTTGTATGAAATTTAATGTACATATTACATACTTACATTTGCCAGATATGTAAATGTAAATTGATTTCTAATACAAAATTGATAAAACCGGCACAATCAAATCCATTGCTAACTCTGGCCTAATTCAGTGCCCAATTTCCAATTTTCTATTGAATTCGTTATAATGTTGGGCTAGATACATTATTATAGGTAAACTGCTTTGCCTCGGTTGAGCCTCCTTCTTAACCGGTTGAGTACATTTCCATGCAAATTGACAATCTTGGGCTCGAATAGGTAGGGATAAGGTCCTTTCGAGAAGAAAATCTTCTAGAGGTGACCTGTAGGGTATTGTTGTCAATAATTATATTTACGCTGGTTTTCCCGAAAGGTAAAGGTTAAAGGTTGTTCTCGGTTAACATCTAGTAATTTTACTTTAGCAAAATACATAAAAGAAATATTAATAACGCAGGACACCTTTTGGTAACTTTATTATAAATACTCAACTGATTTATTTCAAATCGCAACAAAGCTTTAAAAATCAGTGTTGTGATAAGATTCACTTGTTTATGCACTGAGAAAGTACATTAAGAAATATCATTACAAAATCCATTAATATCTTTGAATATAAAAAAGCCGAAATTTGGTTAGTGAAGGCGGAAGTCGCAGGAAAGGAAGAGAGATTAATCCATTTTTAATTTTATCAAAACACTTTTTATGCAGACCTTTTCGCAGACTCAAGATTCCGATGTTTACCTTAGTTTACAAAGAATTCCGCCTTATGAAGGAACAATATTTAAATAGGCACTCAAAAGTTTTAATTGAAAAATTGCAAAGTTGTTTCGCTCCGCGAAATAAAATGAAAACGAACGGTGCATATTTAATGTGATCGATCAGTACCGTATTTATTAATAAACTCAATTAAAAACTACATCTGCAATTTCCAACCAATTATAATATTTTCACAACAAGTCAACTTTTATAGGTTATTTTTCACCAGAGTTTAATACAACTCCGTGCGACATTCTAAATGCAATCTCATATTCCTACGGTAGAAGACAGCACGCACAGAGCGCTGCCTCGTTCGCAGGACAATACGAAAGATCTTCTAATAATATCACAGTATCACAGTATTTAAAAGTAGGACATTGTTCAAACTTCGACTAGTTCTATGTACACATCACTACACTGCACTAGAAACAATAAGTCCGAGACACGTCCGCACCCTGGGTATCTTGTTGTCACCCGAAGTAGTACTGAGCGTTGGAGTATCGATATAAACTCCTTGTGTTAGGATCCATTTCGTTTTGCACTTGCACTCGGGGAAGTGTTTTGACCGCCACACCGCGACCTAATGTGCCGTGCGGCATAGTTCGTAGCGGCATTTCTATAGGGAATTCGGCCACCTGTCCGTACATGTTACTGCTGACATGGGGGTACGTATTAGGGACGGGTCGGCCGACGTACCGATTGATTTTCGGACTCAGTGCCACGTCTGTGAATTGCATTTCTGGCTTCAAGCCAGAGTCGACGGTGTCAACGGGGCCGGACAGGCTGGTGATGTTGATGTCATTATCCACCTCTGATATACTGTCGTTGAAGCCGTTAGGGATCTCGGTGCTTGCAGAGACGTCGGGGCCTTTCGGCCGGTCTCGGGTTTTCTTGCGCATGACACAACGCGCAACGGCAGCGATGATGCAAAAGAGTAAGGCCACTACCACTGCTGCTATGATGTACGCGTAAATGTTGCCGAAGAAATCTGGAACAAAATTAATTTAATGATAACTTGCTGAGACGGTGTTTTGAATGGGTTAACTCGACCATTCAGAACTCAAGACCATTTAGGTATTGGTCACGCTATGGATGCAGAATCATACTACAAGGCTCTGACCGTTTATTTTATTACAGTGAAAAATATTTGACAATCTCACAGTCGTATTCCTTAATATATTTTTGTGCCCAAAACTCGATTAGGTAGAATTGTCTGACTTCTAATTCTAATAAAAAAAACGGTTTTTTTTTTTCATTAAATCAATAAGTGGTTTTTTTCTATTATTTTTTCAAACAGTTTAAACGTACGCAACTCCGCTGACATCGTTGATTTTCTACCATTACCAGATACACAAATAAGCTTGTGTACTGTCGGCTCGACAACTTTTTACGGTCTTAGTGTTTTTCAATCAAGCTGCAAAAGACAGGTCGGATAACCAACAAATATTTATAGTAAATATACTTATAGTAATAGTTCTTAGACGGACGGACGCTAGTTACCGTATCCAACCACTTACATTGACATCTGCAGCTGACACACTTGGCAACGGTTTGGCAACGTAATTTACTTTATTCATACCTACCCATGTCAAAAAGTCAACATTAAGAAATATTATAGAGCAAATTTAGAAGAAGAGCGGCGCAAGAAGTCGGTTACAGAAAGTATAACGCGTCCGCACCGTACGAGAGATAGAAGATGTTGACTTAACTTTGGCCGCCATGTAAACTTGTCCGATCCTTATTTGTGACTCATATCGCTGACCAATCGCGTGCTTTCTGAGTTAACTAGTACTAACTCGTTATCATGGACATGGTATATTAAAATTTAAACCATTATAATCCCTAAGATGGACATTGACCCAGCGTTATAGAGAAAGATTGAGTGCATTTGAGGTTTGGTGTTGGCGGAGGATGGAGGGCAGGTATACGGTGGACTGCCAGAAAAACAAAAGAAGAGGTTTTGGATTTGGCAGGGGGAAAGATATATCTACTGAGGATGATTGAAAATAGAAGAGAAAATACGGTGGGGCACCTGATACGACATGAGTTTTTATGTAATAACTTTGATAGAAGTGACAATAGAAGGAAGAAGAGCCAGATGAAAGGGCGAGAAGTGGCGTTTATGGATCAAGCAAAGGAGAAGGTTAATGTAGTGTCGTGTCAAGAGATCAAAACAATGGTAGAAAAATAAGTGAGTGGCGACATCTCCACCATAAAGAGACAAGGCTCTTAATTCTACGATGATGGATCTCTTAAGATATAGATTAAAATGTAACCAAAAGTCAACTCTGTAGCTGAAAACCATTTGCGCAAACTGTTTACAAATTGAAATCTCTAGACAACAGCGCTGCTCTCGACACAAGTTTGTCTTTTGCTTTTTCCGTTGAACTGAAGCGGACTCACCGAATCGAAGCGTTTATTTTGTAGTGAAAATAAATATCCGTTGTTCTTCGGAATTGAGATTTCTAGTTTGAATACCGAAGTAGGCAAATATCTGGAGTTTTAATTTTTTTTGCTAGGGTACTTTATTATTCCACTATCCATGACTTAAACATACATGACATGACATGACTAACAAACATGACTGCCGATTGCTATTAAATACAATAACTAAAAATATGTAACATCTCTTTAACTTTCAACGATCCTACATTTTTAGAAACTGGCTATTTTTTTTGTGAAAAAACAGTTAAATTTTTTAGTGGATGTTTAATGTTGTATGCTAAATTACAACGACCGATCACTGAAGTGAACCAAAGTTCACTTAAACAATTTAAAGCAATTAACAAAACATATTATGAATTTCAATTCACGATCTAAAATTAAACAAAATCCCCGTCACTCGGACAGCTAATAATTGTCTACAAATCTTGGCCAAATAAGCTGAAAAACAATACAATGACTACTACAGTTTGGCTCACGTAAAAAGAGCGCTGGAAAAAAACAGGACCCCCTCTGCTCATAGTGTACCCATGCGCAAACACCCCCTCTCCACTTTCTTCCAGCGCACTTTTTACGTGAGCCGAACTACTACTTTGGCCTTACCGCTTCAGAGCGATCGCTTTCAGGCAACCATAGTAGCAGAAATGAAGAAAGTAAAAGCTACTAGGCAAGCGTGCTTTATCTTATGCCGCATCTTCGCTAACCATCAGACCCCGGGCCTATTTCTCAAATTCAACAATTGTCGGTGACATGTGACAATTCTAATTTCAGTGCGTAATCAATATAATTGACAACATTTCAAAAAAAAAGCATTTTAGTTTTTTTCGCGTTTATAATAGCTGGTTAAAAATTGGGCTACCCGTGTCACGGTTTTCCTTTATTTTACTTAAATTCGTCGTTAGTAATTTATTAAAGAAATTGTCACTAAAAAGACCGTATATACAAAGATAGGAGTACTGATGCCGTGATCTTAGCATTATATAAAATTAAAAAAGTAACTTTCAAACATAACTGTCATGTCATGTCACTTGCTTTTTTTTGTCAACATTCAGTGTCGTTCGTTCCCGAATTTGTTATTTTGCGTTTGCTGCTTTGCAATACTGTGCATACTTTGAGTTTATTTCTATATAATGACGACCGGAAGAAAGTATCACCAAGATCCTTTAATAATTTATATCGTCCTAAGTTGCAAAAACCACGGCGTTAATGGATAAAGATAAGCACTAAGCACATGAACTGTAACAACGTAAATTCGTCGACTTTGAGCAGATTGCGGCTATCCGCTTTTACAAATCCGTCAACCACTTTCATGTTATTATAGCGTCTATTAAACCAATAAAAATATTACGAGATTTACGAGAAACGAAAACTTGTCGTTAGAATAAAGTAATCCGTCGGACAGATAAATAAAATACTGGACATGACATTGACATCATGACAGTTCTATATTTTTCTCAATTCCTACGGTAATAAATGGACTAACGGCATTGAAAGTGTATTCCTAACATGCACAATCCAACTTTTTTTTGCTGTTTTTCCTGAATATAAAAAAAAACTACTGCATAAAAAAAAACCAAAAATATTTTTATTGTAATCAATACCTTAGCACATTTCAATTGTTGTCAATTATGAAGCCAACCGGCGTAGATTCTCGTCGAGTTTGTAACGTAAACAGAATTGTCACATGTCACCGACAATTGTCGCTTTGGTAAACCAATTTCATCTAAGTTCCCACACAGTCACTCATTGTCTCAGTTAGCTTCACATCACCGGAATGTTGAAGGATCATACTTGATACCTCACGACATTGTATAAGAATTATAAATAACTAGCTGTTGCCAGCGACTTCGTCTGCAAAGAATTCGTTTATCGCTATCCCGCGGGAACTACGCAAATTTCCGGGATAAAAAGTAGCCTATGTACTATTCCAGACTTTTCTCTATCTATGTGCCGAATTTAATCCAGATCCGTTGAGCCATTCTGGCGTGATTGAGTAACAAACAAACATCCATCCATCCATCCATCCATCCATACATCCATCCATCCATCTATCCATCCATCCATACTTTAGCATTTATAATATTAGTTAGACTATTTTTATTATTTAATTTTTTAATTTAATCTAACTAATATTATAAATGCGAAAGTATGGATGGATGGATGGGTGGCGGATGTTTGTTACTCAATCACGCCAGAACGGCCCAACAAATCTGGATGAAATTCGGCACATAGATAGAGAAAAGTCTGGAGTAGCACTTAGGCTACTTTTTATCCCGGAAAATTCTGTAGTTCCCGCGGGATAGCGATAAACGACTATTTGCAGACGAAGTCGCTGGCAACAGCTAGTTTTTTTATAAAAGGACTAAAATGAATTAGAATGGAACCTATTCCATTACCTATATAAGCGGTTAAACTCAAACCTATTTTATAAAAAAGCTAATAAATACAATTAAATTTTATCAATGTCAACCAAACTGTCAAAGTGAAATGTTTGAAGTGCTAAAACAATTTAATTCTATCGAAACCTCTTTAAAATAATTGAAATGGACTCGTATCCCTGTTTGATTTCCGCCCTTCTATTAAATCTCACCTTTCAAGTCAATTAGTGTTTCGCCCTAAATAAACTCTCTGAATTGTAAATTATTATTTTCTATCTAGATTTTGATGAGGATCGGTATCAATTGATTTCCATAAATTGTAAACAGATGAAAACAAAATCAAATGAATAATACTTTTATTGCGTTCTGATTTTTATTCCAGAAAATATTTAACAGTTCACCTAATATTTTACCTCTCGTGAGACATTTAATTATGTTTAAGTTTTTACGATTGATTTAATTTTGAGCGGCACGAAGAACGTTAGTGTCATTCATTAATGTCGTCGTCATTGAAGATCTTTCTATAAGATCGAAACTGGACGGGTCGTTTTTGACTTGTGATCAAGAGTTAAACCGTTTTTATTGTAATTTCTATAGAACAGTTTTATCTCTTGATAAAAGAGAGTTTTGGCAGTAGTAGCTGCTAACCTAAAGCCAAAAAAAAAGGTGAAAATAAATAAATGTAAATATCGCCGTCAATATTACACACTTACCACTATCGGTTATATGTGGTCTAGGGGACGAAGCAGGCTCACTCCTCATGATGCCAGTGGCGTTAACAGTGGTAGCTGTTGAGGGTCTTTGTGGAGGGACAGCAGCCACGGCTGGCGCCGGAGGCACCGCTGACTCTCCCCACCAGCGGTCGTTGGATTCATCTGAGGGCAAAGACGTCGATTAAAAATGATTCTGCTAACGGTGTTACCAGCCTATCATCAAGGGGGGCAAGTTTTTTTTTTAATTTTAGGATACAAGTGCCAGCAGAACGTAACCTACTGGCTGTTTAAGTAGTTCTGACTCGAAAATGATAAATAAATTATAATGTGCCGTGCTTGTATTATCAGTTATTTTGGCAGGCGAGGCTTATCAACTGTCATTCTTTTCAAACTATGTAAGTAAGTAATGTTTCTTTTTCAATTAAATCTCTAATTTGCATATTAAAATGTGTAATATGTAATTATGTTTATGATTAGGTAAGTTCAGAATGAATGTGAAGCCTGACTCTTTATATTCTTTTCAGTAAAGTTTTCAGTAACTAGGACATTTTTCTACGTGCGTGTCATGCTAGAAGCGCAAGTAGTTCACATAATAGGTACATTGCAAATTCTCGTCGGATCAAACTGCAAAGGATGTCAACATGGATTAATAGCATTATCACCGATGGCTACATACCGTACTAATTAGTGATTTGTGATCACATCAATTGATCAATTATAGGTATATTAGCTACGCAATTTACCGCCATGTACTCGTACGTCAATGACAGCACTATGTAGAAACTTAAAGGCTGCTTTTCCACTAGAGACGAGCAAATACCTAACTTGAACAGCTAAAGTTATGTTTCAGGTCAGCTTAGACATAGCGTAGCGTTATGACCAGTATAGTGAGGTAACTCAGTCGTCAAGAAGGCAAGTACCCGATGCGGGGCACAGTCGATCCACCCAGCTTATTCACAGACGCTTATTCCCTCCGGACCTGCGTGCTGGTACTCGGTAAGATTGTCATTATATTTAGCGCCAAGGCGAAGAAGTGAACTCACGATTATTAATTATTACGCTAAGTAACTCTGATGGGAATGGTAGCTTTGTCCTCCTTACTATTAGTTTCTACGCGATTCAAATGTATGCTCATCAATATTATCATCTCCAAACTATATAAGTAAGTCTTAATAATACTGGTCTTAAGTCAATTGTTACTAACATTTTATGGATCAGTTTGGTCTGAAATAAAGATTTTTTTTTTATTCATATACGTTAGTGGTGTTCAATAAAGAGTATTTGTATTGTATTGTATTGTCCCTGTGTTTGTTCATTATTATATCCTACATAGTCTTTCTGTTTACGAGATTTAAACTTTACTTAGACACTAGCTTTTCCTGAGCTAGCAAATACCTAACATCAATCGCTCTAACTTCACTGAAACAAGGGGTACTTATACCTAAACTGTAGTATTGTGCCTAAACTAAACTTCGAGGATTAACACAGTCTTATGGGTGGCACAAAGGGAATACAACTGCCTTCATAGCCACAATGCAGCCCTCATATATTTGAAATTATATGTATATTAATCTTGAAAATTCATGAAGCACCTATGGGTATCTATGATGAAATAAGGCGAGATTCGAATCTGAGAATTAGTGTCCGACCGAAACATGTTTTTGTGCCGAAACCTAAACCGAAAAAGAAACTTTTACGTGATTAAAACGTTTATTCAGCCTCAGTTAGCCGTTCATTCTAGATACTTATATCAATAATTAAATTTCTCGCTGGTCCAATATTACAAAGTTCTACGTTTCACTTTTCTCGGATTGCAATTTCAACATTATCATAGTGATACTGGGTTTAAATTAAACTACCTTAAAAAGGGAACTTTAACATGAAATTGCGATATCGTAAGTTTCGGCGCGGCCGAAAGGTGCGGCTGTTTTTAGCCGAAACCGAACCTTTGGCCGAAACCGAAAATTCGGTTGGACACTACTGAAAATAGGTACTTAGGTACTTTAACAAGTTTCGAACTCGATTTGCGATACTTAGGGATTAGTTATACTTATTCAGATCGGAAATGAAGTAATTCCAGACCATAGGTGGTAGAATCTTCTGACTAGGACCACTATCTTACTTACTAATCCCTCCGCCAGGCAGCAGCGCTTGCGCTGCTGTGTTCCGACGTGGAGAGTAACACAACTGGTGATATTACTAGCACACTGGACATGAGGTATTCCATCTTAGCCCTTTAGGCTGGCAACGCATCTGCAATACTTTTATGTTACGGGAGCTCATGGGTGACTCACATGCCATCAGGTACCCAACTTGCTCGTTTGCTACCCTAGCATACAAAAAGTAGAAAAAAATTCTCTTAATCTTTTCTGAAAATGGAATGAAAATAAAACTGAGAAAGTGGCATGGAATAAAAAAAGATGTACTTCATTACATTCTTAAGCATTTTATCGTGTTTTCTTAGTAAATTCATAAGGTTTGAGTGTTTTTCGTAATGTCAGTCATAAGGAAAGATATGTTGGAAATTGTACGTCTAGCAGATTTCCATGAATAATAACAATGTGCAAAGAAAGCAAGCTCGGTTTACGCGATTAACGCCCTAATAGAGCAAGATTATGAGGCATCACGAGGATTTTCCGTGGAGACCTTTTATCATTTAATCCATTTTAGCACTGACAAAGCAAACGGGGTTAAATATATAAACGGTAATGCTAATAACGTTTGCAATGAGGTTTCTTAGCTTTTATTATGTTTATAATAAAATGTAGTGCGAAAGGAAAAGCTGTATACGAGTTTGATGAGTATACAATGCACTATTTAAAGTTAAAATAAATAATCAATGAATGACACATTATTATTATTATTATTATAGCCTTTTTATTCCGAATTCGCTACAATTTCAGTAAGTACATGTTCTTGTTGTCGCGTAATTCGGCGTGCCTCATGGCATAGGCCTCCTCCGTGTATTGGAGGGTTTGGGCTATAGTTCCCACGCGCGCCCAGTGCGGATTGGGAACTTAACACACACCATTGAATTTCTTCGCAGATGTGTGCAGGTTTCCTCACGATGTTTTCCTTCACCGAAAAGCTCATGGCAAATTACAAATGTAATTTTCGTACATAAATTCCGAAAAACTCAGAGGTGCGAGCCCGGGATTTGAACCCACGACGCTCTGCTTGAGAGGCCACAGGTCAAACCACTAGGCTACCACGTCTGAATGCTACCATGAATGACACATACTGACGATTAATTTAGAAAAAAAAATCTATTAATTATTATAAATACTATAGTACATATATATTGTTTGCCTAATTATTGATGTTACTGATTATTGATGTTACTGATTATCTCTTTAGCAGTTGACACTCAAATTTACATCCAATAGCCACTGCATACTTTAACTAGTAGGTACTTGCATTTGTAATAATGTTTAAATGTTTTTACCTTAAAACAATAACCTAAACAAAGCCCGAGTAGATATCTCAAAGACCCAGAACATACAACTGGCGAAAAGTGAAGAGGAAAGCTGAGCCCAAATCAAATAAGATAAAGATATGCAAAGAGAGTATGTTTTTACCTTTAATAAAAATAAGCCATACAAATACCGATGGCAATTACAAATAGATATAGCAACCCGAGACGGTGCCAGCAAAATTGTTTAGTACCTACATACTCGAGCACAAATTATACAAATTCCTCATCTCATGTTGCTTCCAGCTATTTGGTTATCTTTATTGTGTGTATTCTTTGGATTCAATGCATATTATAAATGGTTTGCCTTGCAAATGTACTCGGAAAAGAAAATATTTCCTTATCGAAACTCATGGAACTTTCTCTCGATAATTGTCATGATGACATCGCAATGTCTTGCAAGAAAAATCATTAGAAATTCAATTTAAGAATATTCTTTGGTGGGGCATTATTAAAATCTAATTAATTTTTTAATAAAAGGAAGGAAAGATTTTGTCTCGTAAAAAAATTATGCATAATTAGGTACAAACTTGAAATCAAACCGGGTAGGCCGGATACTTTGTATATGCTACTGTAATAACTCGAGTAAAGTGCCAACTGAACGTAGTAACACTGTATCTTCAGTTATACTGCTTCAATCAGAAGACTTTAAGCAATAAGAGCTGGTAGAAATGTCTTCCTAAATGACACTATAGCCTCCCTTAATGGCAGCTTGGACACGGTTGTGACGCTATTCCAGAGTAATCCGCAGTCTGCGACATTGTGGCACGCTCAGATGTACCGAGATGTTGCTTCATCGTAAAACTAAGGATTACAAACTTTGAAACAACTAAGCCTTGCGGCGAAGACAGTACAAGACCGTGTAACTTCATCCTTACTGTTTATTGCAGGTGGAACGCCTTTATTGCCACACTATAAAACTCCGCACTTCGACCTGAAGCGATTTACGAGATTGCTGTCTGCGGAACATCATTGACTTTATAGTTTTCTCTTGAAAGTGGCTACTGTGGATACTTGCGCCGTTGTTTCTTAGGGTCCGGAAACTAAGTAATGGAGTCTGAAATTGGCATTCCCGAAGTATTGCTTAGGCTCGTTTGTTCGTTTCGTTAACCAATCAAAGTAAAGTACCTAATGAAAGGAAATATGCATCACGAGTAATTATTAAAATGATGATGTATGATTTAATATTGATGCCAAAATCACAACGCAATCTGTAGAGGTATAGCAAGTTTACATTTCACCAAATTAACAACAAACAAGAACTCCTACAACAATACACAAATAAATGTCATCCTATGCTGAAGCCTGATGCTAATTTTCGAATGAAGTCCTTACGGTCTAGTAATATCATATACGCGTGGTATTCGATGAGTCCCCAAAATGCCGCAAGCCATCAAAAATAATTAAAAGAGCACTTACCGACATCGTCGTGTTCAAGCTCCGATACGTCGTGAACAACCTCGTCTTCCTCGGGGGCACTCTCGTACCGCTCCTTTAGCACAGTCCTCGGCACTGCAACCAAAGTTCCATTTTACTACCAAACACGTAACGTTAAAATTCCAGCGGCGTTCATTTTCAAGTGGACTCCTTGACACTTAAAAGGAACGTTAATTTTAGACTCAGGGTGAATTGGGGTTGGTATCGTTCTTATTTTTGTATTTTAAGAGCTAGCCTAAGTTTTATGGGGCACGGAATGGATTGAAACAATCCTGAGGAGACGTGACCTGTCATACGCGGCTGGTTTTATTATTTTTATGGGACCTCACGTTCAGATTTTTTGTCGCGTCTTGAAATAGATATTATCAATCGAAGCGTAATATTCTTAGATTAAAGTCCCACTCAGTACCTGCAAAATAAATTGCCGATGATACGACGACGGAGGATGTTTCTTTTTAATAACACCTTGAGTTATAAAATGATTCCTGAAAAATTGTTTCTTACTAGAATACTTTTAGTTGTAAATTAGCAAATGTATTGTTGTTCGCTAAATTTCACCTGAAAAAGATACGATTTTCTGAAAACACGTTTGCCGCTTCGTTTCCGATTCCACAACAAAGAGAAAACGGATGAAAATCGTAGCCATATTCAAGCATTTAACATGAGAACTATTACAGTTACGTAGATGGTCGTTTAATTTCTACTATTGTGGGAGTTAAGAAAGTGTCTATTCCCAGTCCGCAAATCGAAACAAGTACTCTGAAGAGGTAAACCCCTTAATCTGCAAAGCAAGATGAGTCTGCGGCTGAAGCCATGATCAATTGCTCAGTTCAAGGCTGAATAAAGCCTAGACATGACGCTATAAATCTAAGGCGCCTATTGTGAGTCGATCATCTTTGCAGACTGAATTCTATTACAATCAGAGCTATTGTACAAATCTGTCAGAGTTCCAAGTTCGTATTATTCGCGGGCGTATTTAAATTCGGAAACTGTCATGAAAGAGTGGTGTAGCATCGAATGGGATTGCTGAATTCTAAAATGCGGAACGACATTTTTAAACGGTGAGCACTTAATTGCGTTTAAACATTCACTAACCGCAATGAGGATAGAAGACCTGATAGAGAAAAGTACTCATGAAAACTATAAGCATAAAAAATACGCTAGAGTTTACTAAATTGCCAGCGCTGAGATAGATTTTAAATACAGATTCAGATTTTTAGGCCTTAAAGCTTAGAAAGTCAGCTTTTATGCACATAAAGTACAAAAACCATGGGTGCTCGTTTTTTGCAAGGGGATGTATTTAATTAAGATCAGAAATGCATATTTTTAAAATCATAAATATTCACAGTTTTCTTCCTAATGCAGTGTCCTCCCCTATTTCTGTTAATAGGTAACTAAAAATTTTATTGTCAAAAATGACTATTAGAATAAGATAAAAAAAACTCTCGACGAAAATAGACCGCATCTGGTTCAAAATAAAACTAAGTTGAAGTCGAGTTATTTCATGACGATTCAAATTATGCCGCGCGAGAGTATTTAAAAACTTCTTCAGGTTCAAGTCTGTCTTGCTGTCTCACTCACTCTTATGGGTTTGATACTTGAATCGGCCGATGGTACCCAAAACCCGAATTTCGTTCCAGGAGCTTTCGGACTGTACGTGTTAGTATAGGAGAGTGATTACTTAATAATATCGTTAAGGAAAAGACGCATTTATAATTCGCTCTTCACAAGTAACGGTGACAGTTTCAGCTTAGTGTAGGAATTCAAATTGCAAACAATGTAAATAAACCATTATTTAATTAAATATCCATATTCTAGCACTTGTTACTGTTTTAATGGTTCAAGATAATGTTGTGGTAAGTATTGATTAAATAACACATGGATTTAGCAGTATTTGATGAGGGAAAATGGAAATTAAAGACATTTTAAATACAAGATTTGTTTACATTGTTTGCAATTTCAATTTTATTCACTGACAGTTTAGATTAGGTATCATTGGATGGTCATGGTTATGTAGTGAAGGCAAACTCTTAAAAACATCTATAAAGGAATAATAATGTTCCATAGCGATTCAGCAATAACCTAACTTATGGTATCCATTGTCAAATTTGTTGACAAAATTAAAGACGAAGACGCAACTAACGAAAGGGTTTATTTTGGCTCGTTTCGTCCCTAGAGTAACCCCAGGCTTGGGGTTTGCGAGGATATTTCGCTTTGTACGCATCGGAGATCAAACTGAATAAACTAAACTGTTACCGACAATAATGGGGGCATTCAATGCAAATCGCTTCAACCCTGCTCTGGGAATGGAGTAAATCCGGTATACTATAAATATTGCTTTCTAAATTGTAATTTTTAATTGTAATCTTTGTTGTCTTTAATCTATATGTGCTGATGGGCTTGATATACACAGATGTTTTCCTTGAGCGAAAAGTGTATGGTACATTTTAAATACCTACGGTATCATACATGAATTATGTAGGAACTTACAACGAACATTTTGTAGCACCTTACAAGAAGTAATGATGTTTGTAGGCTCAAATATTTTTACATACTTAGTAGCGCACAAAAGCTACCAAGTACATGGAATGCTACCATAATAATAAGTACCTGGGCTATTTTTTTTTGTAAGTTTTCTAAACATGAAACCTAGCTAGATCGATTTATCGTCCCTGATACCCCCTGCATTCTAAATTTCATGATAATCATTGAAGCCGTTTCCGAGATTCAGATTATATAAATTATTCATGTAAAGATATTTACAAAAATTGCACGTTTAAAGGTATTATAATATAAATATACTTTATATACCAAATTCAACAGACTTTGCATAACAACAATTTAAAAATAAAACAGACCTAATAGCGGCATGTTTATCTTAAATTGTTTTTTCCGAACGAATTCCACGTGTTAATATTGTCCGTACCTACCTACAAAGTTTTGTACGTTTATTCAGAGTTCGAGCTGTGGACTTAACGAAGAACGATAAAAAATACAATCTGCTTTCATGTTAAGTATGGCCGTGTGTAACATTTATACTCGGGAGCAAAGAAACCGGCTCATCCCGTTGAAAGTTGTGTGAAAAGTGACCCTTTTTCCATGCTCCCGAGTGTACATTAACATACTAAAAACAACACGGACTTTTGAGATGTACGGTTTTAGTACGTAAATACACTTTCATAGGGTTGTATTTTTTAATTTCACCGTGGCCATAGCTGCAAAGTTTTTGTTATTAATTTTATTTTGATAGGTTCTTCTACTTTTTAGTATAATAATATTAATAATAAATAATCATGACTTAGAAGTTATCCTGTAAGAGCTTCGTAAATGCCAAATCGTGCCTGCCCGTCAATTTGGCACGTCTTGAGAGCTAAAACATTGAAAATATTTCTAACATAGTTTACATTATAAATCACTTACATAATAGCTTATTTCAACCTCGTGTGTATTCCGAAAACAAAAACGTCAAGGTTATAAACAAGTATTTATGCACGAATAAGATCAGGCATCATTAAAAATAACCTTATCGCAGAACTCAAATATTAAGATACAACGAAAAATAACAAGAATGATTCCAGGTACTGAGTTTTACTTTCATGAGTTCAATAACCTCCAAAAAGAAAACTGTTGTTAGATATAAAATTACTTTGTGCATCTGTCTCATCGATATCACAGTGTGTCTGTCAAGGGTTCAGTTCAGCCTTTGCTAACCTTTATTTATATTCAGCTTCTCTTTTTTGCGTGAAAGAAAGAAAACATTAAGCTAATGTTACAATACAATGCCTAAACCATAATTTTTTTATATGACGACTTATTAAGATTTTATGATTAAATTAAGCAGTGTATCCATAAATGGGTAGTTTACAGTATGTCATCGCTGTATTGATTATGTCAATTTGTTGATCCTATAGTTTCTGACCATGCAAATGGCAGCTGTGTTTGTATATTTGTACCTAATGGTTTGCTGTATACGTTAAATACAAACGAAATGATTACGTAGGTACGTAAAAAGCATGGCAATAATAATATTGTTGAATTGTTAAAGAAGTATCTATCATAATTTACTAAATTAAATAAAAAGTTAGAACAACGAATAGACAGTAGACTACATATAATTCCCCTATTCCGCGCAATAATGTTACAATCATAAATCAAACCCAATATTTGTTTGCGTTTGTTGTATTTTATTTTGTTCTTGTGTTCGTGTATTTTGGTTTAGTAACCGACTTACACCATCAAACAGAAACACTGGGTGTTTTAAAACAAACACCCTTCTAAGACTTTTCAAAACTTCCACAAAGGATTCCAGAGCTTTATAAAATACCACATGATACTTTAGTGTACACTGAAAAGCACTCCACACATTCGCACCAAGATAGAATTCCGAGGATCGAATGCAACGAAAAGTGACTTTGACTATTCAATATCAGCATGAAATGCTCGGAGCTTCATTTGATATCTCTTCAAAGGGTTGCAAAAGTAAAAGGAGCTTTAAGTAGGAAATTTCATACATTACAAGCGCTTTCTTAGGTAGACACACTTTAATAATAATATGTAGATTAACAACGGTAACGTATAACAGTAAGGTAGGACCTTGACTAAACTTGATTAACAGCTAAATGGAAATAACTGTCACTTAGCTTCTTAATTACTTTCAGCGCAATCTTAGCTGGATAGCATGTCACATTAAGTACTATATCTTAAAAGCTGTTTATTCATTCCCAACTCGAAGAGCAAACTAAGTTGTTATGTATATAATGTGTTTATAAGCACATTACACATTTAGTGTAAAAACGGCGAAACAAAAACAAAATTGTGTTGCTCTGAAAGGAGAACATTTTTATTAATTACAATGTTGCAAACATAAATTATAGCATGTAAAATATAAACTAAACACTCTACCTGAAAGGAGAAACAACATTAAATGCTAATATTTCGCATATTCTTCTATTTATTATAATTATTCAACTATCTTTAACATTACGTTTTAAGTCTAACTGACAGCTTTCATAGACAAGGCCATGGACAAGTTAAATGAGGAGCTATGAACCTCATTTACATCTCCCCCCCCACTTTAAGTACAATTATTCTATTTCTATTTTTTTATGGATTTATGTACATATTACTATTATTTTTTTATGGAACTGGTACTAATTTTGCAATATGAAAAAGATTTGATTCAGGTTTCTTATGCCCTGTGTTTATTCTGTAAATCGAGTTTGACACTTTTTCCACAATCTCATAAGGACCAATTTTTAATTCATCAAGTTTTTTCCTATTTAACCGATTTCCATTTTCAACATAAACTAAATCTCCTACTTTCAATTCACACTTTTTCCTATTTTTGTCAAATTGTTTTTTATTATAATTGTGTGATTTTATACTATTTTCTAACGCTATTTGCCTATCTCGCAATAAATCATTATTTGTAGGTTCTTGTTTCAATTCATCTGGTAAAATATCAATATTTTTCCCTTCTAATAAATACCTAGGTGAAAAACCTGTCACTGTATGTTCTGTTTCATTATACTTTTGAACGCATTCGTGTGCAATAGTGGTCCAAGCCAATTTATCTTTTTTTTCGTTTATTCTACACCGTATTTTATTTACTAGCGTCTGGTTCAACCTCTCATTTAAACCATTCGAAAATGGAGCATTGACTGCCGTAAAGATAATTGGAATATTTTTTGTATCTAAAAAGGTTTTGAACTCACGTGAATTTATACCCGGATACTGATCGGATAGAATCATGCCAACTGTATTTCCCTGTATCGCTTTTTGAACAAGCTTTATAAAATCATTTGCACTTTGGGTTTTAGATGTCAGAACAAAGGCATATCTCGAGAAATGATCCACTAGTAAATGTAAATATGTTTTTGTAGAACGAGATCCGCCAAATCCACCAATAGTGTCTATGGATATTATCTCAAAAGGGTAAGTAGCAGGACCCAAGTGTGACATTAATCCAAATTTGTATTTGCCTCTAGATTTGTTTTTTATGCAAATTTCACAATCATCACAAACTTTTTTGATAACGTTCGTCAAATTTCTCGATGTATAAAATGGTTTAACTTTCTTTTCCAGCTGTTGTATGCCTATGTGGCCGTAGTAATGATGTACATTTTCTATGAGTTTTTTAGAGTACTCCTCAGATAAGACAATCTTTTCCTTTTTCCCTATATTTTTATAATATACATTGTTTTTTAGTCTTAGTTTATCTTTATTATGTTTTATGTCTTCACTTTTTTCTTGATCATTTATTATATCTTTTAGTTGAATAAAATTTACAATTTTCAAACGTTCATCTTGATTGTCACCTGGTTCTAACACCGGGTTTCTACTCAAACAATCAGCTTCTAAGTTGTATTTTCCTGGGGAATATATTATCTCAAAGTTGAACTGAGACAGATAATAAGTTAGGTCTCCCAATTCCTCATCCGTTCTAGCCTTAATATTCATTTTCTCTAATGGCTTATGATCAGAGAAAACCGTAAATCTTTTCCCTATCAGCCAGTATTGCCAGTATTTCACTGCTTCTTTTATCGCTAGACACTCCAAATATATAGCTTTTTTCTTTTTCTGTGTATCGTTCAATTTTCTCGAAAAATATGCACACGGTCTTTCCTCTCCATTAGACTGTGGTTGTTTCAAAACTGCCCCGATACCTTGAATTGATGCATCGGTATAAATATGTATTGGCAGTTCAGGATCGTAGATTGCTAATATAGGTTTCATACATAATAGTCTTTTTATTGTCTCAAAAGATTCTTTACAGTCCTTCGACCAAATAAATGGCTGTCCCTTTCTTAGCAAATTGTGTAGAGGATTTAATAAGATAGATATATTTGGCACATATTTCCCATAAAAATTTATTTTACCTAAAAACTGACGAACATTTTTTTGTGTTTTTGGTGTAGGAAAGTCTTTTATAGCAGTTAAATTATCTTTCAACGGAGTAACTGTATTATTTTCGATTATGTGACCTAAATATTTTACAGAATTTTGAGCAAAGTTACATTTAGAGAATTTTAGTCTAAACCCTTCTTTCGAAATTGCTTCCAGAAGTAACGATAAATGTCTAATGTGCTCTACAAATGTCTCAGAGAATATCAGGATATCGTCTATATAATTAACAGTAAAATTAGATAAGCCGTGTTTTCTTATAATACTACTTAAAATCCTCTGAAAAATGGCCGGCGAAGTCTTTAAACCAAACGGCAAACACGTCCACTGGAAGTGTCCTTCCTGAGTAACAAATGCAGTTTTTTTCCTGTCCTCGATTTTCATAGGGATTGACCAAAAAGCTGAGTTTATATCCAGTGTTGTGAAAAATTTACAATTTCTAGTTTTGGTCATTAAATCTTCAATTAGTGGAAATGGTTGTGATTCAGGAACAACAATCTTATTTAAGTCACGAAAATCAATACACAATCTGGATTTTCTTCCATCTTCTTTTTTGTAAGCTAATGTTACTGGAGCGGCAAAAGGACTATAAGATTCTTCAATTAACTTTTTTTCTAATAATTTTGATATTTGCTGTTCTATTTCTTTTTTATCCTCAATAGTACACCTATATGGTCTTTTGCAGCAATATTTATCTATTAATAAATCCACATGTGCCTCATAGTCCTTTACCGTACCTATATCGTATTTATCTTTAGCAAAGAGTGATGAATACTTGCTAATTAATTCATCTATTTCAGATTGTTGCTGATGGTTGAGATGATTTATAAAAATATTAAAGTCTACAACCTCTACGTGCTCATTAAAATTTATTTCGTATTTATTTCTTGTTTTATTTTCAGTTTTTCCTAAGCTATTCACATCTTTATTGTTATTATATATTTTTCCTTCTATTTTATTACCTGAAAAGTCAGGAATTTTTCCAGAATTGTCACACACTACCTTCTCATTATGATAATGGTGATTCTCATTATAGTCACATTTTAAAATATCAATATTTTGTGTAACTTCCAATTTTTCGTTTTGCGTGAGACGAAATTTTTTTATACAATCTAATCCTACCAAGAAATCGTAGTCAAAATTTTCCTCATCTATCACAAATACATTTATAGTCTGTTCCATGTTAAAGATTTTTATCTTTAAAGTCACTATCC
Source organism: Pandemis heparana (assembly GCA_963854515.1). Classification (NCBI taxonomy): domain Eukaryota; kingdom Metazoa; phylum Arthropoda; class Insecta; order Lepidoptera; family Tortricidae; genus Pandemis; species Pandemis heparana. The sequence goes on along the minus strand of OY978013.1, from coordinate 11,687,496 downwards.
CTATAGATTTTTTTACACCATTAATCGTTTTTAAACCTGCAGTTTTAATATTATTCATCCTCGAATTATCATTCAATGTCAACAATTTTGAATTTATTAATGACACATTTGATCCTGAATCATAAACGCCAAGGATTTCCAAGGTGTCATTTAACAATAAGTTAATTTTGATTAATGGTGGGATTTCTAGTTTTTTGGATCTATTTCATTTAATTCGGTCTCTAATTGAGAATTATTAACAGTTCTTATTTGATCTCGTTTTAAGCCGTCACTGTTTTTGTTCCTGAACCAACACAAGGATTCAGGGTGGTACCGGTTTGTTTTGTTTTCTTTTTCACAAATTCTGCAAGGTCGGTATTTTTCGTTTTTCTCTTTAATTTTATTTTCAAAAACAACCATTTTCTTTTCCGGAATCTTTTTTCCCACCAAATGTTCTAAACCTCTGAGATTATTAAATAGATCTTCGGCAGCTTTCAAGTTTTTCCTATCAATTTTGTCAGCTACAAAATTTGGCAACCCTGTAGCTATAAGATCTATCAGTGTCGGTATATCCATTGTTTTATTTATCTCTAATAAAAGACGTTCTTTTTTCAACGCGTACTCTAGTAACGAACCCTGTATAAATCTGAATGACATAGCGTACCTGATTGGCGACCAACCTTTGTCAGCATAAGTTTCGCAAAATATTTTTGTCCACATCGACCATTCCGAGTCGACTGTATATTTTATAAGCATTGAACTGTACCAGTCGAGACAAGAGTCCTCTAAAAATAGCCTAAGAGCTTCAATCCTCTTCGAGTCTTCGTCTATTCCTAATCGCGTACATTCAGTTTCAAAAGTAGCTATCCATTGACACACATTTGACGTTTTTCTGCCGAATTTTTCTATGACGAATTTCTCAGTTAGTCTTTTTATATTCTGAGAAGACACGTCTTTCTTCATTCCGGTAAAATTTTCCAAAATTTTTGTCAATGTCTCTCCTGAAATACCAGCTGAAGTCTCTTCCCGAGCTTCTGGTTTAATCTCCTCCAGCAAATATCCCTGAAATTGCATATTTCCGTCTTCATCCATGTAACTCCCGCTTATTTCTTGCGTCACCGAAATCCACACTTGCCTCTTATCGTGTCTTCTTTGCAAAGTATTTCTTACCTTCTGAAAGGCTTGTGTTGTTAAAATCGTATCATGTAGTCTTACCGATTGAAATTTTTCCGGAATTAAAAAGACACGTTTATCGACATCCGTAATTGAAGTCATGCATATTATATTAGTTTTCGGATCTTCACCCGATTTAACTACGAATTCAAACCTTAGTTTCTCCATAGCTGTTATTTATTAGCCGTAAAAATGTTGTTTTATAATGTGTTTATAAGCACATTACACATTTAGTGTAAAAACGGCGAAACAAAAACAAAATTGTGTTGCTCTGAAAGGAGAACATTTTTATTAATTACAATGTTGCAAACATAAATTATAGCATGTAAAATATAAACTAAACACTCTACCTGAAAGGAGAAACAACATTAAATGCTAATATTTCGCATATTCTTCTATTTATTATAATTATTCAACTATCTTTAACATTACGTTTTAAGTCTAACTGACAGCTTTCATAGACAAGGCCATGGACAAGTTAAATGAGGAGCTATGAACCTCATTTACATGTATACATTTGTGACAAATACAAGCGCTGGCAAGCGCTCAACAATTTATCTAATTTTGATGGTAATGAACGATTCTCAACTGGCACGGCGGACTCTACTCGCTTAATACCAATTTAACGCATTATTTAACGAGATTAAAAACGAAATTCTAAATCATACTTACATAATTATGTATTTAATTCTAAAGAAAAAAACATCTCTTCCGCAGGCAGTGGTTGCGAAGAAGCAAGATGTTTTGAGGTTAAGTTTGAGGATAATCTAGATACCTTCGCTGAATAAAAAATGATTCAATACATTTTAGACATATATATTTCTTAATGAAAAGAAGCGCGTCGACTTGAAAGAACTGTTATGCTTATTAGATAAACAAATAATGGGTGAGGGAGAATAAACAAAGGAAAAACTGCCAGTACCATTACGAGATTACCAAAAATTCACACCCAACCAAAATGGATCCCCGTCATAAATGAAGGGTGCCAACCTAACTATGTTAAAGTTCTTATAAAGGTTTTCAATAGAAGCCTGCTTCCCGTTTATGCATATCATTACATGAGTTTGCATTTTGAAGAATAACAAGTAGGGCAAAAGGGACGGACGTTTTATCAGGATATTTCCATTCAATAAATCCAAGATCTGAGAGCTGTTTGCAAAAGTTTATGGCTTACACAAAACTTTGGGTTTTTGTGGAGATATACATGGCATCTCATAATAAAAAACGCCTATCGGTAAAGTTACTCGGCTTCTTCTGAAAAAACCTGTCGGAAATTCAAGCTGCTTCAGTATGTGTTATAGTGTTTCGATTATTGCTCACAAATATTTACTTATTTGACTTTACTCTGCATAAAATTGGAATTTTACTAGTAGAGCCAAAGAAACATATCAACCTGAAACCTCTTCAAACTCAAATCAAATAAAATACAATACTCAAAATCCCTTGACTTGAAAATAAAACCCGGCCTGAAATTCTAAGTAACAACTGAAAACAATATTCGGTTGTTTACATCTACAACGCGTTTCATCTACGTTCTCGAGACAGAATTGGAAATGAGCTTGTTAACTCTGAGTAGCAAGGATTTGACGTAGCGAATAAATATTGAAACAAAGGAAATCTCTATGCATTCAAATATGGAAAGCAAATACATGACAAGGCGAGTGTAATTCTACTTGCCTTTTCAATCAATTCATGTTTTACTGGGTTAACGATTCAGCAGTAAGCACTTGAATTTCAATGAAGTGATAAACAAAGCTGTTGCTGTAAAAGCTTCATTTGTAACAACTTTATAACAATGGATTTTGATATTCCAATCAGGAATAAGCAATAACTTATGTTCGTAAAATATTATACAATTCACAGAGCCACAATAGCAAATTCTTCCCGTGCCAACCAATTGAAGTCATTTTATAAGTTGGGGACAAACTAACTACTATAAACATTGACAGCCTTATTCATAAAAAGTTAGAGGCTCGCTATAAGCTCGCTATAGGACCGATGCAAAAAAACATGATTCATAAACGTCAATTAGCGCTAATCAGTCCATCAAGGGTCTGTTAAGTCTTCCGAAAGTTAGCGGACCGTAGACCCTACTTTATCTCTCTGCTAACTCACAAAATGGCTGCCACACATGTGAACAGCTGATTTTGGCAAGAGCAAAACCATACGCAAGACAGTTTTTTTTGTTTTAAGTTTTTATTCCCTCCGGGAAAGGTAAAGGAAACTAGATCCACACTGCCTAGTCTGTCGTGTTAATTCGCTGGTTTCCCGCTAATTCGGTGCCACTGCTGTCAATATATTTTTTTTTTAATTCACTAAAAGGCCATTTTTGGTCTATGATTTGTCAAGGTGACAACATAACACGTCTAATCCATCCATCAGCAGCTCATTAGTTAACAGACTGCTAGAAAGCGTTTATGAATCATACTTTTTAACAACTGTCAAATAAGCTTAATCAGTCTGTTAACTAATCGACTGATCAAACCTCAATTAAGGATTTTTTATGAATAAGGCTGTTAATCTGTGCTATTTATATGTAGACTCTCTCTCTCTCTCCAGCCTATATACGTCCCACTGCTGGGCACAGGCCTCCTCTCAGAATGAGAAGGCTTGGGCTATAGTTCCCACGCGGGCCCAGTGCGGATTGGGAACTTCACACACACCATTCAATTGCTTCGTAGTTGTGTGCAGGTTTCCTCACGATGTTTTCCTTTACCGAAAAGCTCATGGTAAATTTCAAACGAGATTCAAACCCACGACCCTTTTTGAGAGGCCACAGGTGAAACCACTAGGCTACCATGGCTTTTAGGCTACCATTATATTGTAGACTAACTCAAAATAATAATAAAATTGTCTCTTGCAAAATAAACAACAGATTATTTAGTGTTGACCTTAAATATTGTTTCAGAAGAAAACCTTGAAGAAGAAAACAAAATAATAAAAGCAGCAAAAAATACGACTGCCGCTTTTGTCTGATTGACGACAAAACTCTCAATGGAATGAAAACAAGGAAAATTGCACTGTGGGGTAATAAATTAGTTTTCAACTATCGATGTGATTTAAGACGGATTTCAAGGGAGCCCAATTCCTCAATGTTGGCACAAAATTGACACTAACTTTATGCCAGATACAATTAATACCTACCTACCCTACCTATGTACCTAAACATTGGTATAAAGATGTGCTAAAGCGACATATGAAGAAGTGCAACATTGAGCCTACGCAATGGGAACAGCAGGCCTCAAAGCGGCCGGAATGGAGAACTTTGGTGGCAAGCAAAGTCCAAGGTTTCGAAACTCATCGTTGCTCTGAGTTGGATACCAAGCGCGATGAATTGAAAGCCCGACCACCTGCGGCAATCAATTATAATTATATTGATGGGGTGCTCACATGTCCGCAATGCGCGCGAACTTTTTTAAAAAAGATTGGCTACATAAGCCACATGCGAGCACACGATCGTGCCCTGGGAAGGAGTTGAGGCGGTCGCCATGGTCGAAAACGGCCGGGAGCACATCATCACCTAAACATACTACTAACACAAAGGCGTCTTCAGACGAAGTGAATGTTTTAAGCTCCACGGATTCAATCCGGGTTAGAAACTTTTACATGGTGGGGGTGAGCGTACGACTAAAATGTTTATTGTTAAGGTACATTCTAAGCAGTAAGTGGTTTGTTCTTCTTTATAAAAACTCTGAAATAAAATAAGTTTCGCAGTTCTAATTTGCTTCAAAGTTAATTGAAAATAAGATTGTACCTACACAAAAACTTCTCAATCTGTTTTGAATTCAACGCACTTTATAACTCTGTCATGTTGACAAACAAACGCATTATACAGTACCCGGCCATTAAAATTTCACATCAATCTTCTCGGCTAACTTCGGCTTCGTAGAGCGTTGTCTCGCTTTAACTTACGTGACGCGAATTGTCTCTTTCCAAAGACCGAAGTGCAATCTTTATGGCCGCGTACTGTACTCAGTCATTGACTTTGTAAAATGGTGATAAATCTCAGATCATAGAAATAAATGCTACTGAATAAAGGACTTACCACAAGTATAGACGACTTTGAGGTAGGTTCTGCTGCCAGGCTTGCAAGGTTTCCCGAACATGTTGCTGTCAGCTGTCAGCACACATCTCCTCTTGCCGTGGCATTCTCGCATCGCCGTCTCTGTTGCGTAAGGCTCCAAACATGCTGTTAGAAAGAAACAGATGGTACTGTTCGAATTCACAAATGTACGGGTCATTATCCTGCTCGAGTGACCAAAGCATGGTTGGACTTGCAGAAAAAAAAACCGAATAAAATCAACCGAGTTCGGAAAACTGTTTCAACTTTCGATTCGATTATCGATCTTATCGCTGAAGTAGATATTTCCAAAATATCAAATAACTAGCTGTTGCCAGCGACTTCGTCTGCAAAGAATTCGTTTATCGCGCGGACTACGCAATTTTCCGGAATAAAAAATAGCCTATGTGCTATTCCAGACTTTTCTCTATCTATGTGCCGAATTTCATGCAGATCCGTTGGGCTGTTCTGGCGTGATTGAGTAACAAACAAACATCCATCCATCCATCCATCCATCCATCCATCCATACTTTCGCATTTATAATATTAGTTAGATAAGGCGGTAGAGGTAACTTAAAAAATAACAAAATACTTCTTACTACTTCTACCTGACTAATCGTTATCAATTTATGTTAGAGTCGATCAAACTGCTACAACTCTGTTTTTCTACATTAGGTAAGTCTTTTTTTGATTTTGAGGCGAGGACTGAGAGTAATATAGTTCGTCCGTTTACCTACATGTTGAGGCTTAACATATTTATTGACTGGCATCTCTTCTCTACTTAGATTATCTTTTCTTGAACATCTTTACCGAGTCGTTTTTTGTAAATATTTACACTGAATAAAAGATTTACTATTGTATATTTTTAAACTTGAGTTGTAGGTAGGTATAATGAGACAGTCAGTAGTGTAATTTAAACTGCCAGAACAGTGTTCACATCTCACTGCTGCTCAAATTTAACAAATAAAAATCACGATACTTTAACGAAGTAAGCACAATATATTTTTAAACTATAAGTAAACATAGTTTCGGTCTGTCGGAAGTAAGTAGTTTGAAAATATAAGAACATTTCTACGAAATCAACTATGACGCGTTAACAGATTCCGAACATCTTTTTCGAAGCGCTATATCTGATGCTGACTTTACAATATTGAGGTCGTCTCAAAGATTCCTTAGCGATAATACCAATATGTACAATGACAATTTATAAATCCGCTTTTCAACATACATAGCTAACTATGTATATTGAAAAGCGGATTTATAAATCCGTGAAATGAAAAAGCATACGTCCTTTGTATACATTTTGCACGTGATGAGTTTGAAACATCCGATTTTGTTGCCAACTTTGCCAATTTATCTTGACAACTTCGAATATCTTTTAGGAATAACGAAGTACGTGTTGAATCGATTCAAAAGAATTATAAATTATCCGTAAATATTGATTGTTGCGTCAACCAGAGTTGTTTCTTCCTAAGGAGCTGACTGGAATTTATAATTTGAATCATTCTTGTTCTAAGTAACTTCGACGATAGTAAAACGTGATCAAGACGTTGTCTATATTGTACACAATCCATTTATAGTTGAAGTGTTTATCGTCAAAGAAACATTAATACTTCACTAGAACTATTTAAAACCATCCGTTGTGATCGATTTCTGTGAAAAATAACACCAGTCTAATGAAGTTAAAATGGTTTGGTACCTTACCCATCGCTAAGCTGTTAGGTAACACAGTGTGTATTCGTAGGAGTATCGTCTTAATCCGCCTTCTTTTCAAAAACAGATTTTTGGCAATATTCAGAAACTAGAGACTTGAATTGTTTAGACAAATTTTTGTTGAAAGTATTTTGTTACGCACGGTTGTCGTCATTTTCAAAAATTGGAGGATATAACTTAAGTACGGACTTATGAACGTTTACAGCATCTCAACTATTAAGTTAGGTATTTATAAAACTCGAATTATCTTCAACGACCTTTCTAAAGAATACTTGACTGATTACGTATTATGAATTAATAGGAGCCTCTCCAATAACAAACTACAAACATAACTTACCTACTATGTCGTTAATGTGACATAATAGTAATTTACTACTACTAGTAGTCCATAAAAATCTAATAACTTTACGGATTATAATAATGCTTTCACCAAATGACCTTTATAATGTAAAAATGAATCTAACGCCATCAGTGGTTATTTACTTTTTATAATAATCGACATTTTGCTTAAATTGCTTGCTTCAAAGCAAAACGTGTTATGTTCCTAATAAATTCACAACAGTCATTTCTAAGAATTCGCCATATTGTTTTCTTGCTAACAATCAAAAATATTCCGTACACGTGTAATTGCTTTAAGTTCCAGATTTGGTTTCCGATTTCTTTTTGATGGATCAAAGCGTTTTGTAAAAAGTGATCCGCGAAAGCATGAATAGCAAAATGTTTGATGTAAAGCGTTTTTCAAAAAAAGTGTACACGTGACAAAACGGACAAGTATTTTTTTCTCGACCCCAATTTTGAAATTTGTCTGCTTATTCGATTAATTATAAGTTAAGTAAAGCATACTAACTGAGAAAATGACACAAAAATATTGAGTAGTATAAAAAATACCGACATTATTAGGTGATATTGAGGTGAACCTAGTTCCATTTCGTCACAAAATATAAAATCTATTATCAATTGAATGGATTGTTATATGGACCTTTTAGAGTTTATAAATTGAAAATAAATACAATAACTTCTTAAATCAAGCTTAGATTATAAACTGAATGAATCACATAATCACTGAGGATAAAATATGTATCTATTTCGTCACGACTGTCTCCATTTGACTACTTAACATGCATTTTTTTTGCATAAAGACGGTACAAATTATTATGTAGGTAATGTTTAAAATTGTATTAAGGAATATCAGTTCTGAATTATAAACGTTAGAAGAACGTCAAATGTTACAAATAATAGCAAAAAATAATTGTTTTTCACAATTCAAATCTTGGGACAGTGACAATGCGGAATCTCATGTGACTATCTGGAAAATGTAAGGCATAGTGGACACCTAGGTTGAACATAGAAGAAAAATAACAAACAAAATCTGTTATAATCGTGTTGGTTGATATTTGTATCATAATATTGTGTTTTTATTTATTGCACATTGCTTTATAAGATTTAAGTAATTATTTTCATACAAACCAATTACACAGACATTAACTGATAATTATTCAAAATGAGATTTAACAAAAACACAAGTTTATTTTCGCTAGCCCGTTTTTTTTTTCAAAAAATAGCAAATAAGTTTAGTATCACTTAACAAAATAATTTACTAGTAGATTTAAAGCTAAATTTTCTACTAGGTACTTAACAACACACAGGGTTATAAAATATATCTATCTGTCAATACAACATGCATCTGTTTATCTCATTACTTGTGAAATTAATGTGTTATGTACAATAAGAGATATACGTACATACATACTACGAGTAAGTAGTTACATACAATACGAGTGGAAAAAAGAGGTTTTTGTAGCACTTTGTATAAGCTATGTACAATTATAAAGTTTCATTCGCTTTGATCAGAATGATTTCAGATTTTTTTGAAGTCGGTTACTAAAGTGAATTAATATGTAACAAGTGTCAAATTTCGATTCTGCACTAAGCTTTTGAATTCTATTTCGTCACAAAATGGTCCAGGTAATACATCACGTTACGATTCGGACTTGACGATTCACACCAAAACAAATTTAAACCACAAAATTAACTTATCTGGACTCGTTTAACAGTGAAATCTTTACAGTTTTGAATACTGCATGAGTTTTTTAATATATAAATGTGTCATAATTAAGTTAACTACCTTTCTTTACCGAATACTTTGTGACTTTATCGGAACACTTATTTTGGGGTCATCAGCCAACGGTCGCCTTTCGTCACAGTTTATGAGACACTGACAGCAAAGCGGGTAATGGCGGCGTACTAAGTAGTAAGTCGACGTGGGACATCAAGAATTTCACACTTTTTGATTTTCTTTTTACGATAAATATATCAAATAAGCGTAAATTTATCGTTTTATAAATATATTTCGAATGCCCAACGTTTCAAGAATCGAAATACATCACACTTATTCCCAATTAACAAGTAGAAAGTGAAACAAAAAATTTAGAACCAGTAGGACATCCAAATTTTACTATGTACACTTTTTTTGAAAAACGCTCGCCACATCAAGAAATAGTAAAGATCTGAGTTCAAGAGTTTTTAGAGAACTGTAGACACCAAAAAACTAATAAAACGTGAGCTGCTGCAATATCAGGCTAGATTGTCTAACACAGCACTTATAAACGTATTTTTTGTACATAGGGTTTTGAACATAATATAGGAGACACGATCCAATTCTTGATTTTTACCTTTTCGCCCTTATCTTGTAACCCGACTTGTACACGTACCTACAGGAGTCGCTGTGCCAATATTTTGAAAAAAAGGATACTGATATCCACCAATATAAATAAGCTGATGCTATTACGTTTTACGTCTTTATCTATTTTGTTTACTGCGATTAAGTATGTACATAAAAAAACTAGGTTTAATTTTTCAATATTTTTGCTGTCGAGCCCTAGCTTCACTGTCATTTGTTTTGAAGTAGTGCTTTTTTTGTTTGTCATTCCCGGGAAATAAAATATGTCAACATCAACACTCGCTACGCAACAAATTCCTTAAATAGCCTGTAACTATACTCAACTATGAAATTAGGCATAGGTAAATCACTAGCCTGTACGATTTCCCATCCAACATTAAGGAATACAAGAGGAATGAAAAGTTTACTTACAAAATTGATACCAATATTCAAGCAGATCCGTAGAAAAGGGCGCATTGATTTAATTTTTACTCTTAGTTGTGAGTTTATTTGTAAATTACATTATATTTTTATGCCAAAACATAAGAAAGTCACAAAAAGATCGTCAATTGTAAATAAAATAAAAACATACTTAATAAGGTATGTAGGTACCTACAATAAAATAATTCATACAAAAAAATTAGAAATCCAAAAATAAAATCAAGAAATAAATGTCAAATGATTAAAAATAAAAACCATATAATAAAATTACAGTGTGTAACGAATAGTTTCCATCTTCAGATTTTGACAATCACCAGATTTCACGTTTACCGAAACTATATTACAACTCAAGCCTTGGGTGCTATCTCTTATACTTGACTAAGCGCTTCCACTAACTCCGACTTAATAACATTCATATCTCTGAGTTCGTCGACATAAATTTCCTGCTACGGTATTAAATTCACCTTCACTTGCATTTAAGATTTGTACGGATTATACTCACTTTCCTCCTTCATTCCCCTTGGTTGTGGGCACTGTATGGAATCGTACTCCGTGCGTCCGTACTGCGCCGAATATATTGCCACTCTCGAATGAGGGTTGCAGCTGAGATGCAAAACGTCGTTCTCGCATCCCACTTTACTCCGAAACTCATCTGTGGAAGATGCCGTTTAAAAATAATTGGCAGATTAAACCGATTTAACCGCTAGATTGGTTTTCATCCAATTTGTTTAGACCTAGAGCCCCAATTATAAGCGAGGTCAGCGGAGCTGTCTTTTATTGCATAGGTATCACAAACAATATACCTGTTCAATCGAGAGATAGGATTTCATGCTCTGCTACTCATATGATGAACATGAATATGTTTTCAAAATTTGCTCTGAAAATAACGAAGGACGAAATTTCAAATAGAATTAAGGAATGAAGCAAAAAGCTCCCTAAATGCGCTTTATTCTTTATTATGAATTTATTCATGAGACGAAATTAATTAAAAAGTGGACAAATATTTCCTCCTTTAACATTCATGTTTATACATTAGAATGAGCAAGAACGAATTTTCCTGCTGCGTTTCCTGTTTTTCCATTTCCCATACCCTCTTATTTGCAATTTTTGTTTTAAAGTTCAATGAATTTTCTTCAGAAAAATCTTTTCTACGTTTAAAGTAGGTAGCCCTAGATTCGCAGTAAAATTTAAAAGCTCATTATGGTGGCCGTGACTGCGTAACTTTATAAGAAATCCAGATTTCGGCTATGTTGCATTGTAGTATTTAGTATGACAACAAGAGTTAATATTATTATGTGGAGTGATAATGCATCCATGAATGAGGACAATCAGCCAGAGAACTATAGTGTTGTGTACGTTGTGTATATTATCCTTGTATTGGGTAGATTTCAGGTTTAGCTGAATTTGTGGTCATACTTACATGGACGGCATTTGTAGGCGACCTCGACGAACCTCCTGGACCCTGGGCAGGGATCCACCCCGAAGGCTTTAGGGCTTGTGTGGAACTTGCATTGCCGCTTCTTCTGGCACGCTTCCACCACTGTCTGCAACAAGGAATACTGAACACTTCGGTTAGCATGCCGATGCAATAAATAAACACCATACAATACTCACTTATGCCCTCACACCCACATACAGCCATACACACCCACAACACACACATACACACACACACACACACACACACACACACACACACACACACACACACACAAATACATTTGTAGTGTGATTGCTAGATTCTAAAGCATAAACTTGTCCACACTATCATTTGTTATTTTTTGATATATAATACATGACCTAAATTTGAAAAAATAGTAACTATTAAACTAACGTAAATTATTGCAATGGGTCATCATCCTACGAGACAAGCCTAGCCTAGGGTAAATGACGATCTTGAACAACAACAGACGCAATCCTTTATTAGGTACATTTTTTTCTTTAGTTTCTTCGCCGAATCGTATTTTCTATTTCAAAAATGCTCACATAATGTTTACGTCCTCGCTTTATTACCTACTACTAGAATTGTTACGCCTTGTTTACAAACCGTTCGTTTCATTTTTACCAGACATCAGAATGCATGAGAAGTCCCTAGCCAGGAGGTTCATTTAAAATAGCAGAACCAAATTATTGCGGTGGGCTGCGCGAAATTAAAAACTTCGCTGGATATTTTTTTAATGTTGCACTACAGTGCACTGGGAACATGAAAATTCTGTATTATCTACAATTTTATGTTTTCGGTGTAGCAGATTTTTCATTTTGGGGAAATAAAGATTTCTTGACTCTGAATCTAAGCACGATATATGCTTTTCTGTCTTTTAAAAGACTATTTTACAAAGTACGACACTATTTTGATTCCCCTTTCCACCTATATGCCCACAATTATGCTTAACATGGCCTTAGATCTTGCTACTTTAGGTTCTGTCTACATAATGTATGACGACAAGGAACAAAAACCGATAAAATATGAAACTAAATTTTTAATATCTTACATACCTCATATAGACACCGACATTGAATCGTAATAGGTACGAAGCTATCCAAAGAAACGCTTAAAAATGAATGCCAATTATATTTAAAAAATAAACAATACGAATCCTTATATATAAATATTTAGCGCGAACACGACATTCTTTATTTTATTTCACATGCTGCATTTGCCTCGCGGCAAATATATTTTTGTTAACTGTTTCCTGCTTTGCCTTTCAAAGAAAACTATTTCAAGAGAAAATAGATCATCATTATTTTCAATACTTAGGTACTCAATAAGTCTCGCACAAATCGAGTACATGCGGGTGCCAACTTACTCCAACTTTTCTGCTATAATTTACCACTATTTATTAGGTTTAATGTAACTATTTCGATTCTTTAGTAACCTTTAAAAATATCTAAGTACTTGTGTTCAAATGTGTCAACGTCGTCGTCTACCTCATTACGTCAGTCTCGCCTAAAAGGAATCCAGTGCCTTCTATGGGGATGGTTGGAGGCTCAATTGCTAAATAAACTGACAGTGACTTTCCAATTGACCAAGGAACAAGAGTTAGATATGGTACAGCGGTGGCCGACTTAAAAGTCTGGAGATAGTGTTTCCTCAGACATTCTTAACAGAGGTGCTTTAAATCGGCAAAATTAACATATTGTAGGAAACAATGCGAGGAATTATTTGAAATAACTTTATTGAAAGTTTAAGCAGTATTATAGTGTAAAAACTAAACAACACTGTGTGTGTGTGTGTGTTGTGTTCCGGTGTGGAGAGTAAGACAGCCGGGAAAATTACGGGCATAAGAGGCAATCATCTAAGTCCTCTAGGTTGGCAACGCATCTGCAATCCCTCCGGGGTTGGGGGTATCTATGGGCAGTGGTGATCGCTTACCATCAGGTGACCCACTTGCTCGTTTGCCTTCCTATTCACATAAAAAATAAACAATATTTTGATACAACCAGCGACACCAGCGTATTGGAAGGCTCAAGAAGAACCATAGACAACTAAAGTTTTTCTTACAATTCTAAATGTTGCCATTTTATTATTTTAGTCTATGTTTAGCTACTACAATATTTAAATGAAATTATTTATATTGCTTTAAATTAATTAATTATTATTATTATTTATATATTTATGTTCATGTACTGAACACATTTCGTTGGAATTATCAAGTCTTTCAGACATAATTCAGGTGCATTTACCATTTTGTCTATTTCCTAGCAACAGTTAAAGCTCGAAGCAACATGTTCCATTTTATGGTATCTGCAGCACATTGTTGTTCTTAGATCAAGCTTGATTTGATTACATTTCATAGAACTGTTCCAACTCTGCCCGCGAACAGTATTATCATAGCGCAAACGCGACTGCACTGTGCCGAGGTTAAGCTGTTTGGAATTCATTAAGAGCGGCTAAAGTTACTAAAATCGGGTAACAATTATGTCATTTATAATTAATTTGTCAATACATAGTATAAAAAAGTCACTTTCCGCTGTCTTTCTGTCCCTATGTATGCTTAGATCTTTAGTGTTGTTTAATTTATAGTTCGTCTAACCGATGACCTCGTTCACCCTACCCTACCTTGATTTGTACACCTTAAGCTGTGAAACTGATTCACCTCCTTTTTGCAGCCTTAGTAGTCTTTGTTTTTATTTAAGTAAATTAATTGTATGAAAGTACCCCGAATCCGGTTGCCACGTGAGAGGCCTAGCTTAGTGTGGAAACCATCAGTAAGCTTCCATTTTGTAAACATTTCTTCTTTTGAATAAACTATTTTTTTATCTTTAAACCTACGCAACGGCTTTTTTTAAATAGACAGAGTGATTCAAAAGGAAACTAATTTTAAATGTATAACTAGCTTCTGCCCGCGACTTTGTCTGCGCAGAATTATACATATAAACCTTTCTCTTACCTATCTACGCGGACGAAGTCGTGGGCAGAAGCTATAGTAATATAATAAGTTGCTTACTTTTCAGATATTTTAAATTTAGTTTTTACAGTCATAAGCCTTCAGTTATGGCAAATGATTCCTAACGTTTCTCATGCTAAATGACTGAACTTTTCAACTGAACTAAAAATAACTAACACTGCGACAGTTAATCTGTATTCGATACAGAAAGGAATGTGCAATGTATGAAAGTGTTTGTAGGAATTTGTACCAAAAATAGAAACACACGAACAAAACAAACATTCCACATTATTCCCCCTCGCTGATGTGTCTTGTTAGCGGCATTCGTTTTTTTATTAACTTTTGTTTTAAGTATAAATCTGTTCAGGCTAAAATAAAAGAGTGTAACGTTTCTAAAGGTTCATCGCTGACATTGAATCCAGTTGTTTTTGTCTACACTATTAAAGAGGAAATATTTGGCTGATTGTTTATTTTATTGCATTGAATGGACCACCACTTTGCATGCTGGTCTGGGAGTAAAGAAAAATAAAATGTACCAATTGCTTCTTCCCGTGCAGCTAAAAGCCTATCGAGGGAATGACTCAGGAACAAAATATTCGTGCTCATCACTCAAATATATGTCCTTACCAGGATTCGAGACCGGGACGCTTGCTTCGCAGGCAGTTCACTACCAACTAGGCAAAACGCGCCGTCATAAAAGAAGAACTGCCATTTATTAGGCATAAAATTAAATAATTTGTCCGCAATACTACGACTGCTTTATGAGTTCTTAGGATGTAGTTAGGATGAGTTACGGAAGCAAAACGTTCATTTTTATGGCACTTCGGCTTGATGTATGCATGTGCAACATAACAACGATTTAGTGTTTCAAGTCGAGTGAATATTTGGACCCGGTTACGCTATTTCCATGCCTGAATACTACGCTCTTGAAAAGCCCGTTTACCTTGGAGGCCTGCAGCTGCTACCTGCATGCATCTGGGTCTTATGCTGCTCTGTATTGTACACTAAATTGGTCTGCAAAGCTATGAAACAGGAAATGTTGGGAATCTGAGCGTACTAAAAGCCTGTCAATCTTTAAGTAAGTACATTTGTGTTTCGATCTCAACACGCTTATAAAGTGACGAGAGGTTAGGCTTGTAGCTATTTTTGATAAAAAAAAACTGTCAGCCGTCTACTGAGACGCCTACCTAAGTACCTAACGTAACTTGTGGCTGTATTTATACTTCATTTAATTTAGGATGAGAAACCACAATAATGTTATATTGCGGCTCGTGAACTGTAATCTCTTTACGATTTGTACTAGAGTAACAATTGACGCCACGCAAATAAAGTGGCATTAAAACAATTTTATTTTGCGGCTGCCAAACTATTTCACTGTACTGTTTGCTAGGTAAGAAATAGTTGACCAGACGCAATATATATAATGCTATTGTGGTTTCTCATTCTAAATTAAATGAAGTATAGGTGCGGATTTATCCTCAGGACTAAGTTTCTGAACAAATAATTTATGGGACCATTAGCTTCGATTGCTGCTAAAACAATTATGTTTTAAATCTAAGCTAAGTCCAATAAAAGTTTTTAGTAAAAGTACAAAGTTTTTCGATGTTTTAAATGATGGATAGAGTTCAAAAACTGGAACATTTGACACCGACAATTTTAAATAGTCAAAAAACCCAGTTGCATGACAGGCGTTGATCAACTGTAAAATTGGATGACACAACAGAACTTTTTTATTGAATCAGGCGTTACTTTGCTCCATTTCAATAAACACAAAATATTTACCTTTATTTATTACCTTTATTATTTGCATGCAAAACGTATATATTTCGCACAGGCTTGGTTATCTTGCACGTAAGTAGCGGAGTAGCAAGGTAAATATTTTGTGTTCAACAGAACTTTTTAAAATTAGTTGTTTTACAAAGAAAAAACATTGAGTAGCTTCTCTTCCTACGCAGATGGTACATAACAGCCCATCGAGGGGATCGGTGAAAATCTTAGGAAGCACACTATAGGCGATGCGACTAGCAACCCATCACTATTTAGATTCCCCTTTCCACCCATACACCCACAAACATGCTAAACGGGCCTTTAAGTTTGGTTCCCTTAGGCTTTGTCTACCCTCTTAAGAGATATAGACGTGACTTATAAAAGCATGTGTAGCTAACCCCATCCTCATAGGTTTTTTTCTAATAGTGCCACTACTGTAACAAAAAAGTCGGGAACAACAAAACGAAATTCCTAAGTCCGTAAACCAACCTGCAGTGCGCTAGGCCAAGCACAGCTTGTGCCTCCCACCACCTCCACTGCTACAGGCTGGTACTCTGCCAGCTCAGAGGCACAGGATCCCTGGGAAGCTGAGGCCCCATACTGCGCCACTTGGATGCTGATGGTGGTCCCTCGAGGGCAGATCAGGGAGACCATCTCTTCGTCGCAGGCAGCTTTCTGGTGTGTGCGAAGCGTGCCGAGGAGAAGTTCTGGGGACAAAAGAATTTAACATTAATACAAGTTACGTTCTAAGTATAAGTCTAAGAACTCCACTACGATAAGGTCACATTCGATGGGTTTCCAAGGAGGGGAGGGGTGAAGCGGCTAGCGGAGGGGGCGGGAGAGTCGTGTATTTTAACGTACTCGTATATTATAGGTAAAACACAGCAGCTGTTTAAAAAAAAAAATCCGCAAAAATATCTAGAATGAATATGCTAATTGTGGTGGTACCACGGCTTGAGTGTTTCAGTACACGGTTGCCTCTCCAGAGTCTTGAGGGGCCAAGTGCCATCAGTTAAATGAGCAATATACCCGCCTACTACCACTTCACGTATGCAATTTGCTGAACTACCTCTATATTGGTAATAACAGTCACAAATGAATCGCAGTTGATTTCATTCAACTCATTTTCACTGGAATATCGAGTGCGAATATAATTGAGTGTAATTAATAAAAATTTGGGAGCTCAATCAAGTGTAAAGGCAATCACGGTCAATTATATTTATTGCAAATTTTTGTACTTATATACCTAATTGCTATATATACTCGTAGTTAAATGCTGATTTAAATGCTTTTGGAAAACTGAGTAATGATTATAGTTGATAAATCATCTGCGTCATAACTTTACAGAGATTGGCTTGTGACTCCTACCCACTTCATTTTATGGCTTTCTTTAATTTTTCAATAGTCGTTTATCTAACTGCAACGTTTGCAACATAGAATCCGTCGAGACGCGCAGCGCACCAAGAGATATTTTGTCCAAATACTGAAAATTCTATTTGAAACTGCACATGACCAAGAGGTGCATCTTTCAGACAACGCGTTGGCTTGGCGTCACAACACAATTTGGAATTATGGCAGCCTTATGGGCACTCTGCCACGGGAAAGTAACTAGTGGTATATGATCAGCCCAAGTGGTTTGCCACGATTGAAAATCCTTTGCACGTCATAAAATAAAATAATGTCAATAAGACGTGGTTGTTGCGTGGCTGTCAACTTACACGGTTGACTAAAAACATTTTCAAGTGATGGGAAGTTAGATGAAACAGTGATATAACTTGTCTTATTTGGCCGATCGCACCTACATAAATATTATATAGGTATTTATGTAGTCATTTTCTTTTCATAGTGTAATACAATAAAACAATAGTTAACACTATTAACAAAAATTGTAATAAATGAAAACAGTAATAAAATATTTGAAATGAAAACGTACTCGCCATTAAAAGCGAAACAAAAAATAAAAATGATTTGAGTGGGTACCTATCAATCAATGCCTATAAAAAAGTACCACCAGCAACAGGCTCAAATTTTTAATACAATTTCTTACAAAAAACAATGGAAGCAATCGTAGACTTAAATATTTTATTATGATTGAGTGTGAGATTGGAAGTATGTACCTATTATACGACAGTTAAAATGAAAAATAAACGACTCACTGACTCAGGACATTTGAACGCCTACGACATCGCGAAACAAATAAAGTTGACAGCAAACATACATGACAAACCGTGGAATTTTGGTTTTTTTCTCATTAGACTCAACTTTTTATCCGACTGCCAAGGAATGGTTATGTTTTTTTATCATACAATGTTACAAATGCTGCTGATTCGTCACTGGTCGATTCTAACTTGAAAAATGCTTTTACGTGATTTTACGTAGTTTCAGATTTACAGACACGGGTAGATATTTTTGTAACTACACCTTGTCATACTTTAAACGACTTTCCCCCTCACACAAAAAGACGTTACTGCCAAGCAACTGCTGCAACTGCTGTTCCTATGAAGATACCTATTCTATTTTGAGTTACCCGTTCATCGATCGTTGTAGCAACCATTTCAAATAGATTTTGACTACTTAAATCGTATGCGAGGTCCGACACGCACTTGGCAGTTTTTGTGTAGAGCACTCCATTCTTTTTATGAAATGTACGGTACCCAGAATGTTAGGCAAAATATAAATTCACTAAGAAACTACGCTGTTGTTTTCTTTTACCAAAAACCGAGTGATAAATTCGAACATAACTTTCTTAAAAGGGTCGTAGTTGCCCAAGTCCCTTCCAACGGCACAGTTGCTTTACAAAAAACAAATAAGTTACAATAATGTTATTTCGTTCATAAAATACCACATTCTGTTGTTCAACCCTTTCGTTGTACTGTTTTAGGGAATATTTGCTTTGTCTGAGCATTGCGTATTAAAATTCGACGCCTACTCAGCTTTCATTAAATTCAAATTCGTTTACTTTATTATTTTTAGAGTAAATCTAACTAATATTATAAATGCGAAAGTATGGATGGATGGATGGATGGATGTTTGTTTGTTACTCAATCACGCCAGAACGGCCTAACGGATCTGGATGAAATTCGGCACATAGATAGAGAAAAGTCTGGAATAGCACATAGGCTACTTTTTATCCCGGTAAATTGCGTAGTTCCTGCGGAATAGCGCTAAACGAATTCTTTGCAGACGAAGTCGCTGGCAACAGCTAGTAAAAAATATAGAGGTACAAAGCTTAGAGCAACACAGGAAGGTAAGAAGCCCCTGTTGCTTTTCTGCCCTCCTATTTAAAAAGGACGTATATGTGTGTCACATGAAACGCATATACGTCCTTTTTAATTAGGACGGCAGTTTTACAAAAGCATAGTGTACCTATGCATACGATAGCCACTATTGCAATTTGAATACCTACATTATTATAATCAATGAAACGTATACTCGCACATAAACCAACCTGAATCCTAAAAACACTTATGAAATTTATCGCCATTCATAACTTACCTAGTTGACATAATTTCCCTTTGTGATTCTGGTTTAGCGGAAACATAAATAATACTGTTTCATTTTAAACCTTTGTAGAAATGGGACGCTAATTAAGTGGAACTGTAGTCGTTGCAGCTTAATTCTGGCACTTCATGATATCTATTCATGCTATGGTCATCGCATCTCTCTCATTGAAATGACGAATGAATGAGATACTTATGCAGATAGTATGCCCTACGAACAGTGCACTTCTAAGTGATCTGTACCCTTACCCAAAAGATCCGACCATTGGTAGATGTCCTAGCACTAACTGCATCTTTTGAATGGGGGATATCCCGTGTGAATTTGCTACTAGAGGCGCTAGTGTCGCGTGAGGTCCAATAACATTAACTTTTCACTGGTTTTGGCGGGTGCCGTGACATAAATTATAATTTCTTTCATTTACCTATTGAAAAGTGATCTCATTCGTGAAATTATCGCAAATATGGATTATTTGGCGATGAATGTGAACGCTTTGAAAGCGGTTTTTTTTTTCGGACAAAACGGAACTGCATAACATTGCGGCAAAGCTACTACTTATTTATAATTAACTAGCTGTTTCCTGCGACTTCGTCTGCAAAGAATTCGTTTATCGCTGTCCCGCGGGAATATTCCGGGATAAAAAGTAGCCTATGTGCTATTCCAGACTTTTCTCTATCTATGTGCTAAATTTCATCCAGATTCGTTGGGCCGTTCTGGCGTGATTGAGTAACAAACAAACATCCATCCATCCATACTTTCGCATTTATAATATTAGTTAGAAGTTAGATAAACTTAATGAAATTCAAGATTTAAAACTTTGTTTCGGCACCGATCTTAATAGAGTCTCCTTTGACAGCTATACCCTCTGGACCTTAGCCAACAGTGGCACCGACTAATAAACAAAAACACGATAGTCCCCACTGAATGGGAAGTAGAGTACATTGGGAGGTCGTACAGTCCCGAGTCCGTGGAGGCTTGGCACGCCATTAGGGTTTGTTTGCCGTCTCACTAACTCGGCCGATTCAAGTATCAAACCCATAAAGAGTGACTGAGACAGCAAGACAAACCTGAATAGCACTCTAAGAGCTCACGAACTACATTGCTTACACACAGAAGAACAGCACAACCTCTTATTCTGGGAAAAGACCGTGTTCAGAATCAGGTAAAGACTACTCATAATCCCTACCTAAACTGTTTTTAGCAGTAAAGCAGCAAGACATTAAAGTTAACGGCTCAATTAATATCCTCTCAAACACTCTAAGGACTTTTTAATACACGTACTAACCGAAACCATAAGATTAAGATAGTTTATTATTATACCGCTAGTTTACAGCCGTGTTCTACGGAGAATTAATCCACTGTTTACAATATCCTGCAGTTTATTACAAACAACGTTAATCCAGCGGCTACATGTGTGTGATAATAAAATTTAAGATCTTTATTATTATTGGCCTCTTCAAGTGTCGAAATATTATTTATCGAGTCAAAGACCTCTAAGAGTAATGAGTGTTAAGGTTTTTAAAGGGTCGGGAATACGCATGCTAGTTCTTTGGACTTGGAAGCGTCCAACTGTAGCCGCTTACCATTAGGACGTGGTGTAAAAAAGTTATACCCTGAAAGCTTAGTTGTTAATTTATACGTTTTTTTTTACGCGAATAGGAAGGCAAACGAGGAAGTGAGTCACCTGATGGTAAGCGATCACCACTGCCCATAGACACCCGCAACCCCGGAGGGATTGCAGATGCGTTGCCAACCTAGAGGGCTAAGATGAAATGCCTCTTGTGCCCGTAATTTCCCCGGCTGTCTTACTCTCCACACCGGAACACAGCAGTGCAAGCACTGCTGCTTAGCGGCAGGATTAGCGAGTAGCTATCCGGACGGACCTTGCACAAGGCTCTACCACCCGCACACGTTGTGTGAGGGAGCTACCCGATGAACTTAAACAATGCATTCCTGAGACTCTCAGAAATATAAAACGCTTTAATGGACCTCACGCTATATTTTCCAAGATTATTTTTCAAAAATACTAAGACGAATTGGCCAAAGCTGGTAAACATTTATATTTCTAAATAAGCTCATGATTACGTGGTTTAAGCTTGACTTGTAGGTGTCAATATCTATTACAATAACAGAGATAATAGGCTATCAAAGATTTGTCTATTAAAACTGTTTTTCTAGAAAAACAGAATTTTAATTATGGAGTTATAGGGGTTGTGATAAATGATTTCTCTTTCTAATCGTTGACCTTATTAGTAGTTTTAAACTTCTATAGGTAATCCCTATTTCTTGACCGATATTAAATATTTTTAATTTCACTTTTTGTCATCTCTTTTACGATATTTTCGCATTTTATTAAGAAGTAATTTTTTAATGCGTATTCCCCAATGTTAACTATTTATTGTACACACGGCAAAATAATTCGGTAAGCATAGGCACGCACACAAACGTCGTCTATGTGTTGAGTACCGACATGAACATTACGTAGAATCCACATGTGAATGTGTGAGTGAGTTCGATCGTATATCTACCCTCTCAGAACAGTTTTTTTTAGTAATAAGATAAATAAGTAATGTCGCTGTAAATTACCTATTTATTATATAAACAACAACAAAAACTATAAAATAACAATGAAGAAAGTTGCAACAATTTTAGTTAGGTAGTTTATAATTTATAATAAACTAAGTTAAAAATAATTACAAATTAAACTAAAAAATCCCCTTGGTATCGTGCCTGGCTCAAAGGTTTAAAAATTCAATATCTCCGGTTTAAGTTAATTCTACAGAAATAATGTAAAAGTATTGTTTTATTTTTGCATTTTCCTAAAAACATTTTACATTATTATCTTACATTGGATATTGTCATCGCAAGTGTAAGGCAAGAGAAGGCACCCCGGATCGAGTCTTACTTTGACCTTGAATCTTTAAATTTATGCAATCTGACGCATTGAACTATTATTACCAGCGTAGTAGCTACACCATCTCACTGATTCAACTTGTTATATTTTTATTTCTCATCAAGTCTGGTCTGAGATTCAATTCCAACATTTCCAACCAATATTCCTTACAACCAGCATCGCCATTTAAATAACATCCAAAAATGTCATTTCTTCTAGGATTCGAACTCGGTTTACTGGAGAGCGAGTGCACAAATCAAGTATCCGACTTGCCTTTGTGACCGCTGAGCCACCGAGACATTTAATATAGTTGGTGAATTTATGAATTACTACGTCCAAACTGTGACTACTGCATTTGCAATGTGTAAATAGTTGTTTAAAGAGCTTTGAAATAAGGTTGAAATTTGCTAGACGATGCACATTTTATTAATTGCCGTCTAACAATATAAAGTATATTCTACCCTCAAATTATTAGTAATATGAATTTGTCAACGCTAGCCGCAATTCGTTACGCCTTGTTTTACAAGTGGTTTTACAACAACGAACTGTTTAATTTTGCCTTTGAAATACCTTGTGATTTGCAAAATATGGATAGTCATCATTTTTTTTGAAAAGAGCAGAAATTATGGTTCTACGAACAAAATATTTCTATAAGTAAGTAAGTAGACAAAGTGTCTGATAAAATAATTACTTCTTATTTTACATCAAATTTCTTCATGGTGTTAAAAACAATGATTTATTATTGTATCCGTAATGTATTCAAATAACTTTCTTTGACGAAGAATGTTTTTTATTAAACTTCATTTATTTTGCAGCGGAAGACTTCAATTATGGATTCACCGTTATGCAGACTTCGAGCACGATAAGAATATTCCTTCTGTGTCAAAACAAGAAGTCTCATCTTCACGCCATTTGACATAAGTAGTTGCCGCACACGCTAAAGGGACCTATTTCACATCAACGAGAGACAATGTTACCTACGTTGTGTGCGACTTCATCTGCATGTTGCAGGATAGCATTGTCGTAACTCGTAAACCAGCAAAAAAAAATGCTTCAACGGATCAGCCAGCATAGAAGAAATAGAATGAACTTTGATCTTGAATATTTATAATTTTGATTCGAATAGGTAATAATGTAGTGATTTTTAGTGATGAAAAACCATTTACGTCTGAAAAAGATGGACGAAAAATTTTGTGGCGAAAAGTGCTTGGATGTCATCCATGGGATTTGTGAGTTAGTGGGTTGGGGGTCGTAATAACAGTGCTAAAAAAAAGTGATGTGTGACCTATTTCGTGCATAACAATGTTATTGTGTCATAGTCAAAGACTGGCTGAGCACCCAACAAGATTCCTTAACTGTTATTAACTGGGATCCATCTGATATAAAATCCAAAGCAAATTTAGGTAGCTTAGTCACTTGAAAGTGGAGATTTAATCCAGTGTGCAATGATGTTATTGTTAATGGCTGTCATTTAACATGTCGATTCATTTCACCACTGACTTTATTTCTCGACAAATAAAACGTTTCGTTCATCTTTCTCAGACTTAAGTAAACTTAATAAATCGGAAATTCTTATAAATGATACTCTTTTCAAAACCCTTGTTAATTCGAATAAATTACATCTTAAAAATAGCCCTTTTGTGGTGTGCATTCAATTTACCATTTGTATTGTAATTTTAAATTATGTTTGTAACAGAAATTTTTAATTAACCTAAAATCATACTGGTCACTATAGTGTGTGTTGTTTTACGAATAAATGTTGTCCTTCTTCTGTTATATTATAAGGAAAAGCATGCAGTTTTATTTTGCTAATTTAATTAGTTATAGTCTTATGGTAATAATAATTACTTAAATGTTGTAATAAACAATTTGAAACAATGATTTTATTTTCTTATTTTGTTCTTTTACTTTCTTTTTTTCTTGTTTGAAGTAGTCATGATTTGGTTTTGAGATAGTTATAAGTTGAAAAAAAAAAAATACAAAATAGACACATTTGAGCAAGATTCGAACCGAGGTCTTTAACATTCATAGTCCTAATCAGTACGACTGAGCCACCGCGCTCATATTATTCATGACGAAATTATTCTTCCATTGAGCAAAATCGTTTGAATAACAATAACCTATACAATAAGAGATATGTGAAGGTAGTCAGAGAACACAATCAGCACACATAGGCCATGTTAGTGTGAATACTCGTGTGGATACAAAACCATTTTGTTGTGTGAGTAATTAAGGCAGCGGATAGGTGCGGATGTGTGTATAGAATGACACACATGGACAACTAGGGTGCATACCGAATAGTTTTGCTGTGTGTACGTTGTTCTTGATTAGTTTGAATATAATATTATTTAATGCTAATTCAAAAAATAATTATTAATCAATGATGGAAGCGGGATGATGCTTGGTACACAAACAATATAAGTGCAATATTGTGCAAGGTCCGTCCGGATCGCTACCACCATCTTACTCGCTAATCCTGTCGCTAAGCAGCAGTGCTTGCGCTGCTGTGTTCCGGTTTGGAGAGGAAGACAGCCGGGGAAATTACGGGCACAAGAGGCATTTCATCTAAGTCCTCTAGGTTGGCAACGCATCTGCAATCCCTCCGGGGTTGCGGGTGTCTATGGGCAGTGGTGATCGCTTACCATCAGGTGACCCACTTGCTCGTTTGCCTTCCTATTCACATAAAAAAAAAACTGACGAAGTACTAACTGGATTTAAAACGTTCATCATGCAAGCTCTTTGTTACATAAAAATGCGATTAAGTTATTAACCATCCGACACACAAGAGCTACCGTCAGGATTATCTCGAGATAAAAATATTTACAAGCTCTGTTCAGAGCCAGGACACAAGAGGGCGCTCAAACAACGGGTCATTAAGGGGAAGTGATCTATTTATAGCGTGTGCTCGTATTTCATAGCCGACGAGAGGCGTAATAGGGCGCACGTGGTGCGAGCTATGGTTATAAGTAGGCGGTTGGGTTGCGAGTGAGAGCGAGAGCGGTAGCGGGTAGCGGTAGCGGATAGCGGATTAATTTCATATTTCTAAATTAATTTTGTATTTGTTTTATTTAGTGACGAGGCGTATCAAAAAGAGGCACTTAGGAATCGTACTGTTTTTATGAACATTTAAGACAATTTCATAGTACGTTTTGATTAAAGGTATTTTTATGTATGAAATTGTAGCGAATTCGGAATAAAAAAGGCTTATAAATAAATAAATAATTTTTATGTTTAGGTATTATTATCTGTATTCATTGATTTATCTATAATAATTTAGTTAGGTAAATTTTATGTTAAGTAGTATTGGTTTAAAATTTCAATTGAGTGTAATTTATATAGTAATTTAGATAGTCAAATTTAACTTTGATGAAATATTACAGTCACACCGTTTACATATGTACAAACGTTTATTATTATTTTACACCTTGGCTAATTGTCAATTTACCAAAGTATGTAAGCTAAGTTAGTAAAATATCCTGTTTATTAAATTTGCAGCTCATCGAATTAAATAATTGAACATTAGATAAATTGTCATTATAATTTACATGCATACATACATAAATACCGTCTTTATCTCTTACGGGGTAGACAGAGCCTAAGGTAACAAGAACTAAAAGCCATTATAATTTGTAAACTATTATTAAGCCGTCGGTAAGTTAGTAATGATATTTTGAACTCATTAAAGAGGTACGTTGAGTTTTGATTTGTAGTAAAGTTATTCTGACTTGTCCGTTATATAACATATTCAACCTTTTATTAGAACCAACCACAACGTTAATTTGTAACTGATGCAACTCATCTTCTTATCTTATTAAAAATCTTTTCATGTCGGTGAACGATTCAATTGTTGATTGTAAAATCAAGTAATCGTATTGAAATAGACTAAGCATTATTTTTTAGAACATTTTCAATGCAATGCTCTTGAACTATACGAACACTTGGAGTTGAAGCACCTACCCTAAAAATGTGGATGGGCCCATAGAGATAGCGACAGAAACCACTTGACTTTTACTTCTATCGGCCTGCGTGTTTTTGTTATTTTTTCTCCGTCCTATTTCTAACATAACATTTTGCCACTCCATTAAAACATATGTATACCTTTTGTCATGTTATGCTTCGTCCTACAAAATAGACTCACTGGCACAAAAATTCGTCGCAACGTCAATTTTAAAGAAAAAATTACTGGCAGCTTAGAACTGCCCCAACCCTACGTAATGAAAAATATATTTTTAAACATCGAACGACGAATCTTGTACCAAAAACCGTTAGCATCTGTCTCGCGGTTAACATGCATCCCTTAAGGGGAAGAACTCACAATAATGAGAGGTGAGCTTGATGAAGACGGTTAGCACGCCATTAATCTCCGTCACATAAATATAGGACGACACTTTTGTATTATTAGTTTGTCTCCAATGTCTTTTCAGGAAGTTACACATAGGATATTTTACTGTTGATAGACATGTTTTGGTGGATTTTGCGAGAGAATGTTAGAAGTTTTTGTGGATAATTTCTTTTATACCAGATTATGTATATGTATGTACCTACTAGTGTTCAAATAACTAAATACCTGACTGAGAAAAAATATTATACGTTATGTAAACGTACTGATTATCATTATGAACATCATGTTTCCTGAAATTAACAAGTTTGTATTAGAAACCATTTTGAAAAAAAAACTTAGTATGCAGACTGTACTTACATTGTCCTCCGTCTTACATTATGTGTACCAAATTTCAAGTCAATAGGACCAACAACCGTTGGAGATCTGTTGAAGATGTCTGCTTCAAAATTGAATTGCAAAATTCCACCCTGACACGGACATAGACACAAGTAAATATTATGAAGTTTAATAAGAGCTTGTAATATGAAAGCCTGATTGTAGGTATTACGGGTACATTTAACAAGGCAAGGTAATTTTCCTGTTAATGTCGATTTTTTTTATTAAATTAAGCTTTGTTGTAGCCATTTTATCGGATATTTTATTAATACCGTTAATTAACCCAATTTCATGATCACAAACTGAAATTAATAAAGCGCCTAAATGAAAATATCGAAAACGGAGAGCGCATTCCTTGTTTAAATATTTAATTTCAACACGTATAAATACCACAAAACGAATTTATGTATGTTAACATTGTTAACTTGTTAAATAACTTTGAAATGAAGATGGGAATTTTAATTATGCATTATCCATTACCAATTCAACATCATCGCCGCTAAAATACGTTGATTTATTAACTGGTTAATAAGTTAAGAGAATTATAACGTTAAAATAACGTCAACCGGTTGAGACACGGCGTAATTATTATATTGAACAGTGAGTAAGCGATGCTTGGCAACTGAAATAGGTCACACCATGTCACGTTTTCGCGATGTTTTCTGTTTAATATTTATACCATGCTGAAGACAGAGTCATACAGATTTCCCAGGGGCAAAAACTTCCGGACGTGTTTGCGACGCGGTCGTTTAATTAGTTCATGTATTTTTAAAGCTTTTTTACTAAGTGACATTAAAAACATTAAAAAAATATTGTAGAAATAAACCCTTAAAAATTATGACAGCTTACGCCCCCTAGATCACAGGTACTCAAACCATTTCCTCGTATACCACGCACAAAGTTTTACCTGTCGGTAACCCCCTGATGCTCCATTTCTACAATATTCCCAAAACCCCCCATTTTCTTTCGCGCCAACGTGAACCCTGTCTGGTCTTATGTGGACCCCTGGGTGTCCGCCTGGACCACTTTGGGAACCTTTGCTCTAGAGCAGAGGTTCCCAAACTCTTTTGTTCCATAGACCACTTTCAAAATTTTGCTGGATCCGGTGGACCCCCTGCAGCTACATTACCACTAATTTCTAAACTAAATCTTGAAAAAAAAAATTAAGATTAGCTCTATAATCTATGGAAACTTGCGTTGTTGCTGAGTTTCAACGATAAATTAACAGTTTTCGAAAAAATTGGGTTAGAATTGATTGCTTGATAGGGTTAATTATTTGAAAATAAAGTCGACTAAACAAATTTTCAATTATATTATATTTTTGTGCTGCGAGTGACTCCATCCTACTTTACTTTCTTGAAATCTACAATGACTCACAGCACCAGAACCAATCAATTCTCACAAATTTTATTCAATTTTCATGCACCCCCGCTTGCGATTGTGGACCCCCATTTTTGGTCACGCACAACGTAGACCCCCGTCGAGTCTTCCGTGGACCCCTGGGGGTCCACCTGGACCACTTTGGGAACCTTTGCTCTAGAGAGTATATTGTCTTATTTTTAGTGTCTTGTCAACAATCAACAATACAGTTTATGCCATCTTTTTCTGATAAAATCTTATTCCGTTTGATGGATCGTATTAATGACTGCGATTATCAGCTCGTTGGACAACAAGCCTACAGCTTTCTTTGAATCACTACCCATAACTTTACACACGAATCAATGTGGACGTAGCTTGTTATATGAAATTACTGAAGAACCTGTTGTGCCAGTTTTAAACCTATTCTACTCGATCAAAAGTAAACTCACTACTCAGCTAACTTAAAAAAATACGTTGCGTCTCATATGTTTGTACCCGTATATACAATACATACCTTATGTATGATGTTGGTACGCGACAGAAGTATTACCCGGAAGTTAGCGAAATAAGCCTCCGTTTGGGTTATTGTTTCTTGCTCGACACAACAGTAGAATTAATTGCACCTGGCACCAATTACGGAGTAACAAAGACATATCCCTGCATGCGGTTTACCCCTACAGCTAAATACGTGTCTAACTCCATTAATTAAAGACAAATTAACGTGTTATCGTTATAATTCTAACGTTACACAATTGTAACATTATTTCAATCCAAATTAATTCATGCACGCGCGGAACTTCCGAAAGTGAAGATTTCACGATTAAAAAATTATGGATCATTTTTTAAAAACTTTCAAAGCTATTAATAGACAAAACTACTTAAACTAGGAATTTCATTTTTAATGCAATTATTTGTTCTGACTGTACTTGCATCGTCACTTATTCTAACCATGTCAATCAACTCCTGGGCCCCGTTTCACGAAGCTTATTAGACTAATAATATTAGTGCTTTGTTTCGTAAATTAAACGAAAGAATGAAACAAAACACTAATATTATTAGTCTAATAAGCTTCGAGAAACGGGGCCCTGTAGAGGCGATCCTAGTTATGTTATGCCAGCAGAATTTCATTTCAAGACTATTGCATTGTCACTGCACGATAATCTAACAACTGGGTCAAACTTCACTAGCAAGGATTGATCACAGATCTATCTATCGTATAACAAGACAGGTGAAGCTTGTAAAAATTAATACAATTTCTAGACAATTATTGGAAAATCTACGTCCACTCAATCCCACTAAAATCCAGTACATTTCAGTTATTTTGTGTCTGTGGCATACTACCAGTTCCCGAGTATTAGTCGATCGACTAATAGACGTATTTAATCGACTGCAATCTAAACCAATGCACCTGTTACAGATTAGTCGCTTACCTCGGGCGTTCCGTTGTGACAGTACGGTGACAATGCGACTACAGTTCGTGAGCTCTTACAATGCTATTGTCTCACTCTCTCTAACGGGTTTGATACTTGAATTGTCCGATGGTACCCGAATATCAAATGGTATTCTAAGAGCTCACCGACTTTAATTTCTAGAACGTCCAGAACTTTTACGGTTTATGACACAAGAAACGTCTTGAACGTGTTCACTGTAAACGTCAGCGCTACTAGCGACACGTATCAGCAACAAACTGAGCTTCTAATGACATGTAATTTTTTGCCGAATATAAAATTTCCAACAAATTACAACAATTAACAAAACTGAAGATTTTAGCATTATATTTGACAGAAAACCTATGAGATATATGACAAAATCTTTGGTTATAATTTGGTGCAATTCACACTAAGCGCTCAGACTGACAAATTAAACTGATGTAATGAAAGTTAAAGAACAAGTTAATTAATATTTCATTAACAGCATTACCTACGACTAATAATTCGCTATTCGAGAGATTAAATTTTCATGTAAATTTTCTCATTTCTATTTAATATTCGCTAATATAAACAGCAAAATTCATTGCATTAAAATTAATTTTAGTCGGCGCAGTCGTCGGCGTCATCTTGCGTGACTGTGATATTATTGAAAATTAATGTTTTACCAAAAGTTGAATAATTCGACTTGAATATACGTTATGCTATCAATCATGTTTAAGGTTGGTTTGAATTTACTGCAGAACATTTAGCTCCCATTGTATCTCCCATAATTATAATGTTGTTTCAGTTTATAGAAGTGTATCGTTTGACTTTTCCTGTTACAGTTGCTATTGTAGAGTAGGTTATTTATTATTATTATCTTAGCCTATTGGAGCGTCCCACTGCTGGGCAATAAGAGAGAGAGAGAGAGAGAGAGAATCATTTATTTATACACATTCGATACACGTAGATTTAAAATATGAAGAAATACAATATAATGACAATGGTCTCTCCTTACTTCCGCCCACAGACCACCTACCCGAGACATGCCATCTTTACGAATTTCTAAGCAAACACTTCTGCCGACGTTGGCGGAATGCGACGTAAGCGGGCGGCAGGGGTGACGTCACGGAAGAGATGAGGGCATGTCGATATTGTATATCGATAAGTTACTGGCCGGTTAGATTTTGGGAGCAATGTGCGCTGGTGAAGTGATAACTTGGGAGGTTAAACCGCTTTGTTCAAACAACTCCACCAGTGACGTGACAAACAACTATCCAACCGCGACTATTTTCAAACACAATTTACTAGGAACGTAACATATCTTCACTCTGTTAATTATCATTGGTCTTATTATCATAGTTGATTCACGTCGCTTAACACGAGTGAAAAAAATTACATGACAATCTGTTGCGAAGTTTCAGTGTCAAAAGCTATTAGATAGACAAATTGACGAACGAAATCATTTTAATAACTTCATACTGTCTAGTAATAAGTTTTACGTGAATTAAATCAATCACTTAATGAAATGATTGTAACAGTAATTAGTAAACAAGATTTTGATATAACTTGAAAGACAATCAAATTGAATGAATGAATAATATCGATACGGTTTGGTCGCATCTCTACTTACGCATGACGTTGAAATGCAAGAAAGAGATGTAATGCGACGCAAAGCGTGCTAAACAAGGACAAACATAGACTTGGTACTTATTAGCGACCAGTGTTATTAGAGCTCCGTGATTTTTTGTTATTAAGGTATTATATTATTATACTTTGAACTTACCGATGAAACGTAATAATAATATTATCCTTCTTGTAATTATTTTTGCGACAGTCGCTTTCACACCACCTTACAGTGCAAACTGGCATTTTTTGTATTTTACTATTGTAGTTTTTAGGTCACAGTAACACGCTGCTTACGGGTCTGTTTCCTGGTCACTACTGAATGAGCGCGCGTTTGCGTTCCAAGTTATAGGCGCAATTGCGCAAATAGGATCCAGAAAATGCCGCCCTGTATTACAAGTCTAATGGGGTAGGTGGTCTGTGCTTCCGCCACTCGTTCCAGTCAAGGGCATGCGTCTGCCACTCTACTTGATAATGTCCAATTCATCCCGCCATCTCGTTTTCGGTCTGCATACTCTCCGAAGCCTATCCCGCTGAACCCAACGAGTAGCGATTTGGGCCCATGGCTTTGAAATGACGCGGCAGACATGACCAGTAGAGTAAGTAAGTAAGGTAAATTTGTTATTTTCTCAGTTGATCTACGAGTACGATATAAGATAGGATCATTTTTCTATTTATGCTGTCTAGTGACTGTTATATACCGTGGTTTAAGAAGTAATAATAGACTCATGCCATTTTAGGTGATATATTTCAATGTTCTCTTAAATGTTTAAGAGCAATTTTAAACTACCAGAAACGATTTAAACTTTATTTAAAGAATGCACATTAGTCAAAATTTAAGCGCAGAAGCAAACACAGTCACTACTTTGAATGAAGGCTGCAACAATACATGAATAATGTATACTTATTCTCTATTTTGTTTAAAGCATCACGTACTCAATTTTCATATTCGCTGTGTATACATAATTTACATTCCTTCCTACTTAGTTCCGGCGTTCCGGGCTATTAACTGAAACCGAGTACCGTTTAGATAAGTTTAAATAGCGGTATAAAATACAGGTGCAAGCGTGAACTTTAAATTCCATTAGCATTTGCAGGATAAACAAAAGCGAGTCATACTAAAACTTGAAAGATTAACGCCAAAGACAATAAAATATCGTCGATTCCTTTTAGTTTTAAGTTGTTGTAACAGTAACTGAGTCGTGATAGTTTGGGTGTTTTCAGGTCTTTGCTGTAGGTAAACTAGATTTAAGTTTCAAGTGTTGCTTGAGCATTCTAGTGAATTTTAGCACAACGACAGTAAATTTGCGTCCAAAGAAAATGTTCGTAACGGTGTTTGGCTTATACCTACCCACTTGGTTCTGTTCCAGGTATTGTTGAAATCGAATAATCTAAAAGCGGTGAATACTCGATGTTCTGCATTATGAACTAGGTAGGTGGCTACATTACTCTGTTGCACCTTTACACAAATTGTGATGATATTCGGTTGAACTATTCTACAGAATATTAGGGTAGCTTGCCATATTGGAGCTTATCAAAGAAGCAAAGCGGCAGGCTATAAATAATTGAGCAGCAAAATTACTGAGCTCAGTGCGTAACACAGCAGAGCAGCTCGCTTACCGTCAGTTTCTTGTCACACTGTGGGAAACCCTAAGCGACTCATGACTAATTAATCGCAATTTTGAAATTACAATGTTACTCTAACTGTTAGACTTACGTTAAAGTAGGGTAGACCGGGGGCAATAGTAACACTTTGCAAATAACGGCACATAGCACAGAATCTGAACATTTCTAAGAAAAACTACATCAACGTATGACATGCCAGCTTCATTGTTTATACGGTTTTGGTATTATTTTTTACTAGACCATAGCAGTTTAGCGTATAATCGAGTTTTTGTTTAGTGATTCCCACTGCTACTATTGACCCCTACTACGGGTCATTTGTACCACAATTTCCGAAGTGACTAAAACATACATTTATAACAAAATCTTAACAATTTCAATATTTATTTCTTGAACTTAATCAGTCTGATCAGTTGTACCAGTATCAGCAATGAGGATCCACATTTTCAATAAAAATATAATTACTCAAGTCTAAGTAATTTATATTCAAGTTATCTCAGTTTCTACAATTAAATTAATCGTTTTTATGAACTAACACGGCTTCTAAATTTTCTAGGCATAATTTTCTGGCCTGTAAAACTACGTAAACCAATAAAATTCAGTACAAAACTAGTATCGCAAAATTGCATACAGTTACAATTGACCCCTGGTACAATGGACCCCATTCCTCGAACTTAAAAATACTTTACAGTGTAAAATCACAATACTATAGCAACTTCAAAAGCGGCTCATAATATACGATAAAAATGTAGAAATGGAAGTAACTAATCAATGGCTCAACCAATTTTAGATAGTTAGGTATATAACATTAAATTCACCTTAAAACGTCAGTTAAATTTGATAATATAAAAATATTATTTAGGGTCATTTGTACCACGGGGTCAAATGTAACGTTACATTTGACCCCGACTGTGCTGGTACTATTGCCCTCAAAGCATTTCAAATTACTTACATTCAAATATCTCAGCCGTTCTTATTACCTGATAACCAAACCATTACTTGATTCAAGCATTGATAACCGTAGCATCATAATTGAGTAAAAATATTAGACTAACAGCTATATTGGGGAAACTATAAGCCAAAACAATCAACGGAATTATTTACTTTGGTTGTGCGAAAACAAAAATAGGTGTCTAGCATGTTCGTTCTGCACGGTACTGCGCCGCCGACTGGTGGGCAGGTCGGGACACACTCAACGCACGTACGCACGTACACAGTAATGCTTAGAATGTTATAGGGTTAGAAATATCGATGATGTTACTATTGACCCGTGGTACTATTGCCCCCGGTCTACCCTACCTATAATTGTTTAATACAATTAAAATGCTGCGAGCTTAGTTTCAATTCAAATATGGGACACGCTAACGCTAAATTAATAACATATATCGCTATTTCGTCAATTTTCTCAATCTCGCTTTCGCTAAGTTTTGTAGGTACCTACTAGGTGAGGTAGAAAATTTAAACTTAGTACCTTTACTGCGAGTGAAACTGGTGACTTATAAATCCTGTAAAGCTAAACCACGTGTCGTATTTCATGTCAATCCTTCCACCAGACACTAGTTAGAGTTTCATGTAGTTAATAGTTTCGAAGTAAATGGCTTTGAATTTCGTACCTGTAACCAGTACGTACTCGTAAGCGCGTTTAGTTATCGGTGCAGCTGAAAATCGTTGCGGGAGCTTTATTAGGTACTCACTACTTGTGCGAGTTAGAATGTCTAACTCACTCAAGTAGTGAGTAATAGGTAAAGCTAGAATGAAGTTAGAATGTCTAACTGACTCAAGTAATGACATTTCGTGATTACTGTAGTATACATACATTATCTAAGATATCAATAACTACAACAACAGTAAAATGAAGATAGAGACTTGAAATTGGCAAGATCACTCATTGAGATCCGGGAGGTATTTTTCAGATTCACAAGAGAAAGGGAAACTAGCCTTTTTACCGACAGCGGCAAAGCTGTGTTCTGCTTCTTTACTATAGTTTAACTTTAATATCGCTTTTGTGAGACATACGTATATTAGCCTTCCCTTCCCCGAGTAAGATCATTTGAATCAGGCCGAAACTAATCTGATCGTTCCCGTCTAATAATCCGTTTGTTATTTAGTCAATAATTTAGTAAGTATAAGATTATTTCGTGGCTAATAAACTTCTACATTACTTGCTGCCGATATTCTTTGTCTTACTCAAATACTGCTATGCTCATCCAATTGCGGAGGTCTGCATCATGAAATTGAATAAAGGTTAAACAAGGTTAAAGCACGACTACCGGGGCTAAGCCACTTTTGCGGCGAGGCGGCGACGGGTTAGCGGCTAATGAGGAACGTCTAACGTAATAGTTTATAGGAAAGTGGCAGGGCGTTTGACGGTTTACTGGTAGTCAATCTGCGCGCAGTTTCCGCACCGAAGGCGAGCCACTAGTACGGCATAGCAGTAACCCGAGGTAAGCTCAGTGACAGCGAGTTGCAGACTTTGTGGTATAGAAATACGATGCCGTTATGATGCTAATTAGTGTGTTTTAGAGTACGGAGTACAAAGCATACTGTACATAGTGAAGCGGCGCCAATCTCGAACCGAGTTGATAGGTGTGCGACTGCGACATCCATTAATTATCCGTCTAATTTGCGATACCGAGTTTATCTTCAGCGCGAGACCTCATCAGGTAATGTCAATCTTTGTTTAAACTTGTTCGTAGCTTGCTTTGTTTGACTTTCGCTATGGATTTTATTTATTTCTGCCTTTCAAAGCAGGTTTACGACGCAATATCGAGCAGCTTCCAAAGGCGATAGAATATCGGTTTATTTTACAGGCTATTAACTTCAACGTCACTACACAAGTGTCACGGGCACAGATACCTACTCCACGGTGATGTAGGAAACGGTCCTCGAGGAAAATCGAGTAGCTTGTAGAGTTACTCGTATACGGCGTCGATTTAAGTGACTGACACTTTACGAGTATATCTTTTGAGAATTTGATACACGGATTGAAAACTTTCTTAGTATTCGAGAAATGCTCCATTTGTATACAGAAACGATCGTGTTTCCACGATTTATGGAATGCAGGGGCGTCTTAATGCGATTCAGTTTAGGTTTGCTTGCTGTCAGATCTATACTAAAAATGACAGCTAAAAGCTGAACTAAGTCGGAATTAAGACGTCACGGTAAGGCTCCAGATAAGGCTACGATTCATTCAAGAATTTAAAGTCAGCGATGACGACTCAAATGTCTTCAGGTTGCTCCCGTGAGGCGAAGTTCTCAAGCAGGCATCAGTGACGACAGTAAGGACGTGACTGATACAGAGATAAAGTGACAGATCAATGTAGTATGTAAATGAATGCCGCCTTTCGAGTGCAGTGACGTCGTCGCGCCGTCAACTGTCATACATAACCAGACGCTCTATCCTGGTGTTAAGGTGCGACCACACCGCCGCTTAAAAAACGGTGACGCTACGGAATCGCAACAAAATGTCTGAAGAAACGGTGAGAAAACGTGACGCATATGACACGTCACTGCGTATACGCGGCGGTTTAGTCACACCCTTACTGTCGCGCTGCCCGGATCTACTATTATAGGAACTTTTTTAACCGACTTCAAAAAAAGGAGAAGGTACTCAATTCGGTTGTATTTTTTTTATGAAATAGGCCGGCAAACAAGTGGGTCACCTAAAGTTAAGTGATGACTATTACAATTAGGATCATCGTCTACCTAATAACCATATTAAATACTAGATTATATACAGATACGCATATTACACATAGATACGCAGACCATACAAGAGAACCGAATAAGCCTAAGCCTAGTCGACTAAACACATATAAAATAGTCAGAACCAGCTACACCAAGACAAAGGATTACAGTTGCATTACCACTACCCAACCTAGCTAAGATGGAATAGGTAGCTCACGTGTCAAATAATTTCACAGGTTGTTTTACTCTCCACAACACAAGAGCTCAAATAATGCTGTTATTAACCTTACAATGGGGGTGCGTGTCGGGTTACCTCCACGTGTGGTCAGGAGCTGCTGTTCGTTTCTGGATCCGTCCGGGGGGAAGAGCAGTGCTTGGTCCGGTGCACCCTGGGCAACGGCTAATAATTTCCTGGCAGTATCTGAGGGATATCATTGACCGTTGGCTAAGAGCCCGATAGGGGGGGAGGGGGCTTTGACCATATTACCGTACAACGTTGCCGACATTTTGTTGATTTTGTCACAAGATTTTATAATAAAATTTTACCCTGACATTGGCGAAGTTGTCGTCGCTATAACGACTTGTAACGCCACAAATAAAAGAAGAAGAAGAAGAACCTTACAATGTAACGAATTTATTGAAATTTAATGCTGCTCCGAATTATTTGAGGACCTCGCCCGCTACGATATATCTGATAGCGACTGTACAACCCAAAACGGCAGGATGTATTTTAATTAAATTTGGCATGTAGACAGTCAGGTCTCTGGTATAACAAGATTTTATATCCCTATTTTAACTCATGTAGGCTGGCAGCGAATGAATCTCGTTTGAAACGATGATGCAAAAAAGTCCCCGTGTGCCAAAGTGGGCTCTATTGGAAATAGGTAGGAAAGTAAATGAATAAATATCACCTACTCACTTCGTGATCAATAGCAATCAGTGCTGATGTCGATGATTGCATCTGAACAAACATTTGATCAGATTACCAAACATACTAACTTCATCCAAAAGTTTTTCTCTATCTGGCATCAATAGCGATCACACCAAAAGCTAGTAGGTGATTATGAGCTCTCTCACTCTCTCCCACTCAACACAAACATCGAGAATAATCTAAAATAAACTTGGTATGAGGGAAACAACGTTTCTTGTTTAAAATCACTTTTTAATCCTAAAGTCAAATCAATTTAGCAAGATATTAAAAAAAAAATATATATAAAAAAGGTCGCTAGTGTTTGCGACATCTGGTGTAGTAGTTATTTTATCAGAGGAACATAAATAACTTTGATGTATCTAACTAAAAAACAAAAACACGATATTGTACATGTTAAAATAAGATAATAGAATCATCAAAAAGAAAATAAAGTAAGGAGATAAACTGACTTGAAATCATGAAATCTTTTTCCTAAAATAGGTAGCAATGTTTTTATTGATCAATGAACTTAGTGTAAAAAAAACAGTAAAGTGAAAATGTCTGTAATCTGTAAATTAAAATATTTTGGGAACGAAAGAAATGTTGAGGGTAAAATAAGTAGTAATTTTCAATGGGTTTCAATTTTTTAATATCTAATTATGTTTTTTTAATTCTACAAAACTTAGGTTCTTATATTATTGAAAGCTTAGCCTAGAAAAGCATTATTGCCATTCAAATTTTCAAAACAATTATTTTTAACAAAACTTCCAAGTCTATTTTTAACAAAAGTCCAAGCGAACAAAGTCATAGGCGCCAGCTTGTCCATTTTCTAAAAACATTCATGTTTCTATAAATCATGTAAATAAAACACAATCAAAATCACTTCGAAACGCTCCCGGCATCAAAGAATAAAACATCAGAGCGCCCGTTCTTCTAAACGCACAATACAAGCCCTTTTGAAGTGAACCACAGCGAACTAAATTATTTATATTCCGAGGAATCACTCAAAGAGATCGTTTTACTGCCGTCAATGAAAAAAAAAAGCCTGACGGAGACACGAGGGACGGTTCGACATTAATGTCCGTGGAATGTATTGCCCACACGTCCCGTCAAAACGTTTTTATTACTACGTGGGTTAAGATCAGAGCGGCCGCGGAAGTTAGAACAGCAGCGTGAGTTAAAAAATACCTAATTACTGGAGTAAATGTCATCATCATCATCATATAAACTAACATAAGCATAAATTTCGATTTACTAACAAACTATGGACCATCAATGATGTCTGAAATAAACTTTTTTTTTTATATCAGCCGAAGGACGTCCACTGCTGGACATAGGCCTCCCCCAAGGCTCTCCACTCAGACCGGTCCTGTGCCTTCCGCATCCACCGCGATCCCGCTGGAGTAAATGTAAATCGATGTAATTCGTTCAGGTAGAGTTATGTGACAAAATTGGTTAAACTAGGATTATCTATTAGGTCGGCTGTATTGTATAACATAACCCTGGCCAATAAGCTTTCTATCAGTTGCCAGTCAGCCTTTCAATGATCTTTAGTTACCTACTGGCTTACAGCATATTATCCTTCACATGCTGACTGACTAGAAAAGAGTAATGTGTCTCGTCTTTGGCAAACCTATCATACTCGGCTTACAGAAGCAATTATTTCTCGAAGCCGGTGGCTGTGACTAATATACAGCTAACCGTCAGTTCTCATTTCTTGGACCACTAAATTCCCTTACGTCTAACATGGTCAATACTAGAGAACGGCCCCAGCTGACTGATTTACTGCCGTTTCGTTGAAAAACATAAAAGATACAGCTGCGGACATATCTCCGATTAATAGCTTATTTTAGTACGTAAACGTTGCAATGAACAATACATATGTCTTGACTTGTAAAACGCATAAAAAGTAAGTATTGTATCAACAGTATGTTAGTGTAAGTTTTCGGTCACGAAATAAGTCTCGTCTGCGTTAAATTATCAAATTTAATGAGACCTGTTTATTGCAGGTTTGTTCTGCTAGTGGCGCTGTCGATTTGCATAGTAATAGAGAGACACTCGTGACGTTTTTCGTGTACCTATTTCTTTAGAGGCCTATGTCCAGCAGTGGATGTCCTTCGGCTGACATGATGATGATTATTATTTCTTTAAAAGCCAATCTAAAGTACTTGAAGCACTCAAAAGTGGCGAAAAATATTACTCAATTTGAAATACGAGTAGAATAGAAAAAAATTAGAGCTCTGATTAATATTGTCAACGGTTGAAAATTTAATTTAAATCATAGTTTTATAGAAATACACAGATTTTAACCACTTTCGAGTAACGTGCTTTCAAAAATTGGGTCCCTGGAAGCGATCGCTCAGCGGCGGAAGTCAATTATAACCTAACCCATTTACTCGCAGGCATTATGAGAAATCAGGTGTCTTGCTACCTCCGACGGCAAAACATGGAAGACAGTGACTCCGTGCAATATCTTCGAGCAAAGGGGCATAATTTTGACTGCCTGCGAAACGTAGTGAATAATTTATGTAAGAATTTTGTTTTGAAATCACACCCCTAGCAAGGTTACATAGAAGTTCAGCGATGCATATTTATAGAAGCAAAGAACTAGACAAGAAAATATTCGTCGTGTTTACCAGGATGGTGACCAAGTGGATAATAACCAGTGATGTGACGTTAAATTTTACAGTAAAGTTGCAGCCTAACTTTTGGACTTATGTAGATACACTAACTTGTCAGTCCGGTTCCCAGTCTTACTCTTAACTGCCTTAACGAACCCCTTTAATTAGGCCAAAATATAACCAATGTAAAAAGCAGTTTGAAAAATATTAAAATCGTGCTTTGTTTTATTTTTCACCACAACAATCCGATCTCATTAGGGTTTGTAAGTTACCAAGTCTCCGATAAATGATTTAACTATTCAAAGGATATCAAAGGATATAAAATACATATATTCAATATCGCGAAACTCTAGTTTAATATCCCGTTCATAGAATACCTCATTGCGTCGGAAATATTAATTTACCACCATTTATATCTTGGAAGACTACGAGCAAATACGAAATAAACGAGCTTGGATAGATTATTAACAGCGCTTCGACTTCTACTCATAACTCTGGCTTCCATACAAAGCCGTTTCTTCTTCTTTTTAAGGTGCCATCTCTTACCAGAGGTCGCTTTTTGGTCATTGCTGCCTTGAACAAACATCTAGTGCTCAAATTGAACCACGTTTTAAGGTTTTTGAGCCACGAAGTATGTCTTCTTCCTGATCTTTTATCTTCCCCTATGTCAAAAGCTATAACAGTTCGTTTTTGACTCTGACATTTTGCCAGAGCACCATCTCTTTCTATTTTTATTATAAGTACACCGTATTCTATTTTAATTTTACACCATTTGACAGAAAAATAGAGTAAAATGCGATTGTGATTCCGATAGGGCATTAGACTCTGGGTTTGATTATCTACCGACATTTTTTAGCTAACGGCCATCTTGCTCTGCGTAACTCATTTTAAATTCAATGTTTGTTATAAAATTACCCATTAATAAAAAGACAGATATAAATGTATAAACGTAATAATTTAATGCATCAAAAGTGATTATTATAAAGAATGTTGTTATTAAATACACTTATTTCGGAATAATGACAGGTGGTAATTTGAAAGAGAACCAACGGAATGCAATTTTTAATATTATTATGTAGACCAGTAAGTTTACGTGCCTAATTATAAAGATAATTTCAGTGGGCCCGCTTAACAAACTGCTGTAAATAAAATAAGGTATACTGAGATACATACGAGTATACGTATATGTAGAACGTGATAAAAACTTAGAACTACTGATGTTTATGATTATCTAAACAAACAGTATAGTTTAGTTGAATCTTACGGGTTGAGTACGTGTGTATGGCAGTCGGATTCAACCGTCCCCTTTTGGTAACCATCTTGAGGAGTAAAGCGTATTTCCAATAAGTCCTCTTTTGTCTCAGTACTTTTACTTTTTCTCTTCTAGTGATAGTCATTTGTATTAAATCTGGGCCAAAAGAGATTTCTATTTGTGATTTAATTATTTGTTGACTCCTACAAGCATTGTTATTTTTATAAGGACTTTCATTATATTGTTTACTTTGATTTTCTCAAACATTCGTGTTTATTCGTAGTCTCATATTTTATACTATATACTTATACGTAATAGCCGGTATGTTTTCCAAGTTATCATCACACGGGAAATATAAAAGTCATGTATAGAAAATCAAATAAATTACAATAAACTAAAGTTTTACCAATGACCAGTTGCTTCTCTTCCCGTGCAGATGATAAAAGCCCATCGAGGGAATGGTCGAAAATCTTAGGAATCATATTATAGGTGATGCGGCTAGCAACTCATCACTATTTTGGTTACTAAACGTGTCATTTAGGTCGTGTTACCTTATTCTGTGTACTGTTGTCAAATTAACTTTAAAACAAGCAATAACTCCACGTACAGCATGTTCCAATAAATCAGCCATAATTGATATTCATTGTTATCCAAAATTAAACAATAGCCATGCTATCTAACTATTAATAATTCCATTCGGTTTTAGATTAATTCCGCTGTCCACTGTCCAGTACAATTATAATTACGTGTTCAATTACGAGTCGTGAAATATTAGATGCGCTGTCAACCTGAAATGAACACGGAATTTTGCAATAATGCAATTTATTAAAAATCAGATTCAAGCCATTCCATGCTACTACGAATCTTTGCAGCTGTTTCATTCCTTAAATAGGTAATAAAATATAAAATATGTTAATTCTTTCATGAATGGGTGTAGCTTATGAAACTGCTGCAATAATCTAAGATACTGCCTTCACTGCTCTTGAAGATCAAAATTTACTTTTAGTGCTGTTTTTATTCTTCCTCTCATTTTTGTCACACACAACCGAACGGAGGCTGTATTTCCGGAATCCAAGTACTTCTTTTCTTGGCATGTCAACATTGTGATATTTTATCTTCTGTCATATTCTGTGGAGTCAGGGTGCGACCACACAGCCACTTAAAAAACGGTGACGTTACGGAATCGCAACAAAATGTATGAAGAAACGGTGAGAAAACGTGACGCATACGACACACCCTTTCTCTATAGATAATCAAGTCCATAGCGGGAAAACATGACTTGATATTGATGTTTTTTATCCACAACTGTTAAGCTTGCCATAGACTATAGACCGACCGCTTAAATGAGTCGTCGCCCGCGCGGCACAGGGGCGCTGGGTAGGACGACAAAGGGGACCGAGAGAGGTGCGGGCGGATAGTGCGCCGTCGTTATAGTTTAATATTTCTTACAAATGGAGCATATCGACTTTATTCATTTATTTTTAACTAACGACCCGCCCCGGCTTCGCACGGTATATTATGCATGTATTATGCTTATAAACATTCGTCTTGGATCACTAACTATTGAAAAAACCGCCGGAAAGCGAAAAGCGACAAGTTCAAGGTCGGCTTCTTTCTTTCAATAAAAGAAATTCTATAATAGAGCGTCGTCATTCTTTTTGGCACGAAATCTAAATCTCGTGTCTCCCTAATAATACATCATAGAATCATAGAGGTAAACTCCTATATAATGTTTCTTTGTATATTATGTAAGCGTAAGCGATATACTTTGGATAAACTGACCAGATCATTTTTTTTTCTAATAGAACTTTAAAATACCCATATTCACAATCACACAGGCAGCATTCTGATCCGGGTTACAGCAAGTTAAGCCTTAAAGGTTGCGTTTAGCAAGTTTTTGGGCGTACAAGTGGAAAAAGATATCAAAATAGTGATTGGAATAGCAAAATAACATAATAATTATGAATAATTGATAAGGAACCACGGTTGGCTTTGGAACATGTCAAGCATACCTCTACTAGTACAAATATAAAATTTAATATAAGTGACACGTGCAAGATTTTAATAATTAGGTTTCTGTTTTACTGCATTTTTCATTTTCATTTAAAGAATTTACGCATTCGATATAGGAATTCTATTAAACTTGCTCATGTCACCAAGCCTTTATATTCACCTTCTTTTTGTACTACATGTATCCTTTTCAAACCAGTGGTCTCTCAAGTTTTCAGGATCTCGCGTTATTCTCATTTGATAACACCACTCGCTGCTGGTACGTGCGCCGAAGAATCTCTGCCACCAGCACGGCGTCTTTCTCGCCACATACAAACCCACACACCACACCACATATAAATCCTAAGCATCTTACACACGTCA
This sequence comes from Pandemis heparana, assembly GCA_963854515.1. Classification (NCBI taxonomy): domain Eukaryota; kingdom Metazoa; phylum Arthropoda; class Insecta; order Lepidoptera; family Tortricidae; genus Pandemis; species Pandemis heparana. The sequence goes on along the minus strand of OY978013.1, from coordinate 11,643,348 downwards.
CCTCATTCTTCAAATCGAACATTTGTCGTCTCTCATAATATCGTCCATCTCATTCACACGACCCTCTTACGGTCCATTCCACGATGATACCCTGTAGTCCTTCAGCAGGGACTAAAAGCTCGTACTCGTAGTAGGGACTTTAACGCATCGCGGTTCTTAGTTCAGACTTTAAGATCTTGACAGTTAAAACCGATTAAAGAGATCCATTTCACTACCGGCTGTCCCCAAGTTGTTCGAGGTCGTCTGGATTCCTAGTACTTACCTAAAGCTTGCTTGTGCAGCTTCAGCACTTGTTTGGAGAGATGGATATCAGGTCTCGCGCCACTTCCGTAAAAGGATTTCCCTGTCAATTGGCTTTTCGTTCCTTAATTCCCTTAGTCTTGTGTTAATAAAGATTCGTGGCCAATAAACTCCTGAACGCCAGGCAAACACATAAATGATATTAATGAACACCTAAGTTTAACGCACTTGGAATCATAATCTCATCCACTGTCCCTTTCTATCAAATAATAAAAAACGAAGGTAGAAATTGATGGTTATTGTGATCGCAAGCGCTCACGTCTTAGCCAATAAAGACTCTGAGCCGATAAGTTTGATGTTTACTGGTGATAGTTTTCTCACATCCGTACAAGAGGACTGATTTGACGTTGAAATTGAAAAGACTGATTTTAATGCGGACTATTACGAGGGTCGTCGAAACTGGCTTGACATTCTGCACATACCCGCTGGTAACCTCAGAATGTGTAGGGCGACCACAGAGGGCCTATGCGAGCTTTAGCAGTTCATAACTTCGAACAAGATATTACTTACATACCTAATTAGTCGGAGTAACGTGTAGTCCTTGAAAGTTAACCTCAAGTCAGTTCACAAACTAACTGCTAATATTTTGAAGACCCAGCTCTTGCTGTTAGCTAAGTTTTCGTGTAAGTACTGAAGGTGTTCTGATTTTTTTTTCTTAATTGCATTTAACTACTTCCACCATCATGTCGTCTAAGTACAAATATCTAGGTGAACGAGCCTTGCTCAGTGGAATTCCATGTAGGGTAAAAATATATAAAAATTATCTTCGCCAAAGTTGAAACCTTAAAAGATTGAATTTCCAGATCACCTAAAAATCCCAAAATACCTCTAACCCTATATAGGTTTTTGTTAAAATCGTTGAATCCGTTCGCGAGATTGCCATGGCTTATAATATGTGGGTAGGTACATATTACTAACATATACAAAAATTGCTCGCTTAATAGGGTAAGATGCTAGCCGTCACTCCCACGTGGACCCAGAACTGATTGCGTGCGATATAATAACAATAAACACCTAAGTACTGTAGGTAGGTAAGTACCGAGTAAGCACGCTTCTGACAACAACAGAATCATATTCAGCTTCAGACATTTCAATGTTTGTATAAATACTTTGCCGCTTTTACTTATTCAACAGAGGAACAACATGTGAAAATAAAAGCGGCAATCCTAACAATAAACATTGAACACCTACACACACAAAAATATTGGCACCTCGGCAACTCAAATACCGACTGTTAACACGGCAAAGTTTGTTAGCGTGACTTTAGATGTGTGTTCTAACTAAGGCTAGGGATTGTTTGTTAACGAAACCAGGCTAGTGTGGAACTTTGGCACAATCACACCCAGTTCTAAGCTTTATGAAATACTAAGTTAGACGAAGTTAAGGTTGCGTTCTTGAAATGGAAATTAACGTATACTCGTGGTTTTCGACTAAATTGACTTAACAGACGTTTGATGGTATAGATATGAAATGTCTTGTTTGTTAGGGTAAGAGGGATAGAAGAAAATATTTTTTTTACACGTATTGACCCTGTATGAAGCTTGTGATATATTTGAACGAAATTATTTAAGCTTAATTTTCTTAAACACGCGCCGACACCTGTAATGTTTTTGGTTAAGTACAGGATTTAATATAAGTGTTAATATTTAAAATTTTTGAAGAAAAATATCAAGTAAATAATGAAAAGAAGGCAAATTTTCAGCTCACAACTACTAATAAAGACACCTTCCTTTCGTTATTCTACTAAAATTAACTAATTATCTATCATAAGCTTCAAAATCGTTTATAAATAAGGACTCTGAAGCTGTCAATTCAACTTTACAGGAATCTGTTTTGAGAATCATTTCATAACACACACCAATTGCTTCTTTAATAGAAAGTATAGAACGATATTTCAACGCTTATTGCTTTTAGGATTGCCTCTTACACAAGGTTTCCATCAATCACGACTTCACGGAAAAGTGTAACTTCAATGTTTGAGACAGCCCCTGCAATTTCCTTTTTAATACCGTTTTTTTTTTGTGCTTTGCTGCCGCATTTTATTTTTATTTGTTCAAGCGTTTCTTTTTGCCGTTGGAAACAACTCACGCAAATCAAAACTCGTGGTACTGGACCCGGCCATAAAGATTCCAACTAGGTCTTTGGAAATAGACAATTGGCATCACGTAAGTAAGAGCGAAACAACGCTCTACAAAGACAAAATTAGCCGAGATGACCGATACTTTATACTTGCGGCAGACGATGCGACTCAAAGAAGTGCGTCATGTTCCATTTTATTTAAGGTGGAAACACAATTTTAACACGCGACGCGACCCGATGCAACGAATGTATGCGCATGGCGTCGCGTCGGATGTTCGTAGTGTGGTTCTGGTCATAGAAAATAATACAATTTGATTCGCCTCAACACGCGTCGCGTTGCATGGGGTCGCGTCGCGTGTTAATAATGTGTTTCCACCTTAAGTTGTCACTTTGTGATTTTCAACCGAAAGTGAAACAAAATTAGGAAACCGTTAATCATCGTTCATTCGTAATTTTACCATCGTTTTTTTTAATTTTTTATCGTACAATAGTCGAGATGTTATATAACTGTCTTTCACCCGATGCTGGCAAAATTGACTTTCATAAAATAGAACCACAAAATGGACTAACTTGAAACTCCAATTTAACACCGAAACTAAGGTGATCCGCTTGTTTGTTTGCCTTCCTTGCCGTTTAAAAATAAAAATATTTACATAAAAACTCGCCAAAACCGAAGCCTGGATGACTTCCACTTATGGACAAAGGCACCTATTTATTTCAAAGATCTCCACCACGATTGGTTTTGTGCTACCCGCAGCCAGTGGCTCTCCGCGATCTTTACCTTATCAGCCGTCTACATTGCGGGAGGTCTACCAAAGTTTCATTTTTACTGATTGGCAAATGAGATGTCATTGGCCTAAACTTAGCAGTTTGAGTTGTTATAGACTATTACAATACAATACCTACTCTTTATTGAATACCACAAATCAGTACAAAACAATAGAGAAACATAGAACAAAGTACAGTAGGCGGTTTTATCGCTTATAGCGATCTCTTAGAGACAACCAATAAGTCGAATTAAGTTGGAGACAGTTTGAGTAGGCGGCGGAAACAAATAGACAGAAGAAAAGCAGGGATAATAAAAACAACAGAATAACAATACAAACATAAAACGAATACTACACGGCTAAATAAATAAAATAAAATAATACACAGGTACAGACTATTTATTATTATTCTCTTCTTTTCTTTTCCAAGTCGATTTTGTAAACAATTTTGGCGAATTCAATACAATACTCAAACCACTAAACATTGGAAAAAAATACAGTTAAAAAGCTAAGCTAGCTCTTTGTAATATTTTGAGAAAATTATGATTTTGTTAAGAAATAATAATTTCTAGTAACTTTTGTAAAGCAGGAGTTCAATGCTCGATTACCTCACATAGGTACTATTATTTTAGGATCTCTTACAGGTTTTTGCGGTGAAATAATAGAAGAGATATTGAGTCATGTAATTTTATTCGCTACTAATAATTACTTACTTTTATTTTCTCGCGATGTATATTCTTAAACCAAAAACGTATTTTTTTACGTGAATAAAAATTATTTGCTCAAGCTATCATTAGATAGGAAACTGATTATTTTATGATTAGAAATTCATAGTCCGGCCATAGCTTTTTTCGGATTTTCTATTGTGTCCTAATTTTATGTGTCATTTAGAAATTTTATTAGAAATCATAAAAGTAATGTATACAATAACTTAAAAAAAAAACGCAAAAGCAAATTCTGAATTTCACTCGATTGTGCTTCAGTCTCGGCTTCAGTTTGTTACCAACAAACAATTTAACGAAAAAATAATTGCGTTCGCGTGAACATAAAAAGCTGATTTAACATAGTTTTCATAGTTCGAACGTGAACAATAAGGTTAAGTCATGAAAATAAATATACTCGCAACTGTACGGTCTCGGCGATATTAAAAAGGAGCTTACAGCTCGCTTCTTTGTTATTATTAATGCGGCTTCTTTTGCTGAGTGACGGCACTTTATTATAATAATTGTAATCGGATTATTATACTTACACGTACCAAAAGTCGATCCGACATTCACCTGACGGAATCTGCGCTGTGCTGTGATAAACGATAAACCAAATTCATAATGAATCCTTTTTCCTTCTATTGACAACAATTGAATAGAGCTCATTTTAAATAGCCTGAACGTGGCCAAAAATCCGATATGTGAAAGTGGATCAAAATTTCATGTGCAAAAAAAGTGGACAATAATTAAACTAAGCCAAAAACACAAACTGCTCTACAGACTTAATTTAAATTTAGTCTGATCGTTCCTGACTTTAAACCATGGGTTGAGACGATTATTTTTTATGTATTATAAAGTACTAGCTGTTGCCAGCGACTTCGTCTGCAAATAATTCGTTTATCGCTATCCCGCGGGAACTACGCAATTTTCCGGGATAAAAAGTAGCCTACGTGCTATTCCAAACTTTTCTCTATTTATGTGCCGAATTTCATCCAGATCCGTTGGGCCGTTCTGGCGTGATTGAGTAACAAACAAACATCCATTCATCCATCCATACTTTCGCATTTATAATATTAGTTAGACTAGCTGTTGCCCGCGAATTCGCTTATCACTATCCCGCGGGAACTATGTGATTTTCCGGGATAAAAAGTAGCATATGTTTAATCCAGGATACCAGTTAACTCCGTTCCAAATTTGATTCAAATCCGTCTAGTCGTTTCAGCGTGAAGAAAGAACAAACATACCTACACACTCACTCAGATCCTCACTCACAAACTTTCATATTTATAATATTACTAAGACTAGGATACCTATAGGTAGTGCTTAGATAATAATACCAGTACAAAAGCTTTAAGAAAATTATTCTAAATTATCATAATCTAAGAATACTAAGTTAACAATATCTCCAACAAAACAAATTTATGTAAGTAGGTACAATTAAGAAAATTGGCCGTAACTGAACAACAGCAACACGGAACTAGGGATGGGAAACTTATTTAAACAATACCAATGCGTTAAACAAGGGGCCGTCCTTAAAACAAACTGTATCTGACAGATTTGGCGAAAACGAGGCAAGGTCGCCGTGCAAGTGACAGGATGAGACGGGTTTCGGGCAAGAAAAATTGACAATAGTATTTTGTCTTGCCGCTGTCAACCGTTTAATGGTACTTTTTTGTTTGTTTTCTAAGTAACTGACTTTTTTGTTTGAGAAGCGTACATGTTTTCTGGACAAAGTATTTACAAAACGAGACATTAAAGTAGCTAAGAACGATTTAAGAGAATTTTTGGCTAAAATATTACATCAACATTGTTCCCGATGCATAAACTAAACATGAAAGCATTCAAACCTGTTAACATTTTGTAGCTTCCTTATTGGCCAAAGACCGAGGTAAGCTTCATAAGAGCAGGCCTTAGTATACTTTAATAAAAGGTCCTTGTTAGGCGGCCCGAAAAAAGAAGTAATACAATAATTGCCGTTATTTCAAGTTCAGATTAGAATCTGGTAAGATTTTGCTGAATTTTACTTTGATTGAACAAAAATGAACACCATTTTTTTAACAATTTGTTAAGTATATCTTCGTTTTTCAGTTTTGTAGGCTGACGAAAGATTGATTTTTCTCAATGTTGACAGCTCATATTTCCTCCAAAAAGTTGTAAAAGCCATAAAACAAGAAAAACAAATCGTTACTGGAAATATCGCACGTCACTAGTTGCGTGTGGTAAATCGGCCAGGTCAATCAAGCACTTCCTACTGGCCGTGCAACAATAAATCATACTAAAGCATTACAAAAGAAATAAACGCTTAAGTTGTACCTACTAATGTGACGATGCATAATTTACGCCATGTTTAGTAAGCTGTTACTAGGGAAAGGTTTCGTGTGGTCGTTTAAACATTTGACCGCATGCTATTATGGCGAGCTCACTGGGAATGTGTTGACAAATCTGGGTGATTTTAACTCGTCCTGCTAGCCACATGGTTTACTATAGTTAATGATGCTCTGTGTTAACTAGTACTGTTGGTGTACTATAAAGTGTCTTTGTTTGAAAAACAATTAAACAAGAACAAAGAAAAATGCTTTGTGACTGGAAAACGGAAATATTTTCTAACAATTACTCTATTTTTATTCGTATAAATGCATAAGCATAAAATGTTGATAAGTGGTCAATGTTAATTGATAACAAGCCATTTGAGATAATAGTGCTCGTGAGATTAGTGGTTAACTGCATTTTAGTTAGTATTTTATATAAAAAATATGCCTGTAAATCGGCACGTACCTACATTTACGAGTATATCATATCATTCATTATTAATATAACTTTTTTTATACAAAATTAGAGAAATAGGACGTAAATTAATGAAGGTTGGAGATAATGTTAGAAGATTTGCTAACGCGGTATTCAGTAAATTTTACATGTATAACCATTCCATTACCCATTAAAATTGTGCTTAGTAGGTAGTTACCGCTTTTATAGTTAGGTGTTTGCGCCACACTAGAATAGAAAGTAATGGATAAATGGAATCTCATAGGTAAGCTCCTTTTATCTTCAGGAAAAGGTTCCTATGGGAAAACGAATTACGGGGGCATTGGCAGGGCGGCAAATCAGCTTAAAATGGCTCTCAACGAACGCCAGTTGGAAAACAAAACTCTTTTTATGTGTGAAACAATAGAATAATACATTCACTCTTAAAATAAGTCCATACATTACTAAGTACGTAACATTTTGCTGCATCAATGCTACGTAGTTAGCAATGTAAAGCTAAGAAACGTTATGTAAGTATACCAAATTTCAAGTCAATCGGACCAACCGTTGAAGAGTTTTCTCCTGTGGAGACCGTCCTTGCTGGGTAACCAGAACTCCACTGCCAGATTATTGTAACTATTGTCATATTTTGTCATCCGACTTACTCAAGTATGCAAAATTTCAGCTCAAGCGGTTGAAGATATCTTCTTCAAAATTGAGTCGCAAGATTCCACCCGGACAAACATACTTATATTATATACATTGCAGGTTAAGTACAAGTGTCGGCACGTAAGTCTAGCGATGACCGTTGATGCGTAGTAGTCGAAAATAAGGTATCGCGGGGGAGTGCAGGGGACGCGGGCGGGCGTACACCACTTTAGACTTACGTACCGCCACCTGTAAAAGCTTGTAAATAAACGAACCACCTATTGACATTATTTCATGATCATTGCAAGACGCCGTGCATACATCAGATGAAAATCGTCAGCGCTTATTGTCTTATTTGCTGTAGACATTCCAGTTTGCAGACGTTCCGTATTACGGATTATGGGTTCAAAGAAATCAATTTCAACTGATACTCTACTAGAACCGTTCTCGTAAAAATTTCTCGTATTGTACGTCTAATATTTTATTCCCGTATTTTGAGTCGTAGTGAACGCGTTTCAGTGCTCGTCGTCGAAGAAATGTTTCTCAGAGAGTAGGATTTTGTTTGCATTTTTCCTGTGGATAGGTATGGCAAAATTTTAAAGATTACAGACAACATTTTTAAACACAATTACTTATTATAGTCATTTTAAGCCAATGAAAAATTATTGTCCGCGGTAATGAATGCTATGTTTGTTATTGTTTTTTCATCCATTTTTCGAAATAATTGTTTTGGTAATATTACTTACTTATATAAGTACCCACCTATACAATTTAACTCAAAAGGAATTTTTCTAATATAATAATTTTTTCTTCGTAGTTGAAACCACAGGGCTGGACTCTAGTTACACATTAGTGTAGATTTTAGTCCGCCTAAAGAGACGAGTGCAAACATTTGACAAATTGTTTATACGGAGATTAACTAAGGCAATGTTTCAATTGACATAAATCCAGCAGGAGCCATCATGCCTCCAACGAACTGAGAATTGCGTACAGTCGCGGAATAAAATTTATTACAACCGCCAGCCTCTATTGCTTCACAGTGCACAGATTATTTTCTATCACTGTTAAACATGCATTGTGTATACGTATGTAGACGTCTTTATTATACCATGACAAGAAATAATACACAATAACAACATAAAGTACAAACATGAACTTATACCTAGAAAGAGATCTTTTCTAATTAAGTAACCTAGTCTAACGACAGGAATCAGGTATTTGAAATAACTATTAAACGCGCAATTAGTTATTGGATCCGGTATCCATACTTTCATTCTAATATTAAATAGTAACTAACTCTCTCAGATTGCTACTTCATCACAATAAAACTGGAGTACAAACACCCGTGAATGCTTCACATTAGAGAATTGCAGATGCGTTGAATTCTAGAGCCTAATACAGAATACTTCATGTGCCAATAATTTTACCGGCTGTGTTACTCTTCACGCAGCAGCTCGAGCACTGATTACCGAGTAAGACAGTTATCCTATTGATTTTGTTGTGTTCGTATGTCGTATTGTCTCAAGCCTGTCCACTGTGCTCGTATGCGCGAACCTCTCTGCTAATGCAAAGGTAAACTCCGTGTTCCCCGAGCAAGCTCCACACGAAGACACCGTTATTTTTCCACTTTATCTGAAATTGTTTATTTAAATTTAGAAACTGCGAACAGCTTCTTAGATTTTGAAACAAGAACTTGGAATATTAGAACACGTATTTGATAACAGGACCAAGTTGGCGTTGAATGCTGATTAAGATATGAAAGTAACACGTGCTTCGTTCGTAACATTATGACATTGTGTTCAACAATACAAATTGACACTATATTATTTGTTTTGTTTGCTAACACTAATTACTTATAGTTTAATTATAACGGCCAAGAAAACGAATCAAAGAATCAGCATTTACTTTTAAATTGTATAGTATTTTCTATGTTACTTTGGTTTCTTTACGGGTTGGAAAAAACACAATCACGTTGATAACTTCTTCTTTAGTTATAACATTAGCTACAGAATCTTAATTTTCGTCTTGTCCGCAAAAAATAAGTGAACATTAAATCTCTTCATTATTAGGTTATTAGGTCTATTAGGTTTCATTATTTCCATTGTTCCCGTATCTTTATTCACTTAGATTAGATCCAACACCTATCAAACACTGACCTAATAGCATTTTCGTAAGTTATTGCCCTCAGTGTTTATTTATTCTCATTGGGATCACGTATAAGAACAATATTTATTAGTTAATTACGGAAACTATTCGGATTCTCTATAATTACGGATTAGACAAAGGTTCGTTGGGCTGAGTGCGACGGTGTATACGGCCGTACAGATCGTATACATTAACTCTATTGTAGACAACTTGGTCTGAAAGTACGAGAAACTAAATAAAGGTGAGCGTTTTAAGTAGTCACTTTCGAAATCATTCCATAGTTTAAATTTAAATCGCTCCACGCGGTCTGTATACGCTTAGATCATTTAATTTAAACTAAGCAACGGATTATAACGTAGTTGTCATCAAAAGGTTTATGATTCAAGAGATATCGGATTTTTCGTCTTTTGAAAGGTGTTAACAAATTTCCTGAGTACTCAGGAAATTGTTAACACCTTTCAATGTTTTAATAAAAAATGTTTAACTATTAAGTAGGTAAGTAATGGACTCTAGTAATTTTATTTGTTTATTCAGTTAATTTTCATCGTAGAAAGTGAATAATAAATTAAGTAATTTATTTTATTTCACTCTTCTAGCTTTCAGTTGCTATCTATTGCTATCATTGTTATATGTACAGTTGAAAATCCCGTTGTCATAACTTTGACATGACGCTATGTGCATGTCAATCCATTCACGTCAACTCATTGTTCTTTAGCTATACAATATTTTCAGGCATAAAACAGGTTTCCGCGCGACATGCGTCATCCCTACAATTTGTACAAAGCGTTTTCACTCATCCTTCATTGTTCGGACAGGCTAAGGACTGGAATTGCTTGCCTGCGTCTGTGTTTCCTAAGCATTACAAGGCCGTCTTAAAATCTTTGGGGAGGCATTTACCAGGCAAGCGCTACATCTTCGCTTAAACGTAATTGTAGGCAAGCACAAGCTTATTTTGCAAGGAAATTCTAGCAAAGTAGACAGTAAGTTGAAAGTTAATTCTAAATAATATTAGTTAATGTACCTACCTACCTACATAGTTATTATCTTCATAAGCCGCAATTTGTCTGGTAATTATCCGTGTTATTGAATCCCACGACACAGGCTTTGCCTAGTGTGGGAATCGCTGTTCCTTCTGTGTAAAGTGTAACTGTTTCAGTTAAATAAACTATTTTTGATTTGATTTTGGTTTAATTTGAATTCTCAAAGCTATACACATATCAAATATAACACACAGTCCCTAAAACACACGTTTGTTTGTTCCTTCACAAATAAAAATACTGTAAGAGTTTTATTGTGCGTTTTGCTTAGCTCGACGGTAAAGGACTCCCAGGCACTAAACCCACGAACCGGATTCAAACTACTTCATCGCACTAGACTTAGTGCGTTAGATGTTTTTAACACTTGGGTAGATATTTATTTATCGATGTATGCTTATTGTATCGGAAATGATGCACCTCCATCATACCTGAAGTAGGCATGATAGTTACCTACAAACGGCATATTCGGAATTCTTCGTGTGCAAGACTTTAAGTCCTTAGCCGAACGTTGATGTATCGCAATTAGCACAATAATGTTTTCTTATACCGTGTTAATGATGCCTAAGAAGGTATCATTACCTAATGCCATGAATAATAATCTCTCTTAGTCGTATTCGATATAATGACTGAGAGAGATTATTAAGAAAAAGAAAAATAATTAAAAGAATTAAAAAAAGGAGGAAAGAACAATATTTTTATTTTCTTCCTTTAGACAACGACTACTTCTTTCAAAAAATGAGAGCGACGTTGGCGTACTCTTTGATAACTGACGTATAGGTACAATAATTGCAGTGACCGTTCTATTGCGCCGACCGCACGTCAGGACATCTCCGACATAATTGCAAAACATGGCCGCTGGTCGCTTTTAGCTTGTCAAACTTAGCTTGAGTTGCGCCAAGTTAGGATAATAACTTTAACCACAACCGACGATTTTTGACAGATGAAACGCTGTGAAAAATTATGTCAAAATTGTTGGTTATAATTGTTAAAGTTATAGTTAAAGTCGTTTTACCTCAATTTGCACACACTTAAAAGAACCACGGCTTACTTTCATTGAGGTCGGTCCCCAGCTATGGTCTACTTATACCAACTCTTTTCGTGACTGTACCATTGCCATGGACGTCATTGTATTGTTAGATTAAGGTATCTTGAATCCATTAGTTAATCACAGCCACAATGTGAATTTTACAAGTGTGCAAACACTTCAAGAAATCGCAAGAGATGGAGACCTATTATTTAATGTAAAACAAGATGCTAGCCAAAATGGTCAATCTTATGTTGCACTAGAGACAGCGGCACTGGATTACATTGGCAATTTGACAACTATTGTAGTTACCACTTCCCTCCATTAACTGACTGTAGGGGGTTCTGTTTTAATGCAAATAATTTAAATTAATGGTTTTCCATCTCGATTTCTATTTAAGTTAACTCGCCAGCAAAAAGCTCTTGATTCCAAACAACAATTTCTATTTCATTCCGTTATTCATTCCAGAAAATGAGCTTTCAATGATTCCCGAATCTTTATAATTTAGGAACAGACAAGTTTCTGAACAGCTTTAATTTGATTTCAATGATTGATGATAGAATTGAGAAAGCTTCGTTTAAGGTTATTCTGACACCTTTGAAATTGTTTTGTTGAATTGGAACTGTTTTATGCAATTAACATTGTTTTTTTTTAAACGTGCGAACTTAAATGCGTTCATAAGATATTTAACTCAAAACCTATAGTTGTAAACTAATTTGTCAATTTACTTTTCCAATATCAGGTCGATGAAAAATAGGCGGAGTCTCCACTCAAATTATGTCACAACGCCTAACATTTCCACTACCTAAGCTTTTTCAATTGTCTTTTATTATCCGGACAGTTGAAGAGTAGAATTTCCTGCCTGAGTCTGTATTCTCTGGATACTTAAATAAAATTCTGGCTTTCTTCAAATTACGAGTAAGGGTAAATGGGCGTTTGCTAGGAAAGCGTGCTCCATCTTAGACAACATCTTCGTTTACTGTCAAACGTGGTTGTTGTAAAAGGCACGCCTATTACTCAGGCACAAGAATAATGCTTCGTGCTTTTGAATACTTTTGACTCTGTGACATGCACGAATAGTTATGGTTAACACTAGAGCTTTATTTACGTAAGATTCCACTTTGTAGCGTCAACTGCCTATGAACAGAGAACTAGTGTCCGACCGAAGTTTCGGTTTCGGTTTCGGCCAATTTCGGCCAAAAAAGTGATTTCGGCCGAAGTTCCGGTTTCGGCCAGAATACGGCCGAAACCTTCGGCCGGGCCGAAATCACTTCGCGGCCTCTCCCGGTTCTCGCATCGGGAGCGCTCGGCTTAATTCGGGCACGCTCGGCCGTGTAGGTATAGGTAATGCAACAAGCGGCCGGCCCGGCTGAGACCAGCGACAGTAACGTCTTCAAAATTTTCGGTTTCGGTTTCGGCCGAAATCTGAAAAAACCGAATATTCGGTTTCGGTTTCGGCTAAAAGTCGTGTTTCGGTCGGACACTACAGAGAACCCAACTGTTGAGTTCCTAGCGCTGCTGAATGTGTAACACGTTTGGCACCATGCATTGCTACGCACGCGCTACGCTCGTATTTACCTAATCTGTAGCACATTTTTCCGCTTTGTAGCGAAAACTGTCTACGAACAGAGAACCCAACTGTCGGGTTCTTGGCGCCATCTGTGTTGGATCGAAGTGGAACTGTAGAATAAGATGGTCATCAGTGTCATTTTATCCGATATTTTTGTTGTTTTTGTTCGTTTTTGATTTGTAAGCCTATTTTATGTGTATTGTTAGCATCGAAACAGATAAATTGGCAAAAAAAGAGAACACGCAGATAAACGAGCCAGATATGCGGGGATCGTGATGTTTCCCAGATCAACAGGATTGCATTTGTATACGAAACTTTCTTTGTAGGCGTAATGGCATCAGAATTTAGTTGGATTTTGCTTTGTGTGTACGAGTATTCCAAACGAGTTTAAAAAATAGGAGGCTTCCAATTTGTTGCGATTCATTTTTATGTATGTTCCATCATCGCATAGCTTCAATTGTAAACTGATATTTTTGAAGTAAAAACTTCTTCTTCGCAGCGTTGGGCACTTTTTGGGATGAGTAAAAAATGTTTAAACTCGCGTCAGACGTAAGACGGAAGGAGAGTTTAAGTACCAGGATGTCAGGATACTCTAAGAACTTATTTTGATTTCAAACGAATGAAGTTAGAGTCGCGTTCGATTTTTGAAGTGTACGTTAATTTCGTCGCCTCAACCTATGTGAGTTTGGCCTAGTGGTATAAGGTGTGGAATAACAGTGCGTTTTCTGAAGTGTCCGCATTTCGAATTTCGTCTAGAACAATTAGTTTTTTTTTTGCGCAAGTGTGCGTGTGTTTAATTTTCACTTCTGCCGGCACTCCCGAAGTGCTACCCGGTGTTTTTTTTTTGTTAGAAAACGTACATTATGCTGTCTAATGTAACTAATGTAATGGAAAAATCCTAAGTGCTTAGCTCGTCAATACCCCGGCAAAATTTTTGGTTTATTCTCAAGATATAAAATTAGCCGCTCGACATTATTTATATCGACCAAGCAATTTCCTAAGTCGCATTGAGGGCTGTTCTCAAAATATTGGAAATTAAGCATAGAATTACAGGCATTGTTGTATCCAAAGTATACAAAGTATCTTAGATATTTACCGGAATAATTCAGCAGATGGTTAGTTCGACTGATTACCTCTACAATGATTTTTCTTTTAAATTTTTGATTCAAAATTTAGTTCCATCTCTGACGCGGTTCACTTTGACCATCGATCAATGTATGGAAGCATTGGTCAACTATGATTCAAAAATCCTGAAGATCACTTACAGGGCTATTTTATGGTCAAATTAACCCAACCGCCTACTCAAATATTACAGAACAATTTTAAGGGACCATGTTAGTAAATGATCGGAGTCTCTAGAACAATCTTAAGAGACCCTGTTAGTAAATGATCCGTCTCCATAATAATTTTAAGGGACCCTATTAATAAATTATCGAATTCTCCCGAACAATTTAAAGGGACCCTGTTAGTAAATGATCGAAGTCTCCAGAACAATTTAAAGGGACCCTGTTAGTAAATGATCGGAGTCTCCAGAACAATTTTAAGGGACCTTGTTAGTAAATGATCGGAGTCTCAAGAACAATTTTATGGGACTCTGTTAGTAAATGGTCGAATTCTCCAGAACAATTTAAAGGGACCCGGTTAGTAAATGATCGGAGTCAACAGCTGACCAATGAAACTGTGAGTAGGTTTTGGCGACCGCTTTTACTCACCGGGACTGGGGAAATAATTTACCAGCTCAGCGTACGCATCCATCAAACTCACAGACAATGCGCGTCACGTTTTCATTTGATGACGCGCTTTATTTCCACTCGGTAACACGGCATACGTGTCATTGAGTGTATTTCATCGCCGACAAATTCGCAAGAAAATCGGTGAATGTAATTTTGGCAATTACATGCATATTAAAGGTGGTATGATTTGAATGTTGAGATGCACGCTTTATATGGAAGGTTTGCGTGTGTTTTTGATTTAATGACTTGTGGTAAGCCTCATGTGATGGGGCGTTCGCATAAAATCTTACGCCGTAGGTACAAATGTTGATGTAGCTTTAAAAACTGTTTTCTTAAACAAGGTGGCAAGTGAGTCCTGGTGGTAAGACAGCTATGGGTACCTACCCGTAACAAAGGGGATACTGATAGATTTCTTTCCAGTCTAAAATACTAAGAATACGAATATACTATTTTTTTATTTATTTATATTGTAACTACTTACTTAGGTGAAATTTTAATAAAATATTATATCTAGATAGCTACATAAAAACGGGGAGTTGATCTACGACTCAGAATGCAGAATATGGTTTTAATAAATAAAATAAATAAATAAATATCATGGGACAAATTACACCAATTGACCCAGTCCCAAACTAAGCAGAGCTTGTACTATGGGTACCAGGCGACGGATAAACATACTTTTACATATAATGTAGATAAATACATACTTAAATACATACAACATCCATGACTCGGGCACAAACATTCGTATTCATCATACAAATGTCTGCCCCTACCGGGATTCGAACCCAGGACCTCTAGCTTCATAGTCAGGGTCACTAACCACTAGGCTATCCGGTCGTCAATGGGGGACTTAAATTATCAGGGCGTTTATAACACATCGACTGCATCAGAGAAACGCTTTAAAAAAAATCTAGCTCACGAAGCTAATGAGGCGAAACGTGTCAAACTAAACAAATACACCCTTTCTCATTTTCCGTACCATCGCCCGCGAAATATTTAACGTAAGTGAGAAAATAGATTGAACGTTAATCCGTTCACCGCATTCGTGGGCCTTATTAAGCTAAAACAAGCCTTAATTCAACACGTTACAGTCGCGTATACAGCGAATACATTGCAGTTTCAATTTGAACAGACTCACCAAGATTATCCGCTCGGTACAATGGGAAAATTGCTATCCACAGGATAGCTAGGAGGCCGGTTTTCCGCGCCATCTCTGTTTCGCTCGTACGGAGTTAGCTCGGCCCATTCAAATCACACATGTTTTGTTGACACACAGCTCACTTATTGTATTCGACCATCCACCGATGCACCGCCGAGCCATGGTCATTGAACTGACTTTATTGGCATGGCGCAAAATGTGCTGCAGCTTTGCGAGTAGCTGAAACAAATGAAAAGCTCTCGTGAGGATTATCATCATCTTAATTGAATAGGTATATCGTTAGAAAATATGTTTGAGACCATCACAACAGGCCTTTTCAATTGATGCGTCACACGGTACAGTTTTATTTTGTGATTATGATCCCGAAAAGTGATCCTCATATCCAAAATCCAGCAATTTACATGTCCGTGATTGATATGCCTACCAATGAACGAAATTCCAACTTAATCAATCCAGTCAATTTAATATGTACGGACACTAATAACCAATTATTAACCAGTTTAAACCTGTGGTTCGGCCCGGAGAAGAATAAAAAGAGTTTTTTGAAAATACAATTTTAAATACAAGCATTTTCGTTCAACTTACAAAACAATCCGAATAGGTAGGTACCTACTAGAAGTGGGTCAAATTGACATTGAAGGATTGACCTGAACAAACATATTGGTACATTACATACTACAAGTTAAATCAAAGCTTCGTATAAAAAGTCGATTTCCCTAACCCGTGGAAGTTTTCAAAATTACTCTGTTAGCTCATCTCTATTCGATCTTCAAGGAAAATTATCTGCCAAATTCCAAGTTTCTAGCTCCAATAGTAAAGACTGACTTAATAAAACAGTTTTAAGAGAATTCATATCGTGGATAAGACTGGGGCTATTTTACGTAATTTAGCAAAGCCCTGCAGGGACGTCTTTTAATTATATTTCAAAACTAATTAACGTTTACTTACGCAATGCTATATCTGTATTATGATTATGACGTTTCAAAAGCGTTCTTAGCAGTTTTCAACTAAGTAAACAGTTATTTATGATTCTATAATAAAAACTGAAGTGTATTAGTATTTATTCACTCGTTACATTTTTTTATATAGCTACAGCAACCACCACCCACTGACGCCTGAAGATTAAATTAGGCCCCGCCACGAGACTTGCCGAGTTGTATAATGAAATAAGAGACGACAATTTTATTAGATCTAACTTTCCTTTGCTACTTAGATAGTTTTAATTACCATTATTGCTTCCCAAAGTTTTAAGTTATCAAAATTTATTCGAGATTTTTTTTTAAAAAAAGGTACACTAAAATTTCGAATTAATTACCTGTTACTGACCAAGTGTTGAATAATTTTTACATTTACGTGGCAACAGATTCCCCAACTTAGTTTCTACCAATCAAGAGTTAAGACAGAGTTAGCCTACGGCCATTTTGATTAATTCAGCGACACTATTCTGTTCGGAAATATAATAAAGCGTGTAAAGGCTAATAATTAAAAAAAAGTGACGTTATTTTTAGGGTTCCGTGCCTACCTCAAAAGGATAAAAACGGAACCCTTACAGGGCCACTTAGTTGTCCGTTCGTCCGTCCGTCCATCCGTCTGTCAAGACCCTTTTGCTCAGGAACGCGTGTAGGTATCAAGCTGAAATTTATCAAACTTCTGAGCCAACGCAATCAAAAGATACAGCCATTTATGCCGCAAATTTTCGAAACTCGCAAGGGAATCAAAACCTACAGGGTACTTTCCCGTGAACTCAGAATCTTGAAATTTGGTACGGAGCAACGTCTCATAGCACAAAAAAAGGAAAAATTGCGAAAACCGTGAATATGTATGTTTGTATATATTTAATTAGTATTGTAATGTTTTTCTCGGAAAAGTTTGCAATATAATTAAAAATAAACTCAAGCATACTCATTCCCAAGCACTCCTTGATTTTTTTATTCGAGTAATATTTTCGCGAGACTCAAGCTAAAACGAAGAATGTTTTAATGAACTCCATGTAAAACGTGTAGACGGAGTTCCGACCCACACGAACCGAGAAAGACCAAACTTCGCCAAACAAAGGTACCTACCCAAGGCTAGGCGTAGTTTAAACAGACCTCACTTTTCAGTTCATAGAATCTCTCTTTACTTTTAATTTGGTTGAAGTAGGTAATTAATTAGAGCTGGAGATTACTGCACTTCCTTGTCAAGTTTGTATTTGTGTGGAGTCAAGTTCCGGGAGAAACAATAAAAGAATAATGAGGAAAAGTACGTTGTTAGCAAACATTTTTCCTCTATCGCGGCCAGCGAATCAAGTGTTCCGAATCTCACATTATCTCACAAGCAAAAGTAAATAAAAACAAAGTCGGACGCCAAGTTTAATTCCGGCTTCTTGATGTATAAACTCATTTATAGTAACATTAAACCGTCTAAGGCATAAAGTAAAATGCGGGCTGCCCTCAATTGCCTTCATTTATTTCTTAAGGAATTTTACGTAAAACGTGTCCCTCCTTTTATTCCTGGGGGAAGGAATTAACGTCGAGGGAACAGTGATTTTTATTTTTAAAGGTTCGGCTTAGGCTGACAGACGTGTAAGGCTTTTGCCTAATGGTTTTATCTTTGGCTGTGCAATACAGACGTAACACGTAACTCTGAATACCGGTAAAGGTAACACGTGTGAAAAAAGATAAAAAGGTATTCAAGATGTTTTAAGTCGTCCTCGTTTTGAAAGTTTTTAGGTTTGTCTTTGGTTCGAACAGATGATTTGACGAATTTCATAAAATACGAGTACACTAACATACAATCGAAAACCAAAAAAAAAAATCGTTTAAAAAGTTATTTTAACAATTAAATATTGAAGGACATGCAGAAATTCAGACGTTGATTGACTGAAAATCACTTCAAAGCAAAAATTCCAACTGTTCTATACAAATCCAAACTAAATGCTAATGTGAGTTTGTTTGTTTGTTGCTCTTTCACGCATAATCTACCTACTCTACCGATCGTATTAAAATTTATGGGTACGTATTAAAATACATAAAGTTTAAAATGTATAATGAGTTAAAATACATAATGGTTCAAAATATATAATGTTATTTTCTCAGAAAGTGACAAATAAACAGGATTGTTATAGTAAAACAAATCTAACCTAAACCAATCTATAGATTACGATATCAAAAAAAATCTGTTAGCTAATAGATTTACAGAAAATACCATTAAGTAGGTACCTATATATTTTGAACCATTTTGTATTTTAACCCATTATAAACTTTAAACTTTATGTATTCTGATCCGCTCCCAAAATTTATAGTAGGCTTCCAAGTCGTCCCGTCGGGCGCAGATCAGGATACATAAAGTTTAAAATGTATAATGGGTTAAAATGCATAATAGTTCAAAATATATAATCCCATTTTCTGTGAAACTATTAGATAGATGTACTTTTTTTCTAGTGTAATCTTTAGATTGGTTTAGGTTAGGTTAGGTTTAGTTTATAACAATTCTATTAATTTGCAATTTTCTGAGTACCTAAATCGCACTAAGTATATATTTTGAACCATTGTGTATTTTAACCCATTATACATTTTAAACTTTATGGATTTTATTACGTACCCCGTCCCGTTATCTCCTCTTTGGTCTGCCTCTGCCTCTGCCTTCCCATGGAACCCAATGGCTAATAATTTAGGCCCATCGTGGTGGGTGCATTCGACAGACGTGACCAGCCCAGTCCTATTTAAGCTTAAATTACGCATATGAAATCCCGATATCACAAGCGCTATATGTAGAGACTAGACATTTCACTTGGGTGCACTTGATGCAACGTAGATGACGATTATCGATCACGATATAATTTTTGGAAAACTCCGTGCATTTTTGTAACTCCCTGACAATTCCGAAATTTCAACCGCCAAATCTAATAGTTTACGCGTGCGAAGCCGCGGGAAAAAGCTAGTAAAGATTATAAAAGTGCTGTGAGTAAAGTGACTCGATCGATTAAAAAATTAGAAAAATGACTTAAGTCCCATATCAGTTCTGTCCACTACTACATACAACAGGAGCCTTACCTACCATGACGCCTAATTCCGACTCAGTTCAAGTTTTAGCTGTCACTTTTAGTATGAATCTGACAGCGAGCGAACTTAAACTGAATCGCATTAAGACGTCATGGTAAGGCTCCAGGTCATTTAACTAAATTTAAGTTTTTCACCTAGGGGAGAGTGGGTAGGATTCGTACACCGGGAGCATTCGTACAGTGGTGATATCTCCGCTATTGAATACAGTGGCGTGTTCACGTTTGTGTGGGTAACTCCCACTCATGCGCATACGCTACCCGCGGGGCGGCGCAACAGTGCGGCCGCCGGCATCGACACGACAAGTTCATTCATGTTTTTGCTCCAGGAAAACTGATTTTGTATTCACCTTGAAACACGTTTAAATTTTATAAGTTTTGCTCGAATTAGATAAACTGATCAATATAGTTTATGATTTGATATCGAGGTTTTATATATAAACAGCCATTTTGGAATATCTAGAACGGTTAATTTTATTTCAAATTTATTTGTTAAACTGTTGGGTTGGGTTACCTTCGTACAGTTGTCAGTGGGGCAGATTCGTACAGTACGAATGCTCCCCACTTTGAACTGCGTAACTAAAAAGATCTTATTCCATGAATATTATTATTATTATTTCAGAACCATTATGCCGCGAGTAGGTATATGTAAAAAAGGGACAAGATCGGAAGAGGTAAACGAAGATGCAAGTCAGCGATAAAAGATGTCTTCTATAACTGACTTGCATCTTCGTTTACCTCTTATAACTAACTAACTAACTATAACTCTCTTATTGACCCTGCGTGTTCCGCTGAATATGGCCCTAAGCGTATATTATGTCGGATATACAGGTTGTATCAGATACCCCCTAACAATAATCAACTGGGGTATATAACCATAGCTATAGAAGCTAAAAAAAATATTTAAAAAAAAATTGGAGTCAATTTTTTTTATGTTTTCTATAGGAATGATTACAGTTAATACTACCATTCCTATAGAAAATATAAAAAAAAAATTACTCCAATTTTTTTTTAATATTTTTTTAGCTTCTGTAGCAATGGTTATATACCCCAGTTGATTATTGTTAGGAGGTATCTGATACACCCTGTATATAATGTCGCACTGGGCCCGCGTAGGGAACTATATAGCCCAAACCCTCCGATAAACGGAGGAGGCCTATGCCATGAGACACGCCGAATTAAGCGATAAGTAATTTATATAAAAAAAAGAAAAAAAAAGACTCTATTGTACTGAAATTTTAGCGACTTAGAAATAAAAGGGCTATATTATTATTATTAATGTCGGTTGCATCTATTATTACCTAAAACTAAGACTTGTTACTGTAACGGTACAATTTATAATGTTGATTAATTATTTATCTATTAATAAGAGAAAAATTAATCACGAGTTTTTTGTTACTACAAATAAGTAGTTATTATTAGTACTCAAGTACTTAAAAAATAATAATCGTTAATTGTTACCACATAATGGCTGATTTAGTGTTAAATTTGACCTCAAGAAATGATAATATTACATTGAATAAATGGTTTTTTCTTTGATTGTACGAAGGTTCCCCACTATGTACGAATGTACCCTAAAGCATGTACGAAACTACCCCACGTGTGGGGCAGATTCGTACGTTTCCCATTTTTGAGAAAAATCACCGTATCATCGCCATGCTGCTTAAAATCCAAAAGACACTTAATTATTATTAAAGCTAGATAAGTGAGGTATATATCAGTATTGAATTTATTATGAAATTGTAAACAGTTATTTTTTTATGTGGCTTACAAAAAAATGTGTACGAATCCTACCCACTCTCCCCTATAATCTATAACTGTACATTAAATTTTTAAAGTCGCAATAGTTACGACACGAGGAGTGTGTAGTAAAGACTTAAAATTCAGCAGACATATAACTTGAGTGTCCTGGAAGAAGAAATTTTCAGATATTCCCAGGGGATGAGAAACTACGAGAAGGAAACCTTAGGTAGGTATAAGGCAAATAGACACACCAGCGGGTAAATAAAAATAACAAACTCAGTAAGTACATTATGTGGAAAATTTCTTCGAAAACATTTCATTCGCCTCATGATTCACGTTCATATGAAGAATTATATCCAATGACAAATATTGGTAGTCTATGGGGAAATTAGTATTGAATTTATATGTATGTACATAATCTCAGGCCAAATAAAAAGTAGACACACCGCGAACAAAGTGGGGCCGGATAAAAGTACGCCGCACCTCGAAAGTGTGTTGCTTTAGCCACGCAAACTTGCTCAGCGATGTAGGTTTGTGTGTATACGCAACTGTGTCACTACGCGCCAACAGCGAGGCGTAGTTTCATCATTCCCACTGCATTTCACAGAACTCTCGTCTTTATTTTTTATTTGTAAAGCGAGGCGTAGTTTCATCATTCCCACTGCATTTCACAGAACTCTCGTCTTCATTTTTTATTTGTTCTTAGATACCTTTATGCTCAATTATGTTAAAGAGTTGAACTTGAATTAAAGGAAAAGTGAAAAAAGAATAATATTTTTTTAACGTACACAAAAAAAAACACTTACAAACAGATGAATCACCTGAGGGTGAAAATGACTACCGGTATGTTTGAAAATAAAACTACTGTCGTGGATAATTATTACCTACTCTAGCTTTGGTTGAAATTGTGTCATTTTGCTGAATTCCCATGTGAATTAAAAAACTTTGCACGGGTGTTACTATCTTGTTATTTCACTATATACTTTGTTTAATCTTCATTGATGTTTTATATTATACTAGCTGTTGCCCGCGACTTCGTCTGCAAAGAATTCGTTTATCGCTATCCCGCGGGAACTACGCAATTTTCCGGGATAAAAAGTAGCTTATGTGTTATTCCAAATCATAAACTATGTCTGTTCCAAATTTTATCCAGATCCGTTAAGCCGTACTGGCGTGAAAGAGTAACAAACATCCATACATCCATACTTACAAACTTTCGCCTTTATAATAGTAGTAGGATAAAAAAAGCCGTGGTAGCCTAGTGGTTTCACCTGTGGCCTCTCAAGCAGAGCGTCGTGGGTTCAAATCCCGGGCTCGCACCTCTGAGTTTTTCGGAATTTATGTGCGAAAATTACATTTGAAATTTGCCATGAGCTTTTCGGTGAAGGAAAACATCGTGAGGAAACCTGCACATATCTGCGAAGAAATTCAATGGTGTGTGTTAAGTTCCCAATCCGCACTGGGCGCGCGTGGGAACTATAGCCCAAACCCTCCACTACACGGAGGAGGCCTATGCCATGAGGCACGCCGAATTACGCGACAATTTAATAAAAAGAAAAAAAAAACAACAACAACATTGTGCTTACTGAAGTTGTAGCGAATTCAGAAAAAAAAGGCTATAAATAAATAAATAAATGATGTTTTATATAGAACATCCTTTCAAATTCTCCTGTTTCTAGACTTTGGTAGCAATTGAGATCTCTAAATTATTCACGCGAAAACCTCGATCCCGTGAGAATATAAAGATAAAAGCCTTACTGTAATTCTAGAAATCCAACTATTAACACACCAAATTTCGTTTGAATCCGTACGGACGGTACAGACACATATATACTCATAAACTTCAAGACTAAAACCTACTAGATAATAATAGGTTAGTTAAAATTTGCGAAAGAAGAAACGAACGTTCACAGGATGTTTGGAGATGACATGATTAGATTGATCGACAATGATCAAAGCCGATGTAAAGTAAAGAGGAAAAATCCTAGCAAGTATAATAAGGCATACTCTCGTTTATTATACTACAGTAAAATTCATCTGCAAAAAATTTGTTTATCGCTATCCCGCAGGAACTACGCAATTTTTCGGGATAAAAAGTAGCCTTTTTTTTAGTTTAGGGTACCAGCTATCTCCGTTCCAAATTTTATCTAAATCCGTCCAGCCGTTACAGCGTGAAGAAGGAACAAACATACACACTCACTCACATCCTCACATCCTCACTCACAAACTTTCGCATTTATAACAAGTGGCGTTTTTAATAGAAAGTTACGGGTGTGTTCTTGACCGTGCGTCGCCAAAAAGGTATAGGCAATATTGATATTTTTTAAATCCCTGTAATACTTTGACTCTTTCGTAGCTGGATATTCCCGTAATATTTGATAGTCTTCGTTACAATACTATAGAAACAGTAAAAAATATATTCAACACTAAGAAAATAGGGTTACATAAAAATACTAAGAACTCACCTAGTTAGTGTAACTCAAATCCGCTTCACGCCGGCAAAATTAATTATGAAAAGAATAACACGCCTCGATGCGTCCAGTCCCTAATTAACACCCCTGAAAATAATCAACCGGCTTTGAAATCAACACCGTACAAAACGTAGACTAGCACGTAATTTATTTTAATTTACGAACGCAACCTTTTTTAATTGGAACTAAAAATTCGAGTGCACGCTCATTCATAATTTTTAACGCACAAACACTTGACACTGGCACATGAGGTTCACTTTTGAATTAGGAATTGTGAAAGTTCGTTGCACGCGCGAATGAATGGAGGACCGAATGGATCCACGTGAGCGTGTGCGTGCGTTGGTGGCTCGCGGGCGACTGGCCTCGTCTCATTCAGATGACTGTATTTTCAGAGCTTTCGCCAGATTCAATGCTGCGCAGAACGTTTATCACACAACGCGAACTGCCGCTGATATATTGCTGAAGTGGTATAATCGGCATTGACTATGTGCATCTGAAAGGCTTAAGACAGGTAGAGTGGTGCAGATTAGAAGTCTTTAATAGGCGACTTTTGTTTTGGTTACGATTTTATTTCGTTCTCGTTTTATCACGAAATAAAAAACTGTACGTATTTACTATTTTTAATTTCAAATGTTAGGTAGGTACTATATATACCCTTACATTAGGTATAAATGCAATTTGGTAAAATTAAAATTCATTATACTTCTAGGCACAATGGAACAGTAAACATAAAATAACAGAGATGAACACTGTGCGATAAAAAACCTAAATTCGTATCAACAAACAAAATCTTCGCAGTTGAAGTTGCGGAAAACGGCTAGTGATGTATATGTAGATATTTTCTTTGTCAATTTAAATGTCTAATTGACCATTAAATTTGAAATTTGTGTCAATTTAACTCAGATGAAAACTTTTCTTTACATATTGCATTATCATTATTAACACTCATTTCTCTTTATTTTCTGACAAAAATAGCATACATAAGCATCAATAGCATTTCGTAAATTCATATTTATTATGACAGCGGCATCTATTAGAAAACTTAGGAACGAAAATCAAACAGTACGGTTTAACACAAGCACACAAGCTTCATTCGAAATATTATAAACGGGAAGTGAACCGCGATTACCTTTATTGAGCACCCGATATTTCGACTCAGTTGCATGCACCATGGTTCACATCCCGTTTATAATATGTATTTCGAATGAACTTAACCGTGAATCATTAAAAACTCTTATTAACACAAGCTTAGCAGTCAGGTTAGTTCTTTATCCACTAGGTTGGATGCCCGTCAATATTAGTCGCACTGTTGTTCAAAAAGTATCTTTTGTTCGCATGTTTTTTTTTTATGTGAACAAGAAATCATAGCCCTTAGGATTTGTGTACGTTTATTTGATCATTCAATATAAAAATAAAAATGAAAACAATTAAAAAATTAAACGAATATAACACTTGTCTTGTTTAACCCGTCGAGCGTCCTACGCACAGAGGTTTGTGCGTAACGATTTTCGGGCCACAGCGCCCTGCGCTCAAACGCATAGGCGTAACGGTTTCGCGCTGATTGGAGAACGAATATCGTAAGTTTTGCTGTGTTACTAGGGAAAAAAAAATAACGTACGGCTTAAACCTCTATCACATTGGCATTACGGGCGTTTTTTGGCCAATCACTCAGAATCTTCGGCGTGAAATTAAATAAAAAAGTACCTAAGGCAAAATTTTATCTGTAGTCCGCCATATTGCAACGTGATTGCTGTGCCGTGTTGTTTTTGTTTTTGTGATTAAAATGAAACGGCAAGTGTTTGTTATTTGTATTATATATCAAATTACGGGGAAATAATTAAGTAATGTGTTTTAAATATTTGTTTTAACTTTATTGAAAGATATATCAGTAAAAAAAGTATCGAACTTTTTCCTAAGCAAATTTTACGTTGTCATCTGCACAATGTATTTAATTGTAAAATATAATTAGTTTACTCAATATGCTATGAAAGATAGATAACTTTGTTGCAAATTTATTCAAAAATTTGACTTTCTTAATAGATTATGCCGGTATTACGTGAATATTGCATAATTCGGTGTCGTGTTTTATCGTTTCGGAAATAAATAGTCATTGTGAAGTGAATAACGTGTATTATGATAAACTAATTAATGTTGTCGGTGCGTAAATTACTAACGTTTAAAATGGTATAAAAACAAAAATGAAAAGTGTCAAAAATTGGTGTAATTTAACAAAGTGCTGAAGGCAACGAAGAAAAAATCTCAAAACAAAAGAAAACGATTTATTTTCACAAGGATCAGTCAAGTGGGTATTCTTCATTGCTTAATAATTAGATAGCTGCGAATGTTCACTTTGTAACGGTATATAATTTATAATATATAATTATACCACGCAGGAGTAATATCATTTTTTCTGAAGTAGGTACCCAAACAAATTGTGAGTCGGAAAAACCTTGGGCGCTATGGCCGCATACATTTTTGGAGCCTGTCGCTCCACGGGTTAAGTACCTACTTACAAGTAAACTAAAATAAAAATATTTTCTCAATTAAGGGTCGTTTTGAGTGAAATAAAATTAAAATACAATTTAATAAATACAAATGACAAAATATGCCATAAATAGAAAACTAGCATTAAAAAGAAATAAAAAATAATTTTAACATAAAGTCTTTCGTTGATTTCAACTTGATATCTTAGCTGTATTCAAACTGTTTACTGTAGCCCGCGTCGGCTGCGGTCGATCGTCTCGGTCCCATTTCGGCGAACGCCTCTAACGCCTCCCGTGATTAATTTAAATTACTATACCGACTTGGCTGGTAATTAACATAATCTGCTAAACGTGTAAACACCGAACACTGTTTGAATTTGTACCTTATGCGTTAAAATGAGGATTTTAGAAGAAATGCCGATCTTAAGTAAGTACTTTAGTAGTAGTAGGGAATTGATAAAAAGCACCCATAATTTTTAGGTACAAACTTCGAGCTTCTAAGGCAAAAAAGTCACGGAGAAACTTTACAAAAGGAAAATTCTTCGTTTTCTGTATGTCTTTTAAAAATATTTTTTTAGTGACAAGTAGAGATATCAAATTGAAATCAACGAAAGACTTTAATGCTATGATTACTTGCATATACATAAAAAAACTAAGTTCAATGCGATCAAAAGATCTTTTTGAATGTGTATTTTCATACTAAAACCGTGGAAAACAAAATCCATACATCCCGCAAAAAATATAAAATTTAGAAAGAATTACAAAAATCATCGATTTGTTCTATTTTTGTTGTCATTTCATTTTTATTAATATTTTTCATTTGTCCTAAACCACAGAAAATACATGTGTGTACTTACTATTAAAAGTCTGTTAACAAAATTCTCAATTTATTCTACTTAAGTATAAGTAACCTTTAAGTAGAATAGACACAGTGAGTTTCAAACAATAAAATACGAAAACGAGTATCTTTATTACAAACCCGTATCCGTATTGCATTGCAAACCTAACGTTTATTAAATTCACAACAACTGTTGCTTTAACTACTTCCCCTTTGAGAATATCCAAACGCGATTATTAAATGTGATCCGGGAACTTCGCGCAAAGCACTTTCATCTAATTTCGCAGTTGATGCTCTTTGACTGGGAAAATTCACTTGAAGCTAGACCAGTACTAGGATGTTAGGTACAGAGCAGTGGTTCTCAACTGGTGGGCGGGGGACCCACCGGTGGTCCGTGGGAACCGGGTGCGGGTCAGAATCTAACTAATATTATAAATGCGAAAGTATGGATGGACGGATAGATGGATGGATGGATGGATGTTTGTTTGTTACTCAATCACGCCAGAACGGCCCAACGGATCTGGATGAAATTCGGCACATAGATAGAGAAAAGTCTGGAATAGCACATAGGCTACTTTTTATCCCGGAAAATTGCGTAGCTCCCGCGGGATAGCGATAAACGAATTATTTGCAGACGAAGTCGCTGGCAACAGCTAGTAAATTATAAAGTTTAAAATGTATAATGGGTTAAAATACACAATGGCATAAAATATATAATGGTATTTTCGGTGTAACTATTAGCTGGATGAACATTTTTGATAGCTCATTATATGTATTGTTTGGTTTAGGTTAGGTCAGGTGTAGTTTGTAATAATTCTGTTAACTTCCAATTTTCTGAGAAAAATGCATTATATATGTCGGAGCGTCGTCACAATGACTAGACTTTTGATAGCTAAGGAGATGTACCTTGTAGTTGCGAACATTCGTTAATTGTACTTTGTTGAATGTACCCTCATAAGTTATTGCTTTTATGAAACGTCAAGCGGTATTACGGTATCGCTTGGGGGTGGTCTGTGTTTGGCTAAGTTGCAACTACCTGCAATGTTAGTTCGAATGACAGAATGACATCTGGTGAGAGTGAGAAGCGAGAGGCATTCCTTGATCGTGACTTGACTGAGTTCAGACGTCGAAAGTGATCCGTTTGCTTCGACGTACCGTTTTATGATTAATGGTGAATGGTTAGTGATTCGGATTGTTAAGTGCGATTGCACTAAGTATCGAGCCTTATTTCGGTTCGAAGCGGTATTGAGAACATTGATAGGGTAGTTCGTGGGCGCAAGCACTGAACTCTCCGCGTTTCATTATTAGAGTGTGTAATAGTCCACAGTCCTTTGTGTAAGCGCTATTTCAATAAAGACTGGCTGTACAAGTGAAACATGATGTGTGCTGTTATTTCTATCTCATTAATGTACCTTGAAGATGGACAAGACGGTGACCTAAGCTCGGCTATGCATAAAGCTCGTTTGAATTCTAACCGACCAACCTGACAGTTTATCCAGCCTTTGTCTTCGACATATATTTTGACCCATTATGCATTTTAACCCATTATACATTTTAAACTTTATGTATTTTAATACGTACCCGTGAGAACCTTGGAGAGTGGTCAGCGTTAGGGTCCACCACACTTCTACTTGATTTTTCTGTTCTGTGGTAGGTACTTTATTATCTGCAAATGAAATGAAATGAAATGAAATGAAATGAAACGAAATGAAATAATTTATTTTGCTTTAGACATGGTAAAAAAGTGGCCTAGTAAGTATTTAGTATTAATGTCCAGCGACACGTCTAACCAAATAAATTGGCATGCAAACACTATCTTATTTTCTAAAGTGGAATTTGTAGTTTGAAATTTCACATTTTACAGACATGTTTATTTAACTTTTAGATAAAATTATAAAACCTACCTAAGCTAAGCAAGCGTGAAACATGTGATTAGGTTATGGTTTCTAAGTTTACTAATTATCACTGCAAGTAAAAAAACTATTGAAAACACTTTTAAATGACACCTAATATACTTTATTGATTAAACAGTTTTTTATGCGATTCTGTACCTATTAAGGTTGAAAATAATCAGTTGGAAGTCGTTACTTAATAAATTTACTCAGCCCCTTTCTTGACTTTTTCAGTAAGTATGTATTAATAATGACAAGGCGAAAAATGTTGAGAAACACTGGTATAGAGCATGGTGGAACTCGTGTGTGTTTAATCGCCAGAGGTCAATGACCCCACTTCACTTCCCTGGGATGAGAATGCAACTTTACCTCCTAATTACAAAACATAATTACAACAAACCGGATAACTCACGTATAAAAGCCGAAGGAATGCTCTGACAATTGTTTCGGACTATTCCGCATCTTCATCAGAGAGCGCTCGCCCCGGTGGCAGCGAAACGAACACTGCGCGCCAACGCTCTGCTCGCACGGCTACTCGGCGCAGCTGACATCGGCGCACAACTACCCTCACTTTTATCGTCATTTTATTATAAATAGTCCAAAGTAGGGCAGCACACAACACTAATCTACAGGTGTCAGGTTTGTTGTAATTATGTTTGAGTCTCACGGTAGTTTCATGTTTTACCTCCTAAATTACAAAAAGGTGCAAACCAGTTCAAAATTTATGTTTTGTCTGTTTCTGGAATAAGCTGACGTAGTAAGTCAACGTAGTTTCGGTCAATAATTTCAATTTTAATAGGAGCTTTTTTTGACGACTATTCTAGCATTTTCATCCATCCTACATTATGTGTACCAAGTCAATCGGACCAACCGTTGAAGAGTCTTCCCACCTGCGGCGACGATCCTGGCTGGGCCACCTCAACTAGGTACCATAATATTGTCATCCAATTTACTCAAGTACCTAAACAAAATTTCAGTTCAGTCGGTTAAAGATAATCTTAAAAATTGAGTCGCAAGATAGTTACATAGGTACACCTACATACCATTGCAATTTAAAAACTTGTAAAAATGACGAACTAATGTCAAGCAAGGCTGCTAAGCTTATTAGGCATTCATAGAACCTCCATGACTCTTATTGAGATTAACTTTATAACTCTTTGTTATCTTTGTGGATAGTGTTATTGTAGTGTCGGGTGACACCGGACACATCCATAAATGACATGGGCGGGATTAAACAGTTTTGCATAAAACATTCCATTGGCTTGGCCGGAAATTAACGTGCTACCCAATCATGTAATGGATTCATATTAAAAAGTAGTTTATCTTCCGTTATTACATTATCAACACGGCTACCTACGAGTACGTGTACCAGCGCTGTTCCACGGATGGATGAAAACTATTTTTAAAACTCCATGTCTCTTCGATGAGGTACAGTGAAAGAAAGTAAATCGCGTACCACTGTGGAACCTTTTCACTGTAAATTTCATAATGACTTACCATATACCAGGCAAAGAAATTATTTGCAAAATCGTATTAGAAAAGGTTCCATAGAGGAACGTGATTCAGTTGCTTCGACCGTACCGTACATATTAAAATAGTTCCAAACAATAATTACAATGCAATTTTTCAATTATATCCGTTAATAACTCTCATACGTATTATACTCAACCAGGCTTCCGCGTAAAATAATGACAATAATAATAATTTAATTTTAATTTGGACGGCATAATAATGGTCCATAATGTATTAGTAATCAATGCGCAAACGTACCAGTAAGGTTCAAAAGTTCCTGGCCGTATATATTTAAAAGAAGAAAACAAGAAACAAATGAATGTCATTTTATTTGTCATTTATTCAGCTATTGTGTGGATAATTTCGTGGTTTGTAACTTTCGTTTTCATAAAATTTTCTTTGATTTAAATATAAAAAGCGGTGTAATTTGTACAATGTTCAAATTGGAGTATCGATCAGTGATAAAATTTCTGACAAAGGAAGGCATAAGTCCAACTATAATCAAAGAAAGGTTAGATAACGTGTACGGGAATTCCTCCCCTTCGTTTTCGACTGTTAAGGATTGGTGTAAGCAGTTTCGTTTAGGGCGTGAGTCCATCGATGACGAACCCCGACCAGGCCGCCCTGTTGAGGTTCTTACGCAAGATAACGTCGATTTAGTCGAACAAGAGGTACTGAAGGACAGAAGACTAAAGACGAAGGAAATAGCGTCAAGAACGGGACTTACGAAAATAACAGTCCTTAGGATTCTACACGACCATCTAAACATGAATAAAGTTAGTGCAAGATGGGTCCCGAAACTTCTCTCGAGTGCTCAGCGAGCTCAACGAGTGGCGTGCTCCAAGGAACTTTTAGAGGAGTTCAAGTCATGTGAGAGTGAATTTATCCAGTCCATTGTTACCGGAGACGAAACTATGGTCTTATACTATGATCCTCTTTCGAAAAGAGAGTCGATGGAGTGGCGTCGTTCTGGGGAAGCACCCCCTCGAAAGGCAAAGGTGTGCCAATCTACCAAAAAGATAATGGCCACAATATTTTGGGATTGCGAAGGGATATTGCTTATAGATATCAAAGAACGCAATCAGACAGTAAACGGCAGTTACTATGCTTGCCTTATAGACCAGTTGCGAGAAGCAATAAAGCTTAAACGTCGAGGAAAACTCAGCAGGGGTGTCCGTCTTCTTCATGACAATGCGCCTGTCCACACGGCTGCAGTTGTAAAGGCGGCTATATCTAAATGTGGATTTAAAACAATCCGTCACCCACCCTACAGCCCTGATCTAGCCCCAAGCGACTATTTTTTATTTTCTAAACTTAAATCGGACTTAAGGGGGAGAAAATTTTCGTCCGATGATGAGGTCGCTGCTGCAGTTTTCGAGCATTTCGAAGACAAAACTTCCGAATATTATTTTAAAGGCATAGAAATGTTAATCAAACGATCTGAAAAATGTATAACAATAGGAGGAGACTACATTGAAAAATAAAAATATTTTTTTTAACCTAAACGTTAATTTTCATTATTAGGCCGGAAACTTTTGAACCTTACCACGTACCTGTTGAAATGTTGAAGCACTAATAAGAAATATTCATTAAGAATAGTAGATTGACAAACAAGGGTTGAAACATACCCATTTCGCCTGAGATACTTCTGTTCGAGGGTGAAATGGGTAATTTCATCCGAGTTGAACACTCTACTTTTCATTTCGAATATGAGGAAATTAAAATAAGGTATTATGACAAATTACACTAACGTCGCACGGTCGCACTTAATATTTGTTACGTTTGTCATTCTCTTCCCGCTCTTTTTTCTATTACGCTATTTACGTGCATTGCGCATTTCTTCTGCGCACCAATGGCTGCCGGCTAGTTTTTTTTTAAACTTGCAGACACGGAGGTCGCTATCAATTAATTTTTCGACTTAAATATTTCAAGCTAAAAAATTACCGAACGTAATAATTTCTACTAATTCTCGTTGTATACGCTTGGAGAAGCTTATATATAGCGGGAATGTTATTTTAAGATTATTTTGCCTTTTACAAATAAAACGGAACTATTAGTATAGATGATTATATAAAACGTAGATTATATGCTGGCTGTATACGTATTTCCATTGCTATGCACCTCATTTGGATTAGCTAGAAAAAAAAAAATACTTTCAACCCAAGGGTCGCGATGAGTCACTTTCAACCCGTTATCCAGATAATCAATGACCTACTTTCAGAGTATGAGAGATGAAAATTATTTTTACTTACAAGACGTTTTCAAGAATGAAAAATAATAATAATAAAAATAAGCAGAAACGTACCATTCTAAATGCTGGTTCAATGCGACGCAACTTTCTAGAGAAGTGAGTAAATCAGCAAATTGCTAATTGGATTTCCTTCAAGTTTTGCATCTATTCACTAAAAAATATTCATATTGAAGAGCAGAGCTATTTCACTTTTTTAATATAAGTACCTACTTATATTATACGCTATTAATTTAACAAAATAAATCATTTATAGACAGGTTTGACTACGCTTCGAGACCTACAAAAATATAAATGTTCAAAATATAACTCATATCGCCCCTATAGTTTTTAAGTGAAATGCCTGTGATATAACGGACTAATAGAAGACCGACAGGATGAAACTATAAAGGTTTGCCTTTTTCCCAACGAAAACATAAAAGTTCTAATTAGTCACCACTTTGCTAAACGTACTAAGTAAACACTTAGCATTGCAACTCAAAGAAAGTTTGTAATCGCGTCGTTTTAGAAGCGAGGCCTGTTCAGCCGAAAATCGCGATAAGGCACCCCCATTCCGGCAGAATTTTGTCACGGACTCAAACCAGTTAAAACGTAACAGATAACTTTGTAACAGTTTTAAACCAACCGGAAAGAAGGGTTGTAAAATAACCGCAGATACTTTCAGTTCTCATCAGTTTGTGATAATTTTATTTAAAGTTTTCTCTTCTCAGTCACATTTGCATTGCACCCAGCTGTCAGTAACCGATGATCAATTTGATGACAAACCAAGCAATGCCGGCGCAATCTGTAAGCTGTCGCTCTTTAAGTAAATTGGTGGTCCCTCTCCAACGAACTGACGTCTAGGTTAGCGGCGCCAGTCAGTTGGAAAACGCGATAACGCATATCACAGCATCTTGTGACGAATACGGGCAGTTTCAAAAGTC
Organism: Pandemis heparana; assembly: GCA_963854515.1. NCBI lineage: Eukaryota > Metazoa > Arthropoda > Insecta > Lepidoptera > Tortricidae > Pandemis > Pandemis heparana. The sequence goes on along the minus strand of OY978013.1, from coordinate 11,609,288 downwards.
ACTGTTGATTTTTATCTCAAAGAAATAAATATAAGTTCCCTAACCACATCTTATGTTGTGAATTGTGGAACGATGTTATGAGGGTTTGAAAATACGGCGAAACGGTTCAAGAAAAGGTAGGTACGTAGTACCCCGCCGCCTTCTTTTTTTCGTCACGGCGGTGGCACTGCCGTGCCCCCAGATGATTGTACCATACGATTGTTAGCGTGAGTAAGGTTAATAAGTTAAGTCTCATGGTAGTTTTCCTGCTATATTTCCCACTACACGCTTATTTTTTTAATGATAAATTGCTAAAGACATTTTAGGCTTACCAAACTCGAAATAATGTATTTGTTTATTATCGAATATATTTTCCGGGACTTTTTTTTAACACAAGGTACAATTTGGTCGCTTGACAAATAAGAACTTGGCCAAAAAATGGGCAACACGACAATTTCGACACTTGCTCGGTGCCTCGTCATCGTTGTTTTACGACGAATACTTGGTAACGCTAGCGTTAGCACTTTCACATTCGAAACTGTCCGATTTGATTGCACCTGAACGATTGAGCTTGGCTGTGTTAGCAAAATCGGACAAACGTGTTTTTCCCGATATGAGACCCAGTTAGATCCATTTTTCAGATAAATTTCACCTTATAAAAATTTTGTCGAAATATTTAGAAACATTATCGAGGTAGGTATACATTAAGAATCGTAAATAATTTAATTAATACCTCTAAATTGAAGGATGACCTTTATGACGCGAACCAAAACTTTCACAATTTAATGCAATACGGTAGAATACAAATAGGGTTATGAACTTTGTTTCAACCGAATTTCCCACGACACTTCTCGTCTTTTTGTACATAACGCAATGAAGCTAAAAATCGAAATAAGAAACTAAAAAAGACTGATCGACATAAGATCTTTTAAAATAATTTAAAGTTGTGCACCTTTTAGTTCTATGAACTTTCTAGACAAGACAAACAAGTAAATCCCTAAGCGTGACAAAAATAATAATATTGTCTATACCATCTTACCGTAAATAAAATCATACACAGATATTTTTGTTGCTGAGGCCGTGTATGCTTTTGAACTTATTGTAATTTACAGCCCCTTGTGAGAAGACTAGACAGACATGTAGAAATATTTCACAAACTCTCCTCCAATTCCAGTTCAATCGGTTCCCAAACGACGTCGTTTCTGGAAATATACGACTTAGAATCTAACACTACAAAGACTAACAAACTTTCCTGGGAAAGGTCAACGACACCAGAACCAAAACATAAGAGAATGAAATTATCCCAACCACCTCCACATCTATAAATATAATATAGTAAAACATTTAGAGAGAAACCTGTATTTTGAAGATATTGAGAAAAAATCCGAGGCCATTAAAATGTTGGTTGAAGAAACTTCAATGGTTTTTATGATTTTCTTATGTACATAATTTAATTATGTTTGTTTTTTCACTCTAATTTTAGAAATCATTGGTTTTTCTCAGCGTCTTCTAACATTGGTTGAACTTACGTTTAAGCTTTATTTCATCAAAATCGAAAGTCGGGAAGAATTTAATTGTTATTCGAGGTTAGAATTATACATTTAAAAACTCTTCGCGATTTTAAAAGTAGTTTTGACATGTTATAGGTACACATGTAGAACAACTCAATCGTTAAAAATAAAATGTTCATAATTAGCAATGCTTTCTACCAGCTAAATTACGAGATCCAAAAGTACAACAATACAATGAGTAATGCCAAAAACTTGTCAAGTTTTAACAAGGTTGTCTGAAACACTTCAAGTACTTAGATAATCACAGAAGCTTTTAATGGGCCTTCACAGAATGAATACCGACAGAACTTTGTTCATTGAAAAATTGAAAATATCATTTCTGAGTCTTCGAGTAGGTACCAGCAACTTATCTTTTACCAATAACTTCCTTTGATCATTTGTCAAGATACATCATTGCCTACAATTTTACTATTGCGGCGGATCGATTTACATTTGCAAAAAGTTTTTTTTTTAAATATCGAAGTTAATTATTTATCACAATTTTATTAGTGGAATAAGTTTTTTGAAAAAAAAACAATGCATACCTACATTTTGGCTGACGGTGCCCGTTTGAACTAGGTACCTATTTGATTATTTTATTGTATTATCATTGGAGATTTATTATGTCAATGTGATAAATACAATAGAATTATATAAATTGGTCTACCTGACAAAAAATACAATTAATTTAAGTAGAAGTAGGTAATACTATCATAGTTAAAACACCGAATGAAATTGTACTTATCTTTTTCTACAGCGATGAATTATTTCATTGAAGCAACTATTACTTATTTTGTGATTGAAGTATTAACTATGTATAACGCACATAGGGCAGTTTATTACCATCTATATCACATTAAATGAATCTTTATACCAAGTACATAAATCAATTATTTAAAAATCAATTACCAGCCAATTGAATCAGGCGTTTCATTCTGGGTAGGTCCATAATGAAACTAAAACTTTTACCTTGCTACTCCGCTACCACCGTGGTTAATGTGGATATTTAGATACAGTCAACAACACAATAGGTGATTACTTAGCATTACACACCTAAATATAGCTCCATTCATTCACTCATTCAATCCATTCGTGCCTGCTTTTGTGAATAGCGTACAAAATCTTTATCTGACGTTATGGCTGAACCCACGGGGGATTGTTTTATAGTTTCCTCCCTAACGAGGTAAAATATTAAAACCGTATTAACTGCAATCGCATGAGTAATTTATTGTAAGGCTTTAACATCATAAATCTAACCGATAGCAAAATACTCGTATGTTTGAAATCATTTGTATTCCGCAAATTATGAAATTAAATTGTGATGAATTAATTTCCTGTAAATTGGTAATACATACATATCGTCACGCCTCTTTCCCACGGGGTAGGCAGAGACTACTTTGTTCCACTTGCTACGATCCTGACATACCTCTTTCGCTTCATCTACATTCATCAATCTCTTCATACATGCTCGTCGGTTTCGGGTACTATGACCTGGCCTTTTTCTAAAACGTCCCCAATTTGATCATGGAACGTCCGCCTAGGCCTTCCCCCTCCCAACGCACCCATTCACACTCCCATATAAATCTGTTTAGTTAATCTTCTTTCATCCATCCTCTCCACGTGACCAAACCAACTAAACATACTTTTTTCTATCCTAGTCACTATAATCTTCTTTCACACCAGCACGTTCCACGAAATTGATAATAATGTTACTAAATGCTCGTAACGTTTATACAGGCGAATAATCGTCCGGTAGTTGGATATTAAAGTGAGATTCCTAGTGACGGAGTGAGTTTTCTATCTAAAAAGTCAAGGATACCTGTCTAGAAACTTTTGACACGATGTAACATGGAAGCAAACGGAACTGTTTCTAACACGTTGGCTGCGTTATTGATTTTTACGTGCTTTCGTACCGTGTCTTACTAAGTCCATTCTGCACTGTAGCAGTTCTTCCTCTGTTATAAACTACTTAGGATTGTTTAGCTGTTTAGACTCATTAGTACATTGTACAAATCTAATCATATCATTAAAAAGGAAAGTAAAAAAAGGATGTGACGGTAGCTGGTTACCATCTGTTTTGACTTTGTATTTCCCTGTTTCATATTACGAGTATTGGTGTAATTAGAAAAAAATGGGTATAACAGCGAATTATATATAATTCTTAAGATCTGCCATAAAAATGTAGAACTTAGTCAAATCAAAAGGATTTTGGTTAAAATCGCATTTTCATATGCTCTAAAATATTTTATTGCTCAACTTTTAACAACTCGTTTTTATGGTGCCAACCGTATTGAATTGTTTTCTAGTGCCGCATAAAAACAACGCTAGTGAAAAAACAGTGATTTAGCACTTTTTACTAACACGAATGGGCGTGAAATTCACATAGTCAAATATCCGAGCTCGAGAAATGGAATTGGTATTTTATGTGGTATTTTTTGTAGCATTTGTTAGCATTTAGTACTGGCGTCAGTTTTTTATTATATTGAGTAGTGGCGAGATAAGAGCCTTGTAAGACTGTGAGAGAGCCTGTTCCCCGAAGTGAGATCTATAAAACATTTCTTAGAATATTTCAGCAGGTGAGTTGATTTAACTGAACGCCCCAGTAGGTAAGTATTTTTCAGCTTTTGAAATTGTAGTTGACATAGGTTTCCAAACATTGGTTGAGATGTTCAAAGTGTATGACGAAAACTTATATGATTCATTTGACTGAACTAACCTGCTGAAATATTCCGAAATATAAAAAAAATGGATGATAGGTATGCTAGAGTTGATGATGATACATAATAATACATAGAATCATGACCACTGCCGCTGTAACGTCGCTGACACGTCCAGGTTCTAAGAGATCAGATCACGGACTGTAAGGTCACCCAATGTACGTCCTGGAATTTGTGACTTAACAATTTGATAAATTTCACGATAAAATTTCACGATTTGTCCTCTTTATAGCACATTATAGTTCCACGAATTATCAGGCCGTTCATCGCCGGGTCATGTATTCCAAGCCGTTTCCGGAGCGTACATTGGTCGCACACAATCCAGGTTATCTGTAGTAATGAGTGTACTTCATGTTACTAATTCTTTACTTACAATGGTGTCATTTTGTCACTATTTCAGAAATCAATCGTCGCCGTAATATGTTTGCTGGCTGCACCAAGTTCAACAGTGAGATTGCACAAGCTATTTCAATTCATAGACGGCTTCGTATCAGAGCACAACCACAAAGGATTCCTCCATATCGGGAACGAATACTCCGTTTTTCTACTAACGCCGAAACCTCACGCCAAACACCTCGTCTATGAACTGTACGAATCGCAAAACATCAATCATTCCTCTTCGTTCAAGCCAACTTTGCTGGCCGTATCAAAAATTCCAGTAGAATACATTAAAGAACAGCTGACACTGTTTCGTGAGGAGCTCTATAATGCGAAGTATGTGGACAAAAATGGTATTCCTGGAACCCAAGTGAAGACTTTAAGAGAATGGCAAATAGAAAAGGCACTTGGCCTTCAAAATGCAGAAGTGATTTTAAGTAATAAACCGTCTATTTTGAGAACGCTTATATGAAATTTTAAAAATAAACTTCTACAATTTTTTTGTTTTACACGAACCTTGGGCATGAGCGCTTTTTTCTATTACATTTTATTGACTGTATTTTCAACCAAGGAATTATGATTTTATATTCCCACTGCAGAAACTTTATTGTAATAAATATTAAAACAATACACATTCCTTTCTTAATAGACAGTCCGAGATGTATTAAATCGTATAGTAAATTAAATTAACTATTGTTTTAGCCATAGGCTTACAGTTTCAGTTATTTTTCAATTCCAAAAGAAAAATAATGAAGTAGGTGCCCAAGATAGTTATTGAGAAAGAAAATCATTTTAAGACTTGGACGATCATAACATAAATACTTAATGATAATCCTACGATGAACACAAAATATTTACCTTGCTACTCCGCTACTTAAGCGCTGCTTAAGTAGCGGAGTAGCAAGGTAAATATTTTGTGTTCATTGAAATGGACCTCCGCAAAGTAACGCCTGATTCAATAAAATATTTATAATCCTACGAATCTGATGCACTTTGTCTAAACGTTTTTCCCTTCAGAGAGTAGGTACTATAAAAATTTGGAAATTTCTTGAACGAATTTTACTCAACTTACTACCCCGTTATGGTCCAAAAAGTTGATTCAAATCAGGTTAGAAGATGCATCCTCAACGTTACAAATCCGCTATTTCCACCACACCCAATAAGACGAATCATTTCGCCGCCCATCAGACTAGTATGGGACAAGGTTGTCGCTCACTCCGATAGAAGTAATTCTTAATATCCAGGGCTGCGATCGGCGACCATCCATCATTGGGCTCGTCGACAACGGATTACTGTTCCATCGGGCTTCGCGCACCCCTACCATTTTATAAAAGAAAAAATACAAATGATGCAATTGAATACCGTTGTACACGTTCCATTTGCATGCTTGGAAGAGGTCGCGAAACATTAATTTTAATTTTATTCATACTGTTAATATACATAAAGTTTATTGCGAATTACTTACCGCATTTTGATAATGGCTTTTCTATCCTTTCTCAAGTTTTCCATTTTTTGTGCACGTGCTAAGCACGGCGCTTAGTTAGCTGTTAGCTCACTTTTAGACTTCAAAGACGACATCGGTTGAATGACTCAAAATCATTCACCTATATCTACAAAAAACAACTTTTTTTAACTCTGCGTATCTCCTTAAGCATTTACCTTTACCACTTTCGCGCACGCGTATCGCTAAGAATGTAGATGAAATATTTTGTGTATGCGTATAAACCTATCGTGCTAGGCCCCGGAAAACTTTTTCGCTGATTATTTCCTGTTCTTACTTGACTCGTGGTAGGGCCACTGCCTTCATTACAGGGTAATTTATTGCTGTCGGCAAGGAAGGGTTCATCAACCAAAACATCTCGTAAAAAATCGCTTCTGAGCAGAATAGAGATTTGCTTACTCGCTACTTTTATTTTTTAGCTACTACAGGGTATTTCCTGTGACTTCGTTCTATATCTGTGGTTGTTTTTTATGTCAATGATTAGAACTACTACAAAAATATAAGGGGTGGGTATTTCACAAAATGTTCAAGTGGGTATCTATTTAATCCACTCCCTGTCTTTAGCCCCATTTATTTTCTTTCTGCTTCTGATCAATTCCTTTTCTGTTATATGGCCTTCTTATACTTTTCGTTATTACATTCTCATATTTATTTTATCTTAAGTATTATTATACAATTATGTTATGTGTGTATGTATGTATGTATTATTTTATTTATTTAACTATGTATTATATTTATGTAAGTATTGTTTTATTATCCCTGCGTTTCTCCTGTCTATTTGTTTCCGCCACCTACTTAAACTGTCTCCAACTTATTTCTTTGTCTTAAAGGTTGTCTGGTAGAGATCGCTATTAAGCGATAAGACCGCCTATTGTATACTTTGTTCTTTGTTTCTGTATTGTTTTGTACAGATTTGTGGTGTTCAATAAAGAGTATTTGTATTGTATTGTTGTATTGTATCTACCCATCAATATCGTATCATTGATGATGATGTGCTCCCGGCCGTTTTCGACCAGGGCGACCGCTTCAACTCCTTCCCAGGGTACGATAAAATCGTACCTACCTATCATTAATAAACAAATGTACTTAATAAACAAATGAACTAAGGAAATTTTCAATTTACATAAAACAAAAAAAAAACAAATTTAAACAATGACGACGATATCCTTTGCTTATCTTAAAGCTAACGTAAACGTCTGAAACCCCTTTAAAATGAGCCCACGATTCAAACTCCATAAAACTCTGCAAGTTTTCCTGGTGAGATAACAGCTTAGTAAATTAACCGTAGCTTGATAACACTCTACTAGACTCTCTCTCTGCTCTTTAATGAATTAGGCTCTTGTAAACCACATTAATTAAGGTGGAAAATATAGTTTGTTATTTGTCTCAGAAGTGAATTAGTTGAATGGAGGGCTGAAACTTGAACACTTGGTAATGATGATTAAGTGCTTTTAAAGTTTTAGCATGAGTTAAATTTATCACAATATTGCTATGATACACTTTATAAAATGAACATTGATCTAAACGTCACTAGTATTTTATTGAATGTAAAAACTAAACACATTTTTCAGCGATAGGCATTACGCACCTTTTTGAGGAGGAAAAAAGCGATTGTTAGGCTTTTTATTCAATAGAATCCCCCTCGCAGCGAGATCCAGCGTTTAGTAGACAAATAGCGTCTTACAAAATATTTTTCCCTCCCTTTGTTTTTGATGAGTTCTCTCCCATTTATTTTGGAGCGTTTCCATTTGATATTGTTTTGAGGATGGGCCGTTCGCGAATCAACCCGGCGCGTTTAGCCCTGATAGTAATTTGTTTTTTTCGAGCTGGTATCGTTGCCCGAGTTATCTTTCAAAATTATTCCCGAAGGACGTTGTTAATTTCACGTCTGGAGACTGTGCTTGCGTCTGTTTTGATATTTTTATTCAACATCGTGGCTCTGAGAATCCCGTGTAGTGGAAGTTAGCCGTTTCTTGAAAACTTTATCCTAACCGAGCACTTTTTATTCCTCTGTTTATAGATAACATTACCTCACGAAGTTCCGTACAGTACCTATCTATACGAAAGTTAGTTTAAGTCATTTTACTGTCTCAGCTATAACTTAATCGTGTAAGTACACCTTTTTAGGGTTCCGTAGCCAAATGGCAAAAAACGGAACCCTTATAGATTCGTCATGTCTGTCTGTCTGTCCGTCCGTATGTCACAGCCACTTTTTTCCGAAACTATAGAACCTATACTGTTGAAACTTGGTAAGTAGATGTATTTTGTGAACCGCATTAAGATTATCACACAAAAATAGAAAAAACAACAATAAATTTTTGGCGTTCCCCATACTTAGAACTGAAACTCAAAAATTTTTTTTTCATCAAACCCAATAGGTACGTGTGTGGTATCTATAGATAGGTCTTCAAAAATGACATTGAGGTTTTCAATATTTTCTTTTTCTAAACTGAATAGTTTGCGCGAGAGACACTTCCAAAGTGGTAAAATGTGCATGCCCACCTGTAACTTCTAAAATAAGAGAATGATAAAACTAAAAAAAATATATGACGTAGATTACTATACAAACTTCCACCGAAAATTGGTTTGAACGAGATCTAGTAAATAGTAAAGTTTATTTTTAAATAATTTCTGTCTGTCTGTATAAGTAACCAATATAAAATAAAAATGACCTCACACTGCTACATTTTGCTTAAGAGCAGGGCTCTGCTAACACCGGATTTTATAATAACTTGACGGATTTGTACGGAACCCTCGGTGCGCGAGTCTGACTCGCACTTGGCCGGTTTTTATTATTTACCTCGACGTTTCGGAGTCGTTCAAATGTATGGTCTCGAAAGGACCATGGTTAGTAAAATGAGTCACATTTATGAAAGTTTGAATCAGTTGTTAGTTCAAGTCTTTTGTCGTAACAAAACGTCTGTTATACGTAAGGAATAAACTATCGGATAAAGAAAGTTTGTTTACGATACTCGCTGCTACGACGTTGCCAATTCGCCTACAGCATTGAGATTAGGGTTGCCTAATTTTAGGCATTAGGGATCTCCCGAATTTTTGTATGTGCTCTCGACTTCCGACAAAGGAAAAAATGACTCAAAAAATATAAAATATAAAAACCATAATTATAAGTTCAAAAATTTTGACAAGCGAAATGTTACCGCCCGTTTCGAGCGCACGGGGTTTTTAATATATTTACTGTTTTTATATTTTATTTTTGTTTCTCCCGACCAAAATCCCAGAATCCCGAATCTTGCAACTAGCGTGCGATGCGATGCAAACTCGAACGTTTTCGAGACGTTTATGAATCAAAACCTTATAAATAAATAAATAAATATCATGGGACAAATGGCACCAATTGACCCAGTCCCAAACTAAGCAGAGCTTGTACTGTGGGTACCAGGTAACGGAAAAACATATTTATATTATAATGTAGATAAATTCATACTTAAATACATACAAATGCCTACCCCTGCCGGGATTCAAAAGTCAAAAGTTTATTTTGCAAATAGGCCGCCAAGGGCTCTTTTACATGTCTTTTTTTGAATCTACCAACGCATTCGGAAAGACCATCATTGCCAAGAAGAATGCGCCGGCGCAGTAAAAAAAAAACAAACTAATTAAAACAGGTAGGCACAATATTTAAATTGATAGATCCTAATATTGATAATGACTATATAATCTTTAATATTCGAACCCGGGACCTCTAGCTTCATAGTCAGGGTCACTAACCACTAGGCTATCCGGTCGACATTCAGACATTCTTGCGCTTGACATTCAGATTACTTGACTTACCTACAGAAAGCCTGTGCAAGTAACTAAAGTGTTTGGGTACAAATCCAGGGCCGAATTATTCATCATTAGATATATTATTGTAGGCAATTTCTAGCCTAGGAGGCCCCGTATCAGCATTGCGAATTTACGAGATTTTTTAAAGGTGTACCCACTTAATTAAATTATGAACCAGCTAGTATTTTATTGAATCAGGCGTTACTTTGCGGAGGTCCATTTTAATGAACATAAAGTAACATAAGAACATTTTATAGTATTCATTATGTAGCAGCTCCTTAACTGCAACAATCCCACAAATAAGGGATTAGTGGTTATGTATCATAATGGCATGTTTTGTGATTTTTAGAGAAATAACCAGTTTACACAATAAAAAAATTATTATTAAAGCAAGGGGCCCTATGCTATGCGGTTAGAAAAAGCAAGTATTTTAAAGTATTTTATTAAAAGCCGCGAAGATTGCATTGCCTAATCCGGCCCTGTTTAAACCCTTTAGCTGTAAGTGTACTCATAGGCAGCCGTTAACTTTCCAAAACTAAAAGGCGATCGGACCACGCGCTAAGTGGCCTTTGTTAACCAATTAATATCGTAGCTGTTAGCATCTCAACTAGTAAGAGCAGTGTTCAGTCGAGATATAATATACATTTTTCACCTTAGGTTCTCTTTTGTTTTGCCGAAAATTTTATTGCCGAATTTCACTTCCCAACCAACGTTTGGCCGAATTTAATTTTGCCGAATCATCATATGGCAACATGTTCAAATGATTAGTTTCATTTCCCAACCTCACGATTGCCAACTCAACGTTTTTTTTTTTTTTTACATGGACACTTATTAATCTAACTAATATTATAAATGTGAAAGTATGGATGGATGGATGGATGGATAGATGGATGTTTGTTTGTTTGTTACTCAATCACGCCAGAACGGCCCAACGGATCTGGATGAAATTTGGTGCATAGATAGAGAAAAGTCTGGAATAGCACATAGGCTACTTTTTATCCCGGAAAATTGCGTAGTTCCCGCGGGATAGCGATAAACGAATTCTTTGCAGACGAAGTCGCTGGCAACAGCTAGTTTTTTTATATAGCCAAATGGTACTACATAACCATTAGTAAAAAATAAGACATCCTAAAGTAAAATAAAGACTGTTTATAAATTAAAACAAACATGTTCGCGGCTAAGGGGTGGCCCGAGGGCCACCCCGCCGCACCTAAACCTAAATTAATCCAAATTAATCATAAGACTTTTTCGGCCTAGAGTAACATTGTGCCATGTGAAAGATATTCCAAAAGTTTAAAATCAAAATGATATTCGTTTTTATGAAAATTCGGCCAAATGAGAGGTTGGTATACAAAAATTTGCCAATTGTCAGTTGTCAAAGTGAACATTCGGTGAAACGTTGGTTGCCAAATGAAATTCGATAAAAAAAATTCGGCGAAAAGGCAGAACACCGTCACCTTACGCTAGGTAATAGAGCACCATCAGCCATGGACTACTGCAACACTAGAGGATTGAAGATGCAGGCATTTGCCAGTAATTCTAATTTCACCAGCCGTCTTACTTTCTTCTCCGGAATACAGCCGCGCAAGCGCATTGCTAAAATTTAATATGTAATGTGTAATCTAATCTAACTAATATTATAAATGCGAAAGAATGGATGGATGGATGTTTGTTTGTTACTCAATCACGCCAGAACGGCCCAACGGATCAGGATGAAATTCGGCACACAGATAGAGAAAAGTCTGGAATAGCACATAGGCTACTTTTTATCCCGGAAAATTGCGTAGTTCCCGCGGGATACCGATAAACGAATTCTTTGCAGACGAAGTCGCTGGCAACAGCTAGTAATTTATAAAAATCATTAAAATGTTCTCCAAATACTATAGTTGATACTTTCGTTCAACGTTTGTCAACCCCCAGTATAGTTTTTTCTCTCTAAAATATAGCTCTAAATTCAAAACGTTCGCACTAAATTAATTCAAAAATATCAAAAACGGCATTTGGTTCACGCTATCTCAGAGCAACGATAAACCTAAAAAGTTCGTCAAAAACAAAATTGTGTTAGTATCGCCAGCCCGAAACATGCGCGCTCCCAAATGTAATAAACATTTAACTGAATTAGTGAAAATATGTTCCTGGATTAGCTTTTTAATCCAGGAACGCCTGTTACACTGTCACGTATCGACAATAATATATTACTTTGTAAAGATAAGCCCAACGGTCACGAGTAATTTGTCCAATGCGGTGGTCCTAAAAGACCACCGTGCCTTATCTGTGACAGGACGCCGTATCCTTCAGCTGTCAGAGTGTGTCAGAGAAAATGCCCAATTGGGATTGTTCATTTTTTACAACATACCCTGATTTGAAAACCATTTTGAAGTATGGGGCTTGCGAACTGTTTTATCTTACTGGCGTTCAAAAATACTCAAGGATTACGGATATTTTGCAAAAAAATTGTTTGACCTTTATTCGTCCTTACCGAACGGCTGTTGGTAGTTCTATATATGTGCCAAAAAATAAACCTGTAAATGTCTAGTTTGTCTATTAAATCTATATGTCAACTAATTATCAGTGTCACTCAATGTCAGTAAAGTAAATATTGTTCTGTTGAAAACTTAAAATTGTCGGTCGATTTAAAACGAAATAATGGAAGTTACAGAAAATGCTTAGTTCCAACCTGAAATAATGACTCTAAAAACAGCTCCAAAACAATAGTTCGCACGCATCCGAGCAGATCTAAGAGAAAAGTGGTGTCGCGAAGTAAATGTTGAATACTTCAAAGTTTATAAGTACACAATATTGTTGCGAGGATCATTTCGATGTAAGTACGTACCAAAACACAATGCCACATACTTCCACATTCATAAATTTTCAACTCATTATAACCATGATCAGGATTTAACGCAACATACAATAAGTTTGTAGGTAAACCAAAGGTAAACAGTATATTTGACATTGAGATGACGGTCACAACAGTTATGACAACTAATTTTTTTTTAATTTTTTGAGGTATGTGGGAAAATTGCCTATATCCGCCGCCGTATATAATTTACGAAAAGTCGTATCTGATTTTTTTTTTAGCAATTATATTAATTAAATTAAGCCATGAAATGACAAAATATTCAAATTAGTTTCTTAAAGTGCTCTATACTTTCTAAAAAAAATGTAAAAAGGGGGCTTAAAAAAAATGAACAATCCCAATTGCGCAGTAAGCGAATTCTTCGGACAGGCGTATCTTGACTTTGATATCATTGTAGGAGCCCTATTATTAAAAAGAACCAATTGTTTGCTCTATGACTTACCTTTGCAATAAATTTTAGCTCCCTTATTCATAAACGCTCTAGAGGCTTCTGCTAACTTAGTAATCGTTTGTCCTTGTATGTGAAAGGTAAGTGTCAGATAAGGACAAACGATTGCTAAGTTAGCAGAAGCCTATAGAGCGTTTATGAATAAGCGTGAAGGAGACTCCAGCTCTAAATATTATGCCATTATAAGATTTTATAGCAATTAAAAAGTCTTAAATTGTACCTTAAATTAGTACACACCGGGTCATTATCATAAACGTCCTAAAAATATCTTGGACCTTAAACTATTACAGCGCGGTGTTAGTGGCAGCCATTTAGTTTTTCCAACGACATGTAGCTCTGTCGTTTCTCACTAGGGAAACATTAAGGTCTGAAAGCGGCTGCTCCATTAACGGACTCTCCTTTCACTAATAAGCAAGATGGAATGACGTGCAGAAAGGTTTTTTACCTCCTACATAAATTATGAATTTAATTTAAGTTCAGTGTCACCTAATGCAGCCTAATGTTATTAAATAACTTTGAAAATATGTGACTGACAATCCGCGCCATATCCCTCTCTACGGTTTATTTTGTTATTATTATTACCATAAGGTGAATTTTAGTCGTATTTTTTTATAGGGTGGCAAACGAAGCAAGTGTGGTTTATCTGATAAAAAAATAGCAGCTACCGATATTTAACTCTTCACGCTGTAACACAGCAGCTCAAGCTTACTATTAGGTAACTTATGCCCGTTTGCCTCCGCTTATCCATAAAACAGCGCCATTTTGTGCGCGGTATCTACTTTTCAATATTTTGTGCAGTGGGGTGCTAGTCGGGTTACCTCCGCGTGTGGTCAAGAACTGCGGTTCGTTTTTGGATCCGGCCGGGGGGAAGAGCAGTGATTGATCCGGTGCAGCATGGGCATCGGTTAATGATTTCCTGGCGGTCTCCAACGGACATAATTAGGTACCCGTTGGCTAAGAGTCCGACAGGGGGGATGGAGTCTTTTGACCGTGTTCTACCGTACAGCGTTGCCGACATTTTGTCAACAAGATTTTTGAATATATTTTGATATTGGCGAAATCATCGCACTGATCGATGGGGCCATAATAATCATCCTAAAAATTTAATGAAAAGGTTTCAATTACAGCCTAAAATTGAAAATGAATCCGCGCTTCATGAAAACTGCTTTGAAACTGTTTTGAGCTAGACTCAATTCAAGAACAAAGCTTAACAGTCTGAAGTAGTAATCAGTTTGAAACTCGTTCTTTTTAATAACAAGCCAGCCACGACTTTGCTGGCAGATAGAGCAAGTCCTTGCTCATTGCACGGTTCAGATGCTCACCGCTCATTAACTATTTGGCAACACATGCAGAATACTAGAAAACCCGCTGGCCGTAACCTGCCTTGCTCTTATACCGAAAATACAAGGAACGTAATCATAAATGGAGTAATGCAGAAATATTTTATCTTTTGCGGTCCCATCGATCATAAAAGTCTTGTTTTTCGCGTGTAAAAATGTCTCGGTAGAATTTTTGTAAAAAAATACAGAACCTGAAAAAGTGCGTGATAAAATTCCCCGAGGTGTAATACGTGGCATGCGGATTGTTCCGTGGTGATGAACGGTTTGGCCTTCCCCTTATCACAAATCGTTTATTTTAAATTTATTGAGCGCGAAGGAATTGTTTACCTTTACTCGAGTAAAAAAAAACCTAGCCTAGTGGTTCTTTAACCACGAACTGCGAACTGCGAAACTTGTAGAAAACAGGACTAACATAGGCCAGATGATAGACGATCTTCTTCTCTTTAGGGACAACTTGCTCGATAATGTACTACAAATAAACATATACAGACATGCTACATATTTATGGTTTTCGCAATTATTCCTTAATCAGTGCTATAAGACCTAGCTTCATACCAAATTTCAAGATTCTGCGTTCACGGGAAGTACCCTGTAGGTTTTGATTCCCTTGAGAGTTGCGGAAATTTGCAGCATAAACGTAAACGGCTGTATCTTTTGATTGCGTTGGCTTAGAAGTTTGATTTTTTCACAGCTCCAAGGGGCAGTGGATCTGAGTATTTGATATAAATTTCAGCTTGGTACCTCCACGCGTTCCCGAGAAAAAGGGTCTTGACAGACAGACGGACGGACGGACGGACGGACGGACAACAAAGTGATCCTATAAGGGTTCCGTTTTTTCCTTTTGAGGTACGGAACCCTAAAAAGACTAAGGTGTGCAAGAGTTTGCAATTAAATGATCTCGGATAGTTGTGATGAATGTGGACAGGCGACGCGAGGCGATGGATCCTCGGTGGAGCCAGATATTTGTATAAAAAAAATGTTTTTTGCCTGTAATACCTATGTATTTATCTATTTTATTAAGTATATGTTTAACCATTGCCTGATAATCATAGCACTTAACGTTGAACGAACAACACCCGTATAAAATCTCGTGTCTTTAATGTATGCCTAAATGTCAATCTCTTGGGGATATAGGAAAAATCAACGAATGCGAAAGGGTAACATACCTACGCACACAGATACACACACACACACACACACACGCAGAGAGAGAGAGAGAGAGAGAGTCACAGACACAAACTTTTGTAGGTCTTTGTAATTAGTAGGATTCTTAACCGCCTTAAAAAAGGAGGAGGTACTCGTCATCATTTTAACAACAACACAATGTTATGTGTGTTATTATGAAGAGCCAGATAGTACTCCAGATAGATTAGCCATTTAGCGTGCAAAGGCACCACAAAGTAACAAGTTCCTTTTCCCGCCTTAATCACCGAAAGCGAACTCTAATTTATAGGTGCTGCGAGGATTTAGTGGTGTAAAGCATGGAACGGGCCCATTTGTCTTTCGGTTAATATCCCAGCAAAGGTTCCGCTGATCTAATTCAATTAGAAAAGCAATTGTTTGAAAAATTTACAAGGCTTGCGAATGAAAATGAACCAGTTTCAGCGAAATGTAGGTAAAAGTTGAGTTTGTTTTAACACGGGATTTTAGATATAAAATGGAATTATCGTATTTACTCAGATTATTTAGTATTTACTAAAATTTGGTATGTACTCAGTTAAAGTTTTAAGGTTTTATATGGTATTCATAATGGTCTTTTCGATAAAGAAAATCATGCGCGGGAACTTGCATTCACCTGCGAGTCAATTCAATGGTGTTTGAGAAGTTCCCAATCCACACCAGACCCGCGTGGGAACTATAGCCCAAGCTCTCTTATTACGAGAGGAGGCCTATGCCCACGAGTTTGGCACATTATAGTTAGACTGGAGACGAATTATTTAAAACAGAAATCATTGTTGAACCAAAAATATCGAACAGTGACTCTGTTTTGGATGTTTAATGTACAGTACAGTATAATTATTATAAATCCAAAGAATCCTTGACATTGTGAACTCATTGCTGACGGACCTGTTTTGTAATTTGTCACATTAATTTTCTATCAACTTCTGTTCTTGTCTTCTTGACATATTTGTTGATTGTTGTGAATTGTTACGTTTAAGAATATACACGATAGTTGCGTATGTTTGTAATTATTTTAAAATAATATGTGTCTAGCTGTTATTGAGTACCAATCATGTGGTAAGTTTCTTCATATTTTGCCATCTGATCAAAAGGCTTTTACTCTTTACAAACAATTTAAAATTAAGTCAATGAGAGGGCTTGGGTTGAAGTTCCCGTTCGGACCCAGTGCTGATTGGAAGCTACACACCCGCCATGAAATGCTTCGTAGCTTAGGTTTGTGCAGATTTTCTCACGACGATTTTCTTCAGCAAAAATCTTATGGTATATAATTATCTAATTAATAATTTCGCACATAAATTCAGTAAAACTCAGGTGTTCATGATCTTTTGCTTGAAAAGCTATAGACCGACAGATTAACTGAGTCCTCTCCCGCGCAGCACAGGGGCGCGGGGTGGGACGACAAAGGGAACCGAGAGCGGTGCGGGCGGGTAGTGTGCCTGCCGCCCGCACAGAGCTCGGCCGCCTTTTTCGCCTACCCCGCGCCACTTAGCTCTCAAAGTTCCGAAATTCTATAAAGATCAAAGAACAATTTCCCATAAATTGCTTGAAATGGTCTTCTCTTCAATAGTTCCCTTGTAATTCTGGCCATAAGACAACACATTTTTGTTCCTGGTTCTGATAACAATTGTAGTTGCGTGATGTCTGTCCTTTCGTCTGTCTGTCTGTATGTGACAACACTCACTCGCTTATTCGGCAACCCTGATAAAAATAAGTACAGTGACTTCTTTGAAACGTGGACTTCGCAGTGAAATGTTTTTCATGCTGACAAAAAGTTTGTGATTTTAAGGACCCTCCGATTTCCTTTGTTTCGACTAATACTACACAATGTTTATTATGGCATAAAATAAAACAGGATATACTAAGCAAACAGAGCCACTTGCAAACACAAAAAAGCTTTCACTATTCCTTTATGTCAAACGATAAACAATGAGAGTAGAAGGAGATACCGAATGCCATTTCGAGCAGTATGTTCTAACAAACTAAGACACAATAAGGCCTCGGGCTACAAAGTCACAGACAGACAGACGGAGGCTTAAACCGAAAAACCTCTTTGTTACAAGTTGAGTGAAACAATTATGTAACAGCCACGATTTATTTCGGTATTGTTTGCAACAGTTTTACTTTCGCATGTGAAAGAAAGTTGTTCTTTCCGATCAATGGCCGAAGACAAGATTCTAACCCACTTTTAAGAACAATTTAAGTTAGTAGGTATTTATTTTATATGTCGCGTCGCATCTTATCTTATCGTGTCGCGACGTCTTCCTGTAATACTCAAAAGTTTGAAACCAATTTCGTGTGGTGTCCCGACACAACACAGCAGGCAAATATAAAATATACAGTACTCAGCCAGAAATGTTGCACTTCGGTCTTCGGAAAGACACAATTGGCGTCACGTAAGTTGGAGCCAGACAACGCTCTACCAAGCCGAAATTAGCCGAGAAGACCGTCGTGCAGTCTGTATGGCCGGGTACTGTACCTAAAGCTACGCAGTTGCGCGTCTACCAGATTTTATCTTTGCGACGTAGCTTAGCGATATGCGAGGAAGACATCTACCAATAGGAAAGCTGTTCTGAGCGAGGCGGGAAAATGCAGTGACGCTATTGGTGGTTTTTTCTGCGCACACCGCTATGCTATTTCAAAATAGATACCCTCATCTTGAGAAGCGGGAATTCATATCAAGAATAAAGCATTGATTTGATAGAAGGTTATTTTTTATCCATATTAGGATTAGTTAGTAAGCTTTAGTTTGACCACAAATAACGTCTGGTGGTAAACGATATTTAATTTCATTGCTCTGATAACTCGAAAACTAACGTTAGTTATTTTATTATGAAAGTAGTTATCCGAATCCTATGCAAACGAAGTCGCGGGCATTGCTAGAAAAAAAATTGATAGATTTATAATTTAGTCCGACATTTAGGAATAAAGAACGTTTGAAGGAGGAACTTCAAATGTTATTAATAATATTTTTAACTATCGGCATAAATATATTTCTCATTTTCAAGACATCACATTAAAACATACAGTTTATAATTATTTATAAAGATCGGCCAAGTGCGAGTCGGATTAGCACATATAATACGATCGTAGAGCACTATCTACAGGGTTTCTACGTACCTACCTACGTAACTTATTATAATTAAAGTTTCTTCATATTGACATTATTAATAGCTACAGAGCAAAAGACGGTAATAAAAACACAGTAATCCCTTACGGGGACTCCTATTATTTTTTACTTTATTATATTACATTTAAAAAGGTAGCTGTGATAGATGGACGACAGACGAAACCCTGAAATAAAAATTCATAATTAACAGCAGAAAAATTGTACGTTACTAAATTTTTAAGAAGTTTGAGTGAGTGATAAACACACTAACAACCAGACAGACAGAGAGACTTAATCGTCTACGTATTTAGTGCGTACGGACGGATGTAGATTAGTAGCTGTCATAATTTCTTTCAGTTTTTGCGTTACTGTTCCGTGCATGTTTTTGGCTTGCCTCTTGGTGATAATATTTGGCACTATCATCGCGTTCATGGCGTTTTGGTGATTTTTTAAAAGGTAAGTAATCAATAACGATTCCGTGCTTAGAATAGTGAAACTTGCACGTGTGAAAATGAGTCAGATTGAACAATAGACAGTATAGTCTTAGCCTTAGTAATCGGCTTGAACATAAGCCATGAAAAAAGTTCAAACACGCTTTTTGTATTTCAAAACATAACTCTGGGTAAGTGCGAGGGATGAAGTGATGTTCAGGCGCAGGGCAGCCCCCCCCCCCCCTTCCCCAGCCCCCTATTCCTCACTATCGTATCACTAAAACTCATTGACTTACAATAAACAACTAGACTCCCAATCGCAAACAAAAGTGCCTCAAGAAACGTCCGAGCGGCGTTGTCTATGTATTGTGTGTGTCAATATATATCAACTTACACAGATAACATTAACATATTCGTTCAAATTAACACCTTATTTCGTGGCAGTAATGTTTAATGTCAATTGCATACGATCGTGAAAAGCAATAACACGACGCTACGCGCTGGAAACCTGTCTGTCTCTTGTTCTCAAGCGTTTGAGATTACGGTGCGAAAGAGACATGTACATTGTTATCGAAGCGCGGTCGAAACACGACTGAACCAAAACTCTGCACAATAGACGCGTCGTGCAGACTTTTGCTTCCGACAGTTTTTGAGCGTGATTAGGAGTCTAGTTGTTTATTGTACGTCAATGCTAAAACTGTTTCACTAAATGAACCTGTCTCATAAAGTATGAAGAGCTAAAGAAAAAAATCTAACGCATTTTCCTTTTAATATGGAGCATAATGAAGTTTATCCTACTTATCTAGTCTGTAGAATTACCATTTTTATAAGCATTTCTTTTTTACAGAAAAAAAGTAATTCAAGAAAGTGTCGTACTTAGTTAAAGATCTTTAGTTTAAAGATAATGTTAAGAAGAATATGTAATAAAGAAAGGTGTTGAAAAGATATCATCATATTATTAGCATAATGGATTTTAATATAAATACTGTGGTACGTTACAACATATATAATATAACTGTATTTGGTTTCGTATATTAAAAAAAGGTGATGTATATATTTGTTTTTTTTTTATATTCCTATTTATAACCTTACTGTACAAGTTTTCGAGAGTAGAATTTATTTTTCGAGAACTTTATTTCAACTAATTCACAGATAAATACTCATGTGATAAGTACACTAGCAGACAGACAAACTAAAAGTATGTCATCATCATCACCAGCCTATACACGTCCCACTGTTTGGCACAGGCCTCCTCTCAGAATGAGAGGGCTCTCAAAAGTATGTGATTTTATAAAATGCTAAAGAACAAAATAACTGCATCATCGTCAAAAATTCAAAGAAATGGGACACACCATTAACATAGCACTGTGCTATACAAATGTTATCATCTGTGCATTCCACAATTTTACGTCATTGAAAATTAGACGCACAATTTTTTTTCGACTAATTAGCAAAATATTTTAGAGGTATAATTTTCTATCATTTTCGAGGGGAATTTTCACAAACGATGTTTCAAAAATCTGTTCTCTACTCGCAGTAGGATATTTTATGCCTATGATATGAAGTATGACGGCATGAATTTTATCAGTCCGTCACTATAGTATGTTTTATAAGCAAGTACAGAAGGTATATCATTGTTTATTTCAGTTGCGTCATGTTTGCGTGCCTATTTTGGGCTATTTTCGCTGTTGTAATAGTGCTCCTGATTGTCTTAATGCACTGGATTTTAGGGGTTTTTTAAGGTAAGTTTAAAACAACAAAACTAGTTTGCAACATATTTTATTCTCTGTTTGTACCTATCATCTTCCTATCATTGTAACTTATAGGCGTTATAATTTTATGCAAGGTCCGTCCGGATAATATAATAAATAATAACAGAGTAGAACGGAATCTCTTTCGAACGCGTCCAAAACGCCACCATTTATGCACCTATTTCCCCCTTCACGTCGTTACACCCCTCTGTCGTCCAGACTTGTTGCTAGGGTTGCTTACTGTTACTTACGTCTAAAGATAATATCGCTAAAATATAAGTTTTTATTTACTTTGAGATCATTATTTTATTCTAATTTTACAAAATCAGATTTATAGATCGGCGTTTCCAAGATGAAGGTATATACGGAACGCGCAAACAGCCAAATGCGCGTGCGGCGACGCCGGCCGTGACAGCCTGACTGAGTACCCGCTTACCGGGTACTCTAATATCGTGACCTTCAGTCCGGCCGGACCGGGAGTTTCTGTTCTACGATGTTCTTATTTATTTTATTCTTATGGTCCGGGTCGCTATCACCATTTTAGGGAGCGACCAAACCGCCGCGTATACGCAGTGACGTGTCGTATCCGTCACGTTTTCTCACCGTTTCTTCATACATTTTGTTGCGATTCCGTAACGTCACCGTTTTTTAAGCGGCGGTGTGGTCGAACCCTAACTCGTCAAGAAACGGTGAGAAAACGTGACGCCTACGACACGTCCCTGCGTATACGCGGCGGTTTGGTCGCACCCTGAACCTAGGGTCAAGGGTGAAAATAAAGACAACTGGTGAAATGGCACATAGGGTATTTTTTCTTAGTCCTCTAGGCTGATCCCTCTGGGCTCTGGCCCCTATTTCTCCATCTTGACAATAGACGATGACAAGTGACAATTTGAAATTCAATGCACAGTCAATATGAAGCCAACTGGCGTAGCTTCTTTTCGAGTTTGTAATGTAAACTATTGTCGCGCTAGTGAAATAGGGGCCTGGATTGCGTGTATCCATGATTAGTGCTGTTCGCTTACCATCAAGAGACCTACTTTCTCGTTTTACACCCTTAAAATATCTTGGATATTATTTCGATGAATTTACGGGTTTATGAAACGCTTGGCTAGCAGAAACTAGAGAAAATTAGCTGTGTTTGGGATAAATAAGGCTTGTGTCAATCAAAGACAGTAATATCTGGGTCATTGGTTCCAAAGGCATTCAAACACAAACATACAAACGAAATCATTCACTTTATTACCTATATTATTTTACATAAAAGCTATTAGCGTTGTCTGCGTCCTAGCTACAACATTTTTGTTGCATTTTAAAAGACACTTCAGAGATAAGGATTTCCAAACGATACGATACCATTTTCGATACTTATCTTGAAAATCTACTTGTACTAGACTTACAGCCTTATTCATAAAAAGTTAGAGGCTCGCTATAAGCTCGCTATAGGACCGATGCAAAAAAACATGATTCATAAACGTCAATTAGCGCTAATCAGTTCATCAAGGCTCTGTTAAGTCTTCCGAAAGTTAGTGGACCGCAGACCCTCCTTTATCTCTCTGCTAACTCACAAAATGTCCGCCACAAATGTGAACAGCTGATTTTGGCAAGAGCAAAACCATACGCAAGACAGTTTTTTTGTTTTAAGTTTTTATCCCCTCTGGGAAAGGTAAGGGAAACTAGATCCACACTGCCTAGTCTGTCGTGTTAATTCGCTGGTTTCCCGCTAATTCGCTGCCACTGCTGTCAATTTTTTTTTTTATTCACTAAAAGGCCTTTTTTGGTCTATGATTTGTCAAGGTGACAACATAACGCCTCTAATCCATTCATCAACAGCTCATTAGCTAACAGACTGCTAGCAAGCGTTTATGAATCATACTTTTTAACAACTGTCAAATAAGCTTAATCAGTCTGTTAACTAATGGACCGATCAAAGCTCAGTTAAGGATTTTTGATGGATAAGGCTGTTATTCACTTGATTTTCCTGTCTGAGCTATCAAAACAGCCAAAACCACAAAGTCCAGAAAAGTTCATTTGTAACGTACTAAGTACAGGGGTTTCCTGTAGTTCCCACTTCCCACGGGATAGGGTACAATCGTGGTTTTGAAGTGAAAACTTAGCGGCGCTGATTACTTTTTGGGATGGGTAAAAATGTTAAACTCGCGTCAGACGTAAGACGGAGGGAGAGTTCAAGTACCAGAAGTAAGTAGCGCTTGGCCTTACGTCCGAAAAGGGTGAGAACATTTCACTTCCGGATACCAGCACCAAATTTTTATAGGTTACTAGGCATATCATCTGGACCCCAAAACTGCCGGGAGACAGTTTCTGAGGTGTCAGGGTCACCAGTTATGACGTCATCAAATTGACCGCCGCCGCGTTTTGAAACATGCAAATTACACTCAACTTACACAACGCACGTATACATGTGGGGTATCAAATGAAAGCTAGTTAAATATACTATATTTGTGCTCTGAACTGCAATTGCATTAATGTTGACGTTTAAGAGCTATTAATAGAAAAATGATAATCTTGGAAAAATATTACGGACTTTTATTTCTTGCACCAAAACTAAAGACTCTAGACTAAAATAATGTACTACAATAATAAAAACAAATTATTTAGCTTTACATTACAATTCAAAGTTTGAAAATCGGATATGAAATATTGAAGTTATGGTCAAAAACTTGACGACGCTGCAGCGTCTAAAATAACGAAAAAAAAAATTTTCTTCCGGAAACCAGCACCAATTTTTTATATGTTACTAGGCATATTATCTGAACCCCGAAACTGCCAGGAGACAGCTTCTGAAGTGTCAGGGTCACCAGTTATGACGTCATCAAATTGGCCGCCGCCGCGTTTTGAAAAATTCAAATTACACCCAACTTATGCAACGCACGTATACATGTGGGATATCACGTGAAAGTTAGTTAAATAGACTATATTTGTGCTCTGAATTGTAATTGCATTAATGTTACCGTTTAAGAGCTATTAACAGAAAAATTATAATCATGGAAAACGTATTACGCATTTTTATTTCTTGCATCAAAACTAAAGACTCCAGACTAAAATAATGTACTACAATAATGAAAAAAATTTATTAAGCTTTACGTTACAATTTTAAGTTTGAAAATCGGATATGAAATGTTGAAGTTAAGGGTAAAAACTTAAAGCGCGCGAAATTGCCGCCATCGCTGAAAACTGTACATACCTTACATATTTTCACTTCGAATTTTAGTCTGCTCCAAAATTTGACGCGGGAATGATTCGGTGGTGGTGTATTTATGTGCCTAGTAACAATGACGACGATGAATAGTAATGTATTAGGTAAGTTATTAATTTTCTGCACCGAGACGTTACAATTGTTTATTTTATTATAATTATCATATTAATTACCTAAATAGTAGTAGTAGTAATAGTAGTAAGTATACTAATTGTTCGAAGAAGGAGGTATAGGTATATAAATCCAAAGTGCGTAAGTATAATATTTATTTATATTTACATTTATAATAAAAAAATAATAATTTAAAATTACCCTTTATGAGGCTACATAATAATTGAATTCATCAAAAATACCTTGAAACACCAGTTGGCATGGTCATATACATTATGCGCATAACGCGACATGTCACGTTGTTTGTGGCGGCCGCCGAATTATCTTTAAACCAGCATAGCTATGTCTTTTTATACCCGATTGTGATGATTAAAATTTTATACTATAGAGGAATAACGTAGAATTATTTGTACCATATATTTTTTCCTCCAACTTAAATGGTTCTCTGGCTATAAAAATAAACATGCATTTTTTTCTTCAATATGTCTATTTGTTCTAATATTTTTGTTGTTTACATATTAACGCAGTTATAATCAATGAATACAATGCAGCAAATTTTAATATCCTTTAATTTCATGCCCCATACGTGCATATACACTGCGTAATTTGTCTAATTTAAATCTTTTAAAACGCGCCGGCGACGTCGTTTAAATATAATGGCATCCGCCGCGCTTTATTTTAAACCGGCATAGCTATGTCTTTTTTTACCCGATTGTGATGATTTAAATTTTATACTATAAAAGAATAACGTAGAATTATTTGTACTCTATATTTTTCTCTCCAATACAAATGGTTCTCTGGCTATAAAAATAAATATGCAATATTTTTTTTGTAATTTGTCTTATTTATTCTTTATTTTTGTTGTTCTCATATTTACTCAGTTACATTTAAAGAAAACAATGCAGAAAATTTATTATCCTTTCACGTGATACCCCACATGTATACGTGCGTTGTATAAGTTGGGTGTAATTTGAATTTATCAAAACGTGGTGGCGGTCAATTTGATGACGTCATAACTGGTGACCCTGACACCTCAGAAACTGTCTCCCGGCAGTTTTAAGGTCCAGATGATATGCCTAGTAATATATAAAAAATTGGTGCTGGTTTCCGGAAAAAAAAATTTTTTTTCGTAATTTTAGACACTGCATCGTCGTCAAGTTTTTGACCATAACTTCGACATTTCATATCCGATTTTCAAACTTTGAATTGTAATGTAAAGCTTAATAATTTGTTTTCATTATTGTAGTACATTATTTTAGTCTGGAGTCTTTAGTTTTGGTGCAAGAAATAAAAGTCCGTAATATTTTTCCAAGATTATCATTTTTCTATTAATAGCTCTTAAACGACAACATTAATGCAATTGCAGTTCAGAGCACAAATATAGTATATTTAACTACCTTTCATTTGATACCCCACATGTATACGTGCGTTGTGTAAGTTGGGTGTAATTTGAATTTTTCACAACGCGGCGGCGGTCAATTTGATGACGTCATAACTGGTGACCCTGACACCTCAGAAACTGTCTCCCGGCAGTTTTGGGGTCCAGATGATATGCCTAGTAACATATAAAAATTTGGTGCTGGTATCCGGAAGTGAACTATGTTTTCCGTTGTTCCAGGCACTAAAGAGCTTATTTTGAAATACGAATGAAGCTAGAGTCGCGTTCGATTTATGAAGTGTGTAAGTTGATTGCGTCGCTTTAACGTAAGTTCGTTTGCTTTCAACATGAAACTACATAAGTAGTAGGTATTATGTTTGTAATTATGTGCGTTTGGCCTAGTGATGGAATGACAGTGTGTTAGAGCGTTCTCTCCGGTGACCGCAGTTCAAATCTCAAGTTTTTTTATTTTCTTTTTTTTCTTTTTACGCAAGTGTGCGTGTGTGTAGTTTTCACTTCTGCCGGCACTCCCGGTGTTTTTTTTATTTGACAAGGGCAAATCTATTTAGTGTAGAAAATGTGCGAGTGAAAAGGCTTGTGGCAGACAGGTGGATGAAGGATCGACAGACATGACGAAACTATAAGGGTTCTCTAAACTAGGTATCACAATATTCCGAACACAATAGTTGTAGATACATTTTATTCCGTACGACCAATATTCGTGTTATATGTTTCATTTCTGGCAACAGCTAGTTTCTTATAAACTTAAAAAGTAATGAACGGATTTTCGTGCGGTTTTGACCAACAGTTAGAGAGATTCACGGGGAAGGTTTAAGTACCTACCTATACAAAATGTCAAGGTTTTGTGTAAATTGGTTGAAATATAACGATAATTGTTGGAAGTGCCGGGAAAATCAAGCTGCATTTGATATGAAGTTTAGTTCTGCGCGGAGGAAATCGGAGGCAACAGCTTGTGTTTAAAAACTTTGGAATTATTAGTGATTACCATTTATTTCAGTTGCATCGTAATATTTACCAGTTTCATCATAGCAGTAATTATCGTTATTATGTTGACTGCATTAATTGCTGGCCCTCATGTTAAGAAACCAGACGTTTAAGGTGAGTTAAATACATTTTCGGAGTCCTTGTTTGGCTGTCTGTCTGTTTGTTGGTATGTTTATAAAGCGGAGCATCTTTGTTTTGGATATTATAATATATAAAGCTCGATACCCACTCACTGACTCACTGACTGACTGACATGCTGTTTTGAAGAACTCGCAAGAGGTAGGGCTCGACTCTATACACGGTCGTATCAGAAATGGCCCTGCGACCACCAGAAAAATACGAAATCGACCTGAACGTGGAAACTGACCCGACACATGGGGCAGCTCTCCGCGACGGCTCGACTTATAGAGTTGGCCCCGAACTAAAGTCGCTCAGAACAGCCAGCCAATGGGTGAGCCGCTCCAAGATATTTCAAAATGGCGGAAACAAGATGGCCGCCATACAAAATTGAAACGCGAATATCTCAGAAGCCAGTGGAGATAGATGGGTGGTGCTCGACCAAATGTCATTCAGGGTTGAGAGGGAAATCTGACCAAGTAATTTTTTTTCCAAGATGGCGGATTCAAAATGGCGGCCAATTTTTTTTTTTCTCCGATCGGATTGAAATTTTGCATCCGGGGCTCTTAGAGACCACAAATTCGAACTGCATACTTAATTTTTTGATTCCGCCATTTTCCAAGATGGCCGCCATACAATGTGATTTCTGTATCTTTGACCTGTTGTTTTGAAGAACCCACAAGAGGTGGGGTTCGATTTTTTAAACCATCGCATGAGAAATTTGCCTATCAGTAACAAAAAAATGAAAAATTGTCCTGAACGTGGAAACTGACTTGACACATGGGGCAGTTCTCCGCGATGACTTGCCCAATCGAGTTTCTCCGGAACTAAAGTCGCTCAGAACAGCTAGCCAATGAGTGAGCCGGCCAAATTTTTTTAAAATTGCGAAAACAAAATGGCCGCCATACAACATTGAAACGCGAATATCTCCGAGGCCAGTCGAGATAGATGGAAGGTGCTCGAACAAATGTTGTTCAAGTTTGAAGGGGAAATCTGACCAAGTAATTTTTTTTCCAAGATGGCGGATTCAAAATGGCGGCCAAATTTTTTTTCACTCCGATCCGATTGATATTTTGCATCCGGGGCACTTCGAGGCCTCAAAATCAAACGCCATACTTGATTTTTTGATTCCGCTATTTTCCAAGATGGCCGCCATACAAAGTAATGTCTGATTCATAGACTTACTTGTGTATTATAGCAGCTTTTAGAGTTAGGGTTTGACTCTATACACCATCGCATCACAAATTTTATCACAAGTTCCAAAAAAATGCAAGCTGACCTGAACGTGGAAACTGACTTGACACAGGGGGCAGCTCTCCGCGATGACTGGCCCTATCGAGTTTACCCTGAACTAAAGTTGCTAAGAACAGCCAGCCTATGGGTGAACCGGTCAATTTTTTTTCAAAATCGCGAAACCAAGATGGCCGCCATACAAAATTGAAACGCCAATCTCAATAAAATCTCAAAGGCCAGTCGAGATAGATGGGTGGTGGTCGATCAAATGTCGTTCAGGTTTGAAGGGGAAATTTGACCAAGTAATGGCGGCAAATTTTTTTTTCACTCCGATCCGATTGAAATTTTGCATCCGGGGCTCTTTGAGGCCTCAAAATCAAACGCCTTACTTGATTTTTCGATTCCGCCATTTTCCAAGATGGCTGCCATACAAAGTATAAATGTCTGATTCATAGACTCGCTTGTCTTTTATAGCAGCTTTTAGAGTTAGGGTTTAATTCTATACACCATCGCATCACAAATTTTATCACAAGTTCCAAAAAAATGCAAAACCGATCTGAACGTGGAAACTGATATGACACATGGGGCAGTTCTCCGCAACAGCTCAACCAATCGAGTTTGCCCAGAACTAAAGTCGCTCAGAACAGCCAGCCTATGGGTGAACCGGTCAAATTTTTTCAAAATTGCCAAAACAAGATGGCCGCCATACAAAATTGAAACGCAAATATCTCAAAGGCCAGTCGCAATAAATGTAAAATATTCGAACAAGCATAATTCAGGGTTGGAACGGTCATCTAATAAAGCGTAGGTAGTTTTTGTCAAGATGGCAGAATCAAAATGGCGGCCAACTTTTTTTTGAGTCCGTTCCGATTGAATTTTGCATCCAGGGCTCTTTAAGCCCACAGATTCCACCAAGTACCGTTTCTCGGTTAACGAAGTGTAAAGCAGCAGTGCCACCGCCAAAACAGCGTCGACAAACGCCGCGACACTAAGAACGAGGCAACGATCACGTATAGGCGCGAATTTAATGTGAGCGATTTATGGGTCGTGCCATACAGTGCAGCTCTTCAGTTTAGTATCACTACCACAGTCGCGTAAGCAACCGGTTTTTCGAAATGTCATTGTTTTACATAGAATTTCCCCATACAAATCATGATGAGGTCCACAGACTTTCTGATTACAAAGTTAATTAAAACACAAACGTTTCATAACGTCAGAACGTCACCGTTCGAAAACGTTGTGTGTCATATTCGTACACGTTGGATATTGTGTGGCACTACAAATTTATATATCGTGTACCTTGGTAGCACAATGACGTAGCTAAGAAAATTTAGTTGGTATAGACATTTGGCGTCTACTGACGTTATGGTAACGACTCACTTGTGTTTTATAGCAGCTTTTAGAGATAGGGTTCGACTCTATACACCATCGCGTCACACATTTTCTCACAAGTCCCAAAAAAATCCAAACCGACCTGAACTTGGAAACTGACTTGACACAGGGGGCAGCTCTCCACGATGACTCGCTCGACTGGCGTCCTTTCATTCATAGAATTTTTTCGAAGAATATACTACTATAATAATATTAAATCCAATATTTTCATTTCAAATAAGTACTCTTCATTTCAATGAAACATAATTTAAAGAAAATTTGCTTAATGAATTTTATTTTGTAGAATTTAGTACTATTGTTTCGAAAATTCCTTCAACATCGAGAGGAAACTTTGTACACATCTGCGAAAAATTCAATGGTGTGTGTGAAGTTCCCAATCCGCACTGGGCCCGCGTGGGAACTATAACCCAAACCCTTCAATTCTACTGGAGGAGGCCTATACCTAGAGGCACACCGAATTACGCAATTTAATAAAAAACACAAAAAGTGAAGACATACGAAAAAATAAATTGTAGTTATTTCGAAATAAAAAAAGCTATAAATAAATGAATATAAACAGACTAAGTTAAAAAATACACAGCCAAAACAACCCGCCCCTCATCATTCCGGGCGCAAAGGTGTCCATCACGCTCGCCGCGTTGCCGCGTTGAACGTCATTAAAAAATTGCTTGGCCTCCGAGCACCAACACCCTGTCGTCTCGACCGCCAGCGGTACAAATAAATAGTTTGATAAGCCCAAATGTTTTTCTCGTTTTTTTGGGCTGCCCACTCAGTAGCCGCTCCCGCTATCTCAGTGTTACGACCAAGCAAAAGTGCTGACTCAGGTGGCGTCCCACCCGCGGGGCCCGCGGCCTCCACGCGAAATGCTTTTTCCAAGATGACTGATTTCAATGAGAAGGAAGGTATGCGTTATGGTTTCATTGTAAGCTCCAATCAGTAGCAATAATCTGCTCTTCGAACTGAATAAGTAAAATTAATGACAAAAAACGCATAACTGGGTGGAAAGGTATCCTCCGCGGGCCCCGCGGGGTCCGCGGCCTCCACTCGAAACACTTTTTCAAGACAGCGGCAAAAGAGTAAAGTAAAAAAGGTTAGAAATATTTGAAAATAAAAACAGGGTGGCAGGACAGGATATCCTCCACGGGCCCCACGCGTAATACTTGAATTTTCAATTCCGCCATTTTCCAAGATGATCACCATTCAAGGTAGTTTCTGTATTTTTGACCTGTTGTTTTATACCAGCCTTTAGAGGAGAGGTTTGACTCTATACACCATCGCATCAGAAACCTTACCAGAAGTACCAAAATAAGCTCTTAGAGGATGATGATTTCCTGGTACTTAAACTTTCTCTCCAACTTACGCCTGACGAGAGTTTAAATTTTTTTACCTATCCCAAAAAGTGTTCAAGGCCGCTAAACAAGATGGTTTTCACTTCAAAAAAAAAAAGAGTTGAAACGAACGCATACCAGTAAAGTAAAAAAAAGAGGATAGGAATATTTAAAAAAAAAAGGTGGCAGAGGACATCCGCGGGCCCCTCGGGGCCCGCGGCCCCCACGCGAAATACTAGTCTGTATATATAAAACTGTTCCGTTACTAAGTGACTGACAGACAACGCACAGCCTAAACCACTGGACCTAGAAACTTGAAATTTGGCACACATATACCTTAAGTATCCCAGAGGAGCACTAAGAAGGGATTTTTCGTAATTCCCACGGGATAGGGAATAAATGAGGCTTATATATTTTTCAGTAAAACTGTAATAACTAGACTCTTCAAATTTAGCACTCATGTAGATGATCGTAACACTAAAAAACTATTTTCAGGATTTTTTGATATTCCCACGGGATAAGGAAAAAATGGGATTTATATGTTCGATTCAGAGTGACTGATTGACAACGCACCGCCTAAACCACTGGACCTAGGAACTTGAAATTTGGCAGACGTATATCTTGAGTATCCCAAAGGAGCGCTAAAAAGGATTTTTTTTAAATTCCCACGGGATAGGGAATAAATGAGGCTCATATATTTCTCAGTAACAGTAATAACTAGACTCTTCAAATTCGGCACACATGTAGATGATTGTAACACTAAAAAACTGATTTCAGGATTTTTTGATATTCCCACGGGATAAGCAAAAAATTAGATTTATATGTTCCATTCAGAGTGACTGACAGACAACGCACAGCCTAAACTACTGGACCTAGGAACTTGAAATTTTGCAGACGTATATCTTGATTATCCCAACCCAAAAGAGCACTAAGAAGCGATTTTTTGAAATCCCCACGAGTTAGGAATTAAATGAGATTTATATATTTCTCAGTACATAACTGTAATAACTAGACTCTTCAATTTTGGCACACCTGTAGATGATTGTAGCACTAAAACATGTTCTCCGGGAAAATGCGAAATTCCCGCGGGACAGAATAAGTGCATTCAACTTTGGGGCCGTTTCTAAAAATCTGTATATATAAAACTGTTCCGTTACTAAGTGACTGACAGACAACGCACAGCCTAAACCACTGGACTTAGAAACTTGAAATTTGGCACACATATACCTTGAGTATCCCAGAGGAGCACTAAGAAGGGATTTTTCGAAATTCCCACGGGATAGGGAATAAGTGAGGCTTATATGTTTTTGAGTAAAACTGTAATAACTAGATTCTTCAAATTCAGCACACATGTAGATGATCGTAACACTAAAAAACTAATTTCAGGATTTTTTGATATTCCCACGGGATAAGGAAAACAATGGGATTTATATGATCGATTCAAAGTGACTGATTGACAACGCACAGCTTAAATCGCTGGACTTAGGAACTTGGAATTTGGCAGACGTATATCTTGAGTATCCCAAAAGAGCACTAAGAAGGATTTTTTTTTTAAATTCCCACGGAATAGGGAATAAATGAGGCTCATATATTTCTCAGTAACAGTAATAACTAGACTCTTCAAATTCGGCACACATGTAGATGATTGTAACACTAAAAAACTAATTTCAGGATTTTTTGATATTCCCACAGGATAAGAAAAAAATGAGATTTATATGTTACATTCAGAGTGACTGACAGACAACGCACAGCCTAAACCACTGGACCTAGGAACTTGAAATTTGGCAGACGTATATCTTGATTATCCCAACCCAAAGGAGCACTAGGAAGGGATTTTTTGAAATCCCCACGAGTTAGGAATTAAATGAGATTTATATATTTCTCAGTACATAACTGTAATAACTGGACTCTTCAATTTTGGCACACCTGTAGATGATTGTAGCACTAAAACATGTTCTCCGGGAAAATGCGAATTTCCCGCGGGACAGAATAAGTGCATTCAACTTCGGGGCTGTTTCTAAAAATCTAAATATATTAAAGAAGAAACGACTGACTGACATATCAACGCACAGCCTAAACCGCTGGTTCTAGACATTCAAAAGACACCAAGAAAGCATTTTTCAAAATTCGACACCTAAAGGGGTTAATTGGGGGTCCAAAGTTTGTATGGGGAAACAAGATAAGACTATTTTATTCGAAACTTCGCAAGAGTATTCCTGACGATAAATGTGTAAACACCTTTTTCAGATTTTTTGAAAATTCAACCCCTAAAAGGGGGAAATGTGGTGACAAAGTCTGAAAATCAAAATGGGTATATAATTTTACGGTTTATCGGGTCGCTGATTACGAAAACAAAAACACACGTACCTATTTTTGGAAATTTCCACGGAAACGGGAAGAAACGGGATTTATATATTCGATTTCGTGTGACCCTATCTACGTAACTATAATAAAGAACTAGACTCTTCAAATTTCGTACACAAGTAGGTGATTACATAACTAAGAAAGTAATTTCCACGGGATAAGGAAAAAACGGGATTTATATACAGTTCTACAGGATCTGGTCGTAGAAAACTGAAATTACAGAAGTATTACAGACACTACTAAAGGATTTCCCGCAATTCTGAAGGAAACGAACGGGAAAAAACGGGATTTTTAATTACACTGGTCTTAGAAAGTTGAAATTTAGCATGTAGGTTGCTTGATCAGTGTAGGGAAGCATTAAGATACAATTTCCCGAAACGGGAAAACGGGACTATTCGTTTTACTGGTTGTGGAAAGCTGACATTCGGCATGTAGATTGCTTGATGATTGCTCTTGCACTTGCATTAAGAGAGCATTTCCCGAAATTCTTACGGGAACTGGAAAAACGGGACTTTTCGTTTTACTGGTTATAGAAAACTAAAATTCGGCATGTAGATTGCTTGGAGAGTGTAGTGGAGCATTAAGAGACGACTTTCCGAAATTCCCACGGGAACGGGAAAAAACGGGATTTTTCGTTTTACAGGTCGTAGAAAGCTGAAATTTGGCAAGTGGGTTGCTTGGGGAGTGTAGGGAGCATTAAGAGAGCATTTACCGAAATTCTTACGGAAACGGGAAAAAAACGGGATTGAAATAGGTACCAACCTACAAGCGAGAGAAGCCGCGGGCAAAAGCAATTTGAAAATAAATGAAGTCTACGCGGACGAAGTCGCGGGCAAAAGCTAGTCTAAGCTGAATTTAAATAAAAACAGTTGTAACAATCTATACTTATTACTTATGTTCTTGGACCTCTCTTCACGTGTATGGATCTTTACAAGCAACGCGTGCGGCCTGTGTATGTCTCTTTCCACCTCATTAATGAATTGATTTGGGTATCTCTTTCACTCTATCGGTAACGTCACAATATTATAACAAAATATAGAGCGTAAAAACATTGCATAGCATAAGGTATACTTAATTTAAGTCAAGCTGACTACCATTTTACTAGCAAGATTTGATTACAGACAGACAATCAAACCTTTTCAGTATTTCCGTTTATTACTCTCAACACCAAATATTCTGTTTAATACGAATAAGTATTGTAGAAAATAATTAACGCATTACCATTTATTTCAGTTGCATCGTAAATTTCGCCATTGCATTTGTAATAATAGTGGTCGTTATAACGGTCATTGACTGCATCTATAGCTGGCCCTTTGATTGAAATTGGAATACAGACCTTAAGGTGAGTCAGCAATGAAACATACATACATACATACCGTCACGCCTCTTTCCCATAGGGGCAGAGACTACCTACTTTGTTCCACTTGCTGCGATCCTGACCTCTTTCGCTTCATCCACATTCATCAATCTTTTCATAGATGATCGTCGGTTTACGGTACTCTTGATCTGACCTTTTGTCAAAACGTCCCCAATTTGGTCACGGAACGTCCG
This sequence comes from Pandemis heparana, assembly GCA_963854515.1. Taxonomy (NCBI): domain Eukaryota; kingdom Metazoa; phylum Arthropoda; class Insecta; order Lepidoptera; family Tortricidae; genus Pandemis; species Pandemis heparana. Next base: position 11,574,566 of record OY978013.1, on the reverse strand, counting down.
TCTAATTCTAATCCTTTCCCCTTTCGACGCACCCATTCACACTCGACAGCTCGACACCCTTTAGGTAATCTTTTTTCATCCTAGTAGATACGCCTTTTCACATCACTAATAGTAGATTGTACACCGAGGGGATAAAGCACTGTATTATGTCACGGGCGACATTGAATCCTGAGCGCAGCGAAGGACTACATTTAACTCCCGAGCGCAGCGAGGGTGTTATGAGTTAATTCCTGAGCGTAGCGAGGGAATTAAGATTGAGTCCTGAGAGGAGCGAAGAATTTAAGCGCTCCCAGGACATAAACAGTTTTATCTCCGAGGAGTATACTCTACTTTTCTCACCTTCTGCGAGACAATAAAAACCAAGGCAACTAGAAAATAATTTCATTTAAACAACAGTAAGTAAAACAAAATTAAAAGTAAAAAAAAAATATTTGAGACATTGGTCCGGTTGTAATATTTTTATTTGGAATCTTTGCAGTTCTAATGCGTAACAATATTAAAGCGTCAGCAAACACTCGCGGCTTTTGTTTTATTTGAAAGTTTCATTCGTTTGAAAATCGAACGCGGCCGCTTGCCGTGGCATGGCCATCTCGATTTTCGGTGCCGTGCGATTTTTACGAAATTAGACTTTAAGAGTATAACAATAAGAACTATGAGAAGTGAGATTCACATTACTAACCGGCGGGTTATAATGAAATTCAGTACAATATTACTACCCGGCTAAAGCCAAGGGCTATAACGAGTTACTTTGAGTAAGGTTTACATGATATATAATTAGCCATTGTCGAGCAGGTGGTGTGAAAAACAGAATTAAAAGTAAAAAATTATATTTGAGACATTGGTCCAGTTGTGTAATGATAAGTAATATTTTTATTTGGAATCTTAGCAGTTCTAATGCGTACCTAACTGTAATTACAGCGTCAGCCAAGGCTCGTGGCTTTTGTTTTATTTGAAAATTGTTTCGGTGGTGGTGGTCGTCGTGGTGCTGCCGCTGCGGCGGGTCGGGTGGCATGGCCATCTCGATTTTCAGAGCCGTGCGATTTTTACGAAATTAGACTTTAAGTGTATAACAATAAGAACTAAGATAAGTGAGATTCATATTACTAACCGGCGGGTTATAATGAAATTCAGTACAATATTATTACCCGGTTAGAGCCAAGGGCTATAATGAGTTACTTTGAGTAAGGTTTACATGCTATATAATTAGCCATTGTCGAGCAAGTGGTGTGAAAAAGTGGTTTTAACGCATCTAAAAAAAATGAAGTGAAAAGTGCATGGTATTTACTAATAGAGATGAGGCTGTTGCATATTATATTTATGACTAGACATAATTATAATAGTAGGAGGCAAGTAAACGCAAATTATTGGTTTAATGGAGTGTTATTTTTTGCAGAAAAAAAATGTTACACCGGACTGTTGCTTAAAAAACGAGAATATTTTTATTGATGCAGAAATTGTGAAAATACGTACCAATACAAATATTTTGTAGTTTTGATGTTTCGGTATTGTGGATTTTTTGTAATTTGATGAAGTCATCCGCAGCAGAATAATTAAGCTATCTTGCTTACACCACATCAGGTTTGGTTAGTTATAAATATGTTATGATTGTTGCATAAATATGTTAAAAATAAATATTATGTTCAGTGCTGTTGCTTGTTCTTTTCAATTCACACACATACAAAAATACACGACACTCAAACTACACGACAGCTTTCTCTTTTGTCTCTCTCACTCTTTCTGTTGCATTACAGCCGTGACTAGCATGCGGGTCACCTGATTCAAAGCAACCACCACCTTCCATGAACACCCACCCGTTGAATGTATCCACTATCTATGCAATAGTCAATGATTTTTGTCATTTCTATCGGTTTGTTTGTTCTAAACTAAAAGCTTTTAAACTAAAAGTAGTACCTAGTAACTCGCAATTTCGTCTGCGCAGGATTCAATAATTGTTACACTTGTGCGTTTACCAGCAATAATATCTAGTAGAACAATTTAATCAATAACAAGTAACGGGTACACTTTATGAATAGAATTTCATTTACAAGATGTTTTTGAGTGTTTTATCCGGTCTTATTGACGGTGACTATGCATTTTGTATTTATAGGGGTATTTTTTTTTCATTCGGTCGCGTTTTCTCTCAAATTTTAACTATGTACCTAGTTACACAGATTTGCGTGGTTGACGAAGGTAGGTATAATCTATACACATTACGATTTATTTCAGCATCTTTTATGTCCTGGCCGCGCCGATTATCTGTTTATATATAGCTGTAGCAGTGCTTCTAGTGGTTGGGATCTTGTGGCTTTGTAATGTGTTTTAAGGTACGTAAATACAATTATTGGGTACGCACAGTAGCGTGTAGTCTTTCTATTCATTTGGTGGATTGATGATGATGTGATAATGGCTTTGTAATGCTGTATATTCCTTTGTGTGTGTGTATTCCTTTTCTGTTATATGGCCTTCTTATGCTTTTCGTTATTACATTCTCATATTTATTTTATTTTAAGTATTATTATACAATTATGTTGTGTGTATGTATGTGTGTATTATTTTATTTATTTATTTAGCTATGTATTATATTTATGTAAGTATTGTTTTATTATCCCTGCGTTTCTCCTGTCTATTTGTTTCCGCCACCTACTTAAACTGTCTCCAACTTATTTCTCTGTCTCAAAGGTTGTCTGGTAGAGATCGCTATTAAGCGATAAGACCGCCTATTGTATACTTTGTTCTATGTTTCTGTATTGTTTTGTACTGATTTGTGGTGTTCAATAAAGAGTATTTGTATTGTATTGTATTGTATTGTATCCCTGAAATGCAAAAAAATAATTTAATAAAAACAGGAGTAGTTCATTCATTTGCGTTTGCTGTTGTTGTCCTACGCTTCAAATGAACGTATTTTCTTTCTTCTTCTTCTTTCTTCTTTCATTCCATTTAAGTCTTTTAAAGTGCAATAAAAATGACAATGCTGAAACAAAACATAACTATTATAGCAGGATACACGGGTCATTCACGAATTTACAGTCGAAATATGCCTGACTTGTTTCGAACCAAGCCATGGTTGTTAAGCATACCTCGATATAGGTAGGTAACCACATTAGCGATTCTGGCATCTTATTTTAATAAAATATCTGTGTACTTTACAGTCAAGTGTTGCCATACAGATTTGTTTCTTTCCCACTATCTCTGACGTTCGTGTCGTCGTCGCAATATATAGTTTTAGGTTTAGTTTTAGGCAAAAGGGTCACACTGAAAATCAGCGCTGCGGCCTGCCGCAGTGAGCAACATGCTGAGTGTGGCCCTTTTGGCACTTACGGCACATAATATATTTTTTGAAATGTTTTTTTTTGTTTTTTATTTTATTTTTTATGTGTCGTTTTGTGTCAATAAATGTTTTCTTTCTTTCCAAAGGCCGCTTTAGTCAAACAATGCCTTAGGCTTATGCATTGTATTTTAAAATTAATTCAGAATATATCAGCAAGTGGTTGGGTTAGTGTAAATATACTGAAGAGCAAAAATAAAGTGGTCACTTTATATTCAATTTTGCTCGTCAGTGAATTTTATACAATTTTTTTAAGAGTCAGTTATCTATAATTCTATCTCTATGTATTATTACGAAACAAACAGAGACGTCATCATAGATAACCGAAAGTTTAGATAACTGGAACTTAACAGAGAGTGGTGAAATAGGCTCTCATTCTAAGAGACAACACAACAATACAATACAATACAAATACACTTTATTGAACACCACAAATCAGTACAAAACAATACAGAAACAAAGAACAAAGTAGGCGGTCTTATCGCTTAATAGCGATCTCTACCAGACAACCTTTAAGACAGAGAAATAAGTTGGAGACATTTTAACTTCGATCAATAATACAACTAGATTTCAGGTCGGCGCAAATACTACGTCTCGACAAATAACGCCTCACTTGTGGGGTGAGCCTTTATTTTGTTTAGTTCGATCCAAACACCGCCAATGTAAACACGTTTCACAATGCCGCAGTGTGCGTTCAAAAACTGCAAAAATAATTACCGTAAAAGCAATTTATCTTGACGTGTCTCACTTTCGGCAGAATAATACATACTTTAAGCTTTAAAACAACAAATAATATGAAAATTCGAGCAAAATGACCCATTCTAAAAGTACACTACACTACGGAAAGTACGCGCGTGTTTGGCCAAGGTTGGGCCAATACACACGCGCCAACTTATGTTTAACAGAACAGTAAATGCATGGAGTAGATTTTTATAGTAAGAATTTTAATTTTTTATATCATATTACCAGAACTAAAAAATGCTATATCATTGCCTTCGATCAACAATTTTGCCGTTAATTGCAGATTCACGTCAAATACGAATATAATATTAGCAGTGCCCTTACAGGTTTTGATCTTGTATCCTGGTATCTTGCATCAAAGCTACTAAATGTATTGTCTTGTCTTGTCTAAAACAATACCAACAATAAAATAAGTAATTAATCCTAGCTAAAATACATAAAATAAATATTGGCGTCTACCTCTTTTCACAGGGAATACTTACAATGGTTTAATCAGATCATAGCATAGTGAGTGTTAAAAATTTGAAATGTTGTCAATTTGATTAAATAAATAAATACATAAAAATAAATATCTTGGGACAAATTACACCAATTGACTCAGTCCCAAACTAAGCAAAGCTAAATGTAGGTAATTTTGAATTTTGATATTTACTAATCACTTAGTTAACTTAATTTACTTAATTGTCTATAAGAACATTTCATTTCATATCAATATTTGTATTTGTAAATTTGTTTGTGTTATAAATTTTTGTCAAATAAAAAATGTCTGTCGTATATAATTGCGACTCCATTGTTACCCTGTTCCTAGAATTACATCTTTTTAAAACGAAGGTAGTTCTTTTATTTATCGAACGCTTACCGTCGTCTCGTTTTATCTATTTGGATCTTTGTTGCTTAGACTTAAGGTTCATTTTAAGTTAATTTAGAAGGTAAAACAGATATAGCTATAAGTATAAGCGACACGGCCACTTTTTCGCTTTGATTTTGTATGGGACCTTAAATCTTGTTGTATTATTGATCGAAGCATTTTAAGTAGGTGGCGGAAACAAATAGAAAGGAGAAACGCAGGGATAATGAAACAATACTTACATAAATATAATACATAGCTAAATAAATAAAATAATACATAATTGTATAATAATACTTAACTTGTAGAGACCTTCTATACATTAAGTAATTTAACACTTTACAAAAAATATTATAACTTATCTCTGGCATTTACGTTTACATTTACTCTAGGTTCGTCCAAATGCTGACTTACCCCTTATTCATAAACGCTAACCTAACAATCGTTTGTCCTTATCTGTGAAAGGTAAACGTCAAAGTGACAGATAAGGACAAACAATTGCTATGTTAGCAGAAGCCTATAGAACGTTTATAAATAAGAGGGTTAGATTTCAAGAAATAATATACTATTTCGTCTGCACAGGATTTGGTATTTGCTGTAACTACTAACTAATGGAAAAGCTATGTGATTTTTCGGATTATAACGTATTTTTATAGGTATTTCCATCCTTTCTCTCCTATTTTACATACTTTATGTATAGTTGAAGAACTGAGGTCCAAATCAAACGTGTATACGAATTTAATTATCTATTATCAAAGCTACAAAACTGACGCATGCGCGACTTTGTTCGGCTGAAGTTTTAGGGGGGATAAGGGTGTAGTCTTATTTTTGCTATAAAGGCAATTTTAGTCTATTAGTGAAAATGTTATGAATTTCCATTCGCTGGAGTCCAAGATTAATGTGTCTAAAAGCAATCTAAATATATTCTGTTTCACAGTTTCTAATAGGTACTTCCTTTATTAGTTTGTCCCTAATAAATATCTTTAAACGACTGATTTTCTCTACTCTATTTAATTGTATATTAGTATATACTGTGGTAGATATGATATTATCATTATACTAGAATCTAGTATAGTCTAGAACTAGACGATTAATAGCGTTGATATCCAAGATTTATTGTTGTCTCTTTCAGTCTTCTGAATAAGATCAACACACAGTGTATTTACGGTTGTTTTTGCTATGCTGTTGTTGTTATAGTAATAACAGTGGTGCTGACACTATGGTTACTTAAAATTATTTAAGGCAAGTAAACTAGTTTCACGACCACATACAACTATTACCTATTTATAAGCCCGTGGTAAATTCTTCTGATTTTTCTCGTGGTCCTACTGATTTGTCCTTTTAGTAGGACATCGAGGGAGAACTATTTCTATCTGACCTACTGTGCTCATGTAGCGGTTGCTACCGTTGCCGGCGATTGAAGCTTTGAAGTGACGCGTGTCACGCGTGAGAAAAAAGCGGCAACGTCGCATTTTTGGCGAACTGGCAACGTAGCTCAATGCACACTACTGAACGTTCCCTTAGCGTATGACACTGTTACCGTTCACTCATACATTGACAAATTTGAACCAAAATAGTGATCTCGTTTAGGCAATTACTTAACTGTTTTTTCTACAAAAAAGCAATTTCACGCAAATAAATATAAAAATAAATGCTAACTACGAGTAAATCAGTTTCAATGTAAAACTACGCTACGCTTGCGCACAATTGAATAAATGGATTAGTAGGTATGGAAAGAGCGGTTGTCAATTATTTATTAAACGACGCGGTTGGCCTAGTTGGTAGTGACCCTGCCTGCGAAGCAAGCGTCCCGGGTTCGAATCCTGGTAAGGGCATATATTTGTGTGATGAGCACGAATATTTGTTCCTGAGTTATGGATGTTTCAGTTTATATAAGTATGTATTTCTGGATATAAGTATGTATATCGTTGTCTAGTACCCATAACACAAGCCTTACCTAGCGCTTACTTTGGGACTAGGTCAATTTGTGTAAATTGTTCCCAAATATTATTATTATTATTATTATTATATTATTATTATTATTATTTAAATCACCTGTATATTTCTCAGGAGCTTTGAAATGGCTATCCTGTAGAAGTGTATAGGTAGGTTAGGATAGCTTAGGTTAGTTTTATAACAATCCAACAACATACATACACCGTGTCCATCCCGTCGTCAGTATTATAATACTCCTCTCATCCACTCTATGTTTGGCTGGAAGAGATCCATTAAAGGGATAAATACGCCCTTGTGCATGTATCTCAGTGTTATTCAATTGTATTTTTAGGGTTCCGTGCCTCAAAAGGAAAAACGGAACCCTTATAGGATCACTTTGTTGTCCGTCCGTCCGTCCGTCTGTCAAGACCATTTTTCTCAGGAACGCGTGGAGGTATCCAGCTGAAATTTATATCAAATACTCAGGTCTACTGCCTCTTGAAGCTGTGAAAAAATCATACTTCTAAGCCAACGCAATCAAAAGATATATTTATGCCGCAAATTTTCGAAACTCGCAAGGGAATCAAAACCTACAGGGTACTTCCCGTAAACTCAGAATCTTGAAATTTGGCATGAAGGTAGATCTTATAGCACAGATATAGGAATAATTGCGAAAACCGTAAATATGTATATGCATGTCTGTATATATCAGTGACTAATACAAAGTGACCCCCCCTCACTGCGTACATTTTGCTTTGAAGCAGGGCTCTGCTTACACTGGTTTATAGATATTTATAGATAAGATTACATAGGTACATACACCCTGAACAATATACACGAGGTGGGTTTTGCATAGAAATCCAAAGTAGGATAGAGAGAATATAGGTCTCCCTCATAGGATATATATCAGTAGGACCACGAAAAAACAAAGCAAAATGCAAGAATTTAACTTTTATAATTTCACTATGTTGTTGTGTCCGCTGCTTAATTCAGAAATTTATTGTATCTAAATAATAGATATCTGTAAAGCGGCAAAGTGATACATTATATTTTGGTTACCTACCTTCCCTGCTATACTTTTACCTATACTAAAGTTATTTTACTCGTTTTCCTCGTAAGGTGCAGTTAGATAGGACGAGTATTAAACATAATTACAAGTTTGAAATAAATATTTGATTTAAGGTTCCATTTGTGAATAAGTAGAATTAAAATAGAAACTAAAATTACCATTATTAAAAAACAATAATAATAATAATAATAATTTAATTATTATAATAATAATTACTAATTATTTTTTGAATTATTATTATTATTATTATTATTAACTGAAATTGAAGCGAATTCGGAATAAAAAGGCTTATAAATAAATAAATAAAATAGTAAGGAGGGCCATGTTGTAACAATTCATTTCGAAGATTTTTATTTGTTTCTGTTTTTTAACTATTTCTTATAATATTTTTAAATATAAACTTTTTCTTCCTTTCTAAATATTGGTTTTAAGTGACGACCCCCCTCCCCCTATCCAGCTAAAACTAAATATAATTATTATTTGCGGAATCCTACATTGCGCATAACCCGACACGCACTTGGCCGGTTTTTAAATTTCTGTCAATCAACAAAGAACCCACAGTTAAGTTTTATCTGTCTGTTATCCCGTCTGTTGTAGCCTTTTACTCGCTCATTCATATTCATAAAATCTTTTATTAAAATAAAGATAAATATTTATTTAGCAAATGGTTCAGAGCAAGGCCCCGATTTTTGAAAGCACATCACTCGAAATTGGTATAAATCTGTTTATTATATCTTCAAAACTACAGCTCTAATCAAATTTTTGACTAGTCCACATGATTAATGAGAGCCGTAAGTATCTTCTAAGCTACTCGTATTTCAAATTCAGCACAATTTTCCACAACTTTCCAGTGGTATTTTCACACAAGTGCTTTCAAAAATCGGGCCCCAGGTAATAAGATTAAAAACTGGCTAGAATTAATTAAATTTGAACACCGATTGTAGGTGCCCACCATTCAAAAGCTGTTTGCCTAAAACTATTTCCCCTTACGGTGCCACACATAATTATTTATTATAGGTACTTTACACCTAAGCATTAACCACGGAAGAGCTTCATGAAAAATAATTTCTAAAAAAATGATGACGTCAAATGAGAATCAAAATGATAAAATGTTTTTATGTATTGGAATGGAAGTTTCTTATTTTGTTATCTTGTTTATTGGTAAAACGCCTCTATGAAGCATTTCCTTTATGCTAATTTATAGTTAAGTCTAGGTTCACAAAATGCATTTAATCTTTTGCATAGCATTATCGTGGGACGCTCAATAGTTGTAGCTTTCTAGATTTTATAGAAAACGAGGAACGTTATCCTTTGTTAATAAATTAACATATTTGAAAGGCTTGGAGGCCTTAAATCCCTTTTAATCTCATAATAATTAATGTTAAATTTACTAACACGATTGTTTTTACTTTCAGTTGTTTGGCACTCTTTTCCGTACCATGCGTCCTATGTGCCTGTATCATAGCGGCAGTGATATTCATAATCCTATGTTTATTAGATATTATTTGTGAATAACAAAAGTGCGTAAGTCTCCATTTTTTTAATACTTTTCTGCTGAAATGGGGTTAAACCAAAAGAAATATTATAATACTAGCTGTTGCCAGCGACTTCGTCTGCAAAGAATTCGTTTATCGCTATCCCGCGGGAACTACACAATTTTCCGGGATAAAAAGTAGCCTATGTGCTATTCCAGACTTTTCTCTATCTATGTGCCGAATTTCATCCAGATCCGTTGGGCCGTTCTGGCGTGATTGAGTAACAAACGAATATCCATCCATCCATCCATCCATACTTTCGCATTTATAATATTAGTTGGATTTAATCAGTTTTTTTCCGAGAGCTAGCAGGAATTTTAGAGTACTTAGTAGATATTTGAGGCAGCTAAAAACTTGTGCATTGCTTTCTTTATGATACCTAAACATACGTATTTATTTTTATTATACACACAATTATCTTTAGAGGCAATGCAATACGTTTAGTAAAAAAAATATCTATCGACGCAATATTTTGAGTTGCTATTTTCTACTACTCTCATTTCATATTCAACTCAATTTTAAAATATCATGTGACTTCAAAAATCGGCCGGCAGAGTCGTTCACGGTCGCTGCAATACCTGCATGGACCAATATCGAAATAAGTAAAATAGATCTATTATGCTTTGTGTTACAAAGTCCTGCCTCAGTCAGTATTTTAAATATGTACCTACTTATTAACACCATGACAGTTTTAAGGTAAACTAGACATTCTTTTTCAGAACGAAATGCTGCACCAGAAGTGCGCGTAGTAAAATGGCTGTATTTATTCAGAATCAGTTTTGGAGAAAGTATGGAGATTGAAGAATGTTTTGCGACTGTTATCATTTCGTTAGTATGCAATTTGTCATTGGTTACATTTGGGACAAGATCTACGTCATTGCACATAACTGAAAATCTTTATATTTAATAAGGTAATTCATTTTCCGTTTATTTAATTAAGAGCAAATCTGATGGCTGTTTTTCCATTATTTGTTCCCCTATTTCCTCTCTAGATAATCATATTAAGAAGAAAAAAAAATAACACGATATTATTTTATGTCTACCTCCATGCCCTGATGTTTTACGTTTTCTGCAGATATGATCAGTCTAGGCTTCTGTTGTCCCTTTCATGCTCTTTGTGGAGGCACTAATTGAAGGCGAGGGCAACATTTTATTCAAATAATAAATATCTACTTTTCAAGTCTTGGTGACCGGATTTCCTCTTTACTTCTTCAACAAAATGCATTACATACTTCAAATAAACCTTAAACCAGGCATTACATAACATAATTTGTTCTAAACATCTATCAGATAGAATGGAAATTTCTTACAATTCTTACGAATAAAAGTACCCCTGAACACTGCGGTGATCCCTGCACTCTAATTGGCTATTTATTTGGCTTATTTAATTGAATTATATTGGCTTATTTAATTGATTTTCGAAAACCTTTGTTATGCGTTCACCGGTTTTTTGTGACAGTTTTCCTCTTGATACCGAATAAGGATTACCGACGTCAGGAGGGGGAATTGCCCTACATGTTTCCAACTTGTCAGCGGTCCCTAATTAAATGAGCAATGAGCATTGCGGTTGTTTTCTTTTTAAAATGGTAGTTGTATCTTCATTGAGGAGGAGAGCTGAAGATGGAGTTCAGTGGCGTGCCTTGGAAAAGGCCTACGTACAGCACTGGACTGACGCAGGCTGATGATGAGGATATCTTCATAGATTTTGGGGTCATGACATGAAGAGTAGAAAGAGAAAGTGAAGGAGGGCGCCACTGTCTTTGTAAAATATTTTTGCCGTAAAATGCTTGAACATGTTCAAAATGTAGCGCATAAGGACATGACTTTGGTCTTTTTTTAGGTCATTTGTAGAATAAAGCATAACTTACTTACTTACTTCATTTAAAAAAAAAACACCATCTTAGTCATAGCTGTATTCCCATATAGAAATTTTAATTTTATTTATTTTTTCTTTTGTATTTATTAGGATTAGGTACTAATATAGATATAGGTCAAAATTTGTAACTAACAAAATATGGACTATGTCTGAAATAAACTCATTTTATTTTATTTTATTTTATTTATTTATTTATTTATTAAGGTGAAGGTACACTGAAAGCAATTTTATCTATAGGTTAGGTATACATTACAGAACCCAACGAAAAGGCGGACTGAAAAAGTGGTTTCTTGATAGTGTTTTTTATGATTACAGTGAGTTTTTAGATCTGCCACTCGCAGAATAGATTGAATAAGCTTTATTGACTCTTGTAATGCCTGCTACCAAAAATAAATTTCATTTCATTTTCATTTCATAGCAACGTATTAAGGAAGATTGAAAGTAGAGGTAAACAATATAGGCGGTCTTATCGCTTAAGAACGATATAACCTTTGACCAACTTTTAGTTTATTTCACGAAGTACACTGAAGTATCTGGTCGCATTAGTTTCACTGTGGACCGGATATTCAAGTGGTTAATAGTAGGTACCTAACTCTATAGAGCTAGAGGCCTCGAGTTCGAATCTCGGCAGAAGCAGGCATTTGTATGATGAATATATTATGAATGTTCGCACCCAAGTGATTGATGTTATATCGAAAGTCGTCACAGTTTAAAAGGCCCGTTTTGACAGTTCACACCCATGAAGTACTCTATTTTTTACCGATCGAAATGTTCTGAAGGTAATTGCATTTTTCATTGATGGGTATCGCTCACTCAGCTAAGTATGTATGTATGTATGTAAACTCTTTATTGCACATAAAAATTTAAAAAATACAGAAGTACACAGAAAATAGTACAAAGGCGAACTTATCCCTAAGAAGGGAGCATAAGTGCTGTGCATAACGATTTTTTCATATTGTCCACAGACAATTAATAATCGGTTAAGGAAAAAATAAATCGATCTAGATAATTTTTTTAAGGCCGACTCGCACTTGGCCGGTTTTATTAATTTGATTCAGACCAATTAATTACTGAATTTCACCAGCTGAAAATTATGCTTTACTGAAAATTATGACCTTGGAGCTCAAAGCCGTAAACAATGGCAACACTGATTTCAATAGAATGGCTCGTCTTCATCATCTGAAGAAAATGATTGACTGAAGATTTACTTTCTAATCAGAACTTTAATCCAATGCCACTTTACAATAGGTAGGTACATATTTAAATCGATCAAATACTCATGCAAACTTGAATCGATTTATCGTGAGTATCGAGTACCGAGTCGTACGGTGACATCACTAGTTACGTCGGGAAGACAAATGTCAAAACGGGCCTTTTATTTTGCGACGACTTTAAGTAGGTATTTAAGTTCGTATTTATCTATTTGTATAAATTGGTTTATTCGTTGCATATTACCTGCCTGAAGACCTGATCAGGATCGCGGGATCGCGGTGGATGCGGAAAGCACAGGACCGGTCCGAGTGGAGAGCCTTGGGGGAGGCCTATGTCCAGCAGTGGACGTCTTTCGGCTGATATGATGATGATGATTACCTACCTAGTACCCATAGTACAAGTTTCCTTTGGTTTAGGATTAGTTCAATTGATGCCAATTGCCCCATAATATTATATTATACTAGCTGTTGCCAGCGACTTCGTCTGCAAAGAATTCGTTTATCGCTATCCCGCGGGAACTACGCTGTGGGTATCTTGATATTTATGAATGTGGGTAGATTATATGAGAACTGGAATAAACAGTCTGAGCTCGACACTGGTTGTATCAATGCGATCCTGACATGGCGCAGCGGTAAAAAATTAAGGATTAAGCTGTATTTCGGAGTGATAGTAAAAAGTGAACGAATCGGAAAATAAAATTGTTATTAACGTTGTGTTGGTTATTGTGTTTTGTTAGTGATCACAATGGATTCCGCGTTGCGTCCGCCGTCGCCGTTCTGTTTCGAGAACAATTTAACGAGTGTGACATCTGGCAATCTAAGCAGACAGTGGGCTAAGTGGAGAAAGTCGTTTAGAGCAGTTTGATGACATTGAGGGTACCATACTCTTCATTGACGATTTACTCGTATATGGGGAAACTAAAGAAGTGCATGATAAGCGACTTCGCCAGGTACTTGACAGGTGTCGACAGATAAACATTAAACTAAATAAAGAAAAATGCAAAGTAGGCCTTAACGAACTGAAATATTTAGGTCACAAGATTTCACACGCAGGAATATTACCAGATGACTCGCACACAGCGGCAATAAAGGGAATGCCAAGACCAGAAAATATTAAAGACTTACAGCGTTTTTTAGGTCTAGTGACCTACGTGAGCAGCTTCATTCCACGTTTATCAGAAAGGACTCATTTGCTTAGAGAGCTATTGAAAAAAGACATCGCTTGGCACTGGGATGATAGACATGAGACAAGTTTTAACGAATTAAAACAGAGTTTAATAAGCCCACCAATCTTACAGTATTATAGTTTATTAGAAAAGGGTGGCCAACGCACAAAAACCATTTACAAAATATAATACTAAGACCATACTGGGACTGCAGGGATGAGCTAGTGACAGCCTATGATATGGTGTGGAAAAATAATAGAATCGTCATACCTAAGTGTATGAGACAAGAGATGTTAAGAAAAATACACATAGGGCACTTGGGTGCAGAGAAATGCAAGCTAAGAGCAAGAGAAATCATGTACTGGCCTAGCATGAATGCACAACTCGAAGACATGATTTCTCACTGCCAGGCTTGTCTAGCACATCGAAAAAATAATAGCAAGCAACCACTGCTGTCTCACGATGTACCAATGAGACCATGGGCGAAAGTGGGAGCGGACGTATTTCACTTTGGAGGATCTTCTTTTCTTACCGTCATTGATTACTTCAGTAAATATATAGAAGTCACAAAACTAAATAATTTAACGTCTATACACGTAATCGGACATTTAAAGGACATTTTCTCTAGGCAAGGCATTCCAGAAATTGTCTTTACTGATAATGGTCCAGAGTTTTCCGCAACTACTTTTCAAAATTTCAGCAAAGATTGGAAATTCAAGCACATAACATCTTCACCAGGGTTTCCTCAGTCGAACGGCCAGACAGAAAGAGCTATTCAAACAATTAAATCTGTCTTAAGAAAAACAGCCTACGATGGCACTGACTACAGGCTAGCATTGTTAGAATTTCTTAACACACCGATTAATGATAAAATAGCGTCCCCAGCGGAAGTGTTAAATAACAGAAAACTAAGAAGTATCTTGCCATGTTCCCCTGACTTACTTAAACCCACAAATCAGAATTATACAGAGATAAGAAATGCATTAAGAATGAGACAAAGAGAGCAAAAGTTTTATTATGACAGGGGAAGCAAGCACCTAACCCCGTTAGTAGCAGGCCAGCCAGTTAAAGCACGCATCAATGGCAAGTAGAGGAACGCCACCGTCGAGGCAAGCATCGGTCCGAGGTCGTATTCGGTAAGACTCGAGACAGGCAGGTTGTTGCGACGTAACCGACGTCACATCATATGTGACTCGGTAGACCGCGCCGTCACTCGCGCCAATCATTACGAATACGATGACATAAATATAACTCAGACAGCTCCCCGCACGTGCGCCGAGGCAGACATTTCGCACAACTCCAATTGCACCCGCCCCCCCGTTAACATAAATCAAAATAGTAATCATTATGTAACTCGGTTTGGCAGGACAGTGAGGCCTCCTGATCGGTGGGGATACTCGGCGCCCAGCGCACCTCCACCGTCGCAGATCGGTCGGTATCGTTAACTAAATAATGTTCATACCATAAGTGAATTGCTAAAAACCACACCTAGACATTTGATCATATGAAAATAATTGCATGAGATTAAAGCACTTATCCGATTCTAAGTTAACGTTAAAATTATCAAATACATAATGGATTATTACAAAATCAAATTTGTTTAAAATTCAAAGAAAATCACATATGATGATTAATTAAACAACAATGCAATAGATAGTATGTAGGCATTAGCCATGTGTGTATTTTGTAACACCAAAGCATGCAGGTGAATCATAAATACTATATACATACTAAATGCTTGAAAGTGTACAATTTTGTAGATTTAATGCACTACGGCATGGAATAATTTTGTGAAAATGATCATATAATATAATTAGAAATACTCATTAAAATTATACAGATATATTTTGCTGTAGCAAAATATATTTAGGAATTGTTAATATCATAAACATAGATGTTATTGTTCTGCTCTAAATTCTTATTCCAATATCAATGATTAAAACTTATTTTAAGTAGGTACCAAATTGATTTCATCATAGGTACATATATTATATATATAAAAAAAAAAAAAAAAAATGTAATGGCTTTTGTAATTGTATAAAAATTATATTATTAAGAAAGGGGTTGTGGGTATCTTGATATTTATGAATGTGGGTAGATTGTATGAGAACTGGAATAAACAGTCTGAGCTCGACACTGGTTGTATCAATGCGATCCTGACATACGCAATTTTCCGGGATAAAAAGTAGCCTATGTGCTATTCCAGACTTTTCTCTATCTATGTGCTGAATTTCATCCAGATCCGTTGGGCCGTTCTGGCGTGATTGAGTTACAAACAAACATACATCCATACATCCATCCATCCATCCATACTTTCGCATTTATAATATTAGTTAGATGGTCGTATTTCAGCGTGCCCTGCCAGTTATGAACCACGAGTTCACCAACCATCTAGAGATTCAGAATTAGTTTTATAAGACCCGGTATGTTTCCGCTCCCATTCAGCAGCTTAAAAGTAGGCCACGTCAACACCTTCGTCAATGAAAGCCCGCATCTGCTATGACGTCGAAGAAAAATTGCTCATATTAAACTTACCAAGAAACCCGCAATTTCTAGTTAGAAACCATAACAAATACAGTGGAAATGATACACAATTTAGTTAGACCTAAATAATCGCTGCAGTTTTCTGATAGCACATTTTTTATTATTATTATTATTATTAGAGATGCCTCTCTGGAATCTCTTGGAAATACAATTTAGTCTTAAGACTAATAAGTATTTTAAATTTACCTAAACTACTAATTGTCTCATAACAATAAAAAGACAAATACTGACTAAGCGAGAAAGAGAGTTGAACTTTCTAGGAGAAAGAAATTATAGTATCAGATGGTAACAGACACTGAAGCGAACTTTCTTAAACCCAGTATTGAGTGATGACATTTGACCCCTTTTAATGGTAATTTTCACGGGCACCGTTTCGCACTTCCGACGGGTTGGAAACGTGTCGGGCTCGGTGAATGCCGGACGCCCCGTATCACGTTCCTAGACGACTATAAATGGAAACTATTCATATAACCAATACGTGGCCTGTAAGGGAACCCTCTTATCGCACCCGCCACGTCCTTATATAAATCAATCGGGACACTTCATTTCACGATTTGCAGCAGCACATTGTATATACGAAAGTCGAAAGTTTTTTTGGGAAAACAAAAAATCATCGACCGCCCTAAGTTACTAAAGCGGTGAGCATAAGTCTTCTATTAATTTTATTACAGCGATAAAATAATAATTCAGAGCATGGCATGACCGGATATAATATCCGGGGGCATAAAACAAAAGGGAATGTAATGACGTCTCGTTCTTTTAGCAATATCGGGGAATTCGCGAGGTGTGGCCCGGGCAATAAGTCTCCTCGAATTTTATTAGGGCTTCATTAAATTATCGGGCAGTTTTATTTTTAATCAACCGGAGTAGCTAACCGCGGACGTATCTGATCATGGCTGGAAAAATTGCAGGTTCGAGTTTCCTTTTGCTTTTATGAAAATAAGGTCGGTGTTTTTTTGATTGTAGTTATTATCGCGCGCTTTTAGGAGGCGTTTACTCGCTTTTAATAATATGACGCTTTAGTTTAATTATTGATTTTGTTTGTTTATGGTTTCAAGATTAATTAATCCTAATAATTTCCGATCCAATTTGCGATGATTGGAGGCATGTACGAAAAGGGGTAACCGCACGCTGGTGCCTAACTAATCTCACCCCTGTATACACAGCGTTCATGATACAGACTAATTAATAAACAACACGTGCCACACTATAAACTAAACAGTTTCTATGTTAACGCTTTGAATCGTCGATTATCAAACCGTATTTAATAACTAGTAGTTCCATTGAAGATCAGTCATATTTCTATGATCATATTGAGAATTTTGACACATTTCCATTTGTTTCCCACAACCCGCTATTTGGAGGACTTCGACGCGGGAAATTTTCCACAGTTTTCGTTTTATGCATCGAGTTTTATGCTTTCTTCTGCAAAAATTATGTCCGATAGTTGATTTTTATTGCATTTTTACTCCGAAACGGATAGACAGACACGACACCTGTTCAGGTGATTAATAATCTATGCTGTCACCCAATTTTATTCATCGTGGTTTCAACGCTCTTGTTTAAAAGGGGCTAGTAGGTAAACATCAAATCAAACTACGTTGCTAGTTTCAGTGATAAAGTGCCTCTTAATGAAATTGATTAACTTTAGTAATTAAGGACTTCCTTATAATTCACGAGTGCCAATAACATTCGTGGAACATCTAACGCCTTGTTATTGGCCGGCCAGGTGTTGCTAAGCATCGTTAGAGTGAAATGAGAGTTCTTGCCTTTGTTTTACGGTGTGATAATGCTATAATGTTTTATTAAAGACTAGCCTTTGCCCGCGACTTCGTCTGCGTGGAATTAGCATTTTGGGTAGGTTATCTTTAGTGGCAAACATTCAATTTGATTACGAATTCGGGTATCACATCCCCCTTTGCATCCTTAAAGGATGATTCCTGCAATCAATTAAAGATTATTGGGTACTTTTTTGTTACCTTAACAATGACATTAACTATAACTGACGTTTTTGACATGTCTATTTCATATTTTTTTCCATGGAATGTTAACCGGCCTAGAGCATTTCGCAGCGCGTGTGTTAAGCAATTGTCAAACTACACAAAATGGCGACCACCTGCTCCAGATCGATTCGTAAAATACGTAATATTCAACTTTAAAGTATTAATAATATGTAGGTACGCCAAAGTTGTTGGTTATGGTTACACTAACTAGGTGTTTGAAAGATAAAATCCAATAGCCATCGTAGCTTGAAACATACTTTTAACACTCCTCTTTTATTGTTGATAGTATCTTTTAAGAGCGTTTATTCCAACTGAGCTGGCAACCTCGCATTTTTGATGTTTTTTTTACGATTATTTCACAGAAATTGAATGAAAGTTTAATATGTGGTCTATACAATGTCAGGGATAGTGCAATAGCGCGTAACTAGCACTGGTAAATATACGTGCCGGCACGTAAGTCAGCGATGATGTGTCACGTGGAGGGGATCTGCGCACCCACGGATACCGTATTTTATACTTCTGCGCATACAAGGTCATTGCTAGACTTACGTGCCGGTACTTATACTGCGTATTCTACACAACACCCACAGTGCAAAACACAAGCGGTATTAACCAATGCCAGTTACGTCGTTTTGCACTATGGGTGTTGTGTAGATATGCAGTATTTACCAGTGCTAGTTACGCAGTATTGCACTATCCTCGATGACAAGTTCTTCGTTTTTAGTGTGTCAATGTTTCCAATGCAATAATTAATCGTGATGAACTTTAAATTTTCTTAATATTCAATTTATGTGAAATAATCTTAAAAAAACACCATAAATGTGCTAGCTCAGTAGGAACCCTTTAAAACAATCTGATTTCAAAATATCACTTTCGAATATTCTTTGATTAACTTCACCTGTAAGAAACTAACTAACATTGTAAACCAATCTTTAAATTGTTAGCCGCTTCCTATAGGCTGGTTGATTTGAATTTAAGTATTTCATTTACCTTCATAAAAAGATCAAACCCTGTATTAGGATTTAGAATTAAGTAGATAGGTAAATTCGATGATAACGCAATAAATTAATGTAAAACTTGTTAAAAATCCTACATTTTCCTATCTTTACTTGCAGTGGCACGAGTGTCAGTAGAGCTGGTTAGGTTACGTTTTGTAAGGTCAAAAGAACCATTAAGTTGGTCTTAGTTGCCAGTGATCGGTAATCAGATCACAAAGGAAAACCCCGATAATCTACCTAAAATAAAGCTTCAAACAGACAACACAATTATCTAAAATTAAATACGGACTTTTAAAAGGCGGCGTTAATTATACACCAGAATGCACGACTAAAAAAGAGCTCGGAGGGTGAACTAAATTTATCACAAAATCTGATGCTTAACGTTTTTTTTTTCAGTGTACAAAATGGAAGAAATAATTAAGAGACGAGCCGAAGCGTCTCTGGCCGTAATAAAACACAGCGCTGACGGACGTGATTTGGTACGACAGCCATATATAATTTGGACAGTTTGGAATTTTTTAAGATGTTCTTTAACGATCTAAAGCACCTGTGACGTGGATTTTTATACCCGACCTGTCTTAATTTTGACGTAAAACGGCCCGTCGTTTGCGACATGTTGTTACGCGGTGACATTAAATTAAGGTGGAACCTAAGAATGAGCGCACCAAGTCACTTTAGGTCTTGTTAACATAGGCCCTGTCTACCCCGTAAGGGATAAAGTATATGTATGTATGTAAAGTAACTTGGTGCAACTCACACTTAGTTATTTCCTTCAAATTTTATTGATAACTATTAATTATTGTAACTTATAAATAAGTTTCTTCATTAAAACTATTTTAATCTTATTTTTGTTTATGATTATTAGGATTATTATAAAAAAGTGTTAAATGAGTTTAATATTCCCTACTACCTAGATATTCTTCGTTCAAAGTTTTCATCGTGAAGTCTTATATATGTATATAAATCTATGTTCAAGAGTTTCAGATTTCTTTACTGAACTTCGAGAAAAACGGCTGCGTATACAGTTTGTAGAAATTTCAAAAAATACATGCGACGAAAGCAAGCCATGCGAAAACATGATATTAGAGAAACATACATTAATTACACCCATTATGCATGCTTTGAATTGAATGTGCGATTTCTCCTCACATTATTTATCACTAATTAGATTTGACTAGAATTGATTCCGTTTGCTTTCAGACTGTAGATAATGTAACATTTTATTAAACACTATTTCTATAATTTTACAGAATCTGAGTCTAGTACAGTGAAGTTGTTGAAAATGATTGTGATAAAAGTTATATTATTTCGAATATTTAAGCTCTAGTCCGATATTTTAAGCGTGTATTTCAGTTTAATTTGAAAAATTCTCAAACAAATACAGTTAGCTTGTTATATTTTAAAAGGAAAGCAACGTAAAATATATTATTCAACAATCGGATCGAAACAGGAAAAGCATAATTAATTAGGTAAGTCCACATTCTCCAAAGTTCAATGAGCGATAATCTTTTGTTAAATGTGAAGTCTATAGTAAGAGCTTTGTTGTTGTTTTATAACAGTTCCTACATCAGAAAAAAAGGTTGATTATGTAAATATTACTTGTGATTGAAAATAGTATTCAATTCTCTTTTTGGTTGAATTTACGTCGCCGTCAGTATAATTGGAGCGCTCTAGATACGCAAAATATTTGTACATTTGTAAAAGTGCGTCCAGATATTTTTGAACATCTAGGCGTCCGTACCTTACAGAAACTACGTCTTAATTATCATCTTAAGCAGACCATTTACAATGGCGAAATACAAAGGTAGATGAACATTGAAAGATAGTTTCCAACGCCAAAGTAGAGCTTGCCATGGGCTAGGGAGCCTTAACCACCGAACCTCAATTCCACTTCATCCGGAGTTTAACGGGTGAACTTAAATGACTGTTAATGGACGCACTTTGCAACGAAATTTTCGCCTCCAGCACTTAGGCTAAAACACTTAGGTACGGCGAATATTAAGTTTTAACTCGAGCCATATATTATCGTGGCTTGAGCTCAAAAATGGGTGTTGGGGAATTTAAAGGGTTGCCTATTGGCACGTACATAATCACACCCATTTTGCCCCAACATTGAGGTACACAACCTGCTATTATAAACTTTGCATATCGCTGTTTAGAGCGACACATTTCGCCTGCATAATTATTAAATTTGGAAACGAGTTGCCCACGTAATTTTTCTGTGTTTGCTTGCTTAGAAATCCGAATTGTTTATAAATTAGATATCACAGTCATGACTTCAAACATTAGGGCTGTTTCAGGCATGCGTTACAATTATAGAGTTGGTTCACTTATTCAAGAAAATACTGGGCGATTAAATTACAGCATTTTGTAATGCTGTAATTTAATGGCCATACGTCGCACTTTACAGTATGGTGAAATAGGGCAGTGATGACGCTTCACCCTCAAGCAGTGCCACATGCTTGTGACAAGCAGACCGCTGCATGCTTGGCCGCACATGAGACGAATTTGGCAAACTTGCATGCGTAAACGTCTTGAACGTATTTGAATATAGGCATGCATACATAAATCATGTCTTTATCCCTTACGGGATAGATAGATCCTAGGGTATCAAGAGCCCATGTTGAGCGTAATTGTGTGCGTAAAGGTAGAGAGGTGAATCAAACCAGTGATGGGTTGCTAGCCGCATTGACTATAACATGACACACCCGTCATCTCGTCGTCGTCGTCTGCCGGGCGATATTAGGAATGCAGCTTCCATCACGATTTTTAAAGGCCGACTGAAAAAGTGGCTTCTTAATAATGTTTTTTTACGATTACAGTAAGTTTTTTAATCTGCCACTCGCAGAATAGATTGAATAAGCTTTATTGACTTGTAATGCCTGTTACCAAGAATAAATTTCTTTTCTTCTTTTTCTTTCTTTTTTTCCCGAAAAAAAGCGGCCATTATTTTGAATCATTCGATAGTATTTTAATACATAGGTAGGTTAGGTAAGTTAGGTATTTTCATTTGCCCGAAAGGCAAAATACACAGAAAATGACATTTGGTCGAAGCCCCGTTGAAGACCAGTTGGACAAACTGTAATCGGACCACGGGTCGGGAGTCATCCACTGCGTGTATCAGCGATAACTCAGAAAAATTGAAGTTTCTGGAAAAGTAAGCTACCTGTGATACAAACTTTAATTCTGCACGGATAAAGTCGTGAGCAAGCAGCTGGTCTACATTTTTACTTTCGCTTAGCAAAGACGTAGACTTGGACAATAATCACCATACGACAACGACATACATACGGTTCTTTTTTTGTTACACGCGATTCAGTTTTAGATCGTAATTTTTTTAAAGATTAGTGCTATTTTTAAAAATGCTTTTAGTTAATTCATTCACGAAGTCTACTTTAATGTCACCGTTCGTTGAACAGTGTAATTAAATGTTTGAAAGTCTAACGTGTTCTAAAAGTCTATTGGATTGAAATAATTGAAAATTCAGCGTAGATAAACGATACCTGACGGTCGTGAATATAGAGATCGTGACGATGGCAACAAATCTAACAAAAAGCAACATTTAATACTAAACTAAAATAAAAATTAACTATAGCTTCTAATGAATGACGATATATTTGTTTTTATTAAAAGTTCTATGATGGCTTGATGGCAAACGAGCTAGTACTAAATTTCAAGACTATGGGAGTAAACTTCAACTTGCAAGATGGTCCCAAACACGAAATTAAACAAAAGCTTGTAAAAGGAGGCCACGGACAAACCAATCGCAGATAATACCAGAAGCAATCCAGATAGCGTTGACCGCGTCGTCACGCAAAATTAATCCTAACACTAGAGCATCTTGGCCTCAATCAATTGCATGGAGCGATTGATTAATCGTCACCCGAACATTAATCACGCGCTGATGCTCATGAATTAGAGTTGGGAGGTTAACGCCTCTTTTACTGTTGCTAAAAGAACTGTGCCTATTTCCGGCACACTCAGAGTTCAAGATTTTCAAGATGAAAATCGAAAGTATTTAGCAAATAGGCCGACAGGGACTCTTTGAGAAGTACCTATTTTTTTAAACTACCAGCGGTAAAAATCTAGCGCATAAGCTAGACAGAAAGTTTTTTTAAACATTGCATTAATTAAATTCTACTGAACTTCTTTCTTTCTAAGCCTTTTTATTCCGAATTCGCTACAATTTCAGAAAGTACATGTTGTTGTTGTTGTTATTGTCGTTTATTTATTAAATTGTCGCGTAATTCGGCGTGCCTCATGGCATAGGCCTCCTCCGTCTACTGAACTACTACAATTAAAACGAGCTAAATGTAAAAATAAATTAAAACCACAATACAATTTGCCATTCGGAGTACATTAGCAACATTACCGCGCTCTTCAAGCTTCGTGTTTCAAGTTTCAAAAAATGACGTTTGTTTCGGGTGGAGGGGGTGAGGCGAGGTAGGCGGGGGTGAGTTTTTGACACTTGAAACTTTAAACTTGAAGTACCATCAGCCAAATATGTGGTGTACCACCCTAAGGTTGAAATTCATTTGCACGTCACAATATGATAATGTCGATAAGACAAGCTGTCAACTTGAAAGTTCGACTTTAGCGACATTTTCATTTGATAGGAAGTTGGATGAAAAGTGGTAGATCACTTATTTGAGCGACCGTACCTAGTGTAGGAGAGCGATGGGAACGTGCGAAGTGTACGGTGGGGTATAGAAAACGATCACAGCGCATGCCGTGGCTGGAATGTGCAACAATAATAGGGGCTTATGAAACTTGTCAATGTTGTTTTGAAAATGAGTCGTTATTAAACTTGTTTGTCACCGATGTTTGGCGAGTTACGTTGGCTCGTGTATTAAATAACTATGGACATTAGCTCTTAGTTCTTTTACATTCCTTACGTGTTCTGCTTAAACCAATTTATTTCCTTTCAGCTTAGTTTGGGACTGGAAACTTATTTTTTGTTTCACACTGTCAAAACCAGTTTTTATAATAACATCCATTTTTCCTCTTACTATTAGTAACAAATTCCTCAAAAAATTCTATATAATATTATTTATTTACTTCAGCTAAATAAGCGCAGCGGTTCTCGAGTTTATGCGCGACTAACAAACGCATTTCCTTTTTATTATAATAGAAGATAGAAGAAGATGATGATATTAAGCACTTGTCAGTCATTATTTGACAAACGCCCTTAAAGTTGCGTTTGTGAGATGGCAGGCAGCAAACGTCTATTTGTATGATGCACACTGTAATTTCTCCAATGGTATTGTTTACTGTATTATTTTTATAAAAGTTATTATAGTTCTTCAGAATGTTAAGGATGTATCACGTCTCCGACGTTGATGGGGGTAAAGATAACAAACCATTATTAGCAATATTAGTTACACGCTAATAATAACTATACCGGAGACGGGCGTTATAACTAACTGAATCTATCTTTGAGGCTAAGCATGAAATAACTTGGTGAAAACAATATTTTGATGGGAGATTTTACGGCGTAGATGGAGCCTGAGGTAACAAGACTTAAAGGCCACGTTTAGCATGACTGTGGACGTGTAGGTGGAAAGGGGAATCAAAATAGTGATGGGTTACTAGCCGCATCGCCTATAACTTGATTCCTGAGATTCTCGCCCATTCCCTCAATGGGCTAATAAATATAGATATAGATTAGCGCAAAAATACTACGGCTACTAATTCATGCGCACAACACAGTCGTCTACGTATATTGACATTTATTCATGCCAAAGATTGGTTGTAATTTTGTACAGTTAATTTTCATTCTACATTTATATTATGAGGAAGAAACGAGCAGAAAAGCTCAATTGATGGATAACATGTTTTCATTTTAGTCATCACCACCGCCAATATGGAAGATGCATCATATCTTCACAATTTGACCTCTGGTAGTCTCACTGATTGATTGAAATGGCAATACTTACTGCTTCTTAACGTCGAGATAAAAAAGCTAATTAATACTATAGTCTGGCAGCTAAACCACTGCAGCCAGATGACACTTCCAAATGTCATTTTACGAAATAATGATACCACATTTATTTCACTAGTGCTCGACTAAGGTCACGTAATGAATGATTTGATTACTGAACGAACGAAATATTTTATGAATGTCACATTCTTAGTCTAGTATATTTTAAATTAAACGCGATACTTTTGATGGGTTCAAGGTTCATATTAATGAACAAAAACGACTTTTGGATTTCCACTCCGAACTGCAACCAAACTCAAAACTTTAAAGGCTTGGTCCGCTAATTCGGAATAATTTAAGTTTTTAAGTAAAGTACAAAGATAGAAAAAAATATTAATGAGATCACAGTTGTTTCATTTATGGTAAAATGGGGAATGAGTTGAAAACTGGTAACTGATTTGACATGCTTCCAAATCGCGCTCTTACACTACTACTAACTAGAAAACATACAAAAAATCTTATTGAACAAATAATTTTATTAAAATTCGCTTTGAAAATTCACTATTTCAACATAAATGACGAAAAAGAAATTTCATTATATCGTTCATTCTTTCATTCACTACTAAGTCACATCACTATTTAATATTCGCCAAAAACTGACAACACTGAAAGTGTCATCTGGCTGCAGTGATTTATCTGCCAGACTATAGACTAACGTCTTACGTCGTTAGCTATGTTTTAAGTTTGTGATTTTCACTCATAACTATAACTAACCACTCAGGACTACACGTGATTAAGCCTCGGAGTGGTAGTTGTAGTTATGTTGCGTTACCTTCCTCAAGGAGAGGCTTTGAACTTTTAACCTCAAACGTGTATAACCTTATCGCTGTAATTATGAAGGAAATATCATTAATATTTATTACGAATATGCTCTCTTGAGCTTGCAAAATCAGGACATTGAAGATAACATTGAGATATTTATTCAGTAAAATCATATGTTGTTTTATTATACTACAGCGCCATAATTACCTTCACATAGTACCTTGTAGTTTTGAGTCATTGATCAATTTCATATAATTGGATTGGCTCGTTTCGCTGACGTTAAAGTGACAAGGTACTCATGTAACAAGGCAATCATGATGGTGACTAATAGTAGAGTCGAATGAAATATAACTATGCGTATGTACATACGCGTACACGTATTATAACTTTATATGTAACATTATCGTGATTATTCTTGGTCGTCGAAGAATTAACCAATAGTGTTATAAGGACTTAAAAAAAAAGAAAAAAAGAAAAGAGTTTTACATACATACATACATACATACATACTTAACAGTTCTGTATTTCATAATACACATTCGCCACTTATACCGTAATACCTTATTATAGATAGTTTCTTCTTCATCCTCTACATGAAGTAAATATATTTTAGTTATTTTAACTGTGATAACATTAATGTAAACAAACGGATAACTCACGTTTTATTACGTCGGAAAAGATCCGACAGTTTCGAATCATTCGCGATTCTTAGTCATGGTACACATGGGTTTGTCACGGTAGTTTTATGTAAAAAAAAACTCATCTTTACGGTGTCATAACAGAACTTAACCTGACCTAACATTTTAGACAATATTTTTATTTACAAAAATTGACTCTACAAGTCTCCTCCAGCCTTCTATCTATATCTCAGAGCGTAGTTCCTAATAAGTTTGGCGAAAACAATTCAGTGAGAATATACCATTTTTCATATCCTATAAAAACACGTCTGGCACGATCGTTTTGTTCAGTAACCCACACAGTAACTACACGTTTACTGTCGATATCGATCATATCTGTTTGAACTTGATCCAGCACTGTTGACCCCGTGTTTGGTAAACCTTTTTCAAGCAAGCTGTATGACATTCTCACTATTGGTTAATAACTCGATGTGCTTGGCAAGTTGGCAACACATTTTTCTACATTTTTTTTTCTAGCACAGATTATTTTAGAATCAGCGAATGAATATTAAAATGTGAAACACATGCTATTGCAGTAGGACTCGCGCAAGGTCGTCTAGATCTCGGCTACCGTCTATGTAGCTATTTCTGCCATTAAGCAGCAGTGCTGGCACCGTTGTGTTCCGATGCTGGGTAATCGAGTGAATTAAAGCGTAGCGAGACACATTAGTTGAAATCTATGATGTCACATCGCCTAGTAAAATAGTCCTTAGAAAATGGGAAATTTTCTGGTCGGTTGGATTGTATACGTCCCCACTTCTTTTCCAGAAACGTATCTTAATCCTGGCCTAGCCGGAACGCTAGAGTGCAAACGCTGCTGCATATCTTTGGTGTTTCAATTTACTTTTAAAATAATCCACAACAATACCTAGGTATGTACAATATTATAAATGCCAAAGCGTGCCTGTCTGTCTGTTACTTCTTCACGCTTAAGCTTAAACACTTAGGTACTTGACTGACATTACGTTTCCAATTTTGTCTATCAAAATTTGAAATGGACTCACGGTGATAACGAATAAAACCATTTTTTTATGGAAGTATATTTCTGCCAATTGTTCACATTTAGCGGGCTATAGATATACCTATAATTGTACATACTATAATTTTAAGATAAGATTACTGACACTCACTAATATAACCAAACAACGGATACACTGGACACAATTATAAGAAGCGCCGGCGTCACCTTGATCGCTGAATTCAGTGATTTATCGACATACCTTTGGAGAAGACCACACTCTACTTCCTTCGTTCTCGGATGAGTATAGCTAACAGTCCATTTTATGTAACATTTCATACCAGATTCAATATGAACAGAATCGCCATTGAACTTTGGATCCAACGCGTTCAATACGCTCGTTGATGCAAACATTCCGTTTCCAATCACCATTTCTGGCTGGTTGGCTTGATTACAAGACCATATAAACTCGGTCATCAGACGACAGTCGATTTCCATCTCGTCGGATCTATGCATGTTGTAGTAGACCCCAAAGTGACATACCTCGTCCATCCGAGGCTGGTAGTGGTTATGATACATTTGAATTTGCTGTTTCCTAGACACAAGTCCAAGATTGTACAGAGCTAAGCCGGCGAGGAGCTTTCTATAGCGATTGCGTGATGCTCTGTACTCGTATACGTAATCAGGTAGTCGTCCAGTGTAAACTGGATAGGGTTCTGGATTGTGTCCATAGGTCGAATAATAGAACTGCTTCGGTGGATTGTAGTGATAATGATGGATATGCGTAGGAATATTTAAAGCATAAACGTTTACCTGCTGGTTTCTTAGATAAACGTGGCTATTGTAGCCGCCGTGTGTAACAACACCTGTGTTGCCAGGAAAGCTAGGGCTCGGAGGATGAGGATACGATCCAGTACGTGGGTCTAGAACCGGCCTGCTTCCGCTGCCTGATACACCGGTGGAATTAGGATAACTATGAGTTCTGGACGTCGTCGGTTTCGGCTGTGGGTAAGGCGTATAAGTCGGTTTCGGTCGATAAGGTGTATAAGTCGGTTTTGGTTGGTAAGGTGTATAAGTCGTTACCGGCGCTCTAGTCACTGGCCTGCCACCGCCTGATAAGCCGCTTGAAGTGGGATAGACATGGGTTCTGGATGTTGTCCTTACAATTGGAGGTGTGTGCACCGTATGCGGTTGACTTGTCACGTGCCTTTCCTTCTGCTTATGCTTCTCATGCTTATAAGATTGGTGTGTTTCTCTCGCATGGGTCGCAGTTGGCCTTTGGTTAGTTGTTTTCCTAGACTTTGTTTCGACACTGACTAATATTATTACACTTGTTAATAAAATACAGAGTAATTTCGCGGTACGCGCCATGGCTGGCGGCGCTTATTCGTTTGAGCTAAAGAGAAAAAGCGTACGCTTCGGATAGATAAAGATGACCTTCAACTATTCTTAAATTCGATTAGGTTAGGGATTTATTTGCGGCGCTCCACAAAGTGCAATGGCGAAATTTTAGCGAAAGAGAGCATTAGGTAAAGAGCAATTGATTATAAGCGAATTTCTAAAAAATATAATCCATTTTCAGAAACCATTTCTTCACACTATTATTGTAAACATTATTACGACAGGTTAAACCAGGAAGCGAAGATATTGTCAAAAGCTTTGTAAAATATGGAGTTTAAATGAAGTGGCGATAAAGAGTAACCCTTGAGCTACGTCATTTTATTATCTTTCACTAAAATTTGATTATCGTATTTTAAACAAATAAACAGAAAACTTCTATTAAACCACGACATTACATTTTTATCCAATTTAAAAGAAGAAGATTTAAATTATACACTAGACTTGATTTAAGACCTCATCAAAAACGGGGAAATAAGTATCAACACTCTTTATCTGTAAGGGATAGGGTATTGACTATGTTCGAACATACTACACTAAATGTACTAGTATCGGACTACATTGTATTCAATTACACATAAATAAGTAGGTCTATTTGCATGAAGTGAATTATGGTCACACAGTGCACAGTGTTTTTATAGGTGTTCTATCATCATTTATGTAAAGGTATTATTTGTTCCGTTCCAATGAGCTACCTCATTGTTAAACAAAAATAAAAATAGAGATGAATTACTAAAATTACAACTATAATTACAAAACCTCATTTAAAATAAAAACCGAATGTACAAAAGATTTCCAATTTCCTTGCATATTTTCTCCGTATGTTCGTACGACATCGTTAGGAGTGTTTCCTGGAGAATTTTCTTGCAGTTCAACTGTCGAATCGTAAATACTGTGCGAGTTATTTGGACGATTTAGTCTTCTATTAAACGTAATTCCACACCTGAAAGCATACTGTTGCAAATCTGTGGTACCTATACGTTATTAGCAGTTCTGTTGGGCAGTGCATTTATATCGCAGCACACCTGCACCTTGTTAATTAGATGGTAGTGCTGGAATATTTATGACTAGTTGATCATCCACCTACCTACCTCGGTTGCTAATAAAATTGTGTCATTTACAAGTTGCATTGCCTTGTCCTATCTATACAAAACAATTATTTTCCACTTAGTTAACACAAGACGTGAATGAGAGGCAGTTCTTTAAAAAAGTTGCAGTACGCAGAATTGAGTAAAGATCGGGATGAGTGTCAAAAAAACCACCTAGTAGCTCGTACTCGTACGTTTACCTTTGAAGGAGAAACTTTTGTAACAGTTAGTTCTTTTGTCTATGTACAATACTAGTCGGTCGGTGGCTAATATCCGTTAGGGCGAGGGTGGCAGTTTTTAAATTAGGCATTTAAGCCTTACGTAGCTAACCATGACAAATTAATACGTTCTACGTACCAAAAATCGGTGTTTCAATTGTTTATTGTTAACTAACACAAGGGTCTCGTTAACGCTGAAACCCAAGTTGCGTCACGTCAATGAAATCAGCCATCAGTTTACTTGTTCTGGCAGTAAGCTATGTTAAGTTATAGACAAATAACTTATATGACGGGAGTTGCCCTTAGCTTAATTTTGCAATTATTTTTTTTTAGTTACTTTTTAAGGGAGTCGAGGGGGATAGTCAAAAAGCACACATCTACATCACGTCAACATTTGTTGCGTAGCAGGTTAAGGCGGGTACTCATCTGCGAGCTACGTTCACACTACGGTTCAGTATGCTTAGTGTAAGTTTTCGGTCACAGAACACGTCTCGGCCGCGTTTGCGTTAAAATGTCAAATACTATGAGAACAGCTTGTTGCCGTTTCGATCCGCAAGTGGCGCTGCAAATTATTCCATAGTAATTGAGACGTTTTCGTGAACGCGTTCGAGACGTTTTTATATGCGAAAACTTACACTAGAGGCTCAGCACGTAGAGTAACCAAAAACCAATGTGAACGTGGCTAGCGGCGAGCGGAACGACCGCCACACTACGATTTTTGGTTACTGTAACGTGCAACAGTTACAGTAACAGCTCGCAGATGAATACCCCGCTTTGCACACTATCACAGTGCGATATTGTTTTTAGATATGTGCGTGGAGAGGCCGAAATAAGTCCTCTGTCCAAGCAGGTGTTATGCCTGGGAACTGAAGTCCAAAATAAATTATTTTATGCATCCGATTTAAGACATCTTGATAGCGCGATGCAGAACACGGATGATGTCACCGGCTCTTGATGATGATGATAATTTGCACCGGGTACTCGGCGTAGCAGTGTAATTGGTCGGTGACAAGATGGCGCTAAGGTCGCCAAACACGAATCCTACTAATATTATAAATGCGAAAGTTTGTGACGATGTGACGATGTGAGGATGTGAGTGAGTGAGTGTGTATGTTTGTTCCTTCTTCACGCTAAAACGACTGGACGGATTTGGATAAAATTTGGAACGAAGATAGCTGGTACCCTAGATTAAATATAGGCTACTTTTTATCCCGGAAAATAGCATAGTTCCCGGGGGATAGCCATAAACGTTTCAATTGCTAATTCTATGCAGACGAAGTCGCGGGCAGTAGCTAGTGTAAACTATTTATTGAATGTAGGAGTAGTGCAAAAGTGAGTTTATCCCAGGAAAGGATTTCTTGCAGCTAACCTGAAAGCCTTCGTCTCAAAAGTTACAAGCGAAAAAATATTTAAAATTTTGATATCATGTGCGTAAAAAAGAAAGAACTAACAGAAGAATCTGATATAATAAAAATGTGTATTTCATTGGCTTGGTTATATAGGTAATGTTCTGACATACAAAGCTATATATAGATGCTCTAATCTTATAATAGGATTGAAACTTAGGCAGCGTTGATAAGTATTGGAGATAATATCTTTCGAAATTCGCCTTCCGTTATCCCTTCCTATTATATAACAGACGTTAAAAGTTTTCTAATACCGCCCCGGTTTAAATTCCAGGTAAAGACGAAAATCTCAATCAAACTTTGAAGCTTTTGAAGCGAAAATTTTTAGCTCGCTGCTCCAAAGTTTCGCGAAAACGTGACTACAAGTGGTCGAAATATTGGGGGCTTCGGTAATTTTGTTATTGATTTGGATCATCGGAAGATGAAGAAAGACAGAAGTTTTACATTTACGTCCTCAAGATGACGTATTGTGGCACAAAAGTCGTGCCGCCAAATAACCACTTTGGAAGTGATATCGTGTGTGTTATTAGTTCTGTTATATTAGTTTACAGTTAAAACTGATATTGTTCTTTGACGAAAGATCATTAGACTAAGATTCTATTTTGAAATTTCAGGTCTAAGCGCATAAATGTGCCGCTATCTAGGTGTATGATCACGCGGACAATATATAACATTGATTTTGTATGGAACCAGTCGCCAACAGACACGTCTAAGCAATCTAGGTGCTCAAATTAGACTGTAGTATCCATCTATAGGTACATAATTATAATAAAGCTGAAGAGGGTCGAAAGTCTGTACATGGAAGATATATAAAAAAAATAGGCTGGGGATACTTAGTATCTATAACAAAACACGTACCAACAGTTTTTAGAATTTTTGTCTGTTTATCTATTTATCTGTTTAGTCTGTATATTTGTGCGCGCATCATGTGAAAATGGATGAATGAATTTCGAAAATCACCGGCCAGGTTATAGGCTACTTTTTATCCCGGAAAATTGCATAGTTCCCGCGGGATAGCGATGAACATGTCGAAAATCGCAGGTGCCTCGAGTCGCAACGTATACATTATAAATTGCTTCAGTATCATAGAGGTGCACTAAGGAGGTATTTTCAAAATTCCCACGCGATTTAATATCGCATATTATAAAAAAAAAACAATTAAATGTCAGAACAGGGGTGCTAAGTGCCTGTTCAAATATGCATAGCAATATGTGACTTTTGTCAATAAATGAAGTCTACGCGGACGAAGTCGCGGGCAAAAGCTAGTTGTCTAGAACTTTCATAATTTGATTTCCGTCAACTGGAGTAGGATGAGGTTACATAGATTGTGAATGCAGTTGCAAGCGTCCGTGAATTGCGTTACACAATTTGGCCTTCGATCTGATCTCAAGAAATAGAATTTGCTCCCATCTTCTGTATTTCCGGATAGATAAAACCTAGGACTCTTCATGGCCAGAGTGAATTGGCTGTTACTGTACCAGAGTTATACTGTAGAGCTCATTTATACAAAAAATGTAGCGTAAATTTGTTTCATGAAACAAGTCGATCAAGTTCAAGCGGGAATATCTGAAAATAAATCTCGAATCTCGAGTGGTTTCCATAAATCTTTTATTTGTAGTTGCGGTTATATTTTTTTGTACTTTTTGGTTTCAACTATTTTGCTTACCTTTTAAGAGTAGAATTTGTATTTGGTTGAGCTTCCTCAATAGGTTCCGTTTCAGTATCTAAATAAATCATAATAGTTTTGAAAATTCCAATTTCATTCTACATTATTTTCACATTTGGGATTCTCTATTTTTTTTATTAATTCTGTAGCGTATTTTAATTAGCACCTACAAATAGAAATGAAATATATGAAATTTGTTTTTTCACTCTCAAGTATTTTTATACGACATTTTTTACAAATAAATATTCTTATTCTTCTTATTCTTATTCTTACTAAAGTAACTATGATTTTTGATAAAAGGGTGGATTTTTAACGTAATTTGTGTGCCATGCTTTACGTGTATTGCACACAAATTACAACGTCAAAAATCCACCCAAAACTAACAAACATTTTCAAACACATCGTGGCATAAGATGTTATCACAATATGCGTACCAGTCCGAACGCTAGCCTTTGGTAGTAAATTCCTGGTCGATCCGACATTTTTACTCTTTTCTCGCTCCCATATACACGATATAATAACAAGGCACAGCACAGATGCAAAACTAATAAATAAATCTACAGTTAAATTAGCATTTGAATCCTACTCTCAACCCGGATGACATTTCTGTGTGTTGTCTGTTATTTTCTGGGTAAGATTTTAAAATGAGCCTCCAGCCAGAAGTTATCAAATTTTATAATGCCATACACTACAGCAGGTTTCCATGACTATAACGAAACCAGGATATTACTCGGACCGTGTGTCGCAAACTCTGTTATGGCCAGAAGAGGTCACGTTTTGCTGACATAGGACCTTGCAGCGCGATGTGCATGTATTTCTTTGTGAAAATTTCGTTCAAATATTTCGTATAACTCCTAAGGTTACGAAGAAGACGTTTTGTCAAGTATTGGAAAGTAAATTTTTGAATCTCGCTATCGAATAAAAGGTTTCATTTTTAGGGTTCCGTACCTCAAAAGGAAAAAACGGAACCCTTATAGGATCACTTTATTGTCCGTCCGTCCGTCCGCCCGTCCGTCTGTCAAGACCCTTTTTCTCAGAACGAAAATAAATTTAAATTTCATATTAATATTTTAAATTTCAGCTTGATACCTCCACGCGTTCCTGAGAAAAAGGGTCCACTGCCCCTTGGAGCTGTGAAAAAATCAAACTTGTAAGCCAACGCAATCAAAAGATACAGCCGTTTATGCCGCAAATTTCCGCAACTCTCAAGGGAATCAAAACCTACAGGGTACTTCCCGTGAACGCAGAATCTTGAAATTTGGTATGAAGGTAGGTCTTATAGCACGGATTCAGGAATTATTGCGAAAACCGTAAATATGTATGTAAGTCTGTATTATATCGGTTACCATTATAAAGTGACCCCACACTGCGTACATTTTGCTTTGGAGCAGGGCTCTGCTTACACTGGTTTATAGATATTTATAGATAATGATACGGAACCCTCGGTGTGCGAGTCCGACTCGCACTTGACGGGTTTTTATTGTAAATAAAGTTAAGATAATTTTGGTCACCACCAAAATAGCATTAAAACTTGTTAAATATAGGAGACTAGGTAAAAGCTGGAAATGTGAATAATTTCAGCTTAAAATACGGGGAATGCTAAACTAGGAATATAAAAGATGCATGAGCACTTGCAAATATGAGAATTTTTAACATGGCACAGCAGAATTTTTTGCAAGTAGTAATGTGAAAATACCTAATCGATGTTGTTTTTTATCAATGTTTCAATGTTTTTCTTAACATTCAAGCTTCAGACATACATTAGATGAAATTTTCTTTAAAATTAAACATAATGAAATTACTATAACGGTAGTAAGCAATGTAAAGAACACAATCTGAATGTTTCTTCAAAGTTCTAAGCTTGTAATAGTACATTACTGCAAAGGCCGGGAAGTAAGGGGTTGCCGGCCGAGTAAGTTTGACGGCCGAGTGGTACACGAGGCCGGCATGATACGAGGGCCGGCAACCCCTGTTCCGGCCGAGGCTTGTATAATGCTTTTCTCAAACATGCAATGAAATAAATAAAAAAACTCAAAAAAAACCCTTAGAATGTTGCCGCTAGCGCGTGCATTAGGCAGCGGCCGAGCAGCAGCAGCTGCATATCCTCCACGTGCGTGTCCTCCAGCAGCGCGCTCCGCCCGCGCCGCGCACGACGACGACCACCACAAAACAAAACACGATCGCTTTGCAGGCCAAGGCCAGCCATTTTGTATGAAAATCCATTACATACCACTTGTCTAACCGCGCCCGCAACGTGATACGCCCCGGCCTATTATTTGGAACGTAAGGTTGACATTTCATTGCATCTTTGAGAAAAAGTAATTTTCTTACAACCCACACAACCTACTTATACTTAAAGAGACAGTGTACGGAGTAGGTAATTTTTCTATATAGCGACGAGCAAGTATAGTTACAAAACTACGAAAATGTTACAAGTTGGCTCAATTATATTTTCTTCCTAAACACGTATTAACTACATTGGCTATAAATCCGTAGTATCCTGCGGGAGTTTTAACGTAATTTATGCTATGTCATGCTGTAATAACGTCGAACTTTACTTGCTTAGATTTTGTAATTATATTAACAGCGTTTGTATGAAATTCTAATGGCCAACTCTGCGCTCAAAATATTTCGGACTAGCTCGGCCTAACTAACAACTTAGGGCTGCAGTAAAATAGATGAATAATTTGCCAAATTTGCGTTCAAAAGGATCTGCGGCCACAATTAATTTGGATCCCGCCCTTCCATTTGTAGTGGTCATCTTAACTCGAGAGAAATTGAGCAATACATTACAGGGTTCTTGACAGAAATACTTGGCGTGGATTGATATACCGCATGGCCTCAATTGAAATATCGGTGTACCATTGGATTTATGGTTCGGCTAAGTAAACCGAGGTAACAATGGTGTCTGTGGATGATTCGAAATTGGAATAAGGGGTTGCGATGTTTCTAATTCGAAAACAATACTGGTCTTCTTGAGTCAAGGAGCCGTTACTTTTTTATAAATGCTTGAATAATAGGAACAGGGTTTTTTTTTATTAGAATTCGAGTTTCTGCGACAGTTAAACCAATCCCAAAGTTTCTATAGTGCCAAGCAGAAAAGAAAGATAAACATTTTTGAAGTTGTTATTTTCAAAACATTTACACTGTAACTGGTTATTTAGAAACCAAAATACCCATAAACCACAAAACCAAATTGAGACAGTCGTACGTGATCGTGGGATCTGATTGCAGCCCAAGCAATTAAAGCACCCAACGGGCAGTCGAAATAAATCGCGGACTTTTAAAAACGGATAACATCAAACGACCTCTTAAATAACATATTAAAAACGTAACGCCGAAAATCGTAAATGATCCAAATGTCCCATTTAAAGATACGTACCTTAATAAAATAAAAAGCTTCGGAATAACATGTTGTCAAAACAGCGATTCTCTTTTATTAAACCCATTATTTCGGTTTCAAGGAAATCGTAAATCCTTAATGGATTTTCCTTGTTTCGCCTGATCATGTGTTGAGAGAAAAAATATGCGTTCGACGAGTAATACGTATTTTCCTACTCAAAACGTCAATATAGTGTCGGTCTGCCTAAATAATAAAGGTTTGACGGAGTCAACAGAGCCAAACTATTTACTTAGATTTTGGTTATTGTATGTATTATTTCGAAAAGCGGGTTTCGATACAATCCATAATATATATTATTTTATCACATCGGACCATGCCATGTAAACGAATATTTATTGAATACCTACTTTACTGTGCTTTAACCATTATAATGTACATAATATATATTATTATACTCCTAATTAAACCTGACTTTAATAAGTTTCACATATTGCCGTTAATGTGAAATTCGTTCATAACGAGGCAATAGTATTTATTATTAACATAGTGCCTACTTCCTAAAAAATGGGGAAATATGTACCCAACTCAATGTTACCAATAAAGTTAGAAAAGATCAAATTGATGTCCGGTGTTGCTACTGCTGCTTGCATAACTTCTAGTCTTGTCTTTTTTCTGAGTAAGTGTTACGTTGTTATTACGAATATGCCTGCAATATTGTGTAATATTTTTAATTTTTCCTACATCTGTTTTCTACTCTTTATTTTGGAACTCCAGACATGCGTAAAAATGCCGCTGGTAAATTCGCTTGAGTAGACACGGTCCTGAGGTACTTTGACAAACGACACCTAAAAATGCCACTTATTTAATAACGGAGTAACATAAAATTTGAATAATGGCTAAGGCAACATAAAGGCATTGTACAATTTCAGATGACGTTAAAAAAAATGAGAGGCTTAATGCGGCTATGTCCAATAAAGGAGCGGAACTTTTGTAGGATTATCCCTCTTTACCTCTTACGTCACGCATAATTTAATGTGCCACTTTTCTGTCTACCCTCATCTGCATCCTATAAAAAAGGGAGTAGATTATTGTCGAAAGATTCTGCATCGCTAATTTACTGTTTTAAAACCTTTCTCAGTGCATATAACGTCGACGGTCAACTGATTGCAGACAAAATAATAGTCATCATGTCAGCCGAAAGACGTCCACTGCTGGACATAGGCCTCCCCCAAGGCTTCCACTCGGGCCGGTCCTAACAAATGACAAAATATGAGTATATGATAATGCGAAGGATTTTTTTGCACAAAATTATTGGTCCTAAATTAATCTTGACCAGACATAAACAAACAATGATAAGAGGAGTTCGATTCGATTTCGAAGAAACGAATTTAAACTTTCTAAACTGTGCTGAAGATATGGCATCCAGTGAATAGTCGTTAACGTAGATAAAGTAAGCAATACCACTTTGCAGAAACCGAGGTCTTTCACTACAACGAAAGAAATGGTATCAAGTTTATTTACAAGTTATTTATTTATTTATTGCATTATAATCATGTCCTACATTAAGGTAAGTTAATAAGGGAGGAGGAAGGGGGGAGGAAGGGAGGATGGGGGAAAGGGGGGGGGGTTAAGATTAGGTAGGTAAGTTATTTCTTTAACCTGCTTTTTTAGTTAGCATTTGTGCATTGATAAAATCAGGCGGTACTTTGCAGAGGTCCATGTTCATTTGGTCAGTTAGTATATTGTCAAATTTTGCACTTGACGTTAAATCTCATCTCATAAGTGAGGAATTTAAAAAAAGAAACTATTTTTTTCTTAGAATTTGGAAATTTTGAGTTATTTTCACTCAGAATCAACAACACTACTGATTCTTTATGTAAAAAAAAAATATCCCCAGATAAATTTTGTTAGAATGAAACAGCAGTTAAGGGAACTCGTAACAATTTCCCGTTATTAATCTATCAATAGAATGCGCTCCTATAGTACGGTTTTTAGGAAATTGAAAATTGATGGAAGAAAATGTATCGGCAAATTTAATAAACTCGAGTTCCGCATACGTGCTTCAAACAGCAAACTGTCTAAAAGCTGCGCTCTACAGAATTCGAGGATGTAGAAATGTACATAGCATACGCCCGGGATGTGATTTATTTCCGTGTCTCGTCTGCTTTCTGCTTTGTTTACTTGCATTTTTTGGGGTATTAGCGAACCAATTTTGCGGATGGTAAGTATATAAAATAAACATTAAAACATGGTAGGACTGGTCCTACGCTCGAAATTAAAATTGGCTTTTGGATCATGAAATGTATTTCTCTTTTACTCCTTATACGTTTATAACGTTTTGAAAAAAAAATTGTTTCGTAAGTTTAAATAATAGTTTTGCATGATAGTTTTGGAACTAATACATAGGTAGGTACATGTGTTACTATGTCAACGTACCGAAATCAGGAAAAGGATTTAGGATTAGCTAATGGCCTGGTAACTAGTCATTTTCTTTTAAAGATAATTCATTATAAAGCCTTATACATAATAGTATAAGTAGTTCCGAAATATTTTTACTCAACATTATAAGGACACGGAAGCAGAATTTTAATTTCGATGAAATCTCATCAAATCACTACATAATTATAAAACAAAGCCACGCCTATCTGTCAATCTGTGCTAGATAAGATAATCGCCGATTTTTGAGGAATAGATAAAGTGACTCACGAGACAGATTTAGGTAGGTATATAATTTGCCAAGATTTTGAGCAAAATTGATGGAAGTGTCCGGAAAAACCAAATCGCCTGGGATGTATACAAACTTTAATTTTGTACGGACGAAGTAGCAGACAACAGCTAGTATATGTATAGATATCACTCACTTAAGCTAAGATAAGACATTTATACATTTTAGTTCACTAATTGCGTTTGTTCTTGTCCTACGTAATTAGCTGCTAGACAAATCACTCGGA
Organism: Pandemis heparana; assembly: GCA_963854515.1. Taxonomy (NCBI): domain Eukaryota; kingdom Metazoa; phylum Arthropoda; class Insecta; order Lepidoptera; family Tortricidae; genus Pandemis; species Pandemis heparana. The sequence continues at coordinate 11,534,869 of OY978013.1, read as the reverse complement.
CATCTTAGACAAATGCTTGCGATGGGGATAATGAACCTCTTTCTTATCTGTTCAAGACGATCAGTCATTCAGTGGAAGCGAGCGGTAATACTTGCGTTAAGGATTTATATTCCACTTAAAATATCTTACACGGCGAGCACTTAAACCGAGTAAACTTCGACGAAACTTAGTACATTAATGACTGTGATATCAAAATTACTGTATCGTTTAATACCATAATCATACTTCTTAATTCTAACCAGTAAGCGACATGTACACCCTAATTTCGGTTCGTGCAACAGTAATCCATTTGTCCTTAAGATAGGCATCTATTAACTAACTCCTAAATCCGCTCAACTTAAGGCAGCATTAAATGGATCCCTTTATTCGCATAGAGTCACGTCTCCAAATTTGTTAGCGAAAACAGATTTTACTCCAAACGCATCGCGGGGTAGAACACGCGACTATTATAATCTGAGCCCTTGTAACGCAAACCTTTTCTCCTTTCTATTCGAGGTCCTGTTGAATAGCGAAAGGAAGGGCAGGTCAGGGTAGTCTGGTGTACGAATACACTCAAGTACACTAATCCTCAGTAAATTGAAATGTAACGCCGAAGATTGACGTCGCAAAGTCCGCCGTTTTGCGTTAAATAATTTTCTTCGCGCTAAGTGAACTCACTAATTATGACATAGAATACTTCTGTCGTTCAAATATTGTTGTTGTTAACGAAGAACGACGAACTTTTACGATTTATACATAGATCTAAGCATTGAACTGCGAAGATACTGAGTATTAAGTATCAATATTAAGTGCAATGCGAACGAAACTTCGAAGTTAGGAAGCAAGTTTTAGCGCGTTAAAGCCATTTTTCGTTATTTAATTTTATTTTGTTGTTTTCAATTTTCGAATTTATTGTCCAACTACTGCTACTTCAACATATCATGTACTTTTTAAAGCCATTTCGTGTATTTAAAAATAGTTATGGTACTCGTAAGTTAATTGCTTGTTACATGTGTATCTTTGTTCACTTAACAATGTTCCCCGGATAAGCGTTCACAATTTATTACACAACCACTTTCTTCATTACAAAAAATGAACCCTTTGATATCCGAAATAAAATAGAATTCGCAAGTATTTTTTACAAGATTGAAGATAAAAAGTTCAAGCAAGAGGAAAATGATGGAGAAATTAATTATATTAGCTGTTGCCGGCAATTTTTCTTGAATTTGTTTTCATTTTTGGAGAGATCGGACTTATGGCTCTCGTCTTACTTCATTTAAATGTCAATTTGCTTTTAAAGTGTCATTCTATGGAACTTTCTAGCACAAACAAACCGCCATATTGACTATTGATGTTTGTTTAGTATTTAGGTAGCAAGTTCTATAGAAAGACACTTTAGGTAGACTTACGCGGACAGTTCTTTAATTATATAATATAGAGTGTCACGAAAACCATTAACGGTATTTCACAAAGGTACTCATCAAGATTATTCAGTCTGAGCATTCTTGCAAAGCTTCGATTCATAGATATACTACTTGATCTTCTAGATATCGAATGTTTGCGTGAATTTCAGAACTTTAAAGAATGAAATGATGATAATATTCCCGATGTACGTACTAATGTGCCGTCAAAACTCTTGACAAAATGTGAGCAAATGTATTTTTTTTTATTTTCGGACCCTTTTCGCCTTTGACTTTACGAATTGGTAAGCGGGTTACGTGTTACGGCAAAAGTTACGAATTTTTTAAACTGTCATGGCCTGATTTTTACTGAACTTGTTGTGCATAATCGTTTAAGGGCTAAAAAAGTTAAAGAAAAAATTGCGCACTAACATTGAAATACTATTGTGCACGTTTCGGGTAGCATGAGTTGACGCGTGCTCCTTACGCGCATATTTTAACCGAATGCGAATGCTAAAATATGCACCCAGATGTCCTAGATAATAATCAATTTGCTGGTCCAACTCCAAGCATCCGCATAAAACGTGCACCGATTTCCATTAGGTAGCCGTTTTGATTTGCCCTCGCTGCAATAAGGATGAACGTTTATTAAATAAACTTTGTATTCACCGGCGAATTTTCACTGTAAACACAAACAATAGCTTTTATTAGGGATCCGGCTTCCTTTATAAATCATGTTCTCCTTTCAGCGTTTGTCGTAATTTAATAAAAAGTGCCAGTTGATCAAATTAATAAACGTCAAATAGTCGGCTAGGATGCGGAGACAAAGTTGACGCGGACGATTGAGTTCTTTATAATGTTCAATGTATTATTATCAGTGTTGCCACAACTGAGTTCCCAAAAGGTACATATACAGCGCTGAAAAGGTACATTTTGGGATAAAAAGGTACATTAAGCATTTTTTTACTCAACTCTTAACACAGGTTCTATCGCTCTCAGTTTTGCCATAACTGTTTGGCGGCGGTTTATAAAATGTTACACATAGTTTTGGATTTGAACAAAAGGTACGTAAACTGGACCCCATTACACATAACACATTGGAGGCTAAAAAGGTACGTCAAATGTGTAAAATGTACGCTAACGGCAACACTGATTATTATGTGTAGAGGTAACACATAATAATACGCGTATACCTGTTCCATAGAAATAAATTGCAAATTATTTTAAGTATTACCTACTTATTTATTGTATCTAAAAAAAACTATTATTATTCGCATGGAAACTGTTTGCTGGGTCGAATATTGTTAATAAACCCTTTTGATGGTCTAGAATACATACATACATACATATCGTCACGCCTCTTTCCCACAGGGGTAGGAAGAGACTACTTGGTTCCACTTGCTACGATCCTGACATACCTCTATCGCTTCATCCACATTCATCAATCTCTTCATACATGCTCGTCGGTTTCGGGTACTCTTGACCTGGCCTTTTTCCAAAACGTCCCCAATTTGATCATGGAACGTCCGCCTAGGCCTTCCCCTCCCAACGCACCCATTCACACCCCCCAAAATATAAATAATTAATCTAGAATATATATAAATAATTAACGCAGACAAAGAAATAAAGAAAGAGTATTGTAATAAAAGTAGCCCTTTCATTTTCCTCCAAATCTTGCCACAGACGCTAACCGACTCTAATTAAATTACCCAAAATTACAAAAAAAGCGGTCCAATTTATTAAATTACATTTTATTCAAACCCTTCGCTGGAGAGACTCGGCGCGGCTACTGACGATAGCGATTATATGGAAGCCGAGGTTGTCCTGCCCTCGCTTGTTAGGTATGTACCGCTCTTACATTTGCAATTCACTCCGAAGATAATATTGTTCATGGAATATTAAAATGAAGGTTCAAGTTTTCGTTCTGGACCTTTTGAAACTCTCCGCAGTCAGAAATATATAGCAAAGAAGTTCGACACGGGAATAATTGCGAAGAAATAATGTATTCAACCTAATAAATCTGTGTAAAATTATCTTGAGATACAGATAAAAAATAATCGAATGTGAAAGTTTGGGAATCAATTACAATTCTTTTTTCATGTTATTCTTCGAAGTTTCAATTATTATTTTATTATTCAAGTGAAAACACTGAAAAAGGTTGAAGTTCTGTTACTCGATCACAAAATTTATTTTACTACACGCAGGAACTGCGGACTCGGATCTTCACAGTTTTGTTCCGGATTTCCAAATGCATAGTAAGTACCATCAAAACTTCAGAATTTTCAAAAACTTTAATCGTAAACTACATGGGCTATGCATCAGAATAACGCTGAATAACGCCATAAATAACATGGAAACTAAGAACACACCAACTTATGAATAATCATTCGTTCATTCCCTGGATATTTTTGATCAAATCCCTTTTTCACTACATTAGCAAGTGAAAATCGGGCGTTATATATAATTATATAGGTTTTACCATATGAGTCGCGAACTGCCACTATGCGGAATCCGTCGGCAATGATTGATGCTGTTGCTTTAATTAATCTTGCTCAGGCTTCGACCCACCCGGGTTGATTACCGTCTCAAGGCATTTGTCGCGGGTGATAGTGGAAGGTAATTTGGGGTGTATTGAGGGCGGCACCTGCTGAAATACCTTGTCGTCGAAAGCTGACTTGATTGAGGAGAGTTTTAAAGTAGTCTGCAGTCGCGTCTTTATATTCACTGAGCCTTGTAAAAAGCATTATTGTGATTACAACAAAACGGATAACTCACGTATAAAAAGCCGGAAGAATGCTCCGACAATTGTTTCGGACTAATCCGTAGTCCTTCTTCAGAGAGCGCTCGGCCCGGCGGCAGCGAAACGAACACTGCGCGCCAACGCTCTGCTTGCGCGGCTACTCGGCGCAGCTGACATCGGCGCACAACTACCCTCATTATTTTTTTTTAGGACTACAGATTAGTCCGAAACAATTGTCGGAGCATTCTTCCGGCTTTTTCTACGTGAGTTATCCGTTTTGTTGTAGTTATGTTTGAGTCTCACGGTAGTTTCATGTTAAAAGCATTATTGTGATTTGACAAAAAAGTGAATTCGTGAATGAGTGAAAAAGTGAAGTGAACGAAAAAGTCTTATTTAAGTCATTATTTATTTATTTATTTTGGCTTTTGTCCGGTGTTACTAACTGTATTTTTATGAATAACTTTCAAGTGCGAGTCGATTTGCACACGATATTTTATTTTTAATTTAATGAAATGAAATGAAATAATTTATTTTGCTTTAGACATGGTGGTTTAATTTATTTCTTATTAAATATGCACTGTTATAGCGGCTGTTGTGGCTATTATATCAGACTTAGGGCCTGTTTCACCACTCATTAACTGTCAGTTATCTATGATTCCGTCTCTATTTATTACTACGAAACAGACAGAGTCTAAGGCCCTTAGACTCTTTAGTGTGCCTACATTATAGAAAGAAAGAAAGAAAAAGAAAGAAAATACGTTACCGTTATACGTTACGTTGCGTTACGTTCGTTACGTTACGTTACGTTACGTTCGTTATCTATCGTTCCCTATTAAAAAAATACTCAATATCGTTTATTTCAGACAACAAAATTCTTATTGTCCGCAAAATAGAGGCATGACATTTTGTGCAATGTTCTTACATTGTACAAAACACACGTACGGGCAAACTGTTTAAAATAAGTTTACCTTCGTACACAGAGTTCGACAACAGCTTGTTTTGTTAACAAACAGAATAAATTTCGCGGCAAAGGTCAACACCCTGTACGTTTTGCGGAGATATTGTTGCTGGCCTTACACCGCGATATTGGGACCGTCCCTGAATACATTATACTTGAGGGTCCGCAGAGGCGTTAAAAGGACTCCGTGTCTCTATAGTTGTGACACACAAACGACAAAACTTGATAATAAAAGTTATCGATTGTCATCAGCATTACTTAGCATAACATTTTGTGCCCAGCTGTGTCGCTAATATGGTATATTTTGGTTTTGACAAAATTACTTTTTGCCAACTTTCTTGTGGTGCATTCTTCTTAGCAATTATGATTTTTACAAGGCGCTTAGTTATCAAAACGTGCACGCCATGTAGGTATTATTTATTAGCTTATAGTGCACTTCTTTGTAATTGGACAGTTAGAGAAGGATGCGCAGAGCGATAAACAGAGTCACTTCATTTAGCCAAAAAAATTCTTAAAAAGATATGAACATAGAAAATTGCTTTCAATCAAATACACATTTGTATGGCTGCTTGTAACAAAAGATATTTGCGAAAATATTGTGGTTAGTGCGGGGAAATATTATTTTTCTATTACATGACCCATGTAAAGTGGTTTTGTTTAATGCGCGAAAGCATTTATGTCCCTATTTTCACCTGAACGCAATACTAGTTAGTATTAGTTTAAGACCTCGTGCAACACCCACTGGCACAGGCCCAGATCTTCAGGATTAGCGGGACGATTATACGCAGTGACGTGTCGTATTCGTATGCGTCACGTTTTCTCACCGTTTCTTCATACATTTTGTTGCGATTCCGTAACGCCACCGTTTTTTAAGCGGCGGTGTGGTCGCACCCTAAGTTTGTACTAGTCGCATCATCATCATCATCATCTCCAGCCTATATACGTCCCACTGCTGGGCACAGGCCTCCTTTTAGAACGAAAGGGCTTGGGCTATAGTTCCCACGCGGGCCCAGTGCGGATTGGAAACTTCACACACACCATTGAATTGCTTCGCAGATGTATGCAGGTTTCTTCACGATGTTTTCCTTCACCGAAAGGCTCATGGTAAATTTCAAATGTACCTAATATCGCACATAAATAAATTCCGACAAACTCAGAGGTGCGAGCCTGGGATTCGAACCCTCGACCCTCTAATTGAGAGGCCACAGGTCAAACCACTAGGCTACTACGGTTACGGCTAGTCGCATCATTCTCGACTTTACCGCGAGCCGTCAAACTTCATAATTAAATACAAAACAATAAAACCGGCCAGGAACGGTTCCGTACCAGAAATACTCTGTTGTATGCGAGCCCCACTTAATTATTATTATTATTGTGATTTTAGGACTGTCTAGCTATTACGGTTCTTGAGGTCTAGCTCGGCGAGTGGTAGCCATGAAAAAGGGCTAAAATGTCACGTTTTTTGTATGGGAGGGATTATTATTATTATTTTGTTTTTATTACGGTTCTTAAGATACAGCCTGGTGACAGACGGACGGACAGCGAAGTCTTAGTAATAGGTATTTCTAAAATTTAATCTCAGTATCGTAGAATATTGAAATATGTTTTGAAGATTGACCATTAGTTACGTGTATACATCTCCTTATCCTTAGCAATCGCATTGTAGAACATCTTCCTACATGGAAACAGAAGCGAACTATAGTTTCAACATGTATAATTTAATTTAACCTAGGGTAGCATAGTGATGCTAGAGTCTGTATAAGAACAGTATCTCGTTTTCGGCATTGCCTTCAGTCTAGGCCAGGAGCTGTATAATAATACCACTAACCCAGTTTAGTGAATCTAGATTTGAATATGGAACAATGTAACTTCACAGGAGAGCAACACTGGCTTCCTAGTTGTAGCTTTCCGTGGAAACTATTATCCCTTAGAAGAACAGGTTCCAAACACTTGGTTATATACTGTTTCACCTGTTTTTATTTTATATGATTAACTAGCTTCTACCCGCGACTTCGTCCGCGTAGAATTAGACAACTTACGAACTGATGTTGATATTCTGCAATAATTATTTACGTTGCGACTCTAGACAGCTACGCCCTTTAACATGTTTGTCGCTATCCCGCGGGAACTACGCTATTTTCCGGGATAAAAAGCAGCCTGTGTTTTAACCTAGGGTACCAGGTATCTTCGTACTAAATTTTATACAAATCCGTCCAGTCGTTTTAGCGTGAAGAAGGAACAAACATACATGAGTGTACTCACTTCCATCGTCACTTTCGCATTTATAATATTTAGTGGGATTATTGATTTGATTATGATTATGTTATGATAGATTTAAGTAAATTATCTAATTTGGCCATGGTGCCTTATTTTGGAGTATCAGTAATTGCAAGGTTCATTGAGAAAGTATTATGTAAACCTGTATTTGCGCTTCTATTTGCTGGGTCGGGATATGTCCCAACACTTTCAATTCCGGTACGAAAGGGTTTTAGAAACCCGGAAATTTAATAAACGATCGTCACACTCCTACCATAGCGGGTTATACTTTGAGTTTGCGAATATTCCTTTTCAGACCTAACCTTACAAATATGTTAACTACGTAGCACAAATGAGATAGGGCAAAACGTCCCGCCATAGTCGTTTGGAAAATATAAGAGGTCGATTTTATGGCAACCGTAAGTGTTTTCTGACCGTAGTTTTCTTTTCCAATCCTGTTGAACTGCCCCCAAAGGTCGAGGAGCCACCTGCGACCGGCTATCTAGTCAAAAGTTACATGTAGATGGGTAATGTTGGACCCCTTATTATCTGAATACGGAAGCGATAGGCAAAGTTTGCCTAAATCGTGGTCATTACGGAAAATAACTGTCTTTAATATTTAAATTACACGGGAGTATTCAGCGAAGGTTGTAGAGGTGAGAGAATGGAAATAAAACTTATTAGTTGCAGTTCCGTGATTTAAGTTTTTGTAGCTTCAAAATGTTGCGCGTTATATCCGAACGTAATGACTGTACAACTTTACAAATAGATACTCGTAGTTGAGAATTCAGAATAAGGACTTTTTTATGTTTGGTTTGGGCCATCGCGAGCTCTCTAAAAATTTGCAAATAACTTTACTTTAGGAGAAAGAAAACTGCGTAATAAGTGTGGACTCATGACGAGACAAAAAAAACTGGATAAAATATTTACAAACAGAACTGAATCTTCCCTCACCACACGGAAAACATATTCCGTAATCGAATATGATGATTCGCCCATTTTCGGTGATATCCAACCTTACCCAAGCCATGGTTGTTGACTTAAGCCAAAACAGATTCGATAAGTGGCCATCGTTCTTGGCAGCCCTGCCCGTCCTGTGCACACAAACCCTAATACCTGCATAACGGTACGGCTGCGTCAAGAACATGCTGCGATCGTCAGATTGAACCGTGCTCGTAAGACGTAGTGTCGCGGATATATGGTGCTGGATACGACAGTATTTTATGGAGATCATTCCAAAATACTGGTGTTGCCGACATTGCCCTCAGAGTGTCTTCACTAAAATGGAGATGGGCGGGCCACGTGTGCCGAAGGGATGACGGACGGTGGACTCGAACCGTGCTAGACTGGAGACCGAGAACTGGCTTTAGGAATAGAGGCAGACCGCTGGCTCGTTGGAATGACGACATCGCTAGTATAGCAGGGAAATTGTGGAGGAGAACAGCTCGAAACAGAAGAGAATGGCGTGCATTAGAGGAGGCCTATGTCCTGCAGTGGACGTAAAAGGGCTGAAAAAGAAGAAGAAGAAGATTCCAAAATATGACGGAGTTTGAACGGATAAAACCTCAAGACTAGCAATTATGACACTTCGTCCGCGTGGAATTAGATTGAAAAATTGAATGTTGATAGTTATATATTCTACAATAAATTATTTACGTTGTGACTCTAGGCAGTTAAGACCTTTGACATGTTTATCACTATCCCTTGATAACTAAGTAATTTCCCACAGTCACAAACTTATTAACTTATATGTGATTGAAGACTTGCTAAAGACAGTCAGTATCGGGTGCTTATAAGTTCACTATAGGAAATAGAACCCCATAACGCACGAGTATAAGGCTTGTTACATACATACGGAATTTTTATACGGTTTCCGTACGGAATGACGTCAATTCGTAGCCCTGTCCCGTTCGCTGACGTCATTCCGTACGGAAACCGTATGAAAATTCCGTATGTTGGCCGGCCATAAGGTTCTACTGATTCATGGAATACACTTTACCCAACAGATAGTTCTCTATTCGTTGGAGTTTTCGATACAAAGCGAAAAAATGCTACCGGCTACGAGCGTAGCGCGTAGCAACGCATGCCAGCGAATGTTTTACAGCCTCTGTTTTTAAAAACTTCATTTTGTTACGGATAAACTTTTTCTATCTTTCTTGCAATTAGAATCTTCTAGCTGCCTCAGTCCGTGTTCTAGTTTGATTGATGACGCGGTATGTCGCGTGTGATGCGGGATCATCGTACTAGTGATTGATTGCGCATCCGTCCAGCGCTTCTTGACGTCGCCTCGCTAAACTACTACGTACCTGTATAATGAAGAAGCTGTATAGGCGCAAGAGATTAATAACAAGATTTGGAGTCATTACAGGTAAATGCGGAAGACTGATAGATCTACTGTCGCTGGATAAGCCTCAACCGCCATATTCTGTGAAAATGTCCATGAACTCAAAACAAATAACATAGCTACTCCGCGAGGGCGTGTAATGTAATGTGATGTGTATGTGAGTACCAAGGTAATTGGTCTAATTCAATAGACACATTCGTTAATTATCGTAACACACAGAATACGGCGCTTTAGACTCTTCATTGGCACCTCGCTGTCTCGCGCTCCATCACAATGGCATTCACCCTCTCTTTACAACTCCATATTAAACTTGTTTGTCAGAAATAAAGTGTAATTATTTCGACCAAATAAGAGAACTGAGTAACTCAGTCTGAGTTACGTTTGATTTGGTATAATTATTTATTAAAAAGCGCAATTATGCTCTCGTTTTATTTAAGTCTTTGTATTTTTCACACGTAAAAGTCTTCAGATGTGTTTGTTTGGCGGTGTAGAGGGGAGTCATGCAAAAAATTACATACATACATACATAAATCACGTCTTTATCCCTTACGGGGTAGACAGGGCCTAAGGTAACAAGAACTTAATGCTACGTTTTCATGATTATGGGCGTAAAGGTGGAAAGAGGATGCAAAAAAGTCGAATCCAATAATTAGTAAAGTTGAAATCTACGTCTTGTTACATATTATGTGGTAAAGATAACGGGAAATACTACCACCATCATCCTCGGTAATCGTGCCGCCACACTACTGTGTTCCGGTGTGGAGAGTAAGATCGGTTAAATAACTGGCTCGCGTGGTATTTTACCTTAACCCTCTTCGGCTGGAAACGTAACTCCGCAACTCTCTAGTTTTTTTTTTTTACATACTGCCTCCAACATAATCGGAGCCTGTTTGAACTATAATTCTACTGCTCGTACTTTCATTCTTTATACTGGATCTTTCAAACATGCATCATCTTTCTTGCTTGTTTAATGAGGGTGTTTTCCTCTCTAATCTAATAGTTTTTCTTAACTTAATATTTATATATTCATTTTTCTTCATGTGGGGAAATGAGTTCAAGCAGGTCGTCAGCTTTTTATTTTTCTCAAACTTGGTTTACATTCATTTTGGTTTTTATTCTAAGTCGTATGCATTTCTTAAAACTATTCTTCGTTTAAAATTTTTCTATATCTAAGTTTTGTTATACTTAACATTAATACCTCTAGTATTGCGTGTCCTTGTTGTTACTCACTTACCACCTCGATGCATCAGTACAATATAACGAAAACAATTGGTCGGATTTTGTAGATCTCAACATTACTCTGTTGATAGATTTACGTATATAACTGGTCCATCTGCGCTACAGCTCTCCAGAATAAAACAAGTTAACCTCTCTCTTTTGGTGATTAAACAAATCTGCATAATAATCAGAAACTCCCGTGTTGTAATAGCCCTTTGTTAGTCGACCAAACTTTCACTGGAGCAGAAAATTTTTACCTCCCCGGAGATACTTTTGAATGGTATCGGAATATCCTTCCACACTTTTAGCGTCTCATTATTTGAAACGATGAAATAAATTCGTCAAACTTTGTGACGCAGGATCGGAAATACTTAAAAGAGCAAAATTTACACAGAAGCTTAGGATTCAGACCTGTCAGTCATTTAATTCTTCTTCTTCTTCTGGTGCCATCTTCTATCGAAGGTTGGCGAAGTCATTTAATAAGGAAAGTTATAGTCATTTAAATTATTACAACTGTTATTATACCCTCGTCATTTTATTTTACAGCTTTTATTAAGCTTATATATCTCACTTGGTTTGTTAAGGTCAAGTTTGGCAAATCTGATGCATTTTTAGTGACCGGATTGACTTGAAATTGGGTATTGGGGAGAGAGAAGACTATGAGAGTAGTCGGTAAAAAAGTAAAGCCAGGATAAGAAACCTGCATTAGAAACGATATTTTTAACAAAAAAACTATTTTGCTAGCTCGAGTTGGCGCCGAACCTGTAAGAAAATATACCATGCTATAATAATATAATGACACTCTATTGTGAGTATGTTCGACACTACATAAATCGACGACACAGAAAAAAGTAAAGTCGAGGACATAAATATCAATATAGCCATCGTGTCAAATATAATGTGTCACTGACCTTATTGTTTGTGATATAAAGGTGTCTTTAATGTATTGGTAACTTACATAATAATATATTCATGCCCTTGGCTGTACATAGAGGAAATTAACAAGACTTACCTTTTATGAAAAACATCAACCCTTATTGCAATTACAATTCCTTTAAATAAACTAGGTTTTGTCAGCATCGAAAATATACTTAGCGGTTAAAAAACGTGACAATAATGTATGCAATACAGGTTATTTAGTATGTAGACTAGGCCAAATATTGTGTGCCGCTGAGTAATAATACACATAAATATGTCGAATGTGACAAAATGCGTGCAGAAAAATGAATAAACCTTTATGAGTAAGAAAAATAATAGGTCATTTTCATTTCATTCGTATAGTCAACGTCTGCGTCGTATAGTTAAATATTGTTTGTATAATCATAATATCAATACATAGTATAATTATGATAAAGTCGCTTTCCGTTGTCTGTCCCTATATAGGTATGCTTAGATCTTTAAAACTACGCAACGGATTTTGATGCGGTTTTTTTAAATAGATAAAGTAATTCAAAACGAACGAAGGCTTATGTGTATGATTCTACGAAGACGAAAACGCGGGCAGAAGCTAGTTAATAATATCCTTAATTCGTTTTTCCTTTTTCAATTAAGCTCCACGTAGCGCGAAGATTAAGGGAACAAATTATTACTGATGAAGATGTCTGCAACACGAGCATTATACAAAGTATTTTAATTTTAAAATTCTACAGCTCTCTGGGTACTAAGACATTTTTATGCTAACGTACTTTGGGAACAAAAACTATGTTTATAAATGCTTCGTAATTTTATTCAGTTTAAAACACGAGTTCAACGACATGTTAGCATGTAAATATTACACATGTTGTTAAACAGCATTAATACAAATATGTAAGTATATTGTTTAAAATTGCGTTAAATGAACGATTCAAAATCTAACAAATTCACCAAATACGCCAGTAAGTCTATAGGCAGTGTCTAATGCAGTATTTTATTTACTGAAATGTTTTGGGAGAGTATTATTCTCAATAAATACAAGAATCCAAGATGGCCAAGACAATAGTGTTCCCAACATAAATGTCAAATATCATGCCTTAACGAAAATAAACAACGGATCGAGCAATCGGAACCAAACGCTACCGTGGGCCTACTCGAATCGTTGTTCCGAATTGTATTGAAAACGTTAGGGATCCAAAGCGTATTCCTTTCGCCTATTTCAGCTACATTTTATACACGGATCTGGAGCAGAATATGTACCGGTTGCTAAAATTGACATCTTAATGAACATGAAAAAGTCTAGGTTTCTCTAAGATAGTAATGGAATTTTGCAAGTTGAAATGATATACGTTTATTATTATTTTATTTTCAGGGTATGCGAAGTTTTCCGTTTCATTAATCTTGGAGAAAATTCAGGACTAATTACTTCCTTAGTTAGTATTTTAATTGGTGTATCCCAGGGTACGGAATCATGATAAAACTCAGCAAAGCTATCTGGTTAGCAACTTCAATGTATACATGCAGTGTACACCATAATAATTAAACCTACGTTTTACCTACATATATCTACATCTACATCATTTCATCACAACGTAAAAAGAACTGGCCAGCGTAAATTGAACTTATACGCTTTTCAGTCCACGCGGAATACCCCCGCCCAATACTAGCCATGTAATGGAAACAATAACAATAAATAATGATACGGGAAGGAGCGGCGGATGGACACGACCGTTTACAGTGAAACGAACTGTACGAACCGATTGTGTACTATAAATGGGAGTTCTTTATCAAAAGCCGATCGTGTGCGTATCTTCCCTGTGACGGAGTTTTAACCAATGGCTCAAATCCTTTAGAAAAGATCGGGTGTGCCTTGAAAATATGAAGATAAAAACGATATTTTAGTAGTTTTTGTTTAATTTTTTCCTCTTTTGTTTATGCAGAGTACAAAATGACACCACTCTTTGCTACGATGTTAGAGATAAATACTCACAATGTTTTGTGTTAATTTAATGTACCGCAACTGCTGCGTATCTTTCGAAGACTTCCTCTTCCGGGCATTCTTGGTGCCAAGATGACCACTTTTCAGTATTTTGTAAAAAATATTGACAGATACACTATTCTTATCCAACAGCTAAACAAAACAAAGAACCTTTTTAATATTGTATTACTTATAATAGAAGACAATTCGCTTAAGGCGAAGGGATAGGCAAAAGCTCATAAATTGGTTGTTTTTGTGCATGTTTTATGGCGATAATACACAATTTGGGGTTTTGAAAACTGCACATTCTATAAAACATGCCTTGACTTAGAATTCACCGGCGAAAACATATTCCTTTATGTCGTAGTTAGTACAAAAATTCGTTTGCCCTAAGAGTCTCGAACATATTTTGTACAAGTTTTGCTCGGGTGAAACAAATCTGTTTGCTACCAATCTCGACGAGGTTACTCTAGTTAGTCATAATTAAAATTCCACGGTGCGTTCGCTTCAATTAGCCAACAAATAAGGCTTTAGAGAGTAGTACTGCCCTGAGCCTATGAAAAGGGCGAACGCAATATTTGCCCGCACATTCAATCAGGCGCTTTTCAATGTACAAAAAAATTCGTAAACCAAAAAAATGTTAAAAAGATAATACAATGAAATAATATTAAGATAAAACCAAAAATGTTAATAAAAAAAAAATAAAAAAATAATAGATAAATAAATAAATAAATAATTTGGATAAGATGTATGAAAATAATAAGAAAAAAGCAACGTTGCATGTTCGCTCGGTGGCGGCAGTGCGTAAGCGACGCGACGTTGCCAAAATTCGCTTCGCGTTTTTTCATATTGGTTTGGCTAAGCATGTTGTTTGAGTCACAGAATAGGCGCGAAACAGTGCTTCAAAAAGTCGTACTAGTTCGCGTCGCACGTAATACCTATATTAAGTTAAAAGTGATTATTTACAATCCGTTTTTTTGGGAACTTAGTGGCAGGATGGTTTGATACTTACTTGCTGTTTAGCGAACAAGCATGGGAAATAGGATTTTGGTAGGAATTACTGCATGAAAATTTTTGATATTTAAGCTAGTAGTACTCTAATGTATAGTCTATCATTAGAAAGAAGAAAAAAAAAGATATCTGAAGGTCGAAGTGGTCCCCAAACATGGATCCGTTATCAAAATAAAAAAGACCGCCATATTGAAATCTTTAGTTTTTCGACCGATTAATTTCAAAATCGATATCTGAGGATCCGAGTTGTCTCGAAACACGTATCCGTTATCAAAAATGACATTTTGAATCCTTTACTTTTTGGACCAATTGTTTTCAAAATCGATATCTGAGGATCCGAGTGATCCCCAAACATGAATCCGTTTTTAAAAATGAAAAAAGTGGCCGCCATTTTGAAATCTTTAAGTTTTGGGCCGATTATTTTCAAAATCGATATCTGAGGGTCCGAGTGGTCGTCAAACACAAATCTGCTACCGAAAATGAAAAAACTGGCCGCCATTTTGAATTCTTTACTTTTTGGACCAATTGTTTTCAAAATCGATATCTGAGGATCCGAGTGATCCCCAAACATTAATCCGTTTTTAAAAATGAAAAAAGTGGCCGCCGTTTTGAAATCTTTAAGTTTTGGACCGAATATTTTCAAAATCGATATCTAAGGGTCCGAGTGGTCGTGAAACACAAATCTGCTATCAAAAATGAAAAAACTGGCCGCCATTTTGAAATCTTTAGTTTACCGACCGATTGATTTCAAAATCGATATCTGAGAATCCGAGTTGTCTCCAAACACGTATCCGTTATCAAAAATGACAAAAGTGGCCGCCATTTTGAAATCTTTAGTTTTTGGACCGATTATTTTCAAAATCGATATCTGAGGGTCCGAGAGCTCCCCAAACACAAATCTGCTATCAAAAATGAAAAAACTGGCCGCCATTTTGAAATCTTTAGTTTACCGACCGATTGATTTCAAAATCGATATCTGAGAATCCGAGTTGTCTCCAAACACGTATCCGTTATCAAAAATGACAAAAGTGGCCGCCATTTTGAAATCTTTAGTTTTTGGACCGATTATTTTCAAAATCGATATCTGAGGGTCCGAGAGCTCCCCAAACACAAATCTGCTATCAAAAATGAAAAAACTGGCCGCCATTTTGAAATCTTTAGTTTACCGACCGATTATTTTCAAAATCGATATCTGAGGGTCCGAGTGGTCGTCAAACACAAATCTGCTACCGAAAATGAAAAAACTGGCCGCCATTTTGAATCCTTTACTTTTTGGACCAATTGTTTTCAAAATCGATATCTGAGGATCCGAGTGATCCCCAAACATGAATCCGTTTTTAAAAATGAAAAAAGTGGCCGCCATTTTGAAATCTTTAAGTTTTGGACCGAATATTTTCAAAATCGATATCTAAGGGTCCGAGTGATCGTGAAACACAAATCTGCTATCAAAAATGAAAAAACTGGCCGCCATTTTGAAATCTTTAGTTTACCGACCGATTGATTTCAAAATCGATATCTGAGAATCCGAGTTGTCTCCAAACACGTATCCGTTATCAAAAATGACAAAAGTGGCCGCCATTTTGAAATCTTTACTTTTTGGACCGATTATTTTCAAAATCGATATCTGAGGGTCCGAGAGCTCCCCAAACACAAATCTGCTATCAAAAATGAAAAAATTGGCCGCCATTTTGAAATCTTTAGTTTACCGACCGATTGATTTCAAAATCGATATCTGAGAATCCGAGTTGTCTCCAAACACGTATCCGTTATCAAAAATGACAAAAGTGGCTGCCATTTTGAAATCTTTAGTTTTTGGACCGATTATTTTCAAAACCGATATCTGAGTCCGAGAGCTCCCCAAACATAAATCCGTTATCAAAAATGAAAAAAGTGGCCGCCATTTTGAAATCTTTAAGTTTTGGGCCGATTATTTACAAAACTGATATCTGAGGGTCCGAGAGGTCCCCAAACATAAATCCGTTATCAAAAATGAAAAAAGTGGCCGCCATTTTGAAGAAATCTTTAAGTTTTTTGCCGATTATTTTCAAAATCGATATCTGAGGGTCCGAGTGGTTGCCAAACACAAATCTGCTACCGAAAATGAAAAAACTGGCCACCATTTTGAATTCTTTACTTTCTAGACCAATTGTTTTCAAAATCGATATCTGAGGATCCGAGTGGTCCCCAAACATGAATCCGTTTTTAAAAATGAAAAAAGTGGCCGCTATTTTGAAATCTTTAAGTTTTGTACCGAATATTTTCAAAATCGATATCTAAGGGTCCGAGTGGTCGTGAAACACAAATCTGCTATCAAAAATGAAAAAACTGGCCACCATTTTGAAATCTTTAGTTTATCGATCGATTGATTTCAAAATCAATATCTGAGAATCCGAGTTTTCTCCAAACACGTATCCGTTATCAAAAATGACAAAAGTGGCTGCCATTTTGAAATCTTTAGTTTTTGGACCGATTATTTTCAAAACCGATATCTGAGGGTCCGAGAGGTCCCCAAACATAAATCCGTTATCAAAAATGAAAAAAGTGGCCGCCATTTTGAAATCTTTAAGTTTTGGGCCGATTATTTTCAAAACCGATATCTGAGGGTCCGAGAGGTCCCCAAACATAAATCTTATCAAAAATGAAAAAAGTGACCGCCATTTTGAAATCTTTATCTTTAAGTTTTGGGCCGATTATTTTCAAAACCGATATCTGAGGGTCCGAGAGGTCCCCAAACATAAATCCGTTATCAAAAATGAAAAAAGTGGCCGCCATTTTGAAATCTTTAAGTTTTGGACCGATTATTTTTAAAATCGATGATAGTCCGAGTGGTCATCAAACACAAATCTGCTATCGAAAATTAAAAAAACAGGCTGCCATTTTGAATTCTGTACTTTTTGGACCAAATGTTTTCAAAATCGATATCTGAGGATCCGAGTGGTCCCCAAACAAGAATCCGTTTTTTTAAATGAAAAAAAGTGTCCACCATTTTAAAAACTAGTTTTTGTACCGATTGTTTTCAAAATCGATATCTTACGATCTGAGTGGTTCCCAAACACGTATCCGTTATACAAAATAGAAGTCATCACCATTTTGAAATGTTTAGTTTTTGAACAGATTGTTTTCAAAATCGATATCTGAGCTGGCGGCCACTTTTTCCATTTTTGATAACGGGTTTATATTTGGGGACCACTCGGATCCTCAGATATCGATTTTGAAAGCTATCCATCTAAAAACTAAAGATTTCAAAATGGCGGGCACTTTTTTCATTTTTGATAATGGATTCATGTTTGGGGACCACTCGGACCCTCAGATAATGAATTTTAAAACAATCGGTTCAAAAAGTAAAGATTTCAAAATGGCGGTCACTTTTTCCATTTTATATGACGGATACGTGTTTGGGAACCACTCGGATCGTCAGATATCGATTTTGAAAATAATCGGTCCAAAAACTAAAGATTTCAAAATGGCGGGCACTTTTTTCATTTTTGATAACGGATTCATGTTTGGGGACCACTCGGACCCTCAGATATCGATTTTGAAAACAATCGGTTCAAAAACTAGAGATTTCAAAATGGCGGTCACTTTTTCAATTTTATATAACGGATACGTGTTTGGGAATCACTCGGATCGTCAGATATCGATTTTGAAAACAATCGGTACAAAAATAAAAAAAAATCAAAATGGCGGCCACTTTTTTTCATTTTTAAAAACGGATTCATGTTTGGGGACCACTCGGATCCTCAGATATCGAATTTTAAAACAATCGGTTCAAAAAGTAAAGATTTCGAAATGGCGGTCACTTTTTCCATTTTATATAACGGATTCGTGTTTGGGAACCACTCGGATCGTCAGATATCGATTTTGAAAACAATCGGTCCAAAAACTAAAGATTTCAAAATGGCGGGCACTTTTTTCATTTTTGATAACGGATTCATGTTTGGGGACCACTCGGACCCTCAGATATCGATTTTGAAAACAATCGGTTCAAAAACTAGAGATTTCAAAATGGCGGTCACTTTTTCAATTTTATATAACGGATACGTGTTTGGGAATCACTCGGATCGTCAGATATCGATTTTGAAAACAATCGGTACAAAAATAAAAAATTTCAAAATGGCGGCCACTTTTTTTCATTTTTAAAAACGGATTCATGTTTGGGGACCACTCGGATCCTCAGATATCGAATTTTAAAACAATCGGTTCAAAAAGTAAAGATTTCGAAATGGCGGTCACTTTTCCATTTTATATGACGGATTCGTGTTTGGGAACCACTCGGATCGTCAGATATCGATTTTGAAAACAATCGGTCCAAAAACTAAAGATTTCAAAATGGCGGGCACTTTTTTCATTTTTGATAACGGATTCATGTTTGGGGACCACTCGGACCCTCAGATATCGATTTTGAAAACAATCGGTTCAAAAACTAGAGATTTCAAAATGGCGGTCACTTTTTACATTTTATATAACGGATACGTGTTTGGGAATCACTCGGATCGTCAGATATCGATTTTGAAAACAATCAGTCCAAAAACAAAAGTTTTTAAAATGGCGGCTACTTTTTTCATTTTTAAAAACGGATTCATGTTTGGGGACCACTCGGATCCTCAGATATCGAATTTGAA
Organism: Pandemis heparana; assembly: GCA_963854515.1. Classification (NCBI taxonomy): domain Eukaryota; kingdom Metazoa; phylum Arthropoda; class Insecta; order Lepidoptera; family Tortricidae; genus Pandemis; species Pandemis heparana. The sequence goes on along the minus strand of OY978013.1, from coordinate 11,515,451 downwards.
AACAATCGGTTCATAAAGTAAAGAATTCAAAATGGCGGCCAGTTTTTTCATTTTCGATAGCAGATTTGTGTTTGACGACCACTCGGATCCTCAGATATCGATTTTGAAAATAATCGGTCCAAAACTCAAAGAATTCAAAATGGTGGCCACCTTTTTCATTTTTGATAACGGATTTATGTTTGGGGACCTCTCGGACCCTCAGATATCGGTTTTGAAAATAATCATTGGAAAAACCATACCTTATTCTGTACCTTTCCCGCACACGTTCAAGTTTTACTTTATTCTGCAATAATAATTTACGTTGCGACTAGACAGACTCTGGACACCTTTGACGTCACGTTCATCACTATCCCGCGGAAACTGCAATTTTCTGGGATAAAAAGTAGCCTGTTTTAATTTAGGGTACCGTCTTCGTTCCAAATTTCATCCAAATCCGTCCAGTTGTTGTAGCTTGAAGAAGAAACAAACATACATACACACTCACTCACATCGTCACAAACTTTCTCATGTATTATATCACATACATACATAAATAACGTCTCTATCCCTTGCGGAGCAGACAGAGCCCAAGGTAACAAGACCTTAAAGGCCACGTTACGAATGCCGAAATGTTATTTTTTTTTATTATTTTTGCAAAATCTGATTTGAACATTATGATGTGTCTGTGTAGGCAATCGGAAAACTAAAGCAAGCGCCATCTACTAACATCACAATGCAATATTTCAATCCATCAGCCCGCGCCCATTCGCATCGAGTTCACGCGTCGATTATTTAACAGATGTCGCGTTGATCGGACTGCTTGCCACGTCACAAACGGGCAAGGTCATTTGCCTATCCCTTCGCCTTAATAGGTATTGTCAAGAAAAATAGAGGTGTAAAAATATCTCGGCTATTTTATGTAAAAAATGTCCCTTTTTTCTGAAACGCTTTTGAATCTATGTTTAAAATCTTATTGCCTTTTAATTTGTTTCTTTGACATTTTGTCTTTGTTTTATACTTACTGCCAAAACGTAAATTATAATTTTGCCACAAACAGATTTAACGTTTTTTCAATCCACTTCTGTTTAAATATTTTATTGAATCAGGCGTTACTTTGCGGAGGTCCATTTCAATGAACACAAAATATTTACCTTGCTACTCCGCTACTTACGTGCAAGATAACCAAGCTTGTGCGAAATATATACGTTTTGCATGCAAGCCCTCCCACCACTACTGCCACACAAAACGCACACAAATCCCACAAACTTAATTAATCCTATCACCACACAAACACTGACGCGCGTTTCGATCCCTCTACGGGATCATTCTCAAAGTCAGAGCACAACCGATGCACATGCGAACCAACGTCGTACTAATTTGTAAATCTATAAATAAACTAAATGTACCCACATTTATATATTTCCAAACTACCCTCTTATCTATAATTTTTCGTATTTTTCGTTGTTTATTTTTCGTGATTTTTCGTTTTTTTCGTAGAGGGATCGAAACGCGCGTCAGTGTTTGTGTGGTGATAGGATTAATTAAGTTTGTGGGATTTGTGTGCGTTTTGTGTGGCAGTAGTGGTGGGAGGGCTTGCATGCAAAACGTATTATATTTCGCACAAGCTTGGTTATCTTGCACGTAAGTAGCGGAGTAGCAAGGTAAATATTTTGTGTCCACTTCTGTTTGTAATAGTTATGATAAAATCATCGTGTTTGTTTTAAAACACAAGCTTTCATCCCTCAATCGCGATAAATTACTTCGCCAACACCTTTATAATGCTCGTAAATTAGATTGTTTGCCAAATTAAAACCGTAAACAAGCAAAATTCAATTTGACCCGGTGTAATCAAGGAACTTACACTGGGAATTATAATGGACCTTTTCGCAGCTTGCTCGGCTAAATCAAATATAAACTTCCGACTCGTTTTCAAAGTGTAATGAACTAGAATGGAACCCACTTACGATGTCCGGGCGGAGTTTTTAATTCACTCGGGTAAATTACTGTATTAAGACTGGTCGAGGACATTCTTGACTTGTAAGAGAACGAAATTGGTGAGAAACATCTGGTTGTTGCTCTAAATTACAGAATAAACAAATTGAAGAAGGGACAGAGGTCTGTGTGAATATTTTTGTTCGCCACCGGAAATTGCATGGTTTAATTGGATTAAGTTTGGTATCAGGTAAAGTACTTAGTTTAAGTCTAGATAGAAGGATCAGATAAAATGCATATAAGTACAGAAATACACTTACAAAATACAAGTTTTACTTGTATAGGTACATGTTGTTAATGTGTAAGGGTGCGACCAAACCGCCGGCGTATAGGTACGCAGTGATGTGTCGTATGCGTCACGTTTTCTCACCGTTTCTTCATACATTTTGTTGCGAATCCGTAACGTCACCGTTTTTTAAGCGGCGGTGTGGTCGCACCCTAATGCAAATAAAACGCTTGCTAATTTGTATACCCATAATCCATGGTAGCCTAGTGGTTTGACCTGTGGCCTCTCAAGCAGAGCGTCGTGGGCTCAAATCCCGGGCTCGCACCTCTGAGTTTTTCGGAATTTATGTGCGAATAATTACAATTACATTTGAAATTTGTCACGAGCTTTTCGGTGAAGGAAAAAATCGTGAGGAAACCTGCACACATTTGCGAAGAAATACAATGGTGTGTGTTAAGTTCCCAATCCGCACCGGGCGCGCGTGGGAACTATAGCCCAAACACTCCCATACACGGAGGAGGCCTATGCCATGAGGCACGCCGAATTACGCGACAATTTAATAAAAAATAAAAAACCACAACAACAACAACATTGAACTTACTGAAATTGTAGCGAATTCGGAATAAAAAGGCTATTAAAAAAAAAATATAATAATTCCGGGAATTTTATTATGCTGATTAACTTCCATGCTGGTGAGAAAAGAAAAAAACCAGTACCAGTACCAGTTGTTCCTCTTCCCGTGCAGATGGTGAAAGTCCATCGAGGGAATGGGTAAAAAATCATAGCAATCATGTTATACGCGACGCGGTTAGCAACCCATCACTATTTTGATTCCATTTTCCACCTATACGCCCACAATCTTGCTAAACGTGGCCTGTAGGTATTGTTACCTTAGGCTCGGTCTACTCCGTAAGGGATAAAAACGTGATTTGTGTACATGTATATGTATATAAAGTCGTCGTAAAATAAAAGGCCCGTTTTGACATTTGTCTTCCCGACGTAACTAGTGATGTCACCGTACGACTCTGTACTCGATACTCACGATAAATCGATTCAAGTTTGCATTAGTATTTGATCGATTTGATTATGTATTGTAACTTAACTTAAATTGATATTGTAGGTATTTTGAAATGATACTATTTTAGGAAAGGTCAATTTTCTTTCATTTAATATTTTTGTTACAAAAACATTCACTCGATCACAAAAAAAATCGATGATGAAGACGAGCCATTCTATTGAAATCAGTGTTGCCATTGTTTACAGTTTTGAGCTTCAAGGTCATAATTTTCAGTAAAGATCACTACACAGCTGGTGAAATTCAGTAATTAATTGGTCTAAATAAAATAAATATAAACGGCCAAGTGCGAGTCGATCTTAAAAAAAATATCTAGATCGATTTATTTTTTCCTTAACCGATTATTAATAGTCTGTGAATAATATGAAAAAATCGTTATGCACAGCACTTAGCCGAGTGAGCGATACCCATCAATGAAAAATGCAATTACCTTCAGAACATTTCGATCGGTAAAAAATAGAGAACTTCATGGGCGTGAACTGTCAAAACGGGCCTTTTAAATTGTGACGACTTTAGGTATATATTTTTATTATTGTACACGACAGCGAATTCTAGGTGACTATCAAAGTAGTTCAGCCACTGAACAAGAGATTTATGCTTTCTCGAATACAAATACGTACATAAACAAATCATACCTAATAATAATATTATAATCAATAAATAAATAAATAAATAATAAATAAATATCATGGGACAAATTACACCAATTGACCCAGTCCCAAACTAAGCAAAGCTTGTACTATGGGTACCAGGCAACGGATAAACATACACAATATAATGTAGATAAATACATACAACATCCATGACTCGGGCACAAACATTCGTATTCATCATACAAATCTCTGCCCCTGCCGGGATTCGAACCCGGGACCTCTAGCTTCATAGTCAGGGTCGCTAACCACTAGGCTATCCGGCCGTCAAAATCGAATTATTGTGAGACTTTCTCAAATATGAGACATTTATATCAATTTTCCCCTCAAATTAATTCCATAGAAGTGTAACAAATTTTATCGATATTGTTTGAGCCGTTTTTGACATCTCAAAAGGTATCCAGAAGGTCGTAGCCCGAATGTATACAAATATTACTCGTTTAACAGTGAAGGACAGGATAACCTGGAGATGTCAAGGTTATTCTCAAAGCAGGAGCAGTTACCAAGCATTTGACGTACAAAAAACATAAATTCAACATGTCGAGATCGTCCGACAAGGAGAATGGGGGTCGTGGGCTCGTCTCCTGCGCTAAATTCATATAAAAAACGTGACGGGCCTACCAATGGGCAATCCTGCGTGTAAAAAGGAATTAAATGGGATTATACATAAGTGAGGTAAATATTTGGCCGGCCACGGAAGCCGGGCAGCGGATATGCCATCAAAAAGAGGCTTCCGATAAATAGAGGTAAATCAAATGATTGTCCATTTTCGTGTGGCCTCTAAACTTTCGATGCTAGGTTATATAGGTACATACAAACATACATACATAAATCACACAATCTTTATCCCTTACGGGGTAGACAGAGCCTAAGGTTACAAAACTTAAAGGCCACGTTTAGCATGGTTATCCTACTAATCCTACTAATATTATAAATGCGAAAGTTTGTGACGATGTGACGATGTGAGTGAGTGAGTGTGTATGTTTGTTCCTTCTTCACGCTAAAACGACTGGACGGATTTAGACAAAATTTAGTACGAAGATGGCTGGTACCCTAGATTAAAACATAGGCCACTTTTTATCCCGGAAAATTGTATAGTTCCCGCGGGATAGCGGTAAACATGTCAATTGCTAATTCTACGCGGACGAAGGCGCGAGCAGAAGCTAGTATTATAAATGCGAAAGTTTGTGAGTGACGATGTGACGATGTGAGTGAGTGTGTATGTTTGTTCCTTCTTCACGCTAAAATGACTGGACGGATTTGGATAAAATTTGGAACGGAGATAGCTGGTACCCTAGATTGAAACATAGGCTACTTTTTATCCCGGAAAATTGCAGTTCTTGCGGGATAGCAATAAACATGTCAATTGCTAATTTTACGGGGATGAAGCAGAAGAAGAGCGGGCAGAAGCTATTATAACATTTCATCGAGCTTGTGGAACAATTTTGGTGTGAGAGTCGTACAACCTCCTTCCCTAGTAGAGTAAGTAAGTAAGTAAACTCTTTATTGTGCAAGATAAACATAAGACAAATACAATTGAAAAAACACAGACACAAGAGATCCCTTTAAGGGATCTCTTCCAGTCAACCTTTGAGTGGATGAGAGGAGTATTTATATTTGGGACAGACGAGTGAGTTTAAAATTGCAAATACTGAGTGTAGGGTATCAAAGGGGGAAGACTAATGTTTGAGCCGGTGCATCCTGGATAAAAATTGTATTTGTAATTTAGTTGATTTTGGCTACTAATTAACTGGACGTGGTTTGATTACTCTAGACTCCGTTGAATTCCCAAGGACGCGCTTCAATGTCTCACTCTGCCCGGCTAGCACGACAGCGCACAAGAGTCGCGTCGCGCGCGAGATAGATTGTCCGTCTTTTTCTTACTGTTCGTTCTAGAAAGAGACGGGCAATCTATCTCGCGCGCGACGCGACTCTTGTGCGTTGTCGTGCTAGCCGGGCTGGGGGCTATATCCTAGGGCGGGCAGTGTTCGTCACCTTATACACCCGTTGCTCCTCCTTTTGCCTCGATCAGGCAGATGCTTATAGCTCATTCTCCAAAATATAAAAAAAAATCTAGCACTGAACAACGACTATAAATAAAAATCTCTACATTGGGGGAAAACATTAATAAAATCGATGGACCTATATTTAAAAAAATACATTTGAAAATTGTTACCATTTTACCAAAGACTAAGCGTGGTAGAAACTCAACAGTAATTCATGTCACCCCCCTCCCCCCATTTAACCCATCCCGATAATTAATGAGAAATGCAATACCTAACTTTCGGTAGGTATTGTAGTCGAAACAATTTTCTACTTTATTACCTTAGACATAGGACTGTAATGGCAACAGTGGGAATTTTCCTTCAATGGCGTGGCAGTGTACGATAACAGACTTTTCTCTATTTCAGACGATTAATCAACTTCATCAAGTAAGAGCAATAAACTGAATAGTCTTATTGAGCTTGGCATTTCACAGCTGTATTAGCCGATTATTTATTTAGCGAATTACTTCGTAATGTAATAATCAGAAGCCAAAACGTTAATAGTTAGTTGTAACGGGCTATTTATTTTCCGCAACTCGACGAAGACTGCGCTTATTTTGCGCGGTTGGCTGTAGGCCCTATTCTTGCCAGCCGAGCTCTTGTAGGAAGCCTAGCAGATTCTTTACGTTGCCAACGACTTCCTGTAGCGATCCTGGTGAGCCGAGGTGAAGCCAAAACGTCGTTTATAATTTTATCTCGTATTGAAGACATGTCCGATTGTTTTGCGACAATGTTTCAAAACGTGTGAGAAGCACTTTTCCCTTCGATCTTCCTAAAACTAACCTAACTCCCAACCCCTGCTCAAGAATACTTATAACTAACTAGCTGTTGCCAGCGACCTCGTCTGCAAAGAATTCGTTTATCACTATCCCGCAGGAACTACGCAATTTTCCGGGATAAAAAGTAGCCTATGTGCTATTCCAGACTTTTCTCTATCTATGTGCCAAATTTCATCCAGATTCGTTGGGCCGTTCTGGCGTGATTGAGTAACAAACAAACATCCATCCATCCATCCATCCATCCATCCATCTATCCATCCATCCATCCATACTTTCGCATTTATAATATTAGTTAGATTTACTGCTAGAAATAGATAACTATATTTAGGATTGACTAGCGACCCGCCCCGGCGACGCACGGGTGCAATTTTATACTAACACGGCGCTGTCACAATTATCATTATTACCAATTTACATAAAACCTAGGCAAATTATAAACCTTAACCTTCCTTATGAATTAACCTAACTGTTGATAATAACCGCACGAAAATTCATTCTACTGAACAACTGCTTTGAAGTTTATCACGAACAAACAGGCATACAAGGCGGAGGACTTTGTTTTATTTTATAAGATGTAGTAATCTAATCTAACTAATATTTTAAATGCGAAAGTATGGATGGATGGATGGATAGATGGATGGATGGATGGATGGATGTTTGTTTCTTACTCAATCACGCCAGAACGGCCTAACGGATCTGGATGAAATTCGGCACATAGATAGAAAAAAGTCTGGAATAGCACATAGGCTACTTTTTATCCCGGAAAATTGCGTAGTTCCCGCGGGATAGCGATAAACGAATTCTTCTGGCAACAGCTAGTACGCAATAAATACAAAAACCAGTGTAATCTTTGGTTTACCTAGTATCCAAGAATAATCCTATTTTTACAAAATACATCTAAACGATTGGGAAATGTAAAATATACCAAAGAGTATGATTTCGTAATATAAAATGCGTTTGTTTGGCTCCCTCAACAGGAAATCCAATGTTATGTTACGCGAGTCTAAAGTAAACACGCGTAACCTGATATCAATGGAAAGTAATATTGACAAGAAAATGTTTAACATAGGTACGACGCAAACGTAATAAAGCGAACAGAAAGTATAAGTAAAAACAAAAATACTTGCCTAATTCGTATGTTGTCTAGTAGGAGTAGCCACTTAATTAAACTGACTTTAACTGTAGTTAAGAGAACAGAAAACATAACCAGGGATTTATATTTTCTCTTCATAGTGATACTATACTTCATTTAATTTAGAATGAGAAACTACAATAACATTATATTGCGGCTGGTCAACTATTTCTTATCTAGCAAACAGTACAGTGCAATAGTTTGGCAGCCGCAAAATAAAATTGTTTTAATGCCACTTTATTTGCGTGGGGTCAATTGTTACTCTAGTACAAATCGTAAAGAGATTACAGTTCACGAGCCGCAATATAACATTATTGTGGTTTCTCATCCTAAATTAAATGAAGTATAGCTCGAATCTGTAACTGGAATGCAATTTCTTTTCACAATACGCAATCCTAGTGTCATACCATTTATAGTGCAAGTTTTTTTGATTTCTGACAACAATCATCATCATCATCTGAAGATGATGATTGTTGCCTATTTTACGTCCCACTGCTGGGCACAGGCCTCCTCTCAGAATAAGAGGGCTTGGGCTATAGTTCCCACGCGGGCCCAGTGCGGATTGGGAGCTTCACACACAATTAAATTGCTTCGCAGGCGTGTATGTACCTAGGTTTCCCCACGATGATTTCCTTCAGCGAAAAAAAAATACGAATGTAATTTTGCACATAAATCCAAAAAACTCAAAGGTGTCAGGACCTGAACCCACGTCCCTCCGCTTGAGAAGCCATAGGTCAAACCAGACCATCACGGCTTACAGAAGCCGTGTTGACAGCAACACTTGACTGTGCTTATTAAATACTCAAACCAATTCAGTTAGTACCAAAATAGTAACCTCGCAATCACACCGTTCTGTTGCTAGTGACTAACTAAATCGTAATCATCCTCATTCACGCCTAAATGGAAATCCAATCTTCAAACTTTCATTTGCATTTTCCGTGGAAGGGTATAAAGCGCGCGGATTCTAAGCAAATATTTTATCCAATTAAACTCGGATGTCTTCTAAATGATCATAATTTCAGACGGGCAAGACGGGATGTTATTATAACTTTCAATTGAATTTTATATTCTACGCAAATGTTTGTTTCGAAGTGGGTTAAATTAAGTATGAGATTAGAGATTGTTTTAGCCCTTTATATTTGTGCATAAGCTTTCGCCTTATCACGACTGGTGGAGCAAAAATATTTATTTATTTTCAGGTAAGTATGGGAATAAGGAACTTCATAATTACAACGCTTTGTTTTTACATAAAAGTAAAAAAAAAGTAACAATAATGATAAAAATGACATGTAAAAACTATAATTATTTATTATGAATAAATGAGTATGAGTTTGAGTAAGAAATATTTAGTCTGACATTATACGAAATAAAAATAAGTACGTGCAATTAGTTACAGTCTAATTTATTAAGTTATTCCGAGGCGCCTGGGACAATAGCCTCTATTTTATCCCCGTAAATAAAAACAGTTACTTCGCAAAGGCTTTAAAGGCATTTAATCAAATATACCCATTCAAAAGTCGAGGACACGAACGTTGAGGATAACTTGAAAAAGAGTGGATTAATTTTGCTTATTGTTCAAGTCCACCCTCTCGGGTTTACACGGAGCTAATAAAGGTAATCAACTTTTTAAGATAGCTTAGTCTTAACTTATAAGCATAGTACAAAATGTTTATTCAGTGAGATCACAAGTTGCATTTTTTTTATTGATGTTCCTTTTATTCTGCCCTGTCTGCACTGCACTTGTTCGTCAACAACCGATTGATGCCTGTTTAGGTACATAATATCGTGAGAAGTGTTTAAAGACTTTGAATGTAAGCACATTAGACGAGTTCCATGTTTCTTTTTCACAGACATACATAGTCAGCAGTTGAAAAACCTACCCCTGCTTCAACCACGCCTTCGCTTCGAAAAGGGTGGGATTTATTATTTCCGAAGAATTACTTTTTAGTAAAGTTACTGTCACAATAAACGTTAAGTTCCGGTTACAAGTAAATGTTGATACAATAAAACGAAACGCGCCTTTCGTAATCGTCTCACTTTTTCTTCTCTTTTTCAATTCCTATTATCTTCAACTGGGGTGTAGAGTTCGTCATTTCTCTCCACTGACTCCGGTCTCGGGCAGTTTCAAAATTCAAAAATGAAAACTTTACATTTCGAATAGGCCGCCAAGGGCTCTCAATTGATCTTAATAGTTATATTCTGCAATAATTATTTACGTTGCGACTCTAGGCAGTTACGACCTTTCACACGTTTATCGCTATCCCGCTGGAACTATGCAATTTTCGGGACAAAAAAAGCCTATGTTTTAGTATAGAGTATCAGCTATCTTCGATCCAAATTTTGTCCAAATCCGTGCAACCGTTTTAGCGTGAAGAAGGAACAAACATACCCACTCACTCACATCGTCACATCGTCACCCACATCGTCACAAACTTTTGGCCTTTATAGTATTAGTAAGATAGGATTACCTGCTCCGACAGTTCTCAAAGTCTTTGACACTACATCTGTCGCAAACGCGTTCCAGCATGTTTGTTGCGACAAACTACACTAGAAGCTCAGAAACACTGTTCACTGAAACGAAGATGATTTTGGAATGCAATAAAGCCAAAGTGACAACGCAACGTCGCCTGGGTCTTCTCAACAGTATTGTATGCACCATACGTTTAGTATAGGTACCTAAATGTGGCAAAGATTAATTACAATCATATTGTTCAAAGATGCTTTCGCTGTGTACATAAGGCGCCTATAACAGTTTCCTTTAAATTGAGTTAATCTAAATAGTATACAAATTCAACCGCAACGTTAATTAAAAAACTGTTTAGTCGACCAAGTAAGTGTTTTCTATTTTTAAGGTTCCAGATACCGCAAGAAAAAAAGAAAAACTCTTGTAGAATACGTTTGTCGTACGTCTCTCTATCATCTGTGTCTGTCTGATTATAGTTAGGTATAAGACACATTTTATACGGGATGAAGACCGTGATTACATGATCATGATCATGTTAATGTTAAGTATATAGACCAAACACATGTCTAGTATTAGCGGTAGCGTAATTATTAAAAACAATAATTGTGATACTGATATTTTTATCATTTCAAATGGCAACTGACATTACTTCGAATAAGTTGCGCATAAATAACAATTAACGAGCTAAATTAAGAAAACTTATTTTCAAGAAAAAAACATTGTTAACTGTTTTACTTTGAGAAGAAATAACGAGTCTCACTGCAGAATTAGGAGATAGGGTTACTTGAAGAAAACTCTCCGACCGAGGCGCAATAAAAAGGTTTTATTCCCATTATTATAATAGCACGCGGGTCCTGTAGCCAAGGTGTAATTTGAAATTAGTCTGTTCTTTGTCTGCTTTTAAAAATGTGACTGCAATTTCTTTGTTGCCGGCTACTGTTGTAGTAATTGAAAAGAGAAAAAGGCAACTTAATTTTTCACTATAAATGAAATTGCCTTATTCGGATACGTCAATCCTTATTTATTGGTTTTGCCTGGTAAAAATATGTATCGCTTTTCTTCATCATCATTTTTAGCCTGTATAATGTCCTCCCTTGTAGAATGAAAAGGGTTGGGCTATATTCTCACTCAGAATCATAGCATTAAATTGCTTTGCAGGTGTGACTTCTTCGCGATGGTTTCGTTTACTGTAAACAAATGAAATTTCGCACATAAATTTTGAAACAGTCAAAGAGCTTTGGTTGATAGGTTAAATCGGCTACCCTGGCTTTATAACGGCACCTTATGCAAGTACATACGCGTAAGACTACTAAAACTGTGCGAGAAATGTATGCTTAGCTCACAGATATTACGTTGTTCAAACAAATTTAACCGTTTTGTGCAGAGTACAATGTAAACTCGTAGAATTATGCATAACTACATGCACATTATACATAGCTCTGCTCAGCTATAACTTCGTTTACGTTAACAACGGTCTGTACTTAGTAATGAATACGTGTCGTCGGACGGCCACATGTGTAAATTGTAAGTTTGCGATAAAAGTTTGCATTTTTGTCCCAGATAGCTACACGCGCGCGCGACGGCACCCGCTTGGCTGCTGTCAGTGCCTGCAGGACGCACGCGCGCGTTCGCGCATGCGCCAGCCACGCGCGCGCTAGCGCTGCTCAACTCTGTGCTCCCGGCGGCGCCACACGTAGACCTGTTTGCCTGTGCAATAGGGCGACTGATGACAGAGTGCAAGAGGGTGGCTGAAGGCCAGATGCCTGAGAGCTCTATAAGTTAAAAATAATTTAATTTCATATGTTTAGTAGATAGTAATAAATATAGCTATTCTGTGTTAATCTGTAAGTTTGTGCCGTTTTGGCTCTAGCTGTTAAGGTGCAAATTTGTCATGAATAAATAAATAAATAAATAAATGATGTAAAACTTCAAAGTGAGACCAAATGGCTTTCACTTCGCTGCTATAACACTTAGACTCAGACATCGCGAATAGAGATCCTACTCGCTCATAGACATAAACTTAACGCGTCTATAACTCTTGAGCTGAAAGGCGAAATAACTCTGTGATAGTTGCGAGAGATTAGCCATGAATCTCGCTAACTGCAGCTAAGACCTTGATAACTCATAATTCACGGGTGACATTAGATTTAATAAAATGGAAACAAGGATAGACCCGTCTGAGGTTTGACGTACTTATAAAAATAAGTTTTAGAATCAGAATCAGGAATTTCAGGAAATTACGCGCAGTTATATTTTTTTTTTTACATTAATTTGTAGGTTGATTGGAGCCCGACAAAAGAGTAGGAATTAAAGTAAAGGACATAAAAATAAGTACATGTGTCGTGAATTTTATATGTATGAGTTCATGTTGTCATTTGTTTGCCTCAATATTTTTCTTTGGATCCAAGGTCGCGAACGCGAATGACGGCTGGACTTTACATTATTTTCCTTTTATTTTTTGGACACGCTAACTTTAAACAGATAACGACTTGACACTGGAACATAATAGGCTAGAATCTAGCCTAGATTATCTATTGTTAGTATTAAGTTAATTCAGCAACATTTTAATGTCGCAGATAAGTCGTACGCTCGATACTCTCCTAATCATTAGCTACAGCAGTCAATTCAAAAAAATCATCATCGTATCTATACTTAGGCCAATCTTTTAACGTAACTCAGGATTGAAGTGACAAATGCCGCCGCGTGAAACATCTCTCTAAACGAGGGCTTCAGTATGATCATAAAACCGTACCTACTCTGTTACACCTGACTTTACGACACCATAACCGAAGGGGTTTCATCCATTAACGGCTCGTAAAAGATGCTTAGACTCCCGTAAAATGTACTTCAGCTTCACTAACATGACATAATTTCTTGAAGAGTACTTAGGAATGCCTTGATGGGTTCACAGTGAATCAAATGGACTATTAAATTTTGAGCTGCGATGTGTCACATGGTACATAATCACACGTATTTTCGAAAAAAACTGACCAAGTTTCGAAAGGACGAGGATTCCGTACAAATTCGGCTAGTGGACATAATCCAGTTTTAGCAGAGCCCTGCTCCTAGGCCATTTTATGTTGGTTATATATATGGCGATATAACAAACATAATATGATGGGCTGAAGAGAAGCAACTGGTACATTCTATGTTTTATTTTGCTCCCAGACCGGCATAGAAGTACTTTAGGTACCTACCTACTAAGTTTCAATTTATGTTGTTCATAATTTGTCTCATGAAAGTATAATTTTTTGCTAACGTTTATTAGAAAACGACCAACTTGTAACTTAGATATGGAAATAAAACTAGGTTTTTATGTTGTGTGCAACTATCGTGAGACAAAAAAGTTATAGACTCTTTGTTGTACCTATTGAGTGTCTATAGTATTAATATAACAGAAGAGCCGTCGGCCGTAGGAAGAAGTCGTGGTTGCGCAATATCCGGGAGTGGACCGGAGTCGCTAGTGCTGCCGAACTTTTCAGCCTCGCGAAGGATCGGAGGAAATATGCGGAGCTGACTGCCAACCTCTACTAGTTGGAGAGGCACTATAAGAGAGAGAGTATTAATATATACATTAGCTTAATGACACGTTGGTGACAAAGTCACTCTTAAAATGTTTCAACTTTAAAGTCTAATAGAAAGATTTTCGCAAGAATTCGCATTGTTTCCAAGAAAACAACTTTGATAGCGTTAAAAAAACAGGGCTATACACTTATTAAGTGCGCCATATTTTAAAAGTTATAAGTATTGTTAAGTAAAATGTACCAAAAATAAATTGAAGTCGTCTGTCTGCTTCATTGGATTCTACGTGGTTTAACTTTAAAAGAGCATAAGCGAAGGTAGAGACGTATCTATAAAACGGTTCGAATGTGAAAGAAAATAAATATATTTTTGTTCGGGGCATTACGTTCGCCCTGAAAAAATCTAATACTCACAAAATGTCGTCAGATTAAATGAATACCGTCAAATTAATCAATAGAGTATATATGTATTCATGACATGGACATAAATATGTCAATTATTTGATACGATGATTCATGTATCTTCGAGAATTGAATAGTCGCCCTATCCGAGTTTACTCAAAGGCAAATGAATAATAATCAAATCACATCTGTATACTAGCATAAAATACGAATTAACCACATAAAAATAATAAGCTTAAGTTTATTTTTAATACCGCCAAAAAAATGGCATTCATTTTTGTATGTTAAAAAATCTCTGGCTCAGCGGAAAATTAATGAATAAAATCGAATGCAAAATTTTAACCGAACAGACCAAAGGGAGTAAAATATTATAAACGTGTAAAAAAAAGATAGAATAGAATAGAATAAACTAAACACTAACTACTTGACATCACTATATTGTGGAGATAGCAAAGTAGTAGTAGCCATCTATAAATGTATGTATGTATTGGGTGTAAAAAAGATCATGAAATGCGGTTCATAAAAAAAACACTCATTGACATCACTATATTGCGGAGATAGCAAAGTAGTAGTAGCCATCTATACATATAATAAAATTGTAACAGGTCGATGTCTGTACATAGGAGATATTAAAGAAAAAATAAACTAAGGGGCCTCTATAAGCGCCATAGAAGCCAAAAATACAATTTTTAGAATTTTTGTCTGTCTGTCTGTCTGTCTGTCTGTATGTTTGTTACCGCGCTACGCAAAAACTACTGCACCAAACTGAATGCGGTTTTTTTTATTGTATTGCTGGAGGTCTAACTTAAACTCCCATGTCGCGTTTTTTTCGAAATTCCACCTAGAAGTCGAGATATGAAACAAAAAGGGGGGGTCCACCAAAAATATTTTTTGATACATTATTTATTGGGATACCAAATGAAAGAGGAAGAAGTCCTGAGTTCAAAAATGTAGTACATGTATGTTATAATAATTCTAAGCAACAGAATAATAATAAAGTTTACTATGGGTTAATTAGTTCCTCTATTTGTTAATAGATGTCGCATTATGCATGACATTTTTCCTAAGGCTAACTACATAAATGAAGTATTTATCTATTTTCAGGCTTCTGTACTTCAAAATTTGTTGTCCGTCTGTCCATCCGACCGTTGGTCTGTCAAGACCCCTTTTATCAGTAACGCGTAAAAGTTAAATGTAAAGGTAATCAAATCATAATAAAGTCTTTATCTATTGGACAACAGATGGCTCGAGTTGTATCATATTTCAATGTGATTTTAAGTATGTTTTTATTTAATGTAGAGTTTATTGACATTCTAAAAATATACTTAGTTAATTTGAAGCAATATTTAAAAAATATATCCGATTTAAATCAAGTTTTATCTGCAATCATATTATTTCATATGTGTCCAATAGATGTCGCTGTAATGGAAATAAACAAGGTATCGTTATGCTGTTACAATTTCAATAAGAAACTTTTAAAGATATATACGTAGGCTGCTACGCGTATCTGTACCTCTACTAAAGTTAAAAGACGTAGGTACGTCCTTAAAAGTTCTGACTGGGATCCCGTTTGTTCAGATCATTCATGAATTATGAAGGTTGCTCTTAAAGTATAGCACACACAGCTAAAATCAAATCTAACTGTAACTAATATTGTTTTTATATGTCTTCTATGTCTGTCTATATAGGATTAGGCTCTGCAAACACTGGATACAGTATTCACTTGCCAAATTTGTAAGGAACCCTCGGTACGCGAGTCCGACTCGCACTTGGCCGATTTTTTAAAACAAACTTTCTTCACGTCTTCACGCTTAAAGCACTTCTTAACCAATTTTTATGAAATTAGCTCAAAAGATAGATAAATAGACCTATAGTTTAAAAAGTTTAGGAAATTTACTTACACTCTTGAATGGGGGTGAAAGTTTGTTTGAAAATTTATCGTTTGAAGGACATTTTATTTAAAAAAAAAATACGGGGTGAATTTGCGTAAAGGACACTTAGCTAACTAACAAATTAACGAACAAAATCTTGAAAAATTACTTAGATATTTGATAAGAAGCTGAGTATTGGAAAGGTTTATGTGAATCCATACTATTAATGAATTATGTGATGGTACGCGTGTCTGTTACTTCTTCACGCTTTAACCGCTGATCAGATTTAAACGGGTATGGATGGATATAGTTATGTTCCTAGGAAGGACAAAATAGTTTTTGATATCAGTAATTATCCTGTAAGGATGTGAAAACGGGGGTAAACTTTACTACGAAAATGCGATACTTGAAGGATAATATATAATTTGTGCTCTAATTGATACTTTGCCACTAAAAATATCCTACCCAAAATTCTAATTCCACGCAGACGAAGTCGCGGGCAAAAGCTAGTCTATAAATATATGCATGTATTGGGGTCTAAAAAAGATCATGGAATGCGGTTCACAAAAAAAATGTATTAAGTGTTATGATTATTATTGGCGGCTAGATGGATAGCTGAGCCACGTCCAAAACACAAAGCGTCAGAGATGGACATGGAATCAAGTGGCTGAACGTGTATTGGATAAAAGGAGTGCTATCCATTCTTGCTTTTATTTCACAATACGATGCAACAAAGGACCCTCTGTGAACGTAGTAATCTAGCTTCCGATTAAAACCGCCTGAGTCACAAAACAATACCACGTGGAAATGCGAGGCTTAAAACATAATTATTGTGAGTGTAGTTTTTACTTCAATGGATACATTGTGAAACCACGTAAAGAGTGATATATGTGAGGTTGAGCCATGTTTACTATGATATAAAAACACATAATTCTGGCACTGGTAACAATTTTGTGGTTGTCCTGTCAAATGTCATCACGGCGATTCTTATATTCAAATTTTATACGTTAAGAAATATTCTAAAATCATCCACCCTGTTGAGGAGGTTTATTGTAGCCGAAAATAGAAACACGTCGCAAGCTCGCAATGAGTGTTTTATTAAAAACCAGGGCTTACTTATATACTAATAAGTGAAAGGACATGAGACAGACATACATACTATAGCTATTTCACGCAACATATTATGCAAAATCGATAATTGCAGGTGGGTTTAGCAGAGCTAATCTCAGATTACCCTACACGTAAAATACCAGCTTCTCTATGCTGCTGCCACACACCCAAAAGCCTTCATTGAATACAAAACGAGTTATCAATTAGGTACGTAAGTAGATATAAGTGTATTGTGGAAAAAGTGCATTATTTCGAATTGTTTTGCTAAATAATGAATTGGAACTGACAGTCCCGATTCTCAGTCAACCGAAATAAAAAAATCAAAGTTGATATATAATAATTACTGATATTGATGAGACTAAGAATAAGGATACTCCGTGTGTGTGTGTGTGTAAGAATAAGGATCCAGGTCAAACAGGTCTTTACATTTCTAGTAAAAGGTCTTATTTAAAAAGAGCGTCCTCATGGCAAATTAGGCCGTACTGTATATTATAAAAGTCAGAAGATAAATTAGTCGAAAACCGTTTCACCTACAGAGGTAGGTACTTAGAAGTACGAAACCCAGATGATACATAAACAATTCAAACCATAACACAGACGTAAATTAATACTCGTTAATTGGGATACTCCCGTGTTACTTAATTAATAGCAATAATGCAAAATCGCGTGGGTACGAGTATCTCACGGAATTGCCTCAGCGCCGCAGTTTCCCTAATTATCCGTTTCACCGATTCCGACTTGCCCTAATGTGCCTACTCAAAAAGGAAAGTTAAATTGCTTTTGTTCGATCCTCGATCCTGATTGCTGGGCGACTCTAACCGACGATTTATACTCTATGTAATTTTGGTTAAATTTCAATTTCAACTTTTTTAATGGATGGCGTGCATGGAATTTTTAATTTTCGTGGCTTTGAGTTATTTTTGGTGCGCTGGTACGTACCTACGTTAATTAACTGCCAAAAAACGTGTGTTAATTCTTGGCAGTTCAGAAAAATATAACATTTGTCAGCAGTTTTTTTTGTTTTATTGCGTATTTTTAACGGACAGCAAAGGAAAACAGCAGAAAGTTTTCAATCTGGCAAATAGGTATAAGTTTGTTTTTTATTATAAACTAACTAGTTTGATATAATATCCGTCGATATTTCTGCCGGCTGAAAACTGATGAGAGTTCTTTTTTTCTATTGGATGTCAAAAAAAGCTCAAACGATACTAAACAAAATTCTCTTCACAATATCCCTAGTCATTTTTGATGAGAGTATTTTCTTTGGCAATCTTCGTTTTTCGTACTCTTATACCTAACGTCTGTATTGAAGAGACACTAAGTTTGCAAAGTTTCTCAAGATTATCGTTAAAGTTATTGTGACACTGTAAATAAATACCTATATAGATTTTCAAAGGTTTGTCTCAAGTGTATTATCGAAACCGGTTTACCATAATATTTTATATGCTACAACAAATTTTATTTACTTTTACAATGTCATTCGAAAATACTTCACATTAACTCGTCACTTCAGTTTCAGTAACAAGGTACGTATACATTATAACATGTAGGTTCACTACTGTTAGTAACAACTATGTGGCAAATGATTATTACGGCATTAATATTACCTTTGAAAGGTATCTATTTCAGGCATTGATAGACATTGATATTTGAGAACCTACGAGTAATGGTATTAGAAACAGACATGTTATTTTATCTTTGAAGTTACGTGCAAAAGCTTGAATTAATAACTATTTCTAACTTCTATTTTGACTAAATAACTAAAATATAAAAAAACACATAGTTAACATTATTAAAGCAACAGTCGCTGTAGTATCCGATATTTTCATAGTACCTGTCACATACCCACGAAAGTGTATTTGTGAGCTTTCTGCTGTTTGTTCCATTACAGTGTGTATACATTATTATGTGTGTGTGTGTTTGAGTGTCTTGCAAAAACGAATAAGTGTCTTTTTTCTTTCCTTCTTTTACAGTACTTAATAGAAACAGAATGTCGTAGCGCTGTGAAACTTTTTCACTGCAAATGACACAAAAACCTGCCAAAAAAATCCTCAGAGGTACGTGATTCAGTTTCTTTAACCGGTTGTTTTTGTGTTCGGTCTTTAATAATTTTAAAGAGGTCTCAATGAAAAACAACGTTGTGACGTCACAGTATCATGCTGAGTGACGCCCATTTTACACATACACGATGATTATAGCATAATAACCGTTTTCTTTTATTTATTTTCTACAAACTTAACGTACCTACTGTTTTCTCTATATGTGTATCGAATACTTCTTTTTCTTCTTTCTCTCTAATAGAGTCGATAATTCAGTTGTCGATTCTAAACGACTAGTTTATGTGCGTCAACTCGTCCTCAATAAGCTCTAGAGATTACCTTGAAGAAATCAACGCTCATTAGCTGTTCTGACAGATCCACTTTGTTATCAAATAAACTCCGTTATCACTGCGCCTACTGCCGGTTGTATAAGTCAATGTTTCTAATTTGCTGGGGCCTTACCATGACGTTGACGTCCTAATTCAAGTTTTAGCTGTCACTTTTAGTATGAATCTGACAGCGAGCGAACCTAAACTGAATCCCATCGCATTAAGACGTCATGGTAAGGCCTCTGATCGTGTTTCCAGCTGAATACTATACGTTAATCTGTTCTAAACTCAATAATCTGATGCTATATATTTGAGTGATTAATATTCTTCCCTTAACATTCTTTGCTCATGCTCATTCACCCCACGGTTTATTTGGCCACGTGTGAAAACATCTCAGAAATTCTTAAAGCAGTGCGTTTTATGAGGAAAGACTAGCATCATCATCGTAAAAGGGACCTTCGTGTGAAAGGTCCTGATTTTGTTTGTGTTACCCGTTGAGGCAAGAAATTCCTTAGGTCACGGCCGTGCGGTACAGCGGGGCGTGGGAACATGTTGCTTCTGTACCAATATGACTTTGGAAAGACGTGCCCTTTAACATTTCGTAAATAAATTTATGAATCAAAAAATGGGTTTTACATCATTTTCGCAATTTATAAAAAAGATTCGGATGTCACTTAAAAGTTGTAATTATTAAAAACACACGTTTTGAAAATTAAACTTTGAACAATGGAAAAGTATCGAATATCTGTGAAAATTCTGATTTATTGTCATTTAAAACTTTTGTCTTATTTTGCGAAAGACAAAATAGAATGTACCTACTCAGTCCTTAAAATAGATGACGCAGAGGTGGATTCCGAGCACGGAGAGGCCATTAGAGAGGTTTGTTCAGCAAAAAAACTGGAATAGACTTCAAACTAAAGTGATATTTTCTACGTAAAAAGCAAATTTATTATTTGCCCGTGTTTCGAATGCGTCTGGCATCTTTCGTGCAAGAGTTGTTTCACTTTGTTATGAAGTGTTTTGTTTTTTTTAAACGATTAATTATAGTTTATTTGGAATGAGTAATTATTCAGGGTAAGAAATTTATTACGTTCACTTAAGATAGTGAAGACCTTAACTGTTCCAAGTCACCTTCATAAAATATTTATTATGAAATAGGTACTTACCTCATCTTTAGCTAAGCTATTTCGTGGTAAGTGAAATGGAAAAAAGAGGTACTGTAAAAAAAAAAACTTATTAATTATGGATAATAAACCTGAAACAAACAAATTATTAAAATTTTATTATAAAAACCGGTCAAGTGCGTGTCGGGCCACGCGCAGTGTATGCTTCCGTAGAATTTGTATGGAATTTTCCATACAATTATTTAGCTGGTAGGTAGGAGGGGGGACACTTCACTCTAACGATATTAAAAGAGTAATATTTCGCAAACGGATTCCTGAATCAAAAAATAGTTCTACCATACCCACAATATTTTTGAACGACCTTTCCAATGACACCCCACACTATGGGATAAACGAAAAAAAAGATATTCCCGCTTTAAGTTCAGGTTATAGGCCCTAAAAAATAAATATACAAGATTTTATTTTAGCACTTGGTCGGCGTATGTTAATGTACACCCATGCCAAATTTCAGCTTTCTAGTACTAAGAATCTCTGTATTAAGCCGCGGACAGGCAGACAGACATACAGACAGACATACGGACGGGCATGGCCAACCTATTAGGGTTCCTTGTTGTCTACGGGCCCCTTAAATAGTACATTACTGCAGAGGCCGTGAAGTAAGGGATTGCAGGACGAGATTGGGGTACACGGCCGAGTCGTAGACGAGGCCGGATAAAGCGAGTCCTGCAATCCCTGTTTCCGGCCGAAGATTGTATAGTGCTTTTCTCAAGCAATGCGAGGAAATCAAGTAAAAATTGTTTAATCAGCCGCATTTTTAATTTTTGAAACATGCCGTTTGAACAAACTATTGCTCGCGCCATGTTCCCCGCGCACCCGCCCCGCGCCGCCGCGCCGCGCCGAGCGCACCCGCCGACCGCGCCACATTACTTCTTGGCCGAGGCCGTAAATGTGAAACTTCTTGGCTTCATTTCGCGACATTAACGCGTACATTTCCGAGCATGCTTGAGAAATAGTACATTACTGCAGAGGCCGTGAAGTAAGGGATTGCAGGACGAGATTGGGGTACACGGCCGAGTCGTAGACGAGGCCGGATAAAGCGAGTCCTGCAATCCCTGTTTCCGGCCGAGGATTGTATAGTGCTTTTCTCAAGCAATGCGAGGAAATCAAGTAAAAATTGTTTAATTAGCCGCATTTTTAATTTTTGAAACATGCCGTTTGAACAAACTATTGCTGGCGCCATGTTTAACCGCACACCCGCCCCGCGCCGCCGCGCCGCGCCGAGCGCACCCGACGACCGCGCCACATTACTTCTTGGCCTAGGCCGTAAATGTAAAACTTCTTGGCTTCATTTCGACCGCACCACATTACTTCTTGGCCAAGGCCGTAAATGTGACATTAACGCGTACATTTCCGAGCATGCTTGAGAAAAGATAATTTTTATTATTGGAATTTTATTTATTTAATCCTTTTTAAACGGCTCTGCCTGCTCTGTGTATGTCATTTGGTTCACAGATAATTTTATTATCTGAATAACAGGAAATTGTGCAATATCCGCATAGTAAAGTTGCGGGTTAATAAATGATAGTAAAAATAATGCATATTTAAGTCCGCATCCGTATATTTATAAGGAAACATCATATTAGTTGAAGGGAATAGGTGTGGCTGTCACATGAAATGGACGAACCAAGGCGGAACCAATGTAATCCCCGAAAGGTGCATTGTAAAGCCCTATTCGGGTACAAATAAATTGATATTATCTCAACCAAACAACATTTGAATAATTTTGATAGACAGCGTAGAATCTGTATTGGAAAGGTCCAAAACCGACACAATCCCCATCAATACAGCTGTCATTCCGTCCTGCGACCCTGGGCAACTTTCACTTCTGTCCGAACTATTTTGTTTCAATATTGGATCCCTGAATATATTATGCTAAGCGGATACCCCGGCTTGCTTATAATTTTACCAAGAATAATATTTTTGTACTTGAAAAACACATTCTGTTGAGAACGTTATTTAATAATGTTTGTCACCCCGAGCTTCGGTTATGGTTGCCATGTTAAGCCGTATCCCCCAGTTAAAGCAACACCCTGAAGTTTTTTTAGTAATTTTTCGCTACACAGCAGTGCCAGCCATTGATCTATCTATACATATAATAAAGCTGAAGAGGGTCGAAAGTCTGTACATGGAAGATATTTGAAAAAAAAAAATAGGTTAAGGGGACACTTAAAATCGATAACAGAACACGTTACAACAGTTTTTAGAATTTTTATTTGTTTATCTGTTTGTCTGTATATTTGTGCGCCCATCACGTGAAAACGGCTGCACGGATTTTGATGAAAACTTTACTAATCTGTTGAGAAAATTACCGGCCAGGATATAGGCTACTTTTTATCCCGGAAAATTGCATAGTTCCCGCGGGATAGCGATGAACATGTCGAAAATCGCAGCTGCGTAGAGTCGGAGCGTATATAAATATTGCTTCAGTGTCAAAGAGGTGCACTAAGTAGGGATTTTCAAAATTCCCATGGGATTTAATGTCGCTTATTATAAAAAAAAATACCAATTAAATGTCAGAATAGGAGAGTTAAGTGCCTGTTCAAATATGCATAGCAATATGTGACTTTTCTCAATAAATGAAGTCTACGCGGACGAAGTCGCGGGCAAAAGCTATTAAGTATTTAATAAATATGACGAAGGATTCCCTGAACTGTGTATCCTATTGTAATACTTAACTGTCCTGTGCCAGTACTTACTTTCAAGTTTCGGGAGAATCACTAGGTAGCACAAGATACATTTTCATCTTAACTTCATAGTTTCTTATTTGTAAAAGCGTATTAGGCTTCTTTTGACGTCAAGTTCGTTTGTCTTTATCCTTCACTTCGGCATTTGCTTTTGGCAGAGATAGACAAAATATATACATCCTGACGTAGCGGGTTAAGAACTTCACAATTATGAACACAGAAGTCAGTTTTTGTCAAGTATCTAGAATTTTTGCGACAAGGAAGTTAAATTCTTTAGTACTTTTTCTCCAACTCGGTCTTTTTTTATTCAAACTACTCATCAGACTTGGCTTGACACTCGGACTTTGCGGCACCGACCGGTCTCGACTGTGGTCTTGCTTTAAGAAAGGAGCGTAATTAAAAAAGGAGGTACCTATTTTATTTATATTTTATATTTCGAGACTGATCTAGTAACATAAAAGTTTTCAACAAGAACAACAGGAATAAAGAAAAACATAAAGTTGTCAGCTACTATTTATTTTGAAAGTGTAGTTCAGTAACAGTAACGCTCTTTCTCGGTCATAGATTCTACTATTCGACAATTTGCGTAAACGTCAGAGCATTCCATGAGCATTCTTGGAAAGACTTAACAACGTCAGTCTGACAACAGAACTAAATGGATAGAATTAACATAAAAAGACGACCGAATGGCCTAGTGGTTAGAGAACCTGACTATGAAGCTTGAGGTCCCGGGTTCGATCCCCGGTCGGGCCAAATATTTGTGTTATGTTTAATATGTATTTAAGTATGTATTTATCTATATAAGTATGTTTATCCATTATCTAGTGCCCATATTACAAGCTTTGCTTAGTTTGGGGCTAGGTCAATTGGTGTCAATTGTCCCAAGATATTTATTTATTTATAATAAATTTCCTTCTATTTTTGTTTTTAAAATGAACTATTTTTGTCTACTAGGCAATAGTACTGTAGGTATCAATTCTAGAGCTCTATTTTGCATTATACCTAAATGATATTCCGCTCACACACTTACACAATAGGTTATGAAAATTCGCCCAGAAGTTGTTCTGAGGAAGGTATTACGCTCTGTCTGTACCAACTCGTTATATACGTTTCGGTCAACTCGTACAAGTCGAAGTTATCTTTTCTTTCGTTTTATGAAAGTTGGCCACGTCGTCAAGTTGTCGGGTGAGTTGTCGGAAACTTGGGGACAAGGCTTATGACTTGGTAGCTTTGGTAAACGTGACAAGAATCAAAATCCAGCCGTGACATTTACTAACAACGTAATGATAATAAGCTCAGCTTGGCAACTACAGGCAGGTGAGAAGGAAAGTATTAGTCTTACAATGAACTAAAAGGAACATCTGATGTATGTACATAATCATAAATTTTTGGGCGATAAACAATATTTTGTCTTACCTGAACAAAACGTTTTCTTTAAAAAGTCTATCTATGTACAGTTCGATTAAGTAAAAACTTACCAACTTGTTTCTTAAAGATAAGTCAGCATGTGTTAGAAACAGAGGACTTACCAATGACGTCTTAATGCGATTCAGTTTAGGTTCGCTCGCTGGATTCGTACTAAAAATGACATCTAAAACTTGAACTGAGTCGAAATTAGGACGTCATGGTAAGGCTCCAGAAAACATAGGTAATCTAGATTTAACTAGACAGTTACTTTAAATGAAGGGAATTTTTGGAAACATAAAGTATCGAAAACTTTGAATAAAAGGAGTTATAACCATTTTATTTGGTTTTGGAGAAGTTTTTCTGTCAATTACTTCACAGTGATTTTGCTTTCCATGCTTGCGACGACCGACCGAACAATTTAGTTTAGTTAAGTATAAGTACATCTTTACCTCGTACTGCACTTATATTCGAGGAGTGTATTTTATTTTGCTCCAATTGTTTATCAATACTCACTAGGTACTAGGTACTCAAACAATAACAGTGTTACCTAAACTAAAATACCGTTACGCACAGTATGGTTCCTGTTTGTCATAATATCAGTCCCTTATCTTATACAAGTTAGAGCAATATCACTAAGGACGAAGGAAGCCCAAATGGAGCCTATAACAATAAATTATGATCTCCCTTATACATGTAGAACAATCTAATGGACTAGATTTAGAAGCCTCTGTTTAGGTAATGGATGGCCGTCTTTATTTCTTCGTTCGATTCATGTTCGTGCTTTTCTGTTTCGGTGCCGACAGATGAATAAAAATCGAACTGCAAATCCTCGGTTTGACAAAACGAATGAAAAAAGTCGTTGAACTTCCGATTTCCAACTTTTTATCTCCTTTTTCAAGGCTCTGTAGTGAATAATTACGAGAATGGGATTCTAATAATTTAACCACTTTACCGTTTGTTGGCTAGTCTATTTTGTGGTTTATCTAACAGATTATTTGTACTAAAAATATTATAATCTTACAATGTGTGAGTAATGTAAGTACATAATAATCGTGCTGACAAAAGTGGTAGATTTTTTTAAACAAGTTGACAGTTTTTCACTGTGATGTGGATACCTAAAGTTACGAAGAAATACTGATATACTTTTCATATTCCCAGTGAAATCTCATCAGAAATACATCAAACTGTATGAAGTTTGCACTACTTGAAGATGCTCGCGTAAAGGGCTGTCCATCCAAGCGTGCTGAGCTGGCATCAAAATAAAATGCTCAATTGAATCGATCATTCATTATAATACTACTGTTTACAATTTCATTATTTGACCATTTGAGTCATTTCACATCAGTCATTTAATATAATTTTTAGGTCTCCGTACCTCATTCGGCAAAAACGGAACCCTTATAGGATCATTGTTGTTGTTTTTCTCAGGAACGCATGGAGGTATCAATGAAATAAATCTTGAAAACCTATTTTTTTGTATGTACACACAGCAAAACTATTCGGTATGCACCCTAGTTGTCCATGTGTGTCATTCTATACACACACATCCGCACTTACTCGCTGCCTTAATTACACACTACTATGTATGCTAATCGTGTTTTCAGACTACCTTCATAGATTTCGAATGTATAATTTGTTCAATCGAAGCATAATTTCGTCTTGTCAGCTAGTTAGCGCGGTGGCTTAGTCGTAATAACCTAGGACTATGAAACTAAAGACCTCGGTTCAAATCTTGCTCCTTCGGTTAATATGTTTCTATTTTTTTTTTTTTTTTATGTAATTTTAAACTTCCTAAAATAACATCATGTTTACAACAAGAAAAAGAGGAAGCAAAAGAACAAAATAATGCAATCCCATTATTTTTTCAAATTGTTTATTTATGTTATAACAACAATTTTAATCAATTTATTATCACCATTAATTAAATTACCAAAATAAAACTGCATGATTTTCCTTATAACAGAAGAAGAACAACATTTATTCGTAATACAAATTAAGATAGGTAAGTATGACTCTTTAGTGGCCAGTATAACTTTAGGGTAAATTAAAAAGATTTATGTCACAAACATAAATTTTAAAATATTTATCTGGGAAATTGAATACACAACTACAAAAGGGTTTTTTAAGATGTGATTCACTTGAATTAACATGGGTTAAAAAGAGTATAATATTCTGATTTATTAAGTTTAAATCTGATAAAGATGAACGAAATATTTTATTTGCGAACAAGTAAGTCAGTGGTAAAATGAATCGACATGTTAAATGACAGCATTTAACAATAGCATCATTGCACACTGAATTAAATTTTCACTAATTTGTGGTAGGGGAACGGAATAGGGACTAAAAATAATACTTACACCAATTCATTGTTAATACAAGGTTTCATAAAATTGTTACGGAATATTTCAGCAGGTTTTTGGGTTAGTTTGACTTACTTAATAGCTCTGTAAACAGTTTTTAAGATTTTTGAATCATAGTTGACAAATGTTTTTATAATTTGATCGCGTTCAAAGTGACTAAATTTTGAATCAAAAAATTAAATGTAAAATCTTCGTAGGGCTGAATACCCTGTCAAACTAACCGAACTACTCTTGCTAAAATATTCCAGGAGAACAATTTTAAAAGACGTTTTGTAATGACGGGTTTACTTACTAGGTTTACATATAGGTATTAATAACGAATTGGTGCTCCCTCACTATCTATGACCTGTTGTAGTCTATTTCTCATTCCGCTAACCATATTCCAGCAAAGGTCCGTCCTACGGATTGAATCCCAGGTTACTATAAATAACTACAAATACTACAAGTTACTATAAATTACTACATTATTACACCAATCAAAGTCAATATATTGACGAGCAAAACGCACTCTATTTCTTCTATGTTGTTCCGTTAATGCAATTTTTTTTGCTGGTCTTCGGCAATACGATCCTGCAGCATGCAAATGGTTTCGGACAGTTTGCAATGTAACGTTATGTCTCTTTGCTGTAGACCGTGTGCTGAGAAATGGGTCACTAGCATGTGCGGCAACTATGGACACTATGGACGTGTAGAAGACGCTTCCGCTTTTGGTCCAGGACGTATATTATTAATTAACGTGCCCGGAGTCAGCGTGACGATGAACCCATAATTGCACAGTCTTTCGCTGCAAAGTAAATGAATTTTAATTAATAACATTTTTCGTGAAAGAAATTAATTTAAAAACATTACCGATAAAATAAAACAAATATTGTTTTTTAAACCACGAAGAAATTTTATGGAAAATAAGAAGTAATTATTATATCACATACTTAGTCTACTTACCGATATCAATAAACGCTTAGCGATTTCCTTTATGGAAATATTTTGTTCGTAAAGAACAACAATTTCTGCTCTTTTTAAGAAAGATAAATGGTTATCCATGTTTGTAAATCACAAAGTAGATAGGTATTCGAAAGGCAAAATAAACGATTCGGAGGTGTAACACACGAAGGGTTTAAGTATAGCGTAACGAATGGCGGCTGGCATTGAAAGTTGTTCACAAATTCATATTACTAATAAATTGAGGGTAGAATACACTATATTGTTTTAGACAATAACGAACAAAATGCCCATCAGCTAGCAAATTTCAAACTCGAACTAGTAAGAAGAATCATATTATTAGTAAAAATGTTAAAAGAAAACGCAATACGTTTGTCGTTTTTAACATTATATCAATAAGAGTAAAATTAAACATACAGCAAGATTGCAAACAATAAGTTAAACAGTTATCTTTCCGAGGAAAAAATGTAATTCTAATTTCAACTTTATTTCAAAGCCTATTAAACACTATTTACACATTGCAATGCAGTATTCAAAAGATTGGACATAATTCATAAATTCACCGATCACCTTAAGTTCCCCGTGGCTCAGCTGTGAAAGGCGGGTCGAGGATTTGATTGTGCTCTAGTGGACCGAGTTCGTATCCGGTGAAAACGGAAAAAAATACAAAAATGTTGTTTTTGATGCTTAGAATGGCGATGCTGGTTGTGAGGAGTATTGGTTAGATAGTTAGATAGATGGAATTCTCAGACTTGTTGAGAAATAAAAATATAACACGGCAGATCAGTGAAATGGCAACTACTTACTACTACGCTAGTAATAATAGTTCAATGCGTCGGATTGTATGAATTTGAAGATTCAGGGTCGAAGGAAGTTTCGATTCGGGTCGGGATCTCTTCTCTCACTTACACTTGCGATGACGGTATCCAATGCAAGATAATAATATAACTAGATACCTACTTAAAATATATTTAGGACAGTGTGTAAATAAAAGTAAGAAAAAACTTGTAGTAGAATTCATTGACACTGTACTGAAGATGTTTCAACCTTTGAGTTAGGCAGGGTTTTTTTTTAGTTTAATCTATAATTCTTTTTAACCTAGTTTGTTCTAACTTAACTTATTTTTGACATTTTTTAAATTGTTATTTTATTATTGTTGTTTGATTCAATAAATAATTTACAGCGGCATTACTCATTAATCTTATTGCTTAAAATAATCGGGGCAGTATTTAGTGGGTAGATAGATATACGATCGAACTCACTCACACATTCACACGGGGATTCTACGCAATGTTCGTGTCGGTACTCAACACGTATAGACACACATAGACGACGTTTGTGTGCGTGCCTATGCTTACCGAATTATTTTGCCGTGTGTACAATATTAAAGTGCTCTCACACTATGTGATATTTCATTTTGCTTAGGAGCAGGGCGATTCTTAACGCTTATTTAGCTACATCTCGAAGTTATTCAAATGCCCGCACCTAAATTACATCCACGTCACTCAAAGAACGTTCTCGTTTCCAAGCTACCTACAATATTTTATTCACTAAAACTCTTCTAAAACTTCATGGATACGTTGCAGGATTCTTGTTACTAGCGAATGTATGCGATATAGACTGGTCTTAAAGAAAATCGTACTTACCTCAAGTTCGCCTCCTTAACATCCACCTCAGTAATATCTGTAAGTGCTTTTAGGCGAAGATATTCATAATACACCAAGTATCACTCTTTTATGGTGTAAATAATATATGAGCCACTTTACATATTATATATGTCCGGAGCTAGGGCGTTGCATTCTTCTTCAATTTAAATACACAGATGGTTAACTGTGAAAGCAATAAGCGTGTTGTTTTCGGAAATTTAGAATAATTTCAGTAAATTTTCTCAAAACATCTTAAGACTATCACCACTAGACATAGTGAACACTTGATGCACTTTCTTGTTTAGTAGGTAGGTAATCCTTTTATTCATTCGCACTCTTGTGAAGGCATTTACTTTGTTTACATTGACACATGGTAGAGTTTAGTGAAACATTTTTGTACTAGTATAGCTGTATCTGTAACCTGAATTCCACACACAATAAATGATTATTATTAGGATGATTGAAACTCGCGATACTTTATCATTCATTTTGATTTCACCTTTCACTTTGATATTTAACTTTACAGTAAAAGCAATATCGGACCTGTGGCCCAATCTTTTTATAAATAAAGGTTACCTTACCTACATGCATAAAATTGGTTCGACGTAGCTCTGCGTAAAGATTATGCAGGTATAATAATTTTCATTTATACTCGTCTCGTTGATTTGAACTGATTTCGTTGTTTAAAAGGCAGTGCCATTGAAATAGCACTGAAGCTTGGTTTGTAGATTCCATTGCTTTATTATTCTCATGACGTTAATATACTGGATCTTACCACTTATATTACTGCCAGTTCATGCCCGGCTCTCATATTAGTTCCTATGATAATTCTGTGCCACTATTAAATTTGTAGTATTAGTACTATTAAAGTGGTAGCCTAGTGGTTTGACCTGTGGCCTCTCAAGCAGAGGGTCGTGGGTTCGAATCCCGGGCTCGCACCTCTGAGTTTTTCGGAATTTATGTGCGATATCTCATTTGAAATTTACCATGAGCTTTTCGGTGAAGGAAAACATCGTGAGGAAACCTGCACACAACTGCGATGCAATTCAATGGTGTGTGTGAAGTTCCCAATCCGCACTGGGCCCGCGTGGGAACTATAGCCCAAGCCCTCATTCTGAGAGGAGGCCTGTGCCCAGCAGTGGGACGTATATAGGCTGGAGATGATGATGATGATGATTAAATTTATTTCGATCGAGATTGGTTTTCAACATAGCATCCCGGTCCGATTGACTTGTAATTTGGAAATATACATTGTGTACTTATAGTAGGCGGCAAATAAGTAAAACGTGGAGGGGATATGCGCAGTATGAAAATGATGTTGTTTTTCATACAGCACATATCCCCTCCACGTTTTACTTATTTGCCGCCTACCGATGACAACGCATTTATCCAGCGCCGGTCAATAAGGGCGTATTTAAAACTTTAACTTTAAAAACCGGTTGTCTATAAAGTCGGTTTACGGACCATATTTTTTTGTGACAACGATAAATGTATCACAAGCCGACGCTTGGGCCGATCGTGCCTCTCTATCGCTTGTCCCGCGCTCTCGCTCGCACACTCTGACGTCACGCGGAACGTAACAGAAGTGAGTCATGCTTTTTCGTGAGTGCAGCCGGCGTTCATCGATTTATAAGACGTTATCACGTCAAAAAAAACACAGATACGATATCAGATACCATCAAAACAAATACTTCTCATAGATTTCGCTGAACTATCACAATTTGTATTTATACCCAGCGTGCCGACTTTTTACCACTCACTGTAACGCCACAGCCAAAATTTAGTGATGGGAAATCTAAACCGATGCCTTTCCGTTCCGTCCCGCTAAACCTTAAACAATGGTAACGATTCAACTAGAACCAAAATATCTTCGTTTTTCAAAATTTATGGAACCTCGATGCTTGGTCGGAATTCGGAGACGTGAAGTAGATGCATTTGCGTAATCTATGGTATATCAGGGCCCCGTTTCTTAAAGCTTATTAGACTAATAATATTAGTGTTTTGTCTCGTGAATTAAACGAAAAAATGCAATTAAATATAAAAATATAAATATAAAAATCTATGCAAATAAATATAAAAGCCATGTTCAAATTAGGTTTCACGGCCCTGTGGAATCTACGGTCCTAATAGTACCAGATATTCGATCATATCTGACGGCAACCTGTGACCCGTATTCTTGGCCTTACGTTAGACGGAATCCACTTTAAACGTGTGAGGATTATGTGCAACGCAACCATGGCCGTGTAGATTTACTCGTGCGAATGAGCTGGGATGTGTTAAAGGACTTCAGAGCTTTCTAGCCTTCTGGGAATCTAGAGCATTGCCACTTGCCAGTTTAATGGTTGAGCTAATCTAGTCCGAAACACAGATCGGCTGCAGTTAAATTTTCAATACCTTAAAGAGTTTTATTGTCTTCTTCGTACAGGCTTTTTCACCCTAACTACTGGTCAATAATGATTTGTTTAATTCTGATTGACATGAAATAGTTAAAACTTGTCTTTACCATACCTATTTTTAAATAAATAGAAGGCTTTAAATAAAGAAAACAAATTAGTACGACTTCATGTCTGAGAATTTTGTAATATTCCACTGATATTTGTATAATTATTTTTAGTCAAAAGATACATATATATTTTTTAAATTGAATATCTGTCTTTTATCGTCAAAGTTACCGATAACACTTACAGTAAATTTATTTAAATAAAAACCTTTTTTACATTTTTACTTTTTAACATACTGCTTATAAAAAATAAATTTATATAGACGATATTGTATTAATTTAAGGTGATGCTTCCAACTATTTCAATCGCCGAGCAGATCATAATCTGCTCTACAAAAACCGTCATTTCTTCTTCGCCGATCTTGCTACTTTATGAAAGGTATGTGTAGTTATTATAACGGTAAAATAAAACGTTTCGTGGCCTTTGTAATAATGATAAAGTAATTTCTTAAGAAGAACGCAAACTAAGTAAGCATTCCCTAGTGAACTTTAAAAGGCTTATTCTAACGTGACACTGATAAATTGCCCTGTAACAAGAGACCAAGAATTTAACTATTGATTACCTACAGGACGTCGATGCAAACTTGTAATCGCGGGGGATTACAGTTGTGAAATTATGCAAATTCCGCCCCGACCGACGACCCTTTTGTGTAATTCCAGTAGGTATTAATATCGCGATCATTTGACACTTAAACATTGTTCAAGTGTTAAATGAATAGAATAAGTACGTGCTTAATGGTGATGGAATTACTTAAGTGTTGTTTCTTAAGTTTCTTTTTGTAGGTACTTATATTAAAATTGTAAGCTATTGCTGATCTTGAAAGGCGATTGGTGGGCTACACAAAGTACCATAAAAGGATAAATAAATATTATGTAGATGATTTTAATATTACAAAAAACTTTGTCAAAACTCACATTATACTAGGTAATATTTTTGTGAAAAAAAATTAACCAGAATATAAACTACCTACGTATCTAAATATTAAATCTGTACCCAATCTATTGGTAGATTAGTGTAGCAGTTCAGGCAAATGTAGCGCAAGTTTGTGTCACTTATCGTTAGCAAAGTATAACTGACACTTTGTTCAGTGGTCTAAATTGGAGTTCAAATTTAAACCCGTGAAAACTAAGCTAACGCCGTTTAAGGTTACCAAATGAAATGAAGGCCGTGCCTCCAGGATACTGGCAACAGCGTCATAGAATTTTAAAGGCAATAAATTTTATAATTTTATGAGCGTGACCGAGCAACCCTCTTTAGCTTTTTGAATGATCCACCCCATAATTTCCGTGAATAATGACACTTGGCCACGCAACCATTACTAACAAAAAAGAACATCTCATCACCGGGTAAATGACCCTTCATTGTGTCGTGCAACGTGACGGGAGTAAATAAAACGCCAATTTAGAATGTTTTTATTTAAAAATGCATAAAAAACTTTACATAGAGCTGCAACTGTAAAATGGATATGTATGTACATGTTCTCAAATTTGTGTGTAAGCTAAGCGTATATTTTACCTTAAATACTTAGTTAAAATTTCCAATGGTTTCTATAAAATTGTAATTATTAAGAATTCGACAGACATAGAAAAAGTGTAAATTGAACACAATCATCAAATTGGGGCATAAAGGCCCTCACTTCACTGTATATTTCAATTCGTGTGCATGTGCCTATTTAATGCATAAACAACAATTTTCCTTTTATAATGACCACAGCTGTCAAAAACTTTTTCTTTTCAAAAAGTTTTTATTGTATCCATCGACAGTCGGGAGCCAAGCCCCTGATTTCTGTTGCAAAGCTAACTTTATTTTTGATTCCTTGTCGAGCATCCGATCAGATCGTTCTTTATTTACAAAAATCCCGACTAGCCACGAACACAAAATATTGTGGGAGCATTGTAAAAGTTTTTCAATTAAAACATTTTGTCAACATCGCGGAAACTTCGGAAAATGCAAAAAAACGTCCAGTGTTTTGTTTTGATTCGTTTATGAAAAACCATGTTTTTTATCAAATTTTCGTAACGGATTAATTTCAAGCGTTGATTATTGACAATAAATTTAAAAATCACAGATCAGCCAATAAATCGGTTTATATAATCTTTTTTTTTTACATTGTAACTTACTTAAAAACTTTTTATGACTGTTTTAGTAAAAATAGGTAATTATACTTATACATATATTAAATTTATTATAGGTATTAGCTTATACTTTTACACAAACTGACCCATCAGTCAGTATCATCTAAATGTGCTGGTAATTAAGTTTTATGTACAGTGTTATTGATAAAAATAGGTAGGTATTATATTTTTAAGTAACTCAAATACAATTAACAAATAATTATCTTAATGACATTTGTGTTCACAATTAAATTGCACATACGACTAGAAAGACTAGTATCAATAAATTCTGCTCCATAAATTTACGTGTTGATTGACAAGTTATCCTATTGGATCCACTAGAAACAATAAGTCCTCGATGTATCGTCCGCGTCAGTACTGTGACGTCGTCAGCCGTAATAATATTGCGAATTTGATAACCTGCCCAAACTCTTTGGACTAACCATAAGTTCATGATCAACTTCTGCGTCCTCTTTTTCTCTACTCGCTTCTCTACTGAGCCTGCCGGCTGCTACTTCTCTATACTGAGGTGGTATATAATCTAAATTTCCATACATGCTAGCACCAGCACAAGGGTAAATGGTTGATAGTGGTCTCATAGCACGCAGTGTCCCCTTACTTCCCGGTACATCTCTATATAGTATCATATCAGGATGCGCGGGATCGTAGAACGTTCCAGAAATATGTGTGACGTCAATATCATTGTCGATGTCTGACACAGCGTCACTAAAGACGTTTGGTGCTTCTGCTATGAACATGTCGCCATTTTTGGAGTCTCTCTTGTTTTTGCGAATGATGTAACAGCGAACACCGATGAGCAATACGCACAGAATGACGAATAGAAGTATGCTTATACCAATGTAAATAAATATATTTAGATACGATGTCTCTGTAAAACAAAAAACACAATGAATTTAAATTTCAAGCTCCATCGAATTAGTCACGATAAACTTCCTAATCAGCATTGATCGCGAAGCCACGTCACTGTCTCCAAGTCACGTGGCAAACCCTTAAACATTGGCTTGACGTATGTCCTCTACAGGCAATGGTCCACTTCCCTAGCAAGCTGATGTTAAAGGCTTTCCCGTGTGATATGAAGACAGCTTTAACAGCACTTGATTACCTGTATCCTGCTTTTCACTTTTTTCAGGTTTACGTGACCCAGCGTCATTGTAGGGAGGTTTTTGGGTGCTGACTGGCTTTGGAGGTGGTTGCAAAGCTGGATTAGCCATCGGTGGTAAAGTGTCTGTCCATCTGTCACCGGCATTCACTAAATAAACGGAAAAACATCATTAACATGAGTTAGGGAGAGAATATATAGTTTGCAATTGGTTTGCGTGCAAAAATTACACCACAGGAAGAGCCATTATTATACAGCAATATTATATAGACGGGATATGAACCTCAATTACCTTTATTGAGCTCCCGATATTTCGACGTTTGAAAACTCTCATATTACAAGAGTTTGTGTAACACTAGTTCCGTAGAAAAGTGAGCAACTTTCAAAAAGTGCAAAATATCTTCGATCTTCTATTATTTCTAATAAATTCCTGAGCTACTTTAAAAATTACTAACGCGTATTTTGAGTAGATTAAATAGAATAAAATATGCAATGTTTGTTTCAGTCAAAAAAAAAGGGGAAAATGTTAATAATTCCTTGTTTGTTCCAGTCCGTGAGCTCTCGCTTGCGGTCTCACTCACTCTTAAGGGTTTGATACTTGAATCCCCGATGGTACCCGAAACCCGAATGACACTCTACGAGCTCAGGGACTGCAAGTGCAACGAAAAATTAATGCATACCTGAACTATCGAACAACTCAGAGCCGCGGTCCGCCTTGGTAACGCCGTCCTTTGCCTCGTCAGCCTCCAGCGCGGTCTCAAACTGCTCAGTGAGAACGCCCAAAGGCACTACAACAAAAAAAAGATTCCTGTTTAGTAAAATTAAATTACTTTCACACATTTCTGAACGTTTCTGAATCTTCTGTCTCGTTTGCACTAGATACAGCCTTCTCGCTCTCTTCGCTTTCGACATGGTGACACCGTAAAAGTGTGCTCTAGTTTTTTAATTCTGTATCAAGTTATAACCAGTGTAAACCCGAAAAAGTGGATTAAAAGTGTCATTAACAGTACTCGCATCTTTCAATTACATCAGATAGTGCCTATGGCTCCATAAACTCAATAAAATATACAACAATTCCCTAATCAATTAAGAAAATGATCGGTAAATATGACGTTTGACAAATGTTATTGCACCATAACCATTACGTTTTATTAAGCGTCATTCACAATAATGCCCCCGTGGTTCTTATTATAAAGCTGAAAAATGATAATATTGATAAATCTCCGCGCCTTTGTGTATTCATTACGCTATCTAACTATATTTACCTACTAGTTGTTTAATGCAAATATGACATAATTGGAAATCACAGTTTTAATTGAATTACGGTTAACACATAGGTAGGTACATAATAATATCTTCTACGAGTGTTGACCGCGATTCCATTCGATTAACGATTCGACGCAATTACATGGATCATGACTACCGGTGAAAAATTAACAAAACGAGAAGCGTCGAAATATCGGGAGTTTATCAAAAGTAATCGCGTTCAATATGTCGTATAAAATATCTGTAATTAAAATTGTATGTGCTCCGTGTACGTATGATAGGCTGAGGCAGGCGTGCCTCGAGAAATCTGAAGTCTTACAAATAGAAAATTACGTGTTGTAAGAGGAACAATGAAAAGCTACTTTTGTCAATCGATTTTTGGTCGTTTCTATATGAGATCTATTTATCAATAAGTAATGTAATTTTATTGCTCTTGAAATGTTAAATGGAATGACTTTGCCTTCATATTCTACGTCGATATTTTGCTGTAACTTACGTCTACAATTAGAATGCGTAACAAAGCAAATTTAATGAATAAGTCGCATTTTATAAAAAATTGCATCGACGAAAAAAGGTTTTTAAATTTCTATTGAATAATTGCTAATACGTGGCTGTTGTTGATATACATCGCCTTATTCTATCAAAAATAATCCCGCTGGAATCAATCCAAGCTTTTGAATAAAATCTACAAGTACTCTGTGTTCTTTTGACCCGACTGCGTCAGAGCCCAAGAGGAGAATTATAACTCACTAGCTTCTGCCCGCGACTTCGTCCGCGTAGAATTAGCAATTAACATGTTTATCGCTATCCCGCGGAAACTATGCAATTTTCCGGGATAAAAAGTAGCCTTTGTTTTAATCTAGGGCACCAGCTATCTTTGTTCCAAATTTTATCCAAATCCGTCCAGTCGTTTTAGCGTGAAGAAGGAACAAACATACACACTCACATCGTCACACACAAACTTTCGCATTTATAATATTAGTAAGATTTCAACAGGTCATAAACGTAAATTTCTTCAAAACACAAACACTCCAAAGATATTGTAACAGTATAACACAACGCTTAGACGTAGAGATAAAAACTTTAAAACTCCGCGGTACCGAAGCCTGGAAACACACAGGGAAGTAAAACTTGCTTCCGCTCCTAAAACACCCAACCATTGTGTAAGCTGAAACTTAACAGATGCAAACAGAATGTGATAGTTTGTTTCGAGAAAACTTTTGAAAACTTAAGAATGCCCCGAGTACACGAGCTCTGTATTAAGCTTCTCCGTGTAACATAGAAGAACAAAAGCAGGACGAATATTAGAGCCGTCGTAAGCGCGCTGTTACAAAATACATTTTGTTTATTTCTTAATACCTTAGCATAAAACATAACTACCTATACGTTAATGGGAGAAGATGTGGGTGGTATAAGATTTTGTTTAATGTGCTTTGTAAATTTTAGATACCTACAAATAAATACTTAGTCAGTAAATTTTAAAACATTACCAAAAAATAAAAATTGAAGGAAAAAGAGGTAAGAAAAGACATTATACATAGATATTGTTGCCGCTTCTTTTTCGTGTTTTGACTTCGGTCGCGTTTTTCTGTCAGTTGTCCTTAGCTTTAAGTAATTAAATTACAAACATAAATAGCTCTAAGTAAAATATTAAACTTCAGTGAACTATTTTTTGACAAACAATTCAATCCCCTACACCTAATATGTATGTGCGAACTATAATTTTGCATTCTGTGAGACCTCAACAGACCTCAACCACAATTATCACAGCCAAGCAAAAAAAGAAGGCTTGCGATAAAGGAAAGCATGAAATA
Source organism: Pandemis heparana (assembly GCA_963854515.1). NCBI lineage: Eukaryota > Metazoa > Arthropoda > Insecta > Lepidoptera > Tortricidae > Pandemis > Pandemis heparana. The sequence goes on along the minus strand of OY978013.1, from coordinate 11,476,802 downwards.
ACGCTACTAACTGCAGTTAATTACAATTCGAGAAGTGATTTACGGCTTGCCCAAGAAAAAAGAAAATGGAAGCACCTCGATTACTCCTCGTGGAATACTAATTTAGCATTTTGTCTCAAAATTAATCCCATAGAGAGATCCATTTACTTTTATCTTAATTATTCTTTACTCATTTTAATAATTTGAAAATCAATGCTGATTCTTTAAATACCTAGGGTAGATTGTAATTTACAAGAGGGCCGTGTCTTACCTAGCAAAGGATCGTGTCATTAAATCCAACCAATCATAGTGAGGTTGGTTTGTTATGTATGGCTGTGACTGTTAAAGGTATATATCTACTATCAGACAATCAATATTTTGTATGTTCTAAAACCTCGAAAACGATATTATAGACGCGTTTTGGGGAGGTTAAAATTTAATAAAATCTCTACGCTGGTAAAACGCTTTTTCCCAATTTTAGCAATCAACAAGCATAGCTCGTTCACCCAGATACTAACACGTTGTTTACATTGACTATAATATTAATATGACAAAATCCATTTTTAGAAATAGATAAGTGGAAAAATTACGAAAATTAAACTTGATTATAATAATGAACACAAAATATTTACCTTGCTACTCCGCTACTTACGTGCAAGTTAACCAAGCCTGTGCGAAATATGTACGTTTTGCATGCAAGCCCTCCCACCACTACTACCACACAAAACGCACACAAATCCCACAAACTTAATTAATCCTAACCCCACACAAACACTGACGCGCGTTTCGATCCCTCTACGGGATCATTCTCAAAGTTAGAGCACAACCGATGCACATGCGAACCAACGTCGTACTAAACGTAAACGTAAACGTAAACGTTGGTTCGCATGTGCATCGGTTGTGCTCTAACTTTTAGAATGATCCCGTAGAGGGATCGAAACGCGCGTCAGTGTTTGTGTGGGGTTAGGATTAATTAAGTTTGTGGGATTTGTGTGCGTTTTGTGTGGTAGTAGTGGTGGGAGGGCTTGCATGCAAAACGTACATATTTCGCACAGGCTTGGTTAACTTGCACGTAAGTAGCGGAGTAGCAAGGTAAATATTTTGTGTTCATTGAAATGGACCTCCGCAAAGTAACGCCTGATTCAATAAAATATTGATTATAATATTATACCTACCGCAAGCATACACAACTCTGAGGTATACCCTAACGTCCGCTTGGCACGGGTTCCCAAACACGGCAGTGGCAGCCTGGATCTCGCATCTTCGCTTCCCATGGCATAACTGCATTACTCTGCTCGCTGCATTTGGCGCCTTGCAACCTGCATAAACATACGCACTGATGAAGCCCACTAAAGGCGGAGTTTAACTCAAAGGTAATGGCTGTGCACAATAGGCTTATTGTCTAACTCGCTCGTAATCGCCATCGTGTTCATTTTGACAGTTCATGTATGGGCTGACAATTGGCATCGGAATCAGCTAACTGTCACATTCATACAAGAACTGTCAAAATGAGCACGATGGCGATTGCGAGTGAGTTAGACAATAATCCAACAGGTCGGCGATGAGATCTCGCATTAGCTGTTATATATAAATGAGACTGTGTGGCAAATATAACTCGATATCAACATCTCATACACTTTGACCATTTTTACCTCATTGCTTGCAGTTTCATTATTTTAAAATATTTTACGTTGAAGTAGCTGCAAAATTATAGTGAGACTGAGGGAAGTTACAAAAACGCATTATATGCGTTGACAGCCCTGAATGACCACTTCACAAAAAATTACCACAAAATATGGAAAAAGTTAGAAATTCTAGCGCACGTGAAACATTTTAAAACTTACCTTTTTTATTTTCATAAAAATTTGCATCAGATTCACTGCGCAATTGAATTTATTTGCGCTCTTTTAGCAACAAATTGGAAAAACTAAAAACGAACATGTCCTATTAAAAAAAAAATACTTTTATAGCCTTATGTGCAGCGAATGAAACGAAATGGAACTGAGCATTAACGGCCGGTACAGTGTGCGAGAAACAGAACAAATGAGGGCAACCATCAATCAGGTGGAACAAGTTATGTCAAGAGCACCTGACCCGAAACTTATAGCGGGGATAAATTAAAAAAACTCATGAATGTGTAAGTACTTAGTACATCCAAGTCAGCTGGACTACGAATTTTTAACATGCTAGCGTTACATTACGCTGAATGGGGTCAATTATTGCCTGCTTGTTACCTTTTTTCCAAATGTAAGTAGGTTCTGTTTCTTTTTCGGGTTCTCATAATTTGATAATGGACTATCACCATGTTCCCTCTGGACTCTGTATATTATTATTATCTCTTCAATTATTACGAACAAAAACATCAAACCAAACAAGTGTGCGTTGGACACATTTTTTTTATAATATATGAATAGGAAGGCACCTGATGGTAAGTGATCACCAGTGCCCATAGACACCCGCAACCCCGGAGGGATCGCAGATGCGTTGCCAACCTAGAGGGCTAAGATGAAATGCCTCTTGTGCTCGTAATTTCCCCGGTATTTCGTTTTTTCCGTAATTTATGTTTTTATTACGTTTAATTCCACAATTTTTTGTAGTCATAATTTCAGTAGAGTCAATTTAATTCTAGTAAAATCCAATCAACTTTCTAAACAACACCGGTAGGAATGAACACAAGAAAACTATTAAATTATTATTAATTATTATTATTCTGCTCAGATCTGTTCTTTTCTCCAGTCCGTTATGGTTGCCTGGTAGAGATCGCTCTGTAGCGATAAGGCCGCCTATTGTTACCTTATTACTTCTGTATACCTTTTTCTGTTTTGATTGTTATATGTGTGGTGTTCAATAAAGAGTTATTGTATTGTATTGTAAATTAGACGCGAGACAGTCAAAATTTTGCCGTACAGCTAAAAGACGTTGCAATGTGTAACGGGGAATCCAACACTCAATATAGTGAAGTTTCTTACAATATTAACATTCGTGTATGTCTGTTCATTCAACCTAAGAAGTTCAATGAACGAAAAACGTCTACAATAACTTAGGAACTCGGCAAAACTTGTCATTCATTCGTTCCTTTAAAGTTGTACGTCTGTCTGTAAATAAATTAATTCTTGTTTTATTTAGAAGCAAGTCCGTGGATTTAGAAAGTTACTCAGTAAATTTAATTTGAGTAAGTATTATGGAGAATACTTTTACTGTAAAAAAAAACTTTGAAGTATTCGTGATTTGCGATCTCGTTGAACAAGTAGCGGAGTAGCGAGGTAAATGTTTTTTTGTTCATTGAAATGGACCTCCGCAAAAGAACGCCTGATTCAATAAAATATTTTGTGATCTCGTTATTTGGATGCGTTCGTCTTCAAAATATCTAAGGCCCACTTGCACAGTCCAGAGTTAAAAAAATTAATCGCTAACTCGGGGTTAGGTTTGACAGTACCATATATTTTTACACTACTTATTTATAACATAAAGCATCTTAAAAAAATAAAACAGCAAAAAAAAAATAGATAGTTATAAGTGTAATTCATACTTTAGAAAGAAAAAAAGAAGACATTTATTCTCTTTTGAAAGACACAGAAATAGAGCATACAGACAATTGTACAAAAATGAAACATAAAACACAGTGTGTGTGTTTCATACTCATTATTATATAGTATTAAACAAAATCACTTTCCGCTGTATGTATGTCTGTCTGTCTGTGCCTATGTATGCTTAGATCTTTAAAACTACGAAATGGATTTTGATGCGGTTTATTTTAATAGATAGAGTGATACGAGAGGAAGGTTTAAATTTATAATACGCAGACGAAGTCGCGTGCAGAAGCCAGGAATACCAGGAATATTATAAATACGAAAGTGTGTCTGTCTATTTGTTACCTCTGCACGCTTAAAATGCTAAATCGATTTAATTGAAATTTGGTATGGAGTTAGTTTCAGTTCCGAGGAAGGATACAGGATAGTTTTTCCCTGAAAAAATCATAATGTAATTGCCGCGGGATAGTGATAAGCCAACTCTGCGCAAATGGAGCCTTGGGGAACAGCTAGTGAAGATATAATATATATTTTTTATTTGAATAGGAAGGCAAACGAGCAAGTGTGTCACCTGATGGTAAGTGATCACCACTGCCCATAGACACCCGCAACCCCGGAGGGGTCGCAGATGCGTTGCCAACGTAGAGGGCTAAGATGAAATGCCTCTTGTGCTCGTAATTTCCCCGGCTTTCTTACTCTCCACACCGGAACACAGCAGTGCAAGCACGAGAATAGATGTAGCTGAAAATGGTGGTAGCGATCCGGACGGACCTTGCACAAGGCCCTACCACCAGCGAATATAAAATCCAGAACTAAAATTAACATAATTATTACATTGGAATTCGCTCTGAACAGTGAACACAATGTAACAAATCTACTGTCATCCCTATCAGTTCGAGAGTAGAGATAGCAAGCATCGCATACATCAAAGGGAAATAGAGATTGCATATTGTTTGAAATATAACTAAGTAAGTAGGTAAATGCTTTATTTTACAAATGATTATAAAAAAAAAACAATCACAAAATATAATTAAAATAAATGTAATCAAATATAATCAGATCATTTAGATTTACCAGTATGATTTTTTTTAATATTTTGCACATTGTGCCCAACACAACATGTGATATTTCATTCAGCTTTTGTCAATCCGATACAATTTTTATTAAATTCTATTCTTTTAGTCTTATCGACATTCGTGCCTTTATGAAATTGCAATATTTTATATTGTTTTACGTATTTTGTTCCAGTTATAAAATCTCTCATACACATACGTATTTAATGTATTACCAGTGTGGTTAAATTATTTTATTTTTTGCATATAATTTCAACTGCTAACCGTTTAAAAAAAACACAATCAAAACAATTCATTTGGAGGAGATTCTTTTCAGGGGCAAGTTCGCCGTACTACTGTCAGAGGACTATTTTTTACTTTGTGTGCAATAAATAAATTTATACCTGCACTTACACACTTTGTAGTCTCAAAATTTTCTGATACCGGGGTATCAGGAATGTGTTTCAGCGCGGAGAGTAAGAAAACCGGTGAAAATACTGCTACAAGAGGTATTCTATCTTAGCCCTCTAGCCTGGCAACGCATCTGCAACCCTCTAGTGTTGCGGGTGTCCATGGGTGGTGGTGCTCGCTTATCATCAGGTGACCCTTCGTATGCCTTCTTTGTCGTAAAAAAACACCGGGTAGCACTCCGGGAGTGCCGGCAGAAGTGAAAACTACACACGCACACTCGCGCAAAAAAAAAAAAAAAAAAATACACGAGATTTGAACTGCGGTCACCTGAGAGAACACAGATATTGCACACCTTATACCACTAGGCCAAACGCACATGCGATAAAGCTTCAAAAACCAAACGCGACTCTAGCTTCATTCGTATTTCAAAATAAGCTCTTTGAGGATCCTGATATCCTGGTACTTTAACTCTCCCTCCGTCTTACGCCTGACGCGATTTTAACATTTTTTACCCATCCCAAAAAGCGCACAACGCCGAAGAAATTTTCACTTCAAGAACAGTATACTCACTTGCATCGGGCAGGCCTTTCTGCGAGCACTCGGAGTCGAACGCGTTGCGTCCGTACATCGCATCATAAACCGCCACGCGGGAGTAGGGGTTGCAGCTCAGCTTGAGAACTTCGTCCTCACAGACCACCCGGCTCCGGAATTCCGCTACGATTATAAGAAAGAAAGAAAAGAAAGAAAAATATTTTATAAGGAGACAAGAGAGTTTAAGAGGAGGAGGCTTTTTTTTATAAGGAGGTTTAATTCCATAAACAATTGGTATACAGGAATGTACAGTGCAATAAGTTAGTTTTTAAAAAGACCTTCGGGCCTGTGTTGCTGTCTCACTCATTCTTATTGTGGTTTGATACTTGAATGCAAAATAAAAGTTTTGATTTTTTATGAGGTTAGAAAATCGCCTATGATCAGGTGGTTAGATACCTATAAAAATAAAACCGAATTTAGAACCTCCTATTTTTTGAAGTCTGTTAAAAATGGTTAAGGGTGCGTCCACACCACCGCTTAAAAAACGGTGACGTTTCGGAATCGCAACAAAATGTATGAAGAAACGGTGAGAAAACGTGACGCCTACGACACGTCACTGCGTATACGCGGCGGTTTGGTCGCACCCTAAGACGGCGAATCACCTCGAACGTTGCACTACGACGTATGTTAAGAAAATTGACGAAATCACGTCTTTATCTTACAGGGTAGACAGTTAGTTTTTGCAATGAAAGTTTCGTCTAAATCTCTTTTAAAAACAATCTTTTGCCATAATTTACCTAACTTTATCATAGAGACAAAAAGGCGAAGAAGACCTCATCGAGAAATCCGATGATATCTTTTGTTCTTTCACTAACTATCTGCGAAGCTTTTATGTACAGGCAAGAATAACCCTTTCCCCATTAAGCGTAATCCGACACCACCAATACGCTAAAAGCTTTCGTAGAGTGTTCATTTATTAATTAGTGTCAGTGTCCGAGTGTTTTGTGTTTAGTAATGGGAAATGAATAAGTACCGTACTACACACGCGCGTTTGTGACGCTGCGTTTATTTTTAAATTGGCTTTTGCTTCGCTGTCACGGGAATAATACGGATGTGCCATAAGACGGCTTTGGTGTTGCTGAGACTAGTAAGTGAGTAAATTTAATGCTTTATTGTACAAATATAAAGAAACAGACACAAATCGCAACAAAAAATATATGCACAAAAGCAAACTTATCCCTATTTTGTGTATTTCTAGAAAACTTTAGTAAAAGCAATCAGTTTTATACTTAAAATGATGAAATACTAATGGGAACGTTTGATATAATTCTTCACAAATTATTTAAAGGCCAGATTACTTACAACTCTCAAAATAGGAGTCGAAATATAATTCCACGTCAAAAGAAACATTAATACTATCTCAATTATTATAATGAATATTTCCCAAGGAGGAAAATCATCGGTATTCGTTCCATTGCAAATATACGACGAATTCTTGTTAATTGCTAGATAATACCGGCTCGGGGGAATTCAAACAAAAGTATACAATTTCGACATCATAATTTAATTTGTGTAATATCTACCGTAATATGTAATTGAGTAATACAGATATTAGAAGGAAAGGAAGAAGATCCCGGCTATGAAAATGAGCTTCGAAATATTTTCGTTAAAATTACATTGTATAAGTTCAGATAAATATAATTATTATACATAGGTATTTGGGTGAACGCTATCTTGTGTTAGAAGGAACTAGTTCTATATTACGACTTTTGTTTTTGGGGTGTGATTTTTAGTATTTTCACTAAAATCCTGTTGACATCAAAACCTACAGACAGTAAACCTAAAAGTATTTCCCACGGGCACATAATTATCAATGAAAAACAATACGTTAGGCTTTTCTAGGCAAATCAGGAGAAAAGTTTCATTATTTTATTGCAAATCCACGTTAAATAACCTTGTTTTTTTATATAGAAATACTATAAAAAACAATCATTCTTATACACTTATAGGTAAGTATACCAAACTCTCAGTGCGCGAGTCCGGCTCGCACTTAATCATTTTTTATTAAATAAGACTTGATTCTAAATAGACGACAATTTCCAATGGAAACCCTATGTTTGACAAGGTTTGACAATGTTTCGAAAAAAAATCTAACATGATCAGGATCGCTATTACAGTGTTTCTGCTATACTAAGGCAGCTTTAAAAAAGTTTAATTTTACTCGGGATGATTTTGTGTATTGATCAAAGGCTACGATTATGACTGAATACTATGAAGCGATTCAACTACATATATACGTAGTAGACTCTAACTCACACGAAAAATAGGAAAAAAATGCTGGTAAACAATAACAAACACATGCTATGGCTATGTTCTAAATGAAAAAAAAAATGCCAAGTGGATAGAATAATATAATAGAAAAGATTTGTTAATTACATGTCAAATAACAATAAGAAGCATAGATTAAAACACTATATTAGTGAAAAATACACGTGGCGCCCTGTTAAGGCAAAGTCAATTTACGCGTTCATTTTTCCGATATTTTGATCCCAGCATTCCATAAGTATTTACTACAGTATATAATAAAAAGTTTACTCCGTGAATATCCCTACGAAAGGAAAAAATCTTCCTCAATTACATACATGCCCCCGAATTTATATAGAGTTAAAATCCACCTAGGTACTTTTGCAATTTCATTCAAATAGCAGCCCTTATACTTATCAAGAAAAACGCCTGTAGCGTTTGCACTGGCACAGACAGGAAGAAACTCTTAAGGGTTTATTTTTTGCCAATTTGTCTTTAGAACTCTAAAAACCCGCCAAACTATCAGCGATCGAAACGCGGCGTTTGTCCCGCCCGCGTGTGGTAATGAGCGCTCGCCACACCTTATCAGGCGCGCCCGGGGCGGCGACCCCGTCCAGGAATTTATTAACGCCGCATAAATCACATCAATACACTTCCAGGAGCGCTCATAAAAACCGCCCGCTCACGCGATTAGTGGATGAACCCCCTTTTGTTTCGTACCGGTGAAATATTGCTGGCCGTTTGTAACCGGTCCTTGGATTTTGAAAATCGAACGGCTCACGTGCATTTTAAAACAATTTGTTTGGATACTTGCTGGTTTTGAGCACCATGTGGAAAATTGTAAAAAAAAAACAAAGATAGTGTAGAGCTACGTGCAGTTTAAGATTCCATACTAAAATAATATGCGAAAAATATTCAAATACTTAAGTTAGAAAATACGTTTTATACTATTAACATTTAACTTGCATAGCTTACAAAGTTGTGATAGTTTCCCTTTCAAATTAGTTATGTAGCCTAATTCCGGGATATCCGAAATTCGGCTATCCATAATTAACCATTTTATTTAGCCGTGAAAGACACCTGATATTAACAAATAATTTCCCCTGAAACTTGAATGGTTTTCATCAGCCCGTATTACTTACGAAATAATAATTTAAGACGGGTGATAAAAAAATCACTGCTTTATTTTTTAACTAGCTGTCTTCTGCACTTCGTCTGCACAGAATTCGTTTATCGCTATCCCGCGGGAACTACGCAATTTTCCGGGATAAAAAGTAGCATATGTGCTATTCCAGACATTTCTCTTTCTATGCGCCGAATTTCATCCAGATCCGTTGGGCCGTTCTGGCGTGATTGAGTAACAAACAAACATCCATCCATCCAAACTTTCGCATTTAGAATATTAGTTAGATTAGATTTTCATCAGATAATACAGGACTTACAAAAAAAAAGTAGAAAAAATAAATCATCTACTATTTTGTTAGCATGATTGTTATACACCCTTTACCAAATTACAGCTTTGGAGTACTAAGCGCACCTCAGAGGCTCAATCGTGGACAAAGAAACTGATATATCAGACATGACGAAATAAGAAATAAGAATGAAATCATAATTTTTAGTATTTATTTATTTATAAGCCTTTTTTTTATTCCGAATTCGCAACAGTTTCAGTAAGTATACACGTTGTTGTTGTTATTGTCGTTTATTTATTAAATTGTCGCGTAATTCGGCGTGCCTCATGGCATAGGCCTCCTCCGTGTATTGGAGGGTTTGGGCTATAGTTCCCACGCGCGCCCAGTGCGGATTGGGAACTTGACACACACCATTGAATTTCTTCGCAGATGTGTGCAGGTTTCCTCACGATGTTTTCCTTCACCGAAAAGCTCATGGCAAATTACAAATGTAATTTTCGCACATAAATTCCGAAAAACTCAGAGGTGCGAGCCCGGGATTTGACCTAGGCTACCACGGCTTTTTTTTTTTTTTTTTTTTTTTTTTTTTTTTTTTTTTTTTTTTTTTTTTTTTTTTTTTAGTATTTATAATTACGAAAACCCTGAATAAACCTCTCCCCAATTGATACGTAATCTAATACTTTGTAGCTTGGGATAGCATGGCGTTTCAGTATTTACTTTTTTAATTTTAGTAGCACTATTTTGAATGCGTAAAATCAGCGCCAACTTTATCGAAACATGCAAATAGTGGGAATTGGTTGGTATAAAAAAATATTAAAAGTGCAACAATTTGTTTTTATCGGACCCTGTTAGTTGTATGCATTTTAATATTTCGTTTAATAGGCTGTAGTGCATCGTTAATTTATTCATTTCGTCCCAAACATACGACATAATAATAAAGAGGAGAGCTTTATAAATTTTAAATTTAACTGAATATTTTTTTTACAAAATACTCAATCGATTATTTTATATTACTTGCAACGTTCATGCTTGTTTGGGAGCAAAGAAAAAACATAGAATGTACAAGTTGATTTTCTTCCCTCGCATATGGTAAAAGCCGATCGAAGCAATCGGCGAAAATCGTAGAAATCATCTTGTGTATAGGCGATGCGGCTAGCAACCCATCACTATTTTGATTCTCTTTTCGACCTATATTTTAGGTCGTGTTTCCCTAGGCTCTGTCTACCCCGTAAGGAATAAAGACAAGATTTATGTATGTATGTAAATTTTTGCCTGCTATAAAGAGACTATAAAGTATATGTAGGTATGTATGTAGTAAGTACAAAAGGTTTCCAATATTTGAATGCATGTCAACTTCAGAAATGGTCACGGATTTTTTTAAAGTGATATATAATATAAATTGTTTCTTACTCTTAGTCATACATATCAATCAAGCTTTTTCAATAATGCAACTCCGATTTAACCGCTAATCTATGAATAAGGTAGTGTGTAGTAATTAATGGTATAACATTTTTGAACTCCGGGCTACACGAGTGGCTATTAGTTTCATTTCTACTATTTAGATCCGCAATCGTAGCGAACATCATCTTAAGTAAAACAAGAAAATTTTAATCTCGAGTTACATTTAATTTAGGTAATTATGATATCGTTTACTTTAACCCAGTTTCCGAATCTCTTTAATAAAATTCATCTGGATTTCTGCAACTTCCCAAATCTCCACGGACTTAATCCAACTAATTACCAGTAACAACCAGTTTGAAAAATCACAGTGTTCCGCATTCTCAGTGCCCGCAGCGTCCGCGAGGGCAAACATAACATTGAATAACTGCCATGATATTCCGATATTCTCATAAAGACTAAGTCGTTGTGGCCATTATCTGCGAGATATTGGATCCCTCGCTTTGTTCTACGCCGGCCGAAGATTTTGCAGATCCGCCTGGCCAGCTTCTATTGATTTACGTGCAATATATTCACGGCCTTTGTAAATAAATATTCGATGGCGCGGGGTTCCTTGTAGGGAAAGTTATTAAAACCATCCTTTGGGAATGCCGGAATTTTCGCAGTTTCCCGCAGAACACTTCTAGGAGTAGGGGTACCGTTTGTAAGACGTAGAAGGCTGAGGTATTTTTGGATCCGTACCACCAGAAACTAAAACGTTGAAGTAGCTGTTTAACATTGGTAGGTCTCCTAATTTACTGATGCTAGAAAACATTATGAGTACCGTATTATTGTCATTGACACTTGCTTCAATAAAATCTCACTTTTGATACAGTAAGCACTTTTGGTGCTACTTCCAAATCGAGACTAAAATGTTTCCAACACTATTGTGGACTACGCTTGACTTTTATGATAACATCAATTTGCTAAGTATAATTTAGCGTCCAACAATTCAAAATACATGATGATTTTTGACAGCAAAAGTATATACATTTGAAACATAAAGCTGAAAAGAACTGTGTCGACTATTAGAATCAATTACAAGCCTCATCGTGTTACTTCCGTGACAAACAATATTATGATGTTATTTTTATACGTCTTTTGTGTACAATTTTCCTTGACGACGATCCCCCTTTATGTGTCACGGAACCATAGCCTTAGGAGAAAAACTCATACTTGAAAGGAACTCCATAGTCTGGTTATTGTCCATGTTCTGTTAGTTCGGATCTCGTAAATGTATGTCGATAGGGGGAGCCTTTTATTCTATCCGTTTTTATGTACTTCATAAGTAGTAAAACAAAGCTTGGCTCGTAAAACAATCATTGGGAGGTATTTTTATTAAAATTGTAGGCCTACGAGAGCTTGTTATCGGTAGTAAAATAAATATACTGTTTCAGCAGTTTCTTTCGCTAAAATTCCCACGTATTATTTATACAAAATGTCTTACAATTATTCGCATCCAGCTGGTGGTTGGATCAGTTTGATTGAATATAAACCTCTGTTAAGGTTTTTTGTGATTTTAGGTTCAAAATTAAGTCATTTCTTTCACGTTGTACACTTTAAACGTCGACCAATGTATACATTTGTCAAATACAATTTAAATATCTGAAAGATATTGACAGGGGTGTTCAGACAAGTTAACTCAACCGCATGCTGATTGAATTCTGGATAAATTTTAAGATACTGTATATTTCCACCGGTTCCATCTAACTAATATTATAAATGCGAAAGTATGGATGGATGGATGGATGTTTGTTTGTTACTTAATCACGCCAGAACGGCCGAACGGATCTGGATGAAATTCGGCACATAGATAGAGAAAAGTCTGGAATAGCACATAGGCTACTTTTTATCCCGGAAAATTGCGTAGTTCCCGCGGGGTAGCGATAAACGAATTCTTTGCAGACGAAGTCGCTGGCAACAGCTAGTAATACATTACACTGCTTCCAGCGCAACTGTGATTTTATAACTAACCAAGACTATTACTATAACCAAGAGCATTAAAATAGAGTGCGATTACGACAATGTACAATTGCTTCAAAGTAAATCCCACTCTGACTTAAAAGAAAAACCTTGCAAGTTTCATTACATTTATATTGCTAGGTCTAGATGCAAACAAATTAAAAATCATTGACCCTTTGCCGCAGTGTAATGTGACCAGGGGCATAGAATAGATAATAACAGGGTAGAAGGGAATCTCTTTTGACCGCGTCCAAAACGCCGCCATTTATATACCTACTTCCCCCTTCACGTCGTTACGCCCCTCTGTCGTCCAGGCGTATTGCTAAAGATAATATAAAAGAAAGAAAGAAAGAAAGAAAGGAAAAGGTTTATTTGGTGCAATATATATCGCTAAAATATATTTTTATTTACTTTGAAATCATTACTTTAGCGAGCGAGAAAAGGTCAACGACCGGTGGCGGGGCTATTGAAGATTTGACGAAAAGATGCGAAAACAATAAAATGCTGTAGGTACCTACTTTAAACCATTGGGTGAAACAATTGGCTACACAAAAAGAACTGTTCAATATATTTTTGATTAATTAGGTACGAAAACGAAACAATATATTTAGAAAATATTACTTACCGCTCATCATCTTTGGGCAAACTAGAATAACTTAAGTGTGGCATCGTTTTTGCATTATTCATACACCCAAATACACCACAATAACTTGACACCATTGTAATTATTGTTTCCAAGATGAGTACCTACCTACGGGACAGAACGCGCAAAAATGCCAAACGCGCGTGCGGCGACGCAGGCCGTGGCAGCCTGACTGAGCCGCTCGTTTAACAAGTACTGTAAATCGTGACCTTGAGTCCGGCCGCGAGCGGGAGATTCCGTTCTACTATGTTCTTACTTATTCTATGCCAGGGGCCTTACCATGACGTCTTAATGCGGTTCAAATCAGAATCAATTCAAGTTTAGCTGTCATTTTTAGTATGGATCTGACAGCGAGCGAACCTAAACTGAATCGCACTAAGACGTCATGGGGCCCCTGAACGCATTTTTTATTACGTTACTCATTATGTAGCCGATGAACACGACATTTTAAATATTTTCACGTCTTATCTAGCAGGTTTAATCGAAGGTTCTCGTCAGGCGTCAGCTGTGATGCCGCAGGTTCACCGTACCTATTATCCCCACTTTGGGCCGGGCAATAGTTAACACCCCTCTTTATGTGCTAGAGAAAAATACTGTTACGCAAAAACGCCTCGTCCACACCCGGATGCGCCTGAATAATTTATAACGAAAATGCCCCACAAAAGAGTTTAAGACGTCATGGTAAGGCTACTGCAATACAAGATTTTTCTTTCAAGTCTAATGCGTTAATACTTATGTAATAGGTAAACTTACGCGGCTTGCACTTGAACGCTACTCGCACGAATTTCCTGGCGTGGGGGCAAGGGTCGATGGCCCCAGCCGGGAGCTTTGTGCTAAACTGACAGTTGGACTTTTTCTGGCATGCTTCCACCACTGTCTGCAACAGGGAGTACTGGAAAAAAGACAAAAATCAGCCGCTGTTTATAACGCGCACATTTTTGTTTGTTACGGAAGACATCGATGCAAAAGACGCGTGAAACGTGAGAACGTGAGTTTGGAATTGTGGTAACCGCAAATTGAGTATTGTATCTACTTAATCAACCAGTACAGGTACTTTGTAGAGACTTGTAGATCTACATATAAAGTGTGCAGTCAGCCAAGTGAATGCTCTAACAATTTTTAAAGCACTTTTAACGTCATAAAAATACAATACGGCTGATTGCCACAGTGGAAATAGAGTCTTTGGTGTTTCAAGCCGTACACACATCACCAGCCTATAAACGTCCCACTGCTGGGCACAGGCCTCCTCTCAGAATGAGAGGGCTTGGGCTATAGTTCCCACGCGGCCAGTGCGGATTGGGAACTTCACACACACCATTGAATTGCTTCGCAGTTGTGTGCAAGTTTCCTCACGATGTTTTCCTTCACCGAAATTTCGAAAAACTCAGAGGTGCGAGCCCGGGATTCGAACCCACGACCCTCTGCTTGAGAGGCCACAGGTCAAACCACTAGGCTACCACGGCTTAGCCGTACAAATGACATTAAATCTTATTGTAGTCAAGGAATTTCTTGGTTGACTATAGGACTTTGCAAAAATAATTAAATATCTTACTGAATTTCGCTATGTTAACTTCACCAACGTGGAAGAATTGATGCACTTTTAAGATCCTCAGGGAATATACTCAATTTCTAGTCTTCAGTGTTCAAGGCGGTGCGACGTCAGTAATTACTACAGTCAGTCTTATTTGTGGAAACGACAGTGAAATGGACTCAGTGGAAATTAATAATTTATTATAACACTAAACTTACACGCACATCGGGTAGCCATCCACCTGATCTAATGAAGTATAAAGCGGTCTTTACGCTCCCTTAGCAATCGAAGCATTTATCAATAAAAGTAATACATAAGTACTTTATATCGTTCCCTGCCTATTAAGCGTAGAAAACGAAGGGGCAAAAGCTTATTAATATAACACACCTTTAACTATTACAGCCAGTAGATACACAGGGGGGTTACTCCAAAATTCGGAATTCAAAGTTCGTGTCCTACCGTCCCTTTCACTCTCATATTATTTCGAATAAGGCCAGATGTGTAAGTCCCTACGGAAACCTACGTGAAGTATCCAACTAACTTTTAACTCTGTTACTAACTTAATTCACAACTGCAGAAATTATTGCTGTGAACTACTCGAACTCTTCTACATGCTTTGTTAACAATGGACCGTATCGTTAAATGAAAGTATTATAAAAGTTTGGTCGTCATAAAGTGAATCTGTTAGTTTTATGCGTTTGCTTCTTTTCTCAAACTAAAGCCGGCTTTTAGAAAGTAATCTAACTAATATTATAAATGCGAAAGTATGGATGGATGAATGGACGGATGTTTGTTTGTTATTCAATCACGCTAGAACGGCTCAACGCATCTGGATGAAATTCGGCACATAGATAGAGAAAAGTCTGGAATAGCACATATGCTACTTTTTATCCCGGAAAATTGCATAGTTCCCGCGGGATAGCGATAAACGAATTCTTTGCAGACGAAGTCGCAGGCAACAGCTAGTTGGATCTATTTTTAGCTTATGCTCGGTTTAGTGGAACCATTACTTAAACCATTTTTATTTCATATAGGAGAGGAGGCCTATGCCCAGCAGTGGGATGTATATAGGCTGGAGATGATGAAATATTTTTTCTAATTGTTAGAATTAAAACTAACCTGCATCGGATTAGGCCACAGGCAATCATCGCCCATCACCTGACCAGGTCGGTCTTCCAAGCACGTGTGTTCTGGAACCGACGCTGGCTTGCCATACTTGGCTTCATGGATATTGATGACGGTGCCTGTGGGGCATGCCAGCGCCACCAACTCGTCGTCGCATGCCAAGCGATGCATGACCTTTAGTGTGCTGACTAGGGAACCTGAAATAAAGCAAAAGGTCACTAGAGGAATAGTATAAATGGAAAACAAGCGGGTTGCCCAAATTCTCATATTATTTTGAATAAATTTAAGCCAATGAACACAAAATATTTACCTTGCTACTCCGCTACTTACGTGCAAGATAACCAAGCTTGTGCGAAATATATACGTTTTGCATGCAAGCCCTCCCACCACTACCGCCACACAAAACGCACACAAATCCCACAAACTTAATTAATCCTATCACCACACAAACACTGACGCGCGTTTCGATCCCTCTACGGGATCATTCTCAAAGTCAGAGCACAACCGATGCACATGCGAACCAGCGTCGTATATATTTCGCACAAGCTTGGTTATCTTGCACGTAAGTAGCGGAGTAGCAAGGTAAATATTTTGTGTTCATTGAAATGGACCTCCGCAAAGTAACGCCTGATTCAATAAAATATTTAAATTTAAGCCCTTTGTTTGTAAAAGTTACAGACCTGTAATAAGCAAATCGTGTTTTGTCTGTGTCTGGCACATCAAATATAAAAGTGACAGGCAAAACTAAAATGTTTAACTAACGTTGAAATCAAAAAGCGTTTGTGACGTGTATATGTGGGTAATCTAAAATAATCAACCCTCCCAAAACGCTTTTATCTGGGAGGCACGGTAGTGCACCCCGCCAAGACAAAAAAGAAGGCGTTAAGTTTATTTGTAACTAAGTAATTAAAATGTTGGAAACTGAATTTGATTAACGTCTATTTGTTACAGAAGTCCAAAGTCAATGATATTCAAAGGACTGAATTAATAATATTATTATGTAGAATCAGAAACAGCAGAAGGCAGTCTTCTAGATCTCGAATTTCCGATTTGATAACGGCTGATAAACTTAAAAAGAACCGGGCACATAATAATATTTTCCGAATGCATCCGGATCGCTGGGCAAAATTGCTGGTGGTTGGGACATTGGATGATATGACGAGTATCTATTTAAGCAGAGACAGACAAATAAGATTAATTTGTGTTTAAAAAAATTGTTCTTAGTACATAGTCTTTTTTATTGACTGTACTTGTATTGCCATCCATCCAATATATTAATACTATCAAGTCAATACGATCACAAAAAGTGGGCCAAATTTGATTTGCAAGATTTGACCAACACAAACATAATTACATACTAATACAGCACAACTACATACTGATAATAATGACATACTGAGCGTAATTACATACTGATAGAAAATTAGGATCCGTTTGACTTATAGTGGAAAGTTAAATATCTTTCCGGTCAGATAAAAGGAAAACCTTTGTTGTGCACATTTAAATCGTATTGCTATGGTCGTAGTCTCAAGCAGACTTATAAAGTTAACTAAGTATACGTGCGAAGCATGATAAATTAAGTCTAAACAATCACGATGAGGGCAAACAAGGAAAACCGCGAACAGTGAGCTCAGATAATAGCAAGGTAATGCGCCCATAGAGCTTTCCTGAGAAAACTGTACTTCGAAATAAACTACGAAGAGATTGCAGGTGTTTTGCCGCAGGGAACATTTAGCAATCACCGTCTTACTTTAGTTACATTTGGAACATTGGAAACTGATACCAATCTTATGAGTATCGAAGAAGAGACACAGACCGTAAAAGGGTTGGTGGAATAACATGACAAAATATTATTATATCAGATAGATAAGTAATAATAATAATAGGTTTTTATAATGTTTTTATATTTTGTATTAATATTGCTTTATTACTTTTTATTTCAATATTGTAAAAACCTAACTTAAGATAAAAGATAAATATACCGAATAATAATAATAATAAATATCTTGGGACAATTGACACCAATTGACCTAGTCCCAAACTAAGCAAAGCTTGTGATATGGGCACTAGACAACGGATAAACATACTTATATAGATAAATACATACTTAAGTACATATTAAACATCCAAGACTCGAGAACAAACATTCGTATTTTTCATACAAATATCTGCCCCGACCGGGGATCGAACCCGGGACCTCAAGCTTCATAGGCAGGTTCTCTAACCACTAGTCCGGTCGCCAAGTAAAATGAAATAAATAGTAAGTGCAATGAAGAGGCTGCATTAGCTCAGTAGATAAAATAGAATGAAAAGCAAACTTATGAGCATACGCCAAAATTATGTAAATATAGATACACCCGCGGCAGGCAATGGCGCAACGTCCACAGCTATTATGCTGCATTCGTAAGGCCTGGGCCCTTCATACTTGCCACCGCGGTGGCGGCAGTCATTCTCAGCCGCTTTTTTTACATTGCACACGGCGGACGAGAACTACCGCTCCCGAACATTTTATAAATTTACGAACAGCCTATATAGACGCCGCGGGCGATAGGCCACTGCCAGCCGCGGGTGGCTAGTAAAAACGACCCAGGACGTAGAATAAGCCCTTTGAAATGTAATATATGGGACGTTGACTTCAGCTAATACGAGTGGTCGATTCTCCACGTCTGTGCTCCGATCCGATACACCCTGTTGTAAAAGAGCACCCTCACATTGTTTCTAACTTTCTTTAATTTACTGCCCTTGTACATTTATGAAAGCTGGTTAAGTTTCAAGTACTTATTCCGAATTAATTTACACAGGCACTTGAATTAAGTACCGCTTATCTCTTAAAGCCCCTTTATTGTAACTTCTTCTCACAAAATAACCTCCAAACATAAAGCAGAGAGCATTAAGTCCTCGATAAACATTTATTGATAATTTAATCATCAATATAAAGCCAGTAAGAATTTAGATGGTTTTTATTTGAACCCCTCAATTTGTTTGCCTTAACGTTACTTAATTTCATCGTAATAAAAACTGTTTGGCTAAAAATTAATAGTGATGAGTGATGAAGTAAACAATCACAGCGTTTGTAGGTTCTTCAATCTGAGAAGAGGCTTGTGCCTTCGGTGATTGAAAAGGCATATACACGGCAACTGCTGTGATCTCTATCCCCTAGTACACCATGAAGATGTACTACCGCCAAACTATAGCCAGATAGGAAGCAACTTGGAATGGACTATTCGGGTTGGTATTCTGTCGACAGGCGTAACACGGTCTGAAATAGACGACACCTTTGCAAAATTGAACTTCCTGAGAGGAGGCCTAATGTCCATCAGTAGAACGTAAACAAACTGAATGGAAGTAACTGGTAAGTATAACTAATACACTCAGAATTAAACTTAAGAAAGCAGAATACTGGGAAGAAAGCGTCAGGGTATTAAACGTGGTTGAATTTAAGCATTACATCCGTGTTCTGGGTAGCGATATTCAAGATTAGGATTGCCCTAATGACAATGACTGCCAAACTCTGGTAGGAAATAAACTAGATAACGTGCCCAGTTCATTATATTCGAACATGATGGGGTCCGACCGGAAATCTTTTTTCAATATTGTGCAGTTTTTGGTCGAGTCAGATGTTTTAGATAAAGAAACTCCTTTCAAGACTTCACCACTCAAATATTCAGGCAAGAAAGTAATAAAGCCGCACGAATATGGATTAAATTCCACACGAAGGTGGATCCCGGAGATATGGGAATCGTTCCTAAAATATAAACTAGCCTTCAATATTCTCACCTATCTGACCAATATTCGAATACCCGCCTTTGAAAGGCACGACAAGTTCGTTGAACAAATCCGACCTACGACCGTTTTATTCGACAAACGAAGGTCGACCTTATGGTTAATAACTTAGTAAGTAATTTCTATACAAGCAAACGTTTAACTTTAAGCAAAACTCTCAAGGGAAATGTGTTAAGCGTTTTACATACTCTCGGAGTTGTTTATTACTAGTACGTAGTACTCGCAGGTATTACTACTTAAATATAGACACGATTGTTTAACTAAAAACAAAATATTGCAGACAAATTCAACTCGCCGAATAGCATGCTATTTATTAAGAATGAGAAAAAAGTCCAATTTAGTACCTATTTTGTTCTCCGTTGACACTGCTTTCAACAAGTATAAAAGAAACATTGAATATTTAGCTGAATTCCTCTAAAAGCAAAATATAACATCGCATCATTAAACTCGTCCAATTCCGTTTGAAAACTTTCAGGGGCATCGCTATAGCGTTCAGGAATAAGCACGTTCCGGGAAATTCGGGTTAAATAAACAAAATCTCCATTATCGTTGAAGAAATATTTGAATTTTGTAACTTTGATGATTCTGCACCTTATGGTACGTTGTTGTGAACTTTTTAAATGAATTATTCAGTTCATCTGATACAGTTTGCAAAAGGTTGATTTTAGTTTCAAAAGATTTCAAAACCTAAGACGTTTACCTCATAACTATCAACAAATTTCAACTTTTACATAGACCTAAAAAATTAATAAAACCTTAGATGATACGATTACAATTCTGAACGTGGATAAACCATGACTCGGCGACGGACGTAGAATACTTTTAACCTGGAAATGTTGCCGATATCGAGGCATCGTGATAGACAAAGGCTACACAAACGAAGTCGTGGGAATCAACTAGTCTAACTAATATTATAAACGCGAAAGTATGGATGGATAGATGGATGTTTGTTTGTTACACAATCACGCCAGAACGGCCCAACGGTTCTGAATGAAATTCGGCACATAGATAGAGAAAAGTCTGGAATAGCACATAGGCTACTTTTTATCCCGGAAAATTGCGTAGTTCCCGCGGGATAGCGATAAACGAATTCTTTGCAAACGAAGTCGCTGGCAACAGCTAGTAGAATATAAAATCATTTACATGCGCTACGCTGTAGTTTGCCGAATTTAAGAATAGGACGGACCCTTTTCTTACAGGGGTTCTCGTGAGGAACTAAAAGACCTCATGCGAGAGTGGGTTAGCAGTGCTCTCTATCATCAACTACGTACAGCAAATTCCAGCGCTGCAGTGGGAAGCGCAAAGGAAAACCACCACACTATTTCCTACGAACGAAAACCATCATGAAGTTTTAAATCCCTAACCAAAGATTGCGACCACTTTGGAAAGAGTGTAGTGACTTAATAAACGTAGAAGACGTATTTTTATAAGTTTACTGTTATGCCAAACCAACAGCACCAAATACAAAATATTGATCCGTTAAATAATATTAAAATAAAAGCCAAAGATCTATAAGTTACTATGAAAAAAAAAAATAGGTATATTAAGAGAGTCGAGAGTTATGTTTAAGCATAGAAATCATAACTCCCGCTTATGTGAATATTATATCATCAAAATAAAGAAAGCAAACGTATAAGTTAGTATACACAAACTTATCTGAAGTACTGAACATCACTCGCTCGTCGAGTGTCTAACAAAATATCAAGTACCTCGCATCTACCCACGAAATTGTGCAAATTAACGTCTAATAAAATCGAAATAACAGGATATTAACATTTTCCATTTTATTATTTAGACAACAGACGACCTGAATACTACTGAATAATAGAGGAAAGGTTTTTAGCGAATTTTTTGGTTCCACATAGGGAAGAAATACAAAGATAGACATTACTAGTCAAATGCGTTGGCTCTGCAACTTTCTTGAATCCTTAACCAGTTTCTTGAACGCTATTATCTAGTTTAAATGAAACTTGGCAACAATTCGATGCAATCTGCATGCATGGCATACTGCTCCATGCAGGGGCCACAATGTAGTGAATCAAACCAGTGGGGAAAATGGTTATCTCGATTGTAATTCTAACCATTTTATTTGTTTCTTTATGATACGGTCTTTGTTTTGTATTTTAAATTGGAGAGTAAATTTTTTTAACATTTATATCACCGAAATTAGTAAAATTTGGCAAGGAAACTGTTCGGTTTTTTTTTATGGAAATAGGGCACTTTTTACCGAGAAAAAACACAATTTCCGCTAGATAACGATTTTCACGAAAACGACGGTGTACCTATCTGCTAGTTTAACTGTAAGTACAATACTCCGACTAAACTAAAAGAAAGAAATCTCCTTTTTTGGTTTGCCGAAGTTTTAACGAACGCTAAAAGGGTACGTGCTTTGTTCGTGGACATATGAATATTTGGGTATTCTTGAGTAAAAATAAAGCTGGTAGTTTGAATGACTATGATGCTTCATTTGAAGTAAAACGTTTACTAGTTAGTATTTAGGCGTTCCAGCGACAAACGGTCGTGCTCTATATTTATGATGATTACTCGTATTTGAGTTAGAAACACATCGGGGATGTTGTATTATGATAGTATGTGTGTATGTAAAACTCTTTATTGTACATAAAACACATGAAAAAGATGAATACAGGAAAACACAAATGCACAAAGGCGAACTTATCCCTAAAATAGTATAGGTCCAAAAAAAAAAAAGAAAAAAAAAAGGGGGGTAAAATAGTAGGTGGAATAGGGTAGGAATAGGATAAATTAGGTTCTGTACTTGTTTGGCTCGTGTGATCACACAAAACTATAACAAGATGCAATTGATAATTCATAATGAAATGCATTTCTTCCTTATGAAAATGTTTATGTACGCTGGCAACAATGGGTAGAAGTAATAAGGTGTATATTGACATGTTTTGGGTTGTCGCCAACGTTTTATTGGTAAACCAGTTACCATTATGGCAAGTACCGTAGCGATTTGTCAAACTTTCGAACTTGGTTGCTTTTTATTATACTTAGATACCTTAATTGTTTAGAACAAAATTGGACTTCAAAATTTTTCTCTTACAAGTCAATATTCAATGCGAAAATCAAATATTAAGTATTCATAAAAAAAGAAACACGTTACAGTGTGTGAGCTCTTCGAACCATCGGCCGATTCAAGTATCAATCCCGTAAGAGCGAGTAAGACAGCAAGACAAACTCGAATGGCATTGTAAGAGTCCACGGACTGTAAGTGCTTGGTTGATTATACTCCTTGATGAAACATTAAAACATGGTCTTAGCGTAACGACAACAGTATGGATATGCGACCCAATAATGCACATTAACTCTTATTTAAAACGCTAAGGCAAGTCATTTATTTTACAACTGCCAATTTAAAACCATAATCATATTTAAATTAAGAATGAAGTGTCCATCCAACACAGGTGCCGTCACCTACTGCTTGTAAATTATTCGAGAATAACGAGCACCTAGGTTTTCTCCAAGCATATATTCACAGTAATAGTACCTACCTAACTATATGTAATTCCTGCAGTTAAATGCCAAGCTGTACTTCATGGCGGCAGGGTTATTTATTAAGATGGTTGTAGCAAACTGGAACGACTTTGCACCCGCAAAGTTTATCGTTATAACCTTATAATACTCAGAATTAAAGTTATGAAATTATCCTTTGATAAGTTTTGTACGATAATAACCCTTCCTTATAATATAAACGTACAAGGGGATAATTTTGCTACCCGACTACGACTTAGCCAAAGGAAGGGTAACGATTCTGTTCAGATTTTCTGGCGTGAAAGAGTAACAAACGTCCACAAATCCAAACATATATCCCCACAAACTTTCGCTTATATAAAATTAGCAGAATATTTTGCAAGCTCGCCAGCTTATTCGGTCTTCACACTTTTACTACACACAACTCTATAGGTACAACTTAAACGTATTATATGAATTTAATGACCTGGAGCTTTACCATGACGTCTTAATGCGATTCTATTGAGGTTCGCTTGCTGTCAGATTCATGCTAAAAGTGACAGCTAAAACTTGAACTGAGTCGGAATTAAGACGTCATGGTAAGGCCCCAGGTATAATTACACTGAGAACGTGATAATAAATTTGTATACAAAAGTTAGAAGTTCAATAATAAAATATTATTATTAATATACGAGACTTTGCAGGGATATATTAGATCGACTATCCTGTAGGGTATGAAATATGGTTAAAGATTTTAGTGACAACCTGTAACCATAACTTTCTTTGTTGTTGACGAGAAAAAAGGAAAAAAATGTTTTTTTTCCGCGTAATATGAACTCCTGTAACTGAAGCAAAGCCTCAATCGCAATCCTTAATAACAGGACAAATGGGGACTTTTGAAGTCCCATCTATGATAAACACAAAGGCACCATCCAATGCGCAGATAGTACAGGATTCTATCTTCTATTTTAACGCAGAGTTTGACGTTCTTTGTGTTATACAAACCTGCACTGTATTCATTTACAAGCATGTCCTTTACCACGGAACGAGTGAAGCTGGTCTAGGCTTTGACGCGGTTCTTATTTACAGAGTCCGGTTCAACTAACAAGTACTTTGACTGAAGCCTAAACTAGCCTTAACTACTAAACTGTGTTGTGGGATTAGTTGTTACGTTACACAAAGCGGTTCAGTTATGTGATTATCTAAACGAACCTCATTCCTGATGTGATAGACGCGCTGGTGAGGTAGTAACTTGACCTTATCACTTGTAGATATTATACGGAGTCAAGTGTCTTAACGTAGGTCGTATCCTTGACAACAAGATACCTCACTCCGTATAATGCCTGCTAAGGAACCAATCAAGTTAATTGTCGCTCGAGCGCAGACAATCATAGCTTGTAAAGAAAACGCGAAGACTCCCGGCAGTCGATATCACTATGGTCGTAGTCGTCGCTGACATTTATTATTAAACACAGTTTAATAAGATACCACACACCACCAACCATGACCAAATAGGAGACATTCTGGAAAAAAGTTAGGTCATGAGCACCCGAAACCGGCGAGCATGTATGAAAAGATTGATGAATGTGGATGAAGCGAAAGAGATGTCAGGATCGTAGCAAGTGGAACAAAGTAGTCTCAGCCTGCCCCTGTGGGAAAGAGGCGTGACGGTGCAAGTGCCATAATAATATTACTGTTATTATAAAAATAAAAATAAGTTTTAGTAGATATAAGTATTTTGTACTTCTTTTATATTCTATTTGAGTCAAATAAATTAAAAAAAAAAACAAAAAAAAGATAATTTTATAATAAATTGCGGTGCCCTTACAGGGTAAATGTTTGGAACTTAACACATTTAAACATCTTTGTCACAACATTTTTATGCAATAAAGAGTTTGAGTTTGAGTATGTATGTATGTAATAAGATTATTTTTACATATTTGTGCAGCGATGACTCCCGCGCATTTTATCGACAGTCCGGTTTTGCGCGTGCACATTTCTATGAGCGAGAGTCACAATAATAATTTACGACCCGGACTGCCACGAATCTTTGCGTTTAGTATTATCAGATCGTCCCCGACCCTGGGTTTAGCCCTAACTTAATAGTTGAACGCTTGTTACAGTCAGGATACCTACACACGTTATTTTTATCCATTTGCGGCTACCAAACGCAGACAAAACGTATTTAAGAGGGTGCATCCGGGCTGAACTCACAACGTCGCATTTTTGGTGATTTTTTGCGATTATTTCACAGAAATTGAATGAAAGTATCAAATATCCGTCTGTAGTGCACTTCGTTTTTAGTGTATTAATGTGTCTAATGCAATAATTGATCGTGATGGACTTTTATTTTCTTATTAAACGAGATATAGTATTTTATCCCTTTAATACGAAAATAAAAGTCCATCACCATTACGGATCTTTTAATTGTATTTTAAAAAGGGAAATTAGTAAAATGCGTCAATAATTTGGAAAGCCGAAAAGTTGATATACACAAGTAACTTTGAATGAAATACCTATCTTTTACGAAAATCGAGAGCCTAACCAACGCTTTTGCGACAAGCTTCCATTCTTGATACAAACAAAATCAACGGAGTTCCAACAAAACAAATGACTCCGCACAAACAAACCTATAGATGCGTTGTTACCCCAAATTCAGACGGCATTGGCTCGCAAACAATTCCAAAGATACGCCTTTGATGTCATACGTTTCGCAGTTGATGTCATTTGTAGATTTGCTTGTGGGCTGGGCGGACAATGGTATTGCTAATTGATGAATATCATATAAGCGTGTAGGGTCACGCACGGGCCACGGCCTCGCCCTCCTATATATTAATTAAAAACGTGACAAACTCAAAGCGTGCCGCGTGACTGACTCGCGTAAGGGACAACCCTAACTAAATTTTACTTGCCGTGTTTGCCAGTACAAAGTTGTGACCCAGTTTTTTTTAAACACACACGTATAAGTCAGAAAGTACAGGATACGGTTGAAATTATTAAACCATGCATGCGTCAAAAGTTGCGGTCAAACCTTTTTTGGGATTACAAAAAGTACTTAATCAATGAATATGAACGCAGATATAATTATAACTTTCTACTAGAATATATTAAAATATAATTAGCTATATAAACTTTTAGAATAGGGAATATTATATAAAGTACGTTAAAACCCAATTTTTGGGACAGCAGCTCTATAAATTAAATTACTACTTACTCTGCTTTCTTTTAATCTTCCGTATTTCAATCTTCTAAGGCTTCAGATAAATCAAATGGAGAATGTAATTTATGTTTACGAGCAAATAGTAAACGTTTCTTATTGTAGTAATAATTACGTTTAGCAGTATACTAGAGACACAGAAGTATTAATAATTATCGTAATAAGTACTGGCCCAATACTTACTTAATGAAGAAATATTAACAATCTTTTCAATCACATATTAATTATTAATATTTTTTCGTACCTATTTTTTTACATACTAATAATGTTGCGCATTAATGGTTTACTCCTTGCAACTTCGTCTGCGTCTCACTCGACGACACCGCCGACTATTGAATCCAAAACAGGTACAATTTTCAATGCAATCTCGTTGTATTGTAGCGGATGTTCAGATTATCATTGTGATGAAATAATTTTGCGCTCGTAGCGATCCACGAATGCAAGTCGCTACGTTACAGTACTACGACGTAGCATATCGTAGACTCCTCACGAATCGTAGAGGTCTTATTCTGTTATTTTAATGGCTAAAGAAACTTCTCACTATTTTACTTAAACATACGTAGCTATAGTATTATACCTAGCTATAAAAAACACTTTATGACGTCAAGTCGACCTTTCTAATTTGGGGCTCAAAACCGATGATTAATGAAAAATATTAAGAAGGAACATGTCTAGTTACTTTATTTTCAATGATTTTTTGACTTCAATAATGTAGATCTCCTAACATTTTGACATAAAACATAATTTCCATAAAAAGGACTATACACCTCTATATTGTTCCTATATAGGTGCCCTTCATTAATAAATAAAAACCGCAAATTCGAATCATTCGGTTGCTATTATTGCGGTCGAGTCAAAACCCTGCAAAAACATGTTTCTTCCATTTTATATTCTACTTTAATAGTAACGTAACGCGTCAATTTACAGCTCAAATTAACCCCAAAACGGAGCTGAAACGTAGCCAAACGTTTGTCATGTGCAGAATAAGGATGCAACAGAGCACGGTCTTTAATTACTCGCAGCTTTAACCCGAACAAATGCAAGGAAAACGTTGATACGAGGATTTCCTGCAAACAAACTTTTCTAAAGCACACGAGTGTACGCTAGTAACGAGCATCCACAAATTGTACGATTTTGTAAAGTCATGCGCGGTGAGACACCCTTACCTTTAGCGTGTAGGTGAATATTCAGCGTTTTACAGCGTTTTTAGGGTTCCGTACCTCAAAAGGAAAAACCGGAACCCTTATAGGATCGCTTCGTTGTCCGTCCGTCCGTCCGTCCGTCTGTCAAGACCCTTTTTCTCAGGTACGCGTGGAGGAATGAAGCTGAAATTTATATCAAATACTCAGGTCTACTGCTACTTAGAGCTGTGAAAAAATCAAACTTCTAAGCCAACGCAATCAAAAGATACGGCCGTTTATACCGCAAATTTTCGATACTCGGAAGGGAATCAAAACCTACAGGGTACTTCTCGCGAACGCTGAATCTTGAAATTTGGTATGAAGGTAGGCCTTATAGCATAGATTAAGGAATAATTGCGAAAACCGTAAATATGTATGTATATCTATCTGTATATAGTAGTGGCCAATATAAAGTGACCACACACTACGTACATTTTGCTTTGGAGCAGGGCTCTGCTTACACTGGTTTATAGATATTTATAGATAATGGTACGGAATGGAACCCTCGGTGCGCGAGTCCGACTCGTACTTGGCCGGTTTTTTTGTAACTATCCTACCCATTACCCAATAATGAATAGCGTAAGGGAACGTTCTGGTGTGAAAGAAAATATAGTGACTAGGATAGAAAAAAGTATGCTTAGTTGGTTTGGTCACGTAGAGAGTATGGATGAAAGTAGACCAACCGAACAGATCTATATGGAGAGTGTGAACGGTTGAGTTGGGAGGGAAAGTCCTAGACGGAAGGTCCGGGACCAAATAGGAGACGTTTTGAAAAAGGTCAGATCAGGAGTACCCGAAACCGACGAGCATGTATGAAGAGATTGATGAATGTGGATGAAGCGAAAAGGTATGCCAGGATCGTAGTAAGTGGAACAATTAGTCACTGCCTGCCCCTTTGAGAAAGAGGCGTGACGGTATGTATATATCCTACTCAACATTGTTAAAGGATAACAACAGACTCGAGTCGAAATAACTTTGCTTACAGATGATGTATTTATGTTGCCGCTTTAACAATAAATACCTACTAAAAACAGAAGAAACTCTTTTTTTCCGCCTTTAATAATTCCAATCGCTATTCATCATACCTCAAGCGCCTATTTTCACCAACGTGACAATTGTCGGTGACAAGTGACAATTCTGTTTACATTGCAAAGTAAATAAATAAATAATAAACACATAAATAAATAAATATCATGGGACAAATTACACCAATTGACCCAGCCCCAAACTAAGCAGAGCTTGTGCTATGGGTACCAGGCAACGGATAAACATACTTATACATATAGATAAATAAATACTTAAATACATATTAAACATCCAAGACTCGAGAACAAACATTCGTATTTTTCATACAAATATCTGCCCCGACCGGGGATCGAACCCGGGACCTCAAGCTTCATAGTCAGGTTCTTTAACCACTAGCCCATCCGGTCGACCAGTATCTAGGTCAGTTGGCTTTATATTGACTACGCCTTGCATTTTGAATTGTCACATGTCGCCGACATATGTCAAGTTTCTGAAATAGGGGCCTGGTTATTACGAGAATGATTAGTGGCAGTTCAAATGTTCTATGAACGATCCTGTTGCAAACTCTCAGTTCAAATTAATTTAGACTTTCATTTATTCCGCATAAAGTCCACATTCCAATAGAAAGCAAAACCGCTAGCGGTTGATGGCAAACGAATACGCTTTTTACCGGAAATGATCTTTACGCGGTTATAATTAGGTATAAATTGAATTGAACCTGCATCCTTATTTATAAAACATAGGCGAAGAGCTATTTAATGTTTTAAACCTCGCTATTTTCATTCATATTAATGATACTGATTACTCCTGGGGCTTTATTACACAAAATATTGGTAGCAATCATGATCTCGACTTTTCAGTGGCCCTACGCCCGACCCAGTTCAGGTTTAGCTGTCATTTTTAGTATGGATCTGACAGCGAGCGAACCTAATGTGAATCTGGATTGAATCGCATTAAGACGTCATGGTAACCCCTCCCCCCCCCCCCGTTCACGAGTAGACAAAGTCAGAGTCAGTCTATAAATTTAATGATGTTTCGTTTTTTGATCTAATGTAATTCTCCTATTATTCACGTAAATAAATAGAATATTTACAAGTCTTCGTTTTAAATTACTTTACTGTAAAGTGACAAAAAATTAAACAGATCAAAAACGTAATTCCAGTTTTCTCTTAAGTACTAAATTGAATTTAAGTGCTGAAAACAGAATTATATTTTGTGGCTATTAATAAGGTTTTACTTTAGAATGAATTTTGAAACAAATAGACTCACAAGTGTCAATGTATAACTAGGTAACTAGTCGAACTAATAAACATAAATAAGATATTTTTTGAAAATGCCTAAATTCACTAAAAGTAAATTTGTCTAAGTTATTATCCTTATTTATTTGTAAGCGTAAATCTTAGACACAATTAATCTATCTTAAACTGAAACAATACCCATAAAGTCTATAATATACGTATATAACAGTCACACAACAAACCCTAAACCAGATTTAGGACGCAACGTACCTATTTGCTCATACTTGCGAACAATTATCAGGATAATGTATTCATGAACGATTATTCATTACTTGCTCCACATATCCGAAGGCGAGGCTTAGCCAAATCCTTTAAAATAAACACGTATTAAACTGCGAAACACCCCGCGATTATGCCAACGATAAATCTCACACCAACCTAAATTATCCGAATAGATACACGAAGGGCCAGGGAGAATAAGGCAAGCGACGACAATCGCGATCGACGATCTATCCATCCTTCAAAACTTCACAACAAAGTTCCAGAAGCGCGTTAAAGTACGATGTCAAAACAAGACACTGGCATTCCGCAACGCTCAACAAGTCACAAAATCCATTAACAATTCATGAAACGTCAACAGCACTGTTACCAAAACACACATGTCGGGTCACGTGGTCAGCTGTCAGCCGCGTGGCTTGAGCCCGGTAGTTGGGGCAAACGTGTGGCCACTATGACTCCGGTCGTTCGACTGACTGGGCTGACGCGGCTTCACCCCTTCGACTATATTGGTCACGGCTCGCGAGCCCATCAATTTCCTCTGACGTTTCAATGAAACCTTCCCTCCTTCCCTAGAGATTGTTAGTTTCGTCAGAAGTAATTATCCAGGTGGAGGAGAATATTTTTTGTTATAATTAACGCCATAATTTTTCATGAGCAATGGGCCGTATTAATTGGGGAGTCCGTTGAGACACAGATATCCACAGCTAGCGACATTGTAAGTTGGTACCTATTATTCATGTTAAAAAAATATTCTGCACATTACATACTCTATCTGAACCGGTGCTTTACTCCGTACAAGCTGTGGCTTAGCCACGTTCTTGCATAACAATTTAAAGAACCTAAAGTGCTAACGTAATCTTTAGAAACGCTGATGTTTTTTAACATCAAAATATGAGACAATATTTTATTATAGATTAAGTGGCAATAAAAACAAGTTTCCTGCCACTTACAGATAATAAAACTTCTATAGTACTTACCTACTAAGTGACATATTACTGAAAAGTAGGTAAGTATTAGAAATTTATTTAACAGTTACTAGTACTTACTCTATTTTATTAACTACGGAATGAATGTCTACCAAAATGAGTAATTTTTATGTGAATTATTTTTTAAGAACCACAAAGGATAACAACATTAGATACGACCTTTTTCATCTTATCTTCTCTATAAAAATAGTCTAAACAAGTTATTAACATGAATTATTCAAATTAAGGTGTTATACTAGTCTAAAAAGTTTTAATCCAAGATGGTGCGAACAAGGAAGAACAGTAATTAGTAAAATGGCAGCCAATTAACATCTAAGTGCTCCTTCAAGTATTGTTAATTTTAATTCAACATTTTGCCTTGTCAAGTGCAATGTTAAGTAAAATATGTTTTATAAATTAAAAGTTGCTTCTATTTCGTGCCTCGAATTTAAAAACAATGTTGAGAATGTTTTCCTTCTCCGTCCTTTTAGCTTCATTTTTCAAAATAACATGTTTTTTACTACGGCCACCGTTGATGTACAAGTATGTATGCATGTATAATCTACATAATAATGTATTTACTTACTTTAATTACGAAAACCCGTCATACATGTAAAAATTTCCATTTCAATCTCTAATACCGCTTAAATATTCTATTTTAGTCATTTAATGTCTAAACCATCATTAATATTTAAAAATGTAGAACCTGTAGTGGTAAACAAAGCAATTACGTTTTTAATTTCATTAAAAAATATGAAATTTGAAGCGCTCACCACGTTTACGAACTAATTACAAATATTAAGTTTCGCAATACAAAAATATTAAAAACTGAACCACAAATTAAGAACCGCAAGTTCGTTTCATATTCCTGATTTTAATTTGAGAATAGTATTAAATTCAAGGTCTAAACCAAGGCAAATTTCAAAAGAAGGCAAAATAAAATACTTTTCTTAAATTCTAATGACTGCGGCCGGTTTTCGTAGAAATAAAAAGGCTCAGCGGGGGATCATGGGGGCAACCCTGTGGTCCCCAAACAGGGCATGAGGAAACGCGATCTGTCTAACGTTACGACCGTTATTGACTAAGAAACAATGCATTCTCACTACGATTATTTGATTATTACTGACTATACTCCTTATATTTTACTAGCTATTGCCCGCGACTTCGTCTACGTAAAATTATACATACAAATCTGCCTCTTGAATCAATCTATCTATTAAAAAAAACCGCATCAAAATCCGTTGCGTAGTTTTAAAGATGCAAGCATTCATAGGGACAGATAGACAGACAGCGGAAAGCGACTTTGTTTTATACTATTTTGGTAGTGATTGTAAACAAATACTCAGTTCTTTTCTTCGCCCATTCCGGTTTGATTCGTAACACACCGCATCGCTTTTAAATTCGAATAAAATATTACTAACAAACATGTTTTTTACTTTTATTTAACAGACAGAAGCATAATTACAACACACCGGATAACTCACGTATAAAAGCCGAAGGATTGCTCCAAAGCAATTAGGAGCAATCCTTCGGCTTTTATACGTGAGTTATCCGGTGTGTTGTAATTATGTGTAAGTCTCACGTTATTTTCATGTTGAAAGACAGAAGCAACTTTCAATAAACTGCATCATCTAAAATTCACTATCTAACTCTGTCTACAGCTGACAGTTGCGATTTATTGACAGACAGATCAGCAGTTCCACCTCTCGTAGATGTCGCAACTCAAATATAAAGGAAAAATTGGCTTTATCTTTTTTCAAACATCCGATAAGGTATTTGACGAAGCCCTTTTGGCAATTTCCGCTGTCTTTAGTGAGAGCGATCCTAAAATCATGGATGCGTGGGTTCTAACAAAGAGAAATACATTCAGAGTTACTTTTGTCGTGATTGCGCGCATATAAATATAAATGATGCTATACTGTATGTATGTTGGAACCAGCTTTGACATGTACAGGAAGCACAGAGAACAGAATAACCAACCACGTCGGGCCGCAGGTGTTTTTTAGAAGAGGGTAGGCTAAAAACAAGATGGAACTTTTTAGAGGTTTTATGTTAACTTAAGTACTCCTCTCGCTAGTGTTAGTCGTTAGTGACAGTTTTTTAGAAAATTCTTTTTTGGCGTAGTAGCCAATTTAAAACATAACGTCAAAAGCGACATATATCATTAACTTTGCAAAATAAACGACGAAATATATTATGACGTGTTGAAATTAATTATAAGATGCAAACGAAGCTTAACCTTAAGGCGAAGGGATAGGCAAATGACCTTGCCCGTTCGTGACGTGGCAAGCAGTCCGATCAACGCGACATCTGTTAAATAATCGACGCGTGAACTCGATGCGAATGGGCGCGTGCTGATGGATTGAAATATTGCACTGCGATGTTAGTAGATGGCGCTTGCTTTAGTTTTCCGATTGCCTACACAGACACAGCATAATGTTCAAATCAGATTTTGCAAAAATAATAAAAAAATTAACATTTCGGCATTCGTAACGTGGCCTTTAAGGTCTTGTTACCTTGGGCTCTGTCTGCTCCGCAAGGAATAGAGACGTTATTTATGTATGTATGTATGTGATATAATACATGAGAAAGTTTGTGACGATGTGAGTGAGTGTGTATGTATGTTTGTTTCTTCTTCAAGCTACAACAACTGGACGGATTTGGATGAAATTCGGAACGAAGACAGTTGGTACCCTAGATTAAAACAGGCTACTTTTTATCCCAGAAAAATGCAGTTTCCGCGGGATAGTGATGAACGTGACGTCAAAGGTGTCCAGAGTCTGTTTAGAGTCGCAACGTAAATTATTATTGCAGAATAAAGTAAAACTTGAACGTGTGCGGGAAAGATACAGAATAAGGCATGGTTTTTCCAATGATTATCTTCAAAACCAATATCCGAGGGTCCGAGAGGTCCCCAAACATAAATCCGTTATCAAAAATGAAAAAGGTGGCCGCCATTTTGAATTCTTTAAGTTTTGGACCGATTATTTTCAAAATCGATATCTGAGAATCCGAGTGGTCGTCAAACACAAATCTGCTATCGAAAATGAAAAAACTGGCCGCCATTTTGAAATCAGTTTACCGACCGATTGATTTCAAAATCGATATCTGAGAATCCGAGTTGTCTCCAAACATCGAAAATGAAAAAACTGGCCGCCATTTTGAATTCTTTACTTTTTGAACCGATTGTTTTCAAATTCGATATCTGAGGATCCGAGTGGTCCCCAAACATGAATCCGTTTTTAAAAATGAAAAAAGTAGCCGCCATTTTGAAAACTTTTGTTTTTCGACTGATTGTTTTCAAAATCGATATCTGACGATCCGAGTGATTCCCAAACACGTATCCGTTATATAAAATGAAAAAAGTGACCGCCATTTTGAAATCTCTAGTTTTTGAACCGATTGTTTTCAAAATCGATATCTGAGGGTCCGAGTGGTCCCCAAACATGAATCCGTTATCAAAAATGAAAAAAGTGCCCGCCATTTTGAAATCTTTAGTTTTTGGACCGATTATTTTCAAAATCGATATCTGACGATCCGAGTGGTTCCCAAACACGTATCCGTTATATAAAATGGAAAAACTGGCCGCCACTTTGAAATCTTTAAGTTTTGGACCGAATATTTTCAAAATCGATATCTGAGGGTCCGAGTGGTCGTGAAACACAAATCTGCTATCGAAAATGAAAAAACTGGCCGCCATTTTGAAATCTTTAGTTTACCGACCGATTGATTTCAAAATCGATATCTGAGAATCCGAGTTGTCTCCAAACATGAATCCGTTTTTAAAAATGAAAAAAGTGACCGCCATTTTGAAATCTTTAAGTTTTGGACCGAATATTTTCAAAATCGATATCTAAGGGTCCGAGTGGTCGTGAAACACAAATCTGCTATCAAAAATGAAAAAACTGGCCGCCATTTTGAAATCTTTAGTTTACCGACCGATTGATTTCAAAATCGATATCTGAGAATCCGAGTTGTCACCAAACATGAATCCGTTTTTAAAAATGAAAAAAGTGACAGCCATTTTGAAATCTTTAAGTTTTGGACCGAATATTTTCAAAATCGATATCTAAGGGTCCGAGTGGTCGTGAAACACAAATCCGCTATCAAAAATGAAAAAACTGGCCGCCATTTTGAAATCTTTAGTTTACCGACCGATTGATTTCAAAATCGATATCTGAGAATCCGAGTTGTCTCCAAACACGTATCCGTTATCAAAAATGACAAAAGTGGTCGCCATTTTGAAATCTTTAGTTTTTGGACCGATTATTTTCAAAACCGATATCTGAGGGTCCGAGAGCTCCCCAAACATAAATCCGTTATCAAAAATGAAAAAAGTGGCCGCCATTTTGAAATCTTTAAGTTTTGGACCGATTATTTTCAAAATCGATATCTGAGAATCCGAGTGGTCGTCAAACACAATTCTGCTATCGAAAATGAAAAAACTGGCCGCCATTTTGAATTCTTTACTTTTTGAACCGATTGTTTTCAAATTCGATATCTGAGGATCCAGGTGGTCCCCAAACATGAATCCGTTTTTAAAAATGAAAAAAGTAGCCGCCATTTTGAAAACTTTTGTTTTCCGACCGATTGATTTCAAAATCGATATCTGAGGATCCGAGTTGTCTCCAAACACGTATACGTTATCAAAAATGACAAAAGTGGCCGCCATTTTGAAATGTTTAGTTTTCAGACCGATTATTAACCGATATCTGAGGGTCCGAGAGGTCCCCAAACATAAATCTGTTTTTAAAAATGAAAAAAGTGGCCGCCATTTTGAATTCTTTACTTTCTAGACCAATTGTTTTCAAAATCGATATCTGAGGATTCGAGTGGTCCCCAAACATGAATCCGTTTTTATAAATGAAAAAACTGGCCACCATTTATCAACCCGTTATCAAAAATGGAAAAAGAGGCCGCCAGCTCAGATATCAATTTTGAAAACAATCTGTTCAAAAACTAAACATTTCAAAATGATGATGACTTTTCTATTTTGTATAACGGATACGTGTTTGGGAACCACTCAGATCGTAAGATATCGATTTTGAAAACAATCGGTACAAAAACTAGTTTTTAAAATGGTGGACACCTTTTTTTATTTTTAAAAACGGATTCTTGTTTGGGGACCACTCGGATCCTCAGATATCGATTTTGAAAACATTTGGTCCAAAAAGTACAGAATTCAAAATGGCGGCCAGTTTTTTTTATTTTCGATAGCAGATTTGTGTTTGATGACCACTCGGACCCTCAGATATAGATTTTAAAAATAATCGATCCAAAATTTAAAGATTTCAAAATGGCGGCCACTTTTTTCATTTTTAAAAACAGATTTATGTTTGGGGACCTCTCGGACCCTCAGATATCGATTTTGAAAATAATTGGTCTGAAAACTAAATATTTCAAAATGGCGGCCACTTTTGTCATTTTTGATAACGTATACGTGTTTGGAGACAACTCGGATCCTCAGATATCGATTTTGAAATCAATCGGTCGGAAAACTAAAGATTTCAAAATGTCGGCCAGTTTTTTCATTTTTGATAGCAGATTTGTGTTTCACGACCACTCAGACCCTTAGATATCGATTTTGAAAAAAAACGGACCAAAACTTAAAGATTTCAAAATGGCGCCCACTTTTTTCATTTTTAAAAACGGATTCATGTTTGGGGACCTCTCGGACCCTCAGATATCGGTTTTGAAAATAATCGGCCCAAAACTTAAAGATTTCAAAATGGCGGCCACTTTTTTCATTTTTGATAATGGATTTATGTTTGGGGAGCTCTCGGACCCTCAGATATCGGTTTTGAAAATAATCGGTCCAAAAACTAAGGATTTCAAAATGGCGGCCACTTTTGTCATTTTTGATAACGGATACGTGTTTGGAGACAACTCGGATTCTCAGATATTAATTTTGAAATCAATCGGTTGGTAAACTAAAGATTTCAAAATGGCGGCCAGTTTTTTCATTTATAAAATCGGATTCATGTTTGGGGACCACTCAGATCCTCAGATATCGATTTTGAAAA
This sequence comes from Pandemis heparana, assembly GCA_963854515.1. NCBI lineage: Eukaryota > Metazoa > Arthropoda > Insecta > Lepidoptera > Tortricidae > Pandemis > Pandemis heparana. The sequence continues at coordinate 11,439,699 of OY978013.1, read as the reverse complement.
CAATTGGTCTAGAAAGTAAAGAATTCAGAATGGTGGCCAGTTTTTTCATTTTCGGTAGCAGATTTGTGTTTGACAACCACTCGGACCCTCAGATATCGATTTTGAAAATAATCGGCCCAAAACTTAAAGATTACAAAATGGCGGCCACTTTTTTCATTTTTGATAACGGATTTATGTTTGGGGAGCTCTTGGACCCTCAGATATCGGTTTTGAAAATAATCGGTCCAAAAACTAAAGATTTCAAAATGGCGGCCACTTTTGTAATTTTTGATAACGGATACGTGTTTGGAGACAACTCGGATTCTCAGATATCGATTTTGAAATCAATCGGTCGGTAAACTAAAGATTTCAAAATGGCGGCCAGTTTTTTCATTTTTGATAGCAGATTCGTGTTTCACGACCACTCGGATCCTCAGATATCGATTTTGAAAACAATTGGCCCAAAACTTAAAGATTTCAAAATGGCGGCCACTTTTTTCATTTTTGATAACGGATTTATGTTTGGGGAGCTCTCGGACCCTCAGATATCGGTTTTGAAAATAATCGGTCCAAAAACTAAAGATTTCAAAATGGCGGCCACTTTTGTCATTTTTGATAACGGATACGTGTTTGGAGACAACTCGGATTCTCAGATATCGATTTTGAAATCAATCGGTCGGTAAACTAAAGATTTCAAAATGGCGGCCAGTTTTTTCATTTTTGATAGCAGATTTGTGTTTCACGACCACTCGAACCCTTAGATATCGGTTTTGAAAATAATCGGTCCAAAAACTAAAGATTTCAAAATGGCGGCCACTTTTGTAATTTTTGATAACGGATACGTGTTTGGAGACAACTCGGATTCTCAGATATCGATTTTGAAATTAATCGGTCGGTAAACTAAAGATTTCAAAATGGCAGCCAGTTTTTTCATTTTTGATAGCAGATTTGTGTTTCACGACCACTCGAACCCTTAGATATCGATTTTGATAATATTCGGTCCAAAACTTAAAGATTTCAAAATGGCGGCCACTTTTTTAATTTTTAAAAACGGATTTATGTTTGGGGACCACTCGGATCCTCAGATATCGATTTTGAAAACAATTGGCCCAAAACTTAAAGATTTCAAAATGGCGGCCACTTTTTTCATTTTTGATAACGGATTTATGTTTGGGGAGCTCTCGGACCCTCAGATATCGGTTTTGAAAATAATCGGTCCAAAAACTAAAGATTTCAAAATGGCGGCCACTTTTGTCATTTTTGATAACGGATACGTGTTTGGAGACAACTCGGATTCTCAGATATCGATTTTGAAATCAATCGGTCGGTAAACTAAAGATTTCAAAATGGCGGCCAGTTTTTTCATTTTTGATAGCAGATTTGTGTTTCACGACCACTCGAACCCTTAGATATCGGTTTTGAAAATAATCGGTCCAAAAACTAAAGATTTCAAAATGGCGGCCACTTTTGTAATTTTTGATAACGGATACGTGTTTGGAGACAACTCGGATTCTCAGATATCGATTTTGAAATTAATCGGTCGGTAAACTAAAGATTTCAAAATGGCGGCCAGTTTTTTCATTTTTGATAGCAGATTTGTGTTTCACGACCACTCGAACCCTTAGATATCGATTTTGATAATATTCGGTCCAAAACTTAAAGATTTCAAAATGGCGGCCACTTTTTTAATTTTTAAAAACGGATTCATGTTTGGGAACCACTCGGATCCTCAGATATCGATTTTGAAAACAATTGGCCCAAAACTTAAAGATTTCAAAATGGCGGCCACTTTTTTCATTTTTGATAACGGATTTATGTTTGGGGAGCTCTCGGACCCTCAGATATCGGTTTTGAAAATAATCGGTTCAAAAACTAAAAATTTCAAAATGGCGGCCACTTTTGTCATTTTTGATAACGGATACGTGTTTGGAGACAACTCGGATTCTCAGATATCGATTTTGAAATCAATCGGTCGGTAAACTAAAGATTTCAAAATGGCGGCCAGTTTTTTCATTTTTGATAGCAGATTTGTGTTTCACGACCACTCGGACCCTTAGATATCGATTTTGAAAATATTCGGTCCAAAAAGTAAAGAATTCAAAATGGCGGCCAGTTTTTTTCATTTTCGGTAGCAGATTTGTGTTTGACGACCACTCGGACCCTCAGATATCGATTTTGAAAATAATCGGCCCAAAACTTAAAGATTTCAAAATAGCGGCCACTTTTGTCATTTCTGATAACGGATACGTGTTTGGAGACAACTCGGATTCTCAGATATCGATTTTGAAATTAATCGGTCGAAAAACTAAAGATTTCAATATGGCGGTCTTTTTTATTTTGATAACGGATCCATGTTTGGGAACCACTTTGACCTTCAGATATCATTTTTTTTTTCTTTCTAATGATAGACTATACATTGGAGTACTACTTGCCTCATTATCAAAATTTTTCATGCAGTAATTCCAACCAAAATCCTATTTGCCCATGCTTGTTCGCTAAACAGCAAGTAAGTATCAAACCAACCTGCCACTAAGTTCCCAAAAAACGGATTGAAAATAATAACTTTTAACTTAATATAGGTATTATACGGGCGAAGCGAACGAGTACGACTTTTTGAAGCACTGTTTCGCGCCTATTCTGTGACTCAAACAACATGCTTAGCCAAACAATGTGAAAAAACGCGAAGCGAATATTGGCAACGTCGCGTCGCTTACGCACTGCCGCCACCGAGCGAACATGCAACGTTGCTTTTTCCTTATTATTTTCATACGTCTTATCCAAATTATTTTTTTATTTATTTATCTATTATTTTTTTATAATTTTTTTATGAACATTTTTGGTTTTATCTTAATAATTTATTTCATTGTATTATCTTTTTAACATTTTTTTGGTTTCCGAATTTTTTTGTACATTGAAAAGCGCCTGATTGAATGTGCGGGCAAATATTGCGTTCGCCCTTTTCACAGGATCAGGGCAGTACTACTCTCTAAATCCTTATTTGTTGGCTAATTGAAGCAAACGCACCGCGGAATTTTAATTATGAGTTACTAGAGTGACCTCGTCGAGATTGGTAGCAAACAGATTGGTTTCACCCGAGCAAACCGTGCACAAAATATTTTCGAGACTCTTAGAGCAAACGAATTTTTGTACTAACTACGACATTAAGGAATATGTTTTCACCGGTGAATTCTAATTCAAGACATGTTTTATAGAATGTGCAGTTTTCAAAACTCCAAATTGTGTATTATCGCCATAAAACTTGCACAAAAACAACCAATTTATGAGCTTTTGCCTATCCCTTCGCCTTCAATAATTTACGTCAAAACTTTCCACAAAATATAATCCAAATTCCCCAGCACATAAAATCCGTATATTTTATACTGTTCGCCGAAGTAAGTACAAATTATTTTGTATAGTGACTCGCTCCCCTATCGCATGTCTCGCTCGTACCACATAAACTAGATACAGTTTACGATCACTAATGGGAAGGGACTGACATTAATGTCATGTTAAATTATATTAAATAATGGAATTTGTGCCGCGACATACAAGGCGTCGCCCTGTACAATCGACGCCAAAGATTACGATCATGTTTAGGTACATACGTTTTAATTTTGATACGATGACAATGTTTAGTGCCTACTAAATAATACAGTAAGATAAGCGTTAAAACCACAATTATCTGTAAAAAAAACAACGCGTAATGATAGAGATAGTAGGGTAAAGGATACGCATTATCCTCCTGGATCCTGGGGGTATCGATTTTGCCGAAACTGATATGTCTTTACAAAAATCAACTTAATAGGTATCCTTTAATATCGGAAAATTAGTAAAAAAAATCATGGTGTTTTCCCCTGGATTTTTCCTTATGTCCTCAGACGAGTAAGTAGGTACATGAGGACATTGTCCTCACTCGAGACAGTATCAAATAAAATGAAATACTATAATGAATGAACTTTATTTGTTTTATTGAATCAGGCGTTACTTTGCGGAGGTCCATTTCAATGAACACAAAATATTTACCTTGCTACTCCGCTACTTAACGAATAAGTAGCGGAGTAGCAAGGTAAATATTTTGTGTTCATTGAACTTTATTTGCATTAATACTCTTACAAATGTTACTTATTTGTACATATTATAGCACAGGCTTATACATTCAGTATCATAATAAAAAAATAACGTCAGTAACAAAAAGAAACTCCTCTGAAATAAACTATCTACAAGTAAAAATGTAATAATAGTACGTACGTACGTATTTTACGTATTAAAGTTATTCCAAAAGATTTATTTGTTTCAGAATGGCAGTCATTGGACGGTGTCACATGTAAAGCGGCTCTGATCGCTGATTGGCCATCTATGACTTGGTCCTTATTTTTTTTAGGTTGACAGTTTCGTTCGGAAACGTTCTATTCGTATTAATTTTTTAAGCGGGTTTGACATTTAGCTGTAGATTTTTTGAAATTTTATGTCCTCAAGTGAGGACCGGGGGATTCAGGAGATTATGTAACATAGTGTCAACATCTGTTAAATTTGCGTAGACAAGTCACTAATGTGTTACTGAATGAAATAGCAAGTGTTACCACTCTACGCGTTAATTCCTCTATGCTTGTACTTGTAACTGCGACTAACTTAACATAGAGCCTATTATTTATGCGCATATTGCGCATTGATTTCGGAATCTAGAGGAAGGTCACAACATGTTCGCACATTAATTTATGCGGTAAATTCGCGCACGTAATACTACTTTGTTCTTAATATAACATTAACGGTAAACAATGAGTTATACGCCGTAAAGGGATTGCCTGTAAGGAGTATAACATTGTTCCCCTCTCTTCAAAGGTACGTCGGATTGTCAAAGTCAGTAAACTACCTTTGCGCCGTGGGTCGACGGTAACAATAATAATCACATAAGTATAACATGAAACAGATTTGAAAGGTTTTGAAACATGTGCCTACCGATTACGTAATTTGCCTTTTCAAATAAAACTGTTATAGATTTTAGTTGCTACCTGCTTAATGGTAGGTACTATTTATTTTCCTAACTCGGTACACACTCTTGACAGCTGAGAGGTTGTGGTTATCATTGAGGGTCAGGGGCCTTACCATGACGTCCTAATTCCGACTGAGTTCAAGTTTTAGCTGTCACTTTTAGTATGAATCTGACAGCGAGCGACCTAAACTGGAACGCATTAAGACGTCATGGTAAGGCCCCTGTACCTTGACAATGACCCACTTGATCGTTTGCCTATTTCATCAAAAAATACTTAGGGAAATAGTGCGGTGGCTTCCACTTGCCTTCCACGCCGCAGTGTAGTCCAGAGTTTGCAGTTGGCCATAGAAAGCGCTGCGGCTTACTCTCTAACGTGAGATTTCTTAGTAAAGGGTAATTCAAAACGCGGCATAGCATACTTCTACTAACTACTAGGTATTAATAAGTAGCTAACGACTTGGTTATAAACTATAGGATAGAATATTGTATGTAAAGGTCGATTTTACACTCCTAATTGCTTTTTTCAAGAGGCCTATTGTAAGTGGACTTTAAATTGATTTTTAAATTCTTTAACAACGAATAAGCTGAAGAGAAAATATAAAACTTTCTTTTGGAGGCGGTTTAATAATTCAAATTGCTCTTAAGGGCCGTACTTTGAACGCAAGCTTTCGTTAAAGTAAATAACAAATTAATATAGGATAGAACTCAAAACTTGGGAGTTTTTGAAAGATACTCGAGTTGTAAATAAATTAATACATAATACTCCCCATGTGCGGTAAAAACAATGAAAACTTCTTCACGTTCGCTTACTTAATGATCGTTTCCTAAAACTTAAATTGCTAAACTATTCCACTTGTTCTAGAAAAATAGGAAAGGAAAAGTTTGGGTATTCTGTTGATTATCTATTCTTAGATAGCACGTCCGTTGAATCAGTTAGGTTTTTCTGAATAGAGATAACATAAAACAGCGCTTATCCGACACCTATTTACTTAAATTTCATTAGGTACCCTTTCTTCGTGGATGGTATGTAAACAACGTTCAAATTTATGTACTCTTAGGTACGTACAAAATAGGTGCCGTTTCGAAGAGAGCTCTGTGTTTGAGTCAACAAGGTTTTTATCTGTGGCGTTCTTTTGCGTGAAACATTAGACCCTGGCGGTTGAAAATCGCATCGGCCATAGATTGTATGAAGATAACCTATGATGTTAAGTCTCCAGACTTACCCCCTTATTGATAAACGGTCTATATAGGCTTCTGCTAACTTAGCAATCGTTTGTCCTTATTATGTGAAAGGTAAATGTCAATGTGACAGATAAGGACAAACGATTGTTAAGTTAGCAGAATCCCTAGAGAGCGTTTATGGATAAGGGGGTTAGTCGTCGAAAACTGATTTTACTGCGTAAGTCTCGGTTCCAATGGAATGTCGAGATAAAAAGTGCCCTACGTATTATTACAAAGACTCATCAAACAAATAATATACATTTTATCGAAATTCATTAAACTATTTTAGCGTAACAGAGTAGGTAACTGTTAAATATTAGGACGTGGGTAATGTCAATAAGAAATATACTCACTAGCCAAAATAACGGGTCGTTTTTCATAGAACTTTTTATGAAAAGTGACCTGTTATTTTTGCTCGTCAGTGTAGATAGGAATTATTAACAAAAAAAGGAGTACAAATGCACCCCTCGGCTGTCATAATCAAACACAGAGTAATTGCATTTGTCAAAATTTTACAGTAGAGCAAAAGAACGTCTTAATCGTTATTGAACTAAAACTATGATCTAGAAGACTTATTTGTATAAGTTAATTCTTAAGTCGTCACGGAAACTATGAAATTAATTTGTTTACTTTTGGAATAATTGTTCAGTTTGAGTTTAAATGAACTATTTGTATCAGTAAAATAACAAAACGTTTTTTTTTTTCAATTAAATCGCCCCTCAAATACTTCAGTTTAAACCGTGAACATATGGATTATTAACAATGTCAAACCGAGAGATACAGCTGACAATTAATATTACGTAGGTAATTAAATTGTAAAGCTATGCTGGATTGATGCTTCAGACCGAATTTGTTTGTTTAGGACTGCCCCGTGCAGGCGATGCTTTATACATTTGAGTAAATTATAAAGGTTAAATATAAACGACGTTATGAATTACAAGTAAAAATAAAGCTTCATTTTATTTATTATCACATATGTATTTGTTTATTATTTATTAATTTGAAATCATCTGTTCTGACTTTTTTAATACAACCATCATCTAAATATAACATTTTAAAACTCGTATAATAAACAATGTATTATGTATAAAATCACTAGCTGCTGCCGGCAACTTCGTCTGCAAAGAATTCGTTTATCGCTATCCCGCGGAAACTATGCAATTTTCCGGGATAAAAAGTAGCCTATATGCTATTCCAGACTTCTCTCTATCTCTTGAATCACTATCTATTACTAATACTCCTCTCATCCACTCAAAGGTTGGCTGTAAAAGACCCCTTAAAGGGATAAGTCCGCCTTTGTGCATGTATTGGTTGTCAATTGTATTTGTCTTATGTTTTTTGAACAATAAAGAGTTTACTTACTTACTTAATTATTAAAATACCGCATCAAAATCCGTTGCGTAGTTTTAAAGATATAAGCATACATATGGACAGACGGACAGATAGACGGCGGAAAGCGACTTTGTTTTATATGTACTAGGTATATAGTGATTTAAAATCGTAAGACTGTAAAAGTAAATAGGTAAAAATCAAGGTGTTGCAAAATTTTACACTTTAACATTTTTTATTGGTTAAGTGTGTTAAAAAACAATAAACAGTCTTTTCCCATTTCAACCTCACACAAAACACTTATAATTCGCTCCAATTTCCACAAAACAAAACCCGTACATAAATAAACCAAGGAGATAGATAAAGCGATTCGAATGCCTAATCAAGTGGAAAGTATCACATTTTCAGTTGACCTAATCTGGGAAACTTCAGGGTATTACCTGACGACGAGGGGGAAAACTTGATGTTTTCGCCGCTAGGGCATCAATCATGCCCGCGGGATAAGAGACAAATGATGTGAAAATTTTTCAAACTCACCCTGTTTTTTCCTCTTCATTCTATTTATTAGTTGTCAGCGGAATCCATATTCGAATAATGGCGGCGCAATCTATATCCGTTACACGATAATGTGTGTTCGCAGATCAGCGGTACTGAGGGGCGATTTAGGATTACGTTGCCTATACCGTTGAAAATTATGACGTAGAAACTAAATTCTTTTAACAGACAATATTCGCCTAGCTTAATTTATTAGTGTCATATTATATTTAGGTAGGTACGTACTATAAAAGTTTGTGCAACTTTTTTTTACTTGGACGGAATATAAGTCCCCAATCCGTACAAAATTTGTCTTTATTAGCATTTTAAAAACTTTGTCATCGTCATAAAATACTGTAAAAAACACAAGTTCTAAGTGCACACGTCGTATAACTTTATCGTCGTCGTATGTCGTTGTAGTTGGTTGATGCCGGCTGTGAGACTTTCGCTATTGAAATGCAATAAAATGTAAAGGGAATGTTACGATGAAACGCAGCGCAGACAAGCGAGGTTACAGCACCTGTGATCTTTTATTTCTGGTTCCGCCTCGTGAACCAGAGTTTTTTTTCGACCAGTAGGTAATAAATATTGTACGTTTTGATAATACACTTCTACTATAATATACTGACGAGCAATAAAGGGACGTCTTCCATACAAAGTTTTATGAAAAGTGACCCATTATTTTTGCTCTCGACGAATTCTCTTATAGTTAAATTTAAAAAATGACGAGGTCATGAGACATGAGTTTAGCTAGCGATTTTTTTCTCAAAACTCTCAAAGACATTGCTTCACACCATATAAAGTGAAATGAACTATTAAATGTATTAAATGTGGCAACTTTGAAGCAAAGAAATGAAGTTTAGTGTCAACAATGGTTGCTAGATATGAAATAACAAACAAAATGCCTAGCTTTCATTTGCCTAATAGGCCTACAGCGTCTGGGGTGTAGGAGTTTAATTCTACAAAATATTAAAAAAAAACTAATCAACTGCGGTTTACCGACGAAAAGATGAGGGAGAGAGGATCATAGAATTCATAAAGCATTTATCCATGCACATTCTCATCTGTAAACAGATCTGATAATGCAGTTTCAGATGTAACATGGAATTACTTCGTTTACAAGTCTTAAATTTGTTCTGGAATATTCCAGCAGGTGTTGAATAAATTTAATTGAACGTACCTGTAAAGTTTATTCGTCGTAATTTTAAATGGGAATTTAAAAAAAAAATATTTTGTTTTATTTATTTCAATTTAAATTTTAGTTGAAGCCGTATACTCGTATGTATACTTTGAACAGTTTCAATATCTGCCGTTATAATACACACATCAAAAATGGATACTTTATATCCCTAGACATGATCTTTTGACGCGGTAGTATAATATGCCCATAAATATACCCGTAGACATTTTTGTTGAGTGTAGAAACATTTGTCAATCACAATAAAAAGCCTGAAAAATATTTACAGGGCTGTTCAGTCAAACTAAGCCAAGCGCCTGCTAATCTATGCCAGACTATTTTAAGACACTATGTGTAGCAAAGTCCCAGTAACAGAATCCCTCTAGACTTTTGACTTTCAAAAAAAATCTTAACATGATTGAAATAAATCGCGTATAAAATGGTTGATCGTATGTATCAACGGCTTAAGGTTTTCTTTGATCGGGCCTACCCCTAATCGTTGAGCAGATCTCGGCGCGGCTTTGCTGAAATCTATTGAATGAGGCAGACATGTGATTTAGATGTAACAAAAATTCTATTATTACATTGTAGCAGGGGAGATACTCTACTGATTTTCACCGTGGTTTTTACAGCGGTTTGCCACCACTGCCTCTTACTCGCTAATCCTGCCGCTAAGCAGTAGTGCTTGCACTGCTCAGCTGTGTTCCGATGTAGAGAGTAAGACAGCCGGGGAAATTACAGGCACAAGAGGCATTTCATCTTAGCCCTCTAGGTTGGCAACGCTTCTGCAATCCCTCCGGGTGATCGCTTACCATCCGGTGACACATTTGCTCGTTTGCCTTCCTATTCATATAAAAAAAAACCACATCAGTTTTTATTTAATTTCACCTGTACTAGGGTCTATGTGACTATCTGTACCTAATCTAACCTTGCAAGTGGATTTTGACCCATTTTTAGTGACCGTTTTGATTTGTTTGCCGTACCATTAAACGGGGTGAGTAGGGACAAAATTGAAGTTCATTTTTATTAATTTCTAAACGACACTGAAAATTAGAACACATAGAAAAATCCGAAAAGTAAAGCTATGGCCGGGAATCGAACCCGGGTCCTCGTCATTCCGTGACGCGTGCTATACCCCTACACCACCCATAGCAGGTGAGTAAGCGTTCGAATTTTTCTATCTATTACTAACTGTCACGTGACCTTGTTACTATGCGATTATGCGGTTATTTAGTAATAGATAGAAAAATTCGAACGCTTACTCACCTGCTATGGGTGGTGTAGGGTATAGCACGCGTCACGGAATGACGAGGACCCGGGTTCGATTCCCGGCCATAGCTTTACTTTTCGGATTTTTCTATGTGTTCTAATTTTCAGTGTCGTTTAGAAATGAAATTTCTAACGGTAAAACCGTAAAAGTAAACATAAAAATTAAGAAATAAAAATTTCTTGATTCATTTGATATTTCCTTTCATTTTTATTGGCAAGCAAGTTGATTTTTATACGTAAAAAATGTTTCGATGGTATAAATTTTAGGTTAATAACTAAACGAAACTAAACGATAGATAATCGTATCTATCGTTTAGTTTCGTAGTTTTAACTATAAACACTTAAAGATAAGCATATCCCAGCTCGTCCCGTAGAGTAAGAAGGGATAGGAGCAAATAAAAAAAATTACAGTAGGCGGCAAAAAAGTAAAAAGTAAAATAAGCGCAGTATGAAAATGATGCTGTTTGTCATACTGCGCTTATCCCCTCCTCCACGTTTTACTTATTTGCCGCCTACTATACGATAGCAAATTACCAGAAAAAAAGATCCTTTCTCACTCCTTTTTACGGTACTTACGTATTGTCAGATGGGTGACAATGCAGTTAATAAAAAGTACAATAATAGTAGATTGTACACCGAGGGGATAAAGCACTGTATTATGTCACGGGCGCGATATTGAATCCTGAGCGCAGCGATCGGAGCCATGCGATTTTTACGAAATTAGAGTTTAAGAGTATAACAATAAGAACTATGAGAAGTGAGATTCATATTTCTAACCGGCGGGTTATAATGAAATTCAGTACAATATTACTACCCGGCTAGAGCCAAGGGGTATAATGAGTTACTTTGAGTAAGGTTTACATGATATATAATTAGCCATTGTCGAGCAGATGGTGTGAAAAATTTATAAACTTTTAGAATTGGTTCTATGCCATTTTTAATTTAGATCTGATTGGCCAATAGTTCGTATGATTGAATGAGACTAAATTTCAGGGAATCGAAATGTACGGTGCTTGGTTTATAACCATTCAATGTAACTATTGGTCAAAAGTAAAAGCCTTATCCCATAGCGACAACTAACATACTACATCATAATTTAAAATAAAACTGGCACAAGTACTGAAGTAATGAATACTTGACATTAGTCAATATTAATACCTAGAAAACATTCAAAATTGTACTTAAGTAATTATACTTTAGTACAATTTTGAATGTTTTCTAGGTATTAATATACCTAAAAATCATATCATATACTGAGTAAACATAGAGCAGTCATGTTGTATAATTATTAATTTTAACCGAATTCAAGAAAACGAATTGAAGTAAAATGGAAATTTTAGATGAAATGTTACCTTTTAACCGCTAGCTTTTTATTATTTAACTTATGAATATAATTCGCTCAAATTATAACTAAAATCTTAATATTTGTCTACATATTCCACTATTATATTTAAAACAAAACACGCTATTTAATTAAAAGTATAAATTAGCAATGAAATTCTGAATGAGATAGCGCTCTATAAATACCGTCCGTAACATGGAAAACATTATTTCATTAATTAACTACAGTATCCGAGTTGTTTTGCTCCCGGTATATAAATACGATATCACAAAGCTGCCATATATTGAATATGATGATAATATTATTGCTAAAATAGCTGAAGTCAATTGAAATTGAATAAACATAAAAATCATTTCTTGATTAGAAAAAATGCAATAAAACAACTTTTGTGGCGGGAATTGACCAATTAAATTTGTGTCTGATTAGCCAATATTTTTTAAGTGTGAACAAGACAAAAGTTTATTGTCATAGACACTAAATTTTTGTCTTTTTCATAAAAAAAAATCATATCCTGCTATTGATTAATTTGGGCTTTATACTCGTACATGTCCCGAGGATAAGCTAAAAAAATTACACATATAAAAGTCAGCTCAACATGTATCCATGAAATTGTTTCACGGCCAATGCGGTAACTTAAACTAAAATGTCAGAAGAGGCAGGAACTTTTTCGGTTTTTTATTTATATAAAGGCATTATTCAATCGAGCCAGCCCAATACTTTTATAAGTCTGCCAATATTTGTTTCTATTTAAATAAATCCTCAATTTAATAAAGACTGATCCGCTAGAATAGGTAAGTACCGCTATCTTTATTAGCACTTACGTTTGGCACCAAGTTTACTCATCAAATAGTGTATGAGAATGCTTGTACGTTGAACGTGAGCATAGCGGAAGATTCGGATCCTTTGTCCTCGTTCAGAGTGAATGATTTCATCGAAATCGCTTTAAACTAGCTTAATCGAGCATCGGAGAAATGATCTACCTACATCTAATAGCAGTATCCTCTTGGGAGTCTTGGGTGTGATGTCAGACAGTATTTGTTATCTGCTAGCTACTTTATAAGCGTTCATAAATTGGTATCGCGCAGTATTTTATTTGTAATATAAAAATAACCGTGAGGCATATTAATGTAAATAACCGGATTACTCACGTTTTACCTATTGCATCTCGGATAATTCGAAACTGTCGGACATTTTCCGACGCAATAAAACGTGAGTAATACGGATATTAACATTAATATTTTATTTGTGTACCTCTGACTAAATAAAAAGACAAGACGAAGTTCTCTGAATGACAAAGTAAAGCCGGTTTTAACTACGCCTTGCCGCGTGCTACTCCGGCCCGCGAAAGAATTTAATGCGGCCCGCCGGCGTTCCTTCGAATTGGAGTGTTATGGCACAGGATGACGATATTTAGACGGTGCTGCTGTATAAAATAGAATAATAGATGCGAAGGCAAACTAGACTAGCCACGTATTTCATGCGTCATGTGTCAAAAAAATTGCATTTTAGTATAATTTTGGCCCTTCTTTGAAATATCTGTGATTTTCTGGCCCGCCATGAAAAAAGTTTGCCCACCACTGGTTTAGGTTAACACCCACGCTACGGCGTTGTTTAAGCCGACCTTATTTGGCCGTTTGCTGCACTCCGTCTTGACTTTTATTTGGTCTTAAGTTTTCACTATAACATCAGTTAGGTATGCAATTTAGTAGTCAAGTGTGATGGTGAACAGAGTTAGTAAAAGCTAATTTGCCCACTAACGGTTTTACTCGTATGCATGCTCCAAAAACAAAGTATGTATCAGGCGTTTGTTAGATGATAAGTATTTCGGACTAATAACCGTATAGGTACTAACATTTTTATTAAATTTATTAATGACATTGAAATCAAATGCTAAGCTCAATAAAAAGTACCTTTGACGCTTACCTTTTGTATGGTTTCGGTCTTTAAATTGAGTAGGTATTCAATCGAATCCATGTAGGTATATGCTAGTCAGAAATTGAATGTTATACGGATGCTGATAAGCAATAACGTGTCAATCCACAGGAGCATCATTTTGAGAAAATGGCGGCTAAAGATTTTTTTAGCGAATATTTCAGTTTGTTCTAAAATTTACGAAATATATGAAAAGTTTTGTTTTTATCATTTGAAAAATGGTTAAACGATGATTTTTTTTACTGTTATGTGTAATTTAATATGTGATATTTCTATTTAATCGCATTTATTGTTATTGCATATTGCCGAATTTGGTTTAAAGCTATAAAAAACGTGTCACAGCACATAACACGTTTTTGTTAAATTTATTATTAAGGTATAATTTTATAAAAAAACATGTTATGTACCTTAACATGATCTTGCTAAATGCGAAATTAAGCCAAGCCAATACGGACCAAGTTTCATGACACTATACTAATTTGAAATCATGAGCTAAAATTTATTTTGCAACAATCAGTCAACTACCTTAACACATTAAAACACTGTTGGAGAATTTCGCAATAATGTTTCATGTGTAAAAAACACACTTTACTCACGATATTTCTAATACAATCACCACAAACTAATAAAAAACTTACCTTTAATTAGTCGAAAATACTTAGCCAACATGATTATTAACGAAACTTAACAATATTGCCGTTGTTTTTAGATTTTACCGGTGAGCTAACCTCAAAAGATTGAACCGCTAAAAAGAACATGAATAAATAAATATGCGACTTACCTCGACTATGTTCAATGTATACAAATTTTAACAACTAATAATGAATAGATTACTGCATGGTACACACTGATTTACGACGTTTTATCACCTAATATTAATAAATGAAACCTCTGTGCCTGCTATTGCCAAAACAGAACCGTTGGAATGTACATTTTGCAAAAATGTGTTAACCCTCTTGACATCTTTTTGAAATTAAAATTAACGGTTTTTAGATGTCTCAATTACGTCAAGGTACTAAACGCACTATTGTAAAATCCACAACACGAATTAACGCATTTATGTCAACTATTTTTGCAGTTTTTCGATATGTTAGAGATGTTAAGTCACATAACTCGTTTTTATAAAATGTAGTATAGACTACCAGGAACAACTTTGCATTCACACCTCAATTTTCATGATTTTGTGGGTTGACATGTTATTGCTTATCAGCATCCTACATAATTTATGTAGAAATAAGAACCTTGCACACTAAAAAATATTGTCACACGAATAAATTTTGCACCTCATCTCTCAAACGTAATCGAAATCAATCAAACAAGAAATCAACTTGGGTAGTAATTTGCTCAGTTTCTAAGCAAAGTTATATTGACTTTGATTAGTCAAGTGGGCGTATTTATAGTATTTTATGCAACAGTTGTATTAGAGGGGTCAAAAAAGGCGAGTGGTGTGGGTTACGATGTGAGCGTAGCGAACATCGTAAGAAATAAACCACGAGCTTTTTTTTGACTTGCTAATACAACGTTGCATACAATATTTTTTCTACGACTAAGTAGGTAGGTACTTACTAAATTAGAGTAATTCGTTCTCCAAAAATGAAGAAGTCCAGTGTTCCAGTCTCCACGCAGAAATTCTCGTACCTAGGTTTTATCATTGCCGAGATTTTCTAGACAACAAATTTTCCATCACTTCCTGGGCCGCTACGGATATTTCTTCCGGTGTTGAGTTAATTTCGTTTTCATCGATGCTTTTTTATGATATGTTAATGTTACAAAACTTTGTTAAACCTATTGCAATCAAATAACAAATAACAAACAAGACAAGAGCGGGAAACATGAAAACGACTAACGAAAAAATTGGGAGTTTGTTTATAGTAAACTTTGTTTTTAATTAACGTTAACTTTTTTTTTATAGCCTTGCATTCTTGGCGCATTTAGCCAAAACGTTTACCAACTTGCCAGTGACGTTATTAAAAAATCTTGTTTGTTATGTTGGCAGCTACGTATTTCGTTCAGAAAGTTCTAGTTCAATAAAAAAACATACGAATTAAATAATTTGTTAAGTTGGTAGCCATGCATTTTCATCGTAAATTTAATGTTGATCCTGTAAAAGTTTTACCTAGATCTGGCAGTCTATGGCTGGCAGAGTTAACGATGGAGCACTTTTAGAGCCATAAGCCAACAAGTGCTTTTAGAGGGAATAGACAATATAGACTTAGCCAAAGTCTTATTATGAGTGTTCTTATAGTGGTGCTCGTGATAACATAAATCACAGATAATAGTACAGGAGTAGGAAAAGTATTTAACGGGTGTGACTTTTTTATGTCTAGACACATCCAGCCTGCGTTACTAAGTAATTTCGACCTTTCGCTCGGTCTTATGGATGTCTCGATAGGATCGCTCTCTGGTGTTAACTAAAAATATCTTTCATCAACTTAACACTTTATAGTTCATAGTTATTTATTCATAATAATTAATAATTACATGTCAACTAAAAATTCAAATTAATGTTATCAAACTAATATTATAAATGCGAAAGTATGGATGGATAGATGGATGGATGGATGGATGGATGGATGGATGTTTGTTTGTTTGTTACTCAATCACGCCAGAACGGCCCAACGGATCTGGATGAAATTTGGCACATAGATAGAGAAAAGTCTGGAATAGCACATAGGCTACTTTTTATCCCGGAAAATTGCGTAGTTCCCGCGGGATAGCGATAAACGAATTATTTGCAGACGAAGTCGCTGGCAACAGCTAGTAAAATATAAAAATTAGATTAAAATTAAGTCACAGTTTCGTTACTATATTCTGACATGTCGATGTGTGTGTGTGTGTGATGATAATAGCTTTTAAGTATCTAGTGTAGGTAATTATTTAATTTAATTTGATTTGATTATTAATGAAATTTATTTCAATTATTTTTTCGATTAGGAGCATTATTGTTATTTCTCCAAGGTTGCGGGTGTCTATGGGCAGTGGTGATCGCTTACCATCAGGTGTCCCACTTGCTCGTTTGCCTTCCTATTCACATAAAAAAAAAAATAATAAGTGACTGTACGCCGAAAGGCAAAACATGACGGACTATTGTATTTAGGTACATACGATCTTTACATTTAAAATGACTCATGTTTTACAAATAAATAAATGAAATGAAATGAACAATTCACACGCTTTAATGCAACTGTAAAAGTAACATCCAAACTCTACTGTCGTTTAAATTTAACATTTTGGACTAATATTATAGTATTTATAATTCGAAGGGGTGGGCGGTAAGTCAACAGTTTTCTCGTGCCGAAGGGGAATTTCTAATATTGCAAGGGCACTCACCTTTCTGTTGGAGGTCCGGTGAGACGATGCGGAGGCGGCGAAAGACGCAATTATTTCATGCACTCAACTCTTAACTTAGACGTGCTAAAAATAATAATTGTAAAATAATTGCAAATGATCGGCGGAAATAACGAACACTCACTGACAGTTTTTTACAAATAAGTTACTCTATGGTTTTTGATTCTGATCTCCTTTAAATCCCCTATGCACAAAAACTTTTTACTGTTCCCTTAAAGGCGGCTACGGACTGGCAATTCTTATGGAGTGCTGGTTCTCATTAATGGCGGTGATCTCTTACCATCAGGTGGCCCGCTTGCTCGTTTGTCTACCACTTTTCATAAAAAAAGATGTGTTAATGTTGCTGACGTCACTGCCGCGGTAAATGCCCCCGTAAAGAGCGTCGCCGTAATTCCATTATTGTTTGATTATTCACACCTCCCTGAAGCGAATAATAGGATGGGCGCCGCGCGAACACATGGCAAAATGAGAGCGAGTTTCGCAGATTTTTTTCCTTTTTATCAAACCGAATTATAGGATTTTTTTTACATTAGCTGCATGCTACATTAAATGCATTACGTTCAGTTCTCAACGCGTCTACGTTCAGACAAAACCAACAGTGTTGATGACCTTCAAAACGAGTAGGTAATATTGCTTGATATTTTTTCAGCAAAGTAAATAGATGGCGAAATATTAAGTATTTCTCGTTCGTTATTTGGTAAAACGCAAATATCGTGTCAGAAAAGCGTCAAGCAATATTACAAACGGATAGTTTATCTCCGGAAAGATATTCTCTCCAACAGCAACCTTTGAGTGGACGGCCGTGGGCGGCATTACTTGTATTCATAGTCAAAGGGTGCGATTGTATTTGCCTTTGGTTCCTGACAAAATCACATCTAGCCGTACCCTTCTAAAAATTCAAATACATTACGGGTTCAAAGTGGAACGGAGTTTGCAAACACCGCTTGTCGCCCGTGTTTGCCTTGGCGACGCTATGTCGGCATCTAATACCTGGTCGTCCTGTACATACATGTATTGTTAAAATATTTACGCGATGCCAACCACAGAACGGTTTACTTAGGATGAGTAGTTTCTGCGTCAGCCCATTTACGTGAATGCTCATTTGCAAACATGACCTAGACTGTGTTATATTCCTACTTTCGGGACGATACGTCCACTAACACCGCAAGGACCGGCCCCGGTAACTTTCTTGTCAACATGACATAATCGTCTAACAACGTAACGTATTCATTGAAATGGTGGAATTGTCATAACCTGCTGACAACTTACCAATGTATCTCTAAATTATCCCTAAACATGGTCATATTCTAATAATATAACGCGAGGAGAAGAAAGAAAAATGAGCTTAGAATGAGATTAGAATAAATCTTTGCTAAATGATTACTGTTGCGAACGCAACTGTTTTCATTTCAATATTTTAATTTATATAACTTCAAACGTAGAAACGGAACGTACGACAGAGGGCGTGACGTAGTTTTTATTTGTAACCAATAACAGCCTCTTATATACCCAAAAAATATTATAATTGTACCCGTCTTAAACGGTAATTTTTAAACACTTGCTTCGAATCCACTAGAGCGAATAGGCACTTTTGTTTGTACCAGTACTTACCCTAAAATATATCACAGTCGAAAAATATCGAAGTTTTATTAAAAGGCATCGCCAGGAAACCCACTATCATCAGCAGCCTGGGTCCTGGCCGCTACATATGGTCCTTCGCAGCTTCCCAAAAGCAAAGAAAAGACTTCGCCTCTTCATATTCGCCGCAGCAGTGGACTTTGAACACCTCGAGACCAAGCCGCAGAAAGGGCGCTTGAGGTCATCTAAACATTATTGCATCTTCATCTTCGAGATTTTCGCCAAAAAGAAGACTTTACGAAGAAGTATATCCATCACAACCAGGATTGCCAGCGTTCCCCGACATCAGGAGGACGTTCGTCGCATATCCAGTCTACCCCAAAGGACAACATCGTCGTCAAAAGTCAAAGTATTCGCATAAGACTTCGTCAGAGTGAGTCCGTTCCATTACTATCTATTCTTATTTTCCTCTTCTTTTCCGGAATAGAGAATATATCTATTAGAATCAAGTGCATTTACCTGTCATCTCTTCATAGGTATTTACTTACATCATAAAATTAATCATCAGAATTAAAAAATCATCTTAAATATCTTACAATAATCGTCACTTTAATTAAACCTTACAATTTAAATATCATCTATCCACATAAATATAATCAAGTATCAGTTTACCTACACTCCGCGTTAGCATTAAACTTGTTATTTCACTATTTCTGCACGATCAGCAAA
The DNA here is from genome assembly GCA_963854515.1 of Pandemis heparana. Lineage (NCBI taxonomy): Eukaryota > Metazoa > Arthropoda > Insecta > Lepidoptera > Tortricidae > Pandemis > Pandemis heparana. The sequence continues at coordinate 11,420,271 of OY978013.1, read as the reverse complement.
TCCCGGCATACCTGGGTCTTTGTTCCGCTGCCTTATTGACCTACTCGCTCGCAAATCATTGCAGTGCAGCAAACCGGCTAGTCGCGTGTTAACTTGTGCATTACAAGATGGCCGAAGCAAAGTTAAAAGAATTAATTAAAAAGCGTGCAAGTATGAAGGCCAAAGTGACACAGTTTAATAATTATCTTAGTGTGACCAAGACGTGTGATAAATTAAGTGAGTTGCAAGTTGTCGAATTGGATTGTCGTTTAGGTAAAATCGAATCGTTATATACGGAGTTTGATGCCTTACAGACGGAGATCGAAATGTTATCAGAACATTCTGACGAGGCGTATGCCGAGCGGGAGCAGTTCGAAACCCAATTCTATTCGTTGGTCTCAATCGCTCGCAACTTAGCCAGCCCAACTGTGCAGCAAAACGGGGGGCACGGCGGCTCCACGTCAGGCTCAGGCTGCGAACATTCGTGCTCCGGGCGACGTGACTTCGTTCGCCTGCCCAAAATCGACCTACCGCATTTCGACGGAAGCTACCAGCACTGGCTCGAATTCCGAGATACGTATATTTCCCTTATACACAATAACTCAGGCATTAATAACATTAACAAATTTCATTACCTTAGAGCAGCCTTAAAAGGAACGGCTGCCCTTGTTATACAAAGTCTAGATTTTAGTTCAGACAACTACACGAAGGCCTGGCAATTGCTGTCCGAACGATTTGATAACCAGAGATTATTGGTTAATAATCACCTCCAAGCGTTATTTAATTTCGAGCCGATGCAACGCGAATCAAGTGGCTTATTACGAAACATGGTGGACGTAACAAACAAAAATTTGCGTGCACTTGCTACGTTAGGCGAACCGACTGACCACTGGGATACTTTAATTATATATTTAATGACAAAAAAGTTAGATTTCATTACTAATCGCCAGTGGGAAGAGAACAGAAACGATGTCAGTGGTTCGCCCACTTTGGTACAATTCATTAAATTTTTAAACAACAGGGCAGACCTATTAGAAACAATTCATGCAAATAAAACTTATAATAATAAATACAGACAATCACAAACAGAAAATACAAAACCTAAAACATTCACATCTACCACAACCAACACAAATAACAAACAGAATAATACAACTTATACAACAACAAACATCATGTGTCCATTTTGTAAACAAAACCACTTTTTATTTGTTTGCGAGTCATTTAGAGAATTAGATGTTGACTCACGTATTAAACAAGCGAACTTGTACAATATTTGTAAGAATTGTTTACGTCCTGGGCATGTTGAAAAACAATGCAAACTTTCTCACTGCAAGTATTGTAGTGATAAACACAATACACTTTTACACAAACATATAGAAAACCCATCTACTAGTGCTGGTGCACCCATTCCAGAAGTGCATTTTACCGGCAACCTTTTAACAAATGCTTCTTCATATGGTAATCAGTCCATCGTATTGCTATCCACAGCATTGGTGCAAGTACAGGGCGCGAGTGGAAGACTTCGCGAGGCCCGCCTCCTACTGGACAACGGCAGCACTTCCAACTTCGTGACGCGAGACCTGTGTGGGCAGCTTGGGCTACGGACTCGCAGCGCGAGTTCCACGGTCACAGGTATCAATAATCAGACTTCACTTAGTACAGAGTCTTGTGACCTCATTATTCAGTCGTACCATAGTGATTATACGGCTAAAATTAGTTGTTTTGTTTTGCCAGAAATAAGTAAAACCTTACCGTCGTGTTATGTAAACATTGCACATATACCTATTCCTGCCGGCATCGCATTGGCAGACGCAACGTTTAACCAGCCCTCCGGTATTGACATATTAGTCGGAGCGGAGGTGTTTTGGAACGTCTTAGGATCCTCTTCAATAGATTTAGGTAAACATAAACCTAGATTACAGGAATCCAAATTAGGCTGGATTATTTCTGGCTCATTATTAAATAATAAAAATAAAAATAAATCTTCTTTCTGTTCGTTTCTCACTCATAGCGAAGAAACCAATTTTACGCGATTTTGGGAACTTGATTCCGTGTCTTCAACGCACTGTATGACCCCCGAAGAGCAAGCGTGTGAACATAGTTTTATAAAAAACACTACTCGCGATCAAAATGGCCGCTTTGTTGTAACATTACCTTTAAAAGAGTCACCGGAGGTTTTGGGTGACTCATATTTTTTGGCCAAGCGACGTTTTTTATCATTAGAAAATAAATTAGAACGCGATCATCATTTTAAAAGCATGTATTTAAATTTTATGCAAGAATATCTTGATTTAGGCCATATGTCAGAAAATAAAACTTCATTTCCCGTCACTGACGTTAAAACTTATTTTATACCACACCATGGGGTCATCCGTGAGTCAAGTACTAGTACGAAATTACGAGCTGTTTTTGATGCATCCGCTACTACGACTTCCGGTAAATCGCTCAATGACATCCAAATGGTTGGACCCACGGTGCAAGATGACCTGTTGTCTATCTTAATTCGATTTAGGCAGCATAAATATGTCATATCCAGTGACGTTGAAAAAATGTACCGTGCTATTTTAATTCAACCTTCTCAGCGTTCACTTCAACAAATTATATTTCGGTTCGATCCCTCAGACAAATTAAAAACATACACGCTCAACACCGTCACTTACGGCACGGCGGCGGCGCCGTACCTAGCAACGAAGTGTCTCGTCTCACTTGCTGATCAGTGCCATGACGTACGCGTAAAAGAAGCCATCAAACACGATTTCTACGTCGATGACTTTTTGAGTGGCAGTGACTCGATTGACTCATTAATTGAGATTACTAAAGGTGTCACAAACGCTTTAGATTCAGCTAAATTTAATTTACGTAAATGGCAGTCTAACAGCCCAGAAATATTGCACTCTATTTGTGACCTTAAAAATGAAACGCATAAAACTTTAAATCTCAATGACACTTCGCCTTGTAAAACGCTAGGTTTATATTGGGATCCAAATTTAGATCATTTATTGTTTTCTATAGACCTCAAAATTCCAAAAAAAATAACTAAACGTAACATGTTATCAGTGATAAGCCAAGTATTCGATCCTCTAGGTCTCGTAGGCCCTTGTATAGTCGAAGCTAAATTTATGTTACAAAAACTTTGGCAGGAAAAATGTGAATGGGATGAAGAACTACCATTGGAAATAAAAAATCGTTTCAATTATTTTGTGACATCACTTTCACATTTAAACAAATTACACATTAATCGCTGGGTTCTCTGTGACTCGCCTAAGGAAATTCAATTACATGTTTTTTCAGACGCTTCCGAACGTGCATACGGAGCATCCATTTATGCTAGAACAGTGGACGGCAATGGCTCGGTGTGCGTTCATCTTATAGCGTCAAAAAATAAGGTGGCTCCACTTAAACCTACCACTATCCCCAGGCTTGAGCTTTGCGGAGCTTTGTTAGGCACAAGACTCTGGACTAAAGTCATTAAGTCACTAACTGTGAAGTTTGATCATAGCTACTTTTGGTCCGATTCCATGATTGTGCTGGGCTGGCTCTCAGGTTCATCTAATCGCCTACAGCAGTTCGTTCGTAATAGAGTAAACGAAATAAAGGAAACGACTGACGGCCAGACGTGGAGCTACGTGCCATCCAAGCACAACCCGGCAGATCTCGTGTCACGGGGGGTGAAGGCTGATGAAATCAGCGCATCCACCTTATGGTGGACTGGTCCTTCTTTCCTTCACCACACACACATACAGTTTCCAGTAACACCCAACACACCTACAGAAATATGTGCAGTAACATCATTATTTACAAACATGAAAGAACATACACAAAACAACACACTTAACAATAACACCTTAACTACACTTATTACCAACAATTCAAAATTCACAAAAATAGTAAGAATCCTAGCCTATATTTACAGATTTATAAATAATTGCAAAAATGTAAATAACAAAACAACATCAAACTTAAGCTACACAGAAATCAAATCATCAAAAACAAAATTACTTCATTTTACTCAAACGGAAATGTTTCCTAATGAATACAACATTCTTAAATCAGGTAATAATCTGCCAACAAAATACAGATTATTGTCTTTATCACCCTTCTTAGATTCAAATAATCTTATTCGTGTCGGCGGGCGTTTAAATAATTCAAACTATACCTACGATGTTAAACACCCGATTCTGCTCTGCAGTAAGCATCATATAACCAAACTGTTATTTCATTCTCAGCATCTCGCTTTGTTACATGCCCCTCCCCATCTATTGCTGTCAAGCATAAGGCAAACCTTTTATCCTCTTGGCGGCAGGAATCTTGCACGACGTATTGTAAATACTTGTGTTCGTTGCACTAGGTTTAAGGCCAAACCTTTTCAAATGACCATGGGCGACTTACCAACTGACAGAACACAACTAGAATATCCCTTTTTACATACAGGCATGGATTACGCCGGACCAGTGCTGATAGCTGACCGCAAGGGTCGGGGTAGTAAAACTATAAAGTCATATATTTTAATTTTTGTTTGTCTTTCAGTCAAAGCACTACACTTGGAACTTGTGACGAGTTTGACCAAGGAAGCGTTCCTTGCTGCTCTTGGTCGGTTCATGGCTCGCCGTGGGAAGCCTCAAACCCTGTACTCCGATAACGGCACATCATTCGTCGGGGCTTGCAACGAACTTAATCATTTTCTTATTAGTAATAGTAATGACCTTCAATCAGGTATTGCAGAACATAGTATCGAATTTAAATTTATTCCAGCATATTCTCCACATTTCGGTGGTTTATGGGAGGCAGCCGTTAAATCAGTAAAATATCATTTAAAAAGAGTACTTTCGTTGACCTACTTAACATACGAAGAGATGAACACGTGCTTGATTCAGATAGAAGGTATTCTTAATTCTAGACCCCTTACACCACTATCATCTGATCCTTCTGATCTTACCTATCTCTCACCCTCTCATTTCCTTATTGGACGCTCACTTCTGTCTGTCCCACATGCGTCACTGACAGAAGCAAACATCACCAGACTCGAAAGGTTCCAAAGGGTCGAAAAACTCAAGCAACATTTCTGGAATCGTTTTGCTCATGAGTATGTAACTCTCCTTCAGCAGAAAACGAAGTGGCACACCTCGTCTCACCGGTTGGAGCCTGGAACCCTGGTCCTCATCAGGGAGCGCGGAAATCCACCTCTTCTATGGCTTCTGGGGCGCGTCGTCAAGCTGTATCCAGGCACGGACAACGTCACCAGAGTTGCCGACGTCCTCACGAAAAAGGGAATTATTAGGAGAGCCTACAATAATCTTTGCCCTCTTCAGATTAACTTTTAACTTACTTCTCACTTCTTTCATAATTTTGTTTGCCTTTCTTTGTTGAGTACACTCAACGCCGGGGAGTATGTTGCGAACGCAACTGTTTTCATTTCAATATTTTAATTTATATAACTTCAAACGTAGAAACGGAACGTACGACAGAGGGCGTGACGTAGTTTTTATTTGTAACCAATAACAGCCTCTTATATACCCAAAAAATATTATAATTGTACCCGTCTTAAACGGTAATTTTTAAACACTTGCTTCGAATCCACTAGAGCGAATAGGCACTTTTGTTTGTACCAGTACTTACCCTAAAATATATCACAGTCGAAAAATATCGAAGTTTTATTAAAAGGCATCGCCAGGAAACCCACTATCATCAGCAGCCTGGGTCCTGGCCGCTACAATTACTCACTTTACCCAGACATCTTGTTCCATCCAAGTCGCATCAGAATCACATAAAATTCTATTGGAGATTCTACTGAATCATTATTTATCGTACTAACGAGAACCTTTTTATTTACCTACAGATAACATAATAAATATTAAGCTCTTGAAAGATGCTGGGAAGAACTGAAATACGGAGAACTGTTCATACATAATACGAGCAAATTACTTATATTTGAAACTAACAGTAGAGCTTTTTACTCGGTTCTAAGTATCTTTTTACTAATATTTCGAGCCATGTATGACTTTTATTAGAAATTATCTGACATTGAATAATATTCCGTGGAGAGCTTTCGCTTTTGTTACTCAATAAAGCACTTAAAAACTTGTAACATAAACAGATGCTCTTTATGTACGACTAAACACTGACAAAGAGTTTCATAACCAGAATTTAAATATTTATTAAGGCCATAAAATAGGCAGCAGACAATGTGTCGAGCTATTCCCCACCGTAACCAGGTTTAACTGCGTCTTAAAAAGGTTAACGATGCGTTTAAAAGTTCCTCAAGCTTTATAACCCTCTCTTAATTTTTAACACGCATCCATTAGGTCGCAGAATGGTGCAAGGAAACTTTGCGGCCATTTTACTAGCCTGCTTTAACTCGCCTTGTTTGTGTAACTACGTATAACTACTACGTATAAGCTTTGGTTTTGACTTTGTATAAGTACGGAATATTCGTTTTTTTTGCTAGTTTACAGGAAATTATAATTTTCCGTAATTTTTGCATCGATTTTTAAGATGGGGGAAGCGTGTATCTAACAGTGGAACACTATTTGAACATTATCTACGTATTTTTAATCTACCCCGGCCACTCTTTCCTGTTGTGGGCATGCTTCTATCAATCCAAATTAATGGGTTCATAATTATAACAATATCTCATCATTTCAATTCAACAAGAGATGCTAAACGAGTAATAGGCAGCCGTAACACTAGAGGGATTGTCAATGCGTTGCCTATTGCACCCCGTAATTTCCCCAACTGTCTTACTCTCTGCACCGGAACACAACAGTGCAAGCTCTCCGGTTTATCGGCAGGATTAGTGAGAAAGATGGCGGTGGTGATAGAACGATCTGCTTCAGCTCAGGAACAAGAGTTAATCTATTTACCGATCCACTTTTTGCAGAACAAACACTAGCAAAGCTTTCTACTTAAATATTAATTTTGAATTATTGATGTCTTATTTAGGTTCAAGGTGAACAAACTTTTCAAAGAGAAAAACAGCAAACAAAAGACAAATAAGTCGTAAAATAAATAAAATGAGGGCTGTGATTTCGGTGGACTTAAGTTATTAGGCAGTTAATAAAGCAACAACAGAAATATAACGTTAATCTCTATACTGACTTTGCTAACTTGCAATAAAATGAAACAAATCATTGATAATTCCAGTTTGCTATAGTGTTTTGCTTCACGAATAACGGGAAGTGAAAAGAGAGCACTTATTATTTTTTTGTTTTGACTGGATGCCTTAAATGTAGGTATACAGCGTAAAACTAAATCACTATCAGCAACCCATCACTATTTGAATTCCCCTTTTTCACCTACACCAGGCCTTTAGTTTGGATTACATTAGTCCCAGGATAATAGTTTATTTTTATTTATTTAGTATTGTTTTCATCGTGACTAAATTTGAAACAAAACAAAACAAAACAAAATACGTATGTTTACGTCGCTATTAAATTTAATTAAAATATTTTTAAGCCGGTATTAATGGTATTAAAACATATTTTGACATTTACCAGAAGTTCAAACTACTGTGCCTAAAGTAAGCTAAGTACTCAATTTCACTGTTTACTTTTTAAATGGTTACAGGTATTCTTCTGTATACAAAACCTAGAGCCGACGCTCCCTTGCAGAGTTCCGTGTTCTGAGTTTATAAAACACACTCGTAACTTTCAGTCTAGACTGTACTTAGTTTTGTTGGTTCACGCTACCTTTATCATAATAGTCCCAAAGCCGACCGTTGTTTTAATATAGCTTACGTTGGCACACATTAAAAAAATAGGATAGAAAGAGATGAACGCGACCGCAAGAATCTGTGTATTATAAGATCTAAGTCTTATTAAGAACCATGAAAAATTCTAGTGTTTCTACCCCGTTTGTAAGCCATAATTGGCCACTTTTTTATACGAAAAGAAAAGGAAAACGAGAAATTGGGACACCTGAGGGTAAGTGAGCGTCACTAGCCATCGATATCCGCAACACCAGAGGATTTCAGATGCGTTGCCAGCCTAGAAGGCTAAGAGCACCTCATGGATCTCATTAGGAACACAGATGCGCAAGCGATTGCACGAGACTATCGTAAAGCTATCGTTATAGTACTTTACTGCAGAGGCCGGGAAAGAAAGGCTTGTAGGCTGAGCAATGTATATAGACGGCCGAGCTTTGCGAGGCCGGATAGGAGTACGAAGCCTGCAAGTTCTTTCACGCCGAGGCTTGTATTGTGCTTTTCTCAAACATGCAATGAAATAAATAAAAAAACTCCAGCAAAACCCTTAGAATGTTGCCGCTAGCGCGTGCATTAGGCGGCGAACGAGCAGCAGCAGGCGCATATCCTCCATGTGCATGTCCTCCAGCAGCGCGCCCCGCGCCCGCGCAACGAACGACGACAACGACCACAAAACAAAAGACGATCGCTTTGCAGGCCAAGGCCTGCAATTTTGTATGAAAATCCATTACATACCACTTGTCCTATCGCGCCCGCAACGTGATACGTTCCGGCCTATTATTTGGAACGTAAGGTTAACATTTCATTGCGTCTTTGAGAAAAAGTGTTTTGTCTTACGACATGATTACATTTTGACGTCCCCAGTCTATGTGGGTGTATCCACCATTTGGCTGTCGCAAGGTGTTTCGCGAAGCCATTAGCTAATTGAACGAGTTACTCCAATCCAATCACTACAGTGTTTTACGGTTAAATATTAAATTTTATATGGAAATCTCCGAAGCCGTCACCGTGACTCGGTAATATTTCAGTATGCATTAGCAAATGCGCTTGAATATTACCGTTGGTTACGTTCATGTTATCAATTTTATTAATTTATTTTTAGGCCTAGACGGACGTTCCGTGATCAAATTGGAAACATTTTGGAAAAAGATCAGGTCAAGAGTACCCGAAACCGATGCATGCGTATGAAGAGATTGATAAATGTGGATGAAGCGAAAGAGGTATGTCAGGATAGTAGCAAGTAGTAGTCTCTGTCTACCCCTGTGGGAAAGAGACGTGACGGTATGTATGTATGTATTTATATTCCAAAATGTAAATACGGTTATTTAAGTACAACAATAATTTTACCCGTGAGTTCGCACCCAGGCTCAAATCTGTGAGGTTTTTAAGTTGTGTTATGTGCCAAGTTTTATTTCTTGTCTATAGTGTATTTTTTTGGGGCCGTAGAATTCTGACAGCTGTCAGAATTATACGTTTCAGGGGACATCAACATTTTTTTCTGCTGAACAAATAAATTGTCACACTAAGCTTTCGTTATTTTAACTAACAAATAAAAATAATAAAATACGGTTACGTTCTAACATTAGGTACTCAAATAATGGATCTAAAAATTAATGGCAGCTTTTATTTTAACGACAATTGGCCAATTAGAGTACAGAAGATCTAAGTTGAAAACTTTAAAAGTCATCCTTATTATCACATACATAGGTACATACATAAATCACATCTTTATTTTAGCAAGGCATATTTTGCCATGTCGACGTAGTGACATAACATTACACACGTGAGGAGATTGTTCGGTTTAATGTAATTTTGATATTGGGGGAGGAGCAATTAAAATATTTTCCTATACTTTGCCGGAAGAATGACAGTTGACTGCTGAAGTTTTACGTTCTGTTCATTCTTTTTTCTTTTTATTAAATATTACGAAATAAATCAATATTATAATCGTAGACCGAAGGTTTGTAATATATGACAATACTCAAAGTGATAGGTACCCCAAACAATTTATATTCTCCCAAAAAAAAAAAAAAATTTGTCTTAATTATGCAATTTAAAATTAAACCAAAATATCTGTTAATCTAATTAATATTATAAATGAGAAAGTATGGATGGATGGATGGATGTTTGTTTGTCACTCAATCACGCCAGAACGGCCCAACGGATCTGGATGAAATTTGGCACATAGATAGAGAAAAGTCTGGAATAGCACATAGGCTACTTTTTATCCCGGAAAATTGCGCAGTTCCCTCGGGATAGCGATAACCGAATTCTTTGCAGACGAAGTCGCTGGCAACAGCTAGTTACTAATATGTAAAAATGATTGTTAGTTTAAGTATTTCAACTTCAACATAATGTTCTACATTATTATTTTTTTTCCTTTTCTTACCACGGATTTAAGGAACGTTTTTATGACTGGTAATACCGAGAAATGTCAGAATTCTACGGGCCAAAAAAATACAGTATAGCATGAGCTAAAAAGCATAATTTAGACTTTTAATTCAAATAAAAAACAACAAACAATTGAAAAAACTTAGTGGCCAGTCGTACACAAGAAAAACGATGGCAAAAGTGCCAGCTCTCCTGAAAATTATGTTAGTACAGTAAAATGCATTCTACCAAAAAAAAGCAGCAGATGGCAACACCGTCCTGCATCCTGCCTTAAATCTACCTGCGTCCAGCTAACACAAAAAAACTACATAATATAAATGGTGGGGTTTTGAAATCTTTCCAGAGATTTATGGATTTTTATTTTATGTGCAAAGTAAATTAGATCTCTCTTATCTGTAACATTTCTTTTGTTTCGTGGAGGGTCGTATATTTTAAACCAGTCGTAACCCGGGTACCGTGAGTGAAGGCAGATTGATTTAAAGATATGGGAATTACCAGCAATCAAAGTTATTTGGGTTGCCAAATTAAAGGTAATAGCCGGTTGACCTTGTTCGCGAGAGATTTAATATTATGTATTGTGACTCGTTATTATTCGACTGCGAGAATTTTGTATGACGCAGATATTTGATAACTTCATTTAATATTTGATTAGCTTATTTCAAGACATTACAAATGCGATATTTTGGTTCATAATTGTGTGTTGACATGATGCTATTTGTAACTTCATTATTGTCTAATTATAAGCTTAGAAAATGTAATTTACAAAATGCCTCACAATGTATTTTATTGCATTTAAACTTACATTACGACATCATTCAAAATAAAATAAAAACTATGAACTAATTTATCCTTACCTACAAGTAAACTATTCCATTAAACCACCATCGGATAAAGTAAGAATTAATTACTTAAGAACACACATACATAATATAATCTGTCAAAGAATTCCTTAACACTCTTTAGGATTAATGTCAGATATTGTAGGTACTGCTGAAAAGATTACAAATTATTTTACCTAAAAAAAACATGGTATATTTTAAGTTTTATTGTTATTATTTTTGACGTAGAAACTTTTATCAAAAAAATGGTAGCACACTTGCTTGGTGGACTAACAAGATAGGTAAAAGCAATCTCCCTCCCATTCTTGTTCCTTCTTTCTTCGTTACCTTTGAAACTTTGTTATAATAAAATTATGCATTAGATATAATATTGTACTCCCCTGTATTACCGATTTTAATATTAAGACTAAAGTTAAGCACTTATGAGTATAAATCTAGCTGGCGCTTAGAGTTCACCTATCGATTTCCGTGGAGTCGCAAGTCAAAGTATAAAATGCAAGTTTCAAGTGATGAGGAATTTGCTTCAACTTCACGATGTTGGAAGTTTTAAATTTTGCAGCCATTTTATAAAAAACTGCTAATATTTTTAACTTTTTCTATCAAGTTAGTCGCAGAGCTGCTTAAGAAGGAATTCTACGCTTTTCAGAATAATGAACTATATTATATGAGGAAACCATTATTTAATGAGATTTTAGAAAATTTCATAATAGAAGTTAATGTCTGAAAAAAAAAGTGCATAATGGCACATATATATAATTATAACAGGTGCCTATTATAATACCTACATGAAGATTTTTAAGGTACCGGTCCAAATTGAAATTTTTTATGTAGTTTTTTTATGTTATTCAGTCATGAAACTGATCAAATAACAAATACATCACCAAATCCAAAAATATAATTTAATATATTTTTAATTATAATTCTTCAAGGTGTTTTTTACCGAATACACTGCAAACGTGAACGTATTTAAAGATAGTTCGTGTATGCGGTAACATTACTACAATTTATCTCCTGAATCGTAAAATATCACATAAAAACAGTTTTTACTACTCAAACAATGTGTGTACTCGAGCAGCATGAAAAATATCTACTACTACCCGTACGTTAATATTATCGGAACGCAGAACATTTAAAAGCATAAAGCGGATGCGTACTAACTTTTGAATACATTATTTTCAAAGAAACTAGTCCTTGACAGGGGTCTACTCTAAAATTAGACGTTCTTATCATACCGTCCTTTTCACTCTCCGTTTAACGACTACTACTAGTGCTACTATGAGTAGAACGGTACGAAACTATACTTCATTTAATTTAGAATGAGAAACCACAATAACATTATATTGCGTCTGGTCAACTATTTCTTACCTAGCAAATAGAGGACAATAATTTGGCGGCCGCAATATAAAATTGATTTAATGTCACTTTATTTGCGTGTCGTCAATTGTTACTCTAGTACAAATTGGAAAGAGATTACAGTTCACGAGCCGCAATATAATGTTGTTGTGGTTTCTCATTCTAAATTAAATGAAGTATAATTGACAACATTTCATTTTTATAACACCTGAAAATGTATATATGGTTCGAAAGCATTTTGCCTCTTGATCACTGCAATATGATTATATAATTTTAATATTGCTTATTATAGTAAATAAAAATTAATTAAAAACATGTCTTAATTTTACCAATTCTACCACAGGATAGGTGAAATGCCTTTGCCTTTTTCACGAGAAAAAATATGCGACCATAATTTTGTATTTGACAACATCAAAGTACAAGGGAGGCAACTCTGAAATTCTATTTTTGAAGTTCGTTGCATACCTTCTCTCTCACTCTCAAGTTAATGATTATATTAGTATGAGCGGAACAGCACGAAGCGAACCTCGAAAATCGAATATCGGAGAATAAGGCCTGACATTGACAATTTGAAATTGACGTCAGTTTTTTTTCTATACAGAAAAGACAAAAGGATAAGTGTCTATTCTGTGATAGTATCGGAGTTACGCCCTTTTAGAATAAGCAAAAATTTATAAATTAATTATAAATTAAATACAAACCCTAGCGAAAAAAGTACATTGTCAGCATGTTCATCTTTTCAAACAAAATACAGAGAACCATTAAAATTACAGGCTCAGAAATATGAAATGTTGTCAATTGGTTTGTTTATCTTCGGCGAAGGCCTGCAGGCTGGCGAGTGCACATAATTCGTTGCATTTTATGTACTTAGTATCGAGTAATTCTTATGAAGTGTCAGCTGCTGTCCTAATCATTAGTCTACCGAAAGTATATAATGTTTAGAGTTTCTTGTAAATATGTTTCCAAACGTTCAATAATACTTCAATATTGTTTAATTGTTGTTTTAACTTGATTAGGAACAAACTCGTTATTGGTTATTAAATTGTTTCAAGAGGCGGCAATTTATTAACGATGTTAATAAACTCGATAAAAGGTCAAAAGTGAAATCTGATAATAAAAGTGACTAAACTCGAGATTAAGATAAGTAGTATCATATAGTACATGATGACAGATGCTGACAGATGCAAATAGATAGGTATTAAATAACCATGATGTTTTCAGATCTCTAAAAAGTCCCTTCAGATTGGAGATCAACTTTAATTAAATGCATGTGGTACACGCTTACACCAATGCAGACGGCATTATATATAAAATTATATATATTTTAAAGAAAATGCACTTTAGATTATAACTTCGGTATTTTAATATTCTTTTAAATTCAAGATTAAAACAATTGCTTTCAGCGGAAGCCCTAAGCCGACAGTTTTTTCCCCTTGCTTTTTTATTCTTTTTCTTTTTAATTTTAGCTTTACTTTTTAATATTCAAATTAAGAATTCAATAAGGAGTAAAGAAGGAGTCTTTGCAGTACACAAACAGAACACTTTACAGGTAGATAAAACATATTGATAAAGTTTTCAAACCAATTGAGTCAATTAACTCAAACTTGAATAAAACCAATTTAATGTTTTTACAAACATTTAGTACACAAAGAAAAAGATGATTTTTCAATAAGTATTCTTTTTTATAGAAAATCTTTAAAAAAATGTGAATTAAATTTATCCGAGTTTGAAGTTAACCTAAAATATCTTAGGGTCAACTCACACCAAGACGCGACGCAGGTCGTTCCTATTAAAATGCAGCGTCGCGTCGTGTCACGTCACGGTGTGAGTTGACCCTTATTCTTAGCTGGACTTCTTAACCTTAACACTCCGAGTTAACGTCTGGATAAACCAGGGTTGAATAGTGTCAAAATACTTGGAACTGACTCTTAACTTAGGTTTAACGATATTATTTCTTAATCTCAGACTGTGTAAGTGCTAGCGTGGTTACAAACTGGCGGGCACCACGCCAGATAGTTGGGAGTAAGTGTAGAAGATATATAACACTAAAGGACAACGCAGCCGGTTTTTCATCGCCGTAAGTGTATACAGGTCCTTAATATTTATATATAAAAAAAAACTATATTAATTTATTTTAAGTATAAATAAGCATACCAAAAATTATATATATAAAAAAAAACAAGTTATGAATTAAATTATGAATTTTTTGAATAGAATGCATGCAATGTAATCAAATTTGGAGATTTATTAAATGAAATGTAATTATTTATTTATTAAGGAATTAAATGAGGCTTTATTATTATTATTATTAGGTGTATACAGCACAACGGCCTAGGAACGTTTTTAATGTATTTTATGGGGCTTTACTGAAGAGTAATGTTTCAGGTGCAGTCAATGCTACAATTGTTATTTGGCTAAAATGTATTACTTTTAATTGTCCTATTTTTCATGCATAAAGTGAAATTAAATTAAAAAAAACTATCAAAAGATTAGCATCGTGTATAACCCTAACACGCCTGTGTTTTCGGTCGCACAAACTAAGTATTCCCAAATTTATCTTAGGCTCAGAGTCGCTCAACGAGCTATGGAGAGAGCTATGCTCGGAGTTTCTTTTGCGCGACAGAATCCGAAATAAGGAGATTCGCCGAAAAACTAAGGTCACCGACATAGCTCGAAGAGTATGTACGTTGAAGTGGTAATGGGCAGGCCACATGGCTCGTAGAACAGACAACCGTTAGGGGAGAAAAGTTCTCGAGTGGCGACCGCGAACCGGAAGACGCAGTGTTGGCAGGCCTAAGGTGAACTGACGACATCGTAAAAGTTGCGGGAAACCGCTGAATGCAGGTGGCGAGTTGTCGTTCATTATGGTGTGCTAAGGGGGAGGCCTTTGTTCAACAGTGGACGTCTTCTGGCTGATGATGATGATATCTTACCCGATGCCTGAGCTTCGTCCGAGCAGAATTAAAAACCACCGTAATCCGGCCTGTTGCCAAATCCTTTCTTAGCGGATGCCTACGTCGTGCTCGTACTTAATAACGATCTACGTGCCAAATTTTAGCGCAATTCGTCCTGAGCGTTGACCAATCAGTCAGACACGGTTGCCTTTTATATTTGTGTAAATTTCTTACGGGCATGTACATATTTTAACATACACACTTATTAATGTAAAAACATGTGTAACGGCGATCTTAGTAGAATTTTATTTTTTCTTACTAAGTAAAATAGCAAGCCGTGCATCACACAATGCGTCTATTAAATGAACGTACCTACCTTACGTAAACGTCATAACACTTATGTCAAATGAATTGTACTTAATTAAATTGCTCTTAAGACACACTTTAAAAAATGAATTACACTTCACTATCACTACATAGTATAAAACAAAGTCGCTTTCTCTGTCCCTATGTCCTTATGTCCCTATATGTCCCTATCTATGCTTAAATCTTTAAAACTACGCCACGGATTTTGATGCGGTTTATTTTAATAGATAGAGTGAATCAAGAGGAAGGTTTATATGTATAATACATGCATAATATACCGTGCGAAGCCGGGGCGGGTCGCTAGTCAATAATAAAAGTTACTAACAAAATATCATTCTCACAAGATTTTTATATTCGTTAACTACATCTGGATAAAATATACGCCCGTATAAAATTTACCGACTGTATAATTCGCAAGATTTTATTCGCACTATTCGACTCAAGTTATATGCCAGATGGCCTATTATAATAATCGTGTGTTACCTATGGGATATGCACGTCTGTCTGTTAATTTATCGGTCGATCCCGTGGGAGTCTGCGGTGAATGCAAATGGAGACCGGGTCATTAAACTGCAGATCCTATTCTCTCAACCCCTTCTTCAAGAATGCTTGCTAGGCTTCTGCATTTTTTTTTAACACTGTGTCACTAAATGGAACAGAGGAGTGAGTGGTTGTATGTGAAAAGAATCATAGCTTTTGAAACTAATTAGTTTTAAAAATGGAGGATACAGTTTGTAAGCAACCTCGTATTTCAATAAAAGACGAATGAAATACAACATAGATATCCGTTTCCAGCCGTTGCTGCGATAAATCATGGAACTTTATATATTATTAACGAATTCGAATATTCCTACGCTTTTGTTTGCGTACAGTACCTAAATTTATTTCCCCGTCGTGATATAACTTACCATTATTCTTTCACATCGTGGTTTTTAAAACAAAAAATTAGCTCAGCTAGCACAAAAGTTCCTTTGCTGAAGTGAAAATCAGTAATTTTTGGGTTTTTTCTATTAACTTTGTACTAATGCTTGCCAAATTTCATAGGTAATTCTATTTCAACCGAAACTACTATAATACATACTACAACACAATACAATACAACTTAATTAACACCACATTAATAACAATCAAAACAGAAAAAAGGTAACTACTATCTTCGTGGTTTTTGTATTAGAAACACTTTCAAAATTGCATTGAAACAAAGAAGCTTAATTTAATGTAATATTAATGTAAATGACCGGATCACTCACGTTTTCGTTTGCGTTGTCGCGCAGTGCATTAAGAATCTCGGATGATTCGAAACTGGCGGACCTTTTCCGACGCAATAAAACGCGAATAATCCGGTTATTTACATTAATATGTCTGAGCCTCACGGTAGTTTTATATTAAAAGCAGCTTATTTTTTTTACGGTTTCAACAAACCCTAGCGCCAAGTATTTCATATTCATGTTAACTTAATACCCCCACGGATTCTTGAGAAATTGGGTCTTGGCTGACAAGCACAGTGACAACTATAAAAGCTCCTTGTTTCTTATTGAGAGATACGGAACCCAAAAAGTTAAACACACTTTAGGGTACGACCAAACCGCCGCGTATACGCAGTGACGTGTCGTAGGCGTCACGTTTTCTCACCGTTTCTTCATACATTCCGTAACGTCACCGTTTTTTAAGCGGCGGTGTGGTCGCACCTTTAATTAACCTACTATCTATCGCGACTTACCGCTCGCCTTAATACAAAGCGTGCTATAAGCTGTGAGGAATTATGAGGAGCTATGATCAGTAAATCGTGAGGAAGGATCACTTAACACCTACATAAACTAACCGGTCGTCATACGAAAGCCTTTAAGTTTTAACCTTTTGGGTAAAATTGTTCCCGTAAAGTTGCTACGTAACTCGGAAATAGGTTTATTTCACGTAACAACTTTGCTTTGTAAGCGGATTACTAACTACCCGTTTTACATTGAACTGTACGTACTACGTTGGAGTTATTCCCAATTAGAATCCGAATTAATTAAAACTAACTTAAATTACTGACGAATGTCGAAAGTTAACGCCTCGTAGCACTGAATTCATTTTTAGGGTTCTGTACCTCTAAAGGAAAAGAAGAACGCTTATAAGATCACTAGCTTCTGCCCGCGACTTCGTCTGCGTAGAATTATATTTTATAAACCTTCCTCTTGAATCACTCTACCTATTAAAAAACCGCATCAAAATCCGTTGCGTAGTTCTAAAGATCTAAGCATACAAATACGGAAAGCGACTTTGTTGTTGCATTGACTTAATCGATATTATGTGTAGACAAAATTACGGTTTTCTTCTTGCTGGAATCGAAAACAAAGCGAAAACCATTTGTATTCAAGTAATTTTCTTAACAATAATTTTGATTCAGTTTCGATTGTATCATGAGTTACATTAACTTACAGTTAAATTTAATGTGATAAATTCATCGTTTTACGTACTTTTGGTTTGGTTATTTCATTCCATCTATTATTTACAGCTATCCTGAAAAATCGACACAATGGCAGCCCATGCCGATTTGCTTCCGAATGAAGGGATGTTGAAATTGCGGACACATTTTTAAGTCGTGAATATTCAACAAGTTTCATGCTACCGCACTAAAATGACCTCACCTGCCCCGCTGGAACCAACGAAATTTACTAGTAGCGGGGTCGCATGAGGATATTCCAGAGGTCTTTCTGAAATGGTACAATGTATTATGGATTCGAAATCGACACTTGGGCTTCGTTCATATGACAGCGGTGCGATTGGAAAATTTATACGGTTTTATGGAATGATGTTGGAACTTTGACAGTTTTATTGATAACTCTAACGCAACACGGTCATGCATCTGTAAATCCCATAGATAAATCCCAATATTATGAATATGAAATTCCCTTTTCACATAAACTGAGAATATCTAAGATCGACACGTGACGTTTAAATGATTTTAGGGGCATTTTGAGATTATTACTGTCACATTATACTGTAAAATTCAATAAATACGTATAGCAGATTATACGCAAACTTAGATTTAGTTGGTAACATGATTGTGGAACGAGCTTTGTTATTTACGACCACGTCGTTGCATCGCCCACATTCGTTACGGTCGCAAAGTGATGACATAAAAATGAAAATTTTATTTTCGTTGTTGAATAAAAAAGGGCCAACCAAAGCACATCAACCAATGTTGCTTTACAATTACAACAAATCAGTAATCGAAAATGCTTTTTTTTCGCTCTATTTGATTTTAGTAACACTTATCTTTTTTTTTTCCTTTTTTTATTAAGTACCTATGTATATTATGGAGATCGAGAACTGGCTTCAGGAATAGAGGCAGACCCCTGGCTCGTTGGAGTGATGACATCGCCAGTATAGCAGGGAAATTGTGGAGGAGAACAGCTCGAAATAGAAGAGAATGGCGTGCAGTAGATGAGGCCTATGTCCAGCAGTAGACGTAAAAAGGCTGAAAAAGAAGAAGAAGATGTATACATTGGGTTTCTTCCACGAAAGCCATTTTTGACTTAATTTAAAGTACAACCAAGTTAAAACTAGTTTCGGGTGAGAAAATATTATTCCTACTCTATATCAGCGGTCGTCACACTTTACTGGCCAAGGGCCACATAATTATGACAGTGTGAGCTCCAGGGCCGGGCCGCAGACTACGTGAAGGCGCAAAAAGTCGGTTATTGATTTTGTTTATAATTATGACATGTAATGTAGGTATAGTTGACTATTGAAACAATTTTATTTGCGGGCCGCAATTTGACGACCATGGCTCTATAGTCTATAGATTAATTGACCATGATCAAAGCCGTCACTAGTTTGGTATATCTTGGCTTACATAGCATTAGTTAGACCACACTTAATGTACATGTCACATCATAGGTAGGCCCAGATAAATAATGTTTGCTTATTTATTTATTTAGTTATTTTGGACCAAGCAATTTAATTTGATTACGACAGTAATTTTGATGAATCATAATTATATGGATGATTTGAATAAATTTTAAATTATCTATATAATTACTAAATGGGTAAACCCGGCCATAAGAACCAATTTAGGGCACCTCTTTTATCCTTTGGAATGGAGGTCGGAATTGTACAATACGTTTTGTCGCAATAAACTAGTGGAAAATAACAATTTCCTTTCACGCGCCGCCGCCGCCAAGATATAGTTCAAAGCATTCTCGAGATCCGCGCCCGGCGTCACGCGCCGGAAAATAAAAGGGCCCGAATGCCCTAAAGCCCCTTCAGCCATAAAACAACATTTAAATTCTGTCCCGTTTTCCAATACAAGCAGAAAAAATGCTTTTCAAATTGCAAAAATCACGTCGCCCCGCCCAAAACCTAAAAACATACATAAATCTAAGGCTGCCGCAGCCGGCTTGTTCTGAATGGGGGCACAATTTGTCACAACAAATTATTCAGACGCCTCGTTGTGTTGAAAAAGATGTCTTCCTTTATACAGTTTTCCTTTTCTTTACAAAATCATTTTGCAGTGGCTCAAGTGTTGCCCAACGAGGTGCATTACGTGTTATATTAAGTAAATTCAATTTCTTGCCACGCGTCGGTGGCCCATCTTTTGTCGTGATGCAGACGTTGAAGATAAATTAAACACGCTCGCAGCGTTATGGGAGCATCGAAGGTGCGTGATGCAGAAAATGTGTTCTTCCGTGACGGCGGAAAATGCGTAGCGGTTTAAGATAAAATTGGTTGAAGGGAGAACTATTAAACTCACTTTAGCAGCCGCGGAGGTCTCGGGAAGCTTATTTTTTCTCAAGAAAATTCCCTCTAGCCCCTGGGGCTTTGTCGGCGCCTAGATTAAGCTACGCTCTACGCACTGCGACAGCGGTTTTAAACCAACTTTTCATCATGAAGGTTGGTTCTTACCTGATACAATTAGAGTGCATTATTGAAGTGAAAGCAATTAAAATCCTAATTAATACCTACCTTTATTTATGTAGAGTTGCGTTTTAATATTTTTTTAAGTCAACTTTATTTTTTGACAACAATGAAGGTCCAAAACCGAATTATCAGAGCTAAAATATAATCTCTTAGTCTAGCTAGTAATCATAAACATTAACAAACATATCCCGATGAGCTTGCAATTTAGTTAAGGTAAATTTGTTTTATAATTGCTGAGGTGCAGTTTGATGTTTCGCTTATTTCAAAAAGTAAATAGTGACTAATCTTACTTTATGGATGTTTTTAGAAGCCCTCTAATCAACACGCGTAAGCATAATGTACCCGTAATTCGTCTAACTACGCTTTTGAAGCTGTTAAAGTCGTTAGGTTGTCAGTATTGGATTTATTCATTCAGTGCCTATAAGTACTCGTGTGTTGTCTGCGCAGTTCGTTAAGATGCTATTGTATTTCTTAGTTTCAATTGCTACTATTGTGATCAACTTTGCTTTTTTGTTTGAGAAAAGATATTTTCGGAACGATTAAACTTGCGAAAAGTGATCATCCAAACACTAAGGGCCAAGAAGCGAAATTGCTGCGTGACATTCCATCTCATTTTTATATCTAGACAGTTGCCACGTAATGATCATTATACCAAAGATGTGCTAAGCTAACTTCATTAAGTTAGCTTAAAGACATTTCTTTCTATCGTTTTTTCATAGGTTAGCTTGAAACTAACGAAGATGAGTAAACAAAAGACTCGCTTGGACCATACAGCTGTACCTACCCGTTATGAAAGTTAGACTGTATCTATTGTTATAAGCGGTTGAAACGCCCAAAATCAGCCTCGTAGATCCTGTTACAGTTTTCTCGAACTGTGCGTAACGAACCCGGATTTAAGGCCCGTCGTTACTCGTCGGCTTATATTTTTATAGACGCCTAGGTTCTGTCAATCAGACCCTGGTGTGGGCTCGATTCATGCATATGAAAAACTTGCGTGAGCAAAATCCTGACATGACTCCGTGTAAATGTTTTAGCAAAGCTTCAGCCGGCGCCAAAATAATGATCTTAACAAAAAACATTCGTACACATGCCAGATTATATTTGGCATCCGACAGAGAGAGGATTCGCAAGTGTGGACCCTTCAAAACCGTGGGTGTGGGGCCCGTAGACGAAGACATAGGTATACCGTATGAAATTTAATTTCAGCATTTCTTTTTCGATATATCTATTTATATTTTTGCCATAAGTTCGTGAAACTGCGCATTTAGGTATTGGGCGTCAAATCAATTAACAGCAAAAATATACAACTAAGTAAAAGTAACGGGAAAAATGTCGTTTATATTTTTTTAGTAAATATAAACGACACTTTTCCCGTTTTATTAAATCTGAATACCTCTCTCGGTTTGGGTAGGTACAACAACGGATGTCCTTACTCACAAATCAGAATAACAACAGACTTTGAAATATTAATAAAGTTTGTATCGCCATTGTAGTTAAACAAACGGGAGGAAGAAAACATTTCTATAATTTAAGACTGTGGTGATAGTACCAGTGGATAAGTTTATGAGATTGTCGTCTATGCTAGCAAAATAAATATTGGAAGCTAGTTTACTATGGACAAAGAAAAACGGTGGTGATCGCTTGTTTTTTTTTTCGCACGCGTTAATTTTTGCAATGTGCCCAACAGTGGAACGTAAGACTATGAATAAATATACTGTGTCTAATTGGCCAATTCTATAGTAATCGACATGGCAATGAACGGCACACAATTCAAGATAACTTTGCTTAGTAAATTTACCTATTGAAAAGTCCGTTACCTTTTACTAAAAACTGCTGCAAAATTCGTAGGTACAATGGAAATTTCACGACACATGGGACATGCCTATTTGGTACTAATTTGCGAATGGACAAGTTTTAAATGACAAAGTTAAAGTGGACGTGGGCGATTTACTACGTTCGCCGAATTCCGGGAAGGCAACTGAATCGATCCTATATTTGTGTCCGAACACCTACTACACTATACAACCAGTAAATAATCTTACGAACAACATATTGAATTTTCACTAACACGCGTGTTTTATCTGTTTCATGAAAATCGGGTGAAATAATGCCCACCTATTATTTTTTTCCAAATAAGCTTTATCTATCTGTGAAAACCTCATGAAAATTCATTCAGCAGTTTCCAAGACTAACTAACAAATTTAATAAAAAGACAGACAAATAGACGAAAAGTCATAAAACCATTGAAAAGTTAACGTCTCTAATTTCATAGTAACACCAAGCTACCCGAAGTAGTTTTTTTCAAGTATCTTAAAGATTTTTTCTTTCTATCGTTTTATTATAACTACGTATAGATATTATACAGCCAGTGAGAGCAATAGAAAGCGGACGGGCGCTCTCGGGTAAGTGCAAGAACATGTGTTATGCAGGTTATGTGTTATGCAGATTAATTACTGTGTTTACACTGCGACCTAGGGACAACTTTACAAAGGTTGATGAACCAGGAAGTACTGGAACCAGTAAACAACTAATCAAAGTTATTTATAGCCATTCAAATTAACATTAGTTTCAAGATATTGTCACATTCGAATCATTAGCAATAGCTTGTTTATACATGTAAAATAGAGTGGCAAACGACCACGTGGGTCACTTGATGGTAAGCGATGACCACCGTCCATGGGGACCCTCGATAACAAAGGTTTGCTGATATCTCGCCAGCTTAGACAGCAGCTAAGATAGAATACCTCAGAGCCTGTAATTTTGTAGGCTATCTTACTCTCCACGCCGGAACACAGCAGCGTAAGCACTGCCGCTTGGCGGCAGGATTAGTGACTAAGATGGTGATACCGATTCGGGAAGATTTGGCACGAAGTCCTACCGCCTGTAATAAAAATTGAAATAAATCTAAAATTGTCTCTGTCTACCCCTATGGGAAAGAAGCGTGACTGTGTGTATGTACCTATGTATGTATTGATAAGTCGAGTTTGTTTAAAAGTGTTCTGTACTCACACATTAAGATGTTACGGAACAAGAAAGCATAGACAATCATAGAAAAATAAGTTCAAGGTCAGAAATTTCTAAACGACACTGAAAATTAGAACACAGAAAAATCTGAAAAGTAAAGCTATGGCCGGGAATCGAACCCGGGTCCTCGTCATTCCGTGACGCGTGCTATACCCCTACACCACCCATAGCAGGTAAAAAGTAAAGCTATGGCCGGGAATCGAACCCGGGTCCTCGTCATTCCGTGACGCGTGCTATACCCCTACACAACCCATAGCAGGTGAGTAAGCGTTCGAATTTTTCTATCTATTACTAACTGTCACGTGACCTTGTTACTATGCGATTATTTGTCGCGAAGCGTCATCTATTTGAATGATGTGTCTGTACGACACAATTACAAACTCCCGTGGAACATCTACTGCTCACCAGGGACGAGAGATGGCGCTGTTTTTCAAATGATAGGAAATATCAAATTAATCAAGAAATTTTTATTTCTTAATTTTTTTTATGTTTACTTTTACGGTTTTACCGTTAGAAATTTAATTTCTAAACGACACTGAAAATTAGAACACATAAAAAAATCCGAAAAGTAAAGCTATGGCCGGGAATCGAACCCGGGTCCTCGTCATTCCGTGACGCGTGCTATACCCCTACACCACCCAGCAGCAGGTACCTGCTATGGGTGGTGTAGGGGTATAGCACGCGTCACGGAATGACGAGGACCCGGGTTCGATTCCCGGCCATAGCTTTACTTTTCGGATTTTTCTATGTGTTCTAATTTTCAGTGTCGTTTAGAAATTAAATTTCTAACGGTAAAACCGTAAAAGTAAACATAAAAAAAAAATTAAGAAATAAAAATTTCTTGATTCATTTGATATTTCCTTTCAAGGTCAGACTTGAATTTTACATTGCACTCTTTTGCGTGACAAGAACGTTAGGATTTTTTCCAAATATGAGTGTTCACTATAATAACATTTCACAATAAGTGGCATAATATTGGACTATACTACCTACGGTACACACACGAATGCCAAAATACTTGTCTTTCATCAGTCGGTCCCGAACTGCCCCGTCTGAGGCTTAAAAGCATCAAGCGTGGTGACAGCCGGATATTAGTAGTTCCTATTTCGTAGGTACCTACTTGTTAAGGCACTGACAATAGTTTGAGTGTTTTTAAACAGATTTTGCACGAATGCGGTTAATTTGAGAAATCTGAAATAATATGACAATATAATAATCTTTATTGTAATATTCCTTAGTGGTTTACTATTTCCAAAATGCGATTAGATAAAGTTTATTTCACAGAATTCCACACCCTAATAAAATCAAATTTCAAACAAAAATAAAAATAAAATAAATTTATTTATTAAAGTAGTCTCTGCCTACCCCTGTGGGAAAGAGGCGTGACGATATGTATGTATGTATGTAATTTATTTATTTTATTTCGACGTTCCAATTCGTTCTTTATACCTTTACCTTAGGTACTTTAGGATCCTTTGTGTATGAGTCCGACTCGCACTTGACTGATTTTTATTTTTTTGCGATCTCTTCGTGTTAATACACAAAAGCTGATTGGTAAGCCGTAAGGATCGTAAACACCGTATCTCCGTCAACATCCGATTTTTGAAACTCAAGCACTATCAGTTTATAGGCGCCTCTACATCCAATCTCCAAATATTTACGAGCAACTTAGTTATGAGTTTATCACGAAGGCAGGGTATTTGGACGATGATCAGAGCTCCCCTAGGGCTAGAGAGGCGTACGTTTTATAGCAGGTCCTTCGAAGGACCTGCTATAACTGGTGACGACCTGACGACACAATAATACTATTAGGCTGGTTCTGCGTAAGCTTGAGTTTCAATTTAAAGTCGGTCAAAGATTAACCGAACCAGTCTAACACAGTGGCTACAGTTCAATCAGTGCTGGTCTATTGTTAATCTAAAAAATAACGCTCTGAGCCTCTCTTGGCATGACAATTTTTTCGGACACGTTTTAGATCTGATCCAAGTTCGTCCTTTTCTCCATTCCCTTTACTGTTGTATAGGTACTGATTTACATCGTATTTTTTCTTGTATGGCAACATTTTTATCTGCCAAAATAGTTCGGCTAATTTTGCTCTTTAAACGACACGACGAGGTGATTGGTGGATGGATATCTTGCTCGCTAATCTTGTCTCTATGTGGTACTACGTGGCTTGTTAGGTTAAGATGGCGAGGGAAATTACCGACAAAAGCAGAGTATTTTATGAGCAGCTGTGATGACTTACATAACTTTGCCACCCTTATTAAAAAAACTGATGTTTTGTTTATATCCTAGTCCCTACTCTGTTCCTCAAACTTATTTGACGTTCTATTTATAAGCTTAACACAGTCATTTCGTCTTGTGAATAAAGTAGACAGAGGCATAATTTAGAGAACTAAACTAAAACCCAAGACAATAATTAATAAGGTCTTAAATTCGTTCATTGCATTTTTTTGTGTGGAAAATTATGGCTAACTCTATTTGATTTATCTAAGTGAAACTAAGAGTATCTCGGAATAAAATTTGTATACTGAAATGTATCACGAATCGTTAAAAACTTAATTCTCGGTAGTCTTTACAATCAGTTCACGTTGCCGTTTTAAAAATCCGTTAGAAAACTCCATTCACTGTCCGAAATATCCAACTGTCCATATCAAAATGTTGTAAAGTCGAGTGCAGTAGGCTAGCAGCTAACGAGGGGCATCTGCATATCGAGCAGCAGACCCAATTGACTAGGGATGTGACAGCGCTTAACCGGCAGTGTTGCCAGCTTAACAATTTAGTCGCTAGATATCGTACAGCGACTTTTTTGGTCAATTTTTGACGTTTGGAACAAATTTTCCGCAAACTGGCAACTTTTTTCTGGAAAATATAGCTTAAAAACACTGTTAACAGGTTGGCATTGTAGCACCCAATGCCAAAAAAAAATAAAAATAAAAATGTTGGCATTGTAGTGTTGTATAGCGCCCAACCGTGTGAAGAGCCATGACAGTCCGATGTCAGAGTAACAAGAAGGCGGCTGGTTGATTAGTAGGTTGGTTGGTGTGATGATCAGCATTTTTGAGTCTAATCCATAGTTTTCATAACTCATGACCAATGCTGCATTCTAGTTTTAATTGTTTTTTTTTTAATAAATCTTGAAATAATGACAAGGAAAAATAGGAACAGTTGTAAAAAGAATTTCGTCTAAAGAAAGATTCTTTAACAAAAACTTGTGTAATTTAACATACACAAATACATACCTGACCAAGATTACGTGTAACACCACAATAAGCTGTGAACTCGAAGTATTTTTAAGTTTCTTGTAACAAAGGTCACAACTCTAAGCTCACGGTGTGTTCCGTAGACCGAGAGCCGTCGTATTAGATTAATTTGGGCAAAGGATTGCATCGGCCGGGGGTGAATTACGCAATATCGGGCTAACATTTCAATCTCACAGCATATTTGGTAGTGAAATTGAGACATGGCTTGATTAACGCCTCCTCTCCGATTTACATTTCATCCTGGCAGGCTAGACCTGGCTTGTATTAAAAAAAAACAGTTCTTAATAAGGTTCTTAAATACTTTTTGCTAAACTGTCTCGCGTTGTTACCACATACCTCTATCTTCTTGAACTATTTCTACCAAAGAGTTTAGCCTAGAGAATAGAGGAAAGGTTAAAGTAGTATAGCAACACAGTAACATCAGTTTGATCTGCTCTAGTTTATTTTGGTAATGCTAAGTTAGAAGTAGTTTAATATATTTCGCCATTTCGTTGGTCATCAGACCGATTGGTACTTTTTTAATTGATTGACATTTTGGTATGCACCAGTTACTTACTCTGTAACAGCTAAAAGCTATTACTCACCGGCGTCGCTCAACGCAAGCATAAAGACTCATAGATACCTCAGGGCGCCTGTTGCTGGTTGAAATGAATGAAAGAAAGCTTTTCCAGATAGCAAGTTTAATGTTAGGGCAAACACAGTTACACGGTATTAAGTTAAAAGCTTCAGAACTGACCTGTTCACATTACACATACACTCTTACACTCTTAGTTCGTAACTAGCACTACGCCATCGATCCGCCGTGGAAGCAGCTTTGCCAGGTGTCGACGCTTGAGGTTCAGCCCTTCATGAAGTCGCCAATGCAGCGTCAGTAGTGTAAAGTTCTTGTAAGAGCAGCCAGTGTTGAAAATAAAGTTCGAAGCTCTAACTATCGACCCCTAAGAAAAGATACGAAAACAAATTTAAATCACTCTTAAGCAACTGGGATGGACACATCGTGTCAAGACCGAAGAAGTACTTACATTTCCTGGGAGTAGACTTCAGCAGAACATTACTATCTGGATTTTATTGTTTTTAATAAAATATATTTTTTAATTATTTTTAAGAAGCATTACTATGCTGATGGGCGAGTATCTAGCCCTTAAGAAGGTATCCCACATAGTGATCCGTGGTGTCGTAAAAGACTTTTGGACGCGACTGTCCTGAAAGCTCTCGATTGTCCAAAAAAGAGATTCAATTTCGCTAAATCATCCCACACTTGACAGCGCCGCCGGCGGCAAAACTTGGAATTATTTTGTTATCGATCGAACAGTTCGATTGTGTTGTCTCTATCTGTCTATTGTATGTAATGTACCTATGTATTAATCCAACTAAATGAAAAAAACACGTCTGTACAACAGTTTCTAAATACATAATCGTCATCTTCATCATCTCCAGCCTATTCCCGCTGCTGGGCACAGGTCTCCTCTCAGAATACATACCTAATGTTTACTTTTTTTAACCGACTTCAAAATAAAAGGAGGAGGTTCTCAATTCGTTTGTTTTTTTTAATTTATATAAGGATGAAAGTGCTTTTAGAATTTATCGTTTTCGCTCTGCCGATATTTTCGATCACGGTATTTTTGCGACACATTCCTATAAATCGAAAAACCTACATAGCCATCGGCGGGCACGTATGTGTCGATCAAACGAAAGCGGATAGTGGCAATATGTACAGATTTCATAGGAAAACATATTTCCCTTAATCCGATATTTTTGTTAATCCCTACAACTGGTAGGGGTTTTCACCATGTTTAACATTGCGTAGTACCTGGAAACAAAACTGTTGATGTTACGTTTGACCATCGTTCTAACACGGCAAAGTAAAAAACTGCGTGGCAAAATTAACTCACATCTGCGCTGCATTCCAACAACGTGTCTAGTCTGAAGGTTGTCTAGTCTTTGTTACCAAGTTGATTTATTTTATTAATGAATTAAGTGCTCATTAATTTTTTACCAACAAACATTAATTTGTTTTAAAATTTGTGGTTTGAGCGGTGTTTCTTGCCCCGTGCGTGTAAGATTTGGAATGGACTAGCGGCTGAACATTTACCAACTTTCTATACTATACAATTGGCCCCACGTTAGGCGCCAATTGTCACGTTGCAGAATGAATAAGACAATAATATGATGGTATACGGTAATTTATTTAATTTAAAAATGCAGGCACAAATGTGCCTTCAGCGAACACAATTCAGAAACTGTTAGAGTTATACTTAGAAATGAAACTTAAAACTTGGATCAGTATTATAAATAAGTAGGTAAAAACAAGCCGGGCGACAACGCGCTAGTAGATAAGGAGAGCGAATGAATCGAAAACTCTGATGGATCGAAAAGACAGGAAATCACTTTGAATTTGAAATAAGAGCCGAATACTATATAAATTTTCTTTAAAAAGTTAAGTCGAAAAAGGAAAAAGCCAAGACAGCCTCGTTACAACATATCGAGTCATTCGAAATATTATAAACGGGATGTGAACAGCGATTACCTTTATTGAGTTCCCGATATTTCGATACAGTTGCATGCATCATGATCACGGGTAGACTGAAGAAATTGCGGGTGGATGTTATTGTTGGGTAGACCGAGCCCTGTCTACCTTCATTCTTGCGCGTCGATTGCGTGCACTCTCGTTACCACTGGAACCGTTCTCACTCGAAACTCTATTCAAACACACTACACTCACAGTGTCACTTCGCCCACCCGAAATTGTTTTTTTTTTTTTTGACTCAATAAAGGTAATCGCGGTTCACATCCCGTTTATAAATAAATAAATAAATAAAATAAAAAAAAATAAAAATTGTTTATTTCAGACATTAATCCATATCTTGTTAGTAAAACATTACCTTATATAACTATGTTAGTATATGCATGCCTATTTGAATGCCGTTCGGACCAGTGTGTGGTGATGCCACTGTCCATCCTGCCAGCCAGCACGTCCAGGAGACTGTTGCCGCCGCCGCGCAGGCGCTGCAGCGCCGCGGCGCATCGCTTGCGCAGCGTCGCATGGAACCCATCAACGCGCGCGTCCGCGAACATGCCCGACGCGCTGCACCAGGGCGGCAGCCGCAACAGAACCCTGAACGCGTTGTTATACTGAACCCGCAGAGCATTGAGCGATCGTTTCGTGTATCTACACCACAGGCTACACGTGTAAAGTGATGTACAGTACGCTCTGAATAATGTGATTTTAACCTGCACTGTACACCGACTGAACCTGTGCGCTAACATGTTAGCTCTGATCGCCAATGCTCTGCGTTCCCTTTCGATATCAGCATCATCACGCAAGTCGTCGGTTACCCAGTGTCCAAGGTACTTAAATCTGTTTACCCTGTCAAGTGGCTTACCATTAAGAAGAATGGGAGGAACATACGATGGACACCTGGTTCCCGATTTAAAAACCATGTACACACTTTTAGTGACATTATATTTCAAACAGTGCTCTATCGCATACCTCTCACAAATACCAATCAATCGTCTCAGACCACCTACCGATGGACTCAGCAGTACCATGTCATCTGCATAGCTTATGTTATTTAGACAAACTCTGTCGATATGACATCCGACATATGTACTGCTGAGTTCGTCTATTAGGGCATTTATATATAGGTTAAACAATTGAGGTGAGGTTAGCCCCCCCTGTCTAACCCCGCACTCCAGGCCGTACTCGTCGGACAAAACGTTACCCCAACGGACACTGTTCTTTTGACCAGAATACCAACACCTAAATATGCTAATAAGTTCCCTGGGCAACTTTATCTCGTCAAGCTTTTTCCAAAGTATGTCATAATTGACCAGATCGAAGGCCTTTGATAGGTCCAGGAAACATGCATAAATAGGCGTCTTCCTTCTGGTGTAGTACTCGACAGTGTACTTTAAAGACAAAATAGCACTTTCAGTTGATAGTTTCGGACGAAATCCAAACTGTGCGTCATGCAGTTGTAAACTTTTAGTCAGATGTGAATTAAGCAGACTGTCGAGCACCTTCGCCACAACAGTAGCCAGCGAGAGATTATAATATTTCGAATGAACTAAACCGTGAATCATTAAAAACTCTTAACATATCGAGTCATTTAAAGGTGAGTGAACCGCTTTTTGAAAGACCGGTAAAGCACTGAGAGTCCTAATAATTAAGTAGTACTGTAGGTTGTTAAGATTGGCGAGAGGGATAGATAAATATTTATCTGAATACACAGCAAAGGTTAATGTGTTCAAATCGTATAGATATAATAATGCGAATACATTTCAACAAACCGGCCGCAGACCGCATACTATTTTCTGAGGTAAGACAATCCCTACCTATATGCTAATACTCATATCTTGACGACGCGGTTGGCCTAGTTGATAGTGACCCTGCCTACGAAGCAAGCGTCCTGGTTTCGAATCCTGGTAAGGGCATAATATTTGTGTGATGAGCACGAATGTTTAATTTTGTTCCTGAGTTATGGATGTTTTCTATCTATATAAGTATGTATATATTTCTCTATATAAGTATGTATATCGTTGTCTAGTACCCATAACACAAGCCTTACTAGCGCTTACTTTGGGACTAGGTCAATTTGTGTGAATTGTTCCCAAATATTTATTATTTATACTCATACTCATTTATTCGTAATAATTATAGTTATTACAATGACATGTCATTTTTATCATTATTTTATTATATTTCATGTCAGAACAACTCATGAAATTTAAAAAACATTTCAATTAAAATTAAAATTAAATTTATGCATAGATTCAACCACATACGAAGTTGTCCTAGTGGTAAAATAAAAAACAATTAAATTTTAAAGTCGAGTCCGACTTTCTATTTCGATGGAATGTCTCAAAGTTGATGCAAAGTTTTGTCAGAGTCGTTTTATTTACTATTTCATTAATATAAAATTAACTACATTGTAAATATTGTGTTCATACAAAAATGTAAATGGAACAGATTCTGAACATATGTTCGATATGCAGAGCTCGTTAGCAACGTTTCACGCGCGCGGAAATAACTAGAGCGATGTTTATTAGATTCATACAATAAAAATCTGCATGGGGAACTGCGGTCTATATGCGCGGGTTTGTGAGCGACTGGGATTTTTATGAAATAGCTTGATTTTATGTACACATAAAATTCGGATGAATAACTAATTTTAAATGTATATTAACTGCAACAAATCGCATAGATTTATAGCGTACTTACCTTATTTTAAAAACTGATATGGAGATTTACTTTTTAGCTTGGCCGAAAGCCAAATTCAAGCGAGGGAAATAAAGTACATCCAGTGCTTGATAAAAGGGGTTAAAGAACACACCTTCCTCTCCTTGTTATTATTGCTGAGAAAACTTTAGTGACTATATAGAAGTAATTGAAGACAAGTTTACGATTTTCTTGGGAATTAAATTGCCAGATGCAGTAACCCTTTACTGTAGTAACCCCTGTTAGTGTAGCTAAGTATCCCAAGTACAGTACTTGCTCGAAAAGAAAATCTGCCGGCTTTATTCGAGACCACACCATTAATCGTCAAGGTCTCGGTAGACTAGAATTGTAAAATGTAAAACAGGAACAATTAGACAATATTACGGGCCCCCGAGTAATTATACAAGTACACGAATAAATTACACACTCTGCCGGATAAATGTCGTCTTTTCTTCGAAGCGGCTCGGCAGTCCCGACCGCGGACAAAGAATAAAACGGTATTACTGATACAACGGATTACTTGCGCTATGCTTTAAGCGGTTTGTTGAAATATCCCAACATGTTTCTGATGAGTCTGTGTTCAGTTGTTTATTTAGTTTCGGCACTATTTCATTTTACCTGGTTTAAGATAGACGCACCTGCTTAACAGCTAATCAAAATGCATTTCCCCTTTCTTCTTTGAGCACACTCTATTACCAGAGCACTATATCAAAATTTTCTGTCTGGTATTTTTAGTTTGATTTTGTAGTTATCATTAGCGTTTCACACTAAGACTGTCTTTTAGTCTAGTCACTGGTCTGAGATAGAATATTTTTTTTATTTTATAAATACCCGTGACAATTCCAGGCACATGAGTTGAATATCAAAATCCAATATGTCCAATCTGTGTACCTACGAATAGAGTTCGATATTTATTTATCAACTCGCATAGACTTGGATTTTGCTATAAGCCATTTGGTGACATTTGGGCGACATCAAAGCATTTCCTCGTCTATACATTTTTACTCATAGCCGCAGGTTGCCATATTCCATGCGATTAATTAGTGAAATAAAGCGAGTGCCGTCATGCAGCAGAAATAATTTATTATTTATTGTCGAACAGCGATCGTATGAGTGGAATACATACAATTCTTGTACAGTGAGAGAGTTGATACAGGGTTTACAATAAGATTTCTTTGAAATTTTAATTGTACGAGTAGGTACATGTACCGCTTCAAACTCATACTCAACTCTTTGTCGCGTTCCTTTGTTTTTCTCGTAAAGGCTGATACGTCTATGGGATATAGAGCTTGATTACATACCATTAGCTCGGTCTGTTAAGTGGCTGACAACACCTAATTTTGTTGAAATTGATATTATTTAAGCACTTTTTTAAGAAAAACTACACACAAAAAAATATATGTTAATTTTCATCATATTTCAAGGACGCTGGACGGACTCGATACATAATTGAACAAAATCGGCTCGATAAAAAATAATTGCAATGATTGGTCTTAAAATCATCATTAAACGGTTCTATGTCTTTATTTTTTCGACGTATGGGTATGCAATTAAAAACATGAAGTCAACATATTCATACCTACACGGCTAACGAGTATTCAGAAATAGTCCATACTTTTTTTTATTTCTTATTATTTGTGTCTTATTTGCAAGATTTTAGACGCGCGCCAAGCTGCTTTCTTCTTTTTCACTAACAGGCACGCGAACCGTATGTGTGAAGAGTGGCGCTGCTCAAGGTCATTTGCTGTTAACAGCGCCTTAACCGTGAAGGGTACGTATTAAAATCCATAAAGTTTAAAATGTGTTAAAATACATAATGGTTCAAAATATACAATTATACCATTTATTCAGAAAATTGCTTTGCGGTGATCAATCAGTTTAAATGAGATGTCTTTCTCATGTGAATTCAAATAATACACAGTACACAAATACTCTAATTGAAGCTGTTTACATTGTGTACAAACCGCTCCGCTAATTTAAGATTTATTTAGAAAGTTAAAGCCTAATTGATGAGTATTATTTATGGCTCATAGACTACTCTTCACTCGAAACACTTTCACATTTAATTCACGAGGGTGTTTAATCACCCGCTAAAGAGTACTTTATTCAAGTACTAGCTTCTGCCAGCGACTTCGTCTGCAAAGAATTCGTTTATCGCTATCCCGCGGAAACTACGCAATTTTCCGGGATAAAATGTAGCCTATGTGCTATTCCAGACTTTTCTCTATCTATGTGCCAAATTTCATCCAGATACGTTGGGCCGTTCTGGCGTGATTGAGTAACAAACAAACATCCATCCATCCATACTTTCGCATTTATAATATTAGTTAGATAGTTAGGTTATAGTTAGGTTATTATAAACCTTCCTCTAGAATCACTATCTATTAAAATTAGAGAGTAATAATGCTGGTGCAGGTACTGGCACTCATGAGGTTTTCGATTTTCAGGCTGCATCGCATTTATCTGTCGAAGAACCGATAGCCGTTAGGGTAAACGATTCTTGAGTGCAGACCGCGATTCAGCAAGCGTAGTGTAGGAAAACCCCAGTTAGGTGCAGTGACGATTAGCGAAAGGTGTTGCCGCATTTTAGGGAAGGCCTATGTTGTCCAGCGGTGGACTGCTATAGGCCGATAAAGATGATGATCGCATCTGGTACCCCCTGGTATTACGTTCATAAGAGGTGCTCACGTACCATCAAAAAACTCACAACACTTTAGCCATCTTTTGAAAAAATATATTTAAAAAAACCGGCCAAGTGCGAGTCGGACCGAGGGTTCCGTATCATTATCTATAAATATCTATAAACCAGTGTAAGCAGCGCCCTGCTCCAAGGTAAAATGTACGCAGTGTGGGGTCACTTTATATTGACACTGATATATACAGACAGACATACATACTTACATATTTACGGTTTTCGCAATTATTCCTTAATCTGTGCTATAAGACCTACTTTCATACCAAATTTCAAGATTCTGCGTTCACGGGAAGTACCCTGTAGGTTTTGATTCCCTTGCGAGTCTCGAAAATTTGCGGCATAAACGGCTGTATTTTTTTATTGCGTTGGCTTAGAAGTTTGATTTTTTCAAAGCTCCAAGGGGCAGTAGACCTGAGTATTTGGTATAAATTTCAGCTTGATACGTCCACGCGTTCTGGAGAAAAAGGGTCTTGACAGACGAACGAACGGACAAGAAAGTGATCCTATAAGGGTTCCGTTTTTTCCTTTTGAAGTACGGAACCCTAAAAATACTCAGTGTCTCCACTTTACCACTTTTTTTGCAATTAGTTGAATGAAACCTCCCCTGATATCTAAAGCATTAGACCGAATCAAGCGCTAACTGAATTACTTACATCGAACTATTTTTTGCCCTTTCACTAAGTTAACTGGACTTTTCCTTTACATTGTAACCAACTTCCTACATTGATTCAATGCCCCAGTTTCGAGGGAAGAGACTTTGCTTTCAAGAAGAAATTGGAACGAATTACTTCACCGGACACTTTGGGCAGGCATCGTTGACCAGGAGTCTTAAATCGAAATTCGTATTCATACCGTTTCTTTCACTCTAGTTTTAAACACTATTATTGTAAACGAGACGGCGCTATTCATATTTCTAATTTCGGAGTAGGTACGAGTCAGTGTGGCGGGGACATTAAATCTTACTTTACTAACAAATGGTTAATTAAATGAGAGTATTACGTAACTATTTGTAAATTCGATTGCTTAGCTTAGCTGTTCTTAGGAATAATTAAAGACGACTTACTTTGTTAAGATATTGGGATATTAAAGTTATTTTATTTTTAGAGTGAGCGTATGTTGCGTATGAGTTATCCGATTTTGTGTAATCACTACATAGTAAGTATAAAACAAAGTCGCTGTCCGCTGTCTGTCTCATCTGTCTGTCTGTCCCTATGTATGCTTAGATCTTTAAAACTACGCAACGGATTTTATGCGGTTATTTTTTAATAGATAGAGTGATTCAAGAGGAAAGTTTATATGTATAATTCTACACAGACTAAGTGTCGGGCAGAAGCTAGTTATACTTATTAATGTAAACAAACGGATAACTCACGTTTTATTACGTCGGAAAAGGTTCGACAGTTTCGAATCGATTCGCGATTCTTAGTCATGGTGCGACGGGATAAAAAGTAGTCTATGTGCTATTCCAGACTTTTCTCTATCTATATGCCAAATTTCATCCAGATCCGTTGGGCCGTTCTGGCGTGATTGAGCAACAAACAAACATCCATCCATCCATACTTTCGCATTTATAATATTACGTAGTTAGATTAGATTAGATTAGATAAACCATTTCACGAGATAAATACCACTACATTAAAAAGGATCAATTCACGTTGTATTTACTTAAATACACCATCCCGGGGTCCTTGGAGACATCCGGGCAGCAGGAAGACGTATGGGGGGCCGGCGGGAATAGCCCGACTCCACGAGTAACCAGCCAGGAATATTCCATCAAAGGAAACCTTATTCGAGGAAATATTGCTGCACCATGCCGTGCTAAGAGCGATGGTTCTATTTCTCCGATATTATTTTATAATGGTAATTTATGCGACTGTTTCATAATAAGGGGCATTAAAATATGAGTGCGGGTTGATGATACGAGCCCACAACTGAATTTCATTGTAATATTTGAAGGTAATTTTAGGCATTTTGTTTGTGAAATTGATGAGGGTAGTTATAGATTTATTTGATTTTTTTCTAGTTACTATGCCGCTAGTTCGCTTGAGGGACAGTTCTGCTCAGTGCTGACAGTGTTAATAGGAAACTTTTAGCTAAGTGTTTTTGTGATGTTGATGATAATTGCGTATGTGTAACGTTCAATTGATATATCTGAAAATTAGCGATTCAACTGCTTTTAGTTTGTTTTTTGAGTTGATGTCGAAAATACTGAACATTGAATCTTTATTTCTAAACTTTCCAATTGTTACTGAGAAAGCAAACTGGTTGAGAAAACAAAAACGGTCGCGGGGGAGATCTTAAATGCAAATCAGAAGCACTTGAGGTACGTACGCATCATTATGCGACTATACTGTTTTTGTTCAACTTAAGAAAGCCGCAAAAGTTTTAATTTGAGCTGCCAAACTTTGCCCAGCCAAGACTTAATTAAGGAATGATGAAAAGTGAAAACTTCACGACGTAAACCCTTAAATTGACTGACCGAGAGACTTAATAACAGTTTCATTGTGATCATTTATTGGCTTTACCTTTTTTAACACGAATAGCTAAGCCTGCGGCTTTACTCGCCATTTGATTTAATAAAAATCCATTGGGTCTCCTCACAGAAATAAATAACTTATAACTTTCCTTAAAAATTTAGTCTTTAATATGTACAAATATTTTTTTTCAAATCCAACCAATATTAAGAGAGACTAGCACTTTCAAACAAACTTTATTAGATATTAGACCATAATAATTGCTCATTCAAATAATACTGGAAGTACATACTTAATTATATTGTGATTGTCGTAATAAGAACTAGTGGTGTCAGTTTATTAATGACACGTTACATATAAACTTTCTGCCTCGACGTTAAGATTGCGGAAGACGCCTAACAAAGAGATTAATTACAAATTCAAGTTGGTCTCTTGCATAGATACTATCCCGAGAATATGAACAGCCTTATTACGAATAAACAGGCGACCACAAATTTCATTAATGTGAGAAACAGCATTTGCATTGTGATACAGAAATTCTGGAATATTCCTTGAGATCTATTACATTCACTTTCGAGGGCAAGTTGTCTATTTAGATTTTACCAAGAAGCGGTACAAAGGAGAGGAGAATAATGAGGGACGAAAATTAATAAATGAGATTACAAAAGATCTTATTACGGCCATTACCCACAGCACCGCCTCCGTCGGAACAATAATTAGCAAAAGAAATGGCCGGGGAGATCCGGAATCGGCGGGAATTTATCTGACATCGCCGAACCCGCCGACAGCACTTCGGAATACCTATTCTTCTATTCCAAATCGTTATCTTATTCGGTTCAGAAAATTCTATAGTAAAATGTTTTGCAAATTTTTGAGAATTCTCATTTATCAATCCGACTGGCTTTTGTTTACCATGAGCTGTTCAATAATGACGCCCAGTTCGAAACAACCACTTTTACACCAACAACAGTCTGTATCACTCGCGCGCGGTTGACACCAGTACATTACTGCCGAGGTCTGGAAAGTCGGGAATTGCCTGATGATACCTCATTTTTTTCAAACCGAGCAACGCGAGGCTTGTAAAGAGACGAGTCAGGCAATTCAATGGTATCCGGCGAGGAAAGTATAGTGCTTTTCTGAAACAATATGAGGAAATAAAAAAAAACATCAGGAAAAAAACAAGTAGGTACCATTTAGTAGAAATTGCACGAAATAGATAAGTTTACAAATAATAAGTAAGTAGTTTAATTATTTTGCCGCCTTCTATAAACTTTTTCAAATCATATACATTATAAACAGAAAATTAAAAAAACTTACGTACACGCACTGGCTGTATGGAATTATTCTATCGTCCTCTCAATTTTACATGCAATATTGCTTGAAGTTTTAAAAAGTTAACGAAGCGGGAAAAAATGGATTTTAGTACATTTCATTTAAGTACTCCTAGGTAGGGAAGTTTTGTTTTTTTAATTTCGAAAAGCAAAAATGAGGCACTTCCCGTGTTCTATTTTCTAACGGAAAGAGAACATATCCGAGAATGTTCGAGAAAAGGAAACTTAGCTATCAAAATACGGATTGAACACTTCGGATTATCCGAAAATTCGTTGCCAGTTACCAGTTACCCTTGACGCAGATAATCTTTAACTGATGACAGGTGCGGTCTGAATCTGCGTTTAGTTTCTAAATTATTTCGGCTCTTAAAATAAGCAAGTAACAGATGTTTTATAGCTTCAGCTTGACAAGGATTTCTCTTTCGTGGAATGATGCCAGCGTCTCCGGACATTTCCGATTCTCGGCGGATTACCGATGTGAGTGAACTCGGGCATAATTCGTTTGTGAAGCGACTTTTATGACCGGCCTCCGGCGGTAAACCACCCCTAACAAATTTATAGCAATGAGAAATTTTACATGCGTGAGCACGCCGGCCTAAACTCGCTTAGGCGTCCTGCTACATTAGGGTTTATGTTACAGTACCAAAATGCTAATTTGACATAAGCTAAAGCAATTTGTTTTGAGCTCATTTAAATTTAAAGGTTAAGAAATCTGGTTTATATTAAAATTAATGATATTATTTACTCATATATTATTATTTAAAGTCTACAAGTCACCTAGAACTGTTTCACTGTAGTCTATATTAATCAAAGGCGTCTTTTCATAATTGAGAACAATGGCCTACGTGTTTTTCACTCCGTAAATAGTAGGAAGATAAACTCTTTTGTGGGGTATTTTCGTTATAAATTATTCAGGCGCATCCGGGTGTGGACGAGGCGTTTTTGCGTAACAGTATTTTTCTCTAGCACATAAAGAGGGGTGTTAACTATTGCCCGGCCTAAAGTGGGGATAATAGGTACGGTGAACCTGCGGCATCACAGCTGACGCCTGACGAGAACCTTCGATTAAACCTATTTAAAATGTCGTGTTCATCGGCTACATAATGAGTAACGTAATAAAAAAAATGCATTCAGGGGCCTTACCATGATGTCTTAGTGCGATTCAGTTTAGGTTCGCTCGCTGTCAGATTCATACTAAAAGTGACAGCTACAACTTGAACCGAGTCGGAATTAGGACGTCATGGTAAGGCCCCAGGTAAAGGTAAACCGGGATCCCTCCATTTCCCATAATTTCATTTGTACTAATTTCATTTGCCATAATGGTCACTGGCTATAACCTTCATTTGCCCTAATATCACATGCCATAATTTTTGAATGCCATAATACTCAAACGTCATAATGTTCAACATCCCTAATATTAGATACCATAATATCACTTTCCATAATTTTTACTTTCCATAACTTTCAAAATCACTAATATTTCATGCCATAACAATCATTTGCCATAATTAAAGAAAAAACAGATCCAGACTGTTGAAATTTACTGCTACCGAAACACGGTAGGTTTGTTAGGTTTCTTGCGACCCTCAGAGCTGAAATAGAAGCATCTCTAAGGGCTCGGGGGGCTCGGGGGGCAAAGCCCTCCTCAATAGCCACATGCCTGGTCAATTAATTAAGTTAGGTTAGGTTAGAATGGCGTCAAGGCGCGAAGTGCCAAAACTAGGCGGAATAGGAGCTCCGCGAAGCGGAGCTCCGTCGGCTTCGCCTCAGGGTCATTCAGTTCATATTTTTGTTTGTTTTCTACACATGTCATCACATCTGTTAAACGTAGATAATTAACACAACCCGTAGTAAAAAAATAACATTTTTAATTAGTTATTATTATTATTACAAGAATCAAAATTCTGGGATTTTTATGGCAAATAATTATTATGGCATTTGAATTTTATGGCAAATGATATTAGGACAATTGATAATAGGAAAAACTAAATTTATGGCAAACGTATCGTTATGGCACCTGAAAATTATGGCAAATGAAATTCGGGCATGTGAAATTAGTTTATATGAAATTCGGGCAAACAATAGAGAACCAATATTCTTGCATAAAGTTACTTTATTTTATCAGTTACTTTATTATAATTATTATGGATTCAAAATCAGGTGGTGTGATGAATGGAAACATTTTTACCCAAATTTAAAAAATCATGAAAAAAATTACAGAGGTTTTCAGTCGAACTAACACAACAATTTCCTGAGTATTCCGGGTTAGTGTTAAGACACTATTTGTATATGACTATTGTTGAGACGGCGTCATTATCATTATCAGTATTATTCTGAATTGGCAGTTCAGTCTAAGAAATTAGTTCCAATAAAATTCTGCAACATAGCGCATGGTCATATATTAACAATTTACCATTTGTAGGCCCGACTTTTTTGGCACTATGTTTCTTTGTTAAAATATGCAAGTATCATAAAATATTTATGTTCAACATAAACTCGGCCGATTCACTAGTTTTGAAATCATGACTTTTTAATAGTGTTGGGACGTGTGGCAGTCAACGATAATAGGTATACGAAAAAAAAAACATGTACCTACCCACTGATGTCGAAAATGCTGTAAGTCTCTGTGAATTTTCTATAAATAAAGGACTTTATTTCGTTTTACATTGGGGTAAAAGTTGAATACCATCAACTCAGATTTCGTTATTTAGAAGGCCGGATTTATATGTTTTCGTACTGTGAAAATATTTTTGTTATTTTAGAAATGGCGAATGCGTACGCTTGTTAATATGTTGGTGCTGTTTGAATCGACACTATGTTTATTTTTGCAGCAACAGATAAAAACAAACATTGTTGTTTTTTATTCATATTTTCACACAGCATTTTTTTTTTATTTGCAACGGGGCTCAGATAAAATGAGAATGCCTACGATTAAAATACCCATTTCAGTCCTCTCGTATTGCCGTTTAGAGCAGATATCTATTTTAACAGGTGATAGAACTTTGTGCAAGGTCCGTCTGGATGGCTACCACCATCTTGCACTGCTTGCACTGCCGTTTACCAATGCGAAATTACTGACCCATCAGGTATTCCATCTTACCCTCTCGGCTGGCAACGCATCTACAACCCTGGAATGTGGCGATGTCCATGTGCCCCACTAGCCCATTTGCATCCCTATCTCATAAAAAAATATTCGCCAATTCCTT
The DNA here is from genome assembly GCA_963854515.1 of Pandemis heparana. Lineage (NCBI taxonomy): Eukaryota > Metazoa > Arthropoda > Insecta > Lepidoptera > Tortricidae > Pandemis > Pandemis heparana. Next base: position 11,378,631 of record OY978013.1, on the reverse strand, counting down.
TTAGGCGTTCAGACTAGACACACGCTGCCCTATTTATTGACAGCATTCATGATCATCACATCCCAATAATTTTACCTAGCTGAAATTCGATTTTACAAGAACGCAAAGTGCTAAGGTTAATCGTGCATGGCTCAATAATAACAATGTCTGTAAGTATCCTTAATGCAACTGTACACATTAAGGCAGTATCAGATGCTGAAAAGATAATTAAGCAGTTACATTTCCCATTTCACGGGTCCGAATCGTACCTTCCCTCGTTCTGTGACCGTTAGCATAATCATTCCATTATACTGATAATATCACTAAAACATTAACCTGTAACTGCCTAACAGATGTAGGATTAAAGCGTGGGCATTGATACATTACTGCCATCTGTTTTTGAATGAATGTTAAACAAGGAGGCGCTTCACTACTTTGTCTTAATTCTGGCGTCTTATAATATAGGTACTTAAAGTTCCTTCAGCAGATTTAAAGTATCTACACGATTATTATATTTGTGTGCTGGGCACAGGCCTCCCCTCCCGACCTCCACATCTCCCTATCCAAAGCTATATCCGGCCACTCGGTCAGTACCGCGTCCAGTAGGCTTATTGTCTAACTCGCTCGCAATCGCCATCGTATTCATTTTGACAGTTCATGTATGGGCTGACAATTGGCATCGGAATCAGCTAGCTGTCACATTCATACAAGAACTGATAAAATGAACACGATGGCGATTGCGAGCGAGTTAGACAATAAGCCTACTGGTCATCTCGTCATCCCCGCCTCAACCCGCCTTAATTGCCACCAGGTAGTCTGCACAATAATAATAATAATAATAATATTAGGGAACAATTCACACAAATTGACCTAGTCCCAAAGTAAGCGCTAGTAAGGCTTGTGTTATGGATACTAGACAACGATATACATACTTATATAGAGAAATACATACTTATATAGATAGAAAACATCCATAACTCAGGAACAAAATATTCGTGCTCATCACACAAATATATGCCCTTACCAGGATTCGAACCCAGGACGCTTGCTTCGTAAGCAGGGTCACTACCAACTAGGCCAACCGCGTCGTTATAATATTATATTAAACTGTGAATCACCTTATCCTCTCATATTATTTTGTCTCGAGTAATTTAAAGTACTTACTGTATTCAACAATGGTAACAAAGCCAACAATTAGCTAGCGAGAGCCTTAATTTGTATCTCTACATATAATAGAAGCGCATGCGAGCGATCGTCGTAAGACTATGATTTGTAATCTCACTTGTATTGAATGACTCTCATTCTTGAACTACATAGCACGAGGACCTATCATTTTGTTTCTCTTCAACAATAAAAGGTGGCGAAAAAATGTTTTAGTGCAAAATCTGTCTCAACGACAAAAATATTATAGAATAGTCCAATGAAAATGCCACAATATTATAGTCATATACTCGTATTTAGTCTTCACGTGAACTGTTGTATGTAAAAGAGCTGAATTCAATGCCTACATTAGGTTTCAAGGCGACGAATGGCTCACCCGTCGTGTTGAATTTGAATATGTTCGTTGTCGTACGCAGTTGCTATCCGGAATATCAAGGCGGTGCATTTTTATACTACTTCTGAAACTTCGTTTCTCATTACACACTTTTTGATGCTCAATATTTTATGCTTGAAGTTAAAAGACTAACTTGAATTAACCAGTAGTAATGTAAATGATTTTGAAATCATTAATCCTGCCCAGCATGGAGAATAAGACAGGCAGTGAATATACTAGCAGTAGGTATATTATAAAAAAAATCGTTAGCAGAGGAGACTATAGGCAATTCTATGGCTTAAAAAAATAGAACTAAATTGAGAACATCCTCCTTTTTTGAAATCGGTTAAAAAGGAGTATCCGCCAGATGACCATTATTTAGTGTCAATTCTACTTAAGTATAATCATGAAAATATTTAAAAGGCCATAAAAGGAAAATGCGATTTACATTTCATTAGCATGAAACACTTCGGTGGGATTTTAAAATTTATCGGGGCAGGCAAGTAAGTGATCCTTCTGAAGACCGTCTGAATAATAAATGATAAAATGAATGCAAGTTGGGAATATTTAAAAGTTATTCTTACACATTCTGAAACGACGACCAATCTTAACTCGTATTATTAATAAAGTAGTTTATTGTTATTACAACTTCATTAACTTTATTATTACCACTGTCACTGGTGAAAGCCTCGAGGATATTCTTGAATTTACTGTCATTGTTAACATCAAACGTTAAAGAGAAGTCTTTGTTGATCTAGTTCAGGCGCGTTATCGCTTAATGATACTTAAAATACTGTTAAAATGTTTCGGCTGCGTTAAGACAACGACTGTCATTTATTGTCTCGAGCTTTGCCCTTCGAGAATCGATTACGACGTCATTTGCTAGGGGTTTAGTTAAGCTGACTATTAAATAACTGACAGACACTGGAGTTCATTTAATTTACCATGAAATTGAGAACAACACAGTTGTTAATCATTAGCACTCAGCCATTTGCATCTGTTACCGCACAGTGCTCACTCCAAACGACTTTACACGGTCTGCATTTCGATTGCCAGGAAGCGATTCAAATAAGATTCTATTGAATCGCAGAACTATTTAATAGAACTACCCACAGTCAAGCAGAATTTTTCAGTAAAATAAAATTCCGGTCTGGGGGGTCGCGAATTCATCACGTCATGTTTCACACAAAACTTTGAAAGGCAGAACGTGTTACTGCGTATGACAAATACAGTCAGAAATTGATAGCGATATTCGTTAATATTCACGTTCATTCACAAACAAGGCATCGAATTATGAAAATCGAAATCAGTAGCGTTAGAATCATCGTTTGTTTATTCGAAAGCACGAACGAAAACATTTTCAAAGTGAGACCGCATAATTACTACCTACTGAGCGTTTGGGAAAGTTTTATTCGCTAGGAGCCATTGACGAACGCTAATAGTTAAACTTGTGCCGCTAAACCAACAGAACTGGAAGCGCTAATATTTAAAAAGGTTTGCGTATTTGCTTTCGTTTTTACGGTAAAATGGGTAATAGGGGTGGACGGACAAATTTGATTCAAATATTCTAGCTTACAATATAACAAGTACTGTTTAGCTTTAGATGGACAAATAAGTACAATAAGAAGTAAAACCAAATTAAACTATGATTAAATTAAAAACTAAACTTAAACTAACTATGAAAAAAAGAAAACCGATATTTACAAATAAATTTTCCATTTTAAAAGTTTACAAGCAAAGAGTATTAAATGACAAAAATAAAAAATATCGACTTATACGCAGAAAAATGTATAAATATACAAAACTAATTAATGAATTTGCAAAATTTATTGTCGTAAGTATAAACTGTAATTTAATTACCTCAGATTTTAATGATTTCCACCTTTCATTTATTCGAAAAAATCGCAGTGGCTGAATGCGTCGAACCTTTGCCTGTTAATTTTAGTTAACCTAATTAAAAACAAAACTTACGCATGCGCATTACGGTACACGGACGCGCCATTTTTGTAAAACTTTGCATTATTTTGTGTTGTTGATTAGTGTACAAAAATCAAACAAAATGAGTTCTTCAAGTGATGAAGTCGACAGTAACATGGAATTAACTCCGCCCGATATTTTAAGTAAGGCGCAAATCGCGCTAAATAGTCTTTTGCCATCAAAATCTCGGGAAATTTATTCTTCAATTTTGTGTTATTAATTTCCTATTTTCTCACAAATGTATTGAAAAACGTCGTATGATACACGGTTGGCAAGGTTTTACAAATTCGTGACGATGAAAACCCTCGCCTTACGGCTCGGGTTTATCAACTAGTTAGCTCATTTGTAAAACCTTACTTACCAACCTTGTATCACAAATAACTATTTTAATGCAGGCTATTTTGCTGACGCTACTTTTTGCTGATTTTACGTGCATTGTCATCCTTCCTAAATATGTGTACCTACCTACCAAATTTCAAAGTCAGTCGGACCAACCGTTGAAGAGTTCCTTCCTGCGGAGGCGATCCTGGCTAGGTCACCAGAACTCCACTACCAGATTATTGTGTTGTCATTCTTACTTATTCAAGTATTCAAAATTTCAGCTCAATCGATTGAAGATATCTGCTTCAAAATTGAGTCACAGGATTCCACGCGGACAAACATGCATATACGCATGTTTATCCGGAGAATGTATACATTGCAAGTTGAACAAAAGCTTGAAATAAGTGTAAAGCTAGAAAAAAGGTTTAGGGCACAAATGGAACATCTTGATTTATATCCATGTTAAGGGCTGTTCCAGTAGTTTGGCCGTTTGGTGATAGTTTTGGATGTTTAATTAAAGTGATAGACCGAGCTGCGACCGCAGCGTGGGAGAGCGAGGTGACAACAACATCCGGATAGAAAAGGGCTAAGTTTTAGGATTCTGTAGTCAAAGTGGAAAAAACAAAACTCCCAGTTTCACCATGTCTGTTTGTATGTCCGCGTCCTATCTCCGGGACTCTAATTAATAGGTTACCGATATTTGGCATAGATGTACATAATCACAAAAAAAAAAGAATAAACTTTTAAAATTCTGCCTTCCCTATTACGTAAGGTGGGGGTGATTTTCGTTCTCGTCTTCTTCAAATATTAAGCGTTTGTTAGTGTTCTGTCTCTTCTCCCGCATGACACAGTCTCGCATAAAAATTAAAAAATCAAAATGTAAATTCCTACCACAGGCCCCGATGACTTAGTTCAATAAAAAACTTGAGTGTAATTAATTACCAGTTTCCATAAATTTAGAAAATTTTGCAACACATAAGCTACAATTAAAAAATCTATCCGGTTGATTTATGCATTTTAATGTTTCCCAACCAGGCAAATGTTTAATCACACGTACTTTAATTTAAAATTTTAATATTCGGTCCGAAGCGCGCTCCATGGGGCATCTGCGGTCCGCCATACTCGATTCGGACTTATTTACATTTTCCGAATAAAATTTATGTGTGTAGGTAAATATCCCGTATGGAAAAAGGGTCGCATTTGTGAGGACAATGTGTTTATTTTGTTGTAACGGCTCGCCTATCTTCCTGTCAATCGAATTAACTGTAGCTTGGTCACTGTATAAAAATGTAAACGTGGAATTCTAAAGGCGATGAAAAAAAAAAGGGAAAAAGGATGAAAGGATGATGGAAGGAGGGGGGGGAAGGATGATTCTGATTCTGATTCTGCCGTACAATACAGAACGTCATCATTGTACAGTTTTTTTTTTTAATATGAATAGGAAGGAAGAATAGATGTATCCCTTTTCAAAATCGTTTACAAACCTATTATAGCTAGGTAAATTTATTTTTTAACTGTGTCTGATACAGGCAAATGTCAAAGTTACAGATAAAGACAAAACTGGCCAAGTGTGAGTCGGACTCGCGCAACGAGGGTTCCGTACAAATTCGGAAAGTGAATATAAAACAGCAGCTAGTGTTAGCAGAGCCCTGGACAGACAGACATTACATTTATTTAGTAGTGCAACAAGACCAACCTCTGATGTCTAGGATACCTGTCCACCTCAAATGGAAGGTTCTGGAATTCTCTAGGCGAATGTATGGGCAATACGACATAAACAGCCAGATTATTTGATTGCAATGGCCAATCATTATTCAGTAGGTACAGTCCGCCAAACGGAACCGTAGGTCACTGTAAAACATTTTCACAATCAACGTCGGAGTACATTGACTCTGACAGACACATAAACAACAAGCCGATCACTTATTGCGATAAGGTTATACAGTGGCCCAGGGTTCCATTTGGTTGACCGTAACATAAAAAATCTGTACATAATTATGTCCTAGTTTCTGTCGGTTAAAAAGACCTGGGGCCTTACCATGATGTCTTAATGCGATTCAGTTTAGGTCCGCTCGCTGTCAGATTCATACTAAAAGTGACAGCTAAAACTTGAACTGAGTCGGAATTAGGACGTCGTGGTAAGGCTCCAGGGGCCTTACCATGACGTCCTAATTCCGACTGAGTTCAAGCTTTAGCTGTCACTTTTAGTATGAATCTCTACCGTACATCAAAGCCACCGAACAACGGTTAAATAAATAACGACACTGTCTTCTTCAACCTCGACATTGGCGGAATCATCGACAGTATCGATGGTGCTATCTCTCTTTAAAAATTGAATTGAATTGAGTATGAATGAATATGAATATGAAGCGAGCGAACCTAAACTGAAACGCATTAAGACGTCATCGTAAGGCCCCTGACTGTCGTTGTCATTTAATAATCAACGAGTAACTTAAAACTGCTGAATCGTTACGGATTCTCAACAAACTTGTTCCAAGTCAGTTTGACATTTCCGACTAACCCGTGTTGCCGACTAGCTGGAGCCAAAAGCCTTTCAGAGGTATTTGGCATTCATTGATGCAGGCTTCAAGCTCACTTGCAGGTACATAGTTTGGTCAAACAACTTGTGAACAGCTTTAACTTGAGTTGAGTTCAACTTTGGGGATGTAAATCTAATAATAATAGCACATTACTTTCCGAGGATGGTGAAATAAAGAATGTGTCAGATAGCAGGAACTTGTCGCATGAGCCAAAGGCGAGGGCGATAAACATGCAACCTGAGGGTTTCTTTATCACCGCCCAGGGTGTGCACTCGCGTAGCGGGCAGTAAATTACGTAAATATTCTAACGTTGCATATTAAATAAATTTCATGAAAATCGTTGGAGCATTTTGCCAGATTTAAATTATTTCTTCGTCTGCAAAGAATTCGTTTATCGCTATCCCACGGGAACTACGCAACTTTCCGGGATAAAAAGTAGCCTATGTGCTATTCCAGACTTTTCTCTATCTATGTGCCGAATTTCATCCAGATCCGTTGGTCTGTTCTGGCGTGATTGAGTAACAAACAAACATCCATCCATCCATCCATACTTTCGCATTTATAATATCAGTTAGATATACATAATTATATAGGTACAAGAATTTTTCGTTTAAAGATATCGGATAGATAGATTACGAATAAGAATTTACTACGAGTAAAATGCACATCACCTAATTACAAAAATAATATTTGAGTGAGATTTTGCTTTCAGAGCTTGCAGTAGATGTAGATACAATATTAGCAGGTGTAATCTCGGGAGAGCGTTGCTGAGAAAGGCGAAAGTATTTTAAACGGGATTTTTTTAATCCTCTTAGATCCTTTGCTTTTCAGCTCAAAGCTATAAATATTCCTTTTCTGGGTTCAGATTTTACATAAAAGTTGGAACCCGCTTCAAACGAAAACTTACCAATACTTTGAGATTTAAAAGATTTCGTGTGCAAATTGAAGGAAGTGTTAAAAGGGGGGAAATATAATAGTCGTGATCATCTCGGATGCTTCGAATTGAAAAGATTTATTTCTTCCGTAGATAAAACGGCGTTGTTTACCAAATCACTCAATTTCAAATCACTTAACTCAACTATGAAGGAAAATAAGCAAGTGGGTTACCTAATGGTAAGTAATCACCACTGCCCTGCATTACAGATGCGTTGGCATCCTAGAGTGCTAAAGTGAAATATCTCATGTGCCTGTAATTTCACCGGCTGTTCTGCACTCCACTCCGGAACACAGCAGCGCAAACACTGCTTCTTGGTGGCAGGATTAATGCCTTGCCTACGATGGTGGTACCAATCCGGACGGAACCTGTACTAGGTCCTACTACCCGCAAATTCGTTCTAACTCGACCTTCTTCATTGATTACATACATACATACATAATACATATCGTCACGCTCTTTCCCACAGGGGTAGGCAGAGACTACTTTGTTCCACTTGCTACGATCCTGACATACCTCTTTCGCTTCATCCACATTCATCAATCTCTTCATACATGCTCGTCGGTTTCGGGTACTCTTGACCTGGCCTTTTTCCAAAACGTCCCCAATTTGATCATGGAACGTCCCCCTAGGTCTTCCCCTCCCAACGCACCCATTCACACTCCCCAAATAAATCTGTTTAGTTAATCTTCTTTCATCCATCCTCTCTACGTGACCAAACCAACTAAGCATACTTTTTTTTATCCTAGTCACTATATCTTCTTTCACACCAGCACGTTCCCTTATCACACTATTCCTTATTCTATCTTTCAGTGATACACCTTCCATACTTCTTAACGCTCTCATTTCTACTGCATTTATTCTACTTTCATGCTTCTTTTGCCATACCCAACTTTCGCTACCGTACATTAGTGTTGGAACGAGCACCCCTCTGTGAACAGCCAGACGCGCCTTCTTTGACACCTTCTCACTACTCACAAAGGCGCGCAGCGCTCCATTGACCAGGTTTCCTGCATTCACTCTTCTTTCAATATCTCTTTCACACTTTCCATCTGTCGTAAAAGCCGAGCCTAGATACACAAACTCTTTTACCTGTTCTACTTTCTCACCCGCAATCATAATCTCACATTCTGCCATGCTATCGTCTACAATATCGGGCGTATCGTGTTCATTGATTAGCTGTACATTTAATATTATTTCGTTTAGCTATAGGTACTAAATCGTTAAAATTGTTTAAAAAATTTACAGCCTTTTGGTTTTGTTCGTATACTAAAGTGCTGATAGTTGGAAAACAATGGCAAACCAAACCACGTAATGTATTGAGACAAAGTGTTGGGTGACTTGCCGACTGTAGACACGCCCCAACTTTGTGTCGGTACTAGCGAGAACGTAAATCCTATACTTACGGTTCAAAATCAACATCCCATCGAGAAAATAGTCAAAAAATGTGCATTTATTTTGAAAACGTTGATCAATGTAAACTGTCTTCTTGGTTTGAAAAAAGAAACGTGTCATCACATCGTTATAATGTCAGCCGGAAGACATCCCTAACTAAGCATAAATTTTCTTGAAAGATTACTCGCAGTTTACAGTAATTTTGTTTAGTTTCTAAAAATAGCCCTCTTGCCAACAACAACCTGAGTTTCTAATGATAGGTAGAGGTTCTTATGTTTAAAATACTTTAAGCTTTCTATTTTTAGCTTTTGCTACTCCAATATGTTGATTTTAAGTAATGCTTCACTGGCATCTATCTTTTTATTCAATTTTGTAATGCTTTCTTCTATGCAAATGCGTCCGCGTGGTGGTTATGCAATTTAATGTGGTTTCGTGTACATGGAAATTGCACAACACAAAGCAAATCTCATTTTTATTTTTCATTTCAAAACGAGCACGGTATCAACTAAAGTGACATGACAGAGGGAAGGGTACAACATTATAATCATTAATAGACAAATAGCGAACTCATCACAACTTCTGTCACATATACGAAAACTTTATGACGAGTGAACTATGGCAGTACATATTCGATTACGTTTGATTTCAGATATGTTTGGCGGAAATTGTCACACTGACCTCATCGCATCGCTGATATTTGAATTTGTTCTATTGCTTCACTTCATTCTGTTTTATTTATTTCATTCGAAAGTGTAACATCAACCGAAATCAAGCTTCCATCCTTCCACGTCCAACTAAACACATCCGTCACAATATTGAACCCGGGCTTTGCAGCTTTGCGCCAAATTTCATTTGACAGTTGAGAAAACCGTCGTAAAATAAGACGGTTCTCCGATGGACTTTTTTTGATCGGACCAACCCTATAGCAGAGTTTATCGCGAACGTGTGCAAAATATAGAAAACGATTTGTCTGTGTCGCGACGGGCCTCCAAGTTTTTGCCGGGATCGGGCCGAGTGTTAACATCGGCTTATTTGACTCGGCTGCTCGGAAAATGTTTATTTTAGGGGAAAACTTAAGGACTGAGTTTCTTTAAGCACGGCGACAATTAAAAAATGATCAAGAATTTCATAACTTTAAGGTCTGCTTTTATAAATCTTTCGTCTACTGGATTTACCTTTCAATTAATTTTGTATCACAATCACGTCTACCATTATTAGAGGAAATTAAATCACTGATACTGTAAAAGATGGTTGAAATTTGAATTAAAACTTGATTTGGTGATTTATTTATTACCGCGGCGTAATAATACATTTTACTTTCAATTTTAATTGTGTTGTTAACGGTGGCGACTTAGGTCTGTAGGAGTATTCCTAGATGAATGCAACCCATTTGTATACTAAACAACATGGCATTGATATTAGAAGATTTAAGATTTCATTAAAGTCGTAACTTATTTACTTACGCTACATCAGATTTTAGCTATCATCAGATTTTTCTTTATATGCCATGCCAGCTTTTAATTTACCTTCTTGACTTAGCTCTATCCAAAGATGAAAAAATGCGAAACTATAGCAATTCATATAACCATGAAGTCTGTTAAAAATCAAATAGGCTTAAACGTAAAAGAAAAAAATATATTCAAACGAAACTTTAAGAATAACAAAGTTGGGTTCAAGAAAAACAGCGTTTTAAATGCATTTTTTATTTTCCTGAACGAAAAGTCTTCACTTCGACAGGAAAATGAAATCGCAAGATTATGTTTCCCGCGGAAAAAAATTGAACTATTTTATTCATAATATTATTAAAGGTCGACCGCGCCCGCTTACTGGAAAAAGATTTGCGATACATGGATGGGAGGTGAATGGTTAATGCAGTGTTGGCGTATTGAAAATACTAGATATAGTTAAAGACGTGGAGTAGGTAGTAGTTTTAATCCATAACTTTGTTTCGAAGTACAGGAATAATTTATTCTGTAAGATACATACATATATCACGTTTTTATCCCTTACGGGGTAGACAGAGCCTAAGGTAACACGACCTAAAGATTCTGTAAGAGTTATATAAAAAGCGATTGCAGCATTAGGCCATCTTTTTTGTTTACACATTCAATCTGTAACCGACTGCATAAATATCCGTTATTACTATTTGATCCCTCCAACATGTACGATACCGATATTAATAAAGATTTCTTGATACGTAGATGTTGTATCTGCCCATCTACCCGGACGAAATTCTAACAAATTCTTCGAAATTCTACGCGGACGAAGTCGCGGGCAGAAGCTAGTTAATAATAAAGCTTCAATTCATTATTTGCAAATTACTTCTCTAAATCATTATGTCAATAAGTCGAACATTTATACTTACACAGATTTTTATCCCTTTCAAGTGTTATTTTCATCGGCTTGATTTCAAAACTCAGACCCCTGCAAAAACTAAATAGTTCGAATGTAAACAAATTGACTTGACTATCTCACCAATACAAAACTCGATCTTACCACACTTTACTACACCATACACTTTTAGTACTTCGGTATCGGTAGATTACCGCTCGTTTAATTTTGGAAGAAAATATCTCGCATAATTCGCGGTCACAGACAACTAAATCCTAACGACGCAGATAATGCTAGAAATCTGCGAGGGGACTTAATTTATGTATTTCTCCTTCTTTTGATTTTCTTCTTAAAAATGGAAGCCTTCGCGGTGGTACTTACAGTTAGACTTCGTTCCAAATAACGTGAGAAAACCGAGTGACTGCTATGGGACTATTATTGTAAACTTTCCATTGGCACTACAATACTCTAAGTATATTGCTTTGATTAGATTTCAGCAATAAACTTTATAGGTAAATAAAACGTCAATTATAGGTTAGAGCTGTAGACTCGCTGTTATCTACACCAATCACTTAACTTCTAGTGGCGAATAAATGGGTGACAAACGGATTTAAGTGCTAGCCTTTCAATTAGTTAATTACCTTCTGGAAACTATATCCTAAGCATTATTAGCCGATGAATAGATTGGCCTTCCTGCGTGTTAGATACCTACAGTAAGCGCGAGGCATCTAGCGTAATTTTTTGAGTTGCGAGTCGTATAATTTTGGTCGGCTGCGTAATTTTTGTGCATAAGTCCAGCTCAGTCTGCGTTGCTCTGTGAACGAAACAGGAATTTTGTATAAAACTTAATGTAGGCTCAAAACTAGAGTGTCCGACCGAAGTTTCGGTTTCGGTTTCGGTTTCGGCCAGAATCCGGCCGAAATTAATTCGCGGCCTCTCGCGGTTCTCACATCGGGAGCGCTCGGCTTAGTTCGGTTTCGGCTTAGGTAATGCACAGGCGGCCGGCCCAGCTGGGACCAGCGACAGTAGTATGCATGCAGTTTTTTTATTTTGTTTAACATAAAAAGTAACTGTTCTCATAATAAGAAATACTAGCAATAACCTTTTCCTTACGATTTGTACAGTAATTTTGAATATTTTATGATATGATACGTCTTTAAAAATTTCGGTTTCGGTTTCGGTTTCGGCTAAAAATCGTGTTTCGGCTCTACTCAAAACTCAAAAAATTGTGCTCGTCTGGCTTCGCCCTAATTCCCATCTAACCATAAGTTGGGAGTGTGAGGGATGTGATGTGGAGGTTGATTGATACATATTCTTCAGCTTGACTCCATTTATTACTTGTTGGCACACGTTAGTTTACAGTGGCGGGCGAGAGACTACTGACGCTACAGGCGGCTTAGCTAGCGCGTGTTAGTGAGAACGCAAGCTAAGCAATCTTGTGTCGCCACAGTAGCCCCCCCCCTAACAAAAAAAGAAATCCAAAAATACCAAATAGACAATGAAAATTAACAAAACATAAGTATGTGGCGACATCAACAATCTTATTCTAAGTAGTAACAATGGTTGCAAACGATAGCGTTTCGCGGGCCGAGCGGATTCAGCATAATCGCTAACCGGCGCTCGCCTACAGGTAATACGATGCTGCAATTTATGAACTCGGTCCAGTTCGCGGAATGGCACACGCTACTTGGACATTGACATATCAAGTTACAAAAACCCTATTCTAAAGTTAAAATATACGCGTTAAAAATAATTAGGCTACGTCACCTATGCTAATACTAAGCACAACACTGCACTGAACTGCGACACGTGACCCGGACTTGACCTTATTCCCCTGTTTCGGGTACGAAGATCGCCGAAAGTAGTCACGGTGGATGCTGCATCGGCTCTGCCTGGGGTCTCCGATGTTTGCAGCGGCACCGTTACAGCTGCGTCCGGTGTTGGCCTCCAAACAGGTTCCCTGGAGCCTGCCGTGTCACGACTCTGCCAGGAACGCTGCTGGGCAATCTTCGCCGACCTCCTAGCGAAACACGTGGCATGTTCCTTCACGTGGCCTTGCTAGGAGGGAGTAGCCTCTCGCCAAAAACTTCCATTAGGTACTCACTGGAGGCTGCGTCCGTCCAATGTCAGGGGTCACCAATGTGAGGGATGTGATGTGGAGGTTGATTGATACATATTCTTCAGCTTGACTCCATTTATTACTTGTTGGCACACGTTAGTTTACAGTGGCGGGCGAGAGACTACTGACGCTACAGGCGGCTTAGCTAGCGCGTGTTAGTGAGAACGCAAGCTAAGCAATCTTGTGTCGCCACAGGAGAAATAATTGTCTTCTTCAATGTTCCTGGATTGGATTGCGTTGCCAGTGGAAATTGCCATGTGCATGAGCAGTTAGGAAATGTGGGAGTGTAACAGTGGGCACGCCAGCTGATAGCGAGGCGTACATAAAAGTGGCTGGGCGTTGGCCACTCTTTTTAGGGCACCCTACATTTGGTAAGTAGGTAATATAAAATTTCATTCGAAATTTATCATGAGCCTTTCGGTAAAGAAAAACCTGTACACAATTGCGAAGCGGTTCAACAGTGTGTTTACAGGAACCAAAATTTCTAGAAGAAACTAACTTCCTATAAAATTTTCAAGCCTTTTTAAAGTTGCAAAACTGATTATACATTGTTCACTTCTTAAATATTTACACAGAAGGTGTTAAATGTAAATTACTAATCTTTTCAAATTGATCCACTGATGTCCACAATGCATATATCCTTATAATAATGACATGCGGTACTACACCCAGCTGCCTTTCTGCTATCTGAGACCGGATAGACTAGTTGCTTATAGCACATGACTACGAAGCATAAGATTCTGGGTCCGATTCTCGGTCGGGGCAAATCTAACTAGTCTAACTAGTAATATTATAAATGGATGGATGTTTGTTTGTTACTCAATCACGCCAGAACGGCCCAACGGGTCTGGATGAAATTTGGCACATAGATAGAGAAAAGTCTGGAATAGCACATAGGCTACTTTTTATCCCGGAAAATTGCGTAGTTCCCGCGGGATAGCGATAAACGAATTCTTTGCAGACGAAGTCGCTGGCAACAGCTAGTATTGTATAATTGCTCTCGAGTTGGATATTGTTTAATTTGTATTTACGTAATCTGTCCGCTGTCTGGTACTTTTGCTTCGCTTAGTTTAGGGCTAGGCCAATAAAATTGTTGTGAAATGTCCTTGTTTATATATTTAGTTAGGTATTTATCTTTATTTTTTGGCAGACTACTATTTTGAATACGTCATCGGCAGGTTTCAGTGCAACACGTCTACATTCTGTCGACACATACACACATTACATACATATCGTCACGCCTCTTTCCCACAGGGGTAGGCAGAGACTACTTCGATCCACTTGCTACGATCGATTCTGTCGACCGTCCGAATTTAAAATGCTGAGATTCGAACAAACTACTATTTTTACCCGACTGCGGCGAAACCGAAAAGGAGGGTTATTTCCGCCACAAAGCAATATATTATAATGATACCGACAACTGATTTAGACAAACTCAACCTTGACAAGACATCAAAAGTGTTTCTCACACTTAAATACAGGTCCGTTTACTCAGGTTTACTCGTATTAAGAGGCTGACAACACCTAATTTTGTTGAAATTGATTTAAGCACTTTTTTGAGAAAAACTACACACAAAAAAATACAAAAAAATATTACCTACGTATGTTAATTTTCATAATATTTCAAAGACGCTGGATGGGGTCTATAGATGCAGTATACTCGTAATTGAACAAAATCGGCTCGATAAGAAAATAATTTCAAATATTGGTCTTAAAATCATCATTAAACGGTTCTACGTCTTTATTTTTTCGACGTATGGGTCTACAATTAAAAACATGAAGTCAACATATTCATACCCACACGGCTAACGAGTCATATTTCACAAATAATCCATACTTTTTTTTATTTCTTATTATTTGTGTCTTATTTGCAAGATTGTAGACGTGCGCCAAGCTGCCGGGATAGTTTCTTCTCTTTCACTAACAGGCGCGAACCGTATGTGTGAAGAGTGGCGCTGCTCAAGGTCATTTGCTGTTGACAGCGCCTTAATCCATACAAACCGAACACCAGTGAAAATAGGTAAAATACATTCGGAAAACCTAGTTGTGCAAGCGCTTTAACCAGTTGATTTCCCGAAATATAAACTCTTAAAGTACTTTCAAGTGTAAGTTAAATTAAATTCAAGATTGTTCGATTAAAAGTAAAGTTTTTGAACAATACTTCGAATAGCAAACGAAACAAATAAAATTACTAATTATTTACGTCGCATACAAGGGAACTATTAATACTCACACTTTAGTATTTCGTTTGAAGTCTGTAGAACGCCACTGGGGTGTGTATACGCAAATTATATTACTTATGTTTATTTTGTAAACGGGAGGGTAACAGGGTCTCATTTGAAAGTAGTCTTAATTGAATAGAGGAGGTTTTTATTTAAATAATTACAACGGTACCTATATTGTAAGTAATTTATACAAAATTACAACACACCGGATAACTCACGTATAAAATACCTAGGGATTGCTCCGACAATTGTTTCGGACTATTCCGTAGTCCTTCATCAGAGAGCGCTCGCCCCGGCGGCAGCGAAACGAACACCGATCGAGCACGCCGGGGCGAGCGCTCTCTGATGAAGGACTACAGAATAGTCCCAAACAATTATCGGAGCATTCCTTCGGCTTTTATACGTGAGTTATCCGGTGTGTTGTAATTATATTTGAGTCTCACGGTAGTTTCATATTGAAAGTAATTTATACAAGTTAGTACCCACTTATACACTCACGTGCAAAATAACGGGTCAGTTTTCATACAACTTTGTATAGAAAGCGACTCGTTGTTTTTGCTCTTGAGTATAAATAGGTAGATACCTAAGCAACCTTAGCGAGGATATATTGAAGACAATGTCAATACAAACATCCTTTTATTCAATCAATATACATATTTACAAGATATACAAAAATATACCTACATATATATAAAACCTTAAATACAAATACAAATACTATTCGTTTTGTTAAATTATGCACAATATTAAACCATTACAATAGACTTAAATAAAACAATTAACATAATTATTAACTAATAATAAGTAAGACTAATCTAATCTAACTAATATTATAAATGCGAAAGTATGGATGGATGGATGTTTGTTTGTTACTCAATCACGCCAGAACGGCCCAACGAATCTAGATGGGCACATAGATAGGCCAGAGAAAAGTCTGGAATAGCACATAGGTTACTTTTTATCCCGGAAAATTTCGTAGTTCCCGCGGGATAGCGATAAACAAATTCTTTGCAGACGAAGTCGCTGGCAACAGCTAGTCTAAAATAAAACTAAACTAAAACCCTAGTTAGAGCAAGAAAGCAAGAGCAAGAGCTAGAGTAAGAATTTCTTCTGAAATTGCATAAGTAACAGCAGCTGCAAGCTCCAAAAGTCAAAACAGTGTAGTGTAAATGAATCGCCATCCTTTGGCGATTTTCTTCGGGCTACGTATTCCTGAGACTACTGGCTGCCTTCATCCGAGCCTCTTCGAACCCAAAAAAAAAAAAACATTCTACTGCAAGTGGAATTCGAGCCACATTGATATTTGGAATTTGGTATACAACTATGTATAGGATAACCTGGATAAAGTCGCGGTGTCACGGTGGAGGCAATCCGCTTCCAATCGAGGCAACTGAAGGTGTATGGGGAAGGCCTATGTCTAACAGTAGACGTCCTTCGGCTGATATGATGATGACGATGAAACTTTTTTCCCTCAATTTCCTAGTCGTTTCAATTAGTAAATTAAGTAAATAAGTACTTAATGCTTTATTGTACAAATATAAAGAAACAGAAACAGATGATAAATGTATGTGGATGAAGCGAAAAAGGTATGTCAGGATCGTAGCAAGTGGAACAAAGTACCCCTGCCTACCCCTGTGGGAAAGAGGCGTGACGATATGTATGTATGTATGTATGTATGTATAAAGAAACAGATAAAATTCACAAAAAAATAACAACAATAATATATGCACAAAGGCGAACTTATCCCTATAAGAGATCTCTACCAGTTAACCTTTGAGTAGATGAGAGGAGCATTAAACGAGGGACCGACAAAGAGTGAGTTTAAAATTCCAGATTAGTCTTATAACTGCAGCCTACCTACCGATTACATCCAGGATCGTACGGCTAGCAACAGCTCAATAACTCTATTAACACCAAGCCCGGAGCGCGGTGGGTGCCGTAAATTGGATAAAGAAGTTGTGACCAAAGTATCCTCGCTTCATATAAAATAACAGCGGAAGACTGAACTAACGCCTGGTCCTAATGGTGACGAATATTAGAACTGAAACTCAAACTCAAAGATTTATTTGCCTTGATACAAGATCAAACTCTGTAAAAGTGCACTGTAAATTATGGAAAATGCAAGACAAGCATTCAATTCACTAAAAAGCCGTGGTAGCCCAGTAAAAGCCGTGGTATAGCCTAGTGGTTTGACCTGTGGCCTCTCAAGCAGAGGATCGTGGGTTTGAGCCCGGGCTCGTACCTCTACATAATATCTAAATGAGTGGTAACAATTTTGTACGGAATCTTTTAGTTCCTTTTAACATGTGTTTTCTTATCTTTTCTGAGGCTACGGATCTATTCGCCTACACGTCTGACTCGCACTTCGCCTATTTTTTTTAAATTGCGATCCCCTAGGCAAAAAAGTTCAACAACTAATTCCTATATCAAACAATATTGTTTGTGTTGAACTATTTTTATAGACCATAGCGTGCGCTGTGTTTGACGCAGGCTGTGCCTGGAGTATAATACTTTTGATCCCGGCAAAAACACGTGTACGTTATTGAAAAAGCTCGGGCGAACTTGATGACAGCTTGCATCCTGAGCTGCAGGGATATGACCTATCGAAACACGTACTCTGACAGCTTCTATAACTAAAAAGACACTGGGTAGGGTACGTATTAAAATACATACAGTTTAAAATACATAATGGGTTAAATTACTTAATGGTTCAAATGCACTTACGATCAAAATAATGGGTCACTGCTTATACAAAGTTCTATGAAAAGTAACCCGTTATTTTTGCTTTGAGTATGTTATAATGCGATTTTCTTAGAGTGGCAAATTTACAAGATTGTTATAAAACCAACCTAACCTAACCTAAATCAATCTGTAGATTACGGTTACGGACGGACTAAGTTCATCTAGCTAATAGTTTCACAGAAAATAGCATTATACATTTTAACCCATTATACATTTTAAACTTTATGTATTCTGACCCTCACCCCACTGGATGACTATAACTACACCTACACCTGTATGAAGACAGAGTATTTTTCAATATTTTCCGTTACGTGGCATCCTTTTTGTTAGAGTAAACATTTGGCGACTTATTATTATTAACCCAAACTTATTACAATCATCTTATTCTTTAAGTTCTAAACTTTTTGAACTAAACACTAGTGAATTGCTCTAACTTCAAACGGGTGCAATGTAGATAAAATAGGATTTTCGATAAAAGCTCTCAGTCGGCTTGATTTCTTTCGATATCTTGAAATACTTAGTCATATTTCAATAAATGAACTAAAAACAATATTAAATTAACACAAACCTTCCTCTTATCTATTCATGAAAACCGTATTAAAAGCTGCTTCGTATTACTATTAAGTTGAAAGATCTAAGCGTACCTACCTTCTTACATACATGCCAATGGCGAGAAGCGACTTTGTTTTATTTCAGTAGAAGCTTTTTACAAGCATGTATTTAACTTGACCTGTTTGTTTTTTTGGATGAAATCTTGCTTGTCAAATTTGACCCATTTCTAATATGGTCCACCTATGAAACATGCAGGATGGTTGACAAAGCAAATAGTCAACAAAAAGTACAGTCAGCTAAAAAAATTTTTTTTTTACAAAACGTATGTAAAGTTTGGTATGAATATCGAGGAACACTACCGCTACGTACCGAGTCCGATTACCGATTTATCGAATCTGCCAATAACGCTGAGCCATCGATCGCGACGACCGTGTTAAAGCGCTCGTGTTGACGGCCGGAGGGCCCGAGAGGCTCGCGCTGAGTGCCCCCAAACAAACAGAGAGCCCTCCAGCCCTCTCCAGTTGATGGACGGACGGACGCGCGAAAAAGGGTTATTTTAAACGTTTTTTTTTAGTACGACTCAAGCTTCACGACGACCTATTTGAGGATTGTTACTTAATAATATTTGTACGAAGTTTTTGAAAACATTACTCAAGTTTTGTTGCTTTTTTATCTACCACAAGAAATTCTAATACATTTATGTAGTTTAACTTTTCCTTTTTTTTAAGTGGTTGGTAACAGAAACACAACTAAAACAAATAAAACAACTATAAATTTCTTCTACTTTCGGTATATTAAAAAAATGGGCATAAAAAGTTGGAGGACACGAAAAATCGATGGATTAAAATTAAATAATGAGGAAGAAACTGGAAGTTGACGAGTCCCACATTCCGATATGCACAAATGTGCGCTACTCACGGATGACCTACTTACATAGGAATGACATTTACATTGTCATAATATAATGTCGTTTGTCCTTTTGAAAAGTTTAAAGCATTTTCATTTGTTTTTTATTCTTCAAGAAATAGATATCTCTTGCGTCTCTTCCAGTGAGTGTCGTAAAACGTAACTGAGTGACTTTGTGCGAGTGGACAGACCTTTCTATTGTCAACTATAAATTCAGGACACATTCAGGACTACAGCACTGCAGTGTGGAAGGCAAGGGGATTTTTTTTAAAAGATGTCTTTTCAAAAACATTAGCGACTTAGAAGAGAAACATAATAAGAAATTGCCTTTGAAAATAAACTAGGAAAATGGCTAGAGGAAATAAATAATTAACAATTGTTATTGAATATCGTAGCAATTTCAGTAGCCGATATATGATTATGTGCATTACTTACCATCGTCATTTTCCTTGTTTGTTTTTGTATTAGTCATAACTGATGGATGAGACGAAAATAGAGGTTTCATAATTAATAGCGTCAATTAATTATACTTTATCAATGACGTTACTAGCTAATGATTAGTTGTGTAACAAAAGTACGTGCAGAAAAGTCATTCGCAGAATAATAATTATACCTAATAATGTTACGAAAATGTATACGTGTGTAGGTGTAGGAGTCAACACTAAACCAGTTAACTAATGTACAGCAAAACAAAGTTTTCGTGTTTTTATTCAACTCTTAAGCCAGAAATTATTCTTTGTAGGGTATCGAATGTAGCTTTCCTATTTTGTTATGACAGATGATAAATAAAGCCTATTGTACAGCAAAACTCTCGATGGGCCTTATTATTATGAGGTCTATAAGTGATACACTTTTTCGTTTCGTATTTAAGTAATTGTTTGTTATTTTTACGTTTCCAAAGGTTTTTTAAAGTGGCACCTTTCATAGCGGTTTTCCCGCACCCTCGATAACTTAAACATAAATCAAGACGTGATTTTATTGAAACCTATAAGAACCTTTTTATACCCTCTCAACCAGGTCGTTCACAATCTCAATTATTACAGTTCTGAACGATCCAAGGATCATTATGAACAAACTAAAAAGGCGGGGATTGTTCCGTGTCTCTCGCACACTTTAAGCTCGTTAGCTCTAACTCCATTTCCTTGGTATTAAGCTTAATAGGGCTGCCAGATCATCTCACGGATTTCCCTTCTATGAAAAATTCTGAAAATAAATCAATTAAACCATCTTTGTTAAATAATCTTAAATTTGCTTCACCATCTATGTTCACGAGAGCAGGAACCATGTCGGAAATTTAGAGTAACTTTCCTCGATTCTAAAAAACATAGTGTTTGTTGACCTTTTGAGCTATTTGCCGGATCGATAAAGATTTTCCGTTACAATTTTGAAAACAGAAGAATAAACAAAGGCTCGATTTTTGAAAGCACACCACTTGAAAGTAAAATTCCCAGTGAATGAATAAATTTTAAGTAGGAGTACGGAACAGGATAATAAGAATTGGAAATTTAATTGTAGATTTGTAGATTTTTTGCAATATCATATTATTTTATTTACTATTTTTTCTGGCCTTCCCCTGACGCGAACGTTACAATTAAGTACCTACCTACTGCGTTAGTGCTAACAACACTAACAAGAACGGGTGCGCCTCAAAGGCTCGTTTGTAACCCAGTCGTGAAGTTGTCTTGTATTGTTTGTCACTCGATTGAATGCACTTGTTATTTGTGTTTTGTATTAGGCATGCAATTATCATTATGAGTTTCGGGTTTTTGAGGTTAACTTGTTTAAAAAAGCGGTTTTAAGTCAGTTAATCTGATTATTAGTATTTACATACTTAGTAGTACGTCTAGCACGACAGCGCACAAGAGTCGCGTCGCGCGCGAGATAGATTGCCCGTCTTTTTCTTACTGTTCGTTCTAGAAAGGGACGGGTAATCTATCTCGCGCGCGACGTGACTCTTGTGCGCTGTCGTGCTAGCCGGGTAGGTATTGTTAATAATATAAGTACCATAAAATTAACCCACGAGACGACCATAAGTCGTTTAGTATGTTAAAGGTATTTTATTTATAGTTGTATATGTATTTATGAACACACTCATTGGTACTAATTGGTAGAAGTTTTTACATCATTTTAACTTTCTATGCCTAACGTTTTTGGCTGGGTGTTGACGAGTAAGTCCGTCAGTAGGAACTTTTTTATTAAGATTAATTGTTTGCTATGTTATTAATTTACATTAAGTAGTTAAGTTTCTGTTTATCATTTATCTGCTTATATCTACACGAATTGAACTAGTTTGTATTTCAAAATATTAAGTAGGCAATTGCAAACACAATGCTAATCCGGCCGAAACTCCAAGCCCCAACCGCAGGTGTATAAAGGTAAACAAATGCTCATATATCGTTCGGACTTAAATACCTATCGATTTAACTGGCTTTGCAAATTGTACAAATGAGATTTACCCTGCTCCAAATCGGGTGATGTCTTAATTGTTGACTAATTCAAGGGGATTTTATTTAGAGAGGAAACGCTTGGATTTAATGCGGGTAGTTTGGAACTCGATGGATTTAGTGCTACGAATTTTATTGCAAATAACAAGGAATTATAACGATGTGAATAAGGGCACAACATAAAAATAACGATGTGACAGTGAATTCAAAGGGTACGTATAAAAATACCTAATGGTTCAAAATACCTAAATACACGCGCAATCGGATGAAGGAAAAGGGTAAATTTCCCAAGCAGTAAATTTTGATGGCAAGACTGAAAACGTAGGTGCAGAAGGCTTTGATAATGTAGAACAATTTTTTTTAGGAACAGCCCCCTATTGTCTACCTCGGGCAACAGCTAAAATTAAAATATTATGTTATTTAATCATTTCAAAATATATATTTAGACCATATTCCTCATCAAGGTGGGTTGTCCCGGAGCCGGTTTTAGTTACAAAATGCCGGATAATTCGGATACTATGCGTGACCATATTTTTCTTTTACCTTTATTTCATTACCATATAAACAGGTAACAAAAAAAGCAAATCACCTGATTTTTACCTTATTTGTAAGCCTCTGAATATGAGCATATACATTTGTCCGGAGACACGCTCTCATTCCGCGGGCAAATTTTGGGAACGTGTTATTTCCCGAGTTTGATCCCTAAGCCCCTCCATCTCTCGCGCACTCCGAGCAATAGTCAAACTGTAGCGCTCAGCGAGATTGGACGTGTGTTACTGTGGAACGTTTTCGAGTAAATTTTATTTTTTTATCATCGCCATGGTGTGGGGACAAAATAAAAATCATTCCGGAGTTAGCCATAGTTTTTGTATTTTGTATTGGTTTTGTTTGTAATTTATATATGTCACGTAAAATATAGTCCTAATTTCAAGAGTTCAATTAGTTTAACTACACGACTCTTACCCTTCCTTTAATATTAATTTTTATGTCGAGTTTCTCATTCCACCATTTTTATTCCGGTGTTTCCGGTGTAGTAAAATCAAATGTAGCTTCACTTTAGTATTATAAAGGGGTCCGTAGCATATTTTCTAAAATGAAATACTTACCCAATTGCGATGCGGTTTTTGGTATAGTATTAGTATTGTACCAGCGCATGTTTTTAGATAATGTTTAGGCTTTTAGGCTACCAGGAAACGTTACAAAAAGGGTTTTTAAAAAAATAGATGTAACTTTGTGCAACTCGCACTTAATAAGTACTCGATAGTAATTGTAAATTTGTGACTGATTCCTACAGCAGCAGGTTATCGGGAGCTAGTTCGGGAATCGTATAATACAAAAAATTAGTTTTGATTATGGAACCCTATTTTTTTACTTTCATTCTGGTGGTCTAAATATCATTCCAGTGGGCTGATATTATAATCCCGGTGTACATTTATCATTCCATTGGAACTTATCTTTCATTCTGGTGTACATTTATCATTCCGTTGTGTGTTTAGAAATTTGACCTCTAATATCTCGAAAACTATTTAAGATTTCAGGTTCCATTTCAGATCTGTCTTACAAAATAGTCTAAAGTATCTTTTGGCATTTAAACACCGAAATGATACAAAAAATGCGTCTTGTTGAAATTGACCCAAAAACGAATAATGGGAAAGAAGTTTAATAACTTGACAGTGGCTTGTTTTGGGTGGTAGTATTCGTTTATATTGCATTGAGACTTATTACTGCCGAGCTTACGACTGTCGATAAATTATTTAGGTTGACGTTCAATCACTCGTATGGACAGATATTGTTTTATATGTACCTATAAGGCAGTGTTTTTCAAAGTGTGGGTCGCGACCCCCGCGGGGGGTCGCGAGGCTCAGCTGAAAGTATTTTGATTAGATGGAATAATTTTGTTTTCAAGGATGTACATTTTAATCAATCAATCTTAGAAAAATAACACATTGTGGTTTGTCGTCCGTAACAGAAAAACCGGATTTTAAATAGTCTTAGTCATATTTTCTATTCTTCCTCTTTTTAGGCTCACTTCCAGATGTTGATGTTAATCCAGACGTTGTATAGGCATCGATTATATTTTTAGATACTTTTCCATTTCGTCGCAACATAATCTCCAAAATAACAGCTGCCTTTTAATATTTAAAAAGGAGTAGGTACTAGGTAGGTTGCGAAACAATAAGTACCTTCTGAATACTTGTGATAAATATAGGTTGCATTCCAAAACGCATGAATGATTGAATATTAGAAGGGTGCGTTCCAAATCTGTTAAAATAAGAGTTGGGTTCTAAGGTTAATCGTACAAATAGGGTTTTGGGAGGTCGCGAAGGAATTTTGATGGTCATTAAGGGCCGTGACGCCAAAAAGTTTGAAAAACACTGCTATAAGGCATACCTGTGCTCTTTCTTTGATTTGTGGGACATTGTTGTAGTATTTCACAGCAGATAATAGAGACAGAGATTGAAAGAAAATCATTGCCATTAAGTACAGCAACAGCCATTCTAGTTGTCTGTGGAGCCCAATCGTTACCTACCAATTGTGATAAGGTTCTTCAACGAGCTAAAATTTCTACAAGTTTTTAATGTTTTTTGTATAATTGTTTCATGAAAGTGTCTTAAAGTCGAGTACCTACCACAATTGTGCTACAACGAATACGGTACGATATTTTAGGGTCTAATTATATCTAATGACTAAGTATGCAATATTTTCAAAATACGGTAGTGGATATTCAATTGGAAAAGTCCTGGTAGGTTTATTATAATAAACTTGTAAAAACATTGTGTCCCACAACCATTGATCGAAAGGCAAACTTGAAGACACGTCATCCTTGTTTATTAAATTCAACTAAAATTTGGAGCCCAAATTATTTTAGGTACAATAACGGTCAGTGTTACATATGCCACGGTACCAGTTGCGACGGATGTGCTTCATGGGTTTATACCAAGAGAAATTAACCAATAGACTGAAAAATTCATACAATTTGTTTGAAAAAAAAATCGCCAAGCCACTGCAGCTTTTGATACGATTCCAATTAGTAGGCCCAATGTTCAACAGATCACTAAAGTTAGGAAGCAGATACATATATTATAATTGATATATCGATAATAAACGTTAAAGTTGTTATATGTTGCGTGACATCTATACGTATAATAAATATTGAATAAAAATCATTTTTATACGAACAATAAACTTATTTAAATCAAATATTATAAATTTCTCTAACTACTAGAAGATTCCAACGAATTGAGAGTTGAGACCCTACACCTTTTTCAAAAGATTTTCTTTTTAATCTTTCAAACATGGTTGTGCTCTCCAGGGGATAAAGTATTGCGGGAAATACTATCCGGAAAAATTGTCGCTAGTATGGTATAGATGTCAAATAAATAATAATAATAAATAATAAATAAATATTAGGGAACAATTCACACAAATTGACCTAGTCCCGAAGTAAGCGCTAGTAAGGTTTGTGTTATGGTAAGACTTGTGTCAAATCACTAATACGTTGCAGAATGAAACTACTCTACAGGTATTACCACTCTGTGGTAGAAACACACGCGTGTGTATTTTCTCTAACAGGGATAAAACGCACCTGTCCCGGGCATTCCCCGTTGCGCCCTCGACCTAGCTTCGCAGGGTAAACAGCCATTAGGCCAACCAATGGATTAGCCTCCTTAGGCCAAAAAAGAAGAAACTTGTTCCACCTTTATTTACTGAAAATGTTTAGGTGTCGAAGCACCCTGTGTAACTAACCAGGCTGTAGATTTATAAAGCCATCCGTACAACTGAAACATATTAAAATTTTAACTGCAGTACATTCTGAGAAAAGGCCTGTGTATATTAGGACGTATATAGGCTGGAGATATATTCTTAATGTTTTTTTTGCGATTGTGTAACCAATATACAACCACCAATATACCATATACATATATGTATACTATATATATACGTGTATACCAATAAACGAGTCAAAGGCACGTCTCACTCGATATCCTCCATAGAAAATGGATTTGGATAGGCCACTGCTTAAGGGGTCCTGACGCGAGCATCAGCAGAGTAGCCTTGGAGTGGAACCCCGTTGGCGGAAGAAGAAGACAGGGTCGTCCCACTGAGTCCTGAAAGAGATCCATCACGGCGGAACTCAACGCTGTCGGAATGACCTGGGCCGTCGCCAAAGAGAGGGCTCAGAATAGACAAGTCTGGAGAAAGACTGTCGAGGCCCTATGCTCCACGAGGAGTTAAAGGATCAATCATCATCAACCAATATACAAATTCTGCAATAAAAAGAGCGTCTAATCGTAGTGTATCGAATGTGTGTAAATAAATGTTTCTCTCTCTCTCTCTCTCTCTCTCTCTCTCTCTCTCTCTCTCTCTCTCTCTCTCTCTCTCTCTCTCTCTCTCTCTCTCTCTCTCTCTCTCTTAAATGACACTGTCGTCTGTGCAATTATCATAATATAATCTAAATATATAAAAGAAGAAACTGACTGACTGACTGACTGACTGACTGACTGACTGACTGACTGACTGACTGACTGACATATCAGCGCACAGCCCAAACCGCTGGTTCTAGAGATTCCAAATTTGGCACGTAGGTTCCTTATAAGGTCTAGGGGTGCACTAAGAAAGGATTTTTCAAAATTCGATCCCTAAAGGGGTTAAATGGGGGTCCAAAGTTTGTATGGGGAAACAAGATACAGACAGACAGACAGACAGACAGACAGACAGACAGACAAAAATTCTAAAAGTTGTATTTTTGGCTTCTGTGGCGCATATAGAGCCCCCTCAATTTATTTTTTCTGTAATTTCTCCTATGTACAGACATCGACCTGTTACAGTTTTATTATATGTATAGATTATAGTGGGTAGTATTGTTTTTACGGTTTATCGGGTCACTGATTACGAAAACAACAACACACATACCTACCTGACACACAGGAACACACACACACACACACACACACAAATTTCCACGGGAACGGGAAAAAACGTGATTTATCATATTCGATACCGAGTGACCCTATCTCAGTAACTATACTTTAATAAATATAGACTTCAAGTTTCGTACACAAGTAGATGATTACAAAACTAAGAAAATAATTACAGGATTTTTGGAAATTCTCACGGGATAAAGAAAAAACGGGATTTATATATTCAGTTCAACGAAATCCTATGAACTATAATTTACTAGACTCTTCAAATTTGGCATAGAAGTAGGTGATTATAATAGTAAAAAACAGTTTTAAGGATTTTCGAAAATTCCAACGGGATAAGGAAAAAACGGGATTTATATTCAGTTCTACGGGATCGATTTTTCGTTTTAATGATCGCAGAAAACTGCAATTTGGCCTTCAGGTTCCTTGAGGAGTATAGGGGAGCATGAACGGGAAAAAACGGTTTTTTTTGTTACACTGCAGGTCGTAGAACGCTGAAATTCGGCATTTAGGTTGTTTGGAGAGTGTAAAGGAGCATTAAGAGAGGAATTTCCAAAATTCCCACGGGAACGGGAAAAACGGGATTTTTCGTTTTACTGATCGTAGCAAGCTGAAATTTGGCAAGTGGGTTCCTTGGGGAGTGTAGGGAACATTAAGAGAGCATTTCCCGAAATTCTTATGGGAACGGGAAAAAAACGGGATTGAAATACTCCTGGTACACGCGAACGAAGCCGCGGGCAAAAGCTATTTGTCAATAAATGAGTCTACGCGGACGAAGTCGCGGGAAAAAGCTAGTAATATAATTTGCGGGTGGTAGGGCCTTGTGCAAGGTCCGTCCGGATCGCTACCACCATCTTACTCGCTAATCCTGCCGCTAAGCAGCAGTGCTTGCGCTGCTGTGTTCCGGTGTGGAAAGTAAGACAGCGGGGGAAATTACGGGCACAAGAGGCATTTCATCTAAGTCCTCTAGGTTGGCAACGCATCCGCAATCCCTCCGGGGTTGCGGGTGTCTATGGGCAGTGGTGATCGCGTACCATCAGGTGACCTACTTGCTCGTTTGCCTTCCTATTCACATAAACAAAAAATATCCGTATTATTGGACTCATGCGAGCCTGACGTATCAAGCGAGTAAATTAGCAGTTTAATTTCAGTTTCTACTCTATAAATTGCTAACTTTGGTCGAATAAATTTGCATCATTAAATTTGTCATAGATATTTAAATGAATGTTAAAGCTTCTGTATTATTCTACCGAATAAATTATTGTTTTGTTATGACGGGATTTACCAATATCCATAGTTTATTATTAGAAAGAAAGAAAGAAAAATATTTTATTTCCGTTCCCAAGGTACCACCACCATAAAAATTATAACTAAAGATATTGCTTATTATGCACTAGCTGTTGCTCGAGGCTTCGACCCGTTCCTGTTCTTTTTGAAATGTTTTCTCACCTTTTAACCCTTCCCTAGACTTGCCCATGTCAAAATCGAAATTATTCAAATTAGCGAGACAAACGAACAGCAATTCATTTTTATATAAATAGATTTGCCGGCTCCAGTATATGGTAAAATCCAGTGTCTTTTATTTCAACTAAGTATGTAATTTATTTATTTCAAATAACCACGAAATTAATGAGAGCAAAAAGACGAACAGACTTCTTATTCGTCATTGTTAACATTTTTTTTAAAGCAGAATTTACTTTAATTACATACCAACATTTAGTAGGTGCATTTAATTACGACTAAATAATTAACAATATTATATAATAATGCCAGTTATTTGCAAAATTATTTTTTAGCAAATAACTACGTTTTTTATTTGGAGTTACCACAGTAGTGCGCTGCAAAGGAAAATATACGTAACATTATACATGAAACTTTCTCTGGCTACAAATTAAAGAATTCACACGTCATTCCCCGTTGGCACCGACACGACCGCTCTCTGTTTCGTGAATTACAGTTTCGTTGGAGCTATTAAGTGACATCTCTTTATCCTATACGTTATTTAAACTAGCCAGCTGTTGACGCCTTAGGGTTGCTATGTGATGAAGGTACTTAAGTGTCAGTTACAGTCAAAAGACTGCTTGTACCTAGTTAACTGGTGAAGCCAAGGGTTAATAATTTATGTCTTTGTCTGATTATGTCTGTCCGTAAGTGCTTTTATTCGTATGTTTCTTCTTATGAAATTAACAGATGGATTGATTGCAATCCTACTACTAATATTATAAATGCGAAAGTTTGTGACGATGTGACGATGTGAGTGAGTGAGTGTCTATGTTTGTTCCTTCTTCACGCTAAAACGACTGGACGGATTTGGATAAAATTTAGTACGAAGATAGCTGGTATCCTAGATCAAAACATAGGCTACTTTTTATCCCGAAAAATTGTACAGTTCCTGCGGAATAGCGATAAACATATCGATTGCTAATTCTACGCGGACGAAGTCGCGGGCAGAAGCTAGTCTTTTATAAATTGTAAACTGCCGTTTCGGTAAAATACATTTCTAAAGTTATATTCGACAAATCATTTACTCAGGCAAATAATTTTGGCAAAACTGCTTTTCGTAATATTTACACGCGTATGTTTGTTATACATTAAATTGGCATGAAAATATGAAAATGTCGCAACAAAATATACACAACACCTGCGAAACAGTTCAATGGTGAGTGTGAAGTTCACAATCGGAATTACATAGTTAGGCTCGCGTGGGAATTACAACTCAAACACTCACATTATGAGAGACCTGTGCCCAGCAGTGGGATAATAGTATGTACATGTGTTTAAGCTGGACACGTTCACAATGCACCCCTTATGTAGGGAAGCTGGACTTTTCGATTTTGATAGTTTTAATAAGTACGTAGTAATTCATCAAAGCTCGCTGCTGAAAGTATAGCTTCAAGTTTTCTCCTGTTAAATCTATCAATACAATTTTAACTGATGGAGCGGTTGCAACACCAAAAGTGGCTGGAACAGAGCAAATATTTGAATAAACTTGGTATACACCATACTCGGTGTGGACTATATTTCCGCCTTCTGCTCTGATAACACACAAGCCTCGGTCCGAACTTAAATTTTTACAGATATTATAAATGTTTGTTTGTTTGTTTGTTTTACTTTATTATACTCGAAACTTTATCACTTAGTAACTAATTTCTAAATAATCTTGACGTTCATGCAGCGGCCGTGGTCCGTTGGCATTATCCATATCTTTTTTTTTAAAGCGCCCAAGGGAATGTGTTGATCCAGCCATCAGAAAGAGTTGAAGCCGCTTTAAAATTTCTGCTGGCTGAATGTGAATTACACAGCCTTTGCTACCGCCGATTGGCTTGAACAACGTTACTGCACCGAACATTCCACTTGCTTCAAAGGGAATTTTGTGCACACGCGGCTCCTAACAAAATATTCGTGCGATTTTTGAACGGCCTCCACACTGCTGAAGGGGGAAATGTACTTAGGTTTTCATTCGAGTTATGCACTGCAATTTTACTCAGCAAACATTTAGTTCGTTTTTGATGTATTTTGAGTATTTTTGTATGTGTTAAAATACAGTGAGCTTTCATGTGGAATATTAAGATTGAATATTAAAATCTTAACCGTATGATGAACAACTATTAATCCTGGGATTATGATATGATTAAACGTACTTACCTGAAGTGTATTCGTAGCTCCTTGATCAAGACGGTTTAATATGTAGTCCCGCCGCTGGCTCTATAGCGCCACTCACTGTCTTAAATATAAAAAGGCTGCCCATAGAAATGGAAAGTCAACATAACAAAGAAAATTGTAAACTATGGGCATCGAAAATTAAATAGTTACCTACGTTAAAATTTCGTTACGATCGGAAGATGGAAAATATGGGAAAATACAAATAAAAAAGCACAATGCGCTAGTTCATGCGCTGCTCAAAAGATGTACTTACCAAGCAAATAATAATAATAATGGCTAAGTATATGAGATATTGACTAACAATAACCATACCATGTGTTAGAAACTCGATGTTCTTTTAACCCTGTTGCTTGTGTACCGTATACATATAATAAAATCACCGTGTTTGCGTTCCCTAATGCGCAAATAGGTGGAGGTTTATTTAATTTTTCACGTCGGGAAGCGGCGGAAAAATATTGGCTTATTGACTTCTTTAACGTAGACAGGATGCGGTATTTGTAGTCTGAATTAGGTTGAGATTTACAAAACCCAGCAGAATTAAAACCGACCAAGTGTATGTCGGGACACCGGCAGTGTAGGATTCCGTATCAACATGCGGCGAATACTTATTCAGTATTAAGGTTTGGTCATTTTTTCCTCTTCTTGGGTACCGTTATTGCCTTTTGAATAAGGAACCCTGAAAAAAAGATCCAAAGTGCATTATTGCTCAATGCCTTCCTATTCCTGTGGATCGCATTCCGGATCTCGGGACCATCACTTACTGGTACTTTTTCAAAAATCACATTAGATATTAGCTTGAAACCATAAGGGTGCGACCAAACCGCCGCGTATACGCAGTGACGTGTCGTAGGCGTCACGTTTTCTCACCATTTCTTCATAAGTACATTTTGTTGCGATTCACTAATTTTGTTGACAAAAATACATTTTGTATTTTGCATTTTTTCGTATATAAATAAATTTTAGTTACAAAATAATTTATCTCACTTAAAACTTACACGTTTGTTTGTTGGTGGGTTTTAAGCCAAATCTGGAAGTCGAATTCCACCCAATTGCAACGGTAAAAACTTGATACCTATTTGGTAAGTATACACAAAATGTAGATTAGATTGTATGAGAATGCAAAAAACCTGGGGCCTTACCATAACGTATTTATGCGATTCAGTTTAGGTTCGCTCGTTGTCAGATTCATACTAAAAGTGACAGCTAAAACTTGAACTGAGTCGGAATTAGGACGTCATGTTAAGGCCCCTGTAGTGTCTGTGAAGTCGGTTTACGGACGATAGTTTTACGTGATAACGTCATAAAGAAACATTGATGGAAACTGCTAGCTCTGACGTCACGCGGAACGTGAGACAACAAGAAGTATTATTAGGAAAAATAA
Organism: Pandemis heparana; assembly: GCA_963854515.1. NCBI lineage: Eukaryota > Metazoa > Arthropoda > Insecta > Lepidoptera > Tortricidae > Pandemis > Pandemis heparana. The sequence continues at coordinate 11,346,663 of OY978013.1, read as the reverse complement.
TTTCTAGCAAAAAGTGTTTTCTATTTGGGGCAAAAGAAGAATAAGAATAAGAATAACGTTATTTCGCTTGAAATACATATTATAAGGTGCACGCATAAGGTGGTAAAGTAGTGGTAAAGCACAATACATACAGACTGTCTCCAACTTATTTCTCTGTCTCAAAGGTTGTCTGGTAGAGATCGCTATTAAGCGATAAGACCGCCTATTGTATACTTTGTTCTATGTTTCTGTATTGTTTTGTACTGATTTGTGGTGTTCAATAAAGAGTATTTGTATTGTATTGTATTGTACATATTATCAGCTCGCATATTCGCAATTCGCAAAGAATGTCAGGAAAGATATTCCCTTTGAACATAATCGAGTCGCAGCTCGCAGCCTTTCGTCTATCAATCTCCATGCAGGCTTCGTCCCCGAACTCCCACTTAAACTGACTCGAACCTACTTTACTCGACGTTCACGGTTTCAACTATAATATTCTATTGCATTTCTGAAAAATTCAGTTCAATTTGCAGTTGCTTGCAATGTATATTGCGCTTGCGGCTTCTGACGGCAGTTATGAAAAAAGGTTAAAGCAAAATGTATGTCATCAAGTTATTTGCCTCGAAACAAATTATGGAAATAATTAATAAAAACTACAAAATTAACCCTTTCGTACAAAACTAACCCTGACCTGGGAGCAAAAAAAAAAGAATGTACATAGGTACCAGTTGCTTCTCTTCTTGCAGTTGGTAAATACCGATTGAGGGAATCTTTGAAAACTCATGTTTTAGGCGATAAGGCTAGCAACCCATCCAGGGGCCTTAACATGACGTCCTAATTCCAACTCAGTTCAAGTTTTAGCTGTCACTTTTAGTATGAATCTGACAGCGGGCGAACCTAAACTAAATCGCATTAAGATCTCATGGTAAGGCCCCAGTAATTTGATTCCCTTTTTTAAGGATGAGTGCGTTCACGTGAGCAGCGCTCCCCGCACTGACTTATTATAATAATCGTAAGTTAAATCATGTGTCTTTAAGTACCTACCTAAATATTTAGTTTCTACCCAAAAACCGAATTGGCTGCGTTATAAAATAAATAATGCAACATGTAAAGAAACTTATCACACTGAAAGGTAAAACCCTTTATTTAAACGGCAACACTCCTGAATATTCTAAAGCTGAGCACTCTACACTGTGGGCAATAAATTGTTTATTCAAAAGGAAAATCTTCGAGGATTGTTAGCAATTGTGCCCTATCAGCTGAAAATCAATTCAAAATTGATTCCTAAATGTGAAGCTGTAGGTATGTAATACCATAAGAATTTAAACATTTCGTGACCATTACGTTTCTAAGTTATTTACGAAATTTGTTCAATGTTCGGATATAAACTAGAAATGGTTTTGCAAAGTATGTTATTTATTATGGATAAATAAGAAATGAATTGTAAATATTTGATATTGCGTCGATTTTTATCGATTAAAGGCCTATTAAGAATTTTCCCTCCGCAAAGTAACGCCTGATTCAATAAAATATTAATCGGCATACGTAGCCGTACAGACACGATTAGGTATATAACAAATTAATAAACTAATCCTATTAAGAATACAAGACAATATTAGAACTAAGAAGGCGCAAGACGCCTTTCGGTTGATAATGATGAATACAATATCAGATATGAAATACTCGTTAGAAAAAGTTATCCCACATTTTTTTTTTTATTGAATAGGAAGGCAAACGAGCAAGTGTACCAACCGAAGACCGATTAAACAATGATTACGAATCACCCATGTTAAATGGGGGAGCTTAACTTAATCGTATTTATCAAGCAGTCGTCAACAGTTAAAAATTGGTTTTGCTGGCGTAGTTAATGTGCCCTACAGTCGGTCGTCTTAATCCCGGGTCGTGCCGTCAGGCTTGGTAAATACTAATCTTTGCCAAAGCTATTTGTCCAAAGATTAAGCAGAGAATGGTGGAAGAGTCTTGTAATTTAAAGTGAGCAATTTACTGACTGCCTGATTGCCGATAGCGTATAGTAGATCGGACTACGAAGCTGTAGGTTGCGTGATCAATGGGATCGTGGGGATAGAGATGTTTTATAATAATTATGCTGAATATGAAGCGAAAGAGGTATGTCAGGATCGTAGCAAGTGGAACAAAGTAGTCTCCGCCTACCCCTGTGGGAAAGAGGCGTGACGATATGTATGTATGTATGAAGGATTTTAGATATATTTAAGGTATGGTTCGAAATGTAAGCCGGCAACCGCACCAGCAGTCCTATTGGTATTGAAGGTGTCTACGAGGGGCGGTATTCACTTAAAATCAGGTAAACCGTCTTAAAGTAGAATCATCTTAGAGAACTAACCTACCCAGCCTTAATTGTTAATTAAAACATATGTCACATTTATTGTTCGAATTCTTAAAAGGCAAATGTTTTCATGTGTGTTAAAATTATAATAGTCTATAGGTATGTATATCGCAGCTAATAAATATGGACACAGTAAAGTGACTGAATGTAAATGATATGCCTCGAAACGTCAAGGTCTGTACGGTTATTAAAATGAGACCTTATTTGTTCCTGTTATCGTATTTTTCTATAACGTAAAACTCAACCGTGAAAATAATCAGCATAGGTTACTTATTGACAACAAAGTCACTTAACATTATTCTGAATCATTTTAGCAGGTTGTGTAGGTTTTTCATCGTACTTTTAGTTTATAAATTAACTAGCTGTTGCCAGCGACTTCGTCTGCAAAGAATTCGTTTATCGCTATCCCGCGAGAACTACGCAATTTTCCGGGATAAAAAGTAACCTATGTGCTATTCCAGACTTTTCTCTATCTATGCGCCGAATTTTATCCATATCCGTTGGGCCGTTCTGGTGTGATTGAGTAACAAACAAACATCCATCCATCCATCCATCCATCCATCCATACTTTCGCATTTATAATATTAGTTAGATTCGCCCGTTTGACACAATTTGAAAATTTTTCCCGGTCACGTTAAAAATCCTGAAAAAGAAAAACATTTACAGAAATGTTCAACTAGACTAACCCAACCTTCTCCTAAAGTATTTTGGTTTAATTTTCAAACACAGTGTTGTTATTTTGTTTCTAAAGACGTCATGCATTTGACTTGACGCGTCTGCATCTGTTGATCTATGGTCGTAAGAAATGGGGACTCCATACAGACTTATTTCCGTGGGCACTCGTTTGGAATAAATAAACAACCGGAGGCTTCAATATAGACGAAGCTTGATTTTTCCTTATTGAGCTCGCCACGTTAACCGATATTTCGATTCCGAATATATTTTTCTTGTTTCAATATTAGTGCGAGCCGATTATTGCCTGGTCTAGCGAGAGAAAGAACATTTATGAACGGTGAGATAATATTGATTATTTTGACAGACTTTGATGCGATCGGACAAGTAACTCTGCGCACGCGTTAAAACAAACATGGTATATCTAATCTAACTAATCTAACTAATATTATAAATGCGAAAGTATGGATGGATGGATGGATGGATGGATGGATGGATGTTTGTTTGTTTGTTACTCAATCACGCCAGAACGGCCCAACGGATCTGGATGAAATTCGGCACATAGATAGAGAAAAGTCTGGAATAGCACATAGGCTACTTTTTATCCCGGAAAATTGCGTAGTTCCCGCGGGATAGCGATAAACGAATTCTTGGCAGACGAAGTCGCTGGCAACAGCTAGTACTTAATAAACGTGTTGTTCCCAAAGACGTTATCAAGCGTATTATGTATATCTGACCCGATTGCTTCGTCGTCGGGTTTTCCAAGCACTAAATATCCGATTGTCAGATTATAGATGTGTCAATTTATGATATTTAACTACAAAGATTTTCCATGCTGGTCTGGGAACAAAGAATACACATAGAATGTACCAGTTGCTTCTCTTCCCGCGTAGATGATAAAAGCCCATCGAGGGAATCGGCGAAAATCGTATGAATCATGTTATACGCGATGAGGCTAGCCACCCATCACTATTTTGTTTCCCCTTTCCACCTATATTTACGCCCACAATCATGCTAAACGTGGCCTTTAGGTCTTGTTAACTTAGGCTCTATCTACCCCGTAAGGGATAAAGACTTGACTTATGTATGTACGTATGCAAGATTTTGTTTACTTATAATATGTATTTACCTATCTGAAAAAACTATAAAGTTTTTTTGAGTTTGCCTACTTTTGTACTTACATTAGTTACCAAAAATTACCAACACAATTTAGTAGTTCAAAGGTTTATTTTAACACGTCAATTAATTGCATTAAATTGTATGGTATTGCTTATAAATGCTCATTATGGCACCCCGCCAAGCGCTTATTTTTCCCAGGCATTTAGTGGTACTTATTCACCTTAGTAGAAGCCACATAAATTGCGAAAAACGTTAAAGTTTGCGGATTAAAGTTCACTCACTTTTAAGTTCAATGAGCCTTGTTAATGCTTAGTGGATGTCGTTGACTGAACACTGAACAAATTATGTTTTAATATATATACTTACTTATATTATAACGGAGGGTCAAGCGATATTTAGTACCTAAGCTTTTACTTTAACTCAATAAGTATGCTCGGGTCAAATCTTGCAAGAGACCCATTTGCTGTAGTCAGATTGACTTGAAACTAGGTATACGTATTATATGATGGGTGACAATGCAAGTTCGATTTTCAAAAAGTACAGTCATCAAAGGAAGCTTGATTTATAGTTACATAGTTATGATGCTATGATTGAGTCTCACAGTGGTTTTATGTTGAAAACTTGTTTTAATTTAATTATTAACTATAACTTTTTAGGCGCTATTTTTGCTTCAGTATATTCTAAACCTATGCTATCAATCAAAGAATTTTTTATACCAAAAAAAAAATTCATCGTAGGTATTAGGTATTGAAAATTAAGCCACCCCTTGACTTTTCGAACATGTATGAATGAAATAAAAAATCCTGAAAATCTTATCTATATAGAGAGAGATGCAGGGTGTCCAATCAAACTAACCACTACGTGTTGAAGTTATCTGGATTAAATTTAAGACATAGAACATACATATTCTCAATTATTTTTAGTTAGGTAGGTACAAACATACTAGATTCAACGTATTTTACTATTACGTAAAAACAAATGAAAGAAAGAAAGAAAAAATTTGCAACGTTATTAATATAATTGTCAGCTAATAGTTATACATGCATACCTACACAAAGCATTATTCGTAGTGTCCCTATCCCAATGGCACTCCCAGCACATAAGCACAGACAATTATCTTGCTCTAGCAAAGGGAATTTAATTTGAGAGCATACTTTATTAATATCTCATTTGTCCAACGTGATGAGAATTTTCATATTTTAACAGCGAGCTTTATCTAATAAAAACCCCTTTTCACAGGGCATTAAGGGCATTATCATTTATGTAGCGGCCTAATAAGGGGCGAATGTCGTTCCCTTGTAACGACGGCTAATGACACACTCGCAACTGTCCTTTGAATCCCGCTTTGACTTATTTTTATGGCTGCGCTACGATATGGTCTTGTCTTACTGTACTATTACCGTTTAACGGAAATAGGAGCCACTTCAATTCCATCGGGAAAAAATAACAAAATCTTTTTTATTTTTATTCTTTTTATTTTCCTTCTTAGAAAGGAAAACGAGCAAGTGGGTCACCTGATGGTAAGCGAGCACCACCACCATAATATACCTACTGTTATTTAGATTACTAAAATTCTTGTTTTAAAGCAATAGCATTTATATCCTAATTACCGGTGAATCTCTATTCCCGTATGGATTTTTGAAAATATACATATAACGGAATGCTGAACTTTTCCAAACCATTGAAATATTAATATATAGCGTCTACTCGCTATAGCCGCTAAAAATTATTGTGCATAATTCCCGAGATTTGATTAATTATTTACATACTTTTAACTAACATTATGTCGATTTACAATTTGCATAAGGAAACGTTCAATTGGCCATTAAACTATTATTCTTTAAAAAAGTTTACCTATACCATAGATTACTTCAGGAAGCCGGTTTTGTTCTGAGCGACTTCACGACTGTTGTATTTAGTGCGCACCGCTTGTCTTAACAAAATCATACATTAAAGACAACCGCTAATCTGTGTATAACGTGGCACTTGCAACATAAATAGTCCTATAAACATAATGCCTTTTACAACTGTGTCGTTTGGGGGATTAAGCCAAAGCATTTCGCGGTTTGCCGAAGCCACCGACGAAAATGATAGCTATTTAAAGTCGCTCAGAAAATTCGCATTGGAGATAAGCCCGTAATTGCCAACGATCTTAGGGGAATGTTGAGAAAAATTCTCCGGGTTGGAATTTTTATATTTGGGAAATACGGTGGTATTGAAGTTTGGATGTCATAACGTCTTGATACCCTCCCGCTCTCCCAGCTGGCAAAACGACCTGTTAAAGAATTCTCAGATGTTTAAATGGACGCCCGCTGTGCTGAAAAGCGAAGGCTATAAACTGAGCTGTTTATTAGGTGACATTCATTTAATTTTAACCATTTTCGGCGTAATTATAGCCAGCTAGCTTCCGTGTCATGACAAAAAGAATGTACAAACAAATTGATTCTAGAAACTGCTCTTGAACCATAAACATAAAACACTAGAAGCTTTAGAACTAGATAACCCCAAGAGTATAGAAACCGTAAATACACGAAAACACATTTTAAATTTTAAGTACAGAGCATATTTCCATTACTCGTAGTAAACGCTCGCGTGGATCCATTTTAACTTGAAAGAAGACGTTAGGATCCAGTGTGAAGATTCGAAGCCTCATGAAGCCACAGAGCGGTACATTTGTCAACTTTTGACAGCCAATTAGGGCCACGTCCGGCACACGCACTAATTATGGAATATTAATTGAAGCCTTAAGTGATTCGTCTTGCGGACAGTTTAATAAAACAGCTGAGTCCCCAACTTGGAGTTTCGATTTGGTAATGAGGGGTACGCATTGTCTGTCGGCTTGATAATGAGCAGTTTCATGTTGCAAGAATAAAAAAGGCATTCTGATTCAATTAATCCGAAACACCAAATTACTCATGTACTTAAATATCGGATGATTGTCCGACGGTGTGACTTGAATAGACTCCAAACTGTCAGACAATTATCCGGAATTTTAATACGTGATTAATCCGGTCGAGTGTATTAATTATTTGCGAGTCCCACGGTAGATTTTTATTCAACATTCTGTTTCCTTTGGATTTAAAAGAAAACGAAGACCAAAAATTCTTAGTTCAGCATGATTCTGAAGCGAAAATACTGAACCGTCGACGTTTTTCAGCTGAACTCAAAACTTAAATGTCTATTTAGGCAAAAGTTTAGAACTGTTACCTACCCCTTTTTGACTGATTATTTCAGATGACATAATCATATCACATATCAGTCCTTTCTATGCCTCAGCTATCATTAAGAGGCTGACAACACCTAATATTGTTGAAATTGATGTTATTTAAGCACTTTTTTAAGAAAAACTACACACAAAAAAAATATAATGTTAATTTTCATCATATTTCAAACACGCTAGACGGACTCGATACATAATTGAACAAAATCGGCTCGATAGAAAATAATTCTAAAGATTGGTCTTAAAATCATCATTAAACGGTTCTATGTCTTTATTTTTCCGACGTATGGGTCTGCAATTAAAAACATGAAGTCAACATATTCATACCTACACGGCTAACGAGTCATATTTCACAAATAATCCATACTTTTTTTTATTTCTTCTTATTTGTGTCTTATTTGCAAGATTTTAGACGCGCGCCAAGCTGCCGGAATAGTTTCTTCTCTTTCACTCACAGGCACGCGAACCGTATGTGTGAAGAGTGGCGCTGCTCAAAGTCATTTGCTGTTGACAGCGCCTTAAGTTCGTCTTTAAAGGTTATTACGCACAGTCCCCGCTTTGCGTCGCTGCAGTCGACCAAGCTTGTAAACACTGCATTAAAACGTGCCCATCCATTCATCATCCTTATTTTTCCTCCCCGATCCGTTACCCTTTTTGATTAAAGTCAACGGCTCCTATCGTACATAATGAAGTGGAGTACTTGTTAAGATCTTATACGAGTTTCGAATTTCTATTCAATTCAGTGAGTGAGTGATATTAAAAAGGCGAACAGTATTAGCATAAAAAGAACAGTAACCAGAAGGAACACTGAGTGAACAGTGCTAACAGTCAAGATACGCAGCTGGCATGAAACGCACGGGAATATCATTTTTACAGGCATCTTTTTCGCTTTTGCTCGGTTTAAAAAGTTAGTATTTCTTTTATTAAATAATGTATCGGTCATAGGTTTTGTTCTGTTTTTGGTGTCAATTTTGAACTAAACAGACAAACAGAAAAGAAATTGTTATGATTTTATTAAATCCATAATTCTATTATTATGTGTTTTCAACCGTAGCACCGAAACTGCTCATTCGACTTTCAATTGATTCTGAGAACAGGCAGTATTCCATAATAAAAGAAAATCAGTAATACTATGACGGACTCTAAACTATAAGACTTTAAAAACACCATTAAACCAGGGTTCGGGTTGAGATCAATATTATTTTTTGTTTTTTTAACCCGCGGGTTAACGGTTTACTCTGAGTTATTTTGATCGCTAAAGACCGTCAAAAACATCAACAAAACATCAAAAACTCGGTTACATGATTTTCGACAAAATGTTGAGCTTCTTAAAGGGATTACGCCGCCAAAAATCTCGAAGTATGAATATCGTTGTACTAACTAAACTAAAGGCAACGGTTATAACATAAGTTATTAATGATCACCTACTCTTTGTCTACAAATAATTTTACTTCAGTTAACGTTTTATCGATGTAAATTGATGAAAGTTTTGTTTATTAAATTTCCTGGGTGCTTCCGTACTCAAAGCCAGTTAAGTTAATCCTAGCGCGCATAGCAGTTATAAATTGTCTCTTTGACGGTAATAAATATCGCAAAGTGAAATATAGTGCTTAAACTAAGATCCTGAACTGAAACCATCTCCACAATGCAGCCGCTTGAGTTTCGAAAAGATCATTTTTCTTTTGCAAACACAAGTTTAAAGAAGATTCTATGAAGTGAGCACAATTTCCGTACTTTGAAAGGAATGAAAAGTGGCACACTCGGACCTGTTTGCACTTAACGCCGGGCACATTTAGTAACACTCGAACGTTTTCCTACGATAATAAATAAATTGTTTGTTTGGTTCCAGCATTAAATCATACAAAACAAGTTAAAATTAATAGCAGATCGTTCAACGAGGAAGGTAAAGCATTTTCCCTAAGATAAACTCCTTGTTTATTTCGAGTTTGAGCAAAGTAAAATAAAACTACAAATGTTAAAATAACACTAAAAGCAAGTCATGTAAGTCGGACTCTTGTTCTGATAGTTTTGTGCACCTTTGTCAGTCAGCATAAAATAATTTTGTACTTCGTTGTACTTCTATGAAAAACAAAGTTATTGTTTGCGGATCAGTGATTTTCTTGTGTCGTGAAAACTTATTTCGTGCCGTGCGGTGGAGTTACTTTCAAATATTTTGTTATTTCCAAACATAGAAAGTTTTTTTTATACGACAAGGAAAGAAAACGAGCAAGTGGGTCGCCTGATAGTAAGTGAGCACCACCATGGACACCCGCAACGCTAGAAAATTGGAGATGCGTTTCCAGTCTAGAAGGCTAAGTCAAGATAGAATACCTCATGTTTTACAATTACGTTAAAACGTCAAGTTTTTTTTTTACAGTTAAGAGACCCTAGTGATCACTGATCACTACCTACCTACATAGTATAAAACAAAGTTGCTTTCCGCTGTCTGTCTGTCTGTCCCTATGAATGCTTAGATCTTTAAAATAGATTTTGAAGCGTTTTTTATAGATAGAGTGATTCAAGATGAAGGTTTAAATGTATGAAGTCGCGGGCATAAGCTAGTTCATAATAATTGCAACTTGATACCTCCACGCGTTCATTTTCTCCTGAGATTGGATTCTGACAACTATGTACCATCAGCCAAATATGTGGTCAACCCCCCCCCCAAGGTTAAAAATCCTATGCACGTCACAATATTATAACGTCGCTAAGACAGGCTGTCAACTTGAAAGTTCGACTTTAGCGTCATTTTTATTTGATAGGAAGTTTAATGAAAAGTGTTAGACCACTTATTTGGGCGACCGTACACGCAATATAATACGTACCTATAATATACTAGCTCTGTTCCTGCGACTTCGTCTGCAAAGAATTCGTTTATCGCTATCCCGCGAGAATTTCCCGGGTTAAAAAGTAGCCTATGTGCTATTCCAGACTTTTTTCTATCTATGTGCCGAATTTTATCCAGATTCGTTGGACCGTTCTGGCATGATTGAGTAACAAACAAACATCCATCCATACTTTCGCATTTATGTGGTGTTCAATAAAGAGTTATTGTATTGTATAAATGATTACAAAGTATAAAACGTAAACTAAAGCTACCTTAAAAATAAAAATTATAACAAATTTGGACCCTTAGGTAGGGTCCCCATCACGCAGGCAGCATTCCCGCGTTGTATCGCAATTGCGAGTCTTTGTGCGAGAAAGCTGCCGGCGCGAGGGATTTATAATATTAGTTAGATTAGATATTTGTTACCATGTCGTGCACAAAATAATCTGGTATATCCACTCTCTATGTTACTTGCGTAGTCATGAGATGTTTCAGCACTTGCAGGCGTATGTTTAATTGAGGTTTAACTCGTGCTATCTCAAATTATGCATACAAGTTGGGTAACTTACTCGTTCGCTAGAACTTAGTGCTTGTGAGCCATTGTTATATTACAAGTACCAACTCGAGAAAGATACATGTGTTTCATGTCTTAATGTACGGCAAAAAACTTTAGTAAGGTTGTATCTTTTGATTGTATTGACATAGAAAGTTAATTTTTCCACGAAACAATTGTATGTACCTTGAGTCAGATATAATTATCAACGTGATATCCTCAAGAAATATCCTTTTGAAATATAAAACCATAAAGCCTAAAAATTTTAATGAAAAAAATATTTTTCCGTTAAAATTTACTCTTATTCATTGTACCTACGACTCTGAAATATTATAGGTAACCACAAAAATATTTCACTTTATTCTACTTCACCTAAAAAAACCACTTGTAAGTATATCGGAATCCATAACCCGAAAACCAGAAAAACAAACCACAAAGCTTCTATTTCCTTTATGAATACTACTCTATGAACTGCAGCATAATATTTGCTTTGCCGAACGCTATATTAATTTGTTTACGCCCCAGGAGGTATGCACAAATCTCATAACCTCAATACTCGTATCTACTCACGATATTAATCAGACGCGAGAACACTATGACAGATGGCACTACAGTATATACCTACAACTTCTGTGATTGGTTAACAAACAAACATTCTTGTGCCATTACCATAGTCACTAATGGATCATACGTAGCGGGTGCTTGCGGCTTGAAATTATTGGCGCAAGGGGTATTTTGTTTTAGCACTTTAGACTGCCGTAGAAGTTGTTGTAGAAGTCCAAGGGCAGCAGTGATATCGTCAGGAAACTCACTAGCTCAAATGTCTCCCTGGTTAGGTATACAAAAAATATTCTTTCTTTTTTTCTTTGTTGTGTATACCTAAATATATTAAAAATGGAATTCCTTTGTCTTTATTACGTCGGATTCACGTAAGAATAACCGTCTTCAGCATTATCTACAACTGGTATTTTTGTATTTTTCTCCGAAAGTGGCTAACTTGGTAACATTATTATTCAGTATCTCATTAGTCCTATAAAAAGGCTCTACATACAATAAGAATTTCCCCAGGAAAACTTTTGTTACGAAATATTAGCGTAAACTCTTAACAAGTTTAGTTTCTGGACCCTTCCAAATAGAACTTACTGTTTATGTTAGTTTTCACAACAAAGCGCTATTATTAAACAAAGACAATAAAAAATATTTAAGTAGGTACTCGTACTTAAATTACAGGAGGTTTTCTGTCGTGTTAAGCCAAAATCACATTACCTATCATATGTACAATTTTTTTTGTTTTTTTTTTTTGCTTTGGATTCCTAAAATATTACTATGTAGGTATTAAAAAAATCCTTTAAATGTAACATCAAACTAGAATCTTGCATTGGAAAAACCTCTTATTCATAATCCTCACTTATCGTCTACGTAAATTTAAGATACTTCAATTAACGTTCCCTTTGTCATTATCGGTGTTTAACACTTGGATCTTTTTTAGACTCAGACCAAATTTAATATACACTGTATGTATTTATAGTAGTTTCGTTACTTTTTAACTAAGACTAAAGTGCTCAGTTTTTTAAGCGAACAGAACATTATAATTCATCACTCGTACACCTCCATCCTCTTCAGATTCTTTTGTCAATTGGTCCTCTCAACTAAAATAGAATTGACGTGTTAGTATCATACTTATCTGTAGTCGAGATAATGCCTGTATGTTTCGGACCAACCAGTTGTCTTCGATAGGTCAATGACCTCTCACATTATTATGACCTTTAAAGATTTCCTTACACCCAGCCATGCGTTATATTGTGAAGTAAATATGAAGTGCAACTTCTCGTGAGATTTTAATTTATATACAAAATTTCGTACACGAGCCACCACAACGCAACACTCATTTTGGTTTAAGTACCAATAAAACAGAGTTACGCTTAACCAGGGTGAAAATTATGGATTAATTTGAGCGTTTTGCTTTTCGAATGAGATGATTAGGTAGTTTACTGCATGTGGTGGTTGAGATAGGACAGGAAATATAAATTTTCTTGTTCAAAAGGTCGTCAAGCTTTTGTAATCTATCTTATTTTACAGACATGGAAAATTTTCTGTACTTACCATAAGAAAGGCCGCGTTTTACTGGATGTAACAACAATACCTATTACATACATACATACATGCCTTCCTATTCACATAAAAAAAGACACACACATAATTGGTCGACATAACCATCGATCATTTTATACTCAAGATAACATCAACCGCTCGAAAGTTTTTTTTTTTATATGAATAGGAAGGCAAAAGTTATCCACCAAATTAAGATATAACGTTGAAAAACTATAAGTTTTATTGATGTAACATAATAAACATTATGTTAGAATGCAGCAGTGGCGTGGCGTCCATAGAACTCGATTCCCACCGGCTTGCCTATTTTAAAGCAGTTGGGCGATTTATTGTGCAGAATTAGAGGAAAAGGTTAGTTAAGTTCCCTTCGGCTTGCCTTCAGATATTCTTGACGCCACGCCACTGGTATGCAGATACCTCTATTTCTGCTACCGAATGAGACGGATGCGGATATCGCACGCCAATGCGGCCGACCACCGTATTCCTTACAGTGTTGCGGTCTTCGCATGTTGTACCTAATTACACAAGTAATGCCCCTACTGAAGAAATTTTTCTATAAAATGAACCTAAAACTCAAACAAAGTTATAAAACCAAACGATCTATGCGCCTTACGTGTAATTAAGACCCGTAGCCACGTATTTGGCGCAACTTATTGAGCTTTGTTTTTTTCGAACTGTCGGAACTTTTCCGACGTAATGAAACGTGAGTTATCCGTTTGTTTACATTAATATAACTTATCGAGCATTGTCAATTTTAATGAGTAGGAAATTTTAATTCCCATTCAACAGTACGTGCCGTGGAAACTTCGCCTACCCCACTTAGGACAAGTTGAGGATTCTTTGCAACAACCGCCGAGCATCCTGGGACCTGGGAGTACAAAAGAATGGCGTTTTGTAATTTATAGCTTGCTATTCGAATTTAATTACACACAGACTAAAGGCATTGCAAAGTAAGTTCCTAAAATGGTCAAGAATCAAAAGAATTCAGATGAGTAGGTCTGTCTGTACCTGTTGGAGGTTGCATTGCTGTAGAGTAACCTGCTCGCTTCCATCATGTCTGTCAGTATGTTTTTGAGTGACATGTTTATGTCGATCTCTTGTTTTTAGCTCTTTGTCTTGTGTTGATTATAAATATCTGCTTATACACAAAAATGTGTTTAAATTAATAATATAAAAGTACCTTACTCAAAATTCTAGATTAAAAACTTACCTACAATTTAAAATATTTTATATTTTTCACTTTCTATCTCCTACTATATCAATACGGTTCAGAAATTACTTCAATTTATACTTAAGTAGAAAGATGACGCTAAAAATGGCTTTCCATCCTTAAACCATTTGTTTGTTTTTTGAAACGCTTCAACATTCCTCTTAATTCTCCCATTATATTTATGCGGTATCAAAACAACTTTCTCATGAAAATATTTTCGCTCCACGTCTGGCCTTAATGATCTCCTTAACATTGAATCCCTAATATCTAATCAAACTTTCAAAAACAACCCCATCAAAACAAATCGAACATACAAGGCGTTTTTACGACTTCCTTAATCCTGTCTAAGAACGACCACCATACAAACATTTCCGTGCAAATGCTAAAAATTCGATTTTTATCTCGTAAAAGCCGTAAAAACAAATGGTTTCAACACAGTGGGGATTCTGAATACGTTTTCAGACTAGTCCACAATCGGATGGGGGGCGGACTTGTGCGAAGATATGGGTAACCAGAGGGAGTGTCCTCCGAAAATAAGTCGATGCTAATGGATGGATTCCATTCGAAATACGACCACGAAAATAACCGTAAGATTAATTTTCATTGAAACAACAATGCAAGAGTGCAATTGATTGTGTTGTTGTGCTCAGATATTTTACTAAAGCGTTTATCAATCTTTTTAAAACTAACGAAAACTTGAGCGATTTTCTGGTTAAGTATATTACTAGTACAAAATAACAATAACAAAATTAATACATGTGTTGATAATCTTTTTACATATACAAACTAAGTGCTTGAACAATAAAAATATTAAGGTCTCTGATCTGATAAAGCAAGTTTTCACCCGACTCGCACGCTGCACGGAAGATCACAACACAGGATATTTCCAGGACAAAGCATTTTTATCGCAGTCAATATTTGTCGGTATTAGGCAATGTTAACAGCACCCAATGTGCATCGCACGTGACATAAACGTCGAATGCTTGCGTTTCCACGTTCCGAGGTAAAGCGTCTATAAATATTTGCAGACAAGTGCAGGTGTTCGGCGAAACAGCTTGCACGTAGTTTTGTTTCTCCATGATATATCGTGGACGTGACTGTGGCTGTACCTTCGACGACTCTATTCGGGTTCATAGATTTAGATGCGCCAGAGAAGTTTATTTTATTACGGGCTAGGTACTTACATGCTTTTAACGAACGATTATATGAACAATTGTGATACGATACAACCCACCTGCCGCTGAGGCAAAAGCTCCGGGAAGAAAGACTACGAATTAGCTCGAAACATGTTGAGCATTTCTTGACTTTGATATCTGTCTATTTCACAATTTTGAATCTCATGGTAATTTTGATTCCCCTTACCACCTAAACGCCCACAATTATGCTAAACGTGGCCTTTGGGTCTTGTTATCTTAGACTTTGTCTACCCCGTAAGGGATAAAGCCGTGATTTATATATGTACGTACATGTATTTATGGTAATTTTATGCTAAGTTAATATTGATTGCTTAAATTTTTGACCCTTTTTCTGTCCATACGAACGCCTGTTTGTTTGTCTGACAACATACAAAATTTTCAAGGTTTTTATAAATAAATGAAAAACAAATTTAACTTGAAATATTTGTCTTCTTGGCTATTTGTGCATTCTATGAAATATTGATCATATAAACGGACGCGTCGCGATATCCGAGCCAAGACTTCATGTTCCATTAAATAAATTAAGTTATAGCGTGTCGCCGTCGCCACATTGCAGATCTGCAGCATCAAACATGTGTTTTATTTCTATTTTAACAAGAATTCCCTACGTCTATGCTTACATCATCGTTGTATTTATAATCTTCAAATCACTGGGCAGACAGTTTAACAATCGGACGATATGATTTCGTACATTAATACGCAGAACTACTGTTAATATATTTTTAACACTCCTTTATCTCGTACTTTGCAAGCAGAGCGGTAGTACCGCGGACTTGATTGTGCCCACGCGTAGACTCACTGGCTCGGAACCACCGCAAAAAAATTGCGGGTTTAGCTTAGAATCGAGACCCGATACCCCTCCCGTCGTAGAACTTAATAAACTAATTAAATGCCGTTGTTGCGCGGAGTGCACCGGCCCAAGTAAACCCTTCCGCTCCCATGAGTCCAAGTGCCTCTAATAGAAAATGAAAGATACCCTCAAGCTCATTGAGGGGTATACGACGTGTCACCGCTTTGTCATCCACACTAGATACATTATGTAGGTACATATATCAAATTTCAAGTCAATTCAGCCTGTAGAAGTGGTTCGAATTCCACTTGCAAGATTTAATTACAGACTGACATCGGAACAGGTGAAACTTAATACAAACGTGTAAAAAGCTTGTAAATAGGTACAATTGATTTAGTCTAAGTCATTCCTGCGTGTGTTTTGTCGTGAGTCTTTCGCGTTGAACTCGCTCAAGGTCGCCGTTCGTACTATACTTTATCAAAATAGTAATTAGCAGCCCGTCGATCAAGGCGGGGCGGCGAGTGACTGTCAACCCTTTGCAGCCGCATCATCAATTTTCTTTGTGGGCTTTCATCTAGTCCATGATACGCATTAATCGAATCTGTCAACAATCACAATCCATTGGCTGTCCAATCAACGGATTGAAAAGGCTTGGGATTCGGAAGTTCGATTGAGTGGTTATATTCTTGAATGGAAATAAGAAGGTTGAATTTGAATTATTGTCAGTAAGAGCGAGCTAGCTTCTATTGCCCTCTGGCCATCTCATGCTTTAGTTTATCTCTCTATCTTTCTATCTCTCGGCATTAAGGATTTTTTTCTTTTTTTATGGACTCATTCTTAATAATTTGGTTTCTAGGTTCTCTTACGAGCGTTATATAACAAAGAAATGAGCAACATGACCACAATTTTTCAACGAATTTAACTTTCAGAAAGCACATTTTATCGTTTTATAAAATCCTTAGGTACGCTAAGTTTAGTGTGGCTGATGTTTTCAATGTAATTTATTTTAATTATACTTATTCAAAGCAATGTTTACTAACGAGAAAAGTACCAACTCATCTAAAATAATAATTTCCATTTTCAAATTTCAAACAAACAAATTGTATTTGTCTTGTTTATTTTGCACAATAAAGAGTTTACATACATACATACATACATAATTACATACAACTATCTCGACGTTGACCTGTTTCAGTAGGAAGTGACACTTCCTAAAAATTACTTTACCAAAACTACAAAGTAACTAAACAAATTGTAGTTAAATTAAATGACTGTTTTACGACGATGGTAACTGACGTTAGTCCCTACTGCCTCGTTACTACGAACTAAAGCAATGATCAGCATAATTAGTGAAGGAAAATCGACTATACACATAAACATAAGCATAAGCATAAGTATGCAGGTACACAATAGTGAACAACGAAGTACTTAACTGTAATATCGTTTTTTTTATTAAATGAAGCTCGCGTAACGAAGTGGGAACAGTAGGCACGGGTGAGAACAAAACGACGTTCCCGCCGCGAGCGCTTGTAGTCGTGGTTGAGTGCTAGCGAAGTGCGTTTCTCTAGGGATTTTTTTCATATTTACGTGTAAAAATGGTGAAATGTGCAGTTCAATCTTGCAAAAACGATAAGTACACGGAAACACACGAAATTTAAATCCAGTATCACATTTCATCGGTAAGTCGATTATTATACTTATTTTTATGAAAACAAGTCCGGCATCTAGGGGGTGAGGGAGGCATGGAAGGCGGGCACGCACAGACTTGCCCCCGCACCGCGCTCCCGTCGCGTGTTTTTAGATATGTGACACGAGCAACGCCGTATAGTCGATATAATGTTTGCTAGAAGAACTACGTATTATAACATATTTAATTTTGTGTAAGTTTAATACTTAAAATGTAATAATCATTTATTATCAATAATTTTGTATTGTGTTTTGTACTTTCTAATATTTTTGCTAGTTTAGACATATTTTAAGTTTAAGCTTTAACACTTTCGCATTAAAAATATTAGAAAGTAGGTATATCGTACGAAACACGATACAAAATTATGCTACTATTTCTTACTAATATTATAAATGCGACAGTTTGTGACGATGTGGATGTGACGATGTGAGTGTTCCTTCTTCACGCTAAAATGACTGGACGGATTTAGATAAAATTTGAAACGAAGATAGCTGGTACCCTAGAATGAAACATAGGCTACTTTTTTTCCTGGAAAATTGCATAGTTCCCGCGGGTTAGCGATAAACATGTTAAAGGTCGTAGCTGCCTAGAGCTGCAATGCGACGTATAAATTGTTGTAGAACTTGAACGTGTGCCGTTCTCAGAGACGTCAGTTAATATCTTTTAACTCACCTGCCTTCGATGTGCACTAAGCAATTTGAGTAATACGCGCGCTCTATAGTACTGTAATATATACTCTAAGGTAAGATAGTTTTACATACACATACATACATATCGTCACGCCTCTTTCCCACAGGGGTAGGCAGAGACTACTTAAGATAGTTTTTATCTCGGAAAATAGCATAGTTCTCGCGGGATAGCGATAAGCGTATTCTACGCAGACGGAGTCGCGGGTAACAGCCAGTAACACAATATTTTCAATAAATTTTACTTTATTTGTACATTTAACAACAGAGTTTATAATACAAAGATCTTTACAAAATGTCAAAAACAACTATTTTATCAGTATTTATTTACCATAATAATCAAGAAGCTTAATACAAAGATTTAATTATTAGTTGAACTATTTTTCTTTCATCCACCATTCTTGTCGCTGTAGTGAGTCTCGTGCTTTGAAACAAAAACTTTGCAGCCTTGTATAACAAATAACTATCATTGGCACCATTATATTGGAGCTTAGTACAAACAAAGAACTTATTATTTTAAATGTAAAAATCATCTTTATTAGCAATATGTATAAATTTCATGTAACGGAGCTTAATATAAAGATTAGACTCTAGTTACAAAATGTAAAAAAAACACTTACTTAGCACCATATAGCTTAGTACAAAGACCTATTTCTTCTAAAATGATGTAAAACATTACTTGATTAGCAACTTTATATAAAGGAGCTTAATGTAAAAATCTAAATCTTGTTACAAAATTTATAAAACAACTTTTTTAACTCCATATAATTGTAATTTTTACAAACATCAATTTTTCTTACATAGTAATGTAAAAAACACCTTAATTAAGACAACCGAGGAAATTACGGGCACAAGAGGCATTTCATCTAAGTTCTCTAGGTTGGCAACGCATCTGCAATCCCTTCGGGGTTGCGGGTGTCTATGGGCAGTGGTGATCGCTTACCATCAGGTGACCCACTTGCTCGTTTGCCTTCCATTTCACATAAAAAAAAAATTAGCACCGTAAATATTATGGGGCTTAACACAGAACATGCAGTTTTTGTTACAAATTGTAAAAAAATATTTTATTAAGTACTAAACTAAATCGTCTCCGTAGAGCGAAAAGTCACCAAATCGCATCGCATAAATTGCCAAAATTCAGATTAAAGTAAAAATAATTAAATTAAATTAAATTTTGGCAATTTTGCGATTTGGTGACTTCTCGCTCTACGGAGACGAAATATTGAAGCCTATTACAAAGATCTAATTCTTGTTACAATATTTTTTAAACATCTATTTTATGCACCACATATATATTGGAGGTTAATACAAAGGTCGAATTCGTATTACATAATGTAGCAAAAATAATTAGTCATCGTGTGATTAGAGCTTGATTTTGTAGACAAAATATAAGAAAGGGGTGTGCCTTGTAAACGAGTGTCACGTCGATTATCCAGAGACTAAGGAGTTAAATTAAGAGTTTTTAATGATTCACGGTTAAGTTCATTCGAACTGTATCGAAATATCGGGAGCTCAATAAAGGTAATCGCGGTTCACATCCCGTTTATAATATTTCGAAGGAGTTAAATTAACATGAACCTTAGAACATATTTTGTTGCATTTGAAAGACCAGTCTAAGAAAGAAGCTAACCCATTTGATGGATTGTGCGGCTAAATACAACTTACAAACAACCAACACTACGATTGGTTCGTATGTATAGGTAGCAAAACAATGCGATACAGGAGAAAAGATTGCAGAGCGAGTTGAACTGGAAGCGAAGCTTACTAAAAGCACAACCAAAGCAGCGTTATAATATTACTAGTACGGAACCCAGCTACGCGAGCTTAACTCACACTTGACAGTTTCTTATAATGGATGTATTCTCACTAGATCTTATTATTTCTAAGATCTTTAAATCTAATTCTCACTATGATCTTATACAATATTTGAAATATTGCATAAGCATAAGCGTAATTAAGAGTAAACGGAATGGTAACATTTAGCAGGAGCTTGTAGTACTTGTCTATTATGAAAGGAGAATAGTATATTCTGTCAAAAAAGTCATGACATTAAAAAGTGGCAATACTGTAGTCTCGTCCCGTTTCCTTATACTAATAGATTAGGAAGGGACGACACTACAAACAGTATTGCCACTTTTTAATTTCATGACTTTATAGACAGAATATAATTTAATTTGCCATTATGGTTTAACAATTTAAAATATTTATTACTAAAACATTTAAAGGCATTTATACATAATCTATTTCCCTTAAAGCTATGATTCACATTCAGGTTTAAGCCTCTTATACATATTTTTTTAATCAGGCATTACCTTGCGGAGGTCCAAAATAATTGTCAAAAAACAATACAATGTAACTTGCTACTCATTTACCGCTACCACAAGCGGAGCAGCAAAGTCAATCTTATTTGTTCATTTTATGAAAAATACTAGTCAAATCTTTGTTTTAATAATAATAATAGCTTTTATTTCCGACCAACACTGTCTGTGTCTCGTAAAGCCAAATATAAATGTGAATAAGAAAGGCAAAGTAATGTTATTCTATCTTAGGCTTCATAAGCGTTTAATAATATAGGGAAGATTTTTTTTATCACGGATACTATAAGTCCTAAACGGTATTTCAGAGGGAAAAAGTGGAAGTATTTTCCTATAATCTAAGAAAGTAATTAATTAACAAATTAAAAACTTATCGCTGAATATACCTTAAAAATTTATACCCGTATCTTCCAGAAATTGGTTAAGTAAATAGTAACCAAAATTTAATATTAATCAAACAACTATTGTTTCTAGACCAGGCGCCATATAGTAGTAAATATAATTATACAAAATGTGCAATTGATTGCATATTGATTTAATATTATTTATCAAAAAGAGATAGAGATAGAGACGCACATATATTTACTCACACACATTCGATACACTTAGAGAACAATCAGTACATATATGAAGAAAAAACAATGCGACACTGATTATACTCATGATTTTTCATTTGTGGCACCCCTAGTTCTAGCTCCAGAGTCCGCTCTATGTGGCTAGACAATTAATGCCATGACAACAGTATAAAATTGTATGGATTTGACACAAGCCTACGAAAAACCGCGTGATACAGCGGAAAAAATACTACTGGTAAGCGTATGTCGACATAGAAACGCTTCGGAGCGCATGTCACATGTCTAGCCACGCTGTTAGGTTGGGCCTGCCAAGCAAGTGTCGGTAGAGTCAGTAATGCCATGACAGGGACATTGTATGAAACGCCTTTCAAAGGCGGCGACATAATTATCATAGATTTTGCCATAAGAGTAAATAAGAACTCTGTTATTATTTATTCTTATGGTTTTGGTTATCTTAACCACTCTTAACTAAATTTTAGAACAAAAACCCAAAGTTTGCCATAACAAAAAAAGCAGACACAATTTGACGTGCTCTTTATATGGTCAGATCAGATTTCATTTTGAAATTTCTTTAAAAAGTAATTTATTCATTAATTGATTGAATCACGCCTTTTACTTTATCGAGAGCCGTATTAATGAGAGTGGAGAGTGGTAGTGGAGAATCAAAGTATGTTTTTTGTTCATTAATGTACCTACCTACCAAATAACATGATTACATTGATTTCACAACACTCGAAAAATATTATAGTTGATTTCCAAACCTATTTTATATCCATATTTTTTAATTAAGTAAATTAAAACTTGACGTTATTTTCGCGGAACTTTATTTCTTTCATCTCATTGTTTTCCACTAGTTCACTGATTTCCGAATCTTTAACTTGGTTCAAAGTATTATTCTCGGCTTCATTATAAATATCACCTCGTAAATTAATCTGTATATCTTTTAAACTCTCTCCTTTTGTTTCAGGGACCAAAAATATAGCAAACAGACCTCCCGCGATGGAAAAACTGGTAAATACTGTAAATGCTCCGAAAAACCCTGCACAGTTTACGACTCCTTGGTACCCCCTTGCCATACCGAAACCTAACGCGCCTCCAAAAATGTTAAGTGACGACATGGCATTAGCTTTCACGTTCATAGGGAAAATCTCACCTGGTATCAGCCTAAACATAGCCAAATACCCTAAATTAGATATGATATCAGCTCCAATGAAGGCAGCCAAAAGTACGTAACTGAATGCTATGGGCACTTGCTGATATACGTGAATAACTTCAACAAAAAGAAAATACACGCTAATAATTGCCAGACATAGTCCACTGCCGAAGAAAGAGTAGTATAGCGACGGTCGATGTGGCACCCGGTCCGCTATTATTGTAGATATTATACCTGAAAAAAGAAAGGGTAATAATTAATAATAAAGAAAATCTTCCTCACCCCCTAGGTAGTTTTAAAAATCTTTTCTTATGCAGCTTTCTTTACATACATTCTATTACACTATATTAATCACGTCATTTTCTTGCTCACTATAAAACTAAAGATATCCATCATTTCGTCGTGTCGTACATATATGTAAGACTACTTTTTTTTCAAGACTGTCAAAATCAAATTTATAAACACCCCTGTATTCTGGCATTGATATTGCCATTACTTTTTGTAGTGAAAACGTCTTTAGCGATGGTTAGCGCTTTTTGGGATGGGTAAAAAAATGATAATTTCGCGACAGACATAAGACGAACGGAGAGTTTAAGTACCAGAATGTCAGGATCCTCTAAGTCTTAGAGTCTAAGAGCCTATTTTGAAATACGAATGAATCGCGTTCGATTTTTGAAGTGTTTTTTGTTGAGTCGTGGAGCAAAAGTACTAGGGCATCAGCACATTGTTAGAGGTCTGTCAATATAGATAATACGTACGTTTTTTTTTGTAAGTGGCCAGTACGGTACGCGTATTGAGCATCATTATTAAAATCTAACCTAAGCTGCTGTTTTCACTTTTGCCGGCAGACCCGTCTCTTTTTTTATTTAGATATTGAGCTTGGTTCTTTCTTTGGATGCAGGGCCATCACTAACATCACTTGCTATTTACTAAAAGTCGTATCTAATATTTTTTTATTAAATCATTAAAATTAAACTAGGTACGCTATTATATGCCGAGACATTGAAATTATTGTCTTAAAGTAATCTGCTTTAAGAAAAAGAAACTGCTAAAAAAACTCTGGACAACACATACATTTCTTTTGTTTTTAATGTTCCATACACAAAGGGTGCTAATGCTAACAAAGCTCAAATTACTAAGTCGGGTCTTAATGTCTCGAACAATAATGGCGTTTGATGGATAGTATAATAACGTATACATATATATTTCTAACGGGTTAACATCTCTTTCTTCTATTGGGTTAACCTTAAAAAAAGTACTTGCATGTAACAAACTGGGCAACGCTGAAAACTGTTATGACAGTCTTATAATCCAAATTCGATTTGCTCTCGGTGATTATCGTGCCCAAGTATTGTCGTATCACTGTCACTCCTGTCATTGTCTTCATAAAATGCAAACCTGAAACGAATTTTGAAAAAACGGTTGAATTTCATTAAACAGCGGAATGGGCAAGTTTCTAAAACTATCATTGATGTCAATTATGCAGTTTTGTATTTACGATATTTAAATTCCATTAGCGAAAAGGTTGGATAGCGATGACAAAAGCAAAAGACTTAAGTATTATATTATGTAGCTAGTAGTAGTAGTAGTGTTGTGTAGTATTATATTATAGCTGTTTATTGAGCTAGTTGGTAGCTTGCTCGCATAACGTATCACCATTACGATATAGCCAGGAAATGCCTCCACATACGTGAGTCCATGCCGCGGGGGAGTTACTTACATAGTTATATTTGTTAGTTTCTCTTTTATATTTTATTATTATTATTATAATTTAGTTTAAGATTTTTTGTCATCATTTTCTTTTTCCATTATACCTACACAACTATAGTCGCTATCAAAAACAAAGTATTAGTTACCCCAAATTTTTAGTGCAGCCCGTATTAATTTCTCTGACACGTATTCGGAAGGATTCTACGTTAGAAATATTCAAAGCTAAGAAGCTCATGAACTTACTTTTGTACTAACATAATTATACTTCAAGCAGCGACTATTTCAGTCTATCATTACCATTTATTCTCCTGAAAAATAACATGCTCTGCTTATGTCATGGAAGCAATAGACAGGTAATGGATCTATTTACCTGCTGCAGCGATGATGGCTTTGCGGTACTGTCTCTTGGTGAACAGTTCTTTGTATGAAGTCGAGTACCGCATCTCGCTTGACACGCTGTTCCGAAGGCTTTTCAATTCATCTTCCAGCTCCTGCAATACCAATAATAAACACAGTTTTACAATCTTTCCATTTTCCTGTCTTAATTGGGAACTTTAGGAACTTCTTTGAAGTTTATTTTAGGTTCTCCTAGGTTCGTCACTGTAATGGTTACTAGGTAACACGAACATTGATATTTACAAATGTGATTAGCCTCTGCCGGCGACTTCATCTGTGAATTAATAGAATAAACGCTATAATTTCATCCAAATGCGGGCCCACACTCACACACCCACCGCTTTGTTCTAGCTACATTTTTGGAAAAATTCCCGAGCGAGTGATCGGAGAAAACAAAAGCTAATCGTGAAAATCAAATTTTGAACTTAGTTCGGTTAGTTAGGTCAAGAGTTCCCGAAACCGACGAGCATGTATGAAGAGATTGATGAATGTGGATGAAGCGAAAGAGGTATGTCAGGATCGTAGCAAGTGGAACCAGGGCGCGGGCTAGCCCCAACCTCATTCTTAGCACTGTGACGGCTAGGTACGACTCCCCTATTTTGCGGCAGTATGAGCGTCTTATGGCGGCTACGCAATGAAATATTTGTTATGTTTTACTAACGTACCTAGTTAATAAGTCTTATATATATTGTTACTAACAAATCTGGACCATTAATGTAAGTAGTCTGAAATAAAATTAATTTGATTTTGATTTGATTTGGAACAAAGTAGTCTCTGCCTACCCCTGTGGGAAAGAGGCGTGACGATATGTACGTATGTATATGAACTTAGTTTTTTTTTCAGGCGGCCAGTTCACCACCATGTTGCACAGTTCAAAAGTTTTGTTTCTTTATTCCACATGACCACATGAGACTAAGTTTAAGCAGTGTTTTTATAAACCTGTGGTTTATTCAATTATTATTGACATAAGTTTTGCTTTCGAACTCACCTTTTCAACTTTATAGCGTCGAATTCTCATTATTTCTTTTTTCGCGGCATCCACCCGGTTTTCCTTCAAATAGTAATACGGAGATTCGGGTATCCAGAAGCACGCTACGAAGAATATAATTGGCAACGCCAACAGCATGTAATTGAGGCATTCGTAGGACACGTAATTGCCTATATTTGACACCATAAGGACTCCCAGATTGAAAATGATATTCGTGAAAACTGAAAGAGTCGCTCGAATTTCTTTATCCGCTATCTCGTTTAAGTAAATGTTCATCACCTGGAAAAGAGAATTCGAGGGGATTTTATTTTAAATACATATTTATTTTTAAATTAAATACAATATACATAGATTTTAAATGACATTATACATGATAAGATTATTAACATTGCAAACAAAGTAAAATATCCATGCAAAATTTTATTTTAAAAAATGTCAAACAATATTTTCTTTTGTTAAAATTTGTTTTACAGTTACGTTTTTGCAGACTGCGTTTTTTGTTGAATGAACTTGCAGTGTTGTCTGATGGTAAATGCCAGTATAAAAAAAGAAATATAACGATAAAATTCTCACATAGCAACAAAATGTTATTTTTGTTAAGTATGTGTATTTTTGTCACTTCTGCAATTTCAAACGAGTGCGATTTTGAACGTTACATTTCAAATCTAAAAAAAGGTATGCATAGAAGTGGGTGGCATTCAACTTACAAAATTTGGCCTAAACAAACCAACTGACATTTCAGCTTATTTAATTAAAAGTTTGATAAGCTCACGTAGTCATAACCATAAACTGTATAACTTATAAATATTAACTAAAGTAACTGTCTGTCGAGATTAAGTCGTTTATTATGTAATTCCTCTGTGGCAAAGACATATGTTACGTTTATAGTGACGTAATATCAAACTTGGTCTATTTAAAGTGCTTGCTCTAGAGCAAAACTACAAGGATGGTAATATATGTATAGTTGGCCCCGTGTCAGCCAGAGTGTGAACTAAATGAAGGAAAACTTTGCTAGTTTTTGTCGCTTTTAGTTAATTTTTTGGATACATTTCTGCCTATACCTAGTTTTTGGAAGAATGCTTACCGTGGAAACGAGTCCTGTTCCAATGCCCCACAAGAATCTTGCTACGTATAAAAACCATGACTTCGAGCCGAATGAGAGCAACAACTGTAATAAAGAATAAATCAACATTACCTAAGTATTTTCGTACTCAATCTTGTAACCGATTCGTTTTAACTCAACTTCAAAAGAGAATAAATGCCTTCTTTCTTTCTTTCTTTCTTTCTAACTTAGGCAACACATTCATTAAATAAAGTTCATAAATTGTACCTAAATTTTCCTTTCCTTTTTTACGGTTATCCCGTAATTTTATTTTCCTGCTATGACATTACTAATAACGCATGAAAAATCTTATAAAAGTATGTATGTATGTATGTATGTATGTACTTACACCCTTTATTGCACATAATAAAAATTAAAAAATACAGAAATACACAGAAAATAGTACAAAGGCGAACTTATCCCTAAGAAGGGATCTCTTCCAGCTAACCTGGTACAGAAAGGAATAGTTTACAAAAAGGCAAGCAGTCATATTATGCGCAAATATCTAAGTGAAAGTATTAACAATAATAAATTAACAACTAAAGTACGAGTATAACTACTATAGTGTAGCTACTTAAAACCATACTAAAATAATACATAAATACATAAACAACGGAATAAAATTTGAACAATATCATGTATAAACTTAATAAACACTATTGAATATCAAATAACATAAATACTTAAACTAAAATGCAATATGAAAAGGCAACTACCGCCTCAAGTACCAGTGTCTAGCCACAACTTCCTCCCTCAACGTCAGGGGCAACTCGTTCCACAGCTTGACGGAGCGGATTGTGAAAGATTTGGCATATGAACGTGCCTTGTTAGGCGGAAAGGCAAGTGTGAGGTTGGAGCTCGACCGCAAACGGTCCCCACTTCCAGTGGCCAAGTAGCCAAATTTTTCACACAGGTAAGAAGGAGAAGGACAAAACAACATTGAAAAGAACATTGTAAAGGAGGCACAGGGTATGCATGTCTCTGCGACGTCGAATAGGCAGCCAGTTAAGCTGCTCGCGAAAGTGGGAGACATGATCATACTTGCGCAGACCATAAATGTACCTAATGCACACATTTTGAAGGCGTTCTAGTTTGTCAAGCAGACCCTCCGTCAAGTCAAGGGAAGCAATATCACCATAATCAAGGAGGGGTAAGAGAAGAGAACGTAATGCTAAGACCGGGAAAGAAACCCCGTTCCTAATCATTCCATGATGCGTGCGAGCAGTTAGGGTCCGCATGTACTTATTCCAGTAAGAGTTATTTTAAATTCCTTGAGATGTCACTGTAAGCAGTCAAAATGTTTAATATAATCGGAAATTTTGAAGGTGTCCACGTAACAGTTTTTTTTTTCTTCAATTTTATTATTTTTGTAACTAAGCGCCATATACGAGCGAGTGACTCCAAACTTTACAGTACATCCAGGTTTAGATATTCTTATTAATTGCAAATAGCAACAAAATTTTCACAATTATGTATAATCAGTAGGTAGGTAGTTTGATTTATCTTAAATTAAAAAGTGTTCCTCAGAAGCCCCAGTCAATCAATTTTAATAAATTTGTTTATTGCTCCTCACCTCAGTCAAAAGTGCTTTTCAGGATCCCTAAAACGAAATTAAAGAATCTGTTTGTTGTTCTTCGGATATGCTTCTCAGGAGCCGCAAATTTAAAATTTAATGAATTTGTTTGTTACTCCTCAGAACTATGTAAGTGCTTCTCAGGAACACTAATTAATTTTTAATTAATTAGTTCGTTGCTCCTCAGAAGCGAGTTATAATATTTCTTTGACTCAACACTTACCGTCCCAAATGCAAAGGGCAAGGCACCAATCAACAAAGTAGCGCGCCGGCCGAGCCGATCCGCCATGAAACTTATCATCATGCTGCCAACGATATGCCCAGGTGCATTCATCCCCATTATCCACGCTAATTCATTCTGCAAAGAGACATTAATAGTAGATTGTACACCGAGGGGATAAAGCACTGTATTATGTCACGGGCGCGATATTGAATCCTGAGCGCAGCGAAGGACTCTAGATTTAACTCCCGAGCGTAGCGAGTGAATTAAGATGAGTCCTGAGAGGAGCGAAGAATTTAAGCGCACCCAAGACATAAACAGTTTTATCCCCGAGGAGTATACTCTACTTTTTTCACCTTTTGCGAGACAATAAAAACCAAGGCAACTAGAAAAAGAATTTAATTAAAACAACAGTAAAACAGAATTAAAAGCAAAAAATTATATTTGAGACATTGGTCCAGTTGTGTAATGATAAGTAATATTTTTATTTGGAATCTTAGCAGTTAACTATAATTACTTACAGCGTCAGCAAAGGCTCGCGGCTTTTGTTTTATTTGAAATTTGTTTCGGTGGTGGTGGTCGTCGTGGTGGTGGCGCTGCGGCTGGTGGCATGGCCATCTCGATTTTCGGAGCCGTGCGCTTTTTACGAAATTAGACTTTAAGTGTATAACAATAAGAACTAAGAGAAGTGAGATTCATATTACTAACCGGCGGGTTATAATGAAATTCAGTACAATATTACTACCCGGCTAGAGCCAAGGGCTATAATGAGTTACTTTGAGTAAGGTTTACATGATATAAATATAATTAGCCATTGTCGAGCAGGTGGTGTGAAAATAATATTTAATGTCGTGTCTGAAAAATTCGTCTAATTGACGGGATTGACTAATCATACATTAAATACTTCTGCTAGTTTGACAAATTCATAAAAGTGTTTCACCACTTTCTAATGGTGTACGTTCGAGTGACTTGATGCCAATAATCGGTCCCTAGATTAGGTACAATTTTGACCAAGAGGGCTCTTGTTTTTTTTAATAGGCGTTGATGAATTCACTAACGGTTTATGTTTTCAAGTGATCGAGACTTTTGCCTTAAGTGACACTAAAAAAGTTATAGATTTATGGGATATCGTCGAACATTCTTGAAGTTCACAGTTGTACGTTACTTTGTTATAAGAATGTTTATAGTAGGCAGGCAGCGCTTAATTTTAGTAAGAAATCTGAGAGTTTGTTGATTTTTGAAACGCGATACGCTAAGGTGCTACTTGCAAGCAATAGAACTATACAAGAGCAAAAACTTCGCGAATTCCGATCTCGATCGTACCTATTACGTGAACTTTGACTTTGTCTTTCTGTTAAAAGCTATTTCACTTACTTTTTTTTACTCTCTTCCTGACACTTTAAAGATTATTTGGGCTTTTATCTCGGCAAATATAGTGTTATTTACGGTCAGCCAAATAAGTGTTCGATCACTTTTCGTCCAACTTCCTATTAAATGAATATGTCACTAAAGCCGAACTGAAAGTTGACATACCATATTTGCAATTTAATGTAGTTTATTTCTGTCATTGAAAGTTTTATTACATCAAGCGCTGCGGGTGTCTATGGACGTGGTGATCATTTAACATCAGGTGACCCACTAGTTCGCTTGTCTGGCCTCTCTAACATAAAAAAAATCTTTGATAGTTTCAGAAATAAATTGAAAAAACCTCAGATTGGGACGCGTATTGAGTGACAAGAAGGAAGGGGCGGAAGAGGGGTCTGACACCGGGCCAAATCGTGGCGGGGTATTAATTAGTCTAAAAAAAACCCGGTGGCAAATAGTTTCACGAAATGCTGTTAACCGTGAAAAGCAGAGGCTTTTTAAGAATTGACCACTCCTCTAAAGAACTTCCCAAACTTATTTAGTCCGCGCCGCTTTTATAAGTCTAATCTTTTGTCTTTACGCCCTATCCCAACTAGTTAGTCAAAATAGGAACGTAGGTAAATAGTCGGAAGAAATAGATATTCTTTTCCACATTTGCGGTTTTTTCCTAAACGCCCCTATCTTCTCTAATAGTACCAGAATGTATTGTATATGTTGTGATACAACTTAGGTATTGATTTTGTAACATTATACATTGCTACATGCAAATGTTTACTTAGTTTAAGTTATTCAACTTATTTTAGGTTAGCTTTAAGCTGTTGCCCGCGGCTTCGACCGCACAGAATTAAAATAGGTATGCATCCCAAGTTCCCAATCAACTTTGACTTTTCCCGATACCTTCAGCAATTATAGTTTATTTCAACCAAGAACCCCGCGGGAAAATTACGTTGCAGTAGTTTTTTAGTTTATCACGTACAAACAGACGCGTCGAAGGATTTTGTAACATAATATGTAGTCTTTTTGACTTCGCAATAAATATCTATCTACCTTTCTACAGATAGATATCTAAGAATGGTAAAGAAGATCAATGGCACTCGCTCCTCTTTACCCAACTAGTCGCCGTAACGAACAGGAGCATTACCATGATAAGACGTCATGCGGTTCAATTCCGACTCAGTTCAAGTTTAAGCTGTCATTTTTAGTATGGATCTGAAAGCGAGCGAACCTAAACTGAATCAGAATTAAATCGCATTAAGACGTCATGGCAAGGCCCAAGCTAAACGTGACGAGTAGAAGGCCAGACCACCTGTGGCCATACATTATAATTACGACGGAGGGGCGTTGATTTGTGGTGGCCGCACATTCACTGCAAAAATCGGCAAACTCAGTCACATGGGGGTACATTAATAGCAATAAATGAGTTTGAGTTTTAACGACATTCTCAATTTAGGAACCAGTCGCTGTAGCCGGACACAGCTATGCAGATGATGACTTTCTGCGGCACATCAGAACGCCGCGACGCACATTTTAGGCACCTTTGAACTAGAGACTCACTTTTGTTATCTGAATTGCAGTCTCGTTTCTAGTAAACTTCGGTATAACGGGGGTCGGCCAGGCAGCTGATGCACCCACAGTGAACGATGCCAATGACACTACAAACAAGCATATACAAATAATGTAACTCTATGTTATTACAATTTTAGCAAACAAAGACGTGACAACTGAAAAAAATACAACCGAATTGAGAACCTCCTTTTTTTGAAGTCGGTTAAAAAACAGCTTAATAGTCGATTTCTATCTCGGTCGCTAAACATAATAAATAACTCGCAGCCCCCAATTTTAAGGGTATTCCTACATTTGACGGAAGTTAAGGCAGATAAAGGTTGAGGTGTTTAAAAAATAAGACTCGACTGTAAAAACGTAAAACTTAACTGTAGGTATAGATGAAAATCAAGACCTGAAACACCTACGATAAAACTGTGTTTGAATTTAAATGGAATGAGTCATAATAAAATTTCAGTAGGAGGAGACGATCCTTTTTTAACAATGTGTATTTACATAATTTTGATTTGTCCCCACCCTGTTGTAATTTTATTTAATAAATTTGATTTTAATTCAATCGTGACTGGATTGCAGGAGTTTCAGGGCCTGTTTTTAGGGTTCCGTACCTCAAAAGGAAAAAACGGAACCCTTATAGGATCACTTTGTTGTCCGTCCGTTCGTCCGTCCGTCCGTCCGTCTGTCAAGACCCTTTTTCTCAGGAACGCGTGGAGGTATCAAGCTGAAATTTATATCAAATACTCAAGTTTACTGCCCCTTAGAGCTGTGAAAAAATCAAACTTCTAAGCCAACGTAATCAAAAGATACAGCCATTTATGCCGCAAATTTCCGCAACTCTCAAGGGAATCAAAAGCTACAGGGTACTTCCCGTGAACGCAGAATCTTGAAATTTGGTATGAAGGTAGGTCTTATAGCACAGATTAAGGAATAATTGCGAAAACCTTAAATATGTAAGTATGTCTGTATATATATATCAGTGATCAATATAAAGTGACCCCACACTGCGTACATTTTGCTTTGTTTATAGATATTTATAGATAATGATACGGAACCCTCGGTGCGCGATTCCGACTCGCACTTGGCCGTTTTTTTTTTCTATGATATCCTTATCATCATTGTATGAAATGTAATTTTTTTTTATTTATTTTAACTACAAAAATAACAAAAGACAAAACCATAAGAAACTTTTAAAAAGTTATTGAAAAATCTTCAAAGCTTACCAGATAACGTGACTAAGTACTGCACCTTCCGGGCCTCATGCTTCTTCATTATGTCCTTCA
This sequence comes from Pandemis heparana, assembly GCA_963854515.1. Classification (NCBI taxonomy): domain Eukaryota; kingdom Metazoa; phylum Arthropoda; class Insecta; order Lepidoptera; family Tortricidae; genus Pandemis; species Pandemis heparana. The sequence continues at coordinate 11,314,013 of OY978013.1, read as the reverse complement.
TAATTTAACCACTTGGTAGTAATTATAAAGATGTTGTGATACTATTTCTGTTCAGTACGTAATCTGCAACAATTAGGAATTTAAATTCTAAAAATCTGTTGAAACGTTACCTGTTATTAAGCTATCAATGAAAACGCAAATGCTAATACCGGGTCTACACAAAAACTCATAAAATTAAACTTCCTAATTTGAAAACGGATGACACTAATAGATATACGCATAAAATTAAATTGGCATAAATTTGTTTTTAACTTAATGCTAATTTGCATAAATATAATAATAATCGTAACGTTAACCACAGTTCCTGTTACTTTGTTAAAAAAGGTCGCAGGTGTATTGAAATAGCGTGTCTTCGCAAAAGTGAAATATTATTTATTCTGTGCGCCAGAACCGTCTGTGACCACGGAACGATACACAGATAAATATAAATATATATAATAAGTGGTATAATGTATATAATAGGTGGACTTTAACGGACACATATTAACGAAATAAGTTAGGTTTATTCGGCCTAAGCAAAAAAGTTAATTAAAAAAAAAGTAAAAGTTAGTTTTTTGTTTGTTTTATACTACAGTTCCATAAAAATCAGTTAACCCAAATTTTCATATCAAAATAGTCCTTTTTTACCGACTGTACTTGAATTGTCATCTACCCCTATATACCAAATTTCAAATAAAACGGACCAACCGTTGAAGAGTTCCCTCCTGCGGAGATAACCACGGCTGGGCCAACAGAATTTCATTTTCAGATTATTATAATAATGTCACCAGATTTACATACTCGTAAGTATGTACACCAAAATATCAATATCAGGTCAATCCGACCGTACGAAGCGGTTAAAATTTACTTACCTATATGATTTGACCCGAACATGCATAATAGTACATTGTGCACCGAGGGCGGTAAGAAGGGGATTGCTAACGAGTTTGTAATCCCCTTACTACCCGTGATACACACAATGTTTTTCATTACATTTGCGAGAAAATAAAAATAAATAAAAAAAAAACAAGCTCAGAACCACAAAATTATCCGAAAACGACACTCATCAACATTTTTGTACCAATAGTGTGAAAATATAGTCCGTCATCTTGGATCCAAAAAAATGCCAAAATCGGTCTCAGAATCACTAAATTACTGGAAAACGACACCCATCAACATTTTAGTGTCAATATATAGTGTCAAAATGTCATCCGCCATCTTGGATCCAAAAAATTATGCCAAAATCGGTCTCAGAATCACCAAATTACTCGAAAACGACACCTCTCAACATTTTAGTGTCAATATATAGTGTCAAAATGTCATCCGCCATCTTGGATCCAAAAAATTATGCCAAAATCGGTCTCAGAATCACCAAATTACTCGAAAACGACACCCATCAACATTTTAGTGTCAATTGTGTGAAAATGTCATCCGCCATCTTGGATCCAAAAAATTATGCCTAAATTGGTCTCAGAATCACCAAATTACTCGAAAACGACACCCATCAACATTTTAGTGTCAATTGTGTCAAAATGTCATCCGCCATCTTGGATCCAAAAAATTATGCCTGAATTGGTCTCAGAATCACCAAATTACTCGAAAACGACACCCATCAAGATTTTAGTGTCAATAGTGTAAATATGTCGTCCGCCATCTTGGATCCAAAAAATTATGCCAAAATCGGTCTCAGAATCACCAAATTACTCGAAAACGACACCCATCAACATTTTAGTGTCAATTGTGTCAAAATGTCATCCGCCATCTTGGATCCAAAAAATTATGCCTAAATTGGTCTCAGAATCACCAAATTACTCGAAAACGACACCCATCAACATTTTAGTGTCAATTGTGTCAAAATGTCATCCGCCATCTTGGATCCAAAAAATTATGCCTAAATTGGTCTCAGAATCACCAAATTACTCGAAAACGACACCCATCAACATTTTAGTGTCAATAGTGTAAATATGTCGTCCGCCATCTTGGATCCAAAAAAATATGCCAAAATCGGGCTCAGAGCCACCAAATTACTCGAAAATGACACCCATCAACATTTTAGTGTCAATTGTGTCAAAATGTCATCCGCCATCTTGGACCCAAAAAATTATGCCAAAATCTGTCTCAGAATCACCAAATTACTCGAAAACGACACCCATCAACATTTTAGTGTCAATAGTGTAAAAAAGCCGTGGTAGCCTAGTGGTTTGACCTGTGGCCTCTCAAGCAGAGCGTCGTGGGTTCAAATCCCGGGCTCGCACCTCTGAGTTTTTCGGAATTTATGTGCGAAAATTGCATTTGTAATTTGCCATGAGCTTTTAGGTGAAGGAAAACATCGTGAGGAAACCTGCACACATCTGCGAAGAAATTCAATGGTGTGTGTTAAGTTCCCGATCCGCACTGGGCGCGCGTGGGAACTATAGCCCAAACCCTCCAATACACGGAGGAGGCCTATGCCATGAGGCACGCCGATATACGCGACAATTTAATAAAAAAATAATAATAATATAAATGAAAAAAACGACAACAACAACAACATGTACTTACTGAAATTGTAGCGAATTTGGAATAAAAAGGCTTATAAATAAGTGTAAATATGTCATCCGCCATCTTGGATCCAAAAAATTATGCCAAAATCGAGCTCAGAGCCACCAAATCACTCGAAAATGACACCCATCAACATTTTAGTGTCAATTGTGTCAAAATGTCATCCGCCATCTTGGATCCAAAAAATTATGCCAAAATCGGTCTCAGAATCACGAAATTACTCGAAAACGACACCCATCAACATTTAGTGTCAATAGGGTCAACATTTCATCCGCCATCTTGGATCCAAAAAATTATGCCAAAATCGGACTCAGATCCACCGAATTACTCGAAAATGACACCCGCCATCAATATTTTTAGTGTCAAAGTGTCTTCCGCCATCTTGGATCGTAATCAGTACTAGTCAAATTTAAAGTTTCATAAAATTGGTTCGTAGTTTTTTTAACATATTAATTAAACCTGGCTGATTTGAAACCTCCTTAGTCTGAAATGCGTACAATGAGTTCTTAATTTTAAAACTAAACTTTTCCTCCCGAGGGAATTATGAAAATCCATACAAAAATAATTCCCTCGGGAGTAAAATATTTGAAATTCCCGCGGGAGGTAAATCAGCCACTACGGCTCTATAAGCACGCGTGTTACAACACCCTTTACGAGCAAGTGTGATGAAAAAATTGCAAGCTACTAAAAAGCTTGTAAATATACCAAAGCCGAAAGGGCTGTCAGCTCAGCAACGCTATGCTAAGTAAAAACAAAAAGTTTTTTTTTTAATCTTTATTTACAAGCTTAGATCATTTAAAAACAAAAAGTTAAATAGTAGTTCAATGCAATGCCGGAAATTAAATTCAGAATCGCAACTCTACATCCACGTCTTTGTATTACAATACCTGCTAAGGCTTTTCTTATCTTTTCCGCGGACAACGACGTACATTTGTTGTTTATTTTGTTATTTTGATGCCGGTGAATGAATTGCTCGGATCTACTTTCAGAGAGCACGTGTTTTCACGCGAAGCGCGCGATCGTTACTGAGTGCGAGCGCGGGAACACACAAAGTGAGGTTAACCGATTAAATTTATGACGTCGCTTGGACGCAAACTCGAAAGCCGAGCCTATCTAAACTGCAAAATTTCCTAGAACTACGTTCGAAATTTCATACAAACTTACTTCAAAATAGAGAACTATCTCGATAACCTCGAGAATTGGCCAACGAAGTGTCAACGGGGCCTGTATTCTGGACGTCTATAGAGGTTGGTTTAGCCTAGCCTTTGCAATATTCCGTCTCGTTCTTGCATTCAGAAGCTGAACGTAAGAGTGGGATAGAATCAGCACGCGTATAACACAGACTGGCGGGAAAATCTCAAACAGAATCTTCTTTCAGTTTCAACAGTATTTAGTGAAACTATTTGGCACCGGATTTTTAATACCAATTTTAGCCCTCTGATCCCGATTCCGCCCGGTTTCGACCCCTCCCCCGCAGCTTTCTCTCATTTCCCGCCATTTCCCCTGTCCTGGACTGCATTTTTTTATTATTACTATTATTTTTTCTGAAAATGATTGAAGTAAAGAAAACTGACAGTGGCAAAAACAAACTACATAATAATATAGATACATAAAATTCTCTATTTTAAGTTCCACATTAGACAGCCGAACAAAGAATTAACGCTGAATTAGGTCTTAAAATTAATCCTTCGTCAAAACAATCCCATGTATTTCTAATCAATAAAGCCTTTTAGAGACGAAATCTACTCTGTCTCGAAAAGCAAAAATTCAAAAATGTAAAACAAATGATATCTTTTAAAAACTTAAACTGAATCTACTAAAACAACGAAGCAACCAAAGATGAAAAATGAAATACAACTTTTTATAAAAGTAATTTTAAAACACAATCTCTTGTTTATTTTATTTACCTATTCAATAGGTCCTATTGAGTAATTGAAAAATAATCCACGTACCTAATAAATACATAGGAATTAAAAAACACATTTAACACTAACTCAAAACAGTTTCCACATAAATTATTATTTTTTATACGCAAATAAATGTTTGTATAGCTACCCAAGCAGAACTGTTTTCCAGCTTCTGCTATCTTACTGTGACATACCTACTACAAACTACAAAGTATCCGTTTCCTGCTACTTTATCTGCATAGAAGGCGAAAATGTGATATTTGATATTTCAGGGCTGAAATCTCGAATGTTAATTTTATCTCTTTTTTCAGTAAAGAGATTGTAAAACAGTAACAAACAGCCAGAGGAACCATTTTACTAGGTATGTACTTCCCCTACGCGTTTTTATATTTTATTATGACCATAGTTAATGTGGATTGACTCGATTGGTCAATCGAAATAAATAAGTATTATTATGTATGTATGTAAAACTCTTTATTGTAAGTACATAAAACACATGAAAAAGAATATATATTATGTATGTATGTATAGCTCTTTATTGTACATAAAACACATGAAAAAGAATATATATTATGTATGTATGTATAACTCTTTATTGTACATAAAACACATTAATTTTACAGATAATGAGACAAATAGATGTACAAAGGCGAACTTATCCCTTAAAGGGATCTCTTCCGGTTAACCTTTGTTAAAGTTTATTATTATTATTGTATTAGCCTAATTGAATGTCCCACTGCTGGGCAAAGACCTCTTCTTTTTCCCACCACTCGTCCCGGTCGAGGGCACATGCTCCTGCCACTCTACTTGTTATGTACCTATAATAGGTATGCTTTGTGTATTTCCGGTCTAATCATTTCGCAGTATAACTACGTTGACTAATCAGTAATGTCAATAAGTTCATTGAATAAGTACAATATCACTGAATTAATTTAACTAAATAAAAAATAATCGCTAGCTGTATTTCGTGCTGTTACGAGTAGATAAGCGCAAAACTCGTGATCAAATGAAATGTTTTTTTAATCCATTCAATAAAGCCTAGGCAGGTTTTAATGTAGAGAAAACACGAGAAATTACGCATCATCATTTCAGCCAATTATACTTGCTTAAACAATGAAAATACAATAATACATTACATAATTATTTTAATTTAACTATTTGTTTCAAAATAATCACGCTATTTCTTCAAAAGTTCATCAGCTATATCGTTAAGGCCAGGATAATTATTGTACTGGTTCCTATAAAAACTAAATACCCACTCTCACAAAAGGGACACCTATATAACCCTCCAACTCTGATGACGTGTAGAAGTGAAATCGGTAACGCGTAAAAGACTGAAAGAGTTTCATTTCGAATACGAGTTTCTCCCTGAATTAAGTAATTGAGGGATCGAGTGTTATCTTGTAGAGCGGACTGGTAGATTCTTTAACACACGATCAAACAAATCCAAAAATAGGCAGCCAATTCTGAGTACTACGAACTCGATTAATATTCTTATTTTATGTCAGAACTATGGTAATCTGTACGTGATAAAAGTGATAATGATAACGAATTTAACCAAAAGGGAACCGAGCGTAATACGCGACCCAAATGACGACTGGGCTCAAGGTCCGTACACTAAATATAAATTATTTATGCATTATTATTATAGCATCCAATTAATAGTTTATAAGCCTTATCAAAGTCCAACACTCACTCAGAATGCGTAGTACACTCGGTACCCTCTTAACTTTTTACAGCATTCGTTAATAAGGAAAAATTACGTCTTAAAGTTCTAAAGTAAATATTCGGCTAATTGATTATATACTTTACGAGTAATATGAACTTTACGATGGCTGTAATAAAATAAAATAAAATAAAAATAAAAATAAAAAAGCCTTTTATTTCTTGCCAGATCACATTAAAAATTTAACAAATTACATTTCAAAATTATTATTTACATTGGTACTTTCTATTCAATTTTGCATTATTCTATTATTAGCATTTATAATGTTCATATGTTTTTACATCTGTTATAAAGATAATAATATTGTTAGTTAAAAATTTAATAAAATTCAAAGATTGTTAATAAATATAGTAGGTAATTATAATATTCTATTTGCTTGTGTGTGAGCAAGAACCCCTCTTCAGGTGAAGGCCTCCTCCAGAGATTGCCATATATTTCTGTCACTGGCTACCTGTAACCCAGTCTCGACCCGCCACATGTGCGACATCGTCATCCCACCGTGTTTGCGGCCTGCCTCTCTTTCTGTAGCCGGCTGGGCCTGGCCACAATGTGGCCCTTATAGTCCACCTATCGTCCGTCATTCTGGCCACATGACCTGCCCATCGCCACTTTAATTTCTGGGCATAACTAAGGGCATCGGTAATCCTCGTCTTCTCGCGGATTATTTTGTGAGGTATTTTCTGTAATTTATTGATTTTCAACATGCTCCTCTCCATACTTCTTTGACTTGTCTTGATTTTGTTTTTGTTTTGTTTGGCTGTAAATTATGGCTGTAAATTATGTCAATTCGAATAAATTAAAAGTTATTGTTACGGGAATCCCATCCACTTCACGACATGACGGTGTTGTCGATAAGTACTTAAATTTAAACGAATAGTTGACTTTTGACTGCCACGCTGTTCCACTTTGGTACTGAGGCTGGCCACTTCTTGAGTACCTAATTAATCTTGATTTCGCGGATCGAAATTAGCGTAGCGTATCTTTGGTAGGGAAGCAAGTACGCAGATGCAAATCCTCTCCGCCACGTTAACAGATGCTTAAAAAATTAAACAGCATCTGCCCTAAAATAACTTACATGTGTCATTGTTTACAATTGTTTAAAAATAGCATCATTTTTAAACCTTAATTCTTCGTTATTGAAATTATGTATATTAAAACTAATAATAAACAAAAACTCCACGAATACAGTAATTAAAATTAATATTAAATAATATTAAGATATGTAAAGCTTGAATAATTGCTTCGATTGATATTTTATGAATATTGAACTTTATTTACTTAATATTCATTCCTAAATTTTACATCCTATCGAATCATCGAAATTCATAATTATGTTGTAACTTTTTCGGGACTTTCAATTTGCAGACTAAAATCAAGAAGTTTACATTTTTTGGTCGCAAAGATCGCAGCAGACGTTGACAGTAGCTGCAAGGTGTTTAATAATTATCAAAGATCAAATACAAATGTTGAATGCTGTCTTAACAAACACATCCCAGTCAAGTCCTACAATCTACGTCTGGTAGAGTAGGTATAAATAATACTAATGTATGTATGTATGTATAACTCTTTATTGTACATAAAACACATTAATTTTACAGATAATGAGACAAATAGATGTACAAAGGCGAACTTATCCCTTAAAGGGATCTCTTCCAGTTAACCTTCGAACGATTGACAGGACAACAGAAATCAGAGACTAGACGAGACTAATAATTATAGTTATAACTATAAATTGAAGCATTCGCTGCTCTCCGTTTATTTGGGATTTTCCGTTCGCGACTAGGGCGGTGTGGACAAGATGCTCATAAGCACATAAATTGAAAACGATAAAAATTAATAAAGTGTCGACAGTTATATTTACTACCCATTGGCGCAAGGTCGTGCTATTCTCATCATTATAGTATAACAATTGCAGCCTTTTATACAAGAACTAGAGAATGAATCGCGGCCTAAATTTGTATTACAAAAATAAATACAACAAAAAAAATCTACTACTAAAAATTCTGAAATTAACAAATACCTATTAAAATCTGTCATGAGTAGGTAGATACACTATTAAATTCAACAGATATACAGAGCGCTTTATAATTTTGTTCAAGGTCTTTTCAAGGTATTCAGAGATAATCGCTTATAAGTGGCATCTGATTTTGGGCATGCTTTTAGCACAACTGGTAGGATGGAAAAGGTTACGTTCATAGACATATCTCAATGTCAAGTATTTGACGAGTGAGCGAGTCAGTATTATAATAAGATATTTTCGAGAATTAATCTTTTAATACATTGATTTGATCTTGATTTTTGTATTGGGCTATGAGGTGAAGGTAAACTTGATTAATATGTACAGAAATCTTGGCTAACTGCCTATATGTAAATTTTACCCACTTAAAATTTACCCACTGCAGTGTCGGTCGGTTTTGTTTCGAACTATTGCACGAAATCAAAAGTAAAACAGCATTTTCATAAACTTGGATTTATTCACAGCACATATTCAATCTTTATACAAAGATCTAGTTCTTGTAACAAAATGTAGAAAATTACAACTTAAGTACTTTGTCTCGTTTAAGATAATAATGGCTGTATCCGTACCGCCGAAACAAAACGAATTTATACTATCTGCAGCTTTGTCGTAGCGTCACAGTCGCAGCGACAGTATTGCTTTGCTCCTCCTTTTAGACAAAAGTAGAGCTGATTAAACCCAGTCAAGTCTCAATTTAATACTTCTTTCTGGTCTATAATTCGTTCACGATCCATAAAAATCATATTTGCGTATAAACTTTTCAAATCAGTTTACTTAAGTACAAAAATAACATTATTTATGATCTCATATTTACCTAGGTATGTACACTAATGCTTTTTAAACATCACTCGACTTTAGTTGTTTATGTAGAAAATGAAATTCTGATCTGTATCAAAATTCATCAAATCAAAATGCAATTGTATTTTTGTTGAGTAATGTATCCGTTTACATTGGGTCAGTTCATTGTTTTCAATACTTCCTCGAAACACGTTTGATTTTATTATATCTGATTTTAAAACCACCGTGGTTCTCCTCGTGTTAGTGAAACTTTTATCATTTTCAATCAAACCTTGGCGTTATTTTCGCGAATATTTATGTCTATCAACTCCTTGTTTTCAACAAATTTGTCATCTTCCGAATCTTTAACTGGGTTCAGGGTAGCATTCTCAGCATCATTATAAATATCGCCTTGTAAATTAATTTGTATTTCTTTTAAGCTCATTCCCTTAGTTTCAGGTACAAAATAAATAGCGAATAGAGCCCCGGCTATGCAAAAACCGGTGAAAACACAAAAGGCTCCACATAACCCTGCACAGTTTACGATTTCCTGGTAGCCCTTCCCCATACCGAAACCTAGCAAGCCTCCAAATATGCCAAGTGACGCCAAAGCAACAGCTTTCACGTTCATGGGGAAAACCTCAGCTGGTATGACAGTAACTAAAGAGATATAGCCTAAAGTGGATATGACATTAGCCCCTATGATAGCAGTGAAAGGTATGTAGCTGTATGGGCTGAGCGCTTGCTGGTCTATTTGCATGACTTCGAGGAAAAAGAAGTACACGCTTATAGTTCCCAGACAAAATCCAGTGCCGAAGAGAGAGTAGTACAGCAACGGTCGACGTCCCACCCGGTCCGCTATTATTGAAGACATTATACCTAAAAAAGAAATTATAGTTATTAGTAATAGTACATGAAATATGATTCCATCCTGATGTTCCCACACATTTTTGTGTTCGTTAGCCTATTATGGTGTCCTGCTGCTGGGCAAAGGGCTCTCCTCACGCCCTCCACCAGTGTTGCCAGGTCTCCTGATTTTTCAGGAGTTTGTCTGATTTTTGACTATGTCTACTGATCTACTGAATTTGCAAACGAATCTACTGATTTTTATGAGTCTAATTTGATCTTAATAATTATATTGTTTCACGGTTGAAATTCAATCATGATGTAACCAAATACCTAAAAAAAATTAACAACACCATGTATCAAGACCAAGATTCATCAGATTCAGATTCTAACAGTGATTGAATTAATTGATTGAGCATGCAGCATGAAGTTTGTTGCTTATAATTTATAATCCCTTGCACATTCACACTAATATTATAACTGTAAAATATTCTATTTATTTTATAATCGCCCGTGTGGTGTCGGGTTAGAAGCCCGTGTGGTGACGGGTTAGGATGAATTAATCATTTTATACATTATATTCAGCAAATTGAAAACAAAATAATCAGAATACATGAGAAGATTTGCATTTAGGTAAGTTTTATGACTTTTCTAGCATAAAATTTAATCTACTGATTTTTTTTTTCAATCTCCTGACTTTTAAGGTCTTAATCTTCTGACATTTCCAAATTGGACCTGGCAACACTGCCCTCCACAACTCCCGGTCCGACGCAACGTCAGACTAGAGTGCCGATTTTTGAAAGCACATGTGTGAAAATACCACTCGAAAGTGGTGAAAAATTGTGCTAAATTTGAAATACAAGTAGCTTAGAAAATACTTACGGCTTTCTAATGATGTGGACTAGGCAAAAATTTGATTAATGCCGTAGTTTTGAAGATATAAACAGATTTATACCACTTTCAAGTGGTACTTTCGAGTGATGTGCTTTCAAAAATCGGGGCCAGTCCTCCGTATATTTAAATACTGATTTAATGCTATTTTCTTGAGTATTATCAGTTTTAGTGAAGAGTCTTGCTTATAGCAGCCAAAATTTACATATATACATAAATCACGTCTTTATCCCTAACGGGGTAGACAAAGCTTAATAGCATGCTGGCTTGTTTGCCAGTCAATGAAGTAAGTACAAGTATACACCTCCTTATATGCCTTATTCTTATTATTAATATTTCTTACCCACAATAAACTGGACAACGCCGAAAGCTATTAAGACAGTTTTAACATCCAAATTCGACTTGCTCTGCTCGTTTATACTGCCCAAGTACTGTCGAATCAACAGCACACCGGTCATCGTGTTAATTAACCTCAAACCTGAAACCAATTTTGGGAAGTAGATTAAAAAAAAAGTAAATACATTTCTGAATCTGCCATTGTTAACAATTATGCAATTGGGATTGTTCATTTTTTTACTACATAGGTACCCTGATTTGAAAACCATTTCGAAGATGGGCTTGCGAACTGTTTTATCTTACTGGCGTTCAAAAATACTCAAGGATTACGGATATTTTGCAAAAAAATTGTTTGACTTTATTCGACTTTACCGAGCGGCTGTTGGTAGTTCTATATATATATATATATGTGCCAAAAAATACATAGGCAAATATCTAGTTTGTCTATTAAATCTATATGTCAACTAGTTATCAGTGTCACCCAATGTCAGGAAAGTAAATATTGTGTTGTTGAAAACTTAAAATTGTCGGTCGATTTAAAACGAAATAATGGAAGTTACAGAAAATGCTTCGTTCCAACCTGAAATAATGACTCTAAAAACAGCTCCAAAACAATAGTTCGCACGCATCCGAGAAGATTTAAGAGAAAAGTGGTGTCGCAAAGTAAATGTTGAATACTTCAAAGTTTATAAGTACACAATATTGTTGCGAGGATCATTTCGATTTAAGTAGGTACCAAAACACAATGCCACATACTTCCACATTCATAAATTTTCAACTCATTATAACCATGATCAGGATTTAACGCAACATACAATATGTTTGTTGGTAAACCAAAGGTAAACAGTATATTTGATATTGAGATGACAGTCACAATAGTTATGACAACTATTATTTTTTTTATTTCCAGAGGATTGTGGGAAAGTTGCCTATTTCAGCCGCCGAATATAATCGTATCTGATTTTTTTAAGCAATTATATTAATAATATTAAGCCATGAAATGACAAAATATTCAAATTAGTTTCTTAAAGTGCTCTATATTTTCTAAAAAACATATAAAAAGGGAAATATATAAAAAAATGAACAATCCCAACATAAAATGTGGAAATGGGAAGTGTCGTATTATTTTTCTACTCTTTTAAGAAAGCCGGTAAAGTTACTGGCTTATGAGGTATTTTATCTTAAGTTGTTATTAAATCATGCCAAAACTCCACGACGCGCAACTGGCAGTTTAGAAAAAAAACATAGTTCCAAATGATCGATGCACTTTTGTTTTTTTCTGTTCCGCTCTACTATTTGGGAAGGAGCAAGCCAAAATCAAATTTATTCTTAAAATAGTTTCGGTGATTTGATTACACTGTTTCGCCAAGATATTTGTTTCAATGAGAGCTGCTTGATTAGAGGTGCGTGGTGACTGATGAGAGTATACCTCTTGCAAATAACGGTGTCAAAGTTTGTGTGAGATGAGAGCGAAAGCGGGTAAGGATACGTGTTTACCACTAATAAAGCTCACTCGCCATCGTTAATTGCAAGAGCTTTATACTTTTTAAAATACTATTTGTTAAGTTTAACTGTGTATTGTAAAAGCTAATACACTGTACAAAGTAGTCTCTGCCTACCCCTGTGGGAAAGAGGCGTGACGATATGTATGTAATACACTGAAAAACCACTGAACTATTTACCTGCTGACACGATGATGGCTTTGCGGTACTGCCTCCCGGTGAACAGTTCTTTGTAGGAGCTCGAGCACCGCATCTCGCTTTTCACGTCATTCTGCAGGCTCATGAGTTCGTCTTCCAATTCCTGAAATACCAATTGTAAAACCATTTTATCGTTTTCTATTTTTCCTAACTTAGCTAGGAACTTTTTTTTTTATATATATTTTTTTTATTTTTTTTTTATGTGAATAGGAAGGCAAACGAGCAAGTGGGTCACCTGATGGTAAGCGACCACCACTGCCCATAGACACCCGCAACCCCGGAGGGATTGCAGATGCATTGCCAACCTAGAGGACTTAGATGAAATGCCTGTTGTGCCCGTAATTTCCCCGGCTGTCTTACTCTCCACACCGGAACACAGCAGTGCAAGCACTGCTGCTTAGCGGCAGGATTAGCGAGTAAGATGGTGGTAGCGATCCGGACGGACCTTGCACGAGGCCCTACCACCCGCAAAATAGTAATAAAAAAATAAAGTAAAATATTATGTGAATAGGAAGGCAAACGAGCAAGTGGGTCACCTGATGGTAAGCGATCACCACTGCCCATAGACACCCACAACCCCGGAGGGATTGCAGATGCGTTGCCAACCTAGAGGACTTAGATGAAATGCCTCTTGTGCCCATAATTTCTAATTACTCACGAAGGTATATGTAATTCAATGCTGGTTTGTCGCTTTGTCACTATAATGTGTTGTACATCATGTTGTATAACGCCGCGACGAATGCGATTAATTTTCATAGAAATAGTTTTTATTCCAGGAAAGTATTCTTCGAATCATACCCGCGAAATAGCGATCCATAATTGGTTTATTTACTTTTAATATTGACTATCGTGGACCAAAAGTGTCATTCTATGGAACGTGCTAACTATGTAAACAAACATCACTAGTAAATTCATCATTCAGAGACAATTTCAATATGGCGGTTTGTTTTCATAGTTAACAAGTTCCATAGAATGTCACTTTACACGTATTCGACGATTCATTTTACTGTGTGAGTGAAGTTATGCTTAGAAATGGCATTATTTCTATTTGATATCGACTACTGCGTTTACCTTTTGTTTCAAATTGTTGCGTCACAATTGCATGCCCCATGGTCACGTGGAGACACGGTCGGCAGTTTGAGTCACGGGGAGACTTTATCTTAGCACGTTTAATTATGATGAAACGCTTAGAATTTGCTACGAAAGGTTATTGAAGTCAAAACACTATGACAAACAAGGGCGTAACCTTTGAAGTTGATAAATTATCTATACATAATATGTAATGAAAGCTGTAATTGTGATCTGTCATTCATAATCCCGTTGGGTCCTATTGATAATATATCTTATCGTTTAACCGTGAATCTTAAATCTGCTATAAAATTTTGGTATTACTAAACTTGGGAGAGCCGAAATAACGGTTTTTAGAAATGAATATGTCTGTGTATTTGTACGCGCTAACCTCGAAAAAATCTTAACCTATGTGAATGAGATTTACACAAGTATATTACAACAACATTCATGGTTAATATCATTTCAATCGTTTGCAAATAAAAATTATACGTCCAGCATTCAAACATTTTTAGAAAAAACTGTGTGTATTCATACAATTATTAGGTACATGTATAGTTAAGCTTAAATAACATACCCAGGGCCGCGAAAGACGGATTTAGAGAGCAGAAATCCCTGAAATTCTCATCTTCCCTCGGACGTCTTCATCACGACTTGGTAGAACTAAAAATATTACGGTAGTTAATAACTTTGGATTACGCTTACTTTATCATCCTTACAGCGTCGAATCCTCATCAACTCTCTTCTCGCCGCGTCTACCCGGCCTTCCTTCAAATGATAATACGGAGTTTCGGGTATCCAGAAGCACGCTGTGAAGAATATAATTGGCAACGCCAACAGCAAGTAATTGAGGCATTCGTACGACACGAAAACGCCTATAGACATCACCAAAAGGTTTCCCAGAATGAAAGTGACTCTAGAAAAAAGCAAAAGAGTTCCCCGAACTTCTTTGTCAACTATCTCTGTCAAGTACATTGAAATCACCTGGAAATGAGATGGGTATCGATTTAAAATATAAACATCGAACATTAAATAATACCTGCGTTGCGCTATTATTTTCAAACGTAACGACTTTTTATAAAAATAACTTTTTGGACACATGCGCTTCCTGGCAGTTCATTTTGTTGACTGAAATTATAAATTTGCATTGATTGTCATGCAATCTACTCATATCAAATGCTGGTTAATCCAATCACAAGAAATGGATGTAATTTGATTTGCAAAATTCAGCCTTAACTTAACAAACAAACGTTGCAAGTTCAATAAAGAGACGTACTAAATTTAATGTAATACCTTTACTAAAGTTTATAAGTGTTTGCCGAGATAAGTCGTTTATTGAACATAATACATGTATTCTCTGTGTTGTGAAGGCTGTTGCGTTAGTCACTTCATATCATAATTGTCTATTTAAAGTGCCAGCTCTAGAGCAAAATCACTGATATGATAAATTTGATACGTGTTAGAAAAAGAAAGTTATTAAGAATTGCCTGATTTTCGTTTATGATTAGTTTCTTTGATTTTTTTAGACAGATATATCTGTAGGTAGGTACTTAGGTATATCTAGTTCCTGCCCAAATGCTTACCGTAGAAGCCATTCCTGTTCCAATGCCCCACATGAATCTCGTTAAGTACAAAAGCCATGGTTTCAAAGCGAATGAGACCACTAACTGCAATAAAGCAAAAATCAACAGTAATTATTTTTGTACAATCTTCTGACGTCTATTTAACAGTACTAAACTAATTTTCGCAAGCAAATGATTCGTTGCAGATATCTACTTAATTTCTTATAATTTTAATTTTAATGACTAAAAGTGCTTCTCTGAACCTCC
Organism: Pandemis heparana; assembly: GCA_963854515.1. NCBI lineage: Eukaryota > Metazoa > Arthropoda > Insecta > Lepidoptera > Tortricidae > Pandemis > Pandemis heparana. The sequence goes on along the minus strand of OY978013.1, from coordinate 11,298,396 downwards.
AAATAATTTTTAACCTTATCGCAGCTTCGTCAAATACAAGAGACGTCACCCATACGCCAGACTTCTTTATTGCGATGCCTTAAATTGAACCTAAACCCAATTAAACGAAGGTTACTTTTGCATTGAAGTAATGGACGTAGGTCGTCGATAGGTCGTTGGCGTTGAACCTGCGGTGTTGATCTATGTGACGTTGGCGTCGAAAATGTTAATGTGATTGTTTGCTTCTTCTCAGAAGCACAAAATAAAGTTTTATTAATTTATTTGTAGCCCCTCAGAAGCCCCATATAAAATACAATTAAGAAATGAATTAATAACAATTTGCTCTGTCAACATAAAACGTAATAATTACAATCAATTCTTATAAAGACTATCAATCTAACGTTCAAATGCTAGTACTAACTAGACGTTCCTTTTATTAGATATGAAAATTATGTCAGGGTAACACTCTTGTAAACTGTTATTCCAAATGTATATTTATATCGTAGCATCAAAAGCTACATTATATTCCTTGAAGTAATATCTGTTGTTGTTATTTCATAACTTAATTATGTTAAGTTAACGAATTTACTCTTTGAAAATAAATGATTCCAATAAAACTAAAAATATAATCATTTGTTGCTATACACTTCGTTACAAACCCGAATTTGTTTGTTGTTCCTCAGAGGCCCCAAATAAAGTTAAAAGAATTGTTTGTTGCTCCTCAGAAGCCCCAAATAAAATTTAATAAATTAGTGTGTTGTTCCTCAAACGCTGCAACAAAAAATTGATGAATTTGTTTGTTGATCCTCAAAAGTGCTTCTCAGAATCCTTTAGATAAAATCTTGCGAAAGTAACGTTTGCTTATTTTGATAAAACTGTAGCGCTACATTGTCAAGATTTTTTGAATGCTTCACAACAATCACAACATACTAGATGAACACCAGTTTTCATCAACATATCAGCTTCTAGCAAACATTACTAACAAGACTTTGGGCAATTCGTATTCTGTCAAATGAAGATTTCTGCTAATTTCATAATACATAGGCACTCGTACAGTTTGCTAATGGATATACTACAAATACAAATAGAAAATGCAAATTATGATAATTAGACAACGCTGTGGTTGAGTGCCACATTACGCTTTCGGTTTTGGTTTAATTATTTTACTAAATAGTCTTTGTTTTGTCCATTGTTCATACCTATGTAAATACATGTTTTGAGGAATTGAACTGTGTCAAGCTGAATGAATATTTCCTCTTTTATTTCTCAGATTTAGAGTAAGGACGAATCTTAACCAAAAACAGCAGCAGCGTTAAGTTTAGGTCCGAAAGAGTAAATTAAGGACCTCTCGTTAAAAAATAAGAGAAAAACATTTAAAATTAGTCACGCAATGCACAATTAACAATGCAGTTAAGATAATAAGTTTGACATGTGACAACCAAAATACATTTGCGTTACATTGCTACTCGACAGCATCTTTAATAATTAATTATGTCGAGTTAGAGAAAATTAAAAAATTATGATTTGTACCGCTAAAACCTGTCTAGTTAAAGGTTTCGCCCGTATTCCAAATCCACGCTATATAATACTATTTATAATATCTGTTTGGACACAGTGCTTACCGACCCTAATGCAATGGGCAAGGCGCTAGACAACACAGTAGCTCGTCGACCGAACCGATCCGCCACGAATCGTGTCAAAAAGCTGCCAATGACAAATCCTGGTGGTGACGTCGCCACCACCCACGCAACCTCATCCTGTAAAGAAACATTAGGGAACATTCACTCACAGAGGCTTTTACATAAACGAGAGATGCTACCATTGACTCGTCTATTACTCGATGACCTGAAGATATAGATTATATAGGTATAGCTTAAAGATACACATCAAATGACACAAGAAATTTCGCTTAGCACGTGTTTGCTACGGCCAGGACTGATCAGATAATAGGATAAAACTTGTTCATTTTACTATAAATATTTCAAGTGAGAGATAAATGTAGTCTATGACATGCACCAGTATATCGCATCAAAGCAAAACTAAGTCTGTTATGGGATGATTGGAGCATAGAAGTCTCCAAGTTTTCAAGTAGAGTTTTGGTCGATTTTGGTTGTAGAGTCGGTGAAAGTTAGGAGAATCTTTCATCTAAGAGAAATGATAACTTACCTCAGTTATCTGAATTGCAGTCTCGTTATTCCGAAACTTCGGTATAACGGGAGTTGGCCACGCAGATAACACCCCCAGAGTGAGCGATGCAAGTGACACTGCAATCAAACATTTAAAAAATTATGTAACCCTACAAATGCTAATTAATATTCACAAGCAAAGACAAAGACTTGACATCCAAAAATAGTTAGCTGATTGCTACCTATCTTTCTCCCTAAATACGTAAATACGGGTACCAGCGTACTAGAATCTCACTCACCTGATATACATATACGTGTACTGCCACATGAGCTAGATCGTGCTTGATAGAAGCTTGTGTGTGTGCAATAACGTTTTGGTCAAGTATGTAAAAGGAGAACTTGACTCCCATCGAAAGCTAACCCACGTCGAGGGAAAGATGAGACAAAAAATGTATCCCACTTTATGTCAAAGGGAGGTAATAACTTTTTTTTACTACAGAAACAAACAACATGTGTTTAGATGAGTGCTACTTTAAAGTGAGTTCCGGGCCGCGACAAGTTAATTTTTTTTGGACCCGGGTTCGATTCCCGGCCATAGCTTTACTTTTCGGATTTTTCTATGTGTTCTAATTTTCAGTGTCGTTTAGAAATTTAATTTTTTTTATAAAATAAGACGACTAACGAACAAAATGGGGTACAACGACTCATGGATGATTGGGCATCCGCAACAACAAAGCATCGCACATGCGTCGCCGTCGCCAGCCTACAGGGCTAAGATGGAATAGGTACCTCAGTGCTCATAATTTCACCGAAATTATGAGTCAGGTCAGGTCAATGATTGCAGATGAAACATCAATCTTTTAAACTTACCAGATAATGTGACTAAGTACTGCACCATCCTGGCTTTATGTTTCTTCATTCCATCAGTCATATTTACTGACTCTGTAGTATACTTTTTACTAAAACCTTGTTCGTACTACGAGTATTTCTGTTCAGTAAATACTCGGAATCTGTAAAAATCATGGATTTTAACTTATGACAAGTTTAGTTTATGTAATATGTAATTTATATTTAAGTTGTATTTTAAGAGTTTGTGTAATAAATATTATTATAATGTAATCTAACATATCTTTTTGACTAGGCTAGAACATTTTGGTGAGAACTCAGATAAAAATAATGTTGTAGAAAAAAAACACTTTATTTTATTGTTCCATAAAACATCGATATTGTTAGTTCTAAAAACAATAAGCAGCTTATTTGAATCAATACTTAAGTACATAAATTTATTCTAATGTTGCGGAACTCACTCACAAACAATGAAACGTGTTATTCATTTGCCTTTGTGTAGATTAAAGAGTCGACTGTTTTAAAAAGCCGAGATTGAACTGTCAATCACGCATTGTTTCTATGTGATTATGATTAAGTATACAATATACTTGAAATATGGACCTACTGTATTTGATTCTCATTCCTTATTATGGTACTGACCATTGTTATAAAAAATAGTAATAATTCGCGGATGCAATAAAAAAAAAGAAAGAGCGATGTAATAAGCAGATGTCAGGGCAAGACAGACAAACGAGACCACTTTGCTTACACATTGTGAGGCTAAGAGAACCCACTCTTAATGGAAAGGAGTACGTACTCGTAATGCTCTTTTTACTTTGACTTGAGCAGTTAAATTTTACGGCCTTGTTCGTTTTAGTTATACTTCATTTAATTTAGAATGAGAAACCACAACAACATTATATTGCGCCTCGTGAACTGTAATCTCTTTACAATTTGTACTAGAGTAATAATTGACGACACGCAAATAAAGTGGCATTAAAACAATTTTATTTTGCGGCTGCCAAATAATTGCCCTGTACTATTTGCTAGGTAAGAAATAGTTGACCAGGCGCAATATTATGTTATTGTGGTTTCTCATTCTAAATTAAATGAAGTATAATCATAATGTATATTTACTAAACATACAAACATATTTAGCGGCATTATGTTGGGCATACGCGACTCAGATTAAGACCAGCCGACCGTATAAATAATAGCGCTAAATATTTTTTTTGTATGGAGTGTGCTTGTAGAATATACATTTATTTGTCATTACAAAAACAATCAGGGACTGTTCAAGTATTACATTACATGGGAGACGAGTGTCTGAATGGCGAATTAATCAGGTTGAGGATTGAAGCTTGGAAGATATTTTATAAAATATATACCAATACTTAATTAAGCACAGGAGAGAGGTAAATGCGTTGCTTACTGTTGCTGACAAGAAGTATACTTGAACACTAATACTTGAACGGCCCCACACTTTTTATTCTAAAAACTTAAATACTTGAAATAAAATGATTACTAAGTAGGTTACAGTTGTAAGGTAAAGAGAAACTAGCAAATGGGTCACCTGATGGTAAATGATAGCAGCCCATACACACTCGCAATAACAAAGGGATTGCATATGCGTTTCCAACACAGAAGATAGCGTTACGATGCAATTTGAAACACTAAGGTTTACTAAGTACCGAATGTTTCAAGTATGTAGAGTTCTAAAACGAGCTCCAAAAACGTAAACACTTAATAGTTCAGAACCTGATAAACATAGTTTTTAGTATACACATGAACGAATATGCTGTAATATCGGTATATCAAGCTGTTCGGAAAATCAAATACACTCATACGAATCTCTGTAATACCTACTAACCGCTATCTAAGCTTTACCGCGTACGTCTGTTTTTTAGCTATTTCGCGAATAAACATTGATGCCGGTGACGAAACCGGTTTGATATTTTTGCACAGAATGCGTGGTCCCACGCTGTGTGCGCGACTGTTACTGAGTGCGAGCGAGGAACTAGACAGAGTGAGGTTAGGACCAATTAACTCCATGTGACGTCGCTTGGACGCAATATCGAGAGCAGAGACCATTGGCATAGGGTCGCAGGACGGGCAAAATAATTGGCCTCTAGCTCTACGCTAATCCCAGACTTGATAATTACATAATTACACCACTGGCAGAGTCCATCTCGACTGCGAGGTATCCTGGACCTACGTTTGGTCTGGTTTCTTCCATGCGCATGTCTAGTACGAGAGCGCACAAGTCGCGTCGCGCGCGAGATAGATTGCCTGTCTTTTTCTTACTGTTCGATCTAGAAAGAGACGGATAGTCTATCTCGCGTGCGACGCGACTCTTGCGCGCTGTCGTGCTAGCCGGGCTGGGAGTACAGAAAAAAACATACAATGTACCAGTTGCTTCTCTTCCCGCGCAGGATGGTTAAAAAAAACCCATCGAAGGAATGAGTGAAAATCTTAGGAATCATGTTATAGGCGATGAGGCTAGCAATCCATCACTATTTACAAAATCGAAATCAATCAATCATCACTATTTTGATTCCTCTTTCCGCCAATATGCCCACCATCATGCTAAACGTGCCCATTAGGTTTTGTCACCTTAGGCTCTGTCTACCCCGTAAGGGATAAAGACGTGATTTGTGTATGTGTAAGTGCGTTCAAAATTTCATACAACCTCAACTCAAGATGTGATACAGATCAATCTCGATGACTCGGAGGATGGGCCTGTTCAACATGAGTGGAAGGGTGTACTGCCGTTTGGCAAATTATTTTTCCCAAATATGACTTCCCAAACAACTTATCGCAATACTTACATTTTCCAAGTGAACCTTTAGCAAAGTTACATTTAGCATTTAGTTCATTTGGTCAAACTATCATTTGGCAAAGTTTCACTTCGTCAAGATTTTATTAAGCAAATGCTTCTTAAGCAAATGTTTTGTTTGGTCATAAGTTATATTCCAAAAATAAAATTCCCAAATATGACACTTTGCATGGTATACTTATAGCAAAAATCTGGCAAATGATAATTATTTTTTACTGTTGCAGTAATACAATAGTAGGTACACTGCAGGAATTTTAAGTATAAAATGAACAAATGGCAGAAATTATATATTTAATTGCTTAAACAAAGAAATAGTTTGTACAATTTAGTATCAAAACAGTCGGGAACACCCAAATACTCTGAAATATTTTATTCAGAATTCGCTAATTCCGATTTTTAAAACTCCGAATTTCATAATTCCTAAGAAATAAAAATCCGATTACTAAAAAACACGAAATGTATTTAACCGAATTTCAAAATTCCGGTTGTATATTATTCTGATTTGTATAACTCCGAATGATGAAAAGCCCGAAGTGTCATTGGCCCGAAAAACAAAATTCCGATTATTAATTTTCCGATACTTCATTACTAATTCGGAAATTTGATATTCGGGATAGTGAAATTCGTGTTTTCAATGATCGGAATTTCGTTTATTAGGAATTGGATTAATTTAGGTTAAGGTGCGGCGGGGGTGGCCCTTGGGCCACCCTTAAGCCGCAAACAGGTTTGTTTTACTCCAATAATATTCGGAGTTTTGAAAATTTTAATAATCGGAATTCGTATTTTTGCTATTTCGGATTATTTTTATTCATTCGGACTTCTTATTGTTCGGTGTATTGAAATTCGGAATTTTTTAAAACGCGATTGTAAACGTTAGGCATTTTGAAATTTCGGACTTATAGAAGATAAGACTTACAAAATATAATCATATTGTTATGTTTATCCTAGGCATTACTCACATTGCGATAGAAATCGTATGCCATGCGATATTTTGGGTTTCGTACGTTATGCCAAACGATACATTTGGCAAAATTTTTTTTGGTAAAATCAACATGACCAATTCATTATTTGCTAAATAATCACTTGCCGAAAAAAAGGTTTGCTAACTGTAATATTGCCGATAAGTAGTTTTGACAATTGAATTTTTGCCAAATAAAAATTTGGGAAACAAAATTTGCGATGTGATGCTTTGGGGAACATTCTTTGCCAAACATTAGTAATCCGAGTGGAAGTCTGCATTTGAAACGTCTGCAGCGATGCTTTAGCCTAGCCACTGCGATATTCCATCTCATTCTTACACCTAAAAATTCAATGTGCGAGTGAGATAGGAACTGCACGCGTAAAAAATACGGGCCCTGAGTCTCCGTGTAATACACGGAACAGTAAGACGGCAGTAACTTTATTGTTAGTTTCACTTAGTATTTAACGTTGTTTCTATAGTAGCTATACTGCCCGGGACTTTATCTACGAACAATTTGTTTATCGCTATTCCGCGTGAACTTTGCAATTTTACGGGTTAAATGAGTCATATGTGTTAATTTCATCACAATTCGTTTAGTAGGTTAGGCGTGAAACTAAACATCTATGTCTACATACAAATACACACGTACTTACCTACCCTCGCTAACTTTCGAATTTATTGTGCTCAGGCCCCTCTTCTCCACTGGGCACTATGGGCACGTGCCCAGGGCCCCGCGATCGAATGGGGCCCCCTAGTTCCTGCCAGATTACCAAATGATAACCGATATTTAGGTCATAGGGGCCCCATGATCCTAATGTGCCCAGGGCCTCAAATAGTTTAAAGATGGCCCTGATTGTGCTACTATTAGCTGGTGCCTACGACTTCATTCGCGTGGATTTCACTTATCTGCGATATTAAACACTAGCTGCTGCCAGCGACTTCGTCTGCAAAGAATTTGTTTATCGCTATCCCGCGGTAACAACGCAATGTTCTGGGATTAAAAGTAGCCTATGTGCTATTCCAGACTTTTCTCTATCTATATGCCGAATTTCGTCCAGATCCGTTGGGCCTTTCTGACGTGATTGAGTAACAAACAAACATCCATCCATCCATCCATCCATAATTTCGCATTTGTAATATTAGTTAGATTATTATTATAGTAGATTGTTCAACAAGGGACTAAACAAGCCATAATGACACGAGATGTTTAGCCACCCGAGCTCATCGAGCGAAAGTGGTTATAGTTGGTGTCATTATGGTTGTTTATTTAGTCCCGCGTTAAACACTCTACTTTTGAATGCGAGGAAAAAAACGACGTTCTATACAAAATTACAATATTTAATTATAACAAAGGCTCTTACAATTATGTAATTACAATCATAAACAAAGTAAACATAAAAATTAAGAAATAAAAATTTCTTGATTCATTTGATATTTCCTATCATTTGAAAAACAGCGCCATCTCTCGTCCCTGTTGAGCAGTAGATGTTCCACGGGAGTTTGTAATTGTGGCGTACAGACACACCATTCAAATAGATGACGCTTCGCGACAAATAATCGCATAGTAACAAGGTCACGTGACAGTTAGTAATAGATAGAAAAATTCGAACGCTTACTCACCTGCTATGGGTGGTGTAGGGGTATAGCACGCGTCACGGAATGACGAGGACCCGGGTTCGATTCCCGGCCATAGCTTTACTTTTCGGATTTTTCTATGTGTTCTAATTTTCAGTGTCGTTTAGAAAGTAATTACAATCGTTCGTAAAATAAGTACTAGTAGTGGCGTATTACGGCGACACTGATTTTGACTAAGTCAGTCCACGAATTACATTAGACGTATTCTTTACATCAGTCAAGAAGAACAAAAATTTACAAATCACCAGTTTTACATCATTCATTCTAATTTAATTTTGTCACTTAGACGCCACAAACATACAAACATAGTTTTTGTGGTAACCGGTTAACTTTTTTATAAATTAAGCAGTTAGTGCGGATTGAAAGATTTTTGAATACCTAATCAAAAAAAGTCTAGCACAACGTGCCAATTCTTAATACCCATCACGAACTCGCTTATTATCCTTACAATACGTATGTTTCGTCAGCCCGGCTAGCACTACAGTGCGCAAGAGTCGCGTCGCGCGCGAGATAGATTACCCGTCTCTTACTAGAACCAACAGTAAGAAAAAGACGGGCAATCTATCTCGTGCTGAACTACTTAAATAAGCACAAACAAAAAAAAAACAGTCAAAATTATTCCTTATTTTCACGAAGAGTTACTTCTTTCAACTCGTTGATTTCAACATGTTCTTTGATTTCGGAATCAATTACTTGATTCAGGGTAGCATTTTCAGCGTCATTATAAATATCACCTTGTAAAATAACCTGTATCTCTTTCAAACTCTTTCCCTTAGTTTCAGGTACATAATATATAACAAACAAGGCCCCTGTTATACAAAAACCGGTAAATACACAAAAGGCGCCACATAACCCTACACAGTTTACGATACATGAAGAAGAAACAATACCAATTTGTAAAGGATGTGCTGAAGGAAGGTCTTTCATTGAGCCGGATAATGCAAGATAGATCGATCAATTTCTCACAGTACACGGAGAGTGCCGCAAACACTAGCGACTTTTTTATAATTTGATTTTAAATTTAGTTTTTTTTTATATATATATTGGTATATTGATTTGACATGAGAATTAAAAAGTAATTTTAAAGAAGATACATTGTTTTCCTTAAAGAAAATACCCAGAAAAAGGGGCTCCGCTCATGGGCGGAGCTCCGTTGAAAATCAGGTGGACAAACTGTAGGTGGACCACGACCCATAACTGATAATTTTGGTCGTGTTTTTTTCTTTTGTTTCGAATGGATGTAACACATTGCATGCCGCATGGTCACATGAGAATATGGCAAGGTAAGGCAGTTTCAGTCACGGGAAGACACCATCTTCGGGCATTTAATTGTGTTGAAACTGATACCGGATTAGTAGGATTCCACAGTATTATTAATATACGCTTACCTTTCCATCTCGGCAGCGTCGAATCCTCATCAATTCTTTTCTCGCCGCATCCACCCGGCCTTCCTTCATATGATAATATGGGGATTCGGGTATCCAGAAGCACGCTATGAAGTATATAATTGGTAACGCCAACAACATGTAATTAAGGCAATCGTATGACACGGAAACGCCTATAGACATCACCAGAAGGAGTCCCAGATTAAAAATGACACACGTGAAAAGTGTAAGAGTTGCTCGAACTTCTTTGTCAACTATCTCGTTCAAGTAGATTGTTATCACCTGGAAACGACAATTAATAGGGACTTTAAATACGACAATCGATTGTAACATTGTATATACACAGTTCAGGGCCCCGATTTTTGAAAGCACATCACTCGAAAGTACCATTCGAAAGTGGTATAAATCTGTTTATATCTTCAAAACTACAGCTCTAATCAAATTTTTGACTAGTCCACATGATTAATGAGAGCCGTTAGTATCTTCTAAGCTACTCGTATTTCAAATTCAGCACAATTTTTCACCACTTTCGAGTGGTATTTTCACACATAGGCTTTCAAAAATTGGGCCCCAGGTAACAACATAATAAGTTTTTCAGGAAAACTTCACACATTGTTCATGGAGACGGTCAAATTTTTGGCTGAACAGTGTCATCCAATAAACATCTATCCGATCCTCGTTTTTAATAGTTAATTTGTCTTGAATTTTTGATACCTAATTAATTCCTGCATAAATGCTTACCATAGAAGCCATTGCTGTTCCTATGCCCCACATGAATCTTGTTAAGTATAAAAGCCATGGTTTCAAGGCGAATGAGACCAGTAACTGAAATAAGGAAGAAGACAAAGTAATTCTTATTCAATTTACATTTCAATTACTAGCTTTTGCCCGCGACTTTGTCTGCGTGGAATTCGTATTTTGGGTGGCTTATATTTAGTAGTAAACGCTCAATTAGAGCACAAATTACATTACCCTTAGAGCAGTTTCGCACTACTTCCGATCCGAATCCGATCCGAACCCGTGGAAATATGGTCCGCAGTAGCTGTAAACTATTTCTATGGTAATTTGCGCAGTAGATCCGATCTCCTTCATCCGATTTATTTCCGTCATAGTGGCGCGGTAGCAAACATCCAGAAAGCCAAAAATTCTAAAAAGTGTATTTCTGGCTTCTCTAGTGCTTATACAGGCATCTTATCGACCAGTTAAAATTTTACTATCATAACTTCTTAGACGATTCATCCACCGTAGAAAGTTATGTAATTCTCCCATTCTGTTAATTTACTTGATCTTTAAAAATCACGATTCAAAGTGATTCTCACAAGCCCCAAATAAAATGTAACATTTTTCTTGTTTGTAGATTTTACGTATACAATGTATATTTATTTCAGACAGTGGTGATGGATATTTCTGCGTATAAAGAGTACCAATAAAATATTATGGCGGTCCCGGAATTATTTTATTTTACTGTCTTTACCCCACAATATTTCTTTGAACGCAGCACTTACCGATCCCAATGTAAAGGGCAAGGCACTAGACAGCACAGTAGCGCGCCGACCGAGCCGATCCACCGCAAAACGTGTCAGCAAACTGCCGGCGACATACCCTGGTTTGTCCATCGCCATCATCCACGCTACCTCATCCTGGAAAGAAACAATATCAGACAGGAACAGTGCCTGAGCCACTACAAGCTCTTGCGAAAACGAGAGGCTGCCTGTTTGCTTGCTCGCACATAGAAGGTACTTAACACAAGCGTTTTTAATTTGCAAGCAGGCAATGTCCCCAGCGACTGGCCTTTCCGAAATCCGATTTCCGAATTTTGTTCGCTCTCACTAATAGTTATTAATTTGAGAGTGAGAGGGACGGTGTGATATGAACTTCGAAAATCGAATTTCGGAGTAACCCCCCTGTTAAGTATTTATTTATCTGGTGGCCAGTAATAGTGCAGGCAAATAACTGGACCTTTTGGCTAAGTCGAGCGGTTTGAACAGTGTGATTAATTCGCGCTCGCTTAGGCACAAATTATTGTCAGCCACTCAATTTAATTGTAAAAAATTTAATTTCATGCAACACTAAAGAACTTTAAATATAAATATTGTTAACTTGTATAACGATGAAAAAAAAACGTATAATATCTAACATTTAAGAGATTATTACTTTGTCAAACTAATATGTATTACAAATCAACTCTCAAGAAATAGAAACGCTTACAAGATTTTTAAATAGCAATGATTTGTAAAGGAAACATTGTTGGTGCATCTATAAATTAATAATCATTTTCATCAATCATGACGTGTAGGTAGGAATACGATACGATTATTAAACAGTTATTCTAGTTTTACAATTCAGTTTGGTCCCCTATATGTATAACTAGTATGTACAATGCGCCCGAGCCTGCTGGTCAATTCCCTTTATTCCATTCATTGGTAGGACTACCAGTAGTTCGATACCTAGTCGAACTATTTGGATTCTTTTTTCCAAATTGTTATAATGACGGATCGAACTATGTAGGCATTTGGAAACGTGGAATTTATTCCAAATAGAACTTACTGACTCTGATGTACCAGTGAGATTGAAAATAATAAAACATTAATGTTTCTTGTTTTTTCAACTTATTACCTACTTGTGTGTGTTTTTTTTAAAATACATCTTTCGACTGAGACCTTGGCTTACCTACCTCATTTATTTGTATTTGAGTCTCGTTATCACGAAATTTTGGTAAAACAGGCGTCGGCCAGGCAGCCGACACAGCCACAGTAAACGCCACCAGTGACACTAAATACAATAAAAAAAATTACTTATTTAGATTTAAAGCTACCTTAACGCATTCTCTGCTGGGAACGCACATTATGTAGAAGTTTTAGTGACTTTGGCCCTCTGCCGCTGTCATAATTTAGTATTCATTTGAACGCACACGCGCGTTTTTGGAGTTCTGAGTCGCGTAAGGTTGGATTTTGAATTAAGTAATTCGTTCAATAATTGAACATTAAATAATAGCAATCTTTATAGCCTACCTACTTACCGGATAATGTGGCTAAGTACTGCACCATCCGAGCATTATGTTTTTTCATTTTATCCTTCATATTTCCTCACTTTGTAAATTAATTGTCATGAAAATATTGATGCTAATTCTTTGCGTATGAAACCTAAACCAGAAGTGATAGATTATTAATTAATTCCAAGAGAGACCGACATTTGTCAGCAACGAGTTTGAATGTTTGTACAGATGTAGTACAAAATGATTTTCCTTCGTACTTTATCGGAAAAGTTCGTATTTATATTTATCATGCTCTCTCAATTAGCTTCAGGGACCTTACCATGACGTCCTAATTACGACTCAGTTCAAGTTTTAGCTGTCACTTTTAGTACCTATGAATCTGACAACGAGCGAGCCTAAACTGAATCGCATTAAGACGCCACGGCTGAAGGCAGGGGCTACGGCTATAAGATGGGTACCCATCTTATAGCCGTAGGGGTAAGTCGCATAGCAGACCAATATATGTACGAGTATATAATAATATAGAGTGGCTAACACCCAATTCAAATATTCGCTATAGTTTTGATTATATTTACAGTTTACATACAAAAAGGTTGTATAGGTGAAAAACTTAACTCTGGAACCTTGCGGCTTGTTGAGGGACGACGGAAAGAGGCCAGATGGTGCCACCCTGGTGTCATGGACGCTGGGGCTTTCTTTGGTGTGGGACGCGACGTGTGTCGACACCTTTACCGCGTCTCACATACAAAGCACCGCACTAAGGGCCGACGCAGCTGCCGAACAAGCCCAAACGATCAAGCGTCGTAAATATTCTGCTTTAACGAACTACTCGTAGTAGAAAGTAGAAATAGTATACTATCTATACTACACGTGACTACATGAAGTCGGCTGGACGCAGTCGAGAGCAGGGTCCTTCTCAACTGCAAGATTACCTACAACTACGTTCGAAATTTCATACGGCCTCATCAGTCGAACGCCCTTTCGACGCAGATTTTGTAAAAGAATGCCTTTTCGAGTAAGTACGCGAGGTGAAAATAAGCCAACAAAAGGTGTCTCTGATTTTTTATTTCAAAATCATCATACATACACATACACACAATAAACATATTCTATACATATTACGGGGTAGACAGAGCCTAAGGTGACAAAACCTACAGGCCACGTTAAGCAAGATTGTCATGGTTTGCGTTACTTTCAAACCATCATACTTGTTATAAAATAAGCTCATCACTAAGATACAAAAATAGCTACCTACTTAAAAATCACTTAGGTACACACACATAAAAGTGAGCGCAAGAGTGAATTTTGCCATCGGAGGTGAACGCTTTTGTACCTTTACGCTTGTACACTTCTCTGGTCAGCTACTAGGTACTTACTCCGAAAACGATTTTCAAAGTTTGTATTATATCGTCCCTCTCACTCTCATATTACTTAATGACAATTAGTGTGAGCGAAACGGCACAAAAAACTTCAAAAATCGAATTGCGGAGTATAAGGCCTATAGTAATGGCGGAAGGCGGGTTACGTCTTTAAAATAACTTCGATAACATCAATATTGAGTTACAGTAATATACCTTGAACGTACGTTAGCTAAATTAATTACATGATTGCAATAAATTGTGTTCAACACTCTCCAAAAATAAAACAATCAAACCTTAACATTTTCACTAAGATTTACATCTTTCGAATTATTTTTTTCAACAATTTCGTTGACTTCCGGGTCACTAACTTGATCCAAGGCATTGTTCTCAGCGTCACTATAAATATCACCTTGTAAAATAATCTGTATTTCTTTCAAACTCTTTCCCTTTGTTTCAGGTACAAAATATATCACAAACAGTGCACCTGTGATTGAAAAACCGGTAAATACACAAAAGATTCCGCATAACCCTGCACAGTTTACGACTTCCTGGTAGCCCTTCGCCATTCCGAAACCTAGCACGCCTCCAAAAATGCTAAGTGACGCTAAAGCAACAGCTTTCACGTTCATAGGGAAAATCTCTGCTGGTATGACGACCGTAACCAAAGACGTATACCCTAAAGTGGATATGATATTAGCTCCTATGATAGCAGCGAAAAGTAAGTAGCTGTATGGGCTTAGCACTTGCTGGTCTAATTGAATGACTTCGAGGAAAAAAAAGTACACGGTAACAGTTGTCAAACACATTCCAGTGCCGATGAAAGAGTAGTACAGCAACGGTCGATGTCCCACCCGGTCCGCTATTATTGTAGACATTATACCTGAAAAAAAGAGGATAAGCAGTTACAATATAATTATAGCGCAAGTGAAATATTCTGGGTGCGTCCCACGAGATATAACTACAAAATATCTAATTTCATAATAATAACGTTCACAAGATATAATGAACGTTAGCTATAACAGCAAAAAGAATATTTTTTTAACGTATAAGGCTTAAATTATATAACGTTATTTTTATATAACTTCAATTTGTATAAGATTTACATGGCCTAATTTCTTTTAACATAACAAACATTTAACCTAACTGAAACAGCTGCAAGACATTGTTTAATTTTCGGCGAGCGAGCAAGACGGTACGGAGCGGAAGCGACTCGGATAGGTTAGGTTCAAAGGCTAATAAGCTAATTAGGCTTTGGTGTTAGTTATGTTTTTATAACCACCTAGAAAACCCCCTAACCACATAGCAAATTCAATAAACAACTGTGCATTATGCTTTTTGATGTTAGCTGTTATGAACATTATATGCTTTGATCGTTATTTCAATTGATATTATATATAAACAATGTTATACCTTACAAAATTAGATATTTTAAGATTATAATTTTCGTTCATTATATCCAGTAAACGTTATACTAAACGAGTTTATATAAAGTGAGCGTATTATTATGAACATTAGATAATAAGTTGTTATATCTCGTATTACTTACCCAAATATTCTGTATTCCTAATCTTTTCATGCAGCGACTTCGATTACAGGATTTTGTGTTTTTGTGTTTGGCGAGCCTTCTTAATCGAAGATACCTAATTACCAATGTTTACCGTTTGAAATGTTAATGTGAGTAACAGTTTATGTGTCGTATGCTTTATAATAACTCTATTTCCAAAATTGTCTTAGGTATGCTCTGGCAATAATATTGTACTATTTTTGACAGGGCAACACTTTCTTTCTCTTTCGTGTGACCTCTGCAGCCCATGGCCGCTCTATTTGTGTTTCTCACTTATAATTTGATATTGTACTGCATGTGCTAAGATCTTGGTGCTTAACGTATATTTGTACCAAAATATAATACAGTTCAAGTATCAACAAAGTTTTATTTCGGCTCTCCCGCTGCCCACGCCACCAATACCACTACGATCCACGTAGCACCTCCTAACATGAAACACGTGACGGCGACCTGAGGCTACCGTTTTGCGACACTTCGGGGGCACAGAAAACGCTGATTTATAAAATATTCAAGGTAAGTACAGACTATTTCCCAAATTAAATAGGTACATATCCACGTGTTATGAAGTCTACCGTACCAAGCTACTACTCATTAGTATTATTAATATATGGACTTAATGATCAATATTATCAGATTATCCTTTTAGCGAAATTTCTTGCTTCAAGTGGCTAAAATATTTTTCTTGTTTTTAAAATGCCTTACCTGGAGGATGCTATCGAGGCTCTAACACCAAGCTTAGGCTTAATTTCATGAAAGATAATGGCATGCTAGTTTTATGTTAACCTATCAAATATAAAAAATCTTCCTGCAGAAATGCCTTATACTGGTCGTGGTTATAGTAGTTCCAACCGTTTATCCTCTCGATGACGGCTCCCGTAGAATGTAACTGCGTTTAGTTACGCAAAAATTAACTTTTAAATGCGAGGTATAAAAAATACGACAGCTGCCTAATTTTGTTCCTTGATCCCATATAATATTTATCTAAGGATAATTGAGTCCATATATGCAGTATTACGATAAACTATAAACGTTATACACATAGTGATGTTATGATTAAAATATCGATATTGTATCGGTATTGTATATAACTTAGATGTGTTCCCACTAGACTGACCCCCTTATTCATAAACGCACTATAGGCCTCTGTTAACTTAGTAATCGTTTGTCCTTATCTGTCACTTTGACATTTACCTTTCACAGATAAGGACAAACGATTACTAACTTAGCAGAGGCCTATAGTGCGTTTATGAATAAGGGGGTTAGACTTTGTATGTCCTTTTTCCCGGAATAAAAACAGCCTATGTTACTCAGTGATAATGTAGCGTTCTAATGGTGAAATTAGTTTTGTTTGTCCGTTTGTCCAGTAGTTTTTAGTTATAATATAAGTATAGATAGGTAATCAATCAGTAATAGATGCCAGTAATAAAAGCGTCTCGAATATTGTCGTCTCGGTTAGTCGCACTATCAACGCTGACAAAATCGCAATCTTTGGCTAAAACAAACACAAAATGGCGGTGGGCCATAATGTTATGTTATAAATTGGGCATAACGTTATGCAAATAAAGAATTTAATATCAATTAATTTTACTCGTACAAAATTGGATCGATATCGTATCTACTGATCACTTATTTGGTCACAACACAATAACTATCAAATAGATCTGTCATCGAGAGGATAAATGGTTGGAACTACTATAATACTGCAAGAAAATAACACTTGCCTATAACAAACTGGACAACGCCAAACACTATTAAGACAGTTTTAAGGTTCAAAGTTGATTTGCTCTGCTGGATTATCCTGCCCAAGTACATCCCAATCGTCAGCACACCAGACATCGTTTGCGTTATTTTCAAACCTGAAACCAATTTGGAAAAACGATTTAATTTTATTTAACGGTCAAATCGAAAAGATACATTTCTGGATCTGTCATTGTTAGTAATTCTGTAGTTTCAGGATATTCTATATTTAGACTGGTAGCTAACGGACTTTCATAATTTTTATTTAAGGTTACATACATCTTTCTCTGGCGTTATATACAACAATTTTCTGTGAAGTAAGGGCTTGATAAAATAGTGTATAAGTTTGGTTAAGAGCCACCTGCGAGAATTAGGCAGTTGATGGAACTATTCACCTGTCGCAACGATGATGGCCTTGCGGTATTGTCTCCCGGTGAACAGTTCTCTGTATGAGCTCGAGCGCCGCATCTCACTGGCCACAGTTTTCTGTAGGTTCACGAGTTCATCTTCCAGTTCCTGTAATACCAATATGAATCACGTTTTCATCGTCCTAGGGAACCTAGGAAAACATTTGAAGTTCACGCTGTTACTAATTAATTAACTAAACAAAAGGAAAACATAGAAGCATTGCCGAAGTCCATTATAAAGTACACCTGAAGAAAACCAAAATCTGTTCAGTTTTGAAAAAGGAAACAGGGGACGAAAAGCCGTCTTCATTAGTTTTCTGTAGGTATGTATGATCAATCCGGGCTGATCAGTCGGGGCAATCTTATTCCGCGGAGGAAAAGATGGAGTAAATGGCAATAGGTACTTAATTCAAATATCCACTTTTAAAAATTCTTGGTGACCCGATTTTTTTAACGACAAAAATATATACATTCTTTCAAATTCAAATTTATTTGCTTACCTACTCAATTTTCTTAGCATCGCTATCCAACTGTTGCGAAGTGTACTGTACTATTAGGTACGATTCTACAGTATTAATTAAGTACTATAACCACTGTCAATAGTTTTGGACTGGAACTCACCTTTTCATCCTTGTAGCTTCGAATCCTCATCAATTCTTTTCTCGCCGCTTCCACCCGGCCTTGCTTTAAATGGTAATGCGGAGATTCGGGTATCCAGAGGCACGCTATGAAGAATATAACTGGCAACGCCAACAGCGTATAATTAAGGCATTCGTATGACACGGAAACGCCTATAGACATAACTAGGAGGAAACCCAGATTGAAAGTGACTCTCGTGAAGAGTAAAAGAGTCGCTCGAATTTGTTGGTCGCCTATTTCCGCCAAGTACATGTGCATCACCTGAAAATGATAATTCGTATTCATAAATCATAAATCATCATATTTGCAATAAACATGGTGTGATAAAAAATTTGTGAACAAGAAGAAAGGTAAGTTTCGCATACGACCTTTTAAAACACAATCATCAAAAATGTCTATATATTATTACTACCGAGTCAAAAGATCGAATTTGTCTAGGGATAATGATTATGTGTGTACAACGATTTTGTGTTCACGATCATGTTAAGTTCATCTAAAGAACTATCTGCGTAGCCACTTGTATGCATAACAATTTCTAGTCAATGTGATTAGAAATTCGACAAGCAGATTCAAACTCAACAAAGTAATTGCAAGTTAAATAAAATCTTGTAAAGTTCATTATTATTATTATTATTTTATTATCAGCCTATTGTGTCCCACTGCTGAGCAAAGGCCTCTCCCCAACTCTTCCACTGCTCCCGGTCTGCTGCGGTAAGTATCCAGTCGTTCAAGAAGGCGTCTAACTCGTCCCGCCATCGCCGTCTAGGTCTACCGGGCCGCCGGTTTGAGTTAGTGGGACTCCACTTGGTGGTTATCTTGGCTCATAAGCCATAACTCATCCGGCATACGGCAAACATGACCAGCCCAGTCCCACTTCAGCTTTGCCGCCTTTCGACCAACGTCTGTGACTTGAGTCATGGAGCGCAGGTCGGTGTTCCGGATTCGATCCACTAGTTTTACACCTAGCATGCTGCGTTCCATGGCTCGTTGGCAAACCCCGATCTTGGACTTGAGAGCCTAACGTAACGTAAAGCTTAATGACTGTCTACCGAGATAAAGCGTTTATGTTTTGCTCTCTCCGATACACGAGTGACGTCATACCCCTATAAGGGTGCGACCAAACCGCCGCGTATACGCAGTGACGTGTCGTATGCGTCACGTTTTCTCACCGTTTCTTCATACATTTTGTTGCAATTCCGTTTTTAAGCGGCAGTGTGGTCGCACCCGACTTGGTGTATTTAAGTAGGTAGTACAAAACCACAGAGAGGCTAAATTTGGCCAAGTATGAGACAAGCCGTGGCACGCACAATATGTTCTGGTCTACAATTAAAGAAACCACAGCTGATATTGGCACTTGGCTGGTTTTTGTTGTTTGCAATTTATTTGTTTATTAACGTCTTGTTACCAATCTATTTATATTCGTACCTAGATCCTGTAAAATGACTTACCGTAGAAGCCATTCCTGTTCCAATACCCCACATTATCCTTGTTACGTATAAAAGCCACGGCTTCAAGGCGAATGAGACCACTAACTGCAATGAAAAAACCAACAGTAAGTACTTCTATTCAAGTTAACTAAAATAAATTAGAACTTAATTTTCTCATAAATTTTCCCAGGTAAATTGTAATAACTTGTTTGTGTGCTAAAGTAAACCGTAACTGTATCATTGTTACATTTTAATGCTTTACACATACCTATAACAAGAAAATAAAAGCTCCGTTTTCAACCACCAACGAACTTGTAGGAAACGGTACTTAAGAAATCGGTACTAAGCCCAGTAGATTTTGTTTATATTTCTTTTGAATCACTGTGTTAAACCGATAAATATTATTTCTATTTTTTGTAGACAAAATTTACAATATTTCTCAACACTTGACGCTTACCGATCCAATTACAAATGGTAAGGCGCTGGTCAACAGAGTAGCGCGCCGACCGAGCCTGTCCGCCGCAAAACGCGTAACAAAGCTGCCAATGATAAACCCTGGCGTGTTCAGCGCTATCATCCACGCTACCTCATCCTGGAAGGAAATAGTGTCAGCAGTGGCTGGGGCGGGTATTGCGAAAATTAGAGAGGCTAACAACTTGCCTGGTCGCGCAATAAAGGCATCTAACTAGGGTGATAATTATGTGTATCTGCAATCTGCACGACTAGTACAAGAGTGCGCGAGAGCTGTGCTGTCTAAAACGGACAGTAGGTAAGAAAAATATGGATAGTCGCGCGCGGCACAGCTCTCACGCACACGTGTTGTGCTAGCCGTGCTGGGCTCCTGAAGAAAAGCCTCAAATAGCAGCGATTTTATAACTTTCAAAGTTGCAATTTTTCAGTCACTTAATTTTGTTTAAATTGGTTTTTCATATCGGAGAAATAGACTTTTACCTCATTTATCTTAATTGCAGTTTCGTTATTCCAAAACTTCGGTAAAACGGGGGTAGGCCAGGCAGACGACACCCCCATAGTAAGTGTTACCAGTGACACTATAAACAAACAACAAACAAAAACAATATTTAAAAATTATTTCTCCCGAAACGGTTCTAGGCTTCCAAATATTAATGTCTCAGCGCCCAATACGAATTCTTCGCAGTTGGTGTCATGCATGACACTAACACGGTAAAAGAAAAAGTAGAAATTAATAAAGAAACGCACTCAATTACACACTTACATGAACCCTTAAAATATATTATTACGCATTATTTTTGTGGGCAGTCATGTTACAATCATTTCCGTTTTATGATCCACGTCTACCCGCTTGCCAAACGCTTAGGTACTTAAATGTAGAGCTACTCTGTAAAGTAGATACATACCTAAGTTTTGAGCCGTGCAAGGTTACAATAAAATTATGAATCAGGCAAATTCAATAATTACAAACATTTTATTACAATAAAGTTTAGCTTACCAGATAATGTGGCTAAGTACTGCACCATCCGGGCATTATTCTTCTTAATTTTATCCTTCATATTTTTACTTACTGTCTTGATAATAGAACTATTATTACGAAGATGTTATTGGTAATATTTCTATTCAGTAGGTACTTGCAATCTGCAACAAGGAATTTAAATTCGAAAAATCTGCTGATTTTTTTTTTGTTTTTGCTTTTTGATAAATTTTTTAAAAAATTTGATATTCCATCTCCATCTCCAGCCTATATACGTCCCACTGCTGGGCACAGGCCTCCTCTCAGAATGAGAGGGCTTGGGCTATAGTTCCCACGCGGGCCCAGTGCGGATTGGGAACTTCACACATTCACCATTGAATCACTCTTGTAAAAAAGCTCATCTCATCTCCAGCCTATTTTCGTCCTACTGGGCACAGGCCGCCTCTCAGAACAGCTCAAATTTCCAAATTATTATTCTTACTGAATTAGCTCAACTTTAAATGCAGGAATAATAAAGTTATTATAATCAGATTATTACTAAGTGCCATCTCATGTGCCAAAATGCAAACGAGCAAGTGAAACACCCGATGGTAGGTGATAACGCTGCCTATAGACACTCGCAATACAAAGAGATCACTTACGCGTTACCAACCTAGTAGGCTACGGTAGAAACACAAAATGCAAAACAGTAGGAATATTTTTTTACAATATAATGTTTTTTAAACTACCGCGATTTTACTCATATTTATTTAAAGTAGAAGTGTTATTACCGGGACTTAAACGCGTAAAAATTGTTCTTTATTACCTCGACGTTTCAGCCACGATGCAGTGGCCGTGGTCACGAGCAGACTGCCATGTAGGGTATCACTTTTGTTTAGCTCAACAAACAACAACAAACCAAAATGTTTTACTGCACACTTGACTTTTTGAACAATAAGGGTAAATTGTAATGTGTCGATATTTTTAAGTAGATTAGTATTCATAGTGTGACTTGAATTATATAGGTTAAAGTATTGACATTTGTTTTTATATTTATAATTGTTATTAATTCAAAGGGTACTATCGACATAATTTATATATGATTTGAATATTGATAATGTTAATTTCTTTTTTTTTTGACATTCATTTTATTTTTCGATCATCACATTTTTATTATGATGTTAATTATTGTAGTGTACACCATAAGTTTGGTAGACTATAGATGGATCAAAATTTTATTGTATCACCTTATATTTTATACCTATAGTCGGACAATAAAGATTTTTGTATTTTGTATTTTTGTATTTTTGTAACAACAACAACAATTAGAACAATTACAATTTTTACACGGTTAAGTCCCGGTCATAATACTTTTAATAAATATGAGTAGGAATAAAATATAGAGTCCTGAAAGGAGCTTCAAAACTGTGAACACTTTTAACATTTCAGAATATCTGTTAAAAAATTTCGTCGAACTCGGTTATCACTTAAACGTTGCAGTAAATAGCGGCTTATCAATAAGTTCTTCGGAAGCGCAAACGTACAAGAACATCCACAGCTTTGTATTATAATACCTACTAAGCGTTATCAAGCTCCCGTTAAGAGCTCAGCCGTGCCATCCATCGAAGCGAATTTTGACCCCACCGTCGTGGATAAAGCAAGTAATTAGAATATTTAGTAAATAGTAATGCTTCCACGCTAGTCTGGGAGTAAAGAAAAAACATAGAATGTACCAGTTGTTGCTCTTACCGCGCAGATGGTAAAAGCCCGTCGAGGGAATGGGCATTGGAATCATGTTATAGGTGATGCGGCTAGCAACTATTTTGATTCCCCTTTCCACCTATAGGTACGCTCACAATCATGCTTAACGTGGCCTTTAGGTCTTGTTACCTTAGGCTCTGTCTACCCCGCGAAAGATAAAGAGGTAATTTATGTATGTATGTGTGTGTGTGTGTGTGTGTGTGTAAATAGTAACTAGGTAGCTATTACCCGCGACTTCGTCCGCGCAGAATTAAAATGTGTAAAAATTAACAAAAAATATTGATCTTGCTACTCCGCTGCTACTTAAGTATGTAGTTGAAATGGACCTCCGCAAAGTAACGCCTGATTCAATAAGAAATTGTAAAATGTGTATCCCACAGGCAGCTTGATTTTCCCGGCACTTCCAACAATTATCGTAAAAATTTCAATTACTTTACAATTTTACACAATACCTGGACAAAATACACACCTATACCTTCCTCGTGAATCAAAATCCGTTCGGTAGTTGAGTTTATCGCGAACAGACAGACACACAGACACAGCGGATGATTTTGCTTTATAATTATTATGTTGTGATCAATAGGATACTTTAACTGGCTATTAAACATACATTACCAACATACCCAATATACAATTAATATAACATACGCATTTTCACGATTCGAGTCAGTCTTTTAATTTTGTCACCGACACACTCACTAATTATCTACTTTAATTTAGCTGTTTCACGACTCTATACTTTTAATTTTATGTAACATTTAATTTACCACGTACAACTTCCTTTAGTTTATTATTTTGCGAATATAATAGGTACTTACTTGATGTTAAACAACGCACCGTTTTAGCCGAGCTGCGTGCGCGGACGCTACTGAGTGCGAACAAGGGAACAGATAGAGTGAGGTGGAAACATTATTGAAAATCAACTCTACGTGTCGTCGTATGGACCAGGGACCGGAACCGTTATTGATATACCTGTTAATATTGTTCCAATATTGTTATTTTATTTCGTTCGATAATATACCGGTTAATTGATGGAACGAAAAAAAAATCCAAATGGTCTTGCTTGCCGTTAAGTACAGAGAACGAAATTTTAACGTTCGCGTTAACGAAATTATACCGGTTAAACCCAGCCGCCGTCGACATACGCCAGACGCTCCAATGCTGTAAAAGAGACAGCAATACAAGTTCTACCTTGCTCTTGTTTCGTAATTTTCAATTTAACCGGTTAATTTCGTTCCCCAAAAACGAGTGACGAACGTAAAGCGCACAAATCGGTAACTCAATTAAACAGTTCTTTAATCGGTAACCGCGAACGGAAACGAAGCCCTTTTCGTTCTCGGGCGAGTACACAATACCGGTTTCAAAAATTAACCGGTTTCCGGTTCATGGTATGGACGCGAACGTCGAGATCAAAATGTATCTCAACTTCGAAATGTTTTAGAGCTGCGTACGACTCGTACGGTCTTATACAAAGACAATATAACCACTAGACTGCTCATGCGGGGGGAATCCGTACCGCCAAACATTAGCTCCGACAGAGCTAATACAGGCTCGCCCCACTCAAATCTTCGTTAGTTCCAATTCCGTACTACGCTAGGAACGATCGCTCGAAAATAATAAAAAAAAATATAAATATGCCGTTCTGCGCCATCAAGTGGTGCGGTAAAAATAGTAAAACATCGAACTATTCCACTGATGGTGTTACATTCCACAGGTATGTACATTTTCATTTATAAATTCGAAAAACTTATTTAATAAATTAAATACCTTCGTTTTTAGCCGTCTCTGTCACTCCCAGGCTCAAATACATATAGCCATCCCGCTTTAGTGCGGCACGTGTAAGTTAGTGATGTCCCACCCGCTTTTAATAATCACTATCGAGGAATCTTAAGTAACAAGCTGCAGGATTACGCAGTGGAATAGTTAAATAAAATAATGATTAGGGTTTAGTCAGAGTATGGGAAAGTGGTCACCATTCGTAGACTTTATAGATTTCATTTTTTATTTTTTATTTAATTGTCAAATTTAGCTAGTTTATGTACATAAGTGTAAAGTGTAACAAATATAATTGTAGTTTGTTACAAAAAAGTCCGAAACTATTATGTCAAAATGTTATAGCCATTTTTCAACGATAATGGTGACCACTTTCCCCTAGGTAATAATAATATTGCAAGCTTTTTTTTAGTTTCACCTGTCCCGATGTTTGTTTGTCTGTAATCAAACCTTGCAAGTTAGATTTGATCCACTTCCCGGTTACCAATTGAGATGAAATTTTGCATACACATACAATTAAAAAAAATAAGTGTCAAACATGTATTGGTGCATTAACAGGCGACACAAATACTAAAAGTTATCACATCAAAAAGACGTTCAAAAAAAACTTTTTTACGGTTCAAATACAGTCCTAGAAATTTGTCGCCGGTGTGAAATCAATATTAAAAGAGCTATAAATGAAAATGGATCAAAAGTATTGCCACCAAAATATAATTCAGATTTCTTCGAAAGAACTGTGTTAAAGTCGTTTATAGGGTACAATTTGTTTCCTGACATACATTTTCATCAATTTGAAGTTGAAACCGAAAATCACATAATTGAGCTGACTAGGTGTGTTATAAAGAAATACGTCGATGCGAGGTTGTCATATTTTACCAAAAATTATAAAGATCCTAAGAAGTTCATTCGTAAAACTTTGTCAAAATTAATTCATTTTAAAAATCAATAGTACTACTATGTAACGTTAGATATGTTCCGATGCCGATTATGACTTCGGCTGAAACTAATAATACTGTTATTGTATTGTTCATTAAAAGTGTTGCCTTTATAAATATTTTTTTATATTTGTTGTTATTTAATCCAATTCCCTCTACATACATAGCCGTCTTTATTGTCTTCTACAAGCCATGCTATTAAGTTTGGTAACGTCCCATTTTACGAATCGGTTCACGGGCTGCGTTCGAAATCGCTATAGTAATCGTATGGTTTGGCTATGACATGGCTATAGCGATTTGGAACGCAATTTTTTTGCAATATTTAAAAATCTATGGATAATATGCCAAAGTTATCGTAAATCAACAAATACACGGTGTATAGGCCGGGATGATGACGATGATGATGATGATATACAAAGTAAGAAGCCGGATACTGGGCTCTCTTTGCCGGATAGTCGCCGATTATATTAGTTGCAAAATAGTCGGCAAAAAACGTACAGTCTAACATAGAAAGAACCTCCTTTTATTGAAGTCGGTTAAAAATAATAAGAGGTAAATGGGGAAATTACACACTAAAAGGTAAAAAGTAAATGTTTTATCGATAAAAGTCCAAAACGCGAATGGCACATCACTAAATTCTTTGTTGACATTGGGATGGCCTTGAGTCAGCCAATGAGAGGCTTTGTCTACCCCCCGCAGTCTTCACTAAACTGGCGAAACGGTTTTAAGGAACAAATGCGTCTTTTATCACTCCACTGGTTTACTGCTTCGTGGTCTTATATGATAGATATTAATCTAGATGACACTGACAATACTCGTCATTTATATGTATAATTGCTTGTATTCGGGCCCTCTATGTTTTGGGGCCTCCTAAAAAGCCGATGAAATCGCGGGCGCCTGCTAGTCTCATGAATATTTTTGTGTTCAGGACAAAAAACCGAACGAATTTACACTATACCCTATATCCGAGACAACTTATACCAATATCATCTATGTAAGTACTTATCTTAAGTACCTAGTACTCTCTGCACAGGTACCTAAATACCGACTTTTTGCCATTTTATGGATCTACTAAGTACATAAAATACAAATACATACGGGGTAAACAGAGCCTAATACGAGAGCGAAATACGGAGATTCGCCGAAGAACTAGAGTCACCGACATAGCTCGAAGAGTAGGTAATGACATACGTTGAAGTGGCAATGGGCAGGCCACATCGCTCGTAGAACAGACAATTAACCGTTGGGGGAGAAAAGTTCTCGAGTGGCGACCGCGAACCGGATGACGCAGTGTTGGCAGGTCTCCCACTAGGTGGACTGACGACATCGTGAATGTTGCGGGAAACCGGTGGATGCAGGTGGCGAGTTGTCGTACATTATGGTGTGCTAAGGGGGAGGCCTTTGTTCGATAGTGGACGTCTCCAGGCTGATGATGATGATGTAACAGAGCCTAAGGTATCAAGGTCCAAGGCGTAAAGTCCACGTTTAGCGTGATAGTGGGCGTATAAGTGGAAAGGGGAATCAAAATAGTGATGGGTTGCTGGCCGCATCGCCAAGTGATTCCTAAGCTTTTTGCCCATTCTCTCGATGGGCTGTTACGATCTGCTAGGGAAGAGAGCAGCTTATACATTCTATGTTTTTTTTAGCATGGAGATAAAATACCTAATATTAGTGCTACTCGTATGTCCTCACCAAATTAACTTCACGAGTATCAGTGACACAATTGTGTAAAGGTATCAAAGTTTGAAGAAACTGTTTTATTACCTACTTCCTCTTCACGTGTAATTTATTGCTATGTACCTAACTATATACTACTATAGTTACATGGATTGAGCTGATTGATCAATCAAATAATAGGTAAGTATGCTTTGTGTCCCATCATATCGCACTGTACCTCTACTGTAACTTCATTGAATTAAATCTAATTCATTGACTAATAAATAAAATAAACTAATAAATAAACTCATTAGTCTTAGACTAATGCCCATGGCTTCACCCACTGAATGAATAATAATAATAACTCAGTTCCCTATCCTGTGACAATTTCGAAAAATCCCTTCTTTTATGAATTAAATTATACTTATATGTACTAACTAATAGTTATTAGAAAAAACACTAATAGGTACCTACATAAATACTTCCGTAGTAAGGCAAGTGTACAAGTTTAGTGAATTAACAGTTATAGTGAATGAACAAAACAATTTTTTTTTCTCAAAATCTGTCAAATTAAGTAGGTAATTCCTTATTACTTACCAAAAGGCAGTCCTATAGCAGACGTGATGCCAGATTTTTTCATTATATCCGTCCCATATTTAGGATGTGGCGTAGACTCGAGTTAGTAATTATATCCGACGTCCTCAGACAGTCAATACTTAGTTTTTTCTTATTGTATCTGCACATCACAGAATGATTAGTAGAGAAGCACAATGCAAAGGATAATGCACTGGCGAGCCACGATATAACTGAACCGTCGCGTACTGAGGCCGAGCGAAATGCATTAAGTATGCAGTTCGTGTGTGATCAATGTATGGATTGCCGGTCGCATGCGCCGGTACAGGTACACGTCATTGCACCGGTAAACAAGTTTGGAATGTGCGGTTGCAATTAACAACCATAAAGAAGAAGAGGTCCACAAGGGAATATATGATGATGATGAAGACATGAAAGTACGCAGATTCCTGCTCGATTATTTGTAAAGAAATACTATACACTTGTTGAGTAGGTACAAGATTTTTTTTTTTTTGGTTTAGGTAGGTACTCTGGCAAAAGGCAGTGTATAATTGATTATAATAAATAAATAATAATAGTACAAGATACATAATTCATTAATTATAGACCCACCGCTTAACTGAGTCGTCGCCAGCGCGGCACAGGGGCGCGGGGTAGGCGACAAAGGGGGCCGAGAGGTGCGGGCGGCAGGCGCACTACCCGCCCGCACCGCTCTCGGTTCCCTTTGTCGTCCTACCCTGCGCCCCTGTACCCGCGCCGGGTGAGGACTCAGTTAAGCGGTCCGTCTATAGTGGCTAAACCAAGGCAGGATAGATAAATCTAACATAATCGTAAAAAAGAGAGCTAGATACTACTATTATGCGCCCATTTGAATGAATGCGTTTTTTTTTATGTGAATAGGAAGGAAAACAAGCAAGTGGGTCACCTGATGGTAAGCGATCACCACTGCCCATAGACACCCACAACCCCGGAGGGATTGCAGATGCGTTGCCAACCTAGAGGACTTAGATGAAATGCCTCTTGTACCCGTAATTTCCCCGGCCGTCTTACTCTCCACACCGGAACACAGCAGTGCAAGCACTGCTGCTTAGCGGCAGGATTAGCGAGTAAGATGGTGGTAGCGATCCGGACGGACCTTGCACAAGGCCCTACCACCCGCGTGGATGTTTGTTACTCAATGATGCCAGAACGCCTGAAAAGATCTGGGTGAAAGGCACAGAGATAGATTATAGTTTACAATAGCACATAGGCTAAGTACTTTTCTATGCCAAACTAACCACTTAACTCAAAAATGGTAATTTTTGATACCAGCCTTTTTTACTGACTGTACTTGCATTCATCCTACATAATGTCTACCAAATGTTAAGTCGCTCAGACAAACCGTTGAAGAGTTCCGTTCTGCGGAGACGGTCTTGGCTGGGTCACCAGAATTTCATTAAAAAATAAGATTATTATATTGTCCCCGGAATTAAATAAGTGTGCCTAATTTCACATTAATCCGACCACTGAGAGTGGGTCAAATGACTAGATTGGCTCACTGATTTTGCAAAGCCAAAAGTAACCTCCTACACATGACCTGAAGTAATTGACATAATGTTTTGTACCCAACGGCAGTGATGTTGAATATGTATCGCTAGCTTTACCCTTTTTTTAATCTTTTTTTATATAGTCTGTAATCTGTTCCGTCAACTCTACTCTGTATTATCTGTGGTCCTTTCTCTTTGGCATTTCGTTGCAAGAAGTGTCGTGTCGTGCGTGGCATTCATGCTGAATTATAGCCAAAAAAGTATTATACAACACAGAATATTAGTGGCTTCGTAATGTCAGAACACGTGCTGCCGGCTGAAGAGCCGATACGGTTCACGGCCCCCGTTATTCAGGATAACCCCACAGGATGGGGGCCCTGCGAAATGCCGGACCAGTTTAGGGACATGCCGTATCAGCCGTTTAGCAAAGGCGATCGGCTTGGCAAGATAAGTGACTGGACCATGGTACAGGATAAAAAGTACCAGAGTAAGTGAACATACAGCTTTTAGTGCCTATAAAAGCTCCATGAAAGAACCCTTTGAGGTTATGTTGAATTTCATTGGTTGACAATCTATAGGGCGCGTATTACAAGTTATAAAAGGTGACGTATAGTCTCAACCTCAACGCAAGACCGCCAAGACCAGCAACGACTGGAACCCCAGTAATATACCGAGCTAGGATTATTTCATAACAATTTGTTCCTGTTTTATTCCTCTTAGTTTTTGTACTCTTGTAGTGAATGTGATGACTAAACATTTACTGACTGGATTGGAGACATGCAGCCGTAGCGAATAAGCTAAATTTTGTTTTTGTTCTTAATTATAGGTTTTATGGTGGATAGTATTAATTGTTTTTATTTTAGCTTGAAAACTTTGACAATGGTCAATCATAATTATATAAAATGTGATATACATGAATATGTTGAGGATTTGATATCAAAAGGGAGCAGAAATTGGGAGCGAAGTAAAAATCATGCAGTTGACGTAAGAGTTATAATGAGACAGACATATATGACAGAACATTTAAAAAGCACGTAAAAAAGTAACTTCAAATAAGGAACAGGATTGACAAAATCAAAAATATAAAACTATTTACAGCGCCAACTAACATTATTAACTGTTTTTGCCCCTGTGTAGATAAATATGCATCCCAATTTGGCGCTGGGTCGTCTTATGCATACTACCATGATGAGGATGAGTCAACATTCCACCTGGTGGATACAACCAGAGATGTAAGTTTTTTTCAGTAACTATCAATAATTATTATACACATAATTTTGAAGAAAATAGAAATCCTGTTATCCAAGACTCAAGACTGTCTACCCCATAAAGAATTAAAACATTACAATAAATTTATGTATAATTTTGATCACTAAGTACATATTCAAAATGATTTCACAATTCAAAATGTTATTTTATTTATTGATCAGTTGTGTAGCTCTCTCCTGCAGTGGACCTACTGAAGAACTACAGCCCAAGTCTTTTAGTTCTGAGAAGAGCTCTTTAGTCTTATTAGGTTTAAGAAGTAACTAATTTTAAATTTTCAAGTCAATTTATTGATCTTTTATGACTTGGCTTGCAAGGCAAGGTTGCTTGAGGTGCACAAGGCCCAAACGCTTCTCTTCTCATGGTCACTCATTTAATAATGTATGCCTAACTTGTAATTTTAATTTAAGTATTGTTTGTTTACAGCAAAAGCCTCCGTACCAGCGTGGCCGTGCTCGCGGACGCGGTCAGCGCGGGCAGCGCGGCGCCCGCACTCCTGGTGGCATGACCACCCTGAACAAGGTATTGATCACGAGATTACGTGAAGGTAGCAGAAGCAAGCTTCTTGTAATGTTAACTTGAGATCATTAGAAAGTAGTCTTAAGAAGCTCAAGAATCAGGATGCAATCATAGTCAAAAGTGATAAAAAATATGATTGGTTTCCTTACCTTAAATCAGTGGTCAGTGGTGGTGGTGGTGGCTTACCTTTCAGACATGAGGGACCATTTGACAAAATTTCTGTCTTTCCATGGACCACCTAGTAACTATAATATCTAACATACGGCTTCAATTGGCCGCAATGGACGGAATAGCACCTTCACAAGTTATGTCTGGTTGTCACTTACAGTGGTCCGTAGACCACCGGTTAAGAACCACTGCCTTAAATGAGTCTCACCCTGCTCTAAGAGTAGTTTGGACATTCACTTGGTAACAGACGGACGTCACAATGATGCTTAAATATCTTTCCTACTGTTAAAACATGCTGTGCAAACTATGTATTATTAACAAGCACAGCGCTTCTCCCGTTTGATCTGTTGACAACTCAGAAATACCTCCAGCAACGAGACCGTAAGATGGGTAAGAGGTGGGGCCAGCGTGGTGCTCCGATGAAGATCCGCGACGCATCCGTCACCGTGCGTCCTACTTGGGTCACCATCGAAGACATGGACTTCCCTCGCCTTGCCAAGCTCACTCTGCCTGGCATCAAGGAAGGTACGAACTAGGTTATTACTTATTACTGCAACACCAAAAGTCACAAATAAAAGTTATTAGTTTTCTTTTTCTGAAGACATATCTTATTTACTTAGTTGGAGCCATTGCCTGTCAAATAAATTGATGCACAACTTCGTTTTAAGTGTGATTAATAAGCAGTTGATAAATCTTGGATAATTTAAATACTAAAATAACTTCATTCTTTTCCATCAATAGTGGCACTGTCTTTCGCCTCAAAGCAGTGACAAAGAGTCAAAGAAATCACCTATTTATATCTTAGCTATTAAGATACTAAAACCTACCTTCGTACACTGCAACCACATGTGTAAGACAGACTGTGCAATACGCAACATAACTAACATTATGTTGTAGGCGAGGACATCGCGTGTTGCGGCGTTCTGGAGTACTACGATAAGGCGTATGACCGCGTCAACGTCAAACACGAGAAGAGTCTGCAGCGCATCGACCGTATCTTCCATACGGTCAGTATATCTTCATTTATCTATGAAACATAAATTTCATATTGTATTTGTACTTCCAAGAGATAGCATATGTAGTATTTTAAACCAGCTTGGGGTCTGAAAACACTATGCAATAACAATTATGAAAGTATAAATAAGAGGCGTGGCTGAGCGCTTGTTTTTGAGAAGTTCTCTGTGTCATGCCGGGCTTTAGAGAACTGATTCATCTCACTATAAAAGGTAGCTGCGGGACCTGATGTGAGAGTGACCACAGCTCTCTGTTGCCAACTACGAACTAAAGACTGGAGTGAGATGCAAGGAGAAACCACCTCACAATGTCTAAGAAAGTCATCGTAAAGTTCTCTATCTTTAACAACCTTATGGTTGTTATACACACTGCCAAGATTGTAGCAGCTTAGGAGTGTCGATCATAGTCGATACAGGTTGATAAAAACTATTCCAAGCATTGTATGGTAACAGGTGACGACTACCGACGACCCGGTGATCCGGCGGCTGTCCAAGACCACGGGCACGGTGTACGCCACCGACGCCATCTTAGCCACCATCATGTGCTGCACGCGCTCCAACTACTCCTGGGACATCGTCATTGAGAAGATCGGTCAGTATTCTTGTTCGCCTTAACCCCGAATAGACCCCGTCATCTTGTTGCACAGAATTTGTTTTTCAGTAGAGTGTGAATGTTTTTTTATCGACCTTCTTGATAGCGATGTTTATATAATGCAACAACTTATGAAACGTCCTGCTGACAGCGACGGTCCCTGAGCTAAGCCAGGTCATGATGAGTTTAAAACTTTTTTTTTAAGCAAAAACTTAAATGTTCCTAATCTGATATTCTTGCATGCACGTTATTGTACGTCTAGCCTTCGCCTGAGAAGAGGCCTGTGCTCAGCAGTGGGACTTACAGGCTGGAGATGGTTGTTGAATGGTTCCTAATTGGGGCTGTACAAACGTCATTGCGTTTTTCTTTTGATGTATCGTTTTTTATAAATTTGCGGGTTGCCATTTGTGTAAAAAAGTAAATAATAACTGCTGACGTAATCACGATATGGACCCCCCCAACCACCATGTCATCAAAAATACATTACGTAATACTTGAACACCCCCATGTGCATTTGTTACAGGTGACAAGCTGTTTTTGGACAAGCGCGACAACACGGAGTTTGACTTGCTGACCGTGAACGAGACGTCTGTGGAGCCGCCCGCTGACGACGCCAACTCCATCAACTCACCGCGCAACCTCGCGCTCGAAGCTACCTTCATCAACCACAACTTCAGCCAGCAGGTACGGCTGGAATCTTCTCTTCCTCGTTCCCTCACTGATGAGGATGCGACCACATACGATCAGGAGGGTTACCATGCCGTCTTAATGCGTTTCAGTTTAGGTTCGCTAAATACTAAAAATAACAGCTAAAACCTGAACTGAGTCGAAATGTTGGATTTTGGTTCACGTCTTTTTATTTAATGTAAAATTGACTCAGGTGCTGAAGAGTGGTCCCACGGAGGCCAAGTACAAGTTCCCCGAGGGCAACCCGTTCGTCTCGGAGGAGGAGGAGGGCGAGGTCGCCTCGGTCGGCTACCGCTACCGAAAGTGGAACCTCAACAATGGAGTGGTCAGTATAATTCTACTATAGTGTATTTTTTCGGCCCGCGGAATTCTGACATTTCTCGGTATTACCAGTCATATAAACGTTCCTTAAATCCGTGGTAAGAAAAGGAAAAAAAATAAAAATGTAGAACATTATGTTGAAGTTGAAATACTTAAACTAAAAATCATTTTTACATATTAGTAATTAACAGATATTTGGTTTAATTTTAAATTGCATAATTTAGACATAATTAATAATCTTTTCTTTTTTTTGGGAGAATATAAATTGTTTGGGGTATCACTTTGAGTATTGTCATATATTACAAACCTTCGGTCTACGATTATAATATATTGATTTATTTCGTAATATTTAATAAAAAGAATGAACAGAACGTAAAACTTCAGCAGTCAGCTGTCATTCTTCCGGCAAAATATAGGAAATATTTTAATTGCTCCTCCCCCAATATCAAAATTACATTAAACCGAACAATCTCCTCACGTGTGTAATGTTATGTCACTACGTCGACATGGCAAAATATGCCTTGCTAAAATAAAGACGTGATTTATGTATGTACGTATGTATGTGATAATAAGGATGATTTTTAAAGTTTTCAACTTAGATCTTCTGTACTCTAATTGGCCAATTGTCGTTAAAATAAAAGCTGCCATTAATTTTTAAATCCATTATTTGAGTACCTAATGTTAGAACGTCACCGTATTTTATTATTTTTATTTGTTAGTTAAAATAACTAATGTGACAATTTATTTGTTCAGCAGAAAAAAATGTTGGTGACCCCTGAAACGTCTAATTCTGACAGCTGTCAGAATTCCACGGGCCAAAAAAACACACTATATAGGTTTTATCATAACCAAGCAGCCTGATATTTGACGTGATTCAGGTTCTAATCTTAGGAATCAAATTATAGGCGATGCGGCCAGCAACCCGTCACTATTTGGATAATAATGCTAAACGTGGCCTTTAGGTCTTGTTACCTAAGGCTCTGTCTACCCTGGAAGGAACATAGACGTGATTTGTTTATGTATGTACGTATTCAGGTGTTATTCAACAATCGCCTGTCTATAGTCTATTTATTCATACTAGATACTAAATTGACAATTGCAAATGTCAAATTGTGAAATAATGATACCAGGTTTTATTGTTTAGTGGTGTACTCGAAACAATCGACAACGTTTGTGGTGTGGATACAAGAGGTTTAGTTATGTTATATTTTAAGAAAAAAATACGATTATCATAATCAAGCAAAATTTAAAGGTTTATTAGTTTATAATAATTTATCGTTAACTTTCGATAGTGGTGGCACATCACTATTTTTGAATTGCAAAAAACAGGCAACACAGGTAATGTCATTTTAGTATCTAGTATGAATAAATAGACTTTAAATGCTAAAATAATAACGTGTTTTTTTCCCTTAAAATCTTAAAAATAAACATTAAAAAAGAGACCTTCAATTTTGTAAGTGTGTTAAAGATGTGCTTTCCTTTTATATGACCTAAAAAACAGTGACCCCATTGTCCCCAGGTGTTGGTCGCTCGCTGCGAGCACGACGCGGTAATGCAGGGCCCCCAGAACGAGACGCAGTTCCTCACGATCAAGGCGCTCAACGAGTGGGACTCCAAGCTGGCCAACGGCGTCGAGTGGCGCCAGAAACTCGACACGCAGCGCGGCGCCGTGCTCGCCAATGAGCTCAGGAACAACTCCTGCAAGCTCGCCAAGTGGACTGTGCAGGTCTGTGTCAACTACTATAGACCGCTTAATTAACTGAGCCCTCGCCTGCGCGGTGCAGGGGCGCGGGGTAGACGATAAAGGGGCTGAGAGAGGTGCGGGCGGCAGGCGCACCGCCCGCACCGCTCTCGGTTCCCTTTGTCGTCCTACCCCTGTACCTGCGCGAGCGAGGTCTTAGTTAAGAGGCTGACAAGACATAATTTTGTTGACATTAATGCACTTATTTAAGCACTTTTTTAAGAAAAACTATATTAAAAAAAAAAAGAATGTATGTTAATATTCATCATATTTCAAAGACCGTGGACGGACTCAATACATAATTGAACGAAATCGGCTCGATAGAAATTAATTTGCAAAGATTGATCTTAAAATCATCATTAAACGGTTTTATTTAGACGTGGGAAAGAGGCGTGACGATATGTATGTATGTATCAGTGGCGTGGCGTCCATAGAACTCGATTCCCACTGGCTTGCCTATTTTAAGGCAGTTGGGCAATTTATTGTGCAGAATTAGAGGAAATGGCTAGTTAAGTTCCCTTCGGCTTGCCTTCTGATATACTTGACGCCACGCCACTGGTATGTATGTATTTTAGACGCGCGCTACGCTGCCGGAATAGTTTCTTCTCTTTCACTAACAGGCACGCGAACCGTATGTGTGAAGAGTGGCGCTGCTCAATGTCATTTGCTGTTGACAGCGCCTTAAGCGGTCGGAACTGATTTGTATACGATTGATGTGTGTAATCGTTGACAGGCGCTTCTGGCGGGCTCCGACCAGATAAAGTTCGGCTACGTGTCCCGCACGCAGGTGCGCGACAACGCGCGCCACGTGATCCTGGGCACGCAGCAGTTCAAACCGCACGAGTTCGCCGCGCAGATCAACCTGTCCATGGACAACGCGTGGGGCATCCTGCGGTGCATGATCGACATATGCATGAAGCAGAAGGACGGTCAGTGCAACTCTTCTATAGTCTATTTATTCATACTAGATACTAAATTGACAGTTGCAGCTTTTATTGTTTAGTGGTGTACTCGAAACCATCGACAATGTTTGAGATTAGGTCATGTTATATTTTAAGAAAAAAAAACGATGAATCATAATCAAGCAAATTTAAAGGTTTGTTAATTTATTACACTAGCTTATACATACAAAAATGTATACTAAATTTAATTTATCGTTAACTTTCGATAGTGGTGGCACATCATTCTTTTTGAATTGCAAAAAACAGGTAATGTCATTTTTGTATCTAGTATTCTAGTATGAATAAATAGACTTTAAACTTTATAAAAAAATATTCGAAATATTCATTGACGTACAATAAACAACTAGACTACCAATCGCTAACAAAAGTCCTCAAGAAACGTCCGGGCGGCGTTGTCTATGTGTTGTGTGACAATACGTCAACTTATACAGATAACATTAGCATATTCGTTCAAATTAACACCGTATTTCGTGGCAGTAATGTTTAATGTCAATTGCATACGAACGTGAGAAGTAAAGACACGACGATTTTTTTTTAAATCTTTAAAAATTAATTACCTACTCGAAAACTACAAAAAATTGGCCAACGTACATGGGGTATATTCGGATAGCCCCGGATGTGATGCATCAAAAAATTTGGACGTCAGTCTTTGGGCCAGCCTGTATATGTAGATAACGTGTTGCAGAATTACCACACATACATGTATTGTAACAGTACGCGCTACTCTCCTACACTTGGCAATGAGAGTAAACGTGTGTATGTACATAATTTAGTATCAACGGAAGTATTACAATGTTTCATCCGAAATCATTCTGGCGTCTGGCACAAATACCACGCTATCATTGTGTCAAGAACACATTTGAGTATTAATACAAATACCAAATACAAAGTAATTAGATCTATTTTCATTACTGATCTATTTTAAGGGTACAGTCACAAGTAGTAGGTAGACACTTAACGATCTTTCTCTGTTGTACAGTCAAGGTCATAAATATGATTGAATATCCTACTAATATTATAAATGCGAAAGTTTATGAGGTTGGATGTTTGTTACTCTTTCACGCCAGAACGGCTTAACGGATCTGGATGAAATTTGGAAAAAAGATATATTATGGTCTGGAATAACACATAGGCTACTTTTTATCCCGGAAAATTGCTTAGTTCCCGCGGGATAGCGATAAACGAATTCTTTGCAGACGAAGTTGCGGGCAACAGCTAGTGATAAATAAATCACGTCATGTTCGAACTTTAACAAGCAGTTTTGAACAATTTTGAAAAAGGGTTCAAAAATGGTTAAGCTTATGTTTGCTTAGGCTTACCTTCGCCAGATACAAATAAACATTAAAAAAAACATGTTTATTTTTAACCGACTTCAAAAAAAGGAGGAGGTTCTCAATTGTATTTTTTTTCTTTTTTTATGTGAATAGGAAGGCAACCGAGCAAGTTTAATAAGATCAATACAGCACCTTAAAAAATATTGTTGGGGTTAGCTGTATTTAATTTGATTTTTATAGAGATAGATAGATAGAGAGATAGAGATAATTTATTTGCATAAACATGAGTTAATATTTACATTACAAAAATTAATATTTAAATTATATTCAAACTAATTATGTACAAAATTGTATTTGCAGGTAAATACCTGATAATGAAGGACCCGAACAAGCCGCTGATCCGTCTGTACGACATCCCGGACAACACGTTCGAGTCGGACGCCTCAGAGGAGAGCGGGGACGAGCCCGCGGAGACCCCATTCGCCCCTCTCTACTCCTACGGGAACAACAAGCGGGTCTGAACGCCCCGCGGTGTCTAGTTCACTGTAGAAGCCCTCATTTGTACCGATATCTGGTGTATATTTATCGCAGACTAAGTAATCAATATGTATTTCATATTTTTATTCAACAGAATACAGTTTTATGGTCACATTCAGAGTTTTATTGTTACCAATGCGTATCACATCATCATCATCATCATCTGAGGCATTACAGCCATGTGTTGGCCTTAGCCTGGTCAAGTATATCTCTTCAGTCCGATCTGTTTATAGCTTTCCTCCTCCAGCCCACCACCCTCATGCGTATCCCATGCGATTGCGATATCACGATGCGACCTAGATTAAAAAGTGTATCAACTCATGAAAACTCAAATTGTAAATATCTACTTGCTATAGTATTAAAGCGTATTAATTGAGTTGTGCTGTTATTTAATTAGGTGTGTCTGTATGCACGTGTATGTTAGACAATGTCTAAAAGTTCGGTCATTGGCCGAGCAGTGGGCAAAGGGCATGATTTGACTGCTTACATTTTGTGCCAACATATTTGAGAGAGACATTTATTTACATACATTTGATAGACGTAGATATATATAATATGAAGAAACAAAATATACTTAAGAATAGTACCGATATGGTGTAAAATGGGCCCCACTTAGCATAATGTTGCGGTCATTGCCTTTAATTAATAC
The DNA here is from genome assembly GCA_963854515.1 of Pandemis heparana. Classification (NCBI taxonomy): domain Eukaryota; kingdom Metazoa; phylum Arthropoda; class Insecta; order Lepidoptera; family Tortricidae; genus Pandemis; species Pandemis heparana. The sequence goes on along the minus strand of OY978013.1, from coordinate 11,259,137 downwards.
AACCTTATAAATATTTGTGATTTATTTACTGTGCTCGTTGATCGCTCACTCTTATTTAAATAAATAACTAAATTTAGCATAAAGTTAAATATACCTTTGTAGACACGATAAAATCAGCTAAGTGACCATAAAATTCAAGGCAGTATAAAACTATCTATAACTTATCTCTTATAAACATAAAATCTCGTGCCTACGTGGTAGGCAATCTACTTATCAACGCAGTAATACGGAATCATAATCGTATTTTAGCGCACAGTTTTCACATTCAGTCTCAATACCATATTTGCACTTTGATATAGCTAAGTCTGCACAGTCTGCTTTTGATAATAGACAAGGTCACAAGATCCCGTAAAATAGTTGTATATGTAATGTAGTATAATACGATTAGCCTTAGAAAGTTACATGTCACAATGCAGCAAAAGTGTTTCCTTACTTTTCTTAAGTATCTTTACAGGATATTGTACAACAATAATGCACATACGACAGAATAAACGTAATCGTGACCATTATATTGTCAAAGACGTAAAACAATTTGTGTTACCCCTTTTATAGCTAAAACAGATAAGAGTCACATACAACGTGAAGCATTCAGTAAAATGATTAAGTCAATATTAGATACACTGTCAAACTTTTTTGGACACAAATGTTTAACATCACAAATTTAAGTCATTGTTTCCATCTACATTTATGTCGTACTCTATACTATATGTATGTACCAACCAACAAACAAATTGATTTCTGATCAACTGTGGAACCTTTTCGCAATAAATGCCTTCATGACGTTACATTGAATTGGAAAGGGAAATCATCGTGACGTTTAGTGTAAGAACGTTTTACGGTGGGTCAGGATTCAATTTGTTCGAGAGTATATAATTATGAAACACTTCATTGTAGAAAAATAAAAACTAACCCATTGACAAACATTAAGATACACGTACGTTTATACGACGAAATTCATACGTAGGTATGTGAGGTTGTCTTACGTGGTCGATCGCAAGTCCATATAATTAACCTTTAAATAACCACACAACCAGTTCCATATATCCAGTTTCTTTTCTCGCAAGCAAGCAATAATTTGAGCTTGACTCCGTATATAACGTCAAATCTTCCCTGTAGCAAAACCTACAGGCCTTCTTGCTCTTTCCCTTAAGAAAATATTTAGTTATCTTCACAAACCGTGTTTCAGGCTAATCTAATCATCCTGAATATCTTTAAGCGCTGTAGCTTCCTGGTCTAGCTCTTGCATATTATCTTGCACCTCCTCCAGCGTTTTATCCTTAGTTTCTGGCACAAAGAAGTAAATGAAGAAAATACCTAAATACCCTATAGACGCAAAGGACCAGAACACAGCAGCATGTCCTAAACCCGCGCGGATACCGTGGTAGCACTTGGTTATAGCAAAGTTCATGATACAAGCAATTATTGTAGCTAAACTCGACGCTGCGGTCTTCACGTTTATTGGGAACAGTTCTGCTTGCATTACGTATGGTAACATCCCTAATCCTACAGAGTAGAATGTGTTGAATCCGAACAGACCGATTAGGGGTAAGAAGGAAAGGGCTGAGAGCACGTCTGGGGCAAGTTTGACGGTGTCCTGAAGATGGAAGTAGAGGCCTAGAGCGGTTAGTGAAATCGCAACTCCTAAACTTGACACGAACATAAGGATCCTACGACCAAAGTAACCGGCCAGTACAGCTCCTCCAACACCTGCAAATAAAAAATTTAAAGTTGAAAAAGAAATTCGCTTAAAAGTTTTATTTCTTACAATACCGGCCAGACGGTCTGATAGACTTCTGTACGGTAGAAAATTGTTATTATGCTTTATTATGTCACAGGTCCAAAATTTAGATATGCAATAGAGCTATGAAACTGCCAAGCCACACTTTAAAACCAAGGAGAATAGTCAGTTAGGCCAGGATTAACGGGCTTGGCTTTTCCTGGGATCTGATAACTTTTTACAGCGAAAGCGTTATGACCTTGTAAGTCTTGGCCCCCATAAGCAAAAATTCTTTCATAAATTAATCGTAGGTAGTTGATGAACGAATGGAATTCCCCCGCAAAGTCGCTATTAGCTGCGCAACACATTTCAAGGGCTCAAGGGCCGTTTCCATCCCCAACTACATACAAAATAAGAACAATGTAAAAGAATATGTGTTTAAGTATTCATGGAAATGATAAAAAATAAGTACGGACCTGTGACCAGCTGCACAAATCCATAGATGATGCTGACAAGAGGGCCCGAAATTGAACTGCTCTGCCGGAAGATCACTTCAAGGTAAGACTGGATCGCTATCCCTCCGGTCATGTATTGGAGCATCTTCAGACCTGTATCAAACAGTTATTTTTATCGATAGGATAGATATGTGTTCGTATTTTTTTTCCTGTTATATTAATTTTAGCCATGTAAATATTTTAATTATTTACTTTCAGAGCATATTATCTAATTTAAATTCCTGCCTTAAATGGTTCGAATTTATCGTTCATACTCTTTCCGTTTTTTATAATACTAAAACTGCTGTGTAAATAAGAATGTGTATGTGTAGGTACCTAATTATGTAATATTTTACTGAAAAAAATTACCTGCTACAATGTATAAAGCTTTTCTATACTTCATGTTTGATAACAACTCCCACAAGGTTGTCTTATTTGCCATACTCTCCCTAACATGAGCCCGTATCACACCAAGCTGTTCATCTACCCACTGTAAAAAAAACACAAACTGATGGTTAGAAACCCCTGACTATGAAGCTGGAAGGTTCCGGGTTCGAAACCTGCGCGGGGCGCGTAATGCCCACAAACATACAGTGCGATAGTATATAATAACAAACAAAAAAATTATCATTTAAAAACCCTCCTAGCCGAATAGCAAATTAAACGTTATATTCTGCTAACAATATTGTCTGCTAATGGTTTATACATACATACATACAGTCACGCCTCTTTCCCACAGGGGTAGGCAGACTACTTTGTTCCACTTGCTACGATCCTGACATACGTCTTTCGCCACCTTTCGCTTCATCCACATTCATCAATCTCTTCATACATGCTTGTCGGTTCCGGGTACTCTTGACCTGACCTTTTTCCAAAACGTCCCCAATTTGATCACGGTACGTCCGTCTAGGCCTTCCCCTCCCAACGCACCCATTCACATTTCTTATTCTATCTAATCTAATGGTTTACGTTATAGGTATATCGCTCGTGTGCCAATTCCGAATATAGCATTACATTCCTTACAATGACTAGACACAAATTAAATAAATAACTAAAATACCTAACTGTACAGTCAAAGACAAACGTATTAGGTACCTAGTAACTGGCAACATTACTAGTTTTATTATAATCTAGCTTTTTCGACGACGAATCGGAATTGTTGAGCCACTTACCAATGTTGGCTAGTGGCTCAACGGGAATGTTCCGCGACTGTACCTTTTTGACACTACGCTGAACCTTACCTTAATATTGTCAGTTCCCTTTAGTTTCATAAACTCTTTCCTGGCCGCCTCTATTCTACCATCCTTCATATGGTAGTACGGAGACTCGGGTATCCACAGGCAGCATAACAAATTGCCAACGGGGATAGCGAACACCATGGAGTTCAGCGTGTTGTAGGACACAAACGGCCCGATAGCGTAGACGATGAGGCTTCCCAAATTGTTTGTCACTTGAACAGACATTCCTAGCGCGCCTCTAATCTCCTTGTCTGCTATTTCTGTTATGTATATCATTGTTACCTGAAGAAAGATCGAAAGTTAGTCCTCATCATATCAGCTGAAAGACGTCCACTGCTAGCCATGCCTTTCCCAAGGACTCCGAAGATTGGTGTGTGCCACCCGCAGCCAATCCGTCCGTACATAACAGAAAGGAATAGGTACTTTGGCATGGTTGTCATTCCAGAGCAGTCAGAAACTGTACTGTATTTTGTATGTTATGTTAACTTCCAAAGTCTTAGTAGGCACCGAATAATACTTAAATTAATTAGTAAGCAATAACCTTGTCACTAATAAGTTATGGATTTTACTATCATATGAAAATACAGAGGTCAACAGCCCGCTGTACGCCCGCTTTACATTTTTTTATTGGATTTCGTGTTTGTACAAGACTAACTAACGGTGATTGATTTTTTATTAGCTATAGCTACATTAACAACTTTTCTTATAAAGTACTGACTTCTTACCACGGCACTAATTCCCAAAGATACTCCACTGATTATTCTTGAAAAGTACATTAGTTCAGGTGATTTCGTAAATAGGATGATTCCCTGAAATAAACGAATAAAAGTTAGAGGGTTAAGGTTCTTTTGTCTTTTTAACCGATTAAAAAATATGGAATAGTAGTTTATGTGACTGTATTATAATGAAGGGCATTAAAACACGAGTTTGGGCTTATGAAACGAAGCGAACCCGAGTTTCATAATAAGATCAAACGAGTGTTTTAACGCCTAATTAAGTATGTATAGTCGCATACATTACTTTATCTACACCCATATCATAATATCATATTTTATAATGTAAGTGTGCTCAATAACAAGGCTTGGGCATCATTTACGACCAAGCGTGCATCGAGAATGAGGGCGGGCGCTGTTGATGGGCTGGGCGCTGGGCGGGGCAGCGACACTCAAATGTAAGCATCATTAACCAAATGTATGATATCATTAATAATTCCTTTGTCAAGTACCTACTGGAAACCTGACACTAAACTTGTTCAAAAAAAGTAGCTAATAGGGTAGTAAAGTGCACGTACCGAGCCTACAATGCCTGGTAGATACCCATACAGCAAGGTGGCGCGCCGGCCCACGCGGTCCACCAGCGCCTGCCCGCAGAAGCAGCCCGCGATCGCGCCCACAGCGAACAGCGACGCCACCCATGATATCTGAGCCTGGGGACGAAAGTACACTCCTATATTATTTCTGGTATCTGGTATGTATATTATAATCTGGATCTCGGAAATGGCTCCAACAATTTTCATCGAATTTGGTATGCAGGGGTTTCGGGGGCTAGGTTTCATTTTTAGAAAAAGTACCAAAAAAAAATACTGAGCAAGGCTCGGACATCCGGGTAACTAGGTATGTACTTTCATTCATTAAAAGTCAATTTCGCATAGGTACTTCATTGAATTGAAATTATACGCTGCGTAAACTTAATTCACCTGAACTGATTCACCTATGTATTTTAAGCCTACCTACTAAAGTTGGTAACCGTAGCATTAGCGTTTCAGACATTGCACCGTTGTTTAGCTTTTTAGTGGACTGACAAGCCAGAAAAAATGTACGGTATCGGTAAGGGCCCGGGTGCACTCAGGCTCAGTGCTTATACCATACTCTGAAAATCAATTTTCGAAGTTCGTTTCGTGCCGTTCCGCTCTCACTAATAGTTATTAATTTGAGAGTGAGAGGGAGGAACGGTGTGATACGAACTTCGAAAATCGAATTTCGGAGTAGCCTCCCAGCTCAGGGGCTGTCATGGTCATCACTTTATGCACCCGTGGCGGCCCACTATGACCAATAGGAAACGCGTGGTTTTAAGGGACTATATGCCCACTATTGGAGCCCACAATTATCTCAAATGCGTGAGGCGCATTTTCTACACGTTACAAAAGGCCTTCGCCACATGGCCGCAGCTAAAAATGTTTATGACTCTGTATTAGGTACAAAATTACCCATTCAGTTAGTAATACGTGCGCTGCGTTGTTCTGTGTATTAAAATACAAAGAAAACCAGTTACTTACTCGATTATTATTAATACAGGTTGTCGCGACATAAACATTTTATTTTACACTTCTTAACAGCGTGAGGTGCCTGTAACATTGATCCAAGGTTAGCCTTTCCACTTCCACTGAGCTGTATTGATAACCTCACGCGATTTCTAGTCACATCGCGATATTCGCGATCTCCCACTCAACGCTGACTCACCTCCGTAATTTGGACGTTGGCTTCTCCACTTTGGAACTTGGGAATAGCGGGCGAAGGCCACGAGATCAGAGCGCCGGTATACATGAAGGTTGCGGAGACTGAAAAAAAAACAGTCACAGAAAGGAACGCTTGTGCCGCTCGAATGTAGATGAGAAAAGAAAAGAAAAACAAAAAAATAACCCATTAGCTAAAGGTAAGTGATTTTTAATTTCACTTTTGTTGCTACAAATTCTATAGATCCAAAATCAAAAGTGACTTGTGGATTGGATCCTTTTTGCTTAGCATCGAAACGAAAGCATGAAATATTATAGAAAACTGCATGTCTACTCATTATCTACCAGAGTATTTACTAATTTATTGAATTAGGTAAATAGTCAGTTTGTTTACAAACAATAGCAGCCCACGACAATGCACTTGCATGATAGGTCAATGAACTAAGAAAGAACTGAAGAATATTTCTATATCTTGTATATCGAACAAAATCAAATAGGTATTTCCCGAGTCAAACTTCAATTTGCAAGATTATTTACAAATGCAAATCGATAGATGTTGACTTTCATGAATGTAGAGCAAACGCGTTGGTTGATCACCAAGCAGATTTAGTAAAAGAAAAGATGTTACCTATTTATAAAATTGAGTTTATTGAAATAATTCTGCGCCAGCTGTTTTCGCCGACGATCTTCAATTCTTAGCCGTCAAAGTCAATATTGATATTGATACAGAAGTTTGAATTTGCCGCCACACTTACCGCATAGCCCCGCCAGATATTGTAACTTCCTGTTAGTGTGCTGACTCATTGTGGTAACTAATATAGATAGCACTAAAGTTAATAATTAAAATGTTTTAATTTAATTATAGTATAGTCGTGAACGCGTTAATATCCCGCATCACGGCTGCGCGAGCGACGCGGTGCGTTAGACTGATACGTATGTTGCCATAAACATATTTGTACGCTTTTTACGTAACAATGGGTAGGCTAAAGCGTCTTATCAGACTGATGCGGACGTCGCGCGATCGTCTCATACCTGATACGTGAAACATTACCACTGGACTAGACCAAGATATCCATCACACCTACGCTTTTATTGTTACAAAACAATTACACGTATTTTATTACATGCCCAGCACGTATAAATACACTAAAATGATCAATAAATCATTTCATATCGTGTCTATTTAATTTTAATATCTACCAATTCGGTAAATATCCTGATTAGATGAATTAGCATGTCATATGAAAAGCACAGTGATACCTACGTTTTTATTTATTTAGACTGTTGTAATCATAATCAATTACAACTCTGATATTGAGAATTGCAGAAGCAATTTTAATAATATCATCATCACATTTTTCAGGAAACTATTTCTATGTATACGTGCCGGCACGTAAGTCTAGCGAGTCTCGTGAAGGGGATCTGCGCACCCATGGATACCGTATTTTATACTTCTGCGCATACAAGATCAGATTTAGACATACGTGCCGGCACTAATACAACTTTTGTAGAATAATTACAATTTTCAGTATTGCAAATGCTTTGGTTTATTTATCTTACACATTTAATTAAATTTGAATAGAATTTTACTGAATGACATAGGTACCTAGTAGGAGCTAAGATTTATAAAATACAACTCAACATAGTGTAGCACTTTGCTTGAGAAGAATAATGTGAGAAGTTAGGGTTTTTTTACTTAGTATAGTAATCCCTTGTTTTTTGTATATGTAATTGTGGAGGAACATTAAGGTATCTAATTAGTTTTATATCCATCAAAATATTTGTTTAGCAGTAAATCTAAGCATGTAGCATATTCAATTTGTTAAAAAACTATTTTATCCAACTGATCTACACCAAACAGAATTGTAGGTAATAAATAGTACTGGTTTATATTCCACTTTCCTCTAGTTTCTTATTTATTTTAGGATCAAACTGACACAATTTGAGATTCTTATAACTGTATGTCTAGAGTAAACTGAACCACATGGTTGAAAGTCACAGTCGGTTATAAAGTCCACACAGAGTGAAATGTGAACTATGTAAACACAAACTTGATAAAAATATTAAGGTTTTAGTTATATAATGTGGTTTAGGACAACAAATGAATAAATATAAAATGTATTTTACTTCAAGAAGAAATAAATCAGCAAAGACCTCAAATGTTTACAATTAGTATGCCAGTGGTGTAACAAGAGGTGGCAGGATGGGCAAAAAGCCACAGGCCCCAAACCGGTGGGGCCTAGAGCACAGAAGACAAGATGACATACTTATTTAACTTAAGGATGAGGAAGGACCCCATGCCCAATCTGATGAATTTTCCATGGACCCCAGACGTCTCAGTTACACCACTGAAGTATTCTGAATGTCTTTACAATTTGTAAGTTGCTTGAATTCAAGAATAACACAAAAAAAACTGTTCAAAATTGTAATACAGTAACAAGTAAGTATTGAAATAACAGAAACCTTACTTAATATCTTACAGTCTGAAGTTCTTACTTAATATTTGACAATACAACCAAGCAACAATGAGTTCATAAAAACATGCACCTTTAGAATTCTATAGTAATGTTCAAAAAATTGACTTATCATTTGATTGTGTGCAAATATTTTTGAATCAGTGCAATTCCAAAGTGAATATGTACTTTATGCTGTAAACAATAAGGTATGTGTGTTCATAATATTTACACTATCAGTGAAGATATTTACGATATTGGCAGTAAAAGTTCGTCCCCAGACTTCTTGGAGTCTATTAGTCCTTCCATGGGCATTGCTTCCATGATCTTCTTTATCTGTAGAGCAACAACTGGATTGTCTGCACAAATGTCTGTTACACTGTATGGAGGGAGGACACTGACATTGCCAATAACTAAACTATCTCCATCTTCTTTTACAGGTAGCAGATTCTTTGTGAACCAAGCTGTCAATTGAACTTTTCTTTTTATCACATTTATCCCTGAGGTTTCTACAGAACATTTTCGAGTTGGCGGTGCGAGATCCGTGCTTGGTGTGTCTTCGTTTATGTCTATTATTGCATGGCCTGGTATAACAGTTGTTTTGAAATTCTGTTCATGTGGCATGGAGATGATAACACTACAAAAATATAATAAAACATTAGTCTAATCTATTTTAAGGAATTATGACCACATAATTAACTTTGTAAGTTTAAAATAGCTTAAATTATTTTACCTGAAAGTGATAGGATCAATTGAATGCAGAAATCCACTGAACGAAGTATTCTTTATCAGGTCAACTTTCACGTATTTGTCAATATATGAAAGCAAGTATTCTGGATAATCTTTTAGAGAATTAAAGTTATTTGAAAGCGGTTCCTTATTATTCATGTTTTGTTATTTATTTGCGTATATTATAGAGAAGAAAACAAAACTCGTGGCTACACTACACGGCACCTGGTATTTTTGTTTTCATATATATATATACACAAATAAACGTCAAAGTCGTGTCAAAGTCAAATACGTCAATGTCAAAATATAGTTTTTTTTAATTTACTGTGGCCCGTTTCTCGAAGCTACAATTGTACAAGACCAAATAAAAGGTTTAAATTAGCAATATAATATTGTTTGTATTATATAATATAAAAAGTTAATCTATGATTGGTCAGAACAGAAACTAAAACACTAGTCGGTATTGGACTGCTTGTTTCATCATCATCATCATCATCAGCCTATGTTCGTCCACTGCTGGACAAACACGTCGTGGACTGCTTGTTTACATTTGTAAAATTGTTACTTGTTGCTCGAATATAATTAATCTTTCCTCTTTATAGTATTAGTGTAGATATGTCTCAGCACAGATACTTTTCACAATTAGCAGGTAAACAAGAGCCTCTAGTGTAAGTTTACGCATATAAAAACGCCTCGAATGCGTTCACGTACGTTTACCATGGAAAAATTGGCAGCGCCACTCGCGGATTGAAACAGCAACAAACTGTTCTCATAGTATTTTATTTTGAAAAAATGACTTTCTACCAAGTTTTTAGCGGCGCATTCTTCTTGGCAATGATGGTCTTTCCGAATGCGCTGGTAGATTCAAAAAAAGACATGTAAAAAAGCACATGGCGGCCTATTTGCAAAATAAACTTTTGACTTTTGACATTTTATCGCAAATGCGTTCCGAGACGTATTTTGTGACTGAAAACCTATACTAAGCATACAGAGCAAGCGTGAAACTCTTGGAAGGAAACTAAAAATGGATATTAATTAAAATAAAGCACATATTTTTTTAGATGTTTAATATCTTATCTTATAAACTAGGTGTTCATTTTTTAGCCTTAGCTTCCCGAGTGGCCTTTTTCTCTGCTGCTCTCGCGATCTGCTTGGCAGGCTTCAGGTTACCCTTTAAGCAAAACCTCTGGTTCCTCAAGAATTTGGGGTCCATCTGGAAAGATAAGCATAAAATTTATACTTTTCTAACAACAATATTTTTCTTTTATTCAGTGATAGGATAATATTTAGTAACTAGTGACGAGTATTATTAAACTGTAGCATCAATTTGGAAGGAAACTTGTCAAATATGGCAGGAACACAGCCATTGGCCTGGCCCCTATTTCACCAGCTCGACAATTTGTCGGAGACATGGTGACAATACGAAATGGAATGTGCATTCAATATGAAAGCCAACCGGCGATCCTCTCGAGTTTTTAATGTCAACAGAATTCTCTCATCACGGACAAATGTCGTGTTGGTGAAATTAGGGCCAGGTAATAATTTATGCTAACTGTATGTTCTTAAAATAACAAAATTGAATCAATAAAATAATCAACTATGAACAACAGTACTGCTAGTAGGGACAGCAATACAATAGTAATACTACACAAATCATTTGACATTATACTAAATAGAATACCAAACAATTTGCATGATCTAGATCCTTGGTCGTCAAATCCGGCCCACGGCAAAGTTAATTGTTTCAGTTGTCAACTATACCTACATTGGATATCAATAGTCAATTATACCTCTTGAAGTGCCTTTACATACTCTGCGGCCCGGCCCTGGAACTCACACTGTCATATGTGGCCCTTGGCCAGTAAAGTGTGACGAACGCTGATCTAGATCTAGCACCATTTCCATAAAGGCATGGAATAAAATAAATACATTTCTGAATGGATGTAAATGTAATGCACAAATATTGCTAACTTACTCCAAGGGTAGATTCGTGTCTGAACTTCTTAGGTTTCTTGATCCCATTCCTGTGGGCTTTGCGGTCTGGAAGGAAATAAACAAACATTAAATTTACACAATATTATACAGGTTTATTTGTATATTCATTATCTGACATAGAAGGATACAGAATCTTAACACGTTAAGAACACCAGTTAATATTCGTCCTATCTGAATTCTGTTGACACGATCACTAGCAGAATTATCATATTTACTCACTTTGGTTATGATTTGTGTGGTTCTTGGACTTCGCCATTTCTCTGAATTCACGGAGCTGAAAAAAGAAATACTTAGGTAAACACAACAGCACTATCAATCTTCTGTTTAAGCACGGTTGAAACACTATATTCACTTCACGATTTCTTTGATATTTCCAGAAATAATATGAATACAAACCTAGCGCCGGAGAAGATAAAATTGAAAGAAAATGTCACAGATCTGACAATGTCAAGCACTGACAAGCTGTCAAAATAAAAAAAATAGAATTTTTTTTTTTTTAGTTCGGATACAAGTTTGTTTAGCGTGGTTAGGGTATGGTTAACATTCACATTTAAAAAAATCTTATTTTAAAATAGTGTTCTATAATATGGACAATCAAGCATCAAAAGCGTGTTATGAACCAAGCTACCCAATTTTACAAAAAAATATTCTAAGTTTTTATTGCGAAACTCAGTGAACCCAAAGATCATAAAAGATGAGCGCGTAGAAAACGCAGTGCGTGAATAGACAAAGTTGCTACAGCTAAAGGAATTATTAGTTTGGCAACAATTTGAGTGACAGTTGAGATTTAAAATCACTTTTTGAATGAACGACGGAACGACTAATTCGTCGTTGATTGATTCTGAATTTCGTAAATACTGCTAGTTTTGTAATAGTTTTTAATTGTTTAAAATGGACAACTTGTAGCTAGCTCTATAAGGAAAAAGTTATGGTTATAATTACTTGCTGTGTTAAAATTAAAAATGTATTTTGAAGTAAGTAATATTTCGGTACATTCGAATTAATAATATTTCTTTGGAACGAGTGTTGTTTTTAATATTAATGTCACTCAATTCTAGATTGATAATACACCTGAACACATACGGAGATCGCGAAGAGCTGAGAATATTCGTACGGAGACTCCAAAAGAGGAATGCCCTAGATTGATTCTAGCTCCGTTTTCTAGGCCTCCGCAAGTAATTTTCGAAAACGTTTTGATTGGATCTTCCTGTGAGCGTCAGTTGGAAGTATTTAACCCGACAAAATGCGTCAAACAGGTGAGATAATGGTATTCTTATACTATAATCTATTGTTTTCATGGATCATCTCCATTTGAACTGGATGTTCAATTTGATACCAATAAAACATTCAATTAAGACAGAAGTTATAGTTACTCAACAACAATAAACACACTTTGATATAATATGAAATAAACAGTATTTTTTTGAAGGTGTCATGCACTAAAGTGATATGTCCAGAATACACTAACGTTAGATTAGAAATGTGCCCTGGAATAACTGACATTATTATTTTGGTCCTTTTTGTTACATCTATGTTATGTTATGTTCTTTATATAAGGCCCACACAATCTAGTTCCGGGTGTCCGGGTTTAAAGTTACTTACAAAAACTTATTTGTGGAGCTTTCCAGCTTACATACACTCCTATTTTGCTTAAGCTTGGACATTTTTATTTAAATAGTTAATTTTGTGTTATGTTTTTATTATTTTTAAGTTAGACATGTGTATGCCAAGTACTTGATCAACCAATAGTAGGCCAAATATGAACAGATGATTTCTAGACTAGCCCATGACTATGATAATTCAAAGTAAATTATGCATCCTACCATCTTCACATTGCAGCTCACACTAGCAAAAGCCTTGCCAGAAGGCTTACAGATCCAACTGCCTGGAGACTGGCTTGTCCTGGAGCCGGAGACATGCTACTGCCTCACCATGTCCTGGACCCCCATGCAGCCCATGGCTCTTCGGGAGACCATACACTTCTCCAATGAAAAAAGAGGCAGATATGATGTTATACTTGTTTTGAAGTCTGTTATGGTAATACATGTTTCTATGTAGTATGTTACTGATATCTGATGGCTGTTCATTAATCCTGTAATGGTCAAAAATGACAAAAAGCGGGGTGTTGCAATAATCTTTTAAAAGTGTTTTATATCAACATCTTGTGAAAAAAGCTTCATTTGATGTAGTTATGATGTGAATGATCAAAAATTATAATTTATGGATGCCCCTGAGAGAATAGGAAATCTATAGGACCTTTCCTCAATAGTGGGACAAATTATAATTAAAGTTTCTTAACTTTTTAAGAACAATAATGATGCTCTTCTTACTATACTAAATCTGGATACAAGTGTAATTAAATATAAAATTATTGTATTTGCAAATGAGCATTTAAAGAAATGAAATGCTTAGCTGAAATTTCTACAGCTAGGATATATGGCATTAGAATAGATCTTTACAAACACTAGGTAAATAAAAAAAATAATGTCAAATTTGTTGTACCTAGTTTGTAAAGAAGTTTGTATCTTTCTTCAGTAGATTAGATCTAAGTTATAATAATTCAGTTGGGAACTGAATTAAAGTGATAATTTGGTGAGTGGGGTTCACTCAGTAAAATTTGCTGCATAATCCTGCTTAATTGCTGTGCCATATGTCTTTATAATTGTTTATTATTTTTATTTCAGAACATCAAGGGCAAGACCCAAAAGGGTAAGGTCTCTAAGGTATCTCCAGGAAAAAATAAGAGAAAGCCTCTTAACACTTCTCCTGTAACCATATATAAGAAAAAGACTGAGATAATTTATAACACCACCACGGTTAAGAAAGTTGCACAGGTGATCCAACCAAATCAGTTCAAAAAACTCAAAGCGTACAATAAAGAAAATATATCTGGTGTCTATGATCAATCTATGGATTATCAGGATTCTCGGCAAACAGGGTGTCCTTTTGATACTCCAGTAGACATGTACTTTAATACTTCAGAGATATTTGCAAGCATGAGAAGACCACCGGAAATATTGCAGCAAACTTATGATAAGTCAACTCATATGACTTTTACTAAAGAGCAAGCTATACCGTCCAATGTTTTGAAACCCTCTAATAAGCAATTAAGCCATGATGGTGATATCTTTGACAATCTCACATTCACACCTCTTAAAAGTGCACCAATAAAGAAGGAGAAATTGGAGCATGGACCCAAAATAATACTGAGCATGAATTCCGACTGTGAAGATGACAGTCTGGACACCAAAGAAAACATTGAAAATGGCCCTCACTCAATAATGTACGTGACATCGTCGCAACCTACAAATAAATGGATGACTGTAAACCCCGCCTTGCAAACCCATAACCACTTCTTTGAAAAGCCTATTGTGAGAGACCAAAAAATCCCCAACACTTCTTCACCGAAAGATTTGCACAGCCCAAACTTTTCAATAAACACAGACTTTTCACGTATCAGCGATCTCTCCTTTTGCCCACAAAGATTTTCTACAGAAAGGAAAATGTTCCCAAGAAATAACGACACCCACGACATAATTGAAGATTTTGACGCCAAGCCAAATTCTGACACGTTTACTAAGGAATCTCCAAATGCGGCGTACGATTATCAAATGTATTTCATGAAAGATCAAACCGCGGGCAAATGTAGGCAATCACTATTCAGAGAATACAACATGCAAAAAAAAGAATTTGATAAAATGCAGTTTTATCCTCAAAAGTACGAAACAAACGTATGGAGAAATGAGCCCAAAAACATAGTCAGACCTCTATCTCCTCCAAGGTCAGTGACTCCGCCTCTCCAGTCAATTCCTGAGGAGAGCAATCATAACTCTGGAACCCAAATCCTGGACAAAACAGACAAACAAATGCACACATTCACTGTGGATCAGACGTTTGACACCACCCGTGACAGAACCTCAACTGTAAGCAGACAAACATGGTCAAAGCGTGATGTTAGAGCTGATCCGACTCTTTGGAAAGTCCCCATCGCGCAACCTGCCAAGCCAGCTAGAGCCAGATGGAGTGTTAAGAAGAGTGACGTCACAAATACAAGCCGGCCGTCTAATGCCACTTTTGAATGCAACAAAAGCATAAATCAAAACTTATCCCTAAATCTCATAGGAAATGTTTACTCGCAGTCCCTCACAGTAGACCCATTTCTATCCACTACCTATTTCTATGATGAGGAAGCTGTTGCCAAATTTGAGAAAGAATTCAAGAGGTGGTTAAATTACATTTTAACTCCTCCTGCCGACTTGGATTGCAATGTGGAGCAAAAAATTGACGTTGGAAAAGCGTGGCTCGAAAATAGGAACAAGGAAGTGCCCCTGGCGCCTACGAGAGAGAAAGTCTCGAGCGCTTACCACGACAGCCATAGACTGGAAAGCCTGCGGCGATCGGCAAAAGCGCTATTATTAAGCCCCGAAATGTGTCAAGTATTCCAAAAGCTGAATACTCAGATTGACAAAAAATTAATTGTTATCAGAGGTGACAAAAATCTCCATTTAGATGTTGGACTCCAAAAAGCTGTCATGGAGTTATTACTTTGCTATAATCCTCTGTGGTTGCGAATCGGCTTGGAGGCCCTGTACTGCCTCGTTTTGCCGTTACGGTCTAACAGCGATGTAGATGGATTGACAACGTTTATTATACAAAGAATGTTCAAAAATCCTTTTATCAAAAACAAGCATTCAAAGAGTTCGGCGCCCAATATGTTGCTGCCGGCTTACATGGAAGCAATTAAGAAATTCACCTTGAAGAAGTTCTTCATGCTTATTTACTTTTTAGATCAGGCCAAACAGAAGAAATTGATATCTCACGACCCCTGCCTGTTCCGCCGCAACGCTATTTGTAAAGAGAGTAGAGAGATCGTCATTCGATTCACGCGGGAGCTGATCGCAGGTATCGGTGACATAACAAAACACCTTCGCCCACTGGGTTACATTGTCTGTCACAAGCAGACTTACTTGGATGAATACATCTATGCTGTGCAAAATATAGCCGTCGACATCAGGGACGGCGTGCGCCTAACCAAAGTCATGGAAATAATCATGATGAAGAACGGATTGCTGAATCAGCTGCGAACGCCAGCTATATCCCGGCTGCAGAAGATACACAATGTTCAAGTTGCTCTGAATGCCTTGAAAGAGGCTAACTTTATGATCGTGGGTGACATCACTGCCACCGATATTGCCGACGGGCACCGGGAAAAAACTATGTCACTCTTATGGCAACTGATACATGTGCTCCGAGCACCGCTGTTCGAGACCGCCGCTAACGTGATACAGACGTGGTGGAAGAAGAAGTACAAAGTAATAGTTGAGGAAAGAGAAAGGGAGGAGAAATTGAAAATGAAGCTGGACAATGCGGCGCGGACGATACAGTGCTGGTGGCAGCGCATTCAATACAACCGCCTTGTGGAAAGGCAAATGCAACTGTATACGCATTCTACAATAATAATCCAGAAATATTGCCGAAGATGGCTTTGCCGCACTCGCTTGCAGAAGATGAAAATGAGTGTTCGTAAAATTGAGGAATGGTACGTCAGTATCAAAAAGACCAGAGAAGCTAAGGAAGTTCTCGAAAAATTAAAATTGGAAAGAATACAGTTACTAACAAAAGCTGCCGTTAAAATCCAATGTAACTACAGACGTTGGCGGTGTGTCGTTGAATATCAGAAAGCATTGAAGAGCATTACTTTGATTCAGAGCCTAATACGCCGATACCTTGCCAGAAAATCATATTCACAATTATGGAAATCGGTCATATTCATTCAGCAAACATACAGAGGCAAATTATCAATGAAAGACGAAATGAAAAAGTTAAACCACCAAAGGCACAGTGCTATAGTAATCCAAAAGCAGTATAGAATGCTAAAACAGTACAGAATGTATCGGAACCTGAAATCTGCTGTAGTGACCATTGAAAGTAGATATGAGGCACTAATCAAAATGAGACGGGAGCGAAAGCAATATTTGCTGTTGAAACAATCTGCGATTACGATACAAACTCTTTTCAGAGGTAAGCAAGCTCGTAAAGCTTACGCGAAACAAAAAGAAGCAATAATTAACCTGCAAAGGAGGCTAAGAGCTCGCCGATTGATGATAAAGGAGAGATCCCAATTTGTTAACTTGAAAAGTGCAGCTTGTGTTCTTCAGTATCGCTTCAGGTCATACTTGATAGCAAAGAAAACGAGAGAAGTCTACACAGCTCAGCGTCAATCAGCCATTTTGATTCAAAGGCATTTACGTTCGTATTTGTTGGGCAAATCCGAAAGGAACCGTTACGTTCAAATGCGTAATGCAGCAATCATATTGCAAACACGATACAGAAGCCTTATAACTATGCGACAAGAAAAGACTGCCTATTTGAAGCTGAAAGCTTCTGCTATTCAGATTCAAAGGTATTATAGAGCCTTGTTATCTATGAGGAAGTGTAAGGAAAGTTATGAGAAACTTCGAGCAGCTACTATTTTGATTCAGCAAAAATATAGAGCTCTAACTCAAATGAAATCAGAGAAATGTAAATATTTGAAACAGAGGGACTCCTGCATAAAAATTCAAAATTTCTACAGAGCTGTTACCATCGGAAGGCAGCAGAAAAACCTATATCAAAATCAAAAAACAGCCGCCGTAAAGATACAGAATTGGTTCAGGAACTGCCAAAAAGGCAAAACAATTCAACAACAATACCAACAAGCAAAACAAGCCTGTGTAACAATACAAAGAATTTACAGAACTTACATAATTAGTAAAAAACAGAGAATGGAATATTTAAGAATAAGAACTGCAACCATTCGAATCCAAACATACTTCAGATCTTACATAGAAATGAAAACAGTAAGAGAACAATATATTAAACTTAAAACTTCCACTATTACTATTCAGAGGTTCTATAAAGGTCATCTGGAAACGAAAAGGCTGAAAGAGGAATTTACGCGAGCACGATATGCTGCCATACTGATTCAGGAATTCTACAGAAGTTACAAAGAAACAAAGAGGGTCAGGCACCAGTTTTGCGTCCTAAAAAAATCTGTGATTTGTCTGCAAAGACAGTACAGAAGCATCCTAGCTATGAGAACAGCACAAACCGATTACGAAAAACTCAAACATTCAGTATTAGTAGTTCAACAACGTTACAGAGCTCTCATAGAAATGAGAAAACAACGCATCGCTTACTTAAGCCTAAAAGCTGCAGCGATCTGCATACAGAAATATATAAGACGATATTTGGTTCAATCACGATACGTTGAGTACAGAAAACATGTTGTTCGCATACAAAGAATGTGGAGAGGTCAGCTTCTAACAAGAATAACGCACTCCAAGTTCGAGCAGCTAAAATCTTCTACTATCACCATCCAAAGGTTCTATAGAGGACATTTGGAGACCAAAAAGCGAAGAGAAGAGTATTTGCGACTCAGAAGTGCTGCCATATTGATTCAAAATTTCTTTAGGCGGTACAGATACACAATAATGGTCAGAAATGAATTTTGTGAACTGAAAAAGGCTGTAATTTGTGTGCAGAGACAATACAGAAGTATCTTGAACATGAGAAAAGCACGAGGCGATTACGAAAAGCTTAAAACGTCAGCGATAGTAATACAACAACGTTATAGAGCTCTAGTTGAGATGAGAAAGCAGCGTACGGCTTACTTGAGCTTAAAATCGGCAGCTATATGTGTACAGAAGAATATCAGACGATACTTGGTACAGTCGCGTTATCTTAATTATAGGAAACATGTTGTATTCATACAAAGATTGAGGAGAGGACAGCTTATGACGAGATTGATGCGCTCTGAGTACATACAGAAGAAGACATTCATTGTCAAGTTACAGGCTGTGGCAAGAGGATATTTGGTGAGGAAGAAGGTGGAAACTAAAAAGGAAAATTTGATTAAGGACAAAGAAGAAAAGAGGAGATACTGGGCAGCGTCTAAGATTCAGGTAAGTCCTAAATATTTTCTAACTCAATTGCTCAAACACAGCCAGATTCTTTTTCCTAAAGTCGTGTGCCTATATTGTAACTGTTCGTATTTGAATATGCGTTGTCAAAACGGCCACACCGTAACCAATCTCGCTCACACGTCGGAATTTGTTCAAGTTATTTTAGCTCAACACGATTCTTCTTGTGTTTAAGAGCTAGGCTCTTGTCAGTGGAGTAATCGCCACTCCGCTCGGTCCTCAGCCAGCCTCTTGTCTTCCCGATACGACGCGGCACCCCTCCTTCACCTTGGCCTTCCTCTGCTTCGCCTCGTCTTCTTTCTACTTTTCCTTCCAGCAGGTTTAAAAAGACACGTGTTATATATGTTAAAAATTTTAGGCTCTCTTTCGCGGTCACTCCGTCCGTGTCAACGCAGCCATGTATAATCATCGCGTGGTGGAGCTCCGGCGGCGTTGGCGCGAAGGTGCTCTGCTTTCCACTCAAGAGACGCTCGAGGAACGGAACGAAGAAGCCATGGACGTGCTCAACAACTTCTCTGATATGGAGTCAGTTATAAAAGCCTTTAGATCCCTGGGTATGTCACGTGAACCGATTATTCCGCCATTATTTAGCTAAGTGTACTCAACAATCGTCATTAGGGAAATATTAATTGGCGGCCATGTTGTCTAACTTGCACTCGCAATCCCAATCACCATCTCTTTCTACCCTCTTCCTATAATCAAACTTCCATTTAATAAAATGAAGTGGCAACTTTTGAATCACGTTGCGGTATTATAAACGTGCGTGAAAATCGATAGTTTATAAACTTTGTTTGACCGCCCCAGGCGCTTAATCTTTTTTTTTTTTGTAATTTATGCGAAATTTGTAAGATGTTTTTATATACTGGGTATAACACACTGTAACCCCCTCTAGATAAATATAACGATAAAGAGGCGTATGGAACAACTAACATTACTGTAAATGTATTCGCAGAGCTTCTAACGGAAGTGTTCCCGATGATGTACAACGAGACGGCGCCGGACGTGGTCCGCCGAGTCTACGTCTACATGTCGTTCATGAACCGCTCCATCTCGAGCGTGGAAGTGTTGAAGTCTGCCGCCTCCGTGCTTGCCAATCTCACGCGGTACAGGCTCACTGGTCCGAAGATATATGCGGTGAGGATATGTCATCGTTAGGAATAGGATAGTTATAAATCTACTGCTGGGTGAATATTCAGCGTTATACTATTAAAAGAGATGATGCTGATACATAACTTTGTATGATAACGAAACACAGTATCGATGCTTCATTTAGCTTGTCCAGAGTAGTTGCGGCTTGTCCTTCTGTTAGGATAATAATTGTGGGACGACAATGACGCACGAACCGAGCGGTCGAAACGCTTGAATATTGACCCTGCTACGTAAAAAAAAACAATTACCTAATCAGCAGATGCGAAACTTAACAAAAGTAATCGCCAAGAACAAAGTTTCAGAGCCTAAAGCATAAATTATTGTTGTGATTTTGTTCTTTTAACTAATAAGTGTAAATTAATATCGTTTTGATTATATAGTATTTTTTTATAGCTTATTTCGTGTCCCACCCACAGCTGGGCAATAGCCTTTTCTTTTACTCCACATGTGCATATGTGTTACACATGTTCTTGCCTTCCCGCTTATAAGGGTTGTGTCCCACGTACCACAACCACACGCCTATTACAACCACACGCTTACTACAACCACAACACTCGGTCGTATATTTTGTATTGAAAATTAATAGTAGAACTCCCACGTACCACATTTTGCCGTCATTTATCGACCACGTGTGTGATACGACCACATCGCAACGCCAACCCAACCACTTTAGGGTTGTTCACGCGTACCACAACCACACCACGTCGCAGCGATTCACACGTAACCACATCGCAACTACTAGTAACAACTACATTTTGTAGGCACCAAAATGCTGATGAAATGATGATGATGATGAAGTGTTTTTTTTTTTTTTTTTCAGCGTGAATACATTTCACCGATACTGAAATATATGTGGCGCTTTAGTAACAGCGAGATTCAGTTGTTCCTGATTCTGTGCACTTACCTGTGGCTATTCTCCAAGTACGACGCCATCAGAGAGGTAATTAATTATTCAAACAATAACAAAAGGAAAGGAGAGTGGGGGAGGTAAAAACCGGTTGTCTATAAAGACGGTTTACGAACGATAGTTTTAGGGTGCGAACACAGCGCCGCTTAAAAAACGGTGACGTTACGAAATCGCAACAAAATGTATGAAGAAACGGTGAGAAAACGTGACGCATACGGCACGTCACTGCGTATACGCGGCGGTTTGGTCGCACCCTTACATGTTAACGAAAAAATGGTCGCTTTTGGGGGTAGGCTAAGATACGCCATCTATCGGCACTTGGTTAAATCGCTTACAAGTGCCGGCGCGTAAGTCTAGCGATGACCGTTCATTTATTCATTTATTCATTCATTGCAAAGCCGTTGATGCGCAGTAGTCGAAAATAAGGTATCGCGGGGGAGTGCGGGTGTCGCGGGCGGGCGTACACCACGTTAGACTTACGTGCCGCCGCCTGTAGTATCTATCAAATCAATCTATCGACCTACAAAGTGAGGTACGCAAAGTGGTTGCAACAACCAGCAACAGATGTCGCTATTTGCGACACACACTGACGTCAGTAACGTTACGCGATGAGTCATGCTTCTTCGTGAGTACGGCCGGCGTTCATCGATTTATAAGACGTAATCACATCAAAAAATACGCCCTAAAAGTTACTAATGTAAAAATTTTTTTATCGCAGGATCTCGCTGAGTTTTTGCATTTGCCGGAGAATCACAAGATGATGGTGACGATCAAAAGCAACGTGGACAGGGTCCGGCGGATGGCGCAAAACGCGAACAAGCATAAACCCATCACTCCTTGCAAAAACTTAAACAACACTTTTTCGCATAATAGTGTTTCGTTGCCTGCTCTGGAGCCGGACTATGGCATCGCCAGGGCCGACCAACAGAGATACTTTGTGGATACTCAACAAGCTATGTATTGTCTTTTCCGTACATATAAGCTATAGAATATAAGTAGATAATTACGATTACTTAAGTTAGTTTTAAACTGCGAAATATTTGTTTTTATTAGTTTAAATAATGTTAGATGCCTGCTTATGAGATTAATTGATTTAACATGGAATTGTGTTTAATTGTTCGTATTATTAATTATGTTATTATTATTATTATAATGTGTATAACTAACTGGACCTAAAATTAATTGACATTAAATTAATGATTCTAACGTGTTTTATTGTGGTTTAATTTAACTTTTTACTGTCGCGCTTTCAAATGTAAGTACCGTTGATAAGATATTTAACCCGTCGTATGCTTAGAAACTATCCGTGCAAAAGCTTCTTTTTTTTTTATTTCAACCTTATTTTACCCACTGAAAGTTGAAAGTCGAAAATCGATTGGCTAACTGTAGAGTCTGTCCAGTCTGTCTAAACAAAGCTGAACCCACTAGTTATTTGATTGGCAACATTTTGTCTTTAAGTGTGTCTATCTGAGGTGTCATGTTGTATGTCAAATTGACATTTCTCTGAGAAAATTGCAGCTGTGTGAGTGATCCTGTGTTACCCGGTCATGATTTTTTGAAATTGCCGCGCTTTTGCAGGTTCAGCTTTGGTTAGACAGACTAACTGAGCCGATGAACCAATAAAAATGAAAAAATAAGCGAAATAGCCGCTGGGGTCACTTGAATAGTCGCCGCAAACCAGCTACAGTTTGTCTATAAAGTCATGGCATTAAAAAGTGGCAATACTGTAGTGTCGTCCCGTTTTCTTACACCTATAGATTAGAAAGGGACGACACTACAGTATTGCCACTTTTTAATATCACGACTTTATAGACAAACTGTACCAATAGTAAATTGTACAACAAGGGCTGCGTTCAGTTCGGACGCCCGACGACGCCCGACGACGCACTGGCCCGTTCAGTAACTCGGTGCGATCGTCGGGTGATCACACCAAGTCGTTCAGTAACATCGCCGGGCGTCGTCGGGCGATCGCACCGGTCACCCCGTAAAATAGATGGGTAAAAAACGCCCAGACGTCACTTTGACAGTTGTCTTAAGTATTACACTTTACATGTACTTTACTTTTTTACTTACTTTATAATAAACTTATTATTACGAAAACGAAATCGCATGCCATCGACATTTAAATTTAATGTGGATTTAAATGAAATTTGAATATTAAATTTCGATTCTGAATTCTTCACTAAGTTTTGATTTGAATATTGGAATTGACACTTTTGACAGAAGAACGCCCCAACTCGTTCAGTCGGTGTGAAAATGATCGGAAGATTTTCACCCGACGATAATCACACTGACACTAGTTACTGAACGTAGCCAAGTGCATAAAACGAGATTTTACATATTTACCAATGTATTATGTAGTTATATTCTCTTTGTGCGAATAAGACGTTCACAAAAAAATCGTGAAACGCAAAATTGTCACGATTTTCTAATAGAGTTTGTGTCAAGGGATTTTTATTTACGCTCTTAAATCGATCGTACCTAACATTTTGAACGCAGTTCTTACGAACTGACGTTCACATTTTGACGTATGACGTTTTGACGTTGCGTGTACGAATTGGTATGAATACGATCTTTGAAAACTATTCGCTTTAAAGTGCAAGTGAAATTCTAAAGAAAATCGTATTTATTTCAACTGTTATCAATTATGGTAGTACTTGAAGGAGAGGCTGGAGATGCGAAGGCAATCGCAACTGAAGAAACGGAGAAGGAAGAAGCTAAACCACCAACTGTGCTTACGTTAGAAAGTATCCTTTTTAATACTAAAAACTAGTTATTTTACTACAAGTTAACGAATAAATTACGAAATAATTTTGTGTACTGAAATTCTCGTTGTAAATAAGTTTTCTTAAATAATTTATTAATTCAAGCTTTACAATCCAAATTGCAAATGTGGCTGGTATAGGTTGGAAATATTTGGCAACTAAACATATTAAGCTAGGTACTATTTGATAAGACGATAAAGAGATTCAGCCTTTAACCTAGTTGTATTGATATTTACTGTAATAATTAGGATGAACGTAATTAATTATGTAGGTGTAGGCAATTCCTTGATCCAAACTTCAAACATGTATTTCATCAATAAGATTAGTTTTATGAGATAAAAAAAAAACACTTAGAATTATTTCTGTATTCTGTATGAGAGAGAACTCGAGATGAAATTTACCTGTCAGTGGCTAATTTCAAATATAATAAAAAAGATAGATGATAAATGTAACCCTTCATAAGAATCTAATGAGAAAGTATAAAGTACCTAAGCAAATGAAAACTTCACAAGTTTTTTTATATTCAAGAGTAAATTGTTAATTGTGTTACCATTAGTGGAGTGCTAAATCTGGTACTGTCTAGTCTACTGCTTGAACTAGAAAGAGGGTCACAAGATCACTGATCATGGACACTGGAGAGCTTAATTTGTCTAATGCAGTAGTTCCCAAAGTGGTCCAGGTGGACCCCCAGGGGTCCACGGAAGACTCGACGGGGGTCTACATTGGGCGTGACCAAAAATGGGGGTCCACAATCGCAAGCGGGGGTCGATGAAAATTAATTTGGTCGATAGTGAAGAACTAAAATGTTGGCTTGACTTCTATCAATATGCCTTATAGGCCATAGGCAGATAATATTTTAAGAAGCTCAGCGACTGTTACTTGTAAAACTTGCATTTTCCATATTCAGTACAACACATCGAGACACACGGAAATATACTATATTTATTTTTACCACTCCAAATGGAACGTTTTCTGAATAAAATTTGTGAGAATTGATTGGTTCTTGTGCTGTGACTCATTGTAGATTTCAAGAAAGTAAAGTAGAATGGAGTCACTCGCAGCACAAAAATTAAATTTAATTGAAAATTTGTTTAGTCGACTTTATTTTCAAATTATTATCCTAATCAAGCAATCAATTCTAACCTATTTTTTCGAAAACTGTTTATTTATCGTTGAAACTCAGCAACAACGCAAGTTTCCATAGATAGAGCTAATCTTAATTTTTTTTTCGAGATTTAGTTTAGAAATTAGTGGTAATGTAGCTGCAGGGGGTCCACCGGATCCAGCAAAATTTTGAAAGTGGTCTATGGAACAAAAGAGTTTGGGAACCTCTGGTCTAATGCCTGTACACATCAGTGCAAGCATGAAAGATGTTGGTAACAACCACACCTTGGCACAATTATTGTTATTATTATAATGGATTTAGAATTGCCTAAGCTAGGCCATCAATTGTAGTCTAATATGAATAGAAAAAATTGTAGTTGTTTTGAAATAAATTTAATTCACCTGGTTGAATTTCTTAAAGTAATGCTATTTGACGGACCCTACCTATTATTTTAAGGAAACTGCATACTGTAAGACTTTATTTTCATTAAGTAACAATGTCTATTTCTAAGCAAAAACTGATGCTATGATACGATTAAACCAAACACTAACAGAGTTTGTGTGGCACCAGTGGCAACTTTTTTCATACATGAGTGCTATCTACAAAGAAGCATAGCTTGAATACCATGATTTAACTATTGAAAATAATAATAACAACAACAACATGTACTTACTGAAATTGTAGCGAATTCAGAATAAAAAGGCTATATTATTATTAACTATCCAAGAGACATCCAATGAGGCTGGCATAGTCACACAGGTGCTCTTAAGCCTCGTAAAAATTTTAGATTATGTTTTTTTTATTAACTATTGAATATTAGTAATGTTGTGCAATAAGTACCGTGACTCGCACCAGTATTCCGGCTGACGAAGGATGCCCAGCAGCAGCATGGTCTCCGGCACGGCGACTTCCAGCGCTACCGCGGCTACTGCTCGCGGCGCATCCGGCGGCTCCGGAAGGTTCTGAAGATACCGCAGGTAAATGCCACAGTTACAGTCCGAGTTATGAAGGATCACTTTGTATTTTTATTATTCAATTTCAAGATTCTTTCTGTGGATACTGAGTATGCTTTTGGGGGGTTGTGTTTGTTCTCCTATAACGCTCCCACACCTTTCGTAATTTGATATATAAAAATAAAGAGGCATCTTAACATAATCACGTTTTCTTCAGCAAAATCAAGCAGGCATTGTTGGCGGTACATCAGTATTATCAGGGTAGTAAGAGCGACTGGAATTAATTTATATCCAGGCAAGGATAACATAATCCTACTAATATTATAAATGCAAAAGTTTGTGAGGATAGATGTTTGTTACTCTTTCACGCCAGAATGACTGAACGGATCTGAGATAGATTATGGTCTGGAATAACACATAGGCTACTTTTATCCCGGAAAATTGCGTAGTTCCCGCGGGATAGCGATAAACGAATTCTTTGCAGACGAAGTCATGGGCAACAGCTAGTGTTCCAATAAGTATCACAGCCTGAAAATGTCATAAAATTTTCAGAATTTTTCTTCAAGTTTAATACAGCCAATATGGGCTTTAGGTGTTTAGTCGAATATATACCTGTAATATTATATAATAACTTGTTAACTATTCCCAGGGCGACCGTCGACACTATCGACGGCGTGATGTGACCACGACACACGTCTCCGGTCCGAAGGCGGAGCCCCGGCTGCTCTGCGTGCCGCTTCTGCAGGCCGAGCGCGCGTGGGCGCACGCCATGCAACTGCGCCAGGAGTCCAACACGGAGCCCCGCAAGAAGTTCCATCTCGTCTCCAGACTGAAGAAGGCTTATGCTCATGCGCAGACGCTACTTGAGTTGTGCGAGGTATTATTTATTACGACGACAGTATACGTGCACCTGAGTCTTCAACATCATAGATATAAATAACATGTGATTCCGCGATTGCTCTGCTACCAGTTGAAGTACTTGCGAATATAGGCAAGGTGCGGGCAGCGCGGGGAATGCGCGTGTTCCAAAAAAAAGTCCACATGATAATTTTTTCCAGAATATAAATATTTTGGGTTTATGTTACTTAGAATCGTTTACCCTATCGATCCTTATACAAGAAAAAATGTGTCCCAAAATTTATATTCCAGTTCCACTTTTTAATATAGGTGTATGTATGTATGGAAAGTGACGAGCAGGAAAAAAAATCAGTTTTTTTCTATGTGAATAGGAAGGAAAACGAGCAAGTGGGTCACCTGATGGTAAGCGATCACCACTGCCCATAGACATCCGCAACCCCAGAGGGATTGCAGATGCGTTGCCAACCTAGAGGGCTAAGATGAAATGCCTCTTGTGCCTGTAATTTCCCCGGCTGTCTTACTCTCCACACCGGAACGCAGCAGTGCAAGCACTGCTGCTTAGCGGCAGGATTAGCGGGTAAGATGGTGGTAGCGATCCGGACGGACCTTGCACAAGATCATACCACCTGCATCTGGGACACATTATTTCTTGTATGAGAATCGCTGGGTTAACCATTCTAAGTAAGATAAAGAAGATAAACCCAAAATACTTTGATTCTGGAAAAAATAAACACGTGACCTTTTTTTTTTAAAATGCTCGAATCCGTATCAGCGAGCGAATGAAGTGTACAGATATTTCAATGTAATATTTAATGTTATTCAGTCTGCCTTTTTTACAGCTACATGCCTTTTTATGACTATTGTCCAATGAAGTAGTCTCAATGTATCGATTTAAACTTTCGCGATTTTTACACATTATTATAAGAAAAACGGGACTTAATCACGTGTCAATACACAATCAAATTTCATAACACGTAACAGAGCGGCGTATGCGACGCGCGCACTCAACTGGAGGCGGGCGCGTACGCGGCGTGGCTCGGCGGCGCGCTATTGGTGGAGCTGCAGCAATGGCGGCCGGCCGCCGAGAGCCTGACGCGCGCGCAGCTCGTGCTCGAGAAACTGTGCGCCGCCCTCGCCGAGGAGGAGAGGCTCGTGTACAAGCAGAAGGTGAGTGCATTTTTCTGTGGTTTTATTGGGAAAAGGAACAACCGTGCGGTGATTGCCAGAAAAAGTTAAAATAATCGCCAAAGCGTCAATTTTGAAGATATACCCCTTTATCCATAAAAGCTCTATAGGCTTCTGCTAACTTAGCAATCGTTTGTCACTTTGACATTTACCTTTCACAGATAAGGACAAACGATTGCTAAGTTAGCAGAAGCCTATAGATAGAGCGTTTATGAATAAGGGGGTAAGTATGGTTGCGGAGCACGAAGATTTTCGTATAAAGACCTGTCACTATTTGTCTCTGTCGGTCGCGCGTAATTAGTTATTTGCCCTCGCACTCGCACAATCGCGGAGACGGCAAATTATCCCGCACGAGCGACGCAGACAGAGTGATAATTGTACAAAATTCTTGCCACTATCTAATGAAAACTAAACTAAATGAAAGTTAGTGTCCAGGGTAGAAACTACTACAGAGTTTTATTTATTTTTAATCATTTTACAATCCGTGAGCTCTTAGAAAGCTCTTCGGGTTTGTCTTGCTGTCTCACTCACTCTTATGGCTTTGATACTTGAACGGCGGCCGATTGTACCCGAAACGGAAACCCGAATGGCATTCTAAGAGCTCACGGACATCCTTCTGTCCGCAGAAAGGTAGATGAGGTTTTCGAGAGTAGTCACATTACTTTATTTATATTAATTTGTAGGTGGAGGAGCTAAAGCCGAGCCTGCGTTACTGCGCGTACAACATCGGCGACCAGTCCGCGGCCGGCGACCTGGTCGCCATGCGCGGCCAGGGGCTCATCGACAACTTGGACACGCTCATGGCACAGGCCAAGTCAGTACTCCTCATCAACTTATCCATAATATACCTACTATTTACATGCTATATTTTAGATACAGCTTACGGCAAACTTATAATGTATCAGTGGATACTGAGTATGATTTTGGGGGTTGTGTTTGTCCTATAACCCCCCCACACCTTTCGTAATTTGATACAAAACAATATTGAGAATGCCTCTTAACATAATCACGTTTTCTTCAGCAAAATCAAGCTGGCATTTGTATTATCAGGGTAGTAAGAGCGTGAAATGACTGGAATTAATTTATATCTAGGCAAGGACAACATAATATGTATCCCAATAAGTATCCCTGCTCTGATGACTTCTAACACGGCATCACAGCCTGAAAATGTGATGACATTTACGGGATTTTTCTTCAAGTCTAATATGGGCTTTAGGTGTTTAGTCGAAAATATCTATATAGTACGGTCGCCCAAATAAGTGGTCTACCACTTTTCATCGAACTTCCTATCAAATGAAAATGTCGCTAAAGTCGAACTTTCAAGTTGACAGCTTGTCTTATCGACGTTATATATTGTGGCGTGCAAAGGAATTTTAACCTTATGGTGGTAGACCACATATTTGGCTGATGGTAAATTCTGTCGCACACCTATATAATAACTTAATGTTATAGCCTGTAGCCTGACCTGAATATTTGCAGACAATCGCGATCAGGCGCTATGCATGAAGTAGAATGGCGCGGCCGGCGCGCGACCGTGCGCCCGGAAAAAGCTCGCCTGTTCCTCATCACCCTCCAAGACCTGGACCGCTCGGCCGCCGCCGCCACCGCCACCGAGGCCCGCATCGAGATCCTCGACAACATCCTGATGGACGTCAAAGACGCCATATCGGCCGTCAAGGACGAGATCAAGAACGACCCCAAACTCAAAGCCTCGGAGAACACCGGCGTCCATTACCTGCTCTC
Organism: Pandemis heparana; assembly: GCA_963854515.1. NCBI lineage: Eukaryota > Metazoa > Arthropoda > Insecta > Lepidoptera > Tortricidae > Pandemis > Pandemis heparana. Next base: position 11,229,433 of record OY978013.1, on the reverse strand, counting down.
CTACTTGATGTACCTCCGTCTCATGCGCACCATCGAACGGAACAACCTGCTCGTGCAACAGGCCGAGACCGCTAGGAAGAACAACACTCAGATCGACGGAAAGAAGGTCCGCCCTCAGGACTTGACTAGGCTCTACGAGATCATTCTGCAGAACTTTACCGAGCTGCAGCAGCTGCCTGGCTTCGAGACTGACGCTACGTACCAGCAGGAAATCGAAACCCAGATGAAGGCTTACAAAGCGTTCCGATGCTACTACATCGCCCAAGTGTTGACCGGGCTGAGACGCTTCAGGGAAGCGCTGGCCATGCTCGAACGCTGCAGCACTTACACCGCAGAATCCATCGCCAGCAAACTAGACGACAAGCCGCTCTTAGACAAACTCGAAGTGCTCAAGAAAGACATAGAGAGCTGCAAGTTCGAAGTCCACGCCGATTCCGTACTGGAAGACGACGAGGACGACGAGGAAACCAAATACACGAGCGGCAAATCTTATAAAGACAAGAAGCCGCTGGTTGACCGTTTGGACGAATATCGCGAGGACACGCAGGTGTTGACTAAGAACCCTAATGTGTTCAAAATGCCGCCGCCTATGGAGGCGATCCCTTGCAAGCCGCTGTTCTTTGACCTGGCGTGTAACTTCATAGAGTTCCCGAACCTTGATGACAAGACTGGTGCTGCGGACAGCAAGAAGCAGGGCGCTGGTATCACCGGCCTCGTCAAAGGTTTCTTGGGCTGGGGCAAGAGCGACAAGTAGGGAGAGGGTTATGGGTTTTCAAACATTTTATTCGGCTGTTTATATGCGAATCAAATATAAACAATGCATCTGTATAGTCTAATTGTTTTTCATTCATCCTCCTCCCTTTCATTTCATGTGCCCTCTAGTCTAGTCTGGCAACACATCTTTAATGCTCGAATGTTGTAGATATCTGTGGGAAGTGGTGAACTTACCATCAGGTTAACCACTAGATTTCGCCGCAAAGCTTTCCCCGTTGCATACAAAAGCTATCATTTTAGACAAGTTTAAAACTAGTTTTAATTCTTTGTGGCAAGACTACTGACCGCCACATTACGAATGACATGGCATGCTGTGTATACAGAACGAACCGTCTAGTAGGGAAATATGGATTTTATTTCCATTGTAGGTTTATTTCGACTAGAATGTTGGTCATGTATTGAAGACCGTGGCGTGTGAGGCATTCCATTGGCTTTCTTTATTGGATGACTGGCAGACAACAGGTTAAAATATATAGAAAAACAACAATACAATACAATGACTTTATTGAACACCACATAATTAAATATAAGAACAAGTTAGAGAAAATATAAGGTGATGATGATGATGATTTTGAGGTGTCAATGTCCGGGGTCGATGGCGACAGTGAGATTGTGGGGCGTGCAGGCGTCCAGCACGCGCGTGCGCGCCAGCTGCTTGTACACAAGCGCCGAACGACGCGCGCGCCGCTCAAGCGTCGCTGACGAGAAGTCCACCTCGTACAGACCGAAGCGTTCGCTACAATACAGTACATAATTGAAGACAGGAGACGTGGTCAACGTTATTACAAAATCCGCATAACATTAACATTTAGTCATAAACATGATCTTTTCTGCCATGCCACGTGATCGACTGGACTAATAGTCGATCGTAGTTGGCCATCCCCGTTATAAGGTCTTCAGCCACTCCATACCATGACTAACCGTCCCGTCCGGTACAGACAGCATAAATTAAATGCAATCTGCACTCACGGATTCATACACACTCGTACAACGTCGCAATCCAACAAAAACGACAACTCTGTTTAGCATCCCTTGCTGTTGTCTGGTAGTCTGTCGCGAAGATTACATTTTAACCAATTTTTTTTTGTTCAATAGCATGTTACTTACGTGTACCCTTCCCTCCATTCAAAGTTGTCCATCAAGCTCCACACCATATACCCTTTAACCCTCACTCCGTCCCGCAGCGCGTCGAGCATGTCACTCCACATGGCGCGCAAGTACCGCACTCTGTCGTCGTCCTCCAAGCCGCCATGTGACGACCAGCCGTTTTCCGTCACGTAGATCACTGGATCGTTGTAATTGTCTCGCACGTGCTTCATGGTTAAGTATAAACTGTTGGGCATTAACTGTAACACGAGAAGATGTAGGTATAGTTAATGTAGGCGACGGGTTTGAACGTTTATTAGGTACTAAAACGCGCGGGAGTTCTGAAGAGTGCCATCGGCTGATCTTATACTAGGTACGTACACTAAAATAAGAGCAAGGGACATACCGTAAGCCACTCCGATGCAGACTTTGGCCAATCATTCGGTACATAATTTCCAACACTGATATCAATATCAGTCCGCTTCGGGTTTTTAGTAGCCGATACATACTCTCCGGAATAATGGTTCAAGCCGAAGAAGTCGCTCGCTCCGCGCATGAGAGTAATCTCTTCGTCGCTGAAGGTGGGTAGCCGTGAACGTAGGAACCCTTGCTCTGCACTCTTCTTTGCCACTAGTTCGGATAACTCTTTTGGGAACCCACTTTCAGCTGAGAATATAGGCGTTGCGAAGACACCCGCCTATGTAAAACAAGGTTATTTTTAATGCCCATCTGTGACCGAAATAGTACGTATTATTTCATTTAGGCACCATACAGCCTGGCAAAAAAGAGTAGAAATTAAAAAGTGGCAATACAGTAGTGTCGTCCCGTTTTCTTATACATACAGATTAGAAAGGGACGATAGTACAGTATTGCCACTGTTTAATTTCTACTTTTTTGCCAAGCTGTACTTACGCTCTAATCTGAATTTAATCTGAGGTAAGTATGAAGTGAGGTTTGAAGTAATAAGTACACTGATTTAAAAACCTTTACCAATTTACAAACCTTTCATAAGTAAAGTTATATAGGCTGCTAAATGCAATAAAAAAATTCAACTTACGCCGATTTGATCCACTAGTACAGCAGCTAGTTTGTCTTCATTGGATTCGGTAAGGGGTAACAACGCGCCAACGTTGAGTGTAATCCCAACTTCCCCACCGTTCATGTCGAAGTCTTTGTGATACGCATGGTAAGCTCTCGCGTGAGCTATCACAACATGCTTAGCACACAAATAATACCCAATTCCAGTCATATTCAACTGTGGTGGGTATTCTTCAGTCTCGTATCCTTTGCAGAACTCGCCAGGCTCATTGAAAGTGATCCACAACTTTACCCTATCGCCGAATTTTTCGAATGCTAGGCAAGCGTAATCTTCAAACCATTCAGTAATAAGAGGGTTCATAAAACCGCCTAGTTTTTGCAAGTTTTGTGGCAGATCCCAGTGATATATAGTGACCATTGGCTGGATATTATACTTCAACAGTTCATCTATCAGGTTATTGTAGTAGTTGACGCCAGCTTCGTTGATGTTGTTAATGAATCCATCGGGCAGGATTCTGGCCCACGATAGAGAGAATCTGTAAGTGTCTAAACCAAGTTCTCGGATCATTTCCACGTCTCGTTTGTAGTTGTGATAGGAATCTGCTGCGACGTCGGCATTGCTGTGGTCTTTAACAAGCCCTGGCCTGCTATGGAGAAACCGGTCCCATATGTTTTCCCCCTTACCTGGAATAAATAACGATAGGTATACGCAAGTATATGATATGACGTGTACAAATCGCGCTCGTAGTAAAATTTTAGTTATTTTTGCATTGTCATATATTATATTATGGTAGATGTATTTAGGTACTTACCATCCAGATTCCAGGCACCTTCAACTTGATAAGCAGCAGAGGCGGCACCAAACATAAAATCATCGGGAAATCTCCGCTGCGATAGGGCGGTCGCAGAACACAATAAAAAACTAAAAATAAGGGATAAGTATTACAAAACAGGACTTCCTACAAGATTAGGAAGTCTACTGAAAACTGTACATTAATTAGGTACTTCATACATAAATTAATTAAAATACTAGCGACACGCTCCAGCATCTCACGGGTTATCCAACTATACCTTCGTACAAACCTTTATTTAATCGCTCTATTGATGAATACCGAATAAAATTCCGTTGTGTAATTTAGAAAGGTATATACATACAGACAGTGGGAAGTGACTATATACTTATATATATGTATCTATCTATCTAATCAGCCAACATCCACCCACTGCTGAATAAAGGCTGTTACAATATACACTCAAGGACATACATATTTAGCGGAACACAAGTTTGCAAAACGCATACTTAATGCTTGACTTTTTTCGTTTCGCTGCCTCCGGGGCGAGCGCTCTTTGAAGAAGAACTACGGAATAGTCTGAAACATATGTCGAGCATTATTCGGCTTTTATACATGAGTTATCCGTTTTTGTAATTATAGTTACCTACACTTTTTTATGTTCCGCTAAATATGTCGATGAGTGTATATATACACTAAAGATAAATATAACATACATACCAGAAACTTAACTTGAGCAACATATTGTTTTAATCACAAGGATTTGGTCTTAGGATGAAACAGTTTAAACACGCCAATTACGGGGTTTCCGACTGATGACTAAGAATATCAAAGCCAATTTGTATGCAAGTGTTAATGCACCCCTGCTTTTATAAAAAATAATTACTAACTGATATTAAATGCGTTTCGTATAAAGCGCGATACCGAGCTATTGTCCAAGGACCACTGCAGCACTATAGGTGACGTCGTTATAACTTATTAAAAGTAATATAAGCAAATATTGCAATTTACCATAACAATAGTTTATTTACCATAACAAATTATAATAGCGTATAGTAGTCGGTTCAGTTCAGCATTGTGTTGTCCAGTACATCTGTGTAAATAAAATAAAAAATCCCTGGGGTTGCAAGCGTCCAGTTCAGTGTCACCATTTTGACGTAAAACACCTGAACATGGCAACAATTTCATAAAAAATATGTAGTTGCTCTTTCGTCCGTTTTCTACTCTATTGTCCCACTACTTCTAATTGTATCTAAAAAAATCATTTTAATTCGTTATACGCCTACTTATTAACTCTAAGGGTAAATAAAGATAAATAAAATTTTATGGTATCAAATTAAACAGTAAATTGGAAAATTAAAATAGTTCAGTTATGCAAGATGTTTCTTTATTCTCAGCTCCATGTGATAACTCATCATGTATAAGTTTTTTTAACCGTTTGTTTTGTCAGTACTAACCACTTAGTACAATTTGAAAGTAGGTAGGTTACAATAAAATCATTAAAATTATTTAACAAAAAATACTATACACAAACTAGAGTAACTTCTACTCGAATGGTACAAAAATATAATAAATGTAAACTTTGAAACAATATTTCACATCATTAGTTCGGTTCTACACAAACTAAACAGTAGAACGGCTAGCACGCGCGCTATTTTCTTGCACTGCAGTGTTCTCTGCAACTGTTAGGAATGGACACACTGAGCGGCATAGCAAGTTACGACGGCTTGTGCGAGCCGTCCCAGATATAAGAGCAGTAAAAGAAATCTTAACAAGCTCTAGTCCATTATTATTATTATATTAGGTATCTGACAAAAGTAAGCTAACCAAGACTTGTGACTTATAAAACCAGTCAAGCCTTTGAAACTTACAATATTATGTCTAAATGACACTGATGTAGGATTTTATTTATCGTTTTTGAACACACTGACTCTACCACTTGCTATGGCCGAAGAAGGCTTTCGTAATCTTTACATAGACTTAATTGCCTGTTAGCAAATAACGCAGCTCACTTCATACTTTTTAAATACTTATAACAAGACACTTTTACCACTGCGTATATTACTTAACGGATGGATACACGGATACATTAACTTTACTATCTGACAAGCATACCTTGATGCATCATCAAATAGTCAGTGTTACACATTTTAGAGTTCAGGATATTGAGAATGCCCCTTCCGTATCGGTTGGCTAAATATGCAAGTATGCATTTGGCAAACAAGACAAAACTATTGGCCACTATATTAAATTTAATGATGTCATAGTCTGTAGTCTACTATAGCTTAATTAACCCTGTTACAATTTTTAATAATGAAAGAGAAAGGAGATCGATAAAGTTTAAATACAATCAGATAATTATAAGTATTTTAAGTTAACAAATATAAATCAAATTAAAATCTTTAGCTGTGAACATGTGTCAAGAAATAAATCACAAAATATTACTTTAATTCAGAGATATTGTTTTTAAACATGCAACCGAAATGAGTATTTGATGATAACCGAAGGGGCCGGCCGGCGTAACTCAGAGACGTCGATCGATATGTATCAATCATTCGTATCGATAAATTTTCCATACAAATATTTAGACACGGAAGGTGTGATTATACAAATATCCATATATTTTTAATCCTCATCACCATAAAAAATAAAAACATCACACAATTAAACATACGAAAGACGTACACTTGAAAGTTCCACGTTATTGCTGCATCGAAGACTGCTTGGCGGTTTCATCAGCAGGTGTATCAATCGGCGTCTCTAAGATCCAGCGGCGAGGTGTGGTATATTTATCTCGGTATGGTCCCGCTAGCGCGGCGCGAGCGGCGGCCAGTGCGTGGCGTCGTGCGGCGCCCGGTCGGCGCGCGCCAGCAGCTGCCCGCAGGCGCCGCACGTGTCCAGCGCCGCGTCGCGCCCCACCACCAGCTCCTGCTGCTTGGCGATGTCCGGCAGCAGAGCCACGAGCTCCGGGAACACCGCCTGCAGCTGCGACCCGAGCGCCGACGAGCAGTGCGAATAGAACTCATCCGCGCTTATGATACTGTCGCGGAAAGCTCGCGAGGCCACCCGGAAGTCCTCGACCGCCGCCGCGCCCCCCAGAGCGACCGCGAACTTCTGCACCAGCGCGCGGTTCCTGTTCTCGAAGTTCGGAGGCGGTATGTACGAGTGCACGGGCGCCGGGAACGTCTGGCCGGACGAGTTGGTGAACGTCATGCCGTCGCAGGGCGGCCGCGGCTTGAAACCGGGCGGCACGCCGTTAGGGACCTTCTTGCTCTGCAGAGCGGACTTCATGGACAACGCGTTGCTGTTGACCGGGACGACGTTGCTAGATTTCGAGCTGAGAGGCGGGTACTCCTGCACGGCCAGTTTGAAGTCGCCGTTGCCGCCGTTCCGGTTCTTCTCCGGGACCGTCGCGGTCGCGTCGACGGTCTTTATGTTCTTCTGCTGCGTCGGCGTGCTGGCCGAGGCGGCGAGCGTCGCCGCGTCGACGTATCGCAGGTCCTCGATGCCGTTGACGACGCTCATGTCTATGTCGTACAAGTTCTCTTTTTTGGAGTCGTTCAGCTTCTTCTTCTCCTTCTTGCCGAGCTTGCCCTCGGCGCCGTCGGTCGGGACGGGCCGGGGCGGCGTCTTCTGCGGGACGATTTGTGGTTTCTGCTGTGGTTTTTGGGGTTTCGGCTGGGGGGTCGCCTTCTTCTTGGTGTTGTTGGCGGGCAGCGTGGGGAAGTCCGCGACAGGGTTGAAGGCGGGCTGGGCGGGCTGCGGCGGCGCGGCGCGCGGCTTGGGCTGGTCGCGGCGCTTGGCGGGGATCCAGGTGGGCGGCGCGGCGGGCGCGGCGCCGCCCGACAGCGCGGGGAACGCCTCGCTGCTCAGCGGGGCCTTCTTCGGTTGAGCGTTGGACGTGTTCTTCTTTAGCGCCTCCATTTCTTGACTGTTGATCATTGTTACCTGGTGGGCGAAGGTAAATAAATGTTTAACGTGATTTAAAATCGACCTAGCTGTCGTGTGTATTGACTACTTACTTAGATATATTAATGTACATAATATTATATGTGTATTCTAAAAATTGCACCACCTGCTCAGATCTGTTCTTTTCTCCAATCCTTAATGGTTACCTGGTAGAGATCGCTCTGTAGTGATAACCGCGCCTATTGTTACCTTATTACTTCTGTATACCTTTTTTTCTGTTTTGATCGTTATATGTGGTGTTCAATAAAGAGTTATTGTATTGTATTGTAAAAGCGTATCACTGAATCGTGACACTAGTAGTACCTTGGGGGGCTGGTGCGAAGCGGCCCCGATGCTGGGATGGTCGTCCCGGCCGCCCAGCGAGGGGAAGTCGTCCCGTCCGCCCAGCGAGGGGTAGTCGTCCCGCCCTCCCAGCGAGGGGAAGTCTTCGTCGAGCGGTCGGCGCGAGGGACCCCCCCGGTGCCCGCTGGTCTGCGTGAGACGGAAGTTGCTGGCGCTCGTCGGTTGGCTGTGCAGCTGAATCGACATGCTAGGCTTGGCTGTAAATAACGAAACATTAGCTTAACAGGTGTAAACTAATGTAGAAATGTCGTAACAGTTTATGAGCAGTGACCTTGAAGACGTAGAAATCATTCTTTGGGTCTCTTTGGCGGGGAGTGAGGCGCGACGCGGGGAGGTAGCGCGCCACGTGGCGCAAATGCATTCTATTGGTTCGTTCAGTCGCTTCCCTCTCCCGCGCCCCGTTCACACGTCTCGCGCCCCCTGCCTTCAGGCGAGGCGCCTACAGTATACACCTGCGCAAACACCCCCACTACTTTTGCCGTGCGCTCATAAATCGTTGCGACACTAATAAGGTGAATTATAAAGCCGGGTGTTTATTTGTAAGCTGTAACGTGTATCAGTTATGGTTACACCCGGCTTAAGACGATAAACTGAGTCAAGGGTCTATGTAATGTGGAGAAACGACAACAAAGCTACAACTAAGATCGTTTTAGTGTAAACTTTGCTGTAATATGGCTGAAATCAACTCAGTTTTATGTATGTAAACATAGTAATGTACCTAATAATAATTAAAAGCTTCATTAAGGGCCTGTTTCACCACTCTCTGTTAAGACCAGTTATCTTAAGTGTCAGTTTCAGTTATCTATGATTCCGTCTCTATTTATTACTACGAAACAGACAGACGTCATCATAAATAACTGACAGTTAAGATAACTGGGACTTAACAGAGAGTGGTGAAACAGGCCCTTAATTGACAAAATTTCAATTTTTTTTTAGTGCTACTTTTTATTGTCTAGTTCGAAAGAGCGCACAATTTTAAGACACCCATATTTTTTTATATTTGTGAAATCTTGTATTTTCGTGGAAAAATCCATTTAAATCGTTGCTCGAGCAGAAACGGCGTATGTAACTAACGTCAAGTATCAGCAAAATGACGTCACTGCTGTGTTTCGTACACTTAAAAAAACGTTGAAATTATTACATTAATTGACCGACAAATCTTGTGCTTAAATAGTTTGACAGTGAATGCAGTCGTCAATGTCGATGATAGTCTAAACGAGCTGACAGACTCAAACAGAATACCTCACGAAAAATATGGTTTTAAATGGAAACTTGCAAAAACAATCATTATTGCCCGGCAAACAGTTATTTAGTGTTCCCGATGGCAACTAAGCCGAGTGGTGTGCGAATGAATTAACCGTCAGCTGTCAGCAGTGTCGTGTTGTGAAAGTTGTAAAAGTCAAACGTAAACCCGGAAGACGAGGCTTTTTATGATGGCAGTATTGGACCGGCTCTTGGACATCATTTCTAGTTTTACATATTTTGCCAATTTTTCCAAAAACTATTGTACAAAAACATCCAAAAATATTTTTTTTTGCGTTGTACAAGCGTTTCTCTCGTTGGTTTTTGATTTATAGAAATTAAAAAATTTGAAATATTGTCAATTGTATTGTCCATAGTGACGGGTGTGTGTGTGTGTGTACGTACAGTTCCTGAGTACGGCGGCGGCGGGCGGCGCGGGGCGGGCGGCGGCAGGCGCGGGGCGGGCGGCGCCGCCGTCCAGCGCGGGGAAGTTGCGGTCGTTGCGCGTCAGCCCGCTGCCCACTGCGCGACACACAACACTACATTAACATACTATTTAACAACACCTGAGCGTCTATCTTGCTGTCTCACTCGCTCTTATGTGTTGATACTGGAGTCGGCCATCTTCACTTAAAGTCCATTTTAGCAATAGTTTAGCCAAACCAAACCAACGTTAAAGTTTCCCGCTAATATTTTGTTTTTTGTAGTAAAAAGAAACCCTATCTTCTCAACGGTCTGTTAGACGGATAAAAAAAGTCAAAACCGACGAGATTAGCGATTGCTCGAATAAAAAAAAGGAGTTGACGTGTTTCTTAAACGATTAGATGAAATAAAAATATGGGTTTTTTGATGCACATGCTCGATGTACTGTGCTGCAGTACAATACGCACACATCATGACTTATTCTTATTGATCAAATTATTGTATAGCACAAAAGTAACCTCGTTTAAAGTGTTCCGATTGGTATTTTTTTTAATAAACTGTACAATAATAAAAAATAAATGACCAGTTTTGTATGCACAGTTGATTCGTTCCTCAAATGGACAAGAACGGCCAGTTTTGCAGCCAAAAATTAGAACACCTTTGGCCAATTTCCCTACAGTGGCGTGAAAAAGAAATAAAAAAAACACCAGGTAGCACTGGGAGTGAAAACTACACGCACACTCGCGCAAAAAGAAAAAAAATACACGAGATTTGAACTGCGGTCACCTGAGAGAACACACTGTTATTCCACACCTTACACCACTAGGCCAAACGCACATACGTTAAAGCGATGACATCAACGTACACTTCAAAAATCGAACGCTACTCTTTCTCTAACTCTTCATTCATATTTCAAAATAAGCTCTTAGAGAATTCTGATATCCTGGTACTCAAACTCTCCCTCGGTCTTACGCCTGACGCGAGTTTAACATTTTTTACCTATCCCAAAAAGCGCTAAAGAAGTTTCCACTTCAAAAAAGTAGTGTCGTACCGTTGTAAGACTTGGTCCCGGGAGCCAGCAGCGGCTCGGGCGCGGGCGGCGCGGAGGAGAGCCGCGGGAAGTGCTCGTTGCTGCGCGTGTCGATGGCGGGCGCGGCCGGCGCCGGCAAGGGGCTCGGCGAGCGGGAGCGGGAGCGCTCGCGGTTGCTGCCGGGAGACAACACGTTAACAGCCTTAATCTGGGGTGCGTTCAGTTTGATCACCCGACGACGCCCGGCGACGCACTGGCCCGTTCAGTAAACCCGGCTACGCACACACCTGCCGCAGGGGCAATTTCGGCTGTTCTAAAAATTGCCCCTGCCCGCCTATACACATCACGACTAAGGAGGCAATACTGGCCCTGCTTCCGATATTGCCCCTGCGGCAGGTGTGTGAGTAGCCGGCTTAAGTCAGTGCGATCATCGGACGATCACACCAAATCGTTCAGTAACATCGTCGAGCGTCGTCGGGCGATCGCACCGGTCACCCCGTAAAATAGATGGGTAAAAAAAGCCCGCAGACGTCACTTTGACAGTTGATACAGCGGCCAATTTTACAATTCGAACGCAGGGAATAGGCGGGGGATATAAACTTATTATTACGAATACGAAATCGCATGCCATCGACATTTAAATTTAGTGTGAATTTAAATGAAATTTGAAATTCAAAGGGTCTGGCCGGAAGGTAATAGTAAAATCGCCCCTGGCTGTATTTGAAATATTCTTATGCACGATTGTTTGTTTTATTATAAGATATAATTTTACTGAATATTAAGACTTAAATGCTTACGGTTAGCGAAAAAATAAAAAAAATAAAAATTCAGTTTTTATTTTTTTTTAGCCAAACTACGTTACCGATTAACTTGCCGTTTGGATATTTTGTACACATATTTAAGACACATTTATGGAAAAAAAATAAAAGTTCTAGCGTTTTTTAAAGTACACAATTTTGGCTGTTTTAGTTTTTCTTTTTTTTTTTTTTTACTTGCAAGTTAGCGACACCTACCATATTTTGATATAATATGCGCAATTTTATATTCTATTACATATTTTTTTTTTCAAAATTATTCATTTGGATCAACAAAGTGAACAAAAATTTTTTGTTTAAAAGGGTGGAAAAAAGTTCTTCCATATTGTTCAATCGTTCAAACATTCATTCATAGTGTTAGTAACAATTATCTTATTAGCTATGTTAGTAACATGAAATAATCACAGAAAATACGGATAAATCAGAAAAAAAATGATTTAAATTGTTTATTTAAAAAAATATATAATAATAATAATTTATTTTGGATTCACTATAATTTCAGTAGACCAGGTAAGTATTTTTTTTTTCAAAAATTCAAATTATTTTTTTGTAAGAATACGTTACAGTATATGTATACAGGGTGTATAAGACACCCCCCTAACAATAATCCACTGGGGTATATAACCATAGCTATAGAAGCTAAAAAAAAATATTTGGAAAAAAATTGGAGATTTTTTTTATTATTTTTTCTATAGGAATGGTAGTATTAACTATAATCATTACTATACAAAGTACAATTTTTTTTTCTATAGCTATGATTACAGTATTTACAGTTAATACTACCATTCCTATAGAAACAAAAATTACTACATTTTTTTTAAAATATTTTTTTTAGCTTCTATAGCTATGGTTATACACCCCAGTGGATTATTGTTAGGGGGTGTCTTATACACCCTGTATATACTGTATTCTTAAAAAAAAAAAATTCAATTTTTGAAAAAAAAAAACTTACCTGGTCTACTGAAATTGTAGTGAATCCGAAATAAAAAGGGCTATATTATTATTATTATTGTTATGAATTATTTTTGATTTTTCAAAATAAGTAAAAAATTGCAACTACAAAACAAAATCCGATTGCTTGCATGACTCTCCTTAGCGTCCAAAGTCCGAGGTCGGCTCAATAGGAGCACCCTTTGGCAGCTAAGTAAAACTACCCTTTTGCTGAGCTGCCTGTCTGGCAGCTCACCCTCTCTCCGGTAAGCTGTAAAAGCCGTCTGAGGCTAACAGCAAAGTCCATTCGAAAAAAAAACTACAAAATATTTTTTTTTAAATAATCAATTTAAATCTATTTTTTTTCTGATTTATCCGTATTTTCTGTTTTTATTTCATGTTACTAACATAGCTAATAAGATAATTATTACTAACACTATGAACAAATGTTTGAACGATTGAACAATTATGGAAGAACTTTTTTCCACCCTTTTAAACAAAAAATTTTTTTTCACTTTGTTGATCCAAATGAATAATTTTGAAAAAAATATATGTAATAGAATATAAAATTACGCATATTATATCAAAATATGGTAGGTGTCGCTAACTTGCAAAGAAAAAAAAAAAAAAGAAAAACTAAAACAGCCAAAATTGTGTACTTTAAAAAACGCTAGAACTTTTATTTTTTTTCCATAAATGTATCTTAAATATATGTACAAAATATCCAAAGGGCAAGTTAATCGGTAACGTAGTTTGGCTAAAAAAAAAAAAAACTGAATTTTTATTTTTTTTATTTTTTCGCTAACCGTAAGCATTTAAGTCTTAATATTCAGTAAAATTATATCTTATAATAAAACAAACAATCGTGCATAACAATATTTCAAATACAGCCAGGGGCGATTTTACCATTACCTTCCGGCCAGACCCTTTAGATTCTGAATACTTCACTAATTTTGATTTGAATATTTGAATTGACACTTTTGACAGAAGAACGCCGCAACTCGTTCAGTGAGTGTGTTCATGATCGGACGATTTTCATCCGACGATAATCACACTGACATTCTACTTACTGAACGTAGCCCTTAAGATTTTCGCACACGTAACCGCTTGGCACCGGATTGGCTCGCAGTCAACGCAGTGACGTCACGCTTACGGCTGGGCGACAGCGCGCTAGCGAGGCGGCGGCTAGAGCTGGTCGATGATGATGGTCATTCCCGTCGGATGGAACGATGGCGGTGGATCTACCCCTCCCCATTTCGCGGGGTAATGAGCTTTCATCGTTCGAGACATAGGTGGACACAGTTAACCCAAACTTAACTTCGTTAATCGTTAATTAAAAAGTTAACTTCGATAATCGGTGGTGCGTTAAATTTTAAAAAATTAGCTTAAGTTAAAGTTAACCAAAAAAGAATTAAACACACATTTATTTATTCCGATAATAACGTTGGTAGATATAAGGCTACTATTAATCGTAATTTTGCATCAGGCGCATGTTCCCCTTCATAGCAATTAGAAAAGTAGGTAATATTGACATCCATGACAGTTTAGCCCGTAAAATATTTTTGCCTGTAGAAAAAATACGTTCTACTGCAGCACTAGATGGGATAGCAGAGTTATATTTCGTAAAAAAACTTATATAACGGACTAAAGTTGACGGAAGTTTAATTTAACGGAAGTTAATAAGAGCGTTAACATTTTTTGAAGTTAACTTAAAAGTCGATCCGTTAAACAGATTGTTAACTTCGTTAATTAACGATAAACGGATATTAACGAGTTAATGCCCACCTTTGGTTCGAGACAAGGGGGTAATCACCCCCAGGTTAGGAGGCCATGGGCTATCGGGACATACCGCGGCGTCCGCTGCGCCTGCGGGTGCGGCGTGATGTTGAACTGCAGCTCGAGCGTGCGCGCCTGCCGCGCCGCGCCGCGCGCTAGCCCCTTGCCGTGCACGGTCGCCTTGTGCGCTGCAACACGCTCAACGTCAAGACGAGGAACCGGTTTAAACCGGTCAACACCAGTTAATACCAGATTATTTAAGATTTACTCCTAGCTGTCACAAAAACTTTATTATAACCTAAATGAAATAGTTCACGGCGCACTCAGCAAGCGGATCCTTCTTAGGATACCAAAATGTGTTCTTATCGAGCCGACCTCGGACTTTGAAAGCTATGGGAGACATATGCAAGCAATTTTTGTGACATGTCAGCTCTTTATATTTACTCACTACGCCGTTAATTAACGTTAGTTGTAAGTATACCTACATATTTAATAATTCAGTCTCATTTGCATTAATCTCTAACCAAAACGCCTGAAGCTATTTCAGACACATAAAAAAATGGTTCTAATCTAATCCTGTCTTGAGCTTGGTGTTTCTATATGTATATTTTCAACACAGTTGCTCGTAAATTGAGTCTTATTGCACCGCATTTAAGCTCATAATTCAGCTTATTACGCACAAGTGCCGTAATATTATTACCGCACGAGTGCGGTAGTGTAAACTTTTTTTTAATCTCAGCTAATAGTTCAGTTATGTATAGGAACAAGGAATATTTTCGTGAATATTAAACTATTTTAGGTTAAAGATGATAAATAAACAGTTAATTTCGACAAAGTATTAATTTTTATCTGAAAAGTGACCATAATTTGCATATTTAAGACAATGATTAATTATTTTATTACTATTTTAATATTAGGCTGTTTAGCAGTCTTGTCAGTGCCTCGTCGCCCGCGTGCAAAGTGCACAGCGCGCATGCGTGGGTGCTGCGCGCGGATTGGCGCGGACAAATTATATCTGCCGCCATCTTTCACACTCACAGATTTTGTTGATTATTTTACCTTGTCATTAGTTTAAAAATTACTAGTTGAAATAATAAAGAAAAACTAAATGTAAATAGTGTCCGTCGCCGGAAATACTAAAATATGTTCGGACAGGTTATGTCAGTAAGAAATCCAAGGTGTTAATTGCCAAATGACAAAGAAAAGTTCTAAAGCCTCCAGTTAAGCAATGTTTGGCAACAAAGGTAAAGTAAAGTTTTTTTATACTTACTTATTAAGAATTTCTTTTTGTTTTTCCTCGCAAATGTGTTGAAAAACGTCGTATGAAACGCGTGTGCATTGATCATTACCACACTCGGCACCATTAACGCGCTCGCTCCGCTCGCGCGTACAATCATGCCTCGTGTGTAATGATCAACATAGCACACTTGTATCATAATGTACTATTAAAAAGTTGTTAACCAAACAAGAAATGTTAACAATATTGTAGATGAGTTAGGGCCTGTTTCACCACTCCTTAACTGTCAGTTATCTATGATTCCGTCTCTATTTATTTCTACGAAACAGACAGTGACGTCATCACAGATAACTGACAGTTAAGGAGTGGTGAAACAGGCCCTTAAACTTTCCAGCGATGTTTTATGTTAAAATATGACAACTCTTACCTTTGAGATCAATTTCACTTCTAAAAACAGCCGTGAGATGTTGGCCGGCGCACTCGCCCTCCTCGCACAGGTAATGGTCGGTCCGGAAGTGGTGCGCGAGCGCGGCGTGCGACGCGTAGTACAGGTTCCGCCCGTCGGCGTCGCACAGGTGGCAGTACAGATGCTCCTTACGCAGGTGCCGGTAGAGGTCGTCTGCGTCCATGAAACGTTCCTCGCAGAATTCGCAGAGGGGGTGGCCTCTGTTGACAATAAAACTTGCTTCACATGTTTCCATTTTTAATACTTTATTGCGATAATATATGTAGACTAAGTACGGCTAGGTAAAGCGGTAATGAGTGAGAGTTACAGATGTCGGCATACTTCTTGAGTATCTAATGAAGTAATGACCTTGATTATGTAAAAGCGAATTTTACTTTTATTTGCAAGTAAACTATTCAATTTAAGGTTGGTATTCAGAATCAATATGTACTATAACGTCTATAACGTAGTGGTTATATTCTCTTTGCGTACTATTAATTTTGTAAATGAGGGAGGTTTTGTAAAAAGGGTCCCCATTTTTCATAATAATAATGTGTTCTGTGGTTTTTTCAAGCAGCAATAATGTCCTCAGGCATATGTCGAAATTACAATATTATTAATTAATGTTATTTAAATATTTCATCAACATTCTCTGGCACATTTTATCGCCAACAGATTTTGTGATAATTGTGCTACATTACGTGTGCAATAATTTAAATAAGATATTGGCGAGAAATTATCTACATACATGTCATTCATAGATAAACCATATTGTACTAACAAAGTCGCGTCGCGTGATATAGGTCGTAAGTTAAAGGGGCTTAGGATGCCATTGCAATGTACCGACTCTATCTTTAAAAAAATCAATGTAATTGCCGTATTGAGTAACAGGTTTATTAGGATCAACTAGCTTTTCCGACAGTTAAAAAATTATATTGGATAATAATGTTCAGAAATTATGATTTCATGTCGTTTCAGTCCAGCAATCACATGATATGGCAGAGTGAAAAGGTCAAATTGCTAAAAAAATATTAGATATTTTTAAATTACTAAATATTCAATAGATAGTAAAAATATAGATACTTTGTATAACATATTTCAATTCTAATTACTAGTAGGTCCATTTTAATTTTTCTGAGTTTTCCTCGATCTTAATAATGGAATGGCAATTAATGTAAGGTGGTATTAAGCGCGACTTAGTGATTTCTTTAAATGTGTATTTCTTAAAATTTGGTTTAATTGAATATATATGAGGAAAATACCTGTGTGACGTGTCATCAAGATCTCCTTTTCGTCTGTGGTGGGCAAGTTCTTGGCGAGTGTAGCATTTCCGTTCATTGGTAAATATCTGAAGTGGGAAAGTACCTTTTCAAATAATGCTAATAAAGCCAATACAAAACTCAACACAAAAGAGTACATCTAATCTAACTAATATTATAAATGCGAAAGTATGGATGGATGGATGGATGTTTGTTTGTTACTCAATCACGCCAGAACGGCCCAACGGATCTGGATGAAATTTGGCACAAAGATAGAGAAAAGTCTGGAATAGCACATAGGCTACTTTTTATCCCGGAAAATTGCTTAGTTCCCGCGGGATAGCGATAAACGAATTCTTTGCAGACGAAGTCGCTGGCAACAGCTAGTTCTCAATATTTCAAACTTTTTCAACTGTGTTTAAACATATTTTATATTTTACTAGCGACCCGCCCCGGCTTCGCACGGTATATTATGCATGTATTATACATATAAACTTTCCTCTTGATTCACTCTATCTATTAAAAAAAACCGCATCAAAATCCGTTGCGTAGTTTTAAAGAGTTAAGCATACATAGGGACATACGGACAGAGAAAGCGACTTTGTTTTATACTATGCAGTGATGATATCATATTTATATTTTTAAGGCAAAAATGTGTATGGTATTGATTCTGATTCGAATCAGAATCAGAATTTTTTATTGTCATCATTGTTACATATTCGACACTACATTCACATACATTACATACATACATTATATTCGAATCAGACACTGTTAGCAAGTTATTAATTAAAATAATGTATTTTTGTACAATAATAATTTTAGTCATAGCCATTAGCCATTTTTATTGGCGAAAATGTTTAGGCACTAGAAAAATCTCATCATCCAATTACAAGCATAAAGTTAGATAATATGAGTGACCATGGGTTATCTTATCACCCAAATCCCATTATGGTATCACTATAAGCACGCAATAAAGATAATTACAATATGTATATCAAAAGCTAGTTGCCACAAAGTACACTGGGACACAACCAACCTAACAAATCTTTAGGTAATTTGAAGTGTAGTCTACCAAATAAGTACTTAACCATTTTTTATCAGTACCAGTTATCAGAATAAAAAACAAACTTGTAACTGAAAATAGTCTTTGATATTTTAAGTTAAATACAAAAATAATTGAACTCAGGGTGGTAAAGCAATTCTTTGGTAGACTATAAATAATTGAACTCAGGGTGGTAAAGCAATTCTTTGGTAGACTATAAATAATTGAACTCAGGATGGTAAAGCAATTCTTTGGTAGACTATAAATAATTGAACTCAGGATGGTAAAGCAATTCTTTAGTAGACTATAAACAGTTGAACTTAGGATGGTAAAGCAATTCTTTGGTAGAATATAAATAATTGAACTCAGGATGGTAAAGCAATTCTTTAGTAGACTATAAATAATTGAACTCAGGGTGGTAAAGCAATTCTTTGGTAGACTATAAATAATTGAACTCAGGATGATAAAGCAATTCTTTAGTAGACTATAAATAGTTGAACTTAGGGTGGTAAAGCAATTCTTTGGTAGACTATAAATAATTGAACTCAGGATGGTAAAGCAATTCTTTGGTAGACTATAAATAATTGAACTCAGGGTGGTAAAGCAATTCTTTGGTAGACTATAAATAATTGAACTCAGGATGATAAAGCAATTCTTTAGTAGACTATAAATAGTTGAACTTAGGGTGGTAAAGCAATTCTTTGGTAGACTATAAATAATTGAACTCAGGATGGTAAAGCAATTCTTTGGTAGACTATAAATAATTGAACTCAGGATGGTAAAGCAATTCTTTGGTAGACTATAAATAATTGAACTCAGGATGGTAAAGCAATTCTTTAGTAGACTATAAATAGTTGAACTTAGGGTGGTAAAGCAATTCTTTGGTAGACTATAAATAATTGAACTCAGGATGGTAAAGCAATTCTTTAGTAGACTATAAATAATTGAACTTAGGATGGTAAAGCAATTCTTTGGTAGACTATAAATAATTGGACTTGGGTGGTGTAGCAATTCTTTGGCAGACTATGAATGTCATTAGTCATAATGCATGGGCATAAACTCCATATTAAAATTCCGTTTTTCTAGAAAGAGATAGACAAATCTTTGATAGCTTATATCCCAGTTATAGTTATAGTTTAAAAAATATATTCTTTATTGTTTACTTCATAAATAAATGCGCTTTTAATGAAAGCCATGAAAAAAAACATGAATATTCCCTATTGAGTTACTTAAGGGTCTTAGGTTTTGCACACAAAAATGTTACTTGTATCCATTTATTTTTACTTTTAAAAATAATGTTATTATTATTATGGGTTTTGTGCCTTACTGCTGTCTTTTTGTAATTTTCTTTCTTTCTATTTTACACTACAATTTTGTCTAAATTTAATAATGTAAGTAAGTAAGTAAGTAAGTAATGCTTTATTGTACAAATATAAACATGTACATGGATATATTTGGTTTTATACAGGAGTATCAATTTATTTCATAACATTTAAGTTCAATATTACAAAGTGTTTTAACAGACCATTACTGTTATGCATTCCCTGGAATGTGTCAACACTTCACAATGATTCACGCAAGAGCACAACGCTGACTACACAAATTCAAACATCACTGCAATGCATCTGTACAAGCTAGGATTAAATATCTAGTTGGAAGTTCTTAGTACTAAATGTTATACTAACAATTAAATACACAAACATTGTTGTTACTATAGCAATGCACTAAACATTTGAACACAGTATTAACAAAGTTACAAAGTTAACCAAACATTTGGTAGTTATTTTTAATCATATATTTACACAAAGTAATATAATTAAGAGGACCTTGTTTGTATCAAGTTTTTGTGTAATATAATTGATTGTTAAGGGCCAGCTTAATAGGATTATCGATTCAAGCCTACTCAACAAGTTTGAACAATGCACGATTGTTAATAAACAAACTTATCCTGCTGGTTCATTCTCATTGTTATAGTGAACTGTTGGAGTTTCAGTTTACAACATGCTTTTAGTTACAACAATTATGAATGAAACTCCTTGTTAATTTTTTTTTTTTTTACTTTCCATGTATCTGGCAGAATGATCTTCGAATAAATGCTGGCTGCGAAAATTCAACTTACCCTTAAGTGTTTAACGCATAGATCGCAGAAGTACCGCTCGTGCACCTTTCTCATGTGATCACTGAGCATAGTGAAGGTACGGAACGGCGGTATCTTGCTGCACAACCGGCAGCGGTTCTCCAGCAACTCTTCGTAGGCATTTTTGATCTCCTGGCTGCAGTACCCGATCTTAAACTGCCGCTCGAACAGCCGGTCAGTGAAAACACGATTGCGCAATTCCTTGTAAGGCTGCACTGTCTCCGTAAACACGACCTGGAAGGGACACCAGTAAAGTCAGTCAGCAGGCCACAGATTACAATAGCCGCAGGTGGCTGAAACGAGATTCTTACCCGCGCCAGGTCCTGTCGACAAATCGGACATTCGTTCTGTAGACACAACACGCGCATACGAGTGGAGCACTCGAAACATACGGGGTGGTCGCACTCTCCAATTGAATAGTACAAGACATTCTTGAAACACACTACGCAAGTGTTGTAGTCGTTCGCCTGAGAGTCTGCCATGATTACCGAAAGTGAAGATAAAATTTCCGCAAAGGGCACACCACTTAATAATTCCGGCAGTATGTATTCTGTGCTAAAATCGTAATCTTTGAATTGAAATAACCGATGTTGCCAGCGCATTGATTTGAAAAATCAAAAGACAAAAAGTGACGTGACGTGACGTTTGCGATTTGAATTGCATGTCTCGCCTCGACTCTTCACTTTTCCGGAAAAGTTTATTAAGAAACTTTTGGTGCTATTTTTATTTGTTTACTAGCTGACCCGGCGAACTTTGGTCCGCTTTAGAGGGAATAAATGAATGAACAGATTTTGAATTTTATTAGTTAAGTTCAGTTTTTTTTTTCGAGATAATAAAAAAACAAGTATTTTAATTTAATGATTCTTTATTGGCCATGTATTTTTGCAGTTGCAGTCTTCAGTGAAGCACGACATTTTTCGTTTTATTATCAGGCACATGAACAAATAATACAGTGATGGAAATGGAGGATTATATTTCTTGGATGCCCCTGGTGGAACTGGTAAGACATTCCTCATGTCAGTAGTTTAAGCCACCGTTCGAGCGAGACCCAACATTGTCTTTGTAGTTGCTTCTTCTGGAATAGCAGCCACATGGCTTTGAAGGACACAAAAAAGTCTCCTTTCCTAAAGTGTCCGTCTCCTGGTTCTAAGCTACCTCCCCACCAATTTTCAGCAAAATTGGTTTAGCCATTCTTGAGTTATAAATAGATAGTGTAACAAACACGACTTTCTTTTATATAATATAGATTTAATAACTATAGTAATCTGCTCTAAAATTCACTTCAGTGTGAATTCGCCTTAAAAAAATATTCACGGACATCCTGAAAATGCTTATTACGCATGGATAAAGTTTAGGGCAGTTCTCCGGAGTGGCATTTTTACGTGTCCGGGGCAAAAAATAATAGATTTCGTCGCTAGATAATACTGAAAAAAATCAGACATATACTTTAGGCTCAGTTCCGCCTAGGAAAGTATTAAAATACTTCATAGTTATTTATACATCTAAAGAAAAAAATATTACATTTGAAAATAGACGTTCGGTGGTAATGTCCCTTACGCAGATGAGCGGAGAAAAAAAATTATATCTTAAGATAGGAATTTTATTGCCAGGTCTTAAATGGGTTCCCATATACTAAACTTGTTTATAACTCATATTATACACACAAATAAAAAATATAATTTAAATTCAGTCAATAAAAACAATTTTTGGCCGTGTCCGAGGGTAACGTCTGAACTCAGTGGAGTTTACGAAACGCGCCGGCATCCTAACAAAGAAACAAACCAGGAATCCCGAAACGCGCGTGTAGGTAGCCTCGGTCGTGCCGTGTTTGCCGGCGAGATCGGACTTCGACTCACAACTCAAGCGTCAGATTTTTCGAGGTAATGTTCGTCGTTCGGTGGGTTTGGTTTCGTGTTTTGTTGAATTCGGTGAAGCAATTATTTTTTTCAGTGTTAGTCTAATTGTCAGTTTGATAGTAAGTAAGTCATCTCTAAGGGTATGCGATTTCATTATTAAGTGACTCTTTTATGTACTATACCTATATTTTCTGTTATTTTAAAAAGATCGTTTAATTTTGAATTCGGTGGCAATGATCTCCGCGGGTTCGGTGGGTTTTGGGGCCACCGAAATCATTAAAACTGGCACTGAAATCAATAAAACTGCCACCGAAATCAATAAAGCCACCCACCGATATCAGTATTTATTTTAGAAAAACGTTAAGTATTCTTAATTTTAACACGAATACTTATTCCACGCACATAATAAAATTAAAGAAGTATGTATCAGTCAAGTTGTCGCCTGTTTACGCTTTTGAAAGTGTCTTATTGAATTTTGATTTCGGTGAATATGTTTGATTTCGGTGATTTAAATATCTCACTAACTAACAGGTTTACAAGAAGGCCTTAAGTACTAATATTTTTTAAATTTAGGCCTGTATTTAGATTTTGAGGTGATACAATAAAAAAGTTAGTAGAAAAATTGACCACCGAAGTCACCTAAAACAGCTCGTCTCGGAGAACTGCCCTTTAATTTCACGTTATATTTCACGTTATTGGAAATAAAATTTCATGTGCCACTCTCATAATTATAAGTTAGTAGTCTGTAATTAAATTTCATTTGGACTCCACTTTATTTCCACACGCCTTTCGTATACTCGCAAATACTAATACATTTGTGACTATTTTACGATGATCGCTTAAGATATTTTTTCGAAATGCCAGAAATATACCTAATCGGCAACACTGAAAATGTGTATGTACCTCCCACGTACGTGAACGAAGGACGGAGAGTTTGACAGCTGGCCTTATACTCCGAAATCCGATTTTCGAAGTTCGTTTCGTGCCGTTCCGCTCTCACTAATAGTTATTAATTTGAGAGTGAGAGGGACGGTGTGATACGAACTTCGAAAATCGGATTTCGGAGTTGCCCCCCTGTAGTTGGAACCACGGAACCATTATTTATAAAAAACCGAAACAAGAAGCGAACCGATACTAACCTCTCGCTTTTATAAAAAAATTGGACGCTAAAAAAGGTACCCTGAACAGGTTTAAGAATATTGCCAGACATATAAAAACTGCTGTAGTTCACTGAATTTTTGGCCATAATAATGGACTATTGTAAGTAAATAGAAATTGCAAATAATGAAGTTAAGTTTTCAAGAGTATAAATCCCATGTTTGCTACTTAAAATATGACAAAAACGTGAAAATCTCGTTTTCATGTCGCAAGATCACGATTTGGCGTAGACGTCGTTTACTCCTTTTTGGATCAAAAATCGTTGTACTACGGATTTTTAAAAATTACATTTGGCAGCACTGTTCAACTGTCAATCAATGTCAAATCAAAGCTGACAATTTAAAATTGACGTGAGCTTTTTACACGGGCTTGTTTTTGCTGTTCAGTTTCAGATATTTAGAGTTAATTTTTATCGTATTTAAGAAGAAATTTATTTCAACAGATATTGTTATCGCCATGGACGAATATGTGAACTATATTTTGCTTATCTTAGTCGTTCTTCCAGTCATACTATTCATTAACTTATGGGCAGGAATTGGATGGGAACTGTTCGTAAACAATTGAGAAGTTGACCTAATATTTGCTGTGATCGTCGATGTTTCTAAGCTTAGTTATTGCAAGTTGGTCTGAACACAATGGAAGATAATCATAATTTAAACCAAAGGTCCACAAACAGCAGTTGCTGCGAGCGCCAAAGTGCACCTGTTTTAAACAATAACAGAAGGAATTTCTAATTACTGGTTTGAATTGTACATTATTATAATAAAACCATGTTATTAAATGTAAATAATTTAATTCATAACAGATTTTAATATATATCCTCTTACAAAATATTATCACATTGACATGCCTACCTATGTAATGTTTTATTTTTATCACTATAACATCATTTATAAATTATATAAATCAAAAAATATTTAATACATTATATTAGATAATAATATCAATTATTAGAAAAATATTGTCAATTGGGTAAGGGAAAAGAGTTAGAAAAAACTAAATATGAGAATAATTTACGGATTAACCTAGTGAACAAAATCGTAAAAATTTATACTGTAGTTCGAACATATTACAAACATACAAGAGTGTGAAGTAGACCCTTCATCTCACTCTTTCATAAGATTGATGTGAAACTTAGACTAGATATACTTATGATATTGGAACATTTCTTTCCATATAATATCAATTTAATCACCGTTTGAGCCTCAAAGTTTGCTAATAACTATTAATTTTGATAACTCTTTGTCTCTTATTCTAGGTGCAATTTTAATGGATCAAATCAAAAAGCTCCGGAGTTTAATGAGTTTTAAGCATTAGCCTGTGATACACACATATTTCCCTAGACAATAATGTTTCACAAAATGCATCATTCAACAAAACATTGTTTTTCTACCCATACTCTAAATATGGAAGTTTTACCAATATTTGGTCAGATATTTATTAAACCCTTAAAAACTCATTCCATGTTGATCATTTAAGTCAGTCATACTCAACCTGTGGCTTGGCCTTTGTGGTTGGCCCGCCTAGAGTTACCTCTACAACCTACCCCTAAATAATTTTTGCTTGTGACCTGCGACACTATGACTAAAACGCGTTTGTGGCCCGCATGAAAAAAAAGGTTGAGTACCACTGATTTAAGTCATAAAATAGGCAACTGGTGGTATATTATACATTAAAAAAAAATAGTTTCTTTAATATCTTTTGAACACCAACCCTTAGCTGCAAAGGCGTAAGTTTCAAACTAGCTTTACTATTAAGCTAAGCTTGGTGTTTAAAAGGTAGATGACTAAACCAGTATTTTTTTCTATATTCTTGACCCTGACCACCAGGGCCCTATTTTATAAAGCTCAAGTAACAATTTACAAGCGGAAGTCTCTATCTAACACATAGGCTCAGAAAGAGACTTCTGCTTGTAAATAACTTGTAGCTTTATAAAATAGGGCCCTGACAGTGGTTGGCATCAATATAACTCATCATTCCATCGTTCACTATCTATTGTGTAGACTGTATCTGTCTATTGTGTAGACTGTAAAGTAAACTGCACACAATAATATAATTAAATTTCACTAGAGAGTACTAACTCCTCCATGCCCATTTTGAAGTGATGCCTCCAGACGCGGTACCTGGCTATGTCCTTGCGCGTCACCATGCCAACCACCTATAACAATAAAAATAGTATTTAAAACAAATCTGTAGGCTTATTGTCTAACTCGTTCGCAATCACCATTGTGTTCATTTTGACAGTTCTTGTATGAATGTGACAGCTAGCTGATTCCGATGCCAATTGTCAGTCCATACATGAACTGTCAAAATGAACACGATGGCGATTGCGAGCGAGTTAGACAATAAGCCTACAGATGTTTTAAGGGAGAGTATTTATTCAAGAAGTTTTTCATAAAAAAATAAAAAACTGGCCAAGCGCGAGCCGGACTAGCGCACCGAGGGTTACGGACAATTCAGCAAGTGAATATAAAATCCAGTATTATAGTCTGGCAGATAAACAACTGCAGCCAGATGACACTTTCAGTGTTGTCAGTTTTTGGCAAATATTAAATAGTGATGTGACTTAGTGAGTGAATGAAAGAATGAACGATGTAATGAAATTAATTTGCGTCATAAATGAGAATTTTCAAAGCGTATTTTAATAAAATGGTTTGTTCAATAAGGTTTTTTTGGATGTTTTCTAGTCAGTAGTTTAAGAGCGCGATTTGGAAATGTGCGGTAGCATGTCAAATCAGTTACCAGTTTTCAACTCATTTCCCATTTTGCCATAAATAAAACAACAATTATCACATTAATATTTTTTTCTACCTTTGTACTTTTACTTAAAAACTTAAATTATTCCGAATCAGTTTCACTGCTGCTGTCACTATTTACGTGTATTACAAAGTCATCGCACATTTTATCTACTATGTTAATATGAACCTTGAATGCCTCAAAAGTATCACGCTTATTTTGAAATATACTAAATTACGAATGTGACATTCATAAAATATTTCGTTCGTTCAATAATCATTCATTACGTGACCTTAGTCGAGCACTAGTGAAATAAATATGGTATCATTATTTAGTAAAATGACATTTGGAAGTGTCATCTGGCTGCAGTGGTTTAGCTGCCAGACTATAGCAGAGCCCTACTCAAGCAAAATGTAGGCAGTGTAGCTCAAGTTTATATTGGTTACGTACATGGACAGACAAAAAAAGTTAAGATTTTTAGTATTTGCTGTTATAGTGGCAACAGATATACATCATCACGGTGATACACAACCATACAGACGGACAGCGGAGTCTTAGTAATAGGGTCCCGTTTTACCCTTTGGGTACGTCCCCCTAACAAAGATTTGTTGTTGCTGATGCTCCATTTGTTTGACGTCAAAATAGGTGCACAGATATTACAGCTTACGGCAAACTTCTTGAGCAAGAACGACGTGGAAATGGTAAGTTCGCGCATTTACTTTTATACCAAAGAGACGCTAAATTCACTTCTGCGCATTCATGGTCAAGATGTTTGCCGGCAACTGTACTTACCGACAGTATGTCGTAAGATTAC
Organism: Pandemis heparana; assembly: GCA_963854515.1. Classification (NCBI taxonomy): domain Eukaryota; kingdom Metazoa; phylum Arthropoda; class Insecta; order Lepidoptera; family Tortricidae; genus Pandemis; species Pandemis heparana. The sequence continues at coordinate 11,202,530 of OY978013.1, read as the reverse complement.
CTCATTGACGTCGTTAACGATGGGCAGATGGCGCAGGCCGAGCCCGCGGAACAGCCGGAAGAGCCGCGGCAGCGAGGCGCGGTGCGGCAGCGTGTACGGCGACGGGTTCATGAACGGCCGCAGGTCTATGGTGCACGTCTTCTCCCACTCCGCTATGTGCAACTACCGCCATAAAGCCATAAAATATAAGAAGACTTCGTCTGCGTAGAATTAGCAATGTTTTAACATGTTTATCGCTATCCCGCGGGAATTACGCAATTTTCCGGGATAAAAGTAGCCTGTTTTAATCTGGGGTACCAGCTATCTTCGTTCCAAATTTTATCCAAATCCGTAAAGTCGTTTTAGCGTGAAGAAGGAACAAAAATACACACTCACTCACATCGTCACTCGCAAACTTTCATATCGCACTGACGTCACCTGATATATAAATTTGTTATATTTTTTTAACAAAATCTTACGTCTTTGATGGAGGGGTACCGCGGATATTCCTTCCTGAACATGTTCATATCCACGTTAAAATTAGACCATGTAGTGTTTGCATTCTCGTTGTAGATCTTATTCTGTATGAGGACTATCAGCTGTGAGCGCAGGATGATGCCGCGTAGCCGCTTGTATGTGGTCACTTCATGCTGTGAATAAGAGATATTTAATAACATTATGACAGATAGAAATTACAGAGACAGCTAGAAATTCGAGCACAAGTTGGTTTAAGACTTTTCTTAAATATTCATTTTAGCTGTATGGTGCCTTTGCCTTTTCTCAGAAAAATATAGTAAACATTAATAAAGATGTCAAAAACATGTAGATGGTGTATCAGGTGCTTGGCGGAAAATCGGCGAGAGTGGATTGCGTAATCTATTAAATTTTCGTTTCTCTATTTAATGTTGTTTGTGGAAAATAATGATAGTGTATTATACAACAAATTAACGTGATTATGCCCAGCAAATGAACACGTCATGACAAAGACAACTCTTATTGTGACTGGATGGATATACTATTAAGAAAAATATTATACACATCAGTTTGCTGTATGGGCTTAGATCCCTTTGCCGTTCCTACATCGAAAACAAAAAAATCCCCATCAGTACATTACAATAAAATCTTTAAAGGTCCGCTTACATCATCGGCCAATGGCGGGTCAACGACCGGGAACCCGTTATACGTCACAAGTTTGAGCAGCTCTACAATATGGCCGACATTCTCGATGGTGCGAAGGGTGAATATAGGGTGCGACATCACTTCCGAGGCGTACACGTTGTGGGTGAGCGGCGGTGGCTCCCACGGCAGAAGTGGAACACCCGCCAGCTGGATGTGGATGTCGTATATGCCCTGGACACAGTAATTATTGGTCATTTATTGATACATACAAACATAAATCACGTCTTTGTCCCTTATAGATAGACTTGTAGATAGAGCCTAAGGTAGCAAGACCTAAAGGCCGCGTTTAGCATGATTGTGGTAGGTGGAAAGGGGAACCAAAATAGTGATGGGTTGCTAACCGCGTCGCCTATAACATGATTTCTAAGATTTTCGCCCATTCCGTCGATGGGCTTTTACAATCTGCGCGGGAAGAGAAGCAACTGGTACATTCTATGTGTTTTCTTTACTCCCAGACCAGCATGGAAGAAGTGGTTTAGTTGCATCGGTATATTAACGTTTAGTGATATTGAATAAATCCCTTCCCGTGCTGTGACTGAAATAGGCTAATACAAAACATAATCACTACACCTTTCGCTTTTTTTTCGCTTTTGCTGTTCGCCTTTGTGCATTTGTGTTTTCCTGTATTCATCTTTTTCATGTGTTTTATGTACAATAAAGTGTTTTACATACATACATACATACATACATACTACATAGTATAAAACAGTCGCTTTCTCTGTCCTTATGTCCCTATGTCCCTATGTATGCTTAACTCTTTAAAACTACGCAACGGATTTTGATGCGGTTATCAAGAGGAAGGTTTATATGTATAATACATGCATAATATACCGTGCGAAGCCGGGGCGGGTCGCTAGTGATGAATAATCAGCATTTTCGACTACATTGTTGAGCAAAAATAACGGGTACTTTTCATACAGAGTTATATGTAGAACAAATACCCCAACAGTCCCCAATTTGGCCACGGAACGTCAGTCTAAGCCTTCCCCTCCCAACGCACCCATTCACACTCCGCATATAAATTCGTTTAGTTAACATTCTTTCACCCATCTTCTCTAAGGGCCACTTGCACGGACCAGGGGTAACGACTTAAGTGACTTAACCCCGTGTTAGATGCTAACCCGGCGCTAAGTAGCGTCAAAATGTATGGAACTGTCAAACCTAACCCCGAGTTAGCAATTTTTTTTTTGCTCTGGACTGTGCAAGTGGGCCTACGGTCTGTTTCAATAAGAAAGGGTTGGGTGACAGATCCATAGAATGTAACTGTTAGCGTTCACGAAAGTTTTGACAGCAAAATAAATACAAAATTGAATTACTTAGAAAAAATCAATACTTGGTACTGTATATTAATAACGTTCTAAAAAGAATCACGACGATGTTTTTTGCGTTTACATAATTTTCACTTACAAATTTTTAATATATGTCATTATTGACAAGACGTTGCTAGGTTACGTTCTATGGTACGTACGTACTAGAGAGGCGACTATGTATAATTGGGTAATCGCTTAAAATCGCGTATAATCGAAAATCCAAAGACAACCTACAAAAATATGAAGTGAGTATTTTACATTCTTTCACACTCGTTACACAATACAAATCGATTTTATTGGTAATAAATAGATTCCTTAGAAATTCAATTACATAAAGAAGTTAAATAATATTTTATGCAACCTATTTCGTGGAAAAAACACACTTGGCAAAAAGCGTAAAATAGGAATTATAATTATTACATCTTAGGAAGCTGACTTGAGTATTATTATATCGAAATGTCATTTATTTATAAATTAATACAACTTGCCTCGTTAAAGAAGTCCCCGACCCACTTGGCGACGACGAGCGTGATGATGATGGGCAACGCGTTGGAGATCTGGCCGGTGGTCTCGATGATGATGACTGTCAGTGAGATGGTCATGCGGACCACGCCCCCGAGCTGCGCCGCCGCGCCTACCAGTGCGTATTTCGCTGGATTTATCGTCTGTTCAGAGTAGGCAACAATGACACTATTATTACTTACGAATAGCATAATAGTTATACATACAGTCAGGTAAGTGGTTTTAAAAAAAAATGCGACGGATAGCACTGCCGGCAGAAGTGAAAACAGCAGTTTATAGTAGGCGGCAAATAAGTAAAACGTGGAGGGGATAAGCGCAGTATGAAAATGATGTTGTTTTTCATACTGCGCATATCCCCTCCACGTTTAACTTATTTGCCGCCTACTATAGATTAGATTTTAATGTTGTAACCTCCATGACGCTCAAAACGCGTACCGTGCTGACCGCTTACAAAAAAAAACGTACGTATTATCTATATTGGCAGACCTCTAACAATGTGCTGATGCCCTAGCACTTGTGCTCCATGTCTCAACAAAAAACACTTCAAAAACGAACGCGATTCATTCCTATTTCAAAATAAGCTCTTAGAGGATCTAATATGAACTCTCCCTCCGTCTTACGCCTGACGCGAGTTTAACATTTTTCACCCATCCCAAAAAGTCCTCAACGCTGCTAAAAGAAGTTTAGGCTTCAAAAAGCAGTGCTTCCGCGTTTTAGTCCATATTCTTATGAAATTTGGATCGAATCTTACTTTAAATTTAAAAATATCTCCGATTACATAGCAAAGTTAACATAACGTTAGTACAATCGCCAGTACGCAGGTGCGATATGTACAATAGAATTCACTTGATACAGCAAGGAAGTGTAGTGTTTTAACCTTTCCCATGGCATGACACACTTATTCCGATTTTATTATTTTGAGTTTACTGGTGAGGTGACCCCCTAAAGAAGTTCTGCGACGATCCAGCACACCCACAGGCTGAATAACATTGCTGTAAAGCAAAGCAACAGACCCAAACCGAAAGCATAAAGTCTTACTACAATAAACTCACGTTAGAGGGCAGCATCAACTGTATGACGATGGCCAGTAGCCGACCCCAGGCCGCCCCACAAAGCAGGTTCGGTATGAACAGGCCGCTCGACACGGCGAGGCCAAACGTCCAAGCCGACAGCAGGAAGTAGCACACCACGAAGGTGAGTATCGACCAGGGGTTGTACGACCCGATGGGGTTGTGCAGGAACGAACGCACGGACGCCTCGGGGGTTTGGAACCACACTGCCGCCAGAGCGTTGTATTCACCATCGGCACAGTATAACTGGAAATATTATGCGATTCCATAAATGGCATCCTAATTTCACTGGATAATATTCCAACTAGCCATAAGATAAGAAGGTTATTTTTACAATGTTGCTCATACTTCTAGTTTTTTGCTGAATAAAGAAACATGCTTCGTACTATTTATACTATATATGGAATCTATTTGGTATTTTCATTCTTAACTGTCCTATTTGGTAAATAAAATTCTAACCTCAAAACGTCTCATTTTTGTTATTTTTTAACTATTTCATCGTAAATAAAGGAACTGGAGATAAAATATCAGAAAAAATATGTACAGAATAATGCTTCAGGTTTATTTGATAACATAATACACCTTATTCTTTACAAAAATTTGCACACAGGCAACAGGTTATGGGCCAAAGTTTCAAAATACACGAATGCCGCGGGTACTAGCAACGAGCATTTACCTGGAGGGGCACTTTGGTAGGGTCCTCTCCTAGAGGCCGGCAGTCGTTCAAAAAGAACATCATAAGAAATCCGCAAGTAGCGCTAACCGCTGCCACAATACACGCTTCCATTACCCGCAACCATGGTGACGTTACGTACCTGCAAAAAAATGCACATAGGCGAATCCATATAAGCGATTTGCCGGACTAATTAGACAGCCATTTTGATCGTGAGTCAAACAATTTTTTTTTATGTGAATAGGAAGGCAAACGAGCAAGTGGGTCACCTGATGGTAAGCGATCACCACTGCCCACAGACACCCGCAACCCCGGAGGGATTGCAGATGCGCTGCCAACCTCGAGGGCTAAGATGAAATGCCTCTTGTGCCTGTAATTTCCCCCGCTGTCTTACTCTCCACACCGGAACACAGCAGTGCAAGCACTGCTGCTTAGCGACAGGATTAGCGAGTAAGATGGTGGTAGCGATCCGGACGGACCTTGCACAAGGTCCTACCACCCGCATGTTCATAATAATTAGGCTCCCTAAAACACCCACTACAACAGTTACACATAAAGCATCTATCATCTATGAGGCCTGACCATATAATTTTCGACATCGTAGGTGCTTGACGCTCGAGCTAAAGGAGGTGTATCGTATTCATAATTATCATAAGGCGAAAGCGAGACAATTTATTTTACGTCGCCGGCGGGCCGCAAGTAGCAATTTACCACCCGCTATGCGAGCGGAAATTTCCACTTCCTGGCCAGAAGAAGACGTAAAATTGTGTATACTTCGGGCGGTGATAAAGAAAGCCTCAGGTCGCATATTTATCGCCCTTGCCTATGGCTCGTGCGAATCGTGCGATAAGTTCCTGCGATCTGAGACATTTTTTATTTCACCACCCGCGGAATGTAAACTATTACATATTACCATATTAACTCAATTCTTGTGGGAGTTATTTCATAATTTTTGTTTTTCTTTTCAAGTAACACCTGGGGCCTTACCATGACGTCTTAATGCGATTCAGTTTAGGTTCACTCGCTGTAAAATTCATACTAAAAGTGACAGCTAAAACTTGAACTGAGTCGGAATTAGGACGTCATGGTAAGGCCCCTGGAATCTATAGTTTTTTAATTCTCACCGTATCCGAAACACAGAGAGCTTGTAGTTGATGTTGTTCCACAGCGCTCCCAGGCAACCACCGATAGCACCAAAGATCATGAACACGGGCAGCTCGTAGAACTGGAACGGGAACGGGTCCATTTTGCCCAGATTTAGGAGACCTGAGAATCATTCACGTCATTTGTCATCAACAAAACAGCAAATGGGCAAATCTTAAAAAAAACTACATATTAAGATACCAGACCAGTCAACTAGACCAGCAGGCTTATTACGTAACTCGCTCGCAATCGCCGTTGTGTTCATTCTAACAGTTCTTGTATGAATGTGACAGCTATTTGATTCCGATGCCAATTGTCAAAACCCATACATGACTTATGAGAGAGGCCCCCAAGAAAATTTCTATTTTCATAAAAAAAAATCTTCCTCTGAAAAATGGATTTGGGTTTTATTGTTTGCTTGTGCTGTATGATTGCTGTGCCTCACATACATGTATGTGAATTAAGTCGCCATGGCTTCCCGGTGAGCCAGAGCTCTTGGTGCTTTGTTAGAAAGGATTTAACATACAAAGGAAGCTAACAACGGTATTTTTTCGTAATACCCTTACCCGGATAGCTCAGTTCTCCCGCCCTGCCGTGGTAAGCAGACAGCAAGCAATTCAATGTGAACGTTGAGACCACAGTGCCGAAGAAAGTCCGCCATGTTAAGGCCTGATTCCAGAAACTGGTGCCCTCCTCTAGTGAGAATAACACCCCGCCTGGATAAAAAAAAGGTTTGGAATCATTTGCAACATTTGCGTCCCTGACATCAGAAACCTGTTCAAGATTAGTAAAAATACACGTTTGAGAGGGCATTCTTTGAAACTAATCAGGCAGCCAAGCGCAAGTAACCCCAGAAAACATTTCCTATCTAACCGTGTTGTGAACTCGTGGAATGCACTCCCCGAACTTGTGATAAGTGCACCGTCAGTGAACAATTTTAAAAATAAACTAGACAATCATTTAAAAACTTAAAGAACACAAGTGCAGTGATATACACGCATCAGCTCAAAGAGCTGCTAGTGTATTGTTTTAAATAATAATAATAATAAATAATAATAACTACAATACTTTGATCACACACTGGGCACTTGATGGTAAAAAAAATGTAGGCCTCTACATCTATGACAGATTTAAACATTGTCAGCGGCACTTCCGTTGATGGCCGTCCACAGACAATGCATCGCCAGGGACGATGTTAATGAGGCGCGGGATTGCCCAAGACCCGTACCACCCTCTCGGCCTTCCCGGTGGGGCCCGTAGGAGAGACAAGTCAATGCGTGTGGAACCGGGTTGGCTGCAGGAGTCTACCCCATGTTTCAGGTTAGGCCTTACTCGCGCCTAACGGAAAACACCATATCCGGGATTTGATATCGGAGTTGCCTTCTCCTAGATAGGTTGCATACCATTGCTAAGAGGCCCATCTCCTCAGTGGTTGAACATACACGGTCTTTAGTCGCCTCCTACGACACCTAAGTCCTTTTGCAGGGTTGGAGCTATTCTCAGACTGGACTCCACACAGCAGTTAACGTTGATGGCAAAGATGGACGATACTAGATGAAGATGAAAACAAGAAAAAATGGAAGAAGTCGAATCCGATGTTGTGACAAGACTGCCACCTACATATCCTATTGAGCAACGCTTTCTACAGAGTAACCAATAGGAAACAGAGAGTATGTAAATGATTGGTAGGTGGCGTCACAATCCACAGAAAGTCACAGACAGTATTTTATATCCATGAGAGTCAGGCTTAGGGCCTGTCTCACCACTCCTTAACTGTCAGTTATCTATGATTCCGTCTATATTTATTACTACGACGTGTCCGCTTACCAACAGGCGCCCCGAAGGCCGCCGACACGCCCGCCGCAGCGCCTCCGGACACGAAATCCCGTTTCTCATGATCTTCGCGAAAATAATGAAATATCTTAAAGTCTTTATTGAAAGTAGTGCTCTTCCCCTGCGATATGCCAGCCGCGACGACCGCACCGCTGTGGATCATTGGACCTTCCTATAAACCAAACGAATAATAGCGTTAACTTAGTGACGATGATACTGTGATTAAATTGTAGCCATTTCTCGTTTAGTCTCGGGTCTGACAGACGCTAGTGGATGCTTTTAGGGTGCGACCAAACCGCCGCGTATACGCAGTGACGTGTCGTAGACGTCACGTTTTCTCACCGTTTCTTCATACATTTTGTTGCGATTCCGTAACGTCACCGTTTTTTAAGCGGCGGTGTGGTCGCACCTTAAGTAGGTAAGTAATCAGTTTAAGCGAATTTCAAGCGTTTCAAATGCGGTATGTGTATAAACTCAATTTAAAACACGAATGAAGAGTATAATCAATAAGAGAGTATAATAAGAGCATTTTCTAAATTCTCATTGAGAACAAAATGCAGCACCCTACATTTATAAAAGTTAATGCTAAAGGAACTCGTGTCAATACTATTATTCGCGCAAGAGTGTGAAGCTATCTTTTTTTCGCACATGCTAGGTGTGTGAAAGAGTCGACAATAAAGAAGCAAAATTGTTACATCAAAATGAGTTTTACTGCTATGGTTTTAGAATAAGTATTACCTTGCCACCAGCCAGTCCTCCCACGACAGCGGTTATGACGCCGCAAGCCTTTACAAACAGGGTCTTGATTCGGACGACTCTTGGAACTTTGACGCCGTTCAGGTAACATTTCACTTGCGGGATGCCACTGCCCGCTGCCACGGGCTAAAAAACAAATTATTTTAACCATTTCATTGGCATCTGTTATTTTATCTGATTTGAGGAATTCGCCTCACGAGATCGCCAATGAGTCTGGCATAAGGCATAGTCACACCACATGGCAAATTACAAATGTAACTTTCGCACATAAATTCCGAAAAACTCAGAGGTTCGCACGGATTTGAACCCACGACGCTCTGCTTGAGAGGCCACAGGTCAAAACACCAGGCTACCACGGCTTTTACGGATGCACTTAATTAAGGGTAAAAGAAAAACATTTTATTAAGACTCATTTCACTTTGTATTTGTATGGATTTAGGGTGCGACCAATCCGCCGCGTATACGCAGTGACGTGTCGTAGGCGTCACGTTTACACACCGTTTCTTCATACATTTTGTTGCGATTCCGTAACGTCACCGTTTTTTAAGCGGCGGTGTGGTCGCACCTTTATGTCTTACCTCAACAAACGCCACTAACATGGATCCTAGGAACACAATACATATGTTTGACAACACCCACAGTAAGTACGGAACATACAGCCTGTGCGGCAGGTGGATGTCAATAGCTGTACTAAGGTCAAAGAAATACCATTTGTGTAGATATATTAAATGAGGTAGTTTTGTTAGTTTAAAGTAAGCGTCACAATAACAGTTTTAAATGATTCATGCTCTATTACATTACATAATTTTTCACAAAAGGAAATCATCAATAAAAAGGTAGGTAGGTACTTAGTAAAAATTAATGTATGTATGGGTACTCAAATCAATGCAATTTTTGACACAAACAAAAAGTTTCATACGGGCCAAAAATTGGTGTAAGATAATTTATAAATTGCGGCTTATATGTATAGTTAACAGATTTTTTTTATATAAAAGGATACATTTCTTCAGCTCCTTATATTTAATTTCTGAGAATTCTTCAATGCAAACATCGATAATAAATGCAATCATAGCAGTGATGACCCCAATTTGCAGGAAGATGAACCACCGAGTGATGTCTTTCCAAACATAAAAGGCATAGCCTCTTTTCCGCTCCTCATCAAGGAGAGGATGATTTTCGCATGTATCATAGTCTAAACTCTAAAAAAAAGCAGTTTTTGTTAGTAATATAGCCTCTAGTTTTAAACTTATATTGGGTATTCAAAATACACTCAGCAAGCATAGTTCAGTAGCAAACTATGTAAAAGAGATAGCTTGTAGTTGCTTTAAACTAAGTGCATAATGTTCTATGCAGACTTGATCTAGCCAAGGGGTTTGTAAGCCGGTGAGTACACTCCAGGTGCAAATTTGATGTCGCCAAATTCTTATTGTATATACCTAGCCTTATTTATTAATTTTATTACTAACTGTAAGTGGGGTGGCAGATACTAAAAAAAGGTTGCCCAAATCCATGTTGCCCCAGTTCCATAGTATCATTAACTCCTTATATGCAGAAGTAAAAAAAAAATTGCATTCTAGTTTGATTCAAATAATACTAATCTTACAGATGAAATGAAAAAAGATAGCCTTACATTTGGCATGGATTGTGGCTTAAGCATACCAGGAATTAGTCTAGGGTTAGTCCTATGTCCATCAGTGACTCTAGTTGGCTAGCAGTTATATAGGTATACCTAATGTCATGTTTAATGTACCTATTTCTACACCACTTCCATTCACAGGCATATTCAAATAAAGTAAATACAAGCCATATTCAAACATTCTAATACTGAAGTGAATCCAATTGATTTTCCAGACTGAAAGGAGCAAAAATTATTTATGGATTAAAATCCATAAATGGTTTTTGTCCGTATCTTAAAAGATAACAAAATAATTGTTCAATTGATGCTCTACAAATGCATTAAATCAGTATCTATAGTTGTTTACACATGTGTAAAATTATCTGTAGTACCTAAATAACTATTACATGAACTGTGCTGTCAGTGTAGGTCAGCTGATAATAATTATGCTACTTTTCTGTATGACTCATTAATATTTGAATCATAGCAAAACACAAAATGAGCAAAATTTCTGATTGTATTTTTTGGAATTTAAAAACTACCATCTGCATTAGTGTTATTCAAACTTGTTCAAGATAAGTTGTATCCGCCCCCTCACTTAAAAAATTTAAGGTTAACCCATCAACCGTCCTTGTTGACATTTCCTTACATTTTCTTTACCCGTTGTGCACAAACGGGTGTGCACAGGACGCTCGACAGGTTAAGAAAATTGTACAATACAATTAAAACTTACTTCATATTTGGCCGAAAGCATGTTCATCGACCCTGGCTCAATCTTCTGCACTGTAGGTCTACGTCGGATGCCATGACTGCCCTCCAACTCATCCTCTAAAGGGTCCTACAAATGTTACAAGTTAAATTTGGCAATATATTTAAATTCTATGTTAGTTACACTACCTACACAGAAACATAACTTAAGGAACAGATAGACATCTGTCTAGTAACAACAAAAGTTACTAGGAAAGCAACACAATAATTACCTGATAGTTAACAGATCTGTTAAGCTGTGCATAGTCGGAAGTACTAGCAAGATCATCATTGCTAATAAGTTGAGCTGTATCGGACGTTGTTTCGCTGGCATCCTCAACTCCTTGTGAAGAATTACTCATATTTGTTACAATATTTAGTTTCCTATTTACATTGACAGATCCCAGTTTTGATAAACATATCAACAATATTCACCACCAGGTCATATTTGGGTAGCACAGTTTATCATGAACTATATAGCAAAAAATCACAAAGATATTCCCTTTCCTGCATGCGTGCAACAATTATTATTTATTCTAAAGAGACAAGACAAAACAGAAATTGACGTTAACTACGTAAAGTAAATAATCATTCAATTTTAATAATAAACGTCTAATTAGAAACGTCAGGACTGCTTGTACCGCTTTCTTTTTTTTACCTCAGTTGGCAGCTTAACGTGTCAAGTGAGCGAGCGTTGCATGGCTAGGCTACACATCTTGTTTCGTCAGCATTATATAAGGTTACTTATAGTTCCAGTTTCAATTTAATTTTGATGGCTCAAATGTCTCATAAAACTTTTTAATAATAAAGCTTTTAATTTTTAATTATAAAGCTTTTCTCTAATAAAGCTTTAAATTGTTATAAATTAAACTGTAAATGTAACTAGACTTGTCAGTTATAGAACAGCTGAATAAAAAAATATATGTGCCAATTTATTTACTCCTACAGTACAGCATTAAAAGTTGGACTAAAAAGTACCTGTTATTATGACGTTTGTAGAGTGACATTTGTATGTTGCTGCTAGCAAAATTTGTTCAATTGTTATACTGGCAATAAGAAGAAACGAACAACGAAAACAAACTGTTTACGATGGAAAAAAACCATTACAGTAAAACAATAATATTAAAATTCATATTTTAGATGCTCACAAAAGATCATTAGGTACTTAAGGATTTGGTAAACATGAATTATTTGTCATAATTAATTTAATTTAGCAAAGGTTTTCCAAGCAACTGATAACACGCTACAAAAAATGGAAATTACTAAGAATTTAACCCATAATACGTTTGACTTTAATTAAAGTTTCTTTTTTAGCAACTAAATAACTGATTTAGAATGACAGGATTGACTTGTTCTTCAGAATTGTCACGTAGATGTATATTGATAATGTTATCATTTTATCAGTAAAACAAGTAGAACAAACTCATCCGCATACACGCTCAGTAATCAGCGTCACTGTAAACAATGAGATTTTCATATGTGTGTGTGGCTTGCTCGTTTGGTTGACAATCGCGATGTGTATTCTACATCATCGCATGCTGAGTTATATTTTCATCAAAATCTTTTAATTTTTGTATTAGTTAGTCGATTAATTTCTAAATGTTTTCTTTTATTGTGATCGCCTTTCTCTATTTTAATTTCTAAATATGTGTAATTTGCCGCCGAAGTTCCATTCAGTGTGTCGCCTTTGTTTATCATTCTGTGGCGATAATTGCAGTGATGTTAAACTTCCAATATTCGACCGTGATAAGGATAAATCTCGACTTTCCGATATGATAATGACATATTTGTCGATAATGGTAATCATGCTTGTACTATTTTACGTCCCGACCACCCGGAAGGGTCCGTTTTCTCGTGTGAAAGTTTAGCTAGCAGAAGCGTACGAGATTGTGGAAGCTGATAAGCGCCATTAACTTTCTCGCGGGTGTTGGGTATTTTCGCATTGTGATATCATGTTACGGCCCACGCGTTTAGTGGTCGAGCGTATGACTAATGTCGTTCGTGGAAGTGATAGGCGAGGCGGGTGCGAGCGTCGCCGATTATCAGCCGTGGCTGCGGCTGATAACAAAGGAGCGCACGGAGATTTCCTCTCCTGCAGGGCTCGCCTCCCCGCCCCGCGCCCCGCGCCGCCGCTGCTTCAGCCGCTGATGCTCATGCCCTCCCCCTATTGCACATACATACACTAAGCTATTTTAGGAGTTCCATATTTTCTAAATATAGACATGTATTTAAAGGGAATCAATATGCAGGGGGGACTGCATTCTGCCTTGTTTGTTATCTTACATTTTATCACTTAACAAGTTTGAGATTTTTGTTGTCATTTACTATCAGATTACCTGCTAATGACTATGAGTCATCAGCCGTGATTATGCCTGGGAAAGGTCACTGGCCACATCACCTCTGAATGGTTGTGATATTGTGAAACAACAGAGTTTGATGTTGAATAAAATGTTTTTAGGTGTCTCCGGCAGACTTGCTCCCCCAAGTAGTGTGCGGAAGTTGTGCACATAAGCTTGACGAGTTCCAAACCTTCAGGGAGCTGTCCCACAAGTCAGAAAGGCTATTAGAACAGTTCCTTCAGTATGCTAATTCGCTTGCAGGCCCAAAAGAGGTGAGTTCCAACAACATTAGAATTAAGCACCTTTATTAGAATTCAATTTTAAACTATACAAATTCTACTATGTACAGTATGTTTATTTATCAACTAAATATTAACTCCTATTTTATAAACAACATTTGCAAGTTTTATTTTTTATGCACAGATGTTTTAAGCAAAGGTTGAGTCGGCATTAATATTGATATACCGTATGGGTTGCCCTCTTATTTTTTTCTTGTAGAATGTTTTTACTGTGTTGACAAGTAATCCAGTCAACATTCCGAATAGAGCTACCATAGCTACACTGAAAATACTCCACAAGACATGTTTAGGCCTCAAGCTGGAGAAGGTAAAACCCTTTTTTGTTGAATCAAATGTGGTGTCAAACGTAGGACAGAAGGAGACGGTTATGTTAGTGATATAGGCTCCAGCTAGTCTCATTGGGGCAGCACAACTGTAATAAAATAAGAACATGTTTGATTTGTATGATAATCTTATACCTATTATTCTTCAACACGTCATAAAGGGGTCATGCTAACATCACTAGTTAAGTACTTAATAAATAGTTAAGCTTTAGGTTTATGATTAAATCTCTCATAAAACCGTTTTACAACCATGTTTATGTCATATATTTATAAACAATAGAACTTTGAAAATACCAATATCATGAAATTATGTTGCATGTTAGTACAATGTAAACTGGGATATAGATATGAAATAGGTGGACCCTCCTGTTAGTAACCTAATAGTAGGATGTAGATACATTTATTTTCCTTATTAGTTTGGGATGGGATGCCTTTTCTGTGATATTAAATGTTTGATAATAATATCTTAAAAGACCTCTATAAAAGAATGTGCTAACTAAATCGTTTTTATGATTCATCATCACAATCACTCATCTATCTGATTTTGTGCTTGATGAAGCGAATTTTTTGAAATAGATTCAAATGTTCTACTTACTAAGGTATTTCTCCAGGTCGGAATTTGGTCCCGGCTTCCTGTTTAGTGACGATATTAGCGAGATCGCAGTTGCACAACCAATCATTGTTAGTCATACTCAAAATTTCCAATTTACTCCATGGCATAAGATCAGTAGAAAGTTCACTCAAGTTGTTGTCATCTAAGTAAACCTGGAAAAGGCATAAATATTATGATGGCATGGTGTAGTTACTAAGATCTTGTTCCAGTTTTAGGATGAATTTTGCAATCAGTGATTGATTATCATTAACACATGCATAACTGAAATGATTAATCAGCTGACCCCAATTTGTTTGGCTGTCAAGTAAGCAATGTAATCTGGGGCAAATTCAATTGCATTCATTTTATAACATGAGGATTACTTATAACTAGTTTCATCCATTATACACGTGTAATATAATATGTTTTCGTGTTTCGCGTTACGTTCCGTTTATCTCTGTCACTCGCGTGTTAAACGCATGCATCTCTTTCCGTCACGCGAATACGCAGACTGGAAACACGACGTATGTGTACTGACGCTAATAGAATAATTTCCGCGGTCCTTCCTTCATATCTTTCCGATCTTTTATTGTCATTAGTCAACTACAAAAATATAGTTATGACACAATGCAATAATAAACTGCGATGCCTTAATATCGCGCAAGATGCGACAGGGGTTAATTGCTTACTTATTTAATTACAGGTTAAGCGTCAGTTTATTGTCCTTGTTTGCATAATTTTATGACAATAATAAGTCTTTTGTTAGATTAGAGATGTTACGCTACGACCCACCTCCTTTACCGTCCACCTGTCCTTTAGACCGCTGAACGCTTTGTGACTGATGTACCGCAGATTGCGATTGTGGCACAGATGAAGCACCCTCAACCGCTTGAGTGGCGTAAAGGTGCTTCTTTTGACTTCCTCCAAGAAATCATTCTCTCCGAGTTCTAGCTCGATTAAGTTTGATAAACCTGGAAAGTTAAATTAAGAAATCGTTTTTATTTCCTAACTACAAAAATTTTACACATTTTTAATTATTTTTTCGACCGCAGGTGCTGCTTAATTTAGTCATTACCATTACACTAAAAAAAGTCCACTTATTCGTCCACCTCATCACTCGCATCCACGCCACGTTAAACCTAATTGTAATTTTTTCATATTACACCACTTTCAATCTACTTAGAGCGAAGAGCGCGCATACCTTCGAACTATTTAAACTTACCTACAAAACTGTCGTCATTCAATTCCACAATAGGATTGTTGTTGAACGTGAGATACTTCAAAGTGCTGCCGACCAAACTGAGACTCTCTGGCACCTCTGTGAACTTGTTATTAGACAAATCTATCTGCCGCAAGTTGACCAAGCCCCTGAAGGCATCGAGTGGTATACTGTCGATGTCGGTTTTAGCCAAATTCAGAACCTGAAATTAGTGGATAAAGCAACGTTGCTGGCTTGTTTCGTCCTCAATGACAAGGACGAGCTTTATCGCTTATGGGCGCTTAGGAGAGAGTTCGCCATTTGATTACTCATAGCATAGCATAGAAGTTTCATGAATGAAACGCTACAGCATCTAATTGAATCGTGCTTATAGATTTGGCCCTTACAACTAGCTTATAGCGGACTACTTATTCTTGGAAAAACCCATGCGTAATATGTAAATCGACAAAATCTAATGACGTTAGAGCCAATTCCTGCGGCGCGCGTCTTATCTTAGTCACTTAAAATTAGTAAGCGTTGTGTTGTTGATGTTAATATTAAATTCGCGTTGTCATCTGTTGACCTCTGTTTTATTTACATAATCCGTTCGTTGTACCAACATATTAGAGCTTTCAATTTAGAAATTTTATGCTACGATTTTGCAAGAAAGCTTTAATATCTTTACGTAACTTTACTTTGTGACTACTAGTGAGAACTAGCTTAACTTTATAATGTGTATGTAGTATGTATGCTCTAATAATTGTACGAGGGCGGGTAAGACTGAACTAGATAAAATTTCGTTATACCTACATATTAGAGTGTCATTGCGCAATACCAGGCGCTTGATTCCGTTTTTCTCTCTTTAGTAGGAACTAGCTGCTGCACTAATGAAACTAAAAACAACAACTTTATGACTATCTTAGTTAAACGTACCTCCAACTTGGTAGCACTTGACAACGCAAGTATAGTGACATAATCCAGGATTTCTATAGGGTTGTTGCTTAGGTCCAGTCTATTCAAATTGGGCGTATACTGGAACAAGTATCTGTCTAATGAATGGATCTCGTTGTAGCCCAAGTTAAGAGTTTCCAGGGCGATGTTACTGTATACACCATCGTTGTAGGGACCTTGAAATATTTCGCTCCTGAGAACTTCGCCTGAAATTTGAAAAAGCTTACTTATAATTATAATGGGGATGTTTAAACTAAGTTTTGTTTTTATCCTGTATGAACAATAGCTGTGTAATGTGTATTCTCTGGTTGTTCGGCTAAAAACATGTCGTGTACCAATCCGACTGAATGGAATTCTTTTATTACCTTTAGAGTGGACCAGACCAGAGAGAAGACGGTCAGAAAAGTTCAGTATCGCTTATAGCGAGATGATATTGAATGGATGGAACTATAGATCCTGAGGATGCTCTTTTTTATCAAACACAGTGAATAATAATTCCGCATGCTCGTTTCGTTCAGATAGGTCTACTTATAACGCGGGCTGAAGCACTTACGTACTCGTATGTACTAGCAAAGTCTACTTTCCTTTGCTCACTTGGCTATTTAATGAAGCGCATGTTATCATCTCTAAATATCTCAAAATTTGCAATCTTCCCACTATCTTTAACTAAATACTTAAAATAGCCTCATTGTTTCCAACATAAGAGTATAATTCCTCGTAACGCTGATCTATTTTCATTGATCCATGAGTTTACCAACTTTTGTTTTAGGTTTTTGTGTTTTGTGAAATGTTTTAACCCGGTTTCCAATGTATTCTGTATCTGAAACCTTATCTTTGATTACCTATAGGTACACTAACAAGATATCGCGACTTCGTTTATGTTTGATTATGATTACAGACGCTCATCTATTTAAGAAATGACTCAAATAATTATCACGTGCATACGCAAGAGTCGTCCATTAAGTGCGATTCCGAAATGATTGCAGTATCCATCATCTACCTATTGTTTCCTATTGGATAGAGACAGTAAACGCTCAGTAACCGCTTAAAAGCGTAAATTACACTATAACTTTTAATTAATTAGCCAATTCCACATAAAGCTAAGCACACCCGGCGTCGACACCTACGTCACTTCTCTTATACTATATTGAAGGCGTATAGAAGAATAAAATTAATTACTAGATTTATCACTAAATAATACCTTTAGTGTTTTTTCGCGTTATTTTTTTCTTCATCGTCTTCATGGGTACTATTTTAGTTGTTTTGTAACAACCACCAGTTTTGTTACCATTATATTTTTTATATACAACAGGTTATTAATATTTGCCATGCCACGCAATTATTTACTATTGATATCAGTGATAATGTCAGCTTATCCATATCTAGTGTCATCCTGGACTCTGGACCTTGGACGGTCCAATCATAGTGCAGGAATCGCCGCCGTGTTTTGGCGGTATTTATGACATTGCCAATTGCCACTTTAGGTAATTCTTCTATGATTGAAGATTAAGAAATTGTTACCTGAAATCTTGTTATTGCTCAAGTCTAGATAGACCAGCTTGTCTAAGTTCCTGAAGGCATCATCCCGTATCTCGGCAATACGATTGTCGCGCAGGCTGATTGCTATGCGGGCGCCTGGCGCGGCCGCCAGCTGCGGCACATCACTGATGCTGTTGTTGAAGAATGTGATCAACACTTGGCTATCTGAAATTTGATTTTACTTTACACGATCGGATAAACTCCCACATGAAAGTAAATAACGGATGAAAGCGGTACTAAATATTACTGTGATATTACTATACAAAATTGTTGGCACATAAAAAAAAAACATTTTACGTCAAAAAAAAAGGAATTAAGAACCTCCTTTTTTGGAAGTCCGTTTACAAATGTGCCAATTACACTCTTTTATGTAAGAATCGAGCTTTAGCCTAATGGTTTGTGGCTATCTTCGATATGAAGCATGAAGCTAAGAATTGATTGCGCTTCGATTTCAGAGCAGGCATTTGTATGATGGAAATATTTTTTTTAGTAATAGAATCGTTTATGGGTACTATCAAATGAATTAAAAAAATTACTTCTTGATTTGTTGTTTTACTCTTACGGTTTTACCCGTTAGAAATTAAATTTCTAAACAACACTGAAAATTAGATATTACATAGATAGATAAATCCGAAAAGTAAAGCTATGGCCGGGAACGAGAATCGAACCCGGGTCCTCATCATTCCGTGATGCGTGCAGATGGTCATAGAGGTGCACTAAGGAGGGATTTTTCAAAATTCCCACGGGTTACATATTTGTTCATTGAATTGGACCTCCGCAAAGTAACGCCTGATTCAATAAAATAAAAAAAAGATCACGTAGATGTTATAAGAAGGGATTTTTCGAATTTCCCACAGAACAAAAGGATGGGACAAAAAAATAATGGAAGTGCGTGTCCATGCAAGAATCGAGGTTTATTTCGTTGAGGTAGGTATAGGTAGGTAGTACGAAATCCTGCGTGTTTATTACGACTCCCATTTGAGAGAGAGAGAGAGAGAGAGAGAGAGAGAGAGAGAGAGAGAGAGAGAGAGAAATTTTGATTCTATGGACGATTCTATACAAATATCCGAAGTAAATGATTTGAATTTAATTGACTTCGATTATTATACAGTTTAACTTCTAGTTTCATAATTTTACATTTTAAAGTCAAATAGACGATACGACGATAACGACGATACGATAGTCATAGAAATAAATTTGATTCGAATGAAACTGTGACGCAATGTACCGGAAATGATCTGCAATAATCTACCTAAAAATCATTATTTGTTATTGAATTTTAGTTTTAAGTCAACAGAATAGTTCTTAGCTCTATCCAAAAACATGATCTACTATCATCGTACCGTGTTTTAAAAAAATGAATAATTATTTTTTCTGCACCCCGGTTTTTCTATAATCTGTATAATCTTAAAGCATATATGCGAACTATACAAACAACTACCGAACTGCTGATGCGCTGTTTACAGTAATTATTTTATCTCATTTCATCTTGTGTCATTGCGTGTTGGTGCTATCAGTATATCAACGTGGGGTACATTGTAGGTATACACCCCACCTCTAAATAAAATAAATACCTACAGTGAAAGCACTTGTAGCTACTTAACTGTCATTCAGGGTATATTTTCCTAGAAATAAATCATTAAATATGATAAGAGCTATCCATACATTGATAACGTCCATGACAGGTATTGTACAAGAAATAAGCCCTATGACTGGTTCTGGTGCAACGGGGACATTTAAGTTAACAATATCAGTAAATAAAAGACACAAATATACATATTATCAACCAGAAAGCCGCGGCAGATAAGCGTTAATTGTACTCGTAATTTGTACCAGTGATTATTGCATTTTTCTTAGAAGATTAATCCAGAGAACTAATGGAAAGACGAGATTCACCATTACCGGTCCTTTGCGGACCACAAGTGGTCTCCAGGTCACTGGCTAAAACTCACACACTTAAACGAATTACATTAAAAACTGGACTGTTATTGCCCGTTAGTTGACTGGCTGCTGCCTAGACTAGCTAATCTAAATAGTCTAAACTTAATGTTAATCAGAAATAATGGCTTTCCATTAGTGACATGTTTTTTTAGTTGATACAGTAGTTGCAGAGATTGTATTCCCGATACGCTATTTACTATTTAAAGCCCATCAAAGTATTGTAATAAACCAGAATCTAATCTGTACGTAATATGATGTGCTAGATATCTGAATTCAATTCTAGGTGTGGCAACTATGCATGAAAACGTGTTTCATGTGTTGTTGCGTCTTACCGTTGTTTACTTTGCTCATTTGTTCGGGCCAACTCTCCGGCACTTCCTCGATGCCGCGCCGCGAACAGTTCAGAGTCACATTGTCGTCGTCCTTTATGGTCACCTCGCAAGGTTTAGGCGGTAAGGTCGACTTCGCGCTACTCGCTGAAACTAGGGCACCGATTATTACTAACACCTACAACAAAAAAAATCACCATTATGTGCCTGTTGCAAGCATAACTAATCACTGCACAAACACGCGCGATCACCACCGTCCGTTTACTCACTTTGCATAACGCATCTGCCGAGGGGTACATTTTCCTCGATTATTAAATTGTTACTGTAAAAAAACTTGCGGTCTCTAGTGTGTTTATTATCTTATCAGTTTGTATAAGCGATATCACGTCCCGACGCGAACTAGCGCCTTATTGGTTTGAGTCGCCGTTATCATACACTATTATAGAGCGGCGTATGTTTGTTTAACTACTGTGCGCTTCTGCTTATAGGAGATCCTGAATGTTACCGCCAGCAAGTTGGAGGAGATCATCAAGCCGCTCAACGAGGACGAGTACGGGCTACTCGACAAGCACAAGTACGCCGACACTGGCTCGCCGGACTCCACCGAGGAGATGAAGAACCTAGAGTCGCGGCAGGCGGCTGTCACGCTGCTTCAGATCAAGAACTACGACCCTAACAAGTACGCGGTCAAGGCGGAGGAGGACCACCACATAGTATTCAACAGCGTGCCGAGCCTGCCGCCCGCCGAGCGCGCGCGCGAAGTCATGCACTGCAACGCAGTCATCGACATAATAAGCAAAGCCGTTGCCGTCGCGCAGCGCGAGAACGAAGAATCTCACAAGTATCCGCCCAACTACACGACCGTGATCGAACGGTCCAACCCCGAACTCGGCTACTCGCACGAGTACCAAGATGAACAGTACAATAATACTTACGGCGTTGCACAGAACGCCCCGAGCCCTGGAAGCCACGAGGACCAAGATAACAAGGAAATGGACCTCTCGCTCTACAGCGTCAAAAGCGAGCCCCAAGAGCATTGCGAACCGGCGGAACGCGATCGCTCAAATTCATATTTTCACAAAGCATTGTCTCACAACAAACAATCTAATTTCGCGGATGAATACAAACAACATGTCTTCGGCCGCTCCGCAAGCAAAAAAGCACGAGATAACTCGTCCGTGTACGAGGAGTGCAGTCAGAGCAGTAGCGGCTCGGATCCCGATCGACTGCAAATGGATATATCTCAGATGTCGCAGGTGAAAATAAATTCCTAAATCCTAATAACCATCTTAAAGGGTTTGTGATTTTAAATAGTTAATAGGTAGTTTAAATGAACAAAAAATATGAAAGGTATAAGGTTCATTGAAATGGACCTCCGCAAAGTAACGCCTGATTCAATAAAATATAAACTAGGTAGTTTATTTTGATCCCAAGAAAATAATGACAAATACATTGGAGTTCTTTTACTCTTAACCAGAAACAAAAGAAAGTCAACTAGCAGAACTACCCGGTGTCTAAAACTAGCCCATCGTATCAATCTTCCAACGACAATGTTGACGTCAACATTGTCGAGACTATCTTGATTGACTGTTGTACCGACTCACGTTTGTGTACGGTGTTCTTACTTTATGAGCAACTGCGTCTATTCAAGTCTTGTGATTGTATCCGCAGGACGACCCTGAAGAGACTCAGTCTGCGAGATCGACCCAGTCGTCACCGCAGCCGCGGCCGGAGAATGAGAACGACAAAGATTCTCTGTGGCAGGCATTACACAGACAAAATGGCAAGTTCTAATCTCATGACCAAAATATGACGCAACTTAACTGTTTTGTTTTTCTTTGAAGATTTTGTTGTCCTTTGATTGGGCACGTAATTTACAAGCGGCTTGTAACGTTACGGTCGTAACGTGCTTAAGAGGGTGTATTTCTACTGAGCTGGCAACGTCGTAATGCAATGATTAATCGTGATGGACTTTTGTTTTCGTATTAAAGGGATAAAATACTATTTATTAATAAGAAAATAAAAGTCCATCACGACCAATTATTGCATTAGACACATTAATACACTAAAAACGAAGTGCACTACAGACGCATAATTGAAACTTTCATTCAATGTCTGTGAAATAAACGCAAAAAGTCACCAAAGTGCGACGTTGCCAGCTCCAACGCCTCCAACAATGTGTACTTGTTATCTGAATGTGAAGCATTTTCAGAGATCCCGTGAGTTGTGTTTGAATTGTGCTTGTTTGTCGTCAGGGCGGGGCGGTGAGGCTACCCAACTGCTCAAGCGGCTCATCAACAGCAAACACCTCGGCATGACGGTGTCTCCGCTGCGGGCGTCAGCGTCGCCCATGGCGGGCGCGCCGGCCGCGCCCAACGGCGCCGTCTCGCCGGTGAGTTAGTGCTACATGGCTTTCACACTATCCACGCTAACTACAGATTCATCTAACACCATAGACTTCGGTCGGAAAGCAAGCGCTTCAGTAAAACGGTGTCTCTAATATGGCTGGAGCATCGACGGCGATCGTTTACGCATCGTCGATAATTTAGCTACGTAATAGCGCATCTTGATACCTTACTTTTTTCCTTTAGAACTACTCTCTGTCAATATACTATTTATCCACCACCTGTTGTGTGCAGGTACTTAATTTCCTTGGCCTGGCCATTACTTTCCTCAAAGGAACTTAAAATACTGTTATTGAGGTATTATGTGCGAGTTTTTCCGTAAACCAACTCGATACGATTGTTATATCATATTGTTATGTTATGTCATGATATGTGTTTGACAACGTGGTCGGCTTATTTAGTAGTGACCCTGCCTGCAAGTGTCCCGAGTTCGAATCCTGGTAATGGCACATATTTGCGTGATGAGCACGAATATTTGTTCCAAAGACGGATGTTTCAATCTATTTAAGTATGTATTTCTCTATATAAGTATGTACATATATCGTTGTGTTGTACCCTTAACACAAGCTTTACTAGCGCTTACTTTGGGACTAGGTCAATTTGTGTGAATTGTTCCCTAATATTTATTTATTTAATTTATTTATAAATGGTCTTGATGTAGTTATTTGTATAAAAACATGGCTTACAGATAAATGTATTAACACAACTCTAATATTACTAGAATTTGATAAGTTAGCTTGTCATGGTCACAGGGGATTCCCTGTATTGCTATAATTTTAGATTAAATAAAAATATTGTTAATGTAAAAACATTACATTACATTATGTTTATTACCCACTAGAGTAGTGTGTGTTAAAAACTAATACAAATAATGACAAATAAACTCTACTATCTATAGACCGACCGTTTAAATGAGTCCTACCTCGCGCCCCTGCGCCCGCGCGGGCCAGGAACATTTAAGCGGTGTTTACCTATGGATAGTTGATATTGAAACTTACCCAGTTCTTTGGAACCATGGCTTCGCGTCTATACACGACTTGTAGTAATTAGTAAACATTTAATAAAAAACGGCAACAACACAACAAGTAGTTTTACGCATATTTCATTAATTGTTATTCAAAAGATCTTAGTTTTTAAAGACCTCTCACCTGCAATGGTTTTGATTCCATGGCTTTTACAGTAAAAATAAAAAAACACTTTTTACTAACACTCTTCAAACACTTGTCTCTTCACTGAATATAAATCCACAAATACAAATCTTAACAACAACTTGTTAAAAACCCATTAAGATAAATAAATAAATATTTCCTGATCAACTTGTTTATAATACGGCGAAGTACGTAGTAAAAAAAAATGGTGACTTTGCAATAACTTTGCAATTAAATAGCGACTGCGCGAACGGGTTTCGTTGTGTAACTAAGCATCCTCACTATATCTTCTGCTTACAAAGAGACAGCATGAATTAGGTCTTTATTGTCCTCGCGTGTGTTATGGTAATGACCTTACGGATGAGTTTTCCTTGTAACCATTGTTTGGGGCGCGTGCGTAATCTTGACATCTGTTAAGAACTTTTCCCTGAGAGTTCGCTTTATGTGTGATGTTTATGTTAGGTTGTAGTAGGTACATTATTATTATGTTTTGTCTATACTGAGGCCGGAGTACACATGTATTGTCTTGTCTGCATAATTTAATTGTTTTGATATATTTATATTAGTAGCGTTGATTTTACTACTATTTGACACACAATAAGTCTGGAATTTTAGTGAGATTTATTGTTTCTTATACCTAGTTGAAGAAATATGATTTGCACCGATGAATGTTATCGTTATCTATCGGGTCGGCTTGTCTTTTGTGCTTTAATAGGGTAATAAAACAATTAACACCTATTTTGCTAAAAGCGTATTTGGACTTGGACTAAACGATCTTGAGCCGTCTTACAATTAAGAAGTGCAAGTGTGCCAAAAGCTTTTTCTAAATTCTAGTTTCGAACAATTTATAGTATTTTAATCAATGTTTTATTTTAAAATTTGTGGGTAAACTTAAAATATTAAATACAGAAATTTTTCTTACGAAGTCGGTTTCGCGTAAACTTCATGAAGTGCATTCAAACAAACTGTTTCCTATAAGTGCCGGCACGTAAGTTTAGCGATGACGAGTCACGTGGAGCGGATCTGCGCACCCACGGATACCGTATTTTATACTTCTGCGCATACAAGGTCATCGCTAGACTTACCTACCGGCACTTATAACTATATACCTACTAGAGACAAAAAGTATCAAAAAGAGTTGTACGCATTATACACATAGCACGCGCGTTGCCAAGATTGTTTAATCCTTTGACCTATTGTACTCTAAAGATAAAGCGATAAGACGAATCGGTGCAAATTATATTTTGTCAACTCTATCTCAATGCGATCGACTGCTTTAAAAAAGTCGACTACATAATAATTTCGATCATCTTGCCAGCATACCGAGACGGAACCAAAATTGTTTTATTTCGTCCCAATCAAGCACTCTGTATTTTTATTTAATGATCAGTAAGAAAGGGACTGCTTATGCCTTACCGTACTTATTGTATGTTTTTTATATTCGACGATTACGGCTGCTTAAGAAGCTGACAAGACCTAATTTTGTTGAAATTGATGTTATTTAAGCACTTTTTTAAGAAATCCTATTTGTTCTAGCACATCAAAAAAAAAATGTTTGTATTCATCATATTGCAAAGACCGTGGACGGACTCGATACATGATTGAACGAAATCGGCTCGATAGAAAAATATTGCAAAGATTGGTCTTAAAATCGTCATTAAACAGTTCTGTCTTTATTTTTTCGACGTATGGGTCTGCAATTAAAAACATGAAGTCAACATATTCATACCTAAACCGCTAACGAGTCACTTTTCACAAATCTAATCTAACTAATATTATAAATGCGAAAGTATGGATGGATGGATAGATGGATGGATAGATGGATGTTTGTTTGTTACTTAATCACGCCAGAACGGCCCAACGGATCTGGGTGAAATTCGGCACAAAGATAGAGAAAAGTCTGGAATAGCACATAGGCTACTTTTTAGCCCGGAAAATTGCTTAGTTCCCGCGGGATAGCGATAAACGAATTCTTTGCAGACGAAGTCGCTGGTAACAGCTAGTAATCCATACTTTTTTTATTTCTTATTATTTGTGTCATATAATTTGCAAGACTTGACGCTGCCGGAATAGTTTCTTCTCTTTCACTAACAGGCACGCGAACCGTATGTGTGAAGAGTGGCGCTGCTCAAGGTTGGCGGTTGACAGCGCCTTAAATTATAAGCAATTGGGAGGAAAACTGACATTTTATCCCGTCAGATGGCGCATAAGCGACTGTACCTTGTTATGACATAAGAACTGTCAAATCCAGTACATTTTTTATGAATAGTTTTAAACTTTTGCATTTTATACAAAGATGCCTCAATGTAGCGCGCTAAACTGTAAAAACAGGGGACTTCATCTATTTCCTAATGACCCAAAGCGCAGAAAACAATGGAAAAATGCTTTACGTATTAAAAACTTTCAAGCAAGTGATACAGCACGTCTGTGTTCACTGAATTTCAAAGACGATTGTTGTATTTCTTGTTTGCTGATGTTTGGAATAGGTGAATCGGCGTTCACGTCTTTCAAAGAATCCGAGTGTGGACAATTATATAAAAGGTCTTTTTGGACATCTAATTCAGCACCAAAGTTTTGGTTCCGATCATACGCCTTTAACCTAAAAGAAAGAACTGCACATAAGCCTCCAGAATTCAAATTAAAATAGAAATACGGAACATAACCTTAAATATTTGAAGTGGTTACTTTTTTATCAAATCAGCCTTTTTACCAGCCATCTATGCATGTCTCCTCCAAAGCTCAGCTTGAAGTTCACGCACAGTCATAACAGAGTACATTTTGCCAGTTAAATCGCAGAAATAACTCATAAAATCGCAACCAGACATTTGACACGAAACGTAAACAAGGTACAGTCGCTTGGGGCGACATCTGCCTCAAGCTTCTAGTTTGCCTCCTCATTCCAAACTTGACAGTAGCGCTCTTGTCTGTCTGAAACTCAGATCAAAAGTAAGGTGTTGTCGGTTGTCGATAGATCATGGTAATAATTTCAGAACGGCGAGTGCCTGGGTCTGCGCGGGGCGGGTGCGGGTGGAGCGGGGGGCGCGGGCACGGCGCGCAGGAAGCAGAGCTTCCCGGCGCGCGCGCAGCCCGCCGCGCCCAGCGACGCGCCGCCGCTCTGGCAGCCGCCTGCCGCTGATAACGTTAGTACACTACTTTCATTTCATCCCGTGGCGTAACTATAGGGTTGCTAGGCTAGGTGCGACGGGCCTTAGCTCTACGGGGCCCCGAACTGGCTTGTCCTACACAGAAGGAACGATGATGCACTTCTTCGTGTTGAGAGAAGACCTCCATCTGATGGATTTGCCACGGGAGCCGGACGTTATAGTTACGTCACTGCTTTTCACCCCTTCTATATTTATTAGTGACATATTCATGGGTCTATATCGAGCAGTGGCGTGGCGTCCATAGAACTCGATTCCCACCGGCTTGCTTATTTTAAGGCAGTTGGGCAATTTATTGTGCAGAATTAGAGGAAAAGGCTAGTTAAGTTCCCTTCGGCTTGCCTTCTGATATACTGGACGCCACGCCACTGATATTGAGTATGATCGATTGGTCTAAACTGAATTTATACATTCCATCTTCTATCGACTTCAGGAAAATTATAAAATAAACCTAACAGTGTAGAACAGGTCAGCCGTTCTACACTGTCCGAAATATTTTCAGTTTCGGCTGGAAAATTTTTAGACTAAACTAAATTTCGATCGAACAAAGGGCATCGCTTATTTATCGATCGATTTTCCAATTTTGTTATTCATCGTACACATCAGGAGTTTGAAAACGAGCGCTTTTCAAGTGTATGCCAAACTGAATCTGTCGTTTCTTAGAGCCACTCGCACGGATAAGGGTTAACGACTTGACCCCGTGTTAGACGCTAACCCGAGGCTAAGTAGTGTCAAAATGTATGGAACTGTCAAACCTAACCCCGAGTTAGCGATTTAATTTTTTAACTCTGGACTGTGCAATTGGGCAAACGTTAAACTCACTGCGCGTTACAGCAAGAGGCACCGGACGCCCCGGCGTCGCGCTCGGCGCCGCGCGTGGAGCTGTCGTGCAGCAACTGCGGCACGCACACCACCACGATATGGCGGCGCGACGCGCACGGCGAGATGGTGTGCAACGCGTGCGGGCTGTACTACAAGCTGCACGGCGTGCCGCGGCCCACGGCCATGCGCCGCGACACCATACACACGCGCCGCCGCCGCCCCCGGCACGACAAGCACGCCCGGAACAGTCAGTATTCTTACTATTGACGACCGGATAGCCTAGTGGATAAAGAACGTGACTATGAAGCTTGAGGTCCCGGGTTCGATCCCCGATCGGGGCAGATATTTGTATGAATAATACGAATGTTTGTTCTCGAGTCTTGGATGTTTAATATGCATTTAAGTATTTCTTTAACTATACATATAAGTATGTTTATCCGTTGTCTAGTACCCGTATTACAAGCTTTGGTTAGTTTCAGACTAGCAGCCTTATTCATAAAAAGTTAGAGGCTCGCTATAAGCTCGCTATAGGACCGATGCAAAAAAACATGATTCATAAACGTCAATTAGCGCTAATCAGTCCATCAAGGGTCTGTTAAATCTTCCGAAAGTTAGCGGACCGTAGACCCTACTTTATCTCTCTGCTAACTCACAAAATGGCTGCCACACATGTGAACAGCTGATTTTAGCAAGAGCAAAACCATACGCAAGACAGTTTTTTTTGTTTTAAGTTTTTATTCCCTCCGGGAAAGGTAAAGGAAACTAGATCCACACTGCCTAGTCTGTCGTGTTAATTCGCTGGTTTCCTGCTAATTCGCTGCCACTGCTGTCAATTTATTTTTTTTATTCACTAAAAGGCCATTTTTGGTCTATGATTTGTCAAGGTGACAACATAACGCGTCTAATCCATCCATCAGCAGCTCATTAGTTAACAGACTGCTAGCAAGCGTTTATGAATCATACTTTTTAACAACTGTCAAATAAGCTTAATCAGTCTGTTAACTAATCGACTGATCAAACCTCAATTAAGGATTTTTTATGAATAAGGCTGTAGGTCAATTGGTGTCAATTGTACCAAGATATTTATTTATTTATTCGATATCGATGTTGTAGCTGCGCTTTTATGGTTATGCTCGCTTTGCAGCGAAAGCGCGCCTGTTGAGAATCTTCTGCGCGTGATTGTCTGACGCTGCATTGGGGGGCTGGTGACTACGTTTTTGACAGTAGCTTGTTGAAGAAGCCCGTATGTGTTCCAGATACGTGACGGCGATTTCAAATTCTTACACGGTGCACTTGTAAAAGCGAGCAATGGTATTTAGTTAAAATACTAGTGAATAATATGTGATAGTGTCCGACTGAAACATGTTTTTTGCGCGAAACCGAAACAGAACGTCTTATAAATGTGTTTAAAAACGTTGAATAAAACGTCAGTGGAACGTTCTTTCCAGATATATGAGTAATTAAAATTAAGCTTCTGCTGGTTCAATATTGCAAGGTTCTACGTTTCACTTTTCTGGGATTGAAATTCAATAATTATGTGCGATATTGTAAATTTCTATTGTTTTTTGGGCGAAATTGAAATTTCGGTATGACACTAATATGTTATAGGTAGTCAAGCGAATCTCGCACATGTGTATTTGTAGAAACAAAAGTTGGTTCACTGTAATATTATGTTTTTAGAATCCCGACGCAGCGTGGCAGCGTGCGCGGAACCACCGGAGAGCGTTGGCGGGCGCGAGAGCGCGGCGGAGGGCGCCGGCGACGAGGCCGTGCTGGCCGCGCTGCGCCGCCAGCTGCAGCCGCACCTGCTGGCCGCGCTGCACGCGCAGAACACGCGCCCGCACCCGCCGCACCGCGCGCAGGTACGAGCAGCTGGCTGCGCTTGGGAACCACTAAAAGGCATATTACACTACACGGTATTCAGGGCCCAGTAGTTAGGAGGGCATGGCCCCTTGCAAGGGCGTCAATTATCTACACTGGACTGAATACCGGTTCCCTCACTCTCTCCCTCACCATCACCAACCACCCTTGGTTCGACAAATCGTGATATTCGCGTAATTGCGTAATCGTGTAAAAAGTTTAACAGCCTTATTCATAAACAATCCTTAATTGAGGTTTGATCAGTCGATTAGTTAACAGACTGATTAAGCTTATTTGACAGTTGTTAAAAAGTATGATTCATAAACGCTTGCTAGCAATCTGTTAGCTAATGAGCTGCTGATGGATGGATTAGACGCGTTATGTTGTGACCTTGACAAATCATAGACCAAAAATGGCCTTTTAGTGAATTAAAAAAAAAATTGACAGCAGTGGAAGCGAATCAGCGGGAAACCAGCGAATTAACACGACAGACTAGGCAGTGTGGTTCTAGTTTCCTTTACCTTTCCTGGAGGAAATAAAAACTTAAAACAAAAAAAACTGCCTTGCGTATGGTTTTGCTCTTGCCAAAATCAGCTGTTTACATTTGTGGCGGACATTTTGTAAGTTAGCAAAGAGATAAAGTAGGGTCTACGGTCCGCTAACTTTCGGAAGACTTAACAGACCCTTGATGGACTGATTAGCGCTAATTGACGTTTATGAATCATGTTTTTTTGCATCGGCCCTATAGCGAGCTTATACGAGCCTCTAACTTTTTATGAATAAGGCTGTAAATATATAATAGATCAATAACTTTTAGAATCGACCTCTCGAATCAAACGGAGACCTTATATGACAGTCATATTCATATTGTATCAACACATCAACAGTATAGTTTTCACCATTCGCAGATGGGTCACCCTGCGCAGGAGTACGACGAGGCGCCGCTGAACCTGGTGGCGAGCCACGCGGCCGCCGAGGAGACGCACTGACTGCCCGCGCGCCCGACTCGCCCCGACTAACTGCACCTCAGGTTACCTTGCCCTACGCTGGTACCAAGTGTCTTTATACCGTATGCCAAGAATACGTCATTATTCTAGTAGTTTCGATGGAATTTTGCGACTAAAAAGCGGCAAGCCGTGTAGCCTTGGAAGCTCCGTTCTCAGTGATGAAACTTCTTACTTGCATAGATTAAGCAGTTTCGAACTGCAAATTTATCAAGTCACGCGGATTTTTGTTTTCTCTTCTAAGTTTTTTTAATGTCGCTGTTTTTTAACAATTAATCAAGTTTTATTAATATTCAGTTCGAAACCGCGTGACACAATTTTCTTACGCTCTTTCTAACAACTACATGTCGATGACATTGACATGAATAAACAAACTAGACTGCCAGTCGCTAACAAAACTTCCTCAAGAAATGTCCGAGCGGCGTAGTCTATGTGTTGTGTGTGTCAATACATCAAATCAAGCGTTTGAGATTACGGTGCGAAAGAGACAAATACATTGTTGTCAAAGCGCGGTCGAAACTCGACAACCAAAACTCTGCACAATAGACGCGTCGTGCAGACTTTTGCTGATGACAGTTTTTGAGCGTGATTGGGATCTAGTTTGTTTATTCATGTCAATAGTCGATAACGACTTTTTTCGTAAAAGAAGTTCTACGGATAAAGGGACAAGGGATCATAATTAATTAAGTCATAATAAATTCGTCTTTTAAAAAACAGGCGTTGTGAAAGCAAATTCAAGGGCATAATTAAATATATTTTATTAAACTAAATCATAATACAATGTAGTTTTTACGGAAGGCCAGTGTCAGTAGATGAAAATTAACCAAGGATTTTTAAGTTACATTTATGAATACAACAGTGACAGTAATCGGGCATTACACGAGACCTCGTTTATACCCTCGAATACCAAGGGCAAAGGGTCTTATTTCGCGATTGCCTATTCCCAGACACTGAAGTAGTGATACAATGTTTGGGCTGCACTGTACTGTGTTGATCCATATATCTGTCGCAGGCGGATTATAGTAATCCGCCATATTACAATATGCCTAGCTGTTTTGGCCGTTTTGCAATGCGGTGGTTCAACGATTAGCCGGATTGAATGCGGTTGAATGAAAATCCGCCGGAATGTATTCGGCGCCATACGTTCTTCAATACGTCTAGCCGTAATGTAACACGGCTAGCCATATACAGCGAGTCATTAGCCCCCGCTTTGACAGTTTATAGTTCAGTCGACGGAGATCCGCTTCGCTTCGCTCCTATTTCCGCTCAGTTTGGGCCTTCGGCCCTGACGCAATTCTAACCTAACCTATCCTATCCACTAAAAATCCATCTTTATTTCTTATTTGGTGATATTAATACGATGCGGCTAAACGTAGGCCGCCTTATTGAAGAATGGCTAATCGTTGAACCGCCGCATTGCTAAACGGCCCTGTCATTCAAAACGGCTAGCCGAAATGTAATACGGTGGCTTACTACAATCCGCCTGCGACATATCTATTTACTTTACTATTATCATTGGATGTTCAGGTCAGTCACAAAGTAAACGTGTTCAGTATTACTTACAGACGCGGCGTCGAATTAGTTGGTGATTTGTTTTTTGATTTGAGTACAGCGCTGTTGCGGCGTTCGTACGTGTGTTGTATGTGAGGTCTGTTGCCGCGTCGACGGCAGGCGTCGCGCCGCGTGTTGAGGCCGGAGACCCGCCCGGGACCACCCCGGGACGCTCCAGACACTAACCGCAACGTTAAAGTGAAATCTCGTATGATAAAAACAATTGATGATAGGTTTGTTAAGCCTTGCCTTAAAATGCTCTCTTATTGATGAAATTAAATAAACGGTTACCTATTTCAGGACGCAAGTATTCGTAATTCGTAATGTAGATTAAGATATTGTAAATTTTATTATTTACATAGTACCTAGGAAAGATGAATTCATTAAATTATAGCGTTTAATTTATTTCCCATTTCGGTCAGTATTTACAATGTAAGTATTTTTTATTTTCTGTCGAGTATTGCCTTAGTTGTTTAAGGTTACAAAGTTAGGAAGCAATAATGACAAATGAGTATATCTACTTATCGTAACGTATACGTTATGCGAACCATATTATATATTTTGGTAAACGTAAGTTGGTAGATAGGAGACCGTTCAATGATAGCTTCGTTCATCGCAGTGATGTAATATTTATGTAATAGAACACTTTCGAGTTTTCGTAATTAATAAACAGTTGCCTTTTTACTGTAATATAAATAACTATGTATCTACGTTTTATGAAATAGATGTTTGGCATTATTTAGATAATGATATGTTAGAACCTAACTCTCTAATGCATTAAAACCGATTATGCATTCTCGAATGTGTGTGCATTCAGTAACAGCGAATAACCAAAATGTTGAGGCATTATGTATTTAAATCAGCCGGAGACACCTCATCGCGGTCAGTGTTTACATATATTTATAGCGACAGGCATTTACGTTATATGTTCTCGTGTATGTGTTATTGCTTCGAGCGTTATTGCTCTGTTCACCGTCCCTTACTGTATTTCTACTTAATTTAGTTATATTATAATTTTGTGTAGTGTCAACCCCACGGGCCAGTATGACAGTCTATGAGACGTTGTGATATCTTAGCTGGTAGACAGTGCTCAGCCTCCGCTGACCTCGCAGCTCCGATCTTGTTGCATTGCAGCTACTCCTCTGTCACGTTTTACGCGTTATGCTTACCGTATTTAAAAAGCTTTAAAATTGAGATTATTTATTGTTTACTATTGGGATCACCGTGTTTACTCGTAATAGGCGTTCGTCGATGTGGTAGTGGCAACTCCTTAGTATTGCTTATTCTTAAATTCACTACGTGGTGGTAGTCTTTCTTGACAATAAAGTATCATGAATTTTAGGATTTAAATTATCGTATTCTCAAATTACGCTCTCTATTGAATTTTTCTAGCTCTCTGTCGAATGATATTAATAGCGATCGATTTGTAAATGATATTGATGATAATGCACCAAGACGTGCTTATTTTTCTATAGGAAATCTATATTATGGTATGTAATCTCGGTCGAAGTCATTTACACCATCTGCTAAATAGCTGCTGGCATTAGTGAGACAGTATTATTTTCTTAAATTTTATCTTTTTGTACATGTGTTAGGGTTATTATTATTTTGTATTTTTTGTAGTTTTAACTAGTTTACGTCTGTTATATAATACGATATTGGTATCAGGTGAATTCTCTCTTGTCAACTACACACTGTGTATTAGTTCACTTATTATGTTCCTCATAAAGCCGCATCCACAGCAATCCAATGGACAACAACACATTTTGTTTCCTCAATGTTTAACACATCCTTGTGCTGCGCAGATGCAAAGTATGTTCGTAGATGACATTGATGCAGTGGTCGCGGCTTGCAACTTCCTTAATAAATTATTTATTGAACTTTTGAAATATGTAGTCTTCTTCGAGAACTAATAATGATAGTTATAGCGAGTAGTGACGCCCTTCGATCTTCCAATTTGGTTATTTATATTTATGTTGTTTAGGTTAATTTATCCATATATTAAGAATTGATGAACAATGTATATCGATATTTAGTTACTAACAAACCGGTTGTGTTGTGTGTGCTTATGCTCTAACAAGCATGTGTTTGTGATTTTATTTTGTTTTGTCTGTTCTGTGACCACGGCTGCAGACAGCAACCAATAACTTGTATTCTTGTAATTTATGCTGAAATATTGGCTTTGAATCTCTTTCGAATTCCATTCGTCATAAAAACATCGTTTTTCAAGACTTAAGACTGACAGACATACTCTATGCTTTCAGTATATTATATGTGTCTTCTGTAACGTATGTTGTCGCACCATGTTCAAGCGATTTGTCTCAAATAGCGTTGTAAAAGATGGTAAAAGTATTTTAATTAAAATGTGATATTTGTTTGAGAATGTAAGTGCGTGTTTCCGAAAAGCAATAACATTGTGATAAGTGGGTAGCATTGTTTGCAAAACTCTAAAGGCTTAATCTGAATGGTGTTGAATAATGAGAACTGTCAATTAAAGTATTAGGAACGAGCGAGCTCACAGTGGCCGGCGCGCCGCGGGCTCCCTGTGCTAGAAAGAATAAGCAATATTATTATGTTTTGTTTATACCTCGCTACTGTGAGTTCTATTGTTCAGTATTTCCTTAAATTCCAAACGTCGATTTGAGTAAGTATAGAGTTTCTACGAAACGTGTCTGCTACGAGCATTTTAACTAATCGGGAAAAAGTAGCTAAAGCAATAATTTCCAATTTAGCTTTTAAAAGGACCATTCGATAAGTTTGTCAGGACATAAACGTGTTACTATGTATCTATATTTGTATATTATGATAAGTTTCAGCATAAATTATCCAACTGAGATTGTTCGGGAGAACGCGTGGCCGGAATACTCATTGTGAAACATTAATTATTGTATAGATGATAAATAATGTGACTTACGCAGGGATGGATACTTAAATTATTAAAATTTTAACTGATATATTGGCTATGTAGTGAGTAGAATATTTTTTTACAAATAAATGATAGCAGCTATTTGGTGTTTTCATCTTCCTTTCCCTTTATTTATTTTACCCTCATCTAACACACAGAGTTTACTGGCTCAATAAAACAACGACTCATAATCATCTGTATATTCAAGTGACGGTAACGATGGGCCGCTTGAGGGCGTGCCGCGTGCGCCGGCGCTTGTCCTTGGCGCGGCGCGTGTCGTCCGCATCCCGGAACAGTTGCTCCGCCTCGTCTGCCTCCGCCTCGCGACGCATCCACTGGAGGGCGTGGACGTTGTAGCCCACCATATCCTGTACAATGGCTATTTTCAGTACAATAATCACCAATCAGTAGAGTAATCTGAAGCGCGCATAGGCTTTACTATACCAACTAAGCTTATTCTATTACCGGAATACAAAAAAAACATTGCGTGTTCATACTTACATTGAAGTATCGACTCTACTTCCTTGAAGTATCGAGTCTACTACTTCTTTGAAGTATGGACTCTACTACCTTGAAGTATCGACTCTACTACTTCCTTGAAGTATCGACTCTACTTCTTTGAAGTATCGACTCTACTTCCTTGAAGTATCAACTCTACTTCCTTGGACAGCAGAATACAAATGCACTAATAGAATAATAGCGTCCATTACAGACACTCAACAGGAACTTACATAGTATATCATTGACAGGAACGTATTTCGTTCAAATAGCCTAAAATCCAAGAATTAGGATTGATAATTGTTAATCCAATGTGGTACTAAATTATTATTTAAGTACTTAAAGAATTAAGCGACTACGAAAATATGTACATATAATATAAATAACACCTATATATATAATGGACTTGTGTTGCGGTAATCGCAAAATCTCAGTTGAAATAGTAGACTAACCCCCTTATTCATAAACGCTCTGTAGGCTTCTGCTAACTTAACAATAATTTATCCTTATGTCACTTTAACATTTACCTTTCACAGATAAGGACAAACGATTGCTTAGTTAGCAGAAGCCTATACAGCGTTTATGAATAAGGGAATAAATAACTAGCAAGCATTCGTATTCGCCATTAATTTCTTTCAAACGGCATAAGACTCACCCGTAGCTCAGCGAGTCGCACGCCAGCCTTAGCCTGTATCTGTATGAGCGGCTTCAGCAGCGCCTTGTGGGCTTTCAGCGGCGCGTGGTGCACCTTCAACAGGAAGACCGCGAGCCGGCACAGCAGTTCCGTGTGAGAACCGCGCTCTAAAAGCGCGGGCAGCGTGCGTATTATCTCGCAGGCCGTGCTGAACGGCAGCAAGAGAAGGGCTTCTTCCAAGTCGCTGAAATGATAAAACAAGCGTTAAATTGAAAACCTCCTCCGTTATTTTTCGTCGGTTAAAAAGGCATAAAGATAATAAAGAACCCCAGCACAGGTTCATTTTAACTAGTCTGCCCTTTTAGAGTTCGATCATCACTACTTATTATATAAAATTAAATCCTATGCCACGTCTGGCTGCCTATTTGTCTGTCTGTCTGTCTGTTAGTGATAAACTCAAAACCTACAGAACGGATTCATGCGGTTTTCGCCAATAGATAGATTCACGATTTTTGTCCAGGTTTTGTGTAAGGCAAGCTGTCTGAGAATTTTAATTCTGCTGCACTAAGATTGCCCAAACATGGTTTGTAAAGCGGAGTTAAAAGAAGCAATGTGTGAGGGAAAACATGACGCTCTGCTCTCTCACTCTACTCTAAATCTTTTTAGTAGCGGTCGTTCTCGCTGTCCTAATTGTAGTATATGCAGGCAAAATTTGAGTCCTTTTTATACCAAACACTTCTTACCTAGCTCGTATTCTGCGCAGAGTCTCCAGCAAGAAGTCTTCCTCGCTGCTGCAGTTGTAGGCGGCCATGAGCAGCGGCGGCGCCACGGGCTGCCCGCGCGCCTCCTCGCGCTCCTTCCTATACTCCTGGCAGACTTGGAGGCATTCCGTAATCGAGTCCGCCTGAAATAATTATTAGTTTATCTCTTGGTGAGGTTACAGCTGTTCCATTATTATTACACTAACAGATAACTCACGTATAAAAGTCGAGTGATGCTCGACATGTTTCGGTCTAGTTCGTAGTCTTGCGCTCAGTGCCTTGGGCGAGCGCTCCAAGAGGAAGGACTACGAACTAGTCCGAACTAGTCGACCATCACTCGACTTTTACAAGTGAGTTATCCGTTTGTGTAATTATGATTGTGTCTCACGGTAGTATCTTGTTGAAAAAGGTTCCAATGTAGACCATGTTATATTGCAATCAGAGTACTTACAGCTTTTTCAGCTCCTATCGTCTTCTTCGTTGGCATAACGAGACCTGGCAGACCGGGAACAGGAGCCTGTAAGAACAAATATATTGAAGTAATCTACGCTACAGCGACAGCAAAACCTGTACACTCGGTTTCAATTGGTTTTGTTTCGCTTTGACCAGTAGAGACTTTATACATCTCTACTATAGACCAATGTAATTTAAGGTACGGACTTAACTTAGGGACCTTTTACATCCCTTTTATAAAATGTATTAATTGTATTATAGTTAAGTTAAGTTGAATTTAAGTACTATTGTAAATCTATTTTATTTTGAAAAAATGACTTTCTGCCAAGTTTCTTGCGGCGCATTCTTCTTGGCAATGATGGTCTTTCCGAATGCGCTGGTAGATTCAAAAAAAGACATGTAAAAGAGCCCTTGGCGGCCTATTTGCAAAATAAACTTTTGACTTTGACTTTTTGACTTTTAATAAGGAAGGGTTGTATGTGACATTAACATTGTCAAATCTAGAGGTGAGGCTTCTTTGTGACACCTTTCACATAAACGATGATCGATTAATATCTTAGTACTAATAACAATCGATTCCATAAAAATAACGACTGCATATTAATTTATTACATAAATGCTATTTCGATATAATGATACTCAAGTCGATCTTCTAAGATGTAATAATTATAATTCCTATTTTACGCTTTTTGCCAAGTTGTGTTTTTTCAACAAAATAGGTTGTATAAAGTATTATTTAACTTCATAATGTAATTGAAGTTCTAAGGAATCTATTTATTACCAATAAAATCGATTGGTATTGTGTAGTGAGTGTGAAATAATGTAAAATACTCACTACATATTTTTGTAGGTTGTCTTTGGATTTTCGACTACTACACGCGATTTTAACCGATTACCCAATTATACATAGTCACCTCTCTAGTTTTAATGACCATAGAACGTAACCTAGCAACGTCTCGTCAATAGTGACATATATTGAAAATTTGTACGTGAAAATTATGTAAACGCAAAAAACATCGCCGTGATTCTTTTTAGAACGTTATTAATGCTCAGTACCAAGTATTGATTTATTTGTAAGCAATTCAATTTAGTATTTATTTTGCTGTCAAAACTTTCGTGAACGCTAACAGTTACATTCTATGGATCTGTCACACAACCCTTCGTTATTGAAACAGACCGTAGGTATGCACTAAATAGTGTCTCTGCACTGGTACTTAATTTTAAATAATATATGTATAAGCGAACAATAGAGATAAGCGTCTATAATCTCGAATCGTAAGTATTGGACCATAAAAATAAAAATCATTTATTTCAGGACCAAAATCCCGTAGAATTGAATAAGTAGGTTTGTAGTGCACTAAATAGTGTCTCTGGACTGGGGCCTTACCATGGCGTCCTAATTCCGACTCAGTTCAAGTTTTAGCTGTCACTTTTGGTATGAATCTGACAGCCAGCGAACCTAAACTGAATCGCATTAAGACGTCATGGTGAGCCCCCAGTTCTAGGTACTTTGACTTAAGAGAACGATAGAGATAAGCGCCCATAATCTCGAATCGTTAGTATTGGACTCCTGGAAAGATTTCATTAAACAGATTACTTTGCGGATGTGGTAAAGCTGTATGACTAGTATGTATGTATGTAAACACTTTATTGTGCAAAATAAACAAGACAAATACAATTGACAAACACTCAGACTTATCCCTTTAAGGTAGGGATTGCAATCCGGATAATCCGAAATCCGAAATAACCGGACAAATCCGGATTTTTGTCGCCTTTTATAAATTCGGATTTTTAGCATAAAAATCCGGTTTTTTCGGATTTCAATTACAGTTTTCATTTAGTTTCATTTCATTCATTCATGCGTTCGTTTCGTTCCCCACCACGTAGCACTATCTATCCCTCTCCCCTCCGCGCTTTACTGGCTACCTCATACCTAGCTTTAGATCTAGCTAG
This sequence comes from Pandemis heparana, assembly GCA_963854515.1. Classification (NCBI taxonomy): domain Eukaryota; kingdom Metazoa; phylum Arthropoda; class Insecta; order Lepidoptera; family Tortricidae; genus Pandemis; species Pandemis heparana. The sequence goes on along the minus strand of OY978013.1, from coordinate 11,163,037 downwards.
TCGGCCGGTCCGGTAGTACTGTACTGCAGACACAGCAGTACTGGACTGATTAAACGCGGATTATCAAGATTTTTGCAGTTTTATTCTATACTAGCTGTTGCCAGCGACTTCGTCTGCAAAGAATTTGTTTATTGCTTTCCCGCGGGAACTACGCAATTTTCCGGGATAAAAAGTAGCCTATGTGCTATTCCAGACTTTTCTCTATCTATGTGCCAGATTTCATCCAGATCCGTTGGGCCGTTCTGGCGTGATTGAGTAACAAACAAACATACATCCATCCATCCATCCATACTTTCGCATTTATAATAGTAGTTAGATATTCTTAGGGAAATTTTAAAAACAATATAATTGAACACTTTTAGGTTTCAAAAAACATGTAATTACATGAAAATTTCAAAATATTAATAAAAATCCGAAAAATCCGGATAATCCGGATTTGTACAAGTTGATAAATTGTAAATCCGGATTTGAGAAAAGAACCGGATTTTGCAATCCCTACTTTAAGGGATCTGGGGACGACGACGACTAGTGTTGGGCACTCACGTGTTGTTCGCCAGTAGCCAGCCCCTCCTCCTGGTCCGTGGTGTCGCCGAGCACCAGCGGCTCGTCCGTCCGCGAGTAGAGCCGCAGCGCGCGCTCCGAGCCGCAAGACGCCACGTGCAGCCCGCCCGCGCCCACCGCTAGCGAGTGGCATTCGCCGGCGTGGCCCTGCCATTTTTAAAGTCTATTAAAAGGCCAAAACTGCAGGCCCCAACTCGACAATAGGGAATATGCTTTAAAAAATTATAACATTTCGTTACAAAAAATGAAAATATAGTAGAAAAGATGACAAAAAGTAAATTTAAAAGTAAAATCGGTCAAGAAACACGGAAAATATAAGAGTTTTAAACTACTGATTAGTCAGCGATTAGAGAGAGAGATCCGAAATGACATGACGTCATTTGTCATAACGCCCATATAAACTCCATATTAAAAGTCTGTTTTTCTAGAAAGAGATGGAGACAAATCTTTAATAGCTTATATCTCGGTTGTTTTTATAGTTATTTGAAAAATATTTTTTTCGTATTGTTAATTACATAAATGAGCTTCTATAGAAAGCCATGAAAAAAATCATGAATATTCCCTATTGTCGGTCTCATTTTAAACTTAAGAGCTAGGCTCTTGTCGGTGGAGCAATTTCCATTCCAGGGCCTTTTCTTTGACTTCCTGATACGACACCTCTACCCTCTCTTTCACCTGGTCTATAAATGTTCAGTGACAAGTGATAATTCGAATTGCGATGCGTGGTCAATATGAAGGCAATCGGCGTAAATTATTGTCGAGTTTGTAATGTAAACAGAATTGTCACTTGTCGAGATGGTGAAATAGGGGCCAGAATTGATTGAACATGCTCTCAGTCAAATATGAAGTAAGTTTTTATCGTCTTTCGTAGTGTAGTTCTCTAAGGCAGTTCTGCAATTGCAGTGAACGTTGCCATGCCAAGAAAATAAGAAGCTTGGTTATCTACGAAGAACAAAGGAAAATAAGCTTGTTCTTCGTACATAACCAAGTTACATTACCAGCACTTGTAAAACCAACGTTGGATGATTGGATTAATTTAGGTTTTGGTGCGGCGGGGTGGCCCTTGAGCCACCCCTAAGCCACGAACACGTTTAGAAATAGTCTTCATTTTTTTTACCTTACAATAATAATAATAATATATACATGTAATAATAGTTATTTATTGTGTCATAGTAATGTAACTTGGTAACTTGGTTATGTACGAAGAACAAGGGATAAAAAAATACTCACTTCAAGCGTAATAATATTATCGTAGGTGTCGGCATCCCACTGTTTCACCTTCCCGTCTTTACTCGCTGTGAAGAAATAATGCGTGCTCGGGACAAACTGGAGGGCGGTGACAGAGTCATTGTGAGCAAAGATCGACTTGTGACAGTCCCCGAAGTCCATGCCCCAGAGTTTGACGTTACGGTCCGAGGAGCCAGTCGCGATGATGTTGGAGTCGTAGCTGATGTCCAAACAGTGGACGGGGAGCTTGTGCCCGTACAACGAGAGATAGAACTGGAAACAAGGAGAGAAACGTAAAGCCCAGTTTAGACTTACAAGAAAAATCCTGCAAGTTTTATTACATTGCCTGGCCGTGATGCGAACGACCCAGTGGCGCAATGTAGTGCGACAAGAGTGCGACTTGCAGAATTTTTCTAGCGAGTCTAAACTGGCCTTTACATAAACTAAAACTAATCTTTGACGAGAGATGTAGACAGCAAACTTTATTAAAAGCTTTTATTTAACTTGATCTGTTTTTTGTTTGGATCAAATCTTGCAACAGATTTATATTATGGACTGTGAATGGGTGCGTTGGGAGGGGAAGGCCTAAGGCCTAGACGGACGTTCCGTGACCAAAGTGCGGTTGCTTTGAAAAGGTCAGGTAAAGAGTACCCGAAACCGACGAGCATGTATGAAGAGATTGATATGTGGATGAAGCGAAAGAGGTATGGCAGGATCATAGCAAGTGGAACAAAGTAATCTCTGCCTACCCCTGTAAGAAAGACGCGTGACGGTATGTATGTATGTATGTCAAATACGTGAGTAATCCATTTTAGTTAGTAAATAAATAACATTATAAATACATAGTTTAGGCTACAGTTAGTAAATCACCTTAAAGGTATCAACGAAGAAAATTTTAACTGTTGAATCGAGAAGTGCCACCGCGATAAATTTGTAGTTTGGACTTATTTTGAGCGCCGTCACTGGTTCTTCCAATTCTAGAGTTCTCGTGTGCAGTAGCGAAAGTACCTGCAATTAAGATAATTGTAGTAATATCATCAAATACGAAGACGAAAGTATTTTAGAAACATTTTATTGGTTTACTTTTGCTTTAGATTCTCCTGTAGGGTCTGGTATAAGCTCAAAATGCCAAAATTTTACAGTTTTGTCGGCACCACCAGAAACACAACCTCTCTGAAATCACACAAATAAAGATGGATAAGATTATTTGAGTAGTGAGGTAGTTGTCTAGTGACGTGAGAGTATTGCAGTTATTATAGCCCTAAATATTCATTTAGACCCTCAGCATCAACAATAGTATGTTTATCACCTCTGATTTCAGCTTACATAACATTTTGATCTGATATATTTTTCGTTTTGCTGACCTAATTGTATAATGTAGTATTAATTCATACATTCTAGAACAATTTTATGTATACCGTACCGTCCGTACCACATATGGAACACAATCGCTGCATGTTGTCAAAATATGTATTATACTAGGTTTTTTTTGCAGCTGTCACAGAAGACCACAAGATTTTTACTACACCAGGAACACAAAATAGTCTACTACAATACGCCTGCCGAAAGAAAAGTGTTCGGCGTGCAGACTATTTCATTGGCTGTCTTACCGTCCATGCAATTGAATTGGTTTATGTAATTGTACCAAATAAATAAATCTAACTAATATTATAAATGCGAAACTATGGATGGATGGATGGATGGATGTATGGCGTACACGTTTTGACGACCGGTTAGCCTAGTGGTTAGTGACCCTGACTATGAAGCTAGAGGTCCCGGGTTCGAATCCCGGTAGGGGCAGACATTTGTATGATGAATACGAATGTTTGTGCCCGAGTCATGGATGTTGTATTGTATTTAAGTATGTATTTATCTACATTATATATGTATGTTTATCCGTTGCCTGGTACCCATAGTACAAGCTTTGCTTAGTTTGGGACTGAGTCAATTGGTGTAATTTGTCCCATGATATTTGATATTTTTATGGATGTTTGTTTGTTACTCAATCACGCCAGAACGGCCCAACGGATCTGGATGAAATTTGGCACATAGATAGAAAAAAGTCTGGAATAGCACATAGGCTACTTTTTATCCCGGAAAATTGCGTGGTTCTCGCGGGATAGCGATAAACGAATTCTTTGCAGACGAAGTCGCTGACAACAGCTAGTAAATAAATAAATAAATGCCGGAAAACAGCTGTACAAGCACAGATGCTCGGTAGGTCGAACAGATCTTGCACAAGGTCTCACCATTCGCAAAATCTCGTCTAAGGTTACCATCCGAGGCCCATTCGACAAAAATAGATAGCTCTGTTTATACGTAAGCTATGTCTAGGGTCACAATACCGAATCAGGTGTCATAGACAGCGCAGCACATTCGCCGCTGTGCGCCGGTACTGTCTCCAGCACGGCGCCAGCGCCTACGTCCAGTATCAGCAGGGCTCCATCGGAGCATCCCACGGCCGCGTGCCGGTCCCCGGGCAGGAAGGTCAGGCAGGTAGGGCGCCCGGCCGGCATAGGGATCGTGCGGAGGCACGTTTGGTTCGGTCTGGTTGCATAAATAATAACCGTTGGATAAACAAATTGTAAACCAGCAAACATTCAATAAGAAGTTATAATAAATATATACATATCAAATAGCTCAGGGTTGCCTTCAGCCGAAAAAATTAACTGGTATGGGTGTACCTGTTCCATAGTTTGACAGAATCACCGGATGCAGAGAGCACTGCCAAATTGTCGGAACTGATCGCCACACATCGCGGCTCTTTCTGGTGGCCGGGCTGCCTTATTTGCTTGAGGCATTTCACTGAAAGGATTGTAAATTGAGTTGATGGTCTATTTTCCCGTCAACAGTTTAGCCGTTAAACACTTAGCTTAGCCCTTTACTAAAGAATGTGGTTTAGCTAAATGCAAACCAAGCTTAGCTTTGCTCTCTAAATAGATTAAAAATCACCTGTATTCTCTTCACCCAATCTAAGACTGTGCAGTTCAACAGTATTATTAGTGAGTGTAACTCCAACCCGCAGCTCGCCCGTGACTCCAAGCAACAAGGTGTTAGACTTGAGCTTGCTCTCAAGCTTGATCGAAGTAACTCTGCGTACTTCGTCACCGAGTGTGAGCAATTCTGGCACATCCGTCGCATCCGCATCTACTTCTCCGGCTTCCTTAAGCTTTCTAAAATAAAATATGGCAAATTAAATTGGAAATGTAGCACAAATTTCAAGGACTACATTAAGCGAACGTATAGATTTTTTTCCACTCTATTCAAACTATAGACCTTTCAGAAAATTCTATTTTAAAAGACATGTAACAACAAAAATCATAATTTTATTCAGTACTGTCATTACTCCATATATCATAAAAACTTCAGTCATTAGAGAAATGAGTAAGTCTCAGGGTCTGTGTTGCGAAGACTAGAGGCAGTTATAACAATACAAAATTATTTGTGTGTGTGTGTGTGTGTGTGGTGTGTTAGTGTGTGCATTTAATTACAGTCTGCAAGAATATCCCCAATTTCGTCATAATCCAGAGTCATTAACCAGCATTCCATTTATTTTTCAGATGTTTACAGGCTTTATTACTCCTGTTGCCTGTGCTCTTAAGGTATTAAAATTGACTCTCCTTTATTTCACTATACTCACGCTAACTTTTTCCTCTGTTTCTTTACCCTCTTGCTCATCCTTTGCTTTGCCTCGTTGTCTGTACAGAATGCAAATATCTCTAGCAAGGAGTCAGTGCCGTAGCAACCTAATATGCTTTGTCCAAGGTCCGACGTAAGGCCTACGACGCGGCCCTTGCCACCGCGCATTAGCGTGCCTACTTGGTGGCATTGTAATACCTAGAAGAAAAATTGGTGAGGTTGGCAGTCTAATATGTATCAATATTTAACTTTTATTTTAGGTCCGCTTTACCATAAAACAACTAAACTTAAAACCACCAAAATTTAGGAGGCATTTTTATTTTATAATATAAAAATATAAAATTTCATTGCTGCAATGTTGGTTTCTTTTTTTAATTTAGTAAATTCATGACGTTTTTCTTTTAACAGTTAGATTTTTAAGTACTTACTGAGCTATCGTCTACATGATCTGTTTCCTCGAGCTTGACGATTTCAAGATGGCGAGCGAGCTTGTCTTCCTCCTTGACATCGCTGGTCCAGCGCAGATGCCACACCCTCAGCTCCTGATCCATGCTGCCAGTCACCAGGTACTGCTCTTCCTTCATTAGTACTGCAGACCATACCTGAGAAAATTTGGTTAAAAGTGACTTTTATGTCATATCATTTTCATAGGTGGTGTGTTTCAAATTTGTTAAAATAAAATAGAAAGAAAGTTAAAGTTTAAGGGTTTAATTTAATTAAGCATCTGGCATCTTTAAAAGTACCAGTGTGCCATATTTGGCACATCATGCAACAGTTTTCTAAATTCGGTGTACCATATATGGTACAAGGAAAAATATTTCTGGAAAGCATGCACTATTTCAAAATATTTTGATGGGAATTTTACAATAACATACCTCCATTTGATGGCCTCCTAATGTCTTAAAGCAGTGTTTTGTTTCTATATCCCAGAACTTGACAAATGTGTCTTTTGAGGAACTGATCACACAGTTTTTGCCATTTATAAAGAGGACACTTGTAATAGCTCCCTTGTGGCCGCTGAACCTTGCTATACCCGTCTCGGACACTACATCCCAGAGTATCACCTCAGTGTCCTATTAGCAAAGAGGTAGAAGTTATAATCAATGCAAAACATGAGAATGAGTAATGTGTCAAGTCAATATATTAGATAATTTATTTAGGTAGCAGTAGCTGTGCGATAAAAACTAATTTGTTTTTAATATTTCCAAACGCAAACTCATGACAAAATTACAAAAAATGCAAATATGATGTAATATGTATGATAAATTGTCTTGTTTCCTTAATCTGCTTAGAAGTATAATAGAAGTGTAAATTAAATTACAAGTTAGTCTACTTTAATGTAATACTTACTTTAGAGCCCGACACAAGCCGGTGGCCTTGCTCGTCATATTGAAGGCAAGTGACAGCAGACTTGTGTCCGGCGAACTGACACACCACTTCATTGTTGGTCAGCTCAAACACACTAATATTGCCGTCTACGTAGCCCACCGCCATATGATTACCGGTGGGACTCGCCGCGATCTGAGATACCACCACATGCTCGCCTGGAAGTACTTGGGCCTAAAAAGTAATAAATGAAAAATAATTACGTATAACAAAAACTTCGTTACCGATTTAAGTTACTTAAGTAGTAAATTATTATTTTAATACCTTCTCTCCAAGTCGCATGTCCCAAATAATAACATGCTCGCACGCACCCACCGCTATGTATCTTCCACTTACACCGTTTAACGACACATGGGTACTGTTACAGTCAGCACTGGCAATTATATTAAACGTGCCGCTTGGCGCATATCGCAAATATTGCTTGGTAAGACCCATATTTTAATTTATGCTAAAGAAAATAACCAACAACCATGCTTTCGGCTGATTTGTTTACGATTTTCCCATCATTCCATTCATAGCTCAGCTGTCATATGCTCATATGTCAAGCAATTTTTTTTTTCGTTACGTCCATAAAGTAAAAGCAAAAAAAACTAAGCTCATACAGCCAAACCTAAGTTCTTTTATGTTCTTACTTGAGTCATGGTCATGATAATGATGTGATGTTCACCCATTTGCTCATTTGCCACGCTATTTCATGTAAAAAGGACTTTTATGTCAACCAAACTCCAACACTATCCCTCTCGCAGAGATAATCTTTTCAAGTATTTGACATCATAACATAAAATATGTGGGATGGGTCGATTATAACCAATTTCTGTTCTATTCTAATCTAATCCTTCCTTACCTTATCTGTGGTGTCCCGCATGGACGTCACTCTCAAAATTCTTTGGATTTCAGTTTTCATGAAAATTTAGGAAATTCGGAAGCTCGCGCTGTTGGTTTATTAAAAGGAAATACTGCACTTTATCTCTAATATAAAGTAATTTTAATTTTTGATTTACTGTACAAGGCCATCAGGTTATTATGTTACTCAACAAAACCAGGTTTATTGTTTTTCTTGTTGCTCCTTCGTGACGTCCCCTATCTAATTTGTGGTTATTGATACTTGCCGCCAGTTGCTAATTGAGTTCGTTGATGTGATGTTGTAGGTTGGTGGGCCACACGAATCGGTCCCGGAAGAGCAATATGGAGGGTAACGCTACGTCGGACATAGTTATCTTGAGCGGAAACTCTCACCCCGAGCTGGCCGATCTGATCGCTAAGTAAGAGATGATGTATTAACACGAATTGCTTCTTGTTATACACTAAAGTTTAAGGTTAACCTATTCACATTCATGTTTTTTGTCCAATTGGATTGTCATTGCTTTGTGTACTGTTTATGCATTTGTAAGATAAAAGTTCGTCTTGTATAGCCGCCTGGGAGTTCGCAAAGGAGGATGTTCAGTGTATCACAAGACCAACAGAGAGACTATGGTGGAGATTGCAGACTCTATCCGTGGCAAGAATATCTACATTGTCCAGACGGGCACTAAGTAAGTAACAGATTCCTTAATAGTATGGGAGAATTCAAGGTTACTTAATTCTATTTAGGGCATCAATCATTAGTGACAAATCATGAACTAAGTGGATGATACATATAAACATGAATATTGTACAGTGGGTTGTTACTTGGTTGGCATGGTTACTATTTAAAGTATTTTTGCAAATAAATCAGTTATTAATGTCTTTAAGAATAAGCTGGGGTCATATTAGCACACCTCATTATTAGTTTTACTTCATTATTTTTTTTGATAGTTCTCATTAAGAATGCTGAACATTCAACAATTGTTTTCAGAGATGTCAACAATAATATTATGGAGCTTCTCATAATGGCTTATGCTTGCAAGACTTCATCGGCTCGGTCCATAGTTGGTGTCATTCCGTATCTGCCATACAGCAAACAGTGCAAAATGAGGAAGCGTGGCTGCATTGTCACAAAGCTACTTGCCAAAATGATGTGCAAGTCTGGCCTCACTCATATCATTACCATGGACCTGCATCAGAAGGAAATACAGGGATTCTATGAATGCCCCGTGGACAATTTGAGGGCATCACCATTTTTGCTACAGTATATTCAAGAGAGTGTAAGTTGTTGTCATTGGAGGTATAAGAATTAACTAATCACACAGCTGTGAGCCAATTTTTTTAATGCTGTCTTTTTAGTCTCCTATTAATATTGATTAGTGTAATTGGAACCCCCCATCTATGATTTATGCAGAGAAGCTTTTTATTAAAGAACCAACCATAGTTTCGCTAAAATATAGATGCTTTATGTGTAACTGTTGTAGTGGGTGTTTTAGGGAGCCTAATCATTATGAACAATGAATGTTTATTTCACACAAAGTGCAAAGGCAGCTTTGTTCAATGTGATTCATTAGGTTCATTGCAATTGGGAAACAAAAGTTACTCTGTTAGTTGTTGGCCATAGTTAACGACTGGATATAGTTACAGAATTTTTAAATATTAGCTGTTATTATTTTGTTAGACTGTGTTTTAGTGTTGTTAGTGTAATAAATTCTTAATGTAAAAAATCAGAATGAATAAAGCTTTATTATTATTATTATTATTATATTATTTTGTTTCATTATTTTATTTTTAATTTAAATCACTGAATTGTTTGTATAAAAAATAACTGAGTTGGATGCCCCAAACTTGTACTGGCTATTATGAACTTTGCTGACTTTTATAAAAACAGATTCCAGATTACCGCAATTCTGTAATTGTGGCTCGTAACCCAGGCTCCGCTAAGAAGGCAACGTCGTACGCTGAGCGTCTACGGCTGGCGATCGCAGTCATCCATGGGGAACAGAAGGAGTCCGAGAGTGACGAGGTGGATGGCCGGTACTCCCCGCCGTGCTTACAGAGGTGAGTCAACAAACAAACTGTAAGTTAAGTAAATAATAAAACATTGTACAAAAAGAAAAACCGGCCAAGTGAGAGTCGGACTCGCGCGAAGGGTTCCGTACCAGAAATACTCTGTTGTATGGGAGCCCCCCTTAATTATTATTATTATTTTCATTTTAGTATTTGTTGTTGTAGCCACAATAAAAATACATAATCTGTGCAAATTTCAACTGTCTAGCTATTACGATTCTTGAGATCTAGCTTACACAATCTGTGAAAATTTCAACTGTTTAGCTTAACGGTTCTTGAGATTCAGCCTGGTGACAGACGGACGGACGGACGGCGAAGTCTTAGTAATAGGGTCCCGTTTTACCCTTTGGGTACGGAACCCTAAAAAGCAACCACAATTGACAATAGTTAAGATAGATGTACAAAGGTGAACTTCCCTTTCTTTAAGGGATCTCTACCAGTTAACCTGAGTGGATGAGAGGAGCATTTTGATTAAGGACTGACAAAGACTCAGTTTAAAATTACAAATAGTGTTGGGTGTTGGTTAATCTTAATCTAGTTGTTGGATTTATTAATTACATTTTTAAGTTATTAATGTACTTAGGTAGGTAGCTCTCAATTTTAGCTGAATGTTTCATGTTTTTTTTTTTTGTTTAGTGTGGATAGGTCTCGCACAATGGATGTGTCCGTGGGCGTCCCGGTGCATCCGGCTAAGGAGAAGCCTCCGATCAACGTGGTCGGAGATGTTGGCGGCAGGATAGCCATTATGGTGGTATGTTCACAAATATTGACTTGTGTGTATATTGGACTAGCTTCTGCCCGCGACTTCGTCCGCGTGAAATTAGCAATTGACACGTTTATCGCTATCCCGCGGAAACTATGCAATTTTCCGGGATAAAAAGTAGCCTATGTTTCAATCTAGGGTACTAGCTATCTTCGTTAAAAATTTTGTCCAAATCCGTCCAGTCGTTTTAGCATGAAGAAGGAACAAACATACACACTCACCAGGGCCGTCTTTAAACTATTTGAGGCCCTAGGCAAATTAGGATCATGGGGCCCCTATGACCTAAATATCGGTTATCATTTGGTAATCTGGCAGGAACTAGGGGGCCCCATTCGATCGCGGGGCCCTGGGCACGTGCCCATAGTGCCCAGTGGAGAAGAGGGGCCTGACACTCACTCACATCGTGACTCACAAACTTTCGCATTATATTAGTAGGATTTCAAGTTTAGAACTAGGTGAGTCATGTCATGTCTGCAGAGTAGCTCGCCTGTAGCTATGGTTATACTTATAAGTTATAAGCGATAACTTATAAGTATAACCATAGCTACAGGCGAGCTACTCTGCAGACAGCGAAACTAATATTGCTTCAGTTGTTTTCATTAATTATTGTTTTTAAAAAACAAAAGTGGGACAGTCAGCGTCATATATGTAGATCGTTACCGTGGACCAAGTATTTCATGTGTTTATTTACTAGGATGACATGATTGACGACGTGGCATCATTCGTGGCGGCGGCTGAGGTCCTCAAGGAATGCGGTGCGTATAAAATCTACGTTCTGGCGACGCACGGCCTCCTCTCATCTGATGCGCCGCGGCTCATCGAAGACTCTCCTATAGACGAAGTGGTTGTCACCAACACCGTCCCTCATGAGCTTCAGAAAATGCAGTGTCATAAGATCAAGACCATCGACATATCTGTACTCATCAGCGAGGCCATACGACGCATCCATAACAAAGAATCTATGTCTTACCTTTTCAAAAATGTCACTCTCGAAGACTAGCCTGTTTGTTATTTGTTTACCCTTTTATATTCCCAATTTAACTATAACTAAGCATTATTTTAAAAGTATTATGTCCCTAATTTATGCCTGGCATAGATAACTCCATCTTGTATTATACATTAAAGTATTGTAGAACTGTATTTTTATAGTGTCAAGTATGTCAGCTGTATATTTAATTGTAAGCAACACTTTCTCGCCGATATAAATTATAATGAGGTTTATGCATTTGTATTTTTTCGTTTTAAAATTCTTGTATATTTTAAAATTGTTAAAGTGTAAATGTTTATTTTATCAAACAACAATCTTCATTACTTGTTAAGCGGAAGGAAACTGCTAAACTAAATAGTGCATTTATCTTATCGCAAAAATATCTCATTCATAAAAAATTCCAGTCATCTCATTTATTAGGTTTAATTTGGAATTTGGACCTTATTGCTCTGTGATTATAAAACTATTTCCACGAAATAAACTTGTAAGTTTTATATCAAAGAAAATAAACTTGGTAATGATTGTAATGATAAACTATAACAAAGATTTCGTAAAAACTTGTCCTATAATTATTGCGACCGAAAATAAAAGCGGAGATAAATTCTACCTTTGCGAAGTGTCTCTAGCGAGAGACCAGTCACTCCCATGCGCTTTTATGTACGGTGGCCTGTAGATAAGAGTAACATAAGAGTTATTAGTAGTAAGACAAAATGTATTGTTTTGTTAGAATATGATATACAATAAAGTCTCTGGGGCATTATTTGTTTAATTTTGATTTAAATACATGTCATGTAGAATGTTAAATATATACTTCTTTACATTTGGTACTTTCTGTACATGAATGTATTCTATAACTTGTGGGCGGTTTAAGCGAACCCGAAGCACAGAATATATAATAGTACTCCCGAAGTACAGGCTTGGAAAATCCTCTCCTTCGGTTTCTCGAAACCGCTACTAATGTGGTGGTTAACACATAAATAAGGTCTAAATTCCCCTCGCCGCTGCTTTGGGAGACCCGGCAGTGACCGCAGTGAGAAGAGTCCGTAAACTGTTTGAGCCATTGAAAAAAAACGCCTTTTACTAGCTGTAAGCGGATTTTATGCCGGCTTAGACAACCACTATTCTGACTGGTTGTCTGTCATTGTCATTGTGACTGAATGTGACAGTGACAGCCTAACGTTAACTTAACCTTACTAATGAAATTTCTTTGCAAAAGGAGAATTATTACATAAAACTACTTAATTAAAATATGAATAACATTTATGAAGTAATACCATAACATTGTAAAAAAGAGAAACAGTTCGCATCATCGATCGATAATTACGAACTCATAATGTCGTTTCCCACAATGAAGTTCTTGCGGCATTTACGTATTTCTAAAACATACGAGTCGTATAAACGATTGTACAGTAGCTCTAGAAATGTGCTCAAACTCAAAGAACGGGGCATGTACAATGACTTATTTCCGAGTACAGCTGCGTAAGTATTCGAGGCTCAAATTCCGATCGCTTTGTAAGTTTGTAGTCACATTGTAGCGATTACATTCTAATCTAATGCTTAACAAAACCTATGTGATAAGTCTGTCTGTATCATGTTTTTGCCCTTTTTAGAAATGAGATTGTGAATTTATTGAACAAAGCTCCTCAGTGTGTTTATGCTGGATTTGATCCAACAGCTGACAGCCTCCATGTAGGAAACCTCCTTGTCATTATTAATCTTCTCCACTGGCAGAGAGGGGGGCATAACGTTATTGCATTGGTGAGTTTACTTTGCCTGTGTAGAATTCAAGCCCTGGAACCAGAGCGGCCTCCAAACAATATAATAATCTTTTTGTATTCAGTTAGGTGGTGCTACAGGGCATATTGGTGATCCAAGTGGAAGAAGTACTGACCGGATAGCCCTGCAGAAAGATGTAATAAACCAAAATATTGAATGCATTAAGAAAAACTTAGAAACAGTGTTTGAAAACCATAAAAAATATATCTGGAAAGATGACAAGAGCAAACTTAAGCCAATAAGGTAAAGGTTGATTAAGACGAGGACTATTTTCAGGCGTCTAAATTTCGGCGCCTAAAAAAAGCACCGTCACATCCTCAGACCGTTTACACAACGACTATTTTCAGGCGCCTAAATTTCGCCGCCAGTGAACCGCAAACCGTTTACACGGTGCCTTTTTAGTGCCAGTCGTTAGCACGCCGCCACAACCGACTGTCCTTGTTTACGCGCCAGTCTTTCTATGCTAAGGTCACCATCATTTAAAATGAATTCAGGACTTCTGAAGTTAAAAAGGCAATGTATAACCAAACTATCCGCGTTATTACGAGAGGAGCTGATTAATATGTTGGAGGAAGAATGCAATTAAATTCTTCGAACCAACTTGCCCTCGGCTTATAAACATTTCCTCCAGTACCCGATCTTGTCGATTTCTCAATTTTATTCACTTCTAAATAGTACGTACTCCTGATAGTTTTAATTTTCGCCTTTATTTCATTGATATCCAATCCTTCTATATAGACATTCCTAATGTAATTGTTTACAACGCTGTTAGGCGCTTTTCCTTGTTTCGATAGTCGAAGCATCTATTGTCACAAAGACATTCTTGTTCTCTATACAGTAGGCTTATTGTCTAACTCGCTCGCAATCGCCATCGTGTTCATTTTGACAGTTCATGTATGAATGTGACAGCTAGCTGATTCCGATGCCAATTGTCAGCCCATACATGAACTGTCAAAATGAACACGATGGCGATTGCCAGCGAGTTAGACAATAAGCCTACAGTTGAACAAGCTTTAATATTTCGTTTTCACTGAGTTTCGGCGCCATTTTACCCGAAGAATGTACACCCTATTTACTTTACGGCACGGAGCCGTGCCTGCGACTGGCAGCGACGTGTTTACACGAGGCCGAAAAATAGTCGCGGGGGTAGCGAGAGACGCGGGCGGAGATCACTGGCGCCGAAAAATAGACTTGTGTTCTATTCCGTGCCAGCGCTGGCATGCCGCGAAAAAATGGCGCCGAAAGTGTTTACACGGTGCCTTTTCCAGGCGCCGTGATTTAGGCGCCTGAAAATAGTCCTCGTCTAAATCAATTTAAGGTATATGTCAAGTTAATTACATCTTAGTTATATTAAGTGTGCTTAAACCTACTTGAAATAACTGTTGAAAATAAACTCCTTTGTCTATCAACATCATCACATTTTAGAATAATAAAATTGTGTGTTTTTCACTTACTGCTATTTTATGAATCATTTCAAAATAGTTCAATTTTCCAGAATAGTTAATAATGAAGTATGGTACCATAATATAGATGCCATAAGATTTGTTAGTGAGATTGGAAGGAACTTCAGAATGGGGACAATGCTTTTAAAGCAAAGTGTGCAGACTCGCATCAACTCTGAGGTCGGCATGAGTTTCACAGAGTTTGCATATCAAATATTTCAGTCATATGACTGGTTCCACTTACTGAAAGAGTATGACTGCAGATTCCAGGTAATTAAGTATACACAAACACATTTATTAACTCTAAAAATCAAATAGTATTGAACCAAAGTATTTTATTTGTTTGGTACTTACACAGTAGGTACAGTCTAGTGCAAAAATAAGGATTGATACAAACTTCTCAAAAATATGTCCCACGACCTTATTAACGCCGCTGTGAGTGTATGGCACTTATTTTGGAAACTTTGACTAGATACATATTATTACACTTGACTGTACATAGTTTATTGTAGATCCGATGCTTAAGTTAAATTTCCAGATTGGTGGCAGTGATCAAATGGGTAACATATCTGCTGGCCATGAGCTTATAAGTAGGTGCACGAAAACGGATGTGTATGGTGAGTACCATTTCTACAAAAAGAAATGTAGTAAGCCAAACATAAGCACAGTATATTTTCTTTTTTAGTAGTTTTGATACCAGACCACTTTTATTGATTTTTCTAGGTTTGACTCTGCCTCTAGTAACAACAGAAGAAGGTGACAAGTTTGGCAAATCAGCTGGAAATGCATTATGGTTGGACTCAACCAAAACAAGTTCATACAGTTTATACCAATACTTTTTAAGGACAAAGGACTCTGAAGTAGAGAAATTACTTAAGCTGTTTACATTTTACAAGTTAGGAGAGATAAAGGATATCATGTTCAAACACAAACAACATCCCGAGCAGAGGTACCCGCAGACATGTTTGGCTGAACAGCTAGTCACCATAGTACACGGTGGTATGTTACTGTATGTACTAAATGTAGCCATTAGCTATTTTCAATATTTGATATCACAATATCATGTGTTTTCAGAGGAGGGTCTCGAACGCGCACGGCGAGCGACCGCCGCCATCTTCAGCAAAGACGTGAATTCACTGGTCACGCTTGACGCAACCGAATTGGAGCAAGTATTCGAAGGAGCGCCCGTTGTTCGCCTTCTTCTCTCGCCGGGGATAACTGTACTAGAGCTTGGAATGAAAGCCAAATGCTTCCCCACCGAAAGTAAGACCTGTTAATTTACTATTTGTATGACAATAGGGCTACTATTATAGGCATTAGCATTGGCTACAATTGTGAAGTTTAAAATAGATAATAATTTTCAAGATTCACAAACCGAAAAAATAACTGAATAAGATGTAGAAAAATATTAATGTGATTTCAGATGATGCAATGAGAATCATTAACGCAGGCGGGTTCTACATAAACCACTGCCGGGTCCAGAAAGTCGACGAGGTCATAACCGAGTCAGCCCACATATTACCGAACTTAGTATCACTTCTCAGAGTGGGCAAGAGGAACCATTACATTGTCAAATGGCAAACTTAAATAAAATACCGAAATTCTATTCAAAAATTTCTTTTAGCATATCCTTACTATTTACTTACAACAGAAGCTTGTATACTTGCAGTATAATAATAAAATGCATATCACATAAAACGTTGTAAATACTACATAACATACTTAAGCCTAAAAAATATAGTAAAATACACTGACACAGCATGGATGAATATAACTAATGCACTGCAGGATCATAAAATATCATACAATATGGCTATTCGTCATACTCGCGTTTGTGCACCGCCGGGTGGTTATCTTTCTAATATCACAACAATCAATTGCAACATTCCTAATTGTACAAACTTTGATGGATAAATCTACTTAATGTCATCAAATGCATAAAAAGCTACATTGACATCGTCAATCGATATGTCTTTTTGGAATAACGCTCGAGTAAATCAATTTAAACATAATGCTACGCTGTTTTTGTATGTACTTAAATTACCAGTGCAAGCTACGTTTAGGGTCCAATATAATTATATAAATCACAAAGGCCTTACAATACGGTACAAAAATAAATAACTCGCTCAACAAAAGGCAAACGACTAAAAGAATATTCAATATGCAGGAGAGAGGTCAGAGCCAGAACATGTATTGTGTTTACTTAAGTTTAAAACGACTGTAACTCTGCATGTTCGAGCTCTATTTTTTTCCTTCCCTTATGTGATGTGACACTAGTCATTTTAACAATTTGTACCTAATAAATAGCTATAATTTTCTCAAATCCTGGCGTCTATTCCGCTAAATAAGTTTGAATTTGCCAGTGGCGTGCTCGTTAACAAGAATTGAATAATTATGTTTAATTAGTATGTGAAATGCATTACAAACAGTATAAAACTCTTCAGTCTCATTCGATAATTATAATCCTTAGTCATGTTAATGATAAGCTTACAGAGAGAATTTTCAGAACAGCCTTGCAGGCTTATATCGACACACTCCTTGAATTACCTCATAGAAAAAGACTTAGCTCATAGAACAAGATAAGTCTCTCAGTTTAACTGAATTAAGAAGTGGTCGGTTAACGGTACTGTGGACTGAAAAACCGCTCCTTCTAACATTTTGCATGTGTTTATAGATGTGTAAATTATTTAACAAGAGATGAAGTTTGAATAATTGTGATATAAAAGCACCTCCTGCTGTTCTATACATGTACTTATATCGGAAGCACCGGCTATTAATGCTATCTGTCATGTCATCAGCATCATGTCAGCTTGGAGTACAAGATGTAAAGCCCCATCTAGAAGTCGATCTCTGACGCTAGCTTCAGGTTATGTAGTCATCTCAGAATACGGGGCTCAACGTACATCTGATATTGTTGTGGCGCGTGCGTCGAGATCAAGCCAGAGGGGTATAAAGGTATAATACTGATTAACGTCAGCTCTCCGCATCGGCTAGAAGTGACTACTGACGTTTCGAACCTACCGAGAGTGATGCAGCAAATGTCACGAATCGACAGTATATAAAAAAATACATTTCGGAAGCCGCATCGACCGAACTCGAAAAAGAAACGTAATAAATAATGGACTAGCATCAACTTTTGATAAGACCACGGTCCAGATCCGGCGCTATTTTCGCTAGAAGTCGTATAGTAGCCGTCATCAGTTTTAGTAGTTCGCGTCCGGTCGAGGCGTCCAAAAAATCGGTCCCGGGGCGGGAACGCGCCTCAGAGGTCAGTGCTCTCGTGATGGGCGAGCGGCGCGGAGGCGGGCGGCGGCGGCGCCGGCACCTGCGGGCGCGGCGGGCGCGCGCGCGGCGACAGCGGCGCCTCCGTGATGCTGCCCTCGGACTGCGACAGCTGGCGCGTGGCGCTGCTCAGCGCCTTGTGCTCGTCCAGCTCGGCGTCCTTGCCGCCCGAGCTGTGCGTGCGCTGCACCGTGACGCGCGCGGCCGCGTCCTCGTCGGCCGGCGCGCCCACCTGGATCACGGTGGGGTGCTGCTTGTCCACGCTGTAGATGTGCGTGCGCTCGAGCACGGTCGGCGTCACGTCCGAGTCGCTGGAGCCGCGCGGCGCCCGGAAGCTCTGCGGGCGCAGCGTGGCGGGCCGCTCGGGCACGGCCGGCTTGTTGCGCAGCTGCACCTCGCCCGGCTCGGGCTCCGCGACGGCCGGCACGATGGTGCGCGGCGCCGCCACGGGCCGCGGCGGCGGCTGGCCCGGCTTGCCCGTCGCCAGCCGCCCGGGCTTCTCGGCGGCGACGGGCCGCTCCAGCGAGGCCGGCCCGCTGATGCCTTCCGTCACTTTCATCCTGCTCACGACTCCCGTCTGTGCGGTCACGTTTTTGACCACGAGCGTCGAATCGCTCCTGTCCTCGAGCGCTTTGATGCTCTCGAATTTGTCCTTCTCTACCTCTAAGCTCTGCCGTCGCGCTTCGAAGAGGTTCTCGCGGCTGCCGCTGCGGGCGGCCTCCTCCTTCAGCGCCTTGTTCTGGCGGTACGTGGACCGGTTGATGGTCTGCACGCCCGTGATGACCTTGCCGGTGTCCGACACGACGGGCCTCGGGGGCTTTGCCGGTTTGTCGGGCTCGGTCCGGGGGGGCTCCTGCGCTTGCGCGTCGGGTTTCCTGTTCTTGTCGGGCGTGAAGTTGGGCGGCACGGGCGCCAGCGGCTTGTTCTTCCGTCGCATGATCGGCTTGGGGCTGCCGAGCGGCGGGCTGGACTGGTCCGACAGCGAGCTGTTGGACTGCGCCTTCTTGATGTCGTTCTCCAGCAGTATGAGCGAGGTGTCGTGGCTGTTGCTGCGCGAGTGCCGGCCGGGCGCGTACTCCTGCACGGAGCGCGTCATGCCGTAGTCCCCGTTGGCGTGCTCCTGCAGCGCGGCCGTCTGCGCGAAGCCGGGCCCGAAGCTCGGCGAGAACCCGTACTCGCACTGGTCGGGCAGCAGGTCCTCCTTCGTGAACGAGATGAAAAAGTTGATGTCGTCGCTGAAGAACCAGTCGGCCTGTTTGATCAGCAGCTCGACGACGCAGTTGACCGCGGTGGTCAGGTTCATGTCGTAGGCGCTGTCGTCGCTGGGGCCCCAGAGCAGGTTCGGCGCGATCACTATGGCGAGGTTCGACGGCGTCATCTTGTTGGTGCCCTGGTTCTGCGTGAGGGCCGATAGAAACTTGATGAGATACCTCAAGTTCTGGTAGTTGGCTTCGGGTAGCAAGTGGATGGCTTCCCAGAGCGTGTTGAGGCGCGCCTGCTCCGAGGGCAGGCGGAAGGCGGAGACGAAGTGCTCGTAGAGGCGGTAGGTGAGCAGCGGCTCGGGCAGCTCGCGCAGGTAGGACTTGAGCACGGAGGCCACCACGTGCACGTCGCGGTAGTCGCGCGGCAGCGGCACCGAGAACAGCCCCGCGTCCAGCGAAAGCTTCATGCGCCGCACCTTCGACGTGCCTGCCGACCGGACGGGACACTCAGCACATCAACCACATTATGTAACGTTTCTAATTCAGTACCTAATCTACTATAATTGCGTTCAAATGGCGACGGAAAACTAGCTCAAGGTGATGCAAGGTGTACACTGATACTTTGATACAACCTTTGTGGGGACTGCGGCTTTTAAAATACTCTTGACAAACAATAGACAATGGACGGATTGGGAACTAAGACGTCATACAAAATCGTTGCCATATAATTTTGTTTCCAAAAGTAGGTACGTACCTCCAGCTATCCTGAACAGGCCCTCCTCGTTGAGGGCGAGCTCGTGCAGTGTGCACACGCACAGTTCGATGGGGAACGCTATCGTTCGGCCCGTCACTCGCAAATGCTGCTCCAGGGGGTACCCAAACACTGGTTTGACAGCGCTGTCATCTAAAAAGAAATAGATACTTGGTACAGTTTTAAATATTGTATTCGAAATTGGTGGCATGATGTAGAAACTATCCTGGTATCGCTGGTATCGAAATAGCACTAACATTTAGTTTCGAATATTACCTCCTATTTTCTGCCACCAAAATTACCTCCTTTTGTATTAGTATAATTTGGTTGGGTATTCCATGCTGGTCTGGGAGTAAGAAAAAACATAAAATATACCAGTTGCTTCTCTTCCCGCGCAGATGGTAAAAGCCCATCGAGGGAATGGGCGAATGCTACAGGGGACATACATACATATACATAGATACCCTCTTACACATTGGTTTGGTTAACAAATATTATTATTATTATTATTATTATTTAAAATAATACACTAGCAGCTCTTTGAGCTGATGCGTGTATATCACTGCACTTGTGTTCTTTGATTTTTTAAATGAATGAAATGATGATGTTTTTATATGAATATGAATAATCTAATAGTTACTTTTTACATATTATTCATTCATAGCAGGTAATGACGCTAGCTTCCTGTATGATTTATAGTTATTTTAGTGTGTTGATAATTCCCAAATTACAAGGAAATAGTATCAAATAGTGATACCTCATCATCTCATGTCCAGCCTATATTCGTCCCACCACTATCGGGCACAGGCCTCCTCCCAGAACAAGAGGGCTGAGGCTATAGTTACCACGCGGCCCCAGTGCGTATTTCCAGAACCATTGAATTGCTTCGCAAATGTGTGCACAGGTTTCCTCACGATGTTTTCCTTCACCGAAAGGCTCATGGTAAATTTCAAATGTAATTTCGCAGGTAGGTACATGAATTCCGAAAAACTAAAGAGCTGCGAGCTCGGGATACGAACCCACGAGCCTCTTCTTGAAAGGCCACAGGTCAAACCACTAGGCTACCACGGCTTTGTGATACCTATGTATGAGAAACAAATACAAAATCTTGCAACATCGGGTACTAAAATATGGCTGAACGAAAGAGTAAAGGCCATTTATTTTGTACTGTGGTGATTCAGAGAAACCATACTCTTGGTGTAAAGTAGAACAGACTGATCGACCTGAGGCCTTATAAGCTAACGCGATCATCACAGTCGCATTCACAATCATTTCACTGCTATCATGCACCGTTTGACAGACAGAAATTACGATTCCAGTTGCGACCGCAGCGCGTTAGCCAATAATCCGATGAGTTTTAGTTAGAGACTGTATGGGATCAATAGTGGCGTGACCGCGCCAAATTAAATCACAGCGAGACGAGAACTCCACTGGATGTGCAGTTAACACTCCGTGCAACATGTTTTTTTTTTTTAATGTTAGAGAGGCCAGACAAACGTAAAGTACACTTTAATAAAGTACAGAAATGGTCACTGTTGGTCACTGTTGTTTCTTTACCAGCCCTATTGCTTAACCCAGTATAATGAAAGTGAGTACTATCTTGATGAATCATGTTAAATACATTGTCTTGTCTCTCGTCTCCAGCATTGCATAAACTAGATCATCTGTGAAGGCGATTAGGGTAATTGCTCTAGCAATTAATGTTCATAGAATGGACGCTATTTAAAGCGGCCCGTGACTCATAAGATAATTTCGACAGGGTCTGCGTGTCTGATAATAAAATTACTAATCTTACACTATCTCATATTGTTTCAAGCTGCAAATGATTGCAGTCTTTAACACAAAACACAACACAACATTAGCAGACAATAATATTCATATTGTAAGCACACAGTTTCTCATAGTATTTTTAATAGTTAATACACATTTAAAAAGAAAAAGAATATAATGTAACATCAAATAAGTATTCATAAATATTATTAAGGTACAATTTCTTGGACCCATCCAACTTATCATTTTGTTCAAAAGGAACAAAAGGATGAAAGGATGATTGTATTCTAATATGATTCTAAAGACATTAGCATAGGTATCTGTCTGACTGTTTGAATTTTAAACGAACAATACCACAGTGTAGTTGGAGCAATTTATCTGTATTACATATTGATGATAGGGCATCAAGTGACATTGGGACTTCCATGTTCCTTATCAAGTGTGACCTTGATGATCCACCCACTTTTTGTTGAGCTGTTTCACAGGCTATTTTCTAATGCTTCTTTGAGTTATCAATAAAATAACAGAGATAGTGACCCTTTACTTATTAAAATCAATGAAAACATACTATTTAAAACAAGGTTGCTTGATTCCTAACCTACAAGCAAATTTTTTAAGTGATAAAGTTGTGATTTATGTTTTGTATGTATGTATGTAATATCAAGTGATAACAATTCATAATTCATCTATGATTGTTTATTTTTATACTTACCTAAAAAAATAAATAGGAGCCACCAGTTGCATCTGCTTCAAGGCTTTAACCAACCAGATTGTATAAAAGGTTGATCAGACATGATTTAAACTCTTCTTTTGAAACTAGTTTAAAGAGTACGAAATCATTTCAATACATTCAGGGAAGGTTTGAAGACCATGTGGCTCGCACCATCTTCTTAAGTGTAAATATTCCTTTGTTTATTGTGCTCTTTATTTTTTTAATGTATTATACATATATTATAGGTAGTATACAGTAGTTTGTTTAGTAGTTTTTATGAGTTTATGTTATATTCAGTTATGTATTGTGGCTCTCAGTATTTGTAATTTTTAAACTCACTTATTTGTCCCTTGTATAATACTCTTCTCATACACTCAAAGGTTGAATGGGAGAGAAACCTTAAAGGGATAAGTCCGCTTTTGTGCATGTATCTCAGTGTTTGTCAATAGTATTTGTTTTATGTTTATTTTGCATAATAAAAAAATTACATACATACATATCATTTCATTAAAGAAAAGCAGTACAAGAACTTACTTATAAACCTCTCCAGCTCAGGTACAGTGTCTTGTAGCGAGTGAAGTGCAGATTCGTGGTATGCTCGTTGTAATTTCACATATTGCAGTAGTGTGTGTGCCAGTTGAGCTTCTTTGGCGACTAAAGCAAACATGTCAGCGGCCAGGGCATCTCTGGCTGCCTCCACCTTGGTACCCGCTTCTTCCAGCTCATCTCGTGCTGCACTGAGTTTTGCTGGGTTCTCTTCTTTTGCTCGCTCTAAATGCTGTAAGATTATAAAACATCAAGGTACAAGTTGGGTATGATCTACGTCCTAGCAACAGCAATATGTATTGATTGATTGACCCTACAAAACAGTTCAATCTGTATGGTGATTACACTTTATTAACCTGGTTGTAATTTACTAAAAAACAAAACTGTTGGTGTCAATGTGTGAGTTAAGTTAGACGTCAACATAAGGTAATGCTTCAATTCAAGATACTAGAATTTAAGTTCAGATAAGAATGTTATCTCTACAAACATTGGGCATTTCTTTGAAAGAGTATTATTTTTATTGAAGCAAATCCATAGAAGTTTTAGGCTACATATTAGATATTATAAATATCCTGTCAAAAATCATGATTCACTTGTTTTCTTTTAACTTTAATGTCAATGATTATGTCAAATGATAACATTTATCTTACATGATATCGGCTTGCTGCAGATTCTTTTTCACTTATGAGTTTACTAAGTTGCTTCTTCACTTTCATTATGGCCGGGAGATCTTGGTCACTGATGGTTGATAATGGAGCTATTACTAATTGCTCAACTTTGACTTCATGTTCTGCTATTTCATTTGCAAGGAATTTTTCTGTTTTACCTGTTGATAAGAATAATGACAATACAGATATTTTTCATAAACAAGCAAAAAAATGTGATCAATATACTTATACATAACCAACATAAAGGAAAACAAACATTGTGTTATTTTGCAAATTCATGAACAGTCTCGAATTAGGTTTCCTTAATGTATTTTAATACAATTTTGTTTGTTTAATTATTACATAAATTATAATGACTGTTTCAAATTATAATATATATATAGTTATTATATAAACATGAAAGCATCTAGATAATTGAGTATTTGTTCCATCACTCATAAACAACAAATTCAAGTTCCAGATTTTGATGATGTTTTAAAAATAAATGGATGCAAACAAACATATATGCTTAAACTAGTACAAAAGTAGAAACTAGAAATAGCCCCAGAAATATTTCCATGATCTCACCAAAATGAATCACAATTTGGCTATGTGTAAGCCACTTCACTGCCAATTGGGGTCCTGACAATCTAGAAATTAACAAATTGTAATGGCATTGTTGTTTGAGAACTCACCACATTCAAATAAGATATGTTTTAAAACACTCTCATCATCGTCAAAGTTGCTGGCTTCGCACATGGACAGCCCCAGCAGGTACTCGGGCAGTTTTTTGAGCCTCTTTTCCCTGGCGGCAGGATCCTGCCCTTGTGTGCTGCCGGCCCCAGTTGCCAGCCTCTTACTGACTAGTTGTAAGGCATTTCTTAATTGTTCAACTTTCCTGTCTGCTGTCTGAAGCTCATCTGTGAGCGCTTCGCCTTTTCCGGACCTGCGGGTAAACAAAACCATAATGACTTCACTGCCAACTACAGAAACTGATTGGAATAAAACATATAAATCTAGTTAGATCTTATTTTGTATTCTCTTGTTAGACTTCTGCCTGTCTGATAGGCACGAAGATCAGTGATACAAGTACCATTGATCTCTACAAAGGATCACCAATCTTATCTAATGGTGATAGATAAAACGGTAGCATACCTTGAAAATGTTTGGTCTGCGAGTTGTTTAACCCTATAAAACTGCTTCTTCATTATGAATAATTTTTGTCACCGATATTATTTATAAGTTACTAAGAAGGTCATTGGACTTAGTGAATCGTAAAAATAATAAAACGATCGGGCAAGATCTCGGTAAGGAACGAAACGTCAGTGCGCCAATGAGATCATCCTCGGCTCCAAAAGGCAGGAAAGTTGATATAAAGCACCATACACTATTAGCAAATAAAAACTATTCAATAAGGCACAACATTGTCCTAATTCAAGGTAAATACACAACACAATCTTCCATTCGTAAAATCAGCAATAAACCACCAACTATCGTCACTCGTCAGAAAAATAAAATAACATTAAGATAATGTTGCCAATATTCAAGCATAGATAGGAAAAAAATTGCATAGTTAAATTATTTCCACTATCAACACCAGCGGGGTTGCAAATGCCAACCTTTTAAATTCCCTAAAACCCAATTCAAACTCACAAAGGAGAAAAATCTGCTGTTTGCTATAGTCTGGCAGATAAATCCTAGTTTATAATGATGTCTGTAGATAAATCACTGCAGCATTTTTTAATTTGGCCCGATAATTGTGGTTTTAATATTGATAAATAACCAGTGTTTAATCGTTTTTATAAATCAGAAGAAAAAATGAGATTAAAACTGATACTTTTTTTAAAATAAATTTTGAATGTTGCAATTTTGACTTATTTTGAAAAAAAAACTAAAAAACATGATAACTCAAAAATGGTTAACTTTTGCATAATACATACAGCTGTGGAAGTGTGTAGTTCACAAACACATGTATAATGTTCTGCGAATGTTCTCGAACAACTGACGCGTGGCATCGGGTGTTGTCTAGAAGCACACTACGCGCGCCGCGTCGGGTGGCGTGTTTACCCTCGCCATCGGCAACACATCGATCTGGCAGGTCTGGATCGGGTGGCATGTCTGCGCATGGCGTCGCGTCGGATGTTCAGTTCATAGTGTGATTCTGGTCATAGAATATAATACAATTTGATTCGACTCAACACGCGTCGCGTTTCATCGGGTTGCGTCACGTGTCAATAATAAATAAATAAATAAATAAATAAATAAATAAATAATGTGGTTCCACCTTAACGAATGACGCATGAACCGAGCGATCGAAACGCTTGAATATTGGCCCGCCACTCCACATTTTTTTGTTTTCTACTAATTAATTAATCTTAGTGAAATGTAGCGCTAAGAGTTGATTTTCAAATCTCCCACGAGATCGAACAAAGAAGAGTAAGTACCTCTACTTACCTACTAATAACGCATATTTCTTGAGGATCATGTATGTATGTATGTATGTAAACTCTTTATTGCACATAAAAATTTAAAAATACAGAAGTACACAGAAAATAGTACAAAGGCGAACTTATCCCTAAGAAGGGATCTCTTCCAGCTAACCTGGTACAGAAAGGAATAGTTTAAAAAAAGGATCATAAAGGCCTTCGGTGATTTTATTACCTACCAGCAAACCAGTCTTCCTCATTAGCCACCGGACGGTTATTATACAAGACTAGCTTCTGCCCGCGACTTCGTCCGCGTAGAAATAACAACGTTTTAATATGTTTATCGCTATCCCATGGAAATTATGCATTTTTCCGGGACAAAAAGTAGCCTATGTTTTAATCTAGGGTACCAGCTATCTTCGTTCTAAATTTTATCCAAATTCGTCCAGTCGTTTTAGCGTGAAGAGGGAACAAACATACACACTCACGCACATCGTCACTCACATTGTCACGAACTTTCGCATTTATAATATTAGTAGGATAGTAGGATTATTTTATACTTACATATGAAATACATATATTTGAACACTTTCAACTACGTAACAAATTTTAAGAAATCAAATGTTACAGTTCATGTGAAAGGAGGCTCTTAAGTAGAAAGAGTTACCAAACTAAATCATTGTTATACTTTATAATCTAAATCATAAAATGGAACAAGTTTTTTTTCACCGCCAATTCGAATAAATCCAAGAATATATCGTTGGTTGAAAGTTAGCTACTATATATTTCAATTTTTTAAGATTAACCATAAATAACCCCCACCGTACCGTGCCTGGCTTAGTGTATCTCATGACATGAAATACTGGCTTCGTTGCCCCTTTGAATGGCTGTATTAATGGGAACCTGTTGAACCCTCACAAATAAGCGACAAAACAAAATCTCGAATTTCCCCTTTTTAATGCTAATCCCCAATCGACTTAAAGGTTCCTCGAATTTTGGGGAGTTTCTCTTTCCCACGATTTGACATGGTGGGTGTTTTTGGACAAAGCACATAACGAAACTTCAACAAATCAAATCAAATTCTAAAACAAAGAACGTATTTTCTTCATCCGCTCCTCATAATTTTATATTGCGATTGCGAGGCGATTATACAACGCACAACGCGATATTTTTTTATTATAATTAACAATTACAGATTAAGCACTGACCATAACAAAACGCCAACGTCAACGTCAAAAAAATGAAAATTGTAAATGTCATTTGTCACTATGACAATGACAGCTGGGCTGCTGTCATGTCATGTCAGTGGTGTTCGCGCCGCAGTTTGTGTCTTTATTTACAATCTTCATGAAATGAATTGATTACGATACGATACTCGCAAGCGAAGCGAGAATGTTTTGTAATGTAGGCATTGCATTCTGGTAGGAGTAGGGAGGGTAGAATGTACATTGCAAGCGTTCCAAAAGCAACAATATAGTTGTTGAGGAAACGCAACGTCGAGTAGGTGTGTCGCTGTGAAAAGAACGGCTGCGGTGAAAACTGCATATGTGGAAAACGAATAAAAATAAATAATTGTTACCTTGTTCACATTCAGTTTCATATATAAACAATCAAGATGGAGCGGCGCTTTGTTAACGTTATTTTGTTAGGGTTCGGTTTTATGTTTGTTTTCACTGCTTTTCAAACAATGGGGAATATAGAGGTAAGCTCATTTTTTAATTAATTACTTTCACTTTTTTATGCGTCTCTATTCAAAAATTTGCATAACAACTTGTAAATTATTTCATTACTAGCAACTGTGAATTAATTCTACAAGCCAGGTAGGACTCATATTCCATTCAGTTGTGACTATTGATTAACATGCTTACAAATATATTTACTGCTACCTTTTAATTATTAATTTTCGCAACTTGTTCAGGCCATTTTGTGGCATTTAGGTATAATTTTATAGGCCAGTTACTGCCACCTTTTTACTCTTAAAAATATGTTTTGTTTTTTTTTTTCTTTTGTTAAATCTGCAATCGGCTGTACTTAGCCATAATCAGATGGTGTCACTACTAAGTGATTTTTTTAAGGGGCACTCTCCTCTCTCTTGAAAAGTAGATTTATTCTCTCTTATCCAGATTGAGTATTTGCCAACGCTTTAGCCTTGTCACATCAAAAAAATATGTTGAATAAAAATTATTGTATGTCTCTAAACTTGCACTCCCTCAATAATTCTCTGTAGGGACCTGCTCATGTCTTTTGATGCATGTGTGCTGAAAGTTTGGTTTCAGTTTTTTAATAGGTAGGTACCTATTTAATGCCAAGTTCTCAATAAACTCTCAGTTTCTAAATGAACTGCATGTGCCCCTTACCACTAAACTTGGTTAACAATTTTAACACCTTTTGCCTGAACAAAATTACTTATAGTTTTAGTTATTTATCTTAAATGATTTCAACAAAGCATCTTTTCTTTTATATTACTATGAAATGTATTAAAAGGCCCTGGACAGGAACATTTGAAACACAAAAAAATAAAAAATATGAGTGAAAATCGCGGAAGTTTAAAACATTATATCTATTTGAAACAATCTCAGAAAACTTAATTTTTATAAACATTACTTCCTTAATTTTACAAATATACTATGTAGGTAAGCATACATTTTCATCAAAGCAGCTTTGTAAGTATCAAGCTCCTTATGATTTTGTGTCTGTCAACAATATTTCTTGTAAAAGTTGTAAATAGGTAGATATTGTATATTTATAATATTATATATAATTTTTAAATAATAATATATAATTATAATTTTAAAAAAAGCCGTGGTAGCCTAGTGGTTTGACTTGTGGCCTCTCAAGCAGAGCGTCGTGGGTTCAAATCCCGGGCTCGCACCTCTTGAGTTTTTCGGAATTTATGTGCGAAAATTACATTTGTAATTTGCCATGAGCTTTTCGGTGAAGGAAAACATCGTGAGGAAACCTGCACACATCTGCGAAGAAATTCAATGGTGTGTGTTAAGTTCCCAATCCGCACTGGGCGCGCGTGGGAACTATAGCCCAAACCCTCCAATACACGGAGGAGGCCTATGCCATGAGGCACGCCGAATTTCGCGACAATTTAATAAATAAATAAAAAATAAACGACAATAACAACAACAACATGTACTTACTGAAATTGTAGCGAATTCGGAATAAAAAGGCTTATAAATAAATAAATAAAATATAATTTTTTAATATTATTATTTTATTTGGTGGTATATTTTTTGTGATTTGTGTCTGTTTCTTTATATTTGTACAATAAGGCATTTACTTACTTGCTTATTATATATGAAAGCTATAATAAAGCTTCATATGCAATCTAAATCCATCTCATACTGATTCATTTCATTCTGGTGTGTGTATGTGTGTTTTTTTACATACAGATACATACATATATAAAAAAACATACACATACATATATACACCAAAATGAAATATACAATACAAATACATCTACCTACATGCAACACTAGCGAATCGGCGCCATCGGCGGTGCCCCGTGCCGTGAGGCAAGCAAGACTCCGGTTCACTGCTGTGTGTCATAAATCACGAAATAATTTCTATACTAACGTAATTTTTTTTGGATCACTCCTTCAAAAATTAAACATTCTCCCTCAAAGACAATGTTCACAAACAAGAACACAAGTAGAAAGCACCGCATTCTACTACAAATAGGTATTTTACCAACGACCTTGGAGGCTTGGTACCAACAAGCAGAGGTGTGTCCTATAAATGTCAAATCAAATATACTGATGAAAGGTTATTCGCGTTCATTGCGACACTGGTTTTAGGTAAATAGGTACCCAGTTATCACCATACAAACGGACATAATTGTGTTTCGTAATAGATAAAAGTTGTTGTGCTAAAACGTAATACTGAACACGCCGCGCCTTGTACTATATGCTGTGCTAGGTATAGATACTTGTTAAATAATAGTGGTCAAGTAAATAAATGTTGTGAGCAAGTTTTCTTAAATGCCTTTCTTAAATAAATAGTATTTTTGCTGACGGTAGAAGATACTTTTGAATTGTCATCGGTTCTTCACACACATTCAACATTTTTCGTCAATCCGACGACAGGAAGTTGCTGCGTGCTGCGTGACACGCGCACGCACCAGTTGCATATGTATGATACTATGAGATAGACGTCAGACCGCACGCGCGTGACCACGCATCTGAGCCTCTAGATGCCTCTAGTGTAAGTTTTCACAGGTTTTCACATATAAAAACGTCTCGAACTCGTTCACGTAAACGTCTCTATTACTATGGAAAAATTGGCAGGGCCACTTGCGGATCGAAACGGCAACAAACTGTTCCCATCCCATAGCATGTATTTGACATTTTAACGCAAACGCGTTCGAGACGTATTTTGTAACCGAAAACCTACACTAAGCATACTGGTCTGGCATCTATCTCTTGACTTAGTTTCATACATTTACAACTGGTGCACTGGTGCGCATTTGGCGTGCGCCGGCCTTAAAGGTGTACTTTGTACGAGAACGTCCCACTGCTGCACTGTTATGAGCACACAGAGTTTATTGTAAAAAGAGAGGGCTGAGACGTGAAAGTTCAGTCTATAACTCTTTGTGTCCCTTGTGTCCTGATGTGTCTCAAGGAGCGTTTCACCTTGAATAAGTTAACCGACGCTGAAATCTCATTTTATAAATAACTAGCGACCCGCCCCGGTTTCGCACGGTATATTATGCATGTATATACATATAAACCTTCCTCTTGAATCACTATCTATTAAAAAAAATGCATCAAAATCCGTTGCGTAGTTTTAAAGATCTAAGCGGGACAGACAGACTAGACTGACAGTGGAAAACTACTTTGTTTTATCCCTTTACTGGGGCTTTACCATGACGTCCTAATTCCGACTCGGTTTAAGTTTTAGCTGTCACTTTTAGTATGAATCGGACAGCGAGCGATTCGCTGAATCGCATTAAGACGTCATGGTTGCCCCCCTGTACTTCTTCGCATGTTTTAGTAGCCCGGCTCCATCGTCAGTCAGCTCGCAAGAACTCATCGCTCGCTGTTGAACGTTTTCCGCAACGATAATATGTGAGCAGCATTGTAATTAGGTAGACCGCCTTCATATCCGCTTTTCCGTCTGTTGTGTTTAAAACTACACATATATTATATAGGGCGATTGTGAACTTAGGTACAAGGAAATACATAGTGAGAGCCAGACAGCGGAAAGCGATTTTGTTTGCTACTATGTAGTGATATAAACTTAAGATTAATATATTTTTCCTGTAAAAGTCTTCAAAGTCTATAAAGTTTATAATATGTATATAAACGATTACAAGATTTACAAGGTGTTGCGTTGCATGAAATGAAATGCCATTAAAATAAGACAATCTGATGTAATGTGTTCTTATATAGACATCGTATACCAACATAAATAACCTACCTTGTTCGTTGATTATGGACGGGAGCGGGACATTTTCCTGCTTCCGTATTAGCATTTAAAAATATCAAGATTATCAAGACACTGGTCATCTGTATGACCAGCGTAAAAACTCTTACTAGTAAGTCGGTTTCGAAAGAAGTTATCGAACAATTACTTTTGCAAAACTTTTGAGCTTGCTAGTGCCTGGCTGGGGAACACCTTATTTTGTGTGCCGAAATCAATATTATAATTTGTACCATATGTTACGAACACAGCATGGGATTCAACCAACATTTTTGGTAATCTTCAATAAACCAATACAATTTATTGCGCGTAAAGTAATTCCAATAAAACTTTTAAGCGAAATGCAATTTCTGTTTGTTTCGAAATCAAAAAGTCCGCAGTGACATTATTACACTTTATGCACTTTTTAACTTATCAGAAGACCACAGTTTATTTATTAACTGCCATTTGTTGGCGTATATTATCAAGTTTATTGACATGGTTAAAAGATATTATTATGTAACGAGAAATGAGATCATCGTCCGAGATTTGAGATGGTCGGTCATGACTTGTGCAACGGTAATTTTTTGTAAGCACATGTTCGACTGGTGTACCGACCGAAAGTATTATTGCGAGATTGATATTGTCTAATACCAGTTCAATATTCTTCACCTTGTCTCGGGTCTTGGCGTCGGTTCTGGTGTCTTGGCATGTTTGTTCTGTCTAATACTGTACTCATTTCTAACTTCTTAAACTGCAAAGCTGCTGCCAAAGCAAAATCCTGCTTTTTATGCTATTCTTTCGCATCTTTTTTATACTTTTCTTATAGGAAAGCTTCAGTAGCTTCTCGTGATGATCAGTTGATTAGAGATGTCTCCGTCGAATACCGATAAAAGAATAGCCAGTATGAGTTAGTGTTTATTGTTGCGAATTAATCGATCTTTAAAAACAGAATAATGTAGGCCTGACCTGTCTGACTGCAATCAGGATCCGGACTCTGTTATTGTAAGTAATTGTAGGTCACCGTTCATTGACTTTTTATTATTACGAAGCGTCTTTTTTAAATGTGAAAATATTATGTGTTGGTTCCTTTTTTACCGACTTCAGAAAAAGGAAGGTATTTTTTCGCTGAACCATGCGGTTAAATGTCCAAGTAATTAGTTAGGTACAGTTTCTGTACGACAACATAAGCTAGATCTACATTTTCCAAGTCAGGTTGGCAAATGTGAAGTTAGGTAATATCAGTTAATATCCACTAAGTACCGTGGGCGTGTAAATTCTATGCCCCAAACCGTAGCGTTCAGGAAGTCCCAAACAATGCAATCGTTGCATAAGCTGATGCACCATTAAATCATATTAATGTCGCTTCTTTACAAATGGTACCGACAGATTTAAAAGTAGTTCATGCATTGTGTAGCTGACGATCTTTGAGTTCTCAGTTCTCGATGTTCACGTAAAGCCGGTTGGACTATAGACCGACCGCTTAACTGAGTCCTCGCCCGCGCGGGCACAGGGGCGCAGGGTAGGACGACAAAGGGAACCGAGAGCGGTGCGGGCCGGGTAGTGCGCCTGCCGCCCGCACCTCTCTCAGCCCCCATTGTCGTCCTACCCTGCGCCCCTGTGCCGCGCGTAGCGACGCGACTAAGTGCGCGCACTTTCATATTGGCCCGTGGACTTAATGTGAGACAAAATAATATATGTAGTTGCGGAAACAGGGGTTATTCGTGCCTTCGTGCGCGCTAGCCCTTGGGATTGGAGAGAGTAACAAGTACAACAAAAAATTGTACCTATATCCCTAATGTCTGATGTGGTTACTTAGTTTAGTGCCAAGATTGACGGACACAAAGGATAGATAGGTAATTGAAATTAAAGAGAAGATCTTAAGTGTAATTCATTCAGGGTCCGACCACACCTCCGCTTAAAAAACGGTGACGTTACGGAACCGCAACAAAATGTATGAAGAAACGGTGAGAAAACGTGACGCATACGACACGTCACTTCACTGCGTATACGCGGCGGTTTGGTCGCACCCTTATATCGTGAAAGGGATCAAAATTATTTTTCTACATTTATTTTTCTCATTGGGTTGACAAAATGCAGGTTCTCATGAATGAAGTTTATGTTTATGACTTCATCACATTATCTATACATATTAGGTTTTATCTATCAAAGTCGATAAATTCAAGGCTTTATTTGTATTTAAATGTAGGTCAAGAAGATTGATCAAGGGTTGATTCAATATCAATGTGTCATGTTTTAGATAATGATGTGTCGGTTTAAGAGCTAAGTTTGAGGGATACAAGTTGCATCACCGTTTTGTTTGTATTTTGTGTTGTATAACTAGTTACGATAAACTTTTTAAATAGGTAAAGTGTCCTAGAAATGTCCAAATTTATAATAGCAAAACTTAAAAAAACGATTAGAATGTGTTACTAATGTTGCTGCTGTCTAACATGATCGTTAAAACGATACGTTTTAGGCCTGATGCAATGAATTATCATAAATGTTTGGCTTCCCCAGCCTTGAACTATCGTGAATTCCATAATAGACTTATTCGTGCGACCGGTGCATATGTATTTACCCACTATTTATGCAATAGGGCAAGCATTTAATATCTTTCGGACCATATGGATAAATACGTTTGTGTTTTCTTCTCGCCTAAAAATTATGTATGATGTGCATAATTTTTATCAAATAAGTATTAATTGCCTTGACTGATTTGGTTCTTTCGTAACATTTTGTTTGCTACAAAAGCTTTGGTAAACAATAATCGGTCGCGGTTACGACTTACGACACAAAATATAAAGGATATAAAACCGCCGTTGGCTTTTAGTTCTATTGCACAATGTTCCTCTTTTTTGGGTTTATGCGATATTTTGACTTGCATCGCTGTTGTGTAAGAGTATGCAGCCAGTATTGTATTGAGTAGGTGTCATGTTGTACTTATTAGGCGCAGGTTATAAATAATGGACGTGTTGTAAGGTCAATTCGATCGATACCATCCAATTAAGACATAAGTCTTAGCAAATCAACATGCTTTCCTTGTATAACATTAAATTTAAAAAAAACCCCACGCATTAATCGAGTAAATGCAATGAAACACACATACACACAGACTCTTTTTGCGTCGGGGATGATGCCTGATGATTAATATAGGTAAATATAATATAAATTGGTATAGGTATTTAGTCAGACTAAACACGCTGTTACGAGTAAAATATGTTCCTCCTTGACATATCGAACAGATACTGGAATAGAACTTGCCTCAAGGTTATCTCTTTGTGTTAATAACAACATAATTAATTAGATTATTTTAATAAATAAACATACCAACGGGTTTGTCCAGAATCCAGATTTTATTTGTGCGTACCTACTTTTTCAGGTTTTAGTAGCCACTTAAGTCTGATTTTGCTTTGAAACTATTTTTTACTTTATATTATTTCTTCGCGTCGCTCATTACATTAAAATAATGAGTACCAAAATATACGTAATCAAAGACCTTTGGAACAGTGTTCCAGCACTGAAGCTGGGGTGTATCAAAAGTCTAATGAGATCTCTATGTAACTGTAAGACATGATGGTCATTTTCGACAAAAAGACAACCGAAACCGACTTAAATAAATATGTTATTTATGATTTGTTTTTCACAACAATCCAAAATAAACCACTGTTGTTCGCAGAAAACGATCCTCGACAGCATATCGAGCGATGACAGCTCGTTCACCGGCGATGGCTATACTTCTCTGGCCATCATCTACGCCACGCTGGCTGTCTGCAACTGGTTGTCGCCCTCAGTCATCACCATGACTGGGCCACGCGGCGCCATGATCATCGGCGCTATCACTTATTTGTGAGTATCATATGTCAGCTTTATCACAAGCGAAGGCTATACCAGTTGCTGGCCATCATTGGCTGCCAACGTGGATAGCGACCTCGGTCATCATCAGTCACAGTAGGTTCTTCGGAACAACTCATGTTTTATGGCAATTGGCAATGGCACTGGCGCTTGAAAGGTAACAAAACTATAATGTTACAAAACGCCATTAACAACGTATCTTTTACGTGAGATAGGCTATACATTAGATTCTAATGTAGAATATAAAATGCAGTAGGTAATGTAAGTATGTAAATAGTGACCCAATCCTAAGTAGTCTGGATAACCTTAATCAAAATGCTTACTTTATCGTTTTTACCATAACACAGTTACATAGTATGTACGTGTTATTACACAACAGCATCAAACCTCTAGCTTCAATTAATTACTTTGTCGGAGTTAATGTTTTTAATTATGACTATGTTTATTCATTCTACTGTTGGTAAAATCTCTGCGTTATGTACGCCTATTCTCACCGAACAAAGACGCTACCAAACCGTTTTCCTTTAGATAAGAGTAAATACTGAATAGGTGGGTAAGATACTTATATGTTTACGCGACTTTTACTTTACGATATTTCATCATTTTGGGGAATTACCGAGCCGAGTTATCAAAGGTTAAACTTTTAACTAAGAGAGGAATCGTCGCGTCGTTATCAATATGAAGTGCGAACTACATAACATACTTACTTCAGCTATCTTCAAGCGTAGGTATATCTATCGTATTTTATTCCATAAGAAATGTTTGTATACATAAATAATACAATATACTTATATCGATGAAATTTGTAATATAATCGTTTTTGAGACAAGAAATCGATTTAGCTACCTAGTTCTCGACTCAGGAAAAACACATCGAATTTTGCTATGAAATATTAAATATTTCGTTCAACAGTTTAATATACATATAGTAATAGTTCCCTTTCTAAGCTTTATTTTTGGCTTACCAACGCCTTTTTTCATACTTCACCGTTAGATGAAAAATTACACGGATCTCCTTTGATAAACAAAAACATCTCTTTAAAAATTTCGAGTGAGTAGGTACCTATTGTACTATGTTAAATATATATTATTACGTTATTTTATTGATATCTTAAGTCTTAACTAAACCAGCTCAGGTTCATCAAAGCACCAATAAAGAGAAAGTTATTTACAAGCTGAGGTGAAAATTTGCTTTTCCAATGAAACGTCTGTGAAAGACAAGACGTAAGATTCAAGTTGAAGTCATTATTGAAGAGGTTGTTATGTTGTAGATACAGAATTTAACAAAATAATACCGATCAGTATAGCTTAAGTAATGGAAGATGCTCCTCAACGTTGCGGACTTTTAAAATTTCATCTGTGATATTGGCACTACAAAGTATAATAATAGGTACCTACTGATATATATAAAAACCTGTTATAAAGATTAGCCTCTTAAATTACGATTTATTACCCGACGATGTTCTTGTCATCATGATTAAATTAAAACAGATGCGCCCCTGACTGACATCTAATTTGCTGCAGTAGAGATGTTAAATATTTTTGTAATAATTACACTTAACAAGTTTCTATTTAATACCTATGCTTAAATTAGGTCCACTCTAAAGTAGATAATCATTTTAATGATAGTAAAATGAATTAACGATAGCGATAGCTTAACTAAATGAAAATGTTACTATTTGGTGTTATTGGTGGTGGTGGCTGATGGAATGTGGTCGATTTAACGACGGCCCGTTATTTCGACGACCATGTTTGCATGCTAAGCCGCTCATTTGAATAAAAAGTTACGTTGGAGAGAGATATCTCTTAGTGATGCATCATCTTTGTTTAGACTGTTTCCGTAATAAGACAATATTTATCGTGAATTCTTTAGCAGAAGGAATTTTCCGTATTTTTCTGATTCTTGTCGCGTTATTGCTGAGGAAACGAATTGAGACAACTTTTGCCAAAAATAGAAGCTGCACATAGTTTTTTCTGGATTGTAGTTGCATGATGCCGAACTTACCTATACAATATAAGACAATAAATTATACCTAATAGTCAATTTCAAAAATCAAAAGGGTCAAAAAATAATTATAATTACGACTCTACATCCAAATCATAACTAAGTCTATGTACATAGTCATACATTACTGTAAATGTAAACGTTTCTTATAGTAGGTAGGGTTAATTAAGACTTTCATACGAGCTCGAGCACCCATTTTAAGGATTTGCTAAGTGTTTTTCACACTGAAGTGTTAAGCTAAGCTGTATAATCAATATACAATAGCGAGTGAAACTGTGTGGTTACGGTTAGGTAAGTCTTGTAATGTCCGTATAGTGAAAACCTATAACCGAACACCGAACGTAAGAACGTTCGGTTAGGTTTTCACTGTACGGTCGGATCGTTTCATGTAAATGTGTGGCTTTATAATAATAATCCTAAACTAGATTAAGAGGGTGCATCCACGCTGAGCTCGCAACGTCGCAATTTTGGTGATTTTTTGCGATTATTTCATAGAAATTGAATGAAAGTATCAAATATCCGTCTGTAGTGCACTTCGTTTTTAGGGTATTAATGTGTCTAATGCAGTAATTCATTGTGATGGACTTTTATTTTCTTATTAAACGAGATATAGTATTTTATCGCTTTAATACGAAAATAACATTCCATCACCGTCAACCATTGCATTGGACACATTAATACACTAAAAACGAAGTGCACTACAGACAGATATTTGATACTTTCATTCAATTTCTGTGAAATAATCGCAAAAAATCACCAAAAATGCGACGTTGCGAGCTCAGCACGGATGCACCCTCTTAATGAGGCAGCTTAAGTAACACAAGGTTTACTTACTTAAGTTACTAGGACTCGGCCAAGCGATAACTTATCGTTTAAAGTTCTCCGTTAAATACCTCCGTCACAATTGTTTACGTGACTACTATTGATTCCAAGCTTACGTAGAACACAACATAGAACCTAAATATATAGGTATCCCTGTACACCAGGTAAAGAGAGGTGAGAGATTATCGCCACCTTTACATGACTAATAAATACACATTTCGAAATCAGTTTCTGTAGAACATCGTTAAGGTATGCTGCATACCTACCTAGAATAGAGTAGTTCTGTTGGAGATACCAATCAGGATCAAAATTTTGGTACATAGAGATTGTAGTTAATTCTTGGCGTTGAAATGTAGTAAAGAACACTTTATTTTTATTCTGGCCGGACCAATAAATATATGTACCTAACGAATGCATTGCTAATTAGGATATCAGTAAATGTGACGCGGTTGAATGAATCCGTCTTATTTACTGCGATTCGAGTCAGATTTATTTGTGCTTAGACACACCGCTTAGTTAGACAATGCAGTGTTTACCTTGTAATTACGATTATCGCGAGTTTTCTTAAGTATTCTTTGTTTCATTTACGTCGTCCATCGAGCCCATCGAGGGAATGAGTTAAATTCTTAGGAATCATGTTATAGGCGATGCGGCTAGCAACCCATCACTATTTTGATTCCCTTTTCCACCACGCCTACAATCATGCTAATCGTGGACTTAAGGTCTTGTTACCTTAGGCTCTGTCTACCCCGTAGGGGATGTGGACGTGATTTGTGTATGTATGTATGTATTTACGTCGTTCTTCTAGGAGTTCTAGGCTAGAACGTAACTTTTAGATGACTCGCAAGCGTACAACTTCTTTCGGCCTTGATATTTCGTAAATGTCGTAATATTTTCACGATAGGTCGCTTCTTTTTTTAACCAACTTCAAAATAAGAAGGAAGTATTAAATTCTTCGGAATCTTTTTACATTAGGTAGGTAACTACTTATTGACAAAAAAATATTGTTCACAAGTATTTCGTTTTTATATTTTTAGTTCACAAATAAGTTTGAATTAGTTTCAGTTTAAATTACCTATAAGTATAGTTCAATTGTTAACATTAATTTATCGGTGCTGTAACTTGTGGACTTACATGTTCGTAATAAAGATAGGTAGTTACTTAAGTACGTAGGTAGCAAGTATAAAGCTCCATTTACACATGCAAGAAAAAATATTACCTATTAGGTGCATTTGCACTAACGAGCAAGTGTAAGATGCCACAATGCAAGTTTATTGTCCGTAGGCACCTTCGCTTTTTTTCGCTTGTGTAAACGGGCCTTTAAGTAAAAACAAAAACTACCTATATACATATTACATGCCACGTGTAATTTCAGTCTACACTGGCGGTCACTATCCTCATTGTGAAACCGATTAACGATATAGCTTATCACAGCCATTGTTGAAGGTAACAAGCCACTAACCGATAAATCTAAACCGATCAGCTAGAAGTGACAACTGTTTAAGTTTCTGTAATAGGTACTTATCGTAATTATTGCTGCTAGGGCCGGTTTTTCAATCCCAGAAAAAGCGGGTCTAAATCAGGTGGTTAAAGACTTTCTGCATGTTCTTATGTAATGTTTGGTTCAATGACCGTATCGAAAGTATATGATTTATATTACTGAAGCCTGCGACTTTTCATTAAAATTTTGTAATAATAGGTATAATTTCAATTTCCAACGAAAAGAAAAGTATACTAAATGATCATTCGACCAAATATTATTAAAATTTTGTAATAATAGGTATAATTTCAACAAATTGTTCAATATTTAATATTCTGTCACGTAAATGGCAATGGCACCGTAGAAAAGCTTTTATTTTTATGGATTCTTAACTATCACAGAATTCAACTACTGACGAAATCGATAATGAGGCTCGTCACAAAAGTGAGAAACCTGAAAACCTCGTAATAAAGTTGATAGTTCTTTACATAATTGTTAGAATTTTATTTAATCCATTGGATGGACATTTTAACTTGAGTTTTGAGTTTTGAATAACCAGACATCGTCTAAGTCAGACCAATTTAGCGACCATTTAACAATGGGGCCGGGCCGATCTGCAGCTTGGCTATACCATGATTATCATAGCGGTGCATTAAGTGAAACGCAAAATCGATCGATATCAATCGATTAGGATGGATTATCCCATCAAATTGTATTCTGAAACTGCCTATTATTTTACGACGGCGATTGTAACTCTCGCGTTGAAAATTGTAACCATTTCAAAACGAGGTTTCGATGCAGTTTAATATATAATTATTTAAAGAAGCTTAATATGAGACTGCGCATAAAGCATCTTGATGAGCGCATAGCGTTACTCGTACTAATATCGTTTTAAAGATCGAACGAAAATGGTAAAAAAAATGTATTCCAAATATAGAGTTAAAACTACTTATTGTAGAGCTAATTCTATGTTTTGTGAATCAGTCGAAAATTTAATAATTTCGAATGGTTTATATTTTCACACGTTGGATTTCAAAAAATCGGCTCTGTGGCCCCATAAACAAACGCGCTCCTTTTTCGTTATCTATCTATACATATAATAAAGTAAATGTAAAATAAAAAACGAGTCAATTAATAAATGTTTCTATAGTATTGACGAATTCATGAAGCATGCATTTTAGTTATTTCAATTAGTTTTTATTAATCATAATATTCATAATGTATTGACCTTAATGACATTAATTTGGCATGATTTTTATTTTAACCATGATTTTATATTAGCCATGATCTTGTTTGCCAATGTATGTACTTGCGACCTATAACCTATAAGTTTTAATAACATGCGTTTATAAGACAACTGATGCCATTTCTGATTAGTATGTAAAGATAGCCTACGATTATGATATTAATTATGTAAATTTTCACAAGTCATATAGACTGAATGTATTAAGGAAAGGACCTAATTGTACTACATGTAACA
The DNA here is from genome assembly GCA_963854515.1 of Pandemis heparana. Lineage (NCBI taxonomy): Eukaryota > Metazoa > Arthropoda > Insecta > Lepidoptera > Tortricidae > Pandemis > Pandemis heparana. Next base: position 11,121,953 of record OY978013.1, on the reverse strand, counting down.
TCTTTTTGTACCATATGTTCTGTGAATAAACATTCATTCATTCATTCATTCAAAGCTGAAGAGGGTCGAAAGTCTGTACATAGAAGATATAAAAAAAAATAGGCTGGGGATACTTAGAATCGATAACAAAACACGTTCCAACAGTATTTAGAATTTTTGTCTGTTTATCTTTTTGTATTTATATTTGTGCGCGCATCACGTTAAAACGGCTGAACGGATTTTGTTGGAAATTTTACTAATCTGTTGAGAAAATCACCGACCAGGTTATAGGCTACTTTTTATCCCGGAAAATCGCGTAGCTCCCGCGGGATAGCGATGAACATGTCGAAAATCGTACCTGCCTAGAGTCGCAACGTATAATAAATACTGTTTCAGTATCATAGAGGTGCACAAAGGAGGGATTTTCAAAATTCCCACGGGATTTAATATCGCTTATTATAAAAAAAAAATACCAATTAAATGTCAGAATAGGGGTGTTAAGTGCCTGTTCAAATATGCATAGCAATATGAGACTTTTGTCAATAAATGAAGTCTACGTGGACGAAGTCGCGGGCAAAAGCTAGTTCAAAATATGTGAAGGTAGGTACTGTGGGGTTCTGTCTCTTAAAAAACTGGCTTCAGCTTTGAAAAGTCTGTCTGTTATTAGTATTCCGCGGAACAGGTCTAGTCGCATAAACCTTCACTCTCTACGCTCAAGGCTGCATACTTCCTTGCACCTTTTGTAGTGGTTAGTTCGGTAGTCCAATTCTTTAGTATCGCACTCACGTAAAACACTATACATGTATTATTGTTCAATTAACCTCTTAAACTCGTAACACAGAACTAAATATTTTCAACTTATTTATTAGCACGTAATACCTATGTATTATAATTGGTTTGTCTTAAGAAAATTGATTCAGGTCATCAGACATAAAATAAAAATAATGTACTACCTATACATAGATTTTATATATTTAATAAACAAGTAACAAGCTTATTCCGGCGAATCCCCCTCTTGGAAGAACAAAGTCTCTAGCAACAGTGGTTTAGGCTGTGCATTGTCTGTCAGTCAGTCGGTCAGTATTACGCACTATACCTGGGGTTATAGACATTTAAAACTTTTCCATAAATTGTCTCTTGTTTCTACGAGTACCAGTTGGTTAAATACCTAATGAGTCTATGAACTTGAAAATACCATGAGACTGAACTCTCCAACGAAGTTAATCGACCGTAGCTTCAACCTTTGTTACTTGGCTCGGTCCCAAACATTGCGTGGTGGATTTATTCAAATTTTGTCTTTTGCGTTTTAGCAACTTTTGCAAGTAGAATAAATTTAACGCTGTTCATTTGTCTCGTCACTTGTGCGAACAATAAACTCACAATAAAGCAAATGGTTGCGTGAGAAATGAAGAAAATATCAAAATTTGTTTTGTTTTAGTTTATTTGCGGTTTTAAACTACTCGTAATTGAATAAATAATTAAGCAACGGAAAAATCTAGTTTTTGGTGCTGGAAAGATATTATAGTTCTGATCTGGTTATAACAATGTATATATAGTGCAATGGAAAATTTAACGACCCATTTAAATAAAAATTTGCCTAGCTCACTTATTTCTACTTAGTTCTTCAAATTGACCTGTAGGCTTATTGTCTAACTCGCTCGCAATCGCCATCGTGTTCATTTTGACAGTTCTTGTATGAATGTGACAACTAGCTGATTCCGAAGCCAATTGTCAGCCCATACATGAACTGTCAAAATGAACACGATGGCGATTGCGAGCGAGTTAGACAATAAGCCTACTGGTTTCAAATCCCAAACCAAGCAAAGCTTGAACTATTTAGGTATCAGTGCTAGGCAACGGATTTTTTTTGACCACAGCATTGCATTGCAGATACGCTTCTAGCCTAATTGGCTAAGATAAAATACCTCAGATGCCAGCCATTCACACTCATTATTCTTATATGTATCTGCCTCGATCGGGGATCGAACTGATTTCAAGCTTAGTAATCTGGTTCTCTAATCTAATTATCAGGTCGTCACTAGTGTTCGCTGAACTTTATTATTAGTTTGAAACGAACTTGTTTGTGTTCAGATTCTTCATAGTGTCGTTCCTGTTCCCCCGCACGTGGTTGCTGTACTTGGCGAGCGTGCTGATCGGCGCGGGCGCCGCCGCCATCTGGACCGGCCAGGGCAACTACCTCACGCTCAACAGCGACGCCGACACCATCTCGCGCAATTCCGGTGTCTTCTGGGCCATGCTGCAATGCAGGTACGGCTTTCCACTAACAACCTATAAGTGTACCTGAGCAAGTTTTTATGTTGACTGTAGTTGTCGTCTAATTTTATAGTAGCTTTTGCACACAATCATATAAAAACACATTTTATTTATAAAATGACAGAAAATGATACAAAGCGAACTTATCTCTTCTAGTTAACCTGTAATATCTAAATCTTCTGCCAAATTTCAAGTCTGTCAAGTTTCACTGAAAGTGGATGAAATTCGATTTGCAAGATTTATCTGAAACTAACAAATAAGAATAACTTGCAATTTAAACAAAAGTTGTTACTACTGAGGCACAATTTTACAATCTCGGCCCAAACTGAAAGTTTTTGTGTTAGTGCTTGCTAGGAATACTAGAAATCGTCCATAAACATTATGCCAATCAACAATCATTTCTCTTCAGTATCCTTTGTGGACTTCGAGGTACATCTTGAGCATGACTTTGAATGCGCAGAAGTGAATTTAGCGTCTCTTTGGTATAAAAGTACATGCGCGAGCTTACCCCTTCCACGTCGTTCTCGCTCAAGAAGTTTGCCGTAAGCTGTAGTTAGCGGAAATTCATTCATTTTGAAATGGTTTAGGTGGTGCTCTAGATGTCGTCTGTAATTCGTGTTTTTTCCCTTCCAGTTTGTTCTTCGGCAACCTGTTCGTGTTTATAAAGTTCCAAGGCAAGACGCACATTGACCTGGAGACGCGCAACGTCGTGTTCGGCGTTTTAACCGCCGTCTGCGTCGTCGGGATTGTGTTTTTGCTGCTGCTGCGCCCAGCCCGCCGAGCCCCAGCCATCGAGGATGCCAAGGTGTCTTTCTAGCATAGGATTATTTTTAAAAGAATAGGCTACGTTTGATAGATGACTAAGATTACTAAAAATCTACAACTGCTTAGGGCCTATGCCTATGATCATATTCAAGCTGTACAAACTATGTAACTAGTGTACTAACTAGTGTTTAAGTGTTTAAGTGTTTATGCTCTTATATTTGTGTGTCTTGCAAAATGAATAAATGTCTTCTTTCTTTCTTTCTTTCTTTCTTTAAGTCCGAAAGATACTAACTTTTGAAAGAGTTAAAAAACACATTGATTGGCAAACTACAGAATTGATAATTCGGTGTCCTTCGAGCAGTTCTTTTTTTAATGTTCTATTTAAATTAGGTATTTCATTGTAGGTACATTACGAGTTTATCTTAATATTCAATGTTATTTTTACAGATAGAGGTAGTAAACAACGAGCCCGACAGTCCGCTGGATGCGTTCAAAGGCGCCTTGAGGTTGTTCTGCACTAGAGACATGTTGCTTCTGAGCATTACGTTCATATACACTGGTAAGGACGCCAACTGATTGCTTGCTGTTTATTGTGGTAGAAATCACAGACTTATCTACGATAGACACTTACAGGTGGCGGCACGTAAGTCTAACGTGGTGTACGCCCGCCCGCGTCCCCTGCACTCCCCCGCGATACCTTATTTTCGACTACTGCGCATCAACGGTCAACGCTAGACTTACGAGTACGTGCCGGTACTTGTACCTTAGTTATAAAATAAACCTGTTGTTTCAGGTGTTGAGCTGTCATTCTTCAGCGGTGTGTACAGCCCAAGTATTGGCTTTACTCTGGCGATGGGCGACAACGTCAAACAGTTGGTCGGCTTGTCGGGAGTCTTCATTGGTCTCGGAGAAGTACTTGGTGAGATTTTCGATTAATTTTGTGTCTGCATTTGAATGTAAGGGTTACGGTACATATGGTTGGAGAAAACTGATGTAAAACCGTACCTATACCTAGCTATATTTCTTATCTAAAAATAGGGTGAAAATTATCATAGGTACATGATTAACAAAAAAAAACTATTTGTATATCATTTTTTGGGGTAAATTACCTATTCAAGCTAAAATTAATGTAATTTAATTTGAAACCAGTAATTCGCATCTGTTGTTTGTACAACTGTTGTTTTAGGTCAGCTAGAGTAAATACTGTTTTTTAAATCAGTGAGTTACACCTTTGGTCTTATCAATACTTTTTAATGAGACGGGTCAATTTGTTGTAAATAATATAACTCTTATTTAAATAAATTTGCCGTCCACTGTACGTATGCGTCAACTGAAGTATTGTTGCTTCGCAGGTGGAGCTTTATTCGGTATCCTTGGTTCTAAAACAACGCGTTGGGGCCGCGATCCCATCGTGTTCGCCGGCTACCTGATCCACATCACCAGCTTCTTCCTAATCTTCATCAACCTGCCGAACGAGGCCCCCTTCGGCGATACAAACCAGACATCATACATAACGCCGTCGGCTCATTTGGCGATGCTGTGCAGCTTCCTGCTTGGTTTTGGAGATGCGTGCTTCAATACACAGATCTACTCGATCCTCGGCGGGAATTATGCCGATAACAGCACGTCGGCGTTTGCGCTCTTCAAGTTTACGCAGGTGCGTTGTTTTCTTTTGTTTTGTAGGTGAGCTTGTAAACGAATGCCCACCTTTTATAATGAATCGTGTTAATTTTTGCTTCCGCTATGTAATACTTATTGCTATCTGATCAAACGCTGTTTATAAGCCTGACTGAGTTACCTGCCAAACGTCGCGTACGATAGTACATATTACATTAAGAAACAGGTGCCCGATTTTTGAAAGGACATGTGTGAAAATACCACTCGAAAGTGGTGAAAAATTGTGCTGAATTTGATATACGAGTAGCTTAGAATATACTTACGGCTCCCATTAATCACGTGGTCTAGTCAAAAATTTAATTAGAGCCGTAGTTTTGAAGATATTAACAGATTTATACCACTTTCGAGTGATGTGCTTTCAAATATAGGGGCCCAGGTATATTTGGCACGAACAAAATCTAAAGTGTCATTCTATGGAACTTGCTAACTATGTAAAGTTTACTTGTAAACAAACCGCCATATTGAAATTGTCTCTGAATGATGAATTTACTAGTGATGTTTGTTTACATATATGGCAAGTTCTATAGAATGACACTTTATCTGTAAAGTGTCATTCTATAGAACTTGCTAACCATGACTTAACTATGGCTAAGTATAACTATTACTTTTTCTGTAAGTACAAATAAAAGGCACAATGCTGCGGCGAAGAGCGCAGATAATTTTCAGCGTAAGGTAATGAAAACAATTCCCAAATGGTTGCAGTCGTTGGCAGCGGCAGCGTGTTTCTTCTACTCGTCCCGCGCCCTGCTGTCGGTGCAGCTGGGCGTGCTGGCCGTGCTGGCGACGCTGGGCACAGCCGCCTTCTGCCGCGTCGAGGTGACCGCGCGCGCACGCAACCGGGCCCAGCTGCAGGACTTGGACGAAAAGACACCCGCCACGCACTCGCTCGCTGACAACACGCTCCATTACGATTGAACTATAACATCAACAAACGTGCAGGAACATAATAACGCGTAACCTGACTAAGCGTGACGTGTCAGCTCAGGCGCGCGCTATATAGGAACCGTAAAAAAAATAAAAAAAAATAAAAATGCACGCAAGGTCGTTTTCGTGGTGTCATTAGATCGCACTTCAGGCATGTCTGCTAAAGTACTGGAAAAAAGTTCATTGCTGAATAGAAGCCACTAAATAAATACTCGGGTAACTGATATTACTGTGTTACTAGACAAGATTGCCATTTGTTTGCTATTATTCAATCAATGTCAATTAAGCCACTACCTACAATAGTTGGTGATATTACTATTATTTTAGTATATCTAAGAACATTCCTCTTTTTTCGGCAAAACTGGTTTTCTATAATTTTATTGTGACGTGAACACGCAATGTCGTCGTTTTAAATTGTCATGAATCCAGTTGTTGCAGTATTAAATTCTGACTTAGCGTTTATTAGGAGATTATTCTTGTATAGGCTGAATATAAATTTAAGAGTGTATTCTTATATAGAAATAACAATATTAGCTCCATTAGATATTTCTCGATTAGTAGAATTTAACCGAACGTTTGCATTTTAACTTAATATTGACGTCTATTCTAACAATCATAATTTCACTGTGCGATGCTTTGATATTATCAAAGGTGCGATGAATTTATGAAGAAAGAGTTTTTAGGTATAATATACACTCACCGATATTTAGCGGAACACAAAAAAAGTGTAGGAAATATTTTTTTTTTCTGGCCAAGCACTAAGTAAGTATGCGTTTTGCTAACTTTTTTGTGTTCCGCTAAATATGCCGCTGAGTATATGTAGAATTCGTTAAACGAATCACGCGTAAGGCAAGTTCACAAGACAGGTGATACTTTTTGGCGCGATTGTGCCTTTATTATTTACGCCTCGCAAAGTAGGTAAAATGTTATCTTATTTTAGTTAACCTAAGTTATTCGAATTTAATTCCAAAATTTATATTTTATATAATCGATTTAAGTATAAATTTATTTCATGTAGGTATACAATAGTATGAAGCTTTTATTAACTTAAAAATTACCTAAGGTTAGCCCTCAAATTCATAAATTGTAGGTAGGATAACATCAACTGAGGAATGAAAGAACATAAATTAATTCTCTATACTGGGCCCATTGTTATGGAATCAAGTTTATTTCACTCTTATTTTTTCTTTATCTAAAAAACTAGCGCCTACGCCAAATCTTGGGATTAGGTTGTCAAAGCGGACCCCAGGCTCACTGAGCCGTGGCAAATGCCGGGACAAACGCTAGAAAGATAATAATGTTTTTTCTTTATGTAGGTACTACTTTCATTTTAATTTTATACTTTTCTTTTTGTATCTTCTTTCATTTATTATGTCCTGTAATCTGTATACTTTTATGTTTTGTTGTACTGCTGTACAATAGCTACGGAGTTTACATGCTTTCGCTCAATTATAACAAAACTCAGTACTTACAGCGAGTTTTTTTTACTATAACCTGTCTGTGAAAAATGTTTTACATCAATTTAATCCATCCATTCACATGATTCATGAAGTTTTTATAAGACTTATAATAATTATATTTGTAATGAAGGTAACCAAATTCTTTATTGTGCTAAGGGACAGTAAATTATAAATACATTTTTGTAATTTAGATTCCCTTAGGACAACATTGTTTTTTATTGCTGGAGGATACAAGTTGTAGGGAACATAAAAATATGCGGCATATCCTTATGTTTCGATAGTTTAGTAGTAACAAAAGGTGCTTTGAAGTATTAACGAAAATAATACTGTAAATATATGATATTTTTGTAAATAAAGATTTGGAAAAAAATGTTACATAATCATGAATTATTAAAATCAATAGTTTTTTTTCAAAAACCTTCCCTTCAGCTTATTTGACACTAAAGAATAAAACTGTAAGTTTATTTTATGCTATTAAAATGTAAAAGTCTATGACAATAACCTATGGTTTGTAAAAAAAATATCAACTAAGTATTTAGATTTGGAAAAAAATGTTACATAATCATGAATTATTAAAATCAATAGTTTTTTTTCAAAAACCTTCCCTTCAGCTTATTTGACACGAAAGAATAAAACTGTAAGTTTATTTTATGCTATTAAAATGTAAAAGTCTATGACAATAACCTATGGTTTGTAAAAAAAATATCAACTAAGTAGAAATAACATGAATAATTGCTCTATACCTAAGCATTCCATACATTGGCATTTTAACTATCAGTGTTCAAAGAATATATAATTATATCACATTCCTTGCATATTCATGTTTTACTTACCTTTAAGTGTTTATTGTCAAAAAATATTTTTCCAGAAAATACGTATAATATTATACATATAAATTACAAACTACATACTTATAATAATAAGATTTATTAACATAAAAAAGGATAAACTACGAAACAGATTGGCAGCACAGCTTTCGTCAGGTGAAAACGAAATTGGTAATATCTAGTCAAATATCTTTTCCTTGGCCCTCCTCTGTATTGATATTTTTAATAAATAAGAAATTATTATAATGTATTGTTTGTAACTAATACAATAAACTTTATTTTAGTTGAGTTTTTTTCTCTAACCTGTGACTGTGATTCATTTTCAGACTAGTTTATTATTGAAGAAATTAGAAAACACTATGAAAAATGTTTAAACATCGATTCAATCCATTCAATAGTTGATCTAGCTGGTCTAGTAAAGAAAGAAAGAAGACAAATATTAATTTTGCAAGACACAAATATAAAAGCATACACACAATTTTATAGAAAAGAAACTCCAAAAAAACGCAGACATGAAAATTAGATCATTATGTTGTGTGTGTCTCCGCAAAAGTGAAACAGTCGCTGGCTCAGCATTACGCTGAGGTGTTAGACACCTGCAGCCTGATTTTCAGCCAGAACCGTCTACTAACTAAATAACTTTTCCTTGGCCCTCTTCTGTATTGATATTTTTTATAAATAAGAAATATACCTATCGCAAACCCTTCTATTTCCCGCCGTTCTACTCGCCGGCGCCGTCCGCCCGGCCGATATTTAAATTAGGCGCGAAGAACGCACCGAGAATTTTGATATATTTTTGTATATTACGTAAGCTATAATCAGTCACCACTTTTATTAGCTACTAGCTTTTGCCCGCGACTTCGTCCTCGTAGACTTCATTTATTGACAAAAGTCACATATTGCTATGAATATTTGAACGGGCACTTAACATTTTAAACGACGATAACTTTTTCTGCTGACCTTAGATTTCAATATAAAGCCCTGAGTTGCCCTGATATAAGGTGAAAACCGCATTAAAATCCGTTGCGTAGGTAGTTCTGGAGATTAGCGAACACATATATACATACAGACAAACAAAAATTATAAAATCTACTTTTTTGTGTTTTATTCCTCTCCCCTAATCGTTAGCACTCTATTTTTGATGAATTTATTTAATGTACACACAAACTTTCTACTGATTTTATTATGTGTATAGAATAGATGAGTGGATGTAGGGATATAGCATAAAATCGAACACATTTGTGAGAAACAAAATTACTATATTCTATTAAAAACTACAATACAACAACCTAGAAACTATTTACTGCTGTCTGTTTCTCCTAATTTGAAGTCCATCGGCTTGTCGTACCCCATCATTTTAGCATAGTGCGTGGGGTCACTGAAGTGCCGGGCCTCCACAAACAGAGGCTTGCCTTTTGCCACCATCGTAGTGAACATGCCAGGGATGTCTGGAACTACAACATCTTCTGGTTTAAATTCATGCTGCAACAAAGAAATAATCCTTTTATATGGTAATGTGATACTGTTAGCTTTTCAGCTATGGTTACCACCAGATTTTAGAGTAGACCAAATGTCAACTAGTATCTTAGGACTATACCCTGCTATTTTTTTTTATACACTTTTAGATCATTTATTCAGCAACAATATACAATATACAATCAACAGTTTCAAATCCATTACAAATAAAAATACAAAAAAAAAAAACATATCCGCACTAAGCTTCATCAAAATAAACAAGCCCTGCTATTGGAAGTGCAATTTTGTAACTGGATGTTTCTAAGGATGGGTAAAAATAATTTTGAATTTGAAATATGTATTGTTAGAAACATAGCCCAATAAGTGGTAAACAAGTGACGTCACGTAAATGTTTTTTTAAATACCCGCCTCTTGCAGCACAGGGCCTCTTTTTCTCTCGACCGTCGGCCTGGAAGAATCTTCTTTGTCTCTGTGTTTTGTGAGCTACAAGCTGCTTCTTCATTTTATTATTGCGTAATTCTGCGTGAATTGTGTACTTCATCATGCTTCAATATCGGATAGATTCAAGAGGAAGGTTTGTGTTGGTGTGTTCTATACAGACAAAGTTGCGAGCAGAAGGTAGTACATAAATATTTTTACCCATCCCAAGAAACATTCAGCTACCAAATTGCACCTCTGACAGCACTCTTCTTAGAATCTTGAAGGAGTTATCATTATCCAATGAGATTTAAAATTAACAGTAAACAAGAATAATGTAAATCTTAACTCCGTAAACCACCATTTTTTGCGAAATAGGTACCTGTTTCTCGGCAATAAAGAAGTTGTAAGTGATTGCTTTATAAGTTTTGTTCGCAGCATCATATTTGATTTCTGTTACATATTTCTTGGTAATTTGGTGTAGCAGTATCGGGGTTACGAACGTGAAGAACCCGACCACGGAGCACATTGCGACGAGGAGTGACGTGCTCCCTATGGTCGCGGCTTCATTGATTATGATCGGTTGAGCAACCAATCCAGCAACACTTGAACTTAAAGAAAATACCTTCACTGCTTTAATTTGGGGTGTTAAAGTACCATAATAAATGCGTTCCGTCTCATTGTCTTCTTTTGATTTACTGGCAAAATTACGGGCTCCTTTAACATCGCAGAAACCGATGCATTTTAGGTGAGACGAAATTTCTTTTTGCAGTGTAGCCAGAGATCTAGTTTGCGCAAACGTAGTTTGGAAACAGAGTCGAAACATGTTTGCTGAATATAAACTACACCCGTAATATAAAATATTAAACAGTATAACCAAATAACATTCCCATTAGGGTTATTTTTTCCAAAGACCAATGCACAATGCGACTTTCTGTCTTGAGTCCAACCGAGCGCCGATGCCGATTGTCATATCAAATGTCAGTGTCAGACAATCAGCTGTCGCTGTCACGAGTGTCGCAGTGACATTGCATACTCGTATTTTTCTGCCAAGCAGTCCATGTCCATACAGCTGCTGAGGTCCTGGTGAAAAAGAATTCAACTCTGAAATAAATGACAAAGTATTTTCATCTGTAGGTTAAAGAATATAAAGTCTAAAATATCTTTGTAGAAAACTCAGAATTATTCCCCTCTTCACCAGGACCCTTATATTTATTTTCCTGCTCAAAAGCAATAAAACAGATTTTTCTCAAAAATGTCTGTTAAAGTCGTCATTGTTAACTACATATCAGAACAGGAAGTTAATTGTTGCCGGTCAGTCCAAAATTAAAAAAATACATTACTGTAGCGCTAAACTCTCCTCCAGTAATGTTGCATACAAATTCCATTGAGTGTCTAGCATGGACGTAATACAATCAATCAATCAATCAATCAATTCTTTATTGCAACCATGGTATTTACAAGATGTTCTTATTTACTAGCCAGTACATACATGGACCCTACTAGGGCGTAGCAAAACTTAAAACTAAATCTAATAATAAGTAACATTATATAATCTATAGAAGTACCCTAATATATTTTAAAAACCAACAGAACACATCATAACTCTTATAATAAATTAATTATCACTTTTTGTTTTTATTATTTAGATATATAGTATGTAGGGGAGAGTGGGTAGGATTCGTACACATTTTTTTGTAAGCCACATAAAAAAAAAACTGTTTACAATTTCATGATAAATTCAATGCTGCTATATACCTCACTTATCTAGCTTTAATAATAAATAAGTGTCTTTTGGATATTAAGCAGCATGGCGATGATACGGTGATTTTTCTCAAAAATGGGAAACGTACGAAACTGCCCCACGCGTGGGGTAGTTTCGTACATGCTGTAGGGTACATTCGTACATAGTAGGGAACCTTCGTACAATCAAAGAAAAAACCATTTATTCAATGTAATATTATCATTTCTTGAGGTCAAATTTAACACTAAATCAGCCATTATGTGGTAACAATTAACGATTATTATTTTTTAAGTACTTGAGTACTAATAATAACTACTTATTTGTAGTAACAAAAAACTCGTGATTAATTTTTCTCTTATTAATAGATAAATAATTAATCAACATTATAAATTGTACCGTTACAGTAACAAGTCTTAGTTTTAGGTAATAATAGATGCAACCGACATTAATAATAATAATAATATAGCCCTTTTATTTCAAATTCGCTAAAATTTCAGTAAAATATAGTCTTTTTTTTATTTATTTTTTTATAAATTACTTATCGCTTAATTCGGCGTGCCTTGTGGCATAGGCCTCCTCCGTTTATTGGAGGGTTTGGGCTATATAGTTCCCTACGCGAGCCCAGTGCGACATTATATACAGGGTTTATCAGATACCCCTTAACAATAATCAACTGGGGTATATAACCATAGCAACAGAAGCTAAAAAAATATTTTTAAATAAATTGGAGTATTTTTTTTTATATTTTCTATAGGAATGGTAGTATTAACTGTAATAATTCCTATAGAAAACAAAAAAAAATTGACTCCAATTTTTTTTAGCTTCTATAGCTATGGTTATATGGTGGTTACTCAACTAGGGTTAGTTGATTATTGTTAGGGGCTATCTGATACACCTGTATATCCGACATATACGCTTAGGGCCATATTCAGCGGAACACGCAGGGTCAATAAGAGAGTTATAGTTAGTTGGTTAGTTAGTTATAAGAGGTAAACGAAGATGCAAGTCAGCTATAGAAGATAATATCTTTTATCGCTGACTTGCATCTTCGTTTACCTCTTCCGATCTTGTCCCTTTTTTACATATACCTACTCGCGGCCTAATGGTTCTGAAATAATAATAATAATATTCATGGAATAAGATCTTTTTAGTTACGCAGTTCAAAGTGGGGAGCATTCGTACTGTACGAATCTGCCCCACTGACAACTGTACGAAGGTAACCCAACCCAACAAATTAACAAATAAATTTGAAATAAAATTAACCGTTCTAGATATCCCAAAATGGCTGTTTACATATAAAACCTCGATATCAAATCATAAACTATATTGATCAGTTTATCTAATTCAAGCAAAACTTATAAGATTTAAACGTGTTTCAAGGTGAATACAAAATCAGTTTTCCTAGAGCGAAAACATGAATGAACTTGTCGTGTCGAAGCTGGCGGCCGCACTTTTGCGCCGCCCCGCGGGTAGCGTATGCGCATGAGTGGGAGTGACCCACACAAACGTGAACACGCCACTGTATTCAATAGCGGAGATATCACCACTGTACGAATGCTCCCGGTGTACGAATCCTACCCACTCTCCCCTATTTAGAATATTTAAATATTTTCTTTCTTACTCCATAAACTCCCGTAAGGAATACGGACACTTGTCTATGAGATAGGTTTTAAGTTTATTTACAAATGTTGTGTACGTTTCTTCCTGCGATATACACTTGGGAATTTTGTTAAAAATTCTTATAGTCATCGCGTGTGGGCCTTTGTTTGTCATTTGTAATTTAGCAGGAGCGGCCATAACTAGTCTATGTCTGTGGCGTAAAATATGTGTTTCTTTGTAGATATTTTTAGATATAGTACTATATAGGCCTTTGTGTTTACGAACAAATTTACAGGTTTCCAGAATGTATATAGAAGTCACAGTTAATATTTTTAGTTTCACAAAATAGGGTTTACAGCTTTCATATTTTTTTATATTAGTGAGTACTCTTATACATCTCTTCTGCAGCAGAAATAGATCATCGATATTGACACTATTGCCCCAAAGTATTATCCCGTATTGGAGCCATGCTTGAGCAAAAGCATGATAAGCGCAGATTGCGGTCTTTAAGTCTGTATTTATCTTAATTTGTCTAAGTGCATAAGCAAATCTAGATAATTTCATAGCAATTTTTTCAATATGAGATTTCCAGTTAATGTGTTCGTCTATGTTTAAACCGAGTAGAGTGCAGTGGTTTGTGAATTCAATTTTGTTTTTTTGGTAGGTATAGTCAACTATTAAAGGTAATCTCTGATGGGGTCTGAATTGGATCATGTTAGTTTTTTGCAAATTTACTTTAAGATTATGATCTACTAACCAAGAACCGACTGTATTTAAAATTGTGTCCATAGTTTTAGTAAAATCACTACCGTTCTCGCTGGTGAATATAATAGAGATATCATCCGCATAAAGAAGCGATTTAACATTGATTGCACTTAGTTCTTTTGGCAGGTCGTTAATATAAATTATGAATAAGATACAGCCTAATACACTTCCTTGCGGAATGGAGCAAGCAGTGTGTGTTAAGCTGGAGCGTACTTTTGATATTGTTTTACTTTTATCATCGAAAAATTCAATTTCAACTATCTGTTTGCGATTTTTGAGGTAGGACGTAAACCATTTGTGCGCAACGCCACGAATACCTATTCCGTAGAGTTTATCTAAAAGAATGTCATGTTGAATTCGATCATACGCTTTGCTCATATCTAGAAGTAATCCAAAAACATGTTTTTTATTTTCCACTAATCCAAGTACTTCATTGATAAATTTATAAACTGTTAGAGTTGTGGACCTTTGCTTTCTAAAACCATATTGTTGTTCATCAAATATATCAAATTTATTACAGAAGGAAGTTAAACGTTGTGCCATTACCGATTCAAATATCTTTGAAAATGTGCTAAGCAAAGCGATAGGGCGATGATGTTCGGGATTTGTCAAGTCTCCTTTTTTTGGAATCGGTTTTATGAGTGCAGTTTTTAACTTTTCAGGGAATATTCCAGAGTGGAATGATTGGTTAATTAGGTCTGTAAGAGGAACAGTAAGCTCTTCAGCACATTTTTTTACAAGTAGGTATAGGAGGGATTTCGTCGATTCCATAACTGGTTTTATTTTTTAACTGTTGTATGCATTTATACGTGTCCTGGGGGTCGATAGGTGATAGGAAAAATGTATTTATAGTAGGATTTACCACGGGCCGGCCTTGCGGATTGCTGCTAGATTTATTCAATCCCACTGACGCAAAAAAAGTGTTAAAAGTGTTGGTAACTAACAGCGGGTCATTTGTTACAGCGCCGTTTATATTTAGGCTCAAATTTTCTCGTTTTTTAACTTTAGTTTTACCTGTGTGCTCACTTACAATTTGCCAAATTGTTCTTATTTTATTATTTGATTTTTTGATTTTATTTATATTTACTTTTTTTTTTGAAATGCTTACGGATCTTTTTAGGATTTTATCATATGTTTTTAAGTGTGTTTTTAGTACTGGGTCACTGGTTTGGTTTACTAAAACTCTAAGTTGACGTTTGTGTTTACATGACAATTTTATTCCCTGGCTTAACCATAGTCTTTTTGTTTTGGATTTTAATTTAAAACGTGTTTCAGGGATACAATGATCGAGAGTATTTTGTATTTCAACATGAAATCTATCAAAATTTTCATCAACCGTGTGATATGGTACGATTATAGATGTCCAGTCAAGTTTTTGCAACTCTTTTTTGAAAGTTTCTAAGTTTTTTTCTGTGTAGCGCCTTTTAAAACAAGAATAGTGGCTTCGCTGGGCCTTTACTATATCATATATGTTTTGGGTTGTAACTAGGACTCCTTTGTGGTCTGACAACCCAAGTTCTACGACTTCAACATCAAGTTCGTTATTATTAAAATTGGTAAATAAGATGTCTAGACATGTTTCTGAATTTGGTGTGACTCTAGTAGGTTTTTGTACATGCTGATAAAAATTGCTATTTCTAAAAAGGTTTAACAAGTCTCGAGAATGTGTTGTTGTCAACAATAAACGGGACTGAGCACTCGCAGCTGAAAAACGAGCAGAGCGAGATAGTTTGCAGGGTGTGTCCCTTTCTAACAGGGTGACAATAAGATTTTTGCTATGTGGGACAAAATTCGATCCTGCAATCATTCAGCTAATTGTTTATTATGAACACTGAAGTTTTTCATTGGCTATGGAAATAAATCCTACTAGTCCTACTAATCCTTCCTACTTTACTACTAATATTATAAATGCTAAAGTTTGCGAAACTATACTTGTTCTGTTCTTTTACCGCAGAAAGAAGAAGAGAAAAAGCAAAGTTTAACTTTCACACTCAGAAACTCCAGTTAACATATCATAAATTTAATAAAAAGGTAAAAACCAACTAAAAAAATTATGTTCAGCAGTAAGGAGACACAATACACGAATTCATGGGCAACATAGTTGTTAGAAGGGTTACCACTAGAAATAAAAAGCAGACTAGACAAAAATATATATTTTATTATTTATTTAATACAACGAAATTAATGAATTTATAGTACGCTAACTTAAAACTGTTAAAATAACATGAAAATAATATTTAAATGGTGTTTCAACGGAGTTTTTTTAAGCCAAACCTTTTGATCAAAAGCATTATTTTAGGCGGGCAAGATGAAAGAACGAGACACACTCCTCCCTTCTCGCTATCCCTCTCGGCGCAGATTAGCCTCTGTGTACGGCGCAACACAAAAAGATACTTTCTCCCATTGTAACATGGTTCATTTTCGTAAATACAAATTTTCAGAGTACTCAGTCCTGTTTATTGTATTACGTCCATGGTGTTCTAGTTATTAACTTTTTAAAAATGCAAATCACGATTTAAAATAAAGGCACAAGAATTAAAACACCAAATTAAAAAAAAAAGCTACTACGTGAACGTGTTTATCTGTGTCTGAAATAGCTTACGTTTAGGTGTTTTGGGTAGAAAAATACTCTCTTCAAATGCCATTGATAGAAAAAGGCGGCAAAGCAAAATAATTAATTTTCTTCTCTTCTTTAGATGCCTCTCCGGGGTGCGAGTCGGGTTACCTTCGCGTGTGGTCAAGAGCTGCGGTTCGTTTTTGGATCCGTCCGAGGGGAAGAGCAGTGCTTGGTCCGGTGCACCCTGGGCTTCGGTTAATAATTTCCTGGCGGTCTCCGTGGGATATCATTGTCCGTTGGCTAAGAGCCCGACAGGGGGGGAGGGGGTCGTTTGACCGTGTTCTACCGTACAACGTTGCCGACATTTTTGTCACAAGATTTTGGAATACTGTATTTTTTACTTTGACATTGGCGAAATCATCGCACTGATCGATGGGGCCATATTAATAAAAGAAGAAGAAGATGCCTCTCCGACTAGCGAAGGTTGGCAGTCAGTTCCGGATATTTCTCCCTGTCTCTCGCGAGACGAAATAGATGGGCAGCACTGAGCACCCGCGATGCCGGTCCACTCCCGAAGATTCCTCAGCCAAGACTTCTTTCGTTGGCCTACGTGTCTTTTACCAGCGACTTTGCCCATCATAATGAGCTGCAGAAGACAGACGACAGAAAATAATTAATAATTTATGTCAATTTTTACATTTTCATTTATTTTTGTTGTTGCTTTCTTTTCGATTTTTTAAAAAAACACTATACTTGCCTCGGCCAGAATAGCATTGCTGGCTTCGTATTATTATACTTCCTGGCCTAGACAGTAATGTGGGAACTATTTTTTATAATTTTTGATCGAACTTCCAAACCGAACATAAAAGTAAAATTTACGCACGGCGCTAAAAAGGCGGGCGATCTGGCAACTTTAATTAAATAGAGGTAGAGTAATTTTATTAAAATATGATACTTTTATTGGCTGCTTTTATTCCGATTTAAAAGGGCTTATAAGTTATAAATTAAAATGGATTTTACGTTTAAATAAGTATTAAGTCACTATACTATTATTACTAGCGTAGGTAGCTGGTTTGAGTTTAAGTTTATTAAGTTTTGTATTGCGACAAAATCATGCTCTTGAGGCGTTTTGTGGTGCAAGAAAAAAAACGAACAGTAGGTATAATATTTGAGCATTCTATGTAAAATTATAAAATAAGTTTATTTTTAATAGATTTATCTGTATTTCATCTTCTGGAGCGATAAAAGTACCGTGAGTAAAATAAAACAATGAATAGGTAGGAACTTATTTTATTTTTTATAGGTTAGGTATAGGAATATTTATTTAAGTATTTATTTATATGGAAAGGTAAACTTAGATAAGTTTATAATTGTAAGACATTCCATGCTTTGTGGGGCAGTTGTCTTCGTCGTAGCAGAAGCCTGTTTCTGTGTCCAGGACCATAGAATCTGGGCAGTCGCAGCGGGAGAAGCCACAGACTGTGCCCACGAGGGTCAGCTCCGGGTTTTCACAGGTCCTTTGCGCCGGCCAGTACGTTTGGGAGCAGTTGCTTTTCCGTTCGCGCAGCCAGTCGGGACACGAGTCGACGCCTGCGGAAAAAAAACAATTAGGTAGGTAGGTATGTACTTACTGTAAGAAGATTTTTTTTACATAAAATAGGCATACGTTTGACTTCAATATCGCTTGATGGAAGTTGAGTTTGTATGTACAAAAGTTTGTATACTATACAAACCAAGTTACTGGCATGTAATGCTGCTATGTTAATTTGATTTAAGAATTTAATATTAATCGAAAGAAACAAGTGTTTCTTTGCGTGTGGCATTACCTGACCAGCCGCCTGTGAGCGCTGTCATGCTGATACATTGTATCTAACTAAATCTTAAAGCGTTTTAAAAAAATATATAACAATTATTAAGTACAGTCATTTTTAATTAATGATTACGCCATACGAGCGTAAGGTCCTCGTCTCGCTAAAATCCAGCAAGTATAGCTCTAGTTGTGGTAGTGCTTTCCATCTGAGTTACAACCCTTTTACATGGTGGAGGTGCGGGGTAGACTAAGCATTTTTTTTTTTCTCAACATTGTTGCGTTTGACTGTGTACGAGTTTTTTTTCATGGTCAATCATTTTAATAACAATGACATGTGTGCTGCATTTCAAATTTAAATTCGAAAAGAGGTCTTCGAATGAATGTCAAAGTAGACATTCAGGTACAAACATTGTAAATATCCAAATAAATCTATTCCTATTATATGTCTAAAGTGAGTGCTTTCCATCTGAGTTAGGTACAACCCTTTTACAGTACCCAGTTAAAAGTAATAGGTACCGAGTAGTATGATGGTAATAGCAATCCGAAAAAAAAAATCACTACACAAGGACTATAACAAAGTCCTCTGCCACGTCGGTCTGTCTTTTCGCGATCAACTCAAAACCACTGAATGGAAATCCAAAACCGGAAATGAAAAACTACTGTTTTATTCAAGCATCCTGGGTCAATAATGTAAAAAATACGTAGCAAGTGGCGTCCTCATTTAATTTCTATTTTTATTGACAAATTAAGCTTTTAAGCAAATGTTCGTACCACACGAGAATATCAAATGTTCGATTAAATACTAACAAACATTGGAAGTAAGGCTATTAGTCAACTAAGCGACTCTTACATTTATTATTGTGCCATAGGCAGGTAGTCACGGTCGATTTATTATAAGCCCACACAATCCCGAAGAACAGCACCAGAACTAGACCCGTACACTTTGACATGTTGAGAGTTAACTGCGTTTTAGAACTGGCCATCCTCATTTATACCAAGGGGATGATTGTTTACAGTGCCTTGTTTACAACGGTTGGTCACAACAATAGTGACATGTATCAACACTTTAAAGTCCACAGTGAGGACGAATAAAACAATATAAACAATAAACAATGCGAAAAGAGCTGAATGCAGGAATGATACCTAATTGTTGAAATAACAAAAACAGCAATAGATGGCCAATATGATTTTCAGTTTCAGCCATGTTGCCATTGCTATGGCGGCAGTCACGAAAATTTAAGTCCTTTGTCTATCTAGTGATTGCAATTTTTTTTTTTTTTTTTTAAATCTCATTTATTTTATAAGCCATACATCGTATGATTAAGTCGGCTTAAAAATAATAACAATGTTACTTAAACATTAGGTGTTACTTAAGCACATTAGGGATTATTTCTTAAGGAGTATCTTTATAATATTCAAATCTAAGGTTCAATGAGTGTGCGATGAAACTTAAAAATATATCACTATGCTCGGTAGTGAACCCTGAGCTTAAGATTTGGTGGAAAAAGAAGAAGAGATCTCCCACAGAGCATCGAGTTTCTTTTAAGAGGTCCAGCCTAGGTTGTTCGTTGATTTTACACTCGAGAACTAAGTGGAGGAGGTCCTCCTCTCTCTCACATCGTGTACAGTTTGGATCGTCTCTTTTTTTCATTATAAAGTTGAATTTATTGAGTGGGATGTGGTAAGTTCGGGTTCGGAAGCATATTACCAGTTTTTTTCTGCTCAGGTTTCGTGAGGTAAACCAAGGTACGCGTGGTGGTTCGTCTACAATGGTCCTGTACCAGATGCCCTTGATTTGGGAGCACTCATTGAAATAGGCCTTAAACTTAGCGTAATTGTTAGCTTTCACTTTTGGAAGATGATCCGTGTAGTGCGGTACCGTGTCGAGGGGTATACCGTTCCGTAGGGCCTCGGATGCAAGCGAGTCTGCTACCTCGTTACCCCTGAGGCCCACATGTGAAGGAATCCATTGTAAACGAACTTCAACCCCGTTACGTATCAGTCCATGGATACATTTAATAATGAGGTAAGCTTCGTATCTACCGACACTACCGCCTTTAGCACTTCCCAATAAGTGTTGTAGACTACTCTTCGAATCTGTAAAGATTACAATTTTATGGTATGGTGTCGATTCTATGTAATGTACCGCTTCTTTAATTGCTATCAGCTCGACTCCCATTATGGGTATACATGGATTTTCAATAAGAAATTTGGCCCCAAGCCCCGCAGCCATATCGTAAAAAGCGCAACTAGAAACGTGTCTTGTTTTGGACCCGTCTGTGTAAATTTGAACGTAATCTAAGAACTGCGCGTCAATCATTTCTTCGCTACGTAGTCTAAGATCATGATTGAGCAGTCGAGCTTTAGGTTCATTAATAGTGTTAACTTTGTATATTATGATTTTATCCCAGGGTAGTGCCTTGATGGCATAGGAAAGCGAAAATTGGGGCAAAATCTCAAATTTTGACATAGGTAGGTTGGAGTACTTCCTGAAACTTTCAAGCAAAAGTGGAAGTTGGTTTTTGCGCCAATATCTTGCGCCCGAATTTATTATGTTGTCTAAAGCTTCTAATTGGTTTTTCAGATAATCAAAAGTTCTAGAAGAAAGCTTCAGGAAGTATTTTTCGCTTAAATATATTCTTCTAAGATTTAAAGGGAGAATACAAAGTTCACTTTCCATTGCGAAAATTGGGGTGTCCCGAATAAAACTTCCGCAGAGGCGAAGACATTGGTTTTGAATTAGGTACGTCCAACCTTTGGAGTAGCCTAGAGTTGGCGTTACCGTAAATGACACATCCGTAATCGAGTCGAGATCGAACCAGTGCTAAATAAAGTCTTCTTAAGTGAATTGGATGGACACCCCACTTTGAACTACTTATGGAACTAAGGATATTAATGTACGCAGTACATTTTTGCGCTGTTTCTAAAACATGTCGAGTCCAATTCAAGCGACTGTCCACCCAAACACCCAAAAATCTTACACAATTTATAACCTCAATATCCATGTTATTTATTCGTATACTAATGGCAGGCACCTTATATTTTCTAGTAAAAATGCAGAGTTTAGTCTTTGAGAGAGATATTTCTAAACCAATTTCCTCTAACATTGATATAAATGTGTTAAGACTTGATTGAATGGTACGAGCGCAAACATCAATACTTTGGTTAATACAGTACAAAGCGAAGTCGTCGGCATATTGTGAGACCTTAACTGTCTTAACGAGTGTATTACATAACTTAATTGTAACTATATTAAATAGAATAGGTGACATTGGGTCCCCTTGAGCTAAACCCTGTCTGCTCATTCTTGTTATTTCCCTACCGTCCCGTAACCTATATATCAAAAATCTTTCTTTTAAATATTCCCTAATATATCTACACAGAAGTGGATCCACATCAAATTCAAGTAAAGAGGTTATAAGAGGTTCAATTGCCACATTGTTATAAGCGTTACTGATGTCTCCGTAAGCACACAAAACGTATTCTTTGTTTATAAACGCAGTTTCTGTATCTACAATAAACCTGCAAAGATTATCTTGACAAGAGAGTCCACGACGGAAATCTAAAGTACTATGATTAAATAATTTGTTGCTTTCAAAATGAAATTCAAGGCGACGAGTTATCATTAAATTAAAGGTCTTACAGAGGCAGTTAATGAGTGAGATGGGGCGATGTTTAAGAGTATCAGTGTTTCTTTTTGGTATAGCAATGAGTTTGATCCTACGCCACTGCTCTGGTAACTCACCTTTTTTATAGATTGTATTAAATACGTGCAAGAGATATTCCTTTGCATTATCCGGTAAGTGGTTAATCATAGAATAAGTGATAGAATCTAAACCAGCGGAGGTATCTACTCTTTTAAGAATCAAGTTTAGTTCTGGGAGTGTAAAAAAGTGTGGGCTAAAATCATTAGTATTAAAAACTAGAGGCTGGATGGAAACGCTATCAGGAGTGAGTTCTTTTACAAAGGAAACTGCGGTACTTTCTGGTAAGTAGTCTTTAGGACTTCGGTAACCTTTAAGCCACCTGAGCTTCCTCCAAACCTCACTGCTGGGTGTATTACAGTCTATGCTTTCGCAGAACTGTTGCCAGGAATTCCTTTTTGCGAGTTTTATTAGTTTTCGAGCTATAATTACTTTCTCTCTGTAGATTAAGTAATTTTCAACCGTGCGTGATTTCCTAAAGTTCCTAAGAGACAATCTTCTCTCTGCTACCGCCTTCGATAAGTCTGGATTCCACCAAGGTTTTGGTTTAAATCTATTAGGGTTATTACCGATTTTAATATAAGGAATATTTTTGTTGGCACTTTCTTCAATTATCTCTATGAATTTGTCGTAGCTACTCTGTACGTTGTCTCCGAAAAATAAACCCTCGCATGCAGATTCAATGTGTTGGGTATATTCCACCCAGTTGGCCTTTTTGATGTTTCTTTTTAATTCGGGACTATTTTGGTTGCTGTCTAACGTTTTTATTGAAATAATAAGGTGGTCACTGCCAAAAGATTCGTTAGTGACATTCCAATTAAAGTCGAGAGAGAGATCAGCACTACAGAATGAGATGTCAGGTGATGTGCACACTGTATTATCATTAAGCTTAGCGCAACGGGTAAAGTCGCCATTGTTAAGAAAGACGTAATTATGTTCCGAGCTAGTGTCTGATAAAAGCCTACCCCGTGTGTCGGTTGTGTACGACCAAGCCGCGTGATGAGCATTGAAGTCTCCAACTATTAATGTTTTTTCAGAGAAGTGGCTAAAAAGCTCCTGGTAGTCCCTAACGCTTACAGTGACATTTGAGGGAGAGTATATGCCTATGACATGTTGAAGTTTATTGCTATTTAAGACTTCAAGGCACAGAACGTCAATGTTGTCATAATTTCTAGGAAGTGGTTTGAGAATACAATGTATGGATTGGTGAACTAGGATAGCTAAACCTCCGTATCCATCTGCTCGATCCTTTCTAAAGACAGAGTAACCTGTTAAATAAATTTGTTTTTCATGTTCTAGCCAAGTTTCAGAAAGAATGCATATGTGTACTTTTTCATTATGTAAATATGAATCCAATTCACTTAATTTTGGGAGTAAGCTTTGACAATTCCATTGAATTATGTTAAGCTTGAACCTTGTAGTCAAGTCCATCAAATAATACTAACAGAGAAAAAAAAAAAAGAAAAAAAGAAAAAAGAAAAAAAAGAAGAAAGAAAAAGGAAAAAACAAAAAAACAAGAAATTGATTTAGTACCTAAAAGTAACTTACTTAGTTGTTCGTTTTACAATTTGCCTGCCGAGATAAGAGCTTCAGTTTACTTACAATGCGTGAGAGTCTGTTCTTAACACTACGATGCGAAATATTAGGTATCAAGTCAGTAAACATTTCAACTAGTGCATCAGTTTCTTCTGTGTAGCTGTAAGTGATTTCCGATATGTCCTTAACTCCATATGTGTCCGAGAGATATTTTTGTACTTGTTTTCCAGATAGTGGGTACGACAAAGACAATATAACCACTAGACTACTCATGCGGGGGGAATCCGTACCGCCAAACATTAGCTCCGACAGAGCTAATGCAGGCTCGCCCCGCTCAAATGTTCGTTAGTTCAAATTCAGTACTACGCTAGGAACGATCTCTGGAAATAATTAAAAAAATGTATAAATATGCTGTTCTGCGCCATCAAGTGGTGTGGTAAAAATAGTAAAACATCCAACTATTCCACGGATGGTGTTATATTCCACAGGTATGTACATTTTCATTCATAAATTCGAAAAACTTATTTAATTAATTAAATGTCTTCGCTATTAGCCGTCTCTGTCACTCCCTGGCCTAAATACAAAAAGTTATCCCGCTTTAGTGCGGCACGTACAAGTTAGTGATGTCCTACTCGCTTTTAATAATTACTATCGAGGAATCTTAAGTATCAAGCTAACAAGCTGCAGAATTACGCAGTGGAATAGTTAAATAAAATAATGATTAGGGTTTAGTCGGAGTAATAATCATATTACAAGCACCTCCTTTTATTGAAGTCGGTTAAAAATAATAAGAGGTAAATGGGGAAATTACACACTATAAAGTAAAAGTTTTATCGATAAAGGTCCAAAACCCGAATGGCAAATCACTAAATTCTTTGTTGACATTGGGATGGCCTTGAGTCAGCCAATGAGAGGCTTTGTCTACCCCCCGCAGTCTTCACTAAACTGGCGAAACGGTTTTAAGGAACAAGTGCGTCTTTTATCACTCCACTGGTTTACTGCTTCGTGGGGTACGATTTACAGGAACTGGTTATGAAGTTTTCCAAGAAGTCGCAGTCTATTGATTCCAGACGATGGGGTGTTCTCTTTAATTTCTTTCCGCTCTTGGATTTGTAAACCTCATCTGAGCTTGACTGGGATGATATGTCAAAATCCTCATCGATGTTTTCGTTGTTAGGAGGTATAAAGTCTTCTTTTGTTGTTTCGGGCTCCATGAGATCAGTAATAGTCGAAGATTCAGTGGGTGGATGTGGACGCTTGAAGGGATGTGTCTCCACACTATCCTGTGTTATTTGCTCAATGAAAGGATGAGTTTCGTTGGTGTTATCCGGGCATTTAGAGGCCACGTGACCATCTTTTTTGCATATAAAACAAGTCATTGTGTCTGGTGAAATATAAATCCAGTAGTTTGTTTCTTCAAAATCAATAGATATTTTTTCTGGAAGTCGGGTGAAATCCTCAGGCGTTACGTAAACTTGTCGTCGGAAGCTTAGGATGTGATTGTAGCCCGTTTCGTTAAAACCAGCTCGTAGGAAAGATATGGGTGACTGTGGCGTGATATTCATTTCTAGCAGTTTCTTTTCTATTTCAGTATGCGGTATGATGGGGCAAACGTTAGATATAATTATACGTTTGTTTCTGCTGATCAGCGGTCGGATGGGTAGTTTTTGATTTTGAATTACGACATATTTTTTGTTGTCAATAATGTCATCAGCGATTAACTTTGACGAGACGTAGATACAAATTCTATTATTCGATATTCTTGACAAAAAACGGATTTGGGATGGATCGATTATTCTCCCTAAAGCTTGAGCGTAATCTTTGATTTGTACGTTTTCTAAAGCATCGATGACGATTGCTTGGTCCTTTTTCGGGAACGTGGTGATTTGTGTCACGGTAGCATAACTAGGGTTATTTGGCAACGTTTGGGAGTTCATTTTGTTCCTGTAGTCAGAAACAATTAAAAGTTACGATATTAACACTTATTGCAGAGTCATAAAGTCGGATTCCATCACTAGGCACTTTACACAATGAGGGTAGGAATAACACTCGTGAAAATATAATTTCACTAGCGCGCACAGGTAACGACCGGTCTCGGTGACAGGTCAACGACCACTGGATTGCAATTTTTAAAATATCAAAATATTTAAGGACTCCTCTTCTTGACCGCGATTTTTTTTAACAAGGTGAGTTTTGCATAATGCAGGCAGGGCTGATGTTTGGGTCACACAAAGCTGAACACACAGTAAAGAGTAATGAAAAATTAGATTCCTATTCTTCTCGACCGTACCTAATGAATAGTTTATACGTGGTTTATACAGAGTAGGAATGCAAGTACCTCATATACTCGTAGCTCTGACCCATCAGACTATATTTGAGAAAAGATAAAGGGGCGAATCATCGGCCTAAACAAGCACGGGCGAATGCGACAACGACAAAGCTATCGAGCGGACAAACACCGCCTATTGATTCAGCTTATCTTTGTGCAAACGTCGTCAACACACGCAACCATGTGACAATACAATGGGACCACATATCGTGAATGCTTGACTCTTCAACGAAGACCTGAAGAGCAGGACAATCCACCATAGTATGCCTAGTCTACCGTCTAATATATAATGACCAGTAGTACCTACAAAATCTTGGATTGATGCGCATATTGACTACACTTATCGCCTAACAATATATCTATTAGCATCATAACAGCCGGTTGATAATAGCAATTTATAAGTCTATGTATAAGATCATGTGCATGTCAATGTTAATTTAAGTATTAGTCTTTTGTACCCAAGTAATAGTAGACAGGTCTAAACTTTAAGTTTGACCACTTTGACTACAATGTCATCAAAGGAAAATCTTAGCCACTACATTAGGAAGAAGTGAAGGTTCGCCCACATGCGCATGTTAATTAGGTAGGTACATATAAATATTTTTTTTTTATTTATAGCCTTTTTTATTCCGAATTCGCTACAACTTCAGTAAGCACAATGTTGTTGTTGTTTTTTTTTTTCTTCTTATTAAATTGTCGCGTAATTCGGTGTGCCACATGGCAAAGGCCTCCTCCGTGTATTGGAGGGTTTGGGCTATAGTTCCCACGCGCGCCCAGTGCGGATTGGGAACTTAACACACACCATTGAATTTCTTCGCAGATGTGTGCAGGTTTCCTCACGATGTTTTCCTTCACCGAAAAGCTCATGGCAAATTTCAAATGTAGTTTTCGCACATCAATTCCGAAAAATTCAGAGGTGCGAGCCCGGGATTTGAACCCAGGACGCTCTGCTTGAGAGGCCACAGGTCAAACCACTAGGCTACCACGGCTTTTTACATACTACTATTTAGATATAATTAATATTTAGATATAAATATTTATACCTAAAAAACTAAATTTTGAAAAGGATTAATTATTATGAATCTCCTAAGTAGGTACCCAGCAAAATCATTGCGTAGAGTTCTTTCATTATTTAAAATCAACAAAATTTTCACAATCAAGCCACACACCACATACTCGTAAACCATAACATTTTATTTTTATACAAAAAAGGATGATTAAGTGATGGGGCGAAAATACGCCATCATTCAAGCATAATTACGGGAATTAGAGAAAACGAAAGCTTTATCCCAAAAGTTCATAAGCTTTGTTGTGTAATATCACTCAAAAAAAGGGACGTGCCAAGTCATTGCGTAAAAAACCTTGTTATTCCATTGGGTTCCGTGTCCCTACGTACTCTACCCGACATATGGAATAAAAAATAACAGAAAATCTGCGGTGGCCAATGAGATATTGTGTATGGCGGTGGCAAACGCTGCTCTTATTTTTTTTTTATAAGTAGATGCCTATATTAAACTAGCAATTCTTGTATATTTAATTATTTCGAAGACCTCGGCTCTAAGTATTTCGGTGAAATTTGCTTAATAGGGTTAGGATTCGGGGGTGAACAATCGATCTAGATAACGCGTTTTTCTGAGTTTGGCAAACACCCAACCAAGCTCGGTCACCTAGGTACTGCGATTTTCATCAAGGATATTTTAGGAAATATCGTTGCAACCTTATTTTGTTGGTGCAAAACCTTTTTTGGAAACTGACTGAACCCTAATTGCGGACGTATTTAGCAAAACAGACAATTTATCGGACATCGTATTATCCATTGACATAACATCCTAGGTGGTTACCGGAGCTCTTTAAGCAACAATACGGAAAAAATACAAAAACCAACTTATTTTATGCTTAGGAATTAATGTTATGTTTTTTCTTAATTGTTTTATCTTGCACATTTTTTCAAGTAATTTTTCTACGTAAGAGTATCGTCCGGGCAGTTGCCTACCGTATAAACATTAACAAACATGAGAATAGGATGTCATAATGACAAAAGTAGCCTTCCAACAGCCAAAATCCGTACAACCTTGCATGCATTATAAATATTATACCTAATTCAATCTTCACAAATTGGGTAGAAACGTTTAAATCGTTTAACGCTTATGATATCGTGTAATTCCTGTTTGCTAAATTATCAAATTGCATAACATAATAGAGATGCAATCTTAGGTACTTAATCGCTATTCGCATCGACAAGGTATCAAGTAATATTACAAAAAAAAACACCCCAAACAAAAGTTTTCCCGCCAATATTAAACATTATTGTTCAATTTAATTTAAGCTGTGAGCCATTACAATAGGATTGTAAATCAAATGCCGTTACTTTTCGTTAATTAGAAAGGGATAGGGCAGCCGGAGCTATTTTCCGTCTTGCTCGCTTAAGATACACAACTGCTGGTTTTCAATGTGTCTCTTTCTCTCCCAAGCAGTTAACTATCGTGGCTTCTCTTTCTGTGTCAAGTGCTGGTTGTGTTGTATTTATTCTTTTTCTTCAGTGTAATAGTTCTAGAGCCGGTATCCACACGTCGTATGCATTTCGCGCGAGAATTTCGTTTCGTTTATTTTTGTGACGGTTTCATTCGAACTTTTTGAACTATGGAGCTGACATAATTGTTTCCGCAAGTGATGTGATTAAGTAATTAAAGTTTTATTAAAGACAGGCCTGATCAATCTCCCCAAGATGGAATTGAGGTCTGTGTTTTGGACTCTTGTCTTGGGCCTGATTTTCGGTGCGGAGGCGGGCATGATGGGTGATCAGTGCGACTGGAATGGCAGGTACGTTCAAGATTGTATTTAAATTATTCATATTTTTTAAATTAACGAAATTAGGTTGAACTACAAAAAAAACCTTTTAAGTAAATCGAAGGACCTTTTTATTTTAGTGTGATTTTTATACTATATTTATTATATGTATAGATGCTTTACGAGATCCTTTCGACCGCGGATTTCTACGCAATTATGTAGGTCGTCTAAAAGTATGATTTGCGTTGTGTTTTTTTTATTATTTTATTACGGAGGTATATTTTATGTATCATGTATAGATATTTAGTTACCTACTACTTCTTCAAAAAAACCTGAAATACCGTTCAAATTGTTTTTTTTTTTTTACACCATTTATATGCGGCTCTCCTAAACGAACAATTACCGCGACTTTTCAACCTATTATGTTTATGTAATTGAATTACCTAATTAGGTAGGTACACTGTTTCTAGTTTCTTAATTTCTCTTGGCAAACTTCGTGTTTCTTCAATTCAGATGTCAGTCATATGAAAAACGAAGATTGCGATAGATAGCACTATAATTACACTGTAATTTAAGTACTAACATTACACATTAGTACTATTTGTAATAATAATAATATATTATTATTACAAATACCTAATTAGACGCTGACGCTGACCAGACAAAAACAGACTGGTTACTATGTTATATAACCATAGAGCTTGTTGGTAGATATTTACCTTTATATGATGGTTTGGTAAGTAGGTAGGTACATACCTAGTTACAAAGGCTGAATACCTATCAAGACACGCAGTAGCGTATCAAGCCAAAGTTAAAGCTAGAACTGGCGAGCAGCACCGTGTATTACAGGCACCATTAAGAGGCACTTTTGACCCCCTCATAACTTAAAAACTATTTCACATAAACATGTCTTTGGCTTAAGTAGGTATATACATATTAAGACTTGCGATAGTTTACTTATTGCAAGCGCAATTGGTACCTATTTTCTGACAACTTTATCTTCTACTACTTTAAGTAGGTTGGCCTAGTCCTGCGTCTGAACCGGCCTTCTTCGTAGTTTTAGGTAGGAATAACGGCACTGTACCACTTCCACTCTTATCTGTTGGACGATCACTGTGGACCTCCAAACCATAAACTTTTAATGTCAACATGTTTATAGTTAGTTCTGTTTTTATCAACAACTCTAGCGGATATTTGCCTATTATTTAATTTGTTAAAGGTAAATAAGTATATTCGTTCACGGAATTCGTTTAAGCAGTTCATTCTTACCACTTACCTACCACCCTAGACTATCTATTGTCACTATTTGTCACGGAGAATGCCAGCCGTAGACATCTCATCCTTCCCATGCTTTGCTAAGATTTGTAAGTTTTATGAATAAGACTAAAGTATTAAATTTTAAGTAATTTATCCTTCGACTATTTAAATGAATTTTTAATGTCAATCTAGTTAGTCTATATCTTTTGGTCAGAACTATCAGAAACGCGTAAGCGCGTAACATAACAAATTTACACACACTTGTAATGTATCAGTATAGGTACACTACACAGCTTTATTTATGACTAAAATATTGTAATTTGTTTACAAGAATTCCACCCGTCTTCAAATGAGATTATAAGCTTAGCCCGGGGCATTCAGCATAAGTCGGAGCAATTTGTTAAAAATTCGCCCTAGCCGTGCATAAATATTTCTTTAATATCGCGTGTCTGTTTCACATTAGCAAGTAATTGATGCCACATCTTTTTGTTTCCACGCATTCACATTTATCGCAAAAATTGGCATCTCGTTACAACTTCTATATTTTACCTCGTAAAGATCATAAACGGGACTCCCCACATTTTAAATATCAACAAGTCATAACAATAAAACAATAAATAGCTGTAGTTGTTGTACGGTATCCGGAAACGGTGTTGTATGGGGTTGTACGGAACAAAATCAACAAGTGGGGTTTCCATTGACTGGCGCGATGGGGTGGCGGGCGTGGGAAACGTGGGTGGAAAGTGTTCTCGCCATCCCTGTTGGCAGACACGTGACCCTTCCGGCTATTACGATACAGGGGAGGATCACCCTTCCTATTGACATTATTTTGACTTGATAAGCAGAAAACCAAGAGGCACTTTAGGTAAAAGAGGGGTACTTTATGACTACGCGACAGGAAGTCTATAGTGTTTAGCCACTTTACACCACATTCTAAAAAACTATCTAAGAAGTTTGCAAATTATGTACATTATTTCTGTTTTGCTGTTGATAAATTTTGTATATCTTATAGTCTGATTTAGTACGCCAAATCCATCCGATGATCCGATATCATCTTAACCGTTAAAAATAAGACTTAATGTCATATTGTACGAAATGACGTCAATGGATAGATCTGAAGATAATTTATCTGAAGCCTTCAGCCTTCAGTTCCTACATGTGTCTACTAATTTCAATAACCTTGACAGCGATAAAGACAATTTGAAAGCTTAACAAAAGAAAACAACAAAGTATAATCTTAGGTATCTACTCATTATTTTATAGATATGTACTTAGAAAGCCGACAGATCGATCAGTAAAGTAATGACCCTCTTAATGACCTCAAACGAGATGCTAATCACCAAGAGAGCAAGAACAAAGATTGCGTGAAGGAGATATCCATAGCGGCTGCAAAAAGGAAAATTGAGTGTCAATGTACCAGCATCAGTCGACGGGCATTGTGGAGCATTCAAGTTCATGCATTAATATTTATTAGGGAGGGCGGGATAGCGCGAGGGGACCGGGATCTGTTTATTATAATATCCTCCTCCGATTATAACGCGTTCGCACGATGCGCGCTCCACTGATTGATACAGATTGCCATCACCCACTAAGGGATATAGGCACCGATGTATTGAGTACAACAAATAAGTATACTGAGTATTTATGTATTCAATTCGTACTTATAAGTATAGGCTACAAGACATTCTTTTTAGCTGTCTTGTTCTTTTGTTAACACATTGTGACGTAAAAGTATGGGAAGTACTGGGAGCGGCAGCTCATTAAATTTGCCCCACGCAATGCATCTGCATAGGATGTGAATGTGACATGACGGATGTAATGTAACATGTTAAAGGACATCACACTGCGTTTAACACAACTAATCTAAAATTAACAATGGCTTGCCTTATCTTTTGGGAGCACTTAATGCAAATATGTAGCTTCAAAAGAAAGCCTACTTAAGTGAATGTGGCGCCAATTAGTTACAAAAGCTTTTAACTCCGAACAATAGTTGTCTTTGAACAGACAATGCGGGATGGTCAAACCATGACTAACCATTTTCAAATGCAAAAGCTGTGTTATCGCACGTTTATCGTTACGAAGTTACTTAGAGCCACAAGCAGCAAAAAATAGCTGGTTTCGTCATTATGTCATTAAACCTGGGTTAGTGTTGACGGGTTTCAATACATTTTGGAACTAGATAGGTATTGACTTTCCCTGCGTTAGCTAGTAACTTGTAGTTATATTATAACTTTAGACGGCATATTCACAAAAGAGCTTTTTCTACTTGCGTAAGAGTGTCAGTGTCTACTACCGTAGAAGGAAGACCAAAGAACAAATTGAATAGGTACTATATATATTAATTAATTAAGC
This sequence comes from Pandemis heparana, assembly GCA_963854515.1. NCBI lineage: Eukaryota > Metazoa > Arthropoda > Insecta > Lepidoptera > Tortricidae > Pandemis > Pandemis heparana. Next base: position 11,089,714 of record OY978013.1, on the reverse strand, counting down.
TCTCTAAGAGCCGATTTTTGAAACCTCCGATAAGCACTTATCTGACAGATACCCATTGAGTTCCGCATTGAATAGGGCCTAAATATTTGACGGTTGAAAAACCGCCCCTTCAAAAAAACAAATGATAGGTATTTCTTGGGTGATGTACTTCAAAAATGCTAATGCTGACCCCACATTAAAATCATATATGTATTACCAAAAATAAAATATTGTTCGCACAATACAATCGCTTAATTAACCAGAAGCAATTGCGGTTTAACTTCCTGAATTTGACCCATATAAGCATGACCGCAATATGCGGATGTCACTATCTCGGTACTTTGTAGTGTTCACACTTCACGCGATAACGCATCAGATGGCGGATTGCGCGCGGCCTCACAGTCCACGCTGACCATATGGTGCCCGCCAGTATCGCGCAAGTACCCACGTACTGAACAGAACATTTAACATTTACGGTTCACAATTCCTGGAAGAAGTTCCCGGCGTGCCGTATCCCACACCCGCACTTCATTAATAACATTAGTGATTCAGTGTAGGAGCGATTCGGCAGCGCCTGGGACCGCGGCGGCAGGGCATTTCACATGAGATGGGCTTGTGGGAACACCACGCTTCGATCCACTGAGGGAAAACAGCCGTCACATGTTGCGAGATGAAATCACGGTTATTTTTACGCGACGATTGTTTTTATTCGCTCGCCAATTGGGGGCAATCAGCGACACGTGTTCCGCCCGAGACGCCCGCCTTGAGGCCTGTCTATTGAGATCGTCGTATCAAATTATACTACAGTACACATCAAAGAAACATACATGTACATATTATATGTATGTAGCTACGAATCTTTGTCCATCCGATGTCTTTTGCAGGGTTCGAAACAATAGGTTTTTATAATGTTAATCGCTCCATGATAATGACGGCTTTTTACGACCCGTCCAACAACCACAATATTAATTGTATATTGATTCCGTCGATGTTCCCAAGACACTTGAGTGCGCCCACCATTGCTTGCTATCATCTTTCTAGTCGTGTTGCATGTGTACTTGGAAATATTTTTATGATGCTCTCTCAGCTCCAATCACATCGTAACTGCAGGGTAACCTAACGCTTGCACCGTCGACCGAGCCAGCCATGTGTCCACTTACATTATCGTACTTTAACTAACGTCACGTTAAGTGTTGTGTCTCAGCTTGTACACACGTATGTGATTCACTATTCGAATGCTGTTAAACAACGTCAACAGCTTTTTTGGCGTTGATTGCTGTAATGACTATGGCCTAGATGCCAGCGATTTAAATTGATAGCGCTATGAAACAAACAGTCTGTGTAGCGACCGAGTCCTTGTCAACTCCGTTTACTTACAGTCTACCGTCTAACCAAGGCTTTCCATTTATCAATACGGTAACTTCTCGAAGCGCATGAAAGAGAATCATTGTTCTTTGAACGTACCATATACAGCGTTCTTTGAATGAAACCAAACTAATTAACAGCGAATTGTAGGTCGGCATTGTGTCGGCACTCACTCGGCAGGTCAGATGAAGGCGTTCTTTGTGTCGTCGGGTGTTTATTTTTTTAATTTGTTCGTGGAGCCGGCGATACCTTGGCGATCGGTGTTCGGCGTCGGGTCGGACCGCTCTACGTTAATTACAGTGGCGATAACTGTTCTGTAAGCGGAGTCGGCCGGCCCCGGCAAATTATGATTTACTACAGGGTCTAATCAATGGTTCTAACATTTAATAGATACCTACGTATGACGTGCTGGTATGTTTGTATGAGAATAAAAGTTATCTCCAAATTCGTTCTGTACAGAGAGGTATTTATTTTAATTGCTTTTGTATTTATGGTTTGGATCTGAAATCTGAATTGTTGGTTATATTATATTATAAACAATTGTATGCAAAGAAGAGTCTGTTTCAAGGCAAAATTTTCAGGTATTTAGCCATTGTCCCAAAAAAATGGTTTCTAGATCAGCAGGACTCGTTGAATAATGCATGGGGCGAGGTCCTTTATTATCCGCTGGCCCGTGGCGCGGGCGCACGAGCTGCATCTTAATCGCGGCCAATTTCCTCGGCACGCTGTCAAATTACAATACTTATGAAATATTATAATCCCAGCATTTTTACTAAAGTCAGTCAAATGATACATTCTAACGTCACGATCTTATTATTTTCTTATTTTTAAAGCTTCATGTTATATTGACATCGCATATCGTATTTCGCAGTGTTGAAATATAATATGAATTAAAATTGCACGCACATCAAATCGCGTTTGTTGGTCAAGTTGGGTCGTTAATGAGGCGGCACGGGCCGCGGCGTAACCCGACTCTTCGCTATGTAGTGCTGTTGCAGTTCGTAGCTACGCGAGCCTTAATATGTCCTAGCGGCGTCGCATGATCACATACACCAGAGGAGTTTCCAAGAAGCTTTGTATTTCTGATTTTTTAACGACATATTAAGAAAAAACCCATTTTAAATACATTTTATTCAAATTGATTTATTTGGTGTCCACCATTTTGGACACTGTATAATTCGGAGTACATAACTGCATCGAATATTTTTGCATCCAACTCCATGTAGGCCGATCGTTGCTTATCTGGATACCTACGGCAAAAAAGAGTGAGCGGGTACGACCGATTATAATGCAAAAAGAGGTTCGCGGTCGTTCCATAACCGATTGCAAATGGCAACCGCCGCGGGTCTCGCAGCTCCATTTATAGCTCGTTGCAATCTCGACTGCTAAAAAATAACCAAACAACGATTTCTTCAACGGATGGCTCCCTAAGTATCTATCGGTTGTTCTGAAAGGCAAAGAAGTAGGCGGGATGCAACCAGACTCTGAAATTTGTGATGTAAAAAAACAAATGCCCGCAGTAGACGCCTTGAATGCCTCCGCGTAAAGCGATTGTTCTTGTTTTTGTGCTCCTATCGGAGTTTTGGAGAAAGGATTTCTTTTTAATGTAAGAAATCGATGAAATCTTTTAATTTCAAAACAACCCACCAGTTAAAAGTTTCATTTAACCCTTTTTCAGTTTCATATTGTCTGCAAATACTTAATGTGGGCATACACGTCATTGAAGAGTTATTGTCGCTCTTAAATCACATTTTAGTATAACTAAGGAATGCTATAAAGCCGAGGTTTGTGAGTCTCGTGTTATAACTCGTTTTGTTTACGCCGAGGGTCCATTACCGCTGCGACACAACAATAGGCGCCCCTGCCCGCGCCCGCGCATGGCGTCGCCGAGATTTTGTCCGATAATGGTTAAATTGGCTTCACCGGTCTTAATAGGGTGTCTTACCTCTATCGGCGACAACTGCCAGTGTTCCGCAATTACAGCCGCTTTTGTCCGGCGATCTCTGCTCCGTTGTTATCTGCTGAACTTTAGTGCGATACAAAATATGTTCCATTAGCACGTGCGAGCAGGTTGGCTGGCATTATTTCATTTCACTTTAATAATAAGCCCTCAATAGATACTTGCAATGTGCAAGTTGCAGAACATTCTAAGAAAAAGCAAGAATGTTTTCAGAGGTTGCCAGAAACTTTCACGACAACTTAGCAAGTTCCCATAACTGAAGTTTCCAACAGGAACTTTCCAAAAACTTTTTAGGTATTGATGTTTTTTTGAATGCGTTTTATTAGATAACCAGTTGAAACAAATAATAAATAACACATACTGTGGACTTTTTTATAACGTGATCACATTAATTATTAAATTTAATTTTCTGAGAACAATGCTTTAGAAAGTTTTGCAACTTTGGTAACTTCTTCTTGGTGCATTCTACTCACTACACTAAAATAGTATTAACAACCACAACAATTATGAGCAGAAAGTAGTGAGCGAACGGTGTAAACTTAGGTGTAAAAGTTTGGGTCACTTAATCTATTTGAGCGACACCACTGCGCGGACACGAAAAAAACTCTCACTCGTTTTGTTTTCAAAATGGCTATTTATATTCGTTATTACTAAAATTACAAAACAGTCACTATTATCAAGTAATAAATTATGTACCTACACCGAATGTGAAGTTGCTGTAGTGGGTACTTCAGAAAATTGTTAACACTGATTCGAAACCATTCTACCCGTGGACTTCTCTGCGTCGCGTTAATCGTCGATAATTATGTTAAATTGATACTTTGGCAATTTGTTAATTAATGTAGCAACCATCGATTAGTCTCCTTCCTGTGGCCACACGCGACTTCCTCTCAAACGTGTCGTGGATTGATTCGTGTTAAAGATCTTAATTCCGCTTCGCCGCGTTCCGCTCGCTCGCGACGAAGGTAACACAATCTGACAAACGCGAAATGACATTCGATACCTACACGACAACGGATGCAAGACATCGCGTTTCATACCAAAAATATTAAGATAAGAGTATTACGTATTTTTTCATTGAATAAAGTTTGAGTCGTCAATCTCAATCCCTTAAGGCCTCAGGTAACATCTTTATTACAAGCTACTTAATAATTAATTTCTTGCAGTGCTCAGATTGACTTGAAATTTGGTATATTTATGTAGGATGGGTGATAATGCAAGTAAATTTTACAAAAAGTACAGACAGCAAAAAGTTGCATTTTTTATCAAAAACCTATGCATATTGTCTTCATTATGTTTGGAAACCCTCAAAGGGAAAAGATTTGAGTTATTTTAAAATGTTGTATCTACTAGAATCATTAAGTATTATTACACGAGAAAATCGTTTCCGAAGATCCTTAATTAAGTACCTAGATATTTTGAAAAAAAAAACGCGATGTTTGACAGTAGTGTATAATTGGGGGACCTGGATCAAACGAGATCCAGGATCCCCCAATCATACGTTATAATGATTACTGATCATGAATCAATACATTAATACATGTCAATCGAATTATCTGTTGAGCATATAATTACAGTACAATCCGATAATCAAGTGCTAGTTCAATCAAAAACTACTTCAATTAAATTCTAGTTCTAATACACTCTGAGCCAGAACCGCCACAAAACACCCTCGATCACAAATACTAGTCTTGCTTTATCGAATTATCTGTTGAGCATATAATTACAGTACAATCCGATAATCAAGTGCTAGTTCAATCAAAAACTACTTCAATTAAATTCTAGTTCTAATACACTCTGAGCCAGAACCGCCACAAAACACCCTCGATCACAAATACTAGTCTTGCTTTATTTACGAACTTTGAATAGTGAAATAAAATGCACTGATATTTATAATTAAAATCATTTATTTAATTATGAATAAGGTTGTTACATTCTATGTACCACCGTCTAATACACTTTACATTTGTTAAAGCACATCTTTTTTTTTTATGTTTAATACATCTAAAATACAGATCGCCAACATCACTAAACATTTTATGCAATTCTTCAAAGTCTGGACACCCCATTTCTTCTACATCAATAATATCACAATTAGAACTTATTTCTTTTACCCACTTAACTTTTTCAGAACCTCTCACTAAAATGGTCTTATTTTTTAACAAATACTCCGCATATCCTTTGAAATCTGGATAGTCAATATTTCCTTCACTCCATGTTATGCCATAGTTTTTCCTAGTGCACTGCACCTGTTTTCGTTCTTCATCTGTTAACTTAGAATACGGGTACGGCGATTTTATTAAACTATTTTGCGCATAATTTTCTGCAGCGAAGGCAAATTCCTTTATTATAAAATTATTCTCCTTCACCTTGAAGCCTTGCACGTCGACTATGTAAGTATTTGAATTCATGATACTTTCTTCGCAAACAAGAAGCAGTTCTACACGATAACGGTTGGGATACTACTGATTGAAGCCTAGCGTATTGTTTGTATAAATAAATAAAGCACTAACTAGGCGACCGAGCTTTAGCTTACATTGTAAAACAGCGCTCCTCGTTTTCAATCACACAATGTTAATGCTCAGATTCATTAGCTTTTGCTCTGTCGAACAAAATCGCAGAAATGTTCTTGGACACACCAGATACGGATTGATGTTTTCCAGATTCACAACCTTGAAGCCTTGTACGTCAATTATGTAAGTATTTGAATTCATATTAGTTTCTTCGAAAACAAGAAGCAGTTCTAGACTATGACGGTTGTGATACGACTGTTGAAGTGTAGCGTATTGTTCGTATAATAAACGATAATTATTATGCTCGAATTTCGCAGACGGTAATCAAATCAAATTATATCTTTAGGTTTATTCCTAACTTTAGGAAGAAAGTAAACAAGGATTAAGTATACATGATTTATTTATAAAACATACATTTTTAAAGGTACAAACATTAAAATCAAAATGTTTATTATTATACACAGTGAATAAATAGAACACCATCATATCCTTCACAACACTACTATTTCTATTTATAACATGCTCAGGTTTCTATAACCACTCAGCGTAATGATTTAGAAACTTCCAATTAGATCCGTAGTTGGGTGTAATTGAGGCACGGTCTGCCATAAGTGTTAGCCTCACACTTTCTTAAGTCTTTAAATTTCAAGCTATCTAACCGCTTGTTAATATAACACTTAATGGGAAATATAAACGACATCGTTACACTGTTTAATAGTCTGTCTTTGTTATACACTCCCGTGATCAGCGCTGGACGGTGCTGAATGATAAATATGGACAGGTTTATCATAGAGAGCATAATGCACACATAAACCTTATTTTCGTTTCCAATTGCTCTTGTCTGTAATATAACACATCCCCATTTAAGTTTTACACGTTCCTCGATCCATCGTCATCGAAAATTATATATGATGTCTAGAATTATGTAACTCCTGCTTTATAAGCGTAGTAATCTTCTCATTTAACATAACAGCCTAATTGTATAATTGTATAATTGGGGGACCTGGATCAAACGAGATCCAGGATCCCCCAATCATACGTTATAATGATTACTGATCATGAATCAATACATTAATACATGTCAATCGAATTATCTGTTGAGCATATAATTACAGTACAATCCGATAATCAAGTGCTAGTTCAATCAAAAACTACTTCAATTAAATTCTAGTTCTAATACACTCTGAGCCAGAACCGCCACAAAACACCCTCGATCACAAATACTAGTCTTGCTTTATCGAATTATCTGTTGAGCATATAATTACAGTACAATCCGATAATCAAGTGCTAGTTCAATCAAAAACTACTTCAATTAAATTCTAGTTCTAATACACTCTGAGCCAGAACCGCCACAAAACACCCTCGATCACAAATACTAGTCTTGCTTTATTTACGAACTTTGAATAGTGAAATAAAATGCACTGATATTTATAATTAAAATCATTTATTTAATTATGAATAAGGTTGTTACATTCTATGTACCACCGTCTAATACACTTTACATTTGTTAAAGCACATCTTTTTTTTTTATGTTTAATACATCTAAAATACAGATCGCCAACATCACTAAACATTTTATGCAATTCTTCAAAGTCTGGACACCCCATTTCTTCTACATCAATAATATCACAATTAGAACTTATTTCTTTTACCCACTTAACTTTTTCAGAACCTCTCACTAAAATGGTCTTATTTTTTAACAAATACTCCGCATATCCTTTGAAATCTGGATAGTCAATATTTCCTTCACTCCATGTTATGCCATAGTTTTTCCTAGTGCACTGCACCTGTTTTCGTTCTTCATCTGTTAACTTAGAATACGGGTACGGCGATTTTATTAAACTATTTTGCGCATAATTTTCTGCAGCGAAGGCAAATTCCTTTATTATAAAATTATTCTCCTTCACCTTGAAGCCTTGCACGTCGACTATGTAAGTATTTGAATTCATGATACTTTCTTCGCAAACAAGAAGCAGTTCTACACGATAACGGTTGGGATACTACTGATTGAAGCCTAGCGTATTGTTTGTATAAATAAATAAAGCACTAACTAGGCGACCGAGCTTTAGCTTACATTGTAAAACAGCGCTCCTCGTTTTCAATCACACAATGTTAATGCTCAGATTCATTAGCTTTTGCTCTGTCGAACAAAATCGCAGAAATGTTCTTGGACACACCAGATACGGATTGATGTTTTCCAGATTCACAACCTTGAAGCCTTGTACGTCAATTATGTAAGTATTTGAATTCATATTAGTTTCTTCGAAAACAAGAAGCAGTTCTAGACTATGACGGTTGTGATACGACTGTTGAAGTGTAGCGTATTGTTCGTATAATAAACGATAATTATTATGCTCGAATTTCGCAGACGGTAATCAAATCAAATTATATCTTTAGGTTTATTCCTAACTTTAGGAAGAAAGTAAACAAGGATTAAGTATACATGATTTATTTATAAAACATACATTTTTAAAGGTACAAACATTAAAATCAAAATGTTTATTATTATACACAGTGAATAAATAGAACACCATCATATCCTTCACAACACTACTATTTCTATTTATAACATGCTCAGGTTTCTATAACCACTCAGCGTAATGATTTAGAAACTTCCAATTAGATCCGTAGTTGGGTGTAATTGAGGCACGGTCTGCCATAAGTGTTAGCCTCACACTTTCTTAAGTCTTTAAATTTCAAGCTATCTAACCGCTTGTTAATATAACACTTAATGGGAAATATAAACGACATCGTTACACTGTTTAATAGTCTGTCTTTGTTATACACTCCCGTGATCAGCGCTGGACGGTGCTGAATGATAAATATGGACAGGTTTATCATAGAGAGCATAATGCACACATAAACCTTATTTTCGTTTCCAATTGCTCTTGTCTGTAATATAACACATCCCCATTTAAGTTTTACACGTTCCTCGATCCATCGTCATCGAAAATTATATATGATGTCTAGAATTATGTAACTCCTGCTTTATAAGCGTAGTAATCTTCTCATTTAACATAACAGCCTACTGTGCAAGCGTTAGATCTGTTGAAAATAGGACTCTTATCTATTAAGAAATAGCATCAAATCCGTTTCATAGTTTTAAAGATCTAATCATACATAGTTGATAGTTGCTAACGAATGCGGGTAATAACCTTTACGCATAGCTTTATTTAATACTAGCTGATGCCCGCGACTTCGTCTGCAAAGAATTCGTTTATCACTATCCCGCGGGAACTACGCAATTTTCCAGGATAAAAAGTAGCCTATGTGTTATTCCAGACCATAATTTATCTCTGTTCCAAATTTCATCCAGATCCGTTAAGCCGTACTGGCGTGAAAGAGTAACAAACATCCATACATCCATACATCCATACTTACAAACTTTCGCCTTTATAATAGTAGTAGGAAGTACATAGTTAATAATATTCATAATACACATACAGATTCTGTACTCTTTACATGCAGCAATGACGAAGCTTGCCAAATGCTGGCAAACGTCTCTATTAATCATCGATCGGGGTTTTAATTGTTACTATAGATTGACGCCATCTGTTAACCGGTAACACCTTCTCAATCTCACTGCTCTTATATATTTTTTAGGTCTATGTAATGTGATCCGGTTTTGAGGGATGGGTCTGTCGTGAATTCGAACTCGAACCCGATGATATAGGTTTTGAAGTAGGTAAATAGGATTGATGTAGGTTTTTATACAACCCGATTTCATGTTTGTATTATACGCCTTCAGCATAGAAATCATTCAGTATTTATTAGAAAACTTTTCATTTAAAACAATGTGATCAATAACAAGTGAGTACTTATAGAATATTATTCGGAATCTATCGAGCTAAGTTCTAAAGTTACACTATACATCATTTAAATTAAACATTTACGTTTTGATGCTTCTTGCGTGCTTGCTTTTTTTATTTTCGCGCGTCTCAAGAGGTATCGCCGATTCGGGCTCAGACCCGGATTAATTGATTGATTGTTGGATTGATTGACTGATTCATGGATTCGAATATTGTTCCGAGTATGGTTCTACATGAAACTTATGTATAAAATAAAAAGTTTTAAAGAATACTTATATGATTTCATACTCAAGAACTGTACTGAACTCGGTAAGAGTATCGGAGGGGAGGAGGTAGTCAGAAACAGGAACCAAACCGTGGGTCACAGGAACTCTGAGTTATGCTTTAAATAATGTTCAAATCATGTGTGTATACAAAATACTATCTAATTTTCATTTGTGCATCGTATACATAAACGTTAATAGCATGCTGGAAAATAACTTCTAGCTTCATATACATATTGGTCAATATCCGCTACCATCTTTTCGTATTAGAATAAACTACATAAAACTAGTCTTCACTCGCGAGTTTGCTGGCTCACAAGAAGTATGGAAAAAATAACATTAATGTGTCGTACAGACAGACGAGTATTATCTTTGCAGCATAGTTGTAAACACAGTCGGCGTTATCTTACTGCCGACGCAGCATAATTATTTTTTCTTATAAGGAATGCTAGCTCTCTTTGAAATAAATTAGCGATTTTGAACTCTGACGACCAGCATTCCGATTAATATAAATTATAAAAAAATTCACTGAAATAATTCATAACTTATTTTCTAAGCGAGCGGTTCTCTATCACTGAAAATGTTGGTAAGTAAAGTGAAACAATTTAACTTTTTCTAGTGAATAAGCTATAATTATTATTTCCATTTCTCAATTAAATATTAGTCATAATTATTACTAAAGGCTCCAACTATGTAATTTCCAGATAAAAAGTATTCTACGTCTTAATCGAACCATAAACTCTCTTATACATAAAACTCACATTAATATTATTGCTTATTCGGGTTTTCACGATACGGAAGATCATCTCTTCAATTTTATTCCATCGAGTCAGCCGCGAGAACATTCGGCCGAACCACGAATGATGGGATTAGCTCGTAAAAGAAAACCAGAAATTCTATGCTTTACTCATACATCAAAAAACCAAACCGGGGTGTCGCTACTAAAATAATCAGAATAGAAATATTTGATGCTGATAAATTTGATCACAGTGATCAAATCTGTAAGTGCGAAGTCGGATTGTGTGCTCAATACTCGGTAAAACGTCTTGACGGATGATACTTACCAGACTGTGCGAAATATTATCAATAGAATTGAGGAGTCTCTATCAGCGGACTCCTATAATAGTTATACGTTATTGTAATGGCGAAGTATTCTATAAATACTGTACTGCGATCTTTCGAACGACGAAGTTGAATGTTGAATACATGTTTTGAATAGATGATTGTTAGTATGAACGATCTCTCGAATAAAGAAATTGAATGACGAATACTAATTTGAATGATGATTGGCGCATCTTAATTTCTTCTGATTGTGATCTTATATTTAATTTTGAAGAATTGCATAAAATGTTTAATAATGTCGGCAATCCGTATATTAAATGTATTAAACAAAAAAAAGGTATGCTTTAAAAAATTTAAGCGTATTAGACAGTTATACATAGAATATAACAATCTTATTAATAGTTAAATAAATGGTTTTAATTATTATTGCAGCATTTTATTTCAATATTGAAAGTTCATAAATAAAACAAGACTAGTATTTGTGATCGATGGTGTTTGTGGCGGTTCTGGCTCAGAGTGTATTAGAACTAGAATTTAATTGAAGTTAAGTAGTTTTTGATTGAACTAGCTTTTGATTATCGGATTGTACTGTAATTATATGCTGCTTCTTGTTTTCGAAGAAACTAATATGAATTCAAATACTTACGTAATTAACATTGTGTGATTGAAAACGGGGAGCGCTGTTTTACAATGTAAGCTAAAGCTTGGTTGTTTAGCTAGTGCTTTATTTATTTATACAAACAATACGCTAGGCTTCAATCAGTAGTATCCCCCACCGTTATTGTGTAGAACTGCTTCTTGTTTGCGAAGAAAGTATCATGAATTCAAATACTTACATAGTCGACGTGCAAGGCTTCAAGGTGAAGGAGAATAATTTTATAATAAAGGAATTTGCCTTCGCTGCAGAAAATTATGCGCAAAATAGTTTAATATAATCACCGTACCCGTATTCTAAGTTAACAGATGAAGAACGAAAACAGGTGCGGTGCATGAGGAAAAACTGTGGCATAACATGGAGTGAAGGAAATATTGACTATCCAGATTTCAAAGGATATGCGGAGTATTTGTTATTAATATAATATCAGTGCATTTTATTTCACTATTCAAAGTTCATAAATAAAACAAGACTAGTATTTGTGATCGATGGTGTTTGTGGCGGTTCTGGCTCAGAGTGTATTAGAACTAGAATTTAATTGAAGTAGTTTTTGATTGAACTAGCACTTGATTATCGGATTGTACTGTAATTATATGCTCAACAGATAATTCGATTGACATATATTAATGTATTGATTCATGATCAGTAATCAATATAACGTATGATTGGGGGATCCTGGATCTCGTTTGATCCAGGTCCCCCAATTATACGTTATAATGATTACTGATCATGAATCAATACATTAATACATGTCAATCGAATTATCTGTTGAGCATATAATTACAGTACAATCCGATAATCAAGTGCTAGTTCAATCAAAAACTACTTCAATTAAATTCTAGTTCTAATACACTCTGAGCCAGAACCGCCACAAAACACCCTCGATCACAAATACTAGTCTTGCTTTATCGAATTATCTGTTGAGCATATAATTACAGTACAATCCGATAATCAAGTGCTAGTTCAATCAAAAACTACTTCAATTAAATTCTAGTTCTAATACACTCTGAGCCAGAACCGCCACAAAACACCCTCGATCACAAATACTAGTCTTGCTTTATCGAATTATCTGTTGAGCATATAATTACAGTACAATCCGATAATCAAGTGCTAGTTCAATCAAAAACTACTTCAATTAAATTCTAGTTCTAATACACTCTGAGCCAGAACCGCCACAAAACACCCTCGATCACAAATACTAGTCTTGCTTTATTTACGAACTTTGAATAGTGAAATAAAATGCACTGATATTTATAATTAAAATCATTTATTTAATTATGAATAAGGTTGTTACATTCTATGTACCACCGTCTAATACACTTTACATTTGTTAAAGCACATCTTTTTTTTTTATGTTTAATACATCTAAAATACAGATCGCCAACATCACTAAACATTTTATGCAATTCTTCAAAGTCTGGACACCCCATTTCTTCTACATCAATAATATCACAATTAGAACTTATTTCTTTTACCCACTTAACTTTTTCAGAACCTCTCACTAAAATGGTCTTATTTTTTAACAAATACTCCGCATATCCTTTGAAATCTGGATAGTCAATATTTCCTTCACTCCATGTTATGCCATAGTTTTTCCTAGTGCACTGCACCTGTTTTCGTTCTTCATCTGTTAACTTAGAATACGGGTACGGCGATTTTATTAAACTATTTTGCGCATAATTTTCTGCAGCGAAGGCAAATTCCTTTATTATAAAATTATTCTCCTTCACCTTGAAGCCTTGCACGTCGACTATGTAAGTATTTGAATTCATGATACTTTCTTCGCAAACAAGAAGCAGTTCTACACGATAACGGTTGGGATACTACTGATTGAAGCCTAGCGTATTGTTTGTATAAATAAATAAAGCACTAACTAGGCGACCGAGCTTTAGCTTACATTGTAAAACAGCGCTCCTCGTTTTCAATCACACAATGTTAATGCTCAGATTCATTAGCTTTTGCTCTGTCGAACAAAATCGCAGAAATGTTCTTGGACACACCAGATACGGATTGATGTTTTCCAGATTCACAACCTTGAAGCCTTGTACGTCAATTATGTAAGTATTTGAATTCATATTAGTTTCTTCGAAAACAAGAAGCAGTTCTAGACTATGACGGTTGTGATACGACTGTTGAAGTGTAGCGTATTGTTCGTATAATAAACGATAATTATTATGCTCGAATTTCGCAGACGGTAATCAAATCAAATTATATCTTTAGGTTTATTCCTAACTTTAGGAAGAAAGTAAACAAGGATTAAGTATACATGATTTATTTATAAAACATACATTTTTAAAGGTACAAACATTAAAATCAAAATGTTTATTATTATACACAGTGAATAAATAGAACACCATCATATCCTTCACAACACTACTATTTCTATTTATAACATGCTCAGGTTTCTATAACCACTCAGCGTAATGATTTAGAAACTTCCAATTAGATCCGTAGTTGGGTGTAATTGAGGCACGGTCTGCCATAAGTGTTAGCCTCACACTTTCTTAAGTCTTTAAATTTCAAGCTATCTAACCGCTTGTTAATATAACACTTAATGGGAAATATAAACGACATCGTTACACTGTTTAATAGTCTGTCTTTGTTATACACTCCCGTGATCAGCGCTGGACGGTGCTGAATGATAAATATGGACAGGTTTATCATAGAGAGCATAATGCACACATAAACCTTATTTTCGTTTCCAATTGCTCTTGTCTGTAATATAACACATCCCCATTTAAGTTTTACACGTTCCTCGATCCATCGTCATCGAAAATTATATATGATGTCTAGAATTATGTAACTCCTGCTTTATAAGCGTAGTAATCTTCTCATTTAACATAACAGCCTACTGTGCAAGCGTTAGATCTGTTGAAAATAGGACTCTTATCTATTAAGAAATAGCATCAAATCCGTTTCATAGTTTTAAAGATCTAATCATACATAGTTGATAGTTGCTAACGAATGCGGGTAATAACCTTTACGCATAGCTTTATTTAATACTAGCTGATGCCCGCGACTTCGTCTGCAAAGAATTCGTTTATCACTATCCCGCGGGAACTACGCAATTTTCCAGGATAAAAAGTAGCCTATGTGTTATTCCAGACCATAATTTATCTCTGTTCCAAATTTCATCCAGATCCGTTAAGCCGTACTGGCGTGAAAGAGTAACAAACATCCATACATCCATACATCCATACTTACAAACTTTCGCCTTTATAATAGTAGTAGGAAGTACATAGTTAATAATATTCATAATACACATACAGATTCTGTACTCTTTACATGCAGCAATGACGAAGCTTGCCAAATGCTGGCAAACGTCTCTATTAATCATCGATCGGGGTTTTAATTGTTACTATAGATTGACGCCATCTGTTAACCGGTAACACCTTCTCAATCTCACTGCTCTTATATATTTTTTAGGTCTATGTAATGTGATCCGGTTTTGAGGGATGGGTCTGTCGTGAATTCGAACTCGAACCCGATGATATAGGTTTTGAAGTAGGTAAATAGGATTGATGTAGGTTTTTATACAACCCGATTTCATGTTTGTATTATACGCCTTCAGCATAGAAATCATTCAGTATTTATTAGAAAACTTTTCATTTAAAACAATGTGATCAATAACAAGTGAGTACTTATAGAATATTATTCGGAATCTATCGAGCTAAGTTCTAAAGTTACACTATACATCATTTAAATTAAACATTTACGTTTTGATGCTTCTTGCGTGCTTGCTTTTTTTATTTTCGCGCGTCTCAAGAGGTATCGCCGATTCGGGCTCAGACCCGGATTAATTGATTGATTGTTGGATTGATTGACTGATTCATGGATTCGAATATTGTTCCGAGTATGGTTCTACATGAAACTTATGTATAAAATAAAAAGTTTTAAAGAATACTTATATGATTTCATACTCAAGAACTGTACTGAACTCGGTAAGAGTATCGGAGGGGAGGAGGTAGTCAGAAACAGGAACCAAACCGTGGGTCACAGGAACTCTGAGTTATGCTTTAAATAATGTTCAAATCATGTGTGTATACAAAATACTATCTAATTTTCATTTGTGCATCGTATACATAAACGTTAATAGCATGCTGGAAAATAACTTCTAGCTTCATATACATATTGGTCAATATCCGCTACCATCTTTTCGTATTAGAATAAACTACATAAAACTAGTCTTCACTCGCGAGTTTGCTGGCTCACAAGAAGTATGGAAAAAATAACATTAATGTGTCGTACAGACAGACGAGTATTATCTTTGCAGCATAGTTGTAAACACAGTCGGCGTTATCTTACTGCCGACGCAGCATAATTATTTTTTCTTATAAGGAATGCTAGCTCTCTTTGAAATAAATTAGCGATTTTGAACTCTGACGACCAGCATTCCGATTAATATAAATTATAAAAAAATTCACTGAAATAATTCATAACTTATTTTCTAAGCGAGCGGTTCTCTATCACTGAAAATGTTGGTAAGTAAAGTGAAACAATTTAACTTTTTCTAGTGAATAAGCTATAATTATTATTTCCATTTCTCAATTAAATATTAGTCATAATTATTACTAAAGGCTCCAACTATGTAATTTCCAGATAAAAAGTATTCTACGTCTTAATCGAACCATAAACTCTCTTATACATAAAACTCACATTAATATTATTGCTTATTCGGGTTTTCACGATACGGAAGATCATCTCTTCAATTTTATTCCATCGAGTCAGCCGCGAGAACATTCGGCCGAACCACGAATGATGGGATTAGCTCGTAAAAGAAAACCAGAAATTCTATGCTTTACTCATACATCAAAAAACCAAACCGGGGTGTCGCTACTAAAATAATCAGAATAGAAATATTTGATGCTGATAAATTTGATCACAGTGATCAAATCTGTAAGTGCGAAGTCGGATTGTGTGCTCAATACTCGGTAAAACGTCTTGACGGATGATACTTACCAGACTGTGCGAAATATTATCAATAGAATTGAGGAGTCTCTATCAGCGGACTCCTATAATAGTTATACGTTATTGTAATGGCGAAGTATTCTATAAATACTGTACTGCGATCTTTCGAACGACGAAGTTGAATGTTGAATACATGTTTTGAATAGATGATTGTTAGTATGAACGATCTCTCGAATAAAGAAATTGAATGACGAATACTAATTTGAATGATGATTGGCGCATCTTAATTTCTTCTGATTGTGATCTTATATTTAATTTTGAAGAATTGCATAAAATGTTTAATAATGTCGGCAATCCGTATATTAAATGTATTAAACAAAAAAAAGGTATGCTTTAAAAAATTTAAGCGTATTAGACAGTTATACATAGAATATAACAATCTTATTAATAGTTAAATAAATGGTTTTAATTATTATTGCAGCATTTTATTTCAATATTGAAAGTTCATAAATAAAACAAGACTAGTATTTGTGATCGATGGTGTTTGTGGCGGTTCTGGCTCAGAGTGTATTAGAACTAGAATTTAATTGAAGTTAAGTAGTTTTTGATTGAACTAGCTTTTGATTATCGGATTGTACTGTAATTATATGCTGCTTCTTGTTTTCGAAGAAACTAATATGAATTCAAATACTTACGTAATTAACATTGTGTGATTGAAAACGGGGAGCGCTGTTTTACAATGTAAGCTAAAGCTTGGTTGTTTAGCTAGTGCTTTATTTATTTATACAAACAATACGCTAGGCTTCAATCAGTAGTATCCCCCACCGTTATTGTGTAGAACTGCTTCTTGTTTGCGAAGAAAGTATCATGAATTCAAATACTTACATAGTCGACGTGCAAGGCTTCAAGGTGAAGGAGAATAATTTTATAATAAAGGAATTTGCCTTCGCTGCAGAAAATTATGCGCAAAATAGTTTAATATAATCACCGTACCCGTATTCTAAGTTAACAGATGAAGAACGAAAACAGGTGCGGTGCATGAGGAAAAACTGTGGCATAACATGGAGTGAAGGAAATATTGACTATCCAGATTTCAAAGGATATGCGGAGTATTTGTTATTAATATAATATCAGTGCATTTTATTTCACTATTCAAAGTTCATAAATAAAACAAGACTAGTATTTGTGATCGATGGTGTTTGTGGCGGTTCTGGCTCAGAGTGTATTAGAACTAGAATTTAATTGAAGTAGTTTTTGATTGAACTAGCACTTGATTATCGGATTGTACTGTAATTATATGCTCAACAGATAATTCGATTGACATATATTAATGTATTGATTCATGATCAGTAATCAATATAACGTATGATTGGGGGATCCTGGATCTCGTTTGATCCAGGTCCCCCAATTATACACTACTTTTGACGCCTTGTTTGTGGTACACGTCTTATCCTACCGGTTTACAATCATCATACGATTTAAAGTTTACAACATCGTCTGGGAGACGTCGAACGAAGTCTGGTACGGCATTATGCAGCGGCCATTAGGATTTATGAGACAGGACGGGGTCGGTAAGCGGCTTAGCTCCTGCAACAAGAACGCGAGGCCTTTTCACACCTCCGTGTTTGGGCCGCGCGTTAGCGTTCACGCCTCGTGTGTGCACCCCTAAAGTTCGCGCCTGGCGTACATATCACGAGTGCACTATGTATGCAGCCTGACCAGAGGTGGTCGAGATGCTACTTTTTATATGGACGAGTTTGCGGCTAACCGCGGCCTTTGTTATAAGTTTTAAGGAGATGTAGAGATAAAACGCATACCGAATATGCAAAGCATTGTGAGAAGCTGGTACAGCTCTATAGCAGTCAGTCCCGGTAATTTGGTAGGACCTAAGAAAGAATAGGTACTCTAACAATTAAATCTACGCAGATTAAAACTGCCGCAAATCTTTTACGAAAGAAAGAAAGAAAAGTTTATACAAGTATTAAAAAAAAACATTTTTATATGACTCCCATAGCTTAGTTTTACATAAAGTAAAGCCACACACATACTTAAGTGACGTTGCTGTCTTGCTAATACAATTAAGCGGCAGTAGTTTCCAAACAAAAAGCTCGTTAGACGAAGGAAACTTGGCAATATTATGAGCTTGGCTGCAATTACGCAAAGGCCTTCGCTCATGAGGTGAAACTGACCTTTCTTCGCATCATCAATCAGAGGCGGCTCTGGCGAGAGGCTAAATGAGAAGACTGCCATAAGTTCAGCCGCAAACTGTAGCCAAGACGATAGAAAGTATATTTTGTAAAGTTAAAATAAACTTTGCGTAACAAATACATATACGGTCCGTTAGTTATTTTCAGTACTTAACTTACTTTCCTATAATTACACTACTCTATAGTGACTATAGAGTTTGGTACATCACCAGAGTTTAAGAAATGTGAAATAGAACTAGGTGTCCAATTCCAATAAAAAACAAATGATAGTCGCTGAAATTGTTCTAGCAGTGTTACAAAAGTAGTACCTATTCGTAAACGGCCAAAACTCATTTGGATTTTTAATGCTTGTAGGATGTAAGCATAGCATCTTGCAGCAAAACCTGCGACAGATAAGTCAGATCTGCAAAGGATTCATTTTATTATTTACGGATAATTGAGGCCTCTGAGTGTACTGTACTTACCTCTACGCTACTTAAAGATTTAATTAAATCTACAAGCTTCATGGATTTAGAGGGTAGTGCGAGAGCGCACGCCTCGGAGGAATAAGACGCGCACGCGCGCGGCTAGCTTAAGCTGCGTGACTCCAGGTCGTGAGTGCTTCGCCATTGTTCAAGTGAAAGTTTGTTACGAGCGTTTTGCGTGTTACGAAAACCTTGTTCAACTATCGCGGGCGACAATTACTTGTGATCTTACTATTAGTATAGCATCAATATTTTTTCTTGCTTCAAGGGAAAGGCAAATTCGTTCGGAACACTTTCGGTTAGGTTTAGCGAACATCATGGTAAATCACACGATTGATATAAATAATTCTGATGATTTTGATGCCAATTTGCCTGTGTAAATAGGTACGCTTTTAAACACATACTTAGATCAACAATTTATGTGTTGCAGGATATTGCCCAAGCTTGAAGTTTATCGATAAAATCTAGTTACATATTCAGTTTAGTGGCGAAAGAGTTGTATTCCTATGTAGATTACTTGCGTTTACATGGAATATTTTTACCATATGTTGATAGGAATGCCATGATTTGCTCATGCCACTAATGAGATTCTACTGGTCTAACGAGTGCTAATTTGAATACACGCCATAAAACCGCCGGTGATATACTTACTTTTTTTTATGTTAGAGAGGCCAGACAAACGAACTAGTGGGTCACCTGATGTTAAATGATCACCACTGTCCATAGACACTGACAGCGCTTTACGCGATACTCTTTTTCGATTGAAATACTTTCAAGGATAACTTGTTCTGTATTATAATATAGTGTTTTTTTTTAATTTTACGCTTTAACCGTACATACCATACATACACACTAATAACGTCTTACCCCCTTATTCATAAACGCTCTATAGGCCTCTGCTAACTTAGTAATCGTTTGTCCTTATCTGTGAAAGGTGAATGTCAAAGTGACAGATAAGGACAAACGATTACTAAGTTAGCAGAGGCCTATAGAGCGTTTATGAATAAGGGGGTTATACTTTACGGGGTAGACAGAGCCTAAGGTAACTAGACCTAATGGCCACGTTTAGCATTATTGTGGGCGTATAGGTGGAAAGGGGAATCCAAATAGTGATTGCTAGCTGCAACGCCTATAACATGATTCCTAAGGTTTTCGCCCATTCCCTCGATAGTTTTTTACCATCTGCGCGGTACGCGAAGCATCTGGTAGGTACATTTTATGCTTTTTCTTTATACCCAGAGCAGCATGGAAGAATTAAGCTTTAATTGTATAATAATAAGATCAATTAAAGCATTGTATAAAACTTGGTGATAATTAGTATGTATGGTAGGTGTTTGCAGATGTTATCATAAATACTTCAAGGTACTTTCAAGGATCGCATAATGTCTACATCGGGTTGATTGCGGCTGCGCTGTGGTCGGCAGTTAATCAAAATTGCATTACGTCTCCTTTCGTCACGGGCAGGACGAGAAAAAGCGCATTCAGCTCATCTGTTCATCATGCCGCCTTCGTGATTGTGATGATGGAATATGAATTTTTATTCATTTATTTATTTATTCCTGATTTATGTTTTGACCGACTACATTAAAGCATTTATCTAATTGATTTAACTTACGTAATTGTGGATTACAAATCGTGTGCGTGGAAAACTTTGGACACTTGTAGTGTTTTGAACTAAAGTGTAACCTTTTAAAGTTCTTACCTGTTCTTATTAAAATCGAAAAAGTTTATTAGTCAGTTCCATCATTGTGCCCAAAACCAAACACATGAGTTGTAACACGCTCGTTGGTTGCACGCAAAAGAAAGACGATATCATATCGTCGGAATGCTGTTTTTACACTTGTCACAACACAAACGCCCAAGAGCGCGTCACGGTGACAGGTAAAAGGGCTATTTGTATAAGTCCGGAATAAAATAAAACAAACTATAGCATGATCACTCTTGATTGCTGGCACCTGCGTGACGATACAATGGAACATTATCGAATGTTTACTGTTAATATTTAGCCAGACGTGTCCAATGGAGAGACGGAGTGTGGGCGGCGCGGCTGCGGCGTCTAACTCGTTATGTAAACACCGCTGCAGCCAGTTCCTATATGCATGAAAGCCATACATACACATTCCTGGTAGCCAGAGTACACTGCTCACCGTCAGCAGTTAGGTGTCATGTCTTCGAGATTTAGAAAAGCCGGGATGTTTATTATAGCATTTAACTAAATATCTTCCATTACAGCGATAACGTGTACGGTGCTGACCGTTGACTCGTTTCATATGCAACTAACCAGTGGACGGGTCATAGTTATCCACTCTTTATTGGGTACACAGAGGCTTACCGACGTTAGAAACCGGCACCTGCGCCAGTATTATGAAAATTTGGTCTGTTTTTAAAACCGTCGAAGATATCGAATCTCAAAAAAGTCACACTAACGAATCTGTCCGCTATTTGTATAGGACGCGAGGTTGTCTGCGATCCAAATGTTTTATTTGACCGCGCTGCTCGGGACAAAGGCCCATTTTCTGCTCGCCCATTGTGTCAGCGTTTGCTGATTCCTAAACAATGACCAAGCATGAAAAAACCAACCAAACAACTGTGTCCATTAGGCAATCATAAATTATATAATAATAGCCAATTAAATGCCATAAAAATCGTTATATGATAAACGATAACTTGGAAATTTCTAAAAAGATTGCCGATACTTTTACTGCTTTTAATTGATCTTGATCTAAAACCAGACGTCGCCGCAACGAGCTCGTTTTAGAATACCGTTTATATATGATCGAGGTGGTCATTTTTCGGTTTTATCAGTCTAAAGGCATCTAGAACGTTTCTATTAGCAAGGTCTATTTTATAAACCGGTGCTGTATCGGCGACGTTATGAGCCCACACGACTTGTAATAAGATATTGTTTGCAGAACACTGCCCGGCTCCGCGGCCACCGCCATCGGTATTTGAACCCGTCGTGATCGCTCCCGATCTCATTATTCAGAGTAACGGACAATACATTTACCATTTAAATATTTTGTAATACGGTACTGTATCCACCTAATTAGTTAAAATACATTACTTATGCTTAAATACCTATTTATGTTAAATAAAAAGTGGTTTACAATAATTTACATCCTTGCATATAACTTATTCAAAATGCAAAGTAAATCTCGCGAAGACCCATTACGTTGACAACGCGGCTGAATCACATCTTAATGAGGCATTCTTCGAAGTTGCAGCGCTCGGAATGTCGCGGTCAGTTTGTTCCGCGGCGAGCAGCCGCCGTCATCTCTAATTTATGAACTTTTGGAATCACTATAATTGGGTCTCGTGCCGGGACCAGCTCGTTCCAAAAAACTTTGGCGAACTGTAAGGCCAATGCATGATTATTAGCATTCAAATCACAAGCGTCAGTTTTCAATGCGATTGAACTGGGTTCTCGGCCGATCTGTCCTCAGGGCATCGTTTGAGCCTGTCGTTATCTTTGTTTAATATTCATACGGGAGTTATATGTTATGTTAGCTGCCCGGCAGGCTTTTAGGATTGCGATAAATAAAGTTTTTGCGTATCCAGATTAACAATTATGCTCAGCTTTTAAGTGAGCCGATATTTTTTGCTAGTACATACATAAACCGATTGCCCGTGCGTATGTACATACATACCCCGGTAACAGTGATAGGTACGTATATAAGTAATGGTAGCGCGAATCAAGTCGGCCGGGTTCCGAGTACTAGCCTTCTATATATGCATGAGTAAGTTGTTTAGTTAAATGTAGTAGTGGACATATCCAGACTAGATGCCGGTCTAGCCGGCCTGGACCGGTCGTTGTGTAATACACGCGGGCGCGTGCCCCGTGCCCACACTTCTTAGTTCTTAGCAAACCTGCGCTGCAGCTTAAATAAACGTTTTATTCGAATGTATTGTACGCCCACGCGCTTTCCTTTTGTTGCCTTTATTTATGCGATTGTCTCTTATTGTGATGTTGAATGTTACGTTGTTATAAAGTTTTGGTGAGCGAGAGCTGCCCAGTCGAGCTAACGGGTCGGCCAATCACAATGCAACTGCTTATTTGTATCTGATACGATGGTAATCTAGGCCGGCTGCAATATTGCCTTGGGCTGTAGATAAAACTGGCTGAGATTAAGGCTTTACTTTTAGTACTTTTACCAATGATACGTTGCTTATCACTACACAGTATAAAACAAAGTCGCTTTCCGCTGTCTGTCTTTCTGTCTGTCGCTATGTATGCTTAAATCTTTAAAACTAGGTATACGGATTTTGATGCGGTTTTATTTAATAGATCGTGATTCGACATAAGGGTTTATATTTATGTATAATTCTACGCAGACGAAGTTGCGGGCATAAGCTTGTTTATACTAAAGTCGACAAACTGATATTTTAAATGATCTCCGCCGCCCATGGGCACCGATTCTGTGCTATTGGGATTGCTAGTACCTACGTAGCTGGTCTTAGGTACAATAAGTGATACACTCCTCAAGTCTCTAGTCCATTCCAAATTTTGCACTTCCGAGGCACAGTTGGCAGCCGAGCTAGCTGGCTGCGACTGATTGGCTGGCCTATTAGAGATGCTCTGTTACTCTGTGTAGCTGACAACGATTCATAAGTTCGTAACTATAAAAGCTCAAATATCTAAATCTTCTTTAAATGGGAAATTAATTCAATTGATATGTGTGTTCCATGATATTGCTACACCTTATCAATGCATTTAAAACAAAAATGGAATGTTAAAAAGTGTGACAATGCAATAGAATAATTTAAATGGTTTCATTATTTATGGCTGTCAATTAATTCTAAGATTGTAGGTCAGTCTGAGTCATTAGCTGTATAATGACCGCCTTCTAAGCCGGCAATGTAAATGGTAGCTAATGAAGGTCTACAACTCCTGAGTTTTTAAACGTACCTACTTAGCATTACATGTTTCATTTTCATTCTTGCTTTAAATAGCTTGAGAAGGTTGATTAAATTAAGCTACCGCTTTTTGGCGTAAATTTGTGTTGTGATTACGTGACAGTTGAGACCACATTAATATTTTTTTGAAGACTCGACACTTTTTTAGTTTATACTTTGTTAAATTATGTACGAGCCGGTATTTGGAGTTTGGATCATACTTTTACGTGGACCTCGTCTGGATCATGTTTTACGTAACTACCATCTTCAATCTACTTATGCGGTAGAATCAATTTCTCCCATCCTGGATTCGATTTGTAGAGGAATGATTTCTCGTGTTCAATTGTTTTTAATGAGGTCGGTAAATCATACGGAATAATGGCGGCGCGTGCCGCAAGGCCGGTCAAGTGAAGGAGTCAGATATCCTGCGCTTGCGCCGCGACCAATAAGGACTGTATTATTTATATTATATACTAATGGAGTTCGAGTAGGGTCATCACTTAATTTTTTTGGACAAACATATCGAGCTGTATGTTGTTCAACTTTTATTTTCGAAGTTGACAAATCCATGTAAGTAAAAGATAAGACAAGATGGAACTACAATAAGCTATTCTGAAATGAAATAATTAATCGGGATACGGAATATTTTGCTTGAAATCTACCAGCTTAATTTACCTTCCCTTGCTGACTTCTAATTGCGAAATGAAAGAAAGCTCATAATCAGGCAAACCATGAACTGTTAAACTTTTGTGTGAGCATGTGTCCATATTAACAGCAAGTGCATTGTGTTGTGTATCCTTTGACTATATCCGCATCATGGTGTGTACTTTGTCTATTGCGCTCACTTTTGTCTATGCTGTTACCTTACCGCATGTGCCTTGTCTAAGACTGCAACTGCACTTGAAATGCTATAGGTACTCATGTCAGCGCACGAGCTACAGACCTTACAATTCTTAATAGCAATATACTACGTAAATGGACAAAGCTTCGTGTACTAGTGGCTTCGGAGTCGAGTACGGCTTTACTACTTTTTAGCTCCATTGTCAGCGGTGACATGATTGACGCTTGTCTCTCCGTCTTTGATGTATCGCTGCAATAATTTAAAGTATAATGAGGAGTTTGATTAGTTTCCCTTGACGCGTACATGTTTAAAAGTCGTTGTCATGTGATGTAGCTGAAATATTAACAGCAGTTTTTTAAACAAGCTTGACCAGTACCTACCTATTTAAGTACCTATGTTGTATTTTACTCAAACTGTATAAAGGTAAGGAATAATTATCATACATACATACATACATATATATACAAATCACGTCTTTATCCCTTATGGGGTAGACAGAGCCTAAAGGTGTCAAGACCAACAAGCCACGTTTAGCAAGATTGTAGGCGTGTAGATGGAGAACTTGGAAAAGGGAATCAAAATTAATTAACATATTTTATTTATATGAACTTGTTTACAAATTATTAGTGTTGTCTTCTGAGTAAAATGTGAATCGCGACACCGTTCAGTTATTAAATTATAATGAAGAAAAGTTATGCGACGCCGTCATACTCGTATGCACTACATGTAGACTACAATTTCAAGAGCAATTTAATTGCACAAAGGCAGTCGTTGGTCAAAGTCAGTCCGGTCATAAAGTAATGCATGCGTGTTGCCGGACCGGCCGCGGTGCCGGGGGCGGCCGTCCCTGCCCCACGTTAACGGTTAAGAGGACGTCCAGTTCAGTCCATATAAATAAAACTATGGAAATATACGCGCATTGCGACTGCACATTATGCTCGTATGTGCCCATATTGAAGTGGCTATATTCAACTGTTGTTTTGTAGTAATCTTGACATGGCGTTTCTTTAACACAATTTAACTTGTCGAATGCATCTTAGTAAGATAAATGTTTGTGTACGATCTGACTAAATCATTTCATAATAAATATTTTTTTCAGCAACACCTGGCCGATCATTGGACTGTGATGTCTGTGATTGTTGGATTCATGACTATGACTATATATATATATATAAGTAGAGAAGTGTACTTTTAGAATTCTTCCGAAATCTGCTCCAATCCTGATTATTTCCAATTCGAGACGTTGACGTTTCACGAAATGTATAATTTCGATACTTATTAAATTGTAATATAATATGCCAGGCGATAAAAACATACTTAACTAGTTCGAATAAATTTGCCCCATATTTTTTGTCGCCTAGCTTATTTGCTCCGACAGATTTAAATTTAAGTCGGACAGTCGTATGGAAATTGGTGTCGGCTGCTTAAATAATAACAACGAGTCTGCTATAAATTGTTGGGGGCCGGAGGCGCGCGGCACGCAATCTCAATGCGGAAAATTTTATGGCAAAGCCAAGTGTAGTGCAGCTAGGAGTGTGCGGCGTAGGACGCGGGAAGAGCGCGGCGAGGCGCTGCGGGGAATTCACGTATTGCATTTGTATACTGAATGTGGCTAACTATTTTATTTTTGGCTAAGAGATTCGATCATCAACACACAGAAAAAACTATTAAGTTTGTATCTGTAATTTGTAGCTCCGTGTAGAATTTGTAGTTCCTTTTGTAGCGTTCAGCCGTACTTGGAGAACGGATTTTGGGGTTTCCATTTGATTTGCAGTTCTGTAACGGAACACAACAAAGCTGCGGGCGAAAGCTATTAGGTATAAAAGTTACTGAGGTATAAATCGAATCTTTTATCATTTTATGAAATAGTGTAGCAAACTAGAGACAGAGTAACCACCCATCTATACCCGCAATGACAGTCGCGTGGCCAGTCTAGAAAACTAAGGTAAAATACCCCATGTGTCTGTTAATTCTACCCGCAGAGATGGCGAAATTTCGAACGTTTTATTTATCAAAATAATGTAGAACTTAAACAATTGTTATTACAATATTTTGCTTAATTTACATCATCTTATATGTTAAGATAATCTAATGGGCCAATCGGTTGATACAAACAAAATATTTCTACAGAAAAAAGAGTCGCATTAGCATTTATAACATTGAGATGGATACATTTTTTATTTATTCATTATACATTTTAAGTCATGTTCATTTTCATTTTGATATAGGTAGAGTAAGCACATATCGTGGTATGAATGGGGTGGTAGGTTGAGTTTAAAGATTCGCTATATGCGATCCAATATCGCTGCCACTTGTAACCTGCACAAAGTTTTCGCTGGTCGCCGCCCGCCGGCGGTACTAGCCGTATTGTTACCAACGGGAACGACCAGGCCTTTGTTAATGCATTTAATTTTGTTTATACTGTTGCTAGGAAAGGAATGCGTAGGAATAAGGTATGTATTCCTAGTTTTATGGCACGTGTAGGAATCTTGTAAGAATTATATGGCTTCGTTGCGCTGGTTTAAAAGAAGCCGAAAAGTGACGATCTTAAAAAAAGAGGGTTTTAAAAGGACTCCTATCGTTAGATGCGATATTAACCGCAAAATCGTCTTAACTTAAGTACACGAGTTTGAATTTATGAAAAGGGATTTAAGTATCAACTACTGCTATTGCTGTGCCTTGTACCACTTAGGTGAATGATGTTAAAAATAAACCCAGTAACAGCAAGTAACAAAATATAAAATTTAAAATGTCGCCTCGGTGGTCGACTTTTTCATATTTCGGTGGCATTCTTTACCCGCTACGCTCCGCTTGTGGCAGATTATCGTCTTATTGATTCTTTAATGCATTGGCCATGGGGTTTTTAGCTATGTCCGTGGCCTATGGGCGCTGTGGAAGAAGAGTTTCTTATAAGAATGCTGTTAGACATTAAATTTGGAAGTTTCACAACGATTTAAAGGTAACGAAATAAGCTTGGGAAGATTGAACTAACTGTACAAGTACGTAATTGAAAAAAAACAACTTTTTCTTTGCTGCTGTAATACAGAGAACAATAATAAAATGTGGACATTTAACTCCTTGAAATAGTCACTCGCATCTATAAAGTCTCTATACCTACTTATCAATAAATAATAATGTTCCTCTATATACTGTTGTAGACATACTACTTTTAATAAAATATGGCAACCGTATTGCAAGTTGTTAAACTAGATCAGTTAAAACGTGTAAAACTGAAAGTGTAGCGGCGAGGCCGTCACGTGGGTATTTATTTCATTTGGTGCAAATTTGGCAGTTTGTTAAAAAAATAAAAATAAAAATGTTTTCAATCACAAACTTAATCTTAATTGACAGTTTGTCATACATGGGTTATAAAAAAAATAAAGGCCATCTTTTAGGAGCCCAAACATTGAAGATATGGACCCGCAATGTTTTAAGCGTCATGGTAATGACATTTTGCATGCTTGGTAATGACGATAACACATGGTAATGACAAATGTTCCTATCTCTAATTACTTTGTACAGTTTTTGACGTATTTCAAAGTACCGAAGTATTTAATCAATTTGGTTATTAAATAAAAGAATGTAAATATTAAACAAATAAATAATAAAATACCAAAATATGAGTAGCATAATGATTTTTTTAGTAGCTTCATATATAGCTCACACATTTTAAATTCTTTGAAGTAGAAAATAATCTGTTTTTCAATAATTTTGTTTTTTTTCTCTTCAAAAGTCAAAAGTTTATTTTGCAAATAGGCCGCCAAGGGCTCTTTTACATGTCTTTTTTTAATCCACCAGCATATTCGGAAAGACCGTCATTATTACTGAATCTGTCTGTACAATAATTGTTAGATTTAATTTTTTCGCGTCTTTTTTTCAGCTACTTATCCGTTTTTTTATTAGCAATTCTTGTTTACTATCTCCTTTTTACTTGGCATATTTATTTACTTCTTCCACTGAAACAGATAAAAAACGTGAAAAATATTTGCGAAAAATACAGAATCAATTAAATTAACAGAAAGTGTGGACAGATATAAAATGGAAAAATATATAAAAGCAAGGTCTTTACAGAATTAAGTGCAGATAGTCATTACCCCATGGTTTAATGACGATGATTCCATAATCATCGTCCTTTCCGTGGGTAAAAAGTCCACGGTAATCAGTGGTAATGACCACCTTGGTAATGACAAATCCAGCTATTTTCACTTTAGCATGTACCTTATTAGTTATTCCAAAATGTTTTATTGATTACGTTATAATCAATCGCGTAGGCTATACGAAAAAATATGATAAATATAAACAATTCATGTACTTACCGAGGAACGAGACCCAAGGGAATGACAATATTATTGTGACAAAAACCACGGTACGACTTTGTAAAAAAGAAATAAATTCTTAATTTTGCTTTGCGCGTCGTGGGCTCATTCTGCCTTCTGAATGGTGACAGGAGGCACGCGGGGGGAGCGGCGGGGGTTGTGCAGAACTGTTCAGTGCAGAGCTATATGTCGCGTTATGTTGTGCCACGGTGATGATGAGTTAAACAGGAACCAAAATGTACGATGTTGCTGTTCCGTTTTATATGATGCGTTTTAAATTGTGCAATCAATATTGTATGATATAACTATGAAACTTTTTAGGGAAATAGTAGCTTCAGCCGTAAACGTCAGTTAAATGGAACTTTTTGCAGAAGTTTTACCGAAAATTGGAAAGCGGACACACCTTGGTAGTGACATTTTGGCCCTTTTGAACGAAATAACTTTCACATTACTTTATATATCAAAAATTTAAAAGAAGCGGCCGTTAGAAATCATTCCTTATTACAAGATACTTTTACACACGGTAAACATCCATCATCATTTGGATGGTGATATTGTCGCGGACAGCCGATTTACACCAAATGAAATAAATACCCACGTACGACTCTTGCGCACGCCGTCGTTGAAGTCTTTTGTAGCGGCGCTCGCTGAGCTCTACACTCAATTGATTTTGTTTTTATCACCTCAACGATTTGGTCCTTTAAAAAGGCTGGCTGAACTCTGAATTTTTGTTATTTAAATCAGAATTGAGGTATTGACATGGAAGCTTCACTAAAGCTTAATTAGACTTATTGTACTTGTAGAATGTAGAGCACTCTACAAACTTCTTGTATTTATGGCAAGTGAAATATAAGTGAAGTATGTGTATCCGTTGTCTAGTGCCCATATTACAAGCTTTGCTTAGTTTGGGGCTAGGTCAATTCAAATTTAGTACATCATATTGGCCATTTGAATGCAAATTTGTGTTTGCTGCAACAGTAACTAGTACGATTTGCTTTTCCAATGTGATTGGTCAGATTTCATTTTAGAATTTTGCAACTAATTTGTTTAATGGTATTTTTCGGTGTAGACTCCGGAACGCGGTCAAATATTTTGTGACGCCACGAATGCTATGACTTGGCTTAGGTAGTAGCGAGAACTTTTAATATTTTTTTAGTAAGTCTAAGCGATCATCGTGATCACACCGTATCACCGTGATCGTGATGTCAAACTTCTTGAATAGTGAAATAATGTTTGTAAAGGTTCTTGTTAAGGAATCATGACGATAGATTACTGTCACACTCTACCTTAAATCATAATTATTGCAGAAACTGTAGTCTTTAAACTACCTTACAGTGGCGTGGCGTCAAGTATATCAGAAGGCAAGCCGAAGGGAACTTAACTAGCCTTTTCCTCTAATTCTGCACAATAAATTGCCCAACTGCCTTAAAATAGGCAAGCCGGTGGGAATCGAGTTCTATGGACGCCACGCCACTGCTACCTTATAAATAAAGTTTCCACTCCACGCACGCATAGCTCCTAATTACGTCAGAAACTTCCAACTCCAGAAAGCGCTCCAGAAGGCGCTCCGACTGCGGTGCATTCGCTATCATACCTACTTAAGCATATAGGTACTATACTCGTTAGTGGGTAGTCATTGTTACGCAACAAGACACTCAGTCACTTTCCCTGGGAACCGTACCACACGTAAAGACAGTAAGCACGAAATAAATAGGGCAATGAAATTGTAAGTGCGCATTCGTATTCTGCGCGCAAACCGCACGTAGGTTTCTCACGGGTGCACCTCAGAAGGGTTACACACTTTTGTATAAGTCATGGGAAGATTTGAGGTGGCTGAAAGAGAAGAACAGTGAATACAGGTCTCTATTTTGACGCTAGGCTCATGCGGGTCGTAGGTTGTCGCATTTCAATTTCAAATACTTGTCTTGGTACGTAGTTCTTTTAGAGTTCAATGCTGATTCAAAATGTCTTTCGTCACCTTATGGTTTCTTTATGTTTTGGTCATCAACATTGATTCCTAATAGGTGGGTTAGGCACTGTTCGACAATATCGATATTATCGCTTTAGGTAGAGTCAATAATTCGCATTTGGGTATGGTAAAATTTCTCAACACTCTCATATAACCTAATATATACTCAAACAATTAAGCGCCGTAAATTAGTAAACTGTCAATACATAGCTATATCCACTGGTTCAGTTTTACGGAACTGCATTTGCGTCGCTAATGGGGGCTTTTAATTAAAATACTGTACTCGTAAGGTAGAGTATACACTGGTTAGTAGTTCAAGAGCGTAAAATTTCGAGATGTTAAGTTACATTACAGTCAGTAATATCTTTCGTGTGTTTTAAAAGAGAGTAAGGTGTCGTCTGTTATGTATAATAAAACAAAATGGAACATACGAGGATAAAGTATAATATATATATATTTTTTTCATTCCTATCTATGTTAAATCTTGGTAAAACATGTGTCAACTAATGTAACAAATCCAAAAATTATGAGCAGGTACCTACCTATAAGTAGTAATATAAAAAGATTGCTTAATTATTTTAATATAAGTAATGTTTACTTATTCAGCGTTTTCTGAAATACAATTAAACCGAAACTTTAACCTAAAAGTTTATAAAATCTATTTAGTTTAACTTTTCGATGTGTGGGAATTCCGCTTTAGCATAGCTTTCGTGCCATGTTAATGTTACCTATTAACTACACTCAGCTGCAAACTTTCGGGCCTATAAATAACTTTCGCCTATCATTTACAAATATAACTGGAACCTGTACTATCAACACGGATTTTACATAATAACGAGTTAACACTCTGTATAAGAGCTTTGGTTATTGAGTTTTTATCTTTAATGGTCGACACGAGTTGCAATATGACTTCATGTTGTTTAGGTTATGACAGTTTTGTTAGAAAACTGTTAGATAGCTTTGAATTTATTATAGGTTCTACGAAAAAGCTATTATGATTATTGGACATGATAGGTTCCTGATTTCTGTTAAGTGGTATGAATTTGTTAAGTGCATTCAGTTATCTGTGCCTGGTTTCTAAACGTCTCAGAAGACCACTTATGTAGAGATAGTATTTTTTTTTTTATATCATTCGATATGCTATGATTTAGAAAAAAATACATCCATACAAAAACACACCACCACTTTTCACAATGTGTAGGTCTGTAGGGCAGATCACTTGACCATTTCACGGCTTCATCAACCTACCAAATGAGAATCAATATACATCATAATCTCATACGAATTCTTTATCACTTTCATCTATACGATGTAAATAACACAATCTGTGTTGTCCGTCCGTCGGACAAGTGTCACGATACTCGATTGATAGATAGCGTGTGAACGTCGGTTATCGGCGGGCGCTGCGCCGGCGCCGCTGTGAATCTTGTGATATAGATTTGGGGGAATGACCCAATTTACATGGGAAAAAGATGCGTTTGCATTGAGAGATTACACCCACAATAGTAATGTGAATTTGAAGCTTAAGCATACGTTTTTATAAATATTTATTGGCTTATTACATACATTAGTCTACATCCTTGTTGAGATAGAATACAAGAATTCGATGACAGAACATTATGTTAATGTATGTGTGACAGTCGATGCGTTTATTCTTAGTAAACTTTTGATTGAATAGATTATTGGTGTTGGTGAATTTAAAGTTTAAAATATTCTACCACTGCTTGAATCGGCGGCTATTTAAACTTATACCCTTATCATTTTTATGGTGAGCATTTATGTCCCGCAAATTATATGGATCATCCGATGATTCCCACGGCTCACGTGAAAGTATGTGATCGCATGACGAAATGCTCCTATCAACTTATCGATACATTTTCCCACACGATTCAATCTCACTATTCTCAGGCTCGATTATTTGCGTAATAAATTGATTACGCAAAACGTACAGGTTTTAGATAAATCTATTCTCATTGACTACTTTCGTTGAATTGGTAATGTAAATAATATTTATAAAAATAGAATTTGATGCACGACAGCATTAACTAATTAAGATAACTCTGGTAGTGAAGAAAAGTGATTATAATAATGAGGGAGCTTGTCATAATTACGCCAGTATGGACTTTTTATGAATTCTTTATGTGGACACTTGTGTATTTTTAGTTACCGTGTCTTGGGTCGACAGAGGTTACGCCGCATAACTCAGTAGTTCTATGCAAGACATGCGCAACAAAGAGCCAGCGATGTCGCCGTGCTCGTAATTACAGGCATGCCTTCCAAATGACAGGTAATTGGGGCGGTGTCTTACGCCAGCCTCGACTCATGCGGCTGTTATTATGCCACTACTTTGTTTTATCAACAGGCACAAAAGAATGTCGTCTAAAATGCAAAAAAGCTTCAAAATTGCACGTGGCTAAAAATAATTAAAAACGAAACGAGCTATTGCTCGCTCGAAAGATTCTGTATTTTTCATCATCTTTATAGTGTTTCGTCGCTATTACAAGATAATCACTCTCGTCTCTATAAAGCCCAATCATTTCATAAAATCATTAAACCGAACTAAGGCTGAATTAGCATAATTATCGAGGTTTTACTGCAGTCGGGCGTTAATCGCCGCTTGTTTACGTTTACAATGCAAAGGTCAGCAGCGTGCATGTTTTCGAAACATGTTTATAATATTATCTGTCAGCTAGTCAGCAGTAAAAATGAACCCATGTGGTTGCTGGCGCCTCGGTGACGTCGCCCGTCGGTGTCCACCGCACATGCGCGCTCGCCCGAATTCATGTCGCTTAATTAAACAAAAAAAATGGTTTATGACCCTCTTCCAGGATTTATTAGCGACCGAATGTACTGCGACATTTACATGTGAAAAATGTTCTCAAAACAAAGACGTACTCACGTTGATTCGGTTAAGCTTGAAGGCAGATGTTTTTTCAACATACCTACCTACCTATTCAAATTTATTAACTCCTTTTAAAGATTAGACGCTTATGCAGACGAGTGTACAGAATACGATTACACAAAGTCAATCTAGATACAGGAACCGATACATATGTACTGGCATGCAGCATAAGAAGTAGCTTAGTCACAGCTATGTACGATCATGTCATGTTTACAAAGCCAGTTAGCTCTGCACGGCACTGATTGGAAAAAATAAACTGGTTAAGCGTGAACTTCCATAGTGTTATATTGTAACAGTTCCGTGAGCGGGACTAACTAGTCATTAAGGTTCAAAACAAAATACAATATTATTATATGAATATCATCTACGAGTACGACCCTAAACCAGCACTCAATAGTCGAACCGTTACAATGATTTATACCTAACTGTAGTTTTGTACGACATGGGATAAATTATATTTTAGTTTAATTATTTATCCCACCTATAAATCTACACATCAAGCAAGGATGGATACGTGTCTAGATTTTATTATATAACATCCATAAAACTAGACGAAATATTTGCAGAACTAATGTGGCGTGGCCAATGTATGAAGCATGAACAAACTATAGTTAAATCAATTTAGATCGATACGCTAAATACTTCTAGCGTGTTCTTATGAATGAACTAATCGACTGATTTTGATACGGTATCCGTATCTGACTAGACATAATCGTAAGCTACTAGAGTTATGGTAAAATCGAATCGCATTTGCTTAACAAAAGCCAAAGGCGACGAATTTAAATTTATTTGTGGACAGTTACAAATATTACAATACTGTAAATAGAGACAGACAACATTCAAATCTCAAAATCTAAAATGGTAACTCTCGTTTATTTTCATAGAAGATCAATTTGGACTAAGTAAATTGTTTTAAAAACCAAACTTACGAGCAGTACAAAAAAATATAGTCTATTATATTTTGGATACTTATACCTATACGGCTGGCTGGGCCCCGTTTCTCGAAGCTTATTAGACTAATAATATTAGTGTTTTGTCTCGTAAATTAAACGAAAAAATGAAACAAAACACTAATATTATTAGTCTAATAAGCTTCGAGAAACGGGGCCCTGGGCATATAGTTAAGTGAATAAAGCTTCTGTCTCTATATCTAACTTCTAGTTCCTGACTTGGTCGTGCCTAGATTCTATTAGACTAAGATTGACGAGGTGCAGACCCGCAATTACTACTTCTAGGCGACGACGGAGGGGCGCCCACGCGCCGGCCGCACGAGTTCACCCATTATACAATCAGGACGAATCAGCACATACGATACTATGCCATTATACCACAAAAGAGATTGATAAATTGCGAAAAATCCAAGTCTTGCTCCTAAACAGGGTTTATTGCGCGATTGTAAGTTCCAGCTGCGATGGAAAGGGTGCAATTTAGTTGTAGAGACTCGATGACTATACAATACTAAATTGCAGTGAGTGCAGATTCGTCGATTACGTCTACAGGGCTCGGAATAACGTATCCGTATTTTACTCGTTGTACTAGTGTGCTATTAGGCATAGAGAATTACGTAGTAATTTAGGTATGGTGTTATCGTCGAGTTTGATAGCTGTATCACATTCAGAGCCTGTTTTTTAGACGACTGCCCAAAGAAAACAGAGTGTATACCTAGTGTTTTTAGTCCTTTCATTCTTATATTTTAACTACTTAATAACCACCAACACACAAAGTATCTACCTCGTACGTCTGAAGCATTGTAGCTAACAAAAGGATAAGCCGATGTGATGTGGTTGCGGTTTTTTTTTTCATGGAAAGCTAGTTAAATTGCAATTTTTCTTGGTGGATACTTTATGAGATATTGTACTTGGAATTAAAACTATGGGGGTTTTCAACGTTTCTCTATCGTAGTTACGCAGTCACGATTCGAAATGTCATAATTATCAGCACAAAGTTAATAAAATGGCTCAACGCGGTAATAAAGTTTGTTATTTGTGACCTTTATGTGACCTTTACTGTTTCTGCTCATGTAATTTTGAATTGTACGTTTTTAATTACTTACGTTATTATAGTTACTTTTTGAAACAAAGCCCGGCTACCTGTAGCTTAAGGGTGCGACCACACCGCCGCTTAAAAAACGGTGACGTTATGGAATCGCAACAAAATGTATGAAGAAACGGTGAGAAAACGTGACGCATACGACACGCGGCGGTTTGGTCGCACCCATCAGTTGAGTATGTCAAGCGAGATGGACTAAACTTACAAGAATACTATTCTTCGAACAACATTTAATGATAGCCCGAAACATAAAAAGGTTAAAGGTACTCGAGACGTAGGGTTTTTTACTTTATTAGTGTAGATAGATATAAATGGGGATATGAATACAATGGGCCACGTGCGGTGATGTCGCCCGCGGCGCCCGCCCGACCATTGTCCGGTCGCCCATTGTTTCACGGCCATTCTCCACACATGCTTTGACAACACACCTGAATGCCTCGATACATGCTTCTCTTTACGATTTGTTGGTCTTCGAACTATGTATGATGTTTGACATTCGCACATCCTCTTAAATCCTGGCGAGGCTGCGCATTCTAAAGCTAAGTAATCACTACATAGTATAAAACAAAGTCGCTTTCCGCTGTCTGTCTGTCGATCTGTCCCTATGTATGCTTAAATCTTTAAAACTACGCAACGGATTTTGATGAGGTTTTTTTCAATAGAGTGATTCAAGAGGAAGGTCTAATTCTACGCAGACGAGGTCGCGAGTAGAAGCTAGCCCACCCAACTAAATATAAAAAGCAACTTTAGAACACGTTGGAAGTGAAATTGAATTGTTTTGTTGGATGAACTTCAAGTTAAGCTTAAAACAGCTAGCTAATTTGTGTTCTAAATTCGATGTTACAGTGATTAATGATAACGATAGTCATTAATTGTGATACTTTTTACTAAAAAATAATTAAGGTTCATTGAGTACCTAACCGAATTCTAAATTCGGGCTCGCCTTAGTGCCAGTTTTCATTACGCGCTACAGTTTCACGACCGTCCAACTTTACTTAGTAAAGAACACGGAACTGTTAGCAATCTCCGACAATGTCTCTAGGCTTTGACCCAGAAAGGAAAAAACGTATCACGAAGGTGTGCTAGTGTGCTGTAAGGAGGGAGGTTGTTGTGTGAGTGAGCTTAAAAGCTTATTAATGTCCGTGGTAGTGAAAGGCTTGTAAGTGTGAGTGTACAAGCGACAATGCGGCGCGTGGGCAGGCTGCGCGGGCGCGGCTTGTCGCAGCCAGGGCTGCTTTGTTTTTCTTATTGCTTAGCATCTTATTAGAAATGCTATCATCGGTATGAGAATAACTTACAGTCAGGATTGTTGGTACTTTGTGGTTATTTTAAATATTAAATATTTGACGCGTTTGGTGATACGATAGGTCTGTGTACGTTTTTTATGAGGGTTCGTTATTTAAAAATCTAGTATAAAGTATAAATGTACAAGTACTTAAATATATATGAAATTTTAAGGGTAGATTAGAATAATTCCCTAGTACTTTTTATTTTACTTGATTTTAAATGTAATAAATAATGATAAAGCTTTTTTTCTTAACTAAAGAAGTAAAGACATTATACATTAATATCTTATCTTCATAACCAGGCACAACGAATCTAGTAAATACTTATTTTAGGAGCTTGAGTTTCTTCTCTCTACTCGTGCAGAAGTTCAACCCTAGGCTGAGGTTGAATGCACGCGTCATTGTTATCTCGGGCCTGCTTTGGGCGAGAATAAATAAAAGTCTTCGTAGAAGAGATACACATTTATTTTATTATTCTAGCTATGCCGTTGTAAAGCCAAGATAAAGCTTTATGGGACCTGTTATCGCGCAATAATGAACTTTCCACATGGGGCTTGTCAACGCACTTTACGTATACTGGCAACCCCGTCCACGGAGATACCACATCGTAAAACTAAAAGCCCGAGTCGCGGGGTCAAGAATTCGCAACTCTATTAGCTAATCGATTATTTTTTGACCTTTGTCTTCGGACGAAACGGTTTTTCACGTCTAAAACATTCGTTGAATTAACATAACTAGTCGAAAAATTGTTTTATTACGTTTTTTGTATAAGATTTAAAAGGTATTGGAAATTATAAAATGCGGTTGAGTTGGCATATTAACACCAGCATGTTAAAAGTTTATTTTATTGACGCCTTTATAACTCAATATCGAGTCTGTAAGAGCAGTTTTTTTGTTGGCAGCCATATAAAATTAAAACCATTTCTGGCATTTAACAAATCGTGATGTTCTAAAGATAGCGACATTTACATAACTTGAGACTGCGTCCAGGTAAATTGAATTGTTAATTAATGAACAATATGGGCGGAAAATATCTCAAACGGCATGAGCTTCACAGTTTGCAGTAGCCGATCGTTTGGCAACATTCATAAAAAAGGTTGATGTTGGGATGTTGCCCACGAAATAAATTAAGCACTAATTTGCCCGCGCGCGTGACTTCATTTACCGATCCTTGTGACTTATTTGAAAGAGAAAACGATAAGGTACGTTTCCGAGTGTGACAGAGACGTGCGATGGATTCTTCGGGTTACGTTAAGGTACATTAGCGGCTTTTAGCTGGCACCGGCGCCCGCGTCATTTGCCTGGTAATGGCCCGGATTGCTTCAATTTGAATCTGCCGATAATAATCTTTCGTTTTGTACATTTTTTCTTTAATGGACCACGATTACATCGCGTCTTGTTTTTATGTCATTATCGAACAGGGAGACGATGCTTATCCGTAAACCGTTACTTAAATGTTTTCTTAATTATGGAAGCCTGGATTTGAAAATTATGACGTTGAAAGCCATGGACATTAAAAACCCCAAATAAAAATGAATACCACCGTGAAATGGAGTTGAACACGGAACAACTTGAAATAGTTAACACTCCTAATGTTTGGAAACAAAAAATGTGTGCGGTTTTTATGTGTCGTTTTTGTGTATTTGTTTTAGCGCGCGCCGATAACGCGCATCCAGGGGTCGTCACAGTAGCGGCAGGGTTAAATCTTAAATTAAGTTCATTTTTGCTTATTTATCGATATCGAACAAAAATAAGCCTAAAGTAGAACCCCATTAACGCCAATGAAGTTAAATCCTTATTTCGTGTTTGTAAATACAATAAACTACCTAGCTGCTGTCCCCACAGAATTAAACGAAGCCAATGAATGACACTCACAAATAATGTGGTTTTCTATTGGTAAAAGAACTTTCAAAATCGGTTCAGTTAGATCTAGAGATTACCTCACAAACTCACAAACTTTACCTCTTCATAATATAGATAATGACCTGTTATGTCGATGGCAGTGCCTCTGCTACGGTTGCTCACCCCTGCCGTACAAGGGTAGCACCGGCGCGGCGGCACCGTCCACGTGTGCCTTGCCGCGCCGGCATTCCCGCACATGCACCCCACATCGCCACACTTGTTCTTGCCGTTGCCATGCCAAGCCCATAATTTACTGCAACGCATATCTCGTCGCGCACCCATTAGCCAGGATTAAGGAAGTCCCCGATGACATAAAGGTATTAGGAAGCCGTTCCAACCGACACGCTAGAAATAAGAAATTAAAATGTAGCAATAAATATTTATACACTCGATATCGTAAATGTCACCGACAATAAAATAACAGTCAATGTTAATCAGACTTGTTTTAGCTTTGATTGATGTTCTCGTATTGCACGAGGAATCTTTTTATAGGCACAATAATTTAAGATTCGAAGGACTCTGACATCGATTTATTAAATCCATCAGTCGAAAGTACGTACCTAATGGTCGTAAATTTTGAAACATTCTTATAAATTTTAAATTGGTGCGGCCACAATGTTCGTAAACCCACGTGAAGCCATCAGAACGCTGTACAATACTTACACAAAGGCTTGCTTTTATTGTCGCATCAAGTCGTGTAAAATCTCCGAGTCGCATCTTTTATATGAGTTTGGTCGTATATCTGGGTTTTATGGGTCGTGTGAGTGGCCGGTGCCGTGGGCAGGCGTGGGCGCGGGCCCACGTGCCCGCAGATTACAGATACAATTGTCCGCTCGCGGCTTGTTTATGGCAGCAGCTCGAGATACGGACGAGAAATGACACCTCGATCGCGTGCCGTGATCTTTGCCACTCCTTGATCCTTACCCGGGAGACTTTCCGTCATGGTTGTATAAAAACACTCACGTTTAAGTAAATAATATAATTATTTTACGATAGGTATGTGTTTTGTAACGGTGTTTTTCACGGATCAGGCACTAGTAGTCTGAGAAGCAGTTAGATGGACAAGTAGATACACATAGCGCTTATTTAGTCGACAACAAACTTTAATGATTTTGACAAAAGATAAATCATGGTCTTGATTCTGGGATGAATCTGATTTACATAAAATATTCATCAATTCTGCCTATTCTAGGGTTACCTACTTGTCGAAAACCCAAATCGTTAGTGCCGCATCACTCAAAATGCAAAAACCTGTTGTTAACCCTTTTCTTTCGTCCGGCAGGTATTTTAAGAAATGCTTTTTTTATACGCTAATGAGAATTTATTACTTTTTGTATCCAAATGCGGGAACGTAAAGCGTACGAAAGCCCAGAGGCGGTTTGAAGAGATTTTAATAATTTGTATGGAGAGATAGGACCGGGCTCGCGCCGTGTCGCGGCGCGTACTGAATACGTAATTAGCTTTCCTCAAAACTCCCCAGAAGCCACTATTCCAACGAAATTGTCCAAATACGACTACGACAACTTTCTTGTTCGAACCAAGTAAGATAAATTAAGCATAAACCAACATTTTAATGAGCTGCTTTTATGACATTCGATATCGAATTTTAACACTAATTTAATACCTGTCTGACTTCGAATAGTGTATTGTTGAAATCGGATACGATGAACACTGTTTTTAAAACCGATTTCGCATATTTTATAACTGTGATTAGGTGCTTACGTAGTTCGTATTTCATATTTTAACCGCTGACTGATCTTTTGGCACGGGAAAACCAGATATTGACTTCCATCAAAGGATTTTTCTAGATTTTCTAGATTTAATTATCTACTCGAAAAAGTAGTACCTACCCAAACATTTCAAAGACTTGGGGCCTTACCATGACGTCTTAATGCGTTTCAGTTTAGGTCCGCTCGCTGTCAGATTCACACTAAAAGTGACAGCTAAAACTTGAACTGCGTCGGAATTAGGACGTCATGGTAAGGCCCCTGGCTCATCTGCCATCGACCTTTCTCACATAACTCCATATTAAGCAGGCCTTCTTTTGCAGCGGTCTGACGAGCACGGCGGAGCGAGGAGTGACGCCGGTGTACCTGCGCTGCCGGGAGGGCAGGGTGGCGTGGCTGTACCCGCGCGGCGCGCTGCGGCTGCTCTTCCGGCCCACCATGCCGGCTGACGAGCGCGACTTCAGGATCTGCGTGCGCGTCGTGCGGCGCCCTGATCCACCTGATTTGTTCCACACGCTACGGCTTAATGATACAGGTAAAGTTACGAACACTACAAAATAAAGTTTTGCGTCTTTTTATGAAGCAATCTTTGTTTCATATTTGGTTAAAAAATTTGCACCAACCAACACGAACCTACCACATCTGCTTGTCATTCTGCTACATTTTTTACTTTTGCGATTAAGTGGATTACTCCTATAATTTGTTTCTAGTTCTGTTAGTATTTGAGGATTAGCGTCTTCGGTATTCTAAGTGAGATAAAGCAATATCTTCAGCCATCCTTTGTATCTTAGAATTGTGACACTTTATCTTTCACCAAATTAGGTAGAGTTGTCGTGTCACCAAAGCTCTGAACACAGTGGCGGAGTTTGTTTTGTTTGGTTGTGTTGTATTTATCGGTATTTATCACGATCATTTAGATCCAAGAACGCTTTCTACATACATTGAAAAAATTCATTTGACCTTCCAGAAGCCGAACGTTTCCCCGCTCGCATCTTCGTTGAAGGCGCTCACAAGCTGGTACCTCTGTACGCGCCGGACGACGGCGATGCTCGTGAATTACGCTGCTTCCGAAGCCGGCACGGTCGAGCGGCCTTGTACGTGGAAGCAGAACCCGAAGAGGGGACTAAGCGACGAGAGGCTGTCCTGAGATATGAAGCCAGGGCGTTAGTCAAGCGGCACTACGACCCGGCGACGGCGGACTGCAGGCCTTGCTCGGAGGAGGAGTTGGAGCTCGCTTTCTGCACAAGCGATTTAGGTAAGAGTCAACTTAAAAGTTATTAAATTGTAGATTCATACGACAGCTATGAGACCGCTCGAGAACCGTTCAAGACTGCTGAATATTTTGTGTTAAACCCTCTCGTCTTTCTTTACCTAGTAATTGCTTATTCAAACGGCAAACTACGAATAAGTCGTGGGTTAAGTTAATAAAGAAAATAATTTAAAATCTCCTACGCCGCAATAATGATTAAGCAGAAGCCAGAAGCGCCCGGGTCGGTTAATAAACGCCGCCCGCACAGTAATTTGTCGCCATAATCGAGATTCCTCGCGCCTCAAATTAAATTAAACGGTATACGAGAATATAATTTTTCTCATATAACGAGCGCGGAATATTTGCGAAGCGAGGCCGCCGCTTATCATATGAACTCGGGAAAAATTTTGAACGTAACGTTTATATGAAATATTTTAAGGAAACTAAAGAATGTGGTATTTCATCGGGTTCAGTTAACTACTGGAAACGGTTATATGAGACAATATTCTGTTCGTATGTATACCTACGGTAGCGATCGAATACATTATGCGTTGATGGGATTTAGATTCAATTTGCGTTTATCATAAGTTAATATAGAATGTAGATGCGATGGGCTGAGTCGGCACGCGACGCTGCAGGGAGCTTGACTATATTTTTTTAATCTTGTTTGATAAATAATAATAGAGGAGAGTTATGTCATGTGCCGCGCGCCCCGTGGCGGCGACGGTCTATTAGGTCCCTCTCCGAGCCTCCGTCGCATCACGCACCGCCCGGATTTCTGTTTGTCATGCAACATAATTATTTTTATTTTTTACTCGTACGACATTAATACACATTAGACCTCATTTTTAAAGATTAGTTCTAATCACGAATGACTCAA
The DNA here is from genome assembly GCA_963854515.1 of Pandemis heparana. NCBI lineage: Eukaryota > Metazoa > Arthropoda > Insecta > Lepidoptera > Tortricidae > Pandemis > Pandemis heparana. Next base: position 11,046,515 of record OY978013.1, on the reverse strand, counting down.
AACTAGTTTTCTTTTTACAAACAGTACTGGCCCACCGCACGCAAACTAATTTCATGTTTTCTAAGTTTTAAAATGCTTATTCAGTTTGCCGTAATAAATTAAACATTGTAGATCTAGATGAAGGTGATCGCGGTTCACATCCCGTTTATAATATTTCGATTGTAGATCTCGCCGTAACTCATAATGTAACGCAGCTTTTCAGCTATTAAAAACGGCATAAAAAGTAACATTACCCCTGTGAGAATATGAGAACGTGGACGTCAAATAAGACGTGATAGCTCGTTAGTTAAAGCCTTCGTAATTATCGGGCGGGCGGGGTTGACGACCGTTCGCTTCACTATTCACTTATCTCTCTCAAACAAAGGTTCGGTCTGGAAAAGACTAGGTACATTTGCTGACTCACGACGCAAAAAATAACTACAATAGCGACAGAGTGATTAAATATATAATATCTAGGATGTCGATAGCGATTCGTGGGAGTAAAGCGGGCTGACGTCAACCGCCAAATTGCGTTTCATTTGCGAATGATTCAGCATTTAGAGCAATCTGCTAAGCACTTACATCTCATCTCAGTTGAAAAAATTATATTGGCACGTATTTAGCTGATTTATGTACCTACCGACCGAGACGAAAATTTTATCATAATGAAATGACTCTACAAATATACCTATCTAAGTCTAACTTTGAGTTTACTTTTCGGTTGCTCCAAACCTCATTGAGGTAAATCTATTAGATTTTAGCACCTAAGTATCTGAAATATAAGGCAATTATTTGTCATCTTTCTTGTCAGTCTTATACAATTTTAAAAGGACTTGAATTTCGAGACTCTAACCGTCTAGGTGCCGGTACGGGACTTGAATTCAATATATCGCAGAGATAGCAAAATAAAGTTATTACGGTAGGTACGTTAAGACGTATTCAGTAGGTATCACAAAGTATTCATTGATGACTGTTGTTGCAGTGTCTCGCGGCACATTCGTTGGCGCGGAGCAGCGGGCCGACCTGGACAGCACACAGCTCACGCTGCGGCTCACCAAGCTCATACGCGCAGCCGGCGCCGCCAACACAGACCAGAAGTCCCCGGATGACGACGGCCAGGATGACTACTATAGGTAAACACCAATTAATCAACATGTATTTTGTACAATACGATAGTAAACCAAGGGCTCCTACTGAAGCAAGTCTTGGAAATTGGTTTACTTGTTTCTTGATTGAAGAGATGCACTAAGAGGGGCTCTGTTGTATTTCTTATGGAATAGGAAACAAGACAATTTTCTAGTCTTCCACACATACAAAGCCTTTTAGATAACCCCATATTCTAGAGACATTCCACTGAGTAAGTACCTAGCAAGAAACCTGATTGTTGTAAACGGTGGTTTTCTAATTTGTTTTCATACCTTTAATTAAACCGGTAAAAGTAATTAGTCCCATGTTTTCTGAATATTGCATTTGTATATTCAACTAACTGTTGCCCGCGGCTTTGCTCCCGTTGCCGATGGTACAGGCAGTCTTATTTTAATTATAAATAGATTTATCCAGTTGTACTGGTTGTCGCTGATTTCTCTTGCCCTTGATTTGTCAATGAGACGCCATATTTTAAATATTATAGGAACACATGCAATTGGTACACATTACAAACTTCTAAGCTAACTGTATGAACTCCATTTTAATAACGAACCTCTCCTACAGGTATGAAGTAGACAACACACTGGAGCGCACAACACACCGCAACCACAGGCGGCGGAAGACGCGAAGTCTCCACGCACACATCCACGTGTCCTCAGTCTGTGGTGCCGAGGCTGGAGCAGGCGAGTTCCTCGTCATGGCCCGGAGACGGCTGGGACGATACTCCCTGGTCTGCGCGCCCAGGCTCGAGGACTGGCAAGATCTGGTCAAGCGGAGAAGCGAGGACGGGAGTGCGCACTGCTTGCTGCAGCATTAGGTGTGACACTACGTGATTGAATTATGTGATGTGACAAATAGACAGTAGTTCAATGCTCGACGATTCGTCGGCGAATTTCGTAAGGATTTCAATTCGCTTTGACAGATCGCAATCGTTCTAAGCTTGTTGTTCATACGTGCGGTCATTGACCGGTCTAGTACGAAAATAATGCATTCATAAGTTTCGCGCGTTCTTCTTAAATTTGATTTTGTAAAGTAAACAAAAATAATGTAGGGTATATAAGTAAGTATACCTATCATATAAAACATTAAATTTTCCTTCGTCGTCGAATCGGATTATTTTGATAAAAAAAGGCCTTTAGTAGGTAGGTACTACCATGTATTACCAACCAAAGTAAAGCTATATGATCATTTCTTTGTTTGTGACTTAATGACCATCATATAAGACCTACCTACAGATACACAAGTATCAACAACACACATATTCATTGTGTACCAACGCTACAACACTGTTTATAGAGAAGAATGACTGTAATTGTTTTTTATACTTTCATTCGTTAGAGTTGGAACTCAAATTTGAATGTTTACAATTACGAAATATCTTTTTATCTACCCAACCAACAGCAAGAAAATGAACATGTAGGTATTTAACTTTTTGTTACATTTATACTAACGCTAAAGCTAAAACGAAACGATCGCTTGCCATAAAAACATCGCAAAACAAAGCAATATAGTAATAAACTTTAATTATGCAAATTTTGTTGTAAATATAATTTTACGTAGGCATATAAGATATTAGTTGATACCAGAATGTGGTCCAGCGTGCCAAAATCTTTAAGATCTTCAGATTAGTTGTAAGGTTGATCTCAACTTGTAGGTGTATATAGTATCATAGAGCTCTATATTTTGATGGACAATGTGTGAGCCATATTTTTTTTAACAGAAATCATAATTACAAAATTCATCAAAGTTGAATATTCAATTATTAAGTTTTTGAACGCTATCAACGCATACGTCGCTGCATTAGAGCCAGGCCTTAGGGTGCGACCAAACCGCCGCGTATACGCAGTGACGTGTCGTATGCGTCACATTTTCTCATCGTTTCTTCATACATTTTGTTGCGATTCCGTACCGTCACCGTTTTTTTAAGCGGCGGTGTGGTCGCACCCTTATACTCCCGAAATTCGATGTTCGTTGTGCCGTTCGGCTTAAAGTGCGGTTAGATCAAAAGAACACAGATCTAGAACTAGAGCAGGAGCAATTCTTTGTTGATCTTTTAGTGTAAACGAAGCTGTTTACCCCACACAAATATATCAACAAGCAAGAATGCAAACCTAGAACTAGAATTCTAGAGCATAATTATATTATGCTCTAAAGATACGTTCAAAAGGCTACAGCCATTAGGAATATGTAAAACCGTAACACAAGCATTCTTCCCTATGGTATTGCTTTAAGTGCTTCCAGAAAAGACAACCTACGTATATTTCAGACGTAATAGTTTTATATTAATATATACCTATCACATATACGAAGAAAAGATTACTAATTGTGAATACCTATTAATTTTAAAATTGTAAAAATCGCTAGCATAGATTTTGATTTGTGATATAGAGATACAACGATGTATTGTCAAGTGCCTATTGTACATAGAAAATATATAAAGCGTTTCATAAATATTATAATGTTGATGGCATATGTTGTAAGGTGGAAAGAGAAACTGTTGAATATAAGAGTTTAAAGATATCGCTACATGTTTTATTCCTCGACCTTTATCTACATAAGTGATGATGACGATGATATGCTACCTTCCGTTTTCGACCATGGCGACTGCTTCACCTCCTTCTCAGGGTACGATCGTGTGCTCGCATATGGCTTATGTAGCCAATCTGTTTGTAAAAGTTCGTGCGCATTGCGGACATGTGAGCACCCCATTTTATAATTTTATTATAAGTGACTGCCGTAGGTGGTCGGGCTTTCAATTCATCGCGCTTGGCATCCAGCTCAAGTTTCGAAAGCTTGGATTTTATTCGCCACCAACGTTCGCCGTTCCGGCGTGGGCTCAATATTAGACTTCTTCATGTCGCTTTAGCACCTTATACCTGAGTCGTCCGCCATGCTTTCGCTTGCCCTCCTCAAGTTCGCTGTAGAAGATGCGCTTTGCCACTCGCACGTCCTCCATCCGCGACATATGTTCACACAGCCGGAGCTATACACGCATTAGATAGGCCTCGATGCCACCCACATTTGCTCTTCGCCTTCGCAGTACCCCGGTGTTCCGTACGTGATCAGTCATCTGATATTAAGGATCTTACACAGACATTTGAGGTGGAATATGTCAAGTGCTCGGATGTGAGAGGTAACGAGTCCATGTTTCGGTAGAGTCCAATATGTTAGACTATATTACCGACATCGCAATCTTTGTAGCCAGTTTTAAGTCACGTGAGATGAAAACCTTTGCAATAAGCTCATCACCGATCCTGCCACTGACTTCATCACCAAGGTCGCATTTGGAGGTTTATGTGCTCCGCAGATAACGAAACTTGTTGACCTCCTATAGACACTATAAATAAATGCTATAGATGGGCATTTTCAAAAAAACGTGTACCCCCCCCCATTTTACGATGTCCATCAATCTTTACAATTTTTTTTAAATGATGTAGACATAATGTAAATTTATAAATTATTCATTTCGTCAAAGATTTCATGGTAAAAATGTGCTTTTAGTAATTATAATCAATTTTCAAAGCAGTGAGGGCAGCAGTTTCAAACATGTCCATCGGTGTTTTTGAAAATTTCCAAGTGGAAACTTTAAAAATATTTACGAAGAAACGTGGTGGATTTTAATGATGCAATATCCTAGACTGAATTGCGCGTCACATAAACAAATTTAATAAATTGTACCTTATCTCTGTTGTATTAAAATTGAAATTTAATTATGCTACTTGAAATTGATGCCGCCTGACATGTCATTTTTGTGACGGTCGAAACAGTATTTAAAAAAATACCAATTCATAAAATGTTTTTGAAAATGGGAACTTTTAGTATCACGAATTCAACCGGCCACCAATTTAAACGTCTAGTGTGAGAAATTGCATCAGGAAGCAAGGTTGTGTCAGTGGACTGGTCAACGTACACATTTGTTCCGTCAGGTTTGTGATCAAATTTCTATTATAACAGTAACTATTTTGTAACTTTCAAATAATCTAAAAACAAAAGACTGTTTCAGTTTTTAGTTCTCAAAAGAACTATAGTGTTTTACTAAAAAAGCGAGTCAAGAGATTTTTTAAATTAGATTTTAGTAAGATATGTGACGTCAGTTTTGTAACTTATTGTGGCGTCACGTATAGGCTGACCACCAAAGTCACAAAACTGACCTTATTAAGATAGTGTTACATGCGTGGTGTAAAAAGTACCTATGTACTATGTAGTGATGCAGCATTAAAAAAAACACTTATTATTTTAGTAAAAAAAATTCAATACAGTCACAACTGGGGTGACTTTGATTTATGGGGTGACTTTAAAAAGTAGTTTTAATGACAAAACCATTATTTTATATTTGTGTTTACTGCTTCCAATCAATGTCTTCGTCGATCGCCTTTGCGTCTACATGCCAAACATTCACCGGATATGAATAATATCGATTTTATAGCAATTTCAAAACGATCAAAGTAGCCCCAAAATTACCAAAGTCACCCCAGGTTGACGGTACATAATAATAATAATAAGAAAGTACTTTTAGACATGTGTTTTACAATTGAGAATGCTTAGTTAATAATTCAAGTGTAGGTACTTTTTATTCTAATCAACTACCTATTACGTTAACACGGCTTTAACGTGAAGTACATTTTAGGTTGTTTAGCCTCATCATGCCCCTGAGTGGTGCAGAAAGAACTCAGAGATATAGAGAAAGATTGAAGAATGAACCTGAAAAGCTAGAAATTCCTTAATAATTAATAAAAACGAATACAATAAAATAAATGTTTTTTTTTAGTAACTACTTTCATGTAAGCCCAGCCTAAGAATGTTGAGCTTCTCAATTTTGTGACTGTCCCACTTGGTTAGTCGCTAATTTTGATCTCTTATTTTTTTTCTTTAGACTTATAATAAAATCAGTCACTGTAATGTATATATTCACAAAAATAGTAATTGATTCAATAACATTAAAAAAATATTTTATCGCTATATTCCCAAATATGAAGAAAATAATGGGCGTCACGGCATCATCTGTCACAAAACTGAAGTTAAATCTTCTGTTTAAGTAATATGTATTGATTATTTTAATAAATCATTCATTTATCTGGAAGTATTTATACTTAATCGCAATACAAACATAAAATAGTATAGAATACTTAAGTAGCTAAAATATTATAAAATTATTTAGATCGTCACAAGACTGACAACTTTTAACTACCATGTCAGCTAAATTTATCTATAACTAAAAAACTAAGCTTATTTGTATGGAAACAAATATAATTTCAATAATTTCATAATATATGCTATATTACAGACGTTAACATCGACAAATAAAAATATTTTTTTTAAATCGTCATTTTCATTTTGGGTACACGTCTTTTTGAAAATGCCCAGATGCATATACGATGGATAGATTAGATACGATTTTCTTCTCCAAAGACCCCGTCCGCAGCCCGTCAAACACAAGACATAAGAGTAAAGGTGCAATAATAATATGTCAATTTCATATAGCAATTCATTTATTGAAAAATCACAACTGATACCATATAGAAAAACTACTCGGCACGGTTTAACTCTTAATTATATATCACATAAACACTTTAATAATTTTATAGACTATATACATAGAAAATTACTCGTTTTTGGTACACACTGCGAACTAATCACTAAGTGATCACAGATAAATGAACGGAACTAACAAAAACATAATATTTCTTAATTGTGATAAAATAAACAATAACTAATTACAATAAGATATAGAACAAGGGACAACGAAACAGTTTCAACGTAATTATGTACAAATAAAATTAAAATCTGGATCGGAATACAGGATTCGTGTTACATCAATTTATGGCCATAATAAATTCAAAGTTGTTGTTTCAAAACAGGTACATAATTTACAAGAACATTGATATGTAGAATGTAGTGTCACTTTCAAAATTACTAACTTGATGACTTTTTACTGATTTGAATTTAAGCTAGAATTATGTAAAAACTTGAAACATTTAATATTATACTTTATCGAAAAATTCATAAGAACCGAGTTTACCCATTTAGAGATTTACTAAGTCATTTCTGTAGTACGATAACGTGTTAAGATTCAACAGGTCAAATCGTGTATTGGCGGAGATTACGTCCTTGCACATCAATTTACATTTTAATAAAAGTAAAAAAAATACCAATTAACAAACCCTTTTAGGGACCAGGCCATTAAACCGTAAGCTTAAACGGAATACATTATTAACATATAAATGTTTACAAATTACGACCAAACACCATAAATTCGTTCAATACAGCACAAACAATCGGCTGGGATCAAACCGCCTCGATCACGCTCGGAAGCAACACATTACAAAGTCCTGAGCAACATTCTTTCGTTCAGCCTTTTCAAAGTTACACATCTTCACCCAATCGACAAGATATCGACATCAAATCTTACAAAAATCATCTTAACACAAATATGACGATTATATAGTAAAATGTCTTTTAAATAAATTATTGAATACTGATTTTCAATAACAAATTAATACAATATTGTGAGTGATTTAAGCCAATTCATTTGTGCAAAAAAATATAAAATATCGCGTGATGTCTTACTGTTACTACATGACAAGCCAACGCGGTAAATGCTATCGGCACCGACTAACCGTGCGAAGTGCACGCGGTGACGCGGCACGGCGATCATTACGACTACTACAAAAATATAAGGACTCACTATAAAGTACAAGGTAAAAATAGAGGGATTTACTTGACAGTAACAGACTATCTATATTTTATATACGATTTTTTTAATATACTTTAGAGTGCACATAACAGGTCAAGACGGATTATTGTCAGTATAATTAGTGCCGAGGAAGCTCAGTGGATGATACGAACGACTTCAACACGCTAGCCTCTAAATGATTACTACACTGTTTCCACAATTTTAATAAAGTTACAAAGAAATAGGATTTCAAAAATATAATATTTGATTAATTTGGTGAAATCATTGCAACTCGCCCTTAGTCGCTAATATTTTTAACCCTTTATAAGGCAGAGGCGATTTTGCGACCACATGCATTGCGTTGGAATTTCAACCTTATTGATTTTTAATATACGTCACAATTTCTATAGTAATTATTGAAAACACGACTAGCTTTGAAAATATCCTTTGTCAGGTATGCATTCGATAGCTACTTTTGAATCTGTGGTAGTATTCTACAATAAATGGGGCCTTATAAAGAGTTAACCGAAAACAGTACACTATTAAGTATAAACTGAAAAAAAATTGGGGTTGTCTTTTAAGCTACATTTTAACTTTACAGTGGTAAAGCTCTCATTATTGCACATCACTGATTCTGCGACCTGATTTATAAACAGAAATCGGAACGCTGTTTCTATGAAAGGTCCAAACACTCGCTACTCGCTCCTCCACCGTAATCTCAATAAAATATAGACTCTAAGCACCCTTCTGTTGCCTTACTAACCAAAGCGCCATGCCCTATAATCAACATCCACATATTATATTTTTATTACATTACAAAACCATTTTTTACAGAGACAAGGCAAATAAGGTTTAATTTTATTATAATTCTCAGCATCAATCAAGGTCAGTTAGTGTCAGGCGATTAATGAAATATGTAATTAATTAGTACATTATTTGTAAAAATGCTTGAAAAATACACTTAGTGGTGGGGAGTTACAATTAAGACTATCAAAAGCAATGCAATTCACTAATCCACCTGGCGCTTGACACAAAATTATTATTTTCTTTCCATATTTAGCCTTTTTACAATACTTCTAACAATTCCACTTTAAATTTTTGCAGACTGTTGGGGTAGATGTGCATACAGAAAAATACATGAATTTGCATAATGCGTGAAGATTATCGATCGATTTCGATTTGATTATGTTTGCAAGGTTTTCGTGTGTTTTGTCTAACATCATAGCCTAATATATTGCCGCGCGAGTTCATCGGCATAGTAAGAATAATTTTGTTATGGCGTGGTGATCCTCTTCTAAATAGGCACAGTACATACTACAACTCACTCTTAACTAAAATAAACAAGAGAGATTTTGTTTGAAGAGACTTTGTAAACAAGTCCCGCTGACAAGGGAAAATGTTACATTTGAATTTTCTGCGCTATATCGGCTACGCAGGGCATGCTGAAGGAAGGTAGTCCTTACTTTTTAATTTTAATTAATCAACTTTCACTGCAACTAAATAATCCGTCTAAAATTTAGACTCTAAATGCATCAGCTTCGCATCATTTGCGCGACCGCGGGTACTCTATGATTCCTAGCCTTGGTTTATTACAGTCCATCAGAGCTGCAAAGAATAAGATCATACGTTTTGATTAATATTTAACTGTGTTCGAACAATATCGCCGACTGTAGAGTACTAAATACAGCCTTTCTGTGGAAACTTTCCGTACCATTCATATTCGAATCAACTGGTTCGAATATACATAGCGAGCGCAACAACTTTGTTGAGCAATGCTGCTCTTTTGTTCTTGACAATCCTAAAAACAGGCCCGTCTAGAAATTGCGTATCGATCGTTGTGTTGTAGTAAGCAAAATAGGGCAAAGATCCCCGAATCCGAGCACACGTGTCCTTAAAGACGAACCACTCTCCAAATACTGTTACACGAACTTTGTACTTAAAAAAAGATAAAATGCTTCTCACCTGCGATAAAAACATCAGCTTCCGGTACACAAAAACTATTTCTATAACGTTAATGTCTATTCGAACAGCACAGGCGTGGGCGTCATGACGTCAACAGAGATGTCCTCCATGTTGGGAAGCACTAGAACTTTCTCGAACTCCTTGCTGAGCTTGTGCTCGATCCAGTTGGAGATGTGAGCGAAGCGGATGTTGCGCGCGCCGACCGCCGGCCGAGCCTTTAGCACCAGTTGCGGGTTTGTGCGGAAACTATACATAAAAGACTGTGCACGACTGTGTACATAATACAACCTTGTTTCCTTGTTATCTATGTTTTTTATTCTTTTTTTTAATTGATTTGCTCTGTCTTCTGTTTATGTTTATGTCAGTGGTGAAAATAAAATGTTTGGTTCATAAAAACTGATATTTTTAATATTAGTCAACCAAAAAGACAAATGACTTGGAGCGAATCGCAAATGAAGTTACAAGTAAGAGTCAGGGGCGTAGGTACCGCAGTATCTGCCGTATCAATTATACGGGGCCCCCGGGCTACGTGGGCCCCAGACGTGCGTAAGCAAAAATTAATACACATATTTTTTTTCTTTTGTGAGAAATTTACCCTTCATAAGGGCCCCCAAATAATTTTTTATACGGGGCCCCGCCAAGGCACGCTACGCCCCTGGTAAGAGTAGAAAAGAATTATGCGTTAACCCTTTATAAGGCAGAGGCGATTTAGCGACCACATGCATTGTGTTGGAATTTCAATCTTAATGATATCAATATACGTCACAATTTCCATTGTAATTATTGAAAACACGACTAGCTTTGAAAATATCCTTTGTCAGGTATGCATTCGATGGCAGGTTTTGAATCTGTGGTAGTATGCTCCAATAAATGGGAACTTATAAAGGGTTAATAAGAATGCCGCAAAATGGCACAGTGTAATAAATGAGATTGCTTTAAACTGCTATTGAATCACCGTATACATATAAAATAAACAGCCTTTTCCTTGGCGATCAACGAGGGCCTATATTGAAGGATATGTGACTAGCAAAAACTTTTCCAAAGTTACTACGGGAAAAATACAAGATTTCAGTACTTACCCAATCCACAATCGGTCATGTGGAGGCGGAGGCAAATTTAGAGCTAGCCTTCCTTCCAAACCCTGTATCTCCAGTTGTAGCTTTATGTCCGTATTGGAGAGCCCTTCCATAGCACGTTTTACGTACTTGAAGTCTGTCACCTATAAAAAAAAATATTCTAAAAACAGAACAATACCTAAAAGGTTTCACATGCACATCAAATTAGAGAGACAACTTAGAGACGCACCGAAAAAGTCAGCGAAGTAAATTCAAAAGCAGCAAAAATATAGACAGACAGACATATCAACGATATTAGTACGTACCTGCTGGAAGTATTTATTTGTTGAAATCTTGTCAACCATTCGCAAGAACTTCTTTTTTGACGAACCACTTTCCGCTGGCGACGCAGTTGATCTGTGAGACAAAAACAGTTTTTTTTATTTATTCAAATCAATTACAAAAAATACCAGATTTTGTGTGAACAGCGAGCGAAAACTACATATGGTTTATCTGCTGCTGTGGTCGCATGCTTACAGCGCGTTATTACATACTAAATCTCTATAAACTATACTAATTATAACTACTGCCCACTTAAATATTTGTCAACAGCATCGATTTTATAACTTTTTTACAATTTTGAGGGTTGTTATTTAGGTTATCACACACCGTTCCAGTCCAGCCATTCAGGATCTGGGGCAAGAGGTATTTCCAGGTTCGCTTCCCATACATGTTTTCACAAGTTGGTAGGATATACTTTGACAGATACGATACATTTCTTAAGTTTTTTGCTCTAGTTCTTTGTTTTAATAAAGGTAGGTTGCCAATTTCGTCACATACGGTCAGTTATAGGGTACTTAAATTATATTTACATTAAAGTATACACATCATATAATATTCGAGGTTCTTTTGTCAGTTTGGTATTGCGTGTCTGTCTGTGGCATTGGAGCTCTCAAACGGATGAACCGATTTCGACGGCTTTTTTCAAGCGAAAGCCAGTTTTCTTGCGATTGTTCTTAGCCATTAACTTTTTTCTCAACTCTTTATTCAAAATCATGTAAGCAATTTTTGCCATAACATTGTTTTTTTTTTATTTACGTATGATTATAGTTGCCGGCAAACATCTTGAGCATGACCTTGAATGCGCAGAAGTGAATTTAGCGTCTCTTTGGTATAAAAGTACATGCGCGAACTTACCCCTTCCACGTCGTTCTTGCTCAAGATGCAATGTTTGCCGGCAACTATACTAGTTTATTTTTTAATTTAATGTTATCTTAGGGTAGTTACTGCGAGTCAGGCACGGGCATCGCGTCGCAGCTGTCCGCGTGCTGCGCCGGCGGACTCTCGTCGTCGCTCGAAGACTCCGCAGAGTCCTCCACGTCAGAGTCGAATATCGCCGGTTTGCGTTTCTGGAAAGCCAGTTTAAATTTCAGCATCACTCTCATTGAAGCCACAAATTAAAATCCTTAAACACACACACACACACACACTAGTGTTCTAGGCACATCATCTGGTATAATGAGCCGCGTTTAATACACTCGCGTTCTTTAATTGTTGAGCCACGATAGAATCTAAACTAAAAAAAAAAAAAACCTTGTCGCAAAATGTCAATGTCAAAATATTATTGAAATTTGTTTCTCGACATGGCGTTACGTCACTGTGACAGCGTTCCATGTATGCTTAACAATTAAAGTCTTCTCATCCCGCAATGTTATAGGCGATGCGGCTAGCAACCCATCACTATTTTGATTCCCCTCCTCTTTCCACATATATGTATACGGTCACAATCATGCTAAACGAAGCCTTTATAGTTTATAGACTACTAGCTTCTGCCCGCGACTTCGCCCGCATAGAATTAGCAATTGATATGTTTATCGCTATCCCGCGGGAACTATACAATTTTCCGGGATAAAAAGTAGCCTATGTTTTAATCTAGGGTACTAGCTATCTTCGTTTCAAATTTTATCCAAATCCGTCCAGTCGTTTTACCGTGAAGAAGGAACAAACATACACACTCACTCACATCGTCACTCACAAACTTTCCCATTTATAATATTAGTAGGATCTATCCCAGAATTATTTTTTTGAGGTTCACGCGAGCGAAGTCGCGAATAAAAGCTAATACGTTGGTGCCTCACCCGCAGTTGTATTTCGGAGAACATGCCGCCCGAGGCGGAGGTGTTGGTGTCTCGCTCCACCACGTTGTCGTGCGGCACCAGAAGCTGCTCTTCTAACGTAAGGTCTGTAATATAATAAATAATGGTAGTTACTATTTAATATTTGAAGCATAACAAGCAATAAAATCATGTACAGACAATAGCCTACAGCCCCACTCCATCACATTTCCCGCAAAGCATTAATGCAAAAATAAACCGTATTACTACGCGAGAGCGCTTCTTTTAGTTTAACCGTTTCAATCATAGCCGTTTACGTCATCGCGAACTTATTAGGGTTGTAGTAGTCATAGTTCGTTGCTAGGTAACTAGGTAAAACAAATAACGCGCGATTAAGCGTGCGAGGCGAGCGGCAACCTATTGCCATTATCCTGCCCGGCAGGTACGCCGGCTGATCGTACCTAAACTGCGGAGTATAGACGGGTCTATATCATGTCAAATAAAATTGAAGTTCCGAATGTACGGTTTGTCATAATTTTAGTAATATTAGTTTTATTTCTGAAACAGTAAATATTTTTTTCAGAATTGACAGTAGATTAACTCAACCTAACCTACTACATGATGATATCCGCAGTAGAACTAAGGTGACCGACATAGCCCAAAGAATTGCGAAACTGTAGTGGCAGTGGGCGGGGCACATTGCTCGCAGGACCGATGGCCGATGGGGTCAGAAGGTTCTCGAATGGCGTCCACGGACCGGCAGACGAGCTGTCGGTAGGCCTCCAACAAGATGGAGCGACGACCTGATCAGGATCGCGGGATCACGGTGGATGCGGAAGGCACAGGACCGGTCCGAGTGGAGAGCCTTGGGGGAGGCCTATGTCCAGCAGTGGACGTCTTTCGGCTGATATGATGATGATGATGATGAACCTACTACATTCTGATGGCTTTTTCAAAATTTCTGAAAAATGCTCGGTTTCATGTAAATAATTATGACTAACGATCATTATGATTATGACCAACGAAAATTATGGGACAGAAAGGGACCCGAGCGTACACCCCCTGCTCGTACGCGGTCAAAGTGTTGGCCATCCTCGGTTTAACTATAACTCACTCTTCTCCTTGAGCTTCATGAGGTTGATCTGCGTGAGTATGGTGATGCAGGCGCCGCCGTCGTAGCGCAGGTCGGCGTCGAGCCACACGCCGCGCGCGTCCCAGGCCGGCGCCGCCACGCGCTCCACCAGCGGGCACGCGCCCGCCAGCGACAGCTCCGTCACCAGCAGCGGCGACATGAACGACGGCAGCTAAGCCCGCAAACAACATGCCGTCACTGCCATATCTGACACTACATCGCTCGCAATAATGTTGACGTGACCCAAAGATAAATTAATGGATTTTTAACTGTAATTTAATTTTGTATTTCGCTGGTAAATTGACGATTCAATAGGCGACAGTAAAAAAATTGCTTTTGCTTTAATTATTATGGTAAATAGTCTTATAGTACAGATAAAGGAAAAACCTCACACTGCATACATTTTGTTTAGGAGGAGGGCTCTGCTAACACTGGATTTTATGTTAACATGGCAAATTTGATTCCGGTTCATTCCAACCAAAATATCATAATAACGTGTTCCTAGAATATCAGAATGTCAAAACAGATTATTCTCATAATGTCCAAAGCTAGAAATGACTTACGCCTATTTCTTAAATTACCGAATTCTTAATATGACTATAATTCATTTAGACTCTATCGCGTTTGAAATTATGAAACTAATGCATTATCACTTTCATTTCAGTCTTAATATTAATCGTCTAACTAAAAGTCTTAATGTTAATAAGACGTAATGTGTAAATGTTATTACGACATTTTATTGTATTGAAAATAAGTCAATTTGGGAATTTAGGCATTTTGGAATTAAGACAATTTGAGATTTAGTAAAATATGGAAAAGGCCATTATGATATTTGATTGGAATGAACCGGAATCGCAAAGTTAATTCGTGTGGGCGAGCCCAAAGAAGGTATAACAAAAAAAACCTTCATTATCCCATTGAAATCTTATCAATTTTCACTAAGAAATCATTCAATCAATTAATCTTTGTGGAGTCATGTCCATATTATTGCGAGTAATGACGCCCGTTTGCCCGATGTATGGTATATAAGATGTCTAGTAAAATATACAAGGTGTCATAAAATTTTTCTCGAATATTTCAACAGGTGGTCGAATTGGGCTGCAAATAAATAAATAAGAAACAAACAGAGACAGTATCACAGATATATCGAACATTAATCCCCTTATTCATAAACGCTCTACAGGCTTCTGTTAACTTAGCAATCGTTTGTCCTTATCTGTGAAAGGTAGTCAAAGTGCCAGACAAGGACAAACGATTACTAAGTCAGCAGAAGCCTACAGAGCCTTTATAAATAAGGGGGTAACTCAACAAAACATCATTATAGTTACTTTAAGCGTGTTAAGTTTCCTCTGTATCCGGTGCTGCACGCGCATAATGATGGCGGGGTCCCGCATGACGTCGTATATGAGCCGCGCGAGCACTGTGTTCACCCAGGTCACTTCAGTAGGCAGCATGCGGCAGTGGCAAGGTGGCGTGCCGGCATTGGGCTGTAAAACATTATACAAATCTAACTAATATTATAAATGCGAAAGTATGGATGGATGGATGGATGGATGGATGGATGGATGTTTGTTTGTTACTCAATCACGCCAACGGATCTGGATGAAAATCGGCACATAGATAGAGAATAATCTGGAATAGCACATAGGCTACTTTTTATCCCGGAAAATTGCGTAGTTCCGGCGGGATAGCGATAAACGAATTCTTTGCAGACGAAGTCGCTGGCAACAGCTAGTAGATCATATCTACTATAATCGTGGATGCCAGGAACACCTCCATTAAAGGATTGTTATACTTGGCTAAATTTAGGACCTGTCTCACCACTTCTTAACTGTCAGTTATCTATGATGACGTCTCTATTTATTACTACGGAACAGACAGAGACGTCATCATAGATAACTGACAGTTAAGGAGTGGTGAGACAGGCCCTTAGTCACCCAAATTAGAATATGCTTCTGAATTAAGACGCTTCTGATTACGCTCAGTGGCGTACTTAGCATGGGTGGCACCCGGTGCGGATATTGTAGGTGTTTTTTTAGATTCATCTTTAAATGTTTGACATAGTTTAATAGTTTTTGCAGTTTTATATTTTTAATTCAGTGTTATTTAATGACTAATAATAATCAAATCACAACTTTCTTTTAGATGCTATTACTATATTATCAAACTATGGTGATAATACGATCTTTATCGCTAGTTTGAGCAACAAATTTTTAATTTGCGGGATCCGCGCATCCCCGCTTTAAAGGTGCGGGATCCAGCAGATTAATAAAAGCTGCGGGATCCCGTTTTGCGGGATTGCAATCCCTAGTGTCACTCCAAAAATCAATAAAAACGGTTAAAATAAAAAATTATAAGTTTTTATAATTTTTCATTTACAACTGATGTTGACAGCCGCGTGTCACGCCCACTATTTTGCGCAAATTTTCTTGTTTCGTTCTTCCTAACGTAATAGTGTAATTTTAAAGTAACAATAGGTAGCTGTTAAGAGAGTAATATAATAATAACTAATTTATATCGGGATGAAAGACACGATTCAATATCAGATCAAAATAATAATCAACTAAATCCAATTCTATTATACCCCCTACAATGGTTAGTGATAAATTTACGAGTACCATCAAACAAATTAATTCCTGACCTACCGTTGAACGTTTTTACGGTAAACGTCAAATGATTTTCCTGTGAAAAGGTTCCACGGTGGGTCAGGTATTAACATGTGAATGTTGAGATACTTGCCTAACGTAATGAAATACAATGATATTTAAAGAGCTACTAAAATACGTAAATTACTAAAGCCATATACATATATATCCCCTTATCCATAAACGCTCTGTAGGCTTTTGCTAACTTAGCAATCGTTTGTCCTTACCTTATCTGTGAAACGTAAATGTCAAAGAGACAAATAAGGACAAACGATTACTAAGTTAGCAGAAGCCTATACAGCGTTTATGAATAAGGGGGATAGAATATAGTAATAGATCCGTAATTCAAGATATAGAGCGATATCATACAAGGATATCATGGCGCGATAGACGACACCAGTTTTCTTACACGGCTATGGTTCCGAGTAAATATTTTGGTCTCGTTTCAGATATTCCAGCACTGATCTAATCTAACGGTAGTTAGTGAATTCTATATGTCTATATCTATGACTAAAACTTTGTAAACGAACATCGCTCTTTCTCTTCTTCTTGTGTTTCGCTCTCTCCATCGGCGTCGGTTCTATCTGACACATGACGCCAGCCTCCGCTGTTAGTTTGAAATTCATTTCGTGAATCTGTTCAAAAACCAACATTGATAGTGAAATTACTGCCATACTCATATCAACATTTTGCTTTTTGCTAACCTAACCTAACCTTCCGTGGACGGTTGAAAGTAATCTACTTCTCTATATCAAGTAGATTGCAAAGTTCTGGCCATATTCCTCGCTGTTACAACCAGGTTCAAGCATATGTAACAAGATCGCAAAGCGTAAGGTCCTACAACCTTGTCATAATACATGCCCCGGTGACTTCCTTAGCGAGTACGATAATGGCTTATTGAGACAAAGTTGTACTGCGACTAGCGCTCACTACGGTTCGCTTATTATAACACGGGTGGCAAACCTTTTTTGATGGATGTGGCATTTTTTACAGAATATATTTGGTTCAGACGTGTTATAAAATATGTACTTCGTTGGTGTTGCGGGCGATGCTCCAACTGGCGTGCCCGAATTATTTTAAAACGTAGCACCACTGACATGTGTGCCAATGGTTCACCATCCCTGATTTACAGGAGGGGTTTCTAGAAAGCATTGATAATGAAGTATGGTTACCTGCATGATTTTGATTAAATAAGGCCAGAATGTTTTCTCGTAGGTCTTTAGGTCTGGAAGGTTCGAGTTCGTGTTTGTTGCTGGAATGGGGGAAGCGTCGACACCCACCGAGCATGATTTAGTCTGCAAATAAATGTTTCGTCATAATAAATCGAACAAACAGTCCGTATAAACAGGTTTGCAGTTTGCCGGCCATCTTTTTGATATTAAACGTATTTTGTTTGTGTGATAAGTCACAATTGTGATTGTACAATGGAGAATATGCATTAAAAAAAATTATAACATTTCTTTACAAAATATGAAAATATAGTTAAAAAAAAGATGACAAAAAGTGAAATTAAAAGTAAAATCGGTCAAGAAACACGGAAAATATAAGAGTTTTAAACCACCGATTAGTCAGCGATTAGAGAGAGAGAGATCCGATATGACATGTGACGTCATTTGTCATAACGCCCATATAAACTCCATACTAAAAGTCCGTTTTTCTAGAAAGAGATGGAGACAAATCATTAATAGCTTATATCTCGGTTATTTTTATAGTTATTTGAAAAATATTTTTTTCGTATTGTTGATTACATAAATGAGCTTCTATAGAAAGCCTAGAAAAAAATCATGAATATTCCCTATTGTACATGATATAGCAGGGTTGAGGAAATGGACTAAAGTCGACTACAAACGATGAACACCTGTCTTATTGCATTATATTGAAATGCAAGCTCAATTTACATAAGCAAGAAAAAACGTGCAAGTTGCATTACACTGCCAGGCCGTAACGTAACGACTTAAAGGATATTTCTTGAAAGTATACTAGGCTTCATGGTCCTCATGAGTAAGCTCAAGGTCACTCAGAGGGCTATGGAGAGAGCTATGCTCGGGGTTCCTCTGCGAGATAGAATCAGAAATGATGATATCCGCAGTAGAACTAAGGTTACCGACATAGCCCGAAGTATTGCGAAACTGAAGTGGCAGTGGGCGGGGCACATTGCTCGCAGGACCGATGGCCAGAAGGTTCTCGAATGGCGTCCGCGGACCGGGAGGCGAGCTGTCGGTAGGCCTCCAACAAGATGAAGCGACGACCTGATCAGGATCGCGGGATCGCGGTGGATGCGGAAGCCACAGGACCGGTCCGAGCGGAGAGCCTTGGGGGAGGCCTATGTCCAGCAGTGGACGTCTTTCGGCTGATATGATGATACTAGGTTTCAAGTCTTCAACACTTACCGCTGACTTGCCAAAGGCGACGCTATCCTTTTCCGAGACTTTGTAGACGGCCTCAACCTCTTTGGCCTCAGGCGCGGGCTCGCTCACGGGCTTATCTTCGGTCACCGAGGACTCCGCAGAGCTGGCGTTCGCTTCAAATATTGCTACATTTATGCGGCGATACCTTCGGGGAAACAATTTGGGGACATTAGGCAAATATTGAACGGTTGCGATGGCTTTTGTTTACAAAATTTTGCTTTAGACTGAGACAGTAGATAGCTGTTGTAATAAGAGCGTATACACCAGTGGCGTAACTACGTCCTCACTATAAAAGAAGTGCATCATCTTCCCTTCTGTGCTCAAGGCCAAGCCAGTTCGGGGCCCCGTAGCGCTGGGGGCCCCTGGCATTTTGCCAGCCCCATCACCCTATAGTTACGCCACTGGTATACACACTTTCTCAATCAAGTAAAAAACTGGGGGCTGACGTAAAGTACCATTCGAACGTGGTAAGAATTTTGCTGAATTTGAGTTGAATATCGAATGGTATTTTCGAGTGATGTGCTTTATAAAATCGGTTTTCTGAGAAAAGGAAAGGCGTATAAACACCTCAGCACATAATGTTAGCAAATGTACACGTGTAATTCTCGGTCCTTTACCCAATGATGTTGTACACCCTAGATGCACCACCACGTATAAAATCACTGCCAAAACTTGTCTTAAAAGTACATTCCAAAGATATGCTAGTCGCAAATGCCAAATGATATTTCACCACATTTTAAAATATTTGAAATACTATTGTATAACACAAACATTACAGTTTTATTTCAAATGCACGTGTCCGGAAGATACGACATTATTAAAATTTAAACTGACAGCACGTCGTAAATCACATTGACAGCTCCATAGGGCCAGAGAGTGCTTAATAACAGATTTTAAGCACTCTCTGCTCGGGACGAGTTTTGAGCGCTCGTAGTGAATCTACGGTTTCTAATATCATTGCCTTTACCATTCGTGCTTGTCGCGGCCGGTCCGTCCGAAGAGGAACAAATGTGAATGTTTGTCTTTGGAATGCTTCACGTGGACGCTCCATTCCCCCTCGGACGTGCCATCTGCGATAATTTCTTGCTCCTGAAAAAAAAACAATTGAATGTGAATATTGCTGCTAGACCCTGAAGAAAAAATATGGTAAATTAAAATGTTACTTAAATTGATACACAACCACCATTTTTGGCGATGACTTTTTACAAACTATAAACTAATTGCCAACCCGAACGAGCGAAATAAACCAACATGGTAGCGCTGCGCGTTGTTAAAAAGGAATTACAATCGCTAGGCATGATCTGGTAAGACCGGGTCGCGGCGCAGGATCGTCCCAACTACCCGTCTCTTTCTAGAACGAACAGTAAGAAAAAGACAGGCAATCTATCTCTCGCGCGACGCGACTTTAGAGCTCTCGTACTAGAACTGCTGGAATAAATATACTAAGAACCCTATATCCCTGATCAGGGATTACAGGATGCAATAATGATGATGCACTAATTTCCAGGACTCTGATATGTTAATCGCTGAAGTGTATTTCAAGCTAAAAAATGAGTTAATCTGCTGACGCAAACTGTTACTAGGCTAACACGATTGTAACTCACGGCTTCTTCCAATAGTTCCTTTATTTTAGACATCTCCGTTTCATCGAGTTCTTCGTCGATGTCGTCTTTCGTGCTGGAGACAGACGCACTCGCTAACTCCTCTTCGTGGATCGAGGACTCCTCTAGCAGCAACGTCTTTTCAGTTTGCGTTTCTGGCTCTATTACAGGGGACGTACTGTCTATTCTTTTGTCTGGAATAAAAAAAGCGTTTGTAAAAAGGTAAAATTACTTCAATGCTATTTAATTTTTAAACAGAGCGCAAAATAAGGAAGTCAATTTCATTTGGATTAACGGGAGCATCGCGATCGAAGACGAGTAGAACGAAGCATAAACTTTGCCTACCACTTACCAACATTCCATTCAGGCCCTTTCAGACTACTTAAAAAAATGTATACTTATATATACTAATGATGCGCTATTTTGTATAAGACCAATACATACCTCTATGCATTTTTCTGACGATACGATGCCTCAGACCTTCTTTCCCTACCAAAACCTCGCCATCCGCGTGGGAAATGCTGCAAAATTGGACATTCTTTAAATTGCACTGAAAACTGAGCGTACAAGGGACTCTTAGTAACTGTGGAGTATTCCATACCAATTTTTATCCATGAGAAAATCCAAAAATTTAGACTTATTAGACGTTATCTCGTTATTACTCTGTCTCACCTTTTTTCCCTTCTTCTCCAAACAAATTTCCTCTTCTTTTCTGGACTAGTATTGGTTTCTGTGCTTTCTGATTCTTGTTGCAGTTGTTCCTTCTTTTTGCCGTCAGATGTCGATTCGCCAAGTTTCTTGTCTGTCGCGGACATGTTCTCTCTTTCTAACACTTGTATCTTTTCTTTTTCGTTCAGCACGATACAGATTGGATACTTTTTGCTCCATTGCCTGAAGTTTTTTAAAGTTATTAGGTCTAATTTTTGCTGTTTGCACATATGGTCGTGAGACTAGCACTAACTGCATAATATTAAAGCCATTATGATAAAGTCAATTCAACAACTCAAACGCAGGGAGAAATAATTTTTTTCGTGTTGTTTAAGGGATCCACTGAAAAACAGCGTCGTTGCCCCTGGTGCTCCGACACATGCTGAGTTGGAATCCCATTTCGAAACAACAAACAATTTTTGCTATCTATTAGACATGGAACTCTTTTGAATACAAACTGTAATTTTACTATTGTTGTTGTTGAGAAATAAATATTTCCTTATTTCTTTCTTCTCTTTCTTTCTAAATAAACATTAATAATTTAAAATTTAAATACATCAGCAGTGTTTTGACATTGAGTCGACGAATCACACACCCACATTGCGGTCAGAGGTTCAACCATTGTCATTGAGCACAGCCAAGGTAATTAAACGACATCAAGTGTGGATTACGGGTAAAGTCTGTCTAAGCGCCTTACACATTAGCATGTAATGCTTTACACATGTGTAACGACTGCCTGCCTGCGACTTCTTTTGCATCGACTTCACTTTTAGACGCGAATATTTTTTAATCTACTCGAGAAAATTTTAGAAGTTGCCGTAAGCTAACTAATAGATAGAGAAAAATTCTAATAACCATTGAAATGTGTTCTGTCAACTCCCTAGAAAAGATTTTGTGGATGAATTTTTGACGTCGAGATTTTGTGATACTAAATGTATGGTACACAAGATATGTCAAAAATCCACTCTTTTCTCCCTATAATTTCATTAGTAATATGTACGTAAACGTAAGTCTTATCAAAATTTCAGTAACTTTAACACGGATAACGATAGCCTTTGTAAAGTTTATTTATGAGTTAACATTACAGGTAGTCGAGTAAATAGTCATAAAACAAGATGATGCACCTTCTTTAAACCATGTAATTATGATTTATTTAATGAATATTATAGGTAAAAATAGACGCGGGACATTTCGTTAGTTCATAAATGATTTGATGAAGGCTGAAATAAGAAATTCGACTATCACTGATGGATGAAATAATGCGTGTAAGATGTAAGTCAAAACTGTTGCGACCTCGAAATAAAATTCGGAAACGTTACCAAAGAGCTCGCGCTAAAAACCAACTGGGGTCTGCTATACCGACAACGATATACAATTACAATTACCAGAGGCAGGTTGAGGTAGGTCTACCTGTTCAACGACACAACATAACAAAACTAAAAGTGAAATTACACAATTCACCGTACGACACACGTGAGCATAAATTAGTTGATCATCGGGCATAATTAAGAATTAATTTCGTGCTCGAAATAATTAGTGTTACGGAAGAGGTTGTTAGCCTCATTCGGCCGCGCGGGCTAAAGCAAGCGAAGGTCAGTTCGGACAATAAAGCGGTCTTATCGCGGGATAATTTATTGCTCTGTTAAATGGCTTTAAAAGTACAATATCGACACGAAATTCGTATAGAGCTTTAATAGCTACTTAAAGATAGGTAAAGCTGGGGGTTGCCGGACTAACACAGGTCATTGCCTCTTTGGGTAGAATAAGAAAGAATATATATAATTATGCGCGCGAATTGACTAAGTACAGCAGCGATCGTCACACTTTACTGGCCAAGGGCCACATATGACAGTGTATGACAGTGTGGGTTCCAGGGCCGGGCCGCAGAGTATGTGAAAGCGCTCCAAGAGCCTTTGCACACTTATACATATGTATTCAGCTTATTTCGTTATTTACTTCGCACTAGCTGTGCCCGCTGTATGAGTTGACTATTGAACCAAATTACTTTGCCGCGGGCCGCTATTTGACGACCAAGGAACTACAGTATCTACGTTGGAATAGATTTTCGCTGAATTAACCAAAACGACACCGAAATTTTTTAAAGCACTCGGCGCGAGTCAAAAAAAAAAAATTAAGTACCCTTTTCAATCGAGGGTCCACTTAAACTCACAACGTGTAAGAAAATGGTTTTGTCTATCTCGTTCCAAAATAATATCTATAAGTACCGATTCCACAGAGCTATGCAAAAGACAAATGAGACCATCAGAAGACAAGTGGTCAAAACCAAAATTCTTCAGAGTTGAAGGATCACGTTATAGCTAGGGCTCCAAACTTCAAATCGTTTTATTGTCCGTGATACATACTTTAGTAAGGTCCTGCCAATACATATTTCAGACAGGTACTCCTTTGTCTTTGAAACTTTGGAGTTGTGTGTGTCTTGGACTACAAAGTTCAAGATAAAACTGGTAACTATTTAAGTAAGATTGTATGCCGCCGCACATCATCATTAAGTGCCCTTTGCTCGTTTGTCTTGCTTGTTGATGTCGCATGTTACGAAAACTACGAAACGCAAAATTACGAAATAAATGAAGTTGTAAAAATGCATTACAAATTTGTATGAACTTGAACTAATTTACTTTGCGTGATGCATCCGAAATATACATTTCGGTTGACCTTTTCGATAAAGAATACAAAGTCGTAAAAGTACTGACTGACCCACTTATTTATGAAACCTTCTTATGCTTCTGTTAACTTAACATTCGTTGGTCTTTATCTGTTACCTTTGCCAAACGGAGACAAAATAACCTTTCTTGAACAGGTTCGTAACTTTTTATGGGATTGCGTTACCGAAAAAATGTAAAGGTTTTTAATTACATGCGTCATAGAAGAGGCACGTAAAAAGCAAAGCAAATACAAGTGCTTAATTAATATGCATACGGATACATAATTATAATGGAATATACCTAAGTATCCAAGGTGATCGAGAGGTGGCAGGATATTATTTTCATCTCGCTTGTTCGCGATCTATAAATAACGACTGTGTTTTGTTTGCTCACATTGAAAAACTCCTACATAAAACATCACAATACATTCTTTAGAATTTTCATAAAAGCGATTTAAGTAACAGATTTAAAGATTTCGTCGATCTGATGTTACCTTATTCTGTTACTGCTATCAATGTACCTAATTATTTAGCGTTTGAACCGTCGCTTTACATTTATTGACGATTTTATATTTACAGTTAAGTTGGTTCAGTCGTGTCAAGGAATATTAAGACAGCATTTTTTTCAATTTATACTGGAACAATAATGCTAAATGATCAGCCGCTGACAAAAGTAAAACTTCGAATTCAGCATATCTTTCTGCGGCATCTTATAACATTACACAGAAAGAAATGATGAATTGATTGAGTAAGCGTTCGTTAGACAGCAAGTTGACCAAATAAACGTTTAGCCATTTTTTAAGATAGTTCCTATTATATACATCTAAATAAAAACCATAAGGCTGATTGTCAGATTACCTTGCATGCAATGCAAGCCATATTTTTTTTGCCGCAAAACTGAAATTCTACCTTAACAGGGTGGTACAGGAATTCCTTAGTCAACTATAGTTTTTTTTTAATTACCTTTTCCTGACGAGTCCCTTTGGCAGTAATATGACTCTTGCTCCAGTCAAGTTGTACAATCTATGTTGATAGAAGACTACTTTATCTATTTTCTCATCCCACAACGCCCTTTTTGCTATCTTCGTCGTGGTGTAGGATAATCTTAAGTTACAGCCTAAAATAAACAAATATATCAGTAACATTAACAGCTAATGAGATAAGGGCAATCAATACGTAGAGTAGATAAATAAATTCAAAGGAAAACTAATTAGGTACAAGTAGATGATAATCCGAGGTTTTGTTTAGACAAAGGATTATATTATTTACTACTGCGCCTTTTTATCGATGCATTTATTTATTATTATTACCTTCTAATTTCACGTAAGCTGTCACGGTTTTGTTGATGTGGTACGTGTAAGGATCGTATTCGGGGTATCTATAATGGTTTAACCAACCCTGAAAACAAAAACAAATTAACAATAATGCGGCTAGGCAGCTTTACCGCTAATAATGTAGGCACAATTAATAACCGGTTTGTGGCCAGGGTGTAACTAAATTTAATGACATTTATGTATAATTTATGACGAAAAAACAGCATTCAAGCCCAACCTTTTAAGTAGCAGCAATAACAAAGGACGTTCGACGTTCGATAAAAGTCCATCACGATCAACTATTGCATTAGACACATTAATACACTCAAAACGAAGTGCACTACAGACGGATATTTGAAACTTTCATTAAATTTTTGTGAAATAATCGCAAAAAATCACCAAAAATGCGAAGTTGCCAGCTCAGTAGGGATGCACCCTCTTGCCGACACTGGCCTTATACTCTAAAATTCGATTTTCGAAGTTCGTTTCGTTCCGTTCCGTTCTCACTAAGTAATAGTTATTAATTTGAGAGTGAGAGGGACGGTGTGATACGAACTTCGAAAATCGAATTTCGGAGTAACCCCCCTGACACCGACAGATACAAAGTGAAAGAGAAATATCCTTCAACTGAGGGGGGAAAGAGGCAGAAAATATGAACTATGAAATTGACATTATTTTCAACCACAGATTAGTTCACTCACTTCAACCTATATCGATCAGTTCCTGTTTCTGTTAGGCACTAAGTCTAATTTAACAGCATGTTTTAAAAAAAGATGGCACCTACATACCTATTTTTTAAGTTTTATATTATCTTACCTCGTACTTCTTCAAAGGCCGATACTCTTTAACGCTAGGAATGGTGTAGGTAGGAGGCATGGCACTGCTGCGTTTCAACTGGAAGAAACTGGGCCCAGGATCACTGCTATCACTGAAGTAATTGTCCAACGTCCACTGTTTCAAGTTACTCGCAAAACAAAACACCCAAAGCCCCATGAGGAAACCGTTCCACACATTAGAATTGGGAAATAGAATGTAGTTAACAACAACTAAAAAAGTTAAGATGTACATTGAATAGTTCAAGAAATAGTGTTTTGTTATTTTCGCCGATTCTGGTTTTCGGAGATTGTTGTTGCTTGGTGGAAGGTTGAAATTCGTGGTGGTGAGCGGTTGCTGGACACTTTGGGGAAGTGCTTCCGTGGGCTTGTCCGGGATGTCTTTGGAGAGCGGGCTGATGTCGCCATAGAGATCGATATTCGTGTCTTCCATTGCCTCGACACCGGATTCCACTTCCATCATGCTGCTGTCGTCTAGCAAGTCTCCCGTGCCGTCTATTGATTCACTATTAGCTAAAAATAAACAGAAGATTTTAACGAGTTCAAGTGTGGTATTTATCGGCAATGTTAGTGCGGTATTTATTGTACAAGCAATTGTTAACTCATACAGTTGCTTGATAGGTATCTTGCTTGATGATGATGATGTGAACAGGAAACGACTTTGACTGGATAACTTGCTTTATTATTGATACGTGAACACACTAATACAATGCGAACATGAACTAAACTTTTTTACTTAAAGATATATAATAATAAGGAAATGCTGATGGTGCACTGACGCATGTACGATGTAGGTACTCGTACAACAATAATAACCGCTCTTAGAATCAGGGCTATAGCACTTGAGCAATATGACGATTTGTATCTAATTGCACATAATGCAAGTGTTTCTATCACTGCAAAGTCGTCTTCGTAAGCTAGTACTGTGATGTAGACATGCAAACAGACAGTGTAATTAACACAAAAACAACTGTGAGATTGAAAAATCTTGAAATAAATGGATCAAAGCTCGATATGTTTCGGAATAGTCCGTCCGTAGTCTTTTTACCCGGAGCGTTAGTGCTTTCACAAGTGAAACACAGTGAAACGAACACTGCGCGTCCGAACTGTGCCCGCGCGCAGTCGGCGCAAATGTTACTACCCTCGTTTTCATTGCCAATTTATTTATTGTCAAAAAGAGGGTAGCACACAACACTGTTGGATCAGTATTCGAAGCTGTTTTCAAACTCAGGGTAAGAAGTAGGTATAGCACTATTGAGCCAATTTTTACAGAGATATACTTACCTAAATTTTTATGTGTATCATCACTGGATTCTGAATTATTCTTTTCTAAAGGAAGACTTATTTCACGATCAGTTGGCTTTGCTGTGACGGGCTGCGTCATCTCTGACAGGTTCTGAATACTACTGTCAAGCGATGATACCTGAATCAAACACACATTCAAACATAGTCATTGCATTTAACATAAATCTTTGTGTGTGTCAAGGGCATCGCCAGCCGTTGATCAATGGAGGGAGGGGGTAGTAGAAGCATAGCGTCTATCGTTAGCTCAAAAAGTACGACGGCACTTGAATGTTATTTTTCAATTCTCAAGGGGGTGCGCAATCCTGGATTTATAAATAGGCCGTATAGGCTGCGGCCTAGGGGCGGCAGCGTCCTAGGGGCGGCAGATTTCAGAGGATAAAAGTTGTTTGCCTTCCTATTCACATAAAAAAAAAACACGTTCACTGGTTTTATCATGGGCGGTGGAAAAAAGTGGCCTACACTCATAAAAAATATAAATCCGGCACTGGGGGTGCGCAGCAGCCCCTCCCTGCTGCCCCCCCTGGTGACACCCTTGGTTTTAGGGTGCGTGTTTTTCACAATTTTGTCCGTCTTTTACGCCATTTTCCGAAGTATGAAAAGTCGGTTTAAAAGAGCTGCTGTTACATAGGTGAACATAATGGGTAATTTAGTATGAATCATGCCACATTGAAATAGGTGCAGGCAGTTATGAATCATTATCATGTCTTGTTAGTTATATCTAGGTTCACTACTTTATTTGTTCAAAACATCCTGAAATATTAGCCAGACATAAAAAAGGCCAGACAACAATATTAAGCTATAGTAATAAAAATTAGAACTTCTATACAATTTACAAACTGAACCAGTTCAGTATTGTTTTGTTTGTGAGAAAACTGTCATGAGAAACTTTTACCATTAACATGAGTATTTTGAAAAACTGAACCGTTACAAAATTATCACTTTGACTACTAATAAAGTCTTAATATCAATTGTCTAGTTCACAATCATACTAATTATGGGAAAACAGCAGTTTCATTGACAAAAAAACAAAGTTATTAATTTAAGTATGATTGCGAACTAGTCCATCAATAAGATATAGGTGGTAATGGTAAGCTTTACCTGATTATCGGTGTCGCCCACACTCTGCTGATCGGAGTCTTTGACGGCAGAGTTCTCTTCAGAATCAGACATAGAGTTCTCTCTTGGCACAGATTTATCCTTTGTTTCTAATACAAAAGCATAAATATTAAACTACACATATGCATTCACTTATAACCTCCAATACCAGGTTTTGAACATTAATTTAACAATAAAAAAAATAGGCATTGGGTGTTAAAGCAAGTATTATTGGTACTTGAATGTAACTATAACTACATGCACAACTAAATGCTAAGCTTGGGAATTCCTTACCATCAACAGAACGAGTTTTAATATCCTCAACAGCTTGAGCTATCTTAAACTTAAAGTCATGGAATATCTTCCATGTTTCATTACTGCCTTCCTTCGCATCTATGGACCCTTCTGAAGTAGTGTTCCTCTTCCCTAGTCTGTTTAAGTACTCTTTCATAGGAGAGGAAGTTACTTCTTTGGGGGGATTTACTGATTTGGCCTCCTCTACTGGCTTTACCTCAGTCTTTGTATCTTCAACTTTTTCAGCAGCCTTTTCTGGCCTCATTGATTTGAAGTACTTATCTAAAATGGAGGAACTTTTATCTGTTTTCTTGGGGCTCGCATTCTCGATCTGGCCACTGGGAGACGGCTCACATACAGGTGTGGGTGGGTCGTCATCACACATGTGGTACAGCTCCTCCAGTTCCTCATTATTTGCATTGTACCTAAACGACAGTGTGGCGTTCGGGGATTTCCCTGAAATAACTTGCGCTTTAACTATACGCCCGCTACATAAGCATGATACTAACTAAAAAAAAATACACTTACGCATTTCTAATTAGAACTACTAAATTATTATGTTCATGTTACAGTTGTATTTAAGCAGGAATAACGTCATTAATTTATTTTTATAAGACGGTAAAACAACTCTCAAGTGCGTAGTGCTCCGAGTTTGTTATCGTCTCCGTTGTCAACGTAACAAAAAAAGCGTATGTTTACTGATAAACACCGGTTCCAGGAATTGACTATTGTGCAAGACTATGACTAAGCTGATCCTCACTGATAATCCTGAGGGACCATATGCGAACCAAATTTGAACTACAGTAAAATGATTTTTCAAAAAATGTTTTTACATACCTGAGCCGGACACATCCATATTTTAAGAAAATACAGTACTACACCCACTACATAATAGCAAATACGGTAATTTTTACTTTATACCACGCTCGTCTTATTTATTTATAACATAAATTGCTAAGTTCAAGGAATTTCTTTATTCTAATTTTTTATCTATCGCTCAACCAACAAAAATTGTTTCTTTTCGTGACGTGACGTGACAAACAAAACGTCAAATTAATTTGTTTTGTTACGTTGTTTACCTTGTCGTTTGTCTATGGAAAATATAAAGTTGGAGCTACATTTCGCTTTCATTATTATAAGGCCATAGAGAACCTTCACTCTTTTTCTGTTCTTACCGAATCCGCACAACCCTACGATTATCCGGTGTCCGAATTGCGACGCAACGTGACGTTAGCTGTCAATGTCAAAACTGCACAGCATAATTTCCTTTCAATTGTGGTCAAAACATGTACATGACAAATACTCTTCTCGGTCTGATCGTTTCATTGTTGTGTTGTGTAAAATAATGGGATTTCAATATCATATATGTGCTTATAAGTGATTTTATTGAGGCAATCATGAAGAGTTTGCTGTTTGTAACACTGTTTGTGTTTGGGTCGTACGGCCTCGGGTCTATAGTGGACAAAGAATCGAAGGTTCGTGTGAGTGGCGCCGAGTGCATCGCATTAATTATTTAAACCGCCTGAAGGGCTTGCATTGAAGGTGACTTAGTTGTATATTACGTGAGTGTTGTATTTTGCAGAGCACCGAGTTGTCTCGGGCACTGGACGACCGGCCGCTCTTGTTTGCCACGCTGGGAGGCGGTATGGTGGCTGTGGAGCACCTGTCGGGGAATATTATTTGGAAACTAAAGGATGGTAGGTTATTGAACACATGTGAAATTGTGTACTTGTGTAACACACAGGAGCATTACTTTTCTACTGTTTACATTTTGTTTCATCATTCAGCCAAGATGAGACATTTAATGTACTTAAAGATGATACATCATTGATTGTAGGATCTGAAATCATTTATACTTTAGAATTCTGGCATTTTGTAACTTAACCATGACTTTTTTGTAAAATAAATAATCAACTCTCATAGCATCACAATACGCAAGCTCGGTCCCTATTTAATAAAATATTCACTAAATAAAAGTTGAACAAATTGTGACTGCTAGAATATAACGTTTTTCAGAATATAACTATTTACCTCTCTACTAATCGGTGTAAAGTTATGTGGTAAAATGTTTACCTGTTTTTGTGAAGACAAGAACTTTGTACACTATCCAAAATGTAATAAATATTAAACTTGCATATGCATACTCAACAGTTAACAATAATATTATTGGTAGGATTCCACACTGATTCAACAAAACTGAAAATTAGAAACTATTTTTGTTTTTAATTTTACTGTCCTCTTTTTCTAGCAAGCTGTTTTATCGACATTTGACTACATTTTAAGTAATACCTATTTATAATTACTTGCTTGCTTTACCTTCCTATGTAGTATCACAGTGTAGACTTCTGCGCACGGAATGAAATACTAGTTGGACCACAATCTTTTTCTAATTATGGAAAAAAAAATGTACTGCTTGAGGTGGTGCACCCCATTCTCCCCCCACTATGCTATTACTCTATGGCTTATGATGTTTACAAAGCATGAAGTGTGTTTCAGAAGATAGTAACAATCAAAAGTAATTAAATAGCAGATGTGTACACTTGTTATTATGTCACTAAACTTGCACCTGTGATAACATTTTTGCCAACTATGTAATTGTAATTGGTGATTAAAAGTTGGTCTGATTATATATATTAACTTATATAAACCAACTTTTTAACTGCTGACACAGTATTACACTGATAGAAAATGATACTTAAGTAGGTTATTTTTTTCTTTTATTATTCAAATTTGATTGTATTAATTATTAATGTGGTATTAATATCTGTTAAATAACAACCATCTCTTTTATACTGCCTTCTTTAATTTAAAATACTATATCTGAGGACACTCCTTTGCATTCTAGCTTGCATTTTAAATGACAAAGTGATTTTATTTGTTTGTAAAAATACACATTATTGATCATTATACAGGTTGTTACAAAACTACCCATAAAGCCGAAAGGAGGTTAAATGTGACCTTATAACAAATCCATGTACAATATTTAAGAACCCCAGTATGGTTTCCTGAGATGACAGTTTACTAGGGTTGACAATATTTTTGGCTTTGATATTTTATGGGGTATTTTGTAACACGTTGTATACTCGGGAGTAAAGAAACCTGTAGGCTTATTGTCTAACTCGCTCGCAATCGCCATCGTGTTCATTTTGACAGTTAATGTATGGGCTGACAATTGGCATCAGAATCAGCTAGGTGTCACATTCATACAAGCACTGTCAAAATGAACACGATGGCGATTGCGAGCGAGTTAGACAATAAGCCTACGGGTCACTTCCCATTGTAAGTTGTATGAAAAGTGACCTGGTTTCTTTGCTCCCAAGTATAGTTTTCATTTAATGTAGTGACTGGTGTAAACCCACACATGCAAAAGCACCATAAATGCTTATAAATATTCTATTTCATTCTTAAACCATAAATATCTCATCTCATCTCTTGCCTATGTATTTACGTCCTACTGCTGGGTACAGGCCTTTTTGAAACAAGATCACATTTTATAAAAACTCACACGTTGTACGGTCATAAAAATCATTTATTATCATTGAAATTTCCCAGTTTTAAGCAGATAAAGATTAATACTATATTATTTACATTGTAATGATAGCTAGGTTTTGGGTTAAATTAAAAACATAAGTAGATAAGGCTGGGCGATATGACTGGGACACAAAATCCAATCCACTTATTATCTCATGCTATAGGTAAAATAGCCTTTGGAATTACTTTACTGCAGGGTTCTATTGTGGCGATTACATCTGATAATCAATAGCAAAGTAATCGAGTTCTGATTTTAGTTGCGCATAACTTATACTACACTAGTATTATGTAACTGTGTGGAACTGGGTGCCCATTTTTTAGACTTGAATAAAAAACTTGGGGCTTATGGTTACTCATCATTTCGTAGCAATAGTAGAATAGGAAATATACATAATATATTTTATTTTAAGTTTAAGTTATCCTGGCTCATAAGACTCATTTTTGTATCAGATTAATGTGAAATAATTTTTTTTTATGTTAAGTCACAACAGTTAAAAAAATATTTTTTAATTTTGACAAAAGGGTAAGAGAAAGTAAGAGATTCTTTTAAAAAAAGTATTTTGTTATGGAAACCCTGATGGAAGTAAAGGACCAGATGCAAAAAAAGGCCAAGGTCTGAATAAACTGGTTGTTTGAATAGAATATGAAGGAACTACATGGCTAGAACGAACAACAGCGCCTAGCCTTCCTTTTCTGACTGGCGCATTTAAAAAGGGATGCACTGAGCTGCAAAATAAAAAATGGCGCTACTGCTAGCGATTGTGTCTATAGTGGCTATCTTATATGCACATTAACCAAAGAGTAATTGAGCGCAATTGTCACCCTAGGCCCTGTCTAGCCGTAAGGTATGAATAGATCAGGAAACAAGGTGATTAGACATAGAAAAACAAAAAAGAATCCATGTTAAGAAACATTATATGGTAAAGGTTGTAAAAAAAAAAGGTCAAACACAAAATAATATTCCATGAATGTTATATGAATATGTCATTAATCATTATGGAACATGTGGTTTCTGTCAGTTGGGGACAATCTATTGGATAGGTATAATTATGAGTGGCCATACGCCAGCATTATGTAGATTGCAGATAACAATTTTGTAACATTTTTTTTTGGTTCTGTGTTTAATCGTTCAGTATGTTGATATTTTGTTTCTTGTTATGTAATTTGGTGTCATTTTGTTATTATCTTTACAAAATATTTGTGGAATTCAAATGCTATACCTACAACAACTTTTGTTAACATGCAGGACTCTTATTTTATTGATAGTAAATAAATTTACAACATACAGTACAGGTCAAGGAAAATATGGTTATATTATATTATTAGCTTGTGCCCGCGACTTCGTCCGCGTGGAATTAGCAATTGACATGTTTATCGCTATCCCGCGGGAACTATGCAATTTTCCGGGATAAGTAGCCTATAATCTGGCCGGTAATTTTCTCAACAAATATTAGTAAAGTTTGCATCAAAATCCGTTCAGCCGTTTTCACATGATGCACTCGCAAATATACAGACAAACAGATAAACAGACAAAAATTCTAAAAACTCTTGGAACGTGTTCTGTTATCGATTCTAAGTATCCCCAGCCTATTTTTTTTATATGCTCCATGTACAGACTTTCGACCCTCTTCAGCTTTATCATATGTATAAATAGATTAAGTTTAAATTATCATAACCATAAGTCAAAGGAAAATGTTAGTCGCTAATCAACTGATTCTAGATTTCTATTAAAGTTATTAACACAGTTTTATAAATTAATAATCTGTGATAGCGAAATTATAGAGTAGAAAAACAGTAGGTGTATTTTTCAACTGACCTGTGCTACTAATTAAACCCATCCGTTTTCGTTTTAGAACCAGTAGTAAAGGTGCCAAACCAACACGACAGTCTGATGCCCCAGTTCCTCCCGGACCCTCGGCATGGCTTTTTATACATGTACGGGCCAAGAGGAGACCAGCAAATGCTGAAGAAACTACCGCTGACTATACCAGAGCTCGTTGCTAACGCCCCCTGCCGGTCTACAGAGGGTATACTTTATACGGGGAAGAAGAGTGATACGTGGTTCATATTAGATCCTTTGACTGGGTCACGGGAGCATGTATCAGGTAATGATTTGTTATTTGATCTATATTGACGTTTTGGTACTAAAATAGTGTATTTATGAGTAGTAGGTACTACTCATAAATTCCTCGTAAATCTTCGACTAATCAAGTCGGACTACATTCAGTTTTAATTAAAACATCTTATCGACTCATTCGTCTAAGGATATCTTTCAAGTGTTTAAAAAAATTTATCGTGTCAGAATTTAAACTACATTTTTGAAATTCCAGTTTTTGAAAATTCAATTGACAACATTTCATTTTTATAACACCTGAAAATGTATATATGGTTCGAAAGCATTTTGCCTCCTGATCACTGCAATATGTTTATATAATTTTAATATCGCTTATTATAAAAAATAAAAATTAATTAAAAATATGTCCTAATTTTACCAAAACTACCACAGGATAGGTGAAACACCTTTGCCTTTTTCACGAGAAAAAATAAGCGACCATAATTTTGTATATGACAACTTCAAAGTACAAGGGGGGCAACTCTGAAATTCTATTTTTGAAGTTCGTTGCATGCCTTCTCTCTCACTCTCAAGTTAATGACTATATTAGTATGAGCAGAACAGCACGAAGCGAACCTCGAAAATCGAATATCGGAGCATAAGGCCTGACATTGACAATTTGAAATTGACGTCAGATTTTTTTATATACAGAAAAGACAAAAGGATAAGTGTCTATTCTGTGATAGTATCGGAGTTACGCCCTTTTAAAATAAGCAAAAATTAATAAATTAATTATAAATTAAATACAAACCCTAGCGAAAAAATTAAACTGTCAGCATGTTCATCTTTTCAAACAGAATACAGAGAACCATTAAAATTATAGGCTCAGAAATATGAAATGTTGTCAATTGCCTCTTTTGCTGAGTTTCTTGATATTTTCTAGGTTTTGATAAAGCAAAAATATTTCAAAGCAACGAGGAAGACACGTGTTTCCCCGACAAAAAGCGAGGTATTTACGTCGCCCGCACGGAGTATAATATACTTATGCATGATTCTAAGAATGAAGACCAGAAGTGGAATGTTACTTTCTTTGATTATTCCTCCCTTGCAATGGGAAAGGAAATGATGAATGATTATGGTGAGTTGTACCATATGTAGATGATTTTACAGTTTAAGTTATCTTTACGTACTTTCTGCTTAGTTACGTCTTGAACTTCAGTTATGTACTTATATAGGACGTAAAATACCGTACTTAAATATTTCCTTCTGCGTTTTCCTCTTTAAGTATTGTAATAATTCAATTTGACGCGTAGTTATTTGTAGGAAATGTAAGCGATTTAATTAATCGGACTTAGGCCCCGTCTTCAATCATTTCTCCAAAAAATATACCCATTAAAAATAATGCATAACAATCTAAGGTACAGTCAGCTGCGGAGAATAGGTACCCCCTTCGCTATGGTTACTGCTATTACGGGAGGGAGGCTTTTTCTCTAAGACTGACTACAAAAATGAACAAAAAAAAATTAAGCCAACCTCTGAAACAAAAAGTAAAAAATATGAAAGTCTTAGTGTAACAAATATTTACAAACAGATTCGTTTTCGTTCATTGAACCATGCATGCCCGCACTTTGCGTGCTTCTGCTATCGTTATCAGTGTTTCGCCATGGCATTCCCGCCGTTAGCTTTACCTTGTTTCCAACTCCAAACAAAACTGAACGCTTAACTCATGTTTAAATTATCTCTTTAAGGCATAATACACTTCACATCCACGTCAAACGGTCGAGTGATGTCGTTCGACCGCAAGACGGGGGATCTGGTGTGGTCGCACCATTTTGAGACACCAGTTGTCGCTGCGTACTTACTGGACAGGGATGGACTCATTTCAGTACCGTTTAATTCTATCGGAGACGACACACTTGATCACATAATGGAGGATGCCACAACCCTGAGCAACGGGCAAGGCATAAAGAATTCAAATATCGAGTTGTAGTAAGTATTATTTCACGTTGTCACTATATACAACGGGCAATTGTTATCACAATTTTAATTTACAGCCCAACACTGTACGTCGGTGAACACAACCATGGTCTATACGCGTTATCATCCCTAGTGGATAAAAACACAGTGACTATAACCACTGGTCATACCCAACCTTTACTGCTCGAGGGGCCAACAGCTACAGAAGATAAGGCTAAAACAGAAAAGAGAAACACTGACAATACTTACGAGCCATTTAAAAACGTGCACTACAAATTGAATGATCTGAATGTGCATGTGGCAGCGCCATATTTATTGCTGGGACACTATAAAGTCCCAGAGTTGACGACTGCATGGTCACCACCGTTGCCAAACACCAACTTTATAAACGTTCATAACCAGAACGATGCCATTAAGCTTATAAATGGCCAGGTTCATTCGGATACCGAGAATGACTCTGAGAACGAGACAAATGAGAAGTCTATTTCAATGCCTGTGTCAGTTGCTGTGCAAACTGAAGACTTATTCGAGGGCTTCAACTTTAGGCCTGATTTGTGGTACAAGCAAGGCCATGTGTGGCTTCATCAGCAAGAAAATAAAGCTCTTAAAGTGGCGCTGATCATTCTAGTTGGATTAGTCATCTCCATGTTCTGGTATCTGCGGTATCAGGTAAATACGTTGTGATTACGTTTTTGATATCTATCTGATAGTACAGTGTCTGAAAGTGTGTTTGTTGTAAGGTAGTGTCTAATCTTAATCTTCTCGATTCTAAATGATGGCTTTTCCCCGTGGAGTATATGAAGAAATAGGACTAGCGAGCGCTTCTTTATTTTGAGGCAGTTTCATTGCATGTACTTACATTATAATATGGATGCCAAGTATCAAGTCAATCCGACCACCAGAAGTGGGTCAAATAAAGGCATGGCTTACATTTGTAACAACAACGTACGTACTAGCAAGACAAGTTAAAAAAACCTTGTAAAACCACAAGATTCTCCAAATACTGCGTATTTCCTAATCTAAGTACCTAGTAGGGATAGGGATTAAAGATATATTCTGGGTAAAGACCTTGTCAGTTGACATTCGTACGCATTCTTTAAAGATGTTTGTTTCTCCTCGGGTTCTTATTCGAACAATATCCTTCATTTGTTTGAGCAGCTGCAAGATAATTCCTCATAAAGCACTTATGTGTCATGTACGACATATTTCGATTGCGCTCTTAGAGATGCTAATTTGTTCATTAGGCTATTTAAGAAAATACAATATTTACTTTTTTTTCATAAAATCTCGCTGGGATTTGTTATTGATTTATTTTGTTCACTTAATTAGCTTTGCGCGCAGTGAGTGAGAAATTTGAATAGGTTATTTTTTAGGTTATACTCAGGTTATACTTAATTCGATGTTTTATTTTAGTTATGGTAGTTATGTGTCGTTCGTTATGGTCTTATTATTTGGAAAATTGATCGAGCGTAGATGGGCAGTAGAAGTACCTACTTTGATGAAATACCGAAATTAGCCTCTATTTAGACTGAACACAACTATATCTACCACGATGTATGTAGGATAATTTTCCATTACAAACTGAAAAAAAATGCTGAACTGTAAATCCATAACAAAGTACAAATGATCATATGAATTGGTTGCCTTACTATAGTAATAATATTAACAATTACGCATACGTACAATACACAAACGAACTGTGCCCCTTATGGCTTTAGGTTCAATTTGCTTCAAGTCACTAGTCAAACGCATATTATTTTGCTATCCGTTTTACGTAATAATCTTCGTCAATTAATTAACCACGTTGGCAAGCACGCTCTATGTATCGTATTTTACATGTGTTTCATTTGGGAGAAATTGCACAGAAAATGGAAATATATACCTACTGTTGTTTGTATGGATCC
Organism: Pandemis heparana; assembly: GCA_963854515.1. Lineage (NCBI taxonomy): Eukaryota > Metazoa > Arthropoda > Insecta > Lepidoptera > Tortricidae > Pandemis > Pandemis heparana. Next base: position 11,008,125 of record OY978013.1, on the reverse strand, counting down.
CAGGAAAGTGCGAAATTCTAGAGGCACGCAGACAGAATAATTGCTTGTATTAGTACACAGCGGAAAACAGAGAACATAAATAATCCTGATTAAGTAATAATAACACTGCGAAACCAAAAAGGCAACAATCTGTTCGGATAGTGATTATTATAAGAAAACGGGACTTAATCGCGTAAATAAAACGTATTTTTGTAAATACCTCGACGTTTCGGACGCGACTTTGCATCCATGGAAAGATGAAATGATGACGATGATGATGGTGACCATGGAAGGTTTGAATCGATACAGACAATGATTTCCTGAATTACCCGATTAATTGTTTACATTGCAGTAATTCTAGTTCAGACAGAACCAATGACTCCGCAATAGTAATTAATAACATTAAGTACATTCACAAATCCTTTCAGTAAATAAAATTGATTACAAGGAAGCATGATTGCGCGCGTGAGTGGTTTTAACCTACACATTGATTACACAAAACTAAAATTAAAAATTCGACAATGTTTTGTTAGCACTCTCTCTGACGCTATGTGCGTCCATTTCCAATTAACTAATTAAGATAGAGATGCACTGAAAAATATAGGAAAGAAAATGAAAGAGGAATTATCAATGATAATATTAATTCAATGCGCAGCGGCGCGTGCTTGTTCGAAAATTATAGTGAAAAACATATTGATATCAAGTTGAGGTTTAGTTGCGGTTGTCTCTCATGCGCGACGAATTGATGATGTTTGAAGTCACAAAAATAGTTTTATGGCCGGCTTATTTTGCGAACGCTCGTGTACCAATATCTGCACTGAACTCCAAATTCCATATGCGCGTAAAAAAGAGATTCCCAGAACTTGCTTCTTTAACGCTTTAGAAAAGTTGGCCCAGGATCGTTATAAACGACCTCTACGTACTTTATGGTAGGTAAATCTACCGATTTGCACTGTCCCTGAAAATTCTCAATTAGTCGCAAAAAAAAGAGTTTTTTTTTGTAATGAATCACAACGCGTATATTCTACGCTGTCATGAACAAAGGCTATTGAATAAAAACTCTTGTATTTGTTTTAGTTTGTTATTGTGAAACATTCGAGGAACTCGGTTCCTTGTTGGTCCTAGTCTTATTGGGGCATTTTCAAAAAAACGTGTACCCAAAATGAAAATGACGATTTAAAAAAAAGATTTTTATATTTGTCGATGTTAACGTCTGTAATATAGCATATATTATGAAATTATTGAATTTGTATTTGTTTCCATACAAATAAGCTTAGTTTTTTATTTATAGATAAATTTAGCTGACATGGTAGTTAAAAGTTGTCAGTCTTGTGACGATTTAAATAATTTTATAATATTTTATCTACTTAAGTATTCCATACTATTTTATGTTTGTATTGCGATTAAGTATAAATACTTCCAGATAAACGAATGATTTATTGAAATAATCAATAAATATTACTTAAACAGAAGATTTAACTTCAGTTTTGTGACAGATGATGCCGTGACGCCCATTATTTTCTTCATATTTGGGAATATAGTGACAAAATCTTTTTTTAATGTTATTGAATCGTTTACTATTTTTATGAACATATACATTATAGTGACTGATTTTATTATAAGTCTAAAGAAAAAAAAATAAGAGATCAAAATTAGCGACTGGCCAAGTGGGACAGTCACAAAATTGACAAGCTCTACATTCTTAGGCTGGGCTTACATGAAAGTAGTTACTAAAAAAAACTTTTATTTTATTGTATACGTTTTTGTTAATTATTAAGGAATTTCTAGCTTTTCAGGTTCATTCTTCAATCTTTCTCTATATCTCTGAGTTCTTTCTGCACCACTCAGGGGCATGATGAGGCTAAACAACCTAAAATGTACTTCACGTTAAAGCCGTGTTTAACGTAATAGTTGATTAGAATAAAAAGTACCTACACTTGAATTATTAACTAAGCATTCTCAATTGTAAAACACATGTCTAAAAGTACTTTCTTACTATGTATTTAATTTTTTTTAACTATAAAATAATAAGTGATGTTTTTTAATGCTGCATCACTACATAGTATAAAACAAAGAATACAATTTACACGTATGATTCTACGCAGACGAAGTCGCGGGCAGTTTCTAGTTTCTAATAAAAATACATACATACATAAATCACTCTATCCCTTATGGGATAGACAGAGCCTAAGGTAACTAGACCTAAAGGCCACATTTAGCATAATTGTGTGATGGGTTGCTAGCCGCATCGCCTGTCTATAGATAACATGATTCCTACAATTTTCGGCCATAAAAATAAAGTATAACATAAGTATGTATGCATACAAAAAGCTACAGGCAAACTCTGGAAGTCGTAAAAATGTTACTTCGTTTAAAAAGCGACTTCAAAAAATAAGCCTACCTACATTTTTTTTATAAAATCGAGACTGCTTAGTGGTGTAGGTAGGTACTTTTTACACCACGCATGTAACACCATCTTAATAAGGTTAGTTTTGTGACTTTGGTGGTCAGCCTATACGTGACGCCACAATAAGTTACAAAACTGACGTCACATATCTTACTAAAATCTAATTGAAAAAATCTCTTGACTCGCTTTTTTAGTAAAACACTATAGTTCTTATGAGAACTAAAAACTGAAACAGTCTTTTGTCTTTAGATTACTTGAAAGTTACAAAATAGTTATTGTTATAATAGAAATTTGATCACAAACCTGACGGAACAAATGTGTACGTTGACCAGTCCACTGACACAACCTTGCTTCCTGATGCAGTTTCTCACACTAGACGTTTGAATTGGTGGCCGGTTGAATACGTGATACTAAAAGTTCCCATTTTCAAAAACATTTTATGAATTGGTATTTTTTTTAATACTGTTTCGACCGTCACAAAAATGACATGTCAGGCGGCATCAATTTCAAGTCGCATAATTAAATTTAAATTTTTATACAACAGACATAAGATACAATTTATTAAATTTGTTTATGTGACGCGCAATTCAGTCTAGGATAAGTATCATTAAAATCCACCACGTTTCTTCGTAAATATTTTTAAAATTGCCACTTCGAAATTTTCAAAAACACCGATGGACATGTTTGAAACCGCTGCCCTCACTGCTTTGAAAATTGATTATAATTACTTAAGGCACATTTTTACCATGAAATCTTTGACGAAATCAATAATTTATAAATTTACATTATGTCTACATCATTTAAATTATTTAAAGTTAATATTTAAAGCAGAAAAAAATTGTGAAGATTGATGGACATCGTCAAATGGGGGGGTACACGTTTTTTTGAAAATGCCCATTGGACACTAAAGTTAAAACCCTAACTATTGCAGGCTCGGGAATTCCAACAACTGTCCCAAGGCGGTTCTCGTGGTTCTAACTATTCCACGTCATCGCAAGGCGAAGTGACTGGCCAGCTCGAAGAAATAGGCGAAGGCGAGGTGAGGATCGGAAGGATAAGCTTCCGGACCGACCATGTCTTAGGCAAGGGTTGCGAGGGAACTTTTGTTTACAGGTAAGTTCTAGAAAAAAGGGTCTCGGTTTTAAGTCTTGTTTCCATTTATCCAATCAAAGCGTAGTGCTGGCATAGGATGGATATTTAACTAATGGAGTTGAATTGTCAAAGATTTTTTTGTCGCGAAACCACGGCGTCGATTGCGGACTCTAGAGTTGGGCATGTAAGTAGATAATACGAGCGATATAGATAGTAAATGCTTAGTAATTTCGTAGGCTAGCAAATAATGAGAACAGAAAATGCGTCGTTTGAGAATCTTACTTATCCACTTCTAGATCTATCTATGTCTGAAAAACTATAAACCACAAACCTTGTTGACTATCAAAGATCTTTATCTCACTAAGACTTGCTCTTTATCTGTGTAGCCCGTCTATTAACGGCACAAAACAACGCCTAATCGATTACATCCGATAATACGGTGAGTTAGTGTTTTGAATTTGAGTTTGAGTAAATTATCGAAGGCCAAACCTCAAATCATTGTTTGTTTGTCGTTTAATTTTTAACTTAAACTAGCTTTTACGAGTGTCTCCACTCTTATGACATCTGGCAGTTGAAATTTGGTATAGTTGGTATTAGTCCCGAGAAAGGACAGATAGTTTCCATCCCGCAAAACGCGTTGTTCCCTCGGCATAGCGATGACCAAATTATGCGCAGACGGAATCTTAAACTATTGTATTGTATTGTATTGCTATACCCCACCGGGGTCCATGTGAAACTTCTTTAGAATTAGTTACCATGGTTGTAATACTTAATAAATAAATGAGTAAATGAGTAAACTGGCGGAGTAGACGCCTTTATCAAACTTTTCCTTTACCATCGTCTAGACTACGATTTCAAGGACGGGGTCAAGGAACTTCTCAGTTGACAGAAAATCAAGTGTCTGTTAGCACATAGTGGTTACGTCACGGACACGAATGTTTACAATCTCGGCGCCGCGTGGTGGCAAACGTGATCGTGCGGTCGTCGCACCTTCAGCATGCCTGAATTAGTACGTACTGATTGATAATGATAACAGAAAGTAGATTAAATGTACAGAAACTAGCGTAATCCCACACATTGGTAGTGTGAACTGCGGTGCACGTGGTAGACCATGATAGGTTGGATACTATGAAATGAAACAAGAATTTTAATTTACTGACTGATTTTTACTGTTTTACCCGGAAAATGAATTTCTAAACGACACTGAAAATTTCGCATTGATCGATGGGGCCATATTAATTAAAGAAGAAGAAGACAGGGAAAATTAGAACTCATAGAAAAATACGAAAAGTTCCCGACCATAGCTTTATTTTTCGGATTTTTCTGTGTTCTAATTTTCAGTGTCGTTTAGAAATTTAGGTTGGATGCTATTTGTATTTTTTTTAATTCACGTTGAGATTTGAACTGAAATTTGACCAATATGTTTCACTGTGGAATTAGATGTCGGCACAATTTTTTACTACTCTTTACTTAAACGGCCGGCAACGCACCCGTAACCCTTGTTATGATTGATTAAGAGTGTCCAGGCGCGGGTGGTGGTTGCTTTCCATGAACCGTTCGTTTGTATCCGATCACATAAAAAAACAAAAGGGTTAAGCAGTTACTAAAATGAGTCGTTCATATATTAGGTTGGTTAGTTATAGACATATTATACACATATACCATTTTCATTCTTACCTGTCCTATTTGGTAAACAAAATTCTAACCTCAAAACGTCTTATTTTTGTTATTTTTTAACTATTTCATCGTAAATAAATTAACTCAAGATAAAATATCAGCAAAATTATGTACAAAATATTACCTTAGGTTTATTTGATAACATAATACCTCGGAGGAATAAGACTGGAGTACGCATTGAGTCAAATCCTTAAACAAATTTTTCTGCCATAGTCGGTGGGGGGATGAGGCGATAATGACGTTACTACTGCATACGGACCAGCACACATACGCAAAAACGATTTGCGTTGTTACAATTGCACACATACATTTTATCGACACACTATCTGAAAATTCGCACGCACACGCTCGTAATAGTATACTGACATTCTATCCAAACACAATAACGTGCGGTTGTGCAGGTAAGTAATTAAGGAATTGGAATGATACCAGCATATCGATATCGATAAACTGTTCTGTTAGTAAGCAGTACGCAAATAAATAAAAGGTGTTTCCACAGAACAATCTTCAATAACAACAATCGTATATACGAAAATTAAAATTACCAACTAACACAATATTCACGAAATGTGTTACGAAAGTCAAGCCTGCGCATAAAAAATCCAAATGATTAATTTCTCGAATGTTTTATAACAGGCAAATGCTTTTTTTTCTAATATCTTTAACTAGGTATTCAAAAAGCATTTGCCTTAATCAAATAGTTGGGAATTGAATTATTTGCGAATTATTTCTAAGCGGAAAGATATTAAGTACATGATACATGACATTTCAGTCACAATGCAGTACTTAGCCGTAGTCACGAGTAAGCAGCTCTTCGATTACCTTAGAAATATTAAAGTCGGGACTAAGACTCCAGTGTGTTTTATCTACTACTACTAGTTGTCTATAAAGTCGGTTTACGGACGATAGTTTTACGTGATAACGATAAATGTTCGCTTTTGGGGGTAGGTAAAAATGAAATTAAACTCTGACGAGTGCGACCGGCGTTCATCGATCTATAAGACGTTATCACGTCAAAAAATGTTAAATCATGTTCAATAAATACTATGAATAAGTACCCATGCGTATCGTTGCTGATTTCGCCGACAAAATAATTGATATACCTCTATATATTTGCTATATGAATTAGCATGAATCACCTCGTATTAGATAGGTTACGCCTCCTTAGCGACATTTTATATTTTGAACTAAAATCTCACAGTCAGGCTTCTGTAACATGTTTATAAAAATACATTTTTTTTTTTTCAATATCCACAGGATTAATTACAGCCTTCTAAATCTTCAATATCGATATTTGATCGATACTTTGAAGTCACTATATTATGCGTCAGAGTAACGTAGGTAGTGCGTATTAAATACCCATGCTTTGACAGGTATCCATCTCTGTCTAGCGCTGCAGCGAGAAAAGAGATAGAGAGTAATTAGTCTCGTGGGGAGTGGGTAATAACTACCTGACGCGAGTGGGCTTGAGGACTCATTAAAACTCAAAATTATGAATTAAAAAATGTTTTAAACCATATAAATTTTACTCAAAATGGAAAGTGACTCCGTCTTTTTGCAACCTAGATTTTTTTGTATTTTTAGTGCAGCTGAAAACGGTACAGGCTGGCATTTTTTACGAGCTGTGTTCACCACGACGGTCTCGACATTCTGAGTGGCGATGACAGCTCAACTAGTTTTATATAACGTACAAGCATCGGATGCTTACACTTTTGGCTGAGGGGGAACGCATGTCAAGGCGTCTCCAGTCTTATTCCTCCGAGCATAATACACCTTATTCTTTACAAAAATTTGCATATTGAGGTTAGAATTTTGTTTACCAAATAGGACAGGTAAGAATGAAAATCGTATAGTTATAGATAGAGGAAAATGGAACGGGTTATGCTTGGTATTACACTGCGTCAAAAAATTAGGAACACAGAAATCCGCAGGCGTACAGGATTTACAGACATAGCCCGGGTCATTGCGAAGAGAAAGTGGCGATGGTCATGTGAGTCGCCGAACGGACGGGAGATGGAGCCAGAAAGTGTTGGAGTGGAGACCGAGGATGGGAAGCAGAAGTATTGGTCGCCAACCAGCCAGATGGGCGGACGATATAGCCAAATTGTGCGGGAAGAACTGGTTGCACAAAGCCCGGGACCGAACCGGATGGCGTGTTGATGAGGAGGCCTACGCCCAACAATGGGTTAATTTAGGCTGAAGAAGAAGAAGAGTTAAGGTGCGACCACACCGCCGCTTAAAAAACGGTGATGTTACGGAATTGCAACAAAATGTATGAAGAAACGGTGAGAAAACGTGACGCATACGGCACGTCACTGCGTATACGCGGCGGTTTGGTCGCACCCTTATGACTCAACCTCAGAAATTATGCTTATTAAAAAACATATTAAAAATTGTAGTATAAAGAATAATTTTTCCTTCTGTTCAATTCTATAGTTAATGAAACATAATCTCTCTAGATTCAATGACACTTCATTGTAGTATAATAACAATAAACATGATTGTTCCCAGAGGATCGTTCGACAAGCGAGCGGTGGCCGTGAAGCGACTGTTGCCGGAGTGCTTCACGTTCGCCGACCGCGAGGTGGCGCTGCTGCGCGAGTCCGATGCGCACGCGCACGTCGTGCGGTATTACTGCACAGAGCGCGACAAACAGTTTCGGTGAGATTTTGAGTAGAGTAGGACTTCCTAACCCTGGGGGCATAGAAAAATGACAGGGGGTAATAGGTACGTTAGCTTTTCCGAAGAAAAATTGTCGCGTAGGCAAATTAATTGTTCCGAATTGCATAAGTGGCATGAAATAGTACATTACTGCAGAGGCCGTGAAGTAAGGGATTGCAGGACGAGATTGGGGTACACGGCCGAGTCGTAGACGAGGCCGGATAAAGCGAGTCCTGCAATCCCTGTTTCCGGCCGAGGATTGTATAGTGCTTTTCTCAAGCAATGCGAGGAAATCAAGTAAAAATTGTTTAATTAGCCGCATTTTTAATTTTTGAAACGTGCCATTTGAACAAACTATTGCTCGCGCCATGTTCCCCGCGCACCCGCCGCCGCGCCGCCGCGCCGCGCCGAGCGCACCCGCCGACCGCGCCACATTACTTCTTGGCCTAGGCCGTAAATGTAATCTTGGCTTCATTTCGACCGCACCACATTACTTCTTGGCCTAGGCCGTAAATGTAAAACTTCTTGGCTTCATTTCGACCGCGCCACATCACTTCTTGGCCTAGGCCGTAAATGTAAAACTTCTTGGCTTCATTTCGACCGCACCACATTACTTCTTGGCCTAGGCCGTAAATGTGAAACTTCTTGGCTTCATTTCGCGACATTAACGCGTACATTTCCGAGCATGCTTGAGAAAATATTATTTCTAATTCGGGGAGCCTCGGCGAAATAAAGGTTGGCAAATCCTGGTTTAGAGTCTATAAACGCGACGTATTTTTAAGCGTTGATGACGCGCGATTATGTCGCCGTAAATGCCTAAAAAGCTAGTACAAAAATGTTTTCTCCAACTTGCTCGGAAATGTGCGTCTTACTGCTAAAAACTGCTTCCAGGAAGGTCTCCGTTACTGGCGTAACATTAGAAAAAAAAAACAACTGCAGCGGCGGCCGGGAAATAGCGGTTGCGGCCGGGAAATTTTCATTACTGTACAACTATTTAACTTTTTAATTTGTTATGGCTAAGATCATTCACCACAAACAGCCAAATGCTCGTACAATCATATATGGAACCAGCGCGTTTAAAAGTGTCTTAAATAGTTTTTTTTTTACCTAAAGATCAGATACTGTGGAAAAAAAAAGTAAAAGTTGTCTGATTTTTTAATCCAATGTAATTTTAAATTAAATAGTTTTATAACATTTAATTTTGCACTTTTAGTTGATTTATTACAATTTTATAGTAAAAGGAAATATACTTTCGAATGAAATGGCGTTATCAGAAGACAAATGGAAAATTACAAGTACCTATGTACTGTTGCGGGAGTAGAACATTGCGACAATTTTGTTCAATTGCAAGTCAGTGGAATATTTTAACATTTTATTTTATTTCCTCGCATTATTAGAGAAAAGCACTATACATGCCTCGGCGGAAACGGCAATTCGTGGATTCGTATTTATTAACGGACTCCGCTACGCGTCGTCCGTCAAACTATATACTCATCCACGAATTGCAATTTCCCGGCCTCGACAGTAATGTACTATTGAATCTCGTTTGAAGCGTCGCCGCCGCGGAAAAAGTACGCCGTGTGCATACTCTTAGAGCAGTAGATTCGAAATAAGTGTTCTTAACTTTAATAGCGTAGCTACGCTTATTTTAAAGTAGCCCTAGTAGCACTAAGTATAAAATTGGTTACCTACACATTATATTACCTATATATTATTAAGCTAAGATGGCCTTGATGAAAATGACCAATAAGACAGTTACACTTTAGTAGCTCCTAAATTTAGTGTTTGTTGCGTAGTGTTGCCTTGTTTATTGTCAGAAATATGCGAAGAAAGTAGCACTCTTATTTCATTTCTACTCACAGTCTGTGATATATATCAGTATTATTTCACGTTTTAAAGCTCTGCCCTAGTGTGCTACCGGTGTTTATAGTGGAGTTTGATTTGGGTTAAGGGGGTGCATCCGTGCTGAGCTCGCAACGTCGCATTTTTGGTGATTTTTTGCGATTATTTCACAGAAATTGAATGAAAGTTTCAAATATCCGTCTGTAGTGCACTACGTTTTTAGTGTATTAATGTGTCCAATGCAATGATTAATGGTGATGGACTTTTATTTTCGTATTAAAGCGATAAAATACTACATCTCGTTTAATAAGAAAATAAAAGTCCATCACGATGAATTATTGCATTAGACACATTAATACACTAAAAACGTAGTGCACTACAGACGGATATTTGATACTTTCATTCAATTTCTGTGAAATAATCGCAAAAAATCACCAAAAATGCGACGTTGCGAGCTCAGCACGGATGCACCCTCTTAAATTACAATGTTTAATTTTTACTTGCGTATAATATAGTTAAGTTGTTCACAATTACAACAAACCGGATAACTCACATATAAAAGCCGAAGGAATGCTCCGACAATTGTTTCGGACTATTCCGTAGTCGTAGTAGTGTTCGTTTCGCTGCCGCCGGGGCGAGCGCTCTCTGATGAAGGACTACTGAATAGTCTGAAACAATTGTCGGAGCATTCCTTCGGCTTTTATACATGAGTTATCCGGTTTGTTGTAATTATGTTTGAGTCTCACGGTAGTTTCATGTTGTAAGTTGTTCACGTTATGATTAGTTTGCTTTGGTAACATTCTCCGTTTGAATTTCACAGATACATTGCGCTCGAGTTGTGTTCCGCGACACTGCAAGACTACGTTGAAAAGAAACTAGATTTCAACTGTAAGATAGATGCAGTGGAAGTACTAAGACAAGCCACTATGGGACTGTCACACTTGCATTCTATGGATATTGGTAAGTTATATTCCTCCGTTATATCTTATATTCGTGCGATATCTCATTTGAAATACACCATGAGCTTTTCGGTGAAGGAAAACATCGTGAGGAAACCTGCACACAACTGCGAAGCAATTCAATGGTGTGTGTGAAGTTCCCAATCCGCACTGGGCTCGCGTGGGAACTATAGCCCAAGCCCTCTCATTCTGAGAGGAGGCCTGTGCCCAGCAGTGGGACGTATATAGGCTGGAGAGAGATTATATTCCTCCGCCAAAACTCTACTTTTGTTAAACTTGTATTATTTTTCCATTCAAATTAAATCTCAATTGAAGTGAGTCTTTAAAAACTTCGTATCAATAACAGTATTGTTGATATAGTCCGTTTTGGTTTACCATTCTGTCCTATTATTAATAGGAATAAACGGACAGAAAATTCCGTTTAGTCCTATTAGTACGTCTGTATGGTAGACCAAAACCACAGTCAGTATATATATAAGCTAAAGTAGTAGGGAAGATAGGCCTACTTTTTGAAATAAGTACCTACGCTCCAATAAAGCGTTAGGGTTGTCGATTTAATTTTTGTTAAATTGAATAGATTTTTTTTAACCAATGTTTGCCCTACCTATAGGTATTTGACAAGTTATCCTTCAAGTGTAGTTTTCTATAATATATTAGTACATATACTATAGATGCAAGATGATAATAATGAAAGTCCGTAGAATTTTTTTTCACCAAAAACACGGTCTATAATATACGGCAACTACTTACTTATCATCTAAACAGCCAAACGTTTTATTTAACAGAAAAAGCATTTGTCGGAGAAGTGACATCTGACATTTCTCGTTATTTCATAATAATATAGTATCATTCTTACCTTTCAACATCAGCAGGGAGTTTAAAAAACGAAAGCTCCGGTTTTGAAGAAGCCGAGTTCAAGCAGCCGTACACTGCGCAATACGCTCTTGGCATGTTTAAAACGAACACGGCCGCTCGTCTCAATGCGCCACGCGCGACTGACGGCACCGCGAGATCCGCTTAGGGGCCGTGTAAAAGCGCGTGTCTATGTGTGCGTTCGTTTCGACCGATTTGTTCGTAGATTCCCTACTGTTTGTGCTTATATGTACTGTGCCAAAACGGACTAAGCGTATTGTTCTTCATAAATAAGTTTTGTTAAAAATGGCTGCAAAGCTTCTTTTTGATAGCGTACATGCATAGTCATCCGATACGCATAATATAAATACCAAACTTTGAAAACAAGTACCTACACGTACGAACATTGTAAATTAAATAAACCGTAGGTAGTAAAAAAGTAGCGTTCCATATAAGGTATTTTCATTCTTAACTGTCCTATTTGGTAAACAAAATTCTAACCTTAAAACGTCTCATTTTTGTTATATTTTAACTATTTCATCGCAAATAAAGGAACTTTAGGCTTATTGTCTAACTCGCTCGCGATCGCCATCGTGTTCATTTTGACAGTTCTTGTATGAATGTGACAGCTAGCTGATTCCGATGCCAATTGTCAGCCCATACATGAACTGTAAAAATGAAGACGATGGCGATTGCGAGCGAGTTAGACAATAAGCCTACTGGAGATAAAATATCAGCAAAATTATGTACAAAATATTGCCTCAGGTCTATTTGATAACATAATACACCTTATTCTTTACAAAACTGCACATTGAGGTTAGAATTTTGTTTACCAAATAGAACAGTTAAGAATGAAATTACTACATACTCCGTTAATGCGCTCCATTTACACTAAGAGCATGATTCCTCCAGTTCACAGGGATGTAAAGCCCCACAACGTGCTGTTGTCCATGCCGACGGGCACCGGTGAGGTTCGCGCCATGATCTCGGACTTCGGTTTGTCCAAGAAACTGAATATCGGACGCGCGAGTTTCTCGCGCCGCTCCGGGGTCACTGGCACCGACGGCTGGATCGCGCCAGAGATGATCAATGGAGAGAGAACAGTAATTAATAATTCAACCTAAGAGTAAACACCAACTTCAGTTATAGCTCTTTTAATTCACGATAGCGAGTGAGCTTTAGTTGTGGTAAACACGTATCTGCATGCGTGTCAAAGTGTGCGTGAGAGCGAAAGAGAAAAAAAAAGAGAAATCTCGCTCGAAAATTGCTGCATAAGACACGCATCTCAATATAAAGTGTTCGTGTAATAATGTTATTATCGTTGTTTTCAGACAACGTCAGTAGACATATTCTCGCTGGGATGCGTGTTCTACTACGTGCTGTCTAAAGGCCAACACCCGTTCGGGGATGTATTGCGGCGGCAGGCTAACATACTTACTGGAGATTATAACTTAGAGCAACTAGAGTAAGTATTATAAAAAGAAACATTTATTTTATAAGAAACACCGTCCTTGCCAAGAATAATGCGCCGCAAGAAACTTAGCAAAAGTCCTTTTTTCAAAGCAAATGCATCTAATCTAACTAATATTATAAATGGGAAAGTATGGATGGATGGATGGATGGATGGATGGATGTTTGTTACTCAATCACGCCAGGACGGCCCAACGAATCTGGATGAAATTCGGCACATAGATAGAGAAAAGTCTGGAATAGCACATAGGCTACTTTTTATCCCGGAAAATTCCCACGGGATAGCGATAAACGAATTCTTTGCAGACGAAGTCGCTGGCAGAAGCTAGTATACAATAATTAAATTCTACTTAGCTTCTATACCTACATTTATACCAATAATTTACAATGCCTATTTTCTGGGATTTATTAGGTCCCTAAGTTGAGTACCTGAAATATATTAGTCTTAATTTAATTGAATTAGATTACATTCAGTATTAAAATGTCAAGATGTTTACTACGAGTTCGCACGTAACTACCAGCCATGTTCAGCAATCTGAAAACAATCTCAGGTGGCACACAAGTTACGAAAGTACACAGAAGGCAAAATACTCGTAACATACGTTGCTAGCTGTGTGTAGGATTGATTTCCTAGAGAGGTGAAATAATGTAATTTAATATGCAGATAAAAAGAAAAGTTGGAAATTAACTTCTGAACTCCTTGGGGTCAGGTTCGTAGCAAGTGGAACAAAGTAGTATCTACCCACCAGGAAAGAGGCGTGTCGGTGTGTACGAAAGCAAGTTTTTCCTTCGCTCCCAAACTATAAGGGCCTGTTTCACCACGCTGTTAAGTTTCAGTTAGCTTAGGTGTCGGTTATCTATGATGACGTCTCTGTCTGTTTCGTAGCAATAAATGGAGACGGAATCATAGATAACTGACACTTAAGAATTGGAACACACACACAGACCTAACAGAGCCCTAAGAATACGTATCCTCCGCTTTAGAGTTTAGACCAGTTTAGAGGTCCAAAAGATTATCGCGTTTGATAAAAACGGTGGTAGCGGTGGTGGTGGTTTCTGTATTGTTTTGTACTGATTTGTGGTGTTCAATAAAGAGTATTTGTGCTGTATTGTATTGTAATCTACAACTCACTTGTGTTTGCTTGTTACAGTAAAGTTTTACCTCGAGAGGAGGTGATGGTGACTAAGATCTTGGTCCGCGCGATGATATCCGCGAGGCCGCAGGCGCGGCCGCCCTGCGAGACTGTGCTGAAGTACCCCATGTTCTGGGGAAAGCAGTCCATACTCAACTTTTTGCAGGTCAGACATTTTGTTATTCTCATGTTTATACTAGGGTATATTATATACGCCTACATGTACAAATCACTTGTATACACTTTATTCCTAAGGTAGACGTAGCTGAAGGTAACGAGACCAAAACGCTAGGTTAGCATGAATATCGGCGTATAGGTGGAAAGAGGAATCAAAATAGTGATGGGTTGCTAGCCGCATCGCCTAACATGATTCCAGGCATGTTTACTAGGGTCAGGAAACAAAAACAAGCAATAATTTTGTTGATTAATAAATAGATTTGAACAACGCAGCTGAAAAAATCCATTTGATAATTGGACTCAATAATAATGTTAATTTGTAGGGTTGCGTCTTTAGAACCGCTTCTTTTTCTACCATTTTTCAAATGTGAAAAATCGTGACAGCGGCAATGGGTGAATGTCATAAACACAAATGACATAACCCTTCTAATTATCGAAATATGGTTCAGTATCATTTCTAAATCTTAAAATTTTGATGTCACTGTGACTTAAAATATTTGATTATGATACTAAATCCTATAGTTACTCGGGCAATCTCCTTTAGTCATTGCGATACGGCGACGGTGAGACAAACACGTCCTAATTGAATGTCATTTACTGCCGCGTTGAGGTTCAAATACTGGATAACAAATCGTTTTTATAATACATCGGTATTATTTGTAGGATGTGAGTGACCAAGTGGAGAGTCAAAGCAGCCTAGGCGCAGAGCACCCGTTAGAGAGTTACGCGCGTCTCGTGGCGCGCGTGGATTGGCGCGCGCGCGTGTGCAGCGTGGTGGCTGGCGACCTGCGCGCGCGACGCACCTACCGCGGCGATCGCGTCGCGCATCTGCTGCGCGCCATAAGGAACAAGGTACCCGCAATAATAATAATTATAAAAGTTATTTATTCAGACAACAAAGATCCAATTATTGTTAGTAATTACTTATGACTATGTTAGTATTCATATTGGACAAGAGACATTGTGTTTTTAATTAAATGTTGCATCATGGAGCACTCATTTCTTACGGCTATCATCCTCAGATGGCTGTTATTGCTGCCACGAATTCTTGTCAAAAGTGCTAGTTTCTTTGCTCACCAGTTGGCGCCACTGTTGTCCACAAGGTCCAGAGGTATAGCTGTCAAAGGCGACTTTATTAGATCGGCGCCGAAACAAAGTTTTAAATCTTGTATCTCATTAAGTTTATTAAACAAACAAACATCTGAATTAGCTGCTATTTGAGGCCGCTTATTTTTGCCTCTTTTTCTTAATTCCGCTTTCAAAGCGTTCACATTCATCGCCAAATAATCCATATTTCACGAAGATCACTTTTCAACAGGTAAATGAAAGAAATTATAATTTATGTCACGAAGCCCACCAAAACCAGTGAAAACAAAGATTGTTTTCAGTAATGCAGTTTTCATCATCATCATCATCATCATCATTTTTATAAAGTCTTAAATGAGCGGCATATGTTTTCAATATCTTAGCATGATCACCAGATGAATGAACCAGAATTTTAGACATTTTATACCTAGGCTAATATAATAAAAACTCACAATAAATTACTCTTTATCCTCAGAAACATCACTACAGAGAATTAGACCCGGCAGTGAGAGAAAGCCTGGGAAAGTTACCAGACGGGTTTGTGACATACTGGCTGCAACGGTTTCCACTGCTTCTGCCTCACGTCTGGCTTCAAATGCAGCAGTTCCGCCAGGAAGATATTCTCCAAGCTTACTACCCACATTCATTCACTTTCAGTAGAAAAGACGTCCCTGAACTCAACGACGATCAATACGAAGAAGATTTACCACCATGCGAGCCAGAAACAAATGACCTCTTTCTTAAAAGCAAAATATACTTTGACGAAAGCAAAGACAGATTTAAGAAAGAAGATTCGCCCAGAAAAAGAAACGACTGGAGGAGCGACGATTACAGATTGAGGCACGACGACGTAAGATTAAGAGACAGACATATTAATAAAAAAAAAGATAAGAAACGAGAAGAAATGCCCGTGTGGAGCTTGCCGCCCCAGTAGATTTAAAATAGCACAAAATGCACAGTTAAATGTTATTGTGATTTATTTATTATTTATAAAGAGAATTTATTAATATAACTATTACATATAAGTATAGTGACATGTCGACGTGATGAAATCATTTTAAGGTAAGATCTAGTGACTTTAGTGTAAGTTTTTTAAGTAATCGTTTTGAATGAGGTGTTTTAGAGGTATCACAATTTTCTAGACATGATGTACTAAGTACCTAAGATGTGTTGTATTTCGTAAGTGAGCTCCGGTTCTGCTCTAAACCGATGCATTAAATTTTTAAACCGATTTCAGATAGCGTTCGTTATCAATGCAAATGCTCTTTCAGGGACCAATGGAATAACAGCGAAATCTTAAATGCATTACTTAGACACTGATTAGATAAAATAAAATTGTAAGTGTAAATGTTGAAATTATCTACTCATCTAATAATAATGGTTTTTTGCCAAACATTCCTATGATAACTAGTACTAATAATTCTTTGCCGTAGATACGAGCATAAAGCGAATGCCGAGCAAAACTCCCTCCTATAAATAGAGGCTTGGAATTTTGCTCGTAGCGTCTAGCTTTTGTGATGATTGCGATATAGCGTCCTGGCTTAGACCTCTGAAGAAATGAAGATAGACGAAGTAAATGATAAGAAAGGTTAAGCGGGCTTACCTATTGTTGGACACAGGTAATAATTGTAGACAGCATACCTACCAGTCTTTAAAATACTTTGTCACAGCTCAAGTAGTTTTTCGGCATAAGGCGTAAGTTAAATTGATTGAAATGAAGGGTAGTGATTGTTGTTGATCTTACCTAAGTATGTATGATTTATATTTACTTACATGTTAAGGTTAAATTTTAATTGACAACATTTCATTTTTATAACACCTGAAAATGTATATATGGTTCGAAAGCATTTTGCCTCCTAATCACTGCAATATGTTTATATAATTTTGATATCGCTTATTATAAAAAATAAAAATTAATTAAAAATATGTCCTGATTTTACCGAAACTACCACAGGATAGGTGAAACGCCTTTGCTTTTTTCACGTGAAAAAATAAGCGATCATAATTTTGTATTTTTGACAACTTCAAAGTACAAGGGGGGCAACTCTAAAATTCTATTTTCGAAGTTCGTTGCATACCTTCACTCTCACTCTCAAGATAATGACTATTTGTATGAGCGGAACAGCACGAAGCGAACGTCGAAAATCGAATATTGGAGAATAGGGCCTGACATTGACAATTTGAAATTAACGTCAGTTTTTTTTTCTATAGAGAAAAGACAAAGGGATAAGTGTGTATTCTGTGATAGTATCGGAGTTACGCCCTTTTAGAATAAGCACAAATTAATAAATTAATTATAAATTAAATACAAGCCCTAGCGAAAAAATGAAACTGTCAGCATGTTCATCTTTTCAAACCAAATACAGTGAACCATTAAAATTATAGGCTCAGAAATATGAAATGTTGTCAATTGTTTGAACGGTCTCAAATTACGCTCGAATTGCGTTTTTGTAAAGCAATTTAATTTAAGGGATATGTGAAAGAATACATAACCCGGAAAGCAAATGCTTATCAATTATCAATTTTGCAGTAACAATCAGCTCTGTATTTAACAAGTAGGTTGAGGTGCTATCTATACTTATTTATATGAGGTAAATTACATACTAGTAATCAGGGGCGTGCAGTGGTTTCTGACAGAGGGTAGGCATATTGACAACAAAACCCGTATTGGTACGAAACGGTCGGGCATAATATATAATCATGGATCTTCTATATACAAATGGGTATGTTCCCTTAGATCTTTTAAAGTACACAATGGATTTTAATGCGTTTTTCAAGGGTTTTCGTCAATAAATAGAGCGATAGGTACAAGAGGTACTTATAGTTTAATAATTATATTTGCTTTGCATTAATTAGTTAAATGATGACCACAATTACCTAATACATCACACAATTTACATTAATTACCTATGAAATATGGTAAGATTAAAACTATCCACAAAACACACCACACCACACACATTAGTATAAATTCACATTACAGCCGTGCGAAGCCGGGGCGAGTCGCTAGTTTAAACTATAACATGAACTCCACAGTTTATGTTAACTACTGTTCTGTTGTAAATAAATTAAAACAAAAAAGGAAAAAGTCTGGTAAACTTAGGATTCGAACTCAGGTTCCAAGCTTGACAGGCGACTCCAGAACCGTCGAGCTACGGCGTTAGATAGCTAATGATGTGAAATTTTGCTATACAACTAACCTTCAACTAACCGACCATAAGTTCACAAATGTGATTATACCTATTATTATTTAAAACAACACAACCGTTAAAGTAAAACAATTTAAGCACTCACCAATGATTTTTTTTAATATTCAGCCAAAGCGGGTCTGTTAGTTGTGCGTTGTAACAATAAAATATGTATACATGCAAAGGAAGGACAAATCAAATCAAGTTGGCAGTAAAAAATTATGAATATTTAACTAAGTGTAACGTGAAATTGTTGAGTTGCCTTTTGTTTAAGCCAAGTAAAAGTTACGTACCGGTACTTAAAATTAGTTAGGTACTTTTGTCGTTTTACTATATCACTTTCGTCGCGAATTAACTTTCACAACACTCACAACACAAGACCAAGGCCATCCCATAAGTTAGTTCACGTTTAATTATGTAGAACTAAACAAATAACTTAATAAGCCTTCACAGAATTACACAATTAATAACATCATTAATGTTTTTATTATGATCATGAAGGAAAACATCAAAAAACAACAAATCAGAGAGCCCGAACATTACGAGTTTTAGCAAATGAAATCACAAGATCTGCCTAATTTTACCCAATAAAACGAGGTCTTTTCGCGCATGCGTTTAAACGCTTCATGGTGATTGGCGCGAAACATCATAGCGCCACCTTGCATGCTTAGTTCAAGCGTCCGCAGTGCTGCCATTTTAGTGTTTTGGCAGCTAAATATGGCGGTATTTTGGGTTGTGATAATTTTATTTGTCGACTAATATTTCGTTCTGAATTTTACCGGGAAAGTTACAGGTACAGAAAAGTTAAGGGAAAATCAATAATTCAGTGTGGTATTTCTTTTAATTGCTATTTTTAAATAAATATTTTACTCCAATACAAACTAAAAACGTAAGTATAAAAGTTTATAATTTATTAATAAAACAAAGTCTCAGTGTAATCTCGTGTATATATGATTGAATAAATAATAAAAAACGTTTATTTTGGGTTTTAGGGCATATAGATGAAATTAGTAACTTTTAACTAAAATATTTTGGCGACTGTTTGATGGACCTGGCATCACTGGGGAGTCAGGCGGTCTGACTTGGAATTTTATGAACCCGAACGCTGAAGGCTATCTTTGTGTGCGTAGCCACACACAACTGTAGGTTAGTCTTGTCTGGACGTAGTTCACGGACGATATTTACATATGCACGCTGTAGACATGTGTGCATTTTTGCAGGCAAGTCGGTTCGCTGCTTTTATAAGCAAAAGAGAGTGAAGTGAAGTAGTATCGTGTCGTCCATCGGTATGGCAAAATTCGAGCGCTCAGGGTACCGTAAGAAAGATTGAAGTTTTATAATAAATTTGGTTAGTAATAAAAAAATATTTTATAAGTTTGGTTAGTAAAAAATAATAATAATGAAATATGAACATACTTAATAGTAGTATGTAATGTACGTATGGTTATAACGCACTGCTTATGTGCTTCTAAGGAATACCCGCGTGTGCTAGTAATAAGATAATAAGTCTTGAAGAAACTTGTAAAAAATAATTTTATTTGGTTTAACAAAAGAGAGTAATGTTCCTGTAGTTTTAAACTAACATGATAATTATCTTAAATAAATGGGATTACTAACAAAGTTCATAGCAAGAATCTTTATAAACTAATCATTTCATGATTTGCATAATATTTATTTACTTACTAGTTTATTCGAAATTCGTGAAGGATTTGTTAACACTAAGTCATGTCAATACAGTAAAACGTAAAACCTCGTTAAGATCTTCAATACGATTTCTGAGACTTAAATTCCGAGAAAAGCGAGAAGTGGTAGACATTTTAGGTATTTGGGGTAGCGAAAGAACTTTTTGGTACAATGATATCTAAACACACCTGGCACGAGATAGACTATCCGTCTCTTTCTAGAACTAACAGTAAAAAAAAGACAGGCAATCTTATCTCGCGCGCGATGCGACTCTTGCACGCTCTCGTGCTAGACATGCTCCCCACCCCACCATATAAGCTGCGTTTTTGAACCCTATGAAGAGAGGCTATTTAGCAACCACATACAATTACAACCGAGTCTTAGTTTCTTTGTTAAAAATCTGTTGGGTTTATTCAAAATATATTATATATGGGTTATAGATAGTACATTATAAACTTGAGAGTAAATTTAAATTTCATGTACACCTAGCATATCGGTATGCCTTTCAATTGTTAACATTAATTATCAGTAACCTATCAATATTACGTTACAATCTCGAGATGCCATTTTTTTTTTATTTTTATTTTTTTTTAATCATTTCACAGACACCTGGCTGGCAATGGAAACATTGACTGCGAAAAAAAGTTTACTAGGTATCAAGGAAGTATTGTACTTATAAGTCATTACGCTGCTTCGTATACCTGTCTACCACTTTTGGAACGTTATTTAGGTGTTTAAGGGCGTCGCCAAGGGGTGGGGGGCAATGGGGGTCTGGAGAACCGAAAAGTAGCCTTTATTTTTTGACAATGTAGACATTCAAGTGCCGCTATACTGTTTGATTGACCCACACATAGACTTTTACTAGACCCCCCTTGATTATCAGCCCAGTCTCCCCCTGCTTAAAACCCATTTTTTGCCCGCCTCCTTCGGAATCATCTCAACGGGGATTTTCGTAATGTAATTTTAATTAAGTATACATTAATTGTTGCGCAATTTCTTTAGGCACACTAATAAGGCAGAATTTGTGAGAATGGTGGATGTAAGTACTACATTGTTGCAATAGAAATCTGTATGCTCAAAATTATTGTTAGTACCTATGTCAATAATTGTATGGAATTTTAAAATTAAACAGTACAATGAAATTAATTGTGGCTTTTTACGATTTATCTTATCCGATCTTAAAAACTATAGTCGACATAATAATTGTGTCAATCAATAAAATATTCAACAAATTAAAAAAAACATACACACACAGAAAAAAGTCAGTCTTCGGGAAATTATAACGGCAAGATATACCATCTAAACTAAATGGCACATGAAAAATAAAATAATGCTCATACCATAGCATCTTGTAGAAACAAGCTTGAAAATAAATGTTAAAATATTGCACATAAACAAGACATTGACTGATAAAACGGCAGTTTCGAAGTTAAATTAAAGCTTATTTTTCAAAATAGGTACTTATTTAATCTTATCTATCACTGTAGTCTTGTTATCAAAGAACTGACAAAAATGACTTCAACCTTTAACCTAAATTTCATGTTCGATTTTTAGCTAGAACACACATTGTAAGATTTAGCATACTTTTCAATTAAATCAATAATAGTTAAATGTACTTTATCTTTGGCAACGTCCAAAGCCGTTTTTTCAGACCCGTTACTAATATATATATTGGGATTGAAACTGATCAAAATCTTAGCAGCGCCAATGTTGCCGACATGACTAGCATCATGTAATGGTGTGTTGCCTGCATAATCTATTGCGTTTATGTCCGCACCATTATTAAGGAGCGTTTGCATTACTAGAGTTTTGTTGTTAGACGCCGCTAAGTGTAAAGGCGTTTGTCCTTTCTTATTAGCGCAGTTAACGTCTGCGTTGTTGAGAATCAAAATACTGCAAAGCTCGTCCAATCCACACCGTGCGGCAAAATGGAGGGCGGTAAATCCGTTCGAGTCGGAAAAATTGACATTATAAGAGGATTTCGCAGATGTCTTACGCCGGCAGTTTTGACACTCGCAAAGAGGATGGCAAAGTGCTGCACTGGCATTGCTGTTGGTGTCTGTGTAATCCTCATAGTTAATTTTCAAGTAAAAGCAGGCGAGTTTTACATCACCATATGATATAGCTTTTGAAAGTTTTTCAAGTGTTTTAAGATTTTCAACAGTTTTGGTTGCTTTATCACCTTCATTAATTTTTAGAGAATTTAATTTCATGTTCACCTCATCTTGTTTGCATTCAACAGGCTTTATGTTTGGACTGCTTATATGAATGTATTCAAAAAGGTTAGGAGTACAAGTTTTTAAAACTTTGAGAATTCTCAAGTTATGTGCATAGTCAAAAGCTGTTTTGTTGTATCGATTTTGTAAAGATGGTTCTGCACCATTTTCTATAAGTAGTTTAGCTATGCCTTCATAACCCCATTTTGCTGCAAGATGCAAAGGTGTGTTTCCACTTTGATTTATACAATTAATTTCGATCTTTTTTCTGCTATGCTCTGAAAAATATATTAAAGCTTTAACACAGTTTAAATGGCCATTATTGACTGCCAAATGTAGTGGCGTATTTTTGTCGATATTTGCCTGGTTCACATTAGCACCTGAATGGACCAGTAGTAGTAAAGCATTTTGGTGTCCCCTTGAAGCAGCATAATGCAATGGAGTACATTCATTCAGATCTGTAGCATTTACTTCCGAGTTAATTTCTATAAGTATTTCAACAACTGCGGCTTTGCCATGAATACATGCCACATGTAATGGAGTAAGACCATGACTGTCTCTAGACGTCACAGTTGGAGATGATTTCAACAACCGTTTAGATATTTTGCGACAACATTTTTTGCAGTTGCACAATGGGTGGCAAAGTTTCTGATACATTTCTGATTCATCATCATTAGTTTCCTCATTATCATAATCACTACCACCATCACTACTAGGATCATCATCATATAATATCTTTTTGAGAACACTGTTTTCAGTTTTTTGCAGCTTTTGCAGGTGTTTCTGATTTCTTTCAAGTATTGATCGAATTTGGTGAGCATGATTAACTTTAATGAGCTCAAATATGTACTCTAAAGTTTCATCCCCACCAGTGTCTGATGTTGAAATTGATTCTGTTAAACTTCCTCTTCTTGGTTTTCCATCTTTCAAATTATCTTCTATTAGGTTGCTTTCATAGTAATATGCCTCGGGATCGGGAGGACCTGCCAAAGCCCCGGACTGAATATGTTCTATGACAGCTTCCAAAGTAGTTATGAGAAAAGCACTCTCATCACCATCACCTTTGCCCATGCCACTAAAGCGAAACTCTTTCAAATACATTAGCTGGCTGTACCAGTTAGGCAACCCTGATTTGATAACCAAAAACACAAATACTGGTAACATGTCATCTGCAGTTAATAAGACAACATTGTTACTGCTATCTTTTTTATTGATTGCATTGAGTGCCCTTTTTACACACAAAACTTTTTCTAACACAGTGTTATAAGTGTCAATCTTTGAAAGAAGGTGCCTGGCCTTTGGTACTGCATGGTACAAGTCTTTTTTTATATCCAGGTCTCTTAATTGGATGTCACTCATATTTCTAATTTTCTTGTTAAGATGCGAGTCTTCATAAGCGCAGGATGTGCAGATAGTTGGAAACAAATAATTGAATAATAAATGTTGCATATAGCATTCTACTGCTAGCTTTATGTTTTCAAGTATCTGTTTACATGATTTTGATTTTTCTCTAATCCTCCGGTTTTGTAGGACAGTCTGAAGGCACTGAGTATATAGCTCACTCACAGAGTCCCTGAGGGGTCCAATAGCTACAGGTAATGTAGGGTGCTTTTTAATGAATACTTGGACATTGTGTTCAATCTGATCTAATACCTGGCGACCTGCAGCTTGAGTCCAAAGCAAATCAATGCAGTTATTTATTGAAGTTAAGTATTCTTTTGCAATTGCATTATCATCTGTTACAGTAGTAGGTTCTAAAGGATTTTCTATGCACCATACCTTGTACTTGATGAAGTCTTCTGTGTAGAAAGTTTCCTCAAACAATATGTGGCTTTGTAGGGGTAGAGCCTTGGTAACCTCCAGGGTGATGACTTTGTTAGTAACAGTCACTTGTTTCTCTTTGAGAGTAGTAAAGTGAGTCTCAGGTAGTTCATCACTTGGAACCAGGATGTGAGCACAAAAGTCTTCTACAGTGAAGACGCGAGTGCTCAAACTCCCGACTCTCGGCACACAAATAATCCATGATTGTGTGATACAGTGTTGGAACAAATTCGTGTATTCGTTTTTTAGTTCTACAAAAAACGGATTTTCAGAGATGATTTCATCGTAAGAGCCGTCCATTTTGAGATCTGAAAACCGGATAGTGGAATGTTAGGCCTTATATGGTGCAATAGTGCGGTTAATGAATAATTTATGAACGTCCATTGGCAGAACCTTGTAACGAGTATGTAATTACAATAAATCACTGACCCTATAAAATTAAATTAACCAACCTTCATTAAATCCTCAGCGTTGTATGTTCACTTCACTAGTTTAACTTTGAATGAAAATAGTCTTTGTCGGCAATTAACATCAATTTGTTCATTACTGGCAGCCATTTACCGGTTTCCACTTCCAAACACAAAAACCAGCCTGTTATCTGATCTGTTGCCTTACAAGTTTTGTTTTTTATATTCCTTCACACTAAATATGACGTTTCCTATGAGAATTAAGAATAACTGACATTAAAAATTTATGAACGATCGAGGTTCCTCAGATATACCTAAGTACTCTAGTCTCTAACACCATTACACCACCAAACAAAATGCAAACGAGACGAGTGAATGAATGAGTGAGAGTGACAGACTGACAGGACAGTAGTTACAGTGTTGTCAGGTGAGGAAATTTAAAATGCGGCTAGGCAAAGGCAATATAGCCAAGAAATCAGAGCCTTATTTTATAAAACTACAAGTTATAATTTACAAGCGGAAGTCTCTTGACCCTATGTGTTAGATAGAGACTTTCGCTTGTAAATTGTAACTTGTACCTTTATAAAATAGGGCCCAGGCCTTACACTCCGAAATTCGATTTTCTATGTTCGTTTCGTGCCATTCCGCTCTCACTATAGCGGGCGAATGTTCGTGTCGCGTTGTCGCGATAAAAAGTTCGAGTTCGTGTAACCACGAACTATATGGCCACACACAGACCAAATTATCGCGATGAAAATTTCGGGCGAACTATGTCGCGCAACTCTGAATTTGGCGGGAAAATGAACCAAGAGCGCAAAGAAACAAAAAGATAGAGACACCGTTTGCTTTGTATTGTATGTCTGTTAAGAGGCTGACAACACCTAATTTTGTTGAAATTGATGTTATTTAAGGACTTTTTTAAGAAAAATTACACAAAAAAAAAAATACAAAAAAAAATATAATGTTAATTTTTATCATATTTCAAACACGCTAGACGGACTCGATACATAATTGAACAAAATCGGCTCGATAGAAAATAATTGCAAAGATTGGTCTTAAAATCATCATTAAACGGTTCTATGTCTTTATTTTTTCGACGTATGGGTCTGCAATTAAAAACATGAAGTCAACATATTCATACCTACACGGCTAACGAGTCATATTTCACAAATAATCCATACTTTTTTTTATTTCTTCTTATTTGTGTCTTATTTGCAAGATTTTAGACGCGCGCCAAGCTACCGGAATTGTTTCTTCTCTTTCACTCACAGGCACGCGAACCGTATGTGTGAAGAGTGGCGCTGCTCAAGGTCATTTGCTGTTGACAGCGCCTTAATAATTTTTGAAATGTCACTAAGTATTGTCAAATTGCCGTTTTCAGAAATTACAAAGTACGAAGTGTAGACACTTGCACAAACACGAACTCTGTCGCGAGAAAATCCTTAAATGCGCTAGATACCGTGAGGAGCCCGAACACAGTTCGAATTCGGCCGAATGATTCGCGATAAAGCGAACTGTCTGTCCACACATGCCGCGATAGAACTTTCGCCGAATCCCGCTAATGTGCTAATGTGGATGTAGCATAATAGTTATTAATTTGAGAGTGAGAGGGACGGTGTGATACAAACTTCGAAATTCGAATTTCGGAGTAGCCCCCGTTTCGGCCCGGTGAAAACTTACCTTTAACTAGGTAAATTGATATTGAATAAAAAACTTACGTTAGGTACGCGGCAGAATGGATGGAGTTGACAAATTTAAAAAAAGAGAGAGATGCAAGAAAACACGGTTTCGTAATTAAAAATGTATTAAAATTTCTGTCTCGCTTATTATAGGTACATTTTAAAATTTTGAGTAGTCATAATATATCTACACATTAATTAACGATAGGTAGGCATATTAAGTACGCAATAACTTTTCCATTACATCATTGACTATTTGTAAAAACTTGAATAGAAAAAAGAAATAAACTACGCATTAGCATTTTATTGCTACAGTATTACATAATACGTACTGGCCATGTACTCCGAGATTCGATTTTCGAAATTCGTTTCTTGCCGTTCCGCTCTCACTAATAGTTATTAATTTGAGAGTGAGAGGGACGGTGTGATACCTACGAACTTCGAAAATGGAATTTCGGAGTAGCCCTCTGGCTTCGGCAATATTAACGGGTATTTTTCACCCTCTTCCACCGCCTCGGCCTCCCCCAATGCCCCCTCCTCTTCCTCCAATACCTCTTCCACCGATGCCTCTACCACCAATGCCTCTACCACCAAAACCCCTACCTCCGATGCCTCTGCCCCCAAAACCTCTGCCGCCGATAACCGGTCCAATACCAACGCCACCACCGCCTAGGAAGATAGGAACTGGGTATAATGGACCTGAAAATATAATAGTAGGTACATTACTGCAGAGGCCGTGAAGTAAGGGATTGCAGCACGAGAGTCGGGTACACGGCAACACGGCCGTCGTAGACGAGGCCGGATAAAACGAGTCCTGCAATCCCTGTTTCCGGCCGAGGATTGTATAGTGCTTTTCTCAAGCAATGCGAGGAAATCAAGTAAAAATTGTTTAATTAGCAGTATTTTTAATTTTTAAAAGCCGTGGTAGCCTAGTGGTTTGACCTGTGGCCTCTCAAGCAGAGCGTTGTGGGTTCAAATCCCAGGCTCGCACCTCTGAGTTTTTCGGAATTTATGGGCGAAAATTACATTTGTAATTTGCCATGAGCTTTTCGGTGAAGGAAAACATCGTGAGGAAGCCTGCACACATCTGCGAAGAAATTCAATGGTGTGTGTTAAGTTCCCAATCCGCACTGGGCGCGCGTGGGAACTATAGCCCAAACCCTCCAATACACGGAGGAGGCCTATGCCATGAGGCACGCCGAATTACGCGACAATTTAATAAATAAACGACAGTAACAACAACAACAACATGTACTTACTGAAATTGTAGCGAATTCGGAATAAAAAAGGCTTATAAATAAATAAAAATATGAAGATATGGCTTAGCAGAACTGATGTGTGCAAATAAATGTACTTAATCGTTATCTATTTATTTAAACTTACTTAAAATGTGTCTGTCTGTGTATTTAAACATTATTATTTTCAATTACAATAGATGTACGACAACAAACTTAAGCGAATGATTCTGTAGTTATTTCATGTATTAATAGCGATAATTTCAGAAAGCATTAATTTTCTAATGTTTTATAAAATGAAGTAGGTAGGATAGGTTCCCGAACTTGTGACGTGCGGCCGACATACATCGCGTTGCGAGCCGTACTAGTTGCCTTGCCAGCAGCTTTCCGGCAGCCTGCGCTTGAGGGGTGGGGTAACTCGAATCGGTGCGGGGCGGAGCGTGGCCATTCTGTACGTTAGTACTAGGTATTATATATTCTGTGTCCGTGGTTACGTTACGTACTTAAGTGTGTATACTTATAAGTAAATAAGTAAAAGTAAATAATGGTTGTTTGGTAGAGATTTTATTTTTGTAAGTAATCTCTCTGTCTTATTTTGAGGTGTTCAACAAAAAATACCTTGTATTTTACGAGTACCTATTCTAAATTGTATTAAGGTACCTATAAAAAGATAACGCAATTTATGCAATAAAATTTGCCTAATTTACGAAATAACTATCGAAAATCAATCTAACAATTGTTTCCTTCTTTGAAACAAAGGTGTGCGAAAACAGTTACAATTCGTTCAACTTACCTCTCCTATTATAATATGGATCAGGGTACAGCTGACGCCTCACTCTCGGCGAACCATCTTTTGTTGGTTTGTCACGCCTCTCGTTTCGGTTTAACACTAAACTCTCTAATGGATTAAAGTTTCCTTTGTTTGTCGAGTCCGTTGTCGACTCTACATCTCGACCCTTTGTTGCTGTAATTTCAGCCATCGTTATGAGTAGGACGACTGACATGAATTTCTGTAATAAATAATGTTAAATATCATAAGTACCTAATAAATGTAGATCGTTAACCCCCGACGCAAAAAAGAGGGGTGTTATAATGTGTGTGTGTGTATCTGTCTATCTGTCTGTGGCATCGTAGCTTTCAAGCGGATGGACCGATTCAGATGCAGTTTCTTTCATTTTAAAGCTAGTTTCCTTATGGTGGTTCCTAGCCATTTTGTAAATATCTACCCAGAGTACCTATTGTATCTACCTCTATTGGTATTGTGTCTACCTCACGCTGCAATTTTTTTTAAGGCACTGATTTAAAAACACTTACTGAAATGTCCATGTTATTGTATTGCTAATACACGTATAACTGATGAAAATAATCTGACTTGTTATTAAATATGTGGCCTTTATGTGCCTATCTACTTAGTGGCATGGACTTGATAATTGACACACGGAGATGAGGTGACTGTTCCTGACATTTGGATATACCCACATTAGTATTGAATGTTTATTATGTATTTGAGTAAGTGTGTATTTAATTAAATACATAAGGCTGGATTCGACCAGTTTTTATTCCAGGAATAACACTTACTCTCGGATACTAATGTCAAAACGCCATACTATTTTGACGTTAGTATCAGAAAGTAAGTTTAGTGTTATTCCTGGAATAAAAACTTTGGTCGAATCAAGCCTAATGTATGTTTATCGGTTGCCTAGTACGTATAGTACAAGCTTTGCTTATACCTCGGTCAGGTCTTGTGCAGGTCATGTACTTACGCGTATTATTTGACTACCGAGCGGATTCGTGGCGTCAGATGCGTCAGAGCCTCTAGTGTAAGTTTTCACACGACCAACGTCTCGAACGCGTTCACGTAAACGTCTCAATTACTATGGAAAATTTGGCAGCGCCACTAGCGGAACGAAACGGCAACAAACAGTTCTCATAGTATTTGACAGTTTAAGAGGCTGACAACACCTAATTTTGTTGAAATTGATGTTATTTAAGCACTTTTTTAAGAAAAATTACACACAAAAAAAATACAAAAAAAATATAATGTTAATTTTCATCATAATTCAAACACGCTAGACGGACTCGATACATAATTGAACAAAATCGGCTCGATAGAAAATAATTGCAAAGATTGGTCTTAAAATCATCATTAAACGGTTCTATGTCTTTATTTTTTCGACGTATGGGTCTGCAATTAAAAACATGAAGTCAACATATTCATACCTACACGGCTAACGAGTCATATTTCACAAATAATCCATACTTTTTTTTATTTCTTCTTATTTGTGTCTTATTTGCAAGATTTTAGACGCGCGCCAAGCTACCGGAATTGTTTCTTCTCTTTCACTCACAGACACGCGAACCGTATGTGTGAAGAGTGGCGCTGCTCAAGGTCATTTGCTGTTGACAGCGCCTTAACGCAAACGTTATCGAGACGTATTTCGCTATCGAAAACTTACACTAAGCACACAGATCTCCTGCGATCCAAATTTAGTGGGTTGTCGCCGTGGCACATTCTATGTTGTTTCTTTGTTCCCAGACCAGCATGGATGTTTTACGAACATGCAAAAATGCAAATATTTCCTCTCTAAGCATCATTATTATTAGTGTAGATAAAGGTATGTACCTGATGTTTGAGTAAAGTAAACGGAATAAAACGTATATTAGTACTTATTAGTAAGTAAACGTAAATTTCTGATAATGGAAGTTACCTGTTTCGCCATTGTTTTGAACACATTTCACGGTGTCAGTCACAATCAGTTACTTATAACATAACATTGAAATACTTACGCAATAATTTTCTCTTGGATTACACTTTATAGTTAGGTTGTTGTAGACTTAAAGAAACTTATAAAGTATTAAAATTGCCCAAGTAACCACTACAAAATATCATATTTAATAAGATTTTCTTCAATAATCGGAGGAACGAATGAATCAACTCGAGAATAATCTGCGACCTGAGTAGCGCTACAAAATCGAAAACCTGAAAGTTCTACCTATTTATTTTTAAAGCGAAAAAATCGGTCACGTTTTATGTATATTTTATCAACATTTCCAATCACTAGTCATTAATCATTATCACTTTTGATGTTACGTTTGTTTACATGATAAGACACGTAAGTATGAATGGACCATAGTAAAGGAGGAAATATTTTGAAATAAAAAGAAAATGAATCAAAGCAACTATTGTAGCTCTTTTATTGTAAATAACATCTAATCCAATCCAATGACAATTCAAAAAAATACAAGAAGCAAGTATGAAAGTAATAGGTAAGTAGTTATCTACCTGTTCTTAAATATAGCTTTCTCTATGGCCTTAGTATACTGTACATCACTTTGGGACGTAGGTATAACCGCAAGTAAAGTAACAACGGCGAACGATGTTAAAAACTGCAACATTCAAAACAACCCTTTTTAAATTATCTCATTTAAAAAAATCCCTGTCCATAATCAAGTCCTATCGATGCAAAGATAACTGTTCTTCCTCTCGGATCAGTTAAACAGATCAATTAAAACCGGTCAACTATTATTCTATTTAGTTGATTCGATGGTTATATTGTCAAACTTATTTTTTTGTCCTATCTATCCAACCTTCTATACTTACTCGGTTGGTTTGGCTAATTGACAACATTTCATATTTCTGAGCCTATAATTTTAATGGTTCTCTGTATTTTGTTTGAAAAGATGAACATGCTGACAGTTTAATTTTTTCGCTAGGGCTTGTATTTAATTTATAATTAATTTATTAATTTGTGCTTATTCTAAAAGGGCGTAACTCCGATACTATCACAGAATATACACTTATCCCTTTGTCTTTCCTCTATAGAAAAAAACCGACGTTAATTTCAGATTGTCAATGTCAGGCCTTATTCTCCAATATTCGATTTTCGAGGTTCGCTTCGTGCTCTTCCGCTCATACTAATAGTCATTATCTTGAGAGTGAGAGGGAAGGTATGCAACGAACTTCGAAAATAGAATTTGAGAGTTGCCCCCCTTGTACTTTGAAGTTGTCAAAAATACAAAGTTTCGATCGCTTATTTTTTCTCGTGAAAAAAGCAAAGGCGTTTCACCTATCATGTGGTAGTTTTGGTAAAATTAGGACATATTTTTAATTATTTTTTAATTTTTATTATAAGCGATATTAAAATTATATAAACATATTGCAGTGATCAGGAGGCAAAATGCTTTCGAACCATATATACATTTTCAGGTGTTATAAAAATGAAATGTTGTCAATTTACCTAAATTTCGACCCATTCGTGGATCTTTTGTGTAATTACCCCTCAAATTTCAATGCTCAGTTTTGTGTATTTACAAACTAAAAAGCGCAAAAAAGCTAAAATAGAACCGCCTCAAAGGAAGCTCATTTCCGCCTATAGCTTTCATGATCAATTTTAATGAGTTCAAATATATACCTAAGTAGTAAGTACCTACTTAAGTATATAGCGAAATATATTTGATTTGAAATTTCTATAGTAGCGTAATTAATACTAATCGTTATGAAAGCTATAGGCGGAAATAACAGGCTAAATTTGAGACGGTTCTATTTGTTTTTTTTTTTATGAAACAGAACAATATGCTTTGAAATTATTCAAAGTTTATCTAAGTTTATGTAATCGTCTATCTAAGGTCTATAAAAAAATACTCACCACCTGTGTCGCCAAATAATGAGTGCCAAGTTTCAATCTGTACCAATTATGGCGACTATAGTCGTAGGGTTGGAAAATTCTTTGGATAATGGACGATCCTGGAGGTAAGAAAGTGACAATCAATAGTCAAACTTTTTTTTTGAAGTCGGTTAAATTCAAACCAGGTGCCTAGTATGTAGTTCCATATGGACCTATTGAGATAATTTATTTCACATTCACATTAATGTACATATATGTACCGTATGTACCGTGGAACTAAGGTATTTTCATTCTTACCTGTCCTATTTGGTAAACAAAATTCTAACCTCAAAACGTCTCATTTTTGTTATTATAAAATTATTTCATCGTAAATCAAGGAACTGGAGATAAAACATCAGCAAAATTATGTACAAAATATTACCTCAGGTTTATTTGATAACATAATACACCTAATTCTTTACAAAAATTTGCACATTGAGGTTAGAATTCTGTTTACCAAATAGGACAGACATGTAAGAATGAAAATACCATAGAATTATGGAACTCTAGGGATATACTGGTTTTCTGCTTTTATATACATAGTAAAATATAGAATACTTTACTTGGAAAAAGACAGTAAAGGGGAAATTCGTATTTTCTCATTTTGTCTGAGCTCCACAGGCCCTTGGTGAACATAAGCCTGTATTCCTGTAAGCAAGCAATTAGAATAAGCTCTATAAAACAAAAACATAGGCGTTCCGCTTTTTCGTATGAAGTATGTAACTCTTAAAAGAATTTTATGAAATTGTTTTCAGTCAATATTAGTCAAACGATGTGATACTTAATGTATTGAATCATAAGAGCTTTCTACAGGAAATTTCCTGGAGATCTATAACGTATCATCTGAGAATACTAAGCTAAGAAATTCGAGTAAATAGGTAAAATACAACAAAATACGAAATACTACAATGAAAAGGCGTTTCTGGCTAGATACGTTCTTTCAACTTTGTAATTTATGAAACGCCTTTCCAACTTACAGTTGAACGTGATTTCAGTTTTAAGTTAACTAAATAAAAATAACGTATTTAGCCACTAGCTGCGTTTAAACTTAGTTTACGAACTGCATTTCTATGCACTTTGAGAATATTTCTACATGCGCCAGTTACATTTGCGCCCGACTAATATATATGTAGTTCTATTACTAAGATGAAAGGGCGCATAGGTATTTGCAGAACAGTTTTTTCTTCTTAAGAACATGCAGACACGTCATTTCATTTTATGACCAAGTAAATAATTCTTAAGTAAATAAAACGCTTCTGCATAATTGTTTCTTTTCATCTTAGTATAGATAAGAAAATGGTTTTTTAATTTAGTAATATTAAAGTTTTGTCGCAGATGTGCCCTATAATTGATTGTGAGTTTCAAGGGGTTGCGGTTCTTTTTAGTAAAAATTAAAAATTCTGGTAGATCCGGCTTTTTTTTCCTGATTCCGAATATATAAGTACCTACTTAACTCAATTTCAACAAAAATATTAGACGCGTCCTTTTTCCGTATGACGGCAGTAATTTGGTGGCTTTGAGCCCAAATTTGGCATTATTTCTGTTTTATTTACAGTACATAGGCCCCGGTCCAACGGTGAACACCTTTCAGCCGTTGATGATGACGAGGACGACGATAATTTTAAAGAAGTCGCAGAAATAGTATTGTATGCAACGTTGTATAATTAAGTCAAAAAAAGCTTGTGGCGTCTTTTCTTACGATGTTTGCTACGCTCACATCGTAACCCATACCACTCGCCTTTTCTGTTGCATAATAGTACTGCAGAGGCCGTGAAGTAAGGGATTGCAGGACGAGATTCGGGTACATATCGGGTACGGATAAAGCGAGTCCTGCAATCCCTGTTTCCGGCCGAGGATTGTATAGTGCTTTTCTCAAGCAATGCGAGGAAATCAAGTAAAAATTGTTTAATTAGCCGCTTTTTAAATTTTTTGAACATGCCATTTGAACAAACTATTGCTCGCGCCATGTTTAACCGCACACCCGCCACCGCGCCGCCGCACCCGCCCCGCAGCGCACCGACCGCACCACTTCTTGGCCTAGGCCGTAAATGTAAAACTTCTTGGCTTCATTTCGACCGCACCACATTACTTCTTGGCCGAGGCCGTAAATGTGAAACTTCTAGGCTTCATTTCGCGACATTAACGCGTACATTTCCGAGCATGTTTGAGAAATAGTACATTACTGCAGAGGCCGTGAAGTAAGGGATTGCAGGACGAGATTGGGGTACACGGCCGAGTCGTAGACGAGGCCGGATAAAGCGAGTCCTGCAATCCCTGTTTCCGGCCGAGGATTGTATAGTGCTTTTCTCAAGCAATGCGAGGAAATCAAGTAAAAATTGTTTAATTAGCCGCATTTTTAATTTTTGAAACATGCCGTTTGAACAAACTATTGCTGGCGCCATGTTTAACCGCACACCCGCCACCGCGCCGCCGCGCCGCGCCGAGCGCACCCGACGACCGCGCCACATTACTTCTTGGCCTAGGCCGTAAATGTAAAACTTCTTGGCTTCATTTCGACCGCACCACATTACTTCTTGGCCAAGGCCGTAAATGTGAAACTTCTTGGCTTCATTTCGCGACATTAACGCGTACATTTCCGAGCATGCTTGAGAAAAATACTATTATACTTAATTGTTATATACAGGGTGTATCAGATAGCCCCTAACAATAATTAACTGGGGTATATAACCATAGCTATAGAAGCTATAAAAAATATATATAAAAAAAATTGGAGTACATTTTTTTATACTGATTACAGTTAATAGGTACTACCATTCCTATAGAAAATATAAAAAAAAAATACTCCAATTTTTTAAAAAATATTTTTTTAGCTTCTGTAGCTATGGTTATATACCCCAGTGGATTATTGTTAGGGGCTATCTGATACACCCGGTATATATATTATATATATCTCATATTAGGTAGGTACTTACATCTCTATCTAAATAATAAAAGTATGGATATCGTCTATGTGAGCCTTTCGAGTCTGACTCTCGAAAACGCGACGTAGTTACAGCCACAATCAACGACTGTAAAATAAAATAAAATAGATTTTAAAATATAAATCCTATGGAGTGCCTTCGAGGTCACAACTCGCGACGCAGCGTACACTCCATGACAACGGATCGTGAAAAAAATCCACCAAACGACTGCAGCAATCACTGCACTCAGCTTCGCCGGCTCTAGATTGATATAACATTCGCATAACAATAGAATTTAGCACGCAGATAATATTATTCTTATTGATATTCATTGCATCGCTTAGTGAAGAAAACACTTGTTTTTTTTTTTAAAGTTAAAATGGAAATTGTCCGCCTTTGGATCCGCCTAGTACGGAATAATGCTTTCTTCCATTCGTCCAGTGTGGCGAGGATACAGGTAGAAACACTAATGAAAATGTTACATTATTAGGGATGAGAGCGAGTAGTTTGGTCAGAGTGAAGCTCGATGCAGCTGTTGCACTTGCTCTCGATCTTAACAACATTATTATTCATTAATGTTTATTTAAAACACGGCAATTCAAACACATTAAGAAAGTAATAGCACTGTGCGTACGTACTTACAACATACATATGTATATGTACAGTCACCAGCATAAATATGTGATCATTTTTGTACCTTGTCGCTTTCAGTCGTTACATGATTTCGTATGGTTTTTCAAACATGAGTTTAAAGTGACAAGGTACAAAAGTGATCACTTATTTATGCTGGTGACTGTACGCGGCAAATATATAACGCAGTTGGGTAAAAAGGATGAAAATGCAAAACCCTTAACACTGTTTCGAGCGTTTTCAGAGTATAATATTAAAGATGATTTTTTGCCAGGATTTGCAACAA
Source organism: Pandemis heparana (assembly GCA_963854515.1). Taxonomy (NCBI): domain Eukaryota; kingdom Metazoa; phylum Arthropoda; class Insecta; order Lepidoptera; family Tortricidae; genus Pandemis; species Pandemis heparana. Next base: position 10,972,060 of record OY978013.1, on the reverse strand, counting down.
CAAATAATAAAATTAAGTTCACCAGTAGTGGTTTTTTATATGTACCATTTTTATATGAAATTTTGGATTCAGGCGTGTAGACGCCCTTTTTTCGTTTTATTTAATCATCTTTGTGTCTAATTTCTCAAGGATAATTAACTAAAATGCCGCTAAGTATACCTTAACGGCATTATAGCGTATTATTGTGTGATAACGGCACTTTAGTCTAATTTTTAAGAAAAACTATTTTTAGTTTTATTTTAAAATGCCGTTACTGGCTCATAACGTACACAAACTCAAAAGATAAGTGTCCCAAATGTTAATCTATAATGCCGTTAAGACGCTTTAATCACATTTAAGTCTAGTGGTTCTCTCAGTTTAAGGCTTTATAGCTTCACAAAATTGTAAAAAAATAATGACAATAAAATAGTTAAAGTACTTTAACCGCTTTACAGTGTGCAAAAGATCGAATAACGGCAATCTAGTGAAGGAATCATCGGTAAAAATAAAACAAAAATGTAACTTAATGAACCTTAACGGCTATATTATTGCAAATGAGAAAAAGAGGTAAATAACGGCATTTTTACTAAAATTATTTCCGAAACTATTCAACATATCAAAAAACCGCGAATATAGGTCGAAAGAGATTTTTTTTCTTATTACTGTACCATTCAAAGTTGAAAATTGCCCGGATGTCAGTTAACGGCATTTTAGTTATACCACGGCAGGGCTATCTACACGCGCGTTTCGGGATTCCTGGTATGTTTCTTTGTTAGGATGCCGGCGCGTTTCGTAAACTCCACTGAGTACTTACAGACGTTACCCTCGGACACGGCAAAAATTGTTTTTATTTATTTATTAGATTGTAAAGTCATGTACATTTATATTAAAAGGTGTAAAGGTGTAGGCATAAATTAGTCGGTCCATGACGCCCTGCAAGGGCACACAATAACAATTTATCACTAAAGTCTAGGAATATACAAATTTTATTAACTGAATTTAAATGATATTTTTTATTTGTGTGTATAATACGAGTTATAAACAAGTTTAGTATATGGGAACCCATTTAAGACCTGGCAATAAAATTCCTATCTTAAGATATAATTTTTTTTCTCCGCTCATCTGCGTAAGGGACACTACCACCGAACGTCAATTTTTAAATGTAATATTTTCTTCTTTAGAAGTATAAATAACTATGAAGTATTTTAATACTTGTCTAAGCGGAACTGAGTCTAAAGTATATGTCTGATTTTTTTCAGTATTATCTAGCGACGAAATCTATTATTTTTGCCCCGGACACGTTAAAATGCTACTCCGGAGAACTGCCCTTTGGCAAGTTTGAAAAGTAGATTCACACAAAAATGCTTTTAGATATTTTACTCACGTTCATTATTAACGTGATAAAAATAAGGACCAGAAAAACGTTTTTCCAAGCACCAATTCCCCGATTGCCTTGCAGTAGAGGGCGTCTGCATCCATTCACTAGATGCCGGGCAGTCATCCTGAAAACATAGTACCTAATTGTAATTTAAATGTTGGCTTAATTATTCTTCTAATTATAATAACCAGCTTCTCTCGGCGACTTCGTCCGCGTAGAATTAGCAATTCGTTTACAATTTATCTAGGTTTTCTTTACTTGGGCTTATGCGAAAATTAAAGCCATCAAAAACAAAAACATAACTTGTAAAAAAGAAGCGACGGGTAGCACTCCGGGAGTGCCGGCAGAAGTTAAAACAGCAGCTTAGATTAAATTTTAATGTTGTAACCTCCATGATACTCAATACGCGTACTACCGTACTGGGGGGTTACTCCGAAATTCGATTTTCGAAGTTCGTATCACACCGTCCCTCTCACTCTCAAATTAATAACTATTAGTGAGAACGGAACGGAACGAAACGAACTTCGAAAATCGAATTTCAGAGTATAAGGCCTGACCGCTTACAAAAAAACGTACGTATTAACTATATTGACAGACCTCTGAAAATGTGCTGATTGCTGATGCTCTAGTACTGTTGCTCCACGACTGAACAAAAACACTTCAAAAATCGCACGCGATTCATTCGTATTTCAAAATAAGCTCTAATGCTACGGCCACATTAGCGGGATTCGGCGATGGTTCGCCCTATCGCGGCATGTGTGGACAGATAGTTCGCTTTATCGCGAATCATTCGGGCGAACTCGAACTGTGTTCAGGCTCCTGTCGGTATCTAGCGCAGATCAAAGGATTTTATCGCGACAGAGTTCGTGTTCGTGCAAGTGTCTACACTTCGTACTTTGAAATTTCTGAAATGTCCGTCAATTTTGACAAGTGAAAGTGACATTTCAATAATTATTTACAGTCATACAATAGAAAGCAAACGCTGCCTCCATCTTTTTGTTTCTTTGAGCACTTGGTTTATTTTCCCGCCAAATTAAGGGTTGCGCGACATAGTTCGCTCGAAGTTTTTTTCGCGATAATTTCGTCTAGTGTGGCCACGTACTTCGTGGTTACACGAACTCGAACTTTTTATGCGACAACGCGACATGAACCTTCGCCCGCTAATGTGGCCCGGGGGTTAGAGGATCCTGATATCCTGGTACTTAAACTCTCCCTCCGTCTTACGTCTGTCACGAAATTATATTTTTTACCCATCCCAAAAAGCGCTCAGCGCCGCTAAAGAAGTTTTCACTTCAAAAAAACACCGGGTAGCACTCCGGGAGTGCCGGCAGAGAAGTGAAAACTATATACACGCACACTCGCGCCCCGGTTAGCGGGGTTCCTGTTCACATACACTTTCCTATACAAATCGAAAAATATTACTTCAGGGGCCGTACCATGACGTCTTAATGCGTTTCACTTTAGGTCCGCTCGCTGTCAGATTCATACTAAAAGTGACAGCTAAAACTTGAACTGCGTCGGAATTAGGACGTCATGGTATGGCCCCACTTCTTTACCACCATTGGTATCATTATGATAGAGGTATGTATTACCTGATATCCAATATGTTTGTGCATACGATAAAAATTAGCGTCAAAGGACACCCATTTATAAATCCCACACAAAAACCAAACTGCATCGCTGGAAAATAAATACGAGTATATCATTGACTTATGCCGTGTGAAAAGCCGAATAGGGAATGGATGATTATTTTAAAAGTGCTTGGTGATTTTTCTATTGATAGGAATAACCATCCTTAGCTACGGAAAAAAGTTTCAGTTTTTTTTTTAAATAAAAACATTTTACTCTGTCACTCGGCGGCCCTTATACGGCAGTTAAGCAGTACGCAAACGCATATCAAATAAAAAAAAATGCTGCTTGAATCTGTGGTACACGATGACATTTGTAGCTAAAAGAAACAACGACTAAGTGGCGGGGGTGCGAGTCGGGTTACCTTCGCGTGTGGTCAAGAGCTGCGGTTCGTTTTTGGATCCGTCCGAGGGGAAGAGCAGTGCTTGGTCCGGTGCACCCTGGGCTTCGGTTAATGATTTCCTGGCGGTCTCCGTGGGATATCATTGTCCGTTGGCTAAGAGCCCGACAGGGGGGAGGGGGTCGTTTGACCGTGTTCTACCGTACAACGTTGCCGACATTTTTATGTCACAAGATTTCTGAATACTGTATTTTTACTTTGACATTGGCGAAATCATCGCATCGATCGATGGGGCCATATTATTAAAAGAAGCAGACTAAGTGGCGCCGTCTGTAGATTGTTCGTGTTACTAAACCATACATGGGGAATTTCAATAAGTATGACCATTAATTTCTCATATAACATTCAGTAGTGTTGTTGATTCGGAGTAGAAATAACCTAATAATTCCAAAATCTGAGAAAACAATATATATTATGGTCATATTTATTGAAATTCCCTATGTATTGTTTAGTAACGCGAACAATCTACAGACGGCGCCACTTAGCCGTTGCTTCTTTTAGCTACAAATGTCATCGTGTACCACAGATTCAAGCAGCAATTTTTGTTTTAAATTTGATATTCGTTGGCGTACTGCTTAACTGCCGTATAAGAGCCGCCGAGTGACTGAGTAAAATGTATTTATTTTTATTATAAAATATATGGCTTGACGGAAAAATCTGAAACTTTTTTCCGTAGCTAAGGATGGTTATTCCTATCAATAGAAAAATCAACAAGCACTTTTAAAATAATCATCCATTCCCTATTGAGGTTTTTCATTCGTGCAATAAATAGGACTAGTGAGAAACACCTTAACATGTCTAGGTTTCTACAGAAGGAATTCTAAATTGTAAAACAAAGCTATGTCCTGCCATCTGTCCTTTTGTATGTATGCAGGGCTTGAAATACCGGTATTTTTCGGAACCGGTTCCTCGGTACCGATACCAGGCTTACCTAGGCTTTTCAATTTATTGCACAAAACATCTTCATTTACTGCCGATAATCTGTACTCGCGCTCCCAGCAAGGCACGTTGATATTTAGTGATTTTCCTTGGTTGTAGTCAGTCCTCATGCTAGAAAAAGGATATGTATACCATTTATTTTATTTCAGTTCCAAAAACTCAAAAGGCATACTCATTATTAACAGACAGCGAAATCTGTTAAACTCAGTTCAGGTTTTAGCTGTCATTTTTAGTATCAATCTGACAGCGAGTGAACCTAACCTGAATCGGAATTGAATCGCTTTAAGACGTCAAAAATAATACATACATACATACATACATATCGTCACGCCTCTTTCCCACAGGGGTAGGCAGTCAAAAATAATTTGGGAACTAATTCAGAAAATCCAATATATTTTTGTCTATTTCAAGTAATTATAATTTCATTCTATTCGTCCATTGCTGGGCAGGGCACAGGCCACCTCTCACTTCACACAGTTCCCAATTCGCGCTGCGCCTGCGTGGCATCTATAGCCCCCAAGCCCTGAACGAGAGGACCATTGATTTGCTTAATTGTTTACCTGGCTCTTAAGTGGCTACTTAGCATAAAGCTACTTTTATTTTCGGAAATTATAGATTTTGCACCTTCAAAATGCGTTGCTGCCACTACCTACTGTGAAAAAAGAACCACTATTTTTGTATTTTTTTTTAATAAATTTAAAGTTTGATCGTTTCTCCGGTATAAAGTTTGAAAAATATCTCTTGATACAAATAGCCTTTTACTCGTCGAATGTTAACTTACAAAAATAAAGTGTGAAGGTGGGACAGAAGTTTGAAGACACACTCTCTCGTGATGATTGTGACAAATAACGATAAGGCCAACTCATCGCTGCAGCCATTAGGATTGCATTGGTTCATCAGGACGCCCCAGTATTCAATCATATTATCATCAAAAGGGTGTGTGAAAACACGATTCTGGAATGGACATTTGTGACTCAGTTTGGTGTCCGTTTTAATAATGGTTGGTTATTCTGATAAAGTACTAAACCAAACTTTTGAGGCCGACAGAACCTGACGGACTAACCTTGATAAAAGCGAGGTAGATAAACAATGTGCATGTTAAAGGAAAAGTGAATCCAAAAAGCTTCAGGACCAGAGAATTTTCGTATTCAATCTCTGTTCTATGGTTTTGTAAATTGGTCAACGTATAGGACACAAAAGTACACACCTGAAAAAAAGGTGTCAGATATTCTAGTCTTAGATTAAGAAGTACCAATTGTACCGCTACGGATCAATAAAATAAATCAATCGAAATCTTTAAACCGACGAGATGTGGAAACTGTTACAATTAAGGATTTTAAGGAAATTGAAGAATCAAAGTAGAGTTCATAAATATTGTGAGCATTCGCAAGGCTTCAAAAATATATGCACATGGAAGGCTTCATCAATATCTGAACATGTTAAAAAACTAATAATCTGTCACTTTCTAGTTGGTGAAAATGATTAATTATGGAAACTGACGAGTAATGTTCTACTTAAAAAAGTACTCAATATAGCCTAACAACTCTCTATCAAACCCTGATATGGTGTCGCTATAATACAAACAGGCAATAATAAGGGTAGGTACGTAATGTATAGCACTAGTTATTATATTAATATCAATAGGTAACGGGCGTTTCAACGACCAATTTCAAAACATTGTCGTCCTTTTGTTGATGTAAACATTTTATTGCATTGTATTCAGAATATTTTTTTTGCAACTTTGGGAATATGGCATTTTTGTAATAGAATCGGTTTTATTGAATCAGGCGTTACTTTGCGGAGGTCCATTTCAATGAACACAAAATATTGCACGTAAGTAGCGGAGTAGCAAGGTAAATATTTTGTGTTCAATAAAATCGGTTGTAATTCGAAATATTTTGTTCTTGTTTACATCGGTGACATTTTATGACTTTCAACGTCTGATATCAAAGAGTACTCGATACATACATACATACATACATATCGTCACGCCTCTTTCCCACAGGGGTACTCGATGATGTAAGAGTACTCGATGCCAGTCAAAAAAATGATATTTACCACTGAAAATCCATAACATGGCGAAGGCTACTATAAAACGTTAGGCTTTACCTAAGTGCGTGATCGAAAAATAAAATAAGAAGAATAAGAATAACCTTGTCAAGAATTATGATAAAAATCACGTTTATCAAGTAAAATATCGTCATCACTTTATAATGTCCTATTGAATCAAAACCCAATTTAGGCTCAAGCTGCATCATTAAGTATTCTTGTAGGAACATCAAACCAGCTAGAAGTAAGGCCCATACGAGTAACTGAAACAAAAAAAATGTGCCAGGCACAAGGCACATAATTATGTATTTACTAAAAACGTAATGGTCCAGCAAGCGTGTTAGTTGACTTTACTTTGGATAACAAATCGAAAACCAGCTAGCGGTTAAGAAACGATGAAGGTGAGAAGAGGCGGGATAGTGCTTTACTAAATTTTAAGATCTTAGTTGACAAGTTCATGTGATACAATGCGCTTATCTGCAGAAAAAAAAATCTTTATATAGGTATTATTATTGTTATTACAAGCTTTATATTAACTTGCGACGTATGTTTGTCTGGGTGGAATCTGACAACTCAATTTTGAAGCAGCTAGCTTCACCCGATTGAGCTGAAATTTTGCACTATTTTTTTTTTATTATATATGAATAGGAAGGCAGACGAGCAAGTGGATCACCTAGCAAGCAAGCGGAGCAACCCCGGAGGGATCGTAGATGCGTTGCCAACCTAGAGGGCTAAGATGAAATGCCTCTTGTGCTCGTAATTTCCCCGTCTTACTCTCCACACCGGAACACAGCAGCGCAAGTACTGCTGCTTAGCGGCTGGATTAGCGAGTAAGATGGTGGTAGCGATCCGGACGGACCTTACCTTACCCTACCACCCGCAACTTGAATAAGTCACATGACAATACAATAATCTGGTGGTGGAGTTCTGGTGAGCCAGCCAGAATCGTCTCCGCAGTGGGAACTCTTCAACGATTGGTCCGATACGCTTGAAATTAGGTACCTACACATAAATATGTAGGACGGATAACAATGCAAGTACAGTCGGCAAGAAAGTTTGTATTAAAAAATAAAAAAAAATACAGAAATCTATTAAAGACATGAAAATATAACAAGTGCCGTATGTTTTTAACAGACGAAAAGAAAACTGCCCGCCGTTCTCAATTCAACGCGTATTTTCTTACACTTACAATGACCATTCAGGATAGAATCAGACAAAATGAAAAATCGCTCTTTATAAATAGTATAATTTTTAAAATGTTAATTTATCTAAAAAATAACGTTTCTGAGTAGGAGTCTTCAAATCCAGTGCAAAATAAAATTTCGAATATTAAAATACTCTCACCCAATTTATCAACCAATCACTTAAGTGACTTTCAATATCATAACTTGGAGTATGGCCCATATTTTAGATTTTTTTTATTGGTAGCAATTATTCCGTTCCCATACTTTTCCTGTGCCTTATTTTCCCAATATCTATTTAATTTTCCGTCGTATTTTTTTCATAAAATGGTTTTTCCGTTCTCTATATTTTCAATTATTTTTAAATCTGCTAAAATCTTTGCTAAATCTTTTTAAATGTGCTTTGGTACCAAATACAACTCTTTGTTTTACTTTCGTATACAACTAACTTGTAGGTGCGTCTGTTAAATCAGAATTTCTACTTATTGTATACTTAAAAATATTGAATACTTACTAAGCAAACTACCGTTAAAAGACCTGTAACAAGGGTGATTAGGAATCTCAATATAGGTTGGAATTTTCGATTTTGCTGTCCTTGTAAGTCTTCCTTATTAGGAACATATGCAGCCCTATAGAGCAGAAAAAAACCAAGTTACTTTGTATATCAAAACAAAATACAGTTTTAATAGTGGTGGCTTTATTGCTATTTAAAATGTGGATTTTATACATATTTTTAACTAACACGATTAACTAACATTGATATAAAATGTGGATTTTATCCATATTTTTAACTAGCTGCGGAAAACTTTGTTTCGCCATAGAATTCGAATATTTCATATTTTTAACCGACTTCAAAAAACAGGAGGTTCTATGTTCGACTGTATGTTTTGTTAGTTATTCTGTTATTCGGGGTGGAGACAAAACTTACAAAAACTAAAAAGCGAAAAATAAACGGAATTCTTTATTATTTGATGCAAAAGAAAAGAGTACGCAACTTTCATATTAAACTCATTTTACAGTTGGTATTTTTTTTCGAAATTACAGAAAGTCAACATTTAAAATCATTCCTCTAATTCTACTGGCCGCCATAATGCCATGATAGCTTGACACTTTTTTTTTAACTTTTGGCACGGCCATCTCTAGATGCACTTCATGACCAACTCGATTACAGTCTAGTCGGCCGTGGTAAGTGGCCAGGTCGAAAACGTCGGAGGTTAGGTGTTAGAATAGGTATAGGTAAATTTAAAATATTTTCCTCACAGTCGAAATGAAAAGTAGAGTGCTTAACTCGGGTGAAATTAACCATTTCACCCTCTAACTATTGGCGCTCGAACGAAGTGAGAGAAATATCTCAGGTGAAAAGGGGTACTTTCAACCCTTGGTTATCAAACTGCTATTTACGCGGTTAAGTCCCGACAGTAATACTTTAAACATAGGGTAAGTAATTAACACTATTTTTTAGTCTCTAAAAATAATTACTTAATTATATAGACTTATCATTATCACGAAATCACGAAACTACTGAACCGATAAAAATGGAATTTGGCGGGGAAATAGTAGTAGGAGACGTACGAAACAGGGCCGGTTGAAGATCTTTTTATGGATGAAGCTAGTATTTTGATACATATTTTTGTGACTATAACACTGCCTGTCTTTTTGCCTGCTCAAAAAACATAGTTACTTTAGTTGGTCTTTACTATTTACCGTGAGTGTCAGTGGCAGGGCGCTCAGTATATTTTTAGTAAAGTTACCTTGCAGTGTTAGCCAGAAGCTCAGGTTTAAATTCCCACATCCACATCCAGTAATATTCTTTGCGTTTCCAGAATATTACGAAAAAAGTTGCTGAAAGAAAAATTATGTATTTTTAGATAAGTAATTCGGATACCTTAAAATGAAAAAAAAGGAACCCTTATTATTATAAGATCACTTTGTTGTCCGTCCGTCTGACACAATCCTTTTTCTCGGGAACACGTAAAGGTATGAAATTGAAATTAATACCAAATACGAAGGTTTACGGCCCCTTAAAGCTGTGAAAAAAATCAACCCTCTAATCAAAAGATATAGGTCATTAGGAAAGGTGTTTTCATACATGCCGATAAAAATCACTGTTATAGAAAAGTTATAGAATTTTGCTTATGAGTAGGGCTTTGCGGACATTGGATTTTGTTTTCACTTGCCAAATTTGTACGGAACCCTCAGTGCGCGAGTTTTTATAATAGAAAAGCTGCAACGAATATTTGCTAAGATTGGCGGGGGTTAACGGAGGCAGATGCGAAGATGAAAGTGAATGTGGGAAAAATTGTAATTCATGACTTATTGGACTCAACTGTTTTCGGCTTCATGGTGTGACTTAAAAAAAACTGTATTAAATCGCTTAATACAAACGCGATTCAAACAATTACATTACAAATTCTATAGTAGAAACTATCGACTGACGACGAACTGTTCCATTCTAACATCAATCGATGACATCGATCGATGGGTCCAGTAGAAACTATCGAGGTCTAGTAGAAACTATCGATAGACGTCGACTGTTCCATTCTACCATCGATCGATAGGTCTAGTAGAAACTACCGATAGACGTCGACTGTTCCATTCTACCATCGATCGATAGGTCTAGTAGAAACTATCGATCGACGTCGACTGTTCCATTTTACCATCGATCGATGGGTCTAGTAGAAACTATCGATAGACGTCGACTGTTCCATTCTACCATCGATCGATAGGTCTAGTAGAAACTACCGATAGACGTCGACTGTTCCATTCTACCATCGATCGATAGGTCTAGTAGAAACTATCGATCGACATCGACTGTTCCATTTTACCATCGATCGATGGGTCTAGTAGAAACTACCGATAGACGTCGACTGTTCCATTCTACCATCGATCGATAGGTCTAGTAGAAACTATCGATCGACATCGACTGTTCCATTCTACCATCGATCGATGGGTCTAGTAGAAACTACCGATAGACGTCGACTGTTCCATTCTACCATCGATCGATAGGTCTAGTAGAAACTATCGATCGACGTCGACTATTCCATTCTACCATCGATCGATAGGTCTAGTAGAATAATAATAATAAATAAATAAATAAATATCTTGGGACAATTGACACCAATTGACCTAGCCCCAAACTAAGCAAAGCTTGTGATATGGGCACTAGACAACGGATAAACATACTTATATAGATAAATACATACTTAAATACATATTAAACATCCAAGACTCGAGAACAAACATTCGTATTTTCATACAAATATTTGCCCCGACCGGGGATCGAACCCGGGACCTCAAGCTTCATAGTCAGGTTCTCTAACCACTAGGCCATCCGGTCGTCAAAATATCTCAGGTCTCAGAAACTATCAATCGACGTCGACTGTTCCATTCTACCATTGATCGACGACCGACCGATCGGTGTGGTAACACCCTAAGACCTTAATTTTTTTAAGACTACTCTTAATAAACTTACCCCATATAACGATGTACACAACAATGTCGTCAACGTTCTCTTTGTCAAAAATATTATTAATTTCGACAGCTTTTTCGAACATTTTATATTTAAGATATGGGCACGTCACATTATTGAAGCATCGAGGACACATAATAGCATTTGATTCAATATCACCACGCTCACGAAATGTGGGATCCCGCCACCAATTCCCGGGGATATAGCCCGCCAACCCCCTTGAACAGAAGAAAAAAAAATGGGTTAATATTTCATATTAGTTAGATACAGTACCCAGCCATAAAGAGTGCACATGTCTTCTCGGTTAATTTCGGCTTCGTACAGCGTTGTCCCGCTTTAACTTACGTGACGCCAATTGTCTCTTTCCAAAGACCGAATCGCAATTAGGCCTGGAGTTGGTGACAGAAATTTTCCAGTCTTTGTACCAGTATGGCGGTTCTTCAGGGGTAATAACATAAAGGAAAATGATGGTCATAGCGTTGGCACCGGCAGCTCAATCGCGTGGGCGTTAATCTAACGTGTCGGATAAATAACGAGTGACGAACGATTTGTTCCACGAAAAATCTTGTATTTTCCGATAGTCGATAAACAAAAGAAGGCGGTAGCGTAGTGCCATACTTCTCCGGTGTGACTTACAGCCCGCCATACCGACGCGAATACAACAACCATTTATACCAGGCTAATTTTTGCTCAGCTAATCATCGTCGAGTACTTAGTAACTCACGAAAATTACCATGCCATACTTTTCTGACGGTCATGAATGACGGTGAGGAATGAGGGTCATCTGATGAGAAGTTTCATGGCTTGTTTATATTCATTTAAGATATTTAAAAAATGAGATTACCCTGGATTTTTTGTTTTATTACGGAGCTCCGGTTCAATAGCCATTGTGCTGATTAGAGCGGGAATTATTAAGGAGTAAGTGTAAAATGCGTAAAAAGCAAAGAAACACGCCAGCTGCGGACAAAAAATGCATCTAAAACGATCCATAATAAATACCTACATACAGGCTGCTAGAAAATCACTTCTGATTTTCTAGAGTTAGACAATAAGCCTTCGCGTTCGTGTTCATTTTGACAGTTCTTGTATGAATGTGACAGCTAGCTGATTCCGATGCCAATTGTCAGCCCATACATGAACTGTCAAAATTAACACGACGGCTATTGCGAGCGAGTTAGACAATAAGCCTACAGATGCGGATATTTTGAAGATCGATTGTTTGCATCATTGTTAGCCAGTTTAAAGCATAGGTGCTTAGTTAATTTTGTGTTTCACATGTAAAAATGTATCACAACGGAGAAATAAAAAAAATAGTTGAGCTGCCTAATTACAACATTTGATTATTTTAATATCTTACGCGATCACCAAAATATTCATGTATCAAGTTCAGTGGTTGGGGTTTCAGTACATTTCTCAAGCTAACCCAGTTGTAATTTAATATCTGTAACAAGTAATCCATAATTAATAGCTAATAACTAATTAAAATAACATCACAACACAACACTGTCATGCCTGCTTCCCATAGAGGTGTAGGCAGACACTACCTTGTTCCACTTGCTACGTTTCTGACATATAAGTGCCGGCACGTAAGTCTAACGATGACGAGTCACGTGGAGGAGATCTGCGCACCCACGGATACCGTATATTATACTTCTGCGCATACAACGTCAGATTAGACTTACGTGCCGGCACTTATAACTCTTTCGCTTCCTTCACATTCACCAATCTGTTCATACATGCTCATCGGTATTATTGACCTGACCTTTCATCGTAACGTCCCCATTTTGGTCACGGAACGTCCATCTGGACCTTCTCCTTACAACACACCCATTCACACTCACAATAGTTAATCTTCTTTCATCCATCCTCTTAACATGATCAAACCAACTAAGCATACTTTCTTCTGTCCTAGCTACTATAATCTTCATTCATGCCAGCACGTTCCCTTATCACACTACTCTTTAATTTATCTTTAATTGTTTAATTTCATCCAAATCCGTTCAGCCATTCTGGCGTGAAAGAGTAATAAACATCCATCCATACAAACTTTCGCATATTAGTAGGATGACAATGAATCATGTTGCTTTTTGGAATCACTTAAGGAACCGGAATAAAATGCGACGTTATGTCCTTTTCCGTGTGAAAGGCTTTGTACCAACAGAATATTATTAATATAGAAAGAAAAGAAAGAAAGAATAAAAAAAATATGAAAAAAATCGGATATGTAGTTAGTTACAACGTGAACGCGTGATGAACAAACAACCTAATTTTAACGTTTATAATAAATATAATAATTAATAAACAATTAATGTGTAAGTATATAACAATACTGACTTGTCGGGCATTATATTCAGAGGGGAATTGTCTGGGCACTGCAAAGTACGGCCCATCATGTAAAGGGTACGCATCCAGAATAATCCTTTTTTGCAACAATCTGCAAGAATACTCATTTGTTATGCAAACTTTTTGTTTGGCGCGACTGTTTGCCTGTATTGAAACTCGAGCAAGCGAAGGATTCTATGATTGAACCACGAGCGAAGTGAGTTCAAAAGAAGAATCCTGAGCGTCGCGAGGGTTTTAAGGCACGAGACACTAAACAACTTTTCTGCCGAGCGTAACAAAATTTTTCACCTCACTAATGGTGGATAGAAGAAAAACAATTGAACTAATAGTAAATCAGTTTTTTATTTAGCAACGAACGTTAGCAAATCTTGAAACCAAATTAAGATTTTAAAATAAATTTATAAAATGGATAACGGATCGCGTTTCTGAACGTGACATTGTTTTTTTTATTTAATAAAAAAGTTAGGGGGTCTGATGACAAGTCCTAAATTTGGAGTTCGTATTATTCCGTCCCTCTAAATCACCCAATTAAGTACTATTCGTGTAAGCGGGACGGAAACAAGTTCAAATTTCACATGTCAAAATGTCATCGTCACGTTCGAATTTCCAAGAACTTTTCATCCAAAGGGTGAAAAAGCACCTTTCCGCGCAGATTTTGAAGGAGAAAGACAGATTTTTCGAGCACGTATCTATACCGCATCTGTTTATCTTTTCATGTATGAATTTTAATACGTATTTTGATAGCTAGCCCGCCCGGAACGAGGCAAAAAATAATAATGATGCCTCACTGCGTAATATGTAAGTGGAGTTGACATACGTACCTATCAATGCCAATATAATTCTCATATTCACCAAAACGCACCAAGAGAAGCAATTGATATACAATCAAGCTTCTTTCGTGTGTCGAGAAACGTTTCGGATTTGGATATTTCTTTCTGCAACAAATAAATTCTACATTGTGGAAATATTTAGTCATAATGATAGTTGATAATGATAACATACCGGAAGATATGGGACAGAAGAATAGTTTCAATGTAGATTTAGTCATAGCTTAGTCGATACGTTTTATGGTCTGATCCGAATTTGGTCTGTTTGGTAATCATCACATCATCAGTTACTATTTTAACCTGGTTCGCTAATAATCAGGGCATTTTATTCAACGGATACAGTCTTTGTCGGACCTATTCATTGCCAGATTAGTTTTTTCGTTAGATCTATCTTTGGTCATTGTTTCGTCGTAATAAGAATGTATACCTTACGAGTTTGATCCATTCCTTTTCATGCGATCTTCTATAACCTACATAACTTAGTAAGCGTTGTATAAACCCTCTTGGGTTGACAAATTCAACGTGATTCTGTTTGAAATATCTGCAGACCTCAAATTTTTGTCCGTATTCCTCGATTATGGATTCAGGAGCGTGAACTTTTATAAAAACTAAGTTCTTGTGAAAAATCATCTGAAAAGAAAGGTAAGAAATAATAAGTGGCTGATGCTATATATTATTATGTCTAAATTTCCTAAGTACCTAACAAATTAAATATCATAATGTTCGGACAATAAATGTTCCCTGATCGATGTGACTTTTCTGTCCCAAGACTACACAGGCGAGAGCGGAAGACAGTGAGCTCACGAAAAGCCTCGGAAACTATGGTGGTCTGTCGTATCATCGTGGAAAATCGAACGTGGAAATGGATTCAAGGTTTAGATGGGACTAATAATCCCGGTTCAGTGCAGTTACACTGCACTTCATTAATCGGCTTAAAATGTAGCTCAGTAATCACTCATAAGATTAGTGCGAGCATCTTTTAACACGTTGGCTGCTTGAGCATCACTGGTGAGATCAGAACATTGACGTACAATAAACAACTAGACACTCAATGACGCTCAAAAACTGTCGGTAGCAAAAAAAGTCTGCACGACGCGTATATTGTGCAGAGTTTTAGTTCAGTTGTGTATCGACCGCGCTTTGATAACAATGTATACTTTAGTGTGTATTGTCAAGGTGCCTACCGAGTAGGGTGGGTGGTCCAGTATTGTATGGAGGAAAAAAGGTACCTATTTCAAATGTTACATCAACGAGGCTCGTTTTATGTCTTATGATATGAAGCTCGTCCAATCATCATAATACTGTTTGCTCAATGACTTCGTTGACAGCTGTTGACAGCCTGAAGGATATCAATCTCATACATTTTTTTGTCAGTCACTGATCCAAAAGTGAAGTTTTTTTTTGTATATTTTAATTCAGTTACATATCAGAAAAAAAAAGTTTTTAGCCATCAATAACGTTTCCAGCTGAAAACTTTCTACTGATAGGTATAATTTCGTTTCATACATTTTTGTACTGTAGAATTATTTAATTTCAAACGACCTTTAAATATTATCTGAATGCTCTGTTATCCTACTATTTGATAAGTTACATTTATACGTGTTTAGACACAGAAGTACCTTGTAGAAAGAAAATATTCACTACTTAATATTTTCGGAACACTCTTCTATTCAGGTATTTTTTACTTGGTATGTTGTCTGTTTTATTTTATTTTTTAGGCAAATACTTCAAGAAGGAGAACTACGAATAATTAGTCCGAAACATGTCAAGCAGTTCTGTTCTGGACTGTGTGACGCGGGTGTTTCGTTTATTTTCACAAATAATTTTTAGATATTTGATTTGATTTCTCTATTAAGTGATTAAGTTATAAATACAGCAGATTGGTTTGTTGCTGAAAAGCTAATAAAATTTATAGACAAAATCACTACATAGTATAAAATAAAGTCGCTTTCTCTGTCCCTATGTCCCTATGTATGCTTATATCATTAAAACTACGCAACGTATTTTGATGCGGTTTTTTTAATATATAGAGTGAATCAAGAGGAAGGTTTATATGTATAAATACATGCATAATATATCGTGCGAAGCCGGGGCGGGTCGCTAGTAGTTTATAGGTAACTGATGGGTGGTTGCTAACTTAGCAGCATTGCACTTCCTCGTTTACTCCAATTAACATTGTTGACTTTGTCAAAAATATCCTTGAGCTGTGTAGCAATGCGTAGAATTTTACTACCTACTTTCGAGCGGTTTCTAGTGATGTGCTTTAAGAAAATCGGGTAGTAAAAGTTTAGGCAGTTGTAACTAATAAATAAATAAATATCAGGGAACAATTTACACTAATTGGCATTGTTCATTTTTTTTAAGCGGTGGTTTTAACACCTTTATTTGATAGAATGGACTATTTCAAGGAACTAATTTGAATATTATGCTTCTACGTAGCTTTGTTTATTAATAATAAATATTTTTTCGCTGTTTGATAATTTGTTAATTTCGGTAGGATCCCAATCGCCTTCATACAAAAATATAAAAAAAACGGTTTTGTCTATGGTTTTGTCTATATGTCAACGTCATAGATCTGTGAATGTGTGTGTGAATTTAACGTCAAACTCACGTTTAATGTCAACAAATGTTCGCGTGTTCGAAATCTTTCCGTTCGTTGGTGTTGTTATTGTTTACTGTGCTGTTTTTGCTTTTTCGTTTCACTTCTGCACATCTTTCCTGACTCCTACTTACATTAAAATGGTCTTCGCAACAATACATCGTGTAAACTTTGAAATATTCCACATTAGCTTGCGTACACTATTCGTTCCGCAAACCTTCTCTGATTTTCACAATAATTTTGTTGGGGCTATTCGGGGGCTAGTTAGAGGCATTGTTGCATCCCGGCAGAAAACATTTAATGCCCGATTCTTACGCAAAACCCGGTTGTTAGATCAAACAAAGGTCAAAAGTACTTTTACAAAAATATTTGCAATCGTAAAGTATTTTTGAAATCGAACAAGATAAATCGGTTATTTGATGGTTTTCCTCCAAATGGTTTTCGAATTGGAGCATACTAAAAAAAATGAACAATGCCAATTGACCTAGACCCAAAGTATAACTAAATAAAATAACTAAATAAAAAGAAAAATAATAAAGGAGAAGATAATAAATAGTTATAAATACATACTACATACATACTTACATAAATAAATAATCTGCCACGCAAAAAGTAAAATTAGAAATCGGGAATTCAGGGACGGATATCCTTCTTTTATATTATATACTAGTCACATTTTAGATGAAAACGCTTCATTATAGGAATATTATTCTTTATTCTTTATATTATATCTGTTTTCAATTAGTATCTAGTAGCGCAATATTTTGTTAATTATGTATTCTATAATAGTCATTATTTGTACCCAGCAATAAAAATACCTAAGTACTTCTTAGAAATAAAAACATCAACAACATAAACAACATACCAGTCCTGGCTCTAGTTCCAAATTGAGGCCAAACATTACAGCGTTGGTCAAAAATTCTATCCTCATTTGTTCAAATTTAGGACTACCATCGTCTTCTACCACTAGTACTAAGTCAACACGACGATCGCCATCCCTGAAGAACCCTGTTCGACCAAAATGCAGCACCTAAACAGAAAAAGAATTTAAATTTGAGAAACGTCTACCTAAACCAGGGATTTTGGAACCTATGAATTAGAACTAGATGTCAAAGAGAATATAGCCACTACGTGCTGAGTTTCCCCGTCTTCATGTTTGATGGAGTGAATAACTCGAATGTTTTGTCTTGATCCAAAATAAATTTAACAATCTTAATTACCTCTTCCTCCTCGGCCATGTTTGGATTTAAACACTGAAGAACGATAGAAATACGTTCTAATTCTTGTTTGGACTTTAATAAGTCAAATACGAAAGCTTTCAGTTGTGTTTTGTAGACTTTGTAAATATCCTTTAAAAAAGACAGAAATCGACAGCGGTGTCATAAATGAAGCAATAATACTTAAAGTAGTTTGAGTTCTTCGTTCTTCGAGTATTGTATTTAATTACGGCCGGATACATTTTTAAATATTTTTTTAGAACACAGAGGAGTTCGCATTACATTGTTTCTGAATCTTGGACTTGCTCAAAAACCCTGAAAAAAGCAAATAGAAACTGAGGATACCGTGGTATTAAAAAATAAATTATGTTTACACGCAAATTATGCACTTGGAAAATGAAAAAAACTTGGCCTGTTTTTTATTTTTCTTGGGTCAAATTGAATCCATTTCTTGTAGTCAAATTAACTTGAAATTTGGTACACATATATGCGCTATGTAGGGTAGGATGGATGCAAGTACAATCAGGAAAAAAGGTTGTATTAACATGATTTTTTTACCAAAATCTTATTTATTTAGGGATAAGTCCGCCTTTGTGCATGTATCTCATTGTTTGTCAATTGTATTTGTCTTGTTTATTTTGCACAATAAATTTTTACAATAAACTTACAACTCAATCTTGAAGCAGATATCATCAAACTATGGACTGAAAATTTGCATACATTATACATTATGTATCGCCTGACAATGCAATATTATGATGACATGGAGCTGATCTGATGGTGGAGCTGGAAGATGAGGTGCTCCGTAATAAAATGAATGACATAACCCCGTCGAGTTTGGGCTGGCATGCCTCGTTTCTTACGAGTAATGTGGCCCCACAGACAAGACATCATGAGTGATCCTAAATGGTAACCAGTGTTTGATGATGAATCTCGACATTTTTTGTAAAAATAATTTATACCTTTTTCACTTCAATTATAAGGCAAGACTGCCTTGGTGTCTAAATAGTCATTTGTGTCTCTTTCACACAAGTTTATGGTCACGCTTCTGGAAAGAGACGCGCTCTTCTTAAATTTAGTCCCATAAGGGTTTTTACTAGGTAGTACCACAACAACTATACTTCATTTAATTTAGGATGAGAAACTACAACAACATTATATTGCGGCTCGTGAACTGTAATCTCTTTACGATTTGTACTAGAGTAACAATTGACGCCACGCAAATAAAGTGGCATTAAAACAATTTTATTTTCCGGCTGCCAAACTATTGCACTGTACTGTTTGCTAGGTAAGAAATAGTTGACCAGCCGCAATATAATGTTATTATGGTGTTTCATTCTAAATTAAATGAAGTATGGGTACAACGGGAAGTGTAATAAGGTACCTATACCTTACCTTGATAACTAGTACTTATTACTTTAATGATTTGAGTATCTATATATTTCTATATAAGTATGTTTATCCGTTGCCTACGATTTACTCACATACAAATGTTTCTTAGTTTGGTGTACCTAAATGGCCCCTGATGTTTATTTATCTATTTATTTACGCGCCATGACAATCATAAAGGAAAACTAGATGATTATGTATGACTATTGCCCAGAGGGCACTATTATCCTGATTTATATGGGATATCAGTAGGTACCTATAAGAAATTAGTCTCAATGAAATGCCGCAACATGGCGCACGCAGAGTCATATTCAATTTACTATTACAAGTTGCTATTACAATCACGTAACGTCATTAGGAATAGTTACATGTACCTATTAACAATATTTTTTTTGACAAAACTAATTTCTAATTTACTTTCAACATGTAATGTTGCCAAACACCCACCCATAAACACGTACTGTTCAACCCTCGAGGGCATAAAAGAGTACGTAAGTAAGGAAAGCCTTTTTACTGGGTATAAATCGCTAAAGCCTCTGAAACACTCTTTAATCTATTTCTTTTCTTTTCAAAAAGTAGCTGTACATTTAGTAGGTCACGTACGGGCGAGGACACAAAGACTAGCGTTAATCCTTATATGTCCAGATAAGTGCTAGAAGTGAGCACTGACGAAAAGGTTCCACCTACGGGGTTCTCATTTTTTTAACATTTGGCATTCTCTTAACAGAATTAACAAAAGGGCATTAAACAGTACTATTATCTATTCTGTGATTAAACTACCTACGAACGGCAGGTCACCCTTTGACTTGATAAGTGGCTTAATTAATCTTTCGAGGTCACCAGCGACCATTACTACTAAAGTTTATTTAAAAATATAGGTAGTTATATTATTCATTAGCAGGTTCGTATATGTATAATTATCAACATGCACTCGAACTTACTGAAAAATGTTCACTCGTCAGAATAATGCTTTTCCAACTTTAACCTATATAGCCGGACTGCAACTTCGTAAAAATTCAGCTCTTTTCATCCACACTCCAGTAATAAAGGCGGCCACTTGTGCATTTTGAGAGGATGTAACTGAAAAGTGAATAAAAAGGTGGCACAGTCGGGTTCGACCACGGCACGCAACCGAGTCAGAATTTAAATTAACCACTTCATATTCCGGCTCGCTCGCTGAAACATTTATATGACCGCAAAGCGGCAGTCGCGCATCATATAACGATGTAATAACGCGAATTTCCTACGCCATGCTAATTATTAATGTATCTAGTTCTCCGGTAAATAACAATTAATGATGTAACACATTTTAACATGTCCTTTTAAACTGTTACGATCAATCGTATCGTAGGACCGCGTGGTACGTAAAAGCCAAAGTCCTCATATTGTGGAGGCCTTTGCCCAGCATTGAACTTTATGGAAAGGGACGATGTTTCCATAAACGTATTACAAGAGCGTTTGCTGAAAACACCGTGCGAAGGAAGCTGTGTGATTACTTAAATGACAGAGTTACACCATTTTTTAATAACGACGCACTGAATGCAGAACAAGTTTTGGAAAAGGCTGCCTTCACCGGAGGTTTTTGTATTGTAGTATCAAAACGCACCCCATTTCATAGTCTATGAACTGTCAATTGTGACAGCTCACTTGTTGCGAACCATGGCAAGGGACATGATCCAGCGCTCGCTAATTGTGAATCTAGAAATAAGGATATTATAAATAAACCTCCGAAGATCTCAAGAACATCTTTTATTTAGTAACAATACAGTTTTCACATGTAACGTAACAATTCAAGCATTACATTAGTCAGTGAAGGGAACTGAGCATTACAGAGACCAACCTGCTATGATTATAACCTGCAATTTAGTCAGAGAGACAGTATTGGCAAGTTAACTTAACTATAAAGCTCAAAATTAAATCTTGGATACCAAAGTCAGTCACTGAAGAAGTATTATTGCGATCTACTACTCAAAATTTAATCTTGGACTGTTTGTTACATTACGCTGAATGCTAGGCAGTTAGTGGAACAGAATTGTTACGTAATAGGTAGGTTAGGCAGGTACTTAAAATTGAATCTTAGACAGTCACTTTATACACTGATGCTCGTCAGTCAGTAAAGCAGTATTATAAAGTATCCAATGTTCAAAATAATTATATAACAATGGATTGTTACATTACAGGCGAATATTCCCGAAGGAACCCCTTAATAAATAACTAAATAATAAACTATAAATGTATTTAATATCGGCTCAAGTTGAATATTCTCTCTTCGAATTAACAGTCCCTTATTATAGCATGTCTACCTACTAACTAGTGACGGTGAGTATAATAGTTTCTTTTTGCTTTTTTTCGAACGAAATACAAGTCGCGATGAGCACGAAATTTTGTCGAAAAGGCACAAAAGCCTTTTGGAACGGCCGCTCTTCCCTTAGATGCGTTGAAACATCAAAGAATTCAATTTGGAAATTGTTAATGAACTCGATCGTTAGTCGCTTTCCGGTTTTCATTTTCACGTAAATTAAATATTACAGAACCTATTATTAGGATTTTCCGAGGTACACGCATAAGAGTAATGATAAACATGTTTTTGTCAAAATTTTCGGCGACGCATTTCCCGTTATTCATTGTTAAATTGTTTTGAATGACAAATTGGAAGAGGTATTTAATCTAATAACTGTTGTGCCGTTCGGGACTACGAAGGGTTTCAAATACTTATTAAATAACCATGTCCGCTACCAAATTTAGTAGCTATTCAGATGTTGCTACTAAAAAATAGTATTATTATTTAGACTCTCTTACTTTTAGGATTTTTTTATGTGTTCTAATTTTCAGTGTCGTTTAGAAATTAACTCTCTTGAGAGTTATGATACAAAAACTCAAAAACATCATTCGCATCACATCACAAAAACACTCTACACAAAATATGTCGTCAAACACACATCTAAAACGTGCCTAATAGGGGTTCCTGGGCATTGTACCAAGGTGTTTAGCGATCAAGCCGTGACGAGTGTCACTCGACGTTCCCTTGAATGGGGGCCATTAGAGCCCGCGTCGAGTATCGCACCGTTTTCCGCTCGCAAGGAAATCGCGCGGAATAACCGCGTACTATGCGTTATATTTGAATACAGAATGTGTTCTTGACTTTGTGGGGTCGAGAATGCCACGTCGGGGGAGTTCGTGTTTATTCTTTTTAGTCTTCTTTTTTTAATCTATTTTGTGTCTGCTTCTTTACATTTATACAATAAAGCATTTACTTTACTTACTGGACTATGGCGTCATCTAAAACATTCATGCATGTTCGGGACAACTATAACGTGATCTCAGTTTTTCCTTTGACTATTTGACGTTGTTTACTGGTTTTTTTTAACGCATATAGGTACTTTGTTTAAATCGACAAAGGGAATACCGACACATGGTTCCTCAAAAAATATATACTTTAATATTAATCTAGGTACGACTTTAATTTTATAATTCTTTAACTCTCGTTATCATCATCTTTTCAACTGTTTCTGACACATCGTACATTGTGCTTCGCTCTCTATGTATCTGCATGTGTTTGTATGAGTTTGTTCTTAAACGTTTTGCTGCACACATCGCAAGTCCAACTTTCTGGTGGGTTGTGTGTTGTTCTACATTAAAAAGGTACTTAGTGTTTTCTATTTTACTTAATGTTTCGCGTCATCAGTATTCCCTGGGTAGATATACTGAAAGCCAACCGCAGTCGGACCTGAAGGCCGCTGCAGCGGTTGCACTCCGAGGCGCCCTAAAAGCGATTTCGTGTAGCTCTTAAACTTTTTACGCCACGAGCGCATCCGTTATGTGGTGCGGCAGCCATTTTGTGAATTCTATTTTTAAGGATAGCTGTGATTTTGTACACATACCTTTATTACATTTGCCGAATAAATTCATGGCGTTTCTTTCCACAGGTCTGAACTGAAGCAACATAATAGGTAGGTATCGTTTAGAGATGGGCCGACTAGTCGGCATTATTTGTAGTCGGCGAGTATTCGCCAAAAAATGACGACTAGTCGGTTAATATTTATATAAAAAAGGGTGCATAAATGAAACCAACCACGGTGACTAAATTAAATCCTACTAATGTTATAAATGTGAAAGTTTGTGACGATGTGAGTGAGTGAGTGTGTATGTTTGTTCCTTTTTCACGCTGAAACAACTGGACGGATTTGGATAAAATTTAGAATGTAGATAGCTGGCACCCTAGATTGAAACATAGGCCACTTTTTATCCCGGGAAATTGCATAATTCCTGCGGGATAGCGATAAACATGTCAAAGATCGTAGCTGCCTAGAGTCGCAACGTAAATAGGTAATTATTGCAGAATATACTATCAACATCAGTTCTTAAGTCTAGTTCTACGCGGACGAAGTCGCGGGCAGAAGCTAGTGTACTATAAAGCAATGATTGTAAGCAAGGCAAAAGTTTACCTAGAAAATTTTGCAAAAACACGGTTGGTTGAAATCAAATGTAACAAAATGAGTTACGATTGATCCACAAGAAGTATGCGCGAGTGCTGTCAATTATACTTCATTTAATTTAGAATGAGAAACCACAATAACATTATAAATATTGCGGCTCGTGAACTGTAATCTCTTTACGATTTGTACTAGAGTAACAATTGACGCCACGCAAATAAAGTGGCATTAAAACAAATTTATTTTGCGGCTGCCAAACTATTGCACTGTACTATTTGCTAGGTAAGAAATAGTTGACCAGACGCAATATAATGTTGTTGTGGTTTCTCATCCTAAATTAAATGAAGTATAGCCAAAGGCGGACAATTTTATCCGAACGGCTGTAAACGCAAAGCTCCCAAAATGTTCGACAATGCCGACTAGTAGGCCGACTATTCGGCATTTTTGGAACTGACTGGTCGGGTGGTAGGGGTAGTCGGCAAAACCCGTAGTCGACGTCGGCTAGCAAACATAATATTTCATTTGATTTTTAAAAGTTTTAAATTAGTCATCTCTTAAAAGTGAAGTCCTTCCATACGATTGAAGGTTTTTTTTTTTAATTGTAGGTACGATGATGAACAAATCGCAGTCCTCGCGAGAGGTACGGGCGACTGCGATTCCATGTACTAATGGACAAGGATGTTAGTGCTGTAATTAAAATAAACTAATATGACTTAAGGTCGGTGATGTTATGTAATGTTTATGAGTGACATGAGGATTGAAGGTGCCAGCAAGTAATGAAAGAAGGAAGAAAGTAAACATATCTATTTGACGCCATAACAGCACTAAGACTCAGGGATCTAAATATAATATTGTGACGACGAACGAGACGATACATACCTAACAGCCATAACAACATTAATCGGTGATTGCCAGTGATTGACGAAACTTTACCTTAATTTATTACCCAGTAGGACTTAGAATTCTGGCTGATTTTAATTGGATACGCAATCTATTTTGCGTTCGTCAATACATGTCTCCTCACCTTAAGTAAATAAGTAATTATGTAAATGGATACATGACTTTGATAATGTGTGCCTTACGACTAATTTAATGTAAATGAGGACATTCTCGGACAAACGTCTCACATAAAGAAATGGCTCTAGCTTCATTATGATTCTAATTTAATTTTGATTTGGATTTAAAATTGTGAGGATTATATTCTGCAATGCGACCTTAATTATGATATCTAACAGGGATACAACAAAAGCCATACATCTAACTATCTAACTGATATTATAAATGCAAAAGTATGAATGGATGGATAGATGGATGGATGGATGGATGGATGTTTGTTTGTTACTCAATCACGCCAGAACGGCCCAACGGATCTGGATGAAATTCGGCTCATAGATAGAGAAAAGTCTGGAATAGCACATAGGCTACTTTTTATCCCGGAAAATTCCCGCGGGATAGCGATAAACGAATTCTTTGCAGACGAAGTCGCTGGCAACAGCTAGTACATTATAAGGCAGGGATACGACCATGCTAGTCTGGTAACCAGTCTCTTCCCGCGCAGGTGGTAAAAGCTCATCGAGGGAATCTGCGATTATCGTAGGAATAATGTTATAAGCGATGTGGCTAGCAACCTATCACTACCTATTTTGATTCCCTTTTCCATCTATAAATAAGAGAATACGTAAGAGAATAAATTGTCTTAATTCTTTCTCTATTTTTTTAGGTACGCTCACAATCATGTTAAACTGGCCATTAGGTCTTGTTACCTTAGGCTCTGTCACCACTTAAGAGAGAAAGATGTGATTTATGTATGTATAAATGTACACATCAAAGGAATTTCAGGATTCAGCAGTAATTATTATAAGAAAAATAAGATCAATCACGTAAATAAAATGTATTTTTGTAAATACCTCAACACTATATTTTATTAACGTGATTAAGTCCCGTTTTTTCTTATAATAATGTATAAAAATCGCGAAAGTTTAAATTGATACATTCAGCAGTAATAATGGCAAGGTAATTTCGTGCAGGATAACAGAACTGCGTTATCAGGTTATCGCGATGATTATCCAGGCCAGTGGGTGTGCATCCGTCAGCGTACGAGTAAATGCTCGCTAGTGTATGAATGCATTCCAGTCTTATATACTACGTTGTGTACAGTCGAGTTCTCCAATAACAAACATGCACAATCTAACTAATCTAACTAATATTATAAATGGATGGATGGATGGATGGATGTTTGTTTGTTACTCAATCACGCCAGAACGGCTCAACGAATCTGTATGAAATTCGGCACATCGGAGTAGCACATAGGCTAATTTTTATCCCGGAAAATTCCCGCGGGATAGCGATAAACGAATTCTTTGCAGATGAAGTCGCGGGCAACAGCTAGTCTGTCCATAAATAATACACACATACATAATCGTCACGCCTCTTTTCCATAGCCGTGGTAAATCTCTTCTTAAAATTAAGATCTAGGCTCTTGTCGATGGAGCAATTTCCATTGCCTTTTCTTTGACTTCCTTATACGACACGGCTTTCTCTCTTTTACCTGGTACCTACTCGTATTTTTGAATGGTAACCAAAAACCCTTTCGTGGACGTGCAGCGATGTGCAAAGGTTACGGTTACAGCTCGCAGATGAGTATCCAGCTACAGATAGAATTAGGTTTAATTTAGATTAGGTTCTTTATAAGTGGTAGGACGAGCACGAACCGACTAGTTCCAATATTTTCTTCAAAACAGTATGAACACCAAACTAAAATGTATGATAGCCGGTTAGGATCGACAAAAATTTAACTCTACCCCACTGCGATAGCACAGTAATAGTATAGTTAATAAATTGCCCAGCGCGGGCGCCGGAAACAGAGCTGATAACGCAGCGGAATGTGCCACTTCCGCTCAGAGAGGGACACCTTCCGTGCTTCCGGTCACGCTATCTGTACCCAGTCTTCAACTTATATTTTTTATGTTATGATATTTTTGTCGCTTTAAAGGTGTAAGTTTTCACCCGATTTTTTTTGATACTTTTTACCTGGTTGCCACCAAAAAGCAGGTTTGCAAAATACTGTATCCTGAACATGAACACATTATAGTGACTTTCATCCATCATATGGAAAAATAAGCTGTGTTTTTTGAAGTGTATTTATTTTCAGTTATCAATGGATTTAAATTAGATAACTTTTAATAGACTAAAAAGGATGAGAATGTATGAATGAATGAGAATCTATAAATAGAAAATAATAATGAAAATACAATTAGTTAACAAAAAAAAACACACACACCAAAATACAAATTATAAATCAAAATAAAAAACGATAGGTATTTAAAAATATACAGTACGTCTCTTTCGTTCACATGATAAAATGCAACCATTGCATATCCTTCTCAATATGAATAAACCACCGTTAAGAAAAAGATGAGACCATAATGATAATAATTCAGGTGACCCGTCTGCTCGTTTGCCCCTCTTATATAAAAAAAAAAAAAAAACATATATTTAAGTAATCGGAGGTAGCCTTCCTCCCTAATAATAAGTTTTCTTAGGTTGTTCATTCACTCTTTTAACGCATAACTGCCCAAGTTCTTATAACTCGGTATTCGAGAAACTACACCTGCTGCCAACTCGCACGGCAGCCAACGTGGGAAGAGCGAATCTCCGCGTCGCCTTTTTGTTGAAAACTTTCCCGTGGCATAATGGCTCATGTGTCGCGGACTGCAATAGGACTGCAGACACGTTCGCTGGAGTTAAACTTCAGCAGTTCTTCCAGCACAACTCCGATGCAATCATGCCCCATGTAAAGCAAAATGCTGGCGTACTTTTGCGAGTTTCGAACTAGTTTGTACTTTAATGCTCTGGGTATTACGTGGGCCTATAAAGCGGCCATTCTCAGAGCAGGCAATTTTTGGACGTCTGAGCAAATATCGCAGGCTTTCTAAGGCTTTTTAGACATTTTATTATTTTTCATAGTTAGTACGCGTCCCATTCTAGCTCGCACAATAAGTTTTTGCACGATAATATGGTTATAACTATTTAAAAAAAAATACTAAAACCCCATTCTCCTAAGCTCCGTTTAGCGAGCGGACTCCAAAAATGAGAACAAAACCTTGTGTAACTTTGTAAAAACTGCCGGAAGCCAATGTTAGGTAATTTATTATTCAAGTCGACTAATTGGACTACATATTACTTATAATTAACAATAGCGGTAAGGTCTTACTCATATAATTTTGATTTTTTTACCGCGCGAGCGAACTTCCATCTAAACTCCGTCAATGGATATAAAATCACAAATTACACTACTATTTGTAAGCTTACGCGCAACCCAATAAGGCTGTGCGCTAGTGTTCTGCCTGGTCCCCGTCGTCATCTAGGTCGGGTGCAGCTATGGTGTTTAGGGTCAAAATTACGAACATATATATCTAAACTCCGTTTTGTGTTTCCCGTCTCTACTAAACTCCGTTTAGTTGTTTTATTTTTTATTGGTATTCTTCTGTATCTATTTGTCTTGCTATCATTATAGCTCGTTATCCTATGTTAACGACGTGTTTGCTGCAATTCCCTTAAATGCATCCATCACTAAATAAAAAATCGAAAATGGCTTTCTCCCTAAGCTCCGTAGACTAAACTCCGTCGTATTTTTGATAAGAGTTTAGAAAATTAAACAAAATCTGATTGTTTTTGTATATAAAAATCGTTTATTATAGCACTCACTTCTGAGTACCGATGTTTTCGTGTTCAAGAAGTACACATTTTTGAAAATATTTGTTTATGGTTTCTATTGACATGATCTTCATGTTCCAGTGAATTATGACACGAGGTTCGCGTTACATGCTGTATAACTTATTTTTCGATCATAATATTTGCTTTTTATTTAATTTAAACAAATAAGTAATATTTTATTCATATTTAATGTATATCGATGTCTCAACTCCGTCTTGATGAAAAATCAATGTGTTATAAATCATAAACTAATTGGTTTATTTAATGGCCAAAAGTACAGAAAAGCTTCTTGTAGCATGGATTTTCACATTTTACTTCAATTATATTCATAAATGTAAAACTCAAAATCAAGACGGAGTTTAGGCTGAGAACACGTTTTCCTGAGAATGACCGAAAGCGGCGTTAGTAGCTGACTCCTCGGCGGAGTTAGGCCTTTGTGGCTGTAGTTTTACTGTGACCTCTTTATACCGCGGTTTACATTGTTTTTAACCGTAATGCGTAATGGTACCTACTCAGCACGGTATTATAATAGCAGGGGCCTTGCCATGACGTTTTAATGCGATTCAGTTTAGGTTCGCTCGCTGTCTTATTCATACTAAAAGTGACAGCTAAAACTTGAACTGAGTCGGAATTAGAACGTCATGGTAAAGCCCCTGTTGCTAATTGAAGTTTGAAAGCTGGGGCCTTACCATTGTTAAAGTCTATAGTCTGTGTCGTAGCAACAGTTCTTGTTTAGAAATAGACATTGTCACTTAACTAAAATAAAGCCTTATTATGCACGTATGTTCAGAGTTTTCCCTAAAATAATAGGTAGAGTCCATCAAAATAGTATTATCTCTAACAACCTTGACGGCTTAGTGCGTTTCAGTTTAGGTTCGCTCGCTGTCAGATTCATACTAAAAGTGACTGCTAAAACTGGAACTGAGTCGGAATTAGGACGTCATGGTAAGGCCACTGTAAGTATGATTCTACGACTGCAATTGGCTTCTAAACTTGTGTGCGGTTTATAATTCCACAGACTGTATCACAAGTGAGCTATTTCCACCTAACCCCGTTTTTTTCCCTCCCGTAGACGCAAGCAACAGCTAGTAATATCGTAACAATAGTTTCGATGCAATTTTGATAAAATCGCAACACAATCATAAAATATACTCTCTTTGAAAAGCTATCTACACGTTCCCATTTTTTAATTTCGTTTACATACTTGCTTAGAAATTCTATGTACCTAAATCCCTCTAGGATCTCCACCGCCTTTTTTCTTTGTGTTGAAACCAATAATATTTTATTTATTAATTTACTAGGTAGGTACTTATTTATTCGCTGATCGCAAATAAGTTTGATCTGTTCGTTTTAAGATGATGTTGTATGTACAGAACCGCAATGTAACATCCACCACAAAGTAAGCAATGTTCCAATTTGTGAGTTTGTTGTGCACATAGAGCCAATAATTTGTTAGAGTGGAAATGTCATATACATATAGGTAATTAATACGAAAAAAAATTAAGCAAAGCCGATTCAAGCAGGTCATTAGGTTGATCATCAAGCCATCTACTATTACGATCAATATGGACTGTTAATGTTTAGTCGTTGTATTCAAATTAAATTACTTAAATGGGACGGAGCTCCAAAAAACTGGTTTAATTTTTCATTTTTGGACAGATTAGACGTGAATCTATCACATGAATATATAAAAAAGAAATCCTTACAACTAAGAACTTCTTTTTTATTTATTCATGTGATAGGTAAATTCATGTGTAATCTGTCCAAAAAGTAAAAAACATAACCAGTTTTTTTGGAAACCTTCCTTTTGAATTCGGACGGCAGCATAGTCGTATAGCTTTTATTGCCACTCCATTTGGTTATTTCATCTATAGCTATGCACCTGTTCAGTTACGGCAGCAACTGGCACCAAGTATCAGCAAGTTGGAAGTTGGACTGCTGGCTCCAGGGGGGCTACTCCGAAATTTGGATTTCAAAGTTCGTATTACACCGTCCCTCTCACTATCCTATTAATGATTATAAGTGTGAGCGGAACAGCATGAACTTCGAATTTCTAACTTCAGAGTAGGCCTGTAACTCCCAAGTCAAAGGGCAAACCGATGGCCCGCAAACGCTTGAATATTAGTTTCAGGCCAAACCGTAGTAAATGGAAATAAAGCGATAACTTCTCAAGTGATAGTTTGAATGGTTTGGTATCTCGTTTTTTATCGTCTAGACTAGCAGACACACACTTATTGCCATTATGTACCTAATAACAGAGTATGTTTCGTGTGTTATATTAATGTTTGAGTGTTTTTTGACTATTATAACGAATATGGACCAAATAGGAGACTTTTTGAAAAAAAGGCAGGTTAGGAGTACCCGAAACCGGCGAGCATGTATGAAGAGATTGATAAATGGAATGAAGTGAAAGAGGTATGTCAGTATCGTAGCAAGTGGAACAAAGTAGTCTCTGCCTACCCCTGTGGGAAAGAGGCGTGACTGTACGTATGTATGTAAAACAAATATTTGGTGTAATTTATTAAAGAAAATTTCAGTAGGATGTTGCGTACTACAAATAAAGATTCTCGTATAGTCGATCAAGAAAGTACAGTTGTTATCAGAAACAAAATAATAAGTCTGATTCTCACATCACCACATTGACCAAGGGCCTATACCATGACGTCCTAATTCCGACGCAGTTCAAGTTTTAGCAGTCACTTTTAATATGAATCTGACAGCGAGCGAACCTAAACTGAATCGCATTAAGACGTCATGGTAAGGCCCCTGCAAGTAAAAACAGTCCTTGATATTTTATTTAATTAAGCGTTACTTTGCGGAGGTCCTTTTCATAGTCTGATATTTTAAGCAGCACAAATGACAATAAACTAGAGTGATAAAAATAGTCTACTGTATGTACCTGTATATCTTAGAGATTTTAGACGTATAGGTACATCAATCAATCAAAACTTATTTTGCGAATAGGCCACCAAAGGCTCTTTAACGTGTCTTTTTTTGAAACTACCAGCACATTCCGAAATTGTGATGGTAATCACTGCCCATAGAAGAATGGGCAACAAGAAACTTGGCATAATATTGCAGTCACTTTTCCGGATCTTAAGACTGCACGAAAAACAGCGCTTCACACTTATTATCCGCGTCTATGCACCATCTTGATACCGGACAAAGATCGTAAACTGCATGCTGACATAGACAACTGAAGGAATAGACAAAAGCAAAGTTCACAATACGGTGTTGGCAGCGCTGTGATAATGGCGCCCTGTTAAGCGAGCGTCGTTTCCGCTCGGCCGCGGAAATGGTACCACCCACAGACAACCTTCATTTCCGCGGAGTCCTTTTGCGGCCAACCCTTGGAGACGTGATGTTAATCTATTTGCAGGCCATATTATCTCATCTGCACGGGAAGCGACTACGTCGAGTTGGATTTTGTACTCTTCGGTCTGCGGTAGTTAGAGAGAAATGCAAGCTCTTTTATATTCGTTAAGGCTAAGTGAACCCGATAAAAGCTGGATTAGGTTAATGGGTAAAATGGGGTTGGCAATGTTGGCATTCGATATTTGAAGTTTGTGCTTTGTTTGTTGTACGTTATTATGCATTATGCTTCGTAATAATAGGAAAATTATTGTTCATGTTCGTTTGACTCCCTTTTTCCATATTAAAAAATGACTGGATTAGTCAATCATTAGTCATCATCATCACCATAAGTGCCTGCCCCTACCGGGATTCGAACCCGGAACCTCTAGCTTCATAGCCACTGATGACTAATATGCTATCCGGTCTTTCAGAACTTATAATTTTACCTCCAATTCAAGTTGAATTGCAAAACTCATTTAAATAAACAAATCTGTTGTATTAAATTTGTAACGAATATACGTTTTACTAATTTTACTAGCAAAGCTTCAAATTCTATAATAGAAATACGACAACAGTGCAATGCAAAGTTGTTCAATGTTCCCGTTGCAATTGGCATTCTCTTAAACGTCACCGTCCGTTCTAGTCTCGTCAGGACAAAGTAAGAACACAATAAACCTGCCACTCGTTACAGCGACGAACGAAGGGGGCGCAGACAACAGGATCGCGACTGTCGTTGTCACACATTGTTCGTTGTTCAAATGAACATCGCGAACAACGAACAGCCGCAGAACAACTGCGAACAATCCGCGTCAGCCAGTTTTGTTTGCTCAATTCACCGGTGAAATTTATTACGATGCGAATTAAATAGGCAGCGAATGTGCTGTTGATTTATCCCGTTGGCGCTTTCGGTGACACGTGCGCTTATAAACGGTGGAATTTTAATATGGAACGAATTTTCGAGGAACGAGTCATTTTTGTCAATAACAACTGCTACTTCTGAATTGCATTGCTTAACGAGAACTGGGGGGCTACTATGTACGTCTTAATGCGATTCAGTTTAGGTATGCTCGCTCTCAGATTCATACTAAAAGTGACAGCTGAAACTTGAATTAGGACGTCATAGTAAAGCCCTGTAGCCCTTTTGTATTATTTACGAATTATGTAGGTACACTTATTAGAACTTGCGTCATAAGAACAAGCTGAATCTAACGAGTATACTGGTGTTGTTTGTATGCTTGGTTGATGTTACTTCTCTTTTATAATGGCACTCAAATATTAGCGCGAGTGAAGGGGATGCACTATATTGTTTCTAGCGTATGCGACGAAGATACCAATAGCGCAACGCGAACACGCAACGCCAAGTGGAGTGCCAGTAGATTATAATTTGAAAGAGCGCTCTCAGTTACAACGCTCAACAAGAACGATTTTTACAAGCTTCTATTTTAAACGTCAAAGCGCAAAAAACTTCCCTTCTAAATGTGCCATTACGCCCCCGCAGCATAAACAAACTTCACAAATTACACCTATAATTTCGTAAGCGTTTCTGTTACCCGCCAAAATTGTGTCATAATAATTTAGGGGTCCAAAGTCCGGCTGCCACATTAAAAGTTTGAGTGTTTTCTTTTATAATGAAGGCGGGCAATGCGTCATAATCTCGGCACCAGGTGGGCAGGGTTGCTAAAAGCCGATCCTTGTACTCTCGCGCACGGACCCGACATTTATCATTCAAGTTTACACGTTAACACTGCCATGTGCTTAGAGGTTTTTAGCTTCCTTTTCCATAAAAGTTGACTAGGTACACTTTTTGCAGGGTTCTTGAGGAATAGGTAGTCTAATACTAACTCAAAGGCATAATGGGTTTCCCAAAGCGTTGGTTCTTTACTAAGTATCGTTACGCACCGACTACTATTATTGTTCTCAACTAGAACGCGCAAAACAAAATTGACGTATTCAGTTTATTTATTTGGATAAAATTTGATTTTTCCATGTTGGTCTGGGAGTAAAGAAAAACCACCTATACGCCCACAACCATGCTACACGCGGCCTTTAGGTCTTGTTACCTTAGGCTCTGTCTACCCCGTAAGGGATAAAGACGTGGTTTATGTGTATGTGTGTGTAAATTTGATTTTTCAATTTGCTTTTGTTATTGTTAATTTATGGCTTAGTCTATACTTACTTAATACATTTTATTGATTGCAAATCATTAACTGAAAGCATTCTCAACTTAATAATTACGGGTCCAAAAATGAAGTTTGAACCTAGCTTGGGAAGCAACGTCACACGTTGTAATTTGTAATCTGTTGGTGTGTTATTTAAAACATTTTATTTTATATACCTACTCGGAAGACAAAAGGTGTACTTAGAGGTTCTCCTAAAATAATGAACGCAAAAGCCAAGTTTGCTTTATTCTGTTTAAGATAATTTGTAACGATGCGGCAACGTAATGTACATACTTATACCTATCAAAATACTTAAAAAACATGAAAGTGTAGAATAATTTTGAGAGCAGTATCTACGGAGCGCCTGTTCAAAGGCAGTAAAACCGCGGTACAACCTCTGCCTTTTGGTGGAAAACTCTTTGAAGAAACCAGCAGACCGCATACACAATACTACTTCATTCACATACATAATACCACTCCAGTTTCCGCACAGCATTGTACGTTCGATGTTCCAGATTAATCCAGAATAATACAGAGTACTCCAACAGGTCTAATTAAGCTGGGATTTCATTCAATGGATGAGCACGTAAAAGGTGATTCTCGCCTATTCCCAATTCTGCTTACGGATATCGTTTCTATTATTCGTTTGTTTATTCATACATTGTACAACCAATTTTGTCCATTGTTTGCACAGAGCTTTTACAAGGCCAGCGAGTACTACGTAAATTAACATAAATTCAATCAGTTTTTCTTTTTATCTTTAAAGGCAAAGACAAAGGCATGTGTATGGTTGTGTTTTGGCAGCAATCAATATTTAAAAACACTAGTAACCAATCAAGACCCAGGTCAGGTATAAATGGTAGAGAGAGTGGATAAAACTGAGCTGGGTTTATTTTAAGCAATTTTTTATTTGCCTTTTTGGACTCGCAACTATCGCTTGGCTGTTAAGTTTAAGTTTAATTAAGTTTAAGCTATTTTTAAGTTAATTTTGTATCGTACGTCCGAAATGGATAAACTGTTAATACTGTAATTTTGAAATGTGAATTTGTTTACACAGTCTTGACAACAAATAAATGATTGATTGTTATAAGTTTTTTTCCATAGTTTACATAATCCAACCTTGAACTTTAAATCATTTTACTATGTCTAATACTATTTATATTATTACTATTCTTAACTATTTTCAAGAAAAAGTGTGATACAGACTAAGCAATAGTCAATGATGTTATCAAGGAAGGGTTCGTGATGAATCTTCCGGGTTTATTTATGTTGACCGCAGACCTCCGTAAACGAAGATTATGGCGAACACGTTCAACTCCATTCAAAAAATATATTTCTTCTTAAAAATACAAAGCAAACGTTTCAACGCTTCTGCTTAATTTTACGTTTGAATGGAACTTAAAACATCAAACAACTGCAGAAAACCTTTTCAGCGTCGAAACAATACTCTACCACTTCAATACAGCGGAGCTCTTCACTATCCTCGGAAATAACATTTAAACAACGTCTGTTTAATAAAGCACAAAGAAACAGGTGCCCTGGAATCTTTAGTTGTCGCTACAAGGAAATACCTAGTCGATTTGGTGCAGATGCAACTTTCAACAAAGTTTGAATAATATACTGTACTGGACAAGCTTGAGAGAGCTAGAATATTAAGAACACTAAACTGTTTACCGACTAACGTCTTTCTCACCTGATGGAAACTGCGAATGGAGTCAAAGATGTAAATGTTTGATTCAGTAATAGCCAATTCAATCTGCATGAAGTAATATCAATATGTCACAAAGTTTATCGAGCATTTACTAACATCACTACATAATATAAAACAAACGGGTCTATATTTTGTCCAATAAAGTTGAAGTTCCGAATGTACGGTTTGTCATAATTTTCGTTAGTCATAAAGCATTTTATTTCTGAAACAGTAAATATTTTTTTCAGAATTGAAATTGAACTTACTTAACCTAACCTGGTACTTGCATTCCTGATGGCTTTTCCAAATTTTCTGAAAAATGCACGGTTTCATTGTTATTGACCAAAAAAATTATGACTAACGATTAACGGCTTCAGTATGTTGTTGGGGCTGCCCCGATTCTGCAGCGCATCGGGCATGTTTGCACTGGCTGGCTCCGACGATTTCTACGCCATTATGAGAAAAAGAGCCGTCTCGTTGCTCTGCAGGGCACGGGCCAGCCCCAACCTCATCCTTAGCACTGTGACGGCTAGGTACGACTCCCCTATTATGCGGCAGTATGAGCGTCTTATGGCTGCTACGCATTGAAATATTTGTTATGTTTTACTAACGTAGTTAAAGTCTTATATATATCTCGTCTTATTTATATGTGTCTCGTCGTCTTATATGTCGTAGTTATTGTCTTAGTTATTTTTTTAATGTGTATGTGCTTACTAACATAATAATAAGACATTGTAACTAACAAACTATGGATTTTTTATCTGCAATAAATGATTATTATTATTATTATTATTATATATTGTTACTAATAAATCTGGACCATTAATGAAAGTAGTCTGAAATAAAATTAATTTGAATTTGAATTTGAATTTTGAATTTGAATTAATATGGTCAAAGAAAATTATGGGACTAAAAGAGACATGAAAACAAACTCCTCTGTCGCGTTGGTCGGCCCGTGCTGTAGGCTTATTGTCTAACTCGCTCGCAATCGTCATCGTGTTCACTTTGACAGTTCTTGTATGAATGTGACAGCTAGCTGATTCCGATGCCAATTGTCAGCCCATACATGAACTGTCAAAATGAACACGATGGCGATTGTGAGCGAGTTAGACAATAAGCCTACTGGTCTGGGAGCAGAGAAAATCAAACATAAAATGTACCATCTGCTTCTCTTCCGGCGCACATGGTAAAACCCATCGAGGGAAAGGGCGAATATCTCAGGAATCACGTTATAGGCGGCTAGCAACCCATCACTATTTTGATTCCTCTTTCCACCTGTACGCTACGCCCACAATCATGTTAAACGTGGCTTCTTGGTCTTGTTACCTTTGGCCCTGTCTATCCCGTAAGGGATAAAGACGTGATTTATGTACTTGTTAAGTAAGCTTAATATCGTCGCTTCGGAGGTAAAGATACTAAAGCGACATTTGACCAACTTTACAGGAGAGCGATTTAAAGTTTTTTTTTAACGAAAAAAATTCATAACTCGTTTCCTTGTGAACACATTCTAGAATTTCTAAGACTGTATGAAAGCTAATTTAGCATACTATGAACTGAAGTCTATAATTTTGACCTAAGTACAATAGTTCAGGAGATAGGTGGCGCTTTAGTCATTCGTCTTCAACTTTTTGAGACAACACAATACGGTAAAAGGACTAAACGTAAGAAGTGGTTTAATATGTCATAATTTCAGATGACTAACGGGATATTTATCTTAGTTTTTATATCTTCAATTTACTTAATGGCGCTAGTCAATTTCTTATCAAACTGTGTTTAATGCTTATTCACCAAAAATCAAACTATTTTACAATTGCATAATGCTTAAGCACTGATTAAATGATAATCATACAACATTACAAATACTTAGTAGACTTGCAAGTTGAATGTTTTGAAATACAATATACTAATGCCAAAAAACTAGTGCCAAATAGCCTTGGGGACAAGGCGATCCCAGTCAAAGGTTTGCCTTATCCTGGCATGCGGGGCTCTGCCAGGACAGACATCCATTCCCTGGCTGCTCGTGGGAACGAAATGGTTCAATTTATAAATAAAATTGATGTCCAGGATGGCGGCGACGAGGTTCGCAACCCATCACGTCCCGTTCACTACGGGGGCGAGAAGTGGGCTAGGGAGAGCCGCTTCGCTACTTTGAATGTTAGAGGAGGAATGCAGGATAAAATAGACGAAGTGTGTCAGATGATGGATCATATTGATGTTTTGTGTGTGAATGAGACCAAGCGGAAAGGATGTGACACCATCGAACATGAACCCTACAGGCCATATTGGTCCGGTGCCAATCGTGGCTGTCAGGGAGTTGATGTCATACTTTCCGCAAGAGTGGCTGAGTAAGTGATTGAGTTTAAGTGTGTGAGTCCCAGGCTTGTCTGGGTGAGGCTGAAAGTTGGACTCACTCGTATCTTCATTCTCGGTGTATACATATGCACCGACGGATGTCGGAGCGAGTGGGTCTATAAAAGACAAAACTGAAAGAGACAAGTTTTGGGATGGTGTGAGAGAAATTTTGAGTACCTAAATGCAAGGAGAACGAGGGGATTATCATGCTACGTGATTTTAATGGATGGGTAGGTAAAAAGCGTGACGGGTATGAAAGAGTGCTTGGTGAGTTTGGTGATGAACGAGTGAATGAAAACGGGAAAAGTATACTTGAAGTGTGTTTGGAGTGGAATCTTTGTGTGACAAACACAATGTTTGCACATAAAAAGATCCATATGTACATAAGAGAAAATGGAAGTGCGAAGAGTATGATTGATTTCGTGATCGTAGATGAAAGATTGAGAATGAAAGTCAGGGACACTCGCGCATACCGCGGAGTCGGCATCCATACAGACCGTCACCTGGTGATATGCCGAATTAGTGGTCTGTTCAAACGATGGCTGCACCGGGTCAAAGAACCCACTAAGTGTCCTAGAGCGAATAAAAGTAGAGAATCTGCAAGACGAAAATGTAAGAGAAAAGTAAAAGGATGAATTAAAGGATCGATTTCGGGATGTAGATGAGGTATGTGAGATAGAAAAGATGTGGACGGCATTTAAGGAAGGAGTTGTGAATGTAGCTACTAAAGTGTGCGGGGTGTGCAAAAGGTGAAAAGGGAGAAAGAAGAGGAACGTATAGATGGATGCTGAAATACAACAGGTGATTTTAGAAAAGAAGAAGGCATGGTTGGATTGGTTAGCGAAAAAGGCTAATCGAAGAATGCAAAAGGTGACGGATGAAGAAGTATGTAAAGCAAAAAATCAATACAAAAGAGTGAAAGGATTAGTAAAGACGACGAAGAAGAGGAAAGAACATAAAGATAGTTTTGATAGGAGGCTTGCTGATGACTTCCGGGCAAATATTAAGAAGTCTATAAAGACAGCCTGTGGCAAAAACACAGCCTCGAAGCTGAGTGAAATCAGAAGCCAGGATGTGAGTGTTATAAAAGGAGAAGTGTGTGCTAAAAAGATGGAAATATTTTGAAAGTTTGTTTGAAAGAGCAGAAGAATCAGTCCAAGTACCAGCTCATGCTGGAGAGATGAAAGAAAGAAGTCAGGAAAATGATATAGGTATGGATGAAATTGTGAACGCTATGAAAAGAATGAAGTTAGGAAAGTCTGCGGGATATGATAGGGTGTCGGTCGAAATGCTGAGAGCCGGTGAAGGCGTGGTATTTACTAGTTAGTCAGTTATGCCACCTTCTCAACTTGTATTGGACGAACTGTCGGGTACCGGAGGGTTGGTGTAAGGACGTGATTGTGCCGCTGTACAAGGGAAAAGGGGTCACAACTAGACTGCAAAAATTACCGCGGAATAAGCCTTCTCAGCGTCGTCGGCAAACTGTATGCGAAGATACTAATTGAAAGACTTATGAAAGAGACCGATAAGAAAATATGGGATGTACAAACGGGTTTTAGAAGGCGAATGGGATGCACGGATCAAGACTTTTTCTTGCGGCGTATACTATTATTTATTCTGTGATATAACCGAAAAGTATATGGCTAAATACCACAAAATATACAGCTTATTCGTTGACTTAGAGAAGGCGTATGACAGGGTGATGAGGAATGAGTCAGCGTTATCCATGTATGGGGTGAATAGTAATCTGATACGAGCACTAAAATCTCTCTATGAGGATTCTAGTGCTTGTGTGAGGATAAACGGGCGGACACTGAATGGTTTAGCATCGAAAAAGGTGTTAGACAAGGATGTGTTGCGTCATTGTGGCTGTTCAACCTATTCATGGATACGTGCCTGAATGATTTGAAAGAGAATGACTGTGGATCAAGAATGAGTGAATTAACCATCCAAGTGTTGTTGGCATCGTCGGAGGAGCACTTTATGTGGGGCATTTTATGTGGACATTTTATGGGAACATTTTATGTGGGGCATTGGAAAGGAAAGCTATGAAAGTTAAAGTAAGCAAGACGAAAATTATGGTGTTCGAAAAAGACGATGGTATGATAGAATGTGAGATCATGATTGCGGGTGAGAAAGTAGAACAGATAAAAGAGTTTGTATATTTGGGCTCGGCGTTTACGAAAGATGGAAAGTGTGAAAGTGATATTGAAAGAAGAGTGAATGCAGGAAACATGGTCAAGGCGCGTCTGGCTGTTCACAGAGGGGTGGTCGTCCCAACACTAATGTACGGCAGCGATAGTTGGGTATGGCAAAAGAAGCGTAAAAGGAAAAAGTGTCTTCTTTCTTTCTTTAAAGTAGAATAATGCAGCAGAAATGACAGCGTTAAGAAGTATATGGAAGGGGTGACACTGAAAGACAGAATAACGAATAGTATGATAAGGGAATGTGCTGGTGTGAAAGAAGATATAGTGTCTAGGATAGAAAGAAGTATGCTGAGGTAGTTGGTTTAGTCACATAGAGAGGGGATGAAAGTAGACTAACTAAACAGATCTATATGGGGACTGTGAATGGTTGCGTTGGGAGGGGAAGGGCTAGACGGACGTTGCTGGACCAAACAGGAGACGTTTTGAAAAAATGTCAGGTCAAGAGTTCTCGGAACCGACGAGCATATATGAAGAGATTGATGAATGTAGATGAAGCGAAAGAGGTATGTCAAAATCGTAGCAAGTGGAACAAAGTAGTCTCTGCCTACCCCATATCAGATCCTATTTCCGATCCATATAATTCTCACCATATAGTAATCACGATCACTTAGGTATTTCACGTTTTGTCGCCAACATGCTCTATTATTTTATTGATATTAACAAAAGACGCGCGCGCAGCAACACGTTCAGTGGTTGGAACGGAACGGACTGACAGTAAGCGAGCGCGAGCGCGCACCACTCGCAACAATGCGAGGGGGAGGGGGACAGGAAAAGTGATAAAAAGCTCGCCGCAGTCGCGCATAGTATCCTTGGTAAAGTGATTGTAACTTAAATTCCTACGATTTAAGTCTAGATTGCTTTGGCATAATATCTACAATTTGTATGAAAATATCATTGTAATACGTTGAAAATACGTTGTAATAACGCTAATACACCACAAATTATGTTAACTGTTTTGTACTAAATACTCAAACGACTTAAATATATTCTTATCAGTTTAACCATAATACTAAAAGCATCCAAAACTTCAAAATATAACGGAACAATTAACTAAAGCGACGAAAAATCAAATTTCTTAATATGCACAGAGTACTAAAACGCCAAATGTATTTAACGGTGAAAAATTGCAAATGACTTAACAATATACATGGTATAGAAACTAAAACAGGTAAAAGCACTAAAGAGAAAACACTCAATTTAAGCGTCGTATTAGTAATTAGTGTCCCAAATTTCACTGATTTTTCAGGGACTAAAGCGCCAAAAAAGTCCTCCGATCGTCCTGAAACCCAGATAGATCGACGCAGAAAAATTTGCTGATTCCGATGGTATATATAACTCAATTTGGCCCAAAGTGTCGCTTTAGTATCTTTACCTCCGAAGCGACGATATATATTATAAAACCTATGCTCGAACCTTGAATATAACATAATATACTAAAAGTAGGTAT
Source organism: Pandemis heparana (assembly GCA_963854515.1). NCBI lineage: Eukaryota > Metazoa > Arthropoda > Insecta > Lepidoptera > Tortricidae > Pandemis > Pandemis heparana. Next base: position 10,930,303 of record OY978013.1, on the reverse strand, counting down.
GTAACTAAATCTAAAAATGCGTGAATCGCTCTAAACAGTACTCGTATGGCTCAAACTTTTCAAAATCCCTAGTCTGTACTAATACGGCGCACGAGCGGCCTGCCTCTAGCACTGAAAGAGTTATTCCGGGTCTCTATAGGGCCACACAAAGAGGCTTTTATCGCGCTTGGAAGTGCCGGGCGCCGCAAACAAATCCGACACGCGATGAATACCGCTAAGTAGGTTTACAAAGATGAATCTACTACTTTTAGAGGTTGGAGTTAGAACTAGAAAGCTTTGATGGTATATTTTACTCTAAACATTGGTTAAATTGGAATTGCAAGGTTATATGTGCATGTGGAAAAGATTTTAAAACCAAATGTATTATAATCTATTTTTCATATGTGTACCCGTTTGTATTTTAGACTTTATGAATTAATTAGCTGTTGACCGCAACTTCGTCTGCAAAGAATTCGTTTATCGCTATCCCGCGGGAATTTTCCGGGATAAAAAGTAGCCAAGAGTACCCGAAACCGACGAGCATGTATGAAGAGATGGATGAATGTGGATGAAGCGAAAGAGGTATGTCAGGATCGTAGCAAGTGGAACAAAGTAGTCTCTGCCTACCCCTGTGGGAAAGAGGCGTGACGATATGTATGTATGTATGTAAAAAGTAGCCTATGTGCTATTCCAGATTTTTCTCTATCTATGTGCCGAATTTTATCCAGATTCGTTGGGCCTTTCTGGCGTAATTGAGTAACAAACAAACATCCATCCATCCTTCCATACTTTCGCAATATAATATTAGTTAGATATTGCGTTTGTGCCCGAGTAAATAATGAAACATTTAACCCTTCTCTTGAATAATCCGTTGCGTAGTTCAAAATATATAACCGATGGTGGGAAGCGACTATGTTTACTACGTAAAAATTGTACGTTGTACTGTACATACGTACACACACACATGTGTATTGTACTGTTATATCGAACACAAAAGCCTAAAATCTAAAAAGGATTTTTCTATTGCCCCTAAGGCGCACCGATATCAGCATCTGGAATACTCCATATTCTTCATAAGTATCTCGGGTGTGTAACAATTTTTTATCAGGCCAACAAAAGTGCTGTCGGCCCGCATATGATCCGGAATTTTCTATTGTTAGTGGTTTATCCGTAGACAAATAATGCGCACGATGTGCCTTTTCTTTTGAAGTTTGGAAGGTACTTTAGAATGCACTTCCATTGAAGCGGAGACTTGCAGAGGAGGAATACACGCCTGTCCCACTCCACTAGTAATGTAGTTAGTATCTTCGATTATTTACTCTCTAGATACCAAACTGCTCACAATATTATTAATAAATAAGACATATTTTTACATCATCGCTTTTTACATCATGCGATGCTGTGTTCCGGCGTCCATTAAAAATGACAGCAGAAACCTGAACTGAATCAGAATTGAATCTCATGACGTCATGGTTAGGCCCTGAACGCTAAAAACATATATACATTGCCATGCCATAACCGAAGCACCTAACTGTAGCGAAGCCCTTATCTTTCCTTTGCCGTATCGAGCTGCAAGTGGCGACTAAACAAGATACGATAAGCCTATCTTGCGGTTGAACACGTGACAACGTGTCTGGAAAATGAAGCCGTAAGACGTGTGAGAAGCGGCGGCAAATGGCTTGGCAAGCAACCGAGACGCTTGAGCTTCGATGCCTTCTATACAGGTATTGATATTTTACGAACTAAGGGCCCTAACTCACTGGGACGCCATAGCGACGTTGCCAGCTATCATTTTCATACACACTGAAAAAATATTTAACCAAACTACTTTGGCTATTTCATCAATAATTCGGTAAGGCGTTATTACAGTCAATTTGATTTAACAAACAGGTTTACCTATAAAAAACAAAACATAACCAAAGATTTTGGTAAGATATTGCCTTAGTTATGTAGTCACTTTTTTGAAGTTACAGGCTGACGTAAGTTCGGTTTCATTTATCAAATTAATTTTTTCAGTGCTGACAAATGTGTTAGCTTTCGTAGATGTTAAATATAAAATGGATACGGTAGCTGGTGACGTCGCCAACTCGTCATTGAGTCAGTGGGTTATGTTATGGCAGGTTTTCGAAATAGCAAAAAGATGTGTACTGTGGGTCAGAGACTTTCCCTAAGAGCCCTGCGTCACCGGGACGGCATGGCGATGTCGCCAGCTACCGTAGCCAAATAATTCATCACACAAAATCAATCACCTTTGTGACCCTAAGAGCTCTGCCTCACCGAGACGCCATGGCGACGTCGCCAGCTACCGTAGCCAAATAATTCATCACACAAAATCAATCACCTTTGTGACCCTAAGAGCTCTGCCTCACCGAGACGCCATGGCGACGTCGCCAGCTACCGTAGCCAAATAATTCATCACACAAAATCAATCACCTTTGTGACTTTAAGAGCTCTGCTTCACCAAGATGCCATGGCGACGTCGCCAGCTACCTTAGCCAAATAATTCATCACACAAAACCGATCACCATTGTGACCCTAAGAGCTCTGCCTCACCAAGATGCCATGGCGACGTCGCCAGCTACCGTAGCCAAATAATTCATCACACAAAATCAATCACCTTTGTGACCCTAAGAGCTCTGCCTCACCAAGATGCCATGGCGACGTCGCCAGCTACCGTAGCCAAATAATTCATCACACAAAACCGATCACCATTGTGACCCTAAGAGCTCTGCTTCACCAAGATGCCATGGCGACGTCGCCAGCTACCTTAGCCAAATAATTCATCACACAAAACCGATCACCATTGTGACCCTAAGAGCTCTGCCTCACCAAGATGCCATGGCGACGTCGTCAGCTACCTTAGCCAAATAATTCATCACACAAAACCGATCACCATTGTGACCCTAAGAGCTCTGCTTCACCAAGATGCCATGGCGACGTCGCCAGCTACCTTAGCCAAATAATTCATCACACAAAACCGATCACCATTGTGACCCTAAGAGCTCTGCCTCACCAAGATGTCATGGCGACGTCGCCAGCTACCTTAGCCAAATAATTCATCACACAAAACCGATCACCATTGTGACCCTAAGAGCTCTGCCTCACCAAGATGTCATGGCGACGTCGCCAGCTACCTTAGCCAAATAATTCATCACACAAAACCGATCACCATTGTGACCCTAAGAGCTCTGCCTCACCGAGACGCCATTACGACTTCACCTCTCGTAGCCAAACAATGCATAATAGAAATGTAAACGGCCATCACTCACTTGGCGTGGCGACGCTTTGGCAACTTCTTATTTGTAATGGATGCGTAGTTGGCGACGTCGCTCTGGGGTCCTAATGAGGCAGGGCTCCTAGAATCTCCATGATGATGGGTTTTGTGCTAGGTACCCGCAACCAATGCCTTCCCACAATCCTTACCAGAGAGGGCTGCTTTGCAACCAATGTATAAATTCCATTTATTCACAATCCCGTTATAATTTCCAAAAACTCCTTAGCATATCTCTAAGTATCAACTTAAGAAAAACGTCATGCAATTTTCAAGTCTGTAGCTTTAGTAGTTGTGGTTGTGCCTTGTCAGTCTGTCAGTCATTAACTCTTTGATAAGTAGGTATAGATAGCTTAATGCTTGAATATTGTGACCTCGTAAAGGGGTATCGACTTTACTCGATCTTTGTGTCAACATTAGCACTAATGAGAAGGTTATGTCTTGCGCAACTTTAATGCTTCGAACTTTAACTGTTATTACCCTCCGTTGTGTTGAAATGATGGAGATTTATATAAAGCAGCGAGCTTTGTGGCATTTCAATGATGAACACTATATATTATTGTATATTGAGATTGAGATAGAATGATTTATTTTTTGAAGAATTCTCTATGTCTTAGTCAAAATAAGAATAGAAATTGCTACTATTGTTTGTATTTCAAGACAGATGATACCACATAGGGTTTTGTAGGTTGGAGTGAATAGATTACTGAACCAGTCAGTTACACTTTTGGATTCATTAATCAGATTTCATAAGACATGACAATGGTTAATTACTGCCCGGTTAACTATGAAAAAAGTTTCTATGTTATTTTGAATAGAGTCGTTTTACTATGAAATTTCGTAACCTGTGAGATGATTGCTTTCTCGCTAGAAAAAGCTGTTGTGTTTCTTTATACAATAAAGCATTTACTTACTTACTTGCAATTGGTTAGGTTAAAATAAAACCATAAAATAAAACCCGTCACTGGCGCTACGCCGTAGTCGTTATCTACGCCGTAGCTGCTATCTACGCCGCGTAGCACATAGCACGTAACGTGTTTAGACCTGCTTGCTGTTAAGCAAGAGATAAGCGAAAATACCAAAATTCACGACAAAGATAGTCTAACGAGTATAATTTTGGCCCCTTTTCTGGGAATATTTTAGCTATATTTATTTAATAAGCTACGCTTATCTTGGATGTATTATACTAACGCGGAAATTACACGTAGAAATTTACATGTTTTTGGAGCGAACCGTGGAAACAAATTTCTTCTCTTCTTCTACGAGTATCAAGATGATTATTAAAAAGTATTAGGCGTGTATTGTTTATTGTATCCTGAAGTATTCTGGGTTAATTTTGATACAAACATAGTGTATTACGTACGTAGCTCGTCCAACGAAGCCTAAAAACAGAGTCTCGGGGGAAAAAACTCGTGTATAAGCGAATTTCGGCATAGTTGTAGAGAATGGTGTTTTAAACCACATACTAAAAGTACTGATGGGTAGGGGTGGAGCTAACGGTTTTCCGAAGGTCCCTTTTTTAGTTTTTCATTAATAACTCGTAAACGGTGGCCCATAGCAAAAAATAATCTGAGACGTAATTAATTTACATAAAATGCTCTACAAAAAAGATTCTGTACATGTTTTCTCTAGGATCAATATTTCATGAGATATGGACGGAAGAAGATGGACATAAAAAAAATAAACATTCCTTTATGTCTATGATGAATTAGGCTAAGTAACATCAAGTATTCCATTCTGACCTGGGAGCATAGAAATAACATAGAATGTACCAGTTGCTTCTCTGTCAGCGAAGATGGTAAAAGCCCATCGAGGGAACCAGCGAAAATGTTATAATTCATGTTATAAGCGATGCTGCTAGCAACCCATTACTATTTTGATTCCCCTTTCCACCTATACGCCCGCAATTATGCTAAACGTGGCCTTTAGGCCTTATTACCATAGGCTCTGTCTACCCCGTGAGGGATAAAGACGTGATTTGTGTATGTATGTATGTAAGTATTAAAGCTAGCTAGAGAGGGATGGGTATAAAGGCAACAGAAATTATAAAAATAATGCACTCAGCAAAAACCACGCAGACACGTGCTCGCTGAAATGAGACCACACAGTGTACCCATGTTACTTTAGGGTACCTCGAAAATAACTGCATGAAAATTTAAAGAATCTCTTAGAAACAACTGTTTTTTACTTTACGTAGCGATACGCCTTTTCAAAGTAATTTGTAACGGAATTATGATTTGTGAACTAGTTGCGATAGATGGCACCACACGCCGCTAATGGAGTAAACAAGCGACCGAGTTTTTCGGAGGTTTGATCGGGGATCCCGGTGGTCTAATTAGGAAGACGCTTGGTGCGTACAGCCTTGAAACGCAGGTTCAAATCCCGTCCCTCGAAGCACTTTTTTGTTTATTTAAAAGAAAAAAAATAAAGGTAAATGACCATATTTTGTTCATTGTTTGTACAGTCCGTGAGCTTTTACAAAGCCATTCGTTTGTCTGGCTCTCTCACTCACTCTTATGGATTTATGGATTTGATACTTGAATCGGCCGACGGTACCCGAAACCCGAATGACATCCAAAGAGCTCTGGACAGGGGGGTTGCCATGACGTCTTAATGCGACTCGATTCCTATACAGCTTAGGTTCGCCCGCTGTCAGATCCATACTAAAAGTAGTGTCCGACCGAAGTTTCGGTTTCGGCCAGAGTCCGGCCGAAACCTTCGGCCGGGCCGAAATTACTTCGCGGCCTCTCGCGGCTCTCGCATCGGGAGCGCTCGGCTTAATTCGGGCACGCTCGGCCGGGTAGGTATAGGTAATGCACAGGCGGCCGGCCCAGCTGAGACCAGCGTCAGTAGTATGCATGCAGTTTTTTTTTATTTTGTTTAACAAAAAAAGTAACTGTTCTCATATAAGAAATCATTGCAATAACCTTTTCCTTACAATTTGTACAGTAATTTTGAATATTTTGTTTGATATGATACGTCTTCAAAAATTTCGGTTTCGGTTTCGGCCGAAATCAGAAAAAAACGAATATTCGGTTTCGGTTTCGGTTTCGACTAAAAATCGTGTTTCGGTCGTACACTAACTAAAAGTCACAGCTAAAATCTGAACTGCGTCGGAATTGAATCACTTAAGACTATTAAGAACACCAACAAATGGAAATGACTATTTACACAGGGAAAGAGAAAACTAGGAGACCAGCGTGTGGTAAAGAAAGACAGACATTCCGACAGGCGTATTCGACAGTTCTTTTTTTAACAGCACATGCGCACACTACAAAATAGTTTCCTACAATAAAGTCTAGCTAATAAAATAGCAAGTAGCTAATATGTACAGTCGCCACATCAGCCCCCCCGGAGACCTTTAGGGTCGATAAAAATCCGGAAAAATAACCTGGCGTCCAGAACGAGTAGTCTTAGATGGTAGAGGAGTTGATACAACCACAGGTGCTCTCGCAGGAACAGTGGTAGATGACGTAGTAGTGGTACCTGGTTCATCTGTTAAGATGTAAGCAGGTTTCAACCTATCGATCGAAACATTAGTTATTCGACCTGCTACGTCTATGGCGAAAAACTTGTCATTTCTACTAACAACCCTGTAGGGACCTGCATAAGGTGGCTGTAGTGATCGTCAGCGCAGCCTTCACATCTATATCATCGTGACGTCATCATCACTTCCACTTTATGGGGGTGCTACTAACGCTACAAGACGACATGTTAAGACCCCTACAAACTTGTAATACTGAAAGGCTTACAGATGCGTTCTAAGCCCTAAGAGCTAAGATAAATGCCTCTTGTGTCAGTAATATCTCCGAGTATCTGACCCTCTATGCGGGAACACGACCATGTAAAGCACTAGCAGATTAACGGCTGGATTATCTAGTTAAATGGTGGTGCAATTCCATGGAGGAATCAGCCAATACTATTTCTTTTATCCCATACATTTTATTGTTTTCTTTTTGTTTTATTCACTCCGCGGAGCAATGATAAAACATTTACCTCAATGTCTGATTCGTATAGGATAATGAAAACAAAATATTTACCTTGCTACTCCGCTACTTCGTTGATTAAACCAGATATTCTGAACAGCTTAACGGTGCTGTTTCATTAATTTGTTATATAATCGTGCCTGTACGGCTACGCATGCCGATTTTAAATATTTTATTGAATCAGGCGTTACTTGCGGAGGTCCATTTATTTACCTTGCTACTCCGCTACTTCTGTTGTATAGGATACTTAGTTGGCGACTATATTGTTGGGCAGTACTATAGAGAGATAGATAGAGATAGAGATAATTTATTTGCATAAACATGAGTTAATATTTACATTGCAAAGTTGTTCTAGTCACAAAATATATAATAATATATATGTATATTGAACACAAAATATTTACCTTGCTACTCCGCTACTTACGTGCAAGATAACCAAGCCTGTGCGAAATATATACGTTTTGCATGCAAGCCCTCACACCACTACTGCCACACAAAACGCACACAAATCCCACAAACTTAATTAATCCTATCACCACACAAACACTATACACACACACATACACACATTATACACTATGTAGCGGAGTAGCAAGGTAAATATTTTGTGTTCATTGAAATGGACCTCCGCAAAGTAACGCCTGATTCAATAAAATATATGTATATTGTAAATTATTTTATTAATTATTGATTGAACTATTGTATTTCGATAATATTTATGCTATAGAAAAAAAAAACAAATTGTGTGACGTTGGACGACGAGGACTCCTACCTTGAAGGTACTTTATGTAACGGTACTCAATCTTTTGCAAGAACCCCAGTTAACTTCGTGACTTGTTCTTGGCCGATTTTTTATTGTTTATGCGCTCTCTCGCAGGCCATTACAGCACTTTGCGTGTGAATTATTTGGCAACACTCTGCGGCCCATTAGACGATTTATAGACTCGCTAGCGCCTTAGCTAGGTCTGCTAGCTATAATGCTCGGCGTAGGTAATAAAATAAGTTTTAGTACCAGTGCTGTTCCTCTGTTTGATATAGGTTAGTTAGTTTTGTTACATAGACAATAGTTATTTGTTATACAAGGGGGGAAAGTTGTATTTTACCTGCGAGTGTTCATTTGAAACACGAGCTATCGAAAGGATTCTATGATATGATGAAATAGAATCCTGAGCGTAGCGAGTGCTTCAACACACGAGACGTAAAATAACTTTTCACCCGTGTACAACACAAAACTTTTCACCTCACTACAGCGAGGAAAATAAGAAAAAGGGTTTGCACTATCAATTATTATTTATTTACCTCTTTGTCAATACAATAATTTTGAAGTATAGAAATATTGGTAAAATCAAAAATAATGCAAAATAGCCTAAGCATGACAAGTCTTTATGGAACTACTCCCCTTTTGACTTAAGTTTTTTTTAATTATTTCGGATGCTTTTTGTTCGCACATCGACTTACTTGGACTACATTTTATCCGTTTTTACAACAAGAATGAAGGTTAATGCTGAATGCTGATATTTATGAATTAAAATAAAGTTGTAAGACTGTATTTAGAGTTTTTTACTCGATGCAATTCATTAATTGTGATGTTAAAAATTCAGCACGTTTAACGTAGCCTTTATTGGCCTTTTTAAAACTACCAATACTAAAAATAATGATAACGAAGACTTGGCTGTATGGTTCTATACCTTTGCCTTTTCCCTAGAGGAAAGAATTGAAAAAACAACATTTAGCCGCCTTTAAATGTCAAAACTCTTTCTTCACATGTGGATAAAAAGCGATTTTCTCAATAGATGTCAAACAAACAAAAGAAAGTTTACGTGATTTTCAATCGGCACCCATAAGAATACACAAATTAAAGTTGTTTTAACTGAACATACGTTTTTTGTTTTTGTCTGTCACTTTAACATTTTCTTTTTTCAGCCACAGACAAATACATTATTATGTATTATGTATACATACATAAATCACGTCTTTATCCCATACGGGGTAGATAGAACAGAACTTTTAGCAATGTAAAATTATCACTAGCATTAGTTATGGCTGGTTGTAATATTTACAACTAGCGACCCGCCCCGGCTTAGCACGGTATATTATGCATGTATTATACATATAAACCTTCCTCTTGATTCACTCTATCTATTAAAAAAAACCGCATCAAAATCCGTTGCGTAGTTTTAAAGATTTAAGCATACATATGGACATAGGGACAGGGACAGAGAAAGCGACTTTGTTTTATACTATGTAGTGATGATGAAGTGATTAGCTTATGTTCTTCTTCCATTTACCAGTATAAAATCTACCAAAAGAGACGCACTATTGTATATCACGGACCTTCAATAAACATTCATGCAACAGAACAAAAACGCGAACACTAGGTATACATAATAGCTAACGGGGCATAACCGACCACAATATCTAAACATCTGTTTCCGAAGCAGTTCTGTCTAACGGTAGCTACGTGTATTTTGGTCGAGTATGATAGATACAGGATTAAGGCTGGCTTGTGACATCACGGGCGATCAACCTGCATTGTCACGTGACCGAACCTCCGCGATATTGCAGCGGAAACACTGCACTGCACATAGGAATGAATATTAACAGAGAATTATGCGGTGTTCAGCTATAATTCATTAGTCCTGCCCTAACGGCCGTGCTGAAATGCATCGTTAGGAATTCCTAATCTACGGCATCGCTTTGCTGTTTCGGCTAACGTGCGATAATTATTCTACGTTGTTTGTCGATTTCTGTATTCAAGGAGCACGGAGCTTTGTAAAATTCAATAAATATAGTGACTATACATATGATTATGTGACTTTTAGAAATTTAACGGTGTTATTACAAAAAAGTTAAACAGACGTTCAACGCGTGTCTAAAAATTAATTCATTGATATAAGGTTGATTTTGCAATAGATTTTTTAGACACGTGTTTAACTTTTCTGTAATAACACAGTAACTGTTTAACAACTCCCATTGAGCTTTTTGCTAGCTTCAATAGAGCAAGGCGCCAAAAGGACGTCTTGTAAAATGCATGTGCATACAATAACAAACATAACCATAGAGTTCGTCAATAAAGAGTAAAATATTGATGAAAGATAAAGTAAAATTTAAGATAGAAAATTGTTGCCGTGTTCATTTTACATCATTTTACAAGAATAGCGTGACAGGTTATAGAGAAAGTGGTGCCCATTTCTTTTCTATTTGTTCCAGGACTAACAATAAGTTATATCTATAAATTTCATATCAACAATTACTAGGTATTGGCATAGTTATACTCTTTTTTTTCAGCCCTTGTTATCATTTACATTTTCAACATCGTTAAAGTCACGCTAATCGCTACTCCTGCCGGAGTTCCCTACCATACCCATCACCGGGATTACTTATTCGTAGTTAGTATGTCCGGTTAGATACAACAGTACTAGTTCTGCGTACCGGTACCGTGGAGTCGCCATAATCCGTTTTCCATTATCGCGCCGTGACCCGCGCAAACCTGATTCGTGATGGACGCCCGTTGTGAATATCCTTTCAATTCGGCAAATAGGCAATTAGTTTGCAAATCTTCTGTCTAAGCTGCGCTGTGCTTGATTGGTTGCGTGCAACATAGTTGCTCGTTTATTGCCTGAAATTATAGGAGTGAAGTTCATAAATGGACAAAGGCTGATTATTAATGGAGGCTGTACTTTTTCTAATAGGTACCTTTATGTTTAAATATTTATTACCATTTTTAACCGATTTCAAAAAAGGAGGTTCTTAATTCAGTTGTATTTTTTAGAATTTGGGTTCATTTTTATTTACAAGTGCATTAGTTGTGAATAAAAGAAAAGGACTACGAACTAGTCCGAAACACATGTCGAGCATCAGTCGACTTTTATACGTGAGTTATCCGTTTGTGTAACCATAATTCAGATGTTAATAAAATCATCCTAACGAATAAAATAAACAAAAGGAAATCATAAAAGCATAGCCAAATTAAAAAAAAATACAAAATGGGTTCAATTTTGAAAGGAAACAGGGGACTACGAAATAAATGACTGGTCATCAGTTTTCTAGTAGATACGAATACTTTAAGTCCGGACTGCACTTGTATGTTTCAAAAATGTCATGATCCAATTTTTGTCTTACATTTAGTGCTACATTCAAATGTGTGGAAGGTAAGGTACGTCGTTGATATCACGGGTATCCAATCGTGCGCGATGGAGGTTTGGGAGAATTATCATACGTGACTTCGTTACGGGTCCCTACAGACTCATCCTCGCTCAGCGTGATTATACCGCCGACTTTAATGGTGCGGTATGACATGCCATTTGTAGTTCTAACTATGTCATTTACAAATGCTGTAAAATGTGTACCTACTTGTAACTTACAAATACGTTCTAACCGCGCTCTTACACTAACTTTAAGTTTCATACATACATAAATCACGTCTTTATCCCTTACGGGGTAGACAGGGCCTAAGGCAAACCTTGAGCCCACGTATGCATAAGTGTGGGCGTAAGTATAGGTGGAAAGGGGATTCAAAATAGTGATGGGTTGCTAGCCGCATCGCCTATGATGGTACATTCTATGTTTTTTCTTTGCTCTCAGACCAGCATCGAAGGAGAAGCATGGAGTTCATCAGTTTTATGACATCAACACACGTATGTATGGAAAACTCTTTATTGTACATAAAACCCATGAAAAAGATGAATACAGGAAAACACAAATGCACAAAGGCGAACACCAGGTACCACACACACACACACACACACACACACACACACACACACACATATGGCACCAGGTGAGGCTTGGTTCGTACTTTAGTGTAAGGTATTTTCATTCTTACCTGTCCTATTTGGTAAACAAAATTCTAACCTCAAAACGTCTCATTTTTGTTATTTTTTAACTATTTCATCTTAAATAAAGGAACTGGAGATAAAATATCAGCAAAATTATGTACAAAATATTGCCTCCGGTTTATTTGATAACATAATACACCTTATTATTTACAAAAAATTGCACATTGAGGTTAGAATTTTGTTTACCAAATAGGACAGGTAAAAATGAAAATACCTTAGAAATAGTGTACCTAATTCTCACCATTATTTTCTCCAGCCTGTATACGTCCCACTGCTGGGCACAGGCCTCCATTCAAATATGACAGGGTTCCCACGTGGGCCAGTGCTGATTGTGAAATTCATACATACCTACTTCAAAATAGTGTTCTGAATTCCAAGTCTATAAACTTTCTAGGCACGAGTATCTCTCATCTGTAACATTGGAGAGACACGAAGATCTTTGATAAAGCCCGTTCATTTCAAAGGGTAGCATTACTGGCAATAATAATTTCGCTTCACTCGACTGGAGTGATTTGACGCAATTTTGGTCAATCTCCCAATTTTCCCGGCCATCTCCGAGGCCCACTTTCCAAGACCCATCTAATCGTTATCCAGGAAACGGTTTCTAGTTCGGCATCCTCGGTGTAACGAGGAAACTTTGGTGAAATCATACTTTGGCATTACGTTTAAGGCTTAGCTAGGGATGGGCAAACGAAAAAGTATATCGATATAATATTGTATGTATATCGTATTTAATACTTTAAAAAAGTCTATTTACATTTATTAAAGAAACTACAGCGAAAAAAAGGGATAAGTATGTATTTAGTAAAACTAACTATTGACTAAAATTGGACTATTGGACTATTAAATATGGATTGGACTATACGTGTGGGACGCTCTGCGACGTGTTGGACGGATGACCTTAGGAGGACAGCTGGCAGTGGCTGGATGAGGGAAGCCCAGGATCGCGAAAGTTGGCGCAATATGAAGGAGGCCTACGTCCAGCAGTGGACGGAAAATGGCTATAGATATAAATAGAACTAAAAAGTCACAACGAAGTTTTGTTCATCAATAATTAACCCGCTATTGTTGCTTACACTCACTAGTGGATTGATTAACGATGATTATTTTTCATTTTATATAAACGCACTAGCAGTCCTAAATCCAATGCATTTTACCGTAGAGAAGCTCTATGGGGGCTAGCGAGGTCCAATAGAAGGGGAAATACTCAATGTCTCATCGATTGGATGTGCCCAATGGCTAGGAACTCACCGCGTATTGTTCCATTTACACGTGGAAATGGACGGGCACGTGAACACTGCTCGAACTAATAGTGGACAGATTATGGCCAGTACGAGGCGGGGAATAAGAATATGATAAAAAACACCGGGTAGCACTCCTGGAGTGCCGGACACTCGCACACTCGCGCAAAAAGAAACTTTTTCTACACGAGATTCGAACTGCGGTCACTCTAGCTTCATTCGTATTTCAAAATAAGCTCTTAGAAGATCCTCATATCCTGGTACTTAAACTCGCCCTCCGTCTTACGCCTGACGCGAGTTTAATATTTTTTACCCATCCCAAAAAGCGCCCGACGCCGCTAAAGATGTTTACACTTCAACAAGGCGTCTCAAAATTATTCTAGAATATTCCAGAAGATTGTTGAGTTTCATAGAATATTTTTGCTGTATGCCCTCATTTTTGATTCAAGGTTAAGTCACGCTTTTGTTGCTATACACTCTGAAAATCGACCAGTGTATCTAACTAATATTATAAAAGCGAAAGTATGGATGGATGGATGGATGTTTGTTTGTTACTCAATCACGCCAGAACGGCCCAACGGATCTGGATGAAATTTGGCACATAGATAAAGAAAAGTCTGGAATAGCACATAGGTTACTTTTTATCCCGGAAAATTGCGTAGTTCCCGCGGGATAGCGATAAACGAATTCTTTGCAGACGAAGTCGCTGGCAACAGCTAGTGGTAAATAATTGTCAACCACATTGAAAACGTTAACAGGGGCCTTACCTGACGTCTTAATGCGATTCAATTCAGACTCAGTTCAGGTTTTCGCTGACATTTTTAGTATGGATCTGACAGCGAGCGAACCTATACTGAATCGTAATAGAATCGCACTAAGACGTCATGGTAGGTAACCCCCTACCCCCTAGGGATGTTTAGTCAAAGTAACCCAACCAGCAAGTATTCCAAATTAATTTTAAAAAACAGTGTATAATGCCGGGGAAATTACGGGCACAAGAGGCATTTCATCTAAGTCCTCTAGGTTGGCAACGCATCTGCAATCCCTCCGGGGTTGCGGGTGTCTATGGGCAGTGGTGATCGCTTACCATCAGGTGACCCACTTGCTCGTTTTCCTTCCTATTCACATAAAAATAATAATAATAATAATATTAAGATAAAACAATAAATTAGATCCTTGAACGTGCCAGGAAAGTAGCAAATTTCATGGCAAGGCTTATCGCTTTCTAAATAAACAACACTTAGGTACTCTTTGTACGACTGCTGACTGACTGACTGACAACGCACAGCCACTCTAAGCAAAAAAAAATACTCTTTTTTCACTTATTTTGTGGGAATTTTTGAAAAACGATTGCACTTCTGCGATCCTACCAAGTCTCTAGCTCCCAGTGGTTTAAACTCTGTCAGTCAGTTAGTTACGCACGTTCTTTTGTAGGCAATGCAATATATCTAGGAAAAGATTTAGCAGTGTACAAGAAGGTGATCTTCGTAACGGAATAATCTGTAAACTATGCCTGAGCAACATCCTTCCTAGACACGTTTTGTACTTTGAATTGCAAAGTAAGAGGACCTAATTCAATAGATCTGTAACCGTTGACATTCTGTGAAATACGAATCTAGTGTAGAGACTGAGGCACAGATTAGTTACTGATTGAGATAAAATAAAAGTCAGTAAAAGTGTGTTAGAAGAAATTAGGTATATGAATTCTAAACTTCTCCGAAATAACATTGTTAAAGAGATTGCCCTAAGCCATTATTATTATTATTTTATTATTATTTTATTATGGCTTATCTTGAACCTCCGCATCTCCATGTATAAACTGTATTCAATTATTAAATGAAAATGCGAATTATTTTTATATCACGTCAAAAACCACAAAGTAAATCTTTGCTTCCTTGCAGTAGCCGTCACAGCAACTACAACATTACATTATTTTTCCCACATGCATTCAATGTTCTAAGATAACGTTTAAGTGCAAATATTTTTTGGACTTATATACTTTTTGTCTGTCAGTGGCTGAATGTGGCTAGAGGCAAATGCCACGAGCTGCCACAAAAAAGTGCATCTGTGAGCAAAACAGTTGAATGTTTGTGGAATAAACAAGTTGATATCGGATTTATGGCCATCGTTCATCCGCCACTACCTCTCATATTTCGTTTACAGTACAATAAACGATTTATTTAAACTCACAGTCACTTGACTTAGAAAAAAATTGAACCTCAGACCTATTATTAATAAAAAAAAGCGTTTAGATACCGATGCAATACATAAAGAAATAAATAGAAATTAGAACACGATAATCATACCGCAATACTAGTACCTAAGTAAGTTCATTTTGCACTTTTGAAAATTAACTTTTTTGTGTACTTTGGTTTCGTGTGATCAAACAGCGTGCAGACTGTAATCGAACAATGTGCGAGGGCCATTACGCACATCAAAGAGCAACTACAGCACAAAGCCGGTCGCTACAAAAGCGTCACCAACAAAGTTCCGACGCTATCCCGCAATTATCTAAATGCGAGGCTCCCTGAGGTGTCCGCACAGAGGCTAGTGCGTAGACGCGACACGCTTTGATTACAATATGAAAAATGCATAATAGATAAACAATGTTCACTAAAACTTGTACCACTGTACCATGAGTATTAAAAAAGATTATTTAATATTCACAAATTGATCTAGAATATTAAATTACTTATGACAGTTATTATGGCAATAGAAAAATTGCTTCATACCCAACCGTTATTCCTGTGCAAAGTTCATTAATTAAAATTATCTATACCTACCTTATTTACATTAAGTCTACGAGTATTACAGCTTGTTTCACAACTCTTAGATCAATTCCTAATGCCTTACAGATATCGAGATACCGGCTCTGTTTATTTTGTTAGAATAAACATAGATTATATCACAGACATCCGGGTCTTAAAGATACGAAACCTTTAAAATTTACTTCTTAAAATGGTAATACATAAAGTGTCGCCACTGCCGGTCGGGCAAATTCTACCCGTGGGGCAAAATTATTCCGACGCCCTTTTAAAATGTGCTCTTAACGGCTCCCGTAATGCGGCGTCATTTGCGAAAATTGTAATAGCTTAGGATTATCCAAATTCATGACACGCTAAGTGTGAAAAATACTTGAATTTAAACGCATTATGCTCAACTGAGTTTGCAATGCTGTACCTACACTAAATATGTGTAATATTAAATTTCGTGTAATGAACTGTACCAATACTTAATTTTTAGATAAAATGTTACCGTAGATGACTTAAAAGGCTAACAACATCTAATTTTGTTGAAATTGATGTTATTTAAACACTTTTTTAAGAAAAACTGCTCACAAAAAAAATACAAAAAAAATAGAATGTTAATTTTCATCATATTTCAAACACGCTAGACGGGCTCGATACATAATTGAACAAAATCGGCTCTATAGAAAATGATTGCAAAGATTGGTCTTAAAATCATCATTAAACGGTTCTATGTCTTTATTTTTTTGACGTATGGGTCTGCAATTAAAAACATAAAGTCAACATATTCATACCTAAACGGCTAACGAGTCATATATCACAAATAATCCATACTTTTGTTTATTTCTTATGATTTGTGTCTTATTTGCAAGATTTTAGACGCGCGCCAAGCTGCCGGAATAGTTTCTTCTCTTTCACTAACAGGCACGTGAACCGTATGTGTGAAGAGTGGCGCTGCTCCAGGTCATTTGCTGTTGACAGCGCCTTAATGTTGTGTTTTAACATTGAATTTTTCAATAGCCATTCTTGCGGCGCGTTCTACTTAGCAATTGGGATTGTTCATTTTTTTTAACCCCCCCTTTTTATATTTTTTTTAGAAAATATGGAGCACTTTAAGAAACTAATTTGAATATTTTGTCATTTCATGGCTTAATTTAATTAATATAATTGTTTAAAAAAATCAGATACGACTTTTCGTAAATTATATACGGCCGGCTGAAATAGGCAATTTTCCCACAATCCTTTGGAAATTAAAAAAAAAATAGTTGTCATAACTGTTGTGACTGTCATCTCAATGTCAAATATACTGTTTACCTTTGGTTTACCTACAAGATTATTGTATGTTGCGTTAAATCCTGATCATGGTTATAATGAGTTGAAAATTTATGAATGTGGAAGTATGTGGCATTGTGTTTTGGTACCTACTTACATCGAAATGATCCTCGCAACAATATTGTGTACTTATAAACTTTGAAGTATTCAACATTTACTTCGCGACACCACTTTTCTCTTAAATCTTCTCGGATCCGTGCGAACTATTGTTTTGGAGCTGTTTTTAGAGTCATTATTTCAGGTTGGAACGAATCATTTTGTGTAATTTCCATTATTTCGTTTTAAATCGACCGATAATTTTAAGTTTTCAACAAAACAATATTTACTTTACTGACATTGGGTGACACTGATAACTAGTTGACATATAGATTTAATAGACAAACTAGATATTTGCCTATTTATTTTTTTACAACTACCAACAGCCGCACGGTAAAGTCGAATAAAGTTCAAACAATTTTTTTGCAAAATATCCGTAATCCTTGAGTATTTTTGAACGCCAGTAAGATAAAACAGTTCGCAAGCCCCATACTTCGAAATGGTTTTCAAATCAGGGTATGTTGTAAAAAAATTAACAATCCCAATTGTGGTTTTTCCAAAAGAGTTGGCAGAATAAATAGTAAAGAGCCCTTTGCAGCCTATTTATAGGATGAGTATTTAGATTTAGACTCTACCTAATATTACCAATGTAAAAAAATGTTGCTCGCCTATTAAAAAAATAGCAAGCTAATGAATTGAGATTCCTATTATTATAATTGAAAAAATACTTCATAAAAAAATTAAATGTTATCAATCTATACATATAATAAAGCCGAAGAGGGTCGAAAGTCTTAACATGGAAGATATTTAAAAAAAAATAGGCTGGGGATACTTAGAATCGATAGCAGAACACGTTTCAACAGTTTTTAGAATTTTTGCCTGTTTATCTGTTTGTCTATATATTTGTGCGCGCATCACGTGAAAACGGCCGTACGGATTTTGTTGGAAACTTTACTAATTTGTTGAGGAAATCACCGGCCAGGTTATAGGCTACTTTTTATCCCGGAAAATTGCATAGTTCCCGCGGGATAGCGAAGAACATGTCGAAAATTGCAGCTGCCTAGAGTCGCAACGTATATAAATATTGCTTCAGTATCATAGAGGTGCACAAAGTAGGGATTTTCAAAATTCCCACGGGATTGAATATCGTTTATTATAAAAAATAATTATTACCAATTAAATGTCAGAATAGGGGTGTTAAGTGCCTGTTCAAATATGCATAGCAAAATGAGACTTTTGTCAATAAATGAAGTCTACGCGGACGAAGTCGCGGGCAAAAGCTAGTACTTAATAACATGGCACCTAAGCCTTGTTAAAACAAAGCCGAAAATAGTTTTCGGTCAAGTCGGTGTAAACAACCGGCAATACCTACGCGTTATAACAGAGCCAAGTCCCGATCCCAGCGGGTTATGCAGGAATTCAGCAGATTAAACCTTCATTACAGATGTTCGCTAACTTGCCAGGAATGCTCGGGCTCAAAGCGAGATTTACGTTGCCTCCATCGAGATTACGCAAATCGAAACTCGTGTAGGTATATAGCGCGGAATATGACTTTTATGTAAATACTGAGCTCGATTCGTGCCTAAGGTTGAAAAAATATAGAAAAACAAAAATGTCTGGATTAATATAGCATGAACTTACTTAAATAAGTATTGCGACGCAGCGAGGAAATGCTGCTAGCATCTTTGGTTCCTCAGGGGAGCTCTTTTTTTTAGATTGATTTCAGCCACAGTTTAGTTAATTCGTCTTGTATATTTATATTTGTCTGTAGTTGTTTTTTTAAGTGTTATGTATTTACTTATATTCAGTAGGTGATTTAGTAGAAAATGTGGACGATTAAACCATGAATTTCAACACCCTACTTCTAAAGAGTCGTTTTATTTTCACCACCATGGATGGCCTTCCCGACCATAGAGAATCAGGTTGCCTATTTGTACATATTCTACATTTCGGTGTGCGTGTGTGCAACTGTAGGACCTTATTCAACCCGCAGCTACTACTTCACTAATAAATTTTCAGCGGCCATAATAATATTATCTCAAAGCGTTTTCACTTGTCCTTCATTATCCAGATAGCTAAGGAATGGAATGACCTTCTTGCGTCTACATT
Source organism: Pandemis heparana (assembly GCA_963854515.1). Classification (NCBI taxonomy): domain Eukaryota; kingdom Metazoa; phylum Arthropoda; class Insecta; order Lepidoptera; family Tortricidae; genus Pandemis; species Pandemis heparana. The sequence goes on along the minus strand of OY978013.1, from coordinate 10,910,764 downwards.
TATGTTCTTTGAATACCAAAATCAAGGTGTCTTCAAATCTGGTTTGATTAAAGTCGTCGCAAAATAAAAGGCCCGTTTTGACATTTGTCTTCCCGACGTAACTAGTCATGTCACCGTACGACTCGGCACTCGATACTCACGATAAGTCGATTAAAGTTTGCATGAGTATTTGATCGATTTGAATATGTATTGTAACTTAACTTAAATTGATATTGTAGGTATTTTGAAATGATACAATGTTACGAAAGGTCAATTTTCTTTCATTTAATATTTTTGTTACAAAAACATTCACTCGATCACAAAAAAAATCGAGAAAAAGTGAATCTTCAGTCAATCATTTTCTTCAGATGATGAAGACGAGCCATTCTATTGAAATCAGTGCTGCCATTGTTTACGGCTTTGAGCTCCAAGGTCATAATTTTCAGAACAGATCACTACACAGCTGGTGAAATTCAGTAATTATTTGGTCTAAATAAAATAAATATAACCGGCCAAGTGCGAGTCGGCCTTAAAAAAAATATCTACATCGATTTATTTTTTCCTTAACCGATTATTAATAGTCTGTGGACAATATGAAAAAAATCGTTATGCACAGCACTTAGCTGAGTGAGCGATACCCATCAATGAAAAATGCAATTACCTTCAGAACATTTCGATCTTTAAAAAATAAAGAACTTCATGGGCGTGAACTGTCAAAACGGGCCTTTTAAATTGTGACGACTTTAGGCCTTTACTAAGCGTCCCCTGTCTTAGGTCATATCTTCGCTTAGTAGTTATCAGGTGTGATTGTGGTTTAACATCTAAGTGATGTAAAAAAGTTATTGAACTTAGACTCAAATAAAAAACAAAAAAAATGCCATCTTAACCAAATCTTCAACCTAGACTCTTGTCTAAAAATTTTAAATCTTATGAAACAGTTTCTAAGAGGGAAGTCGTTGGGATGCCTACAAGAATGCTGGCACCGTCCGCACAACGTGCATTAAGCGGCAACTAAGAATTACGGAGTTGAACCTTAATAGATATGACACTGCAGAACAGAAATGACAGATTTATTAATAAACATTTTTTTTCCAATTCAAAGTTACCTTAGCATTTTTTTTTGTAGACTCCACATTTAACGTTTTGCACGATTATTCTTTAACTATGTACATTCAAAATACTAATACTGATAAATAAAATTACCTTAGCACGAGTACTACTGTAACCTCAGATCAAACTGTAACGTTCTGCTGGCGTCATGTACAGACCTAGCTAGAGTAGCTAGTCTTATTATGTGTCAGATGCGTGATTGAGGGAGATTAGTGCGGTTTCGTGGTTCTGAGGGAGCAATTGCGTTCAGACACACAGGTATTTGGGAAAGGGAATTCAGCTGTGCTTTATTTAATGTTTTAAGGAGTTTGGAGGAAAAATATCGGAAGAAAACGATGCTTTCCTATTACCTTCAATTGTGAGACTATTTTGGACGAAGCTACGATTGCTTTCAAAAGTAACTAATTAAATGAAATTGTTTTTTCCTTGAGTTACCTACACACTTATTAGAGCAGGTAAGGTTTATAATAAGTCACGACCCAAAATACAGTCATACATTGTTCAATAGTATAATTATATTTCATTGCGAGTGCGGAAAGCCTGTCATTGCAAAGAGTTCCGACAAATGTTTACCCGAACCGAGGCGCAGCCGAAGGTGAGGGTTGACAGTCGGAACAAGTTGCAATGACGGTTCCGCACGTGTACTGAACGACTATTTTTAATACAGTTGCGAAAAAATTAAGCAATTTTGTGCAACAAACAACTAAACTTGCAAAGAACATTCTTGGAAAATGACGCCAACCGTAAAAGAATGTAAGCAGAGATTTTTTTTTGTTTTCTTCACCCATTCTGGGTAGGCAAAGGGAACTATGCCCCTACAGCCAAGTCTTCAGTGGAATTTTTTTATTGATATGGAATGAAAATGAAATTTAATGAGATGAAATGAAATGAAACCTAACCTAACTCATTGAATCAAATCATTAAATCTGATATTGAAACAAATTAGTAGCTTCTTTTTAGAAATATTTGCATGAATCATAAAAACTTCTATGATTTTTTTTTTGTAAAAACTTCATGGTTGGTTTTTTCTTTTTAATAGACATTATTTTGAAAGTTGGGAAAGAGAACGCACGAGTTCGGAAAAAGTAAAGAAAAAGCTCAAGTATGTAATAGCCCACATCCCGAACGCTATACGTCCCTGCAATACGCCATTTTTTGAGCAACTGTATTAAAAAAATCTGTTCATTAAGTCCAATGACTTTAAGGAAAGTCAGTGGCTTAATAAACTTTCTGCTACAATTATTAGTAACTTAATAAAACTTCTTAATTTCCTTAAAATATGTATTTACCGCACCAGGGCAGCAAATTACTTAATTAGGTAATTATGTTAGACTAATTCCTCTAACTCTGAGGCTATGTCTCAGCACAAAGGGTCAATATACGAATATACGTGCTCTAGGTGGTATCCGACGCATTCGGTTCCTCCTTGAGGATTAACCAATAACGTCAAGCTGGAATTTAATTAATACGTTATCCGCATCCGCACTGGGACTGATTGGTTTCTTGTAAATAAAATACCGTTTTGACAGCTTGTTCGCAAAAAATATGTTACACTGCTTACATACCTAGCTTAAGATGTGTATTTCTTCTGTCATTCATACTTTTTAGCTTAGCGATTTTTTGCTGTCTCTTAATCCTACCTACCTAAACCGTGAAAATAAAATGAACCTGATTGGTTGGTACGTATTTTTTGTTATATCAGCTTTGCATATTTAAACAAAATAATGTCTAAATGTTATTAATCTTGAATCATTTGACACTCTTCCTTATCTTAATGTCGGTTAAAAACGAAGTGCGATATTATGAAATACTCCTTTATTCGTCGATTTAACGAAAACTGTCGAAAACTAGAAAATGTTTACGATGCCTATCTTGATTCATGGCGCGCCAACTCTACGTAAGTAATAGTACTACCTACAATGTTTTCGTACGTTGTTAGATAATTTTCTTCACATTTAGTTGGAGATAAATCAGATGCAGAACGTTATTTGATAGCTCATACTACTGCTTATCCATCCCGCAAAAAGGCGCGAATTCAGTTTGCGAAAACATGTTTGTCACCAACTAAGTTCGGGGGTGTATTCCATTGTCTCTATATCCGTGCCGACGACAATATGAATTTCAAATGAGCCTCTTGAGCCAACTGCAGGCGCGGAGCGGGAATCACACACTCAGCTATTTATGCATTCCTTATAAATTAACTATTATTGCCATCTCGCTTATTATATAACAGATATATTATGCTTAGGGGTTTCTTCGTCGTGTAGTTAGAGATTGAAATGTTGGAGAGCTCCTAATTAATACGATGTAGATGTTTGACAAATAAAGCTTAAGTTAGGTCGTAGTGTAGGCTTGACTTAGGGTATTAACATAAGGGATTGAGGTGTTATATTATTAAGTTACGAGCGGAAACTTGCCAATTGGTTAGCAGATACGATAAAGTTGATTAATATTGTAATGCGACTAAAGTGTTTAAAATTTAGTCAAAATTTTGATTAAATAATGAAAACTTTAAGCGAGTAAAGTCAATTTATACAAAACTAGCCTTGGTTCCATGGAATCTTCAGGACTGTTTCTGATTTTGTTTTTCGTTTGGTAAAGTCTTGTTTTACTGTATTTCAATACGTTTGAAAACCATGGTTAAATACTTAAAACATTCGCGTGGAAGTCTGATTTTAATAGAAAATGGTAATTAATATACCGATGAAAAAAAGTGCACGCAAATATCAATCGAGAGCGAGGTGCTCGTGCGTGGACGGCCTTGTTTGAGCACCACAGATGAATCGATTCAATCGACTGAATGATTCGAATGCATCGCTCGCAGCTATATGGTCGGCCGGATACAATGCGCCATGCTCGGCGAAAAGCACTGTGATTGTGTTTCATTGCGATTAAATCTATCATTCGTGATTCGTGATATAGATAATGGATGTACATTCGATCTTTTTACTACGGACTTTATTTATGTTAAGTTTCGTAATGGTCTGTTGCATTGGTGTGATGTCATAGATAGGTATAATAATATCTTACCCCGTATTCAGAGCACATGATGTTACATTTTATTTGAATTTTCAAACACTTGCAGAGGTCAGGTAAACTTTAAATTTGGTAGGTCATAGCGAAGAAAAAGTGGCCAGCAAAAAAAAAAACTTGTTTAAAAAAAAGCGACGGGAGTGCCGCGGCAGAAGTGAAAACAGCAGCTAAGATTAGATTTGAATGTTGTAACCTCCATGACGCTCAAGACGCGTACCGTACTGGCCGCTTAAAAAAAACATACGTATTATTTATATTGACAGACCTCTAACAATGTGCTGATGCCCTAGTACTTTTGCACCACGACTCAACAAAAAAACACTTCAAAAATCGAACGCCATTCATTAGTATTTCAAAATAAGCTCTTAGATGATCTGATATCCTGGTACTTAAACTCTCCCTCCATTTTACGCCTGACGCGAGTTTAACATTTTTTGTATACCCATCCCAAAAAGTGCTCAACGCCTCTACAGAAGTTTTCACTTCAAAAACACATTTTGACTACGTTCGATAATCCGTAGTACGGGCAGGTAGGGGCATGCACTCTCTCTGCTGAGTCAGCAGGCCTCTTGAGCCTTTGTCGCTGCAATCTGCAGCTTTCGAGGCGTGTACTCGGCTAATCTCCAGGCTTTTAGTGTGGCCTTGTTTCGGTAAGACGCCATTAATTGCTGCTACGAAGTTGACCGTTTTGAGGTCGAGTTTGGAAGTATAAGGAGAGGTAATTATTTCTTTGGAACTTTGCTTGAAGTAAACAGGCCTATTTTGTTACTAGTATTTTGACCTCATTAATCTTTTACTTGTATTATTTTGTGGTTAAATAGAATGTAAGGTGTTTTATTAAAAAGACACACTATGACTATGACTATGACTATGACTATGTTTCACAAATAAAACACTTTTGACTTTTGACTCTTTTTTTACTTTTGACGACCAAATTTCTAGCGGCGCATTTTTCGACACCGATGGCCTTTCCAAAACCGCTGCTGGTACGAGTACTGGTACTAAAAAAAAGGTATGTAGTAAAAACCTTTTGCTGCCTCGGTTTGCTGCCGATTTGCAAAATAAAATCCATTTTAAATTTGTTTTAATAATATAAAAAACTTGTAAACTGTCTTTTGATAAGAATAATTATCAATAAAGGATGGAGGATTTAATAATAACGTATTTCCGGAAAATATCATAACGTACCTTGTGATACAAATTTTTAACTGTTTTCCCAGCCAAACCGTGGTAAAGTTTTAATGTTTTTAAATGGAAAACCGCAGTAGAGTTCGCAACTGGTCCGCACATAAACCTGTGTTCTAAATATTTTATTAACGGTCAGATTTTTGATACTGAAAAATAAAAAAATAACTTTTATGCCTGAATTCGCCGCAAGTACTAAACTCGATGCGGTAATGAAAAAGCGCCGAAAACGGGCCATAATTAATGGATCAATTTACGACTTTTCCATAGACTTTAGGGTTCCGTACCAAAACTACCAAAAGGGTGCCTTCGGGGCCTTAGCTAAGATTTGTTCTCTGCCACAAGGCTGTATTTCGAACCGAAATGAAAGACTGTGTATTAAAATTAATAAAAGCGAAGGTCCGTAATTGCTTGTCCCTTTCTTGTCAGTCTCTTGTTTGAGAGTACTGGAGTGCGTCGCCTGCTCGTCTAGTGGCTTCGTAGCGTCAACGAATGACACTCGCACTAAAGAGGCGCATATGGGCTTAAAATGCGTCCATACAATGCATATACCGATAAAACGTAGAAGACAACCCCCTCCCCCCCTTAACGTGTGACGTACTTTATGGATGACACCTAACAGCCGTAATAATACACTTCAGCGTATTGCATGCAAATACGTCAATTTAGAATACATTTTCTTAACAAAAAGAAGAAAGACGTTACTAAATTGTTTTCTTTGAAGTTCGTCCTTAGAATGGTCTCAAATACCTCTTTGTTGTATGTTTAAGATATGAGTATAAATAACTTCCCAATTTTCTTTTTATACTTACTGTGCAGGATAATTTAACAGTCTTCAACTTTTGCCGGTTTTCGTCATATTTTCCTGCTGAAATTTATACGGGAAATTCCCAATCGAGTCAGCCAAAAGTGAAGGAGATGATGTTCCTAATATTTATTATACGCGTTCTCATCTAACGTTATGTCGTAACACAAAGGGATCAATTTACTTTTGTTTTAATTAAAGCCCTTAACTATGTAATTTTTTTTTGAAAACGATTAAGCTAATGACAGCTGTTATAACTGCATGAAGGTTGGTATTTTGCGCGTTGTATTTTCCGGGTAGGTCATCAAATGTCAGGAGGCCTACAGTAAGAACGCAATTATGTAGTTTTTAATACTTTTATAGCGGCTAGACATGTTACATTACCTGGGCAGAAATTTCGAAACATCTGCCAACAGGCACGTAGTAACTCGAATAGCCGGCGAGCCACTTTGGATCCAACGACGTGGTCACCTTTAAACTCGATTCTCTTTATTTATTCCATTTCAGTTTGCTATCATTGTTTATGGAGATGGAGGGATGACCTAGACACGTTCTTGAGCGACTGGCGAGAAATAAGTGCGGACAGGGTGCGTTGGAAATCTGAGGGAGAGGCCTTTGCCCAGCAGTGGGACAACATAATGGGCTTATAAAAAAAAAAAGACATTGTTTATTGTAAATTAAATACGTTGCTTTTTGACCTGTTTATCGCGTGCCCATCATTTCTACGGGGCTTCGGCGGGGCCTCCCGGCAGCCTTCATTTGTTGAGAAAGGAATCAATCACACACACACATAAAATCTGAAATTGCATATTTAATCAATAGCGACGAACTGCGAACAACCGAGGAAGTGAGTAAACAATACGAAACAATCTTCGGGCTTAGTGGCTCTCCATACAAAATTGATTTGATTTGATTGACATTTCGGAACAAAAACAGTAGCCTATTTGATTGGATTGAATTGTTAAATCCGATACGTAGCGAACAAAGCTCTTGACAATCGCTACCTCACGTATTCTCTAAGTAGCAACTACAATCAACTGACTATTGAAATGGATTTCGAATTGGTTTGTGTTTATTCTTTGGTTTCATTGTTTGTTTTATAATTAGGGATTCGTCATGATTCCGTGTGGGAAACCTTCTCTTCGGCGCCATTTTCTTCCTTTTCAATTTTGAAGCCATCAAAACGACCAACCGCAGGTACAAATTTATAATTAAAATGTCAAATAATTTGTTTGAAATAAAATATCGCCTAACCATTGCGGTCCTTGCTTATTGATATCGATTGTAAGAGCTGTTATTCATTGGCATGGTAAAAAAATAATAATTTCTAAAAACAATAATGGCTCTGTTTCATTCAACCTAGGAATAGCAGGCACGGTATAAGCCACCTGCTTAGATCTGTTCTTTTCTCCGGTCCGTTATGGTTGCCTGGAAGAGATCGCTCTGTAGCAATAAGACCGCCTATTGTTAACTTATTACTTCTGTATACCTTTTTCTGTTTTGATTGTTATATGTGGTGTTCAGTAAAGAGTTATTGTATTGTATTTGTAAAAGTGAGCAGTCTCTTATGTGTTGCAATATTGGCTTGCCCATTTTAATACAACTCTTTTGGGTAATTACTCTGTGCCTATTAATGAGATTGCAAATTGCAACATACCTAATCTCGAATGTAATCTGATTTGTTAATATCTCGAATTAACCTCTCAAAACACAAATTAGAGTGAGTTGCACTAAGTTACTTTTATATTAACCGTAACCAACCATTTTGGCAATACACAAACATACTTATGATATTTTATTTCATAGGTTTCTGACAAACCTGTGTCAAAATCGTTGGATATACTTAATGTTATTGTAAAGTAACCCGCAACTTTGAAAGTTAAACGTTCGTGTTTTTACGGTACCCAATGTGTTTAACTATGGGATATGTATATTTATACCTGAGCTGAGCCGGCAAACACTCGACGGAGACTTATTGTAACAACCGAGTGGCAATTAGCCACCGGCATCTCCTTCCGCTTTGGCCCCGATGTTTGCTTCCTCTGAAATAATTACAATTCTCGTTTAAATTCCATAATTAGATGAATTTTTGCTACCGCCGTTCCACTTGCCACGAGTGTTTTATTTTGAGGCAATTAGGTTTCGCCGTCTAAGTGATTACGGTTTTTTGCTGATGGAAAGAGGGAGCTTCGGGAGGATTGCTTAACGAAAATTGATATGAAACAGTTCGTGTTCGGGTTTTAGGGATCCGTATCTGAAAGGCTATTGACAACATTTCATATTTCTGAGCCTATAATTTTAATGGTTCTCTGTATTTTGTTTGAAAAGATGAACATGCTGACAGTAAAATTTTTTCGCTGGGGCTTGTATTTAATTTATAAAAAAAATATTAATTTGTGCTTATATTCTAAAAGGGCGTAACTCCGATACTATCACTGAATACACACTTATCCCTTTGTCTTTTCTCTATAGAAAAAAAACTGACGTTAATTTCAATTTGTCAATGTCCTAATGTCATAATGTTCTTTGTAATGACCTATTCTCCAATATTCGATTTTCGAGGTTCGCTTCGTGCTGTTCCGCTCATACAAATAGTTATTATCTTGAGAGTGAGAGAGAAGGTATGCAACGAACTTCGAAAATAGAATTTCAGAGTTGCCCCCCTTGTACTTTGAAGTTGTCAAAAATACAAAATTATGATCGCTTATTTTTTCTCGTGAAAAAAGCAAAGGCGTTTCACCTATCCTTTGGTAGTATTGGTAAAATTAGGACACATTTTTAATTATTTTTTATTTTTTATAATAAGCGATATTAAAATTATATAAACATATTGCAGTGATCATGAGGCAAAATGCTTTCGAACCATATATACATTTTCAGGTGTTATAAAAATGAAATGTTGTCAATTGTTCTATTGCTAAGGCCTATTGCTTAGGCTGCGCTGTACATAGGGCTATTTGTTACAAGGCTATCTCCTAAACTGTGTAGGTATATATAACCAATATTGCCGCTGGGTATTTCTATAGGCGTTTAAACCGCTGTCAGTATCCTGTCGCATATGAACATTGAAGAAGTCAGCTACAGTTAGTATCAACTTTGAATAAACTGATATTGTAACGCGAGCAATCTATCATTTTTTTATCATTCAAATCACAAAAACATTAGAGGTTTTTCATTCTTACCTGTCCTATTTGGTAAACAAAATTCTAACCTCAAAACGTCTCATTTTTGTTATTTTTTAACTATTTCATCGTAAATAAAGGCACTGGAGATAAAATATCAGCAAAATGATGTATAAAATATTGTCTCAGGTTTATGTGATAACATAATACACCTTATTCTTTACAAAAAAATCCACATTGAGGTTATAATTTTGTTTACCAAATAGGACAGGTAAGAATGAAAATACCTTATAGATTTAAATATTTTACTGAGTTACGGAATCCTTTGTGTGTGAATACAGTTTGCATTTAATCGAATTTTTATGCTTATTATTATTAATTATAGTAATGGGATTGGAATAAATGGGGAGTAGGTATCTTCGTAATATCTTAAAGTATATTGTTTCTGCGAAAACTTGATTAAATTTACTACGGAAGTAAAAAATGAGGGCGCTTCAGGTTGTTATATTCATGCGTATAACAGTAGAAGCATAGCTTTGATTAACTTATCTGTATAACTGCATATTTATATAAGTAAATTATCCCTCTAAATTTGCCATTCAGTTGGACGTATTGCGTATTTTACACTGAAAATAGTACCTACCAATAACTGAAAAGAAACCGTTTTACAAACAAGTTTTAATTTAACCTGCGATGCATAATATTGTTTGGATTGTGTACCATTCTTTAAAACTCTGAGAATTCTAACCCTACCCTGTATTTACATTTTAGAAGTTGGCACTTTTGTAAAGTCCAACCCAGGACTATTTGAAAAGCCATCGCAAGATCGCAGATTCCCAATACGCTCTAAACACCAATATAATTTGTTGATAAAAAATAGCAAGACAGCACTGATGAAAAAAAGCATCTTAGGAATTGCACCTAAGATATTTAATAAAATTCCGAATCATATAAAATGTTTAAATTTAAATAGATTCAAAAATATTTTAAAATTATTTCTACTTGACAAATGTTATTATTCAATAATGAGTTTCTCAATGATAATTAGATGACTAAATGTTTTATATTGTTTCTAGGTAATTTAAGTTAAGTCGTTGCTAAGTGCTAACAGTATATTTGTACGCCTTATCAGGCAAAACATGGACGACTCTAAACACCTTTTCTGTACACCTATGTTTGACAAATAAATAAATTGTATTGTATTGTATTGTATCAAATCTGGCAAGACAAATTTGGTGCATAAGTGAAATGGATGATATTTTAAGTACAGTCAACAAATATATATTGTGTTTTTTTGGAACAAAACGAATATTAATTATCTAATTAAAAAGGAACCAAGTGGAACATAGCCTATCGAAACGCCACGTGCCGTATCTACATCGCGCTTCGCAACTCCCTGTTGCTGATGCCAATTTAAATTAAAATTATTTTATTGGAGCAAATCTAAGTGCCTTTGTTATGTACCCAGTATCTAAGCAGGAACGTAGATATCATAAAAAGATTTATTTTAGGTCTGTTATGAAAAAACTAGCACACGTGAATGCTAGACTCATTCTTTTGTTTCGCAAACCGAGGTGGCTTTGATCAAACTACTTATGACAGTTATAAAATTGGTTTAGGAACGTCAATATTGTAAGATGTAAATGTTTGACATTTAGATTGTTATGATAGGCAGGTATGAAGGAATAGTGTAATGACGTAGTAGCTCGTAAGACGCAAGCGATCACTAAATTCACCGGAACAAATAATTAAACGGTGGCGCGGTGGAGGTATCGCAGCTTTGCATTCCAGCGACGCCGGTTCGAGTCCAACTACATCCATCGTCTTTTTGTATTTATTTAAGTTAAGTCATGTCATTGGTTCTTGAATTGTTTCATATAAGGACAAGATAAATTGTTAGTAAGGCATTCCTGCAGACATCTCGAGGTGAGCGCACTTGTGCTTCGCAGCACAGTTCGCAGTGAGAATTAAGAGATATCTACCCACTAATGTCTAAATAACTACGTACGATCGTAACTTATATGGAAATAATAAAATAGTGGATAAGGAAATTATATTTTGTGATTTTGTGTGGGAATATCATTACGGCGAAGGGGTAAGTTTAGTAATTTAAGCACAAAATAGCTAGGATTAGTGGACTTCTAGACTTAACGGACATTTATTAATTGTTCTAGCCTATGGTCATGCCCTTCGAAGTTCGTCAGAATTACTTTGGTGCACAAAGATAAAGCTTTGTTAAACGCTATTAGTGTATCACGCTAGCCGGCGGCATACCGACATACTTACCTACCAGTGTTAGGATTGGCAGGGGTCCGTGCGTGAACGCAGAACCCTCCTGGCGCTCAACATTTCTACTTAGTTTAGTTTAGCTTTAAGTTAGTTTAAGTATACTCATTCTTAGAGTTTGTTTATTAGAAGTAGTTTTACAAATATATATATTGTTAAAATCTCACGGTTTTTATGTAGTCCCCACCCTAATGGCCCATAACAAATAGCGCCCAACGTAAAATAACAGTTTGATATCTTGTAATCAAGGGTGGTGTTTCGATGTCTGTGTGGTGATTTAGAGTGTATTTAGTAGGTTTAGAGGCATACTTGTACAATATTGTACTATTTGGTTTTATTATTTATGCCAATAATAATTGTTGGGTTTTTTTTCGTTATTCGTAAGTTTGTAGTGTTAAGAAGCGTATTTTTTTTCGATCAGGGCTGAACATAAATATACCCACTAAGTAATTTTATACTTTTATTTTTTTTTTAATTTTATTGTTTATACTTTACAGTTATTTTAAATTTTGTTGTAATATAATGGATCCTAACTATTTATTGAAAGATGAGCTGGAGTACGAACTGGTGTCCCGCGGATTAAAAGTTACGAGTACCGCGCCGATAATGAGGAAGGTGTTAAGAGAATTAATGCTTAGTGAGCAGGATGGGGCGTTTTTAAAAGATATCGCAGCGCCGGAGCACAGTGCTCAAAACGTAAAGACGGAGTTAGAGGTATGCTCGGCGAAACTTAGTACCCTCGCGAACTATATTTCTGAGATCGTGGGTAAACCGGACAGGCCTTTGTTCAAGCGCTTAGTGTCCAGGCTGTATCATGTTGAGAATAGGTTAAATCTCTTAGTTCACGATACAGAGGACAATGGCATTCGAAAAGAAGGTCTAAAGCAACAGTGTCACGTGTTATTACAAAAGTTAGAAGGGCAGGACGATTTAGAGGAGGAAGATATTTTAACAGCAGGTGTCAAGGAGGCCTTACAGGAGACATTAGGGGACCTAGGGACAGAGATTATAAAGAAGTTAGAAACCAAAGTAGGTCCAGCTACAAATCTGGGCGGTAGACAAACGGGTTATGGGGGCTCAAAGGAGCGAGACGCGGGCGATAGGGACAAAAGTGTCAGTTTCATGACAGGTCAGTGGGAAAGCGAAAGAGGCAGAAGGGCTCCTTTGTTTAGACATTCAACGGTGGAAGAAGACTTTCCTATACGCAAGCTAGTACCAATACATCAATGGGGTCTAAAGTTCTCAGGCGGTAATAATATGAGTGTGAATGCATTTTTTGAAAGGGTTTCTGAGCTAAAAGATGCCAGAAATGCCACAGAAACTGACTTATGGCGATATGCGATAGATTTTTTTGAAGGGGATGCGCTCATTTGGTATAGGGCAAACAAAGAATATGCCAATAACTGGGAGGAATTAGTTGTGCTTATGAACCGCGCTTTTCAGAGGCCGTTTTACCAAGAGGAACTTTTAGGGGAGATTCGGGCTAGAACGCAAGGTCTTGAAGAGTCAGTGCTGATCTTTATCGCTGTAATGCAAAATATGTTTAAGAGGTTACCAAACAAAATAACAGAAACTGAACAGGTACAAATTATTTTGAAAAATTTGCAGCCTTACTACCAAAGAGCGGTCTGTAGGGACATATTCACTTCGGTACCAGACCTAGTCAATGTGCTTAGGATAGTAGAGAGAACAAAAATTAACTGCGACAACTTCCAGCAGCCCAAGGCTCCGAGGAATGTGCTAGAACCAGATCTGGCGTATAAATCAGAAGAGGCAGTCATTTTTGAATTAAAAAATATAGGAGTAGAACAAGGCGGATCTGGATCTGCCACGGCCAAGCGTTGCTGGAATTGTCGTGAAAGTGGTCATTTGTTTAGGGAATGTAGCATGCCGAAACAACGATTATTTTGCTATAGATGTGGACGTTTCGGGGTCACAACAAAGGATTGTGAGTGTAAGGGAAACGCGGAAGGGAGAAATTTAGAAACTGCCAATTAAATCTCTCCCTTGATCAGAGTTCTACAGAGTGGCAGGAATGGCTTTCGATGATAAAGATATTTTTTAATAACAGTGATAGCGAGCTATGTCCTTTATTGATTAAGAAACAGAATGATAATAGGTCTTATTTAGGGGTGGACATCTTGGGTTCTCAGTATGTGGGGCTTCTTGACTCGGGGGCAAATAGGACGATAATGAATCGGCAGTTTGCTGAAATATTATCCAATCTAGGCTTGAGAGCCACCAAGATGCAACCAGTGAGCGTTGCTACAGCGGACGGATTCGCACACAGTATTACGGAAATTATTGATGTGCCTATGCGTGTTAATGATCAGTTCCAGGTCTTTCCGGTTATGATTATGCCACACCTCACGCAAAAGTTAATATTAGGTAAAGATTTTTTTGAAAAGTTCGGTATAGAATTTCAGTTCAAGAATGATATTACATGTCGTACGTCACAATTAGAAGCAATTGAGTTAAAAGAGCCGGTCATCATCTCCAGGGAGGGTCTCAACTTGGGGCAACAAGAGGCACTGGCTGAGGTCATAAACCAAATGAAACAAACCGTGGGCGTTGGGTTGGGCCAAACTAGTGTTCTAAAACATAATATAGACACTTCAGACAGTAAGCCTATACACCAAAAGCAATATAACTTCTCACCAGTCATAAAAAGGGAGATTGAAAAGGAAATTGATGATATGATCAAACTACGAGTTATTGAACCCTCTTTTAGTTCATGGTGCTCGCCGGTGCTGATTGTAAAAAAACCTAATGGGTCTAACAGACTGTGTTTGGACAGCCGACAGCTAAACAAGATCACAAAAAGAGACACCTATCCTCTGCCCAGAGTTGCCAATATCATAGATAATTTGCGCAATGCGAAGTATCTAAGTACTATAGACCTGAAATCGGCCTTTTGGCAGATCCAGTTAGAAGATAGCAGCAAAGAGAAGACAGCTTTTGCGGTACCAGGAAAGGGGCTGTACCAATTTAGAGTAATGCCATTTGGGTTAGTCAACGCTTCTCAAACCCAGCAAAGATTAATGGACATTTTATTTCATTCTGAAGAAGATAGGGTGTGGGCATACCTGGATGACATCGTAGTTTGCTCAGCAGATTTTGAAGAGCATTTGCGGCTGTTAAAGAAAGTTGCAGGTGTTTTAAAGGCAGCAAACTTGACAATAAATGTAGACAAATGTCAATTTGCTAGACCCAGTCTACGTTACCTTGGGTACGTCGTGGATAAAGATGGCCTCAGAACAGACCCAGAAAAAGTGGAGGCAATAGTAAATTTCCCACGGCCGAAAACGTTCACTGAGCTGAAACGCTTCATTGGACTTGCAAGCTGGTACAGAAGATTTGTTAAAGATTTTTCGGTAGTAGCAGCCCCTTTGCATAACTTGACTAAAGGAAAGAAAACAAAAGCACTGGTATGGACAAAAGAGGCAGAACTGGCATTTCTGAAGTTAAAAACGTTGCTTACAACGACGCCGGTAGTAACTTGCCCTGATTACACTAAACCCTTTGTAATTCAATGTGATGCGTCTAGTGTAGGCATAGGGGCAGTACTATGTCAGGAGAGAAATGGGGTGGAACAGCCTATTGCATATTTAAGCCGTAAGCTAAATGATCGCGAAGCTAAGTACTCAACGTCGGAAAGGGAATTGCTAAGTATTGTCCATGCGATTGATAAATTTAGGCCTTACATTGATGGAGCTCACTTTACGGTTGTGACTGATCATAGTGCGCTACTTTGGCTGCATAAGATGAGGGACCCTCACGGCAGGCTTGCACGTTGGGCTATGAAGTTGCAGCAGTTTGATTTTAATGTAATACATAGACCGGGCAAATGCCACGTTGTTCCGGATGCATTGTCTAGAGGTACCTCAAGGGATGTCATGGAGATGAATACCATTGAAATAAATGATCAACACAAAGACATGTGGTACAAGCGGAAAGTCGCAGAAGTGCAAACTCAAAACCAGAATGGAGACTGGAGAGTGGAAAATGGATTACTTTTTAAAAAGATTTCAATGAAACAGTTTCCGAATAGAGAAGATTTATGGAAATTATTTGTACCAGAAACATTACGGATTAGAATTTTTAAGGAATGCCATGACGACCCTACATCAGGACATTTAGGAGTTAGAAAAACTTACTTTAAGATAAGGCAGAAATATTATTGGCATAATATGCTTGAAGATGTGAAACAATACATAAAAGCATGTGACCTTTGTGCTAGTCACAAAGTATCACAGAAATTACCCATGGGACAAATGGGACAGCATAGGGATTTAACTCAACCTTGGCAAGTAGTGGCTCTGGACTTGATGGGTCCCTTCCCTAAAAGCAAGAGATGCAATACTATGTTGCTGGTAATCACATGCTTGTTTAGCAAATTTTCATTGTTGTTCCCGCTTCGTACTGGTAAAGCCGACAAAATTTGTGAGATAGTAAGGGCACAATTTCTAGTATATGGGGCACCCAAGTTCATTATCTGTGATAATGGTAGACAATTTCAATCTCAGATTTTTAAGGATGTAGCCAATAAATTTAACTCTAAGATATGGTACACACCCCACTACCACCCACAGAGCAACCCCACGGAACGCGTTAATAGGGTTATAGGAACAATGATCTCGACTTACACTAAATCTAACAAACATAACGAATGGGATGTACATTTGGAGGAAATAGGTCATGCAATTAGGACAGCAGTACATGAAGCCACAGGTTTTACACCTTCTTTTCTTTTCTTTGGCAGAGAAACTTCAATTCCCAATCTGAACCCCATACAAGGTACCCTTACTGATGACATAGGCAATATGAACTTTCAGGTAAATACGGCTAGTTATATTCAGGACTTGCAGAAAAGAGATCAGATCTACAGTAATGTAAAAAGTAGGATTCAAAAGGCTCATTATAAAAGCAGTAAACATTATAACAACAGAACTAGGTCGGGAACGTTTCAAATAGGAGATACAGTCTGGAAAAAAACCAAATATTTATCAAATGCTAACACGAAATTTATGGCAAAATTAGCACCGAAATTTGAAAAAGCTATCATTGTGCGTAAACTTTCAGATAACATTTTCCAATTAAACAATGTGCACGGTAAAATGATCGGTAATTGGCATATCAAAGATTTGAAGGAGTACTCCGGTAAAAAATAAATATACAGGTTATTTATTTTCCTGAGGGAGAGGGTATGTTATGATAGGCAGGTATGAAGGAATAGTGTAATGACGTAGTAGCTCGTAAGACGCAAGCGATCACTAAATTCACCGGAACAAATAATTAAACGGTGGCGCGGTGGAGGTATCGCAGCTTTGCATTCCAGCGACGCCGGTTCGAGTCCAACTACATCCATCGTCTTTTTGTATTTATTTAAGTTAAGTCATGTCATTGGTTCTTGAATTGTTTCATATAAGGACAAGATAAATTGTTAGTAAGGCATTCCTGCAGACATCTCGAGGTGAGCGCACTTGTGCTTCGCAGCACAGTTCGCAGTGAGAATTAAGAGATATCTACCCACTAATGTCTAAATAACTACGTACGATCGTAACTTATATGGAAATAATAAAATAGTGGATAAGGAAATTATATTTTGTGATTTTGTGTGGGAATATCATTACGGCGAAGGGGTAAGTTTAGTAATTTAAGCACAAAATAGCTAGGATTAGTGGACTTCTAGACTTAACGGACATTTATTAATTGTTCTAGCCTATGGTCATGCCCTTCGAAGTTCGTCAGAATTACTTTGGTGCACAAAGATAAAGCTTTGTTAAACGCTATTAGTGTATCACGCTAGCCGGCGGCATACCGACATACTTACCTACCAGTGTTAGGATTGGCAGGGGTCCGTGCGTGAACGCAGAACCCTCCTGGCGCTCAACATTTCTACTTAGTTTAGTTTAGCTTTAAGTTAGTTTAAGTATACTCATTCTTAGAGTTTGTTTATTAGAAGTAGTTTTACAAATATATATATTGTTAAAATCTCACGGTTTTTATGTAGTCACCACCCTAATGGCCCATAACAAGATAAAAAAATTGATGATTATATTGACTGATAGTAGCAAACGGGAAGAAACATGCGTGACTTCGTCATCTAATTACTTTCTGAAGACCTCGAAGCCAAACGCCTTCACAAAAAGATCCGCCCCAAGCCTACACGTACACCTACAACTCCGCGGGTCAGTTGTACTGTGCGCCGTGCAACCGCACCTTTAAAACCAAATTTGGTTTCGCCAGCCATTCTCGCTCTCACCTCCGGAGCTAGCAGGATTCGCCGTTGACGGATACGTCAAGGAGGACATCATCATCACTTTCTGAAGTCACCCTGATTTACGATACATTATAATAAGTAAACTGAAAGAAAACATTCCCACTTTCAGCCCGATGAAGTACGCGAATAAATTTTAAATTCCCAGCTCCATATTCAACGCAGGAGTCAAAGGATTACTCCCTGATTATGAGTAGTTCCTGGGAGTTTGGGTACGCGGCGGGAGCACGCGTGAATGAGCCTCTATAGGCACTAAAAGCACCCTTATTACAACTTCCACTTCTCCTAATAACTCCCACACATGGTCCCGGGTTGCATATTACATAATTTTGCATATTTTTGCGTTTAAGTACTCTTCGAAAGTAATTTATGTGTATTAAGTACGAGCCGGAAAAACGCTGAATGGCTGGTTCCGTGCTTTTTCAGCGGGAGTTTATTACGTAATACGGTAGCTGAGTGTACATGACTACTTTATAACCTTTGTGGCTATAGGCGGACACTCCATAGTGAATAGATAATCGTGTGATAAAAAGATGTTCACGATTTAATTTTGTGTCCGTTTTTTCTGACATATGGAGGTTTATGTTGAAATTAATATCAACTATAGAAACGTTTTTTAAATTCACGCAGTCAAAAGATACAACCATTTGAGACTGTATTTTTATACAATAACCGTGGAAATTAAAACCCATTGGGTTCTTCCTGTTATTATGAAATGTGGCAATAAATAAGGCGTGACAACACAATTAAATGAAAAATCCCGATACTACTGAACCACTAAGAAATTTTTCTTAGGTAGACTAAACGAGCGTCCTCGCTTAGAACATTTGTAAACGAGCAATTATTGTAAGCTTTGTAGCACTCATATCAAAGTCCATACCACCCTAATATTCGACGACGAATGCTCTCAGTGAGGACTATCCTTATACATACATATCGTCACGCCTCTTTCCCACAGTGGTAGGCAGAGACTACTTTGTTCCACTTGCTACTATCCTTATGATATACAAAACATTAACTTGATCCTTATATCATACATAAATACATAATACATACACACATAAATCACGTCTGTATCCCTCACGGGGTAGACAGAGCCTAAGATAACAAGACCTAAAGGCCATGTTTAGCATGATTGAGGGTGCATAATAGGTATGTATGTAAGTATGTATGTATAACTCTTTATTGTTCATAAAACACATTAATTTTACAGGTAATGAGACAAATAGATGTACAAAGGCGAACTAGCACGTCTAGCACGACAGCGCACTAGAGTCGCGTCACGCGCAAGATACATTGCCCGTCTTTTTCTTACTGTTCGTTCTAGAAAGGGACGGGTAATCTATCTCGCGCGCGACGCGAGTCTTATGCGCTGTCGTGCTAGCCGGGTAGGTAGACAGGGGAATCAAAATAGTGATGGGTTGCTAGCCGTATCGCCTATAACATGATTCCTAAGATTTTTGCCTGTTCCCTCGATGGGCTTTTTTTATCCTTATCTCACTCGATAAAAAGTGCAGATGAACTTTTAAACAATAAGTTTAAAATGGCGTAGCCATAAAGTGTCTATAACTTCATCTAACGGCTATTTCCATCGCTGCTCGATGCTCGTAGCTTCTGCCCGCGACTTCGTCTGCGTAGAATTGACATTTCATTTTTATAACACCTGAAAATGTATATATTATGGTTCGAAAGCATTTTGCCTCCTGATCACTGCAATATGTTTATATAATTTTAATATCGCTTATTATAAAAAATAAAAATTAATTAAAAATATGTCCTAATTTTACCAAAACTACCACAGGATAAGTGAAACACCTTTGCCTTTTTCACGAGAAAAAATAAGCGACCATAATTTTGTATATGACAACTTCAAAGTACAAGGGGGGCAACTCTGAAATTCTATTTTTGAAGTTCGTTGCATACCTTCTCTCTCACTCTCAAGTGAATGACTATATTAGTATGAGCGGAACAGCACGAAGCGAACCTCGAAAATCGAATATCGGAGAATAAGGCCTGACATTGACAATTTGAAATTGACGTCAGATTTTTTTCTATACAGAAAAGACAAAAGGGTAAGTATCTATTCTGTGATAGTATCGGAGTTACGCCCTTTTAGAATAAGCAAAAATTAATAAATTAATTATAAATTAAATACAAACCCTAGCGAAAAAATTAAACTGTCAGCATGTTCATCTTTTCAAACAGAATACAGAGAACCATTAAAATGATAGGCTCAGAAATATGAAATGTTGTCAATTAGCAATTGACATGTTTATCGCTATCCCTCTGGAACTATACAATTTTCCGGGATAAAAAGTAGCCTATGTTTCAATCTAGGGTACCAGCTATCTTCGTTTCAAATTTTATCCAAATCCGTCTGGACGTTTTAGCGTGAAGAAGGAACAAACATACACTCACTCACATCGTCACATCGTTACATCGCCAAATCGTCACAAACTTTCGCATTTATAATATTAGTAGGATTTAACGGCTATTTCCATCGCTGCTCGTTGCCAGGCAGCCTAATTAATTCGATTCGCGTTGAATCAAAGGAGCCGAGCCGTTTATTCAGTGTCACGTGGCATGCTAATCGTTCGATGTGATCCGAATACAGTAATGTACTTTAGCAATGATTGCTGCTCTCGTTCGCTGATATTATACGCTTAATATTATGGATGCTGTTGTTGTATGTTATCTTGTGTATGTAGACACTGTCTCATAAAATTGATCTGAAATTTCAGCAGGTTACTGAGTTAGTTTGACTGATGTCCTCAAACATTTGGTCGATGTTCAAAGTGTACGGCGTCGTCAAGGGGTGACTTAATTTTGAATCTAAAGCTGGGTACTGACCAACGTTACGAGGTGTAATGTACATTCACACCGAGCATGTTCGCTATTCACAAGCATGTTCGCTGTGTTCTAAAAATCGGCGTGACATGCTCGTCAGAACTCTGTTCTCCATTTCGCCAGCCAGTCTCACTGACTTACTGAGTTGGCTGAACCGCGTAACAGTCAAAGGATTCGCCAAAAAACCGACAGCCTGGTGGAGCAAATTCTAACCTCAATGTTCAATTTTATGTAAAGTATAAGGTGTATTATGTCATCAAATAAACCTGAGGCAATATTTTGTACATAAGTTTGATGATATTTTATCTCCAGTTCCTTTATTTACGATGAAATAGTTAAAAAATAACAAAAATGCGACGTTTTGAGGTTAGAATTTTGTTTACCACATGGGACAGTTAAGATTGAAAAGACCTTACTTAACGATTAGGTACTCCGATTAACAAATTCATCTACTTATCCAGTTCTGTCACATTCGATACTATAAACATTTTTATAAACCCAACTTGAATCCTTTCTCGGCGCAAAATAACAGACTAAAAGAGTTGAAACAGACGCATCTCGATCTACATGCCGATGGTACTTCTAACACACAGCGCTTTCCCACGACTATGTACTATTCAGATATCGATGTCGCGGAACTTGCACAGCTCCATAGAGCAAACAACATAATATTTAGAGTATTAGAGTGGAAATGTCATGTAAATTCATATGAAATAAAATGACTCCACGCCGAAATTGATGATTACTGCACGCTGATTCGCCAACCAAAGGTCAAATATCATCGCTAAGGATAGTTAATGTTTAGTCGTGTCACATAGTTAATTTACATTAATAAAAATACAAAAGTAAATGTATTCTTTATTGTACATAAAACACAATAATTTTACAAATGATTACAAAGTACTAGTGATTTAAATATAAATAAACTAAAGCTACCTTAAAAATAATAATTACAATAAATTTGGACCCTTAGGTAGGGTCCCCATCACGCAGGCAAAAGTAAATATAATATAATCAATAGTTATTTGTGATACAAGGTTGGTAAGTAAGGTTTTACGAATGAGTTGACGAGTTTGTAAAACCTTACCAACCGTGTATCATACGACTTTTTTCAATACATTTGTGAGAAAATAGGCAATTAATAACACAAAATTTAAGAATAAATACCTTTCCCGAGATTTTGATGGCAAAAGACTATTTTGCGCGATTTGCGCCTTACTTAAAATATCGGGCCGAGTTAATTCCATGTTATAGTCGACTTCATCACTTGAAGAACTTGTTGAATACTAGTTAATTCCCCACCAGGATAAAGGTGTATTCAATTAGTTACTTTCAGACGAATATACTTTGTATTTAATAATAACAGAGACTATAAGTTGGAAGGGTATGAAAATGATCCGATAGTTTAAGAGATGATTTGAGAAGTGAAGCAAAGTGCTAAACATAAGACATGTAGGACATATAAAAATAATAATAATTTAAAATAGAATAGAATCATTTATTTGTACAAGTACAAGTACAAGATATTTAAGGATAGCAATTTAAATGACTCGACCATCTTAGGGCTAGCTGTTCTATTTAATTTATGAGACATAATAATATAACAGTTATAATGAATTTCAAACACCAAATCAAATAGCAAATAATAAGATACTCGAATAATATATATATATATAGGTAAGTAATAAATTACTCAATTAATATACCAACTAATATTATTCAGCAAAAGAAAACAATACTCAAAAACAGTGTAAGTATAAGAATAATATTAACACTGGTACTTAACTTGGTTTCCTCAAACCCCGGTTCGACACCCAGCCTTCACAAGATCAACATGGCTTTATAATAACTTGTAGTGGCGCCACCTGGCGGAACTATTGTGATAACAAAAACTATCCTTTGATTACTTTTATTTAACACTCTAAGTAATCTTGATCTTAATATAATGATAAGATTATTAAGTAATTACTTACCAATTAACACATTATTAAAACAAGTATTTTATGCAAGATTTATGAAATAACATTTAAGTTTCAAGTATGAGAAATGGATACTTGACGGTAGATTTTATTTACAATAATAGTAGATGACATTCATTTGTGTTTTTATCATGAGAACACGTTAAATGTGAAAATAGCAATATCTGTATGTAATAGCTAAGTTAATAAGATACAATAGATGGTAAAGTAATTTAAGACAAAGTGACGGTGGCAACCGTTAGCTAAGTAAGTGTGACAGGTTCCAATACTAAAGAGTATTACAGGTTTGTCTTTACTTTATAATCATAATTTTATTCTATATCTAACAAACTCATTTTGTTTGGTTTTTGTACACTATAACCAACAACACAAAACAACGCAAAGTTTTACAAAAATGGCGCGTCCGTATACCGTAATGCGCATGCGTAAGTTTTGTTTTTAATTAGGTTAACTAAAATTATCAGGCAAAGGTTCGACGCGTTCAGCCACTGCGATTTTTTCGAATAAATACCAGTAAGGTTCAAAAGTTCCTGGCCGTATATATTTAAAAGAAGAAAACAAGAAACAAATGAATGTCATTTTATTTGTCATTTATTCAGCTATTGTGTGGATAATTTCGTGGTTTGTAACTTTCGTTTTCATAAAATTTTCTTTGATTTAAATATAAAAAGCGGTGTAATTTGTACAATGTTCAAATTGGAGTATCGATCAGTGATAAAATTTCTGACAAAGGAAGGCATAAGTCCAACTATAATCAAAGAAAGGTTAGATAACGTGTACGGGAATTCCTCCCCTTCGTTTTCGACTGTTAAAGATTGGTGTAAGCAGTTTCGTTTAGGGCGTGAGTCCATCGATGACGAACCCCGACCAGGCCGCCCTGTTGAGGTTCTTACGCAAGATAACGTCGATTTAGTCGAACAAGAGGTACTGAAGGACAGAAGACTAAAGACGAAGGAAATAGCGTCAAGAACGGGACTTACGAAAATAACAGTCCTTAGGATTCTACACGACCATCTAAACATGAATAAGGTTAGTGCAAGATGGGTCCCGAAACTTCTCTCGAGTGCTCAGCGAGCTGAACGAGTGGCGTGCTCCAAGGAACTTTTAGAGGAGTTCAAGTCATGTGAGAGTGAATTTATCCAGTCCATTGTTACCGGAGACGAAACTATGGTCTTATACTATGATCCTCTTTCGAAAAGAGAGTCGATGGAGTGGCGTCGTTCTGGGGAAGCACCCCCTCGAAAGGCAAAGGTGTGCCAATCTACCAAAAAGATAATGGCCACAATATTTTGGGATTGCGAAGGGATATTGCTTATAGATATCAAAGAACGCAATCAGACAGTAAACGGCAGTTACTATGCTTGCCTTATAGACCAGTTGCGAGAAGCAATAAAGCTTAAACGTCGAGGAAAACTCAGCAGGGGTGTCCGTCTTCTTCATGACAATGCGCCTGTCCACACAGCTGCAGTTGTAAAGGCGGCTATATCTAAATGTGGATTTAAAACAATCCGTCACCCACCTTACAGCCCTGATCTAGCCCCAAGCGACTATTTTTTATTTTCTAAACTTAAATCGGACTTAAGGGGGAGAAAATTTTCGTCCGATGATGAGGTCGCTGCTGCAGTTTTCGAGCATTTCGAAGACAAAACTTCCGAATATTATTTTAAAGGCATATTAATGTTAATCAAACGATCTGAAAAATGTATAACAATAGGAGGAGACTACATTGAAAAATAAAAATATTTTTTTTAACCTAAACGTTAATTTTCATTATTAGGCCAGGAACTTTTGAACCTTACCACGTAAAAGATGGAAATCATTAAAATCTGAAGTAATTAAATTACAGTTTTTACTAATTACAATAAATTTTGCAAATTCATTACTTAGTTTTGTATATTTATACATTTTTCTGCGTATAAGTCGATATTTTTTATTTTTGTCATTTAAAACTCTTTGCTTGTAAACTTTTAAAATGGACAATTAATAAAAAAAACTGTAAAAAAATCGCACTACTGCGGTAAAATTAACTTACGAGCATCCTTTGAAAGTGAATTTTTCGAGCAAATGTATTGAAAAAAATCTTATTGCCTTAAATGGATTTGTTCCTTGTAAAACGGGAAAAACAATCGCGATAAATCTGTGTTAGTATGATATAAGTGGAAATAAACGGATGACATATGTCGTTATAATTGGGTAGCCCTTACTACCACTTTATTAGACTATGTCCTCTATGCACAGCGCACTCGGTGGGTATCGTACGAGTGGACTTTTTTATTTCGCTCTATTTTATTTCCACCGGATAGCAGTCACCACTTAAGAGAAGCGCGGTTTTAAGCTGCCGTTTTATGAAAGGAAATTCTCGTCGGTTCAAGCTCCTATAAATCCGACTCACTGGATCTGCCTTTAAGTTTTTCTTAAAAGATACTGAAAAGATAGGATAGCGCAGCATATTATAATATAATATACGCGCACTATCACTTTTATTTAATCGTCTGTGATTAGTGAGCAATATTGTTCGTTTTGTTTGCAATACTTAAGTGCAAATAGGTAATAAGCCCTAAATATTTTGATCCAAATCCGTCCAGTCATTTCTGTGTGAGGAAAGAACAAACATCATACTTACTCACCCACTCACAACCTTTTTTTTAATATTAGTAGGATGAACAGACATGGCTGTATGGAAGTTATTCCCTTTGCCTTACCCTGGAGGGAGGGATGAAAAAAAAGATGTACTATTATGATAACTCTAGTTCAAACCACTGTAGCAAATGGAAGTATCGATCCTCTAATATGTATGGCCATTAGAACCCACTTGAAACCCGTGGTCTCACGCTTCGAGGGTGCTCCGCTCAAGTGTCACTACATGTCACGATGTCGCGTCGCCAGAACTCGAGGGGACAGATTGACTTTATTGTCATAGTTGTAGTGTCAGGGGAAACATAATTCTAATTAGTTGAAGTATTAAGAAAATGGTCACGTTTCTGTGGACGGCGAATTCTGACTACAACTTTATTGCATGGGAGATAATGCTTGTTCTTAATAAAATACTTCAAACATTTGTTTAAAAAAACATGTGAAAAGCCGTTGCAATTTAATAGGCCGTTTTAAAAGGGCCTTACCATGACGTCTTAATGCGATTCAGTTTAGGTTCGCTCGCTGTCAGATTCATACTAAAAGTGACAGCTAAAACTTGAACTGAGTCGGAATTAAGACGTCATGGTAAGGCTCCTGGCATTTTGCAACTGCGTCAAGCCAAAGGCTTTAGAATAGAGAAATTAGAGTAATATTTTATTGAATCAGGCGTTACTTTGCGGAGGTCCATTATTTCAATGAACACAAAATATTAATATCCTGACCTAAACTGATATTAGAGTAATATCAGTTTGACCTGCTCTAATTTATTTGGATGACAACAAGTTAGAGATAGGAAGGTATAGGTATTTTGCTGTGTTGTTTCAGGTTGTCGGTACTATTCTAATTGGTTGGCTTCGGAATTCGGTTACCTTTTATCATCCCTCTTTTCTCTAGTCTAGACTCTTTGGTCACAGCTCACACAAAACGGGTCAACAATAAAAACATAATTCACGTTGAAACTACATAGATGTATAATTTGGCACTGGCAGCTAAGACACGGTAGGGTGCTTGCCGACGTCGAGCGAAGTGTTCTCTAAACAAAAGATTACAGCGGGTCACACCGTCGCAATCAGCTAAAACGGAACTCGAGCTATAATTTAAACACCTTTTTATAGCGAGCACCGTTCCCTCATTCCCGAGAAATGTTGCAAATGCAGATAAAAATGTAACGTTTTGCGTTTTGCGACTTTATTCTGTTTACACCCAGGAGCGCGGTGATCAATCATTTAACGCTAATTGTTGTTAATACTAAGTGACGTTTTGCTTGGTAACAAACTAAGAGTGAAAGCTGACAAGTACCTACTCATTTCGGTTAAAATTAAACATTTATGTAAATAAATTACAAGATATTATTTTAGCAATATACCTATCTACAAAAAAAGTTAAAGAATTCAGTGTTATTTTGGGTATTGTAGCATATAAACGCACCATCTATTCTACTCTCTCTACATCTATTCTACTCATTATAATTATTGTTGTCATACAAAGTGATTAATTGAAATTAGTCGGTAAACGTATAATTGGGTTCTAAAAGCCATCACTTTGTTTCAAGATAACAAATTTCAACCAAACAATCATTTAAAAATTGAGCCCAAGTTTATAGAAATATTTTCTTGTTATTTTTCAACACAAAATTTTATTATTAAAGGCCTATTACCTAGTACCAAGTATTATTAATGAACCGCGTGTAAATAGTTTTTTCGTCTGTCTGGATATTATCAAGCACTTTCTGAACATAATAAGTTAATTTGTTTATGTCTACGAAAAAGAGAGCCGCAATTTTAGCAACAAGCTCCAATTAAAAGTTTGAAGTATGTTCAACTTAAAACCTTAGTAAAATTATTACGATACACAACTTGTACCTAGGTAGGTACTTGTTTTGTTAATCGGTAATATAAGTAAGACTATTTATAGAGCAGCGACCGGCTCCGGCTTCCCACTGGCTATCAAACTATACGGTTTTACCTTCCTCTTGAAACACTATATCTATTGATGAAAGCTGATTAAAAACCAAGCGTACGTACATATGGCGAGGAAAGACTGTTTTATACGATGTAACATAACAATAAATGAATAACGTAATAAAAAACCCTCTTTTTTCAATTACTTGTTTTTCAAAAGAATTAGTTTCTGTACCGATCCGGGCCCTCGCATCGGTCAAAATTCACAAATAAAATATTAATACTCTCTTATGGAATAATATTCCATATACATTTTATGAAATAAATGTGAAATTAAATAATATAAATACCTACTAATAAAATACGAATTGTTTCCACAAAAATGGGAACGTATTTAAATTGATGAAATAATTACATCAGGTAAAAATACCATTACATATTCTGTGCAATATTTGTCAATATTTGTCAAGTTATTTGCGAAAGAATCTCAGACTAACAAATAGTCGTCCCACAAACAAGGTAAAGATTAGAGGAATATCTCTAGGTGTTGCCACAGTGAAAATCAGTAAGGCAGGTTCACACGCATTTGAACTCTTGTAAACTGCGAAGTTAGACCTTCCGCCACCATAGACAAAATAGTCTCAAGTATTAAAATATTTTGGTAAATAAATATAAGAACATCAATAAAAGCAATGTTATTTACGAACCATCTTGGTCAAGCTTTGGGGAATGCTTACGGTTTTCGTTAATGCGACGCAAATGATTTAATGTATAAATGTAGGAGCACCTTAATGTCTAGATAAAATATAATTCACCTTAATTCTTACTTTTAATGGACAAAAGGGCTTCAAGCAACATTAATTCATTGGCAAAAGTATGCATTATCGTTAAGCAAAATACCACACCTATAAAACAGGTTGTACAAAATATTTACTTATGCGTTTAAATTTGAATGTAATTATGCAATCAACGCCATCTGTTTTCGAGTAGTTTTCTTATTGCTTCTTGGAATTGTGGAAATCAACGCCATCTGTTGTCGAGTAGTTTACTTATTGGCTGTTGTAATTGTGAAAAATCATAGCACAGGAAAATGGACCTTACTTTCATAACGCTTGGGTAGCAAATAGCATAAAATCCGGGACGGTCGTCGAAATCACTGTTGTCGCCGATATGACCATAATCACCCAAATCGTTGAAATCACTGTTGTCGCCTATATCGCCAGAATCACCGAGATCACTGGAATCGCCGCAATCGCCGATATCACCAGAATCACTAAAATCACTCTTGTCGCCGTAATCACCGAAATCACCGAAAAATGGTATAAATACGGGCGCGAATTGTAGGCAAGGGTCTTTGATCTTTTCTCCTCGGTCGGTGCGTAAGCGCGGTTCTTCAAGCACAATTTGATTTTAGTAAATATGCGAAATCGGGTCGCAGCTGTTTTACGGTTTGCATTGATTGATCGAATTAATTATTTAAATGTTTTGATATTATTGTTGTGTGAAATAGTGTTCTGTGGTCGTGAATACCAGTGATTATTCCTAACCTTATCCTGGGCGGCTCGGGGCTACTCTCCGGCGCCTAACCTCATCTTTCTCATTCTATAGAGCCTTACTGGATTTGCGATTATAGGATACTAATTAGCTTGATTAATTACTTTGTGTGCTTGAAGTAGGGAATATACGAAACACGGTTTTCGGGTTTCAAGTCTGGCTACCTAACGGTGATAACAAGGGCTTGGAATTTCAACACACTGTTTCAGTGTGAGCTGATGCGTGAGGTCGACTCAGCACCCGACTCCCAGTGAAATATCTGGGTAGGGTAAACTCCTCCTAGCGTGTACCCAGGCTTCCGCGTTCTGCTAGTCGGAACGTGGGAACTGGTGGCGCTGGTCTCTTATCTAAATATGTATATATTCACACGGCCCCTATAACCCTGGTAGGATGTCGCCTGCACCCCTGGCTTCGGCCGTGGGCGATGTCAATACACATGGCGTAGGACCTAGGTACACTCGGAGATGCCACTCCAATCCCTTCTTTAGAATAGTTTAGGAGTTTCCATTGCACTTCTGGAAACTACATAACACAACGCACGTTTAACTGTAAATGTGAGGTTCTTCCTCTAGATTTCAATACACAGCTGACTAGAATAGGAATATTATTTTAGGCATGAATAGGGAGGGTTTTTATTTATACCTATTAGGTTAGGCTTTTACTTACTTCAATATCTGATTTAACTCGTAACGTTGACGCTTGTTATTATACCTATTTACTTACCATGTTTAAGATAGAATGTTAAAATAAAGCTAGTACTAATTTCTATAGCTTTTTGGGAGAGTTTTATTGTTGCATTTAGATCCAATTAAATCAGAACCAGAAATAGAGTAAATGATTATAATATTTTATCATTTAATAAACAACAAAGTGAATCAAAGAGACTCCCATTGTAAAATACTATTTAAGTGGATTAGTTTCCCTCCTGTACCTGAATGACGGGACAGCATAGCGTAATAGGATTAGTATCAGGTAGGAATCTGGTTCTAGCCTCCTCTTACCCATTGTGGTACGATAACACGACATAGGGGAGAGTGGGTAGGATTCGTACACCGGGAGCATTCGTACAGTGGTGATATCTCCGCTATTGAATACAGTGGCGTGTTCACGTTTGTGTGGGTCACTCCCACTCATGCGCATACGCTACCCGCGGGGCGGCGCAAAAGTGCGGCCGCCAGCTTCGACACGACAAGTTCATTCATGTTTTCGCTCTAGGAAAACTGATTTTGTATTCACCTTGAAACACGTTTAAATCTTATAAGTTTTGCTTGAATTAGATAAACTGATCAATATAGTTTATGATTTGATATCGAGGTTTTATATGTAAACAGCCATTTTGGGATATCTAGAACGGTTAATTTTATTTCAAATTTATTTGTTAATTTGTTGGGTTGGGTTACCTTCGTACAGTTGTCAGTGGGGCAGATTCGTACAGTACGAATGCTCCCCACTTTGAACTGCGTAACTAAAAAGATCTTATTCCATGAATATTATTATTATTATTTCAGAACCATTAGGCCGCGAGTAGGTATATGTAAAAAAGGGACAAGATCGGAAGAGGTAAACGAAGATGCAAGTCAGCGATAAAAGATATTATCTTCTATAGCTGACTTGCATCTTCGTTTACCTCTTATAACTAACTAACCAACTAACTATAACTCTCTTATTGACCCTGCGTGTTCCGCTGAATATGGCCCTAAGCGTATATGTCGGATATACAGGTGTATCAGATAGCCCCTAACAATAATCAACTAACCCTAGTTGAGTAACCACCATATAACCATAGCTATAGAAGCTAAAAAAAATTGGAGTCAATTTTTTTTTGTTTTCTATAGGAATTATTACAGTTAATACTACCATTCCTATAGAAAATATAAAAAAAAATACTCCAATTTATTTAAAAATATTTTTTTAGCTTCTGTTGCTATGGTTATATACCCCAGTTGATTATTGTTAAGGGGTATCTGATAAACCCTGTATATAATGTCGCACTGGGCTCGCGTAGGGAACTATATAGCCCAAACCCTCCAATAAACGGAGGAGGCCTATGCCACAAGGCACGCCGAATTAAGCGATAAGTAATTTATAAAAAAATAAATAAAAAAAAGACTATATTTTACTGAAATTTTAGCGAATTTGAAATAAAAGGGCTATATTATTATTATTATTAATGTCGGTTGCATCTATTATTACCTAAAACTAAGACTTGTTACTGTAACGGTACAATTTATAATGTTGATTAATTATTTATCTATTAATAAGAGAAAAATTAATCACGAGTTTTTT
Source organism: Pandemis heparana (assembly GCA_963854515.1). Classification (NCBI taxonomy): domain Eukaryota; kingdom Metazoa; phylum Arthropoda; class Insecta; order Lepidoptera; family Tortricidae; genus Pandemis; species Pandemis heparana. The sequence goes on along the minus strand of OY978013.1, from coordinate 10,879,763 downwards.
GTTACTACAAATAAGTAGTTATTATTAGTACTCAAGTACTTAAAAAATAATAATCGTTAATTGTTACCACATAATGGCTGATTTAGTGTTAAATTTGACCTCAAGAAATGATAATATTACATTGAATAAATGGTTTTTTCTTTGATTGTACGAAGGTTCCCTACTATGTACGAATGTACCCTACAGCATGTACGAAACTACCCCACGCGTGGGGCAGTTTCGTACGTTTCCCATTTTTGAGAAAAATCACCGTATCATCGCCATGCTGCTTAATATCCAAAAGACACTTATTTATTATTAAAGCTAGATAAGTGAGGTATATAGCAGCATTGAATTTATCATGAAATTGTAAACAGTTTTTTTTTTATGTGGCTTACAAAAAAATGTGTACGAATCCTACCCACTCTCCCCTACTGACTAAAGACAAGTAAAATCACAAGTCTTGTGCCGGAGTTCCTGTAGGGTCGCTGGACGAGGAACATGGTCACTGGCAAAGATCAGTTGAGAAAAATCTCAAGGGCGAATGGCGGGGCCCTGACTTTAGCACAAAAAGACAATTACTCACTTTCCTACATAAATGCTCTTGTTATAATTTAGTTTAACCATTTAACAGTACTAGGGCAATACCTACATTACATCCATGTACATTATACTTACCCTAAGATATATATAAAGACTCCCAGTTATTACCTTTTAATTATAATTACTCATCTCTCATTGATGTTCTTTAGTAATGATTTGTAGAAGCTGAGTTTTGTGTGAGCGGAAGGGTTCAGATAGGAGTAGGGCATTTCAGTGTTAATTCTTAGGGCATAGTTTACTTCTAGGGTTAGCATCTCTTGCCTCCACTAAACGAATTTGAGTTACTATCACAACATAGGAAATAGACGATCACGCTGGCCATATTTCATACAGTCCGTTCAATCCAAATAGCTTCTTATAGGTAGTAATTAATTAAGGCTAGGAATTGCATAGTATGAGTAGATAATTAGCTGTAGATGTAGTCTAGATTGGTGTCTGAGTGCTGCTTGTAGTCTAGTCTAGGTATAAGGTATATTTAAGCCCATATTAAATTAATTATAAGAAAATTAGATATAAGGCCTTAGATGTAAGCTAGTATAAGGGGGTTTTTTAATATATTATGGGGGGTTTTGTACATTTCCTAGTAGTTAGTTAGAAACTGTCAGACCTTTTCCGACGTAATAAAACGTCAGTTATCCGTTTGTTTACATTAATTAGTTTCCACTTGCAAGTATTTAGCAATTAGCATACAGCGCATAAAACAACTGGTTGGTTTACTTACTAGAACCATCTCACAAGCATTATTTTTCCCATGCTTTAGGGGAACCTATGCGACTTAATTATACCAATCTACCTGCTATGGGTGGTGTAGGGGTATAGCACGCGTCACGGAATGACGAGGACCCGGGTTCGATTCCCGGCTATAGCTTTACTTTTCGGATTTTTCTATGTGTTCTAATTTTCTGTGTCGTTTAGAAATTATACCAATCTAATTAAAAAGAGACACAGGGACAGTTTACTAACCGAGTAGCTCATAATTATATGGTTGGTTATTGCTATGGTTAACTCAATAACCAAATAGCTGTCATTTAAATAATTCGATGTAAATTTGAAAATGCAAACAAGTTAATTAATAAGCGAAATCGGAAAATCGAGCATTCATTAAAGTCCACAGTATCCGATTGTGCGGTTCGAATTATATATCTATATATCTGCTATCTTCCATGTAATTATATAAAACTAGCAACTAACACGGCGCTGTCACAGTTATCGTAATTTATTCACAAATTAGACATTTAAATCTTTCTCATGAATCGCTCTATCTATAGGTGAAAACCGCTTGAAAATGCGTTAAGTAGTTTTGAATTTACCGCGAATCAACAGACAGACGCGGTGGTGGAATTTTGTTCTACTGTTATGTGATAGTTTTAAATACCCTATGACAGGAGATGGAATAGAGCGGGCCATGTGAATTGTAGGTATAGTTGTAAGAAGGCTTTGGTCATACTTTTAGAATTTGGCGTTTTAGGTCAAGCGATTTCAGCCGGTTTTCGTCAAAAGCACCTACAAATTTATATACTGTGGAGCGCCAGAATGACCTATTCGAAGCGCTCTCCTCCCATGTTAAAGGGTCAATAGAACAGGCGTTCAGATGTTCAAATAACCAAGTACAATCTAGCGAGCCACATTAGGGCTCATGATAGAAAATAATTGATGTTATTATGTGTAATTGTTATTTTTTTTAGTAGTCAGTGTCGCCGTCGTCGAAACCGATGAGGAGACTATAATTATTATTATTGTGATAGTAATCCGAATAGTCACTTCACAATGTCCTACCACCAACAACATTGTAAATTTGTCATCGTAATTGGGGTTTATTAAACAAGTACACTTGTCCGGGCTCCGGAACCGGCAGCGAGCCGGATTCGGACGCGTTCCGGGCCGTTATCCGCGCGAGCACTTCCGCACGGCACACTACCATGTATGTGCGATGTAGGTACAGAGTGCATGAGCGGTGCAATCGGCCGGATATAGTTGGAGCAGGAGCTGGCAACGGTTATGTGATGCTATTCTGGAATGAAATATTAACACTGGCTGCGATATTTGGAAGCGTGAATGTATGAAAAAATATAAATAATAATGAGTCTTTTATTTTTGTATGTATGAAATTGACACAAGTTTTAAGCGACTTATTGCTACCGATTTGCAGTTGATTGAAACACGATTTACTTTGCTGATTTCCTTAATTATCAATGAACGAAAATAGTGTAATTAAATTAAAGAAGATTGCAATCCATTACGAACATTACGAAGGCGCACTAATTCCTATAGAATGATCTCTTCCACTCAACCTGATTCAAGAGTGGAAACTTATCAAAGATAGGCCTGCAGTCGAGATATGTACGGCGAATAAATATTTTTTAATAACAAATAACATAAAAACCGAGATAGGGATATATTTTATGTCCAAACCAAAACAAAACAATAGTTATCTTGCTACGCCCGCTACTCTGCAACCACACAAAACTTCGCATACTAATTTATGGTGTCGCAAGGGTGTCACATACTTCCAAAAGCAGACAGAGCTCCCACATAATATTTTAAAAATTGTAATAAATTTATCTATCTATCTGATCAGCCCACATCCACCCACTGCTGAGTAAAGGCCTCTTCAATTTCAAGCCACTAGTGAACAATAATTAAAATCCAAAGTAATTACGATCGAATGACAATCAGATCATATTAAAATAAAAATAAATTTAATTAACTCACCACTGCATTATACAGTAATTGGCAATTTAACTAGAACCGAGCTTGAATAATATGGCGGACGGCTTAATTTTAAGCGGTGGACGAATTTTGATGAAGTTCAATCATTTTAGCGGCAAACCAACAAACAACGACCTACTTCAAAATGGAGGACAAGCTGTAAATAAACACATTTTAATGAGAACATTTTTATATTGTCGCTCCCTTTTCTTCCTGCAAACACCAGCTGCCATTCTCTAAACGTACCTCGCTCGCGGCTCATACCACCATTGTTAGCTCTGCCAGCGGGCGTTATATGGAGTCTGGTGCCTTGACTTCGATCGTGCGTTGTCTTTGACATTAACCAACATCAAAACACCTGATTCTGTATGATGCCTACGTTCGGAAGGGTCAAGTTATGATTGTCTACAAAACGCAATGACGACTTTGCGGATGAGTATTGCTTTTAGCGAATCATACCTACCTCGGTTCCGTGCCTGTAGCGATAACGTAGCGTTTTAGTTTCCATAGTGGACATTCATTAGGCCTTGGTCGTTCTTACCCGCCACGCGCTACGCAAAAAACGCGGCGGACGAAAGCGACCGCTTCCGAACATTTATGAACACAGCAGTTCGATGCGCGAGTGGCGGGTGAAACGACGAAGGCCTTATGTTCCCTTTGTACGTTTCACTTGTTTCGCGTTGTTGTTCACGTGTCTCTATGTATTGCAACAGTCAAAACATCGAGCAAACCGTCCAGGGGCCGTACCATGACGTCTTAATGCGTTTCAGTTTAGGTCCGCTCGCTGTCCGATTCATACTAAAAGTGACAGCTAAAACTTGAACTGCGTCGGAATTAAGACGTCATGGTAAGGCCCCAGGTAAATTTAATACTCTTTACGTCAATAATATCCCGAAAAGCCACACAAGCGAGGGTCGGAGTCGGGCACAACGGATTCCATACAAACATAAAAATTATAAAAGGACGGACAACTAGTTAGGGAAACTTAAAAATTTAAAAATAAGTGGAAATCGTCCACGGTTCGGTGTGTGCTTCCACAAACTGGAATCGCGTTTTATGATCTCACGGATTGTATGATGATTGAATACGTACCTTATTAATAGGACAAGGTGTTAATATACGTAAATATGCGGTTAAATTAATAATATCTGATTATCGATATTAAAAGTGGAGGACCTCGTTAACTCTGTTACGTCATGTGAATTTTATGAGGCTGCGAAAAAGCGTTCGTATTCATTTTGCTGCGGAATTTTCGTATTGCCTTTATATTAACGTCATATTTTTCTTTCCAATAATTAAATGAAGGTTTTTGAAAGTCATAACGTTATTCATTACGTTATTATTTTTGATGTGTCGCTTTTGATCTATTATTTACCTCATGCTTCAGGATCTTGCGAAGTGTCGCGAATAATTAGTTCTAATACATAATAATAATAACAATAATTTCACAGTTCCTAGCATACACATACTTTATTCGTTTTGCAAGCTTTTATTTAACTTATGCTTATTCCGGTAAAATCTAGTAAGTCAAAGACGCACTTTTCAAAATCCGAAAAAAAAACACAATCATGCTTTTCGCGCTAAGTTTCGTCAATGAGCAAATGTTTAACGTAAATACTTATCTCTGGAACGATGTTTACCCTCGGAGGAATAATTGTGTACCCGGTCCAAACATTCCACATATGTTAGCCGCATTGTCACACTGTATCCCAAAGAAACTCGCCGATCCAGAGGCCATAATGCTGCTACGACTCTTCGTAGCATCTTGCTACACTCTCCCATACAAGCTACGTCGTAGCACCGTACACTGGTCGACGGATCGATCTACCATGCAAAAACAACAAATCCCCCCTACTACCACCACTAAGTTAACTAGATAAATATTTTCAATTTTTAATGATATATACTACAAATTGAACGGTTCAACTCACGAATTTAAATCGGGATATTTATTTGCTAAGCCTTATGTTCCACAAATATTAGGCCATTCCTAGAGACGTTTTCCATTTATTGGTTGCCAGTTGAGCCGTTTCATTTTTAGCTATCATATAAATTGGCTAAAATGTCCCTAAAACTTTAACGCTGGATTTCTGACCAAACAAGGTGATTTATGAAATCACATTTGCGAAAATACTACCCAATAGTGCTGTGGTCAAAGTCTGTATATTGTTATTGACTGGTTGACGAAACACACACACACACACACACACACACACACACACACACACACACACACACACACACACACACACACACACACACACACACACACGTTACCTAGTTGAAAAATGTTTACCTATTTGTCGCAATAGGCATAGATTTTAATCACTTTTGTGGTGCTATGCATTTTTCGGTGTCATTTATCCAGCGGCTGTGACGCCGCAGCCGCTCTGTACCAAAGGCCACCTTAAATAACGCTATGCGAATTTATATGATATTTTCTGACCGTGTCACGTCACCGCAGAACGGACGTAGTTAGTGGACCGCTAAACTGGATTATTGACCACAACGAAACGCTGACGCAACACTGGTTGTCATAGTGGTTAGATGGTAGACGGCTAGTGCGAGCGAGGCGATAAATATGTTAATCGCTTTTGAGTACTGTTTTCACAGAAGCGATTTCAAATAACGGCACCTCGAATCGACCAATCAGATTAATATTGGATAATTTGGATATTCACATCACATTAAGACTACAACGGGAGCAGAGTGAGACGCGGATTTCAACTAATGTGATTGGTCGATTCGCTGTTCTACTCTGCTTCCATGGAAAGCCAGTTGTAACAGGGGTTGAGCCTAAAATACATTTTCATAAGTAAAAAATATACACCAGCTTTGCTGAGTTTATTTTTCTTAACTATGTAAACCTACATTAAATGTCTAGTTGATCCGACCAAGAGTCGAAGAGTTCTTAACCGGGCCACCAGATTTTAACTACCAAATTATTGTGTTGTCATCCAAATTACATATTCGTTCTGAATTTCAAATCAATCCGATCACTGGAAGTAGGTCAAATTTAACTTGTAAGACGGGCCTTACCATGACGTCTTAATGTGATTCAGTTTAGGTTCGCTCGCTGTCAGATTCATACTAAAAGTGACAGCTAATACTTAAACTGAGTCGGAATTAGGACGTCATGATAAGGCCCCAGAACATACAACTCGTCACCATTATGCTTTGGACAGTCAGTTGGGGTGTATGAATATACTAGCAACTGTTTCCCGATGGGACACAGATAGCGTACTAATCCATTTTAAGTATCGCTTGAACTGGATGCCACGCATGCGCCGCTGACTCGACACCCCTAATGAACCGTAATCACCGTGAACCGTTATCAAAAAATATGCAGTCTGTGGAACCGTTCGCTTTTGACAGATTTGTTCCATTGTTTCGGAGTTTAGAGCATATAAACTTATTCCCACTGAAGTATAACAAATGAGCTACCTATATGTATAATTCCGTCTCCTGAGAGAATTTTAAATACCTAGCTCGGAAATACCTCTGTGATATTCAAGGTGCCAAATTTTGTATGAATACAGTATATTTAATTTCGCGTTATCAATATATTAAACGATATGGATTTTTTTCTCGACAAATTTCATCGTACCACTTTGTCGGCCTAGTTAACATATACCTACACCCATGCCAAATTACAGCTTTCTAATAGCAAGAAAGCAAGAATCTCTGAGCCAAGCAGCGGCCCGACGGAAGGACGGACGGACAGACGGACATAGCGACACTACGGTACCCTAAAAACAGTCAATATTAAATTCTTAACGATATTTTATTACAGTACGTTATGTCCTATATAGAAAAATTCACTTACCTACAAATTGCCTTTCACACTAAGCGTTACAAGTTACAACGCCCTATAATCATTCACGACTCTTTCCTACCCACGTACTCAATGCAAAAGAACATGATAAAACGTTTTTCACTCTAAGAGACCCACAGCAACATAAAATATATATCATTTGAATGCGATGAGGCATTAGTGGAATTAATGTACGTCTTTTCACTTGTCCGGGAGCAAATTGCCGTCTTCCAATGAATTGAATAAAAGGAAATCAATAATTCGGCAAAGATAATCGGAAGTAATAAATATAGATTCACGTGGAAATGGTGATAGAATGGAATGAAACCGCGGTATTTAGATAGAAGCTTGTTTTTACTCCGGTAAGTAGGTCATTCTTAAAATGCTTTCATTATAGGATTAAGTTAGAGTGAGATGAAGAAAAATTATAAATTTGCTTAAAGTAAAAACGCCTCGACGTAGGATACCAAGATGAGGATAAATGGCAAAATCATAACAGGTTCGAGCAAAAGTTACCGAGCCGCAGATTATGTTTGTTTTAAAGGATAGTTAACAAAATTTTGCATACCACTACGTGGCGGAACTATCAACCACTGAAAAGCTAAATTAAACCAATTTTGTATGTTTTAGCAAAATAGACCGATGTAATAAAATAAGTAGCGAATTTTTATCCACTTACCTACGCAAAAACGAATACTACTTTGATCCTATTTCCAATATACTCGTAGCATTTGATATATCGGTCCGTCATTTTGCCAATACGGAAACAACGCAATCACATTGCATCACAAATCACAAAGTGATTGGTCTGAACGACAGTCGGTCGACCAATCGGATGGATCTATTATTACTATTGTGCGAACTGTTTAGTGTCACTGAATAAAGTAACCGTAGTTAGAAATTATAATATTGTACAACGATTTTATAACCACTAAATAGTTTTATTATTGGCAACTCGCCTCGGTTTCGTAATAATAAACCTTCCTCTTGGATCATTCTATGAAAATATCTACTGATGAATATCATAATATTAAAATCTGTTGCATATTTAGTTTAAAAAATGTAAGTGGTCATACATATTATAGACGGCGTGGAGTGAATTTTTAATACTATTATTAACAAAATAGTTAAATAGAGTATGGATATAGTAAAGCCAGTTACGTCTCGATAGGTAGGTATTACAAAAGGCATTGTTCTCGCAGAAATTGGTACACAAGTGAATAATAAGAGCAATCCATCCGGTAAGTACGTAAGTAATTTGTTTGCCGAAAACATTGTTTTAACAAAGGAGTTATTAAACGTACTTTGTAATAATGCTGGTAATCCTTTGTAAGTCCGTTAATTTATGCGGCGGAACGAGGGGTGATAAGAGTAATCACGGCTGTAGCCGTCCAAACCTGGGGCCTGATCCTGATATCGCGAATTCAACTAGATTGTTGCGATAGAAAGAATTGATAACAAAATTGTAAAGCATAAAGTACATAGATTTCAAACTAGATTGAGCCTGTATATTGGGGCCCGGAAAGGAAATTGAAGATTTATTTATCCTGTCTTATTTTGAGATTGGAATAATACGTTATAATATTGTTATGCGATTTTTCATAAGGCATTCGAAGGAAAAGTTGACGTTAACATTTTTAGGAAATACAATTGTATAAAATTAGGTCGAATATGTCTCTATTTTATTTTTTAGAAAACTTTTAGCTTGGATTAAATCATACATATTTAATTTTAAGTATACTCCGTATTTTTTATAATAATAATATAATATATTTATTTATTTAGACATTAATCCCATTACAATATTTAATTACAATCACAATTATAAAAATATATTAATAGGCACATTAAAATACATTAAATGAACAAGATTAAGTTAAATTAAATCAAATTAAATTAAAACCATTTTATAACTGTGTATTTATTTATTTATCACGTCTAAGACGCGCGGCACCTTTTGTGCCACATTAAAGTTGAGACCTTAAATTTCCAATTATCTCTCCTTGAATAATTGAATGCAGCGTCTGCACCAATTAAATGTTTCCATTTCAATGAACTTATAGAGAATAGCTTCTTTTCTCTGCGTCCATTCGCACCGTAAGAATGAAAAACTAGGTCCTTTGTCTCCCGCTCGTTGAAATGCCACGACTTTTACTTTACATAATTTCAGTTCTCTAGAAAATCCAAATGCCTGATTATTCATAAGAATTCCAGCGGTATCAAAAAGGTGCTGTATCAAAGGAAAATTGATTTACAGGGTTTCAATGAGAAGCTTCTGCAATAATGTACTACATATTAATATAAGGGTAAGACTTAATCCTTAGATTCTTTAGAAGTTTTTATATAGGTAAGTATTTAAGTAAGGTAAGGTAACTATTTATATCACAGGAAATTGAACGTGTTCTTATAAAATATAATGAGTTGAGTGGGAAGTATTTTATTTTCTGTACCAATAAGCCGGTTGCCTAAAATAGCTGTGAAGTCGATATACTTACCTATTACATTTTAATTGAAGGAAAATTCCACTGTTTTTAGTTCTGGCAGAAGAATACAATCCATTAATTTAATAGCAAATAAAATTGCCATCGTGTAGCTGTCAAAGAGCGTTACTGAGGCTAAAATAACTCATGCCGTTCATCGCTCTTCACATAAGTTTTGAGCTCCTGGTCTCCCTCGTGAGCTATACATAGATTTGCTATAGTTGTAGGTCGGCTTAACAGATAACAATGGCCTAAAGACTTGGGCGGGAGCGGTCGCCGCCCGGCTTCAATCCTTCAGTATACGACGAACCGCCAAGCGATCAGCACGCGCTCCCTCCTACGACAATTTGGAGGGAAAACTTTCGTAAAACATCGCTATCGTTTAAAAAATGTTCTAAAAACAGTTGAAAGTTATGGAACTATGCAGTGATGGACTGATGGCGGGATGTGTGTGATAGGACCTGGATATTTAAAAAGAATGACGTAAACAAGTTGGTGTTGTCCCGGCGATAGGATGAAAGGTTTGATTTAGTTTGTGATGCGTTGTTGGAATGTAAATTCATGTTCATTATATCTAGAAACCTTTATAAAGGCTTGAATTAGGTAACCTGTATAAAATTTCAGTTTGAAATTTGAAAGATTATTGATTTCCTGTAACTCTATTTCAGTAATGTTTTAATGTTTATTTAGGCACAAACGGTACATAATAATAATCTGATGTTTAGACTTCCTATGACTAAATCAAGTAACATTAGCAAAAAAATCCTTTTAGAAATGAATTTTTAGTATACAAATATCAATTATCTACTTAATTTTCAAACAATGAAAAAGGAAAACGAGCAAGTGGGTCACCTGATGGTAAGTGATCACCACTGCCCATAGACACCCGCAACCCCGGAGGGATCGCAGATGCGTTGCCAACCTAGAGGGCTAAGATGAAATCCTCATGTGCTCGTAATTTCCCCGGCTGTCTTACTCTCCACACCGGAACACAGCAATGCAAGCACTGCTGCTTAGCGGCAGGATTAGGGAGTAGGATGGTAGTAGCGATCCGGACGGACCTTGCACAAGGCCCTACCAGCCGCAAGTTGTGTTTAATTTAGTTTTATAATTTTGCAGAGTTTGACCAACTAGACGACAAAAGGCCCATGCATACAAACGAATATTAGCTCAACATAAGATAAACAAGCTGTTATGAATAAGAGATGAACCCCCTTAGGTACCTATTCATAAAAAGTTTATCTGTTATATCTTCCAAAATGTATGTTTTGTTTCTGTCTGACAAACGCAAAAATGTCAAAGTAAAAAAAGCAAAAACTGAATGTTAACAGAAGTTTAATAATGGTTAAGATGTTAAGTAAAATTGTGCATTTATGAACTCAAATATTATTCGACGGTCAGTCGCCTGACATTTCACTTTGAACCGAATTCATAAATTTCACAATGTATGCAATTTTCAATAGACTTTTAACACATTTTCATTATTTCTTTTTAAAAGAATTTGTGCCACTTAAGTCTTTTTAATACAACAGTGGAACGTGTTTCTTAATATGGCGTTTAGGTACTCCTTACATTATTTGGTAGGTACCTAATTTACATAGGTAGGTACTCTCACACACTTAGGGTGCGACCACACCGCCGCTTAAAAAACGGTGACGTTACGGAATCGCAACAAAATGTATGAAGAAACGGTGAGAAAACGTGACGCATACGACAAGTCACTGCGTATACGCGGCGGTTTGGTCGCACCCTTACTGTACTTGACCTAGCGTTACGAAAACAGACGTCTCAAGTCAATCACTCGGAAGCAAAAGTGTTATTTTAGGCGGATTTGCTCAGTTCTGTCATCCTCCCATTGTTTACATACTATTATGTAATCTACACAATTGAAAATCAATTTTGGCGTTACGAAAAAATTACCGCCTAAGAACGGATCTGCAAATTATTTCGTTGTTATGTTTGATAGTCAAGATAAGATTTGTGAAAGAAGATTATGGAAAAAAAATCAATGAGGCAAGTTAGTCATAATTATTTAAATGAAAATGAAACTAAGTATATCCATGAAACTTAATTGTTACTACACCACACGTGTACCTATTAATTTTTTTAATATAATTATTACCATTTTCCTATTTATTCATTTAGAATAAAACAAATATTACAATGAAATCGCAAATAAAATAATGGTGAATCCGAAAATAACTCTTACAAATCACAAGCAAAAATAAATGTCGCTTTGAAGATTCATCTTTTAACGGTCGATTGCGTTCATATAAATACGTAGTAACGAAAATAAAGTGTGTATTGGTTTCGTACTTTCATGAGCACGTGTAAGTGTTTTAGTAATAAGTTTAAGACAAAAAATTTAAACTCCTTTTTTGCTGAAACTGACTCGTGCATTGCCGTTGAATTTACTATAAGTACCTACATAGCAAATGAGTCAACCAGACCATTGGTATTCTCCATTCCAATCCATGTCATCTAAATTCCCACACAATCACTATGTATTTAATTATTTAGCAGGGATAAAAAGTAGCCTATGTGCAATTCCAGACTTTTCTCTACCTATGTGCCAAATTTCATCCAGATCCGTTGGTCCGTTCTGGCGTGATTGAGTAACAAAAAAACATCCATCCATCCATACTTTCGCATTTATAATATTAGTTAGATAGTTAGATTTAGCATCGCATACACCGGAATATTGAAGGGTCACACTTGATATCTCACGCATATCCCACGACAATTTAAAATAAATCGGCCGTGTAAAATTTGACGTGTAAGATTTTTGTACACTATTACGGGTGTTAAGAGCTTTGGTTAAGAGACACTTCGATGTATTATTCATATGTATCAAAAGCGAATGGATTCAATGGAATGGATAAAAATGTCGCTATTCATATCGTGTATAATAAGCAGAAACGTATGATCTTTCTGATTCCTTTCACGGTAAGAATATATAAGTACAAACACGGGTATGAAGATTTCTTTTTTATCCCCTAACATTGGGCTGTCATTAACACACAATATAAAAAAATATATCATTAATGAACCTCACACCACAAGAACAACATGTAATAAAGCTCACTTTCATGAGAAAACGAAAAGGAGTCCGAACAAATTACTGCGTGATTCGTAGATTACTAGTTGTGTTGGAACGAATGATAGATGATCAAATAGCATGGTGAAGTACTAAGTGGATATGTATTTATTAATATAAAAATAATCCATAAGCATCACCTTCTAATTCAGAAATATTTAAGGCATAAACTATCTAGTGGCTTAAGCAGTTCTTCTAAATGTGTGTAAGAATGTGTCATTCAAGTTATAACGATTTAAAGTTAATTCATACTATGATTGATAGCCCTTACTTTGTTATGTTTATGTTTTGCGTAAATCCTATAGGTACCTCTAATTACTATAAGCCCTCGGGACTTATTCATGCAAAAATATGTTAATGTACCCACGGTCGAGGTAGTTTAAAACAATATATTTTAGCGTGAATATTTTTCATTTTTAATGAGATGACAAACGAGCTCACTAGCTCGACAGCTGTTAATAGGTGGGCTAACCCATAGACACCTGTAACAAAGAAAAGTTTGTAGTAAATTAATGAGTGAAAATGCTAAAACTTTGAAACTTTATGCGGTATCTATATTTCTATTATTATAAAGATTTCAGCCCTAATGAGGTGAGTATAATATACCAGCATTCCACGCCTCTAGTTTTATTCATACACGTTTAAATTGAACGCTCACTTTTTCGTTTACTTGCCATCAGCGCTGAACGGGTCGTAAATAAAGGCTTCCAAGAGTCCCGAACGACGGCCGCCAGACCCTCTGATTTATGTAATAGACCACCACCGAATGACTTAACACTATGTTACTATCTTAAAAATATCTGCGGTGGAACACCCTTAAAATTATTGAAAACTGATGTGTTATTTTTATTATGTCTAAAATACACTTTTTATCAATTTCTACAATGAAGCTCCGATTGTAAATTAGCAGAAACCAACTTTTGTTTTGAATTCGTAAATTTAATTCCTCTATTCTTTCTCATTTTATCTACCTACTGACATAAATAAGTAGAAATAGAAAATTGTATTACTACCTTCTCGGAACGTATGTTTGTGAGGAGGGTGAGGTTGCCTATAATTGCTATACGATGGGTTTCTTTTATATATAACCTTTTACTATGGATTTGACGACTAAATAGCTCAGCCAGTGTGGTTAGAGAACCTAACTATAAAGCTTGAGGTCCCGGGTTCGATCCCCGGTCAGGGCTGATATTTGTATGGATATACTAATGTTTGTTCTCGAGTCTTGGATGTTTAATATGTATTTATCTATATAAGTATGTTTATCCGTTGTCTAGGACCAATATTAAAAGCTTTGCTTAGTTTGGGACTCGGACAATTGGTGTTAATTGTCCGAAGATATTTATAATATTTATTTATTTATAGGTACGTGAAATTAACTGTAAGTTAACGTCTAATGTCGATTCCTTCTTTCATTTCATTTACTGTAAAAAATGCACTTACGACAACCATGACCGGATTGCAAACATTTGTATATTTATACGTATAGAAGTGTTGGGCCTTACCAGGGTACCTTAACCGTCATAGTTAATAAATAAATAATAAATAAATATCATGGGACAAATTACACCAATTGACCCAGTACCAAACTAAGCAAAGCTTGTATTATGGGTACCAGACAACGGATAAACATACATATATAATGTAGATAAATGCATACTTAAATACATACAACATCCATGACTCTGGCACAAACATTCGTTTCATCATACAAATGTCTGCCCCTGCCGAGATTCGAACCCGGGACCTCTAGCTTCATAGTCAGAGTCACTAACCACTAGGCTATCCGGTCGTCCAATAATAAATCATTAGTTTTGCTTTTCGATTCGCTTGCGTGGCGACACTTTGTTTTACAAGCAAAGTTTTTAAAGACTTTGCAAACTATTGACGGGGGAATTTTATGGATGTATAAGCTTGTGAAATGACGTAGGTACCTATTATGTGATATTTTGACTGTAAAATATGCTACTGCACAAATATAGGCTAGTATAGAATAGAATATTTTTTTATTTGTTTAACATAGGTAGATTACAAATTACAAGATTTTATTATATCAAGGGCCCTCCATGTTTTGCCGCTAGGCATACAAATATCCGTTGCATATCGGAACACCATAGGTAGACATTGGTCATTAAAATTACAATAAACACAATGTCATTACATGAAGTACGTAAAATTACTAAAAATACAATAAAAATTTACAGATCATTATCATTTAAGAATTTTTGCGTGGTATAATAACATTTTTCCAGCAATAACGATGTCAATCCTTTTTAAATATATTTATCTTTAACTCCCTTACGTCAGCAGGAATTTTATTGAAAATTTGCGGTGTCATTCCCAGCAAACTTTTCCGCATCAGTGCAGGTTTGCATCGGGTGCTTTTTAAGGTGTTTTGATACTGCGACCTTATGGGAAGCCTGCGTGTGTCTGAGACCTTACTAAATAAGTTATAGTATAATAATAATAATAAGGAAAAATATATTACTACAAAATACTACTATTACTACATCTTAGTTAAATCGGATAGTTTCAACCACAGGGTCTTCTACGCGGGTAAGTAATACGAGATATAACAACTTATTATCTAATGTTCATAATATATACTCGTTTAGTATAACGTTTACTGGATATAATGAACGAAAATTATAATCTTAAAATATCTAATTTTGTAAGGTATAACGTTGTATATATATAATATCAATTGAAATAACGATCAAAGCATATAATGTTCATAACAACTAACATCAAAAAGCATAATGCACAGTTGTTTATTGAATTTGCTATGTGGTTAGGGAGTTTTCTAGGTGGTTATAAAAAAAATAACTAACACCAAAGGCTAATGCCTTTGAACCTAACCTATCCGAGTCGCTTCCGCTCCGTACCGTCTTGCTCACTCGCTTCGCTCGCTCGCCGAAAATTATACAATGTCTTGCAGCTGTTTCAGTTAGGTTAAATATTTGTTATGTTAAAAGAAATTAGTCCATATAAATCTTATACAAATTGAAGTTATATAAGAATAACGTTATATAATTTAAGCCTTATACGTTAGAAATTATACTTTTTGCTGTTATAGGTAACGTTCATTATATCTTGTAAACGTTATTATTATGAAATTAGATATTTTGTAGTTATATCTCGTGGGACGCACCCCTTCTACGCTACCAAAATCGACAAATATGATCATTGGCTAAAACCAAATTATGGAATGAACTTCGTATTCGTAGCTACGTAAGTATTACATTGTCATTGTCTTCGGACTTCTAAGCGTACCTATGTGCGCACATTTGAAAACAATGGAACCACTGGAAATGTGGGTCCAAATTCATTTGCAATATTCGTAGACGAGACCGTGAAATGTGTCTTCTATTTAATTCGTGTAGAGATCCTTTATGATAAGTTTGCCTTTGTGCGTAAATCAATGTTATTTTTATTTTTTTGTGAATTACTGTTGAATAACTCTTTGCTATCTCCGCGATACAGTGAAGTCAAGTCGTTGAACAACAAAGTATTTACTTGCTTACGTACTTACAAATAAGATGCTAAATTTTGTGTAACGAACATCGACGAATAAGGTATATTCATGACTAAAACCAATTAGGAGTAGCTAGATCAGTTCCCCAACAGCGTTTGGGTCAATTTCAACAAGACGCATTTTTTGTATCATTTCGGTGTGATTCCTTATATCTGATTTTTTTTAAAATTTTTAAATGCTAAAAGATACTTTAGACTATTTTGTAAGACATATCTGAAAGGGAACCTGAAATCTTAAATAGTTTTCGAGATATTAGAGGTCAAATTTCTAAACACACAACGGAATGATAAATGTACACCGGAATGAAAGATAAGTTCCAATGGAATGATAAGTGTAAACCGGGATTATAATATCAGCCCACTGGAATGATATTTAGACCACCGGAATGAAAATAAAAAATAGGGTTCCATAATAAAAACTATTATTTTGTATTATACGATTCCCGAACTAACTCCCGATAACCTGCTGCTCTAGGAATCAGTCACAGATTTACAATTACTATCGAGTACTTATTAAGTGCGAGGTGCACAAAGTTACATCTATTTTTTTAAAAACCCTTTTTGTAACATTCCCTGGTAGCCTAAAAGCCTAAACATTATCTAAAAACATGCGCTGGTACAATACTAATACTATACCAAAAACCGCATCGCAATTGGGTTAGTATTTCATTTTAGAAAATATGCTACGGACCCTTTCATAATACTAAAGTGAAGCTACATTTCATTTTACTACACCGGAACCACCGGAAAAAATGGTGGAATGAGAAACTCGACATAAAAATAAATATTAAAGGAAGGGTAAGTCGTGTTGTTAAACTAATTGAACTCTTGAAATTAGGACTGTATTTTACGTGAAATATATAAATTAGAAAAAAAGCGATACAAAATACAAAAACTATGACTAACTCCGGAATGATTTTTATTTTGTCCCCACACCATGGTGATGACAAAAAAAAAATTACTCAAAAACGTTTCACAGTAACACACGTCCAATCTCGCTGAGCGCTGCAGTTTGACTATTGCTCGGAGTGCGCGAGAGACGGGGGGCTTAAGGGATCAAACTCAGGAAATAAATCGTTCCCAAAATTTGCCCGCGGAATGAGAGCGTGTCTCCGGACAAATGTATATGCACATATTCAAAGGTTTACAAATGAGGTAAAAATCAGGTGATGTGCTTTTTTTGTTACCTGTTTATATGGTAATAAAATAAAGGTAAAAGAAAAATATTGTCACGCATAGTATCCGAATTATCTGGCATTTTGTAACTAAAACCGGCTTCGGGACAACCCACCTTGATGAGAAATATGGTTTAAATATATTTTTTTAAATGATTAAATAACATAATATTTTAATTTAAGCTGTTGCCCGAGGTAGACAATAGGGGGCTGTTTCCTAAAAAAAATAGTTCTACATTATCAAAGCCTTCTGCACCTGCGTTTTCAGTCTTGCCATCAAAATTTACTGCTTGGGAAATTGACCCGTTTGTCCTGCGTAGCAAAATTTCCAGTCGCATTTTTCCCCACTAGCATTTGTTTTCGTGGACGTGTTTCACCATTCGCGCGAGTTGACAGACATTGCCTTCTCTAATAGATTGTATTCCAATCGTTATTTTTTAACTGCAAAGTTAATAAGTATAATTACTTTGCAACCACGACATGACGCACGGGCAGTGGGTTTAGTTGATAGACATATTCGTCGATTATCGTAACACTCAAGATTATGCTGGCTGAGACGCTTTGCGACCTTGGGCCTTACCATGACGTCTTAATTCCGACGCAGTTCAAGTTTTAGCTGTCACTTTTAGTATGAATCTGACAGCGAGCGGACCTAAACTGAAACGCATCAAGACGTCATGGTACGGCCCCTTATCCTTGAAGCATCTAACTAATATTATAAATGCAAAAGTATGGATGGATGGATGGATGTTTGTTTGTTACTCAATCACGCCAGAACGGCCCAACGGATCTGGATGAAATTCGGCACATAGATAGAGAAAAGTTTGGAATAGCACACAGGCTACTTTTTAACCCGGAAAATTGCGTAGTTCCCGCGGCATAGCGATAAACGAATTCTTTGCAGACGAAGTCGCTGGCAGTCCCCAGTGATGTAGGTACTAATTTCACTTAAGAGTAATGAAATCTAATGGCATTTGGTACAACTTTCTAAGCAATCCCACCGTTTTCATATCTCTTGACAATAGTAATTACCATAGCCTCGAACATAAGAGTAGAAAACGGATAAATGAGGAACTTAATATTTAATTTTCCGAAGCATTTTCCGTCTAAAATTTGTCACGCACGTAAAAAGAGGCACCCTCGTTTAATTTCTACTCTTAAGTTTGGGAGTTTATCATAAAACATTACGTTTTTTTAAAGGTATCGTGACCTTCCTGGCCGCAATGGCAGCGGCGCAAGCGACGGGCGACAAGCGTCCGCACTTCGTGGTGGAGCCACAATCGCGCGTGCTGTGGCCCGCGACGCGCGGCGCACACGCCGCCTGCCGCGCCGCTGGACATCCGACTCCGGACGTGCATTGGGTCACGGCTGAGGGACAGCTGTTGACCACTATACCTGGTTTGAGGTATGTATATTATATAGTCTTTTTCTACCCTAATGATAATAAGATAAGGTTTAGTTAAAAATAAAAACATTTTTGATACAACTTTTTCGTTAGCTACATATTGTACGTAGGTACTTGCAAGATTTGACCTAAACAAACATTCACACATACATTGTAAGGTAAATCATAGCTTGTAATGAAAATTAGGGTAGTTGTTTACCGTCGCCCTAAAGGTTGAGTGGAGCTGGTAAAAGGTAAAGCGTCTATAGCATCTGCATTTCAATAATTTCTGTGGCCCGCAAAATGCGACGCACACGCCGCCGGCCATCCGCCTCCGTACGTGCATTGGATCCCTAAGTGGTGACAGCTGTTGACATCTATAGAGGCCTTATTGGCTAGCGCACTCGGAATTGCGATTGTATTTGCCATACTTTCCGCAACCAGTATTATGATGAGGGTAGAAATTGATGGTGAATTGAATACCATCGCAAATGCCCATGTCTTACCAAATGTAGCCTCTGATGTAAGGTATTATACATTTTCATCACACTTGCTCGTAAAGGGTGTTATAACACGCGTGCTTATAGAGCCGTAGTAGCTGATTTACATCCCGCGGGAATTTCAAATATTTTACTCCCGAGGGAATTATATTTGTATGGATTTTCATAATTCCCTCGGGAGGAAAAGTTTAGTTTTAAAATTAAGAGTTCATTGTACGTCATTTCAGACTAAGGAGGTTTCAGATCAGCCAGATTTACTTAATATTAAAAAAAAAACTACGAACCAATTTTATAAAACTTTCAATTAGACATTACTGATTACGATCCAAGATGGCGGATGACATTTTGACACTAAAATATTGATGGCGGGTGTTATTTTCGAGTAATTTGGTGGCTCTGAGCCCGATTTTGGCATATTTTTTTGGATCCAAGATGGCGGATGACATTTTGACACTATTGACACTAAAATGTTGATGGATGTCGTTTTCGAGTAATTTTGTGATTCTGAGACCGATTTTGGCATAAGTTTTTGGATCCAAGATGGCGGATGACATTTTGACACTATTGACACTAAAATGTTGATGGGTTCCTTTTCGAGTAATGTGGTGGTTCTGAGCCCAATTTTAAAATATTTTTTTTGGATCCAAAATGGCGTACGATATTTTCACACTATTGGTACCTACATAAATGATGATGAGTGTCGTTTACGGGTAATTTTGTGATTCTGAGTTTATTTTTTTGATATTTTTTTTATTTCCTCGCAAATGTGATGAAAAACATTGTGTGTATCACGGGCAGTAAGGGGAATACAAACTCGAGTCATTAAAAGCCCTCCGCCTTCGGCGTCGGGCTTCTAATAGACTCTCGTTGGCAATCCCCTTCTTACCGCCCTCGGTGCACAATGTACTATTACTTAATGATAATCAGAATGAGGGTAGTTGTTCACTGTCACCCGGGGCTAGTAGTTGAGCAATGAGTCACGGGAGACAAGCGTCCGCCCTTTACAGTAGAGCTATTATTACGTGTTCTTCTATTGAAGTCAGCCAGGTAAGTCGTGTATGTAAAATACAGATAATTGGTCTTATAAGTACTCGCTGATGGTTCTCTATCGTTCCATATGTCATAAATGTATTGTTTGCCATAATGATCATTTGCCATAACTCTTTTTTCTCTTTAACTGTTAATTGTTCAGGATTGTTATGAAACAAACCTAACCTAACCTATAGAGTTCTACAGGATTGCCATTTCAATGCTCTTGAAAAAATTACGGTTTCAGAGAAAAAACAGTTATGGCATTGGCAAATGATCATTATGGCAAACATTACATTATGGCATATGAAATTCGGGAAAAAGAAAGGCTCCGCTCGCTGATAGTATGATAGTTTACCTTTTCGGCGTAATTTTCTGTTCTACAAACTTTGAACAGGAAGTCCTAGGTATTTCTAAAGCACTACGGTAAGTTACTTCCTCGGGAGATTGAACAAGTTGCCAGACGTCTAAAATTACCCAACTGGCACTCCGAGTTGCATTAAGGCGATGATACTATCTGCATGAGTTTTAATCATTAATTAAAATATGAAAAGGATTTTCTTTTGAAAGCCAACTTTAATTCGTTTTTAAGTACTTACCTGTTACCGTAATATATTTTTGACGCAAATACGGACGAGCGGCAGACTCTAACCTATACAATAAGTGCGCAGTCTGAACAGAATGAGCAGCGCATATTATCAAAAACGTTTCTCATAATATTTGACCGTTATTTAGTTAATACGTAATCATATCAGGGGCCGTACCATGATGTCTTTAATGCGTCTCAGTTTAGGTCCGCTCGCTGTCAGATTCATACTAAGTGACAGCTGAAACTTGAACTGCGTCGGAATTAGGACGTCATGGTAAGGCCCCAGGCCACAGACAGCCTTGTGTAGGTACTTTCACCAAAAACAAGATTTAATATGAAAAAGTTCAAAAGTTATTAACCTCGATCACAAATTATGTAGGTACGAGTAGAATAAACTTGCGCTTAATGCATTAGAAATGTTAACTACATCTTCCTACAGTAAACATTATTTCGTAAGTATACATGTACTTTAATAATTTTACCAACTAAAAGAAGAAACCTTATCATCAGAACAAGATCTAGGAAGGAGCTTAAAATACCAACTTGTCCTTAGACCAACAGAGTAATTTTTTCTTGTATCTCTACTTTGGAACTGCGAAACTCATCTGCTGATCGATCTTTCAGATTATTTCAGTATCTGGAGTACATAAAGTTACGTAAGTCGTCGACGTACGACGCATCATTAAATGAACAACCTACTCTAACTTTACCGATATTTTACATGAAACTCGATATAGAAGACGTATATTTACTGGCAAAAGCAAATTCATTATTCCGTTAAGCGAATACGAGTATAGCGTGAGATGTGTTTCCTTTGTTGATTTACTCTATTGTTACTCATTTTGGGTGCTGTGACCGGGTGTTGCTGATTTCCTTGATTCCTTGACACGAAAAGGTATAAATTTGATTGAGGAAGGGCTCGGATTGCCCGAGTTTCTTTCATTTGAAAATGACAAGGTAAAAATATTCAGATTCCTGTATTGTCAGCATTAAATAAGACGAGAATATTCATGAAATGCTTAGGTATCGTGTTTTTGAAAATAGCAAAGTGGTCAAATATTTTTAGCATAAGTAGGTATCTATCTACCTGTGCTCAGAAATAGTGTTGACATTAATAGCGATTATTAACTATAATTATTATGAATAAATGAGTATGAGTATGAGTATGCTATAGGTACTCAAAAGGATGATTTAATTTAAGTTTTTACTGTCTTTCCGTGCAATTTTTTACTTTTGGACATAAAAATTACCTACGTAATTATTTTATTACTTAAAGAAAGTTCAGTTCTCATAACCTTAACTTCGTAACTCGCGGCGCCTTGCGCGGTAATTAAGAATTTCTAAAGTATTTTAACGATCCTAAAGTTTATTGAGAAAGTTACAGAAGTTAGTTTGTTGTACGTACATATCCGTTTCCAGTAAAGTAATTACTAATTACCTTTAAACTATCCGGCAAACTGTAATTATAACCACATTTTTGTATTTCGCAAAGTATAAAATTGTACTTACAAACTGTGCCTTCATCAATTAATAAGTAAGTTCGGATTCACATGACTTTCTGCCAAGTTTCTTACGCCGCGTACTTCTTAATATTGGCAATGATGGTCTTTCCGAATAGGTACTAAATTCTAAATTCTGTACTTGTGTCCATTGGGTCAAAATTTGCAATGTTTGAAGCAAAAAATAACAAAAATGAATACTTACACATATTAGAGTTAAAAAAGGTTGTTAAAAGACAAAGTTTGTAATTGAAGAGTTGCCTACCTATTAACTTTATCCCCATTTCTTATGCAAGGGCACAATATTGTAACCAAAACAGCTGCCGCTTTCAAGTTCCGTACAAGTCTAACGACCAACAGCTTGGAGTAGCTTCTCGACAAGTTTTGTAATTTTTAATAAGACCCGGTATTACAGTGAGCCAGCGACACAAAATAACTTTAGAGTGAGCAAAGTTTGAGAGACGCTTGTTGAAGTGTTTTTTTTCTCCTCATGTCTTTAGATTTTTTTGCAGGTAGTAAAAAGTGAAGCATATTAAATATTACTTTTGGAGTCAGATTCTTAACTGACGTTTATTAGGCCTTTAACGAGACGCCTACCTAGTAGCGTAAATGCGACCCCGCCAAACAAAATATGGAAAAATTGGCCAAGCTTTAATTTGACACCAAAAATAATGGCGTCTGAAAAGTGGCCAAGCTTGGCACTGACTGTTCGCAGTCAAAATATTTAATGGAAATGCACTATTTAAAGTATGACTTGGCCGTTTTGTGGTCGCAGTTGAGTTAAATCAAAAAGTTGGAAATTTAACACCGTTATTAAGAATACACTCACGTGCAAAAATAAAGGGTCACCTTTCATACAACTTTGTATGGAAAGCGACCCGTTATTTTTCCTCGTGACTATAGTTTAAGAAAATCAGTTGTACGACTGAACAAAATTAACCAAAATTATATGTAAAATGATACCCATGGCTAATTTCTGTGAAACACACGAAATTTTAGTGGGAATGATTTGCCTGCTAACAGTCAGTGTCTAATTTGGCACTTTTCAGATGCCTCTAATTTTTGTGAAAAAGGAGAGCTTGGCCTATATTTATATTCACGTTTTGATAAGATTAAGCTCTTAGAAAAACGCCTACATAATCACGTATGCTAACAGGTGTCAAATCTGGCTAATAATTATTTCAACGGAGCATATTCGCGGGCGTTATAGCGGCTATGATCTAGTTTACCCACAGAGTTTACCCAATACCTCTATACATATAAACGATCTCGTATGTGGGTTAATTCCTTGTAGATACCAATAAATTGGCTGAGTTTCGGTAGGTATATCAAAGTTCGGGCGAGGACGTGTCCGTTCGGCGTATCGCATCCATCTCGTTTAACTTTGGTAGCCGATAGGGCCTAATAGGATGTAAGGATCTTCAGTATCTTAGCTCAAAGTAAACATTGATTACTTTGGAATGTTTGAAAGGAACAAAACTAAAGATGAATTACTCATCTCCTTTTGTCATTAACTATTAAGTACATATTTGCGAAATATATACGGGCAAAAACTAAAAATTTTGGACAATATGAACTTGAATGATGACTAAGGGTGCGACCACACCGCCGCTTAAAAAACGGTGACGTTACGGAATCGCAACAAAACGTATGAAGAAACGGTGAGAAAACGTGACGCATACATGTCACTGCGTATACGCGGCGGTTTGGTCGCACCCTAACTTCTTAAATTAAGAAAATATGTGTTAAGCGAAGCACGCAAGGAAGGATTGCGTATTAGTGATGAAAAACTAGTTTTTTATGTGTTTTAGATTCAGAAGCATTAGAATTGATGCATACATACTTATAACTAGATCTAGATAGAGAAGAAGATATAAATAAAAATAATAAATAATAATGTTTATTTATTTATGTTTTATTCCTAAAACTAGCGACCCGCCCCGGCTTCACGCGGTATTATTATGCATGTATTATACATATAAATCTTCCTCTTGAATCACTCTAACTATTAAGAGAAAACCGCATCAAAATCCGTTGCGTAGTTTTAAAGATCATAGTATACATAGGGACAGACAGAGAGCGGAAAGAGACTTTGTTTTATACATACTACTAGATGTGTGAGGATATCTACGACATTATTAACGAGAATTGTAATTTTTACGTGAAAAAAATGGATCTATTTCAGATGTTAATACGAGTATGTTAGTATTATATTTAGCAAAATATAAGTTGACATTTTGTGTATTTTGCAAATACACGATATTTTTAGAAGATATTTACACACGTGTAGGTAAGGTGACACTACTTAAATGTAAATGTTTGATCACAAATTGGATAGGTATCGATATCAAAAGAAATACCCAATATTTATAGTTTACATATTTTGTATTTGAAATATAGAAACGCTCCAGGTGGCTATGTGTACCTATCTACTTGTATTTATATTTGGTTAGACACAATAAACATAATAATTTCTATCGAATTAATTGAAAAGTTTCATCGTGAATAATAAACTAAAATAAGTAAACTATATTGGGATCAGGGTTTCATATAATGGATATAATTACCTTTGGACAAAATATAACGAACTTTCAGAATAACATTTCCGTACCATACAAAATCATAAAAACGAACGACCCTCCCCAACTATTTCCGTTAAAGTTCGTGTAATT
This sequence comes from Pandemis heparana, assembly GCA_963854515.1. NCBI lineage: Eukaryota > Metazoa > Arthropoda > Insecta > Lepidoptera > Tortricidae > Pandemis > Pandemis heparana. The sequence goes on along the minus strand of OY978013.1, from coordinate 10,854,699 downwards.
CAATCAAACTTTCGATCTTGGGTCTACTTATACAGCCAATAGAAGGTTAATGAAAAAGGATCTAATAAATTAGTCCCTGTCGAAGTTACTAATAGATAGAACTGCGAAAGTTCGGCTGCGAGTTGTTACGGTTACCGAGCGGAAACTTTCGCCATTTCACCATTCGCACGGCAAAAGTAACAATGGCGGATTGAATGGAATGGCAGAATTTCGTACTTTAATGGCGCTTTTCTCGTTTAAGACGTGTTGCGCGTTTTCGAGTTATGCTTCTTTATCGCTCGACAATAGAATAAGTAACTTCGACGGCGTCAGGTTTTTTCGAAGACTTGAATAACTGTGGTCGACTTCGACTTAAGGGACTTTTTTATTGCCGAGCAAATGTTGTACTTGAATATGACTTTTAGAGGGATGGATTGTTCTAAATTTTGGCAGCTAATTTCATCTACGTTCAATGACTGAAAATGTATAAATTTTAGTGACTTTATACGACTGTTTATGACTAAGGTATTTATGACGCGTCATGAAATTTCGTTCATTAACATTGACGTCGTATATATTTTCAAACAGAGCTAAATCAGATATTACTGTGGTTTACTATCGGACATACGAGCGTCAGTTATTTCTGTTATAGGGATGGGGTAGGTATATTAGTTTCAACTTTTTTTTAAATTTCCTTTCCAAAAGAGACCCCCCTATTTTCAAATCCTTATATTTACGTATAACACGTTCAGGCCACAGACATGCATGAACTCAACTTCTACTTAATCGGACAGACCGATAACGCAATTATCTTACAAGGGTTCCGTTTTCCCTTTTGAGGTCCGGAGCCCTAAAGAGGACGACATTCTCAATCCCTTTGTGTAAGTGTTTTACTCTGGGTTTTACCATCATTTACTAAACAACATTTCTCAAATGCATCGTTTGACAAACACTTCATTTGACAACCTATTATTTTCTACTAACACATTGACTTTTTGGAAAACTTATTATAACACAAACCAATCTAACCTAATGTGAGTCACGCCTGAAGGTTTTTCGATTTTTAAAAAAGTTTACGGTTTATCATATATTTTTAAAGGGTAGTCAAATGAGATGTTTGTCAAACGATACATGTGCCAAACGTTTGTCAGTCAAATGATCTGATACATTTACTCTGTTTTATAAGCCACTTTGGACTTAACGTTTTCAAAAACAATTTTGATATTTTCAATTGAAATCGTCTAATGTTTCTACTATAACGCACAAAATTGACACTGAAATCGTGAAAACAAATGAAAAGGCACTTACTGAAAACGATCATAAAACACCGTGAGTATGAATATTGATTTCAGATTACGCATGGCCATTATTTATCAGGGGAATATGGTAAACGTGTGCCGTGACGAGCTCGCCGTCGAAATTGCTCGTTAAAATGAAATTAAAACCGTGCACCGGATCCCGTATTTACTGCCGTCTGCCGAAAAGCCGGTGTGTGCGGGTAATGGCTTGTCCTTCGCCCGAGGTCTTTATTATGGTGGCTAGATGAGTTTTATTTTCAACCCCTAATAAAAATAAGGGATGGTTTAAGACTTATGGGTTAAAAGTCGAGCTTTAGTGCTTCTGCTTTTTGTTTTTGTTTTTAGGGTTCCGTAGTCATAGTTCCCCTTATAGTTTACTAGCTGTTGCCAGCGACTTCGTCTGCAAAGAATTCTTTTATCGCTATCCCGCGGGAACTACGCAATTTTCCGGGATAAAAAGTAGCCTATGTGCTATTCCAGACTTTTCTCTACCTATGCGCCAAATTTCATCTAGATCCCTTGGGCCCTTCTGGCGTGATTGAGTAACAAACAAACATACATCCATCCATCCATCCATCTATCCATCCATACTTTCGCATTTATAATATTAGTTAGACTAGCTGTTGCCAGCGACTTCGTCTGCAAAGAATTTGTTTATCGCTATCCCGCGGGAACTACGCAATTTTCCGGGATAAAAAGTAGCCTATGTGCTATTCCAGACTTTTCTCTATCAATGTGCCGAATTTCATCCAGATCCGTTAGGCCGTTCTGGCGTGATTGAGTAACATCCATCCATCCACCTATCCATCCATCCATACTTTCGCATTTATAATATTAGTTAGATTAGATTACTTTGTTCTGGTTCATAGCTAATTCGTGAAAAATAAATGAAAATGTCTAGGGTTCTTTAACTTTTGTAAATGTGCAAAGTACCTATTACTTGACAGTGTGTAAGTAATTTTGTTTTGAAGATTGTTCGAGTTACCTTTAACGCTACAATGCATACTGATCTCATTAGTAACGGCAATTAAACTGTAAATTAATTAATTTCACTGTTCAGATCACATAGCCTTTGATCCTAAGTCGGCTGCATTTTCGCCAAAAATAAAAAAGTGAGAACATTGGGTCGAATACCTAGTTAAAATCGTCAGCCTGGTTTCGATATCATATAACATAGATTACGTTTGTTTAGGGTGCTCTTCACCCGCAGAGAAGTTTAATGAATGGATTAGAAATTACATTTAGTTGCTACAGCTAAGTAAATATGAGTAATATTCATTTTTGAGAACCACTTTAAGAAATTTACTTCAGAGACTAATTTTATTGATATCTAGGTCTCTGACAAAACGCCTATATACCTAACTTGTAGTTTAATTTGCATAAGTTTGAAAAGACAAGATTTGACTGCCGGATAGCCTAGTGGTTAGTGACCCTGACTATGAAGCTAGAGGTCCCGGGTTCGATCCCTGGTCGGGGCAGATATTTGTATGGAAAATACGAATGTTTGTTCTCGAGTCTTGGATGTTTAATATGTATTTTAGTATGTATTTATCTATATAAGTATGTTTATCCGTTGTCTAGTGCCCATATTACAAGCTTTGCTTAGTTTGGGGCTAGGTCAATTGGTGTCAATTGTCCCAAGATATTTATTTATTTTAAATTTTAATTTTAAATTAGTAGATACGTTTGATAACGCTTGTTATTTGTCTTATTAATTTAACGAACCAAAAGCTCTGATGTTAAAACAAAAATAAAATAACCCAACTTTCTGGAACATGCGCATCATTTACATTCGCTTGAACCAACAACCGTAAAGGGCAACCGAGACATTGTGATTATTTCGTTCAACATTCTATCAAGGGTCTTTATGTAACGGAAACATAAGCATCTTCCATAATAAGAGGACGGAAAATAACAGCCATTTCGGTAAATGAACAACAGGGTTACCCTCATAATATATTCAAATTACAAGGAATCCTGACGTCGTTGTTTGATTTAAGTTTCTCGTGTTCTATTCAAGACATCATTGCGGTTTCACTGGATTTAAACTTTTGAGATCTTTGAAGTTATTATTAAAACTGAGAGCTTGAGATTACCTGCTTATTTTATACGTACAGTCAACTAATTTTATTACCAGGCCACTGCAGAACTTTCATAATGTAATTTTAGCTTATTACACAAGCATTGTCATACTGATTAAATTATTCACCATGATACATATGGCTCACGATTCACATTGGTTGACTGTAAGTACATATAACATCACCACCTTCAGACATTTCTAAATGTACTTAAAAGCAAGTTGAAATTGAAACACCTTTGAGATGATTTCTAAAATAAAATAAGTCCCTGCTCATATGGCGCCATGTCGTTCCGCCCAAGTTTCTGCATACAGATCAGGAGAGACCAAGTTGGCCTTACTCGGCCACCGTACATTTGCATACTCCTCAAACTGTAACTCATTGACACAGAGGTCGTTTCCGTTTAAGATACAGACAAAGTTTCCCGTATACGCGACACCGTTCGTTCCACTGGACCAACTAACATTGACAGCCCCGGGAGTCTCTAAGCTATTACTATACAGGTCATTTTCGTTTGTGTAAACCATAAAGTTAGTCACATATCTCGTTTAAGTCGTGTCAGCCGTAACTCGTAACACAGCCGTGTTGACTGGAGACTGGAGGCCAAGTTAAGGGTAAACTTTTGACACCTTCACCTGTGAAGTTAGCCCAAGATTTATTTACTTAGAACACGTAAAGACAACCCAAACTAAGTTATGGGGTGGCCAGCCACGTGAGGGATAACTTTTGATTGAGTTATTAGACCGAATTTACAGAAAGGCAGAGGTTGATTATGTATAACACTTTTACGGATTATTTAATCCGTAAAAGTTTTAAACAAGTTGACATCTCGTTTTGAAACCTACTTAGTTGACATTTCTTTGGTTACTTTACATTAACTTTACATTACAACGAAATGGATATTATGAATAATTTTTGTTTCTATGATTCTAATTGGCATCATTGTTGCGAACTCTTTAGTATATTTTTAATAATTATTGTTTATGTTTTTATACACTTTTTAATATGATTTTTTACGTGCTTGTCAGTTTTGGTCTTGTTGAAGAAGCAGTAAAAGAGTCAAGTCAGTTTGCTGGTGTTCTCATTTATCCAATAATTATTTCATTTTCCTTAATTATCATAGGTACAGTTCACATTTCGTACGCTTCAATCATCTTTATAAGAATTGAAATATTTATAATTAAAGAAACTGGCGCTATATATTTCAATGTAGGTTAGGTACCATAATAAATATTACAAATGCACACAGTTAAGTTAATTGTATACGAGTAAACCTAAAAATAGGTACCAATATCTTCAGTATTTTGATGTAAATTATGTATAAAATGAGCAGATACGGCGTATCCAAGGACATCTAGATCTAGACGTACTTACTGTACGTAAGGTATTAAAAATGGACCCATCTGCAAAATAAGGGTGCGACCAAACCGCCGCGTATACGCAAAGACGTGTCGTATGCGTCACGTTTTCTCACCGTTTCTTCATACATTTTGTTGCGATTCCGTAACGTCACCGTTTTTTAAGCGGCGGTGTGGTCGCACCCTTATTGAGTAGAATATAGCAATTTCACTCCACGCAAGTCACTTTCCCCGCGCGCTGTCACGTCACTTTCGTCAACGTATCGAAATCTAATACAAGCTAGATTTGAGACATATTTGCGACGTCTCGCTATCACGCGTTGTCGAATTGCAAAACATTGGAGCAGAAAATTAGGTTTACACGTAAATATGTATATAAGCTTCAATGGGATGTGAGTGTCGCTGGAAAATTGGCAGTGATCGAGTATCGCGAAAATCTGTAGATAACCTGTCACGGGGCGCGTGATGAGGAAATATTGAATAATCACGTATGAAGACTCCTATTTATATGGAAACGGGTGATATCATCTCGCACGGGAAATTATGAAAATGAAACCCAAGCATAATAGTCTATTTGAAAGTAGATAAGTACAAATGAAAATTATGTCAGGAAGTGATCAAAGCCATCTAAAGGCGTTTGTGTTCATTTAGAAACGAAATAGTAATATAGTTTTTTGGGTCACATAATCACGATCCAAATGGTTTTCTTTGTTTGACAGACAATGTAAATAAAAAACAACGCCTACGATTACATACGGCTCCATTAATGGACATGTCGAAGCGATGATTAGGAACATATAAGGCTAACTGGTTAATAGTATTTATCAGTCAATTTTTTATTTAAGTTGGAAAACTAGCTTATGCCAGCGACTTCGTGTTTGCGTTGATTTTGTTTCATCACTAGCTTCCGCCCGCGACTTCGTCCGCGTAGAATTAGCAATTGATATGTTTATCGCTATCCCGCGGGAACTAACCAAATTTTATCCAAATCCGTCAAGTCGTTTTAGCGTGAAGAAGGAACAAACATACACACTCACTCACTCACATCGTCACATCATCACATCGTCACATCGTCACATATCGTCACAAACTTTCGCATTATAATATTAGTATGATTCTTCCGAACTTCGATTTTGATGCAACAAAGCTAGTCAAGCTATTTGTAGGTTATATCGTTGATGCTTTTGCGATTCTCCGTACAATCCGGCATTTCGTTCGCAGGCACGTGTTACCCGATGGCCGGTTGGTGTTGGGAGCTCGGCGCTCGCTACTCGACGCGGGCGGCGGCGGCGGCGGCGCAGTGCTGCGATGCAGAGCCGCCAACCGCGCTGGCGCTGTGCTCTCCCGGCCGGTACTACTACAGCCAGGTTAGATGACTCAATACGGAGCCTTTCGTTTGCCCGAATTTCATATGCCATAATGTAATGTTTGCCATAATTATCATTTGCCATAACTCTATTTTTCTCTGAAACCGTAAATTTTCAGGAGCATTAAAATGGCAATCCTATAGAACTCTATAGGTTAGATTAGGTTTGTTTCATAACAATCCTGAACAATTAACAGTTAAAGAGAAAAAAAAGTTATGGCAAATGATCATTATGGCAAACAATACATTTATGGCATATAAAATTCGGGCAAACGATAGAGAACCGACTCAATATCATTGATTGTAGCTCAGACTTTGATTGTTATAGCACTGATTTAATTAATACAATTAAAATTAATTATAATTATCAATTAATTAATCAAGGCCTTTTCATTGTATTAATTAAATCAGTGCTATAACAATCAAAGTCTGAGCTACATGTTGGTCCTTCGAACCGGAATAACATGTAGCTCAGACTTTGATTGTTATAGCACTGATTTAATTAATACAATTAAAATTAATTATAATCATCAATTAATCAATCAAGGCCTTTTCATTGTATTAATTAAATCAGTGCTATAAACAATCAAAGTCTGAGCTAAATGTTGGTCCTTCGAACCGGATTAACATGTAGCTCAGATTTTGATTGTTATAGCACATCATAACTGAATACAATGAAAAGACCTTGATAAGATATAATTAATTTTAATTGTAAATTTAGAGTGTACAGAGAGCCATGGTTGAAGCAAGAAGGGGGGGGGGGAGGCGCTAGTGTTGCCGCTCTTAGCTACAAAACTACTATATTTAATTATTTAATTGTTGGTGTTGCCAACACAGATCACGTCTTCAACCCTTACGAGTTAGACATAAAATATCCCAGAGTAACAAGACCTAAAGGCCATGTTTGGTATGATTGTGGGCGTATCAAAATAGTGATAAGTTGCTAGCCACATCGCCTCTAATAATGATTTTCGCCCATTCCCTTGATACGCTTTCACCATCTGCGCGGGAAGTGAAGCAGCTGATACTTTCTATGATTTTCTTTTTTCCCAGACTAGCATGGAAGCAGGATTCATTATTGTTTTTTATTAAAACCTCAATTCAATGAAATTAAAAGTGGCCTCCAGCAAACAACATTATATGGAGCTAACAAACCGTGATACTTCGAGTAAATAATAGCTCACGCACGAAGACATCAAAGAATCTTTATCGCTCTAAGTAGGTACGTGCGTTTATATTGTTGAAAAAATAATAATCACTGCCGCCCAGTGTAGTTATATTGTGGAAAAACATCAATAAAGCTTCAATAGTTTTACTTACATTTAATGAACACCGATTTTTCGTGAATAAACATTGCATTTTTACTTAACTTTGAACACAAAACCTCAACAAGCGTTAGATCGCAAGTGTTGGCAGATTATGATTTGAAATTTTCTGAGACGATTAACTAGCATGTTGTTAAATACGCACGTAGACTTTTATTTTCTTATTAAACGAGATATATTATTTTATCCCTTTAATACGAAAATAAAAGTCCATCACGATTAATCATTGCATTGGACACATTAATACACTAAAAGTGCGTCTGTAGTGCACATTTGAAACTTTCATTCCATTTCTGTGAAATAATCGTAAAAATCACCAAAAATGCAACGTTGCCAGGTCAGTAGGAACCCTCTTAATCTTAAACTGAAATATTTGACAGATCGCAGTCTTATTTAATGTCAGAATAAGATCGGAAAGTTGGTCGTACGATCACTTTGCAAAAGCATGACTTCCTGGTAAGGAGTTCTTGGCACTTCTACTTTGTCACATTCTGCACATTACATAAATCAGGTATTTATCTCTTACGGGGTAGACAGACTAGAGCCTAAGTTAACAAGACTTAAAGGCCACGTTTAGCATGATTGTGGGCGTATAGGTGGAAAGGGGAATCATAATAGAGATGGGTTGCTAGCCGCATCGCCTATAACATGATTCCTAAGATTTTCGCCCATTCTCTCAACAACAAATACTGAAACAAATAATACTGGATTAAACTACATCTTTATTTAACTTGTAAACCTTGTTAAGCTAGCAAATAAATAAAGCCTCATGGCAACATCGAACAACTTTTACGTTTCCCCGAAAGAATAAAAACTTTTGATAAAACAAAATGATTATAGATGCTTCAGGGCCTTTAGGGATAAAATAGGCTTAACACGAGGTTTGCTAAAAGAGTATTCTTATTTTTTATAAAAAAAAGACTTAATTAGTTCTATGATTTCTACAACTTTGTACGATAGCAAGCAATGAGTGCCTCGAGAGGAAACTTAAATTAACTTCATTAACTTACGTAGGTAAGTTATTGCACACTGCTCGTGTAGGTACTTTTCTTATGATATCATATCATCTTGTTTACTTTTTTTTAATGGGACCGAAGCATCAGATTTTTTTTATTTGTATTACAGCATTTGCATGAGTTTTATTTTATCAAACCTGATTTGCTTGGCCTTATGAAAATAATTAAAATAATTACAATTCATAGTATAAAAAAGCTCGCTTATCTATCTATTTGTAAGGAATACATTTTTCTTTTATATTTTCGTGTTTTTGAATCGTTAAAATTCGAGTTTGGAGATTATACGTAATGGAAAATTATGGAAACTGTAAACAACAGACTTGTGTAATAAACAGACGGACGAGAAGAGGGCAAAACAAATTACAACTTCGAGTCGAGTTGGACCAATTAACTTTCCGTTACACAGCGGGGAAATATGGAATAAAATGAAAACAGCCCACGGCTGCGCGAGTTTTTTACGCTGAAAACTTTTAATTAAGGGATCAAATGACATTAGAGTGAGTTCGCAATAAGGTAACTTGTCTTTGTTCGCGAAATAACGGCAGGGGAAAAAATATGATTCTACGGCCGGGTGAAATGAATTTTTCGAACATTATGCGAGATTATAAATAAAATTAGCATAATAATGGACTATTACGGAACAGTGCTCGAGCACACCGACAAGGGTTGGGATTTGTTGCGATCCATGATTACTGATGAGGAAATTTTTCAAGTTAGTCATTATTTTATCCCTGAGGACCTTAGTTAATAATTAATTAGTTATTGCCTCATTGTATGATTGTGTGTTCTGAAACATAACGTAACTTCTAAAAGGCACTGAAAATTTGATCACATAGAAAAATCCGAAAAGTAAAACTATGACCATGACTCATCATTCCGTGATGCGTGCTATACCGTTACACCCATAGCAGGTAACGTACTTATTTATGTTTATTTAACCAAACTTACGGGCAAAATTCATTTTAAACATACTTAGAAGAAATTTCAGACTCTTTGACATCTAAAACGTAAAATAACAGGTTCATTTGAATCTCTATTTATAATTTATAGCGTTATGTATTCGGTCCAATTACTTTTTATACAGCGAGCCTGAAAAGTTTTAATTAAAGATTGAGCGACATTATTCCTTCATCTTGGAAAGAACTTCGTTACAACGCAGGCACCGTTTCTTTATTGAAAATGGCTTTATTGTTAAAATGAAGACGCCCTTCTGGGACAGATATTGTAATTTTTAAGTCTCGTTTATTCTGTGGCTTCCTTTCGTGAATCTTGAAAAAGCAATAATGTTATATGTTGAATCATTTGGTCATTCTGCTTACATTTGTCGTAGATTAAAAGGCGGGTCTTATTTGATTAAGTTTTGAATTGGAAGATACGAAAATACAATGCAAAGCAAGAACTGAAGTAGAACGAACACCAAATTTTCAAATGATGATGAATGCGTTCGAGCGACGTTTATTGGTTCTGGTCCACTTTTGGACATGTCATGTTCAATCTCATTATCAAAGCTTTTAAAAATAAAGAAAACCTGTAAGTACTTACCCACTTCTATGCTGCTTTATAATTTCTCAACTTTTCATCTGCTAATAATCGCCAAGTTAGACGGGAACGCGAACCCTACTTCTCAAAGCACGCTTAACTTTTTACAATATTTTCTCCTACTTCTTAACGTAAAAAAACTTGGGTTATATACACTTTGCTTAGCTGTACTCGTTAGGATAGCCCTAATCTTTATTTTACCCTGTAGTTATGACTCGCAGTTAAGAAATACAGAAGTATGTATGTATGTGCAACTCTTTATTGTAAGTACAAAAAACACAATAATTTACAGGTAATAAGATAAACAGATGTATAGAGGTGAGCTTATCCCTTAAAGGGACCTCTTCCAGTTAACCTTCGAACGATTGACAGGACAACAGAAATCAGAGTAGGTATAGAGATTAGACATACGACATACGTTGAAGTAAGCGTAGTTAAGAAGTATGCTATTTTGTTCACTACTTTTAGCTTTCCTTCATTAAAAATAAAACATCCAATAGGTATTATACTCTTTAGGAAATATTTACTTGGGTAGGTACCTAAAGTTTTCTCTGTATTTATTTTCCGCATCCATTTAGTTTTTAATCCAAACAGTGCATAATAAAGTTACTTACTCAAAAAATACAAAAAAATAAAAAAAAAAACAAGCAGAGCTTACGGGTTAGATGAGAAATATACTTGTTAAACGAAACAAGGTAAATTACGACATCAAAGTGTCGGGCACTTTCTTCGGAGCTCATTTGAATGAGAATAAGCTACAATGTTCCCATTTGTTGCTTTTCGATTCTTCCTTTGTAGTCTACTCCATTGTAGGAGAAAATATTAAAATATGGTAAGTTAAAACGGTAACTTGAACAAGTTGGAGGGAGCCATCCTCAATGTGTGAGTAGACGCTAGATTGGTTACAGGAAAAAAAGATTCATAATTTTCACGTGAAAATACCTTCAGTTTTTGAATTATTTCCATTAGTTCCTTTCTTTTAAATCAGTAATTATTTAACATACTACACAATACTACTAAAATGTCAACTGGAAGAGATCCCTTAAAGGGATAAGTCCGTCTTTATCTCAGTGTTTGTCAATTGTATTTGACTTGTTTATTTTGCACAATAAAGAGTTTACATACATACATACACAAATCACGTCTTTATCCCTTACGGGGTAGATAGAGCCTAAGGTAACAAGACCTACAGGCCACGTTTAGCAAGACACTGTGGGCGTATAGATATGGGTGTATCAATTTAACAGTTCAATAATTATTACCCCAACATTTCTTATTTGACATTCCTATCATACCTACTCTACGATTTATTAAGCGATAACATTCTAGCAAATCATTGAAATACGCAGAGACTAACAAAAAAGTTTACTTAGTTCGCTTGAGATGGTCCTTCTAAGCGGATAGGATGTTACCGTCTTGCAACTCGATCCTAAGGGTACTCAAAGTCAACATCGACTATCGAGTCGACATAGGGAGAGCCGATAGCACTCGAGTGTTCGACATTGTGTACTCAACCTACCAAATGATATCTAAAAGTAGGACCTAGTTTTCGTAGAAGATATATCTTACGTTATCTTATACATGTTGTATCTATACAATCAGTAAGCCAATACCCATGAAACGAATTGTAATTTTTGACATTCGGATAATAATTAAAATGTACCAGTGGCAACGATCAATTAATTGAGTCAAAAGCGCAAAAGAGATCTAAGTTACGTAGGACAAACTTGTGTTAAGCGTATCAAGATACGCTTCCCCACACGAGCATCCTTGTACTCTGACACGATGGTCTGTTTTTTTATTTAAACATAAATTTTAATGAACTAATTCATTCACTCCCCGTTCCCTTTAGCTCGTTTCGGGTCTTATAGGTACTTCATTTATACTCTCGTTATTTGAATTTCTAAAGATGACCGCAGAACCTTTAATACGAGGTCAATGAGGAAAATTTCCGAGACAATTTGTGAAGTTAGTGGGAATAATCCGCAATTATCCTGAAAGCTGATGAGAAATTCGAAAATTTAAATAAACACAAAAGAGGGGTCACGTTGGCCACGAAACTTTTTCTTTCCACTTTTATAACCACAGTATGAAAAACTGAATAAAAGTTTTTAAATAATAAATTAGGAGCAGAGTCAGAAATTTTTAATTCTTAAGTACGTGATATTTTTGCTGCCATTGTGTAGTATGCGACATTATTTAAATGTTTTGGCAGTATCATTGAAATTTAAATATATTGGGCATATGGGTGCTTACACACCTCGTTTTTAAAATGGCAATAACAGGTTTGAAAGCCTAAAATAAAATAATACTTCGAACAATAAGACCATTTGAACAATTTCAGCTTTATTTCAGAATGACAAGTAAGGCATAACAAGATGAAAGCTTAGTACATTCTTACAGAAAATAATAACAGTATACTTCAGACATTTTTCGAAAGAAAACCTTCTCAAATATAACAATTTGTCGGTTATTGACAAAGTCAATAAGAGGCTTCGTAAACAAAGCTTGTCTTTCGCAATTATTCTCTTATTTATTATTCAATTTTATTTTTACGTTTTGTATTTCTTTTGGCGTGTAATAAAAGAAGTCTCTAGTTACCAATTACTTAAATAAACGCGACGTTGTACAGCTACTACAAAGGCCGTAACTGAATAATGGCATTCCATTCGCATAAAACCTTACATAAAAATGTAAAAATTAAGTTATGAATTTTGGCCTTTCAAATTACGCCGTCACTTACTTTATGAGCGCGTCAAAAAGCCGAACTTTTAAGAAAATACGTTTTCCTAGGTACCTTTGCAATTGTAATTTGGATAATGAGAAAGGATTTCGTAAAAGATTAAAAAAGCATTTGTTCACTACTCGTAACGAGACTTAAATAACTTTGATGGAACGTTGTGTTGTATGAATTGTTTTGTTCTTCCATTTAGTTCTAAAAGTAATAAGTAACCCCCTTATTCATAAACGCGCTATAGGCGTCTGCTAACTTTTTTTTTTTTTTTATTTATTTATTTAGACATGCCAACAGTACATAAACAAAACATTAATATTCATAAAAATTACAAGTTACAGTCCATGTTCATGCACCAATAACAGGCATGCAACAGCATTTATCATGTTTAGGGACTTACACTACAAGTAAAACTAACTAAAATAACATAAAACAAACAGGATTAAGTAAGTGAAATGAGCATCCTGTTTATAACAAAACTAAGATTAGGCAAAAAAGAGCTAAAGAGAGGGCCAATTTTGAGAGATGTGTGATGGAATCAGCATTTTACGCTTAATTGACCGTATTGAATCCTGAAAGATGTCGAATTGGAATTGATTTGCTAGGTCTAGGTCGTTGAATGACTTTTGAATACGATAAAGTGGAAGGGCCTTTCCTAATTTTGTCCTGGTTCCAGCTGGGCGAAATGTAATTCGTCGACAGGCCCGCGTGCTGGCCTTAGGCACCGTGAAGTTTATTTTATGTAGCAGGTGACTGTCAGAAACGGTTCCATTTACAATTTTATGTAGAAGTGCAATGTCGAGAAAGGAGCGTCTCTCCAAAAGAGAATTCATTTTAAAGAACTTGAGCCTTTCCTCGTAACTGGCACGTCGATTTATGCCATTACCTTGAGCCTTAAATACTAGGAATCTAGTGAACGAGCGCTGCACTCTCTCCAAGCGATCTATGTGCACTTGATACAAAGGACTCCAAACCTGACTGCAGTATTCAAGACGCGAGCGGACCAGTGAGTTAAAGAGTGTCTGAAATGTTTCAATTCGTCTGAACTTACGGCCTAACTTAGTAATCTAGTAAGTCTAGTAATCTAAGTAATCTAGTAAATCGTAGTAATAAATAATAACGGGACATTGATTTATTTAATGATTTAATTTGAGAATGACTTGATGTAATTTAAATATTTAACACGATTTAGAATTTTATTGATCTGTAATTTTATTAATTTTAATGGATATTTTAAATTTACCGCATTTTAGATTTAAGACATTGCCACACCCTGAATGGGTAGCATGTATGATTCTATCTTAATGTACCCTACCATCTAAATTGTACTACATGTATGCAATAAATAAATAAATAAATAAATAATAAATAAATAATCGTTTGTCCTTATCTGTCACTTTGACATTTACCTTTCACAGATAAGGACAAACGATAACTAAGTTAGTTGAAGCCTATAGAGCGTTTATAAATAAGGGGGTAAATCACTACTGTTTATTTCTCCCTATGCATTTCCAACATACTTATCAACATACTAGCTTCTGCCCGCGACTTCGTCCACGTAGAATCAGACTTACATTAGGCGGCTACGCCCTTTACATGTTTATCGCTATCCCGCGGGAACTAAGCTATTTTCCGGGATAAATAGTAGCCTATGAGTTAATCTAGGATACCAGCTATCTCCGTTCCAAATTTAATCCAAATCCGTCCAGTCGTTTCAGCGTGAAGAAGGAACAAACATACACACTCACATCGTCACATCCATCCATCCATCCATCCATCCTCACAAACTTTCGCATTTATAATATTAGTAGGATTAACCTAAGTCAAACGACATTTTTGTAATCACTACTAGCTCTCTCGACTCAGACCAATCATAAACTGGGAAGATCAACAAATTGCCTACCATGTGGTTGTCACATATACGCTTTAATAACGTTGATGTTTTTTTTTCTTTAGTGGAAGATAACGTGCTCTCTCACACGGCCCGGCAGCTCACTCCAGCCAGAGTGGGTGGTTCGGTGGTGCTCCGATGCGAGGTGTCACCGCAACTTGGTCTCGTGGACATCACGTGGCTACAAGACGGCCTGCCGCTGAACCCCGGGTACTTAGGACCTGGTAAGTAAGGATTCATTGGGAAACTATTAACCTATCACGCTAGATTTTTTTTATTTTTTTTATGTGAATAGGAAGGCAAACGAGCAAGCGGGTCACCTGATGGTAAGCGATCACCCGCAACCCCGGAGGGATTGCAGATGCGTTGCCAACCTAGAGGACTTAGATGAAATGCCTCTTGTGCCCGTAATTTCCCCGGCTGTCTTACTCTCCACACCGGAACACAGCAGTGCAAGCACTGCTGCCTAGCGGCAGGATATTAAGACTTAATTAACCCTTAGCCTCGATTTGTGGTATACCTTATAACATTCTTGACTTAAAAGAAGATTGTTACATGTAGATGCACGTTGGATATCTGGAGCTGGCATCCTTCTTGGCTTGGACTTGATACAGGCGGACATTCAAGCAGAATATTCCTGTGTGGCTCTCGATACACCAAGTCCATCGCTGAAACTGACCACCGATGGTATGTGCTTTATTACTGCAATTGACTACGCAATAACTTCTAATTAGACCGCCTATTGTATACTTTGTTCTTTGTTTCTATATTGTTTTGTACTGATTTGTGGTGTATAAAGAGTATTTTGTATTTAGCCACTAAAAACTTAAATCGAGTTAAATCGTAACTAAAAGTTCAAAATCAGAAAATCACAATTTAAAAAGACACAATTTGTTTTTCGGCATTCATAAGACTAGGCACCATTTCTAAGTATCTAGGTAAAGTAGGTTACAAAGTATTGCATTGTCTAAATAACGCGGCAAAGAAATTTCTATTGAGAAAAAAGTTTTTTCGTCGTTTTACTCACAAGATATTCTTTGTTTTACATTATAAACAGATAGCAGTTGGCTGGAGAACATTGAGCTCAATTCCATAGAGACGCGGGCAGGTGAGACCGCCGTCCTACCCTGCATAATAAGGCATATGAGCGGGCACACTATCAGGTAAGATTTCGTGTTCATTATTAGAAAAATATGTACGAAATATTAAATATTTATAGTTCTCTATTACGTATAAGATTTTGTTTTGGAGGGACTTGTGTTTTATTAAAGCAGAAGTTTAAATTTTCTGATTCTTTGGGCTTGGATAGAGTTGTAGATACACGAAAATAATGATAAGTGCTTAGGTATAATCAGCAAATTAATAGCAATGCGGAAAATCGAGGAAAGAGTTCAATTTAAACTGAACCTAGCTTGCGTCCAATTAAATTTTACTCTGAAATCTAGCTAGGACCGGAATAAGCTCGTACTTAAATTCGATACAAAAGTAGTTAAATATTTGGGTTTGTTTACTTGTATTTAACTTGTTGACTCCCTTTAGCTTTAGCTTTAACTTTAGGGTTTATTTTGCAAAAAAAAACACATAGGTATAAATATTTTGATTCTGATCTTAAGTATCGAAATTCTCAAACGCTTCCTATCCTATACGTTTTCGAGTAGTGAAGCAATAAATCAAACTTCTCTGGAAACGCTCTTGAAAATTAATGTTCAATGGTTTTCCAGTTGTTAAATTTAAATCAATTCTATTGAAATCGAGCCACACAGAGCCAGCTTAGTCGGGGATTCAATTATTCAGATCAAAAGCTCGCAGTTTAAAGTATTAAAAATCCACCTCGTTAAATATATCATTTAATAATTTCCCAGGCGAGAAATAATTTTACAAATGGGAAATTATGCCTCGTAGAATAATGTTCGTGCCCGCGGAACTTTTTTAATAGGTATTAAAATGATGGTGTGTTACATACAAATTCATTTTCATTGGCATTTAGAGTTTTGAAACGAACATCATTTTAAGTACATAAATACATGTCATTTAATTTACACTAGGTACTTATAAAGAAGCAATCTTAATGGTGCTAACTCATCAGATGATTAGTAAGACTATCTACTTGACTCTATTAATGGTAGAGAAGTATACAAAAAGTTTACAATAAGCACTCACCTGTACTCGTACGTAGAGTATTATTGGTAGAAAAAGTATGTCACCACCTTTCCTTTCATGGAAGTATGTTCCCCATAGTACATCAAAATTAAATCGTCAGCTGGCAGCGGCAGGACGCTGGCGGTCTGTGGGCGGCGGTAGCGGGGGAGGGGATGGTACGCGGCGGCGCACTAGTGCTCCCCAATGCGCGCACGCACCACGCATCGCGATACGCCTGCTTTCCGGGGGGAGATTCTTCTCCCCGGGTGATGATGCGGCTGGTAGTGTTCGAGCCTTTGACTGTCGCTGTATCGCCTAATCCTTTGGTAAGACCCGCTTTTTGGTTTACTATAGGCTGCATTTAGAAGATTGTGTGTCGGAACTTCCACATTCGGACAGCTGACGAGTGGAAGTTCCAGCCTTCGCCTATGTTACGTACGTGAACGCTGTAATCAGGCCGTCTTCTATTTCAGGGCGAATATGTATTTATTATGCTAGTGTGCTCCATCTGAGTTAATTTATTTGCTGAAAGTCATGCGTGATTATGTGAAAAGTTTCGGATCGAATCGGATGACTTCCGATACCAATATCAGCCTATGTTCAGACAACGGCCATCCAAGGTCATCCAGAACGCTTTTGAGTTACCCACCCCACACCAAGCTTATGCCTTCAGTAATTTTAGGGTTATCAAATGGCTCCAAACTACATCACGGTAAATTATCATTGATAAAGCTACAGGAATACGGCAACTGAACATACTGTCTGCAGATGCTTGGAACCGGTGGCAGTGGCCATTTCAACTGCTCCTTAACTGGTGGTCGTGGAAGTGGGGTCACATTAAGCTGGCAGCACGAAGCAAGGCCTCTTCATGCACCCCAAGCGCGGCTAACACTAGGCCCAGTTCGTTCTCACCACGCAGGAATTTATCAATGCACAGCTCATGACCATTCCGATTCTGCCGTCGCTGGTGCCGAACTCATCATTGCTGGTATGTTTGACATATAAAAATTCAATGTATTGGCATAGATTTTCCAAAAGTGGAGTTCTTTCAACTCTTCAGCTGCGTTTCAGATAGACCGCCAAGATTGGTTTCTACGTTCAGTGAAGCAGTTACAAGAATCGGCCAAAGCATAGCTTTAAGATGTGCTGCTACGGGAATTCCTCCACCACGAATCCTCTGGACGTTAGACGACAGACCACTGCCATCAGCTCCGGACAAGTAAGATCCTGAATTAAGGTCTTTATTTTTTTTTTGTCCTTACTGCTTGTACCCTTATACGTCCTTTATATCATTTTAGATATATTGTTAATACAAGAGCAGAAAGCGTTCCTGGTAGTGAAGAAGGAACTATTGTATCTACTTTAAGTGTGACCATACGCACAGCCGATGAAGGAGGCAGATATGGATGTAACGCTACAAATTCTCGAGGTTCTCAAGCGCACCACGCGAGATTGAACGTGTTTGGTAAGGGTTTGAAGTATAAATAATAAAATTTTACTCATTCAAAAAGATTCCTGTTGATTTTGATTTCATTGCAGGTCCTCCAAATATAAGATATTTGTCATCTTTACACGTGAAGGCAGACACTGATGTAGTTTTATATTGTCCCTATTCTGGTTATCCAATTAAGTAAGTATTTTATAGTCTGTGTTACAAATTCATTTTTAAATGGCAGTTAACTTAAACTGATATTGAATGAATCTATAGAGAAGTAGTATGGCGTCGCGAAGATGGAACTGCAGTAGATGTAGCAGTTGAGTCTAACGATGAACGAGGAACGCTAAGACTACCTTCCATCCGAAGTGCTACAGCTGGTGCTTATACATGTGAAGTTAAAGCGGAAAGTGGCGAACTAGCCAGAAGAACTGTTCGTATTGAAGTTCACAGTAAGTCAATTACTTTTACACTATCTGATTCATTTGATTATATCCAGGATATATTGAGGTGTTATTTAACTTTGTACAGAACCTCCGAAGATTGCTTCCTTCTTGTTTCCTGAAGAGCTTGAAGTGGGCGGCAGCACACAAGCTACATGCAGTTTGGTTTCTGGTGACAAACCCATTCAGTTTACGTGGCACAAAGATAACCTACCGATTCCATCTGTATTAAAGGTGAATTGCTAATTTCTGTAAAATGGTGCTAGTTGCGCCGCAGGGTGAATAAATATGGTTAATTTTAGAAATATTAAATTTAAAGGGGCGACTTCCAAGTGCCAGGAAAATAAATATAAAACTTACTTTGAGATTTCGCTGTCGTGGTCCATGCACTCGGGGCGCCCCTCCTCTGCGTCGCAAACCTTAGTTTTTCACTTTATTTATCTTCAAATATTATACTTTTATGAGAAACGTATTTTTCGCAATTGACTTTTTACGTTAGACAGATCTTAACATTTTTTAAAAACAATACATATAATAAATTTTGACGGAAGCCGCCAGTTCAAAGAGAATTTACATATAAAGAAAAAGTATTCACTCTGCGGCGCTACCATTTCCTCCCGCCCTTAAAGGGTTACCTTTAAAAACCTAATATAACCATGCTTAAAGCGGGTTACGCCACAAAAAAAAATATATATGTGTCGCACACATACAACCGTTTTGCACGTGTATCGCGGATCCGGTTTAACTTACAGTTACTGCACCTTATTTACATACTATCATACGTGCCCCTACCAATATTGTCAATAAAACAAAAGAAACAAAAACAAAAGGTCTCAAAACCGACGAACCTAACAGTAAATGAATTAATGAGTGACATCATACTACTGGCTTGGTAAGGGGCATAATTTTACCACTGGACGTACAAACAATCCCTTGGCGGTACGAACAGTTACAACACGAACCGTACCGTCTTTCGCTGGATGAACGCTATCAACGATACCTAACGGCCACGTCAACGGAGGTGCATTTTCGGTTAAAATTATGACAACGGTGCCAATCTGAATTGGAGTTGATGGAACGTTCCATTTTTCTCGTGCTTGTAACTTATGCAGATACTCAACTCGCCATCTCTTCCAAAACGACTGCACCATTTTATCCATCAACTGATGTCGGTGTAACAAGCTTACGTTGTTCTCTAGTACTTCTGGCGCAGGCAACGAATTTAATGGCGCGGTATGTAAGAAATGGCTTGGAGTCAGGGCTGAAGGCTCTGACGGGTCCGAACTAAGAGCTGTGAGCGGTCGCGAATTTACCAGCGCTTCAATTTGTACAAGCACTGTACTCAGCTCCTCATATGATAGCAGTTGCTGCCCTATCACCCTGTATAAATGAGTCTTAATAATTTTGACCATGCTCTCCCAGCAACCTCCGAAATGGGGAGAAGCAGGTGGATTAAACTTCCAGTTGATGCGGTTCTCCGCTAAAAAATCCTGCATCGGACCTTTAAGACTCTGGTCTAAAAAAGTGTATAAATCGCGTAAATACGACCGAGCACCAACAAAATTTGTTCCTCGATCAGTGTACATACACTGAACAGGACCGCGTCGTGATAAAAACCGCTTTAGCGCCGCTAAAAAACAGACGGTACTTAATTCCGTAGCAATTTCAATATGACATGCCCGCGTGGTTAAACAAGTAAAAATACATAAATACAGTTTTTGGCTTGTAACCCCACGGCGTCGTATTGGTGTATATTTAATCGGACCGGCATAATCACAACCTGTGTGAGTAAAAGCTTTAACGACAGGTCTGACACGTATGTCGGGCAAATCAGCCATAAGCGGACTGGATGTCCGTGGCTTGAGTATAAAACAAACATTACATTTGAATACTCTATTTCGAACAACTCCTCTAGCAGCCAAAATCCAGTAACGTTGCTTGAGTAGTGACCCTAAAACCTCAGGTCCAGCGTGCATATATTTCTTATGATAATAATCAATAAGCATGTCAGTGACATGATCATTGCGCGGCAATATAACTGGGTGTTTTTGCTCAAAACATACATTGGCGTTAGTCAACCTCCCCCCCGCGCGGATGAGACCCTCCTTTATAAACGGTTTAAGTCTTACCATCGCAGTTACTATCGGCAAACCTTTTTGAATATTATATATTTCATTCCCAAAATGTTCTCGTTGTACAGCCTCAATTAACTTATGTTCTGCAAATCTCAGATCCGTCACAGTAACTATTGCGCTTGTTCGATATGGTAAGCATTTTACGAATCGAAAGACATAAACCAGACATCGAACCAGCTTTGACCAAGATGACAATTTGGTCGCTAATTTATAAATTTCTGAGTCTCTGTCATTGCCAATTACTGGGTGGCTCAACACCTTTTGTTCCGAAATCTCCACCTCAATAGGAGCCAGATCAATTTTATTTATGGGCCACAGCGCCACGTCTAATGAAGCCCACGGTGGCCCATGCAGCCATAATGGGTTCTCAATTAAGTTTTGAGGAGATACTCCCCTCGACAGACAATCTGCGGGATTGTCCACCCCAGAGACATGATAAAACCGCTCTGCCGCAATGTTCTCAGTCAATTTTACTACTCGGTTTGCGACAAAGGTTTGCCAGCGATGCGGTGAACTCTTAATCCAGCAAAGTACGATCTTTGAGTCCGTAAACGCAAAAAGATCCATTTTGTATCTCTCATTATAATTATCATATACCACGCGTAATAATTTAGCCAAAAGCAACGCTCCGCAGAGCTCTAGACGCGCAATAGACTGCGTTTTAAGCGGTGCGACCTTCGACTTCGCACAGACTAGCGTCACTGTCGTTCTATCGGGAGACTTTACATGCAAATATACAACTGCTCCGTAAGCTAATTCACTTGCATCTGAAAATCCTATCAAAGTTGCCTCACAGTCCTGCTTGACTTCCAGAAACCGTGGGATTCTTAAATTATTCAAGGCTGGTAGCTCTGCACAAAACTTTTCCCAGATCTTCACAATATCAGACGGCGGTGTATCATCCCAATCCAACTTAAGGTTCCACAGACGTTTAATCAACAACTTTGCATATAAAACCGTTGGAGCTACAAAACCCATAATATCCCATAAACGTGCCGTAGTTGAGAGTATGGAACGTTTGGTGCACTCAGCCCCGGGAGCGGCAGTTTCGAAACGAAAATCATCAGTAACATTTGACCAGCGTAAACCCAATATTTTATGTTGCACCTCTTTATCGAATTCTAACTCTGCTGCTAGTTTATGCGACGCTGGCAAACTGTCCAGCACCACTTTAGAGTTACTGTTCCATTTAACTAAGTCCCATTGTGCGCATTTGAACAAACGTATTAGTTCATCTGCCATAGTAACTCCTTGCTCTTCAGTCATTACAGAACACACTATATCATCCATGTAGATACAATGGGATACGACATTACTAGCGTCAGGAAACAGTTCCTTATTGTCCTCCACCATCCGCTGAACTGAGCGTAGCGCATGAAACGGGCTGGATTTTACTCCAAAACACACCCTGTTAAATTGATATAATACTAACGGCTCTTGTGGGCTAAAGCGATAAAATATTCGCTGAAAACGTTGATCTTCTTCCCGAACTAACAGTTGGAGATACATTTGTTTACAGTCCGCCAACAACGCAACGGCAAATAAACGAAAATTCAACAAAATTTGAAAAAGATCACCCTGTAGGTTAGGTCCACAATGAAGCACGTCATTCAAGGAATAGCCAGAGCTGGTCTTACAGCTTGCATCTAGGACAACTCGTAGTTTAGTTGTCGTTTTATCTTCCCTGACCACAGCATGGTGTGGGATCACATAAGACGGCAACAATGCTTCACTAACACTCTCTACAGGTGCGCGAATTAAGTAATTGTTTTTAAGATGATCGCGAATGACGTCGTCATAAGCCACCCTTAACTTAGGTGAAGCCTCAAGCTTTCTCTCCAAATACAAAAAACGACGACGAGCTACGTTCTCGGAATTGCCGAGGAGGCCGGCGTCCTCACGAAATGGCAATGCAACCATATACCTACCACTCGCGGGATCTCGTACCGTAGTAGTACAATAGAAATCTTCACACTCTATGTCTTCGCGACATTGAGCGGGCGGACATTGAATTTCCTCAAGCTCCCAAAATTTTTTTACAAGCGTATCTAAAGCGGGCACCGGCGGGGTAAAAACACAGCAAGCCGTCAAAACACTTTCCGCTTTGCTCACCGTGGGCACAGAACCCATAATAATGTACCCAAGCACGGTCTCAATGGCCGGCGGGACGCGCGGATCACTGCTGTGGACTACGCCAGCCAGCAGTAAATGCGGGAATATAGCCGCTCCAATGAGCATGTCTATTTCATTTGGAATGGCAAATTTGTCATCCGCTAACTGCAGATTATTTAAATGTGTCAACGCTGACAAGCTGACAAAAGCACTTGGCAAATTATCTGTTATTTTGTCAACCACCAAAGATGACACGTTGAATTTTATTTCAGGATTAAAACGGGACGCAAATTCTAGATCTACTGCGCCCTTAACCAGCTTGTCCACTCCACCTATCCCTCGTACTTGCTTATAAGGAGTGGCTTGACAGCACAATCCGATGCGTTCCGAACACTCCACCGTAATAAAATTCGTTTGCGAGGCCGAATCCAGTAAACACCTCACTAGGTGGTCGTTCCCATGACCATCACGAATCACTACTTGCGCGGTTGCGAGTAAAACTGCGGCAGCATTATTTTGCTCCTTACTCACGCCAACACACGTAGTGGGCGCGGGCGTGGGGCAAGTGTGACTAGTTTTTGGAAACGATGACTGCGGTATGGGTGACGTAATTTTCACCTCAGCTGGTGAAGATCTCGGTGGTTCGGTATTGTCCACCACTAACGCAACACGAGGAGAGTCGGTACGATTAAAATGAAGCTGTGTGTGGTGTTTGAGTTTACAAAACCTACAGCACATTTCAGACTTGCACACCGAAACTTTATGTTTCGTGCTTAAACAATTGACGCACGCATTACGTTCTTTAACGCACTTGAACCGATCCCCTGGTGTTAATTTTACAAATTGCGGACATTTAAACAACAGGTCATGCACAATATTATCACATAGACATTTCGGCGCGTTAATAGTAGTCACGTATGACTGATAATTCGGCGGAAGAATTGCGCTGGGTTTTTTCTCACTGGATAACGACGAAGATGGCGGCTTACTATTACTACGCGACAGTATTTTTGACCGAGTCTTTATGAAATCTACCAACTCGCTAAACGCGGGAATTTCGTCGGATTTTGTACCAGCCGATATTTCAAATTCACGCCTTGTTTCCGGGTCTAGTTTTTTGAGTGCAACATGAAGCATCATAAAGTCATCAAATTTATTTATTTGTAAATTTTGCAAAGCTCCGACTGCTGCCACGAACTTTTCCGTAAACATGTCAAAATTCACTACCGAAGCCGTAGTCAGAGGTTTGAACTCTAATATTTGATCGAGATAAGTAGATGCAAGTGTACGTCTGTCCTCATACTTATCGATGAGTGCCTTCATTAGGAGTTTATAGTTATTAGCACACGGCGTAATGCCGGCGCAAGCGGTTTGGGCCTTGCCAGATAACTTTCCCAGCAAGTAATATAATTTTTCTGCGTCAGTAAGAGATGGGTTGTCATGAATAATCGACTTAAAGCTCGCGTAAAACAAGGGCCATGAACGAATATCTCCGTTGAACGACATGAGCTCGATGGGCGGTAAGCATGGTCGGCCTTTGCGTATCGCAAAGTCGCCAGTACTAGCACTATTTTCACCTCGACTTGGAGTAAATTTATTTGCTGTGCGTTTAATCCGCCCATATAGCTCATCAAATGCCATTAAGCTTTGGAAGTTAGGTAACGCCTCAGGGTTCAACTTAAGCATAGATTGGTTGTAGTCCATCGTGGCTTGCCTAAATTCCTCCCTCCATATATCAATAGACACGCAAGCGTCTAAGAAACATTCTCTATCTTCTTCGTTGCTCAAATCTTTCGACAAGTTATAAGATTTTTGTATACACTCGAATAACGCATTTCTCTTTGCCTCCAGTAACCTCAACTCTATCGACACGGTGCTGCTTGTACCACCGCCACCACCGGCCCCACCAGAAGTGCCTTGGCTCGATCCTGCCTCCACAGGCCTTTTAATAGGTTTCGTGTCGTCCGGTACAAGCGGCATCTCGATAATTTAAATGTATAAATGGTTTATTTACCTATCTCCTACTAATCCGTAACGTATTTAGCAGGGGCGTAATTTCTATATTTAATCCGCTCGAAGGACCAATAATAGTTGCGCCGCAGGGTGAATAAATATGGTTAATTTTAGAAATATTAAATTTAAAGGGGGGACTTCCAAGTGCCAGGAAAATAAATATAAAACTTACTTTGAGATTTCGCTGTCGTGGTCCATGCACTCGGGGCGCCCCTCCTCTGCGTCGCAAACCTTAGTTTTTCACTTTATTTATCTTCAAATATTATACTTTTATGAGAAACGTATTTTTGCAATTGACTTTTTACGTTAGACAGATCTTAACATTTTTTAAAAACAATACATATATTATAATAAATTTTGACGGAAGCCGCCAGTTCAAAGAGAATTTACATATAAAGAAAAAGTATTCACTCTGCGGCGCTACCAGGTGCAAGCTCTTTTTAAGTCAATAACTAATATTTTCTCAAATTTTTAGGCTGAACAGAAAAATATGGATTTTTTTACGATATTAATTATACAAGACCTTACCTCAGCGCACAGCGGAGACTACTCGTGCAAAGCTTCGAATGAGTTTGGAAGTGTAAGCCATACAGCATCTCTCAACGTCAAAGGTAGATAAAATTACTAACTAAATATCCCGAATCAAGCCAACCTGACAAATTAAATAGTGAATGAATAAAATAACATAATGTACAGTTGTATCGCGCAGAGTCTCCATCGTGGGTTTGGCGAGCGCAAAACACATCTGTATCAGCCGGAGCATCTGTGTTGCTGCCTTGTTCAGCTAAGGGACAACCAGCTCCTAGAGTCACCTGGGAATATTCTTCTGGTAACACAGTCATGGTGGTTTAACTTAGATATTATTCAAGATATTGCTAGCCAAAAATTGCTAATTAAATATTACTATTAAAAAGTATCAACTGGAAAACATAAATTGTTGAGCGGCCCGAATCTTGAAGCTACGAGTTACAAAGTCTAAACTAGCAGCATTGCCCTAATTTACCAATCCGTGCTTGGGGTTTGACTAATGTTGCTAGCTTAGACTCGTAAAATTGTAAGTACCTTCGAGAAACGGGCCACAGTTCCTGGTTTTGTTTACCAACCACGATCAGCGAATTTTATCACATCATCCGTCCACCTAGTGGGAGGCCTTTCAATGCTTCTCTTTCCTCCTCAAAACACTAATCTCCAACGTTTATCGGTTCTTTTAGTAACTAGTCACATCCCCTCTTTAGAAATGTATTCCTTTGAGCTATGTTACCTTTTTACTTTTCTTACATGGATTTACGGCATTGAGTCGAACGAATTTTACTTCGCATAGATGGAGAGAACTGGCGTCACGTACTGCTCGCTCAAGACGCAGTTGATTCAGAAGGAGGATCCATTCTGTCTGATGGAACTATTTGGCTCAAAGCAGCTGTTCCCGAGAACGAGGGCTGGTATCGATGCACCGCTCGAGCTCAACACGCTTTTATACACCATAGCTTCTACTTAGACGTGAGAGGTAAGTGAAGGTTTTACATAGTAATTTAGAAGAATATTTTGGAGAAATGTCGGTGCATTTCTGAAGGCGTTTACGTCATTTCTGCCTGTATGCAACTTCAATCCGTTTTTTCGTATTGCACAGAACCTCCTAGACTTCATAGGGGTGGAAACGGAGGTGAAACCAGGTGGGTGGTGAGAGGCTCAACCGCGAGGCTGCTGTGTGTAGTCAGTGGAGAGCCAGAAATACATCTACATTGGACTCATGACAACAGACCTTTAGCTTTGCAGTAAGTTAAATTCCTTTGCTGTTAAATTTTTGGAATAACTAATAAAGGCTAAGAAGCGGCTGAGATCGTATTTTCGAATCTTTAGTATTTTTGACTGTGCAGTTTATATAAGCTTTAATAAGCACATACATCAAAAGAGTTTGATGGAAATACTTAGTCACATTCACATAACATTTATACATAATATAGTAGTATTAAGCTTCCTAGACAGGCGTTACAGGATAACATTTTTAAATAAAAGTTACTTCAAGTTAAGTCAAGTCAAGCCAAATTATAAGCAAAAAAAGGCATTTGAACATGAATAATTTTGCTCCGAGTCACATTATTGAATTATTCCCGTAAAATTTATCTTTACAACAATTCGTAGCGGCGCTGGGGGCATCGAAACAAGAGACACTGGTAATGGGGGGATGATGTCGGAAATAACAATAACACACGCGGGGCCCGAGCACGCGGGCGAGTATCGCTGTCTCGCGAGGAATCTCTACGGCAACGACGAGCTGGTGTATCGGCTGTACGTCAAAGGTATGTAATATCAAGCATACAAGGTATGAGACTATTAAAATTGAATTGACGAATTCTTTTATGTCGTGATGATTCATTCATTCATTTATTCATTGTTTAAATTACGCAATGTGATGCATTTATTTGTCTCGTCATGTACAATTAGTCATAGTAACAATGATACTAGATTTGAAATAGGTATGTATTAAAGTTTTAGGTATAATAATAATAATATAGCCTTTTTATTCTGAATTCGCTACAATTTCAGTAAGTACATAGGTGTTGTTGTTGTTATTTTTTAATATTTTTTATTTATTTATTAAATCGTCGCGTAATTCGGCGTGCCTCATTTAGGTATAATGGCTACTAAATCAACAAATCAAATCAAATCAAATCCGAATCAAAAAGTTCATTGGTTTTTTATTACTTAAAAAAAACGGAAACCGATGCGATTTTTGTATTTTCCATTACTTGGACCAAAAAGGTTGAGCAGCCTTTATTTTAGTGCTTTTAAACTCCAGTTACGTTTAGATTGAAATTGAGCAGAGTAGGTATCAAAATGAGTATCTCAAAATAATACTAAGGGAGATAACTTGAATAACGCTAACCGAACAACCACAATGTGTACTCTTGTCGCTGCGTTTGTCCATCACTACACGATACTGTTGTCCTTTTTACACAGAACGCCCAAACGTTCCAGAAGAAGTTCATATATCAGAGGTCTGGTCCCGTAGAGCCCGTGTCACGTGGAGACTGGCACGGGGGGCTCTAGTGTCCCACTATTCGCTCCAGTACAGAGCGCTAAATCGCGACTTGACAGCGCCACTGGACACGCCGCTGGCAACGCTACTTGACAACTGGGACTCGCCCGAAGTGCTCAATCTGACGTTGGCCAACTCCGACTTGCTCAATGTCGCGTAAGTAGTAACTTAATCGTAGTAGTAAAATTGTGCTCTTTGTGTTATACGTAATGAACTGGATACTGGCGTGATTTTGTTCCATTTTTGACACAAATCACAATTATAAAATTAAATAAATGCAGTACTTACCTATCGACAAAAAAAACGTATCTAAGGATATATTTAACTTAATATTTTAGTCATAATCATAAGCTAATGACAATCCCTGTTAAACGTGTTTCGCTATTGTAACTTTTTTATTTGAATAAGATCGGGTCGGGTCTATGTTAATTTTTCTAATAAAACAACAACTAAAAGTGATCAGGCTATTGGTAATTTGATAAAATCACGCTCATTTAACTAACTAAGAATTAATAAAATTATTTCGACCAAAGAAAACTTGAGATTGACTTTCCGATCTTGGCCCCGATTACTTACCTTGTTTTACTTCGATCAACATTGTCTTTACTAGTAAAGATATCGATTCCATCTAAGTACATAATAAGCCTAATAAAAGCTTTAATTTTAAAATAAGGTTTAACTAAACACAGTTGAAATACTCTGATACCAATATAATTGAAATAGATTTTTACCTCATCTATTTTTTATGCTGGCTGCCTAACACAAACAAAACAAATTAACGTTTTGAAGGCTAGTTTCTTTGTTATTTTGTTACACACTTCAAAGATATCTATACAAATTAAATCTATTTCATAATGGGTCATTATCGTGCCATTGCACACCTACTCCTTAATACTCCTTAATATTGGAAATACCTATGTAATTGATGCTTTTAAATTATTAATTAAATTATTAGGCTCTGTCTGATATAGACGTGGTATGTGTAAAAATAACGCTCAAACTTTGCAATACACTTTTTTCATAATAAATAGCTCTAAGTGCGTGTGTCCATTAGGTCGGAAGGGCCGGGCCGTGCCGGGGCGTCGGTGCCGGGGCTCGCGCCGGACACTCGATACGCTCTCAGACTCGCCGCCTACAATGACGTCGGCGCCTCTGCGTATACGTCACCACTGCATTTCACCACCAGAGAAGAAGGTATCCCTGGAATAAATCTTGCACTCAGCGCGCTTGTTTTAGGACCCTTTAGGTACAAGAAGTCGCCAGATTATCCATGAAGAGCTCTTTCGATTTTAGTAAAAAATCAGATGATTTGTAAAAAAACATGATCATACTTTTAGTATCTTATTCTAAAGAAGATTTATATTTGTACTCTAACGAATGGGCACCCATTTCAACCTTTACCGAGGTCATGACGTCTATAATAAATTAATGGACTATATGTGGGGTCATCCAGCTTAATGTAATGTCTGTAACCGTTAATACGCCGTAAAGCTATTTTATGCCCTACATGCCCGTTGTATTACGCGCTCATAAAATGTAAGTGCTGAAACATTATTTTGACACGGCGTTTCGTTAATTGCACAGCTCCGGGCGGCGCGCCGCGTGAAATCACCGTGCGGTCACTTAGGGCGCGCGAACTGCACGTAACGTGGCAGGTAACGTACACAAACCATTACACGAACGAGTACAAATTGTTGAACGTAATACAACTTGTCAAACACTTTTCAGCCGCCGCCGAGAGAAACGTGGCATGGCACACTTTTAGGCTACACGATTCGTTGGTGGGTTTCCGAGGAAGGACAGGGCGCTCTTAATGATAGTCCAGGGTCAGAAAGCGGAGCTAGTGCGGACGCCACCAGCACGACTATAAGAGGACTAAAAGCGGCAACTCGTTACGGTGTCACTGTGAGGGCATATAATGCAGCAGGGACTGGACCTGTTTCCCCGACGCACTATCGTCATACTCTTGAATCGCGTAAGTAAATTCAATATATTTCCATGAAACAATTTAAGCCGATTTTGAGCGGAAGCAATAATCCTCATAGCGTTTTCATAATTTCCCCAATACAAAGTTGATTTATGGACTTTAAGCTGTGTCCTTATTATGCGAATCCAATCCATTAATTTGCGTAAAATTAAACTGCCTCGGCCACACCGGAAAAACTTAAGCGGCGAGGTTGCCTTTTCAAGTTTTGTTTTAAACTTTTGTTGGTGCACTCGTGAATAAATCCGCATTGCGCTGTTATCGACGGGAAGCGGCCATCGTAAATTTTCGCATCAAAATGCAAAATGGCTTAATTGGAGCGTACCCTTTCCTATATAGGTCAAACGGTTCAGATCAAATTGATGGCACTCGTGAACGCTGACTTTGTTAGCATTTTTGGAACTCAAAAGGAATACTCGAAATGCTCAGAGCTCTGCGTGAAATGTTCTTTTTTCTGTTGGATAATGTAGCTCCGGCGGGCGGGCCTGAGGGGCTGACTTGTAAGTCAAGTGGAGCGACCTCACTCAGAGCTTCCTGGAGGCCACCTGGCGTGGACACTAGGGGCGGCATTATAACCCATTACACGTTACAATACACGCGGTTCGACGCGGATCCTTTGCTTCCAATACAGGAGGCATTTCTACGCGTTCAGGTGAGCACATCTAACTGTTTCACTATCAACAACGGGTTTCAGAGAAAATAAAAAGTAAAGAAAAACGATTAAGTGAGGTTGGTTTAAACTACGATTTATCTTGTGCGCGTTTGCGGTGCTCTAATAGTTTACCGCTCTTGTATGCATGCAACTGTATAAACACGGCAAGACTTAGTTTAAACCGACTTTAACGTTCGCCAAACTTTGTCTTTACTTTTTACTTGGTCTGAGCAACTTACTGAAATAGATACATAATAGGTAAGATAAGGGAATAATTTATCCCTTCACTGTTCAATTAGGGTGAAGAAGCGACTATATCGCGACTGACTCCGTACGCTGAATACGAAATCAGGGTTCGGGCGCATAATGCGGCTGGAGACGGTCCACTGTCAGCTCCTCAAGTGTGTCGAACGGATGAAGATGGTAAGTGAAATCGCCTGAATTAACAACAACTTTGAACCACAGGTTTGGTTACGCTTTACCAAATGTAGGATGAGAACTCACAATCGATTAGTGCAATTCTCTAAACTCTAATCAGCTAACTTTTCATGTCTTGTCTGACGGGTAATAAACGTCTGTTTTCTTGATTTTCTTCTCCAGATTAGCAATAATAGACTACCTAGCTTATTATTTTGACAGTACCCAGTGCACCTGGAGGCATGAAACTGATTGCACTGACAGAGAGGTCGCTGCGAGCATCGTGGCTGCCACCACCAGAGCCGAATGGGAGGCTCACGCATTACATACTATACGTCAAAGATTTATCCGGGTAAATTCCACATTAACTACAATAATAAGTCAATAGATTCAGAGCTTAGTTACCAAAGCACGACAATTAATAGCCATGTCTTTCCTAGATCTCAAGAGCCAAATGCAACACGCGTTAATGCATGTTCCGAAGGTGAGAGTGTATACACTGAGTGCATGAGGACCCTCCGAGGCTTAAGAGCTGGACGGACTTACGAGGCCTGGGTACGAGCCGCGACCATCGCTGGGGAAGGACCGCCGTCACCTGCTGTTGCTTGTCAAACCAGTGCTTTGGGTAAGTGTCCTACAATGAATGTATTAAGAATCCTAAACCTGTGCCTACATAAGTCTATGGTGTATCAAAAACTGTGTTTTGTCTATTTTCTCATGTAGCTCCAGCACGCATATCCTCATTTGGCGACGTGGCAGTGGGAGCTGCTGGCGGTTCCTTGTCGCTAAGATGCGTTGTTGGAGGCACTCCACCCCCAGCTAAGAGGTGGCTGCGCGGTGGAAGCCCTCTGCATCCTCGATCACCTTTCCATCTCGATGGAGACGCTCTTTTAATACGAGGTATTACTCGTCATTAAATCTAAAATATATCAATATTTACCTTGTATTGTCGCTATCTAAACAGATTTGTTTTTGTTAGGTCTAGAATTATCACACGCTGACAATTACACCTGTGTTGCTGAGAATCCACACGGCTCAGACTCAGCTACATGGAGAGTTGTAGTTCTAAGGCCGCCCTCTCCACCAGCCTTAGCGTTATTGGAGGCACGCTCTAGGGAATTAGAACTCGAGATGCGTCCTGCTGCTAGAGTTTCTGGGCATGCTTTGCCTAAGTCATATACTTTACACTGGAGACTAGCTGCTCCTGAGGTAAATAAGTTCCCCTCTTAATAATTTATAGGTATCTTTTCATGGAGTTGTCGTTAATGTTTGTGTTTTTATAGGGAGAATGGAGAGTGCAAGCTGCCAATCCTGGTCCCTTAGCATTACCAGGTCTTCGCTGTGGTTCAGCATACCGAGCTTATGGCTCAGCCGGGGGACCTCCGGGGACCGAAATAGCAGTCCGAACAACTGGCGGTCCCCCTGTCGCGCCTCCTGACTCGAGGTGGATTCGAGTCAATGCCACGCATGCAAGATTCGATACTAGCATTTGGGGTGACGGTGGTTGTGGACCAGTAGCTTTGAGATTAGAATGGGCCGGATCAGGAGTTGCCGGTGCCAGAGATGTGCCTGTTGGAGGCGAGGTCATTCTAGGCGGTAAGTTTAAAAATGAAATTATATCGCAATAGGTAGAATGAGCAAAGTTTATGAGCTGTTCCTTTACAGGTTTGACGCCTGGTTCGAGGTACCGTGTAGCAGCCCGCGCGTCAAACGAAGCGGGTTGGATGCGGGAAGTGTACGAATTTACCACAACCCCGGCCGAGGGTGGGTACGCCGAGGAAGTGGATGCCCCGTTCCCTGCCACTGCCGGGGAACTGGCTTTGCTGTTAGCTCTCTGCGCGGCGCTGTCACTCGCTGCACTCACAATTTTAGCTATTCTTCTTAGAAGAAAAAGGTGAGTACCTTATGTACCACCACTGGTATGCTTAGTACCGATTGCAGCAAAAAATAAATTAGGACTTTAGGCTGCTAAGTCGTTAAAACTAGGTTAAAAGTTGACAGTTCCGCGAGTAAGTACATTTTGACACTGCTAAACCGAGCTCAAAACCAAATTAGTAGGTATTGATATATTTGTGAAAACAGTATATTACTAAGTTGTCTTCAAACTTTCAGTGGACAATTTTATTATCATCATAGTCACACATTTATTTGAATACCGTCGTGTGTTTTGAAAGAATTTAAGTAAAGGATTTGAGTTAACTTTGCAGACGTTAAAATGTCTTTAAACATTAAAATCCGCATAATCGCTAAATGCATTTCCCTTGCAATCGCGATTGAGCAAAGAAGGCGAAAAATATTCAAATCAACGCAGATTCGTTAGGCAGGGTGATCTGCGGATGACAAGGTGTGACACAGGCCTCTTTGCCGACAATTAAACGGGTCTACCTCCATCGACCCTTTTCACTCGTCGCGTCTGGGCGCTAACGATGTATGACACGAGTTTTAATATCGCCTGTCCTCCAGAGTACAAAATATTAAAGTAATAACGACGCTATAGATCACTTCGTATTTTTCTGTAATATATGGTTCGTGAAAAATACGAGTTTGTTTCGGAAAATATGAGGGCTTTTCTGGAACTCTGTTGCTATGACGGAGGAGTGTGAACGATACGGTCGAGTTCTGTACGAAATTTACTCGTATTTGCGTAAATATATTTTCAGTGTATTTCTAAAAATAAGTTTGTGAAGCTTGTTGTAGGTACATATACTACTAATATATGGCTAAAACATTTGTCAAAATATGTTTGCTTCAAATATTTGTAAAGGAACTTCAATGTCAAATTATACCCATTTTAGTAACGACTCCAATATAACGGGGTACTAAGATATAAAATATATTCCCTAGTGGAAAAATAGTGAAGTTAACCACGCTACAGAAGCCGCTTCGCTATCACAAATAATTTATAGCTGCGAGCCAACACTTCGGGAAAGACGTCTACTCGCCTATTTTCTGGTTTCACACTCTATAAAACGTGGAAGAACTTAGTGAAAATTGCAATGGGAATGTTTTGAAACTTACGACATACTTGTCAATTACAACTAACTAAAGTAGTCAATTAATAATAGGTAATGCATTAGTGATCATGTATTCTGTCAACATGAAACTACCGTGAGACTCAAACATAATTACAACAAACCGGATAACTCACGTACAAAAGCCGAAGGAATGCTCCGACAATTGTTTCGGACTATTCCGTAGTCCTTCATCAGAGAGCGCTCGCCCCGGCGGCATGGAAACGTACATCCTTCCTTCGGCTTTTATACGTGAGTTATCTGGTTTGTTGTAATTGTCATTGTCTGTTGAAACTATTTAATATGCACTTATAAGCGTGTTATTGGCCCCAAATATTATGAACACCTACCCTCCGATCTTAAAAATGAACTAAATGACGAAACATTTGAGCGTCGACTGAAAGTCCTTTTGTTGAAAAATGCATTTTATTCTGTAAACGAGTTTCTGGATATGACATTTTATTTATTTTTTAACTGCCTTATTATTATTATTATTATTTTATTGTTTAAAAGAAGTGACGATCCCTAGTGGTTAATTTAATTGTACCTACCAATTATTATTATTTTTATGTTGGTACGGGTTTCCGATCACGGGCCCATTATTTTTATTATTATTATTTTCTCTGATTTTGACATTTTTGTAGTATTTAATTGATCTGTATTAGGTATTTAATTTGATTTTATTTTTTATTTACTCTTGACGATTTCAATCAAAATTCTTCTAACTTGACAATGTACAATTTATGATGTAATTTTTATTGAATGAATGAATAATCTAATCTAATCTAATCTAATCTAAGTCGACTTAGGTAATCTTAGTCTGTATACCATCCTTCGACACATAACGACCAGTATAATTATGTAGGAGCGACGGTGGCGTCGCCAGGGTAACCACCAGCGCTGAGAAGCCGACTTGCGGGACGTACCGGGCACCCCCGCACCAGACCCCCAAGCTGCCACCAGACCCACCAGGTAAAGTAACTTTTTTTTTTTTTTTTATGATAATAGGAAGGAAAACGAGCAAGTGGGTCACCTGATGGTAAGCGATCACCACTGCCCATAGACACCCGCAACCCCGGAAGGATTGCAGATGCGTTGCCAACCTAGAGGACTTAGATGAAATGCCTCTTGTGCCCGTAATTTCCCCGGCTGTCTTACTCTCCACACCGGAACACAGCAGTGCAAGCACTGCTGCTTAGCGGCAGGATTAGCGAGTAAGATGGTGGTAGCGATCCGGACGGACCGTGCACAAAGTCCTACCACATGGCATCAGCACAATTAAAAACACAGATTGTCTTCTCTTGAAGTGTTCTTTGAATTTAGGAGATAGAACAGAACTTTAGCGGATTTTTAAAGCTTAGTTCCGTTGACAAAAAAATTGTGACCGCATTTACATG
The DNA here is from genome assembly GCA_963854515.1 of Pandemis heparana. Taxonomy (NCBI): domain Eukaryota; kingdom Metazoa; phylum Arthropoda; class Insecta; order Lepidoptera; family Tortricidae; genus Pandemis; species Pandemis heparana. The sequence continues at coordinate 10,819,337 of OY978013.1, read as the reverse complement.
AGACAGCCAATATGTACTCTATGACGATCTTTGACGACTTTTCATCTAGGATCTTTGTTAATACTTTTTCATCGTTTAGAAAATGATAAAAGTAGGTATTACTCTACATTAAACACAAAGTTTGAAATTTCAGCTTACGTTATATAATATGTTACCTACATGGAAACTTTTTCTACATCTCAACAACATGGTTATAAAGGCGTCAACATTCCAACAAAGTTTGGGGTTTGATAAAATTCCCTCACCAATGAACCGACTCTAAGCTTCAATGTTTATAGTCGCACCTAAATTCCAGTTTGGCAAACGTTTCATGTACCTTCGGCCCAGACAGGAAACTTCCCGATCGCCCATCTAACTCATCTAAATAGTTCCAAAAGCGATTCTACTCTATGCAAAATACGGTTTAAATTTCGATCTAACGCAAAGTTGCGTACGAGCTTGGGGACGTAACAACTTCACGTGAACGAGCGAAATAAACTACGTAAACCACGCTTGACCGTTACTCGCTCGCCATCCATTTATGAATGGGATTTCACGACCCCGTTACGAGGTCGTTTCACAAATGAAGGGTTTACGTGACCTTGATTTTAATTATAGTCCCTGAAATGGCGGTAGATTTATCAAGGGACCACACTTAATAACGGGTAACACAATGTTATTTAGATATGCTTATTAAACTTGAACTTTTTCAGTAGGTAATTAACCCGTGGTCTTTATTGTTTCGCGCTATAAAGTTTTTGTGGTTTCACGGAGCATAATTAAAACAAGGTCTACTCTTCCTGCTATAGTTGTTAGTCAGAGCTGAGGCAGAGGCTGACAACACCTAATTTTGTTGAAATTGATGTTATTTAAGCACTTTTTTAAGAAAAACTACACACAAAAAAATACAAAAAAATATAATGTTAATTTTCATCATATTTCAAACACGCTAGACGGACTCGATACATAATTGAACAAAATCGGCTCGATAGAAAATAATTGCAAAGATTGGTCTTAAAATCATCATTAAACGGTTCTATGTCTTTATTTTTTCGACGTATGGGTCTGCAATTAAAAACATGAAGTCAACATATTCATACCTACACGGCTAACGAGTCATATTTCACAAATAATCCATACTTTTTTTTATTTCTTCTTATTTGTGTCTTATTCGCAAGATTTTAGACGAGCCAAGCTGCCCGAATAGTTTCTTCTCTTTCACTCACAGGCACGCGAACCGTATGTGTGAAGAGTGGCGCTGCTCAAGGTCATTTGCTGTTGACAGCGCCTTAACTATTATTATATCAGTTGAGATTCCGAAGACTATGTATTTTATCACCGTTTTCATGACAAAAGAAAGTGGTAACAGTTAACACACTGCGCCCGAAATGGTAGCATGAAGAGGGTCGAACGGTGGCGTTGACAGTGGTACCTTATTATTTTTTCTATGGTAGGTAATAGGATCCCGTTAGTTAGAACCATTTGTGTATAGAACCCTAAAAACAATCGTACGATGTTCTGAGTTAAGCCTTGAAGGCTTATCGTACTGAATGAACAATCAACATCAAATATTTATCAGACCGGACAAAGTGATTAAAAATAAGCTGAATGCGAGCGCAAATAAACATTATTATATTATTCTTCAGTCTTAATTTTTTGAGCGCCTTCCCCGCCTCTACCTATCTTGATATTATTTTTACGACCGAAGTTCAAGCAGCTATAACACGTTTACAGCTACAGCAACTTTTAACGCGTTTTAGAGGAGTTTTGATTACCATGCTTTACTTAAAGTACATGATAATTTTATCTATTAATCTACGTCTAGCCTACGTATATTGCAATACTTCTAAAACATCCAGGCAATCAAATTCCGTTACACTAACTATGTCTCTATTTCCAATCCATTAACATTCCACTGCGGGGCTTTCCCTCTTAGAGACAATGATGATGTTGGACGCGACTTGTGTACAGTCAGCGTCATGAAAAGGGAATTCGAAAATGAAATCAATAAAAATGAAGAATCCGAAATGAGAATACTACAGAACTAAAATCAATTAATCAATTGCGATTGAATTGGTTCTAAACTCCCTAATTTCAGTCGTTAAAATAACCGGTGCTGTTGGTACAGATGTGTACGAGATAAGTCCTTACGCGACGTTCGCGGGTCCGGCGGGCGACTCTCGCGCATATACGCTGCAGCTGCGCGCGCTGGCTCGCCACGACGATGACGCCGCGCCGCCCGCGCACCCGCCTTGCTGCGACGGTTAGTACATCATTACGAACGATGTGCTTGGTTACTTAGTTCCAAAACCCAGCGTAAATACGTGGTTTTGTAAATGAGAAAACAAAGCTTAAATGAAAAATTGGTTTCTACATTAAGTTTAAATAAATTGTTTGATTGTATCGGCCAAGAAATTTCTGTATCACCCTAAGGTTCAATGTAATTTGAACAGCTTAGAATATCCAAAACTTTTTCACTTCCAAGTCAATTATGACAGTCTTGGGTAAAAATTGATAATATAAAACACTTTCTTGGTCGACTATCTAAGTAAGTATTTGGTAGGTATGGAAAAACTTGTTTCTCTTACATTTTTTAGTTTTTATCAAACGAAGTCGAACTCATGCGGTCACGAATCAATTTTGAAAGTTTGTTTATTCAGAGCCAAATGCATATTTTAGAAGTCCCACCAAAAGTCTCGAACGCTTTTACGTTAAAATGACAAATGCTATGAATGGTGTTCTAGAGTTTGCTGTAATTACGTGCCTAGCTACAAGATGCTGCCTATTTTCCCGCAATAATTGAGAAGTTATCGCGATCGTTTTTGTGACGTTTGTGTCAAAACCTACACTAGAGAAAAAGAGCAACATTTAAAATTATATCGATAATTTTGCGTTTCAGAAGAAACTTGCGTCGACGCATGCGACGCACAACGACGGCGCAGGCGACGCCGCCATTACTGCCCCGATCATGGTAATTATAATGGTAAAACTTAACACCATTTTATTAGCTTTTAACTTTCTGTGTTAGTTACGTTTGTATGGGTCAAATTTCAGTCAGATTTGTCATCATTTTTTTTTAATACAATACAATTTCAAACATTGCAGCCATAATTTATTGCGCTATGTTTATTATGTAGATATAGCTTATTTATAGAAATAGTTTGTTTTTTACCTGTAATATTGATTACCTGTATATGTTTTGGTATTTAAGAAGTTATTTTTACATAGGTATATTTTTATGTGCTATTACTATGATTACATACCCCAGTGAATTAACGCTCCAGTTGTTTGTTACATCCTGTATGTAATTATTAGAGTTTCAGCTGACTATTAAACTAAACTTATAAGGTTGATGAGATTTTGTATGATGAGATTAATTAATTAACAAGATCTTACAAGTTCCAATTTTTGATAATTGCGTTCCGATTAATTTACATTGACGTCACGAGTTTACGCTACTTGTTAATAATTTACGTTGCATTGCGGTTTATTAAACATACTCGTACATATTTAATTATCTACTCACTACAGTTTACAGTAACCAGTAGTAAACCAAATGATTACAGTAAATACATACATAAAACATACATAAATAACGTCTCTATCCCTTACGGGATAGACAGAGCTTAAGGTAACAAGACCTGAAGTTCACGTTTAGCATGATTCAAAATAGTGATGGGTTGCTAGCCGCATCACCTACCTATAATATGATTCTTACGATTTTCACTCAAGCACAACAGACAATACAATACAAGTATTCTTTTGAACACCACACAAATCAGTGAACAAAAAGCATCTATCTACCTTACTACTCCGCTACTATACTTCATTTAATTTAGAATGAGAAACCACAATGACATTATATTGTGGCTGGTCAACTATTTCTTACCTAGCACACAGTACAGTGCAATAGTTTGGCAGCCGCAAAATAAAATTGTTGTGATGTCACTTTATTTGCGTGACGTCAATTGTTACTCTAGTACAAATTGTAAAGAGATTACAGTTCACGAGCCGCAATATAATGTTGTTGTGGTTTCTCATTCTAAATTAAACGAAGTATAGTGCAGCGGAGTAGCAAGGTAGGTAAATATTTTGTTTCATTGAACTGGACCTCCGCGCAAAGTAACGCCTGATTCAATAAAGTACCACAAATCAGTACAATGATATTACAAAAAAAGCAAGGTGGACACAATAGGCAGTCTTTCAATGTTATTTCACAAGTATGTGTTAACATAACTCTGTTTCTGCAATAGTTGGGGAAGGAACGAAGAGTCTCTCAAAGTTGTTATTACGTACACAATACGTGTTGGTAATAGCAATTTTCGCTTTCGCCCACGGGGCTACTCTGATATTCGACATTCGAAGTTCGTATCGTGGCGTCCCTCTCACTGTCATGCTAATGACTATTGGTGTGAACGGAACGGCACGAAATGAATTTCGAATTTAATCTTTTCGAGTGTAAGGCTTGAGCCTCTAGTGTAAGTTTTAACATAATAAAACGTCAGGAGCGTTTGTCTCAATTATTACGAGTAAGGGTAAATTTGTAGCGCCATTAGTGCCACTACTAATGGTTACCATGACGTCTTAATGCAATTCAATTCCGATTATACATTTTCATTCTTACCTGTCCTATTTGGTAAACAAAATTCTAACCTCAAAACGTCTCATTTTTGTTATTTTTTAACTAATTCATTGTAAATAAAGGAACTGGAGATAAAATATCAGCAAAATTATGTACAAAATATTACCTCAGGTTTATTTGATAACATAATACACCTTATTCTTTACAAAAATTTGCACATTGTGGTTAGAATTTTGTTTACCAAATAGGACAGGTAAGGATGAAAATGGTATAGTTTAGGTTCGCTCGCTGTCAGCTCTGTACTAAAAATAGCAGCTTAAACCTGAACTGACCCACAGTTTATGCAATAAATATTTCTATTTCTATTTTATTTCTATTTCTGAGTCTGAATTGAATCGCATTAAATCGTCATGGCAAGGCCCCTGTTCTATTAAGTATTTGACAGTAGAGAGGCTCAGGGGCCTGCTTTAAAAGTGTCTCCCTCGAAAGTGATGAAAATTAAGTTGAATTTAAAATACAAGTAGAACAGACGAAAATTATTACAGCTCAAATTAATCTTGCCAACTCTATGTAGGTAAGTCGAAAATTTTAATTTCAGCTGTAGTTTTCCACTTTCGAATGGTACTTTCCACTTTCAAACGTCAGGCCTCTGGAAACTTCCTCACCATCTAATCTACAGTAATATAAAAAACTGGATAACTTTATTTTGCGACTCCGTGAAATAGAGAAGTCAAATCATTGTAGCCATTAGACATTTTTCATGGCTTTACATCTCTACTTTAGCATAGTAAAGTTAGCCTCAGTTTAAAACTGACTTTCGCAAAGCAAATACCGTAATGAATTAAGTCTTAGTAATCCATTAATCTTTCCTCGGCAGGTTGCTCACAAGATTCAGGGAGTTGAGGAACGAAGTCGACAACTGCCAAATTATTTAGTTAAATAACATAAAATATACCTTCGATGTAATTAGTTAATTCGATCAAACATATTGATATGTATACAAAAATTTATATAATAATATTGTTTATTTATATTACGAAGAGTTTTATTCAACCCATGTAGACTAATTATGCGTCAATAGTTTATAGTACGGGAGCTCTGGACCAAAATTTTGCTTATTTTTTTACAATAATTAGTAGTCGTATAATATCTCTAGGTTTCCAAAAACTTTTACTTTTATATAATACCACAGACAAAGTATTGCTTGAGCTGTGAAACCGCGATACCCCATTAGCATTTTAGCATTTTATGGCCTTCACAAGCTTAGTCATCACTTATTTGCCAACTTAATTGACTAAGTATTTGTTTACTTAACTACTGAAAAATTATTTTTACATTTGATTAAAAGTTCACCTGATTTTCACGGCCAAAATAAAGTGGTTTTATTTTATTTATTTGATGTCTTGAAATAATTGGTTAATAGCGTACTTATAATACTTTTTTGAAGTGTCCCAAATATGTATTTACCTGATAAATAACCTGTTGTTGTAAAATCCTGTCAGTCTCTGGAAAAGCTTTTTCGTTTAAGTATTTGAATTGAAAACAAAGCGCTAATTGCTTAGCATAAAAAAACCTAGTTTGGTTCGGCTGGAGCCTGGAGTAGAATAAAAAAGTATCTATCGTCTCCGTTCGTGGAACTTATTACGATGGTGAGTACCTATTATTTCAAAAGCGTAGTCTCAAAACAACAAATGAAGAACAATTAAAAGCCAAACTTTTTAAGGGCCGACCGTTTTAACCTGTCAATTTGAGTCACCCACATCATAAGTTTATAAATTCAATAACATCGGAAAGATGTCCTACAGAGACTTGTTCACAAAGCACATCTTACGTTAATGGGGTCCTTGTCTTACTTTAGTATCACAGAGTCCATGAAAATAATTCACCTCTACTGCTACGTTAGTAAAAATAACAGCAGGCTTAGTTTATAGTTCTCCCGCACCGGTGTTATAAATTGTTGTAAAACGTTATAAAACACAATAACATCCATTAACTTACAAAAATGGTTCAACTTGCTGTTATTCTGTATACAAGTTATTATAAAACGTTGTAAAACATTTTATAAGACTATTTTGGGAGCAACATAACATTTTTAAATATTTTATTTAAAATATTTTTGGCACTCACCGTTTTCCTGTAGCTGAGCATGATACTTTGCTAAAAATAATTTTAAAAATAAAATAATTAACGTGCGTATCTTTTCCATAATATTTCCTTCGTGCAAATGAAATTAATACTCGTATAATAAAAGCTTAAAACACGAGGAAGTCTACAATGGAGCGTAGAGAGCAACTGCTACTTAACATAATTATACGTAGTGCTGACATCAATCTCATTTCAAACGAATTAAATAGTCAAATGTGTGACCAACAGAACTGAATGTCTTACCTATACATGCATACGAGATTCATAGAAAAATAATACCAAACGCATTAAAGGGTAAGTACGTTAACATCCAATAATTAATCATAGAAGTCTTGTCTCTTCGAAGCATTCGAGATCCCACGCCTTAAAGCTACAACACAATACGTTTGTTATAAGAAAACGGGGCTTAATCACGTAAATAAAACGTATTTTTGTAAATACCTCGAGTTGAGAGGACCTCTCGAGACCACGGATGCAAAGTCGCGTCCGAAACATCGGGATATTTACAAAAATACGTTTTATTTACGTGATTTAGTCCCGTTTTCCTATAATTATGTGTGAAAATCGCGAAATTTTGAATCGATACAATAGGTAGGTTTACAATGAAATCATTACCTATACAAAATACCTAGTTTAATTTGGAGGCTAGCTTACTGGCTTGTTTCGTCTGTGCCGCGCTTGCAGCCACTCGCTATTCCCAAAAGGACGCGGCTGTAACACTAACTTTCACTTATCGCGTTACCCAGGGCTCGCCGTTGTCATAATTCCATTTTATTTAACACGAATTATTTCGCGGTCGCGTAACCAAATACCACTTTTATGTTTTCAACATTTTTCAGTCTCGCCGGGGCTTGTTAGATTTGAGCGGCTCTGACGAATTTTTAATTGGAAAACCGCCTGGACCAAGTGGTAATTAGTATGCATAAATTAACTCTGTCATGCAAATGTTTTTGTAATTCCTGATGTATTCCTGACAGCGTCAGAAGGCGGGCTATTTTGAAATACGTCATACACCAAATATGGTCTTACTTTGAACTAAATATTAAGTTATGATTATGATGGAGAGATCAAAGATTCTAAAGGTGAAGACACTGAAGCATTAAATTTCGTAGTTAAATCTGCGTGACTAATCTCCGTAATCTTTAAGTTAACTCGAGTTGTTTGAACGTATGACTAGAACTCTATTAAGGATTTGGCCTTCTAATGTATGAAGTTAATAACGTGCGACAGTTGGCTTTCTCGTAGGGTCGTTTACCCGCTTGGATCGTAAGGATCGATTTGCAGAAGCTCACTAAAATCTCGTCGAATCAAGAGACCCTTCTCTAAGTAGCCGGTTTAACAGTTGGATGGCTACATCTCACCGGGGTTTATTATACGGGTCAAAGACAGAAGCCTTTGCGAATCGGCTCGTTACTACTTCCACGATTTTTATTCCTTTTATGGTTCAGTTAGAATCCTCAAAGAACGGCTATTTATATAAAAAAATGATTTTTATGAAGCTGTTGTTCATTGTTCCTAACTCACTTTCAAACTTTTCTAAACCGTATTCGTTCATAATAGTTCTAAAACGAGTTTCGTTATATTACCCCGCATAACACGTTTGTATGCAAATTTTATTCGCAAAATCCGGACTGATGGGAACGGGCCTGCAACTGTTATCGGGGCAGGCAGACCTCGCAAACTTTTGGGTCGACTTGATAACACGTCCCTAAATACAAGCTCTATGTCGATTACCTTATCATATAAACGAAATTATTTGAATATTGAATTTACATCAGACGATCCTTATTTATTTTAAATCTCTGAGGGATTTGATTCGAAATTGATTCGGTACGTCGAGGGCTCGAACCAGATTTTTTACGATGGATTTAGGTCAAATGGAAAACAATCAGAGTGAGTGGACATTAAAACATGCGAAGCCGACCGAGATCGTTTAAATAAATTAGCCAGCGGGAGAACGCTCATGTGCCTTCCTAAATCAATACGTGGACCGCTAGGTACCAAATATCTTTTTTAGCTTCGCTTCGTGTAGGTAACAAACGTTTATTACAATGTTATGTTCTTCTTCGGCAAATATTTTTCCAATATTTCACCATTCCTTTTCTTTTTAATCAGTTTCGCAACAAAAGGAGCCGTATATAATTTGCAAGTAAATATGAATACCTACTGAAATGAAGCACAGACACCCTGTTATGCACAGGTGGCATTATCTTCAAAATCCGTCAAACGTCCGGACACTGAACTCCTACAGTTTTATTACGTAATATAAAATAATAAAAGAAATAGTTACTTGGTTTTTATTTTATTATTGAACTAGCTTGCGTCCGAGGCGTCGCTCCCATAATAGAACTCAATATTTCGTGAAAATTTCGCGAAAATCCATTCTCAGGCATGGACGCTACAAAATAATATGTGCCTTTAATAAATGAATAAAATTATTATTTCTAGTTTAGCTAGACCCAATTGCGTCCCCATCACACCGGACAGACGCAACGCATTTTTTTAGTTTGGGTATACCCCTTTGGGGGCAGTCCCACATAGGTACCCCTAGACATCCCCGTGCCTAGGCCACCCATAAAGATATCCTATTCGTTAAAAAAAAGGCTTTCATTAAGTACCTCGTAAGGGATATGCACGTGATTTGTGTGTTTGTGTTTACTACGTTTTTCACGATGGATTAGGTACTAAATTTTCGATATTGAAGACAAAGAAGTACAAAATAAACGTTTAACTCACGATTACCGGGGACGGTCCGACTAGTTTTGAACTTAGAAAATCTTGAACGATTAATGATCAACCATTTTAAAGTTTTTATGAATCGTGTCGACATGTCTTAAGAAAGTTATGCATGTTTAAATAGTACTTAGATCAAGAGCTTTATTTTATGCAGGCGTAATACCAATAGAATGTGGAAATATTTGAAGTTAAAGTTGGAACCAGAGTAACCAGACGCGACGGCAGGGCGCTAGCATTTCATGCTAATTAAAAGTCTATTACCACGGGACGGAGAGCAGGTGAACTTTTCTCGTTAATGCATAGCAGCTTTCAGCTTTATAGAGATATGGCACTGAGCAGCATTTTATGAAAAAAAAAAGCTACCCAGCTTTGCGATTAGAGAGCTATGCTATGAGAGAGACCAGTTTTATAGTTGAGTTGAGCATTTGTTTGGTAATTATCCTCATACTGTTGGGAAAATACAACTAGTGACTTTTCGTAATAGCTTTTAGCGAGCTGGACCTTGAGTACATATATAAGTTTACTCAAATAATGTAAAGAACGACAATGTAAAGATCTGATACGCGAAACCGAAAGCCAAAAGTAAAGGTGTGAACAAATTAGTGCTGTCGCTTATTAATTGTAGATCTAACTTTTTTAAACGATTATGACTACCATTAAAATATATTTATTATTCCATCATCAGGTACATAGTATTTGTTTCTTCTAGTTTAAAGGAATCGGTGTTAACACTATTTAGTTAGTAGATAAATCGAATTTAATCAGACAAAATCATAGTGATTAGATTTCAGTGAAAAATTCGTATCTATTTTCGTTGTTTGGATTATTTATCACATCACAATTGACAACATTTCATATTTCTGAGCCTATAGTTTTAATGGTTCTCTGTATTTTGTTTGAAAAGATGAACATGCTGGAAGTTTAATTTTTTTGCTAGGGTTTGTATTTAATTTATAATTAATTTATTAATTTTTGCTTATTCTAAAAGGGCGTAACTCCGAAACTATCACAGAATAGACACTTATCCTTTTGTCTTTTCTGTATATAAAAAAAACCGACGTCAATTTCAAATTGACAATGTCAGGCCTTATTCTCCGATATTCGATTTTCGATATTCGCTTCGTGCTGTTCCGCTCATACTAATATAGTCATTAACTTGAGAGTGAGAGAGAAGGTATGCAACGAACTTCAAAAATAGAATTACAGAGTTGCCCCCCTTGTACTTTGAAGTTGTCAAATACAAAATTATGGTCGCTTACTTTTTCTCGTGAAAAAGGCAAAGGCATTTCACCCATCCTGTGGTAGTTTTGGTAAAATTAGGACATATTTTTAATTAATTTTTATTTTTTATAATAAGCGATATTAAAATTATATAAACATATTGCAGTGATCAGGAGGCAAAATGCTTTCGAACCATATATACATTTTCAGGTGTTATAAAAATGAAATGTTGTCAATTTTATTAATCACCATGTATCAGGTGACCCACTTGCTCGTTTGCCTTCTTATTCGCATAAAAAAAAAAAGTATACAGAAGCCCTACACAGCGTTTTAACAAAACTTAGGAATTTATTATTTAAACATAATTTCACATGAAACATGAAATATATCTTATATCCACAAAGTTTCTTCATACCATATTAAAAAGGACAGTGATAAAAAGGTCAATTTCCAGAACGATTAATTTTTAATATAATGTTCTGAAGTCAGTTTTGTGAAATGTGGCCCCGAAGCGTACACTGGTTATTTGGCTCCGCGAACATTTTCATATTTGATGTCCATGTTGCGGTGAAGCCGCGACACCTACTATTTTGTTACTTTCTAATGTAGGTAAATATGTGATCTCTTAAGAGAATATCACGCCTTAATATTAATAGAGTTTATTTTCTTATAAGGCGTTTGATTACTACGAGTCTGAAACATCAGTTAGGTACTCTAAGTTCATTACTTTCGAATCAATCTCTACTTTATGAAAAGTAGTCCTTATTACATTCAAACTTAATAAACTTTGTTCAGTCTTGGCTTATCTTGTAACGTATGAGTGTCAAAACAGTTAAGAGCTTAACGTATTAAACTGAAAGTTTATAAGACTCATATATAATTAACGTAATTGATGTATGCGTGTATTCATTCTGGTTTATTTGCGCTCAAACCATAAACATAATTTTTCAACTATGGCCAACATGAAAAATTTGGAAAATGTTTCTTCTTATACTGCCCCTAGTTCTACTTGTCCTATTAGCATAAAAAAATTGTTGAAATGTTTTAATATAATCAATCCAACCCCTCCCCGTAGATAGTTAACGTCGCGGAATAGCATTGGGTATTTTTATCACGGAAAATTGCACAATTCCCGAGGGACCGGGGTCTGACAAAAACCGATGTCTACGCGAACGAAGTGTGCCATTAAAAATGTGTTAAGGTAATTGTTTATGCTTGTCCACAACAAAATTGACGTGAAAAAGTATTTGTTGAAAATTTCCTTAATCTTTTTCCCACTTACATCGTCATCCTTGCTGCGTATGCTACTCGTTCAAGTCAAGCCGACCACAGGACGACGTACGAAGGATTTACAACTAGGTATCAGACCAGACCACCTTGTTTTGCTGATGGTACACGCATTACATCTCAACAACAAGAAAATATAATCCTTTAATAGTGATTTGACCAACCAGAATCGTCGCCAACCTGTAGTAAAATGGGTTTTATCAATAATAAGCAAGATTTCTTCAATTAAACTTGGATTTAATTCGTGAAACAAAAACATGCACAATCGAATTTTAATTCACGCAACTAACACACAGATAGTAGCGACACTATATTAAGAAAATATAAAGGGGCGCAGGGAAATACTCACACAGCCAAATAAAATTTATTCCCAATATAGTAGTCGATACGAAAACTAAAAGGAATTAAACTGTAACCTATTTAAGGCACTCAGTCGCCGCCGGCTGAACCGTGATAGTCGAGTTTACTAACTGGATCTTAGCTGAGCCGAGACGAGTTCTTTAACTGCATTGTAGGACTTGAACGTAACACTCGTATAAGTTAGTTACGACGGTAATCGAGCCAAGCTTTTTATTTCCACCTCTATCTCATTGACAGCTGACGTACTTAGATATTTTGGTATCGCATTCTATGTTCAGCTATAACCCTTATAGAGATCGATTAATAGCAATGGACAGAAATGATTCAGTTGGCAAAACATCGTTCTATTGTCTGTACTAAAGTTCTAAAGTAACATAATTTAAAAACTTTTTCTTAGTTTTCATCATCATCCTCATCATCTCCAGCCTATATACGTCCCACTGCTGGGTACATGCCTCCACTCAGAAAGATTCCTAGTTTTATTGTTTCTCAAATAATCAGAAATATTGGGATTGGTTTGTTGCTGACTGTTTTTTTTTAAATACCTAACTACAAAAGTATAAAGTGTAATTGGACTACTTACCTTGTTCCTGTTTCTAGGTGCAATAGTCCATATAAAATATATAAATTGTAAGATACTATGTCACAATAAAGATTGATCTCGATGAAACCGAGAATCGAGGCCCGGAGCAGTAATTAGATCTGTAGCCGTCTCCGGCTGACGGTTCAGAGTCGCCACCAATTTGCTGCTCTTTTATAGGTTTATAATGAGATACTATCGGATTTTTATATTTCATTACGTTTTAAGAGCACTGTTACGTTAAAAGTGTAAGTACCTACCCAAAGGTGGTTTAGACGGGCAATGCACGTGTACATTTTGTATTTAAACCTTTAAAAAAGAAAGAGGTGATGAAATTTTGTGAGTAATTCAATAACAACTTACTGTTACATGGCATAATTATTTCATTACAAGCTTATGCCTGCGGCGCCGACCCTGAGAAAAAAAGTCCTATAGATACTGATAGAAGTTTGTAAAATCCGTCTTTGTTTCTTGTCTGCATCATAAAGAGATGCAAGACTTTTTTTGCCTTTCAGGTTTGGAACTGGGGTTTACGTTGGGAACTAATAAGTCATTCAATCATTTACTCAGTCAGTCTGTCAGGTTTTTAAAATACTTACTTGTTCTAGAATAAATCTACAGCATATTTGGAATAACAAGCTACCCAAGAATAGTTTTCCAGAATACTTATGTAATTTACAAAAACTACTGACTACCGACTTTTAAGTTCGTTTTGGTAAAGGCGACTTTTCGCAAGCAAAACAAGCAAAAAAAGTGATTTAAATAACGTTGGTCGTGATTGTTTTTAAGTAGGCTCTCACTCCTTGCGCTGAGGCAGAAAAGATTAATTGCGGAATCGACAGTTTTAATTAGTTTCGTAATTAACAGGCTGGCGCCTTCCACGCGAACTAAAATAAATTACCTTTTAATACAATCACTTCGGCGGACTTTGATTAAATTGTTAGTCTACGGCGACACCGCCTGTTTGCAGATTCTTTGAGATTTTACCAAAATTAAACGCATACTTCTTAAGCAGGAATTTATCTCTGACTGAGCCCGGAATAGACAAGATTTTGGGTACAGGGATTCTTAGAATGCCACCGGACGGAGCTTTTCATAAATATTTGTTTGTTTGGACTGGGGAGGTTTGCTACGGTTTTCTTAGAAAAATGCTGTTACTGATTTCAAAAATTTCAGCTAGGTATTGGGAGAATGCGTTCAGTTGTAACAACCTGTATTGAATGCTGGTATTATTTATTTTCAAAGTTTTTGCTACATGGCTACGACATATCAATAGACTAGTATGTATTGGCAACTGTCTGATAAGTTTCACCCTTTTTGAAAGACTGCATTATTGAAAACCGTGTAATTTTGAATGACATAACAAAATCATGTGTCATAAGATCTAACTAATTTTACTATTGTTTCGTAAACATTATACTTGTTGTCGTTGATATAAATATGGTTTTGACTGATGTAGCTGCCGCATGGTTACGCGTGTACGTTATTATACATCCATCGAAAGCGCGAGCCAAATCCGCTAAAATCCATTTTATTTAATCCAAAAAAGAATGCGGCACATTGTACCAGGCGTAATTCGTCACAATCGGAATGGTGACAATTCCCTCGGGAGAGCTTTGAGAAAAATTGTCGCTAACGAGCTTGTTCCCCCCACCATCCCCCCCCCCCCCCCTCTTTTAATCCGCGCCCCTTTATCCGCACCACTTTAAAACCCCTTTTTGCTATTTTCTGCACGAGAGAATTATCAAGAAAAAGTACGGAGAACGTTTAATCGTTGTCTACCTATTTTTCAATTAAGCATTATTAATTTGCTTTATTTTTCTTGCTGTTGTCCCAGCTTTAAGGCTTTTGTGGCTCTCGTAATTACATGAACGAGAATAACTTTTATTAGCCTTTTTGAAAACTTGAAACGCATTAAATTTAAAAAATGTACCTATATTTAGTTGCCTTTTTGAAGTAAAATATCCATTTGTAACCAACCTCCACTCCAGCCTGTTTAAGAATGTATTGAATCCATACAAATGGGTAAAATATTTTATGTTTAACATCAAAGAAATCCCACAATTCAAAATCGATCCAAAAAAAACTCCATCGGAATTATGAAATTATTTAAACCTTTCAAAGACAAGACCACGACCGAAAGACGTTGGAATAGGCAAATTTGTTCACCGAGTGCGCTCTTTTCGATAGCATTCAGCCTCATTAGCGATTTTCCATTCGAACGAGTCGCCAGAAAGACGGGGAAAGATGCTGGCAACTCTTATTCTCATAATAAGACAGCGGAAAGCTGGCTGAATTGGAGAAAATGGTATCCTACCTGCGTTTTCAGTTCAGTCGGAAAATCATGTGTCTATTGTTAGGTGCTCGCTAGTAGAGAGAAGTACCAACTACTTTTCCGCGTTCAAGAAAGGCAATGAAATTCAACTCTTTGTGAATCGCTCTTATTATACGTCTTCGTAGATCTTAATTTGTTTACTAGGAAAGACAGTTTGTTTTGATAACATGAACCACACTGCTACTTACTTACTAGAATTTCCTAATAGCAAATCTACCAATAATTAATTTCAATAAAGGCTTATTCCGCGGATGCATGAAATTAAGGAAAATGAATTCAAAAGCAGATTGAAAGTCAAGTACTGCTCCAAATCTATTTCATCGAAGCGACGGTCGACGGAAATAGACCACGCGCCTTTTCCCATTTCGTTTGACGAGCGCGATGAAAAATGTCCAACAAAGGATTTTTAATCAAGCAATCATTGCTGTCTCCTTTATTTACAGTTGGTGAGGCCATCAGCGCTAGTTAATCTCCGGTTTAAGCCGACTACCCGGGGCATAATCATAAAAGCTCAACTTTCCACTGAGTGGTAATTGTAATCGACCACTTTCCATCCATTAACTGGGATAGGCCGCGGGTAGCCACGCACTGCAGTCGGATTAAGCCGAGACGGATTTAGAAATTTGGTTATCTCAAGCTGCCAGATTGGACGGACCCTTGGAAGTGATATATCTACTTAGCTATGTACGAGGGCACTCCAAATAGACCCCTAATTTTAGTGGAGAAATCGTGCACTGTTAACTAACTGGTAAGTAACAATATAGGAGGAAAAAACTACGTGTGCAAAGATTTACATAACTATAGTTTTTTTGTTTGAATAACTTTTCACTTAGATACGAGTAAATCAATTGAAGAAGTCCACGTTTAGTGCCCGCAGTCAAGCCTCCAACCATATCACTAGATAAATTCTATCCCGCTTTTACTCGAGAAGTATAATGTTTAAATGTGAGATAGCATTCCGATCACATCGTTCAGCAATTTAAAATTCGCCGTGCATGAACAGATCAGTTTAGACTTGTAAGAAAAATCCAGCCAGTCGCTTTACATAACGGCACTGGATTGACTACTAATAATCTGTTCGCATCACAACCAGATAGCTTATTACGTAACTCGCTCGCAATCGCCATCGTGTTCATTTTGACAGTTCTTGTATGAATACGACAGCTAGCTGATTCTGATGCCAATTGTCAGCCCATACATGAACTGTCAAAATGAAGACGATGGCGATCGCGAGCGAGTTACGCAATAAGCCTGCAGGAGCCTTACCATGACGTCTTAATGCGATTCAATTCTGATTCAGTTTATTCGCTCGCTGTCAGATCCATACTAAAAATGACAGCTAAAACCTGAACTGAAGACTTTATGGTTAAGGCCCCTAGAAATGTAATGAAACTAGCAGTTCTTCTTGCAAGTGTAAACTGAGGTTGGGGTTTGTCTGAGAGCAGTGTACGCTGTCGGTAACGGTCGGCCGGATAGGCCGCACTTTGTTCGAGCCAGGAGCCGTCTCGGCGTTCTGCGTTCGGCCTTCACCCGTTCGGAATAATTTTAAAGTGTACATTAACATTTATGCACGGTTTGTTCACAGTGGTTGCTGGATAAAGGCTGAGTCGGCCGATTTGATTTTAATTATAATTGGATGGTTGATATTTTAGCTAATTTCAGTAACTTTCGTAACAGAATGACTATCGGAACCGCCAAAAAGTTGTGTCTCAGCCAAAATATCAAATACACAAATCACGTCTATATTCCTTACGGGGTAGTCAGTGCCTGAGGTAACAAGACCACGCCACGGTTAGCATGATTGTATAGATGGCGTATAGATGGAAAAGAAAGGGGAATCAAAATAGTGATGGGTTAAGCCGCATCGCCTATAACATGATTCCTAAAAATTTTCATTATACATTTTCATTTTGTTTCATAAAAAAAACAAGACTGACTTTTACTGAGCTATATGCATTGACTAAACTTACTATCGACATCGATCATAATTTATCTACTTGCTCAACTCTAGTTTCCACCTGATATTTCACCGGTTACTTAATCAGAGCACAACATAACAACAGTGTCTAGTATTTTTTTCAACAAATAATATCCAGTCACTAGTGTACTTGCTCTACGGTATCCTAATATTTCACCATCCAATTCTCTCTACACCACGAATGCACATAAATTCGCGTGTGTGGTAACAGTGCAGGCATTCCGGGGCGTGACGCTTGGCGACCGCAAACGTGACGCGGCGGCGCTTGCCATTTGTTAAATGCGTGAGCTTCACGCTCTCTTGCGTGCCTGTGACGCCTCCACAAGCTCCCACCTGAATCAGCAGTACACACCGTGTCTTAAAATTAGTCCGGGATAATTCAGTTAACCTGGGTAATTCTCACTGAACACACCTGTAAAAACATTTAAAATTACACTGATAAAATATTTAACCAAACTACTTCGGCTATTTCATTAATAACTATAATTCGGTAAGGCGTTATTAAAGTTAATTTGATTTAACAAACAGGTTTACCTATAAAGAACAAAACATAACCAAACATTTTGGTAAGATATTGCCTTAGTTATGTAGTCACTTTTTTTAAGTTACTGGCTGACGAAAGTTCGGTTTCATTCAGCAAATTCTTTTTTTCAGCATAAATTTACGTGAGCCATGATTTCTAAAAACTTCAAAAAAATATATATAGGAAGTCCTTTTCTTAAGAGCCTTCATGTCAGCGGCGCTTTCTGTACTAACGTTCCTTGAGCCGCCCAATGCGCTCACGCAGATACGTCGGTCATGTCATAGCGTCGTATGCACAACACCTAGTTCTTTCGCTATGCTTTTTCTTTTACTCATATCATCTACAACTACATGTAACAAAACTCTTTTAAGCATTGGAAGTGATCACAATATAGAGAAAACAAGTGAATACTATTTCCTATGCCATGTCATACATCGACAAAATATCTGCTTGTCAAACTCTAGTACCATGCATGACATGACCTCGTCTTGGCCGTACAGAGTGCAGCGATCCCCGCCATGGTATGGTATGGCGGACATAGGCTGGGAATAGTCCCGAACAAATTAACTGACATTTAACTCAATTACATGGCTGCGTGTTCGAAATTTATAAAAAACATTCTTAAATATATAACAATTTAAAACAATAGAAATTAGATTCATTCCTCTTCTTTGTATGTATACCTATATAAAATTGACGGAATTACTTTTAGATCTTGCAATTATTATTGAAAAATCTAATCCCAAAAGAAATCAAGCAGTGTTGGTTGGGTAGTAGGTAGATAACATAAATGTATATACATAAATATAAAGGTATTTTATAAGTGTATGTTTTTGAGACTGTTAATTTAAAATATTTTTAAAGCAATACAATTACAATCTAGTTTTGTAAAACAGAATCATCCTGTCAATTTGCGCCACTGCTTAATGCTATGCAATCATCGTCATCAAATTGACGCCCGACCGTGACACTTCATAACGTAATTAACTGAAAATTGATTGTACAAATGAATTACAACGTGCGATAATTTCTGATTGGTCCTGAGGGATTGGGCTGCTATGAATCTGATTTGATGACTGACCGAATGCACTAAGCGATTGAAATGAAATGAAATTGCCAGACTTACGTCGTTAGTACTATTATATATTCTGTGCTTACGTCCATATTATAACAGAATATTTGAAAAGAAAGAAAAATTAAATGTCAAATTTGCTCAAATTAAATCAAACTAAACTATATAAAATTAAATGAAGTCAAATCAAATTAAGTTAAATTACAATTTTACACAAAATTAAATCAAATTAAATCAAACAAATAAAATAAAATAAAGTAATAAAAGTCCAACACCTCGGGTTACCCCTATCCCGTGACGGTTGGCTTATGATATGCCCTCCAGCGCTCATGAAGGGGGCTGGCGTCCCACTCCCTCACCGCCGTAAGCAAGGTGTTGGAGGATGCGTAAATTGCCTTCATGGCGGTGGCTGTCCTCGCACGCAGCAGCGCAGACCAGCCCGGCGCGCGCCCCTCCGCGAACATGACGCTCGCACTGCACCAGCGCGGAAGCCGGAACATGGCGCGCCAAGCGTCGTTATACTGCACTCGCATGTCCCTTACCTCAGCACAAGTGAAATTTGACCACAGTTCCACTGTGTAGACGCTGGTACAGCAACTAAGGAACAGCTGCCGCTTGACGCCCTCACTGCATTTTGCGAATCTCCGAGCTATTAATACCACACCAGCACCGCGCCAAGTATGATTACGAGATATTCAGCAAGGTTTTCATGGATCGCCTCTGTAAAGTACCTACAGCCTGTATCAATTATTATTATGATGGACATTTAAAAATGCGTTTTTTTTATATTTGTTGAGCATTAATAGTAAGTGAATAATTTGGAAAATAAAAAACAAGAATACTTAATACACCTACAATCTAAAAATAGCAACTCTTAAAATATATTTTCTATAGGTACTAACGAGCTAAAATACACATTGTATGAAATTGATTTCCAAAGTATCTTAGGTACTCGTTATTTTTGCTCGTTCGTGTAGCTTGTGTTTGTGGTGTCTTAAAAATAGATCAGTAGAATACTTAACTCAATATTTAGCACCCGCGAGGGTGACCTATATTTAGTGGACTTTTATTGAAACCCGAATGAATAGTTGAGTCCCATAAAATAGGTCACCTAAAAATGTTTGAGCTCCATTATACATTACTAGCTTCTGCCCGCGACTTCGTCTGCGTTGAATTAGCAATTGACATGTTTATGGCTATCCCCCGGGAGCTATGCAATTTTCCGGGATAAAAAGTAGCCTATGTTTTAATCTAGGGTACCAGCTATCTTCGTTCCAAATTTTATCCAAATCAGTCTAGTAGTTTTAGCGTGAAGAAGGAACAAACATACACACTCACTCACATCGTCACATCGTCACAAACTTTCGAATTTATAATATTAGTAGGATTAGTAGGATAGGATTTACCGAAGACGACGAATAACGAATAGTACCCGTCCAAAAATAACCACTGACGCCACACATATATTTCATACACGTATTCAACTACACAGACCTGAGGCTCTCTGTGCTCGAAACACATTAGTCTAGCATTAGGGTACTTAGTTCAGAAAAAGCAACTATGAAGCGAGTCGAGGGGGCGGGGCGACGATAAAATGAAAATGAGGGGATGGGGGGCTCGTTAGCGCGGTCTTCTCAGTGCGCGATTGTCACAAGCTCACTGTTTACCTCTCTGTCAGAAAACTAAAATGAACCTTACCCTCACAAGCGTAAAGTTTCATCCACTTTGTAGAATAATGTTAAAAACGCTGACGAAACAAAGAACGCATAAAATTCTGCAATACAAAGGAATTTCAGAAATGAAACAGACGTTATGTCTAATTAGGTGATTTGTTCGTCGCTTCAGTGGAATTGACGTGCATTTTCAAAGCACCTTACCCCCGAGTAATATAATAATGAGCTTCGTTCTAAAGAGCCATATAGATATACCGATTCGAATGAACCATTATATAAGTAGGTACCTAAATAAATACTTATGTATAAAAATATAAAAAATACAACGGAAACATATCTCTTTTGATCACCATGATACAGCTCAGGTATTCTTACTCAAAGTAAATAAAAACTAACTCGATAACATTGAGGATATGTAGGTACTGTATTAGCACAAAAAAGCATGTTATTATTATATAAAGCATCGTGGAAAGTTAAGGTTGAAGTAAGAGCCACACAAAAGAGTAATAGACAAACTTGTTATTGATGGTAGAACTATTACTCAGGCATGTGACCTTTCTGAAACACTTAATGATTAATTAATACAATCTCCAAACAGATTAAATTATACCTCGAGATCGAGAAATAGACTGAACAATGTTATGGTACTAGTGTTATGAGTAGCGTTTTCCTGAAACATTAACATCTCAACCAAAATAAAATTTAATATCAGAACATGTAAATTAGAAGTGGTATCAATCTTTTTTGACATAGGTACATACCTACATAACAGTCAAGAGCATAAATATATTATGTACGTTGCTAAAACGTCAAAAACATCTATACACCTCTATGTCACAAACAATAAGCTCGGCAACACATAATTTAACGTGATAGCTGTATCGATCTTTATGCCCTCGACAGTACCTACTTAATATTTATTTTGAGCTGTTCTTGGGGCCTTTCCAGCGAAGTTTCAAATATCCAAAACAGGGATCAAACTGAAATTGGTAAATAAATGATCGACTGCTAATTTAGTGCCCGTACGTTCTAAACGCTTTGTGACAGCAATTGATTTGTTCAATAACTTTAATTTAACTGAAGATCAGTAATATAATTTTATTACAGCAAGCATAAAGCTATTAAAACATACAAACCTGTATTATTAATTTTGTAAGCATAAATGAACTAATTATCCAACACAATGTAAAAAATCTATTTAAAAAGCAACAGCAATCCACGTCCCAAACTATTTATTCAGACCGCTAATGAAACCAAATTAAAGTAACGTACAATTTCGTCCCTCTGCAGTACGAAGTCGTACCTCCAAAAGCGTAGAGCGCGCAATTTAATCTCCGAGGCAACGACGCTATCTGTATGCTATCTGTGGCGAATGGCACGAGCAAACAACCCGCGAGATATCACAGGTGTCGACGCACACACGGGCAGGCTCGTCGCGACACCGAGCCATGATACCACACAACACTTAAATTAGTAATTTATAGATTCAGGTGATGCTTTGCCGAAGCCTCTTTCAATAAACTGGTACTAAATACTTTGTTGTAAAAAAAAAGCCGTGGTAGCCTAGTGGTTTGACCTGTGGCCTCTTAAGCAGAGGGTTGTAGGTTCGAATCCAGGGCTCGCACCTCTGAGTTTTTCGGAATTTATGTGCGATATCTCATTTGAAATTTGCCATGAGCTTTTCGGTGAAGGACAACATCGTGAGGAAACCTGCACACAACTGCGAAGCAATTCAATGGTGTGTGTGAAGTTGCCAATCCGCACTGGGCTCGCGTGGGAACTATAGCCCAAGCCCTCTCATTCAGAGAGGAGGCCTGTGCCCAGCAGTGAGACGTATATAGGCTGGAGATAGATAGATAGAAATACTTTGTTACACGGCACCCAAACGTCCAAGACCGCTACGTCTGGGTGATACATTTTGTTTGCAATCATTTCATACATCACCCAGAGACCACACTAAACTAAACGCACTCTTTTTGAGCTCGCAAAATCACCAACTCAAAATCATCGGCAACAAAACAAAAATAGCACGACCGTCACTCGCTCTTACGGTTAATCTACTAGTCTAAAGAGTAAACATTTACTGCAATCAATCTTAATAGCTGCTTTTTGAATAGGTACAAACTAGACTATATACTCAGATTTTCAGGAAAATAATGTTGATATAGACAGATAAAGAGGTAAAGAACCATCACCGGACAGTTAAAAAATAAATAAATATGTAAAATGAATGTGTGACATGGTGCCACCTCCTAATACTTCGTAGCTCACATCACACATGCACTCCTGGCCGATGAAAGAGCTCTCTTGGGGCAAACGTCAGACCTTTTAATGGTAACTGCTCTCTCGCTTGTCGAACCAACAATAACAGACGTTCTCGCAGACTCATGTTTCAGCTACGAAGAAAAACGGCAAGGAATTGAATCCGGAATAAGCTCTTAGCTTAATTATTTTTGTAAGGAGAGTGTGAACGTGAAGAGGCCGCTTTAGGTTTAATGATGGATAGAATTAAATTCCGAAAGCAACTATGAATAATTGTAGTTACTTTTTTTAAACATGCCGTTTATACGTTTAGCACGTTTGAGGTATTTTTTTAGATTTATACTTTAAAAAATATTGTTACCTACATAAGAACCTTCTCCTGATAATAACAAACACAACAAAAAAAGAATTAAACGAAATCGGTCCAGCCGTTCACGCGTGATGCCGTGACCAATGGAAATAGGGATTTACAATACAATACAATACAATAACTCTTTATTGAACACCACATAATACCAATCAAAACAGAAAAATTATTAATAATTATAGATTTGTCATTTTATGTAATACTAGCTGTTGCCAGCGACTTCGTCTGCAAAGAATTCGTTTATCGCTATCCCGCGGGAACTACGCAATTTTACGTGATAAAAAGTAGCCTATGTGCTATTCCAGACTTTTCTCTATCTATGTGCTGAATTTCATCCAGATTCGTTGGGCCGTTCTGGCGTGATTGAGTAACAAACAAACATCCATCCATCCATCCATCCATCCATACTTTCGCATTTATAATATTAGTTCGATATTCGATATTCCGTACAATCATTGGACTCCTCGCGCTTGGCGCTATGTTTTCTTGGAATAAAGACTAACCTCAGCCCCAATAACGATATTTTTGCTAAAGTAGGACAAACAAACAAACAGGTTTTTTTTAAATATTAAAGTTAGGAAGTTAAGATTAGGATCGTTTGTATTTTTCTCTTTGTAACAAACTTTTATCAAGCATAATACCTATACCATTTTCATTCTTATCTGTCCTATTTGGTAAACAAATTTCTAACCTCAAAACGTCTAATTTTTGTTATTTTGTAACTATTTCATCTTAAATAAAGGAACTGGAGATAAAATATCAGCAAAATTATGTACAAAATATTACCTCAGGTTTATTTTGATAACATAATACACCTTATTCTTTACGAAAATTTGCACATTGAGGTTAGAATTTTGTTTAAGTACCAAATAGGACAGGTAAGAATGAAATTGGTATATAATATTGTAGAAGACTTCACTGCCTACATTTTTATTTACGACTTTGAAAACTGTTATGCCCGCAAATTTTAGGACGGCTGATGTTATGTTATTTGACATTTTATTTTATTTTTAATTTTACTTAATTATTATTATTATATTGATTAATTAAAGTTATTTCAATGTTACTATGAATTTTGATTTCACTGTTTTAAAAACTAAATTATTTCATTACAAATAAAACAACTAACAATAGGTTAAGGCAATGTATGTAACTAACATTTTCATATGAATCCCGGTCTGAAATAAAATTATTTTATTTTTTATTTTATTATTTATCGATCGAAAAAAAATTACCAACGGCCCACTTTATTGATAGCTTAATGTCATATTTGTTTCCCGGTTGCGCCATTTTAAGCTGTCAACTGTAATTAGGTTACCGCGTCGTGTGAACGAGTTATGCAAATCAAGTTATCTGTTTTGCAACGTCCGGTTAATTCAGTTCTTTCTCGTTTGGCCGGCCAGTGCAGGAAAATTGCGCTGTTTTGCATTTTGATGAACAATTTTGCCCCTTTCGACATTTTTTGCGTAGAGCAATCGATATAGTTTGCTTTTTTAACAATTATGAAAAAGTAAACTGTTTATTTATTGATACAATATTATTTTTCTTGGTACAAAAAGAAATTCTTGGTACAATATTAGTTTTTCCAGTTCTTGCTTAATTTAATTACACGCAATAAATTGCTCATAAAGTCTCGTCAATACGATGTCGTTTTGCAGACAACAATTATTTGTTTTCGTCTTTGTTAGATCCCAACAAATAGAAGCAAGTTTTATCATCAATTTGATTTGGACTTTATTTTGTTCTTGTACTTATTGTATCAACTAGATTCATTATATTTTGCTAACTTACCAATTTAATAAGAAAAGTGCCAGTTTTACTTTATATTAAATTTGATTTCGCTAAAATTGTTTTTTATTATTCGTGCAAATCTCTTGTAGTGATGAATCTGTTACGTGAAGTGAAGTAAGTCATGTTCACACCAGTATGCTTAGTGTAAGTTTTCGATCACAAAACACGTCTCGACCGCGTTTGCGTTAAACTGTCAAATACTATGGGAACAGTTTGTTGCCGTTTCGATCCGCAAGTGGCGCTGCCAATTTTTCCATAGTAATTGAGACGTTCACGTGAACGCGTTCGAGAGGTTTGTTCGTGTGTAAACTTACACTAGAGGCTCAGAACGAGTAGGTGTTTAATAAGAGGTTTTAAGTGCAACAGAAATTCTAAATTTAGTTGATCTTTTGGTTACCTACGTAATTTTTACAATGCTCGAGCTAATAAACACCAACTTTGCTATTAAATGAGCAGCACGGCTAGCACGAGAGCGCGCGAGAGCTGTGTCGCGTGAGAGATAGGCTATACGTACCTTTATAGAACGAACAGTGGGTAAGAAAAAGACGGGAAGTCTGTCTCGCGCGCGACACAGCTGTCGCGGCCACTTGTGCTAGCCGTGCTGATAAACAACATCTTGACGATGCTTCTTTACCCTTGATTTCATATTTGCAATAGGTATTAATACTATTAACATAATTTAGTTATTTATTTATTTTGCCGATTGTACTCTGTTGACTGTATTGTCTTCTATCCTTCATTATCATACATAATCTGAGTTGCAAAATTAGATTTAAACAAACATGCATAAATACATAAAAAAACATTCGCTAAAAAAAGCAATTAATTCCTTTTTTGTATATTAAGGCACTATAATAAAATAAATATTCTGCGAAAAGACATGTAAAAACGAGGAAATTTGAAAACTACTTCCTTTGTCTTCGCCGGTTGAAAAATCAGAACTACATATCGAAACGTCACTTTCCAACCGTTCAAGTTTCAACGCGTCTATTGTCCAAAGAAAATTGACAGTAAAATTGAACGTGTGATTCAGACAGCGTGGAGGCTTCCCAGTCTTCAGTCACGTTGCCCTCTTGCGACACCCAATCTTTTACGACGTCCAATATCCCCGCAATATGTCGGTTATTCCAACGTGTTCGACATAAATCACCACCAGCTCGTTATTTTATAGGTTTTAATTTCGGCGTTTTATATCGTGATAACATCTGTGGTATAATGGCGCGGGTTTACGAGGTCGGGTTATGGCCGGCTGTTTACAATATAGATACATTTTTTTAATTGACGTGCAGCGTTTAATATTGCTGGGTTCACAGCATGACAGTTAATTTCAAGTTTTTTTCGTCGTGTTTTTGGGTATTTTATTATACTAGTGGTTGCTCGGTTCAGTGGTTTAAGCCTGAAAGCGTAAAATACAGACAGACAGATGCATTTATAATTTTAGTAGAGACTTTTGTTTGGCGCAAGCCAATAAAAATCGTTCAGCTTGTCGCGTAGCATAGCTACGGCGTAGCAGTGCTACGACTTATTTGTAGCAAATTCTAGGCAAGCTTAGGTGTTTTGGTTGAAAAATAGACACAAATAAAACTACCTACCTACTAAAGTGTTTTAAGGTTACAATATACCAATGAATGAAATCTGTTTTTGTTTTTTTTTTAATAAGTGCCTACTTAACAAAATTTTATTATGTATACTTACCCACCCAATGAAAATAGTAACTATGTGTTACTATTTTTTTCTTACATTAACCTTCTGTTCAGTTTTGTCCTCTTATATTTAGTAGTTTAGTAGTTTCTAGTTAAATATTATTTATTTACTGTGGCCACACTGTAGTTATTGAACCGCTCTGATTGGCTACATCAATTTCCCCACCACTCATTAGTTTGATGAATTTTTCGTTAATTTCATATTTGAGTTCCTGTTTGAATTTTGAGCTGTGAACATCTCTGTCGCTAAATTTGCTGAGGATATTTAAAGTTCCCACTACTTTCGCTGCTTAACGTAGTCTTAGTGTTTCGAATAACATAGTGTGTATTGGAGTCTCCCGGCGCGGCATCAACACCTAAATCCGAGGCTAAGCGCGATCACTGAAGGTAAAGGTTGACAGTAGATCTAGGGAAGCTGGAGACGGCCACCAACGGTGTATTGCTACGGACTCCAAGGATCCTGGGTACAGCAGATCAGGAGCCACCAGGTCAGACCACCAACTCACTAGTTTGTTCAATTTCAGTTAGATTATTTAGTTTGTTTATATTTTTATTGCACAATATCTTTGCTTTAAACCCGTAAACTCATTTCGTCTCCCATTTTTCGCTAATACAGTCCACTTCCTTTTAGTTAGTTGCACACCTTCTGTATCGCACTTTTAGTTACGTAATTTAATAATCAATGGCCTACCAAAACAAGCAACGTAATTTTCCCCATCGTAATTAAGCCGATGGTTACCTTCCAACTTTCACCAAGTTAAGGGTTAAGGGAATTTGCAAGTAAATTAGCAGCTCAATACGTCGGTGATGCGAGCTTGCGACGCCAACTCTGTCCCCTATGGACGCCGCGGTTTCTGATACGGTGCGCCGTTCACTAGATCAAGTAGTAACGCATCAGTAAGCTGACTAGTTACTAGCAGTCTACTAAATTCCCTCTTTAATCTTAAACGCTATTAGTGCAAGCGAGACCGCACGACAATGCGATTGGTAACGCGAGCTTGATACGCAAATTCTGTATGGACACAGCGGTTTCAGGCGAGCGCGCTCACTAGATTAAGCAGTAACTCATCAGTAAGCTGACTAGTTACTAGCAGTCTACTAAATTCCCTCTTTAATCTTAAACGCTATTAGTGTAAGCGAGACCGCACGACAATGCGATTGGTAATACGAGCTTGATACGCAAGTTCTGTATGGACACCGCGGTTTCAGGCGAACGCGCTCACTAGATTAAGCAGTAACTCATCAGTAAGCTGACTAGTTACTAGGTTCTACTTCCAAGTACGAAATTCGAAATTCGTAGGTATCACACATTAGCGAGGTTGGAAGGGCAGATGGAAATTATAACATCCAAACCAAAGAGTGCAGTTACGGTTTTATGGAATCACAACTGTGAGGCAATGCAGGTGAAAAGCTTGAGTATATGTACCGGCACTTTAGTCTACCGATGACGAGTCACGTAGAGGGGATCTGCGCACCCACGGATACCGTATTTTATACTTCTGGGCATACAAGATCATCGCTAGACTAGTGCCGGCACTTATAAAAGACCGACGAAGATAAGTGTGAGTAATATAAATATTGTGTGAATAGGCAATTCAATGTTCCCAATTAGAAAAATAATTCAAGTTTCATATCAGTTCTGTACAACACTACTTCATGTTCAACATCACTTAATACTTTTAAATTAGCACTTTAAAACAAAATGAAAATAAACAAATGCTGCCATGCTAAAACAATTCCGCCAAGATCAATATAAAATTTGTCTTAATGAAACGTTATATCGAAACAATGAAGGAAATTATCGTCGTAATTAATTAAGAAAGCTCGAATATCAATTTGCTCGCAGGCCCTCAGTGCTACGATTCAATTTATTTGACGGATCATTACTGCATCCCTCCACGGATGGCGTCATTATCGTAAGATTAAAGCATCTCATTATTTTCCCCCATTGTGATAAAAGACGCGTAAATTTCAGCATGTTCTCATTTGTAATTGGTGTAATAATTAGGTTTACAATATCAATGACCCAGTTAAAATCGGTGATCGAAGGAGATAAAAATTTAAACATAAATAAAATATATTACAATTATTATTTAAATGGCAATAAAAAAACAAAAAACGGGAAGAACCAATGTACAAGAGCCCGGTTATGGAACTAAATTTAAGGAGAGTGCGGGCGTCTTTTTCTAAAAAGAGATAGTAACAGAGACAGCTATTATTAAGACCATAATGATGGACCGGAGAGCTTTATAATTATAACCTGATTTGAAATGAAAAAAAGTTATGCATTGGTGATAATTAAAGTAATTCTTTACTTTAAACTATTATAATTTCTTTAGTCTAGCTTCACTGAGCAGTATCTTCATACGATTATCTAAAATCCTTTACTTATACTCCTACGATTTCAGATAGACTACAATGAGGGCGAAACATTGACTTAAGATAAACAACTAGACTCACAATCACGCTCAAAATCTGTCGGAAGCAAAAGACTGCACGACGCGTCTATTGTGCAGAGTTTTGGTTCAGTCGTGTTTCGACCGCGCTTCGATAACAATGTACATGTCTCTTTCGCACCGTAATCTCAAACGCTTGAGAACAAGAGACAGACAGGTTTCCAGCGCGCGGCGTCGTGTTATTACTTCTCACGATCGTATGCAACTGACATTGAACATTACTGCCACGAAATAAGGTGTTAATTTGAACGAATGTGTTAATGTTATCTGTGTAAGTTGATGTGTTGACACACACAATACATAGACAACGCCGTTCGGACGTTTCTTGAGGCACTTTTGTTTGCGATTGGGAGTCTAGTTGTTTATCTTAAGTCAATGGGGCGAAGTAACTAACTTGATAGTGCAAGTAACCTTTCAAGTGGCTGGAACTACACAACGTGCTAGTGTAAGGCAATGAGTAGCTACTCATCCGGGCGGGAAAGTTTCACCCTGATGGGAACCACCGCCGCAACGTCAACTCGCCCCTACTTTGCGAAGTTAACGTTTGAGGAAACATTGATCCTATGTCACATAATGTATACGGACTATCTATAGGTATAGATATCTATAGGTACGCGCATTTACTTCACTATCACTACATAGTATACATATAAAACAAAGTTGCTTTCCGCCGTCTGTCTGTCTGTCCCTATGTATGCTTAAATCTTTAAAACTACGCAACGGATTTTGAAGCGGTTTTTATAATAGATAGAGTGATTCAAGAGATGTATAATTCTACGCAGACGAAGTTGCGGGCAAAATCTAGTATACATAAAGACTTAGAATAACATAGGAATGAGGGAACACGGGTAAAAGGAAATAGTTCCAATGTGACCATGATGAATGTTAATTCTTAAAGGCTTTATAAAAAAGTTTTTTCATTGAATTTAAGAATCGGATTCGCAGACTTTGATAAAACAGCTTATTTTCATACACTCTGCCTCATACTTTTTTGGTAAATCGCAGCCACAAGTGAAATGTGCAATTTTTTAGAAATACCCTTTTACTCATATAGACCTGTCTTTCTAATCAGATCCATGTCACATACTCATACAACTGTGACTCAGCAAATTCCCCATTTTTAATGAAAATGTTCAACAAGGAAAGCTGGCAATATAAACAAAGAGCCCCTTAAACACACAAGGAAACATTCCCTCACAGAATAGTTGGCGACGTCAGATTTGGGGTTCGCCTCACTGAATGGCCTATTCACGTGTTTAGTATTGCTCCCTTGCGTAAAGTTGACGCGTTCTCTGCTTTATTAAGCAGGACAAAGGCCTACACGGCTCACAAATTAATATAAGACAATGTTAGCTTAGTTTTGTGTCATTTTAGGCATACAAGCATTGAAAAATTGCAAACAATCGTGAGGCACAGACATAGGTACCTACACGTATTGTTGCCTAAACATTATAAGTTTGATGAAATTAAGACCTTTAAATAATATCTTTTTTTTTTAATTAATATCTTTAAGACTAACTAACACATTCTATGAGCACGAATGGCTCGAAATAAATAAATTATTATTATTATTATTAAATGGGCAACATTTAAACCTTCAAATACTTATATTAAAGAAAAAAAACAGACAATTAAACCTAAAAATTGTTATACACTCCACCAATGTTTATAACACCAATCTAAAGTAGATGTTCACAACTATGTATAAATATATAGACTATTTTCTTGTTTTATTATTATAAATATATGGATAGAAATTTGTCAATCATAATAAAAATTCCGTGTTAAGTTTAGCCGAGCATTTTACGCGCATACCATACCACATAACTGACGCAGTACAACGCGACAGATCCAAATAGCCGTGAAACGACGAGGCAATAAAGAGCGTACAATATGACGCGATGAATGTAATGTCGCCGATGCATACAGCGCGGGCTCGCGCTACTTGCGCTATTTTATTTTCCTGGCTGCTTTTTTTACATTTTAAAAGGCAAAAAACTGCGAACGGCAATGTGTGAATCTTACTATTCCCTACCTCATGCGTGTGTGCGCAGTTGCGCTTGTGTGCGTGCAACTATATGCACACAGGGAGGCGTGGTTCAAACAGATATAGGTACCTAAATATAATATGTGAGTGTACGTTTTGTAATCTCATTGTAATGTACATAAAATTTGATATTTACAGTGGTTTTCAAGGCATCTATATCACACGAGTATCATGAAAAACGGTGAAAAACGTATGTTTCCTATTTTCAAACTCGGAGCCAAAATCACTCTTATTTATTTTAATAATGAATGTATGAGCTGGATGTCCAGTCGCCATCAGATATATCGTAGCGGGCGAGGTCCTCAAATATTTCGGAGCAGCATTAAATTTCAATAAATTCGTTACACTACATATGGTTAATAACATCGGAACACGCAATCCGTCATAAATATAATAACAGCGACTTTTCAATAAATTCGGGACGTTCAATGAGCTAAAAATATCAGGAAGCACATAGCGTCAAAGGTATCGACACAGTCAGGCTGATCACAAACAAAATACAAATAAGGCTCAAATGTCATGCCAAAATGAAAGATATGTCACCTATATAGTGCACACGTCTGCATGCATAATTCACTGTGTTAGTAACATAAACCTTTTTTGTTGTATAAAGTGTAAATTGTTACTGGCCACTAAATTGCCATATACTTTTTTTACGAATAAAATTTTTCTTCTTCTGCTGTTATAAGTCAAAGCAGGTAGTTCTATTTTATAAAACTAATTTTATTATAAACACACTGTAATTTAAACTGTTTGTCACAAAGTTAAGGTATATTTTCCAAAAATGTTCCGATCTTTATGGTCAGCCTGTCTGCATCGATACCTTTGACGATCTGTGTCGTCCCGATTTTATAGAAAAGTCGCTGCTACTTTATTTCTGACTAATTGCGTTTTCTGATGTTATTTACCTTACAGTGTAACGAATTTATTGAAATTTAAGGCTGTTCCGAATTATTTGAGGACCTCGCCCGCTACGATATATCTGATGGCGACTGTACCTACATGTAAAATGCTTCAATACTACGTACACCGTACATTCTCTCAATCCTCGGATAAAGCCCGAAAGCGAACTATTAAAACCGTCTGTAACTTATATCAAGGCATCGGACGCTGCGTACTCGTATGAGCAGAGTCACGTTTCCCGCGGTGTCCGTGACAGACTCAAGTTGAGCTTATTTCTACGCCATTAGAATCCAGTAAAAATATCAGCATAACCTTTTCATTTTTCCTCTTCCAGCCTCAAATTGAATTGGCGTCGTCTTTTGTTTTTATTTACGCAAACTGAAAATCATCTGAGGATTTATTAACTTGTACTCATCATACTGAACCTAATGATTACAAGCAAAACAGGTAAATAAAAGAAAATAATGGCGGCATGTATTTCATTTCATTTTACTTTTTTATCCTGTTTCTTTATCTTTTTCCCGTCTTTGACGTTTGCCGTCACGACATCACGAAAAAGGTCCCACTGAAAACTAGCCAGAAAAATCTGAGAATCCCGAAAATTTCACATAAACTGCAAATGTAATCAATTTTATTATTCTAAGGGCCTGTCTCAACCTCAACACTCTTAACTGCCTTAACTGTCAGTTATCTATGATGACGTCTCTGTCTGTTTCGTAGTTATAAATAGAGACGGAATCTAACTAATATTATAAATGCGAAAGTATGGATGAATGGATGTTTATTTGTTACTCAATCACGCCAGAATGGCCCAACGGATCTGGATGAAATTTAGCACATAGATAGAGAAAAGTCTGGAATAGCACATAGGCTACTTTTTATCCCGGAAAATTGCGTAGTTCCCGCGGGATAGCGATAAACAAATTCTTTGCAGACGAAGTCGCTGGCAGCAGCTAGTCATAATTAACTGACAGTCAAGGAGTGGTGAAACAGGCCCTTAAACTAGGATATACCTACCACTTAAGATATGAAACTGACAAAATGTTGAAAAGAAGATTTTAGTTTACAGTCCAACAAATTTTCCTATAAACTAGTTTTAGCAGTGTATGATAATGACGTTGCCGCGAAAAGTGCCGACCGTAGAATAAATAATGCAACATTGTGTTTTGAAGTGAGCTATCTACTGCTTCTAATATTCCTGGCTACAGTCAATAAAACGAAAATAACCACACTGCCGCCTACATGTATCTATTTCAGATAACTCTATCAGCTAAGTAGGTAAATGGTTGAAATAATTCCGTTAATGATCGCTTTTAGGGGATGTGTATCTGTGTATGACCTCATATTCTAGTGAAAGAGACAGCATCTTGCCTTATTTTCGATACAATACAATACAATTACTCAAACTAAAGTTAACTTTTGCTTTGAACTCGCTTAATGAACAAAAATAAACCTAGCTCCTCTGCCACCAGTGTAGCGAGCGGTGTGTGGTGGTAACAGAGATGCTAGGTAGGTACCGATGTGTTTTTTGTTTATTACTATGGACCCCCGCAAAGTAACACCTGACTCAATCAATTATTTATGAGTACATACATAAATTAAACTAAGTGAATATACTATTAAGGCAATACTACCAAGTAACCTCAACCTCCCATCACCAATATCCAACACGTCAGATGATGACGCATCACAATGCGCCCCGTGTAGGTCGCAGTTTCCATCAATCTCCATTAAAAGCAGGATTACCTGCTGAAAACCTTTTAGATTATTGCAAACGCATACGGCCAGTATTGCCAACCACATGAGACTAAAAATTGATGAAGTTGCCTGCCTACCAAAAAATGACGAGAAAAAGGTAAAATGACCTTTAGAAACTTGTACAATTAAGGCTGATTTTATACGATAAAATTTAATAATGCCATCAAATTTAATCTTTAATGACTGTCTTTTCAGAATTTAAGAGGTTCAATAGTTGGTTTCTCTGGAAAAAACTGTTCCAATTTTTTAAGCACTGATCTAATTTAATTTCTTTGTTATGCACTTACTTAAATGCTAATACTCTGACTTTAATAGTACGTAGTTTAGCAAAAACTATCCAATCCACAAGCAAGTAACTTTTGAATTTGGATTTAAATTATTTAGCAACAAAAGTGAAGTGAAGGTGAAATTAAATAGAAAAATTGGATCGTTTTAGCTAAACTAAGTGGTCTTGAGTTTTCTGTTGCGTAATTTACAGTTATTTATTTATCAGACTTAAGATCTCTAAATGTAGGTAGCAAAAATTCGGTAGGTAACGGAAATTTTGTTGAAAAAAAAAACAAATTTTACTGTTGAAACCGTAAAGTTGGCCAACACTCGCCAGGATGTTAATACGGTTCTGATTAAATTGATACCTTATAAAGGAAATCTCTTGGATGCCTTTTCGATGGACTAATGAAATAAATGCGGATTATCCGCGCGCAGAGGCAATTCGTGATTGATGAGAGATAGAACCCATTGGTAGCGGATAATTGGACGGGTGTTCGAATTTTTACGGTTTATGATGTAGGTTTTATTAATTAAGGTAGCTTTGTAGAGTTCCGAGCTAAAATGGCCAAAAGGGAACCTTTATATTTCCATCCGGTCCCTCTGTGCGCGCATCTGTGAATGTCTGCTTGTCTGACTGTGCGTATGTCATAATAGACATTGCACTGTATAGTTCAACATTTTAAAGTTTGAAAATTGTGTACATCTGTCATTGACGTCAATAAACAACTAGACTCCCAATAGCAAACAAAAGTTTCTCAAGAAATCCCCGCCGCTCAGATACACATCAACTTATACAGATAACATTAACATTAAGAGTTTTTAATGATTCACGGTTAAGTTCATTCGAAATATTATAAACGGGATGTGAACCGTGATTACCTTTATTGAGCTCTCGATATTTCCCCCGTCTACCCGTGATTATGATGCATGCAACTGTATCGAAATATCGGGAGCTCAATAAAGGTAATCGCGGTTCACATCCTGTTTATAATATTTCGAACATTAACGTTATTATGTTCAGCTTAGTTGAGTATTTATAATCGTATAAATACAAAAAGCTTCTTAGAACAGGTCTCTCCTATAGGTTTCTCAAGTCCCTACGTAGCCTAGAAACTAAGCTAGATTCATAGAATGGCTAATGAATAACGATAGCTCCGAGCCAGTTCAACAGGCCTTGATTTAATTCCAGCAGAGTGTGGAGCGTCGCTTGATATAATGCTCAACTAAATAATGCGGACCATCCCCCCTGCCTACCTCCTCGACCCCACTTTGAGATTAATCGCCGACATACCTCAATGTCAACCGCTCTTGCAAATGACGCAAAAAATAGTGACAAATAACGGTAAATATGAAACAGTACTCGGTTTCGAAATCACTGTCGTTTTATTATGCCGGATTTATTCTAATACAGCCAACACGCAAACGCCATTACGAGATCCCCAATGATAATGCTTGGTGTTTATTTTAATGTTGGTTCATCAATGTTATTGAGATGCTTGTGCTGGGATTTCAGTTTATTAATGGGCGTGGAGTACTAGCTCTAGCCCGCAACTTCGCCCGCGTTCGATTAGTATTTTGTTCAATATAGTACTTGGTACTTGTCAGTGATATAACCGTGAGGTTCCTTTTTTTTTAATTAGTTTCTGTAAGGTTGCTATTTCCTTAATCAAGATGGTCGGGGTTCTCTAAGGTGCCTGAGGGGAGCGGCGCGATGCTTACGTATTAAAACAATTTATCTTCAGCGTAGAATAATATAATTAAATAAGTACACAGGCACTGAATAGAGTAGGGCAGGCAGACCGACAGAAACAAGGAGAAGACAAGACTGACTCGACACTAGATGAGTGAGCGCGGAGGGTGAGGGTCCGTGGCGGACAGGCAGACAGGCGGGCGGGCAGGCACACGGTAAGGCAGGCGACAAACTGAGCCCGACAGGAAAGCCCAACGACCACGACGTGATCTGGTGACACCCTCAGACCATGCGGGTGCGTGCGGAAGGTCGGAGAACGCGGCCAGGGCTCGGGGGCGCGCTCCGCAGTCCGGGCTCCTAGGTAGTAACGCGGCGGCGTAGGCCTCGATCAACCGCTCGCTGCTCTGGCGCCGGGCAAAATGGCCGAGCCTCCGTTGCGCGTCCCGCGCCTTCTCTCTCCCCTCGTACTGCTCTGTCTCGCTCGGGAGGCGTCTCTCGCTCTCTCGCTCGCACCCATGGCGGCGCCGGTGTCCTGTCTCGCTCTCAGGCGCGTGCGACAGTGGTGTCGCTTTGCCGGTGTAGATGGCGCTGCTCCGACGTCTATGGAGCATGATGAGTTGCGTAGTTTCGCGGCGTAGAGCTAGATGGCGCTACCAGTAACGCAAAGTAATAATACTGCTACATTATCCTCCCAATTAACGGACAAAAAAAAAAACAAAAAAAAAAAGGAATTGAAGTTACCTGACATGAAAAAACTATGTATACTATAACTGCAATATGTACTATACTAGTTATACAACATCGAGCAATACTAATTAATGGAGGTTTTATTCTTTACAAACATGATTCTGAGATAGAGAACAAAGCGACTTGTCCTTTGTCCTGTGTGAGTAGGTACAGTACTGAGTTGGGACCAAGTTTACAAAACAAATCGGGTTATCTGTATGACTGAAGTTATGATTAGAGTATCTAAGTATAGACATACAAGTGAGATCAACAGTGCCTGGGATACAAAGAAAAACAAATAACAGGCTCCTATGCCTGGTAAAATTAAAACAAAATACCTTAACCATTATAAAGGTACTCAGACACCTGAGCGTTTTGAACCATCCGTAATGTGGACAGTTTGTGACCTAAGGGCGCATAATAATGCTAACAATAATGTCACCTATGACTACAAGTTTTAAAATATTAATTATGTATTTACACTACACCTGTCATACACATCTAAGCTTATTATCATGACCTACTGTCAAACTAAACAGGAAGTTTGTTGCCAAACTAAGTAAGGTGGCAATGACACGAACAAAAAAGAAAGGCAAACACTTAAGAATATACCGCTAGAAAGTACTCAGTAGTAACAAGGTTTCAATCTATACTTTATGTAATTTTCCTAGCCAATAAAAGTAACATTCCAGTTGTCTATTTACAACACATTAAATACCTAGACACATATTGTTATCCCTAGCCTAAAAGTGGGCACAAAGGAAGGCGACATTATTGTTAATAGGAAAAACGCGGCAACTAAATATATTTTGAAGTGTAACCAACGGTGTTACAAGGTTGTATAGGTGCTGTATATACATACTAGTGGGGTTGTGTAAAGAGAGGTAGGGGATATAAATATTATAGGGGATTTTTATACATACAATGAAATATTTTACTATAGCGGAAGTCTAAAATTGTGATTTAGGTACCTAATTTTATGAGAGCATGCTGAGAGAAGGTAACCTTTAACAAAGCAAACGTGCTTCACTTGGTAGTGTGAAAAGCACTCTTATAAGCTGTTAATTATGCAATTTTATATAACAATTTTCTAAATTAAATATTATGGCATGTCTTGTAAAATTAGTCCCTAAATATGTCACTGACATGGTAGAGGCCTACTGGGGTTTTGTCTGGGCTGCCCAGTATATAGGTATTTTCAGATTTAACTTCTAGAACTACGGATTTGACAAAGCGTGGCGCTAGCTTGTTACTAAAAAATTCGGCGGCTTTTGACTGGAAATGTGCTCTGCGCCACACTGTGTCGCCTACTTGAAAATGAGCCGTGTGCCGTCTCAGGTTATACCGGACGGAGTTCTGCTGGTATGCTGCGAGTAAATGTTTCTGAACATCGTTAAAAATTATAGGCAATTCAGACAGATTGGTTGTATAGTTATTTACATTGTCTAGTGTAATATCATTGACTGAAGAGGGCTCTTGTAAATTATGGAATCTACCATCTAGTATCAGTTCTCTACCATGCATGACAAAGTAAGGTGTATGGCCATGTGCCACGCTCACATGGGAATTCAGGGCAGACTGGATTTTTAACAGGTTTTTAGTCCAATTTCTGTGGTTTTCATTACAATAAGAGGCTATAGCGGTTTCTATCGATCTATTATGACGTTCAATTGTATTGTTTTGAGGAAAAAATACACAGTTTCTAAAGATTTTCGGGACATTGTATTTTTCTAAAAGTGAGTTGAATTCTCTGGATATGAATGGTGTACCATTGTCTGTGATAATACAATTGGGTACGCCATAGCGTAAAAATATGGCCTCTTCTAAAAATTTTGTAATCGTGGCGGAGTTTGCGCGTTTAAGGGGATGAAACCACACAAATTTACTAAAAATGTCAACAGCTGTAACTAAATATGTATGCCCAGAATAACTTTTTGGAAGGGGGCCCACAATATCAATTGAAATCACCTGCATGGGAGCGGTCACCTTTTTAGGATGGGCCATTATACCTTTAGGGGGAGAGTTGTTGACCTTATAAGCTTTACAAATATCACACTTTTCAAGGACAGCTTTTATACTTTTGAACATACTGGGCCAGTAATAGGTTAATTGTAACTTCTTGTAAGTCTTAAAAGGTCCTAAGTGTGCTGACAGGGGGTCCTCATGAGTTTTGCGGATGAGATCATGCCTATGTTCAGCGGGAATCACTCTTTTCCACTCATAAGGTTTATTTAATGCGAACTTTGCTTTAGAATATCTATACAATACATCATTTTCTAACACAAAGTTCGGAAATTTGCTAGGGGAAATACAAATACCGTTAACAATCTTATTGTACCAATCATCTTGAACTGTAGCGTTCACGGTACTGACGCGGATCCTAGATAAAGCGTCTGGTACAGTGTGCAATTTTCCCTTTTTATGGATAACTTCAAAGTCGAATTGAAGCAGCCTAGTGGACCATCTCGCGAGTCTACCAGAGGGATTGTCGAGCCTGTACAACCACTTCAGACATTCATGGTCTGTTATGATTTTGAAATGTGTACCTTCAATGTAGTGTCTGAAATGAGTGACAGACTCAACAATGCCCAACAGCTCCCTTTCTGTTGTACTATAGGCAATTTCGGGTTTGGTTAATGTTCTAGAAAAATAGGCTACTGGGTGGTCACGGCCTTCGCTGTCCTTCTGTACTAAAGCACAGCCGATACCGTAGGCGCTGGCGTCAGAGTGGAGGAAGAAGGTTTTCTTGAAGTCTGGGACCTGAAGCACCGGGGCTGAAGTTAGTGCTTCCTTCAGGCTCTGGAATGCAGACTCCTCCACGCTGGACCACACGAATGGCTCCTTCGGGCTGGTCAGCTTGGTGAGAGGTCTTGCCAATTCTGAAAAATTTTCAATGAACCTTCTGTAGTAGGATGCTAGACCAAGGAAGCTTCGAACTTCCTTGATATTTTTAGGGGCCGGGAAATTTGAGATGGACTCTATTTTACTTGGATCAGTGGCTAGCCCTTTATCTGAAACTATGTACCCTAGGTACTTTAACTCTGACCTGCAAAATTCACACTTAGACATGTTAACTGTTAGATTAGAAGCCTTCAATTTTTCAAATACTTTTTCTAACAGTGACATGTGGGATTCAAAATCTTTATTTACTATAATCAGGTCATCGAGATAGGCAAATACTTTGGCATATAACTCGGCATCTGTGCCCAATAATGTGTCTACTAATTTTTGGAGAGTTTGGGCTGCATTCGAGAGGCCGAAAGGAACAACTGTGAACTGCAGCAGTCCCCTGCCTTGGGTAATAATGGCGGTTTTTTCTTTGCTAGACTCAGCTAAGGGCAACTGTAGGAAAGCCTGGCTTAAGTCAATTGAGGAGATGAACTTGGCCTCCTTCAGGTTGTCAAGAATATCATCTACTCTCGGCAGAGGGTAACTGTTTTTTTTGGTAACAGAATTTAACTTACGGCTGTCAATGCAGAGGCGAAAACCACCATTGGCTTTCTGTACTAGTACTACAGGGGAAGCCCAGGGGCTAGAAGATTCTTCTAGTACCCCCAGCTTTATCATTTTGTCTAGTTCCTCATTGATGATGTGCTGGCGTGCTGGACTTGCTCTGTAAAACCTTTGCTTTATTGGTTCACCGGAGGTTTCGATTTTGTACTCCACTAAATTTGTTCGACCTAACCCTTTCGCCTCGAATGAAATGGATTTGAACTTATCAATAATCTCATTTAATTTCATTTGTTGTGCCGCTGTCAAATTTTTTTGACTTGGGGGAGTGGTAGGCTCCGCAGGCTTGCTACAAGCTATATTTGTGACCTCTATGTCAACTCTACGAGTGCCTGTACGGTGAGAGGCCTGTTGTACACAATTGGTCAATTTATCCCTACTATTTACACTATTTACGGTATTTACAGGGGGATTG
Organism: Pandemis heparana; assembly: GCA_963854515.1. Taxonomy (NCBI): domain Eukaryota; kingdom Metazoa; phylum Arthropoda; class Insecta; order Lepidoptera; family Tortricidae; genus Pandemis; species Pandemis heparana. Next base: position 10,778,968 of record OY978013.1, on the reverse strand, counting down.
ACAGTATGTACTAACCCAATTTTGCCTACTCTTGCTTCCTCTCTAAATGAAATGTGGCCTGCTATTTTGTTTAATAGGCCAGACTTCTCCCAGAACTCTATGCCAAGTATGAAATCCTCTGCCACATCAGGTACGACATCAAACTTTAAATCAAACTTATGGCCGTCTACTAAAATTGGTAAGCAAATGCGACCATATACCGTGCTACCCATTCCGTTTGCCGAGGTAGCAGTACTATGGGGAGACTGAACCATTTCAAAACCCTTATCGAGGAATTGGGTGTGGCTATTGCCACCTAAAATATTTATGTCTGCCCCGGAGTCTAGGAGGCCAACATATTTACTATTATCAATAAAAAACTCCACTATTGGACGTTTACTTCCACTCATTGGGATACGCACCGGGGCAATCCTACACTTATTAAAAAAGTTATTGACAAACACTAACCATGATTGCCATTCTATGTCCGATGTGCCCGGTGCGGGTGCCCGTTTTTTGACCCGGAGCCTGCCTGTTGTCTGCGTTGCTGGTTGTCTTCAGCTGGTGCCGCTGCTGCAGAGTTGACAGCTGTTGTCTGCGCTGGCCGAGCGTTAACACTGGCCGGTGCGGGGGTGGCTGGAATATTTTGAAAAAAAGTTTTATTGTGCAGATTATTGCTAGTGCAGTGGGGACAGGTTTTCATGGTGACATCTAATGTGCCACATTTAAAACAGGCCATTCCATTTATATTAGGGCATTGCCTAAAGTAATGGCCTAATCCTCTACACTTGAAACAAGCAGTGAGTTTTCATGCTCACTGCTCCAACACAAACATTTGTGCATGGAAACATTTGCTGCGGGTGGTATTCAATGCTATTAGGCTCGTTATTTATACTTATAGGGTTGAGGCTATTCATAGGCACTGGACTATTTGTAAGCTGGGGTTTCGTTTGTGTTGGTAATGGTACTAGACTAGGTATGTCAGCCGCATACGAATCAATATTTTTGCCTATTGTCAACAAACTTTCTATGGAGTTAACCGAGCCGTAAACTATAGCCGGGAGGTACTTAGGGAGCATGTTGTGCTTTATAATGTCAAATAGTTCATGCTCGGTTATGCAGCCTGCTATTTTGCTTGCTAGGAACCGCATTTGTGACGTAAATTCTAGAATGGATTGACTTTGAGTTTGTTTGCTGTTTCTGAGCTTGGTGGTTATTGTATAAACATAGTCCGCGGGTTCGAAGTATTCAATAAGTGCATGTTTAAGTTGGAACCAAGAACCGAATCTGTGTTTGTTAACTCTGTACCACGCTAGAGCCGGTTCTTTTAACAGATCGTGGAAATTTGCCAGTAGCAAATTTTCTGGGATGCCACGTGCTGACAGCAGCTCTTCGATTGCATAAATGAAATCTCTGGCGTCCGAAGACCCATTAAACTTTAAGTTCCATGATAGCAACCCGCACTTGCTAAGAAAATGTGGCCTATTTTCACTTTCATGCCATGTGTCTAGCGTTATTAAATTATTATTATTACCTGTGTTATTTGGCGTGGAGTGGTTGCGTGTCGGGCCTCCGAGTTCGTCCTCAAGGTCCTCCATAACGTCTCTCGTAACTTACCTACGCGGACACTACCTATATAAAATTAACACGAAAGCATCACACCGGCCTCTTAACGCACGTTGGCGCCAATGTAAGGTTGCTATTTCCTTAATCAAGATGGTCGGGGTTCTCTAAGGTGCCTGAGGGGAGCGGCGCGATGCTTACGTATTAAAACAATTTATCTTCAGCGTAGAATAATATAATTAAATAAGTACACAGGCACTGAATAGAGTAGGGCAGGCAGACCGACAGAAACAAGGAGAAGACAAGACTGACTCGACACTAGATGAGTGAGCGCGGAGGGTGAGGGTCCGTAGCGGACAGGCAGACAGGCGGGCGGGCAGGCACACGGTAAGGCAGGCGACAAACTGAGCCCGACAGGAAAGCCCAACGACCACGACGTGATCTGGTGACACCCTCAGACCATGCGGGTGCGTGCGGAAGGTCGGAGAACGCGGCCAGGGCTCGGGGGCGCGCTCCGCAGTCCGGGCTCCTAGGTAGTAACGCGGCGGCGTAGGCCTCGATCAACCGCTCGCTGCTCTGGCGCCGGGCAAAATGGCCGAGCCTCCGTTGCGCGTCCCGCGCCTTCTCTCTCCCCTCGTACTGCTCTGTCTCGCTCGGGAGGCGTCTCTCGCTCTCTCGCTCGCACCCATGGCGGCGCCGGTGTCCTGTCTCGCTCTCAGGCGCGTGCGACAGTGGTGTCGCTTTGCCGGTGTAGATGGCGCTGCTCCGACGTCTATGGAGCATGATGAGTTGCGTAGTTTCGCGGCGTAGAGCTAGATGGCGCTACCAGTAACGCAAAGTAATAATACTGCTACATTTCTTAAGAGAAAAAAAAATATCGGGAGCTATGGCTCGGGGGGGTGTTAGCTATAACATCAATTGATCTAGTCCCAAACTTAGCAAAGCTAAGCACTACTTAGCAGCGCCACTAGCGGAATAAAACGTCAACAAACAGTTCCCATACTATCCCATAGTATTTGATATTCGCGAATGCGTTCGATACATGTTTCTTGACCGAAAGTAAACAACGCCCCACTGCTACGCACGCTGTGCACGGACACGCTATAAAAGTAACCCACGTGGGTCCATTGGTCAATTCGTGCGTAGCGTGTGCGAGCGCTGTGGAAACGACCGCCTACATTTTGATACCGAGCGAATATGTGTACCTATCCACGTGCGTAGCGTGACCGCGCGCTGCAGTGGGGCGTCGGCTTTACACTAATGGTACGTCATCATCATCATCATCATCTCCAGCCTATATACGTCCCACTGCTGGACACAGGCCTACCTTCTGAATGAGGGAGTTTGGGGCTATTTCCCACGTGCGCCCAGTACGGATTTCCTCACAATCTTTCCCTTCACCGAAAAGCTCATGGTAAATTTCAAATGTAATTACGCACATAGATTCGGAAAAATTCAGAGGTACGAGCCCAGGATTCGAACCCACGACCGTCTACTTGAAAAGCCACAGGTCAAACCATTAAGCTACCAAAAACCAATATTAACATAAAACATATCAATTCGGACGGCCCTTGCGCCAGGTGCTAAATACACCCGCATAATCCTAGAAAAGTTCTAATTTAATCAATTTTGTTTCTACCATAGCATCATACTTTCACAGTAGAATAATTCCTACAGTATACGTTCTTAATATACCCCATCATTAACTCCTGATGGCTCCGTCGAACACACGCGTAGGCCCGTTTGTCGCTAGAGTACGTCTCGTGCCGAGTGTAAATAATAGATAACAGTCACCCAATGAGCTGTGGATGAGCAAAACGAAATCAATGTTAGCTATTTTGTTCCGGACGTTAGACTGCAGAGGGAAAACCAGACGGTTCACTTTATTCTGGCCGTCTCAAATATTTGGAAAGGGTCTCAGCCTCCGAGCAAAAGCGCACCACTTATCTTGATACTGCGCGTATTACGCAAAGTAAAAGCTAAAGTCTACTTAAAAGTGTACCTACGATAAAATATGCTTTGCTATACGTACTTGTGTTTCGATCATTGTATATACTTCGTCTAAAGTATTATCTATAACTTATACTTCGTATAAGGCGTCTCTTTCGTTCAAATGTTTGTTTTAATTAGGTAAACGAAGAGAAACAAATAGGTAACATGTCAGTGGCCCCTACCGTGTATGTAAAATTGATAAGCTTAGTTAAATTCAAATTAAGATTGAATCTCATTAAGTCAACTGCCTCTGTACAAAATCGCACTACATTAAACTTAATGTAACTTTTATTTTATGTTAGGTATTTTATTTACACTATTTTATAAAAAAAAAACTATTAAGTATGTTAAAGGCTAGCTTGCGCCCGTGGCTTCATTCCCGTCACAATCCTCTATCCCGTAGGATTTCCCCAAACTCGGTCATTTTGAAAGTTTATGTATGGGCTGACAATTGGCATCGGAATCAGCTAGCTGTCACATTCATACGAGAACTGTCAAAATGAACGCGATGGCGATTGCGAACGAGTTAGACAATAAGCCTACGGGTCCTATCACTAGTATTCCATGAAGTGGTGCCGCTGTTTCTCCGCAGGTCTGCGAGTCGTCGATATTCGTCGGTCGGCATTCGCGCCGGTTTGACTCCGCGCCAGACCAATATTCAGCGGAGCGACAAATCAGCACTTCGATATTGCCTCCATTTGCTATCCAAATCAATATTATGGAAAATCGGATTTTTCATCGCACGCCAAACCGCGGGTACTAACTGAACCGAAAATGTTTCGCGTTAACACTGCGTAAATATGCGATAAACGTGAAGCAAACAAAATTAAGCAAAGCTTGTAGATACTTAAAAGGGAAAGTGAAATAATTAAATCTCTGTAATGTAATAATAGATCATACATGAGGATAAATTTGATGTTATCCATTTTGTATTTTTTTATACAAAATGGAATGCAAATGAGCATGTGGGTCACCTGATGGTAATCGAGCACCACCACCCAAACACTTATAAACATAATAGTTCGTTTTTATATTTTTTTGCCTCACAAAGTATTATGTTCCAAATTACTATTGTTATCATTGTCAATACTACTAAAAAAACTGGTATTCGCGGCTAAAAATATACATATTAAAAATACGATACAAAAAGCAAAATCAAAAAGTAAGGCAATATGGAGGATTGTAAGGGAAAATACAGGCAAACATATAGCGTCAGGTAACGGTACGATCAAACTACTTGATAATAATGAAGTAATTGATGATCCTGAACGAATAAGTAATATTTTTAATGATCACTTTATTAAAGCGGGTAGAGTCACTGAAGTTAACGGGGTACATGGCGGTGAGTATCTAGGTCTTTTACAAAATTATCACATTAATAATGCAAAATCTATGTTTATGTCGCCTATTAATGAGACAGAAATAATAAATATAGTCAAATGCCTAAAAAATACGAGTACATGTGGACCGGATGACATAAGCACCATTTTAATTAAAGATTGTATTGAATTTTTGTGTATACCGCTGTGTCATATATATAATGCGTGTATATGTGATGGGATTTTCCCTGTTCAACTTAAAATGGCCAAAGTAGTTCCTCTACATAAAAAGAATTCGAAAACAGACGTAAATAATTACCGTCCTATTTCACTGTTGACAGTTCTATCTAAGATTTTTGAGAAGGCAATGGCAACAAGAATTGTTAATCATTTCGAAAAAAATGGTTACTTCTGTTCTCAACAATTTGGGTTCAGAGAAAATAGAAATGCTGTAACAGCTATTACCGAATTGGTTAGGCAAGTTATGACTAATCTTAATAAGGGTCACAAATGTGCTGGTATATTCTGTGACCTTAGCAAGGCGTTTGACTGTGTGAATCATAAGTTACTGTTAGATAAATTAGAATATTATGGTTTAAGGGGATCTATATTAAAACTTCTTAAGTCTTATCTAACAGATAGATCTCAATTTGTGCAAATATCAAATGTAGATGGGTTAGGCTGCAATAAATTTATTAATTCCACAAAAAAAGCAATTGATTGCGGCGTTCCCCAAGGATCTATTCTTGGGCCTCTGTTGTTTATTATTTTTATTAATGACTTACAATATAATATAACACACGGAACTGCTTACTTGTATGCTGACGATACAAGTATTATTGTACAAAATCAGTGTGATGCAACATTTCGGGCTCAAATGAGCAAAACCTGGGAAGAACTCACACACTGGTTTAAATGTAACGGCCTTAAAATTAATATGGATAAAACGCTATATTTTCCATTCTTAAAACACTCAAATAGCATGGTCTACGACTTGCCTTTGCCCATAGCCAAGACTGACACTGTTAGGTTTCTTGGTGTGGAATTGGACACACAGTTGCGTTGGTCAAGCCATATAAATCTACTAAGGAAAAGATTAGCTAGTGCCTGTTACGCCTTAAAAAATTTATCTAACATCTTGGAATCTTCAGTACTTAAAACGGTTTATTTTGCATATTTTGAAAGCTTAATGAGGTATGGTCTTGAGGTCTGGGGTAACAGCGTTCATGTAAACCGTATTTTCCTGTTACAAAAGAAAGCTCTTAGGTATGTTGAAAAGGCAAAACGACTTGAACATTGTCGTCCATTATTTGTAAAACATGGAATACTGACCGTGATATCACTTTACATATATTTGGCTTGCATTTTTGTTTATAAAAATAAATCTAATTTTAGATGTAATAGCAACAATAGACCACGTAGATTATGTAAACTTAATTTTGACATTCAATTACCAGAATCAAACAATTATGTACATTTTAAAAGGAGTCTTGAATATAACAGTATTAAAATTTATAATAATCTAAATGAGGACATAACACAATGTAGTAATATTATTGAATTTTCTAGAAAATTGAAATGCTATCTGACTAATCGACCATTTTATAACTTGAATGAATATTTTAATAAAATATATGATTGATATGATTAATAGCTAATAGTAATTAGGTTAAGAATTTGCATGCCAAATTTTGGCAGAGCATACATGACATGTATTACCTTCCTCTGACATGTCTAAAATTTTATAAAATAACACCTGTGTATGTTCTTGCGAATTAAATAATTTCATTTCATTTCATTTCAATAAGTAATTAAAATCAGAGTTGTATTGTTGAAAATTCATAAAGGCTTATCTCTTGAAAGCAAATTATTAATTCAGTGCTATTTTCAACCCTAGCACTGTCGAATTGATAATTTATACAAAATAACATTTGGAATGCGAACAATCATTGTCGGGGAGAGCTCGTTACCATGTACATAAACTTGGCTGTAATAACATCGTTGGGAACATGTGTAAAGTATTGTTCTACATGAAAATTTGCTCGAATATTCAGGGGGGCAATTTTTGAAGTAACACTTATGAAAATTAAATTTGGATGTGGTATAAATCTAGATTAAATTTGAAATAAGAGGAGATAGAAATAACGAATATGATTTATCGTCTAAACTAAGCAAAATAATTCCAGTAGTAATCTTATAGCCACAGACAACCACTTGCGGGTAACGTTTCCACATAAGGTCTTTTCATTCTTAACTGTCCTATTTGGTAAACAAAATTCTAACCTCAATGTACAATTTTTTGTAAAAGAATAAGGTGTATTATGTTATCGAATAAACCTGAGGTAATATTTTGTATATAATTTTGCTGATATTTTATCTCCAGTTACTTTATTTACGATGAAATAGTTAAAAAATAACAAAAATGAGACATTTTGAGGTTAGAATTTTGTTTACCAAAAAGGACAGTTAAGAATGAAAAGACCTTACAGATGTAACTTAAAAAATACAAGAAGACATTCATATTTGAACACTTGAAAACGAATCCTAGTCGTACCAAAAAAAACTTATGTGTTTTTAATTTTTATTTATTTGTTTTATATAGGTAAGCTATAGCAATTCATTTTATTCATTATAGAAAGTAGGTAGACGTATATTTCTTAATCAGTTTAGTTGTGTCCTGTCCTATCCAGATAATTAGGCATCATGTTAACTGGCCCAACAAAAATCTTGACCTATCTCGTTAGTGGAGCTGTCATGGATCTCAACACAGGTCATTAGCTCATTAAACCACAAAAACATAATACACCCCCTTGCAAAAAAATCAGGCATTTACTTTCAAGAAAAATTAAGTGTAAAGATAAATATGTATTTTTATCATTCAACTATTCCGCTCGTAGCAGCTGGAAGAGGATTTCACTGCAAAAGGCGGCCCTTACAACTATAATAATTATGTTACTAGCTGTTGCCTGCGACTTCGTCTACAAATAATACGTTTATCGCTATCCCGCGGGAATTTTCCGGGGTAAAAAGTAGCCTATGTGCTATTCCAGACTTTTCTCTATCTAATATGTGTAATACTAGTAACTTATTGTAAGGGATAAGCTAAAGCTTATTATTGTTACGCTCGAAAAGAGATTTTTCGTAATTCTTTTCAGTGTTTTTGCAGTTTAAAAGTACCTACTTTTACGAGCAGGTTTGATAATGGTTCACAAGTTTAGTTGAATTCCACACTAAAGTTAAACCAAACGCTAAAAACAAAGCTGCAAAGTATAATAAGTGTTGCCCCTTCTTCACTCTTAACGTGCTTATAGCACAGCAGTGCAAAACAATGTGGTTTTGCGCAAATTTGAACCCACCGTGATCACCAGAGCTATGATAGCGCAGCGCAATTAATTTATTCTGTTAATTAATTAAACTACATTCTTCTGGCAGATGTTTTATGCAGTAGCAGGATCGTCCATTCACTTAATGGAAAGGTATTCCGTTTACTAATGAAGCTTAATTTGCTTTCGACGCAAGTACATACATCAACATTTTCTCCAGAATAGTTTCAGCTACGAAACGTTATATCGTGTAAGCCAAAACGTTTTCTGATAGCCAACGTTAGTAGGGTTCCACCTTTATCTTGTCGTTTGCAATCGCCTACTTTCGCTACATACAGAAATAACGGCTCGTTTCCTCATACAAAGTTCCGTTGTTTTTGCTCGATCAAATAATACGTTAAAAAACCGGTTGTCTATAAAGTCGGTTTACGGACGATAGTTTTACGTGATAACGATATATGTATCCCAAGCCGACGCTTGGGCCGATCGTGCCTCTCTATCGCTTGTTTCGCGCTCTTGCTTGCACACTCTTACGTCACGCACACCGTAACGCAATGAGTCATGCTTTTTCGTGAGTGTAGCCGAAATTCAATCAAACACGGAGACTAAACCTAATGTTACACCTTTATTATTATAATACTAGAAAATTCAGTAATAAACTAAATGCGAGCAAATAAGACATCAGATCTGTTGGAGATACATGTCTGCGCCTCGGGAAAAAATGGCAGGATGTGTATCCAGGAATCCAAACTTAGCGTCAAAATGCTTACCTAGAAAGAAAACCAATTTTAAATATGCTGGGGAGCGAAAATAATGAGTCACTTTCAATATGTATAGAGTTTTATGAAAAGCAAACTGTTACTTTTATTTGTGAGAATAGAACATAAATAAATCCAATATATGAGCCGTATTAATACGGCTAAACTGAACTCAAATAATAATATCACGGCACCGTAATCAAGCGTAATATAACGTTCGGATCGTATGAAATTCATAAATGCGTTTTTGATACGCAGCTGTGCTTGAGTTAAATTTATTGATTCTCCTATAAGAGTCATTTAATTTACTTTGTTATTTGTTACAATGGAACCACCGAATATTGAAAAAAAAGCTAAAAAATTTTTTTTACGTAGACCCATCGCGCAAGCAGCATTCCCGAGCTTACCATATGACGTTTTAATGCGATTCAGTTTAGGTTCGCTCCCTGTCAGATTCATATTAAAAGTGACAGCTAAAACTTAAACTGAGTCGGAATTAGAACGTCATGGTAAGGCCCCTGTATTGCTAAAATTGCAAGTGTATGAAGTAAATTTAAATAAAAATAGTTCCAACCAACCATATAAACAATAGAACAATTATGGCACGGCATTTATGCTAGATGAAATGAACATGAATGAATCCATTCCGTTTGAATGTTTATAGAGAATGCGTAACTTTCAGTACTGTCTAAATGCGACGTGAACACGATGCCATTAAAAAAACGTTAAAGTAAGTACCTACTTAAGTACTACTATATTGTACCTTCACCGCTTCTAAAAGAAATGTCATGGGAGTTAACGTCAACATAACGTCTCCCTTTGCCTTTCACCGCACTTTTTTCATCATAAACACACACCAAATTTCCCAATATAACTTCCTGAACAACTTTTAAGCCGATTCTTTCCACATGAATAGACATACGTAATTAATAAAGCAACATCCTCGGCATCTACTTATAACTCTGACATAAATCATGCGCCTTCCTTGCCCTGATTGTATTCTATCCGGCATTATTGCTTTTCTTACTCCGTGAAGCCTTTTGTGTAGGTTTTCGGAACCGTACAGTATCAATAAAAGGATCTGTCAATTTCGAGGGACAATTGTATCGGGCTCGGTTGAGTTCCGTACAAATTTAGTACATAAACCAATAAGGAACACTTCTTTTCACTATAATGTCCTATGATTTATGTTCATTATTGTGTTGTCTACCTACACACATTAGGCACCGCTCTTAGGATTCTTAAGTATTTAAGTTAAAAGTGATTTCTCTGATAAAAAGATTGAAAAAAAATCAGTATCTTTCGCGCCAAGCACAACCACATGCCTAAAGCGCGAGGTACCTATACCCATGAAGTGACGTTTGGCTCCTGCTTCCCCAATCCTATATTCTTCGGTGCTCGCGCACGTACAGCACGTACTGTAGGGACGTTAATACTCGGGAGCAAAAAAACCGGGTCACTTTCCGTACAACTTTCTACGGGACTGTGACCCGATTTTTTGCTCTTGAGTATAGTTTAACATCACAATTCATGCACCCTATTCGTACTTATTTTCTGTTTTATGAATACAATTTTTAACCTAATGAGACATTGGTTTGCGTATTGAGGACATGAGTTATTTTCATAAGATTTTAAGCCTGTTTCACTATTTCATAGATATCTGACACTTTCCATAGCAAGAACTTAACAGAGACTGGTGTAAAATACCTTTACAACAAGCCTCTGGCTGACAGGGTTTTTCATCAAACATTGTTATAAAATTAGTTAACACCTGTTCATTTTAAAGCTAACTAATATGCTTGTTTAAATTGGCGTTGGGCGTGAGTACCTTAGTTTCAGCTCTATATGAGAAGCAGTGGTTGACGCCTCTGTGCAATCCCTGTAGAATGCCGAAGACATCGCCGGCCCCCAACAGCTCGTGTGTGGTCTCAGTCAAGTCTGACCGGACGGAGACTACGGACACTGATCCGGATGACACCCAGTGCATTCTGGCATCGCAGTCACCAGCCACCACTATATAGTTCCCTTAAAGAATGAGGAGTGATTACTTTTTTAGAGTATGATTATTTGGTTTAGTCATGACTATAAAAAAGTAGTGAAGATGCATGAAAGAAGATTAACTAAACCAATTTACTTGGCGAATGTGAATGGATGAGTTGGAAGACAAAGATATTGACGAACGTTCCGTGACCAAATCGAGGACAGGTCAAGAGTACCCGAAACCGACGAGCATGTATGAAGAGGTTGATAAGTGTGGATGAAGCGAAAGAGGTATGCCAGGATCGTTGGAAGTGGAAAAAGTTGTCTCCGCCTACCCCTAGGGGAGAGAGGGTACTCATAATTATGTGTAGGCAATTGCAGTTCAATCCGATCACAACCTAAAAATAGAAAAATATGAAATAAACTTGTAACAAATATATCTTCTAAGTAAGTGACGTTAAATATAAGTTCGTTAAAACAATCCGTACGGAAAGTTATTCCAAGTACTTTTTATACCTACAGATGTAAGTACCTACACTGAATGTAGACCTCCACACGCCGAGGCAAGCCTCTTACTACGATGAGTGGCGGTGAGTCAGGGAGCGACATTCAAAGCTTACTAGAAATTGTCAAGCAATTAGCAAGCACTCCTAAAGGCGCGTCAGCACAACCACTTACGAGATCCTTCAGACGACGCTTTGGTGCACTTCTATCGTTCGTGGGAAGCCGCCTTATCAATCAAGATCTTTTTGCTGCATAGATTATATGTAACACATATTTGATGCATAAAACTTGCAAACCAGGCAGGCTGGTAGTTTAGCGAAAGGAAGCCTACGTATTCATATTTCTGGGTGTTTTAAAAGTTATTGCATGTTCTACATTATAAACTATTGTTTATATGTAAGCACGAAAATTCAGTAGCTGTGGACGGCTGAGGGTCGGAGACCTGGTGACCTGACACACAGGATATTCCTAGTTCGGGCACCGGTCTCCACCACACAAGTCTGTCAATTAAGTAAACAAATTAAGTAAATTGTGCTATGTATTCACTGTACTTGATGGTGGAGAAATTAAATAAATTTCATATTCTTATCGTTTTCAGGACGCTAATAAAAAGATAGTGATTTATTAGTTAAAGAGGCAATGGACGTTGAAGTTAGCCTTGCAACAGCGGTCGGTCAAAAGCTTGCACTTCAAATTATATTACCTACTCCTCACCCGCCCACCATTAGCAGAAGACTCAATTAACTTCGCTACGTTATGCAGCAACGATTTAAATGAGAATATAAATTAAAAGACTCAAACAATTTCCACCCAAGGTAAAATGTAACTTTACTCCGTAACAAAAACAAAAGAACATAATTTTAAGAACAAGTTTCTAAACTACAATAGCTAATTCTTATCTGAGCACAAAATCCTTTTTTAATGAAACAAAAACTTAATTAAACGGGCTTTACCTGGAAAGAATACCGTATAATCCATAGCTACGGTAAGTTGACGAAGAAATGGCTCCCCAGTGTCTGCGAAAATGTAGCAGTTTCTCAAATGTTGGCCAAACATAGCAGACATGAGATCGCACCGCCTCACGTAAGGGGTTTTCGCCAACAGTGCCGGCAACTGCAACGGACCAAACATTGTTTACAAAATAACACAATATTTTCGACATTCTATATTACTTGCTCTGTACCTGCCGTCCGCGTTCAGTTACCCAAAGTTGCTGAATGTATTTCCACAACTTCTTTGATTGGTAATCTTGAACAATATTAAATTAATAATTATCAAATTCACAACCCTAAATTGCTTTACCATAAAAAATAATTATAATCAAGTAAAGTTGGTTACTAAATATTTTCTTGTAGGTACTTTTTTTTACGCATAGATTTTAATCGTCTGTTGTAAGTCTGACCTGATAATCCTTGATTTTTCAGTACATCCATAAGTTTTCCCGTAGCTTTTTCATATTTAGTCAATGCATGTTTCGACGCATACGCAACCTAAAAAACAACGTAGGTAATAGGGGTTTGAAAATGTTTAAATAGGACTTTTTCTTTATACCTGTTCTCTTTGTACCTATTAAGTAGTCGCAAATCCCAACCATAACGTATTATAATTAAGTTTAATAACCTTCGAGCTTCTGACGCAAATTAATTATAACTGTAATATTTTACCTTTAATTTTACCGTCACTATTCCAATAAACAGGGGGTGAAATTCTCTAAACAAAACTTCCGTGAATGAGTCGCTTGACTTGTTAGACTATCATAGCTTGATCCGTCCGCTCATCGGCATCAAACACGGAGTAAGGCACCATTTGTGTCTTGGCTGATTCTACATTTCAGATTTGGAATACATCTGATACCGTGTGACGCCTGCGAGTGAATGGGTCAAGTTATAATTGTCTCTGCAATAATTTCCAGGAAGAGGTTCTTTTAGAGAATCAGAATCACACGACACGGCATCGGTGCGTTTGTGATATTAGCGCGTGATCACGAAAGACAAGAAGTCATCTTCTGGAACTTACTTGCATGGCCGTAGTAACCACTATAGCTGCCAAGATCTTTCCAGAGAGCAGACATATGTTCTCAATAGCTATTGGAAAGTATGACTCGATCAGATACTCGTCTCCGCCCGTGAGTGTCAGTCCTGAGGTTATCAAGTAGAAGGACATTGTGAAGTCCCAGTAGATAGCCGGTGATTCGCTAAAACGTTATGAAACAATGCTATCCTTAGTTCACAGTGCACAAAACAGTATATGTTGACGAACAGATAGACAAATATTTCATCCTATGAGAACTTTTTTGAAGTAAGTATACGGAAATTAAAAAGAACAATGTTAAGCATCCTAAAACGAACTACATATGATAATCCGATGAAACTAGAACTCAATCAAACAAGTAGGGCAGGCAATCTAAACAGGTAATGAGAACTCTCTTGTAAAAATAATGAGAAACGTAATACTACTGTGCCATTTTCCAGAGTCCTTCTTTCTTTCCAATAAGCTCCTAATGATACAACAAGCGGAGAAAAATGAGCACCTTGTTATAAACTAAAGTTAGATACGATGATATTTCTTCTGAGTTCCGGAACTACGTTGTTACCCGATACGTTGCATTGTATAAAAAAGATACTTGAGGTAAATT